>OY992501.1:36240228-41040228 GCA_963921215.1 Scoparia ambigualis | reverse complement strand
GTGTTTTTGGGGGACTTCAACGCCCACCATGAGTTGTGGTTAGGTTCCTCCAAAACAGACCATGCTGGTAGAACTGCCACCAGGATCCCAAACATAGTTGGCCATGCGCCCTCCTTACTCGACCTTCTGCTGACGAGTCGCCCAGCTGGATACCGGGTGGAGATTCGAGCTCCTTTAGGTTCCTCGGATCACTGCTTGATATCCAGCACAGTGCCCTTGGCATCGCGCCCGCCAACAGCGGTTTCGAAACGCCAGATTTGGCACTACGCGTCGGCAGACTGGGACGGTATGCGGGAGTATTTTGCATCCGTCCCTTGGAGGCAGCGCTGCTTTAGTGAGAAGGACCCAACCGCTAGCGCCACTGCCGTTGCTGATGAGATAGTATTAGGAATGGAGTACTATATATTTCACACTCCTATGTCATCAGCAAAGGCAGACGCAACCGCTGGTTCAATCGCGAGTGCGCCAGCGCTGTTGAAAGCAAACAGACGGCATACCGCGCTTGGATCAGAGGTAAAGCTCATGGGGATCCCGAAACTCGCTCGCTAAAAGCAGCCTATAATAATGCCACCAAGTCGTGTAAGAGGGCCTACATTAGAGCGGATGCCCAGCGCGTTGCACGAGTAGGCCAAGAACTCCTGACGCATCCTACGGGCAGCCGTAGCTACTGGCGTCTGGCCAAAGCCGTGCAATCCAACTTCTGCCAACCCTCGCTGCCACCACTGAGATGTCTTGACGGAACTTTAGCTCACAAGCCGCAGGAAAAGGTCGATCTCCTGGCCAAACTCTTTGCGGCTAACTCCCGGATCGATGACTGTGATGCACAGCCACCCTCAATTCCTCACTGTGGCCACACAATGTCTGATATTAAAATCAGGCAGTGTGATGTCCGTGCGGAGCTGCAGTCAATCGATGTCCGGAAAGCTAACGGTCCTGATGGCATCCCAGCAATAGTTCTGAAAATGTGTGCAGCGGAGTTGTCCCCTGTGTTAACGCGTCTGTACCGTCTCTCGCTCTCTTCGGGTTGTGTGCCGGAATCTTGGAGAGAAGCTAATGTGCAACCGATCCCTAAAAAAGGAGATCGGTCAGATCCGACTAATTACCGCCCTATAGCCGTAACTTCAGTGTTGTGTAAGATCCTAGAACGAATATTGAACAAACAGCTTATTCGATACCTAGAAGATCACTCCCTAATTCACGATCGTCAATATGGGTTTCGGTCAAAACGGTCAACGGGTGATCTTCTAGCGTACGTCACACATCTCTGGGGTGAGGCTATTGACAAGCGTGGCGAGTCACTGGCAGTTAGCCTTGACATAGCCAAGGCTTTTGATCGGGTCTGGCACAAAGCTCTTCTCTCCAAGCTCCCGGCATACGGTTTGCCCGTTCAGTTCTGTACCTGGATTGCTAGCTTCCTGCATGAGCGTAGAATCCGTGTCCTTTCGGATGGATGCGCTTCGCGGTTCATGTCAGTGAACGCTGGTGTTCCTCAGGGCTCCGTTCTATCCCCCACGCTGTTCCTTCTGCATATCAATGACATGCTTCCTCTTGGAAACATTCATTGCTATGCAGATGATAGCACAGTGCATGGGGGATATAACGGTCACCCAACGGCTGGGCGGGTAGACACCGAAATGAAGCGAGCAAATCTAGTCATTGAGCTCGATCGGGTGTTGGATCTCATTTCTAAATGGGGCTCCGATAATCTAGTGGAGTTCAATGCCAAGAAAACACAGGTGTGCGCGTTCACAGCGAAGAAGTCGCCATTCCTTCCCCTTCCTTCTCTTCAGGGTACATCTCTAGGCCTGCAGAGCAGTATTAACATGCTCGGTATGGATATCCGCTGCGATCTGAACCAAAAGGACTACATCGAAACCGTGATTAAAAATGCCTCACGTAAACTCGGTGTCCTGAACAAGGTGCGGCGATTCTTCACGCCTGATCAGTTGTGTCTATTATACAAGACACAGGTGCGGTCTTGCGTGGAGTATTGCTCTCACCTTTGGGACGGCTCCGCAAAATACCTTCTCGATGCCTTGGACAGATTGCAGCGCCGCGCTGTGCGCATTATCGGCAATGCGGAGGTCACTAAAACTCTCGAGCCTTTGCAATTGCGTAGAGATATTGCGTCACTCAGCGTCTTTTACCGTTTATACCATGGCGAGTGCTCTGAAGAACTCTTTGACCTCATCCCTCCTTCTCCCTTCCTCCATAGGAGTACGCGTGCTGCTCTGCGGAGTCACCAATTTACAGTCTCTAACATTCCATCACGCACAAAGAAATTTGGTGACTCGTTTCTTTGCCGCACTTCCAAAAGATGGAATAGTCTACCAGCACACGTATTCCCTCCTACCTATGACATAGGGTCCTTCAAACGAGGCGTGAAGAAGCACTTTGTGGGCCGGCAAAGTGAGGATGACTGATGCTACGTCTCTTACGCTGCACCAGTTGTCCTCGCGCCTGGACCTCATTTCCACTTAACATCAGGTGGAGTGGGGTCATTTGACGGGCTTGGTATAAAAAAAAAAAATATTATAAACTTACAATTAATTTAAAAAAGAGACAAATGAAACACTTAACTTAACTAGCACAAATATAAATAAGTACATGCATTATACACAAAATATCTATAACTATACACATACATATTATACTTAATATATAATTATATTTTATATAAATATATATATACAAACGACAAAAACATAGTGTAAATCAGCTTAAAACTATTGGACGGATTTCAGAAAGTACTCACGCGCTAAACTCTTGAAGGCAACCTTGTTGGAAGCATTTCTAACGTCAAAAGGCAGTGCATTCCAGAGTCGAATAGCAGTAAGAGTGAAAGATTTAGAAACGAAATTAGTGCTATGAGAAGGAGTTTGAAGTACCAGATTAGTGCTGGAGCGAAGATGGCGTTGGTGTGAAGCACCCAAGATCTGAAAGCGGGATTTAAGATAAACCGGGACGCGTGGATCGAAAAGGATATTAAAAAGAAGGCAAACCAACCTTAGGTTTCTACGCTCACGAATAGGGAGCCACTTAAGTTGGTTTCGAAAGTCAGAGATGTGGTCGTATTTTCGTAGACCGAAGACAAAGCGTATAGTACTGTTGAGAAGACGATCCAATTTGTTGAGAAAGATTTGATTAATATCGGACAAACAAACATCAGCATAATCAAAAAGCGGATGAACAAGAGCTCGTACGAGCACAACTCTAGTGCTGGGTGGTATAAAGTTTCTTAATTTGTAAAGTGCGCCAAGAGTCCCATGTACTTTACGACTAATATTTTGGATTTGACCCTCCCAACTCAAGCTGCAGTTAAGGACAAGCCCAAGGTTCCTCACGGAAGTAACGTATGGGATTGCAATGCCATTAAATGTCAGAGCCAGAGTATTACTCAAATTGAGTTGTGAGAGCTGACGAGAACTGCCAATAATGATGGCCTGACACTTGTCTGGGTTAACAGAGATCCCAAAACTATCCGACCACGCACGTATCCTATTCAGGTTTTGGTTAAGGAATGTTATAGCGTTGTCGAGGTTGCGCAGATCACTTTGTGCATATAACTGCAGATCGTCAGCGTACAGATGATAAGAAGAGGAAAGAATAGATGTAAGAGAATTAATAAACAAGGAGAAGAGAAGAGGTGAGAGCACGCCGCCCTGAGGTGCACCAGCAGACAAGTCGGACCAGTTAGAGATCAACTGGTTGACTCGCACCGCTTGTTGGCGCCCCCGAAGATAAGAGGTGAACCACAGAAGTGCAGAGGATGAGCAGCCGTAAAGGGAGAGGAGAGAGAGGAGAATGTCATGGTACAGTAAGACTAATACAGTAAGACGTGAATTCTCCATCCCATCGCGTATATCTTCGTCAACTTTGAGTAGAGCAGTAGTAGTACTGTGACCAGGCCGGAACCCAGATTGGTAGGAGGAGAGAATATCGTTACGAAAGACATAAGAGGAAAGCTGTTTGTGGACAGCAGCTTCAAGGACCTTAGAGAGGAAGGTAAAATAGAGATGGGTCTAAAGTGACTGAGAGAGCTGGGGTTGGATACTTTGGGAAGTGGAATAGTAAACGCATTGCGCCAAACGGCAGGAAAAACACCAGTGGAAAGGGAATGATTGAAAATGAAGGTAAGTATAGGAAGGAAACAGGAAAGTAATGAAGTGATCATAACCCTACTAATGTTGTCGAATCCCGTAGCCTTGGACTTGATTGACACTATTATTTTACGTAGCTCATCCTCTGTCAGAGGGGTGAAAGAGAAAATGTGTGCTGATAATGGAGCAGAGGAAGTAATTCTAGAAATAGTAAGAAATTTTACAGTATTAGAAAGGGATTTAGCAGAAGAGAAATGGCGATTGAGATCATCTAAAGGAAAGGAAGGGGAATGTCGTGAGGAAGTCTTGCCAATACCAAGGGAATTAAGAAATTTCCACATGTCGGCAGGAGTAGAGTTTGATAAATTTTGGTGAATGTACCGGCGCTTGGCTCCTCTTATCATTTGGTTGCATCTGTTTCTGGCATGTTTGAAAGACTCCTAGTTAGAATCGGTTCGGCACCGCTTGTAGACACGAAAAGCTCTGTTGCGTCTCTTCATCGCAATTCGCACTAGAGGAGTAATCCACGGAGCGGGTGGCCGCCTAAGCCTGACACTCCTAATGGGGGCGTGAACGTCAAACAACCCCAACACCGCGGCGTTAAAGGAGGTTAACATATCATTTACAGAGTCCGCACTCAAAATCGGCGACCAATCGATGGCATTCGCGTCTTCTTCGAGTTTCTCAACGTTCAACCTAGAGAAATTACGCATGCGCACGAACGCGGGCCTGTTCTTGGGCGGTTTAACTCTATATGCAATAAAAATAAGGTTGACCATGTTTGAGGACGCGGGCAGTAGACGATGTGATCAGGTGGTCAATCCATGTACGTCTGTGTTAAGGTTGTGATGTGTTGGACCAAGGGGCAGAATGGAGAGATTCACAGACGCGACCAAGGATTGAAACTGACGTGATGATTGGCTATCCTTTTTTAATAGGTCCGTATTAAAATCACCTATTAATATGCGATAATTATGCGATGTTCGTAAACCGTGGAATATGTTTCAAGGAGAGATTCCAATTCGGAAAGAAAAGAAATAGTGGGGGGGGCAGTGAACGAGACCTAGAAGCACTTTGGTGCCTTTGACGTTAAGTTCGAGAAATAAGTATTCCATACAGCCGTACATGGATGAAGAAGAGCCCAACAACTTAAAGGGAATGCCACTTGATAAGTCAATGGCAACCCCACCACCGCCCTTGTCTACACGGTCGTTGCGTAGAAGTTCATTACCAGGAAGTTGGTAGGACACCGAATTCAGGCAGGGTTTGAGCCAACTTTCGGAAACTAGAACAGCCTGAACTGTGTTCTTGGAGCAGGTGTTCAGAAGGTCTGTGTAATGGCAAGGGATACTCTGGGCATTGATGTGGCAAATCTTCAGGCTGTTAGGAAAGGAAGCAAGTTCACGCGCAAGGAGAGTGCCAAGATCATCTAAATCCACAGAGGAGGCGTCAAGAGAGTAGTACGAAGAGTTAGCATCGTCCGCAGAATCATAGTTGCTACAATCAGACATTTTTATACATTTATATAAAATAAAATATTATAATACCTACACACACACTATCTATAATAATATAGAATTAATTAAAACAATTAACAATTTAAACATAAATACCTGCACATCCTGCCAGTTAAACGTTAACAATAAGTTGACACAAAATCGAAAATAAACAGGCAATGAGTAACAAAAAACAAAAATAGACACAATTTTAAAGGCAAAAACAATAAAGTTCCATATGGACACACAGTGAGAATCCGACCTAAAAATAAACCTAATAAGCCTACGTGTGGAGATCGGCCTATCTTCCACGGATAGTTCGGGAAGGGCCGTTAGTGGGCGGCCTATAATGAAATGTTCGGCTCTAAGCGGCTCAAAGTCTGAAGGATCAGACGAAAGTGGGCAGAGAGGTCTAGAGTTAAGGACAGCTTCGATTCGAGCTAAAAGTGTGGAGAATTCCTCGAATGTGAGGTGTTGTTCGCCAATTACGCGATATAAAAGTTGTTTTGTTGATTTTACGTTGATCTCATGTAACGCACCGAACCATGGTCCCTTAGGGACGTTCAACAACCAAGTAATGTGCTGACCAGCGAGCTTGTGCGCATTCGTGTCATTATTCAAGGCAAGAAAGTTTTGTACTTCAATGAGCTGATTTCTAGCGCCTACATAATTTGTACCGCAGTCCGAGCGGATGAGAACCGGGGCACCGCGGCGGCGGTGGTCAATGATGAGGTCTACAAGTGGGCTAGAGCTGGGAAGTATGAGCGGATGCTGCGCGTCATATCGGATAGACGCATGGGATAGTTGTCCGCCAACTCTAATGAGCTCATCTTTAATAAGAGGTGACAGTCGCTGGAGTCTGACGGAGCAGATTTTGCCAGTTTGAAGGCGGTGAATGTCCTCTGCAAACTCATTGTGCTGAACACTGCGCACCCAGTAAAGTAGGGCCTCTCTTCGTTCACTGACGTACAAGGGGCCTGAGCGTCGCGAATCTGGGTGGTGTCTGCAGTTGTGCAGAAAGCGTTTTAGACAAGCTGTCACTCCGACGAGCTTGTCTAGTGAACTGAACCGAGTGAGCAGGTCAAAGTCAAGACCGGGCACTGTGACCAGTGACGGGACGTGTTTGGGCTTAAGGCCGGGCAGGGCGTGATGGCCCAGAGCTAAGGGCATCGCAGGCCAAGACTCACAAGGCTGTCCAAGCCACGTGGGAGACCACCATAGGTCGTGGGCTGACAGGGATTGCGCAGACATCCCTCTGCTTGCGCAATCTGCCGGGTTGAGCTCGGAAGGTACGTGTCGCCAGGTACATTCTGGTGAGCCTGAGCTGATTTTGACTACCCTGTTGGCTTCAAAGGGTTGAAGACGGTGAGGCGGTGTATTGAGCCAGGCCAGGACTATCGTACCGTCTGACCAACATATGTGTTGTTGTTACTGATATGGGCCGATAACTGAACCGACACACGGATCATGAGCTGGGAGAGTAGGGTGGCGGCCGACAACTCTAACTTGGGGATTGTGAGGCGATTCTTGATTGGTGCGACTCGCGACTTGGCGACAATCAAGTGTACCAAAGTATCTCCGGAGGCATCGAGCTAATGGAGAAAAACAACGGCGGCAAACCCGGCTTCAGAGGCATCTGAACATAGTGTCGCAAATAAAAGGAAGACTATGAATTTTAACATTTTTCATACAAAATTAATCAATTTATGTATGTATTTATTTCAATGTCAGTTGTATGTCCTTACGGCAATGTCAGCTTTTGATTTTTCTGAACAAAAATTCACATCAAATGTTAAAATTCATGGTCTGCTTTTTATTTGTGACACTATGTTATTGAGCAAAAAATAATCTTTATGATGAAGCCTTTCGATCGGTATGATAAAGCCACAGGATGATTATTTTTCTCATGTAACGGGATCGATTCCCGGTTCAACCATGTAATTATTTAAATATCTATGAATGCAGTTTAAATTGTTTTTTAAATTCAAATAATGTCTTCTTTCAGTAAAATGTTGCATCTACAATATTCAAGGTACTTTCCCTCCATGTGGCATATCCGTGGGACGCCCTGTATATTGATTTAATGCTCGTATAGTACGAGTATTTGTTATAAAATGGCTTGAAAAATAGAAGCATTCTTAATATTTGTTTCTTTTGTTTGTCCAAGTATATGAGTAGCACCAAGTAGTAGCTTTTGAACAGTAAGGCATCGGGTGCTGACGGAATTACGGCTGAGCTCCTGAAAGCAAGCGGAAGACCGATACTCGCAGCTCTTCAGAAACTATTTAATTCCGTCGTACTCGGAGGTAGAACGCCAGAAGCGTGGCATGAAAGTGTGGTTGTGTTGTTATTTAAGAAGGGCAACAAGACCTTACTGAGGAACTACAGTGATATGGGTCACTTCTAAGTAACGTTTATAAGCTGTTCTCGAGAGTTATAACTAATCGTATCGCACGCAGGATTGATGACTTCCAGCCATTCGAACAAGCCGGATTCCGAAAAGGCGTCAGCACCATAGACCACATACATACGCTACGGCAGGTTATACAGAAGACCGAAGAGTATAACCGGCCACTTTGCTTAGCGTTTGTGGACTATGAGAAAGCCTTTGATTCGATCGAAACATGTGCCGTGCTACAGTCTCTCCGGCAGTGCGAGCACGGATCTTTTATCGACCGATAAAGTGACATTAGACGTCCAAATTGACATCAGCAGTACTTGAACTGTAAAATTTTATCGTCTATTGTCACTTAATCGGTCGATAAAAGACTACCGGAGAAATTGACTACCGGTACATCGAAGTGTTGAAGTGTTTGTACGAAAACGTCACTATGACAGTTCGTCTTCAGGACCAGAGCTCGAAGCCAGCCCGGCTGCAGCGTGGAGTGAGACAAGGAGACAGTGTTCGTTAAGCTACGAAATATCTTCTCGTCCAAAATACCGCAGTGTCTCAAGACGAAAGTCTTCGACCAGTGTGTGTTGCCAGTGATGACATTTACGGTACCAAAACGTGGTCGTGTGGCGATCACGCACCTGAAGATGCAGTGTGGGGAGGCCTCCAACAAGGTGATCCGAAGATCTCGTGAAGGTCGCAGGTAGCCGCTGGATGCGAGCAGCACAAGACTGGTCGTGATAGAGATCCTCGGGGGAGGCCTTTGTCCAGCAGTGGATGATGCTCTGATGATGATGATGAGTGATTTTATGTAAATAAAAACAGTGACATGAATACTCTTAACAATCAATAGCGACCACTGCAACGTTAGTTTCCTATGATAGTAGTATGTACATCAAGTCTATGCAACTGCGCATAAAAAGTCTGTTATTGTTATGATTTTGCGTCAGACGCTATCGATGTTTCCATAGTTACAGGTTTGTGATCTCTCCAGTAGTATTCTGCTACCCTGGTGCGTCAGGGCAAAATTTGAGAAAAGCGGACAGTATAGTATTTCAACTTTTTCATACTGAAAATGTAGTCATATGCTATTTTTACGTTATCTTAAACCAGCAGACATGATATTGTTTTAAACACATACTATTATTTGTTAGCGTCACTGGGAAATAAAGAATTTGTTTTGTGTTACGAGGGCTGCTATTCATGTATCCGGAATAACAAAGCGAAACAAAGATAGCATTTATTATATTGCTTTTCAAAATATTTGCCACGATGATCGATGCACTTTTGCATACGTTGGAACCAGTTTTCGTAGCACTTTTTCCATTCGAATTGAGGTATCTCCAAAACGTGCATTTTGAACGCAACAACAGTCTCTTCACGGCTCGAAAAACACTGACCACGTCATTTTTTCTTCACGGTTGGGAATAAATAGAAGCGTTGGGGGCCATGCACAGCCCCTGTACGGCGGATGACCTGTTAATTCGATCTTTTGATCTTCCAAATACCGAGTTGTTTCGGCCGATGTGTGGCAGCTAGCATTGTCATTATGAAGTAGGATTCCGTGTTGTCGGTTGTTCTTTCTTATTTCTTCCAAGACTTGTGGCAATCAAATGGTCGTGTACAATTCAGAATTAATCGTTTTACGATTCTCTAGTGGCACTGTAGCCATATGTCCATCTATACCAAAAAAACAAGCGACCGTTTGCTTCAAAGTGCTTTTTGAATGAATGACTTTTATTGAGTTCGGCTCATCTTCGAACACCCAAACCGTTGATTGTTGTTTAGCTTTAGGATCATACGCATATATTCAAGATTCATCACCTGTTTAGATATTATAGACAGCTTTTGACGCACCCTGATTGTACTTTTGTAACATTTTTTAGACCAATCGTCACGAGCCCGTTTTTGGTAAATTCTCAAGTTGTGCGGAATCTAACGTGAACAAATTTTTTTACAGCTAAATGTTCGTGTGATATTTTAAATATACGTCATACTAAAGATCAGAGATGCCTCTATCTCGCGATACGTAACATGACGATCTTGCGTTATTAGTTCCCACACAGAATCAATATTTTGAGGTACAACAACCGATTTAGGGTACCTTCTTTAAATTCGTCCGTGAGCACAGTCCGCCCACGATTAAACTCACTAAACCAGTGAGTGATACACAGTAATTTTCGATGGTGCTTCGTCCCAAAAACCGACGTGAGTTGATCGATGCACTGTTTTTGAGTTGGCCCCCGCTGAAAATTGTAATAAATCATAGCACAAAAAGTTTCACGAGTTAAATCCATGGTGATAAAGACACACAATGTTCAAAATTACGGCACAAAGGATAAACAAATGACAGCTACATGAAGCAGATTGTATTCTTAAGCCAAAGAGTTCTATTTTTAAATGTTATAATTAACTTTTTTTAATCGTGTTCTGCAACTGGCCATAAATATATTTAAATAGCAGCCCTTGTAGAACCAAAAATATTAGAAATAAATTAAAAGTAAAACGCCTTTTTAAAAACCAGTTTTTATTTAAATGCGCTAAAAAGAAAAATATAACTTATACATTAAGGCTAGGTTTTAGGGAAAAATTAAAATAACACGTTCTTAGAATTACTTTTTGAAGTAGTAAACAATAAAATTAAAATCTGCGAAAATTATAAAATATTGTTGGGGCTTTATTCTGTGAAATACACCAGATGGAAACACGATTTTATAAAGTTGGCTCGATAGAATAAATTCACAAAGTTACATATTTTTGTGTCATTTTATCTTCTTATCCAGGTTTTATTCTTAAAATAAGTGATTTGATATTATGAGTCATTTACCAAAATGAAGCTCGTAAATAACTTGAGTTATTATAACCGATGGTTTTTTATTTATTACATCTATATTTTTTTTAATATATTTAACGCGAATATTCGCGCCGCTTCGCTGTTATACCCGTCCCTTACCGTTGTACCGTCGAGAGAACGAGAGGGAAGCGCTCGAAATACCTCCCCTTAAAACTTTAACTATCAACTTATAACGTCATTACACAATTTATATGATATAAAAGGTTGTCGCAAGATTTAAGTAAATACTTACTCGTATTTTCTTAAATTGAAAATTTTAATAGTTAAACTCAATCACATCAAGTTTCATATTTAATTTACTTGTTTTTACACATATAGTAAATCCTTCGACAACCTTTTATATCATATAAATTGTGTAATGACGTTATAAGTTGATAGTTAAAATTTTAAAGTTAAAGTTGTTTTTTTCTTCGGCTTGTGATCTTGCCCGCTAAGCAACTTTCGCAATGCCGGGTCGCTGGATGGGTGACCAAATTAAAAACATTTGGAGTTCCTTCATACTACGATACGCAAAGCCGTTGGTCCCGGTTGTCTTTGAAAGAAGGCAGTCCTTAAAACCCACCAACCCGCACTGGGTCAGCGTGGTGGGTTGCCCAACCTCCCCATGTGACGTTGTCTATGTGGAAGGGCCTGTGCCCAGCAGTGGGACCTGTTGATTTGATTTTGATTTAAAGTAAAAATACAGCTAAAAATGTTTCCAGTCTTGCTAATTACTTATTACATAAGCTAATTCTTGTAAATTTTCTATTGTGTTCATAGGGTTAGGTTCCCAACACAGGCCACATACTGTGGTTCAGTTCTTGAATAACGTCATACGTACACAAAAATTAACATAAGAAAAGTAATCAAGTACGATTTGCCTATCTCCAGAAATATATACTTTAATTATTGATTTCGTATTAATACATAGATACATAGTTGAATAAGATAAAAATAAATTACAGTAGTTTATCTGCAAAATCATGGAACAATGTGTTAATTTTCACAACGCAACCGAGTGACCAAGCGCATCATACGTATGCACTATTATTGCAAATACACAGTCACTGCGATGCACTGCAACCCTGGTTGCAATTTCATGCACCATTACTAGAAACTCAGAACTACTGAGAATTGAACTAATAGTAACGATACACACACGTGGAGCTTAAGAAAGTTAAGGTTTTAATTTAAATATATATTTTTAATTTTATACTTACCATTTCTCCATGAATATTTTATTTAAAATAAAAACTGTAGTCACAACATCAATTGGTAGGTATTATTTCTTTCTAAAATTTTAATTGACGACCTAAGTGGTCGAGTGGTTAGCACGCCGGGTCTGGCGTCGCGCCATCTCTGAGGTCCCGAGTTCAATTCCCGGTCGGGTCAATTTAGAGAAAAACTGTTGTCGGGTCTGGGTGTTTTTTCTATGTTTATGTATATTTAACCATTATCTTACCATATTAACGAGTTTCAAAAGAATACTCATAAGTATTGGTGTGAGCATAAACTATTGTTTTTAAATCTATAATAAGTGTTATAAATGCGAAAGTATGTTTGTTTGTTACGCTTTCACGCTTAAATCATAAACCGATTTTGATAACTTTTGTCATAGAGATAGATGAGGGGTGCTGAAGATGGTTAAGGCTAGTTTTTTCTCTGAAAAAATTAAAAAAGCAAACGAAGTCACAGGCAGCAGCTAGAATATCATATTAATTTGTAAGCTGCACAGCAGTTGCTTAGTCATTATTATGGCGTGGTTGGTGTTGAAGACTGGTACTAAATGTTTACCACTTCAAGCTACAATGCCACATGGCAAGATACTTTCGTCATAATTCATTTTTATAAACAGTTTTGACTAAGTTAGAAGCAAAGTGAAATCCACGGATGCACCGTGGAAAATCCTCAAATGCTACCTTCTCTTTGTATATTTACTCCGTGGTGATAACCGATTTCACTAGACCTACGCAAAGTGGGCTGGTCCCCGTGGTAGCGAATAACGTTCAAGTTTATGGAGCAACCGGGGGGCAAGGGATCAGCGGGCAGGAGGCGAAGGCTCTTGCAAAACTAGTCAGCACACTGCCCACGTCTCCAAGCAACGGGGTTCTCATGCTAGATTTGTTACTAGAATTGCAGAAATTTAAAGAACTTATGACTTTTAGGAATTTCCATGTAAAGCACGCATCCGTTCGTTGTGTGCATCTGTGACTGTGATTTTTGCGTTAAATGCCCATTTTCGCATTTTGTAGTAATTTTGCAGTTGCATTTAGGGTTTTTATCGAAAAACGATAATAAATTCATGCTTAATATTACAAATCTCCACTCTGCGAGAATAAGCTGAATTTGGACGGCCGGTGCATCGCATTTTGTAGTAATTTTGCAGTTGTATCTATCGTTTTGATCGAAATAGGATTATTATCCTATTTCGATCAAATAAATTTCGATTTCTATAAATTCAGTATACCTAAAATCTTTATTCCTCATGAAGTAACAATTATTCTGGTATAAGTTTTGCTCAATAATATAATCGTAGATAGGAGAAATTCGTAATTAACTTAAAGAGATTTTCAGAGTTTTTTTGTAGAGAATTTTTTTTTTTCTATAAAAAAAAATGATATCTAAAAATTCCGAGGCCGCTATAAAGAGATAACATTCCAATTTTTTATTTCTATTGTTGGAAACAGTAGTCCAAAAGTGCCTTCGCGCATTTTATGAAAAACATTCTCTGCAATTTTGGGTTTAATTAAAAAGTTAAGTACTATGCCAATAGCTATTCTACACTATTTCAATAGGCAAAATTGTTAAGTAATGTGATTTTGTTTCTGAGACCAAGAAAGCCAAAATTGGCCATTTTACGCAAAAAATCACAGTTGAGGTGTAATAGGGCTCTTAAACTCACACAAGATAGATGAACTCGTGCATGTGAGTTTATACTACAGCTGATTGTCGTAGCAGCACTGCTACGAACTACGAAGTAGACGTTTTGATACCGTCAAAACTGTGACTGTCCCGTCGTTATATATTAAAAATATAAAGTATTAAAATACAGGAGAACTGTGAAGTTTAAAACATGATTTCATCTTGTTATAAAAGAGGACAATCGCATCTTCTCAGAAACTTAACAGACCATTAATCAATTCCAGCAATCAAAATATTTTCACGATCATGCGTACTTAATTAAATTATAGAGATTTCTGTACTACGAAACTTTCCTTCAATGCCAGTGTTATCGTTTGACAGTAAACCAAGCAAATTAAGTTGGTCATGTAGGTACAATGTTACGCGTCAAGATTACAGTTTAGGGTAAAGATTGAAAATGGTTATCCTTTAGATTTTTAATTGTAGAAAAACGGGTATTTCCGTATATAAGAGTGATGTAGCTTCTATGACTATTTGACTTTAATGGTGTTAAAAGATGCGGATGCAGGCGAGAAGTGCATTTGAGTTGGAATTTCGAAAATCTTATTGAAGAATTGAAGTTGTAAAAAAAGAAAATGTTATTCTCTGTGTTGTGCAGTATTATTATACATAATAATTCGACTTGTAAGTAATGTAGTTGTATAATTTTAGGGAAGTATATCTTAATAAAAATGTCTTAATAATCACTTGTAATGTGTTATTCAAAATAATATAATGTTTTATTCGTAATTTTTTTTTAATACTCCGATTTTTGCTGGGACTGTAAAATCTGTATTTTTTTTTAAATGTATTGTTTTTTCTACCAGCAATTTAAAAGTATTGGTATGTTAACCTTTATGTAAGGTGAGTCTGTTAGAAGGTGGGTGGGGGCTAACCACGTGCAAGAGCAAGCTATATCTGTAAGGAAGTTAGTTAAAAGTTTATTTATGCTAAAACGAGAAGAGAGAGTAGAAAAGAAGGAGGCCCAGTGCTCGCATCAGCTACGTCATGCGACACTACAACTGCAATGTAGTGTGCAGCATCAGACGCCATCGCATCACCATGGATACATCTACTCCACACCCACCTAGCACTTCTGCAACCTTAGTGCTGCAGGGCAAAATTCTTTGCGAACCCCGACAAAGGGAAAGCACGATAATGGGTGCAGCGCCATCTGTGAGCGACTGTGTAACTAAAACTGCAAAGTGTGCGACGGCGACGCCATCGCATCACCATGGATACAGCCCTGCCAAAGCTCTTACGACTTCTGCAAGCTTGGTGCGACAGGGCAAAATTCTATGAAAACCCGGCAGCTTTGCCGCAAAAACTGCGCGGAAAAACAAAAAGTAAATTATCGCGAAAGCTTCATAGAAAACTTCTATGCGGAAATACCCAAAAGTATATGAGACGTAGATTCTACTTATTCTAATAATTCTCAAAGAGATTTGTGACAAATGTTCAAAAATAGTATTGTCTCCGTCTGTAATTACCATCCGCGTGCATGCGCGCTTGTATTCAAATGTTCTTTTTTTAATAGATAATTTCGTAATTATCTATTATAAAAAGGACCGACAGAGGACCGGAACCGAACTTTTAAAAAGAGTTATTAAGCAACTCCTCTGAGTTTTAGTTAGTACCACGGATAGCACTTATCTCGTAATTCAAATCACAAGCTACGGTTCTTACTTGTAGAATTTACAGAATGGGCGTTATTTATATGTACAGTGCCTTGCCTTTTTCGTAGCTCTTGACTTATAGCAATGTCATAAAAGCACGCTAGTATAGCAACAGACCCATATTACTTCTGTTGATTCTGGACTCCTTTTAAAACAGGGCTACGCGTACCCTAGTAGAACAATAAAATAGCGCAGTTACAAATAAAAATAAAGTAACAGGGTCGACAAAGGTATGGTTTGAAAACTGGAGTTGCTTTTTCATGAAAAGCTAATCTTAATTTATAGAGTTGATTTTAAGATCTCGTTACTTTACTGAAATCAAAACGATTATTTAAATATTGACTGAAATGATTGACTATGGTTGCATACAACACAATACAACACATTCCAACAGTAGAATAGAATAGTTTATTTCATTTAAAAAAATTGTTTAGTTTCTTTTCTTTCTTTTCCTCTTCCCGTTCTTCCATCACATTTATCATTGTGTATCATAACATGACAAATAGAGAAGAGAGGTGGTATTAAAAAGGCATATAAACAATTAACAAGCTTTAAAGGATGTATGCCAAACCTGAAAGATAAAATAACAAGAACACAACGAAAACACAAAAAATCGTAAACATAGCGGAGGAATACTATCGTAACCTAATATAGTAGCACAAACAAGTCTCTAGATCAGGGCAAATCTAATAAAGAAACCACTCAAATAATGGAAGAACCCCTACTAAAAATTATACTTTCAGAAACTATCAGAGCTATTAAAACACAAAAGGACGAAAAAGAGCCTGGTGAAGACCAAATAACTAACGAACTTTTGAAAGCAACTATAGTAGTATCAGCACCAAAACTAACTGAAATCTAAGAAAAAGACATACCTAGGTATCGAATGGACTAAGTCTACAATCAAAATAATTACTACACTAGCAAAAAAAAGAGTCCCAATATATAAAATTCCTATAGGTCGATCAACACTTACGAAACGTCATTTTATTAACATTGCACCTTGCTTTTATAACGAGGTACTCTTCATCTAATAAAAACATTACACAGTACAGTAATAATAAAATTAAGGAAATAATAATAAAATGATTAGAACAATTAAAATATGACAATGTAGAAGAGCTTATTCACAAATTTACTAGATTTTTATCTTATTTTTTTTAAAGAAAAAAATACCATGTTTAGAAAATATTGGTAATATTTTGTTTTGTATATTGCATTGTTTAATTTAATTTACGTATTATTACCTTTCCTTTATGCTTTTTTTTCTCATGTCCATTGTACTAACATTAAATTACACTAGATCGATTAATTATTTTCAGGAGGAGCCTGTATCTCATAACACGGAGTAAAAACGTTATATGGGATCAGTTCATGCATTGTTTGTGTAAAGTGTTTATTTAATAAAGAATTATTCAATTAATATTAATCAAACTAATCTACAAGAAAGGCGATAAAAAGATATAATAAACTATATAGACCTATTAGTCTCATGCCAAACAGTTTAAAATATTTTCTAAAATACTACTTACTTTCTAGAATTACAAATAGCTTGGACGAAAACCAACCAATGGAATAAGCGGGATTCAGAAGCCATTTCTCAACTCGTGATCATATGTCCACGTAGTCATACAAATTATACAAAAATACAAAGAATATGACAAAAAAATTCTACATAGACTTCATAGATTATATAACAAAGCTTTTGACTCGCTGAAACATGAAGCTATATGGACTGCACTAAAATCACAAGGTGTACTTACATAGCAAAATTATCCGCATTTTGAGAAACATCTACTCAAAGTGGACTGTTAAAGTAGAACTAGATAGAACTAGTTAAATAGAACAAGTAAAGAGTTTCAAATAAAAAGATGAGTCCGGCAAGGTGATCCCATTTCACCAAAAATATTTTCAGCAGTACTAGAAATGGTGATTCGTAAATTTGAATGAGAGAACTATTTCTTAAATTTAAATAAAGAAAATCTTAACCATTTACGCTTCGCAGATGATCTAGTCCTGTTCGCAGAAAGTCACACAATCTTACAAAGAATGCTACAACAACTAGCTGAAGAAAGCCAAAAATTAGGACTCTCAACACAAATAAAACAAAGATTATGACAAACTCGCAAGAAGAAGAAATAGTAGTTAATGGGGAGTTTATAGATTATGTCAAAGAATATATCTATTTAGGCCAAGTTATATCATTAACAGATAACATGCAAAAAGAAATAGAGAGGAGAATAAAAAACTAATGGAAAAGGTATTGGTCACTAAGTGAGATAATGAAGAACAAAAACATCCCGCTAAAAGACAAAAGTAAAGTATATAACATCTTTATCTTGCCATGTTTAACGTACGGCTGCCAAGCCTGGGCTCTTACTGACCAACAAAGACACAAGTCTGCAGAAATTCTATGGAAAGAAGTGTGATATGACTCAAATTAAAAGATAAAATAGAAAAGAAATCTATAAAGGAGAAAACAAAAATTTTAAGATATAGGACAAGCAATCAACTCTCTAAAATGGAAATGGACTGGTCACATGATTGGATACAGCACTCCCAATGCACAAGAATTATAACAGAGTGGTATCCTAGAGGAAGCAAAAGGAAAAGAGGACGGCAAAGTACAAGATGGGAAGATGACATTATGAAGACAGCAGGGAAATTGTTGGAAAGCCTTGGAGGAGGCCTATGTCAAAAGACAAACTATTAAAAAAGCTAAAGAAAACGTGGAGAAGAATATTAATTTAGTTTAAAATTTATGTTTTTAATAGAAATAAAGGCTTTATTATTATATTTATTTATTATATCTTAACATTATTATTTAGAAACATAATAAACGAAACTTTTTACTACTCTACTTAATACTACTCGTACGTTTACATAGATTTATGTCTGGATTTTGGTGTGTATGACGATATGAAGTGATGGGTAGGTGTGTGTGTGTGTGTGTGTTTGTGTATTTAAGTCTTTTAGTTTTCGATATAATAGTTAACGACTATTGGGTACTTTTCTCCAAATAGCAGTTAATTTAGTCGGTATCATAATCGAAATTTTCTAATTGTTAAATATTACGTAATGTTTCTGACATTTTATTTATATTTTTATGTGCGTACTCACCATATCATAATAAAAATAATTATTAGAATATATTCCTAAAATATTCTTAACCCTCGGCATGCCTGGTGGAAAAAAGTTACATGGCATGCCTGGTGGGTCTGTGAGACAATAAATTTTAATTATTTTTTTCCTACAAATTGGTAAGTATCAATTAGTAAAATTTATAATTTTAAAATAAAATTAAAGATGTTCTTTAAGATTTTAAATAAAACATGTGTTCGAATCAACAATATTTTTTAATAATTTTTTTAATTAAAACGTTTATTCATTTTTTAACGTAAAATTAAACATCTTATGTTTATAAACATGCAAAGTCAACTATAACAAAAGAAATCTCAATCAGACTTTGGGGAACATTAGGCACATATGGTACCTTATATTCTAAGCTAAAATAATTAGTCTTCTTCATTTCCAAGATCATTTTGAAGAGCTTTGTTATGGAAGCAATTTTCGCACTGGAAAATTGCATGATCTAAGCACGCGTGGCTCTTGCACATCTCACAGAGTATTGTGTTTTGCGATCTTTCTTTGATGGACAAACAGACATCTACCCCTTACACCTGGAGCTGTTTTTTTACAGGTGGGGGCCTTTTTGGAGAGCAATACGGTTGGCAATTCGTTTGCGGAGATCTGTAGAAAGGCGAGAGTTTTTCTGTCTTGATTTTAGATGTGATTCTAATAGTACTAAACCCAGATCTTTGATAAAACTTCTGCGATTGTTTTTGATGTCAGGGCAGTTGAGCATTTGAATCATTTTTGCATTTATTCCTGCAGAGTTCAGCAACCAGAAGAACAGCGTGAGCTGCCATCTTCGGGAGTTTCTTGATACATCATAAGATCTAATAAGCTTATCAACGTTGTCAACACCACTTTTCATTTTGTTATTGAATGTAATAACTGCTGGTTTTTCCTTCTCGCCTGACTGAAGATCGATTTCCCTATCATGATGGAGAGATGACAGCATGAATACATTTTTTTAGGTTTTGGGACGTATGATACCAAAATCATATTTTTTTTAAATCCGAACAGTGATGAGTTCATTTCTCGTTTACTCACCATTTTGAACTGTAATAGAATACGATACCATAAGTTGAATTCAAAATAATATAAAGATCTTTATAAATAAAACCCATCAAATTCATAAAACTTTTAATACATCAAATTAAAACAATTAAAATCTAGCGTATTATATAAAAAATCAAGTTTCCAGTTATATATAATGTTTATTTTTATTAAATTAGATACAAAATCACAAAAAGCAACAAATTAATACTTACATGAAAAAGTCACGCCGTATGCCTGGTAGGGTCTGTGAGACCCGAAAGCACTTTACACATGTCCTATCACTACAGGAGCGCGCCCCGGACTGAAGTAGCGGGCGGAGGGCGTCAATTAGTTCACTACGGTCAGCTACTGAGAGTGGTTACGCGCGACATTCAAATTACAATGAATTGTAACGGTCTAACTGCTGCGGTGGGTCTCTCAGACCCAACCAGGCATGCCGAGGGTTAATTAATAACCAGAGTGTGCCACAACCATTTAAGTTATAACTAATTATTGAATTTAAAACAGTCAGTATGAAGACTTTTTTATCATCGCGTAGATGCGCTTTAACACTCACGACTCCCTGACTAAGTATACCGTAGAGTGTAGAGTCACTTAGGCCAGTCACACTAGGCTCGCAGAATCCTGAACAATGGCAGCTTGACGCCATGTCTCCATGGAAACACGAAAACGTCATTCAACTGCAATACAGAATGTATATGTTAAGGCACCGGCATAACGGTAGGGAGTTAATTTCAGATTTACAGTTCCGAAATACGGTGACTGTCCTTTTTGCAATTGCATCGTAACTATGGTTCAGCGGCTTCAACAGTTTTGAGCTCGACACCACGATTTTCATCGTAGTCCCCATAGGACATGCGCGGACTGAGGCAGACGTTCTCACACAAAAGATATTGCATACACTTTAGTGCAACTGCGCATGTCCTACGTGCAGTGCACACATGCACGTCTATTTGTTTTGATCCGACGCTAACGTGTTTCTATAGTTACAGATCTGAGATTACTCTATCAGTTTCTGCTACCCTGGTGCGACACGGCAAAATTATATGAGAACCCTGACAGTGTTTGAAATTGGCGGCAACATTTGGACAAGGACCGATCCTACCAAAGCCGTGTAACTCTTATCCCGATGATAAAATGAAACTTAACTCCGATGTCAGCTCGTTTTGCATTATACCAGCCCATAAAAATATTAAAGTTTATCCAAGAGTTAATTCACTACAAGTAAAGTCGACGGTGTAAAGGTGGGTCTGCTGCGACCATGGACGTAATATTACGTCCATGGCTGCGACAAAGAAATAACAAAACGTCACTGGTACGAATGAGTTGCTACTGTATTGACGACTGTCAATGTACTCTCCGGCTATTCCGACTTTTTCTCCTAATAGGTATGCAAGAAGCTGTAACCCCCCCTCCATTATTTATTGTTTTACCCGCCTTAATAATTATGCATACATCACCGCTGTTTCCCCTAACCTACATTGCTATTACTAATCTTTAAAACTAACTAACCTACGAAATACAGCCTGTGCAAGCTTACCATTAGCTCGATCCTCCCCTAACTCTCAACTTAAATTAAACTATACTAACTCTTAACTTAACTAAAGGCTATATTATCTTTAGATAATAGTTATAACTAGTGATAGTGTAGTTGAGGTTTTGTATAGTGTGTAGGTGATGAGGTGATGGTAATGGTAACTTAATGTAGACCTAGTATAACTTTAACCTACCAGTAACAAATTTTAGTCAAGCGATGTAATAAAACAAAAAGATATTAATTTGGCCTGTGATCGTCTAATGATACCCACGTTGTAAACCGTTTGCCCAAAGCAACTCAATTCTTTATCTTGGAAGTTTAGTTGTTGGCCTATGCCCGCGTTGAATTATTTCCTACCAACCCACCAACCCAACTCTCTATACCCAACATCCCAGATACCCTAAAAAGCTCATTGAAATCGCTTCACCTGCAGTTTGAGACCTACGATTACACAGAGCTTATTATAACACCCCCCACTCCTTTTTTTCGTCATTCGGGAGTAAAAAATTATAGTTTTTTAGCCCATCCAGTGCCTTCATCTGGAACCAAAATCTAAATCCCTCATCATCATCATCATAGCGTATGGCAATCCCTCCTTGGATCAAATATCTATATCCAGATTTTTCAGCCAGCTTTCTGCGTCAGCGGTGAAGTTGTGCAGCTCGGCGATGCCTCAGGGAAAACAGCGAAGTGGGCATTCATTCACAACGTGGGAAAGAGCTTAGTCAGGTGCTCCACAGTCGCAATTTGGTGACTCCCTTAGACCCCATTTGTGAAGGTGGTGATTCGATCTCCGGAGGTTGGTTCTGAACCGGTTTAACCGGGTCCACGCTTTTCTGTTCGCATTAAAACCGGTTTGCTTTTTTATAGGGTCAGTGACTAGACCTGCATTAATACCCTCGAATAAGCCCATTCCGATTGCCACGCTTCATTTACGGAGCTCTTGTGTTTGGTGCACTCATCAGTTCAAATAGGTGACCTTGATCGCAATCGATCAGGAGGCAAATCATCCAATCTGTTTCTAATGGGCATGGCACCGGAACGGTTTTGCTGAGAGCATTTCTCCTATTCTCTAGCAGTTGCCTGGTGTCTACGCAGCGCGGGCGGAGGTATGTGAGCCAAGACGGGGAGCCATGGAAGGGGGGTCGACTTTATAACTCCCGTGATCAAACGCATTGTCTCGTGCAGCTGGGTATCGACCTTGTGCACGTGTCGCTGCGACTCCATTGTGTGCCAGCACAATACTCAGCTGTTGAGTACACGAGTGCCAACGCGGATGTCCGGAGAACTGTTGCGGAAGCTCCCCAACTTGTGCCAGCCAGCCTTCGGATGATGTTTATCCTCGATTATAACTTCTGCTTGACGTTTTCCAAATGGTGTTTAAATATCAGAGGACAGTCTAGTGTTACACCGAGATATTGGGGCGTAAAATTGTGTTTTAGGTGTTCATTGCGGAAGGTAACATTTAGCTTCCTTTTAGCAAGGCAGTTGGTGAGGTGTAAGGATGATATTCCAGTTTTGCTTGGGTTTGGTTGCAGGTGCTACTGGGTGTAATAGTCTCCTGTTGTGTTGAGGTCTTCAGTCAGCGCCAATTCTTCTTCTTCGAACCTCCGCGACTGATAAGCTAGTGCCAGGTCTTCGGCATACGCAAAATTAAAGGATTTTGTTGCTGCTATATCTCATATTGAACAGGAGTGGCGCCAGTACCGACCCCTGTGGAAGTCCGTTCTGAGAAGGGGATATTGGCTGCATTCCTCTCCAAGGTGCACTTTTATTAGCCGGGGGCCAAGTAAGGCCTTGATGAGCCATATATCTAAATCAAAAATATCTATCTAAATCTCTCTCAGCAGTCTTGAGAAGGGAACACTAAACCACTCAAAGATAATAGGAAGGGATAGCATAGCTCGCAAGCATTATTAGAGGTAATATGTACAAGTATAAGCAGTATAAGTCATATTTTACAATTGTGTAAGCCAGGTTACAATGTGGGCGCCTCCTCGCCCAGCACCATGTTGCACAGATCTTTGTTATTTGCAATCCAGCCTTGTTCTTAAGCATGTGGCCAAACACCTCAGACAAAGTCCAGCCTAGCAGAAGTGGGCCATTTTTAACTCCAAGTTTACTTGCAATTCACTTCAGAAGCTACTTCATTAAAAGATCTGCAGTTCTTGGTTCGGTATGGTGTTGAAGTTTTCTATAGTTTGCGATGAACTTCACACGCATGATATTTTCAGCAGACGAAATTAGACAGAAGCGCCAACTGACACGTCGTCAGAAGAAAAAAGATGCGCTCCAGATCCAGCCAGCTCTGGCAAGGAGGTTTTATGCCATAGTATAAATAATCTCTAAGACAGATATTGAATACCCCCCACCGAAAGCATCATGAGGCTTTCCAGTATAAGAAGCTAAATTGAAAAAAATAATAATAATATAAGTAAACGTTAACTACTAACATGAGCTCATTGTCACGGACAGGAGTCATGAATGCATATTTAGCAAATTAATTTAAAAAAAATGATAAAGGACTCAGCTTGGTAGCTGGTCTTTAAAAGATATGTTTCTTAGAACGTAGAGTTACTTTTCGAACAATGCCATCTAAAACAGGATGAGCATTTTCAATACTTGCAAGTGACCAATTGCACGGATGGGATCGTCCTTGACCAAAACTAAATCTCCGACCTTTAAATTAGGTGAAGAAGTGTAGAATTTTGCTCTTTGATGAAGTGAATTTAAGTAATCATAAGTCCAGTTTTCCCAAAACAGTTCCGAACAATGTTGTAAATATTGCCAACGTGACAAATGGTAAATAGAAACGACTATTAAATTGTATTCTGGTACAGTAGTCATACTCTACAAGAAAATACAAATCTCTCATTTTAGATTGTAGTAACGGAGGGTTACATTTGAAACAGATTTTACATAATATTGAAAGTATTGAACGAATAATGTTACAAGCGAATAATGTCCAATAATTTGAATAAATAATATTCTGTAAGGTTTGTAGTCCAGTAAACAAATATATAAACAGTCTATTAAAGTAATTTTAAACCTACTCTTCTTAGGTAGCATTATAAGATAAATCAGAGTGATAGATACAGTATCTATCACGGTCGTGACGAAGTCACGACCGTCTAGGAAAGGAGACCTTTTTCCTAACGAAGGAATATGATATGTAGCGCCTTTTGAGAGACTTCTTATAACTTTTTTGAATTATACGCATTGATTTAGTTTTAGTAAACAATCATGCGATTCATTTAACACATATCGTTAAAATGGTTTTATTTTTAATATTTACTACACTCTTATTATGGTGATATAAAATTAAAATTCGAGCATTTATTCTTTGTTCTTTAGAAAATGACGAAAACTGATTGAAGAGTCTATCGCAGAACTCACTCTTGGTTTGTAAATATTGTGGTGTGTGCGAAGCTCCACGAGACCTAATGTCTGCGATATAGTTTTCGACTTTAACATTACGCCACGTCTGAGGCGGTATAACATAAATAATTTGTGTAACACGGTTACGTACAAAAGTAAAAAAAAATAATAATAACCTAAAATGGTTAAAAGAGTAAAAATATGCTTAAAAAAATGACGCAAAATTTGTGCCACAGTGCGTGGATGACTGACTATTGATTAATTTTGACGGATTGCTGTGAAATATTAATTGTTCTGTGCGATTGTCGGTTTGTTTTGGTCCAGGGAAAATTAATTTTGGATACATAAACGAACTTTGAGATATCTACCACATAGCAAGTATAACACAGTGACTGTAGTCATATTTGAAACAGTTTTTTAAATGTTAGTAAAACAAAGACATTTGAAATCTACCACATAAGTTTCAGCTTTTACTAATTTACTTTTTCTTTTGTTTCAGGTACGGATAGAATAAATAACATTACAAAAAATAGAGGTTAAATTAAATTTAAAATTTTATATTAAAGTGCTAGTTGCACACTGTGCAGGAGAATTTTAAACATAAAAGAGTATTTACAAAACTCGTTTTTAAACTGGTTTTTAATAAACATCAGAGTTTGATAACATTGGTCTTTTGATGAACTTTATTGTTTTCACGACATTTACCGGTGGTCGTATTATTGTGAGCAACGTGTAACATTTGAAGTGATTTATTCATACGAGGCTACACAAGTTGCTTTTGAAACTACTTAAGTCATCATTGATTTCAAACAGATGGCGTGGGTTGTCTTACAACTGTGTACCTACTAACTGTTAGTGCTACTTTGAGCTGCAGCGCCACCGGCGCGCGCCGTGCATTTGTCTGTTTCTTAATGTCAGTAGTAGAGATTCACTTCCATCTAGTTAGGTACCACTCGTAGATAGTCTACATAATATCGAGTGCCGGTAGTGGGGCTCCTACATCTTTATCATCAGCCTATAAACGTCCCACTGCTGGGCACAGGCCTCCTACATGGACAACAGCACGTGGGGATATTGGTCCATAACCCACCATGCTGGTCCAATGCGGGTTAGTGGGTTTTAATGACTATCATCTTACGACAGCAACCGGGACCAGCGGCTTAACGTGCCTTCCGAAGCACGGAGGAGCTCGAGATGTTTTTAAATTGGTCACCCATCCAGCGACAAGCGGAAAGCGGACAAGATCGCAAGCCGAAACGCTAGCCGCTGCGCCATCGAACTCCTCAAGATGTAGATCTTCATGGGCTCCTAATGAAACGTAAAAATAAAGTTTCCGCATTTAAACTAAACAATTGAATTAACTAGTAATCAGTTTCTAATCAATTAATGTAACTGCCACACCATTTGACATTTTCCAAAATAAAGCCAGAAAACCATTAACATTTTCCAAAATAAATCATTTAATTCTATTTGCTCATTGTAACTTTAGCCGTCTCATTAATAAAATGGCCTACTCCTGTCTTTTCCCGAACTTACGTTTAAACTATAGTTAAATTCAGATTAAGCAAGTTGTAAGTTTGAATTCGCATCGTTATTAATAAACATGGAGTTTATTAAGTATAGATAAAAAGTAAAAAAGAATGAGTTTTGAATGAACTCCACGTTAACTGACTTTATTTTGACATTTAGAGCTACTAATAATTCTGCGTTGTCATGCCAACGAATGGCCAGTACCTACTCGCGGCCGACCTGCATGCTCTATGACAGCCGCCACATAACAGTCACTACTTGACAGCCCGACGTAAAATTGACAATTCAAACAATTATCGTCTCATTAAAAAAAAATACTATTATTAAACATGGAGTAAAGAATGAGTACACTAATCCGATTTTACTCTCGGAGTAAAAGTTAAACCTCGGCGGTAACCTCTTTAACGAAAGAGTAGGGGTGGGTTAGTGTCATTATGGCCTAGATTGACATTTTGTAGTCGCCTATTTTTCTGTTGTTGCCGTTGATGTGGGTTTGAATAATAAAATTGTTGTTCTATACTAATACGTTAAAGAAGTTTTTGTATGATTGTAGGTTTTAATATAGGAGGTAATCTCCGAAAGAATCATCCTATTTGATTTTTTTACTAATATTTAGAATGGACCTTTAGGGTGGACAAGGGCTCTACTATAAATATATTTGGTGACAGGCTGCTTTTCACACAGGTGAAAACGCAGAAGAAAAAAATTTGCTTTATTCCATACCAGCGTATTGAATAAAGCTCATTTCAGCTTACAAAGTACGTCGCTAGTGTTTTGGTTTATACTCTTGTAGCCTTTTTTCCCTATAGGTAACGGCTTCGTGCGGTCATCACATTTAGCCAGTGTCAAGTAAGACATAATAGTAAGTATTTTCTTTGCATAAAGTAGATGATAATGAGTTATAATTATAAACGTTTCATAGTAAATGATGTTCCCCCTAACCCCTTGAGTTTCAGTAAAGCTGTGGTGGGTCTTTACTGAGATCTCACACGGATTTCTTGAGAGAATTTTAAAAGTGACGTCGCACCGTTTTGTTTTATTTGCCATAACTCATGCACGAAAACTAAACAAACCCACCAACCACCCATGGCCTGGCTCAACCATCCGGTTATGCAGGCCGAAGCGCAGGAGATACGCGCGGAATGGGCTCCACCGCGCGTAATTCTTCACTCCCTGCAAGTTTGCATCTATGTCCTTGTCCCTATTGTCCCTCTCCCCTTTCTGGGGCAGACGATACACGAAACGCTTTCGGTGTCTTCCAGGTCGTCCCGTGCCCACCGTATGGTGGTACCGCTGGCTACTTTTTGTTTCGGTCGTTTTTTGGTACTCGGTTCTAGTCTTCGCCTCTCTCTCTCTCAAGGGCACTCCGAATCCTGTGCCACGCGCGCGCGAAATCCCGTAGCCGCCTGAAGTTCGCCTCAGATCCCACGAGGTCGCAGTAGTACACCGGGCCCACCTCCAGCACCTTCACATTATCTAATAAAGTCCTACGCGCGTCCTCATACAACGTGCACTCCCACAAAGCGTGGTGTGCGTCCTCCACACTGCAGTCCCCGCAGTAGCAGGAACTGACGTCCGACAGCTTCATCCGATGAAGCCTGCCCCTAAAACACCCATGTCCCGATAGCAATTGCGAGATTTCGTAGTCAGGCTCGATCCAAGTCGCCTTGATTCGAGCCCTCACATCCGGGAAGAACCGATATAGCTCCCTACCCTTGTCCGACGTGTCCCAACGCTCCTGCCAAGCGGCAGCAGCGGACTCAGCAAACCTGAATTTGGCACCACGAAGCTCCTCCTTGGTCGCGAACTCGCGTGCCTCACCTAGTCTACCTACCCGGATTACCTCGAGGTCGGCCGGGAGAACCCCTGCCAAGACCGGCAGAGCGGCAGAGCTCGTCGAGCGATACGCCTTGGTCAGAAGGATCAAAGCGGGTCTCTGGGTGCGCAGAAGCGCACTCCGCACAATGTGAAGGGACGCCCGCTCATACCAACATGCCGCAGCATACGTTACCGTGGCGATGTAAGTGCCACGGTACAGCACGCGCAGTGCCCTGTACCGTATCCCCCAAGAGTTAGCCGATACTCTAGCCATCTTGCCGAAGCAATTGGCTGCCCTCTCCCCTATCGACACTGCATGCTGCGCGAACGAGAGACTCGAGTCGACCACCACCCCAAGTACCGTGGTCGACGTGACACTCCGAACAGAATCCCCCCGAAACTTGATGACGGGCGGCCTTTGGAACTTTCCCCTGATAGTCATAGTTAGCGACTTGCTAGGGGAGAAATCCAGTCGATTACGGGCCCCCCAGTCATCGACGAGCTGGAGAACGGTAGAGGCTGTAGCCTCTATGCTCGCCCGGGCTGCAGATTCTATAAGGATCGTCACGTCGTCGGCATATGCCACCATACTTACCCCCCCCCGGGAGCGGCAGCCGAAGCAAGTCGTCCATAAGCACGTTCCAGAGCGTCGGTCCCAACACCGATCCCTGCGGGCAACCCATCGTTGCTGCCTTCCACATCACCCGGCTACCCACGAACAGGCCCACCCGGCGTCGCACGAAGTAGTCCGCCAACATCTTATAGATGTTTGGCGGGCAGCCTCCCCGCTTCACCTTAAGCATGATCATGGGCCACCACGCGTTGTCGAAGGCCCCAGAGATATCCAAAAATATCGCCTGCACATACTTCGACGAGCTCTCCCTAGCCACGCGAAGGACAGTCCCCAGCGCCAGACTCCGTAGACCGACCCCGAGTGAAGCCGTGCTGGCAGTCCGATAGCCCCCTAGCTATTTGCGGGGCACACCTTAACATTACGCGTTCCAAAATCTTACCTAGGATTGGCAACAGAGTGACGGGGCGATATGCTTTTGGGTCGGTAAGCGGCTTGTCATTCCCTTTCGGGAGGACAATCAGCCTACCGTCCTTCCACACATCCGGGAAACACCCCTCCTGGACACTCGCCTATACATTTCAGTAAACTCAACCGGCGCGGCTGCCCATGTGTGTCTGATAATACGAGCGGTGATCCCATCGATACCCGGGGCAGTGTTGGGGAGACCCCTGACTATCCCCGCAACTACATCTTCGGTTGGAGGCGGCGCATCTTCTCCTGAGGGGGTGAACGATGCCATAACCCGCACTTGCCTGTGATACTGTGTGTCCCTGGACACATCGTCGTCCGGACAGAGAGCACACATTAGGCTGTGCATGGCCTCATCCACACCCACAGCATACCCTTCGGCGAATTTCGTGCCATTTATTACGTTACGGGGAGGACGTGTCCTCCCACTCGCGACTCGGTAGGCCTGGCCCCATGGGTCCAGGTTTCCGGAATTGGCGATTTTCCTATTGTGCAAAAGTTGCGCTTCCTCCATAGCATCCCTGTACTGTCTCCTATGCGCATGAAACCGGTCCTTAGCCAGGCTCTTCATAACCTATTATTACCGCAACGCAGTCTGTCCAGGTCAGGTCCACCACTCATGTCCGCCGTTCGATTTCCTAACTTTAGCCACTCCAAGCGTCTGCTTTGCGGTGCCCCCTACCAAAGCGGTGAACTGGGCACAGACGTCGAAACGACGACGAAAACTAAACAGTTAATAACGCACCATTATTTCACATTATTATTCGACAAAACACAAATTATAGAAAATATAACAAAACTGCACACACACTGAGTAGCCGTACTCAGAGACGACAATTAAGTTTTAATGACAATTAAGTCTCTAGCTGTCACTTTCTTATGTATTGTGCTAATTGAAGGAAACACATTTATTTGTCATTAAAACTTAATTGACGTCTCTGAGTATGGCAGTTAGAGTATCAATATATTATTATATATCTATCCCCTAAGTTAGTATAGCCTTTGTGGCACATAGAAATAATATGATGAATTCGCAGAGACAACGTCCAAGTACATAAAAATGATTTCAATTAAGGTATTGCATTATATTCTTTGTGTATATTATGAACATTTCTATCTCAATAAATAATCACGTATAAATTCGTTGCTTGATATCTTGATATTGTACCACGTACATTACCAAGCAACTAAGTGCAGAGCCCAACCCATCGCTCGATGTTACTTACTGAAATGAAATTTTGCTTGAAATTCGCTGCACCACTAACAGGAATTCATAAGGAAGCAAGAGTTTCCTATCTAGTTCAGATGTATTGTAACACACACCCTAAGATAAGTACTATATTCTAGAAAATCAATACTGCTGGCAATTCAGTCCTTGTTCCGCTTGCACTAAGGGTCAGTCCTGCTCTTTCCGTCCTATTGTAAATTCGCACGCGAAAAGTGAATATTGAACTTCTCTATCGTACACAGAAACGTTTCTGGTCGTTTCTGCCAACCTGGTGCAATATATTCATTCCGTGACATTATATATTGGAGGAAATCTCTATGCGTGACATAGAAAACAGAAATATGCTCAAAATAAAATTAATACAGAAGCTTTCATTGGTTGTATTATGAAATGCGTTATATCTTTTTATTCTTCTTTCTTCAATCCTTAGTATCAAAAATAGTTTATTTTCAATTTTTAAAAATAATTTTGCATACGTTTCACTAAAATAGCTTTAAGTCAAGAAGCACTTTCCACTTTACGTTATACAGTTCACACTCTATCACCGTTCTCTGTCTACGTCTATGTCACGAATCCGCTAATACTCTAACTAAACGAAGTACATACCATTGAAGTTTAATGTAACTTTTTACATTGGTATCTGATTAGGGAACATACTGAAATAGAAAACCAATTTACACTATGAACAAAAATATTGAGCAACTAACAAGCAGTAGTAACATACAGTTAGATGCATAATATCATTATTCATTTATACGAGGGTGCACCAAGGTGGGGTTACTCGTAAACACTGACCCAGACAGACTAGTCTGTAGGTCACGCGGGGGCGCCAGGTAATCGATAACTCGTGGAACGATTGCGCAGCGAGTGCCTGTGTGTCTAGACGACTAGACTAAGGGCTGTGTTGTCAATGAGATATTGAATTAAGTTTATTTGTTCACAGTTAATCTTTTATATACATTTTACTATTTTATCTTTGTCCGTAGATTGAAATCTTTTTATCTTTTTAGAATAGAATAGAATAAATCTTTATTGCACATCTGTTACATAATTTAATGAATGAGAACAACAGTTCCCTTAACGGGCATGCAATAGTAGTTAGAAGATGATCTAAGTAAGTAATCAAATTAATTGTTATTAAAATATTCATTAAAACTATAAAATGCATTACGTATTAACCACTCTTTGAGCTTACAAACTTAAAGTCTGGTAAAGAATACGGATGTTGCGGTAAATTGTTGTATATTCGTATGGCGGATATATAGGAACTACGTTCGAAGATCAATGATCTTATCCGTGGTAAATGCAATAAGTCTACTTGTCTCATTGGAGCCGATCTAACCCTTTTGTCAGATATTCGCGGAAAATCCTGTATATTTCTTCTCACAAAATTACAAATTTCCAGTATATACGTGAACGTCAATGTTAAGATTCGTTTCTCTATAAATATATTACGAACCGATTCATCATTGTATCTACTATAAATCTAAGGCATCGTTTCTGTAATAAAAAAGTGACGTTTACTGAATTCCCCCAAAAAATAATTCCGTAGCTTACTACAGAGTACACATTACCATAATAAGCATTTACAGCCACTTCTAAGGATGATATATCAGCAAGCACCGATAAGGCATAACAGTAGCTATTTAATTTTTCATTTACTTTTGCTACATGTAGTTTCCAGTTAAGGTGACTGTCTAAAGGCTTTAAGGCTGGATCAGATCTATCGTGAGTGTCCACGTTTTTGCACCGGATGTCACCAACCCGTAGGTAGGACGCACTGGTTGAAAAGTCTGATTTTCAGGCACTGAGGAATCGGCGACTGAAAGCAATACCATTGTTAATAGGGGGAGTTTGCCATAGTTACCACGCTTGGCAAGCGGGTTGGTGACCGCAGTGGCCGAGGTTCTTAGCTATTAACGCTGCTGCCGTCATTGGCTATGGTATTTAAGAGTCCCAGTGATCCTAGACTGTGTCTAGCAGCCTCAAAGTAAAATATTATAATTAATTATTTTAATTTCTGTGGGATCAAATTTAAGTATTTTAATTTTGTTTTGTCACTTTTGATAAACTGGTAAACTGAGACCACTAATTCTTATCACTACACAGAATAGGCGAAAAAGGGTTTAAATACTTACATATGTGTACGTTAATGCTATAAAGCAGGGTTTCCTAATCTGTTTTTCGTGGAGCCTCCACGGATTATAAATGATTGTTTTCATGCCCCCCTTTCATTTTTAATTACAAAATACAAACGCTTTAATAAACGACATTTATTTATTTTAACTTTAAGTGATACAACATAAAAATCAAATTATAATATTTTGTTTTATTGATATAATTTAATTGAGTACTAGTGAGATACTGGAGTTTGCATGATCTGTACCAGTTGGTCGATTCTAGGATCGTTGTTGATCTGTACCAGTTGGTCGATTCTAGGATCGTTGTTGAAACAAGTTAAGCAGCGTATGATGACCGTTTTGTAGAACAGTAACCGACTGAGTGATATTATCATGATTAATCTACTCGTAAAATTGATTTTTTTATACAAAATGTTATGATTCTTGATTTATGAAACGAAAATGCCCCCTTGACATCTCTCTACGCCCCTGGACTTGTTTGTTTTGCTAAGTGCACTTGACCGAGCGAGACGCTATCCAGTAACCATAGTAACATGCCACGCGTTACTCCTATGATTCCTGCTCGCCTGGTAGCGCAGGGCAAAATTTTCTCGGCTTGCTGTGTTCGCTTCGATCACAAAGTAAATAAATTACAATCCTTTTGTCTCACCGCCGACTATGAACAAGAAGCGAGTCGAGCTAGATTTAGAAACGAAATAGCGAGCAGCAGCGGAAAGCGAGTGTATAGTTTCGATAGTTTTGTCGCTGGGCTATAAGCGCCGCTGCCGCTGTTGGTCTCTCGGCGTAAGTTACGTTAAGCGAGAATTATCTTTGATAGCTCTTGTCATTTAGCGACGAACTAGTGGAGCGAGTCCTCACCGGCAGCACAGTATAAGCTCATATTTATACTGTGCCGGCAGTGTGAACAGTCACCGATCGACTGTTTATATATCCATCTCTTTTGTTTACACGGAATGTATATCTATTGTACGTTTCTTGAGCGAGAAAATAGCTGATTAGTAGGTTACTCACCGTTGCTGGTGTGACATAAATCGTAGGGCAGTTCCGACATTATGACGTAGTAGTCTAAGATCCGAGTATAGAACGACCTTCACCGGGAAGGTTAATGGATGAAAAGTATTTTATATTAAATTTATTATGTTAATTAATTCATCGCGAGTGGATTGGCTGAAAAATTTCAGTCCAGTACCTTTAATGATTAAATTAATATTTAAATAAAATATGTTTTTTTTTCATTGCACTGGTTTAGTGTGTGTGTGTGTGTGTTTGTAATGAGCTTTTCTTTATATAAACATAAATTTTATTTATTTTACCAGACGGTTGCAAAAATTACTAATATTGACTTGCCTGTTTACACCTGCCTACCCAATGTTATGACAGGAAAAAAATAGTCAACCGAACGTTTGCATATTCTATAGGCTTCATACTTTCGATTGGTACCTACGTAATTTATCTATATAAAAAAATATTTTCAGATATTTAATTAATCATAATATACTGGACTGAAATTATTCCTTCCGGGCTGTTTGAAACTAATCTCAAAATACCCATTACTCAATACGACCTAAGATCTACAAGACCTTTTCTTATAAGGAATGAAACCCGAATGGACTTACTACCAAAAAGAGCGGTTCTCAATATATACTATTGTCAATAAGACTCAATTTCAAATGAATCGATTCTCATTTAAACTTATTCTCAAAACGTCTCATTCCCAAAATACACTAAATTCTAGTATCAAAGTACTCGATTATCATAAAAACTGATTCTCAAAACGTCCTAGTCCCTAAACACACTAAATTCCGTCATTTATTATACTCTCTTTAGAGATAAAGATAATAAAAGTTAAGTTTTAGGTAGCAAAAAAAGCTTAATGAGTTTTGCCTCTTAAAAGACCTGGTGCCGTGCGTTTTGGCGGCAAAACTTGGAAGTTCTGGGTTACACACGGTATAAAGAAATCTACTAATTTTAGGAAAGCCCCTACCACTGCAGGTCTCAGGTTTCCTCTCGTGAGAGGGCATTCTATTCTATTTATTCTACTCAAAATAAAAAGAACTTAGGTATATGTATGATGTACAAATTTAATATGTCAAACAAAATAAACCAAAAACAAACCAAGCCAAACCAATTTGCCTGTCTTAGGATGGATTTCACCAAAGTAGTATAAGTCTTATTCTAAGAATAAATTCTTATTTACTCGCGCGATAACGAACTTTACGTTTCACCAACGCTTAACCTAATGATAAAGTCACTACGCTAGAGTAAATTCTTAGAGCGCCAATTCTGGCCGTGTTAGCCACTACTCTTAGGATGGATTTCACCAAAGTAGTATAAGTCTTATTCTAAGAATAAATCCTTATTTACACGCGTGTAAATAAACTTTACGTTTCACCAACGCTTAACCTAATGATAAAGTCACTACACTAGAGTAAATTCTTATACCGCCAATTTTGGCCGTGTTAGCCCCTATTCTTAATATAATAATGTCACTAATGTCATTTAAAGCAGCCTTCAAATTAATATTGTAAATAAAAATGCCGCGTCGTTTGAGATTGTTGGTTGATGAATCTAATAGCAGTGATGAAGATTATTTTAGGCCCACGCACAAAATGGTTCAAGGAAAGAACAAATTACTTAGAAGATTACCAACAACAACATTTTTTTTGATGTCATCGTCAGAAACGTCACGTCAAACAAACAATGTTACGCCAGAAAATAAAAAAGTGTAAAGCGCCTTTGCTCTCGTACGAGATAAACTGCAACTATACTTTGGTGGTTAATACGCTCATTCGATCGATCCGCTTCAAGTTCGTTCAATAGCACAGAGTAACTATGCGAGAGTAACTTATTCTTACATTAGCGTGGTGAAATGAAATACAAGTTATACGTATGATTAATCTAGGTAGTAAATTTATACTCGGGTAGCTATTCTCGTGTAATTTTGATATTGGTGAAATCGGGTCTTAATCCATAAACCGACACATATAGATAACAAATCTGGTGCTAACAGCAATTTTACACTCAAACCTGCTGAATCAAACATTTAGTGTATTTTGAGCCTAGGACGATTTGAAATTTAGTCATTATGAGAATCGTGTGTTTTGATATTTCCATGTGTATATATTTTAGTGTATTTTGGGAATGAGACGTTTTGGGAATAAGTTTAAATGAGACTGGGTTCATTTGAAATTGAGTCTTATTGACAATAGTATATATTGAGAACCGCTCTTTTTGGTAGTAAGTCCATTCTGGTTTCATTCCTTATGAGAAAAGGTCTTTTAGATCTTAGGTCGTATTGAGTTATAGGGTATTTCGAGATTAGTTCCAAACAGCCCGGAAGGAAATTTTTCAGCAAACCCACTCGCAATATATTTTTTAACACATTAAATTTGATATAAAATACTTTTCATCCATTAACCGGCTCGGTGAAGGTCGTTGTATACTCGGATCCTCTACTATAGTAGGTATGTGTGTTTAGACAGAATTGCAATTTTTTAAGGAGCTCTTCGTCATGGTGACGGATAGTACGCACACTACTTAACGAAATGAGTACCTAGACATCTCGATAGGTACTCGTTTTGTTCAGACGCTTTCAGAGCGTCGTTGATTGTGTATCAAATTCAATGTAAGCGCGCTAGTAATAAAAAAACTTTCAAGAGCAATCGGGCCGAGCGAGTCCAATTCGGGCCTCTAGCCTAGTATCATAAATATTTCTGTAAATATGGACGCGACTGCTTCTATGCTTTTTGGACCTACGCTGGCATGTGAGTTTTATTATTATTGCAATGGCCATGAATCAGTAGGTCCTAATCACCGATGAAAGTATTCGTGTATGCTTGAATAATTATGTATGTCTTTAAATTATGATTTGCCTAATGCCATTTATATTTATTTTATATTGATGTCTTATTGGCCCATGCAACAAATAAATCTCTAGAGCCACCGCACACACGATACTTTTAGCATCGGCGATCGGCGATTTCGCGACTGGCATCGCGTTTTGGCGACTCTCTGCGTTCGATTGCAGTATCGGAATCGCGAGTTTTAGCGATTCAGTCGCTGCATTCAGCTTCTAAAAAGCGTCTAAATCGCCGATCGCCGCTGCTAAATGTATTGTGTGTGCTTCTTTCAAGTTATACGTTTTAAATATGGATAAAGTAGTGGCTCCGTCCGTGAGTTACATACGCCCGTAGGTGGAGCTGAAAAAAGTTAAGGTTTTAGTTAAATATATATTTTAAATTTTAAATTCCTCTCAATATTTACAATAAAACAAAAACTTTCGACACTAATATAATTATCTTATATATCATGTTTGCAAACTACACAGCAGTTGTTTTTTGTCTTAATTAATTGTTAATGACATGTTTTGTGCTTAATTTATTTATTTAAACTTTTGCAACATTATAATATTACATGGCGGACTTAATGCCTGAGGCATTTTCTACCAGTCACCCTTAGGGTGGTGCAGAGATAACATGGTAGGTGCATTTATTTATGGTAACAAAAGGTAGAAGAGAGCGTGAAAGTAATTTTTAACTATTAAATAACATACTAAAAAAAATTATACATACATATACAAATTCACAAATAAATAAATAATTATACAAATATATAAATATACCTACATACACTAATATATAATAGATAGGACGTTACTGAGATGATTCTGCCATGGTTTTATCAAACAGGAGCATGTGGACTTTCTTTTTGAATGCGTCACGATTCGTATCCATCCTTTTCCTGAGGTAGCGCGTTCCACAGGAGTATGGATTGAATATAGAAGGACGAATGAACAAAGCCAGAAGAATGGGAAGGAGAGAAAAGGAGAAGGTTATTGGAAGACCTGAGATTCCTGTCGTGAGAGGTGCAGAGATATTGGAAATGGGGCGTAAGGTAGGAAGGAGCATTTGGTGAATTAGAAAGGAAAAAAGTGTAGTAAGGGCACGCAAACATCTCCGCTGACGAATGGGTAACCATTTCAGATCAGACCTATGCTTTGAGATGTGGTCGTACTTCCTTAGGTTAAAGATAAATCGAATACCATTGTTGAGAAGTCTGTCAAGCTTATTAAGCAAGTCGGCATTGAGATCACACACATCATAACACACGTCACCATAGTCGATCATGGGAAATATTAAAGACTGCGCTAGCATTACCTTCGTCTCGAACGGTAAAAAGTTTCTCAAGCGGTTTAAAGAGCACAAAGTCCAGGTCACTTTTTGGCTAACACTAGCTACCTGAGAATGCCAGCTGAGTGTGGAATCAAGATGTAGGCCAAGATTTTTTACTGAACAACTAAATGGAAAAATCGTTCTGTCGAACACTATTGGTTTAAGATTGTGTTAAATGTTTATCACTTTAAGCTGCAACGGCACACGACACGGCACGGTGCAATTATCAAGAGCACACTTTTAGGAAACAAAGACTTCTACATATAAACAAAGTATTGACTAAGTTAGAAAGAAGCAATCAAGTTAACCGATTTCAGTAGAGCTATGCCAAGTGGGTCGGTCCCCGTGGCACATAAGAAATGAGTAAATATCCTATTCATGTGCCCGTGGCTTAGAGCATTAGAGCGCTTTCACATCAGGCGACTTAGCAGCGCACAGCCTCGCGGCTGTCATTTGTATGGAATCGCGCGACAGTCGCGCTGCTAAGCTCTTAAACCAGCCCATGGTAACGAATGAGGTTCAAAGCGGGCAGCGGGCGGGAGAGGATGGCTCTATCAATTCATAGTCAGTGTGCTGTCCACGGTTCCTGGCAAAGGGGCTCTCGTGCTAGATTCGGTACTAGGTATGCAGAAAATAAAACAACTAATTGCTACTACTTTCTTTGCATAAGCAAATCTCCAAGCAATAAGCAAGAGTTAAATACAAATAGTAGGTTGTTTCTCACTATGACTGAGTTACAAACTAAAACAAGTTCAATCAAGTTTTTTATGAACTGTATCACGCAGCGGTGAAAGAGTAGTACCACCCCCTCTCTCTTCCCATGGATGTCGTAAAAGGCGACTAACGGACTAAAGACTGCAAATACATCCAACAACATGGAGCGGCGATGGGCTCACCACCTGTCACGCTAAGCTCAATTGCAGTCGTAATGAACCGTTTCTAAATTAGTTTGTAAGTGTCACCAGTTAAAACATTTGTTAAAACAAAGTGGGCTATGTGTTTTACATTTAGAATCAGCTCCATTTATAAACTGTCACAACATACACTGTTTTGTATTAAATAAACTGTAGTCTATACGGACGGCATTTAGTCTAAGCGTACGCAGAGACGCAGGCGACGCAGTTCCGCGCAGTGCAGAGCAATGGGAATACCCTCTTTTAACCGCCTCTGTGGTGGCTTAGCCACTAGTGGCTAAGCCACCGGTGTCAGACCCAGAGGTCCGGGGTTCCATTCCCAGCGGCGGGTACATCTTTGTGTGCTCGGTTTGGTTCGTGGTAGGGCTGTTTAATCCGCCTGGCTTACTACCATCATCTTATCTAAGTCTGTCGCCATAACAACGATGTTTATAGCATTGTTGTGTTCCGACAGTTTGAGATAAGATAGCCAGTTCCTCAGTGGTTGAGGATTCCGGCTGAAGCGCGCTTCCACCTTCGGCCTTATCGTCACTTACCATCAGGTGAGATAAAGGCCAAGCGCTAACCCGTTTGGATTAAAAAAAAAAAAGAATACTCTCTTTCTCCGAAAAGAAATTTCGACCGATTTTCGTTTGCTATTTACAGCGGTTTCCATTCCTTCTGAAGTTTCGCATTTTGGCAATTACATTATTAATTTTTAGAAAAATGTTTTCTCAAATGAAAAATCGCCTGAATTTCCGTTTCGGAGAAAGAGAATAGGCCTACTGCTAAGCACTGCGCGGAACATACACTTAGCCATAAAGGTGGTCAGGATTATAAACTTCGCAACAGTTGCTTTTGGACTATGGTGTGCCATCATTTAAGACATATGTTTTTAATTCGGAAAAGATTTCAGCGCGTCGCGTTAGTGCTCCTACTTATACATGGATTCCTAGTATTTCCTAGTTCTTAGTGCAGCATCAAAGTGCAGTTTTCACTGCTTTCCAAGCACTGCATGCTTCGCTGTCAGCATGACTCATACTCATGACTTATATGGTATGTGTCCGAGTGGACACATAACAACAACAACACAATGATGTAACAACAATAGTTACAATTTTCGGCACAATTTTTAATAGTAAATATATTATAAAAATTAAATAAAAAATATTCTCAATCGCTTATTTTAGTGTCATCCATCACAAAAAAGTTAATAGAGTCCTCTTTGTTATATTGCTGTTATCTATACTTATAATAAATGTGTAGAGAAGTCAATTCTGTACATGAAATATATTTCCAAAATAACTATCAGGGGGTGATTAGGGATCGATATTGATGCCAAAAATGCAATCAGTAAAATTTTTGTCTGTCTGTCTATCTGTATTTAACCGTTATAGAAACTAAAACTACTCGACGGATTTTAACGAAACTTGGTACAGTTATTTTTCATACTCCTGAGCTGGTTATAGTATACTTTTCATCACGATACAATCAATAGAAGCAGAGCAGTGAAACGGGAGCAGTGAAATGTTGGGAAAACGGGAGAAAATACTCCATTTTTTAAACTTCCGTCGCGTGTGCAACCTTCATGGTTAAAGCTACACAGAAATCATGTATTACAATTAAAATTATATAAAAAATATCCCACGACAGCATATGTCTATCTTTTATGGTTGACTCACAATAACACGTGTAACTCCCGATAGCTTAGCAGCTCGTAGCTTCGCTCGACGCGTCTCGCGGCCGAAGGTATGAAATCCTGGCGTCCGAGCGCGAGCTTCATACAATTTTTGCCTGTTGATGCGAATAGACGTTCAGAGCGTTCGACCTTATTGACAGACAATACCTAATTGATAGCACAAGCCGTGCTTATCAGCGCGACTTTTAGTCTTTGATAATTTATTTTTAGATTCCTTTTGTTGTTATTTTATAAAATGGGTATTAGTTATTTTGGCAGTGTTTAAATATTCGTTCATTCGTTTCTATATTTTGGTAGTGTTAAAATAGGTATTAGTTATTTTGGTAGTGTTTAAATATTCGTTCAAATTACAAATTATTAATAGTTCACATTTTATTTCTTTTTAGGTGAAGTAGTAGTAGGTACGCATAGATTTTTAGATACCGATAGGTAAGTTTTGGCTAATTTACGTTAATTTTTTTTTTATATATATTTATTTTTATTTACGTTTTTGCTTTATTTTCATTTGCCTGCATCAATGTCACCTAAAAAACGATTAACTTTATCTCGAAATTCGAGAGAAGCTAAGAGAATGAGAAATAGGCGTTCTCAAGAATCGGCAGAGGAAAGAGCACATCGGTTAAACTCTATGAGAGTTAGTGCCTCAATATCTCGAGCCAATGAAAGCTCTCCCGAGAGAGAGATGCGATTAGCAGCTGACAGAGCGAGACGAGCTACATCACGGGCGTCTCAAAGCTCGAAATTTAAGACCACCACAACTTTGCAATGAACTCGGCTAAAAGTAACCCAGTTGCAACAAAATATAATCGAGCCTCAAATTTTAATAGGTTGCGGTGCAGGAGAAACCGTCTTTATTCCCAGAATTCCCATAATACCAAATAATTTTCCATTCCAATTTAAAAGAACGCAATTCCCAGTATCGGTGTGTTATGCAATGACAATTAATAAGGCTCAAGGGCAGACTTTTCAGACAGAAGAGTTACACGCTGACGGAGTCGCGGGCACAGCTATTAACAATAATATTGTGCGGTTCCGTATTGTGTATTTTTCAACAGTATTGTAGATTGACATATTATATTTCCCTACTAAAATACGAAAGTATCTATATCTGTCTGTTACATCAAAACCACTGAACCGTGAGGAAGGACATAGGCTACTTTTTTTTACGAAAAACGACGGAAACGCGGACGAAGTCGTGGGCAACAGCTAGTTTATAAATAAAGTTAAATATATAGACGGTATTGTTTTTTATAGTAAAATCAAATAGAAAGAAGTTGGATAAAAAAATTCTCTACACTACGTTGAATTATTGAATTGAAAATTAAAAAGACACAGCAGAATAGCAGAATAAATGTGTTTCAGTATTGCATTTGCCTCTGTATTGTTGTTATACTGCTATTACATAATATTCTTTAGCAAAAAAAAACATTTTTTTTATATTACAACCCCACTGCAAGCACAGTCCGCGTCGTCAACCATCACATTTGAAATGTTTATTTAATTTAAGGGCTCGCCCGCGACTTCGTCCACGCTAACTAAGAAACACCTTTCAGCCATTTTTGTACAAAATATCAACAAATTTTAAACAAAAACCATCCTCAGTTACCGTTCTTTCTATTAGTAAAGTGAACGAAAGGTATCCCTTTCGTTGAGATAATGTAATTATTCTAAAATAGTTTGGCATAACGAATTTGGCATACTTATGTTTTTTGCATAATATTACTTTGGCGTAATTGATTTTTTGCAGCATATGTACTGTGGCATAATTATAATGAAGACTAATATATTTCTGCATAATTATAAATTGCATAATGTTTTTAGGCATAGTGTATATTCGCATAATAGTATTTTCGCCATAAAGGTTAATAGATATAAATAAATAAAAAATTGTTAATGATTTTCATGCAAAATATAAATAGTTACTTACATGCATCTGTAAAAATAACAATTAGGTAAATACCTATGTACTGTATTCTTTTTTCTATATTATATTCATCCTATATTATATAGTGTCAAAGTAGGTTTAGGTGCAGCGGAGGTGGCCCTTGAGCCACACGTTAGCCGCCTTTTAGTTTTTTACATAAGTACAAATATTATTTCATACATCTAAAAAGAATTTACAAAACTTACCTTTTCTCTTAGGATACCTTTTTTTGGATATTATTTCATGTTGTTGGTATTCGTTCAGTGTGGTAAAAAGTCTAGAGTTACATTTATAATTGTCATTTCGTCGTAATTCACACACCCAATAATATTTGTTATTAGAGCAATGTTTATGTAATAATTTATTGCTGTCTAATAAGTTAGCAGTTCCTTATTCTTTGTAAGATGATTACGCTTATAATCATTATAGTTTGCTAACATAATGCCTTTTTTAAATTATGGTTGCGAATTTTATGCTTAAACATGATTAAGGTAATTGTATAATATTTATGATAAAAACAATTATGCTAAAGGAGACCCGGCGTTTTATGCTTAAGTTGTATACTTTTAATTTTTTTATCTGTTTTCTGTAATTCATTATCTGGCAATACCATAAATGACAGTTGTACAACCGCTGGCTGTCAAATCAAACATGACGTGACGGAACTGTTGACATTTCACTTTTTTAAAAGCAAAAGCATTATGGTTAATGCAGCCATGTTAGATGTTTTTAAGTAACATGTCTGCCTTTTGAAGACTCAGTGTTTAAATATTAAAAATATTAATAACAAAATTACTCTTATCCGCGATTCGATAAAAATAAGACAAAACAGGTAGCAAATAATATTAGCTTTACTTTATGACTAAATTCTATTATACAAGTTAAGAATTTTTTCTATGGAAAGTGCTATTTCTCCTTTGTTATGGCTAAAAATATTATGCGTAATTATCATTAGTATAAATTACCATATGCCAAGATATTTTGTGGTTTAAATTTTTATGCAAATTAGTAGTAAGCCGAATGAAAACCGCAAAAAAATCCATAGCGTGGTTTAGAACAATAGCCACACACAGTAAAAACGGCGACTTTACTTTATAATATGTAATGATGATAACAAATTATTAATTTTCGGTCCACTGGTTATTTTATCTGAGTCATAAGTAAGACTGACTGGCAATTTAGCCAACGCATTCACTGTAAACTGGCCGCAAAAGAGCTGCAACAGCACCAGGCGCGCAAGAAACGCAAGGGCGTCAGCCGCGGCGCCCGTGACGTAGCAATGGGGGACGGGGTTCCTGGCACATGTTGTAAAAAAATCAATACGTCAAAATTGGCCTTGATTAAACTCCTACAGGTGAATGAAGACTGTCCTGCTTCAACTCATAATGTATGAATGAATAAACTAAACTTATGTTTTTATTACTTACTTTCGTGGTATTTATTTATATAGATGGCGTGGTCCCAGTACTTAGTTTTACTTTAAGCAGTATTGCCACCGGCGCCACATGAATAAATATCCCAACAGAATCCAAGTTGCCTTTATGCGGCCCGCTGTAGGGACACTCACACATATCGTAGCGATGTGTGCGTGACCTCTCACAGACGCGCCGCGCTGGGGTTAAAACTAGTTTGCGGCGACTGTTTCGGGCAATGACTGACAGGGCCGCACGTCGCGCGCATTAGACGAGATTCAGGAATTTATTCTAGTGATTTTGTTGGCGAATTTGAGATTTTACCATTTCAGTGTCTTAATTATTTTTATCATATCGATTAAGGGAAATTAGTGTTCAATCTAAATATATAAAACAAAGTCGGGTTACCGACACAAAATAATAATGTAGGTAATGTTCAGGCTGGGTTCCTTAAAATACCGCCAAATAATTTTGTAATTTTTTTGATAAAATGGAGAAACATACCAAGATTATTTAAAAAATGATCCGAGCATCCAAAATACTGGAAATGAAATATAAAAAAAAAAATATCGTTTTGACATGCCATGCGAATGTTTTCCGATCAATTATGTATGGAAACTGTTTATTATATTCAGACTTTACCACAAGTTAAAAAGAAATAATAAATACTTGAAGAAAAATAATAAAAATAAATTATTTAGGGTAAGCCATTTATAAACTAATTTAACTTTAGTATGTGTCAAATCACTGAACCTCATTTTATACCTTTTGAAATACACATATACATATATACATAATACATGTACTTACCTTATTTTGTTTTTCCTCCCTAATTTTTTTTAACGTGCAACCGGTGTCAGCCCTGTCAGAATGGGTATCAATTTTGCGCGTTGTTAGAAAGCTTGGACTCTGTAAGGATTTTACTCATGTGTCGGCGCGGCGGCGCTGTGCTCCTCCAACCTCCTGCAGCTTCATTGGTTCCTAGTAGGGTGAAATGTGAAAATGCTTTAAATGCGCGCATGCAGGCGCATGCCGCGCACGTAGAGAGAGATATTATTTTTCCTTGAATAATGTGGCTTTGGTGCGTTTTGCACTTTTGGCCAACGTATTGAGTGTTTGTTTGTTATTTCACAAGTATTCGACAAATGTCGACAAAACACTTCGATTACTTTATTAATACATATTATTATTAAATGTGTATTAATAAAATATTTTAGAAACCTAGCTTTGCATTCATCTTTCACGTTTGGAAACGATCATGATATTTCAACTCTAGGAGCAAATTTATAAAATTGCTTTTTGCTGTGGGATAAGATGGGGGGAGAGAAGACCCCGCCCTAACACCACGACGAAATAGAGTAAGAGAATAGTTTGAATTCCAGCTAAAAATGGAACAATAGGTACACTTTATAAATAATAATATTCATAATACAGAAAAAAGTGTCTCTCATCAAAATTATCTAAGTAAATGTACTTACTAACTATTATTATAAACAGCATTTAGAGAAATAAGCGTCAAATCTCACTTAGATAATCACGAATCGTGCTTAATCACTATAGCATATTAAAATTTTAACTTCGAAAAACCTTAATAATTACTACGCTTTATGTAGGTTGAGTTATTTGTTTACATTTAAGATTTTTTTTTAATATTTAGTAGGTTTGTATTTTAATATCATATTTTATCAATGCATTTTAGCTATTACATTTCAAATACATGACTGATTTGTACGTGCATTTTTAAATTTCGTTGGTTACGCCTGTGTTGTATTTCTAGTGTTGGAAAGTTCATAGCATGGCAGCTCCATTGATGTACCTACGTGTGTGTACATGCAACATCTTAACTCATATATAAAAGCGAAACTGACTGTGCTTGTTTGTTTTGCTTTCACGATTAAGTGCTTAACAGATTTTGGTGAATTTTGGTATAGATAATATATATAAGGCGTATAATAAAGGCGAGCGAAAAAACGGGCAAATGCTAGTTGACAATAACTAAGCCAATTTATAATAATAAACTAAGTAAATTTACAAAATGTTGCCCTCGAACCATAATGAATCAACATTCCATTTTACCTTAATCATCATTCAACGGATCGCACGATTTATGTAACACTTTTTCAATGCCACTAGCGCCGTGCTATCGATAGGCGCTTTTCCGGGGTGTGCTTTTAGTTTGGTCACAGATTAAAGAAGAGTTAAGTTTGGTGCTTATAAGGCGGTGGTCAGTACTGATTGTGTGCAGCTGTGATATCTGTGTTTTTGCATGTGTGAGATGTTGTTTATTGTGCCTTTTACACATTTATGGGTCCTTAGTTTAGTGTAACGTAAAAATTCAGTTTGAGCTATCTTTTGCACGAATGCACCATGCACAAACGACATCTTTGATGCACCATGCGTATTATGCACTTAACTCTTCGATCACACTGTGATGGTACAGGTAGCAAGGCAAGGCACATACAGTGAGGTACTTTTATGAACCTTTGCGTACCTAATAAATACTTAGTAATTGTCGTTATAATAATAATAAAAAACATTAATATTTTATTAATTCATCATCACCTTTATACTGTGATCATCATGTCTGTGCTAGTATAAGTTGACAACTTATCAAGTTCTAGCACAGTTCTAGGCTCCATTAAGCCATATAGGCCTACCCTTAACTATCTTTCTTTTTGCACCGGCACCAGGAAACTATGAAATGTAAGAAGAACGTTACGGTTAAAGTCAGCTGTTACTACGTATATGCCACGTAGAGTAGGTACTCATAGGAAAACATCAAATCAATAGTTTCTAAAAGCCTTACTTCGTTTTACTTGCACTTCATAAATGCTGAACATTACTTTCTTATTTGTTTGGTCGCCCCATAATTGGGCTCTGATGTCGATGTGTTCTAATGTGAGAAACCACGGGCTCATCTCGATTTAATACAAGTTTTATATTTATTATCTTTATTTAACATTCTGACATCCAGCAACAGTTTTAATAATTATCATTATGCTAATAAGTCTTGCCGGGAAAGTGAAGCGTCATGTCTGTAGTTTTGTCTTATTTTCTAATATTTGTGTTTTGTCGAATATTAATGTGAAATAATGGTGGATTATTAACGTTAAGTGTTCGTGAACGTGCATAAGTGTTGGCAAATAAAACAAAACAGTGCAACATCACTTTACAAATTCTCTCAAAAAGTTCGTGTGAGATTCAGTAAAGTCCCACATCTTTACTGGAACTCAAGGGATTTTGGGGAATAACATTTAGCTTATTATCATGACTCATTATCATCTTATAAGCATAATAAATGAACTCTATTATTTCGACTGAAGGACTAGTATCCATGATCACGAAACAAATTATCAAAAAAAAACCACATATTGTCAGCGTCTGTCTAAGACGTATGTCAGCTTGATGAAAGGCTCTCCCAAGCGTATCTCCCTCGGACCGTGAATCGGCAGCTCGTGCGCTCTCCAGATTAGGTATAAGCTCCTCGAGTAAGCCTCATTAAACATTTTTAGGCGTTGCAAAATGCATAAAACTCATTACCTACTCATTACATATTGCAACCCATAGAATAATATTTAGTTATCATTCTGAGTTGCAACCCTTTGCGTGTTTGATGCGGTGCATTGACATCCGCATTATTGTTCCTCTCGTACCCATATGGGCTCCTGGTACAAAAGCAGTCAACCTGTGACGTCACGCTGCTAGCTAGGCAAAAGCCGATGTCGATCGTTAATTATTTTTTATGAATCAGTCGAGTGGATCTTCAATCTAAAGAGAAACATTTTAATTAAAAATTATTATATAAAATCATTATACAATAGCGTATTTAAAAAAAAAGTTCGTATTTAAAGATTTTAAACTAATGTAACTGAAACACAACAACAACACCTTTTTCTGATTAAACGACACTTTTATGTTACGACCAAGGAACTTTTATTATTTACTACCAGGCTTATGGCTTTATTAAGATTTGGTCTAAGCTATACTTGTTTATTTAGTACACATTAAGCAATACAAACATACTGAATAAACACGTTGTATAAAATTGCTATTTAAATTATTATACAACGTGTTAAATAAATAAAAATGTCGAAAGCCTGAACTTAAAATACAAAAGAATTAGGTATATAAATTATTAAAATTGGAAACTGTAAGGTCATTAATAATTACGCACGTTCTACTTCTAACCTTAGAAGTTCTAAGCCTGCGAGTGCGAGTGATGTAAGTAGTCGATTGCATTCAAATTGTGCGTGCAACATTGCTAAGAATACGATACGATTACATTCCATTAACCCATTAGGGATCATAGTCGTTAGATGTAATTGCAGGTTTTGAGTTACGTATTTAATAAACACGTTGTATAAACTATAAGGACTGACTACCTATTATAACTAACTGGAATAAAGGTTTTAATTGATTGGGAACTTAAAGTTTATATACGCCCTCTTTTTATTATTTTATTTAGCACCAACGGCAGTATACGAAATTCTAGTTACCTATATGTGGCACATAAATAACTACCTACAGGCCTATAGATCTAGCAAATTCAAGGGACCTGTGGGTTGTAACAATACCAGCGTAGCAACCAATGATAATCGAGGCTCTCATAGCGACCGGCGCTGCGGCGGGCGCGCGGGGGCGGGGCGGGCAGCTCTCTCTGACTTGGTCGGTGTTTTAGCCCCATATCCTGGCAACGGCGTCGCTGCCGAGGCTGTTCACTAGGAATGCAGAAAGTAAAGAAGGAAATGGCCGTGTCCACAGTCACATATGGACGTCACATGTTTCGATGTTACTGTACGGGTGCGATTTTAGAACCAGTGACTTTAATACTACGGTGACAATAAGTAAAACGCGACTACGAAAAGACTGCACATACATCCAACAGCATAGAGCGGCGATGGGCTCACCACCTGTCATGCTGAGCACTAGTGCAATCGCTATTTGATGAAAAGTGGACTATGGTAGAGACTGCTTTTGCTGTCCTCATTGCCTAGTCTCTGACTTTTCTAATGACGACTTGCCATCAAAGAATGGCAAGTTCGTGATAGACCCTTTATTATTTTTATTAAAGTTATTAAAAAAGGACTCTAATAAGAACTGAGACTAACGAATAAATGGGGTCATTCTTGTTAGCGGCTGCTGCATGCGGAGGTCCGGTGGCGCCGGGCGGAACAGAAGCTGCATTGGCAGCTACTACCTGTCCTGGCGCTGCACGTCGGTTGACAGTGCCCGCGTCTGCGGCTCTGCTTATGGCGACTGTCACTCTTGGGCCAACCTTCGGGGATAATAGTCGTGATTATATGTATGTACGTTTGCATGATGTACCTACGTATAAAATGATTAATGGTAGACTTTTTACCGTTAAATGTTCAGGGACGTGCAGTTGGAAAATAAAACATAATAGTGCAACATCACTTCTCAAATTCTCACTAGAGTTCCTGTTAGGTCTCAATAAAGACCTATATTTTTAATGAAACTCGAAGGGCATCTCGGGAATATCATTTATCTTTCAACATTTCTATCATCTGCGTACGTCTACACACACAAATAAAATATTTAGTTAATATCCTTTACTTCTTACTGGATAAATTGACAAACCGTTACATTACATATTATAAAGTAAAGTCGCCGTTTTGGTGTGTCTGTGGCTCCTCACTATTTTTCTAAACCACGCAATGGATTTTTATGCGGTTTTCTCTAAAAGAAAGAGCGATAACTGAGGATGGTTTTTGTGTTACATTTATGTATTTTGTAGATATTTTGTACAAAATGGCTGAAGTATGATGGTGTTCTTAGTTAGCGCGGACGAAAGCGCGGGCGACACAAACAAATCAGATGTTCTTTGATCAGCTGTGATCATCTTTGTATTCAGACTCCAGATAGTATCGGTATCCTTTTATAATTCAGAAAAGATCTAGAGTTTTTGTTAAGAAGAGATGGGTTGGTTGTATTGTTTCACCTTAAGTTGAAGTATACTTAGTACTAGTAATGCTTAAAAGGAGGCTTCAACTACTAGCGTAATACAATGGATCCAACGCGGATTGCAATTCCACATTGGCCCTTGGACAATAATGCGCCTGTGTGAGAGCGTAGCGGCACCTGTCAGCACCTGTCTGCGCATGCCCCCTGTAGACTAGTGACATATTATTATGTGTATTGTGCTAGTGACGTCAGAAACATTATAATACTACCTTTTTGTATGTGCATCGGACGCTACTATCGTTTCCGTGGTTACGGCGCTATTATAGCTCTTGCCATTTCTACAACCCTGGTGTGGCAGGGCAAAATTTCTTGCGAACCCCGACAGTGTTTTCAATAGTGGCGGCAATGTTTGAATCGGGGATAAATCAAGGATATCAGTAACTTAACTCGTAATAAAACGAAACTTTCTTTCGTGATTCTGGGTTTATGTTTTTTGTATGTGTTCAGTAATGTTGAAGTTGCCAAATGTTATACGTGATCAATGGTATTTAGACATTTAATTTATTAAACGACATAGTATTGTCCCCGAAGGGTAAGTTTGAGACTAGGCAATGATGACCGAAGAAGCAGTCCTCTGCCATAACCCTGGTTTTGCGGGTGTCCATGGGCGGCGGTGATTGCTCTTCATCAGGTGACCCGCCTGCTCGTTTGCCTCCTTCTTATATAAAAAAACCACTTTTCACAAAATAGCGACTGCACCTGTGCTTAGCGTAACATGTGGTGAACCCATCGCTGTTCTATGCTGTTGGATGTATGTGCAGTTTTTAGTCCGTTAGTCGCCTTTTACGACACCCAAAGGAAGACAGGGTGTGGTAGTATTCTTTTAATGAACCGCTACGCGGCACGGCTTTAATGAAAGCCTAATAGTTAATGGAATTCTAAATAAATTATTTAGTAGAAAGTAGGCTTTAAAGAAACAAAAGAATGTTTGACTTCTTGACTTCATGTCTGCAGTTTGGTATTATTTTCTATAATTTGTGTTTTGTCGAATATTAATATTAATTAATGGTTTATAATTTGCTGTTAAGTTTTTGTGAACGTGCATGAGTGTTGTAAATGAAAAAAACAGTGCAACATCACTTTTTAAATTCTCTCAAGAAGTCCGTGTGAGATCTCAATAAAGTCCACAGCTTTATTGACTCGGGAACACCGAATATCATCTTATGAAAAAAAAAATCAACTATAATATCATAATTAACGCTGGCTACATGTGCTGACTACACGAAGCCATTATTTAACAAAAAAAATACAAAATAATAAATTATTGATAGTTTTTCAATCCAGAAGTTGAAAGAAAACTCTCCCACATGGTTTTGATGGCCCATGTGTGGAGGAGAGTGGCTGGAGGGGTGTCTGCGCATGTCCTCTTTAGAAACCAAGGTAAAAAATCACACCAAGCATAACTAACAGTGCATCGGACGCAACTATCGTCTCCATGGTTACACGGCTGTTTAAACCTCCTGCAGTTTCTTGCAGTCTGGTGCGGCAGACTGCAACTCGTGAGAACCACGATCATTATTCTACCATTTTGCTTTAAAATGGCGGCAATGTTCGAAGCGTTAATAGCCTTATTAAGCTCCTCCCTCCCAGTGGTACCTAGTTTATATGTTTACCTAGTTTATATAGGGCTCTTGCTGTTGTGATCGGGTTGGGACCTGCTGTGACGGCAACAGGGCTCGCACGCGAGCTTGTGCTACCAGGACCGCAGAAACTAAACGCGGGTAGGGTTAGTGTCCACTGCTCCACACGGCGCGGTAGGAAACTCATTGATTTCATTTTTTAGTTTTGAGTAATTGTGTTAGTAGTTTGTTTTAATATATAATAATAATAATATAAATCGAAAGTAACCAAAAATATAAAATAAAACAATGTTACAACCTAGTCAGAAATATATTAGGTACATTTAACAAAAATACTTTTAACATTAAACTAGAATGTTCGAATTAAAATAACATTAATTTTGTATACTAAACTACTAAAAAAAATTACAAAATATTAGCCTCTAACATTGCAATCTCACGAACGACGCCTTTGAACTGCGTGACTACGAAACGCAACTACTATTGTAAGCTCGCGCGTGTGGCCGGCGCTGATGAAACGCGTGACTCTGAAATCAGCCTAAAACCAAGTTCTTCAAATAGTCATTTTTCTTCGATAAGGCCTCATGATCATGCCCCCAAATGAGAAGAGTGGCTCCACAGGGGCTAACTTGGCAAACAGGTGTTGTATTTCAAAAATATTTTTTTTATTGTAGGATAAGCATACTTGTCTTTATGTTGGTATCTTTATTATTTAAGTATTGCAATGTTTCTAAGTCAGCGGTGTTGCCAGTAGATCCTGTGTTTTCGGCACTTGCAACAGAGGAATCAGAATCCTCTAAAAACATGTAATAAGTATAATGTTAGTGTTTGTATAATTTTAACGAAAATTTTGTTGCGAACAAATTACAAATTGAAAAAGACAGTGTCAAAAAAATTTCCACAAGCAGGATTCGAACCCGCCCGCTTCTGGTTCGAATCCTGCTTGTAGAAATTTATTCAAGACAGTTTTTTTTAATTTGTAACATTTAATTTAATCTTTTGATTTTTTTTTATTTATATCTTTTGATTTTTTTATTTTATTTTGCTAAAGCCTGTCGTCAAGACTCAAGAAAAGACTCTCATAGCTCCGACTAACCGACCATACATTTACGTGTCTTCCTCAAACACAGAAAAATAATTTAGAAAAACAAAAGTGTTGGCGATAGATCACATTCATACTTTTTGTAAAAATTACCTTTTATATTTATAATTCCCTGTGTATTTATTTTTATTATGTTTATATGGAAAATTATGTTGCTGCTATCCATTCATCGATCCTAAAAACTATAGATACACGATTGCTGCTTAAAAATGGCACCATGAAACAAGGCGTAATTACCTAAATCAGAAGTATGCCTTGTTTTGCTTTTAACATTGTTCATATTTTATTTATTTACTTTAACCCCTTGAGCACCGTAAAACCAGACACATTTGAAAATCAATTGTTTCCCGACCGCCAGCGGTCTTATGATCATTGCCCTATTAAGGTACAAAAGCAACAGAGAAATTAGCGTAACTCTGAAAGATTTATTGATTATTTTATAGCCAGACGAACGTTATACAATAAACAGTTTTAATATACAATACATATTAAACAATATATAATACAAACCACAGAAACAGTTTTAGTTTGGACGTTCCAAAAAGTATGAAAACAAAAAAATACCTACTTTTATTTTGTTAAATTATATTCTTAATAAAAATTAACCGCGTCGCGTAGCGGTGAGAGAATACTACCACCCCCTCTCTTCCCTAGGGTTTCGTAAAAGGCGACCCACGGACTACAGACTGTATACATCCAACAGCTTAAAGCGGCGATGGGCTCACCACCTGTCACGCTGAGCACATGTGCAGTTGCTATTTGGTGAAAAGTGGACTATAGTAGAGGACTGATTTTGTGGTCCTCATTGCCTAGTCTCTGACTAACCCTTCAGGGATAATAATATAGTCGTGATTTTATGTTAATGAAAAGGTTTGAGGCAATGTGCGCAACCTATTTGACTCTGTGTGAGTGATCTAACGTAGTGGATTGCAAACTGAAATAAATGGAGGATCTGTATGTGTGTGCCTACATTGCATATTTGCAGTATTGATTCAGTTGAAAGCTATCAGCATCCCTGTCTATCCGACGGTGCGGAGTAGAGAGCTGTGATCTCAATATTACCTCTGAAGAGTGAGCGAGACGCACGTAATGTTTTATTTAACATACCTCCGTGGTCGAATGGTCAGCACACCGGTTCTGGCGTCGCCGTATCTCTGAGGTCCCGGGTTCAATTTCCAGTCATGCCAATTAAGAAAAGACTTTTTGTTTTTGTTCCACCTCAGCCGCCCGTAAGCTATAAGTTCCTACGCATCTAAGTCTTGTGATTTCACAAATTCACACCCATAACCGGATAACAACAATGCTGCTTGCGAAAAAGAAAATTTTGTTGGTTTGGAAGAGAGGTTGAGAAAATATTTGTACTTACAGGCCTTTTTAACCCAATCCTATAGTAGGTACCTAACTTTATTTAAAATAAGTCCACCGCGAAGATCATTTTCATACTTTAACCCGATGACAATATATAATCATGACATATAAAAAACTATATTCGTTACGTACTTTAATTATTTTTTATTTAACACTCCTTAATTGTCTGTATGTATATTATGCAAATAAATGTGTAAAAAATATACTAGAATTCAGTACAAAATAGAAATTTTAATTTGCGTAAGTTTCGCTTTCGGCCGAAACTGAGAGCCAAGACGAAAGTTTGGTTTCGGTTTCGTCTGAAAAACCCGTTTCGGTCGGACACTAGTGGTCATTGCTATTACAACTGTAAACTCTCTAATTTGGCATAAGTAATTTACTTCTATTTCTAATACGATAAGAAAGAGTTCCGATTTCTAGTTTCCGAATACAAATTAAATAACATAATCGCTTACTAAACTAGTTATATTTTATGCGATTTATAGGTAACACAATATTTTAACTTGAGTTTTAATAAACTACATCTCATTTAGTACTAAAGTTGTTATGCTTTTCAGTAAATTTTAAAAGCACTGCTCTGCTCATAGTAGCATGCTTTACATGAAGCATGTTTCTCCTATTCATTTCCGATACCATATGCATAGGTCTAAACATACATGCCGCACCGCGTTTGTGTGCGTTAACGACTAAGTTAACCTCTTTGTGAGTTATGCAGTCCTAGTGAAAATCGGAACGTGGGCACAGTATAAATATGAGCTAAAGCAGTAAGGAAGCTATGTACAAACGCTCGAATCGACGCACGCCCACAGACGCACGTCTTTACAGGGCCCCTAAGCGGACATCGCAGTGCTCTCAGTAGCGCGTGTGGCGTCGAACCGAGTGTTCACTGTTGCATGTTGCGGGCGCTGTGCGCGCGATTTAAAAAAATGCCGCGAGTGTATTGCGTAGTATACGGCTGCTTCAAAACCGGAGCTATCGTTTATTAAATTTCCTGCTGATGTTGAAAGAAGAATGAATAAATAGCTTTTTCTTTTAAATAAATCGTTTGGTTGTTTAGGTGATATTTTTAGTACTTACGTATATTTTATGAGCGCGCGTTATTTTAATGGTTAAAAATAATAAGAATTGATACTACGAAACTTCATCGTTAATAAACTTTGCTTTAAAAATCGATATCTGAGGATCTGTGTGGTTTCTGACCAATGAATCCGTTATTAGAATGAGAAAAAGTAGCCGCCATATTAAACTTTTTAGTTATTTAACCGATTGCTTTGAAAATCGATTTCTGGGGATCTGTGTGGTTTTTGACTACGACTCCGTTATTAGTATGAAACAAAATAGCCTCCATCTTGAACTTTTTAGTTATTCAACCGATTGCTCTAAATATCGATATCAGATCTGTGTGTCTAACCGGAGTTTACTAATTGTACCACCGGATGATTTCGTTGAATATATCGAGAAAATAGACGAAAGTTTTCGCTGTTGTTTTCAAAGAGAACACATTAATTGTAAACTAGCTGTATTAATTTATAAAGAAGTAGACAAAATCAGTTTTATAGTGCCGTGTCCATGTTTACCGATAATTTATTTAAAAAAGCTATTCATTAGAATGAGAATTTTTTACACTATAAAATTTAATAATAAAACTTTTCGAACGTGTCGTGGCAGGCAAAAGTATTTTTCAGTGAGTAATTTATAATAACTAACGAAAAATAAAGAGTTCTTAAAATATTAAAGATTTTTTAATTACACAATTTTGTTTGTAAACTAGTCAATTCATTCGATTATTTGATCATTATAGAACCCAAACAAACGTTTTGAAAAATAATAGAAAAATTACCTTTTAATTTAATAAAAATTAAAAGTGACAACCCATAAGCTTTTTACAAAAATAAGAGGACAACCCTAACGCTCAATTGGCGCGTAGGTATATAAAACAAGAAACAGGCCTAGCTTCCGTACTGCTTTAGCTCATATTTATACTGTGACGTGGGCGAGTGCCACATCGACACGAACCACACTTCTGTATGAACCACCTCTCAATGCAAACAGAGTCAGCTTCGAGAGGCGCCACTCGCAACAAATCCCCTAAGTAGCGAGACATTTCGAGTTATTTTAAACGCAATTTAGGTAATGTTATTTCTTTGTGTTATTCGGTTATTAACAAAATTCGAAATGATTTATTTACACTCAAATTATGACGAATTAAGCTCTTATAAAATTGAAGATATTTTGGTCTACAAAAGAATACCTTGTACTGAGAAGTGTACAATACTTAAAAAACTAGTCTTAAAAAAGAATTTAGTTTTATATACCTACTTAGAGTTTTTTTTAATTGTGACGCTGTTGAAAGAATAAATATAATTTGTAAAGTTGCCATAGAAATCTAAGGAGAAAGAAAAAATATTAATACGTACTCATTCATAATAATAATAATGAGGAAGTGTATACAGTGCCACAAGCGGCACTGTATCTCAATCGGTTCGGGAACCGTAAGTTTTGCGATATAATAGCCGACGCCGACTAATCTGCCGTAAAGGTTTCTATTAGACAACAGAAATGTAACTCATTATAAAATACCTTTTGAATATTATGTCTTCTGAACATTATGCCAAATAAAAAATATGTTACGGTTCTCGCACCGATTGAGATACAACGGCGCTTGTGGCACTCCATACACTTTGTACTAGGATGCCGTAATTACGGCATCGTAACCGATCGTTCTATGTTGCCGCTTGTGGCACTCTATACACTGTCTACACTTTGTACTAGAATGCCGTAATTACGGCATCGTAACCGATCGTACTAGATGCCGCTTGTGGCACTCTATCCACAGCCTAATAATTAATGGTTTTTAACTAAGACCGTGTTGCGTAGCGGTGAATGAACCCCTTCTTCTCCCTTGGGTGTCGTAAAAGGCGACAAACGGTCTAAAGACTGTACATACTTCCATCAGCATAGAGCGGCGATGGTCTCACCATCTGTCACGCTGAGCTCATGTGCAGTCGCTATATGGTGAAAAGTTATTCTGGTAGAGGACTACTTTTGTTGTCCTCATTGCCTAGTCTCTGACTAACCCTTCGGGGATAATAGTCGACATTGTATGTATGTATGTATTTAAATGATAATAAAAAATGACAAATAATTATAACAAAAACATGTATTAGCTAACATAATGACAAATGACGATAACATGGCGCAGCAGGCTTTACTCTCGAACTGTGGGATAGATTTTGATGTGCGTTTTATTTAAAACAAAGTAAGTTTTATAGTATGAATCATAAAACAATTAAATAGGTTTTTTTTTTTTTTTACGTGTAACGGGTAAGCGCTTGGCCTTCATCTCACCTGATGGTAAGTGACGATAAGGCCGAAGGGGGAAGCGCGCTTCACCCGGAATCCTCAACCACTGAGGAACTGGCTATCTTAACTCTAACTGTCGGAACACAACTATGCTATAAACATCGTTGTTATGGCGACAGACTTGGATAAGATGGTGGTAGCTAGCCAGGCGGGCTTAACAGCCCTACCACCAACCAAAAAGGTACTTTTAAAACTGGGGTAAACTAACTTTTTTGAACAAAGCGCACACCGTCATTCTCCTTTACACTGATGTTGTTCCCAATCTACGTTATACAAATGTTGTTTAGTAGGTAACGGAGAGAAATTGTTTCAAGGACATGGTTTCCTTAGGTATGATTTTTTTTACTGCATTTGCTCTTATATAGATATATCTTTTATCGTAAATTTCCTAAATTGCATCAGTGTAACATAACTATGTATATAAGTCAGTTGGTTATTTACAATACCATTTACCTTCATATCGCACATCATTCTGATTCAAAAAAAAATATTGAATGAGGTTTGACGCAAACTGTTCGTCATCTTGTACTAAGCCCTGTCAAACTTTTATTTCGTATAAGTAATTAATGTTTGCTCTTTTTAGTCTTCCGTACCTCAAAAGGAAAGAAACGGAACCCTTATAGGATCACTTTGTTGTCCGTCTGTCGTGTCTGTCAAGACCCTTTATCTCGATAACGCGTGGAGGTATCCAGTTGAAATTATAGCGATATACTGAAGTCTACAGTCTCTTGAAGCTGTGAAAAAATCAAACACCTAAGTTAACATATAAGCAACAAAAACATCATATTTCGACACTCTCAAGGGAATCAAAATTTATAGGGTATTTTCCGTAGACTTAGAAATATGAAATTTGGCAAGTATTACCTACAAGTAAGTCTTATACTACAAGTATAGAGAAAAATCTAAAAACTATACATACGTAATTAAATCATTAAAAAACAGAAACTTTATGCCATTAACGGCCGGCGGCCGTGTCATGTGAGATATCATATGAAAGGGCTTCATTGCCACAAGCTTAAACAGATTTTTAATTATTTTTATGTTTGGTTTTCGATTTTTGAAGAAGAATGAATAAAAAATCAAAATTGTGTAAAATCAAAAAAAATCAAACCCTTTTTTTTGTGTTTTTATTTAATTATTGTCTTGCAAAAGCATGAGTGCCGATGGTAAATTACCAATAATGAATTAAAAGGTTATGATTAAATTCGCGTTCTCTGAGAGGTTGTCGTGTTTGGAATACGAAAAAATACTAATCATATTTTTATTATGAATTTTTCTTATATATACTTAATAGGAAACACGAATCATTGGTCATCATCAATAGTCATTTATTTAACAACCAGGAGCCTTCAAAATTTAGCGAAGTCACTCCGTTTTAGTCACGGCGTCTTCAGAAACATAAAGTAACCGTTTTAAAAAAAAAACAATAATACAGACATACAGCATCGGTTAAAGAAAGACATAGTAAATGTCTTTCTTTAACCGATGCTGGAAAAGTAATAAAAATTGGTCTAGTTCTGAAGGAGGAAACAGGGGACTACGAAACGTCGTTTTTCTGTGTTTCGTATGAGAGTTTTGCATGACACTTCCAAGTAGTGTTTCCTCTTAGGCCTATAGTCTCAGTCGCAGGAGACCAGGCTAACAAAACCTTGACCTTTCCAACTTCTAATTATTCAAAAGTCTCGACAACCCGCCGCCGCTACGTCTGTTTTGATTTTTTGCTACAATTTCATGTTTTTTTCTCTTTGAATATTATGAATTATTCTGAGGTGATTTGCGAGTCTACGTTACACAGACAGGTCATTCGGACACGCCACAGAATACTTAGCGCTACCTCTTTGCGAGTCGTGTTTTCCTGGTCTGGGTGCAACGTGAATGCAACTAGTTTTCAATTGTTATAGTGCAAATCAAATTCATACATGCAGTACAGTCACATTTATTCATGTGGTACAATGACGCAGTGCGTATTACATTTTTAAATAAAATCCTACTTTTATTTTAACCTATTTTTTGGAATTTATTTTTGTGCAAGTTAAAAGTATCGTTCTCTATGTTTATCAACATTTGGTAATGTTAAATTATTCATTATTTATTGTTACTCCTGGGACAAAATTATTAACCATGGATTTTTCATAAATATAATCAATAAACCACACACTCGAGAAACTAAAATGTGAAAGAGAGATGAATAGCTGAAGGTAAAATAGTATGATTGGGGCGGGTCCACATTAATTTTGCAAACGCCGGTCTATAGCTGCTTCCCCCTCGCTCGGCCTCGTGAGTAGGTCTGCACTGTAAGGTTTCTCAATATGGGCGGAGCCACGGACCCTGTCTGCAAAAGGTACCGCCCCATTCAACGTACACAAAGAAGCATTTGTTTGCAAGCTCTGAAACAAACTTTCTTTTTTTGAAAAAGTATGAATTACCCATGCAACTAGGCTATAAACTTGTTAATTATTTCTTCCCAAGTCGAATTATGTGCTATTCTTTTAAATTTAATTTGCCTAATCGCGAATGTACCCGTCAGATTTTTGTCTATATAGGTCAGAGGTTGGTTGTATATTTTGCAGTAAAGTTAAAGGATGCTTCTGCCGTATCATGTATTCCTGGTACAAGTTTGGCAAAACTGCAACTGTATCGTAGATAGACAAAAATCCAGAATCTTAGTAGCTTGCTTTCCTTTGACCACGTCATCACATTGTCATGTGATCGATGTTTAGCTAGGTACTTCACATATTTTTTGCCTCTTCTGTCGACTTCCAACTATACTGAATAATAATGGGTGATTTTTTAAGAGCCTTTTTTTAAAAGTTGAAATAAAACAGCTAAAAATGCGTTATATATACAAAATCTTTATTGAAATTGATAAACTGGTTTTTGCCATTTACTTTTTAAAAATTACTTCATGCAAATGTTGACCACGGCTACGTTTCAAATAGTCCATACGGAAGGTCCAATTTTGCATTACTTTTTCCAGTATTTCGACCTGAGTTCCACTAATAACACGTGTTATGTTGTCTTGTAAGGCCTCAATAGTGTTGGACTTGTCCTTATACACCAACGATTTCACGTAGCCCCACAAAAAATAGTCCAGAGGCGTCAAGTCGCATGATCTTGGTGGCCAATTTACAGGGCCAAAACAAGAGATAAATTGCTCACCAAATTCATTCTTTAAAATGTCTATTGTTTCACGTGCTGTGAGGCATGTGGCGCCATCTTGTTGAAACCACATGTCAACCAAGTTCAGATCTTCCAATTTGGGCAATAAAAAGTTACGGATCATGGATCGATATCGTTTCCCGTTGACGGTAACGTTTCGTCCAAGGTCGTCTTTAAAGAAAAACTAAAAATTCTGGCTATTCACGATCTTCATTGACACTAGTTGCTACGGATGCAATATTCTCTTCGGTACGCACTGTACGCATGCGAGTCGATGGTTTAATGCCCAATAAAGTGAATTTGGTACAAAATTTGGTAATAACACCTCTAATTGTGGTTTCACTAGGTCGAATATGTCGACCATAAAATGGCCGTAACAAGCGAAATACATTTTTTACAGAGCACGAATTTTGGTAATAAATTTCTACGATTTGCAATCATTGTTCGTTTGTAAGTCTTTCCATGACGAAATGGCATAGTATAATGAACAATTTTGACTTTGACAGATTACGCTTGGGCGCCATTACATATCAGTGCTGCCAACTTGAAAAAAAAAGGTCGTAAAAAATCACCCGTTATAAATAATTCTAACAGTAGGTACTAGTGCAGTAAATCCTCGATAAATAAGTAAGTACGACTATCAACTTCAATAAACTATAGCTTATAACAAACAAGTAGGCTTATAATTAGCGATGCCATTGGTCCCGATTGTTTCTAGAACATCAATAATACAAAATCTTAACCCTTTAACGCGGGCACAGCATGTTCAAATTTTTCATTGGTTTTCGACCTTATCTCAATTCTATAAAGTTCAAAATGTGGTGGGAATATACATCCCTTTGCCTTAATCCTTTAACGGGCACAGCATGTTCAAATTTTTCATTGGTTTTAGACCTTATCTCAATTGTATAAAATTCAAAATATGGTGGGAATATACATCCCTTTGCCTTATAAAGGGTTAATAAACTTAATAATAATTAGCACCTTCGAATCCTCCAAATTTTTTTTCTTGAAAAGTAGCACACTTTTTGGTTATGTTTTTATTATGATCTACTGCGTCACAGAATGAATATTGTACCAGGCTTGCTGAAAAGGCTAGAAACAGCTTCCAACATCCGATAGAGAAGTACAATATTTACCTTTCGCGTGCAAATCTACATGAATGGAACGACAAGAGTGGGACAGATTTACGATGAGTGATTGTTGTGCAACGAGGACTGAATCAGCCAGCAGTATTACTTACATTCAATTATTAATACATACATGCATCCTTACGAGCTCCTGGTGAAGATGCAAGAAGGTTACAGACTTTTCTTAGCGGGAAAGTGAAGCGTCATGTCGGCAGTTTTGTTTTATTTTCTATAATTTGTGTTTCGACGAATATTAATGTGATATAATGGTGGAATATTAACTGTTAAGTGTTCGTGTACGTGCATGAGTGTTGGCAAATAAAACAAAACAGCGCAACATCACTTTTCAATTCTCTCAAGCAGTCCGTGTGTAATCTCAATAAAGTCCCACTGTTTTTGGGGGAATATCATTTACCATTAAACGTTCATTATCACTCATTATCATCTAAAGAAATAATTACCATTAATAATTACTACACAATGTAAAGAAAATAATTACTATATCTTACTTGACACTGGCTAAATGTACTGATCGCACGAAGCCATTATTTAAGAGAAAGAAAAAGAAGGTTACAACCCCCATCATTTCAATTGCGTAGAGAAAAAATAGTATTCTAATCTGAAAAGATTTTAACCATAATAAAATGAATTAACCTTTTCACGTTCGAATCACAACCCGCATTCTAGACCGCAGTGATGCGCAATCGATACACGAGTTATCGATTGCCTAGCGTCCCCGCGTGACCTAGAGACTACGTCTGTCTGGGGCAGTGTTCGCGAGTAACCCCTAATTGGTGCACCCTTAGTTGGATGCAATGCAACGAATACAGATTTCATTATTTTTAAATGCAACTTATTGTTTTTGTTTTGGACTGGGTTTATTTTTAGAGTATGTTGCGTACATACTTTTTAAAAGTCTAGGTATGTTTTCATACTTTTTTATTATTATTTGTTTTTTTATATGTCTGGATGTGACATAATGTTTTGCTATTAGTTGATTACAGAGTTTTGCCAACCAAAAGCAGTACCAATTGCTTATTTTATTTTCCAATCGACATATTTAATGCTTTTTTATAGAGAGGGGCCGAACATGGGTTTCACCGAATACGACTATTCGGCCGAATGTTCGGTAAAACATTTACCGAATCGAATATTAAACAATACAAGTCTGAACTTGTTTACGCAAAGCGCACGGGTGGAAGCCGTAGCTAGCCTCCGTCCCGCTAATTCCAAGAATTCATTGTAGCTTAATCTCAAAACAGCCACATACTTATATTTTGTTTTTAAATAATAAACATCTTATATATTTGCTGTTTTCGGAAATACAGCTACAGTGTCAACAAAAACATAAAGTCTCACTGTACCTCATTAAAATAACACATTTAACAGTAACTCATACATGGCTCAATACCTACAGTAAAAAGTTTAAGTACCACTTCGCCGAACATTCGGTAAACCTGCCGAATATGCCGGATACCGAATATAAAACGAATATTCGGCCCACACCTACTTTTTTCTATTAATTAAAGAAGTTTTAATCAGAATAGGTACAAAATTAGATACACACATAAAAAGAGACACAACACTTTAGTAATAGTTCCAACTTTAAATGATGATTCCTAATCATAATAGTAAAACGTAATGTAAATCGTTAAACTTATTACGGTAACCTTCGATCAATTATTTATCGAAGACGCGAATAAATAAAAGTACTAACATTCAATATTCGAATGAAATCGTTTATCATTCTGTATTGAAGAAAGAAAATGAAAGAGATAAGGAAAACATAACGCATTTCTAAACACAACTGCTACAGCTATTAGGTACTTCTGCTTAAAATGAAGTACACTTTCTGGATTGTTTTTTTTGTGATCTACTACGTCACAGAATGAATATATTGCACCAGGCTTGCTGAAACGGCTAGAAACAACTTCCAATATTCGATAAAGAAGTAAAATTAATTACGTTTCGCGTGCAAATCTACTCACATAGAACGAATAGAGTGACTGAATTTTATTGGCCAACTGTATAGATTTTCTAGAATACAGACATAATATCTCAGCTTCTGTATTGCAATATGACATCCATGATTCCAACACATATGAGCAATGCGGTAAACTCTTGCTTCCATAAGATTCCCTGGTGATGTGAAAGATCATTGCAACTAAAGTTGCATTGCAGTTGCAATTAATTGCATTGGATGCATTTGGCCTCTTGGCCTGTTTTGGAGATGGACAATACTTCATACTTTACACTTAGAGTTTTATTTATTTTATTTTATTTTATTTTACAATTTTGAGGAAAACTTACAGCTAATACAAAGTTATAATAACTATAACTAAATAAAATAAAGCCAATTACAAGTTTTCACATATGTTTAAGATAAATAATAGTTATGAAAAAGTTAAGTGTCAAATGTACAACATGATACAAAAGGACTAATTAATTATTGTTTCTTTCGAAATAGTTATTATTATACGTTTTTTTGAATTTTGTTGAAGTTGTGCAAAATAAATCAAATTCCATACTACTGGTTAAATTATTAAAAAGATTTGATGCTCTAACAACAAATGAGTTCTTACGATAATTGGTAGATGCAAATGGTACATTAATTAAGTTTGTGTGTCGTGTTGTTTTCTTTGGTGCATTTATATTAAATTGACTCAATAATTCCGGGAAGTCTATATGACCTTGAAAAATATTCAAAACAAACGCTACGTCAGACATTTCTCGTCGCTTATGTAAGGGTAATACGTGGAAATGCTTACATCTTTGAGTATAGGTCCGGAAAAATCTACGGCACTTGTACTGCAAATGACGAAGAAACCTCTTTTGTATAGATTCTAGGCGCAAGATATAATTGTTATATTGAGGGTTCCACACTTGGGAGGCATATTCTAGGTGGCTCCTCACGAAGGCACAGTATAACATTTTTACAGTCTTGATGTCATGGAACTCTGATGACATGCGCATGACGAAACCAAGGCTTTTTCTAGCTTTTGTAACAATTGAATCGATATGGCTATCGAAGAGAAGTTTAGAATCAAATACCACCCCCAGGTCTCTCATAACGCTAAGTCTGTTCAGTGATTGGTTATTTATAGAGTAATCAAAAGTGACGATATTTACTTTTCTGCTGAAGGTACTAATGGAACATTTGGAAATATTGAGATCAAGCTTGTTAGTTAGGCAGTAAGCATGAAATCTATCTAGGTCGTCCTGAAGTTGTATACAATCAGACCTAGTCTCTATTGGAAACAGTATTTTCATGTCATCCGCATAGAGTAAGATTTTACTATTAACAAAACATGTGTTTATGTCATTTATAAAAATAACAAATAATAAAGGGCCTAAGAGTGACCCTTGTGGCACTCCTGATGGTATAAATAGTGTTGATGAGGTGTAACCATTTAGCGCAACAGTCATACAGCGATTCTCAACGTATGAACTGAACCACCTGAAGAGATTGCCGCGTATACCGACCATTTGAAGCTTGTGCAGTAGTAATTTGTGATCGATTCTGTCGAAACATTTACTATAGTCAGTATACACGACATCTACTTGTGCCTGTGAAGACATGTGTTTGGTGATTATATCCTGACAAAGTAGTAAGTTGGTGGTAGTAGACCTACCACTTAGAAACCCGTGTTGCGAATCGAGAAAGACATGTCGCAAAGATGAGTAAACTTGTTGATATACAATTTTCTCAAGTATTTTTGCAAAAATGCAGAGTTTCGATATTGGCCTATAATGCTCAATGAGGTCTTTAGAACCCTTTTTATGTATCGGGGTGATAAGACACGATTTCCAGACAGAGGGTACATATCCCGAGTCAAAGGAGTACCGAAACAGGAATGCCAGTGGTGCCACTAAACTGCTTGCACAGTTGACAATAAGTATGGGAGACACATTGTCGGGGCCTGCGGTTTTAGTTAGATCGAGCTGTTTTAAAAGTTTAAGCAGAAGGTCCTCGTCAACTTCAATGAAACTGAGATCAGCAGGTGTATTATGTGGCTCGACCAACAAGGATGGTTGGGAACTAGAAGACTGAAAGGTCGAATGAAAGTACTGGGCAAAGAGGTTACAGATTTCCTCACCATAACTCGAAGAGTAGTTATTGTATTTCATCGTTGAAGGTAGTGAGTTAGATGTTCTTTTGTTTTTTACAAACGTCCAAAAAGCTTTAGGATTACTCTTGATGTTATTTTCAACATTTTTAATATACTTCTTATAACATTCCTCTTCTAAACACTTTGCACGGTTTCTCAATATTACAAAGGATAAATGGTCAGAACAGTTTTTATATTTAATATATTTTTTATGGTATTTGTGTTTTTCTTTTATGAGCTTAACAAGTGCAGTATTATACCATATTGGATATTTGTGCCCAAAAGAGCCTCTTTTCATTGGAACATATTCATCTCGAAGTGTGTTGAGTAAACTATAAAACTTAGTTGTGCAGTCCTCCAATGAAAGCGCCGAGAAAAAGTGCACCCAATCAACCCCGTCAAGCTTTTTGCACATAGAATCATAATCGCCTTTTCTATATAGGTAAGTAATACGGGGAGCTGATTTTAAAGGTATGTCTTTTTGTGTTTTTAACGCTATGCTAATTGCCGGGTGATGGGTATCAATAGGTACTAAGGAGTCGGGATTATTTGAAACTTGTAGGCTAATGTCACAGAAAAATAAATGTAATATTCTATTACCTGCGTTTTGAACGTAATTATACTGTAAAAGATTACATGTATTAATATTATCAAAAAAGATAATTTGGTGTGTGCCTATAATATTCGTAGGTATAAGACTAGCCCCATCAGAAGCTGGAAGCCAGACTATATTTGACATATTAAAATCGCCCAATAGTAAAAAGTGATCATCAGGGCGATTCAAAATGATGTCGGTGCACCTGTTAGAAAAATTTTCAAGTTGTGTTGTTATTGAGTTACCCATACCTTGCATACAAATATAAACACAGCATAGATGCAATTTGTAAGCGCGCATACTGATAGTTATCCAGACATCCTCAGCCGACGAACACCACTCATTTTGTCCGGCCACCGTCAGCTCACGTTTAATAGCTACCAACACCCCACCGCCCAACGCTTGACCCGTAATTGCATAATTTCTATCGCGTCTCCACACCAAGTATCTATTATCAAAAAGTTCACTATTAAGAATACTATCCGTTAGCCAGGTTTCGGTAATTACTACAATGTCATAAGAGTTACACTGAATATTTCTATAGAATGTGCTTGTTTTCGTGCGCAAGCCCCTTACATTCTGGTAATATATATTTAAGGTGGCCATTGGGAACTAATCAAATTTAGATGTGTAAGCAGTAGTATAAAATTAAGTGATGGAACCAATAATATCTTTATGTACCCTCTATCCAGGCCTACACTACACCACGCACACGTATAACTACAACTAAGGAACCATATGCACAGTAAAGGATAATTAAAATTAAAAATACAACGCAATACAATAAAAACAACAGTGTAAAAAATACGCGTAAAATTTGAACTATATAAAAAAATTAATAAAGAGCCTAAGTACGCATAACGTGAGTGGCGAACGGTGGTCCGGCCGATACTAGACTCGGCAGACAAAACAATCGTTCGCCACATCTTTACTTGAAAGATGGCAAAGTTGCACATACCTGTGTTTCTCAAACATTTTAAAATCCCTATAATTAATAATATGTAAATGAAAGCTAATGTTACCAGTACATTGAAGTAGTTTTTAAGATTAAAGTAAATAACAATTATTATGTAAATATTATAAGTATGTTCGTATGACCAAAAATAATGTTAGTAAGTTTAATAAGTTAACTCTTTATAGGAAAATAAATATTGTTTTCTAAGGAAAATAAATGTTTTTTCTTTTTAATTTATTGCTGTGTGTATATACACATATAAATATACATTTAGCGCTATTCCTTCGTTCCTATAGTCTTTTCCTAGTCGCATAGTATACAATATTTGCCGACTATTTCTCACAGATATAGAGTTGTGTGTCATTGTGTGGTCATTGTCATATTTGTCATCTTAACATATAATTTTATAAAATACTAGCGGCCACAATTTGTCCGCGTGAACACCCCATACCCAGTGACAAATTTAAAAAAAATACTTTCAAAGAATTAGCCAAACCAAAGCCATAAGGGTCAAATACTTGTTTTTCTTAAATAATGGCTTACCGTAGGCAGTGTCAAATAAAAAATAAAGTAGTAAGTAGTTCAATATTTATTTAACGTAAAGAAGATTATAACGAGTAAAAATAATAATATGAATGGTAAATGAAATTTCCTCCACAAATCTTTCCGCCTTATTACAAAACGTGAACTAAAGTTAGTACTGGGCTTAGTTTCAGCTTACGACCTGAACTAATGAAAACGTTATTACAAGATCAAGTTTATAACTAAGTCATGAACTGTCTATGGTACTAAAGATAAACCCACGCGACCCCTAGTTTCTCGATGGACTCATGGACTAACCTCACACATGGCAAATTTTGTAACCACAAAACACCACTAAATTAACACAAAGGCATTAAGCATGATTGTATTTGTATTAAGTTTGTGTTAAAGCATACTTTAATGTTTAAAAACAATAAACATTCTTATTATTCGAAGTAAAGATGATTCAAATCATTGTCAAATCTATATTAATAAAAATCAATTGCCGAAATGTTTGTAGCGCATTACTTCAGAACGGCGGAACCTATTACTTAGGCTAATTCTTTTTGGTTGTGTTTGTAACTATCAGAACAAGAATTTTATACTTAAAAGAAAATTTAATAAATTTGTCACGGGGTACGGGGTCCACGTGGACGTAGTAGCGGGCGGGCTGCTAGTGTTATAATAATTTAAAATGCTGCACAATGATCATAATTAAAATTTTCATAGATTTTTGCTTCTGATGTTCATGGTTTTTACTTCAACTCACAATACAGTATAAGCGCCATAGATATAAACAATGTTTATATATGTTATATAATTTAATGTAATATAATATAAACAATGTTTATATCTATGGGTGAAAAACAAAATTGTTTATAATCACTTAGACCTTGGACTATCTCGTCCAAAGAAGGTCTTCGTTTCGTAATAAGAACACATTTTAAGTCTGGTACCTACTCACTTTAATACCATAAAAAGACCTTGTAGTCTTGGTTTAAGCCCACACTAACGTATGTTTTTGTAATAAGACGGCTTGAGTTTCAGTACAGATATAGGACTTTACTAGAAGCTCACGCGGACTTCTTGAGAGAGTTTCAAAAGTGATATTGCACTGTTTTGTTTTATTTGCCAACACTTATGCGCGTTGTCGAACACTTAACGGTTAATAATCCACCATTATATCTATACATAGAGCAAAAGAGGTTTATTTAACATTAATATTCGATAAAACACAAACTTAAATACAACAAAACTGCAGACATGACGCTTCAGTTTTAACGTCAAGAAATCGGCCCAACGCTTATTGTAGAGTGTTATAACGACTTAACGACTACCATCGTAAGAGAGCCATAAATCCTACCAACCTACCTACATAATCTACATACTCAATAGTGATTCCATTCAACACTATCCGCATCACTCACTCTGCTACCTTTCTTCTCACTCTTTAAGCATTAGAGCAGGACAACCTGATTCAACGTTCTTGAAGTGCAAGTGAGACAAAGCAAGGCTTCGTGTACCTAGTGCCAGTGCCAATTGATTTTCTAGATATCTATCTAGATAGGGGTAGGTACGGGTACTACTACTACCCCTACGTTTGCCACGTGCTAATGCGTTGCGTGCTCTTTTGATTTATGGTTTCCTGGTGCAAGTGCAACACGAATGATGATTGCATCCAAAAACTCTTTTTTTGTTAAGGTTTTTTTAAGCTAGGTAAATAATTAATAGCCATCAAAAAAAGAGGCGTAACTAATGCAGTTTTGTTTTTTTTAAAGTAAAATATAGGGGAAACGGTATAGGTAGTTATTGCCCACTATACAGTTATTGGCCATTTCAACTTTGATGTTAAAAAACTAGCAAAATCCTGGACAAACGGTAGATTTCAAACGAGAACAACGGCTATAATAATGCATGAATCTACATACGAAGCAAACCAAGACAGAACAGAGCCACCAAATCCGAAGACAATTTTCGCACCAGTACCTAATAGTTAACCATGTTGAAGGCCTTTGAGATGTCTGTTTAGATGGAGTATAATACCTGCACACCAGAATCCACCAGATCAGTCACACAAGTAACGAACTCCGACATACTTGTAGTAGTGAAGCGCGACTGCATAAATCCGTGTTGAGTGTCTGCGAGTGCCTGGCGCACATGTCCTAAGAAAACAGTATGTAACAGAGATTCAAAAGCCTTGGACAATGCTGACAGTATAGAAACAGGCCTGTTATTATTTATATATTCCCGTCCTCCCTTTTTGTTCATAGGAAGAATTCCTGCTCGCTTTCATTGTTCCGGAAAATGCCACACCGAAGAGATTTATTAAATACTAGCAGACCGCCGGCGACTTCGTTCGCGTGGACCCCGTTCGTACCCCGTGAAGAATTTTCAAAATGACTTCCCTCCCGTACCGTACCCCAGTCACGCCTACATCGCATAATATGGTGCTGCCTAGCTCTACTACTTCTAATACTTACATTTTTAAACTCGTAATATCTTGCGAATGAAAATTGTCCAAATGGAATAATTCAAAAAGTTATGTATAAAGGTATCGAAGCAGTTTTGAGTATGAATTAATTTATTTTTTTAAGGATTAATACCAAGGTACAAATAAAGAGCCTTTTCTAGCGAAGGCATAGCAATTAATTTTATAAAATAAAAGAACACTTAGTGTGACGTAACTATAATAGGTAGACATATGCTATTGCGACACTTTTTGTAGATAATGATGTGTTGTGTTTTGTTCTATAGAACAAATCATCAATAGTTTTCGTAGCGCACGCGATGTAAGGAATTTATTAGAGTTTTAGTAAGGATCCCTATTTTAAAAAAAATATAGCCTATGTCACCCCCCAACTAACATTTAGGCTGATAAAATTGTCTCCAGCAGAATTTCAGCAAGAATTGGTAGTGTAGTACAGTCCAGCTGTTTTACGGCTGTATACAGGCGAAATTATCACTTTTGCTTATAAAGAGTATTGGAAAATACTAAAATACAGGATCTAGTGTGAAAATATACCATACACAAAATTAGAAGGCTAGAGCTACCTAACGACTGGATGTAGCTCTTGATTTATACTTTTGTAAAGCTTCCTTCTGTATATCAGCATTAAATACTGCTATTATCTGGATATTGGTGTACACCTACTCTGTTGTAATGCCATCATATTAGGCTTGATAGTAACTGGTCAATGGTTATTTTGGAAACCCCTTCACGTGCATTCTAACATTATGTCATATTTCAGCAAATAGCTTCATAATAGAATTCTTAAAAAGCCACTGCTATGTATCTAAAGAACGCCATTAAAACCTAACCTATGAACTTGATTTTATAATACACAGACTTTTTAGTAGTTAACTTTGTGAATTTCGAAGACGAATTCAACAGAATTAGTTTATTATCAATAGAAAAGCATTAGCAATATATCAGACTCGATTTTAGGTCGATTTGTTACGAAAAGTAGATACACTCATTTTTAAACATTATTAAGCTTTTGAGTATTATGTATTTCTTTTAAGGGCGCGTGAGTTTTTTGTATACAATATCTATACGCTTTCACGGAAAAGTAGAAGCCGCAAGCAAAATAGGTACAACAGATAAATTAAGATGAATGCTTAACCAATAAATTGTAATAAATGTCATGGCCCGGCGTGAGTTTGCACAAAACAATATTTATGGAATAACATAGTAGGTAAAGATTAAACGATAAAATTATTAATCCAGTCTTTATTAAGCATGAGGCTGTGTGTAAGAATAAAAAATGCTGATTTGTAGAACTTTAGCGGTCGAATGGATTATAATTATGTTCTTAGTCAGACTTCACTTTGGGTAGTACAACGATAATACAGATGTTCACCAGTTTTACAGTTTGGGACCTCTTTTGGAATTATAAGGTCTGTAGAGCTGGCTATACATCTTCTGTACAGTAAGGTTGTACAGTGTTAAGTGTTAAAATTTTGTATACTACAGCTTTTATACAGTTCGAAATGCTAGTTGGGCCCGAGATAGTGTAGCTTCCCAACGGTGAAGTATTTTTTTAAATCGGTCTAGTAGTTTCGGATACTCAAGGCAAACAAACAAACAGTGTGGCAGGATGCAGTCACTATGACCAGTCAATATTTAAAAAAAACCATAAAATGTTTTCTCTTTATAATATTAGTATAGATTAAACACAGTGGCAATGACAACGGCTTGGCGTATTTAACGATAAATGATGAAGAATGCCTTTATTATTATTACACATGCTAACACCATTTTAAGCTATCTCGTCATCCAGCGTCATCTGAGAAGGATGTGTGTTTGGTGATTGCTTAATATTTGTCATGAGTGTCCAAAAATATTTTCGATTTTTGGCAATATTGGATTCTGATATAGATACTGGGTTGCTTTAAATCGCTCTCTTCCATGAAATCAATGAAACATGATCCAAACTACAAACACACGTTGGATGAAGATAAGGTTCATTTGTTGAGCTATCCCATTTGATATGACTAAATTAAAATCGCCAGTAATGATGACATTTTGATTTTTTTTATTTATTATAATATTAGTGTTATTAATAAAATTCTCAAGTGTTTCCTTCTTTCTTAATAGGTGTCAAAACCTTAATTCAATAAATGTTCCAGTTTAAAAAACAATTATCCCCTAGTAAGGGGTAAAAAAAAACCGTCAACGCCTGCTCATCCGCTAGGCGGCGACAGCTCGACTGGCAGCAGGTGGCCGCTGGTACCCCGACGAAGCAGGTCTCGCGTCCAGGCTTTAGGGCCCAGCTCTAAATCCTGGCGGCGAGACGGGCCTCTCGAAGCATGCGCTGGGAGATTTTATCTGTGCGCGTGGCTGCTAGCGACCGGAACTTCGTTTCGGGCACGGATTCCTCAGTGAATTGATCTCAACACATCACACCACGTCACGCCAGAGATTGAAATCGTTTCGACGTCATCAGACCCGGCTGCTTTCTTTCGCCGGAAGTCTTATCAATCGAAGGCCAGCTTATGACTTCAACTCGTAAAGTGGGGTAATCTCTAACAACGCAGTTCCTTTAGAATTTTTCCTTCAAACTATCAAAACGTCAAATATGACGTCTGTCACAACTAGCCCTCTGCTAACAGAATTTGCCAACAATAACAACACAAGACCTAGAAAAAAATTAACGTTTAGCAATGAGAAATGCGTTTTTCTTTAATTTAAAATTAATTTTTGTGATATTTAACTCACTAATTACCCTATCTTAATATTAAGGAGTATTAGTTTCCTCTCTGGTAACCCGATCCCGACCCGAACTGGCAGAGATAATATCCATATAAAAAATATTTCTCCCGTTCGAATGTTCTAGATAAAAGTCCTTATAGAAATAAATAGTTCTATTTCCGGATTTGCTTGAATTAAATTTAATTACTTAAAGTAATTATTATACATATTAATTTATTATTAGAAATGTTTCGGCTATTTTTTAAAATTGAATCTTTTATGTGAAATTAAAAGCTGACAGCCACTTCGCCCCGCTACCGCTAGGCGTCGCTACGGTGGCTGTCATTTTGTCTATGGTGTTATGTCAAATACAAAACGTAAACAATCTTAATTTTTTCCACATTTATTGCAAAGTCTTGCTAAAACTTATTTAGAAAGGTGTAATAATTGATAATGCAAGAAAAGTGTGTCTTGTAATGTGTCAGCCAAGGCTCCATGTCTTTAATGTGAAGAAAAAATGGATTATAGTCTAACAAGCCACAATGATTACTATTTTTGGAAACCCGATCATTCAAAAACAATGATTTCAGGTAAGTACTATTCAACCATTGCAAACCCCTTTTGTAGATTAGTAAAGGCAGACAGGGCCCTGAATTTACAACGTAACAATATGTCTTCACACCCACTTTCCCATTTTAAATTACGATATGATTAAATACCTTAGAATAATAACGCTATAGAAACCAAGTTCGCACGCCTATTTTGAAGCACATTAATTGGGGCCAGAAATGGCACCAAACGCCGGACCGCTCCGTAGTGTTCAATGTCACAGCGCGCCGAACGTGTCTCGCGAAAACAAAAAAAAAATGACGGTTTGTGCAGTTAAATTGTGTCACAACACATCTGAAAAACAAAAGAAGTGTAATAACATCATTTTTCACAGGTAAGCTTTCAGTATTTCATAGTATCTTGTAGTTAATTAGGTCAAAATATAAACGTACTGCAGTGTGATTCTCTAAGTTAAAGCATCGGTAGCAGCGGCTGCCGCAGTGCTGTCTCTTTCATATTCATAGAATTGGAAAGAGACAGCAGATCACGGCCATGCGCGCACGTCACGCGTGTGTGAATCGGTTTAGTGCTTCATTTTTGACAGAGCGCTTGTATGAAGACTATCTTTCTATAGCGTTATTATTCTAAGTTAAATACTAAATTTAAGTGCTATTACCACTCCCCCGCCGTTTTTATGAATTCTGCCACGTAACGATAATCACAAATCTCGCTATCAAAAACACTATCGTTCAATTAATTTTCCATTATATTTAGCTAAATATCAACCATTTTACTGAGAGGGCCTCATACATTTTGGTAATATATCTTTAGACAGTCCACTTTAAATCGAACAGTAATAAGAATCTATGTAAATGAGAATAAAAATTAAGTATAAAATTATATATTATATTAGTGATCTAGGTTCTCTATGTCTCTGATGATGATGTAAGGACACATTGTAGCGTTTGCTGCGTAAGCAAGCGCGAACTCCAAGCGGGCGCGGGAGATGCGTGTCGGCAGTCGTTCCCTGTCGCGCCAATGGTACACTCGCAACCACCTAAATAATCATTGCATTTGTTACGTGTATGTCTTTACAGTAAAATATAAAAGTATAAAGTTAAACAGTGACTTTCATTATTACACTCTCGCACTCCTTGAGGAGTCTGTAGATACCGCACATATTATTATATTTTATAGGGGCAACAAATCTTACAATGATGTACTCAGATGTCTCAAATCTTCTCATAAACACACGACCATTCTAAATCCAGATAAATTTAAAGTTTATTCTCTTAGCTGTATCTCTAGCCGCAGCGTGTATTTTTTTTATCTCGGGCGTGAGGTGGTCGACCACATAAATAGGTTTCCGTTCGCCTCCAATGCCAATATGACTTGTATTTAATTTATCGTTTAGGTGGCTTCTATTATATTTAATCACACTTGCCATAAACAAATCTCTGACACGGGGGCTAGAAAATTTAACTACCCCTGAACGAGGGCGGTTATTTTTTCGGTTTAGTTTGGCTATTCGAGTACTATTTATGTCGTTTCTTGAATTATTTTGCCAGTGATCTTTCCAATTTAAGCTACGACGTTCACCAAATTTTCTGATTTATGTTCCGGGATACATTGCATTTTGACATTGCTGGTTCGTGCATGCTGCATAATAATACTCAAACGGCCACTAAGATCTTTGACAGTTGATTTCATTAAAACATTTTCTTTTATAAGTTCCTCCAATCTATTGCAATTCGACACTAATTGTTCTTTTTTAAATGAAGTATTTATGATTTATAAAATTGATAGAATCTTTTATATCGCTAATTTCTTTAAATATTTCCTTAAGTTTTATGTCTATTACCTTTTCCATATTATTCTTCTCCATTCTGACTAACAATTTTTCGGTGGTCTCCAGGATAAGTTATTTAACGCCATCGTAAGTCAATTGCCCGCTGTCCTGAGATATTTTTTGTAAGGCAACTAGGCAGTGCCTACCTTATAATTAGTGATCGGCGTAGGTAGTGCTATTCTCGGGATTTACTGACTGTTATCTTAATATGGATATGCATTCTAAATCCCGCGAAATCTTTTTATTGTATGCCCAACTGTTGTTGATTTTATATACATAAATAAATGTTGTTGATTTCAACATATTTAAATAAATATTGTTGATTTTCAACATATTTAAATAAATATTGAAGTTTTTTTGTTTTTATTAAGTTTTGAGACATGAAAGTGACAATAGTAAATTACTATACTTAGTACATAACATGGAATATTGTCTAAGAAGTATATATTGATGGTCATCGCATCGACAATGTCCGCCGAATTATAGTAATTTACAATTATTGTCACGTTTATAAAAAGGACCCCAGATTATGTCGGAAATGAGTTAGGCGGTCTAATAATACTCGACTCGTATCTTAAGCTTGTCGCCATAACAACAATGTTGAAAGCATTGTTCTGTTTCGGTAATTAGAGGTATGATAGACAGTACCTTTGTGATTGAGGAGTCAGGGTAAAGGTCGCTCCAACCTTCGGCCTTATCTTCACTTACCATCAGGTCAGATAAAGGCCAAGATTTTTTTCGTTGTAGATAAAAAAAACATTTTTACTTTAGTTTATAAAGACATCGGCATTCAGGAAACATTCACAGAAATTCCGAGGCATGTCTATATTAACCCTAAAATTTAATCTCATTGATCTCAGATTGCTCTACCTACGTTAAATAATTAATACATCAACATTTAGGAAAATGTTTTCGCAGATCCCGGGATTCTCGGGGCGTATCCATATTAACACCAACATTCGAGTTCATTAAACCCAAATGGCACTACCTACGCCGATCACTGCTTATTTTAAATGCTGCCTGAATTTCTTATAAGGATAGGCACTGCCTAATTGCCTTTATGGTATGCACGCCCCTAAATTGATAAGTATTACACGCTTGCCAAACGCGGGTTGGTGATCACAAACCCGGGCTTTGCGCCAAAATATATTTTATTTATTTATTTAAACTAAATCTATTTAATGTTACACTAATTAATATTTTAAAATGTCAAGCTAAGTTATTAATCTCTACTTCTACGATTACATTTTCATTGACATAAAAATTGTTTAGTTTTCTTTTTTTTTTATATAAAATACATAAAACGGCTTGCAACAAAAATTGAAATGCAATGTCGTTCAACCCACCACCCCTACTCCAAACAGCCTGGTGACCTAGAAAGCCTCCTTCGGTCTGCGCATGTCCTCTGAACTCGTGGCCTATTAAGATCGCGCTCGGAACCTGTCACGCCGCATCACCTTTTACATAATTTTCGGTGCAATAACTACAAGGATAGCCAACAACGATAGATCGGAACTTTGTGTACTGTGATTAACCGGTGTAATCGCAGTATTTAAAGTTCTCATCCATCAGAGGCACTACGTTGCAAATTGACAGGGTCCAATGGATGACGTAGTGCCTCATTTAAATATAGTTTTGTATAGCAGTTGCATCAGACGCTATCGTGTTTCCATGGAGATATGGCAGCGTGACTGTTCAAGATTCTGGGAGCCTGGTGTAGCAGAACTAAAATTAGTTTGAGGAGGTCTACTCAATGTTTACAAAATACTATGTAACTATGTCCGCCACATACGGGTATTTTAACTAAAAAGCTGACCAAAATTAATTTTCGTGTAAGCGTCGTAAAAAATCACAGACTTCGCAGTCCCCGCAAGAATCGGAGCATTGAAAATGAATACAAAAATAAACAAAAAAAAAATATTATTTTTAATAACACATTACAAGTTGAATAATAAGAATTTTTTATTGAGATATACCTACCTACTTCCCTAAAATTACACAACTACTTACATTTACTTACAAGTCGAATTATAACACTGCACAACACAGAGAATAACATTTTCTTTTCTGTTACAACCTAAGTGAAATTCATCTTCCTTACAATCCTAAAATTACACAACTACATTACTTACAAGTCGAATTATACACACAGAGAATAACATTTTTCAACATACTTGCTCGTAAAGTGGCTCTTATTCCACCGATTTCAGCATCGTAATGTAATGAATAATAAGATTTTTTATTGAGACATACTTTCCTAAAATTATACAACTACATTACTTACACTGCACAACACAGAAAATAAAATTTTCTTCTCTTTTACAACCTAATTGAAACTCATCTTCCTTACATCCCTAAAATTAGACAATTCTACATTACTTACAAGTCAAATTATAACACTGCACAATACAGAGATTAACATTTTCTTTTCTTTTACAAACTTAAGTGAAGTTCATTCGATGAATTTCACTTAGATTGTTTTTTTCAAACACCGCCCAAAAAATCCCATTTTGTTCAAAATTCCAGAAATTTCAAAATAAAAGTTCCAGCCGATTTTCAAAATTCAAATGCATACACGTGTCTCGATAAATTCCTTAACTTTTGGTGCTATTTCCATCTCGATCCTCCGAAAATCCTCGAAGCTATGGCTAAAAATACGTCTCAGGCGATTTGCATCTGATAACCATTTTGAATGGTAAAAAAAATGATCGTCTAAATAGCTAAAGGTATCACGCATCATGTGGCAGCTATTCTGTTTTACTCGACTCACTCGCTGCGCGGTCGTGTCAGTCGCAAGTTACCGTTCGCTTGAAGTGTACGCGTGATTAGGTCGATGTTCTCTGTGTGTATTCTCACAACAATTATTCTTACTTCGGTGTTTGAAACTGCGAATAATTTTTTTTGCGATGGATCCATCAGAACCTGTTATATACACTTGTATTTTCAATTACTTATTGCTTGTTAAATCGACATAAAATTCTAGTATTTACTGTAAAAACAAAATGTCATTAAAATTATGTGAATTTAGATGTTTTCAACACAATCTATAAGAGTTTTACTTAAGTTCTAAGCTTTCCTATGCTTTAATTTATACATATAATTGAAGAAAGTAAATTGAATACGATGCCCGATGCAAAAGCTGCCATGGAATGCCACGGATGCATATTTGATTTTTTTTAATAGGTACTTATGTAGAGTTTGGAGGTTATGAAAAATATGTAAATAAAAATTATTTTTCCTTTTTTCTTTTATGTCCGTCTGGTGTCAAATTTCTATCCCAGAAAGACATTTATGTCATAGTGAAAGGTTCACAGGGAATTTTGATATAAAGTTGGGCTGTAAGGAAGACACTGTTATCAATAGGTTCTTTAAAGATGAACACTAACAGAAAAAATTTTTAAACATAAATTGTCATTGTTAAAGCATCAATTCATATCCAGATGGCAAGCAACACATAAAAAGAAAGATGTTTTTGAAAAAAAAACCATGATTGGCTCAATGGAATGACCTTATTAAAATTTCCAATCACAGGTAATCACGCTAAGTAATATACTGTGGTTTTATAGTCCGAATTCAAGTTTTTTGTCTAAGTATGACGCTAAAATGTGATACTTTTTACAGAAACAAATGTGGGTCGTCCTGAAAAAACATTCGCAGAATCGAGTGAGAGAAGCAAACGCCGAAAAACTCAAGAACTTCGGATACAGGATGTTGAATAGCTGGGTTATGAAATTACGCGCTTCAGTAAAAGACATAACAAAAAGTCCAAGACGAGCCCAAAAATATAGATCAGCTTTTAGAAAGAGTAATGAAAAAATGAGTAGTCAATAATCTACTTTAGAGGCCTTATCTATGTATGTAGAAGCTGGTCTGACAAGAACACATTATGAAATCGTCAGATTATCCAACAAGAAGTTGTATCCTTGTTATAACATTCTACAGAAAGCTAAAAACGATTGCTACCCTGTAAAAGAATCGTACAGTTACCGCGACGTTGCCGGAATAAATTTACAAGACTTACTTAATCATACTGCCTTATGATTAATATGCATTTAAAGGAAGTTGTGGCTACGTTAAATAAAGATGACAAACAACAAGTGGAATTGCTCTATAAAATGGGGTTGCGATTGGTAGCAACAAGTGAAATATAAGCAGAAGTTTGAAAATGAGATATACTCAGACGCCAACATTTTTCAAAGCTCCATGGTTCCATTACGTAAGTGTGTGATAAAAGGAAAACTGTTGTATGGCAAAATCCAACGCCGTCATCGCCACGGTACTGTAGACCCAATAAAATAAGATTTCTACAAGAGTCTGTTGATATCACAAACGAAGAGATTCAGTATGTGAATTCTACAGGGTACTAAAATATCACATACTATGCTTTTTACTATGGTTGATTAAAAAATATGTAACGCAGCAACTCATACGACATGTAGTGCCACGTCCAAAGAATTCAATGATTTATCTAGAAAAGATGTTATATTTAGAAGAGATGTTAAAGAGGAATTTTTCTATACTACATGCCCAAATAAGATTCTTTGCATTTGTCGTACAACTTCCTCTCAAAAAATGGCAAATAAGAGCACAATCGATAAAGTAGTAATTGGTATTTGTAAACGTTCCTAAAGCTAAATTTGGAAATTCTAATGATGGAAATAGTAGCACGCGATTTTTCGCTGACCATAAGGTATCTGCATCAATAACTGGTATAGATGTAAATATAATATTAAGGTTCAAAATTATCTTGGAAACCTTGTCGAGTGGGTACAACATCAACATAGAATCATTTAAAAAATATGCAAGAGAAACTGGAGAACTATATGTTCAATTATATCAGTGGCATCCGATGTCCCTAACTATTCATAAAATTCTACGACACGAAGCCGAAGTCATTCATCAGCCCTGCTTCCAATCGGTCAGCTCTCGGAAGAGGCTGCAGAGGCGCGTAACAAGCATTTCAGGAATTACAGCCTAAATTATTCTAGGAAATTTTCCCGAGAAACATGTAGTCTGGACGTCATAAACAGGCTTTTGCTGACGTCAGACCCTCTCATTACAGGTATGAGAAAAATACCGAAAAAGAAAACAAACCCGTTTCTTAAATAAACATTAAATTTATTACTGCCTGCTGTACCGCCAAGTGATAAAAAACCACACCCCTTCTGTTGATTAATTCCGGCCGCTTTCTCTCAACTTCTTGCTTTAATCGCATCAATTGTACGCAGTAGAGTTCAGAATCGATGGTCCTGTCTGGTGGTAACAGCTCATAATGAATAACGCCCTTCCAATCTCACCATACACACACAGCATCACCTTGTTGCGAGATAGCCTGGGTTTTGCCACAGTCTGTGAAGCCTGACCGGCCTTTGACTACGACCTTTTTTACACGTTCTTGTCGTACGTAATCCACTCTTCATCACCAGTTATCAGATTCTTCAAAAATGGTTCGGTTTCATTACGTTACGTTGCGTTACGTAATAAAGAATCACAAATGAGTATACGGTACATTAGATTTCTTTCAGTGAATTCGTGAGGTACCCAAATATCGAGCTTTTTTGTGTAGGTACCCATTTTTTTTCAAATGCGCCAAAACTGTTGTGAGGTCAATTCCCAGTTTTTCAGCTACGTCGTAACTACAGATATGCCGATCTTGCTTCACTTTTTCAAAAATGGCATCCATTTTATCCGTTATAGAGCGACGTGCATCTTTGACATAAAAAATTCCAGATTGAAAACGCTTAAACCAAATTTGTGCTACTCTCACAGACACTGCACTAGGTCAAACATCGCAAATTTTTTTTCGAGGCTTGCGTTGCATTTTTACCTTTTTTTAGTAAAATTTTTAAATGTATTGTATTTCTTCTTTAGATTCACTCATCTTGACAGTAAGAAAAACAAATGAAAATTACACATTTTCCTAATTTGAATTTAAATTATCTTTTTTAAAATTTAAACTTTTAATGTCACCAAAACCAGCCAGATACAAATAGTAATATTTGCCAAAGAAAGTTTATTACAAGTTAATACATACTAGGTATATGCAAAAAGTACTTTTTCCCCAACCTAACATTTATCGCGCATGTTTCATCAGGATTGTTTTTAACAGGACAAGGTTTGTATAAATGATTTTTTTTTTAATTCGTCAGGGGGTAGTACGCGCAGACGGCGGGCGTCGCGTGCGGACCGCTAATATTTTATATTAAACTGCATTTTACTTCAACAATTGCTAGATATTTTATCAAGAACAAAAGACGACATATCGTAAATATTATTCTGATATGTTATTTTTTGTCAAAATTTATTAGTTTTCTACTTACACGAATTATAATAAACTGGCGGCTTGACCGCGCCTTCGTCCAAGCTAAGTTAGAAAGACCGTCATAGTTCAGCCATTTAAAAAAATATATCTACAAAATATAAACAAAAACCATCCTCAGTTAACGCTCTATCTTTCAGTGAAAACCGCATAAAAATCGATTGCGTGGTTTAGGAGAATAGTGCGGTGCCACAGACAGAGGAAAACGGCGACTTTACTATAAAAAAATATGTAATGATAATGATAATTATTGTTTTATTTCTATAGAAAGGTCTCATGGACTAAGGAACCGATAAATAAAATTATCATACAATTAGAGAAGTTGTTTATGGATCGCAGATCCAGAATGCCGGCAATTCCTTCAACTATTAACGTACTGCCGGGGAAGCCGCCTGCCGCTTTTCACAATACATTAGCTCTGCCACACCAGGAGGTCAGAAACCGCAGGAATAATCGCAGGTAGGTTCTCACGACTGCCATCTCACGGCAGCAACCGGAATCAACAGCTTGTCAGTTTGCCAGGCATGGTAGGCCTTTCGAAGCACGGAGAACCACGTGCTATTATCGGCTCTCTCGGTCAATGACCCGGCACGGCATTGCTAAAGTTTTAATTTTTTCTTGATTATTCAATCATTATTGATTAATAACTGGTTGCGCTTACCGCACCATACACCAACCACAAGCAGTCAGTGTCAAGTAAGAAACAGTTTGCCGAAATGTTTGTAAGCGCATTACTTCAGAACGGCTACACCTACTTAGCTCATATTTTTTTGTTGTGTTTGTAATAGTCAGAACAAGGTTTCTATGAAATGTTTTTTGGGAATTCGTCATGGGATACAGGATGTTTACGCGAACGAAGTCGAGGGTAGACCGCTAGTAGTAAATATTTTCAAGTAGGTGAGAGTAAGATAATATGAATGAAAGACAATCATCGACCTTTCGTTTAAATAAATAGTCAAAACAACAAACCGTTAATGACTTTGAGATCTAAGATGTGATTAAGACATCTCAAAAAGACTGAGAGAAGACATCTAGGTACTACCACTGGTGTCTACATATACATTTTTAACATTAGTCTCGAAGGTAAAAAGTCAAAATAATTATGCAATTCTATATAAGTAAATAAAAATCAATCACACATAACGAACACAACAAAATAGAAACCAACCAAATCGGTCGATCCGTACTCAAGTGATGCTCCCTCACAATACATACATGTAGCAAATTATTTATACAAAATTAACAATTTCCTCCTTTGAAAAAAGCAACGGCAACGTTTTCTGCCGGGGTTCTCATATAATTTTGCCCTGACACACCAGGGTAGCAGAAACAACTGGAGTATTCACAGAACCGTAACTATAGAAACACCGTTAGCGTCTGACGTAGTTACTAGTCGTATCGTCGTATCATAATTCATAACAAGTCTAGACAAACAAAAATTGATCGAAGACAAAATCACTTGGAATTAATAATAAATTAACATCAAATTTAGGTACTTTCTCTACTTGTGATGGGGAACAACTTTCAAATCACAGAACGTTTAAGGAATATCTATTCCGTGTTTCAAAATAAATGACAACAATAGCTCATGATGCTCGATTTATATATATTATCATTATTTAAATAAATTGCCGCATTCGGTAGCGGAAAATCAAGAGAGTACCTAATCGTAACCAATTTCATTAAAAATTTGCCGTAGTTTTCAGATTTAATGGTTATTAACATTTGTTGTGGTGGTAGAAAAAGTTGTATAAATATATTCAGTTTGTCAGCAATATTAGCGTACGTAGCCACACACAAGATGGCCTTGTGACCTATATAGACTGTCTATACTTCTTGCTGCGCATGCCCAATGAACTCGGAGTCTACTATGAAATCCGACGTATCGACTTTAAAACTTGTCCAGACTGTATCACCTTCTACACATTCAATGCAATAGCAAGAAAGATTCTCACTCATAGTTTATTGCTGAAATTAGTCGCTGCGCCCGCCGGTGACGTAGTGATTCGCATATACTCGTATAGCTACAATTTTTTTCATTTGCATCGGACGCTTTCGTGTTTCCATGGAAATATGGCAGCGTGACTGTTCAGTATTCTGCGAGCTTGGTATGGCTGGGCTATTGAGGCTGCTGTAGCTCGACTGTAACTTTGTCAGGAGGAACTTTAACGTTTTAGTGAAGGTCATGTAGGCGCACTTTCCCGCTGCCGCCCGTAATAAATGAATGTCTACTGCCACTTCTGCGAGCCTGGTGTGGCGGTGCTTTTGGCGCTGCAGTAGCCCGACTGTTCAGGAGGTCATGTGAGCGCTTCCTCTATAGCCACATTGTGGCCTTCCCGCAGAACAGAAGAAGGGATCTCTTCTGTTATGTGGGCTCCACGGGCCGTAATAAATGATGTCTTGTCATGTTTTTATTTTTTATAACTATTATCAACGACGGAAGACCGTTTAACCCGTAAAGCGCATCGAGGTCGTAAATTGATAGTGCATCAAGTACTGCAATTATTTTCGCAAAATATTTTTTACGACTTCTACGGTAAGAACACTAAGTGCTCATGACATTAAAAAAATGTGTTCTACCTTATGTACACTTTGCGTGAAATAATATAAATGATTAGTCAAAAGTTAAAACAGATAGATAAACACAAGACAAATCATTTTAATAATACGGATGTAATGTGTACCGCACTGAATATACAATGTGATAGGGGTGGTAGGTACTTCTAATCAAATAACAACTGCACATGTGCTCAGCGTGACAGATGGTGAGCACATTGCCGCTCTATGCTGTCGGATGTATGAGCAGTCTTTAGTCCGTTAGTGGCCTTTTACTACACAGAAGAGAAAAAGGGGATGGTAGTATTCTTTCACCGCTACGTGAGTTACGTGACACGGATAAATAAGTCCGTATACGAGTACTTCTTTGATCAACAGTTGGTATTGTTGATCGAAGGCATACTTACTAGCTTTAATAAATTCTAAATGAACCTCAGAATGTTCTGTATTCTGAGTTCGAAACATTTTCATAATCATTATCACGCATCTTTTAACCTTATTATTGTTAAGAGGCCTACATCACGACTGTGATTTTTGCTAAATATTTGTAATTGTGACTTATTATTAAAATAATACTAACAACACATTCTCTTCCCTTAGGTGTCGTAAAAGGCGACTAATGGATCAAAGACTGCATATACATCCTACAGCATAGAGCGGCGATGGGCTCATCAAAATAATACTAACCCCTTTCTTCCCTTGGGTGTTGTAAAAGGCGACTAACGGACTAAAGACTGCACATACATCCAACAGCATAGAGCGGCGATGAGCTCATCAAAATAATACTACCAATCCCCCTCTTCGCTTCGGTGTCGTAAAAGGCTACTAGAGACTAAAGACTGCACATACAACCAACAGCATAGAGCGGCGATGGGCTCATCAAAATAATACTACCAACCACTCTCTTCCCTTGGGTGTCGAAAAAGGCGACTAACGGACTAAAGACTGCACATATACTACCAACCCCTTGCTTCCCTTCGGTGTCGTTAAAGGAGACTAACGGACTAAAGACTGCACATGCATCCAGCAGCATAGAGCGGCGATGGGCTCACCACCTGTAACGCTGAGCATATGTGCAGTTGTACCTTGGTGAAACGAGGACTATGGCAGTAGACTGCTTCTGCGGTCATTATTGCCTAGTCTCTAACTAACCGCGGCACGAATTTTAATTTATGCTTGCCGCGGCGCTGTCAAACTATAACTGAATCTAGGTTTGGGCCGTGTCACTTACATTTGCAATGGATTACATTTTATTGTAGTACGAATGACGTTATCCTCGTATGCGGCGTCTAGGGTGAAGGGTTATCGTTTGTGGTCTGTGCTCGGCAATTATAATCAAGGCTTTCGTTTAGAAAGTGACAAAGCATTTTCACCAGTCTCCTTGTGATCACGGACCCTGTAATGTAAAGGGTTCGAATCGTCAGGAAAATATAAAAAAATTTGTAAATAGTAAATTAAATGCGAGTTAGTCCGTAAAAAAGTGTTACATTTCAATGTGTAGTGCTCGCTTAAACCTCAGAAAACAATATGAGTAACATTTAATTTATTTAATTTTGGAGCCATTCGCGTAGCGGCTCACTAAACGAGTACTACCACCCCCTCTCTTTCCTTGGGTTTCGTAAAAGGCGACTAATGGACTAAAGACTGCACATACATCCAAGAAAATAGAGCGGCGATGGGCTCACCACTTGTCCCGCAGAGCACATGTGCAGTTGCTATTTGGTGGAACGTGGACTATGGCAAAGGACTGCTTTTGCAGTCCTCATTGCCTAGTCTCTCTTCTTCTTCTTTAGTCGGGCACTCTTGACAGAGTGGTCGTGGTTATGGGGGGGGTCTGGGGGAATGATGGCTCTCGTTATTCGTCTCCATTCGGCTCTGTTAGTGGCATTGTGTGAGCATCGGTCATGGTAGATTGAGTGAGGGATCTAATGAGGTTTACCCATCTGGTTGGAGAGCTCCCACGGGATCTCTTGCCCTCCATTCGGCCCTGAACTACGAGACGCTCCATTGAGTCTTCGTTGCGAGTTATGTGCCCAAAGAACTTCAGTATTCGTATATGAACAGTCGAATATAATCTTTCCTTTATGTGAAGCTCTTTTAGGATCGATACATTGGTACGTCGAGCAGTCCTAGTCTAGACCTAGTCTCTCATTAACCATTTATCCGCCTCCGTGGTCTAGTGGCTAAGCCACCGGTTTCAGACCCAGAGGTCCCGGGTTCGATTACCAGCGGGGTGTACATCTTTGTGTGCTCGGTTTGGTTGGTCGTAGGGCTGTTAAGTCCGCCTGGCTAGCTACCACCATCTTATCTAAGTCTGTCGCCATAACAACGATGTTTATAGCATAGTTGTGTTCCGACAATTAGAGATAAGATAGCCAGTTCCTCAGTGGTTGAGGATTCCGGTTGAAGCGCGCTTCCACCTTCGGCCTTATCGTCACTTAATACCATCAGGTGAGATGAAGGCCAAGCGCTTACCCGTAAAAAAACTCTTCGTGGATAATAGTCGTAATTATTAGGTAAGTACATGTATGTATGTAATTTTGAAGCGCCAATCCAACAAATTCTGCCAGCACCCGGTGATTATGGTCTGTTCTCACTCACGAACACGACGGTTTTTTTTTTGAAGAGTGGACATGATATAGCTAATAAGTATTTTCGGTTATTTTTAGATGGTTAGTACGTTGTACTAGAGGTATTTGAGCCTGCAATGTCCTAAACAACGGGAAAAAAACGCACAAAGTGACTTTTTAATGAAAAATGAACCGAACCCACCGACCTTGGGGTCTTGACCACGAAAGCATTCGTAGAAAAGATTTTACTTTTTTTTAGGTGGGAAGTAAGTAACAGTTGTGTAGGCAATATAAGTATTGCAAGATTTTTGAGCAGGATTCATGATTGATTTTTATGGATAGGATTATCTCAAAAACCTACGCCGCGCCTTAGGTTTTATATTTTTTTTCGTTTGTCTGTTATCCTTTATCGATATATAAAAGTTTAAAAAAACTCCACTATGCCTAAAGGTTTGACTTAAAAATATATAGGTAAGGCGCTCACAGATGGCACCACTGTTCTGTGCCCATCTAAAACGCGTTATTACCGTCGACTTTCTGCCCCTTTTGTACTAGGTTTTCAGAGATCACAGAAGCGGTAAAGTAAATTATTTTGGTTTAGCCACCCTCTCATAGATGGCGCAGATGTATAATAAGTGTACTAGGCTTTCTAAATTAAAAAAAAAAACAGAAACAAAAGATATTATTTATACATACCTAATTATGTTTACTTAAAGTTTGTTCTACATTCTAGGTGTGGACAGTGTCATCATTCTTTAGTATTTTAAGGAATATAAAAAAAATATTGGCACTAACATTCTTTCTTTATATTATTTTATAATACCTATAACCTACGATCACTTTGTTGGCTTTGGAATTAAATAAGATTTAGCAATTTTGTTTAAGCTCTTTTTTTTTCGTAGGCCAAAAGTATCTTCTTTGCCCCATTATGTTTATTTATTACCAGGGTCCGTCATTTAAGTAAGAAAAGAAAACAATAAAACTTTTAAATGAGATCGAGAATTTTATTTAACCTTTAAATAATAATGCACTTATTTTGAAAATTATTTTAGTTTAGCCAGCCCCTCATAGATGACGCTAATGTAGACTATCTGAATTTCGCTAATGCGCAGTCAGTTCTACCAGCTACTTGTACTAGGCTTTCAGAAATCACAAGGGCAGCGTAATAACGTCGGGCTCAATGCCGTTGTGCATAGGTGTAAATAAATAATAATAATTGTGGGAGGAGTCAGGCGAGCATGCGCTTTCCAATTGCAGTTAAAGGGGGTCTTGCACGAAATTGTGAAAATTTACGTATTTTTAAGACACTGTACTATGCGCTGAATTAGTTAAATACATTAAAAGAACTTAAGTGAGTTAGCCTGATCAATGCACAACGTGGATAATAGTCGTTATTATTAGGTACATGTATGCAATGATATTATAATTCTTTTTATTGTAACATCATTGCATGTATGTATGTTATTTTGAAGCGGCCAATCCAACAAATTCTGCCAGCACCCGGTGATTATGGTCTGTTCTCACTCACGCACACGACGGTAGATCTTTTTCTGAAGAGTAGACATGACATAGCTAATAAGTATTTTCGGTTATTTTTAGATGGTTATTACGTTGTACTATAGGTATTTGAGCCTGCAATGTCCTAAACAACTGGGGAAAAACGCACAAAGTGGTTGAAACTTAAAACAAAATTCCTTGAACTATAACAAACAATAGGTAGGTACCGAAATTTATGACTCCTAAAAACATATTTTGACGACAACTTTCTTAATTTTACGCATGAAACAATAAATTCTTACATGATAATATTTGTATTGATATTCCGCAGGGCAAGGGCTTAAAAAGCTTAAAAAGCTTCTTTAAAAAGTAAATTTTAATTTTTAGCACAAGCGCGTGATGGTTTTCGCAGAATAAAAACATTGCTATAATTGAATTACTAGGTCTGAAACTTCAAAGCAGAATTGATCTAATTATAAATATCAATTATGATTGATTTTGCTTTGAAGTTCATTAAGAAACTTAAGTCAGTTTTTCAATTGAATATTTATTTTATTTGTAGGTACAATGTATAATATTAACATCATTAGAAATTATAGTCACTGCAAGAGCGTACTCATACAAACAAACATATTTCACATGATTAGACTAGACAATAATTCAAAATTCCATTTTTTTTCAACAGCCACTCACAGTACCTACAGCTGATGACACAATCGCTATTCGGCATTCTCTCCCTGTTGTACTTGGCTCTTAGAAATCACATTAACAGTCTAGAAAAAGAGGATAAGAGAGTAAGCTTAAAAGTAAAAAAAAGAACTAGACAACTTGCATTTGAACTTGACAATTTGAATTTGCAACTTGCTTACTTGCAAATGTTGCATAATGTGTGCATGTAAAACATACATAGTTGCATTTTTAAAATTTTGAATTAATTTTTCAATACGTTTTATTATAAACTTATGTTATAAATATTGTATAAAATCACTATAAAACCAACTTTTGGGTCAATCCTAGGTGAAGCTTTCTTTGCGTCAGAGCCGTAGCATTTATTTTTTCTCGTGACTGGTGAAAACAATAATTACATGGCAAGAGAAGGTTTAAAATCAAGATAGCCAGATCCAAATCCACGGCCGATAAAACAGATCCATGGCAAATCCACGGATTTTACATTCGGATCTGTTATTGCACATGTCATTTAAAAAGTGTGATACTTATTTTTGCAGGCCTGCTGTGTATTTGTTTTACCGCCCGCCATTTTATCGGAAATACAGCGGAGTTTGCAAAGATTTTTGCCCTGCCACACTAAGCGTGCAGAAGTCGTAAGAGCTTTGGCAGGGCAGTATCCATGGTGATGCGATGGCGTCGCGGTCGCACACATTCCAGTTTCAGTTTACACGGTGGCTCACAGATGGCGCTGAACCCACATCTGAATCGCGCGTTCACATAGGTCGTAAAAGTGCTAGGATGTTCGCAATGGCTGGTCACGCGATAGCTTCTGATGGACACTCATGAAGATAACTAAGTGTTCATGTGCTTAATGCAATTAAAGTGTTGTCGCACAAGGTAGTTAACTTCGGAAATGCCGCACAACAGTTTACCTTCTTTAACCAGTCTTTTGCAGGGTCTTATTGGTAGGTCAATGCCATATTAAGTTAGATAAATATAAAATTATATTTCAGATACCACACTGTTTTCTAGAATTAACTCCAGCCATATTATCAATATACCTAGAACCGTAGAACCGTGCCGTAGAACGACTGTTGATTTTTCGTAAATGGATTGGTTTGTAGCGGTAGCTGCTACCCTCATGCACGCACGTCCAACTACACACAAGATATAAGCTGTACATTCTGTCAAAAAAGTATCGGGAACGGATGATTTATTTATGATTCCAAATTAAATTTTTTGTTTTTTTTTGCTGTTAGATTGGCACACCTGTTATCCATTTTGCCGCAGAGTTTGAGTTGCATCTGATAATTAGATTAAATAGAGTGCTGTTTTTAGTTAGTTTACAGCTGCGAATTTCTTAATGGATAAAAATATCGAAAATGAGTTTGTTTTAAATTTTGCGTCGCCAATGGAATTTCGTGTTTGGAGTCACTGAAAGTGTTACAGAAGGCTTACGGTGAATCAACTTTATCAAAAACACGTGCTTATGAGTGGTACAAAGCCATTACAAAGCGTTCAAAAGCGGTCGAGATGTGAGGGAAGATTTGCTTCGCTCTGGTAGGCCATCAACGTCTTCAATTGAAGTTAACATCGCAAAAGTGAAGGAAATGGCACAGTATCAATTAAGCTTATATTTATACTGTGGAAATGGTGACCGAAAATCCTCATTCAAGTTTGAGAGAGATAGCCGCTGAACTTTCTGTGTCTCACAAGTCAATCCGTACCACTTTAAATAATCACTTGGGTACGAATTATGTTGCCGCTCGGCTAGTCCCAAAAGACCTGAATTTTCTCCAAAAACTCAATCGCTTAAGAGTAGCTGAGGACATGCTAGAACGAGTCAATTCCGACCGAACATTCATGCAACGCATTGTTACTGGTGACGAGACGTGGGTTTACGAGTTTGACATGCAAACTAGTCAACAAGCTTTGGAGTGGCGCATTCCGACCGACCCGAAACCGAAAAAACCCCTAAAGCCTTCGTTGAATGCTCTAAGAAAAAACCACGCCAAAGTCAATGAAAAGTCAAAGTCATGTTGACTGTTTTGTTTTGTGGAAAGAAAATTTTTGGATTTTGCACCACGATAATGCGCCTTCGCACAAGGCCATCATTGTGAACGAATTTTTGACCAAAAACCCAACAAATACCATCGAGAACCACCTTATTCACCAGCTATGCGATTCTCTAATCTACACATAGACGCTGCGCGCACGGCTGTGATATGCTGTCTCTTTTCAATTCTATGACTACGAAAGAGACAGAGACAATTCTCAGCGCTGCGGCAGCCGCTGCAAGGCTTTAACTTAGAGAATCGCACTGCAGATATGGCTCCAGCCGACTTCTTTCTTTTTCCTAAACTCAAAATACCACTCCGTGGCACCCGTACTCATTCGGTAGAAGACATAAAGGAGAATTCGCGGCGAGAACTGAACTCAATTCCGGAAAAAGCGTTTAAAAATGTTTTGATGATTGGATTATCGTTGGCGTAAGTGTATCGTTTCTGCAAAGAGCATACTTTGAATGCGATAAACTAAAGGTGGTCATTCATTTTAGGCCCAAAAGTCAAAGTGGCGGCCAGTATAAAAAGAAGTTAGGTATTATTATTGGGGGAGGCAGACCGAGTATTTTTTACTACTAGAACATATCTCTACCAACATTCCTTCTCCTAATAAATTGAAGTAGAAAAATCTGATTTTTAAACATTTTACTAATAAAATATTTCGTACTATGACGTCGTTACGATTTTATTATATTGCCCTAGACACTAAAATAGAAACTAAAAAAACATTAAACAATTCGATTGCTGTACATGTACTTATTATAGGCAAAAGAACTGTAGGATGTTGTTCACACGTCATGTGCATAGTTTGGTACATAACTTATGCAAGGCATGAATCGCTTAAGAGGCCTATTACATCTCGAATGTGATTTTTGCGTAAAATGCCCATTTTCGCATTTTGTAGTAATTTTGTAGTTGTATTTATCGTTTTTATCGAAATAGAATAATAAATTTGTGCATAATATTACAAATCTTCATTCTGTGAGCATAATTTGAATTCGGACGGCGGCGCATCGCATTTTGTAGTAATTTTGCAGTTGTATTTATCGTTTTTATCGAAATAGGATAATAAATTCAATATAAAATCTTTATTCCTCATGAAGTAACAATTACTTTAGTATAAATTTTGCTCAATAATATTATCGTAGTTATGAGATATTCATAGTTAACTTATAGCAATTTTCTAAGTTTTCGGTTTTAGAATCAGATTTTTTTCCTATATAAAATCAATGATATCTAAAAATTCCGAGGCCGCTACGCACTATTCGACTAATAACATTATATTTTTTTTATTTCACTTGCTTAGAACAGTAGTTCAATCGATGAACTCAAAAAAGTGCCTTCGCGCACTTTATTAAAATCTTTCTCTGCAATATTGGTTTAATTAAAAAGATAAGTAAAATTTATAAAAAGCGAGGCCGCTACGCACTATTCCAATAGCTATTTTACACTATTCAATAAATCATAATTGTTAATGTATTTTTGTTTCTGAGATCCATAACGCCAAAATTGGCCATTTTACGCAAAAATCACAGTTTAGATTTAATAGGCCTCTTACGCACGCTTTGGGCCGGCTCGACCGGGGTAATACCAGCCGGCCTAGCATGCGTAACACGAGAACTCTTCTCGACCCGTTTTCTCGTGTTTTATTTATTTATCTCTAATGTCTATCGAAACTAAAGACACATGGATGCGCTTAGAACTCTACATAATATGTCAAAAATAGACTTGATAGTAATTTTTGCATAAACTGTGGTATTTTTATCTACAAACCTTTGTATTGTCTTGTCCGCGACATGCGCATGCTAGGCCTTAGTACTATTAGTTATGACTAAACCCTTTTTCGTTTTTGTAGGCTCACTGTCATTTGGCAGACATACATTTAAAAAAAAATCCTTAATTGAAGAAATGTTATTATTTATTCGCTCTGGTCGAGATTCTATTTTTTAAACTACATTACCGCACTAGTGTGTAAAAAACTACATTACGATGCTGAAAGCGGTGGAATAAGAGCCACTTTACGAACAAGTATGTTGAAAAATGTTATTCTCTGTGTTGTGCTGTGTATAATTCGACTTGTAAGTAATGTAGTTGTGTAATTTTAGGATTGTAAGGAAGATGAATTTCACTTAGGTTGTAACAGAAAAGAAAATGTTATTCTCTGTGTTGTGCAGTGTTATAATTCGACTTGTAAGTAAATGTAAGTAGTTGTGTAATTTTAGGGAAGTAGGTAGGTATATATTAATTAAATATTCCTATTATTCAACTTGTAATGTGTTATTCAAAATAAAATATTTCTTTCTTCCTAAATTTTTGTATTCATTTTCAATGCTCCGATTCTTGCAGGACTGCGAAATCTGTGATTTTTTTGTTTATGATATCCTGGTACCACGCAAGCTTGCTCGCTAACTAGTGAGGTGAGTTGGTAAACATCAAGCACCCTTTTACATTTATGCCAACCTGGTAATTGAGCATTCGCTTCACATCAGCTTTGTTTTAGAAAGTCGGAGAACGCTTAATTTGCCATTCCGTTTTAGAAAAATAGCCGAAGGACATTCATTTTGATACCGGTACGTAGTACCGGTATCAAAATGAATGTCCAAAATGAATGTCGGTACGTACCGTAGAAGGTACCGGAAAAAAAAAAGTATGACTATCTACAAAAAGTAATGAGATGCCTGAAAAATCATACCTGTACAAATAACCAAGTCTCGCAACTCAGTTCTTCTACCGTAAAAAGTTGTGAGATCCATGTAATACCAAGTCGGTTGCCTTGGCAATCGCACTAAACAATATTATATAATATAATAACACGGTCGACGCGGCAGTGATTTTTCTATTCTTTCCATTCCTGCGGCACCAGGCGTTGCACACCTGGTCATTGAAGTTCTGGCGTCTGTCTGTACATAAGCGTAAGTAAATAAGCTTATGTAGGTACATCAGTACATAGGTAGGCACATTAGTAAATAAGTAGGTAGGTACGTAAGCACATCAGTAATCTTATACGTAAGCTTATTTACTTTTTTACTCACATAAACATATACTAAATAAGCTTATGTAAGTACTTACATAAAACTCAAGCATATAAGCAAATGAGTGCATAAGCACATAAGTATGTACTAAATGGCGTCTTTTAAAACGGAACATAATAATAAATAGTAGCAACAAAGTGAAAGATATTTCTTTTTCTCCCTTTTCCATGTTAAAGTGTTAAATTTAACAGCAAATACTGTCGTACGTCAGTCGCGGCGCAAATATTTTTTAGTCGCAAAGAAGAATAACCTACCTACACTTACCAATGACTATCTAGAATCATTTAATATTTTTAGTTAATAAAAGTAACGCTGTCCATTTTAATATTATTTTACATTTAATAGGTACAAGTTAACCTATTAGCAAAATCTGAAAATAAAATATTTTTACTACGACGACGACGAACGGCGGAATCAACAAAGAGGGTAGAAAACGGAGCCGCGGTCGGTCGGTACTACATATAATGCAAGGTAATGTTTGGTTTTGGTTTGCTTTAATGTAAGGTACTCAAAATCTCTCGCGTGGATTGCTACCTGTAAATCTCTACGTGTCGCTATCCAGTACCCCACCGTTTTTGACCTATTTCAGCGCTTCGCTCTTTTATATGGAGACCGTCAGTCTTTATTATCATAATTGTATATGGTTAGTACAGAACCCTCGATGCGCGAGTCCGACTCGCACTTGACCGTTTTTTTGTGTACGTTTACCCGTATATATATTTATAAATTAATATATATTTTGTTAACGGTACAAGTTAAACACAATAGAAAAAATAACAAAAGTAAATATAATCACATTTATCGCATTGTTGATCCTCCGGGACAGGATCCTCGGGGAATGAGATCTTCAGGGAATAACCAGGGAATAACCTTAAAATAATTTTGGGGGTCAAAGTTGCTCGCGTCCGTAGGTTTACCCTTGAGACCCTACACGTGATCCCTGGGTGGTGCTAAATGAGTGACACCAACTGAGTGGTAGAGCCACGCTGCGTTGCAGCACACATTGGGCCGGCTCGCCCGGCGTAATACCACCCTCTCACTAATATTCGGTGTGAAATAATGGCACTTGGTGCTGTTGTGTTTCGTCCGACCAGTGAGGGTTCCGGAGGCCCCTTCCCCCCCCCCCCTTCTCCCAATTCCTATTCCTTCCTTAAACCTATTCCTCCCTTAAAGGCCGGCAACGCGTCTGCGATTCCTCTGGTTTTGCGGGTGTCCATGGGCGGCGGTGATTACTCTCCATCAGGTGACCCGCCTGCTCGTTTGCCTCCCTCTTATATAAAAAAAAAAAAAAAAATAACCCAATCTAAATGTTACTTTTTTGTAATAAAATAGAGAAAAAAAACTTACCTTCCTACAGGAAACGTAATTAGGTGAATAAAATAAATAGTCACCTGTCTTTGATAAATCAATCTATAATTCGATTGCATATTGACATTACTCTCTTCACGAACGTCATAATTTAAATTTATTATTTTACGGCACCTTTTCGTCGGTCTTGACGCCATGTCGATGCGTGCGTTCTTCTCAAAACACTGGCCGCGCGAAAGGTGCGCGGGGTACCAGGAGCATTCGACCTGGTTTCTCACTGTATTGAAATTTTATTTCTTCCGTGCGCTACCAGGTCTAAAAAACCTGGTACTAAGGTAGATACACCACTCGACTCCATTTTATTAACATATCTTAGATATATATTCATCTCCTTCCTACACCGAACCAAATCGAAGTTATGCCTTTCGCACGACAAAGAAGTTTATAGTTTTCTTAGCCGCACTGTAAGCGAGACACATACAAGGTGTTTTAGACCTGGTTTCGCACTCAACGTAAATGTATTAATACTTGTGAGATACATTGTGTTTTCATGCGATGGCCAATTCAACCGACTTGGTATTACATGAATCTCACAACTTTTTACGCTAGAAGAACTGAGTTGCGAGACTTGGGTTTTTTTACAAGTATGTTTTTGATGGAATAAATATGTTTTCACACCACCTGCTCGACAATGTTCAATTATATGTCATGCAAACCTAACCTAAAGTAAGTCATTTAAGACCTAAGGTCTAGCAGTATCCGCAGCAGCTAGACCCGCTGGTCATTAGTGTGATTTGAATTTGGAACATAAAGTAGAAAGGTACATACTTCCATGCATTCTCCATCTGCACCAAAGACTACTATGTATATACGGAGTTTGTTCATTTGAAATTGTTCGAAAATCGAATTGGCCACCACGAGTAGATTAAAAATAAAAGAAAAAAGATCCACGAATACTGAACATTGCTTTGATAGACTATTGCTTTTTTATGTCTCGTAGATTGTGTGAAAAGTAGAGTATTCGCCTCGGGGATAAAGGTGCCTTCGTCTTGGGCGACCTTGTATATACCCACGCGCTGCACTCAGGATTCTTGTTTTAACTTCCTCGCTTTGCTCGGGAGTTAACTCTACAGGGCGTCCCACGGCTATGCCACATGGAGGGAAAGTACCTTGAATATTGTAGATGGAACATTTTACTGAAAGAAGACATTATTTGAATTTAAAAACAATTTCAACTGCATTCATAGATATTTAAATAATTACATGGTTGAACCGGAAATCGAACCCTTTACATGAGCAAATTAATCACCTGTAGCTGTATCATACTGATCGAAAGGCTTCATCACAAGGATTATTTTTTGCTAAATAACATAGTGTCACAAATAAAAGAAAGACCATGAATTTTAACATTTTTAATACAAAGTTAATCAAATTATCAAATTCTCAAAAGAGTCCCTTCCTGTTGAATGTACAATGTCGTTCTTTTTTGATTATTTCGCTCGAGTCGATTTTTTGATCTTGTTGTGGTGGATATTTAGAACAAAACGTCAAAGTTCTGCTTGTAGCTCGGACACTTTCATACTGGTTACTTCTCAAGTGGGTACATTTATTAGTAATAGGTATTTTTGATAATGTCAGTTGTATGTCCTTACGGCAATGTAAGCTTTTCATTTTTCTGAACACAATTTCACATCAAATGTTAAAATTCATGGCCTTCCTTTTATTTGTGACACTATGTTATTTAGCAAAAAATAATCCTTATGATGACGCCTTTTGATCGGTATGATAAAGCTACAGGTGATTATTTTTCTCAAGTAACGGGTTCGATTCCCGGTTCAACCATGTAATTATTTAAATATCTATGAATGCAGTTTAAATTTTGTCTTAAATTCAATTAATGTCTTCTTTCAGTAAAATGTTCCATCTACAATATTCAAGGTACTTTCCCTCCATGTGGCTTAACCGTGGGACGACCTGTATACTCCCGAGCGCAGCAAGGGAGTGAACGCTACAGTCCTTCGTTCTGCTCGGGATTCAATACGGGGCGCCCGCTATTAAGACACTACTTTATGTCATTGGTTACACTCTACTATTATCTACAGATACCGATTGCGTCACGATCTCGTTCTCTAGTACCAGGTTAGCATATCATATTGAGAGGCAAAATTATAGACGATTGGATTTCTAGCCAACCAACAAACACAATAAAAATAAATATGCAGGCTCACGCACCAGAGCAACAGAAACCGTAAAAGCTGAAGAGCCATTCCCATAGTAACAGGCTTTGATCACATTGTAAAAAGTTACAGGCAAGTTAGTGGTAGTTTTTTTAGAAGTGTTTATTTATTTTTCTTTTTGTTTGTTTCTCCGCTACACTGATTTTGATGAGTTCTGGTATTAGGTAAATTTACGCGTGTGAAGCCGCGAGCAAAATAATTTTATTATTATGCTGAACGGACCCTGCTAACTCCAATGAACTACTTGTACTGCACCGTGGTACCAAGGCAAATAATGGCGTGATTTTACATCGGGGGTACTTTTACAGAATTGGCGGGCATTATTTGTTGAGCATTGAGCATTAGGCCGACCCAAATGCTAAGTCTGAGTCCGAAAGAAAGACCAATCAACTAATAGCAAGGTAGTGCCGGGCAGGTAACCCGGGCAGGATATTTCTTCCATTCGTTCGGGCTGCTGTTCTGAATGTTCATGTTGCACTGTGTGCAATTGGTGTACAATAATACCTTTCTTCGTGGCAACTACAACTTTAAATTCGCAAATTAATAGATGTCGAAATTCACAAGTGCTAGCATGCTACATGCTACTTGCGATGTACATGTTTATAGCAAACTGCGATGAGCGCGCTGAGAGGTGTGAGCTGTGACTGCAAAACAAATGCAAACAGCCTTTGTTTTCGTACCTATATTATGAGTTCTTCTCAAATCTTATCTATACATTTTGGCATTATGACGTTCTAACGGAACCAACGTGCACAATCAACGACATCACCATATTACACTAAAATATATTTTTTATAAACCATTAATGTTACAATAACTTGGTTTTAAAAAAAGGATAACAATTAAAAGCCTTATTCATACTACTATTTAATAATTATTTAGCTGAACATTGTTTTGTCTCTTTTGCTCAACTTCAAAATGACGTTTGTGTGAGTGTGACGTAGACAAAACAATGTTTAACGTAATAATGCCATAATAGTGTTTATGAATAAGGCCCTAACTGCCGTACTCAGAGATGTCAATTAAGTTTTAACGACAATTAAATGTCTTCTCCTCTCTCTAAAACATTATACATACGAAAGTGACAGCAAGAGTCTTAATTGTCATTAAACTTAATTGACGTCTCTGAGTACGTATTTTTCTGTTATATACAGTCATACTCACGGTTATTATCCCCAAAGGGTTAGTCAAAGACTAGGCTATGAGAACCGCAAAAGCAGTCCACTGCCACCACAAAGTGGTCTGTGACTGCCACAGTCCGTCCACGTTTATACTAGTATAAACTACACATGTGCTCAGCGTGATAGGTGGTGAGCCCATGCATCGCCGCTCTATGCTGTTGGATGTATGTGCAGACAACATAGAGTCGAATCTCTATTTAATGAGGACGGATTTTTACAAAAATAGTTTTCTCTGTTAGTGTTGTGGTACCAGGGTCACAGATTTTACAGGAGTAAAGGCCGCGTAACGTGCACATTGTTGCAACTTCACACATGTATGACATTTCCAATAAACACTCAATGAGGGAGGTGCCGTTTATATCGAAATTGACGGTGCAAGTGTTTACAGCTGGAGTTTGCGAACGAAGGAAAGAGATGACTACAGTTGCGTTGCAAGTCTTTAATATTGGTGTGATTGCGGATAGGTCTTCTAAATGTACTATCGTGGACTCCGTCGCTTTACCAGTCTAAAGGCCAAAATCCCTTGCACACTGCGTCGTATATTTGGTACGGGCACGTACCCGGGTGGGTGGTACGCTTCATACGAAAATGTCTGCAAACTGGTAAAGCGACGGTGACCCCGATAGTACATTTATTAAAGCCTCGTGTGTGTCTCCCTTCAGCTTATGAATTCCTGATCAACAAACGGCAGAATTGTTCCGGAACAATTCCACCGGAAGCACATGAATACGGCAGCGAGTACGTGCATTTTTAATTAATTTTAATGCAAACAGAATATGTTTGTCATTTATTTCATGAAACGACAAGTTATCTCTCAGTCATAACCATGCCGCATAGAAATTCCGCCGCCAAGAGCTGGTTCCACAACGCTGTAGTTCGAGGTAAGAAATTCCGTGAAAAACGCACAGTAGTAGACCGCCATCCATCAATGTGATGTGGATGGAATGACAGTCGATTGCGTGTAGTGCGGTGAAGAAAATCAGCCGCAGGGCTCAAGCTGAACAATGCCTCAGAACCTTCCCCATGATATATGCGGTACAATATACAGAGAGACGCAACGTCTTTCCGAAGAGCCAGCAAGGATCGAACCGACCTGAAATAACCACGTCGTCGACAATTCGAACAGCTCTGCGTTAAATGCGGTCAAATGGAAGGAGTTGGTACTGAGGTGCAACAGCCCAAAGATGGGAGCAGTATTCCTTATGACGCCGGACCTGTGCTTTGTACGTAAGTGGTGGGCCCGCCGGCGTGGAATACTGACCCGCTCTATTGAGCACACCCAGCTTTTTCGAAGCTAATTTAGCTTTACCTTCCAAGTGACCTCGAAACTGAACGACACTCGAAATATCGACGCCAAGGATCCCAATAGTCAGATTGGTATCAAGGAGAGCTCCCTCAAAGTTCAGAGGTACGATGAAAGGATGTTTTTTCGCTGTAAATGCGCAAACTTGTGTTTAGGAGGGGTTAAAGTGGACTAGGTTATGTCGGCCCCAATTCGAGACATGACTTAACATGTTCTGGGTGTCAGTCACAAGTTTATTCCGGCTCTCGATGACGCTTTCCAGAGAAATATTAGCTCGTTCGGTGTAGAGCGTATTCCCAGTACTGTCGTCTGCATAGCAATGAATGCTGTTGTTATGCAACATGTCATTGATATGCAGAATAAACAGAGTAGGGGTTAAAACACACCCCTGCAGGACTCCAGCATTCACGGGCTTCATGTCAGATGTTTAATTCATGGGATGTGCTGAATTAATGATATTGTACGAGCTCACTCTACATTGTACTATTTATTATGCTGACATCGCATCTGTTCGTTGCATGCCGCTTGATTGAACTAAAAGATAGCAAGCATGATAGTAATAGTGTTTATTAGCAATTATACGTTAAATCGCTACACCCGTGTCTATGTCATTTAAATGTAGCGGATACATTTCCGTAAACGATCAACATTCCTAACAATTCCAACATTCATTTATCTCAATGCAATTATATTTTGTCTCAATATCATAGGGATATATCGATGCCACAGATAAAATACTTGAAAGATTTGTGTAAATCATTTGCTTAAAAAAAGAATCATCATACTTATATGGCGCACTTTGGAACACCTACAATAAAATAGTGTAATTATTTAAATAGCACAACTACAACTATAGCCCGACAAGTTCGTGCGCGCAGGGTGCGCGTGCAGGTTAATAATAGGTCTTTACAGGTTTTACTATTATTATACTATTATTAACCTACCTATGTAATTGGAGATTCTACACCCGGCATTTTTAGATTTAAATATCTGTGGATTGGCGCGCAATTCGAAATTCAAATAAATTTTATTCGAAAGCCTTGTTAATTTAATTTCAAATTCAGTAGTTTGTTTTTAGATAGTTTTTTTTGCTTTTGTGAAATTGTGGTAGTTTTTGGCGACATGGATAAACTGAGTTCCGCAAACAACACGAAAAATTAACGACGTGTACGGGCCTAACACTGCTTGCATAAACCCGGTCCATTATTGGTTCAATCGTTTTAAATCAGGAAATTTTGATTTCTCGATCGAAGGGCAGTGTGACCATCTCAAAAATGGCGATTCTGCCCGACATTGGCAAAAATCTTCCAAAATCTGCGTTTTTATCGCAACTTCAAAAAGACGATTTCTCGCATGTACAGTCAGCATCAAAAGTAGCTTAGCATATGAAATTTTCAAATGAAGGTTACGGCTGAAATGACCAGAATTGTTCTGACATAGCTGTTGAGTCAAAAGTACATAACAATAATTATGTTTTTGCGTTATTGCCTTAACCATTTATTATGAACACAAAAAATGTCATATAATTCTGAAATGTTAAATGGCGAGTATGTGAAGACACTTACACGTTACTATTACTTTTGCTACCTTGTTTTTGTTCAGTTACTTTTGATGCTGACTGTACTTCTATACTTCTTATGAAAGGTGTTAGAAAAAGTACAAAAAAAAATTAGCTGCAATTTTCATAAATTTGTATCTGCTTGGCTTTCAAAAATAGCTAGATCTAGCAATAAAGTAGCTAAGTTGGCAACACTGGCTCCGACTGATGGCAAACGGATGTAAGCACGCGCACTCACGGTCAGTTTGAACTGATGCAAACGAACTGAAGCTAGCGGATTACGGTCCGCCCGGAAATATCCGTAAGTTGTCGTCAGTTAAAAATTTCAACTTAAGATTTCACACTCACGGTCAGTTTTTGGATGTACGTCAGTTAAACTGATCAGTTTAACTGACCGTGAATGTCGAGCATTAGTGTCAAAACAACATTGAAGCACTTGCGGCAAATCGGATATATAAAAAAAGCTAGACAAGTGGGTGCCACACGAACTAAGCGACCAACAGCGAGACTTACGCGTCGTAGCATGCATATATATGCCGTTGGATGTATGTGCGTGCAGTATTTAGTCCGTTAGTCGCCTTTTACGACACCGAAGAGAAGAGAGGGGTTGGTAGTATATTTTTTAAAGCCCATCACCGCTCTATGCTGTTGGTTGTATATGCAGTTTTAAGTCCGTTAGTCGCCTTTTACGACACCGAAGAGAAGAGTGGGTTGGTAGTATTAATTTGATGAGCCCATCGCCGCTCTATGCTGTTGGTTGTTTGTGCAGTCTTTAGTCCTTAAGTCGCCTTTTACGACACCAAAGTGAAGAGAGGGATTGGTAGTATTATTTTGATGAGCCCATCGCCGCTCTATGCTGTTGGTTGTATGTGCAGTCTTTAGTCGCCTTTTACGACACCGAAGGGAAGAGATGTGTTGTTAGTATTATTTTAATAATATGTCACAATTACACATGTCAGAAAAACGATTCTCCCTAGGGCGGAAAAGTACTACTTTTCACCCGCTCCTTAGGCAACTTCAGACCTACTTTCCGAGTATGAGAAATAAAATAGTAGATTATGCACCAAGGGGATAAATATTGAGTGCAGCGTGGGATTCAAGGTCGCCTAAGACAAAGGCATTTTTATCCCCGAGGAGAATACTATACTTTTCACACCATCTACGAGACAATAAAAAGCATTATGATTTCAAAGCAATTTTCAGTATTCGCGCCTCTTTAAGCCTCTATTACGCCTCTATTTTCCTTTTATTTTTAATCTACTCGTGGTGGCCAGTTCGATTATCGAACAATTTTTTTTTAGTGCAGTAATTAGTATGAATCTTTCTACTTTATGTTCCAAATCACATTAATGACCAGCGGATCATAATGAAATTCAGTACCATATTATTGCCCTGCTAGACTAAGGTCATAAAATTTATAACCCTCTTAAGTCATTTAATGACTTAAGAGGGTTTACGCATTTCGGTTTTCCATACAAACTTACAAGACGAAATTTTTAAAAACCAATAAGCCAATTTTGATGAAACATTGCATGCTAAAGTAATGCAACAAGGATCTAAATAGTTTGTTGAAAACATTTTTAAAAAACGTTTATTTAACTAAGTTATTGCGATTTTAAACTTTCTATAGTGGACTTTAAATCATAATAACTCAGCTAAATTAACGTTTTTTAAAAATGTTTTCAACAAACTATTTAGATCCATGTGTTTTACTTTAGCATGCAAAGTTTCATCAAAATTGGCTTATTGGTTTTTAAAAATTTCGACCTGGAAGTTTGTATGGGAAACCGAAATGCGTTAACCCTCTTAATTTAGGTTAGGTTTGCATGACATATAATTTAAAATTTTTGAGCAGGTGGTGTGAAAAAGAAATTTTTTCAATTACTGATAATGACAATCTATTTGGGACGCCATCTTGATACACACTACGTTGTCTTTGACAACGAAACGGCTGCGGCGCTGCGACAAAGAAAATATACACGCTGCTATGTCTGTCTGTTGATTAGCGACAAATGTTTAAGCGCTGCAGTGGCTGTAGCTAACTTTAGTCCTCTCATTCAAGAATTTGAAAAAATGGTTTGTACGAACGTTCTTGTCTATACTTCTAAGTCAATGTGATCATAAAGAACAACTGGATATTCATGCTGACTCACCCAACAGAATTCATTATTTTATATTGTACTACTTAGCTCGAGATCACCAGATTAATTGATGTGTAAATTATGATATTATGCCTTTATTTACCTCAATTTTTTATATTTGTATTTCTTGTTACTTTTTTATATTATTGTTCTTTATAATTATTATCCTAAACTTAAAAGACTCCGAACATGTTATATTTACTTGTAAGTGTTTGTTACACTTAAATAAGGATACAAGCTTAATTAAGTCATTTAATGTATATACTGTAAACAAACGTAGGTGAATTATTAAGAAAAAATCAATATTGATTTTAGTTTTCATACTTTGATCACAGCTTTTTGTTTGTGATCGTAATTTCCATAGCCTACTGGGGTGGTGAAGGGTGGTCGACGTCACCTCTTCCCATCCTCCAACAGTGGCTGCAATAGCGCAAGTGCAGCAGGGGTGGTAGACTCCGCCCCTATCTCACGGACCCGTCGATACCTTTCCGGACTATGCACTCCTAGTACAGTCATACCGATATTCCACTCACTTCCCAGAGCAGCACCACAATCACCGTTTCCTTCCTTTGTCCTTCCGTCCTTTTTGAAAAAAACTTACAGATTTCGCAGTCTCGCAAGAATAGGAGCATTGAAATGAATACAAAAATTAAAGATTTTTTATTTTTTATTTTAGATAACACATTGTAAGTTGAATAATAAGAAATTTCATTGAGATATAGTTACTTAAAATTACATAACTACATTACTTACAAGTGGAATTATTATAACATACGAATGTATAACACTGCACAACACAGACAATAACATTTTCTTTTCTTTTACAACCTAAGTGAAATTCATTTATTATTTATTTATTATTTCAATTTCACTTAGATTTTCGAAATTCCAACTCTAATGCACTTCTCGCCTGCATCCGCATCTTTTAACACCATTACCATGACGATCGGTCAATAATCATAGAAGCTTCATCACTTTTATATAGGGAAATACCCGTTTTTCTACAATTTCAAATGTAAAGGGACCACATATAGGTCACAATTATTATTTTCCGATTTTAAAAAAAAACGCCTTTTTGTAGCTAAACTAACACTCTAGGACCCTTTTTTAATTTTTTCATAAGAGGCCTATTACACTTTGAATGTGATTTTGGCGTAAAATGCCCATTTTCGCATTTTGTAGTAATTTTGTAGTTGTATTTATCGTTTTTATCGAAATAGGATAATAAATTTGTGCATAATATTACAAATCTCCATTCTGTGAGCATAACTTGAATTTGGACGGCCGGCGTATCGCATTTTGTAGTAATTTTGCAGTTGTATTTAACGTTTTTATCGAAATATGATAATAAATTCAATATAAAGTCTTCATTTCTCATGAAGTAACAATTACTCTGGTATAAATTTTTCTCAATAATATTGTCGTAGATAAGAGATATTCACAGTTAACTTATAGCGATTTTCTAAGTTTTTTGGTTTAGAATAGGATTTTTTTCCTATATAAAATCAATGATATCTAAAAATTCCGAGGCCGCTACGCACTATTTGACTGTATAAGAGATAACATTATAATTTTTTTATTTCACTTGTTTAGAACAGTAGTTCAATCGATGAGCTCAAAAAAGTGCCTTCGCGCACTTTATGAAGATCTTTCTCAGCAATTTTGCGTTTAATTAAAAAGTTAAGCAAAATTTACAAAAAGCGAGGCCACTACGCACTATTTCAATAGCTATTCTACACTATTCAATAAGTCATAATTGTTAATGTATTTTGGTTTATGAGATCCATAACGCCAAAATTGGCCATTTTACGCAAAAATCACATTCGAGATGTAATAGGCCTCTTAAGTCTGTTTTTTCCGAAATATTTACAATTTAATTAACAATCACCCCCCAAAAACACGATACTTTTACATCTTTCAAAATTCCAAAAAAATTTACTAACTGATTTTCAATATTCAAACGCTCACATGAGTCTCGATAAATTCCTCAACTCTTGGTACTATTTCTATCATGATCCTCTTAAAATCCTCGGAGCTATGGCCAAAAATACGTCTAAGGCGATTTCCATCTGATAACCATTTTTATTAGTAAAATGTTTATTTTGCTCCGTGATCATAAACCATTAATAAGTATGAAACAAACAATAATAATAACACGGCTTTTCACTTTTCACAAAAGTTTCTTGTTTTGAGTATCATTAGCCAATACACAACAAAACACTTTGAAAAATATAAATCTTAAGAGGGTTTTGGTAGTACGCATTTTGGTTTCCCATTCAAACTTCCAAGTTCAAAGTATTAAAAACCAATGAGCCAATTTTAATGAAACTTTGCATGTTAAAGTAAAAAACAAAGCTTTAAATAGTATAGAAATCTATTTTAGAACAAAAAACTTTCAAAACATTCAAACATTCTCTGTAGGTCCACAGACACGATGAATTTTATTGAACCGTAAGTACTTGTTCTTAAAAATGTAGTTGTTAACTTTGAAATGATTGGTGAACCTACTCACACATCAGTCTAAACACTTTTTTAGTGTGTCTTTATTAGTGAACTGTGGAGTGAAGTGTGAACTAATACATAGGGCATGTACATCAACGATCGGTGACGTCATAGATGACGTCATGTAGCCAGCCAAACGAGGAGAACATAAATCTTTGCCGGTATTGGATAACAGGTGACTTCGCAGTACTTACATAATATCAGTTCCTATTTGTTTACTGTTAACAACTCGTTTTAGATCTAAAATACTGGCTTTGAAAACTTTTTGTAGTAGGTAATAATGAAATTGACGAGGCAATCGCAATTTGCATTTTTGGCGAATTTAATCAGATGAAACATCTTTAAGTCAGTGTTAACAAACACTGGAGTAATAAATCAGTACACTAATCCGACTCTACTTTCGTCTCGGAGTAAAAGTTAAACCTCGGCGTTCTTTGTTTTGAAATGCCGTACATCGCGATATTATATACTATCACTATCTTTTAAAAATCTGTCGCTTAAACAACGTTAATAGCAATTTTGATAATGTTATTATTTTAAATGTGTAGTGCTCTTCCGTGTTATAATAAAAGAAACAGATATGATTCGAGCAATAAAAATTTCACATCTTTCATTTTTCATACGTCTGGCCCAAAACATAATTGGATATTTTATTTTATCGTATTTTTCATTCCACTAATTGTTGTGTAACAAATAAGCTTTTTCAAAATTCAGCAATCCCTAATGACGTTACTGAAATATTGGATCTCATGTACTAGGGCTACATGAACGTAAGAGGCTGTACAGCGCAGCCGTCGGAAAAACGCGCAGTCGCGTTAGCTCTTATTGTCACGGCAATAAGTTTGATAATTATTGATATGTGCGAGTGGACGCTAACCATGTACAACTACCAAGTTTAAGCTCACACGCACTTGTGTGGCACAAGTGCTACTTCACCCATTAAAGTACCGTAGAACGGGGCTATTTGGTAAAAAAGTAGGGATAAAATTAGAATACTTATTTTTTCTTTAATTTTTAACAGATAAAGAAGTATGTGTTGCTTAATACAGATATAACTTTATAAAAATACAAAAATAAAAACATAGAATGAACCAACAGTAAGGTTTATTTTAAAAAAGAAGGTGCCTTTCCAAATAGCCCCCAGGGTGGGGTTATTTGGTATGCATACAAAATGACATAGAAATATCTTTATAAACTGTTTTTGTTTCAATATAAACACGGACGGCGATATTTGGTAACATACATTAAAAAATTTACAAATAATGCAAAAGTTAACACTAAATAATTTAACATTTTTACTTAAAAACTAATTTGGAACGAAACTGACAGACTCTCGCTACATGTAGTTCTTAACATCACACGCACGGTGTTCTTTTCTCTGATTGGTCGAGATTGACAGATAACTGAGTTGCCAAATGTTAGAGAATATAAAGGTTGCGTTCACGTTAATATGTTTGCGTTCATTCATAATTACTATTATTTTCCAAAAAGCCCCACGGCTACCAAATAGCCCCGTTCTACCGGTATTAAATTTTACGCAGCAGCTTTCCTAATGGCGTGTTACAGGATATTTTTATAAAATGTTACAAACTATGTCATGTTATTGGTTGCAGCCCTGTTACGTTGTAAATTTTAATCTCTGCCTGCCTCCGTTAATCTGCAGATATACGAATGTACCCAACCACATCCGTGTGGATATTGTAAAGGTAATCACCATCCCTCGTTGTGTATGAATCGGAGCAACGTAGGTATTGAGCCGACCCATAGGTGTGATGAGGGTCAGAGTGATTGCGAGCGCTCACGAGCTCCGTGGACACCCGTACGGGCGGGGGCTCTGGCCGTAATAGGTACCACACTGAGTCAGTAGGGGGTTCATCCCCTCTCCTTATTTCACTAAGTTTATTTGTACTGGCACCTCGAGACCAACCGTTAGGTTATTGCAAGAAGTGCCAGACGTCCCTGCGCCAGTAGAACACTCGCGCAGGAGACCACCAACGTTAGGTCTTGACGCCAAATTAGTGCCCGCCGCAGCGCGCTCTTCATTCGGTACTCATAAGACTAGTGTCTCAGGAGAGTATCCCCGTGAACACGTGTAGTTCACTGCCTATTGTCCAGATAGGTAACCGGAGCTGTCAAGCTCGCTCACTTCTCGTTGCACGAAGGGCACAACTCGCAGTTGCCACTGCTAGGGTCGTCGACTCTAAAGTCGACTCCCAAGTGTCCACCTTGGTAGCGGAGTAGTAAGCACACTCACTTCTCGGAACCCATCCGGGCGCCTAGCCAGTTCCCACGTCCTACGCGGCTGGCTGGACCGGAGGCTACGGCATCTAGGAGGCCGCCTCTACTAGTTCTCCAGACTAGTACCGGAGATGTCAACACCAATGTCCAATGAAAACCACCGGACAAAGCTGCCAACTATAAGGGAAACTCACGTTCCCCGCAGGACTTTTCGCTTCTGGCCCCTCAGAGACCGCTACTAGGCCCCGCTCGCTGTGCACGAGTTTGGAAGTCCTGGCACACAATACCAGGACAAACGAACATTCCCAAGCTCTACAGCTAACCACACGCCACTACGAGTCCAACCCATGTCCGGATCCCGCCGGAGGCGCCTGGTTAAAGGCACGGCCAGCGGGGGGCTAGAACCGGAACCCCGTGGTACCTCTGAAAACACAACCGGACCCGTAGTTCCAGTTGCGATACCCTATCTATTGAGGTCGGTAGATAGGGACTAGGGGGTTCAGTAAAATATGGATGTTCCCAGGGACGGCATGCACCACGTACGGGCGGGGGCCCTAGGAATTCTCCACCACGGGACAAATTGAAGCCGGTTGATAGTTACGGTGCCACTAACAAAAATCCCCGTGTTAGATTCGCGTCACCATTGGTGGAACGTCCGCGTTTGGAGCATCGTCGTCGACGCTATACGTCAGAGTGGGACCCCCTTGCTAAATATCAGCGACCCCCTCCTTCCGAAGAACCAGTTCGCTTCCCTACTTATTAGCAACTAACGTCCACCCAAACGGCCAACCGCAGCCCCCCCAGAGACCGTCACACTCCCTACGGCCTCTGTGATGGTTAGAGGACGGAAGGGTAACCTGATGAAAGTCCGAGCTCTTTTGGATTTCGGTGCTCTTTAGGGATGTGTGCTTTCATCATGATTGGTTAGCAAGTAGAGCCTCCCAATTAGGCCTCACCAGGAAGGTGTTCGGGGTATTAGTGATGTGAAAGTACCTCGAATGGTATGGGAGGTAACGTTTACTTTTACCCCCATTTTATCGTCCAACCCGAGTATAACAACCTCGGCGATTGTTTTGGACACAGTAGTTGGTAGGCAACCGTTCATAGAATTAGACTCAATTATTTTGGCATTGACGTCCAATTTTGTATTAGCTGACACCAAGTACCTACACCAAGTACACGTATTCGCAATAATTAAAAATAACAATTACCTGAAAACATTGATAGTAGGTGATCATAGTAGTTTGTTGAATTGAATTCGTTATTTCTTCTTAATATATGTAGACATGTAGCTTTGGCATACGCTTTACTTGACCCTTTGGTTAGCGTTTTCAATTGATAAAACAGCTTTTGGAATACGTTGTAGCAAGACTTGCAATTAGGTTTAAAGAAATTAACCTAATTTGTGTTTACATCAGTTTACACTTGGTTTTACATATTGCCAAAGACATTACCAGCCACTATTGTAGCGACAACGAGTGGTGGCGTGGCGAAGTTACTGTCAACTTTTCATGTCAAATAATAACTTAAAGTATATAGTAGCTGAAACAATACGGATTATAAACTACTTAATAAATTACTATTTATTATATTTACTTCCGGTAATTAAATTGAATTCAATCAAAACCGAAAATAAATCGTTTTATATATACCTATGTATTACATAAAAGAGTAGAAATTAAATGAGGGCGCTGTTGTCGTTAACATAGAAACCCTGATAGGTCGAGCAAATTGGTCTTGATACTTGTTTTTATTTAATATGTTCATATAATTGGAAAACATCACTTACACATTGCTCTGATATAAAGGAAGTAGCTAAGGCACTTGTGTTGTAGAAATCAGAAACAACGACGGTACCACAACACCCAGATCCGAGACAATATAGAAAAGTTGGTTTTCTACATTAACCCAACCGGGAATCGAACCCAGGACCTCAGAGATGGTGACGCCAAGTCCGGAGTGCTCTACTCTCGGCTACGGAGGTCGTCAAAATAATTAATTTGAGTAATTTGTATGTAAAAATGAAAACAGCCACTGTACATAACTTATTTTTATTTAGATACAAAGCTAATAAATTAAAGTCCAGATACTCTTCAAGTTTTGCAAATGCTCGCGGCTTTCATCATAGCCAATAAGTTGCCTTAATTGAGCAATTAATTTGCATATTGTTGGTACTTCTTTTTTTACAGTGTAAAAAAAAACATTTTCTGACGGATTGCACACATATCAAAGTCATCGAGTTCCTTTGCAAGTCGACCCTTTCTGTGTTTAGCGGGAGTCGAAAATTTTCCTCCATTTTCGGAGCCTTGTTTAACTATTCTCCGCACAGTACTTTCAGACACACCTTGAACAATAAAAACATATATGCATAAAAAAAAACAAAACCAAAATTGTTCAGTCCTATGGACTGAGTTATTAACATAATTGGTAAAACTTTTGAATCGAGTCGCCTGAATCGGGCTGGGGGTGGTGAAGGTAAGGGGTGGGGGAGGAGTACTCCTACTTACCGCCCCCCCTGCCGCAAACAAGTAGTTTTTAAGTTATGTTAATTTTTGTATTTTGAGGTTATGTATCATGGTAAAACTTTTGAATCGAGTCTCCTTAATCGGTGGCGGAACGGGAGAGGACGAGAGAGCAGTACCCCCACTTACCCCTTCTGCCTCAGACAAGTAATTTTGAAGTTATGTAACTTTTAGAAAAAAAAAATGGAAAGTTACAAAAACCTCATTTCTGGCGCTTTGCCGGCCGCTCCCGCGGCACGCTCGCTTCGCTCGCTCGGCTCGCGCGTTTTTGGTCAACATACTTACTAACATAACCTAACCTAATTAACTCTTTAGACTTTTTTCATGGCGGGGGCTTAGCCCCCCTCGCAGGGGAGCTGCCCCCCTCCCCCCTCCCCCTGTCCCAACACTTCGGTTCTGTTAATATGGTATTGTATTACCTAAAAACGTGTAATTTTTCGTGATTATATATTTTTAAATATTTTACCGCAACAGCTGCAGCTAAAATGTTAATAAGCCTTTATTTAAGAACCACTTAGACCCCCCCACAGAGTTAGTTTCTTCAAATTCAGGCGACTCGATTCAAAAGCCAACCGACATAATTTACTATACTTACCACATTCTACCCTTTAACACTTGATAAAATGTCCCAATAAATTAAAAAGTTCAAGATTCTCGAGTCGAACTATAATAACCAACATTTTTGTTTGTAATATCATAACCCCAAAACTTTTAAAAATATTTAAAAATACTGATTGTTTCACGGAATTTAGCCGATTGCGCATAGGCATATTTTAGATAATTATACTTTCAACATCTTTTATAACTTACTTACCAGTATAATCTGCTTTACGTTGGTAAATATCCTCCAGATTACGTAACGAAGTTCCGTCTTGAAATTCTGCCAAACTTCGCAAAAAAAACCTTATATATTATGTTACGAGAACCGCCATGGATGGTTATAATCATGTTATCAGTGTTTTAAATCCAGGAATGTAGAAATATCACTAAAACAACAATTTATATCGTAACCACGGACAGAGTTGAACAACCACTTGACATTAATGACAGATAATCAATGTTGCCAAAAAATGAGTGAATTTAGTTCTGGATTATTTAATTTCTACTCTTTTATGTCGCACTGTACTTTGAGAAGCTTCTGTAAAATGGAATGTATATTGTCTGGATATTGTCTCTGCCCCTACGGGTTGCAAGAGAGGAAAGTATTCTCCCTAATATTTAGACAGGGTAATTATTCCATAAAATTGAATTTCAATATTATAAAAAACGCATTTCACATTACTAAACTTTGAATTTTGGGAAGTTCATGTAGTTTGATTAGTAACAGATTCTCTTAGTTTCAGGACGAGTTGTGAAAACGTCATATTTGACGTTTTGTAGTTTGAAGGCAGAGGTCTCACAGGACAGAATGGTGATAATTTCCACATTTTAAGGGTAAAATTCCTAGGTATGGCCTTCCATTTTTAAGGCATCCGGATGATTGAAAACCGCAGAAATGGCACCATTCTCATATTGTTTACGAAGCGAACTGGGAGAATCAGTTGCCTGAGCTAAGAATTAATAGTGAATGTGTGGAAGTGACTTCGATCTTCGAAATGGGGCTATGAGAAGATTGTGAACAGTTTGTGGCTTCATTGCATTCCGTGCTCATAACGTCAGCTCCTGTCGCCGCCTTGCAGCCACGCGCCACATCACCTTGCCCCAGCGCGTCAGTATTTGCATCAGGCATTTGGTTAACCAATTACTCAAAATCATCTTTTTACTATGAATCCAGATTATCGATTTTGTATGTTTTAGAATCACTCCTTGGCCAATTGAGTCAAAAGGCGACGCCGGGCGCTTAGTCATTGTAAGCCACGTGGTCTTCAATATCACCACTCTCATTTGGAAAACAATAAATTAAACAATGGTGGTTGGTATTATTGGACTGGTGTTTGTTTGTAGATGAACCACAACGCTAAGATACTTTTTGAGACCCAAGTTGAGTGGCGAGTCCCTGAATCTGATAGGTTGCTGCTCAGGTTTAAGATAAAAGGCCCCGGGACCACATTCATTTAACGATACTGTCCTAAGTGTAGGGTACATAGCGCTAAGGCTCCGTATTTTCAATTCCGGCAGAGAGACTCATCTCGCCGCCAACTTTAGAGTCGAGCCTGACGTATGGATGCGAGACCCGTTTCCTCGTCGATTCCAGCAGCAACCTCCTGCGACGGCTGTAAAACGGGCTGACACCGCCTATAGCGGACAAGCAGACGTAGACGGTTTTTTTTTATTCCTGAACATGTTTTTTTTATTCCTGAACGTTTTTTTTATTCCTGAACAAATTTTTTTCCCTTAACGTTTTTTTATATAAACTTTTTTAAACCTTAACCATTATTTTTCATGGTTTAGTAAAAACTCAGTATAATTAGTTATTATTCTGAGAGTAGAAGCCATATTGCAGCAGCCATAAAAGCCACGGAATAGATAATTGATCACACGATGACATAATTTAAGTGATCGAAATATGAAGCCATAATAGATACTTTGAATTGCTAACGAAGACCTATCTGTCGGCGACATCGGCGTTTCGTGCCTCTCGTGTTTATGTCTCCCTGGTACCCCATTTTCACCAAATGCACAAAGCTGACATCAGAGATTTTTCCATTTTGTATCCAGTCGGCTACAAAGTGAACCAAAATCATGAACTTTCAGTTAAGTTTAATAAATAAATTATAAAATAGAGGATTATAATGACAAGTATGAATAGGATGTAGTAGTACTTTGCTTCATTAAATAGAAAAACTTCATGTTGAATTTGTTTACGATTTTAATAAAATGTCATGTGATAAAGGCAATTACATTTCGATAAAGGCTAAAAGGATAATAGTATATTATGCACCAACCGACTCATTAATAAACGTTGAGTAAGGCTACTCCAAGTATTAAATCGGTGTTAACAAATTTTACTATTAATAAACATGGAGTTAGAATGAGTAAACTAATCAGACTTTACTCTCGGAGTAAAAGTTAAACCTCGGCGGTAACCTGTTTAACGCTTTGATTATATACAATGTCAATGACACTGGCCGTAAAAAAACGTAGAAAAATTTATAGGCCATTATTGGCTTATCGCGCAATCCTGGCGGTCAGTGTCATTGTGCCGTCAAGCAGTGTTTACCTCTCGCGTTTCGGTGAAATTGTTCGCAAAATGACCGTTTGCTCAGTGAAATTCTGTCGAATCTACAAAGGAATTTTTTTTTCGAAAAGGAAAGTCACGTTCCATCTGTAACTATCGGTAAATTTTAATAAAAATTTAAAGTTTAACAATATTAACGGCCATTTTTTTTTAAAGTTATTTTTTGACCATGGATACTAGTCCTTTAGTCGTAATATAGTTCATTGATTATGCTTAAACTGATGATAATGAGTAATGATAATTATGAACTCTTATTGCTAAATGATATTCCCCCCAAACCCCTTGAGTTAAATTTATTTATTGAAATTTCATTTTCAATTTAAGGATTATGTTCCTTTTAATGTATATTTTTTACCTTCTTATTTAGTACTTAATAATAATTGGTGTAAATTACTTCAAAGTTGAGCCTTCGTGCGTCATCTGGAAATAGCACCTTCGAAATCAGCTGTTTTCGTAGTAAATTATCTAATTAAATCGAGTTTTGATTAATAGAGTTCCAATAAAAATACATGATTATTCCAATTATCGAAGTTAAAAGAAGCTAAAGCAATAAATTATATGACCAAAATCACTTAAAAAAAACTAAATTCTCGAACAACGTACGAAAAATGTTAAAACGCTCTTAAGACAAGAATCCTGAGTGCAGCGTGGGATTCAAGGTCGCCCAAGACGAAGGCACCTTTATCCCCGAGGAGAATACTCTACTTTTCACACCATCTACGAGACAATAAAAAGCATTATTAAAACAAAGCAATTTTCAGAACTCGCGCCTCTTTTTGATTTTATTCTAATTTTCTTTTATTTATATATTCTACTCGTGGTGCACTGGGAGAAATGGTTTGATTTGATCACGATTATATATCAGTAAACTGCTGAAGGCTCGTTATAAACATATATTATGCGTATGTTTATACATATTTACAGGTATACCGACGCATGTCGTTACGTCACAATCCTTTATCCTGACGAGAATTACAATATATCATGAACAGTACTGATAGCTATCTGACGACGTGATAATTTAATGTGACGTCTAGTTAGTCTGTTATAATACATTATTAGGACAGACCTATTAATTAGCAGGCTGTCTCTGGACTCGAGATGGGTTCTCGATATTTTTAGTGTGCAAACATATTTGTTGTTTACAACGGCTACAGGAGTTAGTCATTCTGAAAGTGAAAATTGCTACAAACTCCCGCTTATTATTGTAATATTTTGTTTTCTACATAATCCTGGACATTGCTGCTATTTATTACTAGTTATTTCATTAAAAAACGCATTGTTACGTAAAACTAGCCTAACTCTGGTAGTAAAATGATAATTATCCTTTTAAGATTACCAATTTAAGGGTTGATTCACACATAATTATCAGTGAAATCGCAGTTCCAGCACAGTGAAAAATATTATTTCATACATTCTCTATGAACGTATCCCCCACTTATCAATGTCAGTGACGACACAGTGCTCTCAGTGTCAGTTCCGGCACCGGCAATCACGGACGGTATTCGTTGACAACGATATTTTTTGCCGCGGTAACTGACGCCGGCAAACAGTGTTGCCAACTTAGTGGATTTTCCACTAAAACTGGTAGTTTCGACCCCCCTCTTAGTGGCGAAATACTGCTTTTAGTGGCTGGTGGTTTTACTAGTGGATTAAAAGAATTTTATTTTCAGTAGGCGAAATCACTCAACCACTCAGTTTTTTTTTTGGTACAAAAAGGTAATGTCTGGTGATTTCAGAAGTCGAATCTGGTGGGTAGCAAGCTTAATAGTTGGCAACACTGCCGGTAAAATGGAGGATTCTGGCCTCGAATGTCTAGTTCCTTGAATGTCCATTTGCCTGGCATGTCCAGTTCCTTGAATGACCAATTCCTTAAATGTCCAGCCCCTCGAATGTCCAGTTCCTTGAATGACCAGATCCTTTAATGTCCATTGGCCAGTTCCTTGAATGTGCGTCTTGGCTGGCCTATCGCCTACAATATACCTTAACCTGACGACGGACACGTTTTCACTGAAGCAGTACTGACGTGTGTGAATTGAATCACTGACGCACTGGTACTGAACTGAGAGTACACGGTGACGGAACTGCGACATCACTGATATGTGTAAATCAACCTTTAGTCTTCGCCAAATGACGAGCTTTGGGTCTTACCATCAACTCTTAGAGCAGTATTACTTTAATCTTACTATGCGAATTCCTATACGAATTTTACATAGAATATTGATGATACTGACTAGGGCGGTCATAGAAAATTGAGAAATATTTTTAGATGCATTTTACCAAAATTGGACACTGTTAGCTCAGGTCAGGACCGCAATTAGTGGAAGAAACGGAGGGAGGTCTTTGCTAAGCACTGGGGCAGTGAAGGATAATATTATTATTATTATGCTCTTTATCCAATTTAAATATTGGGCTAAAATGTGATCTTAATATTATTATTATTTTGTCAGTGGCTTATCACCTTGTAGATTCAGCAGCAGTAGCCTTTGTATGCAATTCCAGCTAAGTTGCAATGCTATGGTTCATACAACTCTTAGATGTCCCTGCGCTTTACCGTCTGTTTTCTTTTGCAAATCCCAGGTAGGGATCGGTTAAATTTATTCCTAACTCTATGATGCTATGATGCTCCTTGCAATACGATGTTTCCTTCTCACTCAGTGACTTGAATAATTAGTTCGTCGTCGATCACGTATAGGTATAAAAAATTATATACCTAGCGTGTGGACCAGTGGATATTTTGAATTCACGTTTTTTCATCCGAGATAAATTATAATATAGGTATCATCAATTTCAGATATATCCTCTCTCAGTCAAATGTTTTGAAACTTCAAGTATTTCGCCATATAGTAGTTGTCCCTTAAACTATTCTTGCAGTACTATTTAAATGAATAAAACATGTTCCTGTGCACAAAACCTTACCTTAACCATTAAAATTTTAAGTAGTAAATTAAAAAAAGGCTTGATCGGAAAATATAGCTAACGTCTCACCAGAAAAAAATCACGAAAGGAATAAAATAAAATTGTCAGCTTTCAGAACTGTGTGGGAGTTCTTTAAAAGAATTTCACCAACCTATCTCTTTCCATAGGTGTATATCGACTGCCGAACACTAGAGACTGCACATACATCTCACAGCATAGAGAGGCAATAGGCGGTCCACCTATTACGCTTTACACATTTGCAGTTATTATTTGGTGATACTTGGTCTATTCTATGGCAGTAGACAGATTTTGTGGTCCTCATTGCTTAGTGTCTGACTAACCCTTACGGTATAATGGCCGTGAGTGTATGTATTATGCACATGTAAACTATGAACACCATAAAAAAGGATTACTGATTAGCTTTTGCTTTTTAACCGACTTCAAAAAAGGAGGAGGTTCTCAATTCGGCTGTATGTTTTTTTTTTATGTTTGTTACCTCAGAACTCAGTCATTTATACACAGATTTGGAAAATTATTTTTTTATTTGAAAGGATTTACTTCCAGATTGGTCCCATTTTTATCAAAATCCAGTTCCGATGATGGAATCCTCAGGAATTGAGCGAACTCCTCAAATATTGTAGGCATACCTATAGCGATTTTGATATTTTCAGCAATAAGTCAAGAATTTGCATTGAGAAAGTATCATTTGATGAAGTAGAACTGATGAAAAAGACCACAGAATGTCATTGGAACTTCTCAATGATAAGTATTTCACGAGTGGCGATAAGATATCTCGATTAAGATAGTTAAGCGACTATGACGAATTAAAAGAAGGCAGGTACCGGAACTCAGTTGTGATGGTGAAATCCTTGAGGAATTGAGGGAACTCCTCAAATATTGTAGACATTCCTATAGCAATTTTGGTATTTTCAGCCATAGGTCAAATAAGATCAACTCCGGCAATAAATCCTTCCTGACTAATATTGTAAATGCGAAAGCGTGTTTGCTTGTTTGTCCGTCTCTCACTTGCGCATCGACCTGATTTTGCACATAGATAGCTAAAGAACAATAGTGACATAGGCCACTTTTTATCACTCCTCCCGAAACATTTCTATTAGGATTTAAAAATACACTATTCACACTATTAATTCTGTCACTTCTTGTCTAAATTCTTCTTAACATCTTTATGCCGATGACTTACAAATTTACTCTCAGGCCTCGGCTGAGAACCTCTGAGAAGCAATTGAGCAGATCAATGGTGACTTGGCTACGATCTACGTCTGGAGCAAGTCAAAAACGTTCCTCTAGTTTCCCTAACAGTGAACCCTAGTAACTCGCAAGTCATCATCGTAGAGGGGTCTATACAGCATTCACGAGTAAATTCGGTAACTTGCCGTCTGTTTTGGATGTTGATTTCCTACTTTGTGATAGGCGTTTCTCGTTTTCTTCGCTTGTCGCATTTAAACGGCGCTGTCTCATACAAGTAGCGCGTTTTGTAGGTTTACTAATATTCACTTTCGATAAATAGATCGGAACGATTCACTAAAAAGCGAGAAATAAACAAAAATTTTAACAAAAAAAAAACCGACTCCAAAAAATTTTACTGAAATAAATGCACTAAAACGTAAAAAATAATTGCGTAGTTTAGTTTGTTCAATTTACTTGCAATATTAACCTTTATTTTACTCAATCTTATAATCTTAAAAAATATTTTTGGAGTCGGTGCCAGCTTGTAGCAATACCTAATAAAATCTATTTACTAATGAACACGACAACTGTTAAAGGCTAATTAAACATATTTATAAATAAAAACGACAATGGGGTTAAACGGCAGCAAAGGTCGACCCAGACGGAGGTGGAGAGATGAGTTTGATGCTTACGCGAAGGATTGGCCAACACACGCAAAAGACCGCGAATACTGGAAGGGGGGGGGGGGGGAGGCCTTTGCCCAGCATTAGGTCAATATGGGCTAATATAATAAATAATATAGTATGTCTTTTAATGTTTATGTTTACCTTGGCTGGCACCGACTCCAAAAATATTTTTTAAGATTATAAGATTGAGTAAAATAAAGGTTAATATTGCAAGTAAATTGAACAAACTAAACTACGCAATTATTTTTTACGTTTTAGTGCATTTATTTCAGTAAAATATGTTGGAGTCGGTTTTTTTTTTGTTAATATTTTTGTTTATATACAGCGTGTTAGTTAACACAAGGGACATATTAAATCCTATGGTAGTTTATGCCATAGGATTTAATATGTCCCTATGTTTATTAACAAATAAAAAAATACTACTCGAAGCATATAAAATCATTCAGAAAATTGATGTTAAAATTTCATAAAATTTTCCCTAATATTTGGGCAATCCAGTGCATTCGACTCATTTACGCGTATGGTATTGAATAAGTAGCTGTCGTGGTTGGTGTGACCCGTTTTTCCTTCATACTTGATCATATTTGATCTTTTCCCGCGCTTAGTGTATACGCTAACATTATTTAATAGAATAATTATGCAAAAAATTAAGATTTTTTTATTAATGAATCGGATCGGGAATCGACTACCTAATGTCCTCCCTTAATATGCCCCTCAGTTACTAACGCGCTCTATAAACAGCTGATTAACAAAAGAGTTACAAATCGATGTCGTTGATGACCTTAATTTACCTAAGTTCAAACATTTAATTGAATGGAAAGTGGATAAACAAAAATAGTTTCATTCACGTAGCGGCGATAGAGTAGTTGTGGCCATGATTTCCCCTTCCAAGTAGATGTGAATGAACGAATGGAGCGGGTCGGCATGCGATTACAAACGGTGCATTATTGATTTCTGCATTCTAGGTCGCCTAGGGCTTGCGTCCCTCTCGCACTGGTTATAGGGGATGAAGTGAGCCTCTACGTTTTATGCGGCCCTGGTAGCTTGCAGTAAGAAAACTGCAACGTTGCATTTTCAGCACCTCAATTTTGCGCATAATTTTTTATTTTTTTTATCTAATGGTTAATTATCGACTTAATGTGATTTACCAAACACTTTTAAAGAAAATGCTTTTCATAGATAATACTAAGTTTTATTAATGTAAACTGTTTAAAGGCATAGAAACCAGATAATCATAATATAAGACCGCTCGGTTCCAAAACGAAACTACAAGACACGAAATATTTTGTGTAAAAGTTAGCTCGAGTTAGTATTGCAAGCTAAGCTAACCTTTGGACTACTGGTCCCCGGGTGGGTGACTAAATTTTATTATGTTGGCGTTCACGTGCATCGGAAAGCATGCCAATCATTAGTCCGTCTGGTTATCGTAAGTTGGCAGCCGCTAACAACCCTCCATCGGTTGAGCCCTTTGGCCAAATGTCGAAGCATGAATCTCGAAGTTTCATTCGATACCTTAATGAATTAAAGACTACTTACTGTACACGTGGTAGATCCCTCTGCGTTTAACAACACAGCAACTTATGTAACAGTCTCAGAATACAGAACATTTGTATTCTGAGGGAGCAGTTTAGTAACGTAATGTAATTTGCTTAACGGTATTAATATGTACAGAATTATAATAATTATGCCTGCAAATCACGAGATTTGATGAGACCGCCGGAATTCGTAAAAAAATATATCGCAGGTACAAAAAAGGCGAATAACGGACTAATTAAAGACTGCACATACATCAAACAGCATAGAGCGGCGATGGGCTCACCACCTGTCACACTGAGCACATGTGCAATCGCTATTTGATGAAAAGTGGACTATGGTAGTGGACTGCTGTTACTGTCCTCATTGCCTAGTGTCTGACTAACCCTTCGGGGATAATAGTCGTAATTATATGTATGCACGTACCTAAATATTAATACGAGCCGAAATATGACAAGATTAGTAACAATGCATCATAGTTAAACTTGTAATTTAAAAGTATTGCGTAGTGCCAGCCAAGGATAATTAAGAACTCTGTCTAAGAAAATATTTTAATTTAACTGATGGTTTACAAGTTATAAAAAAATTATTGTGACACTGTACTAAACCGTTTAATGACCATGTGACCTATTTATCCGTCTAGACCGCGGGGAACGTAGTTCGAAAACTAGAAGTTATCTCCTGTACTTTCATGATTTCCTGGTATCTGGGCAGCAGGAATGCACAAAATCTCGGCATCGTGCATGGTGCTGCTCTATGCTGATGGATGTATGTGCAGGTTTTATTCCGTAAGTCGCCTTTTACGACACCGAAAGGAATAGAGGGGTTGGTATTGGTAGTATTATTTTGATGAGCCCATCGCCGCTCTATTCTGTTGGATGTATGTGCAGTATATAGTCCGTTAGTCGCCTTTTACGACACCCAAGAGAAGAAAGTGGATGGTAGTATTATTTTAATGAGCCCATCGCAGCTCTATGCTGTAAGATGAGTATGTGCAGTCTTTAGTCCGTTAATCGCCTTTTACGACACCCAAGGGAAGAGATGGAAAGACTACACATACTATACAACAGCATCGAGCGGCAATGGACTCATCAATATAATACTACCAACCCCTCTCTTCCCTTGGGTGTCCTAAAAGCAACTAACGGGTTAATTTTTAATAAAATAAACCAATTTATATTGTTTTATTAATTTTATTTAAACTCGGTTTCTATTTACTCCCTCGCTGAAGCTCGGGAGTAAAACTACCTCGTATAAAATGGGTCATTTTAGCCCCTTGTATAACAATCTACTATTTAATTTCAAGCTATATCTTAATCTTTAGATTAAAATTAGTACCTAACCTACATAAAATGTGCAAAGTATGTAAATGTAACACATTAAAAATTAATAGTAAAAAATATTTTTAAAAACAAACTTTTATTTAAATGCGCTAAAAATAAAAAACATATACTTTTGAACTTTTACTATCAACTTATAACGTCATTACACAATTTATATGATATAAAAATATTGCCGCGAGATTTAGGAAAGTACTCATAATGAAAATTTTAATAGTTAAAATCAATCACATCAAGTTATTCAATTTGTTTATTTACACAAGTAAATCTCGCGACAACATTTTATATCTTAAATTGTATAATGTCGTTTTAAGTTGATTTTTTCTTTTTAACGCATTAAAATAAAGGCTTGTTTTTAAAAAGTTGTTTTAATTTTAATTTATTTTTTACTTTTTAGTTATCCCTGGACGTCTGCCATATTTGATTTAGAGAGACGTCACTTTATTTTTCGAGTTATTCTCTGCAAGTCCTTTATCATTTGATATCTTAGTTTGATGTCCATATTGTAGGAATGCAATAAAAATAATTACTCCACCATCTCGAGTGTGCCGCCATTTTGGATTTGGAATGACGTCACACAATTAACCATCCATTGTCATCCAAACTGAACGTGTATACAAAATTTCAGCTCAATCGGTTGAAGATATCTGCTTCAACATTGAGTTTCAAGCTTTAGAACTCCGCCATATTGGAATTAGAGTGACGCCACTTTATTTTTCTAGTTATTCTTAGCAAGACCTTTCATTTGATACCCATAATTTTAGGAATGCATTAAAAATAATTAGTCCGCCATCTTGGGTGTGCCGCCATCTTGAATTTAGAATAACGTCACACAATTAACCATGCATGCATTGTCATCCAAACTGAACGTGTACACAAAATTTCAGCTCAATCGGTTGATGATATCTGCTTCAAAATTGAGTTGCAAGATTCCACCCGAACAAACAAACATTGCAAGTTAAAAAAAACCGCTCATGTAATGTATAACGGAACGCATCTGATTTATTTTATTGTACTTAGTTCATTTGGGTTGGGCGCGGATTTGATAAATCACAATTCGTTTGATTATCTAAATTACCAGTTTCTCACTTCGTACACATCGCAAATTGAGTCGCAAAATGTCTAAATAATAAGTATAATCTTGTCACTACTCTTCTTCTGTTTCGCTATCAAAAGTATTGACGCAAATAAAACTATCAGGTAGTAAGGCTACCAGGATATCATAAACCAGCAATAAGTGCTGGTTATGAAAGAAAGAATCGTTTCCATTATCGACCGCGACCCGCGACTGTCGAACACAACATTTTGGTCAGTGCTTCGGTAAAGCGTTCAATTGATTCTGTGTCACAATAAAAGATACAAGTTTATTTAATCAACTTTCTTTTGGTCGCGGCTTCTCTCGCGTTAATTTCCACAGGATAAATTAGCCTATAACTGTCTTTAGGGCCCCATCTATCTCTATATCAAATTTCATCAAAAGTGGTTTAGTGATCCAACCGTAAAAGCGTAACAAACTACAAACAAATTCACTTTTGCATATAAACTCGTAATATGTATTAGTGAGATAAGCTTGGAATAGTTGTAAGTCAATTTAATATTTCTGTTTATACATTGCGCATGTCGTGCTGGGCATGTTACATTTTATGGGCATCTGCTTAGCATATCTCAGAACTACGAGTAACATGTTTTTGAATGAAGTTATAAAAAAACATAAACGTGCTAAATATTACGAGTAAATTGATAATAGATCATCGTAGTATTACAGAAAAAGTCAGTAAGCTATAAGGAACTGTGGACACCCATTAGCACCGACGGTTAAAATGAACTCTCTGTATAGAATATGGAGACTTACCCGAATAATACATTTATTCAGTTTGTATAATGTTATTACGTCATTTTTTCACAAAACGTTTGAATACCATTAATATTTCATGATCTAGATCTTCTAGCATTCAGATTGTAGAAGACGATAATAATATGTAAAATGTCTTTGTTAAAATTATTCTATAGGTCTTCTTTCAAAGCAGGTAGAGTTTACATGTAGGTTCCGAAATTTTTCCTTTCCACGACCACTTCGCGTTTATGTGTTCCTGGTACTAGTCAGGCACATCGCGACCTCATTCAAGGCAATCCTGAACAAAGAACGCTCGCAACACAATAATAACCACAGGAGGGGTCTACTTTCAAAACCCGAACCTCATTATTATACGAAGATAAATTCATGCTTAAATTTTAATACAAAACCGCATATAGTATCGTTCGCGATGACAACAATAACGCCCAATAGTGACAATACTGTTCTAAAGTTACGTGTCGTAATAAAGCTCTGCTATTTTCCAACTTTATTTTAGTGAAATTTGATAGTGACAGACTGGTGTTTTGGTGGATTTTGATACAAATTTCACATTTTCTAATGGCTTTTTAACGTGCTTTAGTGGGATTTGTTACGGAATCATTAGTGGATCAGGAAGGAATCCATTATTGTATTTTGTTTTTCTGATAATAGTTAAATTTTGAATAATATTTGTTTTAGAGGGTTTTGAAAGTAGACCCCTCGTCATTATTAAACATTTGCCGGTATGTGTATATTGATATATTGATTGATATTATTCGAAGAACTCGATAGCACAGCCACTAACGCTTCGTTCGTTAAGCTTGCAATCTTGCCAGCTAAGCAACTATTAACTAGAAATCTAGGTCACTACGATTCGTGACAAATGAGCTGTATTTTTTTTTAACTTATCAACATTTGTTGAGTGCGTTAAAGCGTTACAAAGAAACTAACTCACTTTCGCATTTATAACTAAGTACCTATTAATTAGGATGCAGTTATTTATTAACTAAACGAAACAAGTTATTTTTCCTAAATTATGTCAAATGTTTATTTAATTTCAACGATGTACTTCAATTAATAGTTAATAAAGAAAAACATATTTTAAGCTATTTTTCAGGATTTTTTTCAAGAAAAGGCCACAAGGCGTGTCTGATTTTGATTATGAATAAGGGCAGAAAACCTGGACAAGATTATTTTAATAAAAGAATGGAGCGACGACGATGACGCCAGAACCGGTGTGGTAACCATGTATGAAAATGCTCTCAGAGAAGCGCATTGGCCGTTGTCAGCAGCACCTTAAAATCACCTCGCACTTGACTGAACTGCGTTTATCGGCCATGTGCGCTTGCGCCGGTTCGACGGTTCTGAGAAGATTCGACTCCTTACGAGGCCATAAAAGCTGCGGTAACATGTGTCTTGCTCACTGATCGCTCCATCCGCCGCTGTGTGCTGCGATTAATTGCCCTGGTACAGTCAGCATGTAAATAAGCATACGAATATGCAATCATAAAAAAAACATCATCTTCATCAGTCTACAAGTGTCCTACTACTGCCAGCAGCAAGGCAAAGTGCCAAGGCATATCCTTCCCACTTGGACAACAACACATAGGGAAGATTGACAAGGGACCAACGGCTTTACGTGCTTTCTGAAGCACGAAACATAAATATTATTTAGTTTGGGCTACCACTGAGCATCGAGACGTGTATGTCATTACGCATCGGTTCGCTAATGGTGTGGGTGGTGGGCCGGAAACATTGTACGTGGAAGAACCGGCAAGAATCTTAAAAAGCCCTTGTTAACGGTTGTTGCTTTATAACAGATTTTAACAGCTTTACAATAGCTTTTACATCTTCAATAAATTGCAAAATATCATAAAGGAAGGACTCTTTTCTCTCTCAATTTTGATAAAAAATGTCGTACATAAAGTAAAAATAAGCAATAGTAGTAGATAAACTTACAACCGTTACTAATATGCACATGTATATGTTACAGTTAAGATATGTCTTTGAAAAATATATAATAATACAAAACCGATGGCGACTGTACGCTAACACACGACTAACAAGTTAGTGAGTAACATAGTAACTTAAATAGTTAAGGCACGGTGATCATATTACCGCGATTAAGCTGTGTAATGACAAAGACAAAGAATTTTTATTTCGCTTGAAATAATGGTAAGTACATACTATTTGGTGGTAAGTACATACTTCTTGACTATAAATAAGATGCACTTATTTAAATTAAAATAACCTTAACTAAATAGCGAAACCTGTTTTAGTTATTAGCTACCAGCAGTTCAGATGTCCCAATGTTTGTACAAATAGTAACCAAAAATTAGGGTGATGTTACTCTAACAGTTTTTTAGTGCAAGGAAACCAGACCGGGCTCGAAATGTTCCCCTAATGGGTATCGACTTTTGAGTTCTGAGCCTCTTATGAGAATGAGGCGACCAAAATCTGTTAAAGGAGCTTAGTCCTCATAATTCAAAACATATTAAATTATAATTAGATAACAGCAAATAACGTTTTAGCTGTCCAACACTTTCGTTTTGTGTAGGTATGCTTACCGAACGTTCTATGATATTTGTAAATAAATAACATAATGTCTATAACTATATTATGTATCGGTTTCCGAAGTGCAAAATATTGTAATATTATTGTAAACTATTGTTGGTTATGCCGTATTTATAACATTTAAACTAGTATATAAATCTTATTAAATTATATTTAAGTATACAATATGCATCCATATGCATAATCCCATGATTATTTGCCTTATTTTTTCGAAGAATATGTTTAGCTTTTGTATTTTTAATGTTGTTATTACCATCATTTTCGTTGACGATTGTTTTCTTATCTTCTGTTGTGGGCAATGTCACTGGCTACACAATGACCTAATTTGTTGATAATGTGTAAGTTTAAACAGTTTTTGTGTCAAATAAAATAAATTGAAAATAAAATCTCTAACAAAAGCGACGGTTATGTTGTTACGGTTTTGTCTGGCAGGACATACGGCGTTACCGTTTGCCTGTAAAGAGCCGACTCTAGGTATCATTTTGTTTACGCTACGTACGTAGACGTTTGTTGGGCCGTTTGATCTTTATAAATGCTATATTTCGAGAATAACGGCGGGCGGCGGCGGCGGCGTCGACGCGCCGACACGCGCGCCTTTCATAAAAAAAATCCAGAATAATTTTCGAGAACGATTACCTTGATGTTTTGTTTATGCTCCGCTGCCGTAGTATCGTAACTGACATGTGTTTGAATTTTTCAATTCGGTGCGGGCGCGGGGAGCCCTCGATCGCTTTACGTTTTGAACGCTGCTGTTATTTTTACCTGCTTCGCTTTACAGTTTATATTGGTGCAGTGTGTTTACAGTTGCATGTTTATGTGTCAGCGAATTATCGCTTGATACTATGACACAGTTTTAGCGGTTTGACAACAAATAGGTACAGTTTGGAGATTGAAAACTCAAAGATAACTTACTTAAAGTTACTTTATGGTCCACACCTCGCAAGCTACCGGCTTTTAATCAAATTCGGTCGCCGTACAACAATGTTAGTAGCAACCACAAACAACACAAGGTAGCAACACTAGTATGTAACTGACTTCCTCAGGGGTACAATTTTATACAACTTTTTACACAGTGTTTTTTTACAAACCAACGAGTTGTTCTGAAACTTTTTTTTTACGACACGGGCCGGAGCACGTCGTTTTGGTAAGGTTAAACAAACAATCAAGGGTTGTAATGTGGAAGGGTAAACCTATTACGGTTTCCCCGGCTGCAAATTGACTCGACATCGTTTTTTTGTGTGTGCAACAGATTTCATCTCCCGTATTGAACGGTCTGAAAGGAAACGGTATATGCGTTGAGACTTTGAGACCGCACACGTAGTCTCAAATGCATCGATCTCGGTGTCAATTACCGATTCTATTTTTGACGACATTCAAATGGACTCGATTCTATATCGGCGTCGATATTTTTGTTCATAAATCGAACGCGTGTCTTGTTAAAAAAACGATCGAACGAATGAGCAGTCTGGTGGGAGTGTTGACTGATGTTTTCTATAAATATGTTTTTAGTATTGTTGCGTTGGTTTCGCATTTTGGAGATATGCGCTACTTTTGTAGCATTAGCAACTACACTGGCCTGCAAAAATAGGTATCACACTTTTGAAATTGTAATAACTTTTAAAGTACACAAGATTTAAAAATGTTACTATTGTAGAATTTACTATAGTTTCAAAGAAAGCTGGTAAAATTGCTATAAAACGTTTTTACTTTAAATCTCTAACTTCTATGGTTTAGAAAAAAATGTAATTTTGAATCTTATTTTTGCAGGCCAGTGTATGTTTATGAAAAACAAAAAGACTAGGTATGTAATAATATCCATAACCAACATGGTACGAACCAACAAATAAAAGATGTTCCCCAACTGATAAGAAATTGGCTTCAAGTATAAATCTTCCAATGCCAATGCCTACCTCGCTATGTCCACATTATAGTATATGTTTTAAGTAATGTTAATAAATTATACTTTTAATTTATTAGGGAGGATCGAAGGCGCAATACGAGAATTTCAGCAATATTCGGAAACAGTTACCTGAAATCAAACACATCATTTCTCTACATAGCAGGTACAAAATCCAATTATAAGTCAAACGCGAATTGATGTCGTTATTGCGCAGAAAGCGAATTTGTTCTTTGATTACGACATCTGTTTAATACAGACGATGATTTGTCTAAGGACACTGTTGCACGCTATGTGGGTGTTTATGCATCTAAAGTCTGCTAAAAACGTAATTTATGAGTCTGAGAAACATAATTATATAATACATCATAACGATATTCAACTATTTATTTTAAAGAAACATCTTATATTATTTATATGGAAGTATACTTGGTGTATTATCAATTAAATAAGTCGACTTAGTTGTTTCTTTTTTTTAGCTCTAATGTTTTATCAGATCAGAATAATGCTGCTTTTATGATTCAATGAAGACAAAACACTTCCAAGTTAATACACAACACAACCGAATATAAAATTAAATACCTACGATAGAGCATTTTGTTTACATTTACATTTCGTAACAACTTAGTTTGTATTGCGTTTTCGTGAATCCTTAATGCCATATATCCACATAAAATTATAATATTAAACGAAATAATTTAGTACAGAAATGGAAGAGATAAAATTACAGCTGGATTTACAAGAGTTTAATTGATTGCCTAACGTAAACATGGAGTAATATAAATCATAACGACACATTTTTATTGATAAACCAAATGAAAATAGTTTTATTACTTACTGCTGAGGAACTGGCTCCAGGCATTCAGGATTCACATAGACATCGCTGGCGAGGTTATTATGAATGTGTTGGCTTTGCGACTATGCGAATTCTCTTTTAGCCCCTTCACTGTGATCTCTGCGATTTCAATTAGGTCCTTTATATTACTGTGTCAATTTGGTTCAATGGCGAATTACTTTATCCCGAAACGATCGCTCAGTTACCGACGTAAGTCGAAGAATAAGAATAAAAGGTTTCTTCTGAAAATCAACGTCACAGCCCTGTATGTGGCTCTAAGCTGAGAAGAATCCTTTTAGTCATTTCAAAATATGTAATGTGTTTGCATTGTGTAATATTTTACAATCTTGTAACTGGAATGATAAATTAATTAATTTTTCTTTCTTTACTTTATTTCTTTCAAAAGAATAAGAAATCTGAATGGGTTGGCAATATTAGCCACAAGACCGATAACTGCTGGGTTAGACGTCTTATGGAATGTAGAGTGAAGATCGCGACTCTGCAAACGTAGTGTAGCACATCCTCCGGCTAGTTGGATCGATGTTATACGTAATTTTGCATGTACCTATGAGAATTAATGCAATTAACCGTGCCGTAAAGAATACTATACCACCCCCTTTTTCCTTGGGTGTGATAAAAGACGGCTAACGGACTAAAGACTGCACATACATCCAACAGCATAGAGCGGCCATGGGCTCACCACCTGTCAAGTGGAGCACATGTATATATACTTACTATATACTTACATACATATAATCCCGACTTCTATCCCCGAAAGGTTAGTAGATACTAGGCAATCAGGACAGCAAAAGCAGTCCTCGACCATAGGCCACTTTTCACCAAATAGCGACTGCACATGTGCTCAGCCACCACCTGTCAAGTGGAGCACATGTATATATACTTACTATATACTTACATACATATAATCCCGACTTCTATCCCCGAAAGGTTAGTAGATACTAGGCAATCAGGACAGCAAAAGCAGTCCTCGACCATAGGCCACTTTTCACCAAATAGCGACTGCACATGTGCTCAGCGTGACAAGTGGTGAGCCGAAATAAAATAAATTTTAGAGTATTTCTTTTGTTTAAGTTGAGCTATGTTTTTTAGAAAAACATTTGAATAAGCGTTTCGATCGGTAGCGTAAAATTTAGAATGTTTCTTTTTTATTTGGTAGGCTATTTATCCGGTTCATTCAAAGCAACTATTAAAAAAAAAATGAATGCTATTCAAATTGACATCAAAATCAAAATGAAGAGTTCTTTAAAAAAAATGTTGTACTTATCTAGAATATTTAGGTAGATACTTAAGTCTGTGTATCGTAGCCGTGGGACTCCCAGTATAAATAAACAGGAAATTTTGATACAAAGTCAATGTTTTAAGGCACTTTTAATCTTGCTCGTAGACAAAATTACGGCATAGGTAAATTCAATTGTTAAATTTTTTAATATTAATTTGTCGTTAGGAAATGAGAAAATCAATGATTCCTGTACAACGTGAATCGATACAATATACTACTTCATAGTTTCGGTGGGTAAAAACACAAAACAGAAGTTGGTAGTTAGAAGTACTTAGTTAGAAGTGGTTATAAAAACATAACTATTACAAAAATGTTATTATGAACGGTGAGAACGACCCTAATGGAAGTGTTTCACATACCTGAAGCACTTAAAACCCAATAAATCTATAGTTAAGCGAGCAAAGTGAGCGTTATTCCATGGTTATTTCGTTGCGCTGCGCCGGCGCACGTCTCTCAACGAGCGCGAGGCAGAGAGCAATTTACACTATCGACAGCAGTGATCTACGGGCCGTGGTGTTGACAGCACCGCACTTGAAGAAGGACGGGAACTTTTTAAGTGCTTTTAAATTAAAGACGCTGTCTGCATTATATTGCAGACAACAAACAAGGCGCGCTCTGCTCTGCTATTTCAAAACGTCCTAATGTGTCAGTGACCTAATTTTGACTTGACTGATTGTTCTAGAAGCTTTGAGAATTTTGTGTAAGCATCTTTTTTGGTGATGATGTAGCGGTATGTAGAACCACGTTCATCTACTCACTTCTTTATCTATAATTCCGCTGCCGCTCTCTCGCGAACGGTGCCGACTCAAAACTCCCTTTATCACCTAATTACTATTACATATAAAACATCTGATGTAATGTAACGCTCACAAAGAGCCGACGAAGCTTGCCAGCAATATATTAAGCGGGCGTGTTCTGGGAAAATAGCCGGTCGGGATTTGATTCCTAAAAGTGTGGTTTGTTTAAGTTACCGTCCGGCGTATGCGCCTGCCAACAGACACGGACCAGCCGGCCGGCGCGGGCGTGTGATGTGAACAGTGCAATTATAGTTCAACACCGCGGCGAGACTATTATTAAAGGCAGAGAAACGAATGTCGAAGGCGGTTCTCATTCTATCAGCTCACGCTACCATAAACCTAACGGTTCATGCTCGCAACTGCTAAAAATGTTTCTGTCTTTTGTTTCCTTAATCGTACAGAAGAACCTGTAGTAACAGTTATGTTTCTAATTGATTTAGTAATTAATAATTAATTGTAAAAGAAATAGCGAGGACGCGCTTACTACTATGTACGTACGAGTATGTATAGCTAAAATTTTGTCTGGTGCTAGAGTTCTAGCCTAGAAAGCCATTGAATGGCGAGCGTTTATGCGTATATCTGTAGCCAATTAGATTACAGGGTGTTGAAATATAACGAAGAGAACGGTCACTACGGTCGGTATCAGATGCATTGCCTTGGCGTTGCAAGAGTCCATAGTTCGTTGTGGCTGCTGCTTCATCAGGAGATCAGGTCTTTTTAGCCAGCAAAATTAAAAATCAAAAAATTTTACAATTTAACCAAACCTTTTCTTTCTATAACCGTGTCGCGTAGCGGTGAAAGAATACTACCACCCCCTCTCTTCCCTTGGGTGTCGTAAAGGCGACTAACAGACTAAAGACTGCACATACATCCTACAGCATAGAGCGGCGATGGGCTACGCTAACGCTAACGCTACTTGGTGAAAAGTGGACTATGGTAGAGGAATGCCTTTGTGCCTAGTCTCGGACTAACCCTTCGGGGATAATAGTCATGATTATTGTATGTACTACTTTGTCAAGAAAGTACCGGGAAAAGATCATTAATACACAAAATGTTAGTTATTCATCCAAATTTATTGTATCGTCTTCAAAGTATTCTCTTTCAGAAACGATATACTTACGCTAACGAATAATCCAATCATCAAAACATTTTTAAACGCTTTTTCCGGAATTGAGCTCAGTTCTCGCCACGAATTCTCGAAGTGGTAATTTGAGTTTAGGAAAAAGAAAGTAGTCGGCTCGAGCCATATCTGGTGAAAAAGGTAGTTACTCGATGGTATTTGTTGAGTTTTCGGTCAGAAATTTGTTCACAATGATGGCCTTGTGCAAAGGCGCATTATCGTGGTGCAAAATCCAAGATTTTTCTTTGCACAAATTTGGCCTTTTTCGTCGAATTAGCTCTCTTAAACACCGCATAACGCTCAAATAATATTCTTTATTTACCGTTTGACCTTCCGGCAAGAATTCCGAGTGCACAAAACCGCGATAAAGTAAAAAAAACGGTCAACATGACTTTGACTTTTGATCGACTTTGGCGTGGTTTTTCGGTTTCGGTTCTGTCGGAAGGCGCCACGCCGAAGCTTGTTGACTAGTTTGCATGACAAACTCTTAAACCCACGTCTCGTCACCAGTAACAATGCGTTTCATGAATGTTGGGTCGGAATTGACTCGTTCTAGCATGTCCTCAGCGACTTCTATGCGATTGAGTTTTTGGAGAATATTCAGGTCTTTTGGGACTAGCCGAGCGGCAACATGTTTCATACCCAAGTGATTATTTAAAATGTTGCGGATCGACTCGTGAGACACAGAAAGTTCAGCGGTTATCTCTCTCAAACTTGAATGAGGATTTTCAGTCACCATTTCCTTCACTTTTGCGATGTTAACTTTAGTTGAAGACGTTGATGGCCTACCAGACTGAAGCAAACCTTCCATCACATCTCGACCGCTTTTGAACGCTTTGTACCACTCATATGCACGTGTTTTTGATAAAGTCGATTCACTGTAAGCCTTCTGTAACATTTTCAGTGACTCCGAACACGAAATTTCATTTTGCAACGCAAAATTTAAGACAAACTCTTTGTTCGGTGTTTTTATCCATTATGAAATTTGCAATACACACTAGATATAAACTAACTAAAACTAGCTGTTATTTAGATTAATACAATGGTATAACTAAATATCTGTTATTTCTGCAACTCAAACTCCGCGCCAAAATAGAAAACAGTTGTGCCAATCTAACACAAAAAAAATAACAAAAAATTGAATTTGGAATCGCGAATCACCTGTTCCCGAAACTTTTTTGACAGAATGTATTTGTGTAAGTATATCGAGGCTTTCCGTTTTCATCCAACTTTTTCATACAATCTTCTTAAAATGATAGTAATAATTCCGCTTTTATCCCATCGCCTAAATCAATTCCGTTTTCATCCCAAGGGGAGCATTTGAGCAGAATGTAATGGCAGCAGAGAAATAGAAATCAATTATTGTTAAAAAATCTTTATTTTTTCTCTTTTTTGAATATCCACCTTTGCTCACTAGGTATTGTTTGTATTTTTTTCTGTATGTGTGTTTATATACATTATAGAGTAAGTATAAATATTATATGATAAACAACATATTTAGTATTTTTTTTTATTTTGACAAACCAATACTAATTTTTAGTTGGTATTCTATTATCTTTGAACTCTAAACATTTTTTTTTTTATATAAGAAGGACGTAAACGACTAGGCGGGTCACCTGATGGAGTGTCAAACACCGCCGCCCATGGACACCCAAAACCAGGGCAGTCGCAGATAGGGGCCTTCTCACGCAAGCTCCAAGGGGACATCTTTTACACGTAGGCACTATGTTGTTAAATTTAAAAAAAATTGCAGTCGTCAACTACTAATAGTAATTGGTCATGGGATCAAAGGATTTAAATATTTGTGGGTTTAAAAAGGAATGACGTGGGATGAAAACGGAAACACTCTGAGGTTTATCACTTTGCGCTTATTTAAAACAGAGTTCCACTTCCAACAATGTTAAAGAAAATTTAGATTTAACTGTATATAGTATAGTATATATATATAGCTCTGACAGTCTGTCTACATTCTATCACATCTACTACACCTACTACATTTGTATTTCTAGTTATTTATCTTCAAGTTTGAACATAATATATACGGATATATAGGCACTTTACTTAAATTAAGTAAATTGAGCACAGTGACACAATGGGACACAATATATTAAATGCGTCTTATGTATCGATAAATATATTTAAGAATGGTCATTAGTTCAACAAATCAGTTATAATTAGGTTAATCATTGGTTTTTCTGTTCCCCAACTTACACGACTTGTCCAAAGCGAATTAGAAATTACTACTACTTACTCAAAAGTTGTGTTTTCATATGCGAATATCTATATCAAAACGGGGAGTACCTACGGTGCCTTATTACCATCAAATTACTTTAATCTACTAGGTATGCAAATTCCTATACAATTTTTGCATAGTAATATTAAAGTAATACTGCGCTAACAGGTGACAATAGGGCGCTAGATCGCAAATTGAACAAGCTGCCTTTCATCTAAGTTGCGCAACGCCCTATTTTATTTTCATTGTTAAGAGGCCTACATCTCGACTGTGATTTTTGCTTAAAATGGCCAATTTTGGCGTTATGGATCTCAGAAACAAAAATACATTAACAATTATGACATTTTGAATAGTGTAGAATAGCTATGGGAATAGTGCGTAGCGGCCTCGCTTTTTGTAAATTTTGCTTAACTTTTTAATTAAACCCAAAATTGCAGAGAAAGATTGTCATAAAGTGCGCGAAGGCACTTTTTTGAGCTCATCGATTGACCTACTGTTTTAAACAAGTAAAATAAAAAAAATATAATGATATCTCTTATATAGTCGAATAGTGCGTAGCGGCCTCGGAATTTTTAGATATCATTGATTTTATATAGGAAAAAAACCTTATTCTAAACCAAAAAACTTCGAAAATTGCCATAAGTTAACTGTGAATTTCTCCTATCTACGATAATATTATTGAGCAAAATTTATACCAGAGTAATTTAGACTTCATGAGGAATAAAGATTTTATAATGAATTTATTATCCTATTTTATTAAAAACGATAAATACAACTGCAAAATTACTACAAAATGCGATGCGTCGGCCGTCCGAATTTGACATATGCTCATAGAATGGAGATTTGTAATATTATTTACAAATTTATTATCCTATTTCGATAAAAACGATAAATACAACTGCAAAATTACTACAAAATGCGAAAATGGGCATTTTACGCAAAAATCACATTCGAGATGTAATAGGCCTCATAAAAGAAAATGATTATTCTCTCAGGACTGTTTTAGATTTACCCACATACCAACGTTAGCTATAAGATGTTTACCTTAAAAAAAATTACTTCCTGCATAAGTTTAAGAAATAAATCAGGTCACAACATAATTTTGTACTTTAACGTTTTTCTTATGTATTTCCAGGCCCCGCTTCCATGTTCGGGATGAGGAGCGTCCACGGGCAGATGCTGTCCAGCGGCGGGCTGGGCGCGTCCTCCCTCGGGCTGGGCGGGTTTGGCCTGTCCTCACTGCCTGACCGCAAGGTGTGTAACACATACATACATTCTGTTAGACGAAGATTAGATCAATCGATTAACACATCCCTAATATCACCGTACCACACTAGTTGCCAAAGTTTGACAGTTGAGCTGCCGCGCTTTTGATAGTGATTGTAAATATAATGTAATTTTATTATAATGATTAATATAAAGAATTGAGTTCATTCTTATTAATACTTAGATACATACGTATACTTACATAATACTCACTATTATTATCCGTAAAGGGACAGACACAGACTAGGCAATTAGCAAAACCGCAAAACTACCACTGTCCACGTTTCACCAAACAAATGACAACAGAATAAACTCGGATTAGGTGGGCTGTTTTACGCTGTTAAACGTATGTGCAGTCTTTAGTCTAGTCGGCTTTTACGACACCCAATGAGCCGCCGCCACACGAATTTTAAAATAATCGAACTAGCGAAGCAATGTACTATAATAGTTGCGAACAAGCTTTTAGTCGCAGGTGACAAGGAGACTCGATTAACTGGCTGCGGATTTTGCTGATGTTGACTCTGATTAACAATAGTAATAGTGGAAGTGGGACGCTGCATGATAATTAAAACTATTGACCAGGTACACAAATGGTTTTCTCGGTTCTCACCATAAAGTTACTATATAACATTGCAATAAATAAACCAATAAATCATCATAGCCTGCATTCTGAAATATAGATATGCTTTTTAATTACAGAGGCCAACAAAAGTCAACCTACCACAAAATGTCAAATTTAAAAAAAAAATACTTTATAGGCACGAACCTGAAAAAAAGACGGACGTAATATCACACTAAATAGAGGTGAAGCATGCAAGGTCCTACAATTTCGTTTGTTGTACATGACCCTACACTCACACAAGTAAATACACCAGTAGGCTTACTCTTGAAACACAATTGCATTAGTCAAATTCCTATCACAAATCTAAAACATGTCAAATGGCACTTTTGTAAGCCACATTGGAATTAAATTGCGTGGAATTGATTGAAGAAATTACTATCGAGACGGCGTTCCGGAATTATCTTTACTTATCCCAATATCGATACATATTAATCGCATTGGAATTGTATTGAGATTGAGTTTGCGTTCAAGAGTATCCTCCAGGGGCCCAAGTCTGCTAATTTACGAATGGCATAATTGAATCGCAATTGGATCGCATTGTAATTGTTTGACACATTTGGTATTATGAGTAAGAGAATACCAAATGTGTCAAACAATTACAATGCGATCCAATTGCGATTTAATTATGCCATTCGTAAATTAGCAGACTTGGGCCCCAGGTCCGACAACCCGCCGCCATTTTACCCCGCGTGACAGCGCGCAATCACGCGCACACCTTAAGCTTCACTCATGTCATGATTTAGTTGAGGTTACGTCCATCTTTTTTTCAGGTCCGTGTTTATAGGATACATATTAAATATGGATTTAACAGTTTCGGATAGGTTGACCTGCCGGCGTGTGTGCCAACGCAAGCGCATAATAATAGCACCAATTAAGTTTACGTCCTTCTCGTTGCAGGTGTACTCTTCGCCGCCACCCACGCCAATCCCAGCGCTTGGGCCGGTGACGCCCACGCCTTCCTCATCATCGTCGACGACGCACACATATTATAGCACCAATTTTTAGGCCCGTAGTCTCCCGTAGTCTCCTCTTTGCGTTTGTGTTAATGCATTTGTAATGGCAGCACCTGGATGAGATCGGCACAGAGCAGAAGGGACTGGCACATAGAGGAGGCCTATAACCAGCAGTGGGTGGTTGTGGGCTGATAATGATGATAATGATGATTTGTAATGGTTAGGCCCTCTGTATGCTTATCAACTATCTACTCGTAAGGCAGGCAGGTCCAGGCAGTCCAGTAGGCTTACTCTTGAAACAAAATTGCATTAATCAATTTCCAATCACAAAACTAAAAAATGTAAAATGGTACTTTTGTAAGCGACAATAGCGCCACATTGGAATTAAATTGCGTAGAAATTGATTGAACAAATTATTATCGAGATGACGTTCCAAAATTATCTTTACTTATCCCAATATCGATACGTATTAATCGCATTGGAATTGTATTGAGATTGAGTTTGCGTTCAAGAGTAACCCCTCAGGGTGTGTCAACAGGAGTTTAAAATGTAACCTGTCTAAATAATATTATATGTATTTTTCACTATCTAACAAAATGATTAATTATCTTTATTAATAATTTTAATTAAATTTTGTGTTTATCTCAACATAGCTTCGGTCAGATTTTATATGTGATCGAAAAAACATAGTGTTTATAAATAGTAACACTATGTTCATTTATTTTACATGATGTTTCTTGGTCAGATTTTATATGTGACCAAAGAAACATAGTGTTTATAAATGGTAACACTATGTTCATTTGTTTTACATTATGTTTCAATTTGACCAAAGCATTATGGTTGTAAGAGTTGTTTGCAGCACAGTCACTCATCCATCACCTTCTCTTCACAATAAAATTTGGCGTATTTTTAAAGCATTATAGATACCTAGGTAATTGGTATTACATAAATTATGTCCTCTTCATACAATACAATTGACAGATAACAATATTATTTACAATTAATACTTACTTTAAGGCGAGGTATTCCGAGCGCTTCTCTCTCGCTCTTCCGACGGTCGGCGGTAAGCGACGGTTATAACAGCGAAGCGGCGCGAATAGGCGCGTTTTATAGGGTTTTTGCCTATAAAGGAAAAAAAAGTGAAGTAAAAAAAATGTGTCTTTGCATTCACTAGATAATAAAAAGATTATTCTATTGGTAAAAAAATTAAGTCATTTATTAATGTATTATCTGACTTACAGCTCTTTTAAATGTTGAACAGAGCCATCTTTGATTTTTTTCTATGAGTAAAGTATTACCAATCATGTTTCTGTCTTTAAGAGTCACTAGATAATATGTTCAAACTATACTTGAATTTTAGAACTGTTTGTTTTATATTGGTGGCGGTACAATCAATCGAAATTGTTAAAAATGGGAATATAGCGCCTCTTTATGCCTACTTACTCGATTGTCGTGGGGTATGCCATAGTGAAAAATCATTTTAACTAATTATTACATTGTATTATCTCTGCCGCTTATGTTGTAGGTAGGTAACAACCAAAGTTAAGATATTGTCGTTAGTATTTTAGATATATCTACCTATGTAACTACTAATTTGCTTATGCAAGATAGTTTGCTACTACATAGTTTGTTGGGACGAGACGAATCAATTTATGTTTTAGTAAGAAAAGTAACAATTTAATAATGATATAAATTTGGAGAGGAAAACCGAAACCGAACCGGAAACAATAAGCATAAAGGAGAAAAGGGCGTTTGATAACAGGGTAAATAATCCTGCAACTAGGCCCTCAATTAAATGTAAAGAACAACTAGGTACTTACTTAGCAATCTTATTACTACTTAACTCAGATATTGCGAAAAATAACAGCTGCCCCTCCTAACAAAACTACAATAATAATCTATTACCGAACACCCTATATGAAAAGTAAGTGTTTATTATTATGATGACTCAACAGTTAGATAAATAAGCCCTTGAGCAAAGGCTACCCAGCCAGGGGGCTTTTTAGCTAACTAACTTCAATACATTTCAAGTACAGCAGCTTTGCTAGTTTTCTTATTTAAAACTAATTTTAAAGTAATCAAACTGGCGAAGCATTGTACCTCCTACTGCTTGAAAGGTACCTACCTAGGTACCTACTTATTGCGAAAGATGTCGAAATTATACATTAAGCCCCCTGGGTGGAATATGGTGCTATGAGGTGCCAACTTCTTTCGATATTCGCCTAGTTCTTATGTTATAGTTTTTGTTTCATTTGTACTGGACATTACTGAATATAATGTAAGAAATTAAAAGAAACCTGTTATTAAGCCTCACTTATCATCATGTATAAAGTCATAATATGATATTAATAATATTATTTGGTTAACTGTTGGTTACTAAAATAAATTAAAAAAATTCAGACCTATGCCTGTTCTTAGGTAGTAGGTATAGTACTTATCCACATACGCCACCAGATCAATCAACCTAAGACAAAATGACAATTTTTGAACTTAATATGATTTAGCTATAAGGATCAGTATCGCTTGGAGATGTAACAGTTTTGGATAGGTAGATCTACTGATATGTGTGTACATTGCTTTGCTAGTTTGCTTAATCAAGAGTACAGGTATTAGTAGTAGGTTAGTATCAAACAAGTGAAGCAATAAACTCGTTACTCGACTAAATATCGCGAACAAGGCTTTATTTTTGTTTAACCCTGAGAAGCTCTGTTGATATATTGGGCGCCATAATATCTATTACTTTCGATAACAAAGGTCGAAACCATATAAAAATGTAAGCATGGTGTGCCTGATAAAGGGTTAAAAGTTATTTTACTTATAGTTTGTTTTTCATTTTAGTTTTTTTTTCTTATTTAAGTATATAAGTAATAGTAACGCTTACTTACATATTTATTGGTCATCTTATTTTGATAACTATCTACTTTTAAAAAGTTATCAAAATTATATTGTGTACCTACCTATAATAATAATGTGCGTAAGTAAGTATCATATTTTAGTACTCACTTCAAAATGTTTTTTTGAATAATAGAAATAATTTTTTTACTCGTTAACATATAGTTACTTATAGTGTTTTTTTATATAATTATGTCCGCGAAGCCATCTGGCCAAATCTCATTGGACCTAAGTATGTTGTTTATTAATTTGCTATTTCGTAAGTAAGTAAGTACTTCGTACTTAATTAAACATAAATTAGATGTATCTCTATTATTTGTTTATCCAAATGGTTAAAATAGTAATAAAGTACCTACTTACTAAGTGTAGGTAGTATTTAAATAAATTATCTTTATTTTAAATAAACATGACTTTTTTTTCACTCCTGATCACTAATTCTTAGCAAACCTATCATAACAAGCCTTACACCTCTCCTGTAGTTGTAAATAACTTGGTTCTCTAGACTGTGCTTTGAGGACCGCACTATATGTCCGTAGAAGCTAAGGGCTCTTTTCCGGCACACTGAGGAGAGCTGCGTCTTGATGTTGAGCTCTTTCAATATGGATACGTTAGTTCGCATCGCAGTCCAAGGTACAAGTAGCAACTTTCGCCAGCACCACATCTCGAATGCATCTATCTTACTGCAGCTTCTCAAGCTCCAGGTTTCGGCACCGTACAGAAATATGGAGAACACCAGAGCCCGAACCAAGCGCACTTTTGTAGCACGACGAATACCACGGTTCCTCCAGATTTTATCTAGGTTAGTCATAGCACTTTTGGCCATACCGGCCCTACAACGTATTTTCTCAGTGCAGCCACCGTCACAAGTTATCAACGACCCAAGATACATAAACTGGCTGACCTTTTCATACCCGTTGAGTGCGTCGGTTGCAGGAAGTAACTTTGCTCTGTCTACCACCATTATTTTGGTTTTCGAATGATTGATCTTAAGACCGAGTTTGGCACTCTCATCCTTAATTTTCTTTAGAAAGGTTGCCTTTTCCACTTCGCTTGACGCTACTATTGTCGTATCGTCTGCATATCTTAGATTGCTGATCCTTCGACCACCTACTGCAACACCGCCGTCCCAGTGCTCCAGAGCTCTGCGCATGATGTATTCGCCGTACAGGTTATACAACTTTGGTGACAGAATGCAGCCTTGGCGCACGCCTCGTTCTGTGTGGAAAGCTTTGGACATCTGGCTTTCCAATTTCACGAAGCTTGAGCCATTGAGGTACAGATTCTGTATCAGGAAAGTTAGGTGTTGTGGCACGCCCATCTCCACAAGCACATGAAACATCGTACTCCACTGCACACAGTCGAACGCCTTAGCATAGTCTATAAAGCACAAGACCAGCGGCTTGTTAAATTCACGGCATTTCTCAATGACAATACGAACGTTCAGAATCTGTTCGCGAGTACCCTTTCCGGCCACAAAACCGGATTGTTCACTCGGTATCTGGTGATCGACAAACGATGAGAGTTGGGTGTTAATAATGCGCAGGAGAATTTTACTAGCGTGAGACATGAGGGACAAAGTACGGTAATTTTCACATTTCCTTGTGGAGCCCTTTTTGTGCAACGGAACAACTGCGGATCGTGTCCAGTCATCCGGCCATTGCCCCGTTCTCCAGATCTTGTTGCATATCTGGTGGACGATCTTAGTCCCTCTATCACCAAGATGTTGAAGCATGGCGGCAGAAATACCGTCAGGACCCACAGCCTTGAGTTTTAATTTTCCAATTGCGTCTTGGATCTCGGAAAGCAATATATCTGGTTCCCTATCGTAATCGTCCCATATCCTTTCGACGTTATGTCCCTCTTCATCCCGGTAGAGTTCATAACAGTAGTCCCTCCATCTATCGAGAACGTATTCCAGCTCTGTCAAGGTGTTACCTCTACTGTCATCAATAATCCAACTCTTTGGTTTGAAGGTGCCAGTCAATTGCTTCACTTTAAGAAAGAGATCTTTTGTTTGCACTTTGTCCGCATGTCCCTCAATCTCACTGCATATCCTATTGATGTGCCCGTCTCTGTCCCTCCGCGTGGATCTTTGCACATCAGCATGTAACCGGTTATAGTGATCTAAACTACTTTTAGTCTCCAGACCTTCACACTTAAGTGTTTTCCTCTCCTCAATCAGCTCTTACGATTCTTTACTTATCCACTCTTCCTTTCTCGGTACAGTTTTGAATAGATCCGAACTCTTCTTTGCGGTTTCTAGAACCACCTCCTTGAGGGTATTCCAGTCTGCTTCGCTGGAGTCAAACGGATCCCATTCAAGTGATTTGATCTTTATATCTACTGCTGTACGAAAATGGTCTAGTGCCGGTTTATTTAGAAGAAACGTCTGTTTCGGTAGAGTCCTTTTTAGGGATGTGATATAGTGAATTACACTATCAGCACGTACTCAATAGTACGTGATAATTAAGGTCTTCCTGATTGACAAGGCGTCCTTCCTCTAGTCACGTATAGATGTGATGTTAATTAGTATTTAAGATGATACACTAGAGGATAAAGATGATTGATTCAACGCAAGACATTGTTTCATTTCGGGTCTCCGTCCCAACGCCATTACATGGCGACCGTGACATGGTGTCACAAGTCCGCGCCGCGAAATCGCTAGTTGAAGTCTACAAAATATCAGGAAAATAGTGCTACACGGGCCTACAAGAAGGACGAAGGAAATAAGAAGAAAAACTGTAAGCCAAAATTGTTTAACTATGGGAAACCCACAATCTAAAGACAATATTATTGTCAGTCAATCACCAACTCAATCGGCGGCAGCATCAACTCCCTTGGCCGTTGGGATGCAACTTTCAGAGATCTTTTTACTGACCATCGTCGTTGTACTAGCGGGCTATATAGTACTTAGGCTGCTACGTTACTTCAACGCACGACTATTAGAAGAGGTAGAACGCAGAGCGGTTCGACGGGCAATTGGACCAGCACAGAACGTGTAAGCCAGCACGAATTAATATAACTATGCTACCAAGAATCTATGTGTGTGTGTGAGTGATTTTTTTTCTAAAGTGTGTTCATGGCAAACCTGTCAGAACTCTTGAGTGAGCTTAAGGCTATTAGAGACTCTATTATTAAATTAAGTAAGGACAAACGTTATTCCGCTCAGGGGCAGAATAAGTTTTTAAGAGCAAAGGAAATTAAAAATATTTTTGAACAAATATCTGCAGACTTATGTAAAAAAGGGATAGATGCTGTAGAATTACAAATAACAAAAGCAATATAGTCAAAGTTTTTATGTAATTTTGAGGAAATCGAGTCACTCGTTAACCCGCATCATTCAGAAACGATCACAACCATGGCCACGTTCGATCTAAAAGTCGCGCTCACGCTCCTCCCAGTAGTAGATTGCGACGAAACGCAAATTAACCAACTAATAGACGGAATAGAGTATTATAGTAGTACCCTTAGAAACGAGGACCAGCCTCTGTTAATCAATTTTGTTTTAAAAACTCGTCTTTCTAGCAGTGCTAAAACAAAAATTAATAAGTCTTATGTGTCTGTGGCAGACCTAATAAAAGATATAAAAAATGTTTTAATTCCGATTAAATCATACACAGCCATTTTAGACCGAATGCTACGATGTAGGCAAGGAAACAAGACCATAGAAGTGTTTGGTAGTGAAATCGAAAAAATGTCCAACGATTTAAGTACAGCACAGGCTAATGGAGACGAGTCGGCATATAATTTATTAAAGCCGATTAATGAAAAAATGGCTATCAAGCGTTTCGCTGACGGCCTAAACAATGCTCGTACAAGCATTATAGTTACGTCTAGGTCCGTAAGCACAGTTAGGCAGGCAATAACTATAGCCTTAGAACAAGAAGACTCGGTAGTGAAACCACCAATAAACAATTATGTTAACTATGTTTCGAACCAGCGATTTGAAAAGATAAATAAAAACTATCATCAACAATATAATAAGTCACGTAACAACAACGCGACGAGTCAGCAAGGTCGGGGTCGTGCCTACTATAACTCGAATAGGTTTCAGGGTCAGCGCAACACCAGGTTTACGTCACCTCATAATAAACGTAGGAATGTACATTTCTTAGTTGACTCAGCAGAACAGTCTAATGACGAGAACGAAAGTGAACGTCAGAGTATACGTCAGAACGAACATCATAGCGATGATTTTTTTCGTTCTGAATAGCGCTGAGGTAGATATTTGTAGTTATGGTAGTGGTAATTACGTTTGTTTTACTTGTAGTCAAACTCAAATTTCTCTATTAGTAGACACAGGAGCAAGCATTTCAATTTTAAAGTTAGATTGGTTAAATAAACTCCGTAGCGTGTCCCGCGACGCAAAGCTAGTAAGGGATGAAATTAAGATTAAAGGAGTATGTGGGGATTTAGTATCAATAGGTTATGTTTATCTAGACTTATGTGTTAACAATTATAATTTTAGGCATAAGTTTTATGTGTTTAGCAACTTCCACTGTAAAAATGATGGAATTTTAGGAGAAGATTTTTTATTAAAATATAGTTGTAAAATTAACTATGAAAATAAGCTGGTTACATTACAGGATAAGATAAGTCTAGAATTAGGCTTAGGTAAAAACATAATAACGACTATTCCAGGGAGATGTGAGGTCGTAAAATATGTTACGTCAGAGATAAAGGGCGAATGTGTCATTTTAGCGGAGGAAGTTATTGCAGGCGTATTTGTAGCAGGCGCCGTGGTAGTAGGAGACGGGAAAAAGATTCCGGTGCGATTTTTAAACACACGGGAAGAAGATGTAAAATTAAATAACTTTAGCCCGAAAATTAGAAAATACTCGGATTATTTCGTATGCTCTTTTGATACGGAAAACGGAAAATCTGTCGAGAGGGTTAAACAACTATTCGATTTTCTTAAATTAAAAACATATCTTGGTGATGAAGAGAGACGGTCTATTGAGAAAATATGTGCAAAATATGCAGATATCTTTCATATGCCGGGTGATAAGCTATCCGTTACAAACTTATACGAGTACAACATTAAACTGCAAAATGACGCGTCTCCTGTTTATGTCAAACCGTATAGAATACCGCACGCTCAGAAGGCTGAGTTAATAAAACAGGTAGGTAAATTGTTAGAAGAAGATATTATCGAAGAGTGTACCAGCGAATGGTCTTCTCCATTATTATTACTTCCGAAAAAAGCTGACAGTAGCGGTGAAAAAAAGTGGAGAATCGTAATAGATTATAGACTTTTAAATAAAAAAATAGTAGACGAAAAGTTCCCGTTACCAAATATACAAGAAATTATTGACTCACTTTCGGGATGCTTATACTATTCTCATTTAGACCTCAGTTCTAGTTATTACCAGCTAGGGTTATCACCAGAATGTAGAAAATTCACTTCTTTTACAGCTGATAAGCAATATCAACTGAAAAGATTACCTATGGGTCTCAAAACGAGTCCTAGCGTATTTTCTAAACTTATGTCTATGGCTCTATCGGGTTTAAATCACGAGATATGTTTTCTATATCTCGATGACGTAATAGTTTTCGGGAAAAGCCTATCGCAGCATAATACAAATTTAATGAGTGTATTTGAGAGGTTTAGGTCAGTTAATTTAAAACTAAACCCTTGTAAGTGCGAATTTTTGAGGAAAGAAATTAATTATTTAGGGCATGTTATTACGCCAAACGGGGTGTTGCCAGACAACAGTAAAATCGAGGTCTTGGAAAAGTTCCCAGTACCTAAAAATGTAAATGAGATTCGTCGTTTTGTGGCTTTTGCGAACTTTTATAGAAAATTCATAAAAAACTTTGCCACAATAGTGTACCCACTAAACCGTCTTTGTAAGAAACATGTCGAGTTTCAGTGGACGGAAGAATGTGACGTGGCATTTCAGACCTTAAAAAAGTCACTTAGTTCATTTCCTGTCTTAGATTATCCAGATTTTGGAAAAGATAATGTTTTCCGGTTGCAAACCGATGCGTCAGGGGTAGCCTTGGGGGCTGTATTATCAAATGGAAATAATAAGCCCGTAGCTTATGCAAGCAGACAATTAAACAGTTCAGAAATAAACTACCCAACCATTCATAAAGAGTTATTAGGGGTAGTGTGGGCTATAAAACATTTTCGACCATATTTATACGGACGAAAATTTAAAGTATTAACAGATCATAGACCATTGGTTCATTTATTTAGCATAAAAGATCCTAGTAGCCGTTTAACTAAGTTTAGACTTTGTTTAGAAGAATATGATTTCGATATTGAATACATAAAAGGTTCCGAAAATGTAACGGCAGATGCCTTATCGAGAGTCATTATAACATCAGACGAGTTAAAAAATCTAAATTCAAATTTTTTGGGGGTAGTAACCCGTTCAATGAAAAGAACCATGGAGCAAAATAATGAACCCGCTACCTCTGGAAGTAGCAGGGTTGAGCCCCCTGTTGATCATAGGCAACCAAGAGTGGTAGATATTATGCAGAAATCACAAAATGATGTAAGGTTAGATATTTGTTCGTATGAAAACTTCGTGAAGTTGAGGAAAAAGAAAAGATACGTCTCACAGACGGGTGATATGTTATTTAGTGACTCTACTATTTACATAAATCAGGAATCTCTACTAACGGAGGCGCGCCGAGACGCAACGATAGGAGAACTGAGTGCATTATGTAAAAAATATAATATTGTAGAAGTCGTTGTGATTAAAAATGGGTTTAATAAAAAGTTTATTAAAATTTTGACCCAAACTTTCATGAAACATAAAGAATTACCGCGGTTATGTATTATTAATAACCAAGTTGAACATGTTACAAATAAAGACTTGATACGTGTTATACTAAATGATTATCATTTATTGCCGACAAGTGGTCATGTAGGCATAAATAAAATGACTAAGAATATTCGAAAAAAATATTTTTGGAGTAATATGCAAAAAGACATAACTGAATATGTGACTCGCTGTAAAGATTGCCAAAAGCAGAAATTTTGTAATAAAAATAATAAAGAGAAAATGGTAATAACCACTACAGCATCTACTTCTTTTGAAAAATTATATTTAGATATTGTGGGGCCGTTGGAGGTCGATAATTTGGGTAATAAATACATATTAACAATACAATGCGAATTGACAAAGTTTGTAGAAGCTTACCCAATACTTGATAAGTCAGCTGAAACTGTTGCTAGGGTTTTTACTGAAAATTTTATTTTACGATATGGTACTCCCAGCGTTATTGCGACTGACTGTGGAACGGAATTTATTAATTCCACGTTAGAAACAGTATGTAAATTGCTAAATATTGATAAGTTAAATTCAACACCCTATCATCATGAGAGTATAGGTTCGCTAGAAAACTGGCACAAACATCTCGGATGTTACTTGAGAATACAAACACAGAATCAGTCGGCAAATTGGAGTACCTGGATACCATACTGGTGCTTTGCTTATAATAATTCTGTAAATACTAGTACCAAATACTCCCCTTATGAACTAGTTTTTGGGAAAACATGTAACGTACCTAGTAATTTAGTTAGTAAAGTTGATCCCTTATATGTATACGACAATTATCCATCGGAGTTAAAATTTAGATTGCAAAAAGCTCATAATGATGCCAGGAACAACTTATTAATATCAAAACAAAGTAGAAAAACTAATTATGATTTAGATTGTAAGGAAGTACACTACAAAAAAGGTGATCTACTCTTGTATAAGAATGAAAATTATAATAAATTGAATGACTTGTATTTAGGTCCATTTGAAGTTTTAGAAGAGCTAGGTACTAATGTAAAAATATTAAAGAATAATAAAGAATATATAGTTCATAAGAATAGGACTAAGATATTTAGAAAATAAGAGTTTACTTTTCAGGGAAGGGATGCCTAGCCTTTGCAGGGGAGGTGTGATATAGTGAATTACACTATCAGCACGTACTCAATAGTACGTGATAATTAAGGTCTTCCTGATTGACAAGGCGTCCTTCCTCTAGTCACGTATAGATGTGATGTTAATTAGTATTTAAGATGATACACTAGAGGATAAAGATGATTGATTCAACGCAAGACATTGTTTCATTTCGGGTCTCCGTCCCAACGCCATTACAGGGAAAGTCTGAAGTCAGCTACTACAAGTTGATGATCACTACCGCAGTCAGCGCCAGGGAGTGTTTTGGCATTGGTGACCGACGATCGCCATCTGGTCTTAATTGTTATGAAGTCGATCTGGTTTCTATGGCCATGAGAAGAAGATGGTTTTCGAACCAGGTGTTCATGATAGTTAGCTGATTTTCTATGCAATATTGAAGAAATTTTTCGCCTGTCATTTCGTACCCCCAGGCCATAGCCACCGACCACAGTGCCTTCATGTGGATCTCCCCTAGTGCCGCCAACTTTCGCGTTCCAGTCACTTTGCACGATGGTCACTTCCTTTGATGGTATGGTGCGTAATAAGGTATCAAGATCGGCGTAAAATTTATCTGAATCTTCTTCGTCTGACTGAGAAGTAGGTGCATATACTTGAATGATGTTGATTGGCGCAGGGCTTGCATCAAGTTTTATAGCAATCATTCTATCGTTTGGAGTAGAATATCCTTTGACAGTGTTGTGTAGTTTCTTGGGTACAATAAAGGCTACTCCATTATAACTATGATTTTCGGCACCGGTATAATATACAATATTGCCGTTATTAGTGGTAAAATGACCGCTTTCCCGTCGATGCACTTCACTAAGCCCCAAGATGTCAATGTTACACCTGTCCATTTCCTTCTCCACAATGTCAAGCTTACCAACTTTTAAAAGCCCTCTAACATTCCAAGTCCCCATGCGAAGATGTTTACGTAATGGGGTTTTCTTTATGCCCGCACCTTGACCAGTAGCATAGTTTCCACTTCCTGTCTGGTGGTCCGCAGTCAAGTGGCCGGTAGCATACTTCCCACCATGCAACCCGGAATCACAATGGCGCCGAGCGTCAGTCGGATCGCAGGACATCACACTTCTGTCTTGGTAACTCATTAATCATGTGGTTTTCTTGGGATAATAGTGCAGTAGTCTCCCGTTGCTTTCTGTACCAGACATTTTAGAGGTTATTTAAGTCCCTAGGCCGCTGCAGCCTCTTCCAACCGGGGGGGCCAGTCAGGTTTATGGTTATACCGCCATTGCTCGGTCGCCAGAGCCTCGTCAGTTATCTAGCAGGAAGCACCGCAACGGCTTGTGACCGTCGCCGTCGGCTGTTCATACGAATCACCGACGCGAGCAGGTGAGGATGACATTTGGGCCGGATAAGATGTTGTTACCGTTCACCCCTTACTCCCCAATACAGGACCCTATATATAGGATTATTGGTTATTAGACTGGATGCATTTAACAGGTCATATGGGAGGTCTTTTGCGACCATTTTGACCCCATATCATATTATCCAAAAGACGACCATTTTCGTAATAATTGAATTTTAAGGTTTTAGTTTGTTTTTTAAAGACTGCACATACATCCAACAGCATAGAGCGGCGATGGGCTCATCAAAATAATATTACCAACCACTTTCATCTCTTCGGTGTCGTAAAAGGCGACTAACTGACTAAAGACTGCACATACATCCAACAGCATAGAGCGGCGATGGGCTCATCAAAATAATACTACCAACTCCTCTCTTCTCTTCGGTGTCATAAAAGGCGACTAACAAACTAAAGACTGCACATACCTACATCCAACAGCATAGAGTGGCAATGATTTGAGTTTGAGATTTTATTGCCTGGTTCTCGTTTTATCACATTTATTCTTCAATTATGTAATATGGGTTAGTGTTTTTTACCTCGTTGGATAGCTAGAAATGTGTAGATGTCTTATCAATAATTTGCAAACTAAATTAACTAGTATTTTTTTTGAGAAAATATATAATTTTGTAGACCGTTTTAATATTACGGCCTGTATTTTCGGTTTGGATTCAAATTATTATGATTTTATAATATGTTATTAAAAACCGGAATGTAAAATCTATTAAACTGTAAACAAAATTAAAATCGGAGCATTCGTTTTTTTAAATTAATTTTTGAAACATAATATAATTAGTTTTTCTAAAAAAAACCTCAATACTCATTTATCACGAAAATGGTTGACTTTTGGATAACATGATATGTGGTCAAAATAGTCGCAAAACACCTCCCCTATGACCTCTTAAATGGATCCAGTTTAATAACCAGTAATCCTGTATAATCATAGGTAAAAGGGAATACGTGTGCTGGTTGACTATTCCATCTTTTGGGGGTGCGACAAAGAAACGAGTCACCAAATTTCTTTGTGCGTGATGGAATATTAGAGACTGTAAATTGGTGACTCCGGAGAGCAGCACGCGTACTCCTATGGTGGAAGGGAGAATGAGGGATGAAGTCAAGGAGTTCTTCAGAGCACTCGCCATGCTATAAACGGTAAACGACGCTGAGTGACGCATAATATCTCTACGCAATGGACTTGGGAAAAATGAAAAAAAAAGTTCTTTTTTTTTAATTTAAAATGGGTTTGCGTTTGGCCTCAGTCTTGCCTGGTGGTAAGCGATGACGAGGCCGACGGTGGTACACGCTTACCCAGACGAGTTCATTTTTACTTTATACTATTATAGAAGTCGTTATTCTAAAACCAATAGTTTTTATTTCATTTCGATACCAGAAGTATTTACAAAGTTATTGTACATAAATAATTGCATAAAACACTACTACTTCGCTTAAGCTAATCACACACTACGCAGATACGGTAATATTTTATCTGCGTATAAAAACTTATATAACTGAAAGCATCACACACTAAACAGATACGATAATATACGAGACGATACATTCACTCGGAATCCTTCACACTGATGCCGATACGGCAGGTGTTAACTGCAGATATATTTTTATACGCAGATAATAATCTCACCATCTGTCGGTATATGTCGGTGCTTACAGATACTGTACGATAAAATATAAATTATCTGCGCTGTGTGTGTTGGTTCATATGATTTATATAGAGAGCGATATTGAAAAATATCTGCTCAGATACAGATATCTTACCGTATCTGCGTAGTATGTGATTAGCTTTAGTTCGCTGGCACTCGACTGACATGACGTGACGTCATCGTATCCGATAGCCTCCGCCGGCCGCCGCTCTCGCCGCCCGCGCTCGGCGGGCGTCCGATTACATTACTTAACTATTTGCACAATTAATTAGTAAGTAAACTGTGGCACAACTGCACTGGTTCAGAGCAGACATACGAAGTCGCGCCAGTCGCGCCACCCTTGCGAGAGAATGGAATCCGATGACGTCACGCCGCGGGTTTCGCGCGTATTTTGATTGTCACAAAAACAATAGCGCGTGGTCATTTTTATGAATCTTTAAAAAATTATTGTGAAGTATTTTGAAGGGCTACAGAAAAAATTATAATGTCATATTTTAAGTCATAATGTAAATATTTAAAAAATAAATAAACAAGAATACTTTATACTACTACTACTACTACTACTACTACTTTTCCCAAGCTCATTGTAAAGGCTCGAGTGTTATGCCTGCCTTCCACAAAAAAAGGGAAATGAGCGGAAACTGAGCTAATGATCTGAGCGGGCTGGAGTAAAAATAGTTGTGCACTTCCACTAAGAAAGAGTTTTGGAATTTGCCTTCCACTGCCAGCGGGCTCCACGGAGTTGCAGCGGCCCATTTTAACTCGCTCAACCCGCTCCACTTACTCGCTCGCGGTGGAAGCATATCTATGAAATTTTGCGTTGCGATTTGAGCTGAGTTATTACCGAGTCCGTTAGAAATCCGCTGAACTCAGAGACCACTTTTGTAACTCTTTTGATCCGCTCCGTCCGCTCATTCACAGTGGAAGCACTTCTGAGGATTGCCGTTGCGAGTTAAACGGAGTCCGTACGGAGCCCGCTCCGCTCTTAGTGGAAGGCGGGCATTTTGGTTGTCAAGAAGAAAACGCGTGCTACTTCGTCCCCGCCAACCCCTGTATCCCGTGGGCGCGGTAAGCACGATCTTGACAACCTTATAGTGACCTTTGCATTGCCGATAATGTGCACAGCGCGGCGCAGCAATCTGTCCAAGGCATCAATAAGGTACTTTGCGGAGCCGTCCCAAAGGTGAGCGCAATACTCCACGCAAGACCCCACCTGTGTCTTGTATAATGGACACAACTGATGAGGTGTGAAGAATCACCGCACCTTGTACAGGACACCGAGTTTACGTGAGGCATTTTTAATCACAGTTTCGATGTAGTCCTTTTGGCTCAGATCGCAGCGGATATCCATACCGAGCATGTTAATACTGCTCTGCAGGCCTAGAGATGTATCCTGAAGAGAGGGAAGGGGAAGGAATGGCGACATTTTCGCTGTGAACACGCACACCTGTATTTTCTTGGCATTGAACTCCACCAGATTATCGAAGTCCCATTTAGAAATGAGGTCCAACACCTGATCGAGCTGAATGACAAGATTTGCTCGCTTCATTTTGGTATCTACCCGACCGCGTATTTCCATGTGTTTAATAGGAGGCAGCACTGCCTTGAACCCTGCACGGGTTTGATAAGCTAACGCTCTTTTCAAACTCGTGTATAATTCAAGGCAGAAGTCCTCCAATCTCGCATGGGTTTGCAACGCAGACTGTTAAGCTAACTCCCTTTCCAAATTCATGTTCAATTCAAGGCTGGAGTCCTCCAATCTAAATTTCATTCATACAAAATAGGTTTGGCATTTAGATTTTTAATTTTACGAGAATTGTTTGAAATTTCCAAAGTAATGGAAAGCGCTATAAATAGCAAACGAAAATCGGCCGAAATTTCGTATAGGAGAAAGATAGTAGGCCCTCTGGTACCTACCTAATGGATGACATCTATCTGAGTATCTATGAGGCAGGAAGACCTACAGATAAAGCCGCTTAGGTAAATAAAAATGCATTTACAAATAAAAAAAATTTACAAACAAACATAAACAATGTACATACGTAAATAAAAATACAAAAATATCTGTTACAAAAACAAAAATATGTAGGTACTGTTTCAAAACCTTGCCCTCAGGTTCCTACACACCGGAACTCGACAGCCACCTATGAGCATAGTACGGCACGTTTCATTCTGGTAGGTCCTGAAATCTGTTGTACCCAGTGTGAAATTGCTGTAGGGATATCTTCTATCCTTAGAAGGGGCCTCACAACTTTTTTCACAAGTGCCAGCTTTATACATATTATTTTTATCATAAGTGTAAGTGCATTTATGTATTTTCTGCAATACCTTTTCCTTATTTGAAGGCGCAGCTTTCGCCAATACCTTTACGTCGAACGGATCTACTGAAACATGATTATTATTAACTTTTACGAAAGCATTATCGCTTTGTTGAGTAACGACATCGAGTGTTATAGTCGCGTGGATCTCGCAGAGGTGGGCTTCATTTGCACTATCTCTGTCAACTCGCATTTCTGAGCCGGTGACTTGGCTTTTCCCCTTTTTCTTACCCTTTGTCTGGATGCCGTTGGATCTAGTGAGAGCTACTGTGGAGCAGTAAGCATCCACCGCAGCACATGGCATCAAAACATTCTCAACATTGTCACAGCTCTGCTTTAAAATTTGATCACATAAATTTTGAGCTACAGTATTCATAATTTTTTTTAAAGTACTTACCTACCAAATTCTTTATTGTCTGGGTGATGACAGGCGGATAATTTAATTTATGTGACACTCAGATGGTATGACACTCAGAACAAGTGTGACAGGGTAGTGACAGGCACGTAAACAATTATTTTTGACTATTTTTTAAACTTTATTAAATTAAGTAGGTAAGTATTTACCATTGAGCTAAGTATTATAAACTATGGAAAGAGCCACAGACCTTATGTCTGTGGAAAGAGCATAAAAATAAATAAAAAATAAAAAATCTTTATTTACCTTTTAAAACTAAACTATAACAATATTTATCTGGAGTCCCCTTTTAAACATAAAAATGTCTGTTGTAGAGGACTCCGCTCCTCCTTATATAAAACAGTTTATCTAAAATGTGTTTTAGATTTACAGCAGTATATAAACATTTAGTTTGCTAGAATCTCTTTCTGCCTCTATCCATTACTATTTTGGTCATTTCGGCATATTATCATGTTTACCCCCTAGTAGCATTTACCGTTGGGGTGTCCTCGCCAACGGTTGACATTTTGTAGGGAGGTGGTTCATAGTTCATAGTTATTTATTCCTTATAACAATTTACATTGTATTGGAAATTACATAAAATAAAATAATACAGATTAGAAAAGAAAATGAATTACATTGACAAATATTAGGTATACATAAATTAAGAAATAACAATAATTCATTTAACTTAATAACTGATGTAAAATGGTAAGTATGTCAAATAATTTACATTGCATTGGAAATTACATAAAAAATTAAATAATATACAATAAGGAAATTAATTACATTGACAAATTATTATAAATAAATTAGCAAACAAACAAGAATTCAAAATTAACAAATTAAAAATGCTATGTCAAATATTAAAACTTAATAGGATCACTTAAAAATTCATCAACTGGCACTTTTTTAACAAGAACGCCTTGAGTTTATTTTAAAATTTATATACATCATAAATGGATTTTAGAGTTATAGGCAGAGCATTATACAGCATGATGGACTGGTATTTTACGCAGTGACTAGCAACGTTCAAATTAGGTATGAAATTACTTTTTAGATCCTTTCGACTTGTTAATTCTCTCTTTTTCCTTTCCTCATAACATTCAAATTTGTCAACATTTTTGATTAAATAAGTGAGCAATAATACTAGTATGTACAAAGAAGGGACTGTCAAAATATTATGGATTTCAAAAAGTGACCTACATGACTCAATCTGGGAAATACGCATCATGGTACGGATTGCTCGCTTTTGTAAGACGAATGATGAAATGTAATCTATATTATACTTATAATTATTGCCCCAGAACATAATACTGTAGCGAAGTTTGGACTCAACCAGAGCAAAATAAACCTGCTCAAGCTGTTTCACGGTGATTTCATCTCTTAGGCTTCTTAAAGCATAACACGCTGAACTTATGCTAGATTTTAATGCCTTAATTTCCTGTGTCAAATTCAAATCGATATCAATGTGGATTCCTAAAAATTTTACAGATTGTACGAAATCAATACCTATACCATTTACATTAACACTTAACGAGTCTCTTTGTCTAGCAGTCGACCTGAATAACATAGCAGATGTTTTATTTGTGTTTAGTAGGAGATCATTAGTCGAAAACCAATTGCTTAAGAAATCAAGGGTACTGTTTGCTGTTATATTCAGTTCATCTATTGAGTTTGCAGAAATTATAGCGTTTGTGTCATCCGCAAAAATGGTCAACTGTACTTCCGGCTGTTTTGTTTTCATATAGGCCGCTAAATCATTTAAAAATATGATAAAAAGGATAGGTCCTAAAATAGATCCTTGTGGAACACCCCTTCTCAACGCTGTCAACTTTGACTTATATACTGTTTCAACTTTATCACTTATGGTTGTAATTTCAACAAACTGCTGGCGATTAGATAAATAAGATTGAAACAACTCTAAATTTGTATCTCTAACTCCATAATGTTCTAACTTTTGTAGTAGTATCTCATGATTAATTGTATCAAAAGCAGAACTTAAATCCAAAAACAGACCTCCAACCCTTAATTTCGTATTCAGCTTACATACTACATCATCGACTAAGGTATTTATAGCATCTTTAGTGCCTACACACGTCTGATACCCAAATTGTCTTTCACTAATAATTCTATTACAACGTAAATGTGCGAGCAGTCTTATCTTTATGAGCTTCTCGTAGATTTTAGACAAAACGGGTAACAAGGAAATCGGTCTATAATTTTTGGGATCTGTTTTACTTCCTTTTTTATACACTGGGAGTACTCTTTAACTGATCGGGAAATAAATTTTGTTTAACACATTCATCAAACAAGTATGCCAAAGGTTCTGCCAATACGTCAATATGGCCTTTTATAACCCTAATCGATACTTCATCATATCCGGAGGAGTTTTTATTTTCCATATGTTTAACTATATTTAAAACATCATGCTTTGTGATCGAATCAAAGTGCATATTGTTACAGATTCTTTCCACGCTTAGTTCTAAAATGAATTTCGCTGAGATTGAATCAACATGGACATCATTCATTAATGAGTTTGTTACATCAAAGCTGCTTGAAAAAACGTTTACTATTTCCTGTTGATTGCTTATCATTTTATTGTTTATTTTTAGTTGTATATTGGGTTTTGTTTTAGTCTGACTCTTTCTACATTTATTTACAATTTTCCAAATTTCGTTATTAGAGTTTGTCGCCAACTCAATTTCTCTTTGTACAGCTAAGTGTCTTGCCTTTCTAAGAACCTTTCTATATATTTGCATGTATGTCGCTTTATATTTGCATGCAAATTCATCACCTCCCGCTTTTATATTGAGTGACAAAAACCTTTTCATCTTACTAGAAACTCTAATGCCTTTAGTCAATCACTGCAGTTTTTTATTGGAACACGGTTTAATTGTTCTAGTCTTTTTCTGGTAGCTACTTTTAAAACTATCATTAAAATGCTTGAAAAATGAATTTACACCCAGGCTAGTCCAATCTACTTTACAAATTTGCTTTCTGAAATTTCTGAAATTTTGTTCATTGTAAACTCTACGAGTGATTTTAATTATTTCTTTCGTATTTTCACTTGCTTGATTGTCTAATTTTAACGTACAGAACAAACCAGCGTGACCATCTGCAAGTCCATTAGTTATCTAGTAGTTATATTTGTAGTATTTATATTGGTGAGTATATTGTCAAGACAAGATTCTATATCGTTGCGAACATAAGTCGCAGCGTCAATTAAATACAAAAAGTTATAACAATTTAAAAGTCTTAGGAAAAAGAATTTTTTTGGCTGTCATCATTTAATAAGTTGATGTTGAAGTCACCACATAAAATACATTTCTTATTAAAAAAATGCTCTAAAAATTTTTCTAAGCGTTCCATAAATAAATCAAAGTTACTTTTTATTGGATTACGATAACAACAACATACATAAACATTTGATTCCAAGTCTTTTATACCACATATTTCAAAAGATTCAGATTTATAAAGTTTCTTACAAAAAGCAAGTTCTTCGCATTTGACATAATTTAGTCCTAATATCATTGATCCTCCTCGTTTTTTGTTTGTTCGGAAATTAGATGCTACCGTTTTATAGTCTGCTAGGTCAAATAAAAGAACTGAAGACTCATTTAAGAAGTGTTCGCAAAAACATACATAATTAAGTTTAACTTCAGCTGAATGGATATACAATTCTAATTCAATTTTTTTGTTTGTCACACCACATACATTTTGATAAAAAATATTCATATCTACTGTTTTGAGCGTGTGATTTTGGTTATTACTACAAACGAAAAAAATCATCACTACTTTGAGAAAGGGTATTCTCAGTCTGATTATTAATATTACATTTGGAATTATTATTATACACCTCCTGTTGTTCCGAATTTAGTTCAATTGAGTTTATTAGTTTATCTATATGAATAAATATATTTTTAATTCCCACATTATTTACCGAACCCAACACATTAAACATATCTCTCGAGTAGTTCAAATTTCTATTAGAATCAAAGAAAAAGGCATATTCATGAAATACAATCTATTGTTGAAGGCTGCTACTCGTAAATTAAATAAGTTACTATAATTATTAAATTTATATGTTGGAAGACACAGTATTACATTTGTATGCTGAACTAATAACAGTTTCGATCATATATAATCTATCAATTCATAATAATTCTTAGTTGTATGAAAGTCCAAGTCACCAATTAATATTATACAGTAGTCATTCAGTGAATAATGTCGCAGTTTAATTTCTATATTATTTAAAAGTTGCTTAATTCCGCCGCCAGGGATTATGTAATGACAAAAGTTGCTATCATCAAATGTGCATTTGGCTTTGCCTAATATTTGATTCTTGTTATTATTACTAATAATTGATATTTTCGTCTTTGATTTTTGAGCGTTAGCTTTATTCACATTCAGCATCACTCTCTGCGTCTGATGAAATGTTTGGCAGACTACTCATAGTGCCCTCTAGTGTTGAATGACTGTCATATTTTTCACTCAACGACAGTGTACGTGCTTTGCGAAACGTTATGTTCTCTAGGAAATTCATATTCTAAATAATTGTGAATTCTCAACAATCTTAAAACTCAATGTTCAAAAAATTTACTGTGGCGGTGAGGTTTGAACCGCGGGACCCTGGATCTTTGAGTATGATTTACACCGCTGCGCCAAATGTGCAGAAGTGACTAAATTAAGGTTTGGTTGGGATTAGCGATGTGAGGTTCGAGTCCGTTGAGTATTATTCAAATCAAAATGTGAATCCTTTGCACTGTTTTTAGTCACTACCGTGACCAAAGAGAAATTGAATACTTATTTAATTTGTAGTTTATTCACACTTTAAGTTAAGGTTTATTATTAGACTACTTCACATTTAAACTGTTTTAACAATTAACTTTGTTATCGCAACATGTATTCACTTGTTTTTCTTAGTTTGCACTGATAGTCCTACAGTTTGTGTACTGGTTCCACTTTTACACTTTTTTCAGAAATTATTCGCGGGAACGCTTTGCAGACGATTGATGATGATCGTTGTATGCCTAATTAGGTGCTAACTACAAGTTCAGATGTTATCAGTACGAATAACTATTTTTATAACATTTATTTGTACGCAGCTGACGTTTACAATGTCACTAACTGATCACGACGGTAGTAGGACCTGCCAACAAAGCCCCAACAATGGACCAACCGTGTGGAGTTCTAGTTGATTTCCCCACGAACGTACATCATTGGGCCCAGTAGCTCTGCCGTCTATCAACCAACGAGGATATTTCCCGTAGGTATATCGTTGGGTTAACCGAAATCAAATTTACAAGTTTTTATTACTTGTGCACTCATGTTTTAATTATAAGAAATGTAATTGAATATACAAATAAATCAAATAAAAAAAACGGTTTTGAACGTTCTGCAACCAGTGCAGGTGAGGTTTACACCTGCCAACCCAATGATAAGACAGGAAAAAAATAGTCAACCTGACGTTTGCATATTCTATAGGCTTCATACTTTCGATTGGTACCTATGTAATTTATCTATTATCAAAACAACTGCAATATTTAAAAAAAATATATTTTTAAATATTTAATTAATCAAATACTACATAAACCCACTCGCAATATATTTTTAACACATTAAATTTGATATAAAATATTTAACCGGCTCGGTGAAGGTCGTTGTATACTCGGATCCTCTACTGTAGATCCACCCCCCTGCCACAGTTCTTGTATTCTATTATCTTTGTTTTGTCGAATATTTATGTAAAATAATGGTGGATTATTTACCGTTATGACGTGTTCGCGTTCACGTGCATGAGTGTTAGCAAGTAGAACAAATCAGTGCAAGATCACTTTTCAAACTCTCTCAAGAAGTCCGTGTGAGACCTCAATAAAGTCCCACAGCTTTATTGAGTCTCGAAGGGTTTGGGGAAAAGTCATTTACCATTAAACGTTCATTATCATCAACTTCATGTAAAGAAAATAATCATTATTTACTATTTAAAACTTGACACTGGCTAAATGTGTTGATCGCACGAAGCCATTATTTAAGAGAAAAAAAACTCAGAGAACATAAACTAGAGCACGTTCCGTCGTTTTGGGTGTAGATGTTTGGTTAAAGTTTAACCCGTTTGAGTTGCAACCGAGCCACGGAACGATCAAGTGGTTTTTATAACCTGTTCTGAAGTATTCCTGTCCAAAACGAGAGAAAATTCTTCTTCTGGCTCCATTTTTTCCACTTTTATACCATATTTTGGTTTTGGTTTGGTAATTGGTTAAAAGTAAAACAATACAAAACAACAGGCGGAATTTTTCGAGATGTTTTGACATAAATTGCAAACTTTTACACTTTCTAACAATGATCTAAACGTCAAGCTGTCAGAGTGAAAAATAAAGCCCCGAGCACGGAACAGAAGCGCGCGCCGCCGGAGTGCGCTCGAGTGCACTCGAGTGAAGCGACGGAACGCAGTAATGTTCTGAGTTAAACCTACGTTACGGACTTCTTGGCGGGAAAGTGAAGCGTCATGTCTGCAGGTTTGTTTTATTTTCTAAAATTTGTGTTTTTTCTAACATTAATGTAAAATAATATTGGATTATTAACCGTTAAGTGTTTGTGAACGTGCATGACTGTTGGCAAATAAAACAAAAGAGTGCATACAACACACAGACATATAATAACATATAATAAGAAGCAGACCAAACATTACAACAAAAAAGCGTGTCCATTACGCCTACAGACAAATTTCATGCACACATTTACAATAAAAGGGGCTGAACTCAGGCACGCAAGGGACCTCAAGTACCTACATCTATAGTAAAGTTATACGTAAAGAGGATAATTTTATATTTTATAGACATTTGAAGATACTCATTCAATTTAAAAAAAAATCACCAGTAGAATGCTACGTTATCTATCATTGAGTACCAGGCAGGCTATGTCCGTATCTGTATCTAGCTGCGACGCCACCTCATTAACTTAATAGGCCTATTACATCTCGACTGTGATTTTTGCGTAATATGGCCAATTATGGCGTTCTTGATCCAAGAAAAAAAATACATCACCAGTTTTGACTTATTAATTAATGTAGAATAGCTATTGGCATAGTTTGTAGCGGCCTCGCTTTAGGTAAATTTTGCTTAACTTTATTATGAAACCCAAAATTGATGAAGGTTTTCTTAAAATGCGCGAAGGCACTTTTTTGAGCTCCTAGATTGAACTACTGTTCTAAAGAAATGAAAAAAAAAATAGAATGTTTAGTGCGTAGCGGAATTTTTAGATATCAATGATTTAATATAGAAAAAAAAATCTTATTCTAAACCAAAAAACTTCTAAAAACGCTTTAAGTTAACTGTGAATTTCTCCTATCTACGATATTATTGAGCAAAATTTATACCAGAATAATTGTTACTTCTTGAGAAATAAAGATTGTATAATGAATTTATTATCCTATTTCGATAAAAACGATAAATATAACTGCAAAATTACTACAAAATACGATGCGCCGGCCGTCCGAATTCAGCTTTTTCTCGCAGAGTGGAGATTTGTAATATTAAGCATGATTTAATTATCCTATTTCTATAATAACTATAAATACAACTAAAAAGTTACTACAAAATGCAAAAATGCGCATTTAACGCAAAAATCACATTTGAGATGAAATATATCTCTTAATAAAATGCATGACATACTCGTAGTAGAACCGTTAGGTAAAATAAAAAAAATGAAATAGTAATTAAAAACAACATACGTACATACTCTGCTGGTATTTTTTTAATAAAAATAAAAATTACAATAAATAATGTCACAATTTTTTAAATTAGTGATAATTATCCCTAATGAAAAAATATATTGCATACTTATATCTAATCAATCTTCAAAAATATACCTGTTAAACAAAACTGGAGCCTAAATACGGCCCCGTAAAATTGTACAAGTATATGAAACGTCCAACGAGATCAGAGTTACTATATAATTGGTTATTGTTACCACAAGAATCTTTCAGAAACTACTTTACGTTAAGATTTTACGAGATTTGCACTTAAGACTATTATTCACTACTTCTACAATACCGAAATATTAATAATAATCACACAATGACTAAAAAAAACATTATGAGATTAGATGGCACAACAAAACTTACCAATGGAACGTAATTTCAGGTGTTTTTCTATATGAGGAGTTGCCGCACAAGGGCGCACTACACTTCACCATTTTATTTTAGTACTTTTGGCTCATAAACTTTATTAGATCACAAAAAATAAGCGAAAACAATCTCCTGTACGTCTAGGGCATCGAACCCGGGTTTACCCGACCCGAAAAAACCCGAGTATTTCGGGTTTTCTGGGTCGCAAGAAAACCCAGGTTTGGAAAATCAAAAACCGGGCTTTCAGGTTTTTCGAGCTTTTTTATAATCGTTTTCTTTTCGGTAATTATTTGTATCTTATGTATAATTACGCCTTTTCGTAATTATCTCTTTGATTGGAAACGGTCAAAAATACCTAACTCCATTGTATCTCACTACATACAAACCTTTGTATGTAATCAAAGATACAAACAAGTTAGTGAAGTTTACTTCTCTCTTAACTTTTTTTGCACTAGGCACTAATAATTTCTGCTTGACCTTATTAACTACAATTGTTTTTTTGTGCGAAAAAGATTAAATTAATAAAGCAAGTTGCACGTTATTCGTGCGTTTGACGCAGATCAAAAATGACGTAAACGGAATGAAAGATGAAGGCAAGATGCGTCGTCGCGTTGTTGACACGTAACGGGAGCGGTGAGCTGTGAGTGAATCCCCCGCCATTTTGTTTCGTCAGCCCTCCTCGCTCTCTTCAGAACTCTCCTTTACCTATTTCAGTGGACCTCAGCATTCTTGGCATGGACATCGGCCAGGAACTGAATCCAAAATGTTACATCGAGAGTGTCATTTAACTGCCTCCCGTAAGTTGGGTATTCTCAATAAGGTGAGGCGGTTTTTCACTCCCGGGCAGCGCTGTTTGCTGTACAAGACTCAGGTGCAATGGAGTATGGAGTATTGTTCCCATCTATGGGACGGCCCCGCTAAATGCACTTGATAGACTGCAAAGGCGAGCGGTACGCATTATTGGAGATGCTGAGGTAACAGCCTCTTTTGAGGACCTCCAGCTGCGTAGAGACATTGCTTCTCTCAGTGTATTCTACCAAAATTACTACGGAGAGTATCCTGAAGAACTTTTTGATCTATTCCCGCCCTCTCCTTTCCTCTCCCGGACTACACGTGCTGGTCTTAGGAACCACCATCATACTGTGCAGACTACCAGCACTCGTACCAAAAAGATTGGCAAGTCGTTCCTCTGTAAGACTATTCGGCTAGACGCATGTGTTTCCCAGCTCCAGTCCCGGGTCTTTTAAGCGGGGTGTGAAACGGCATTTATGCAGTCCGTCATCATGAATGGGTGCGCTGCGCTTGTTAACGTGCTTGTTCCACGGTGAGGAGCGCTCCGTTATTTTGGACTGCATCGGCTGCTTACCATCAGGCAGGATGCAGTCACTATGTCGTTTCACATAAAAAAAAATCTGCCTTCTTACGCGTTATTTAGCCACTAGACGAATTTATTGTTAGTGTTTAGATAAAAGTTTAATTAAAGTTAAAATAAGTTTTGTAATAGTCTTTAGCAGATTTTTAGTTATGAGAAAAACTGATTATTACTGAAAGACTTAAATTAAAAATTTTATTCTGATTCCAATCTGACTTCGTACGAGTAAGTTAGCTACTAAAACGAATTTATTGTTAATGTTAATAAAAGAGTTTAATAATTTAAAATATATCTATTTAATCTAAATAATAATCTAATCTTATGTATCAAAAATAGTCTTCAGCATATTATAATTATTAGCAGTATAAGAACTGACTATTACCCAAAGACTAAATTAATATAAATAATTTGATCTGCGTGAGTCTGTGATCAAAAATAAATACTAGCTAGATAAATACTAGATATTTCTCTATTTTATATATGTTTCGAACAAATACTCATTGTCTAAAAGACTTTTTAATACCTATTAAAATATTTTTGTGTGATTTCAAAAGTACTGTTTAATTGATTTGAATCCTTTCCTTGTTTTATATAGGTAGGCACCTACTCGTATTGACTTAGCAAATCCATACTAAAATACAGTTTCCTCATGTTTAAAAAAATTATCAAAAAGACCGAAAAGCTCGAAAAACCCGGGTACCCGGGTTTTCACTACAAAAAAACCCGAAACCCGGATTTTTAAAAAGTGGACCGGGTTTCGATGCCCTATGTACGTCCTTTGTTGACAAGTCTAGGAAGACATTAAATGTACACATTTTGTAGCTTAATTGTAGCTTGTCAAGATGGCGTTTTGCCTCACGGTCCAGTTTGTCTATGTGTGTGGAAGTGTTGCGACATTAAAAAGAAACGAGATAGTCTTATTAATTTGTGGTTGTAGAGAAAGAAGTAGAAATATTGTTTTATTCTCATCTATGTAGTTGTGAAATAATGTTTGGTCTGCTTCTTATTAAATGTCTGTGATGCAACATCACTTTTCAAATTCTCTCAAGATGTCCGCGTGAGATCTTAGTAAAGTCCCACATCTTTACTGAGGACTCAAGGGGATTGGGGGAACATCATTTTATCATTCATCATTTTAATCACCACTCATAATCATCTACAGAAAAAAAAGGAATAAAAAAACTAATGACTAGGCAGTATGGTCTCTGACCTTAGCCTGTTCCATCACGGAACTAAAAAAATCATCGTTACGTCATGTGACATGTCAATGTCAAATTGTCAACAAAAAAAAGCAAACAACGTGCGAGCAACCAGCTAAAAAGACGACGAAAACCACGGACCTGAAAACGAGATGTTTTTGATAAAGTTGGGCCGACGACAGAAAATTTCATGTTATATCCACAATGAATCTACAAGATAAACTTAAACCCTTATTGAAGTTCTTAAAAATCGCCTCTCTGTGGGGTGGCAGTGGATTATTTGTTTACTATCAAATTCGTCAAACCTGCAACTCTGTTTCAATTGTAGTGAACTCAAATGTTCTCGATAGGGAAAAGAAGCACACCCCAGAATATATTTACATTGAGGATCCGTCGTACGGTGCTACAATGATCATCGAGCGGGATAAGCAGATCAAACAGTCCGTGGGTCTTACGAGAATCTGGAAAAGTCTAAAGCATTCTTTAGCTTGGCGATTATTGTGGCTGTGTAGGCACGGAAACCAGGAACAGCGCAATGTAGCTTTAGAACAGCTAGCTGCTTTTAAGAACAACAAGACCTGGGACTGCTTGAAACTTGCTCAAGCTCTGGATAAGAACACTGCCGTTCTATTGGCACGAACGCAAGGCGCGGATCTCCGATATTTTCTACCGGCACCGATTCATGTCCGCAGAGCAGCCCTCACTAATGAATTACTCTCATTTAAACTTCGAGACATGTTATCAGCAGTGCAAAGCATCAACCCTCATAGCTGCATCCAGCATTTTCTGGCCAAGCACTTCCTTAATGTGCAAGAAGAACAAGCCATTGAAGTTGATTGTATTCCTGCCAAACCAGACAGTATTAGTGAACGTGATCTCTGCTTGTTATGCCTCGATGCTCTTCACCATCATGTGAGTTTGTTTTACTCTATGAATTATGAAGAAGACACTTCCATAAAAGCCTTAATAGCTGTAGGCCTGTTGCCAAAACTGGCAGAATTATTGTTAAGATATAGATATGATGCAGATCTTGATTTAGCAGTGCTTAAAATACTTACTGTTCTAAGCGTGCATTCAAATTTACTATTGGATTTTTTTCAAAATGGCCTTATTAGGGAACTTTCTCGCCTTTTAAGATCCAATGATGTGCGCTTGTCTAGTTCTGCTGCTGTTTGTTTGGCAAATTTATCAGGAGAGCACTGTTACAGACCAGGCTTATATCTTTTGTACCCCCTTTATAGAACAACAGTTCCTCCGTCGTGTGATACCCTGTTGGTTCATGGCTTAAGAGGTGGAGTGTTTGTTACTTGGCGGCAGAGAGACAGAAAATGTGCCGAACCTATTGGTATCATAGATGTCACTATTTCAGATGTTGATTGTGAGTTATGTGCGAAAGAATTTAAAAAAGACACTCAATATTTAGATCCAGAATTTAAACAAGTTATGGAAGATCTAATGGAGATGGAAGATGAAACTTTGCTATCTAACTTAGAGGTTGTACTTCATGACATACCTATAGAAGCAAAGAGGGAGCCTCAGAACTATGATCACTATACTGCTGAGAAAAAACTTGTTGCATTGAATGAAGAAGAACAGGATCGATGTAATTACACTTACTGCTGGCCTAAAGATTGGTTGCCTAAAGATTGCCATAACTTAAGAATTTTAGGTGTCAACTACTGGAGTTCATTATCAGAGTGGCTGGAACGGTGTCCTTTACAAACAGCTGACATAGCTACTAGGGCTGCTGACTTAGCACCTGTTTTAGTTGATGCCGGTGTTGGGACTAAGCCTGTAGTTTGGCTTGCACATTCAATGGGTGGATTGATTGTTAAACAAATGCTTGTTGAAGCTTCAAAGAGCGAGGAAAACAGATTCAATAACTTGTCACAAAACACTAAAGCCGTTGTTTTCTATAGCACACCACATAAAGGCAGTGCCTTAGCAACAATGCCACGGGCAGCTGCTGCAGTGCTCTGGCCGTCGAATGATGTGAGACAACTGCAGGAAAATTCACCAATACTACTTGAAATGCATAAATCGTTTATAAAATTTGCTGATACCTTTGACTGGGAAACTATTTGTTTTGCTGAGACACTACCAACTCTAGTCACTGCATTTAAAGTCCCTGTACATTTTGTTGAGTCATTCTCGGCTGATTTAGGCAGGGGTGTATTCTACAAACTGTCTCTTGATCACTTGTGCATCTGTAAGCCTGCAACTAGACAGTCTATTTTGTATACAACAGTTTTAGAAATATTGCAAAGGGCTACAATAAAAGATGTAGAACTGAAGTATGCAAATCCCATAGTCCAATGGATAACAGATGTTGCATGGTGGCTTTTCAGAAAGCAAGCTACAGAAATGCTGGATACAATCGAGGAATCACACAACATTGAACGTCTTCGATGGTTCGAACAATTACTACTTGAAGCTTTCACTGATGGATTCACAGATTAACGTACTTTTGAATCAGTTGCATCTTTTAACTTTAACAATTATTGATGAATCAATGGAGTAAACTGTGGTTACAAACAAAGTTAAAATGTTTTATTAATTATGGTGTGCCAAAGCTTACTTAATAAAGATATTTTTAAAACTTTCATTTCTCCTGTAGCTCAAGCTAAATGTTTATATTTTTAAATTTAATATATAAAATTGTATAACTGTTATGTGGTACTATTATTTGCTCTTTATGATAGACAGCATATTGTCTATCATCATCATTCATCATCCATCACATCTACCTCTACCTTTTGTTGGGCTCAGCCATTTGCCCATTGTATAAACTTTTCGCTTTTTTATAGGTAAGTAAGTAGGTGCTCATAAGCCTAACTTTTGTATCCCAATTTCCCAAGGTTGTTGCAGTTGGGTGTGATTAATTTCATATAAAATTAAATTTCACGCCTCACATATTTTGGTTTAATCACAAATGAACTCATTCTAAAGGAGTGTTCATTGAATTTACTTTTTACTTGGTTTAAATACAAACATTTAATATTTATTTCATATAAGTAGGTAAGTACCTACCTCCTTAGTACTCTCGTATTATTTATTTATTTATTTTTGGTACACAGACAGATTACAGCCAATACCTACATATTACATACATATTCGAATAATAAGTTGAATTTTTGACTTAGCCTAGACAGTAATCCACATAAAGTGTTATATGATAAAACAATCAGCATGCTAATAGTAATATTAAAAAAAGGTATCAAAAAATTAAGTTGTTAAATTACATTACACATAAAAATCTAAAATATTATAATCATATTCTATAATTTCATCTATAGGTAGGTAAATTTATAAAAATAAATTGCCCAGAATGTTTGTACGCCCATCAATTCAGAACGGCTGCACCTATTTGGCTAATTCTTTATTAGTTGTGTTTGCAATCATCAGCACAAGGTACATTATATAAAAAATCTTGAAAATTGACACGGCCTACATGGTGTTTACGCGGATGGAATTGCGGGCTTGCCGCTAGTTTGATATAATTTTTGCTTAATTTAATAGGTATTGCCTATATAACTTTCTATGAAAATAGCAAACTAACCTTATATTAATTTAAAATATTGTCTTTTAAAGTCAATAATTATGATATATTTATGTTGTGTTTTCGTTACCTTAGTCATGTTTTGCTACAAAAGTCAGTCAAGTTTATAAACATGATACCAAATTATATTAGGTAGGTACACCTACCTTTACATTATAACTTATGTCAGTTAGTTGTAAAAGTTAGATCTCAATATTTTTAACTAACTTAAATAAAAAAATATAATGATAAGTATGCTGTTTTACGTACAGATTTCTATATTCTGAAGTACTTTCTTTCATGCATGACCTAATTGTTGCACTAGTAGCGACATCTATCATACAACCACTAAAGTACTTCCCGACAAACGTCAATAGACTGTGCTGTGTATGCATGCTTTATTGCGACGCAACAGCTTTATAAAGTTCACAAGTATTGTTTGCCACACACCCATAGATGTCGCTGCAATACCTTATTTAGAGAACATTGACAGGGTTTGGACCAAGTGCTGCCCAGACGTGGGAGTACTTCCAAGTGGTTGCTTACGTTACCAGTAAGTAAATAAAAAAAAATCGGTCCGAGGGTTACCGGCTAATTCAATATTTTGTTTTTAAGACTTCTCATGTGATTTAGACATTAGAAAACGATTATTTTCTATTTTATTAATGTATCGCACAAAAATATGTAACGCCATGCTTATCAGATTTTGTGCTTCCATCATGCTCTCTCGGTTGACTTGAAAACCGGTTCTTTTGTTATCCTCGGCTTATCACTTGGCAAGAGTTGAGAGAAATGTACCATTGCTACAATTAATAGACGAGGACAATCGTGGACTAGGTAGACTGCATTAATAGCACTTGAAGTTACATTACATAAGCTACATTGTTACCCTAGGGGTGAAAGTAGCTTTTTCTAGTTCCGAGGGTTTAGCCAATAGTTCCGATTCCGAGGGACTAAATAAGTCTTTCACCCGAGGTAAACATTGTGCTTTTCATTACGAATATAAGGAAAGTAACTAAAAATAAAAACATGTAAGTATTAGCTAAAGAAAATAGTCGCCTTTTACGACACTCAAGGGAAGAGTTGTATAGTTTAGTAGTACCTATTATTTTGATGAGCCCATCGCCGCTCTATGCTGTTGGATGTATATGTGAAGTCTTTTGTCTGTTAGTCGCCTTTTACGACACCGAAGATCAATGATCAAAGAGAAGAGAGGGATTGGTAGTATTATATTGATGAACCCTACGCCGCTCTATGCTGTTGGTTGTATGTGCAATCTTTAGCCCGTTAGTCGCCTTTTACGACACCGAGGGGAAGAAAGGGATTAGTAGTATTATTATTTAGATGAGCCCATCGCCGCACTATGCTGTTGGATGTATGTGCAGTCTTTAGTCCGTTAGTCGCCCTTTACGACACCAAAGGGAAAAGATGGGTTGTTAGCGTCGATCAACAATACCAACTAGATGTCCGGTCGGCGCTAAAAATGTGTCTCGGTAAATAACAGCTCACTTGAGAAGTGAGCTCTTATTTTTTTGAGTTTGCTTGAAACACGGCCAATGTAAACACGTTCACAACGCCGCGAGGTGTATTTAAAAGTTGCAAAAATAATGCCCGAGCCCGAGAAAGCAATTTAACGGCCGGAGTGTCTTACTTTCGGTAAGTAAGTACTTACATGTACTTAGAATAAATTATATTTTAAGCTTTAAACTAACAAATAGCATTAAATTTTGAACACAATTAGCAATTTTAAGCCACGCTACAAATGTTTGGCCAACGTTGACCAATAGACGCGCGCGCCGGACGCATGGAGTGAGTGAGAGAGATAATACTTAGAATATTTGTGACTTTATTACTGGGTGCCATGGTTATAATAAGGTTGAACTTAAAACTGTTTTATAACTTTTGTCTCAGTTCGTTAGTAAAGAAATGTAGCTGAGTAGCTGTATAAGTACCTATATACCTATTCACGTGGACATAATTTAGCTTTGATTTTGTACGTGACGCGTTATCTAGTTGGTATTGTTGATCGAAGGCTGTTAGTATTATTTTAATAATCATCCTCACATCCAACTCATCTCTTGTTTCCTCTCATGGTCAATGTCCAGCTCCCGGTTTTTCCCATCATGACTTAATTTTCCTCTCTTACATCCTTAAGGCCCCAAAACCTGTTCCTAAAGTGCTGCGCATGCGTTGCTTTGATCGTGTGGATGTAGAAAGATTGCTCAGAGACTCTTCCCAAATCAATTGGGAACACTTAATGACTGTACCCACGGTCGACGAGAAGGTAGGTTGGTATCTTTAACCAGGCAATCCTCTCACTTTATGATGTGCATGCTCCTGTTAAGTCAGTTAAGCTAAAGCGTCCACCTGCCCCTTGGCTGACCAGAGGGATTCGTATGGCGATGAGATGTAGAAATAGGGCTTTTCGAAAATTTAAAAGAGAGCGGTTTGAGGGAAATTGGTGTCTGTACAAGTCTGCAAGAAACCTATGCAATCAGATGATGCGCAACGCTAAACGCCGACACATTCATGAAAATATCTCATTGTCCTCCCCCGCTAATATCTGGAAGTTCTTTGGAACCCTTGGTATTGGCAAGGCCCGTAGTGTTGTTCTGCCTAACACAATCGTGTTGGATGATTTAAATCGTCATTTCACCACCACTGTTAGTATAGATCATTCAACCATTTGTCAAACGGTAGATTACATTGCGGGTCTGCCTCGTCGCATTACTGACTCTTTTCATTTTTCTCCTGTTACTGAGATGAAATCAAAAAGATTATCCTCTCCATCAAATCCGGAGCCCTGGGACATGATGGCATCAGTCGTCGTATGATTGTCTCTATCCTAGATTATGTTATTTCTCCAATTACCCACATTATCAACTTTTCCTTTGACTCTAATCAATTCCCTTCCCAATGGCGTAGGCTTATGTCCGTCCTTTACCCAAAATCTCCAATCCATCCCATCCAACCCATTTTCGACCCATATCCATTCTTCCGTTCCTGTCCAAGGCAATCGAGGTCTGTGTAAAAACTATTTATATTTTATTTAGTGTATGTAAATATATTTATATGTTTGTAAAAGTATTCCTACAGCTATGTATATGTTTATTTATATCTATATAAGTATATATTATATGCCTAAATATATTTATATTGTTTTTTTACATCTTTTGTTACCGCAGCTAATTGCACCTACCATGTCCTCTCTGCACCACCCTATGGTTGACTGGTAGAGAATGCCTTAGGCATTAAGTCCGCCATGTAATATATTGCAAAAGTTTTAATAAATAAATAATAAGTCACAACTACACATGTCAGTTAAGTACCTGTCAGAAACACGATTCTCCCTAGGGCGGAAAAGTACTACTTTCCACCCGCTCCTTAGGCAACTTCAGACCTACTTTCGGAGTATGAGGAATGAAAAAACTATTACTGCTCATGTTTGACTGGTCGGAGAACAATATTGGCAGTTGTAGTTGCACGTTGTGTGCCTAGTTTGGTTTTTAGGGTGGGCTAGGTTGAAGACGTTGTGAGGCGCCCTGCATTATTCCTTGACAGTATTATCATGATGACGACTACGACGATTAAAGGGACTAGGTAGATTGTTTGTACTAAATAAATGTAATAATAATGTAAGTATCTTATTTTTTGTTTGTAATAATTATTGTCATAATAATAATAATGTACTGTAACAATAATGTAAAACATTGTTTAAAATAATTGCTGTTACTAAAAAAATATTGGAATAAGCCGTTATTATAATCATTTTTATTCTTCATAAATAAAAATATTTTCAACAAGGAGCATTTTTTTTCTCAAAATTTCTTGGATTGATTTAGAAGCGCTTAGTTTTACAGACTAACATTAGTATAAGGAACATAATGCACTATGTGTTCATTCTGGGCAGCACTTGGTCCAACTCCCATACAAAGACTGTCAATGTCCTTTATCATGGACGTTATTTTTACAAACTAGTTTATAAAGCTCAATTTTACAAACGCTTGTTTTTAAAAAAAACTGCATTCCGCTACCCTACGCACCTTTATGATAATTATAATATTTTAAACCAATGTTTATGAAATACGTTCTGTTGCTTAATACTATCTACTTAAATAAAACTTTAATCTGACCTATCATACCCACACTCTTCAATCACATAAATAAAAACATATGATCGAAGTTTACACTTAATAAGTTATTTTTAATAAGCCAGTAACTAGACTAATAATTTAACAGTAGGTAGTAAGTTATTGCCTTTATCACTGTTTGTAATTTTATTTAACATGTTCTATGTTCCGTTACAACTTCTGTAGGTAAGTACAACAGTGCTTTTTATTATTGTATCTGATTGACCATAGGTACTCTACCTACCACGTAGGTACAGACCTGTGGTATATGCATAGGGCAAGTAGGTACTACAGTAAACCACGTAAAATTTAAACCATCACACAGCATTGTTGTGTACCTATTTAAAATCATTTTTTTCTATTCTGGTGAAAATGCAGGTTTGTTAGCTATATGTTAGCATTAAAAAAATGTTAATTTTCCTAAAGAGTATTAAGAAACATAAAGACACACTCACGACTATTATACCCTAAGGGGTAGTCAGAGAATAGGCAATGAGGACCTTAAAATTATGAAACTGGATTGAACATCTGATTGTTAAAATTAAAATACTTACATATTAGAAAGTAATGGTTTTAAATTAACCGCCCAAAGAGCTCTCAGACCGTCAACACACATAAATATATATTTTTTCGCGTAGTACAAAAGTAGGACAATAAAATCTATACTTACCTACTTAACTTTGCTTTAAGTACTACAAAATATAAAATACAGGTGAATTTTTTAAGAGGGTATGAAGCGAATGCAAGATTCCGAAACTACGAAGAATAGCGAAAAAACATAAGGAGTCTTCTTGGGCGGGTAAGGGTGGATTCGACCAAGCTAGAGTAAATTTTATTATTAGATTAAATCGCCAGATAAGCGTGAGTAACTCGAAATTACGTTTTACCACGCACTATTCTCAGAGTAGCTTGCCTATTCGGGAATAGTCACTACACCACCGTTCAGCGGGGAATAACAAAGATAATCCGAGAGTATTTTAATTAGTCGCCTTATACGACACCCAAGGTAAGAGATGGGTTGTTAGTTTTATTATAATAATAAGTCACAACTACACATGACAGTAGCTGTCAGAAAAACTATTCTCTCTAGGACGGAAAAGTACTACTTTCCACCCGCCCCTCAGGCAACTTCAGACCTACTTTCCGAGTATGAGGAATGAAAAAACATTGATATTCTATTCGACTTTGACAGCTACAGTTATTTCAATAAAAGACAAAATAGAGTTGTCAGGACTTTGCCTTTTAAATAGTTTGTATCTAGAACAATGACCATTGGTCGGATAATACTTAGGTTTATTCACCATGCGCGCATGCCATTCATTCAATAATGAAGAATAACAATTCCAATAGTAACTAATCTGTGGATTGCATGGAAAAATGTGATTTCTTTGTTCGAGAATAAAATCGTGTAATAGATAAATTCTTGGTATAGTTATTCTCGTATAAATTTAAGTTTGGTCGAATCCACCCGAACCTGTTGTATCTACCTATGCCAGTTTTTAGTATTTTGTTTTTTTTAAATAATGGTAGGTAGCTGCACCCGTCTAGTGTGCATAAATGTAAAGATTAATTAATTAACTAAGTATATATATTATTCTAAAAGTTGTGTACCTAAGTATATTTTCAAAAACCTGGGGCCACTAACCACTTGAAAAGAAAGGAAAAGCTGTCCTAGGTACAACACACAGGATGTACCTTGGACAGTGTCCGTTGTACCTTGGACAGAGCAGGTTCAAATCGAGATAAACACTTTTATTACTTCATCATCATCCACAGCCTGACTTCACCCACTGCTGGGTATAGGCTTCTCTTCGTATGTGCCACTGTTGACGGTCCCGTGCCAATCTCATTTATTACTTACTTTACTTTTATTAGGTATAATTTATTTATTTTCCGTTGAAATAATATTAGCATTTGCAATTAACAATAATTACAGTTATTAACAATAATATTTACCTACTTACTTATAGTTTTGTATTGTTTTTTAAATTAGCCTCACCCGTCTATTTTGTGCTAATTATTGTTGACAATATCATCGTCATCGTCGTGACAGGTCATCGAATTAGGTAAGCGTAATTTTAACATGCAACCAAATTTTTTTTCATATCTCTATTTTTTTTATTTAGAACCTCTGAATTAACCAAAATACTTAGATTACTAAAAAAAGAAATTATGAATCGCAACTAACTTTACGCTAATGTTGACAATGACGATTCAAATGCCATACACAACACTACGATTCTTAGACGTGTGGGATTTTTGAAAAAAACACGATTGTTCTAGGTACAATTCTGTCGAAAGTACAACAGGCTTACAGGCCCTACTGCAATTTACCTACTGAAACTGCATCGTTTTGACGTTTATATTTAACTACAGGTACTTTATGGCACATTAATACTTAGTAGGGTAAGAATGGGTAATGCCGGTCAGGCGGCAATACCGAGCAACACATTGCCTCCTAAATTAAGCATAATACGAGCACGCACACATCCATAAAAGGTGACGTGACATAGCTCCGCACACCCGCTTCAATGTCCGCTCAGTTCTGAGCATTCGTTGAGGAGAGGCGCACGTCAGTTGCTTTCCCGCCAAATTGATCTAATTTTTCATCTTACGAAAATAAGAAGTTGGTACATGTTTTTCTAATAATCTGTAGATTGCTATTGTAGAAGTGTGTTAACAAACTATCTGTGTTTACCTAAATATACTTCTTTTTCAATTACAACTAACGGTATTTTAGAATAATCATTGTATTCAAAATAACATAGATGCGGGCAATGCCGGTCAGAGTGACCGGTATTACCATTACCAACACATAATTCTATATACTTTACTAGCAGCCCGCCCCAGCTTCGCACTGGTAAATTTTTTTTTTTAATATAGCCTATGTAGTAGTGCTAATGTAGCATTCTAATGGTAAATGATTTTTTTCTCGATAACAGCATTCAATTGTCATAACTGGAACTCATCTAAAATAAACTTTTTTGGAAAAGGAAAATAGAAAACAAGCAAAAATAAATAAAACTCAGGCTGGAACTAAAACCAAAAAGACTGTTAGACAGAATGACGCTAAAAAAACTAAAAAATCCTATCGTCAAAAATAAACCTGCAGAAAAAATAAAGAAGGAAATGGAACTGATAGGTTTCTATCAGTCAAAAAAAGAATACTATTAAGAAAAAAAAGAATACTTACCTAAAAATACAGATAATAGGAGAGTTAAGAGAAAAGTTCTGCAAGATAAAGAAAGTAACACATCAAACTCGGATATCGATATGGACGACTTACGAGAAGACGATGATACAGACATCGATGAAGATCGCCAGGATAAATGTATTATCTGCGATGATAGGGGCCGCGACAATGAATTGTGGTGTAGGTGTGTTTTTTATGGGCTATGGGCTCATGAAGAATGTTCAGGGTTCGATTCTCCTAGGAACTTTAAGTATGAATATACATCAACGGTGCTTGACCGGTGTTAGACACGTACTGACCGGAATTAACAATACGTGCGTTTAATACCGGTAACGATATTGTTTTTTAAAATGTTGATTATGCCAAATGTTTAATTAATAGATACTAATCTCTATTGTTGCCATAATGCTAGAAGACTGATTAAAGTTTAATTTGTTAAAAACTCCATAAATAAATAAACGATATTTTCCGAAATATGATTGTTTTGCCTTAAGTGACCGCCATTACCCATTCTTACCCTACTACCACAGTCTAAACCTTTTAGATTGTGGTACTACCGTGTATAGTCTGTATGGCATACCTAAACTATGAATCTGTTTGTTAAAAATCAATACTTTGACTTTGCTTCAATTACAAATTTTTCCCTAGGTATTCCTAATAGTTTCGGAAAATGCTTTGTGCAAAAGCATCTAGATGCTATAGATTAAGGAAATAATTATGATTTACCATTACCCATACTTAAAAAAATTAACTTAAATAGTTTTCACTTTACGTAAGTTTTTGTAAATTGACCGTCTCAAATATGCCACAATGCTAAGAATAGGGTTAATACGATTTCTCGAATGCACTTCTATACTTCTCATGAAAGGTGCTAGAAAAATACAAGTTTAATAAAATTGTAGCGGCTTAGCTCCCAAAAATAGCTAGATCTAGCTTTAAAGTAGCTAAGTTGGCAACACTGGCTCCGACTGATGGCAAACGGATGTAAGCACGCGCACTCACGGTCATATTGAACTGATGCAAACGAACTGAAGCTAGCGGATTACGGTCCGCCCGGAAATATCCGTGGGTTGTCGTCAGTTAAAATTTTCAACTTATGATTTCACACTCACGGTCAGTTTTAGGATGTACGACCGTGAATGTCGAGCATTAGATCATTTTAATGCTATACGTAATACAAGTATCTATGCCGAACCACGTCACCGAGACATATTTTTTTTATAATTATTTCTTGACCTTATGGATACTTACTAGGTAGTCCTTCAGTCGTAATATTAGAGTTCATTGATTAGGCTTAAACTGATGATGATGAGTGATGATAATATGAACGTTTAATGCTAAATGATATCCCCCAAACCCCTTGAGTTCCAGTAAAGATGTGGGACTTTACTGAAATCTCGCACGGAGTTCTTGAGAGAATTTGAAAAGTGATGTCGCACTGTTTTGTTTTATTTGCCAACACTCATCTACACTTAACAGTAAACAATCCACCATTATTTCATATTAATATACGACAAAACACAAATTATAGAAAATAAAACAAAACTGCAGACATAACGCTTCACTTTCCTGCCAAGAAGTCCTCACCGAGACACTCAGACACAGACCAGATCCGAGGCACGATCACAAGCCCATGTTTGTGGGCATCTTAGAACAGCTAAATGGTAAGCCGTGACACTTGTGTTCTGTCGTCCACTGTACACCAACATCCGGTGCCGCTGCCTCCAGTGACGGGCCGAGCCTCCAACGCAGGAGGCATTATGGTGCAGATCGATAGGCCCACCAAATGGTTGCCATGGCGACGGCGGCCCACGGAGCCTACCAAAATAATGGGTCGCGTGACACGGATTATCTGCGGGTCAACAATATTATGATATTTTGAAATAACAGATTTGAAATTATTGACATAGGTAGGTACTTACATTTCTTTTATTCCGGTTATCGAGTAGTATTTGGTCTTAGAACGTCCTCCATTCCGGAGTCGCCCACTTGATTATTTTTGCGAAAATATTTCTACAAAAAGTAGTAAAATCGAGTACTTGGGTATTTTAATGCTGTTTGCTACGTTTGATGACTGACATCCAATTTCTTGTTAATAAAACGTTTGTAATGTAAGTGTTATTTTAATTTTTATTATAAAAACTAGCTTTTGCCCGGCTTTGCTCGTGTGTTTGTCGATCGATACAGGAAGCATCCACGTAAAACGAAAGTTATAGATAATAAGTTATCTTCTAAATACCTAAAGGTTAAATAGGTCCTACAGGAAAAAAGTGAGCTGTCGGAGCTGTATTGACCTGTGTGGTGGCGGCTTATTATTCAAAGAATCCTACCAACTCATCTCTTCCATTGGGTGTCATAAAAGGCGACTAGCGGACTGAAGAGCGCACATAGGTACATTCAGCAGCATAGATAGGCTGACCCCATCACGCTTAGCATAATGCGTAGTTTATTTGGTGAAACACAGCAGACCAGTGGCAAAGTACTGCTTTTGCGGTCCTCATAAAAATCGTGAATATGCCACGATATTAGAAAGGCGCATCTAACTTTTTTTCCGGATTTGAGTTATATATGCTGGAATCAGAAAAAAAAGCGCATCTACCAATCTTATGGTTGGTCTACGCTAGACGAACCGAGCACGAGCGGAGCACGAGCCGAGCCAAAAGTTGTGTAGTGTGGACCGACTTACGAGCCTCGAACGAGCGCGCTTTGAGCGTTTGGCTCGTGCTCGACTGTGCTCCGCCTATTGTCGGATTTTTGACGAACACAAAGGGATTTGTATCACGAAAACTATGTTCGAGGAGAATGATTGTTGTAGGCTCGTTGTAGTTTGTACGTCCACACTTGACGCCGCGAGAAGAGCGGCTCGGCTTGCGCTCAGCTCGCGCTCGGCTCGTCTAGCATTAACCCATTTTTAATAACTTATTTTGCTTACGAAAAGTATCGATGGTACTTAATTAAAGAGGCGCAAGTATCTAGGAACGTCTAGGCTTGGTTAGTAGGGCGGCTAGCGAGTTACCGAGTCTAAGGCTGACCTCACACAGCCGGAATGGAGATCAGATTTTTTTTTTTTATACTAAGCCCGGCAAATGACCCCACTCCACCTGATGTTAAGTAGAAATGAGGTCCAGGCGCGAGGACAACTGGTGCAGCGTAAGAGACGTAGCATCAGTCACCCTCACTCTGCCGGCCCACAAAGTGCTTCTTCACGCCTCGTTTGAAGGACCCTATGTCATAGGTAGGAGGGAATACGTGTGCTGGCAGACTATTCCATCTTTTGGAAGTGCGGCAAAGAAACGAGTCACCAAATTTCTTTGTGCGAGATGGAATGTTAGAGACTGTAAATTGGTGACTCCGCAGAGCAGCACGCGTACTCCTATGGAGGAAGGGAGAAGGAGGGATGAGGTCAAAGAGTTCTTCAGAGCACTCGCCATGGTATAAACGGTACAAGACGCTGAGTGACGCAATATCTCTACGCAATTGCAAAGGCTCGAGAGTTTTAGTGACCTCTGCATTGCCGATAATGCGCACAGCGCGGCGCTGCATTCTGTCCAAGGCATCGAGAAGGTACTTTGCGGAGCCGTCCCAAAGGTGAGAGCAATACTCCACGCAAGACCGCACCTGTGTCTTGTATAATAGACACAACTGATCAGGCGTGAAGAATCGCCGCACCTTGTTCAGGAGACCGAGTTTACGTGAGGCATTTTTAATCACGGTTTCGATGTAGTCCTTTTGGTTCAGATCGCAGCGGATATCCATACCGAGCATGTTAATACTGCTCTGCAGGCCTAGAGATGTACCCTGAAGAGAGGGAAGGGGAAGGAATGGCGACTTTTTCGCTGTGAACGCGCACACCTGTGTTTTCTTGGCATTGAACTCCACCAGATTATCGGAGCCCCATTTAGAAATAAGGTCCAACACCCGATCGAGCTCAATGACAAGATTTGCTCGCTTCATTTCGGTGTCTACCCGCCCAGCCGTTGGGTGCCCGTTATATCCCCCATGCACTGTGCTATCATCTGCATAGCAATGAATGTTTCCAAGAGGAAGCATGTCATTGATATGCAGAAGGAACAGCGTGGGGGATAGAACGGAGCCTTGAGGAACACCAGCGTTCACTGACATGAACCGCGAAGCGCATCCATCCAAAAGTACACGGATTCTACGCTCATGCAGGAAGCTGGCAATCCAGGTACAGAACTGAGCGGGCAAACCGTATGCCGGGAGCTTGGAGAGAAGAGCTTTGTGCCAGACCCGATCAAAAGACTTGGCTATGTCAAGGCTAACTGCCAGTGACTCGCCACGCTTGTCAATAGCCTCACCCCAGAGATGTGTGACGTACGCTAGAAGATCACCCGTTGACCGTTTTGGCCGAAACCCATATTGACGATCGTGAATTAGGGAGTGATCTTCTAGGTATCGAATAAGCTGTTTGTTCAATATTCGTTCTAGGATCTTATACAACACTGAAGTTATGGCTATAGGGCAGTAATTAGTCGGATCTGACCGATCTCCTTTTTTAGGGATCGGTTGCACATTAGCCTCTCTCCAAGATTCCGGCACATAACCCGAAGAGAGCGAGAGACGGTACAGACGCGTTAACACAGGGGACAACTCCGCTGCGCACATTTTCAGGACTATTGCTGGGATGCCATCAGGACCGTTAGCTTTCCGGACATCGATTGACTGCATTTCCGCACGGACATCACACTGCCTGATTTTAATATCAGACATTGTGTGGCCACAGTGAGGAATTGAGGGTGGCTGTGCATCACAGTCATCGATCCGGGAGTTAGCCGCAAAGAGTTTGGCCAGGAGATCGACCTTTTCCTGCGGCTTGTGAGCTAAAGTTCCGTCAAGACATCTCAGTGGTGGCAGCGAGGGTTGGCAGAAGTTGGATTGCACGGCTTTGGCCAGACGCCAGTAGCTACGGCTGCCCGTAGGATGCGTCAGGAGTTCTTGGCCTACTCGTGCAACGCGCTGGGCATCCGCTCTAATGTAGGCCCTCTTACACGACTTGGTGGCATTATTATAGGCTGCTTTTAGCGAGCGAGTTTCGGGAGCCCCATGAGCTTTACCTCTGATCCAAGCGCGGTGTGCCGTCTGTTTGCTCTCAACAGCGCTGGCACACTCGCGATTGAACCAGCGGTTGCGTCTGCCTTTGCTGATAAGATAGGAGTGTGGAATATAGTATTCCATTCCTAATACTATCTCATCAGCAACGGCAGTGGCGCTAGCGGTCGGGTCCTTCCCACTAAAGCAGCGTTGCCTCCAAGGGACGGATGCAAAATACTCCCGCATCCCGTCCCGTTCAGATTTGAATTCAGAAAGCCATTCCGGCTGTGTGAGGCCAGCCTAAGAGCTATCAAAACTGATTTTGATGGAACAGATAAAGAAATGAACTTGCTAAAAATTTCCTAGGCAAGTAAATCATCACACCACTCTCCTCATCACTAGGGCATCAGACGTAAAAATAAAATCGTGGGGCGCGTGAAATTTCTGTCAATAGTCAATCGTCCATATCATTATAAATGCTGATAACTTATACAGGTTATGCTAAGCCCCACGATTTTATTTTTCGTCTGATCTATGCCCTAGAGTGATGAGGATAGTGATGTGATTATGTGATGACTTGTCTTGGACCTTTTAAATTATTTTGTAGCTTGTAGTATCTACTACCTACATTATCTACATGATCATTATCTTTCTTTTCAATAAAACTGTTTAACTTAAACAATTTTTTTTCAATATTTCGGTTTTTTTTTATTTTTGTGTTATACTTATAAAGCCCTTTCATTTGATACACATATTGAGGTGGTTGAACAAAAAAATGTAATCCACCATTTTGTGGAGGTGGCCATTTTGGATTTACAATGATACTGAATATATAAATTAACTGCTAGAAACCGCAAGAAGCTTCAAGGGCTGGCCAGATTTAGTGTTTTAAACGTCATGACAAAATTGATAAAAAAGGTACCTATATGTGTTTTTTTTCATTTTCAATTCAATAATTCATTTTGTCAGTTTTAATTGGATAGTCTTTGTGTATCTAATTTATTTTAAAGCAATAAAATAAGAAAAATAAAATGAAAAACCATTAAAAATAACGATTATTTACAACGAGCGGGCAACGGCCGGCCGGCCGGCCGACCGTCTGTTGAACCATTCGCATCAGCTGGGCGATAAGTACCCACGTTAGTCTGCAATGAGACCATTTTTGTCATGTTTTAAACACTTGACCTGACCAGCCCTTGAAGTATCTTGCGGTTTCTAGCGGTCACCTTATATATAATAGTATTGTCATCAGAACTAAAGGTGTGTACCAAATTTCAGATCAATCGGTCAGCAGGAAGAGGGCAAAATCATAAGTACTAAATTTTAACCAACATCATCATCAACAAACAGGTCAAGCTAAATAAAACAGTTTAATAATGTAAACAACGTCTTACAGTGTCTTTGAATAAAAAGAAAAAGAAAGACTATTAAATACTACTAATAAAAATATGATGCAAGAGCAGACTAGCCTCCACAGGCGGCACCCGTTCGCGAGTATGACATGTGAATCAGCAATCGCTTCGCTCAACCATGTTTTAGGGAACGTAACGACACGACGCACATGCCACCACCGCAGAGACACTTTGAGAGAGTATGACACACTAGAGTTTATTTGAAATACTTTAAATACAAAAATACTTTGTGGTCCATCATCATCATCATCATCATCGTCATCAGCCAGAGGACGTCCACTGCTGGACAAAGGCCTCCCCCAAGGATCTCTACCACGACCGGTCTTGTGCTGCTTGCATCCAGCGGCTACCCGCGACCTTCACCAGATCGTCGGACCACCTTGTTGGAGACCTACTCACACTGCGTCTTCCGGTGCGCGGTCGCCACTCGAAAACCGTTCTGCCGGCCATCGGTTCCACGGGCGATGTGCCCTGCCCATTGCCACTTGAGCTTGGCGACTCTTTGGGCTATGTCGGTTACTTTAGTTCTTCTACGAATCTCCTCATTTCTGCTTCGATCCCGTAGAGAAACCCCGAGCATAGCCCTCACCATTGCTTTTTACGTGATTTTGAGCCTGTCTATTAGGCTAGGTTTTTTGGACGAGAAGATGTTTTATAGTATAAGCTACTACGAAATATCTTCTCGTCCAAAAGAACGCTGCCCAGCCGAGAAGAATTCGACGATTGACCTCTTTCTAAAGTTGAACCAACCTAACTGGACCGTTTGTCCCAGGTATACATATTCGTCAACAACTTCAAGAGCAGTGTCTCTAACCTTCAGAGGAGTGGGTACGACACGTGAGTTACACATGATTGTCGTCTTCTCCATGTTCATTTCAAGGCCCACTTGTTGAGAGACTCTGTTGAAATCACCGAGCATTGTGCCGAGGTCCTACAGGGTCTCAGCCATGACTACTATGTCGTCGGCGATCGAAGGTGACTGATGTACCTACACGCCGTTAATATTGATGCCGAGCCCTCTCCAGTCCAGAAGCTTAAACACGTCCTCCAGTGAAGCAGTGAAGAACTTAGAGATATGACGTCTCCTTGTTGCACTTACTCTGCAGCCGGACTGGCTTCGAGCTATGGTCCTGAAGGCGAACTGTCATAGTTGCGTTTTCGTACAAACACTTCAACACTTCGATGTAGAGTTTCTCCCGTGTTTTTTTTTAGCAACGACACGTGTTGTAAGACTCCATTTTAACTCAATTTACCGTACAAAAATAAATATAATTTTTAAATATATACTACTTTAAATTGGCTTAATGCTAAACGCGAAGCCATTAATTAAGATTAATAATAATAACACTTCGATGTACCGGTAGTCAATTTAGCACCGCTGGAGAGACTGTAGCACGGCCCATGTATCGATCTAATCAAAGGCTTTCTCATTGTCCACAAATGCTAAGCAAAGTGGGTGGTTTTACTCTTCGGTCTTCTGTATTCAGCAAAAGTTTCCGGAACTGGCCACTTACTTAAACAATATTTAAAAAGTAATTACAACTGTGCTCGCGGTGTCGTCGGCATCAAATTTGGTGTGGAACATAGCAACAGGCGACGAAACATGCATTTATTGCTACGATCCCAAAACAAAGCAGCAATCTTTCAAGATGAGCCGAAACCAACTAAAGCGGCGCGCCTGAAAAGTGCATCTAAGCGGATGATTGCTTCTTTTTTTAATAAAACTGGACACGTGGCTACTGTTGCTTTAGTGAATCGTCGTACCGTGAAAAGTGACCGGTACACGACCAAACAACGAACGACGAACTCCGTAAAAATAACCGTAAACGCCGTGTCATCTTGCACCACGACTATGTAGTTCCCACACGGCCGGACAGACAAACGAATTTTTGAAGGTGAAAAACGTAGAACTTATGAGCCATCCTGCATACAGTCCCGACATGGCACCTTGTGACTTTTTTCTATTTCCAAAAATTAAGAACCAATTACTCGGTCTACGATTTTCATCACCAGAAGAGGCTGTCGAAGAGTTTGAAAAACACGTTTTTAAAGTCACCACGGAGGAGTGGCACAAAGGTTTTCAAAATTGGTTTAATCGAATGAAAAAGTGCATTTACGCAAAAGGAGAATATTTTGAGAAACCATTAATTCATTTTTAACCTTTAATAGTATTTTTTTTTTATTCATTCCGGAAACTTTTAGTGCGCCTGCTGCAGCGTATGTAATGAGGTCTCACAGTGCGTTTGGACGCACAGGGTCTCAATAACCTATTCATAAACAGTACTTGAGTGGCCACCGGCGCTATGCGTCCCTTAGAATGAACGCATAGTTATGGTAGCCAGGCTTGTCATACGAAACGCACTGAGAAATGTCTTACTTCGCATAGCATTTCTACTTGACAAATGTTTGTGAATACGGGTGGAAGTGGTCATAACCCTATGGTGCTGAAGCCTTTTCGGAATCCGGCTTGTTCGATTGGCTGGAAGTCATCAAACCTGCGTGCGAGACGATTAGTTATAACTCTCGAAAACAGCTTATAAACGTGACTTAGAAGTGATATGGGCCTGTAGTTCCTCAGTAGGGTCTTGTTGCCCTTCTTAAAGAACAACACAACCACGCTTTCATGCTACGCTTCTGGCGTTCTACCTCCAAGTACGACAAAATTAAATAGTTTCTGAAGAGCTGCGAGTACCGGTCTTCCGTCTGCTTTCAGAAGCTCATCCGTGATTCCGTCAGCACCCGATGCCTTGTTGATCTTAAGCTGCTTGAGAGTCACACCAATCTCTTACAGGCTGATGTCCGGGATATCTTCGGTGTAGTGTTGGGTTAGCTTAGCTGAAGCTTAGCTGTAGTTCGGTGTAGTCTAGGGTCTGTAGCTAAGCTTTGTACTGGTGAGTCAGGTGGCCGCGTTGATGTGTATAGCTGTCCATAGAACTTCTCGACCTCTCCCATAACTTTGGACTTGGACGTGACAGTTCTGCCGCCATCGGTTTGTAGCGTCGTCAGTTGGCTCTGCCCAATACACAAATCTCTTGCAAGCACTTTTGAACCTTTGTTACGCTCGATATAGTTTCTTTAATACGGTCGGTATTAAATCGGCGAATGTTGCGAGTCAAAGACCAAAGTTAACTTTGTGGTTAGGTTTATCCAACATTACCAGTCAAACAGATCTGGAAACCCTACAATATTTAAAGGATGAGTGCACCTTTTACGACACCTAACGGAAGAAAGGGATTGGTAGTATTATTGTGATGAGCCCATCGCCGCTCTATGCTGTAGGATCTAGTTGCAGTCTTGAGTCCGTTAGTTGCCTTTTACGACACCCAAGGGAAGAGACGGAAAGACTGCACATACATCCAACAGCATAGAGCGGCGATGGGCTCATCAAAATAATACACCATCCCCTCTCTTCCCTTGGGTGTCGTAAAAGCAACTAACGGGTTAATTTTTAATAAAATAAACCAATAAAATTCATACGTATTGGATTGTTTTATTTTCTAGCATTCGTGGTGATAAGCAGAGTGTAACACATGGCGCTAAAACCCATTAAAACTCGGTTTCTATTTACTCCCTCGCTAAAGCGCGGGAGTAAAACTACCTCGTATATAATGGGTCATTTTAGCCCCTTGTATAACAATATTTAGCTAGGGTTGGCTGGAAGAGATCTCTTCTAGAGATAAGCTCACCTTTGTATATGTCTTTTGTAACGTTTTTTTCAATATGTTTTATATGTGCAATAAAGGATTAATAATAGAATTTTATATAAACTATTTCATTCCTCATACACTGAAAATAGGTCTGAAGTTGCCTGAGGAGCGGGTGTTAAGTAATATTTTCCGCCCTAGGGAGAATAGATTTTCTTACAGGTACTGTCATGTATAGTTGTGACTTATTGTTAAAATAATACTAACAACCTATCTCTTCCTTTGGGTGTCGTAAAGACTGCATATGCATACAACAGCATAGAGCGGCGATGGGCTCATCAAAATAATACTACCAACCTCTTTCTTTCTTTGGGCTTTCTTTCCTTTGGTGTCGTAAAAGGCGACTAACCGACTAAAGACTGCACATGCATCCAACAGCATATAGCAGCGATGGGCTGATTAAAGTAATACTACCAACCCATCTCTTCCCTTCGGTATCATAAAAGGCGACTAACGGACTAAAGACTGCACATACATCAAACAGCATAGAGCGGCAATGGCTTCGTTAAAATAATACTACAAACCCCTCTCTTCCCTTGGGTGTCTTAAAAGGCGACGAACGGACTAAATCCATTTATGTTTTTGTTTTTACTTTCCTTATATTCGTAATGAAAAGCACAGTGTTTACCTCGGGTGAAAGACTTATTTACTCCCTCGAACTATTAGCACCCTCGCTACGCTCGGGCGCCTAACCCCGTCTCGGGAGTAATTTTTTTTTTTATAATAAGCCCGGCAAATGACCCCACTCCACCTGATGTTAAGTGGAAATGAAGTCCAGGCGCGAGGACAACTGATGCAGCGTAAGAGACGTAGCATCAGTAACCCTCACTCTGCCGGCTCACAAAGTGCTTCTTCACGCCTCCTTTGAAGGACCCTATGTCATAGGTAGGAGGGAATACGTGTGCTGGTAGACTATTCCATCTTTTGGAAGTGCGGCAAAGAAACGAGTCACGAAATTTCTTTGTGCGTGATGGAATATTAGAGACTGTAAATTGGTGACTCCGGAGAGCAGCACGCGTACTCCTATGGAGGATAGGGAGAAGGAGGGATGAGGTCAAAGAGTTCTTCAGAGCACTCGCCATGGTATAAACGGTAAAAGACGCTGAGTGACGCAATATCTCTACGCAATTGCAAAGGCTCGAGAGTTTTAGTGACCTCCGCATTGCCGATAACGCGCACAGCGCGGCGTTGCAATCTGTCCAAGGCATCGAGAAGGTACTTTGCGGAGCCGTCCCAAAGGTGAGATACGCTACTTTCACCCCTAGGGTAACAATGTACTATTATCGGAATTGTGAAAGTTCCGTAACTTACCTACAATATCCCAACCAACCAACGCTCTAGCCGCTGTCATCTAGTTTTGGATACTGAGGACCTGCTCGTCACAAGTTTTATTGATCATTCGATCACGTTTACGAAAATGAATATTTGTATCTTGTGGAAGCAGCGCCTCCTGGCGACAAACGAGGCGAGTTACAATTTTGTCATACAAAATATCATGATCGATAGTGGAAAACAATAGGCCGTCTGGAGTACGATTTTGTAAAGCTCGATTGTAAACTCGCCTCTCACTTCGACCCTCACGGATGATTGAGGATGATACGACGGATTTGATACGTCCTTACGGATTCTGGCTCGAGTTATCAAATCCGCATTCTCTAAATTTGACTATATGCTAAACTTGACGAATGTCACTTTTGATCAGAACGTGAGACTCGAAGTGAGAGGTGAGTTTACGATCATGCTTTAGAGAATCGAAAGGCAAAAATTCAACCAATTTACGATCGAATTTCAAACCAGAGGGTTAAGAAGTTGCAGCTTGCTTGCTTGAAACGTCTATGTCGCCTTATAGTATTGATTTTGCCGAGCCATTTACATATTTAGTATTGAAATCACGTAAAGCATTCGAAGGACGTTGTAGTATTGGGTATCTGTGGTATTATAGGGTACCGGCGGTATTATAAAGACGTAGCTTTGTTTATGCAGCGAGTTCGTTCCAAACTCATACAATAAAGTATTTTCCTTTGAGGAAAAACCAGCCAAAGATTACTTTTTTTATTTTTCTTTTTCAGGCTTGATAACTTATTATTCACGGAGCCAACAAGAGGCATGAAATGATTATCACCATAATAATCGTCCTTTAAACTTCGGGCCATCACCACAGATTAAGTAATACATATTACCATCACCCACCGTACTGGCCCGTAGCCAGTTTTAACGACTGCCATTTTACGACAACCTACTGATACCGGAGATCGGTGACGTAAGTAGTCGTTTCAATTCCGGTCAAAAGTACCCTAAACCGACGAGCATGTATGAAGGACGTTATGAGAGTAAATTAAGCAAAGGATGTGATTCAAGACCGTAGCAAAAGGAAATAGTTTTGGTTCTGCGAGAAACGGGCGTGTTGTATGTATATGTCGTGGCCATATCGTAAAATTGGCCATATCATGAAATTCTCGGCTATATTATTAGGTTAGGTTCGAACATGATCATTAAATGAAATATTTTGAGCATTTCATGATATGGCCAAATTTACGAAATGGCCAATTCATATACATACATAGAGTCACGACTATTGTCCCTAGAGAGTTAGTCAGAGACTAGGCAATGAAGACCGTAGAAGCAGTCTTCTGCCATAGTCCACGTTTCACCAAACACAACTGATAGTATGTATGTATGTACTTTTAATGTTCTAAATTGTTCCAGTTCTTTCATACCTATACGAGATGTAGGGGAGAGTGGGGCAAGACGGGGTGGGGTGCAAGACGGGACGACCGATCTTGAGTGCGAACGAATTAGCCGATCAGGATCGTTTTAGCACCTGACTTCGCGCTGCCATTACGGCAATCAGTCATCGAAGTGAGCGGACAATGACACCACGCGTTTTATTTGTTTTCTTGAAAAACCGGTTTTTGCCAAATAGCTAGTGAGTTTTATATACTATATAGGCCGTGTAATTTCCGTAAATAATAACACCTCGGAATTGATTTAAATGTTATCAAATGTGACAATAACTACACTAACAGGTAAGAACTTGTTTTTCTCTGTGCCGTGTATTGGTTTTATTATGTTATTTTTTAAATTTGTTTCAGCATACGGAGGCAAGATGGGGTAGGAAGAAGGTAAGTGGCATACAAATCAATATTTGGTGTTGTAAGTCCGCAACAAAAATAATGTCCCTTCCCGTAACTAGAAAAACATCTCGCGTAACTAAAAAACGAGGAAAATACGCGGTGATCACATCTTCACCGTATACAAATTAATCAGAAGAAACAAAAGTACGAAAGAGAAAAGGAACAAAAAAACAAGCGGAGGAGGATAAACAGCGAAAAAAAGAGTTGACGGAACTTAAAAAAATTCTAAAAACCTGCAACTAAGAAGAAAAAAGGGGCTAAGAATAGATCATTAAACGAGAATAGTGACAGCGATACTGAAAATTTACCTTGTTTATTTTGTTAAGGCCTATATTTTGACTCAAATGAAGGCTGGGCTGCTTGTTCAGCATGTTTGGACGACGTAGATGCAGATACCATGTTCACTTGTGAACATTGTGAACAGTAAATAGTAGTTTGCTGCGTGCCCCATCTTGACCCTATGGGTACCCCATCTTACCCACGGGGGTAAACCATCTTACCCTAAGGGTGGGGCATAAAGGTGTATTTCTACTTTTTGATTTTTTAATTTTTTATTATGTTGATTAGACTGCCAAATACACGTCAACAATGAAGACTGATTATCAAAGAAGAATAAAACCAATTAATAAAACTCATTGCGGTCAATTTTATTTACCATCAAGCCTTAAGGACCCCGTATTACCCACTCTCCCCTATGTTAGCAAACTTCAGTGTCACATAGGTACTATGCATACTGAAAATGTATGATTGCGTTTGGCAATTAAACCACCTTTTCTTCATATCATTATTTATTTACAATGGTGAAACTATGCAATATCTTAAAAAACATCACAATATCAAAAACCCTCATGGTTAGTCTCTCCATGTTGGCACTTCAGACCGATCCCCTAACTCGACGTTTTAAAAAAAGATATAGATAAATTAATAAATTATCACAACGTGGAACCTGCTAGTGTACTAATATAGTGTGGCGGCGCCACCTACCTGCATGACGGAGCACATAGTTCGACACGAAGCAACATAGTACCAACCGTGTCAACAGATGGCGCCACAAAAACCAACTCAGCGATATCTCCATACTACGACAGGAAATAGTATGGGAAGCCTGCATCGCGGTAGCGAAGTTGGATGATGCGGTAGTTGGACGATTTCAAGAGGTGCATAGTCACGGGGATCCGACTTCGCACATACGAAGAGTCAAGACACTTTGTGATAAAATGGCCAGGGAACAGTCGTCGCCATCCAGCTACTGCTCAGCTGAGCTAGCAACAGTCACAGTTTCATCAAGGCTGCCGGAATTTTGGTGTGATCAACCTCGTCTGTGGTTCGTACAGTGTGAAGCCATTTTGACGCCACAGAAGTTAAGCGACGAGGAAAAAATTAATCTGGTGGTAACGAAACTTGTTAAAGACGTCATCAAACAAGTCAGCGATATTTTATTGAAAGTTCCCGATACTAAGAAATTTGAAACCTTATAAACGAAACTTCTAACCGTATACGAAGAATCCGAAAATCGCCAATTACAGAAATATTTAAGCGACTTAGAACTGGAAGACCAAAAACCATCACAGCTGTTACGGTATATGCGTGATCTCGCCAGAGGTAAAATACCGGACGAGACTCTAGGTATGATGTGGCAAAGTCATTTACCATCATCTATTCACGCAGTTTTGGCTGTAAATGTTGTCAAAGACCTAGAAAACTTATCGGCTATGGCTGATACAGTATTAGAAAATACACGATCCCTGCAGCTATCAGAGGTTTCTACAGCCAGCACTATCCACTCAACCATCGACGTCAGACGAGTTTTGCAATACAAATAGCACAACTGAGTTTGCAAGTGATGGAAATGCAAAGATCCAAATCTAGGCAAACAAATTTTAATTTTAAGCGGCGCTATAATAGTCGGTCTGCGTCAAGGGGCCGAGCAATGAAACACAACACCAGCAGTCACTCGAACAGATTATGTTACTATCACCAACGCTTTCGCCATAGAGCTCGGCAGTGTGTAGAACCGTGTGAATGGATTAATATCACTAATAAGAAGTCGGGAAAACTAAAAATGGTGCAGCCAGTGGCCGATGTCTGCACCATCTGCCCTTCCCATCGCCTATGCGTGACTGACTTAAACAGTGGTCTACGTTTTTTGGTGGACACGGGAGCGAATGTCTCAGTTTTGCCCGCGATCAAAAAACCTTATTCAAACAATGGCAGCGAGAACTATAAATTGTATGCAGTGAACCGCACATTCGTACTTATGGTACCAAAAATTTGGCATTAAATTTGAAATTAAGAAGACCTTACACTTGGACCTTCATATCGGCTAACATCAAACCACCTATTGGGTGCTGATTTTTTGAACTATCACAAGTTACTTGTGGATATAAACGGTCGAAAAATAATTAATTGAGTGACGAGTCTAAATGTCATTGGATCTATAGTGCATTATCAAGACGCAACAATTACAGATATGTCTAACAGATATGACTAATCCATTCAGTGATTTATTTTTAGGATATTCTGATATCACGAAACCGGTGTGCTACAAAGATACGCCAAAACATTCCGTAGTACATTATATCGAAACTACTGGACCACCTGACTTCGCTCGTGCACGTCCATTACCTCCAGAAAAATACGCCAAAGTAAAGAAAGAATTCGAGTACATGCAGCAGATAGGTATTTGTCGTCCTTCAAACAGCTGTTGGGCGAGCCCACTCCATGTTATACTGAAAAAAGGAACGGAGAACTGCGACCTTGCGGCGATTATCGATCTTTGAATGCCATCACAAAGCCAGACAGATATACGATTCCGCGAATTCACGATTTCACATATTTTCTGGGGGGAAAGAAAATATTTTCACGAATACCCCTTCATAGAGCCTAACATTTTATACCAGTCGCTACAGGAGATATCGAGAAGACAGCCATCATTACACCTTTCGTTCTTTTCGAATTTCATATTTCAAAAAAATTTTGCTTCCATATGTCAAAAAAATTATTGGAGGAGCCCATTGAAAACCAGCGTAAGGCTCCATTGGACCTGACAAAATGATGAATTGGCTACCTTTTTAGCTGCGGCCGTGAGAAATTGCTATTATTTTTAATAAGTGTTCTCATATTAATCTGTTTTTTTTTAAATCTATATTTTGATAAACTGTGATTGTTGTAACTGTCTCGTGTGTTTGTAGCTAAATAAACTAGTTTTCATTTCATTTAATTTTTCATTTCAATTTCCAAGAATGACATTAATTGGTCTTCGAAATGCTGCTCAAACATTCCAGCGTTTCATGAATAACGTCATGTTTCAAGGCCTAGACTTTCTATATAATTTCGTTGATGATACGATTATAGGACCAAGGTCAAATGAGAAGCATCGTGAATACTTAGAAATTGTTTTCAAACGTCTTAACCAGTACGGCATAACCATCAACATGTCTAAATGCGAGTTTGGCAAGAGTGAATTGGATTTTTTGGGTTATCGTGTATCAACTGAAGGCACACGACCGCTAGAAGACCGTGTCCAGGTCATAGCAGAATACCCTAAGCCCGAGACAGTCGAACAGTTGAGAAGATTTCTGGGAATGATAAAATTTTACAGAAAGCATTTGCCAAATGCGGCCAAATATCAGTCCGTTTTACATGCGTATTAACACAACTCGAATTGAAAGGACAAATCAAAGATTGATTGGTCTAGAGAAGCGGAAGAAGCTTTCGAGAGTTGCAATAATAGCCTCCGAGAAGCAGCTTTATTGGCCCACCCTGTAGCCAGTGAACCTTTAGCACTTTTTACAGACGCTTCCAACACCTGCGCTAGTGCTGTGCTACAACAGAAAGTGAACGCAATCTGGCAACCGCTCAGTATTTTCTCTTGCAAATTCAGTGAGGTTCAGACCAAGTACAGCGCTTATGACAGAGAATTATTGGCAATATATATGGCAACAAAGCGTTTCAGACACATGATAGAAGGTCTAAATGTAACTGTATATACAGATTATAAGCCACTGGTATACGCATTGCATGAAAAATCATCATGTGCTACCGACACTCCACGACGTTTGCGACATCTTGACTTTATCAGTCAGTTCTGCACATCGATAGAACATATACAAGAAAAATAAAATATCGTAACGGATACATTGTCAAGAATAGAAACGATAGACATGCCATCTCCACTCGACTACAATAAGATAGCGGATGCGCAAGAAAAAGACCAAGAGTTGAAACAATTACTCGATTTACAAAAAAATCAATTTCAAAACAGTCTACTATGGAAATTATATCAAGCCTACTCACTGTGAAACATCTAAACAATCGGTACGCCCGTATTTGCCAGAGCAGTTTCGTGTTACCGCTTTCAACGCTATGCATGGAATTAGTCATGCCGGAATACGCGCTACTAGAAAAAATATGGCAAATAGATTTTTTTGGACGTCATTAAACCAAGATGTAAATGATTGGACAAGAGTGTGTGTATTTTGTTAAAAATCCAAAATTCAATTCTACACTGTATCACAGAATAATATTACTGTTTCACCGTTGAAATCATTTCCGAAAAGCGATAGATTTCAATACATCAACATTGACCTCGTTGGACCTCTGTTGTATTGTCAAGGCTACAGATATATCTTATCAATGATTGACAGAGCCACGGGATGGCCAGAAGCGGTTTATTCACATTGGATTACACGTTTTGGCTGCCCCTTAAGATTGACAACCCATCAAGGGAGACAGTTTGAATCGCATCTGTTTAACAACCTATCTAAATATCTTGGAATACATAAAATACATACGACCGCCTACCACCCTCAAGCAAATGGCAAGGTAGAAAGGTGGCATAGAATACTTAAATGTCCAGACGAAATACTGAAAGTTGGGTAACAGAGTTACCAACCGTTTTACTGGGGCTTAGAGCCAGCCTACGGGATGACACTGAAAATTCTGCAGCTGAGTTGGTCTACGGCTCAACCCTAAAACTACCAGGAGATTTTTTTGAGCAGTCAACGCCTAAATCTTTTGATAATGATTTATTCCTTCAAAGTTTGAGAAAACATTTGAGAGAGCTATCAGCTGACCTCACAGGCAACAGAAAATATTTGAGCATCCAGATTTACAGTCATGTACGCATGTTTTCGTGCGCTGTGACCATGTCACAAAACCTCTCACACAGCCTTATGCTGGACCCTACAAGGTGTTACAAAGAGATGAGAAATTTTTCAAAATTTTATATTTGGATAGCGAGAAAATTATCTCAATAGATCGTTTGAAGCCCGCATATCTATTACAAAGTAACACGGATGAACAGATAACACAACTGCATAATGTCAATGAACCTAAAACAATCACAAAATCGAACACCTCAGACATAACGGGTAACAATAACAATAACAATGTCAATCGAATCCGATCTGGACGCCTTAGTAAACCTACTGTACGTTTTATGCAATGAAAATTGCAACTTAATTCATTAGTCTATGTTAGACACTGGAGATTCGCTCACGAGTTATCATCACTCCTCAATATTTTTCTTTACCAACTTCAACATGGGAAAACTCAAAGCAAGGAGCAAGTTGTGATTGCCCAAACAGGAGCTGGCAATCAGGCGGACACAAGCATTTACCATGAGATAACGCACAGCAAGTTAGACATCATCATTTTCATCATTGTAGCAACCCTTCTAATTGCATCGTGCTACATTCTGACGAGGTGTGGAAGATCAAGATATACAGCTTTCCTCAGAAAGGAGAAAAGAGATTTGCGAGCTAGTCGAAGAGGCAACAAAGTCCAACGCCCTGCGCCAGCATATCACGTGGCCTCATGACGGCAGGAAACAGCCAGTGGAAAAACAGTGGAAAAGTGAAAAACAGCGTACTCGGGCTATATATATATACTAGCGGCCGCTTGCGGTTTCACCCGTGTGGTTCCCGTTCCCGTGGGAATATCAGGATAAAAAGTATTCTTTGTGTTAATCCAGGTTATAAACTATCTGTATGTCGAATTTCATCCAAATCCATTTAGTAGTTTTTACGTGAAAGAGTAACAAACATCCATCCATTTGTTTTTGCTCCGTGATCCACACTTACAAACTTTCGCGTTTATAATATTAGTAGGATAGGATTTTTTTAACGATGTTATATTTAGTCTCTTTTCATATTTATAACTTACTTGTTTGACAACCATTGACTTGTGCAATTCACTAATATACCAATTTATTCTTCTGAGTTTTTATTCTATTATTTGTAACTTCATACTATCAACCAGCTCTCGGCGGCGGTATTTCCGGACCGTTACGACTTAGGGATCTTCAAGAAACGAGCCTATTCCTTCCTTAAAGGCCGGCAACGCGCCTGCGATTCCTCTGGTTTTGCGGGTGTCCATGGGCGGCGGTGATTACTTTCCATCAGGTGACCCGCTTGCTCGTTTGCCTCCTTCTGCTATAAAAAAAATAAAAAAAAAACTCTTCGTCGAATATACAACGACCAAGCAAAATTCCAATTTCAAATTATAAGTTTTATACATAAATTATCACAACGAAGAACCTGCCAGTGCACTAACATAGCAAAGACTCCACAGTACCTACCCAACGTATTATACCATCTTAACCCCAAACCGGCGAGCTCGCGCTGAAAACTGTGACCTGCCGCATTTAGGTCATCGATCGACACTCGGGGAGGCTTCTGCGCTCGCTCGCGATATATTTAGGATAAAATACCTTCTATATAATAATGTAGCTGGCTGGCAAGCTTGTACAGTGTCGAGGTCGAATCGCATACTTACGCACTGAATTTAGGGCCAATTTTTCAATTGTTAGATTTAAGGTACCTAATGAAACTTTGAAAAAAGTGACTACTTCAGCTGTGATTTCTTCACCGTCCGTGGTAGTCACTGGTCTTAGAGAATATTTGAGTGTTACACAACGCAAAAATCATCAAATACGACGTGACAGTGAAAGTTCTTTTATTGTTAGTAAGTAGGTATAATCTCAACCAATTTGGAAATGTATGTAACCTGTAAATATATGTCTAAAAATACATATCTTTACAGGTAACCTCTGAATAATAACGTGAAATTTTAGGTTGAACGCTCGTACTCTATCAGATGGATACGTTTTGTTCGAGGATTAATAAATCGAACCTTAAAGTTTTTTTTTATCTTACGAAATGAGTCTGTTTAATGTTGGAATTTGGAAACCTTTTGATTTTACACTTTTATAATCATCATCTCAAACTAGGCTAAGAGACGTCTGGTGACTTTTTTATTCAAACGAGTAAAAGATATTAATTAAAGAAAGTTCTGGGATTTGAACCTGCCTCGTCGGAAATAATAAGGCCACCATACAACTTGCGTTACCAACTTATCACTGGAATTATCTAGTAAATAGGCGCTTTAAGGGTCATTCTATAAGACACGTTTTTCAAGCGGCATCACCTTAAAAAAATGGAAATCAATAAGTCTGCAAGCCTCTTTTTTTTCGGGCAAACCTTTAATCCTCTGTCAACTGGGTTATTGATTATTATTCAATTATCTTTATATTTAAAATCATAAAAAAAATAAAACACCGCCATTCTTTGATTTTCGTGGAGTGTCCCTAATCCCGATCTACTCACTTAGTAAATTATATATTTTAAACTAAACGATACATGCTTACCAAAAAAAAAACACTAAGTCCTAAGAAGTTGACAATGCTTTGAAAAATTAAACCATAGTTCTAAAAGAAATATATTATCTAAAAAAAAAAAATGTAACTGTCCCGGGGTAGTTTCTGATTTGCGTGGATCATAACCTAACCTAACTTCGCGATCTAATGTTGCGTCATCCTAATTCAAGTTACAACTAGTCGCGCTCCGACGGCCGGGCAGAGTGCTTGTGTGACGACGTGTCGAGTTTCCGAAAAATTAAGGTAAGAATCTCGTTCCGTGGGTATGGTTTCTCAAAAATTTGAATTGCGTGGTACAATTATCTCTCTTTATTTTTAGAATAAAGGATTTATTTTGATTTCCGTGGTCGTGATTTGCGTGGTTTACGTGGTAGTTTAGACCCACGCAAATCAATTATTGGCCATGCAAATGAAATAACTTAGTGTTTTGTAGTATTGTATGATAATATTTTTAGTTGAATGGCAATTCGTTTAAATCAAGCTTAAAATGACGCAGTTAATGGGTTTCTGATTTTATAAGTACCTAATTATTATTATTATTATTTCAGCCATAGTCGTTCCACTGCAGGGCAAAGGCCTAATAATAATAAAAATTGTGTCAGATTAGCTACCTATATTAATAATTGATAAAATTGTAATGAATTCTTTTTTAGACCAAAAATGCCATTAACAAGAGAGGAAAAATTAGAAAGAAAGAAGTTATCCGAAAGAAGAAGAAGAGAGAGGCTTAAAAATAATGAAGAGTTCAAGGCCAATAACCGGGCGAGATATTATAAAAGGAAAGCCGAAGGAAAAATACTTAGTATTTATCACTTGAACCGCCGCGAACAAAAAACTAGACGAGAGAAAAGTCGAATAAGTTCCCGAAAATATAACACGAAGAAAAAAAATGAAGCTAAACTAGATGAAAATCTTATACAAGTACCGAAAATTCAAAACAAAGAAAACCGTGATCCATTGGAAGAAACTCCGACTCCATTGCTTTTGTCACGTTCTGATTCACCAGTATCATCAGCTTCTGATAGCAGCATTCGTTTATCAGTTTCAGGTAAAAATATGTAATTCTTGTATGCAAAATTAATATTTTTATTTTTAACTAGTGATTTCTCATTTTATTTCATTTATTATCGTGTGCATAGTATATGATACAGGGTTTTGTGTTTACAGGTGATGCCCCTGAACAACGACCACTGTCAAGGAATTCATACTCAAGCGAACCTCCAAGTCCAAGCAGTTCATCATTTTCGACCAGGCGATCGGCAAGACTGAATCCCGCGGGAGTACAACCAACAGTATGTGATACCCAACCCCAGAATCAAACCCAAAAGATAACGGAGACCCAAAAAAGAACAACATCCACTGGTTGTGTTTTGCGCCGTTTTAAGTACAAAGTAAACAAAGAGTTCCAACTATTGCATAAAAGAATATCAGACTTAAAAGCGGTTAATGCAAAGTATAAAAAACGAATAGATAGAATGAAAAGAAAAACATTTGAACCTCAACCCAGCACAAGCAAGACAGGAAATAGAACAGATTATTACACAAAATATTAAAGAAGGCATTAGAAAAGAGATAGAGGAAAGTGTAAAGCTATTCTATGAAGATGATGAAAACAGCCAGTTATGTCCAGGAAAAAAAGATTGCATCACCCGAAATAAAACGAAAAAGCAAAAACGGCTATTGATGGACTCTTTGCTTAATTTGCACAAGAAGTACCTTGCCTTGCATCCTCGTTTCACGATTAGCTACTTAGCTTTTTGCAAGCTCAGACCCTTTTGGGTTGTAATCCCGAATGTAAATGCAATAGAAACTTGTCTCTGTAAGACTCACGAAAACATGGATTTGGTGTTTGCAGCTCTGAAGAGAAACAAGATAATTGAGCAGAAATCACTACAAGAGGTTTTAAAATACATCTGCTGCGATAGTTCCGCCAATCTGTGTCTGAAAAGAATGTGCGAGAAATGCAAAGATAAACATTTATTTTACAACGAGTTTGATGATTCTCAGTAAACCCATTATTGGAAATGGAATTCAGAAAAAAAAAATTATACCAAAGATGGTATAATCAAAACATCCCGTACAGTTGCAAAGCAAAAAATAATCGCTTCTCCAAAAGCCTTAATAAAAGAATTTGAGAATCAACTGATCCCCTACATGAAACACGTTTCTAATATAATATCACAGCACAGATACATTAGACAAATAAAATCCAATCTGAAAGATGACGAATACATAATTCATTGCGACTTTAGCGAGAATTACAACGCAAAATATTCCAGAGAAATCCAAGCCGTTCACTTTGGAGGTAGTCGAAGTCAGCTGACTCTGCACACTGTAGTTTTATACTACAAAAAAGATGGCAAGATGATAACGACACCTTTTTGTACAGTAAGCGAATCACTGCGACATGATGCACTAGCAATATGGGAGCACCTTCTACCTATCCTAAAATTCTTAGAAGATGAGCGCCACAGATCGATACTCTCTACTTTGTATCCGATTCTCCTTCTGCGCAATACAGAAATCGCAAAATGTTTTTCATCATGTCCATTTTACAAAATCCTCTCTTTTACAAAAAATATTACGTTTACGTGTATTTTAAGATACAGATGTCGATTTAAAAAAAATATTAAATTTGAAAAGTGCCACGCAAATCACCAAAGAATGCCTTGCTCGAAGAAGCACCCTTAACTGAATCTATTAAAAAATATATTTAGCCGCCGCCGTGGGAGTACTCACGGCGGCGGCTAAATATTTTTTTTAATAGACTTTCATTGACTTCTTGGCGGGAAAATGAAGCGTCACGTTTGTATTATTCACAGTTTTGTTTTATTTTCCTATTTCAAATATAAATGTGAAACAATGGTGGATTATTAACCGTTAAGTGCTCTTAAACGTGCATGAGTATGGGCAAATAAGACAAAAAAGAGCAACGTCACTTTTCAAATTATATGACAAGCGGTCCCTGTGAGCTCTCAGTAAAGTTCCACGTCTTTACTGAAACGAGACTTGAGAGAATATACATACATAGCTGTGTATGAAACTAAGCCTTTGAAGAGAATAGTCGTGAAACTTTACAGGGCTAATTTTAGACCCCCCGCCAAATTTTTATATGTGGTCCTTATAGCAGCAGTATAACCAAATATTGAAAGAAAAAACATTTTTTTTTTACATTTTAACTCGACTCTATTTATTATTATTTATTGTTATGATGCACTGTTACACACTATTCACCCCATGCACCAATGACGGCGCGCCGTCGCACAATGGGACGACCCATACCCAAAACCTAAATTATTGAAATAGACGAGGGTAGTATTCAAACACATGTAAGTGTTCTTAGATGTCTATCTTTCATAAATATCAAAATAATATCGTATTCGTCAACGCCAATAATGAGTTATTGCTTTGTGAACTGTGACACGTGAACAACATGCTATTATTTTCATTGAAAAGTACGTTGCATTATTAATTTATTACGGCTTATTTATTGAATATTGGTTTGATTTTTCATTCAAATATTGTCATGTAGAGTACAACCGACTGTAAGTGATTTTAATTTGGATATATTAGTGTATTTTAAGAACTTTAAAGGGTAACATAAATTAATATTCAAAATTAATTCGATTGTCAAGATATATCGACGGTTTACTAAAATACCTCAAAAACCCTCTCTGGGATTTTTATTTTGTTATGTCAATCTATATCTGTACTTTGATTATTCGTTAACTTTTTTTGCAACAACTTGCAAACTTAGCCGTTATTTGCATTTTTCAGAGCCATTCCTAATAATAAAAAATAGGGACCAGTTCGAAACTAACATAATATACATCACCACAAATAAGTATTTTGACAGCGATGATGACATTAAAGAATATTTACTGAGCTCAGAGTCATCAGAGTCTTCTTTGCCTCTTTCCTTAAGCATCTTTGCGACTTTCCTTAGGCTTACCAACCCACTTCGACCTGAGCTCAGATTCCAAAATTTCAGATGAGTGATTTCACATATTATTATTATTATTTGTGTGTTACTATGGGTGAAAGTGCATTTATTTTTATTTTTGGCAACTAAAAAAGTAAAACATGCATAATTTATTTTAAATTTAATATAATCCTGTTTTAGATCAATAATAATGAATGGTTACTGTATTAAAAGATAACACAATAAAAAGTAACGAATCTAGAATTATACTTTAAAAGTTATAGGTTTTGCCGTTTTTCCCATACAATCGTCCCACTGTGCGTCGCTTTGCCCGCGAGGGTGAGCGCACGCATCTAGAAATATAGGATTTAAAAAGCAGGCAAAAATTGTGTTTTAAAAAAGAAAACATTCATTAATTTTACGTCAAATATTTAAATATTATTTTTTTACCCTATATTTCCTTTTGGCGGGGGGTCTAAAATTAGCCCTGTATAGATTCACGACTAATAACCCCAAAGGGGGAGTCAGAGACTAGGCAATGAGAAGAAGCAGTCCACTGCTATGTCCAGTGACAGGTGGTTAGCCCATCTCCGCTCTTTGCTGTTAGATGTATGTGCAGTCTTTAGTCCGTAGGTCGCCTTTTACGACATCTAGGGAAAAGATGGGTCGGTCTTACCCAGATGATGCTACTGTCGTTTTAAAACAACGCATAGGAAATAAAAATATTTATGAAAATGTGGGTACTTTTGTTTTTTTTTATTTATGTCACTTGATACGTGAGTGTTTGTCAATCGTAGTCTTTATGGTAAATCTCTTTGATTAATTAAGTTGTTTGTGTTATTTACAAGTTTATTTAACCGTTTTCAACGATGAGTTTTCCTAGGTACGTATTTACAATAAGTTATATTATCTATTCGATTAATTTATAGAAATCGTTATGTTAGTATTATAAACTTTATAAAAATATGAAATAATTCATGTTTATAGAGTTTTGTGAGGAATCATTGCAAAAGAAAACTCGTTGTTTATAAACACCAGGAGTAAAATGTACTGCTTTACCCTTTACATTGGTAATCATACCCTTTTTTTATTTTAGGACACAATATCGCTCTTTGAAGCTGCATGAAATTGTGGAGGAGCTGGAACATGACGACGAATCTCCTGTACCAGACTCTCTGGTTATATTTCCACTAGAAAACTGCAATGCGGACGTAATAGACGAAGATTCCGGGGATGAAAATAAGGTGTTGCTGCAAAATTTACCTGGCTCGCAACTACGGGCTGAAGCTGAAGTTCACTGTAGTGTAGATCTTCAGATAGTGAGGAGGATGATCTGCCACTACTTGAAGTTGCAAAACGTCAGCGGATTGTCGGTGCAAGTACCAGTAGCATACATCAAGACTGTCAGGTACGCACTACTTTAAAACAAATGACAACACAAACAACTGTAGTTCCTAAAAATAAAGTGTACACTTGGTCATCACGAGACATACATCCTACAGTGAAGACATGGCACGATAAGCAAAGTGCGACGTCGAAGTCATACATTTATTTGTAAAATTGACGAATGTGTATGCTATCTGTATGCTACTCAGTAGAACAAGCCCGGAAATGTATCTTATGAAGAAATGAAGTGTTTTTTTGGAATTTTGCTATTCAGTGGCTATGTGGTAATATTACCTACAAGGCACATGTATTGGGAGAATGCTTCTGACTGTGGGATGCCTATAGTTTTCAACGCCATGTCTAGAGATCGCTTTAGTTCTATTATGTACAAGTTACATTGTTGTGACGTGGTTGTCCACTTTTAGGAAGGATCAGAGGAAGACTTCAAGACTAATCGTACTTCTGGTGCCCTTTAGGAGTCTACACGGTATGATGATATCGGGCACATCGTCAAATACAGAGATGGACAGTTACGGTGCTCATTTTGTCATAACATGTCAACATTAAAAAAAATGCATTGTTACACTGCACCATACACCACCATACTGTTCCCCTGTAATTCTTTCCTTTTGCCATTTTTTGACTTACATTTGTTATAAATACCCAATAAATTAAAGAATAAAAGAAAAATTGTTTTTTATACAACACTTTCCTGTTTAGTAGTATATTTTACTAACTTTTTTTTTTTTTTTAATTTAAAATGGGTTTGCGTTTGGCCTCAGTCACGCCTGGTGGAAAGCGATGACGAGGCCGACGGTGGTTCACGCTTACCCAGAAAATGCCTATTCACTCTGGCCTTGAAGATACTAAGGTTGTAAGTATCCGGAAACACAGACGCAGGGAGAGCGTTCCACTCCTTAGCGGTGCGTACTAGAAAAGATGCAGCAAACCGCTTCGTACGGATTGTTGGAAAGTCAACGACATGGGGGTGGAAGCCCTCCCGGCGTCTAGTGGTGCAGTGGTAGAAAGTAGAGGGTGGTATCAGGTTATGTAGTTCCTGCGCACACTCGCCAAAATACACCTTATAGAAGACCGATAGACAGGCGACTTTACGCCGATGCTCCAAACTCTGAAGTTTGGTTCCAACGAGCGCATCGTCGCCTATGAGTCTCCTAGCCCTTCGGTCCACTGAGTTCATTGCGTCCAACTGGTACTTGGCAGAGCCATCCCACAGGTGGCAGCAATACTCCATACACGACCGAACTTGTGCTTGATACAAGTGGAGCAGCTGTTCCGGTGTGAAGTATCGCCGAACCTTAAAGAGGATACCAAGTTTTTTGGCAGCAGTTTTTGCTTTCGACTCAATGGAGCTACCAAAGTTGAGGTTAGATGAGAGTTCCATACCTAGGAGCTCGAGATGGTCAGTTATCGGTATCGGTGCATTCAGAAAAGTAGGAGTAAGATTAAATGGACTCCGTTTGGCGGAGAACAGACAAGCCTGTGTTTTGTTGGCGTTGAACTCAACAAGGTTAGCTTCGCCCCAGTCGGACACTGCTTGTAATGTTGAATTCATTGTGTTTATAAGCAACACCGTTTTTCCAAATTTCCACGAGTTTTTTAATTTTTTTTATATTTTTCCTAGGCTATTTGTGGGTTTCTAAGCCTCATGTAAAAAATTCATAAACTTCGGACACGCTAATATGTTTCAGGGTGACCCGCGACCACACAGTTCTTGAGAGAATATCATTAATTTATTAACCATTAAAAAAATATAATTAAGAAGAAATTATATTCTTCTTTATTACTTTATTAAACAAAAACGGTTTTAGGCATCAACTAAAATTGTTTCTAAGCAACTTTCAGAGTACACAAGAGTTTTTGCTACAAGATACGAGCGCATTGTCATAAAACCCTTACCTTGTTTGTATGTCCTGTTTGGTTGTGAGGCGTCTTGTGTTGTTGTCATGAATTTGTGTTGTGCTGGCTATCACATTAATTGTCAAAAGCAATATGATGGTACCGTACTTGATAAATTCTGTCAAATGTTTGTGTTTGACTCTTTTTCAAAATTATATCCATTTATTTCATATCTGTACCTATATTTTACAAGGTATATTTATTATTTTGTGAATTTTCATGTTTATTACACACGTTTAATAATTCTATTTCGTCTTTGTTGTGGTTTTTTTTTTGTTTTTTTTAATTATCTGTAATTTTTTTTTAATAAGGCGAAGGGGTTTGCTGTATACAGCTACTAGTTAAGTGTTCATGTTTTAATTTAAAGTCTTGTTTTGTTTTTAATTTTTGTAATTGTTTTTATTTTGTACACGTTGCCCATCGCAGCATCAACGAACCGATTCCGACGGAAGATCAGCGCTGATCGCAAGGCCAGCATTTTGCTGAGTCGGAATCCGTTCTGGGACGTTTTCTGTATGTTTTTTTTTTTGTTAGTAAATTACCTGTTGTGTCCCAAATAAATGTTTTTTCTTTCTTTCTTTTCTTTTTAAATTAATACTAACTTAAAAAATTATCCAATAAGTACTTACATATTTGTTTTATTTAAGTGAAAGGTAAAAATTATATTTGTAATTTGTAGCTGAAACAGTTACAATGTTTGCATCTTCTTAATTAAAACAAAAATGTTTCCTGTTACTCAAATTGGTTAGAAAGGGCGACGGCTAAGTATTTGAGAAATGTTCAAGTTTTCTTGTTACGCTATAGAAACAAAATGTAAGAATGTGTATGAGAAAGGACTTCTTGGCGTGAAAGTGAAGTGTCATTCATGTCTGCAACTTCGACTTATTTAAAAAAAAAAGTGTTTTATAGAACAATAAAATAATGGTGGATTATGAGTTATCTTATTCGCTAAGTGTTCGTGAACTTGCTTGAGTGTTGGCAACTAAAACAATACACTGCAACCTCTACTTTTACAAATTCTCTCAAGAAATCCGTGTGAGATCCTAGTAAAGTCCCACATTTTTACTAACATTGAAAGGTATTGGGGAATATCATTTGCTTTCCATATTTCATTATCATCTTTTTTGGAAGGAATTTATTATTATCGTTTTTAAATATACCTAGTATTAAATATACATAGGTACCCTTAGATCTGTTTGTATGTAGGTACTTATTCTTTTTTAATAATGAACTCTATCGGTTAGCCCGGAATGTTACGAATATTCGCATTCGCATCGTTTTCATAAAGGAGCGTCCTCACTGACAGCATTCTTACCCGAGCATTTGTAAACGAGCAATCGCCGGCGAGCAACAACTTCTGCCCAGCGAACTAAACATTTACTTTCGTGCTAAACTATAAACGGTCGAGTGGAACATCCGAGCCCGGAGCATTCGAATGCAGGAGCGTCCTCACTGAGATCATTTTTTGTTATAATAAATTGACATTGACAACAATACGATAGACCAAGAAGGTTCTGTTCCTTGCCCACAAGTGGCTAGTATTATTCCTACATACATACTCATTCATTTTATTATCTGAGTACTCGCTTTCGAGCGTTTTGTTTGCGTGAACATTCGAATGCGAGCCATTTTCGCGAAAAGCGTTGCGACGTCCACACCGGCCGAAGTTCATGCTCGCGTGTAAACTTTGAAATGTTCGGCTCAACGACCACACCACTCGAATATTCGACGCCGAATGCTCATTACACACGAATGCTCTCAGTGAGGACGCTCCTCAAAAGCAACATCTCGCACGCGTCGACACAGGCGCGACGGAAACACTTTTGTATTTTGTTCGCTATTTGGAATCGTTTTCACACGCTTTTTCCGTATCGCGTAGCGGTGAAAGAATACTACCACACCCTCTCTTCCCTTGGGTGTCGTAAAAGGCGACTAACAGTCTAAAGACTGCACGTATACATCCAACTGCATAGAGCGGCGATGGGCTCACCACCTGTCACGCTGAGCACATGTGCAGTCGCTATTTGGTGAAAAGTGGACTATGGCAGAGGACTGCGGTCCTCATTGCCTGGTATCTGACTAACCCTTCGGGGATAATGGTCGTGATTATATGTAGGTATGTATGTTTCACTCGCAAGTTACACGTACAGTTTGTTTTTTTTTATTTGTTTCTATCTTTCTTCAGCGAAAAGGTGGCGAACTTACTTTTATTGTGTGACTATAACTTTATCTTGATTAACAGACCTGAAAACCTAAACTAAGTATTGTCAATTGGCTTTCCTCCAATTGACATTCGCGTTCGTATATTCGCATTCTGAAATGTGACAATCTCAACATCCCTGTTTTAAGCAATCCTGATGTGCGAATGACCCGCCGATACATTTATACTCATTTCGTTACGCAACAGTCTTGATAAGAAAACAAATTGAAATATACGTTACACCAATGACTTATAAGGGGCTTCTAAACCAGATGGAAATGTCATGCAGAATTGGTATGCAGAGCTAATATTTTACAATATTTTTTAACTCAAAGTACCTACCTACTTATGATATGTTCCAATCGCAACGAAGAAAATGGAATTTGACTTTCAAAAATTAGTTTTTGGTAGGAAGTTCATTTGTAATAAAAAAAAAAAATTATTGTTAGGTCTACAAAACTGAATACAATCCGCTAATAGTCTAAGCTTATGGTAAACTATTAAAATATCACATTGATTATACTCTACTTGATGCAGACACAGCGTGCACAAAAATAACATATTAGGTAAACATTAAATAATTACAAAAATAAAATAAAAAAACAGAACCTAAAAAAAACTGTTCATAAATAAAAATAAATGACGAACATAAAAACAAATGACAAACGCAATCACGCAACGAATTTTGAAGATTTTACATCCAATCGAGGCTAGACACAAGGTCTTTTTGGTAGAGGCTATAGAACCCGTAAATACATCGACCTCATTCCGGATCGCATTGCAACTAGATTTCATACGACAAATAGGAGAATTTCGACCAATGTTCGTCCGGCAGCGTGGTAAGTAAAATGTCTTCCTATAATGTATCCGACTGCCTACTCGCGGTACAGTTAATGATATTCGTTCTAGCATGAAAGAAGAATCTATAAACTCATGAAGTATCTTGAAGAGAAACATGACATCTCCTATTTTTCTACGAGTAAACAGCGCTTAGATCTTGAAGTGCCGTAGACGTTGCTCATAGCTTTTAAGAGTGTGACATTTATTGTCCGTAAATGCCAGATGATAAATAAAACGCTTTTGTACTCGTTCTATGCGATCCGAGTGCATCTAGTATCCAGAGTTCCAAACAGTACTACAATGTTCCACGCACAATCGCATTGTAAATCACAATGGTTAGACTAGGATCCCGGAAAATTTTCATTTGACGGTTGATGAATCCCGAAAGTTGTGATGACTTTTTAATTATGATGTCAATGTGATGCCTAAAAGATAACTTGCTATCGATAATTACACCTAGGTCACGGATCAACTCTGTTTGCTTTATTTTATACGCACCAATTGTGTACACGGCATCATGTGGTATTAATTTCCTTGTAAACTTAATGTGATAACATTATTAAGATTGAGTGACATACAATTATCCATGCACCAGCTTTTAATGCTGTCTATGTCTGAATAAAGAGATTGTATGTCAGATGGACTAATAACAGAGCGGTATATTTTTAAATCGTCAGCATAAAGTTTGAATTTACTGCTAATGGAGTCACAAAGGTCGTCGATAAATACCAAAAATAACAAAGGATCCAAATGTGAGCCCTGTGGGACTCAAGTGGGTACACTAAACTCTAAAGAAAGGAATCCACGTATTGACACTATTTGAGAACGATTGCTTAAGTATTATTCGCACCACCTCAGCAGTGACCCATGGACACCCATATTATGAAGCTTTAACAATAACAAATCATAATTAACGAGATCGAACGCTTTTCGAAAATCAGTATAAATAGCATGCACCTCTCCACCACCATCCAACGTCAAAGATATATCAGATATATACTCCACCAAATTGGAGGAAGTAGATTTTTTTGAAAAAATCCATGTTGATTAGGGTTTATTTGAGATCTTAAATGGGAGATAAGTTTTTTTATGGATTGCTAATTCGAACACTTTTCCACATACTGATAAGATGGAGATAGGTCTGTACTGCGTCACATCATCAAGGTCACCATCCTTATGTATTGGGGTCACGTGTGCAATTTTCCACTTAGTTGGGAAAAAGCCAGTTTCCAATGACTTCATATAAATTTTAGTTAATGGTTTAATGAGATTTTTAACTCATTTTTTTTATTAAAATAGGGGGTAAAAGGTCAGGTCCAGGACCCTTACTACTGTCTAGATTTTGTAGGAGCTTAAGAATCTCCTGCTCTGTTAAAATAATAGTATGGAAGGGAGGCATGTTTGCATTTGAGTGATCGACGAGATACTCTGACTACCTTTAGCTACAGTAGCTCCCAAGTGCATTTCATTTGGAATTGATGCACAGCTCGTTTTTTATCTTTGATACGGTACGTCACTTGATACGGAATTTATAAGTTGTTTAACAATAGTCGACAGATTTTCAGTTTTATGCTCCGGTACACACTGTATCTCTACGTTGCAGTCTCTTGCATATTGCTCCATTTGGTTAACTTTGGTTTGCAATACGTTTACCTTATCAAGCAACAATGTATTATCAAATTGAACTTTAGTTATTGAACTTTCCACTTTCTCGTTAAGCTTTATCTGATCATGGTGATAAGCAGAGAGAAAATCCACCGATTTAATGACGCCGCGCCGTTGAGATCCTCGCGCACTACAGAAAATTTTGTGTTCATTTCACGCAATTCCTGCTGAATCTTTTTCATTTTAGCATGGAATTCATTTATGCTGTCCTGCTGACTTTTAAACTTACTATTCATATCGCTTCGAAGCCCGCGAATCTCATTCAAAATTGCAACGGTATCTAGGTTGACTGGCGAAGAAGTCTCTCTCCAATCACTCTTTATTATTATTAATTAGTTAATTAAAAATATGGATAATGTAATAAATTGTGCCCCTTTAGTTTTAGTTTAAGTTAAGTATAAAAAAGTTTATATTTTATTTTATTTAAAATGTTACGAAACCTGTATTATATAGCATATATACATAATTTTTTAAATGTTCAGGAAGAGCGGTGTCCCTTCATACAGACATTTTTATGTTTTAAACGGGACACTAGCTATATACTGCTAAGTTTTGTATGTTAATGTAAATAAAGATTTATGATATTATGATATGATTTATGAAGAAGACGCCGAAATGTTAGGTGACGTAGCTTTTGGTGGTTCTTTTTGACCTCTATTATGTATCGGGGTGTTGCTTCTATCGCCTTCATTTGGGCGGGCAGCCGTACATACGGGACAGACCCACTTAGATCTAGCTGACAATGAATCGCCGATGTATTTAACACAATCTGCATGATAATTGTGATTACAATTGCCATTGGTACATTTCATTCTCTTCTATGTCACCAATATGCTGCCATTACAAGCTGAATACAGCACCATCTCTCCTTACTTTACTGCTTTTAAGGTAATTTGTAGAAAAGGATTAAAGTCTGTACTACTTCCAAAGACCTCGTTTTCAAAAAAAGTCCCGGTTTGTGGGTAAATCTTATTACGCTGGCAATTCTCCACTTGTCAAAATATGAATGACAGCTGTCTTTTTGAGTTCCACAGACTACTTATTTGATAAAATAGGGTACTTCTGCTTCAAATCACGTTGAATCTCAAAAGTGGGTATTAAATTCCAATAAAAATCAAGTTGATTACCAAAGTTTCCGCCAGAAATCGTCTTCGATAACAATACCACATCTTATTCCGTTATAAAACTTCACTTTGCAAACACTTTCCATGTAATTGACTACTATTTATCACTACTTTGTCAGTAAAATCGGGAGTTAAGTGCAAACGGTGGCAGTGTTACCAGTGCAAAATGTTGTTGATGATGATGTTTTGATTTTGTTTACGAATACCAACGTTTATTATTTTAGAACTCTTTCACGTGTTCTGTTTTAGTGTTTCTTCATATTACACTGCTGAATGAATGACATGAATGATGTGACAAGTGACTATGAAAAACGAGCATGAAAGTATTAGGTACCTACTTCACTTAACAAGAAAACATTGCCAAGCTTGTGGCAGTCATTCTCACTGAGGAGTTAGAGTGATAAATAAGACGACTTTGCACGAAAGATTGCAACGGGTCAACGTGCCACTGCAAGAGGCCTCGGCTATATATTATACAGTGTGGAAAAAAGACCGTGGTTGGACCGTGGTACCCTTAATATTGATTATGGCAAATTTTACTAAAAGGAAACATTAATTTATTTTTCAAAAATATATAATTTGAATTTAAAGTTTTTTTCACCTGCTGTGCCGGGAATCGAACCGGTGAAATGCAAAAAAAAACATCCTGTATTTATGATACCAACCGAAAGAGTCATTCAAAAGGATCAATTTCTTTTAAACATATTGGTATCTTAAAATAAAGAAAGACCAAGAAAAATATTTTTTATATTGTAAAGCTACTAAAAAAAATAGTTCTAAAGAAAATAGTTCACACTTAACGAATGAGTACGAATATAACGTTTCATTCTCACAGAAAACTTGAACTAATATTTTAAATATTCATCATAACTCGATATAAAAGGCGACACATAGAAAATTCAGTCGAAGAATACGTCTGTGCGTACGTGAAAAATGAGACCCATTTTGAGCAAATTCATAAGTTAAGTAAACTATTTTCTAGTTAGTAAGATACTATGTTGTTTAAAAGAAATTGATCCTTATGGATGACTTTTTGTTTCACATTTCACCGGTTCGATTCCCGGCTCAAGCAGGTGATTTATCAAAATGTTTGAACACAGTTTTAATTATTTTTAAAATAGAGGGAATGTTTCCTTTCAGTAAAATTTACCATCTTAAGGGTACTTTTCCTCCAACCACGGTATTTTTTTTCCACCCTATATATATATTATTATAGTCAGCGAATAAATATATTACATTTATGTAACAGTTATCAATTCAAAAAATTAACTCATAATCATTTTAACCGCACGTATTCAAAAACCGGTTCGCCTTTTTTTCTGATATTTAACCTGGACATCTTTAAGCATATAAGCAATAAGACCACTTACAATCAGCTGATTTGCCTATTTAAAAGCAGTAACATACGGCTGCGACAGTGTGTCAATAGGAACGTTTCATTAACTTCCTACACATTATTAGCTCTACATCACACAAGTACTGGCACATAGACATTCCCTTATCAAAGGTCAGGACTGGAAGCGCCGTTGAGCCTAATCAGTGGAGTTTGTACCCTATGCCCATTGCCATATAGTACACGCACCACAATAGTATCAAATACAGGAAGTGTAAAATTCCAAGCGAGACGTATGAGACCTTCAGAACTACTGTTCGTAGGGCTGTCACGTGAAAAACTACAAAAATACAAAATGTGAAAAAAAAATTAACTTTCACCGTAAAACCATATTTGCCAGTTGTTTTGCAAATTAAGTTTTATTAAAATACTCCTGATAGAAAGAGTTTACGGTGCAAAAAATTACTAGCGGCTGGTATGAGCTTTAGAACCCTGGCCAGTTCCGAGAGTTCCATTCTTATGATCGTAAACTCTCCGGTGGAAATGTGACTACTACTGCCAGGCAAGTCTGTTTGCGGTAGTAATTGATTGTAATTACGAAGTCATTACAAATCCCCAGATATCTATAAACTTTAAGAGAATTTTCGCAGTGAAGTTATTTCGATCTTTTAGCCAAAAGACATCATCCACAGACTCTACAAGATGGCACTCACTGTGAGAATTAGAATGCCATCGCTGGGTTCAAGCCTTGATCGCGTGTAATTTAACCATATAGTTTCTAATTTGTAACAAAAGGCAAGAAAACAAAAAAGCGGCCAAGTGCGAGTCGGACTCGCCCATGAAGGGTTCCGTAGCTGCAAGTAACATCATATAAAAGTTCTTTTAGTTCGTTGTAACTTTGATCGATGTTTTAATAATAGTGTATTTTTTTAACTTAATTAACTTATGACGTATTAAAAAAAAACTACTAGATCTCGTTCAAACCAATTTTCGGTGGAAGTTTGCATGGTATAATATACATCATATATTTTTTTTGTTTTATCAATCTCTTATTTTACTTTGGAAGTGTCTCTCGAGCAAACTATTCAGTTTAGAAAAAAATAATATTAGAAACCTCAATATCATTTTGAAGACCTATCCATAGATACCCCACCCCACACGTATTGGTTTGATGAAAAAAAAATGTTTGAGTTTCAATTCTAAGTATGGGGAACTCCCAAAGTTAATTGTTTTTTTTTCTACTTTTGTGTGAAAATCTTAACGCGGTTCACAGAATACATCTACTTACCAAGTTTCAACAGTATAGTTCTTATAGTTTCGGAAAAAAGTGGTTGTGACACACACACGGGCGGACAGACAGACAGACATGACGAATCCATTAGGGTTCCGTTTTTTGCCATTTGGCTACGGAACCCTAAAAAGCAAAGGTCTACTCACTCATTCGTGATAATTTATTTAAAAATATATTATACTAGCGGCCCGCTCGCAACTTCGTCTGCGTGAAGCCGTCCTAAAGTGATGCGCGTACAAACATTTCGGCAAATGATTTTCATTAATCCTAGACAGATATTACGTTGGTTTTTCTTCTATATTAATAAAAATCTATTGCCACGAATGTTTGTACGAACATCAATTCAGAAAGGCTTCACATATTTGGATTATACTTTTTTACGGATTAACTCCCGTTTAATTTACTATTTACATAGTTTTTTTTTATATTATCCTGACGTTTCGAACCCTTTACAGGGTCCCTCCGTGGTCACAGGGAGACTGTTTTCTTTCTAATATTTTTTTGTTGTGTTTGTAATTGTGGAAAAAACCATATTGTCCTGGGTTTGGTAGTAAAGCTTGTTTGAAGTCCGTCTGGCTAGCTATCACCATTCGAAGATCCTCATAAACGACAGCTTCCTTCGGGCCTTATCATCACTTACTTCCGTTGGGGAATCTGTTTTATATACCATATATAATCCATTGCCACAAATGTTTGTTCGGGCATCACTTGAGAACGGCTGCACCTGTTTAGCTAATTTTATTTTATTGTGTTTGTAATACCCATGCAGGGCAATCTTAAGTGATTTTTGTTTTGAAAATTCGCCGTGGTTTACGGTTTTGTTCACGTAGATAAAGTCGCGGGCAGGCCGCAAGTAATACAATAAAAATTATTGTTCGCAAGCTCCACTCACGATGATCGTTATGACATCGGCACTGGAGCTGGTCGTAAATCAAAGGCTCTTGAGTTTAACCCTGTCCAATAATTATAACGATTCGATAGTGTGTGTGCGAGGCGCAACTAGTGATGCAACTCAGTTTTTTAAACCTTTAACAAAGACTCGAGTTTATTTAACCCGACTCAAGCCTAAAAAGAAGACTAGTGTTTCCAGTATTTAGTAATAAGACTAAGTCGTTATAATAAAGGACTAATAGTCCTTTATTATAACTAACGACTGAGTGAACGACGTAGTGATTAAAAACTGCTAAGTATTTGGACTTAAACGACTCTAGCCGTTTTTAAAAGAACTCGCGTACAGCTCAAGATTATTTTAATACATTTTTTAAATATCATTAGTATTAAACTAATGAACTACATAATCGGGCATGTATCGTAATAGTTATATGTATGAATGCAAGCTATTTAGATTTGCCTGACGTTTGTGGCAATATTTGTTACTATTTACGTGTATTTCATACTATCTAAGACGTGTACGTAGGTAGTAAGCTACGCACACGTCTTATGACACTCGTGACTCCAGAAGCGATAAGATGAGTCGGTTTAGTCTTATAAGCCTTTTAAAAAATGACCAGCATTTTAGCCTGAGATTAAAGGAATTCAACTCAATTTTGTCTTTAGTTTTAGTCTATTTACTTCGACTTGAAAGTTTAAAGACTAGTCTAGTCGTGAGGCTTCAAAAATGAGTCGAGTCTTTATTAAAGTCCTTCTAAGACTGAGTTCCTTGCATCACTAGGCGCAACGCACATGTGCGCTGTATGACGTAACGAAGTGATGTCAGCAGAAGGCCGCCGCTCTTAGTGCCGGAGATCGTAGACAAGTACTTACAGCAGGTACTTGTGGCACATGGTAAAAACTAGCCGAGGTCGCCAGTTGCATTGGTTCAGTAAAATACTATGTTATCCTACTATCCTACTAATATTATAAACGCAAAATTTGTAAGTATGGATGGATGTTTGTTACTCTTTCACGTAAAAACTACTGAATGGATTTGGATGAAATTAGGCATACAGATAGTTTATAGCCTGGATTAACACATAGGGTACTTTTTATCTCGATATTCTCACGGGAACGGGAACCACGCGGGTGAAACCGCGAGTGGCCGCTGGCAAATTATAATACTATAAAAACAATTGTTTTCAGCTCCAAAGGTGGTCAGCGGTTTGCGTGTCTCAAGACGAATTGATATGAATAGTAGAATTAAGGCATAGATTTTGATCTTGTAAGTTAAACGATTGTCATAATGCCCGGTGGGTGACCGTTCTAATATTGAAATACTAGCGACCCGCCCTCGACTACGTCGCGTGGACCCCGTGCCCCGTGACGAGTTTCCACAAATTTGCTTTCATACAAACCTTGTCCTGACAATTGGCTATTTGACAGTTGTAACAATAAAATATTTAATATGTCGAAAATGGTAGGTTATGATTTAATGATAATTATCCAATAGTTTTTTTACTAAGATAATTTGTAACTATTTTATTTTTACAAAATAATTTTTCGATTTTTTGTCTGTGGTTTACAAGACCTGAAACACGGGCGGCCATGATTGAGCTTCTTTTGACGTCACATTTCACAAAATATACAAAAACTATCTGTCATGTTTCAAGTTAAGTTTCTATAATTATTGAAATGTGACGTCACAGAGCAAAATGTCACGTGACCAACCGTTTTCGCACGAATTTTGAAATCAATTAAGAAAAATATGTTCTTTTTCAGTTAAATAAAGCTTTTTCGAGAAAGAAAATATTGTACGGGGTATAAAATAAGCGTTTGTAAGTTTTTAAATACTTTTTCGAAAACTGTCAAGTAGCCAATTACAAACATAGCAAAAAAATAATTACAGCTATTAATTTAGCTGTACCTAACAGCCGTTCTGAAGTAATGCGCGATATGGACTAGGATACGATTATTATGGAGATATGGATTTCGAGCTACCCTGTGTAAAGACATGTTAAATAGATGCTCCCGGTTGTTGCGGCAAAATTGGAAATATTGTATCCATTCAATCAATGACAATTCATAGAATGTAATTTAATTCGATTCAATTAAATTCCTTTTTGCTTTTATTTTGTTTTAAATTTTAACGCTGTAAAATTAAACTTAAAAGTATTTCTCTTAACCCTTTGCTATCAAAATCATAATAGCGTTGAGTTAATAAAAAAAATACCGTTACACCAGATAAGGAGATGGGCGGCCTTGGCAACATGCGTTATCTCCAATTATCTCGATGGCACATATAGCTTTTTATCTTCTCCATCGAGATAAGATTGGTACCAACAAAAATGATACCTAGTCTGCAGCCAGCATTAAATTAATCAAAGCCTAGTCTCTGAAGATGCGGGACTGCACACGTTCCTCTTCTAGTACTTTTCTAGTACTTACTGGCGATACCGATTTCTCGGACAATTTGTTTTAAAACCTCTACGGGTAAGCTGGGGAGTTCCATGGCGCAGTGGCTCGCAACTTTCGCATTGCCGGGTAGATGACCAAATTAAAAACATCTCGAACTCCTCTTCGAAAGGTACGTAAAAGCGTTGGTCTCGGTTGTTGCCGAAAGATGGCAGTCGTTAATAATAAAAATATACACCCGCGCTCATCTGTTATGTATGAGGCTGTACTTCCAACGGAGATGTGGAGGTCGCGGCTTTTTAAATGTCAAGGACCTACAAAACCGTGAGGCGTGCAGTCTTAGGGATTTTTTCTTAACAGTGAGTGCGGGATGGAATGCATTTGGATGTCGTGGCAGTTGATAGACACTTTACACCGCTCTCCTTGGCAACAGAAAACTGGCGCAAACCAGTGGTGCTAAGCACTCACGATCGCAAGAACATAATTATGGAAGAGCAAGGTGCTACACGGGCGCTACTATCGGGCTCTAGCTGGGCCTTATGTAGATTTGCCTGCCTCGGTGAACGTGACTACGTTTTGGTAACCTTTTTGCGGAAACCGAACGTTTTGTCTGTGCCTGTGCAATTGCATTTCAGTAGGCGACTCAGTCGCCCTCTTAGAAGCCCCATAGGCGACTTAGTTCTCCTAGGACAATTTTGTTTGAAGGGGTGACTCAGCCACTCTCGTGGAAGCCTCGCGTCCTAGCGGTGGCTTGATCCTCGTAGTTTTGTGTTGAAAGGGGGGACTTAGCCGCTCATGTAGAATTCTGCCGGGCGCCTTGATCCTCCAAACACAATTGTGTTTGAAGGGGCACTCTGCCACTCTTATAGAAAATACTATTTCCTAGATTTGAAAAGATGTCTCGTCGGCTCTTAAAACAGCTTGTCGCTCTGTTGGTTTTTTCCACCGTTACGACCTTAGCTCGCCATGAACGGAGGATTCTTATGATCGAACAAGTTTTGGTGCCAATAAACTATCTGAGCATAATTAAAAACAAACTACACCGTTCTGTAGGCTTACTCTTGAAACACAATTGCATTAGTCAATTTCCAATCACAAATCTAAAAAAAGTCAAATGGCACTTTTGTAAGCGACACAATAGCGCCACATTGGAATTAAATTGCGTGGAAATTAATTGAACAAATTATTATCGAGATGGCGTTCCGGAATTATCTTTACTTATCCCAATATCGATACATATTAATCGCATTGGAATTGTATTGAGAATTGAGTTTGCGTTCAAGAGTAACCTCCCTGTGGCCGATCGGCTAAGCGCTCGGCCTGATAAACGGAGGTCCAGGGTTCAATTCCTAGGTTGGGAAAAGTGTGTTTCGGATTTTTTGATGCATAGCCCGGGTTTGTGATCACCACCCCGCATTTGGCAAGCGCGGAATTAAACCAATACCCATCAATTGCAGCGAAGACTTCCTCTTAACCTCCTAATCCCTGGGGGTATTAAATGTTTCTTTCTACATTTGTTGAAACTTGGTAGGTTTATAGATAAACTACAATGACATGGTGTCGCCATCTCTGAGGTCCCGGGTTCGATCCCCGGTCGAGTCAATTTAGAATCAATTGTTTTTTCTAAATTGTCTCTGGTCTGGGTGTTCTCTATATATAATAAGTATGTATTTAAGTGTTTTAAGTATGTTTATCCGTTGACTAGTAACCATTTAACGAGTTTCGTAACAAAGCTTCTTTTGGGCTAGATTATTGGTGTGAGTGTAGGAAAGTTTCTTTATTTACCTATTAATGACAGGAAAAACAAGGTTAAAAAATATGTTAAGCAAGGTTATGCAGCTTAGACGAAAAACAGGTTGAATCAAAATAAGTATAGTGATAGCAATCTTAGTAACGCTTACTTGGTTTACTTAGTTTATTTTTTTAAATCCTATACTGTTACGTTATATATTCAGGGCCCTGTCTGCCTTTACTAATCTACAAAAGAAGTTCGCAATGGTTGAATAGTACTTACCTGAAATCATTGCTTTAGAATGATCAAATGTCCAAAAACATTAGTCCGTGTAGCTTGTTTGAATTAAATCCATTTTTCTTCACATTAAAGGCATGGAGCCTTGGCTGACACATTACAAGACACACTTTTCTTGCATTTTCAATTAAAACATATTTCTAAATCAGTTTTAGTAAGACTTAAACTTAAATCTAAAGAGATTTTATTCCGTGTTTACGTTTTGTATTTGACATAACACCATAGACAAAATGACAGCCACCGTAGCGACGCCTAGCGGTAGCGGGGCGAAGTAGCTGTCAGCTTTTAATTTCACATAAAAGATTCAATTTTAAAAAATAGTCGAAACGGTTCTAATAATGAATTACATAATAAATTAATATGTATAATAATTACTTTAAGTAATTAAATTTAATTCAAGCAAATCCGGAAATAGAACTATTTTTTTCTATAAGGACTTTTATCTAGAACATTCGAACGGGAGTAATATTTTTTATATGGATATTGTCTCTGCCCGTAGGGGTTACCAGAGAGGAAACTAATACTCCTTAATATTAAGACAGGGCAATTAGTGAGTTAAATATCACAAAAAATAATTTTAAATTAAAGAAAAATGCATTTCACATTGCTAAACGTTAATTTTTTTTAGGTCTTGTGTTGTTATTGTTGGCAAATTCTGTTAGCAGAGGGCGAGTTGTGACAGACGTCATATTTGACGTTTTGTTAGTTTGAAGGAAAATTCTAAAAGAACAATTTCTTATGAATTACCCGACAATGGGAGTAGAAATCATAAGCTGAGCTTCGATTTATAAGTGTTTCCGGCGAAAGGAAAGCTGCCGAGTTGCGACGCCGAAACGATTTCAATCTCTGGCGTGACGTGGTGCGATGAGTTGAGATCAATGCACTCAGGAATCCGTGTCACCACCAACCGGTCGTGACGCCGCTGGCAGCCACGCGTAAATATAGGATATCCCAACGCATGCTTCGAGAGGCCTGTCTCGCCGCCAGGATTTAGAGCTGGGCCCTAAAGCCTGGACGCGAGACTTGCCTCTTCGGGGCACCAGCGGCCACCTGCTGCCAGCAAGCTGTCGCCGCACAGGCGTTGACGGTTTTTGTACCCCTACTCTGGGTTTAATCGTTCTTTATTCAGGAACATATTTTTACATTAGGGTTTCGAAACCTTAACCAAGTACTTTCTTTTATATCCAACTACACCAAGCGTTGGTGAAGTTGTGAAACATTAGAGGATCTGCGAGCTCGACCTGTGTGAAGTTGTATGGTGACATCGTCTCCAAATTCGGGTCTACATCCAGACCCTGGCGCCCAAAATTCTTAATTTTATATCGGTATAACCCCACGGTTCTCTAGTGTATCGGCTTTAAACGTGTGAGAGTTTTGATACGGTAAAACGGTTTAAAACATTTAAAGACGGAGTAATTTAATTTTAATTTCAACATCATACTCCGGACGGTACTGGTTTATCCCGACCCCCCACGACCATAGCTTGCACGACTGAAGTATTAGCTGGCTGGTTAGGCAGTAGTAGGAACAGTATTATAAGATTTATTTGAAATTAAAATTATCACCGACCCGCTTGGTCACTTTTAACTCTTAGGATTTTAGTGTGTTTTAGGGGGTGATATAGCTTTGGAATAAGGTTTAGATTACTTTAAACAGTAAATTATAGTTGGCAAAATTAATAGAAAGTTTTTTGAACTTTCATTTGAGATTGACCCTAGGGTCAATTTCAACTGATAGTTTTTTTTGTTATTTTCGGCTAAATAAATTAAAAGGTGTAACGTAGATGATTTGTACCTAACATAATATAAGACAAAATTGTGACTAACCCCCCCTCTTTTAAATAATAAGAATGAAATAAAATTTATAATTTTATTTTATTGTTGTTGGACAAAATATTTGTGTGTGTTCTTTTACAATATACTGCCTAGCTGTTGAACATTTTATGGTTTTATTTGATAACAACCCACTGAAGCTTGCATTTGGGATTTTCTTCCTTTTCCCCAAAAGGGACAAAATCTCAAATGTAACAGTGGCGCACTCAACGTGTGTTTTGGTTAGGGATAGTGGTTATGTCTTATGCTGTAACTAAAAAGCCAGAATACCGATAGCGTTCTAGAACCGTGGGGATTATTACTTTTAAGAAAAACCGTCACGCGTGCAGTGGCACGGATTCCTCCCATTTTTTTTTATAACGAATTTTTATTCGTTCTTTTTTTTAAATATTGTGTCAATATGAAATTATTATTATTTGAACGATCTTAACACTAATTTTATTTAAATACCAGTGATATTAATTTAATTTTTTATATATACAAGTGTTAATTATATAAGTGTTGTACTCAGCTGAACTGGATTATTATTTTATGACACAATAGGTTATTATGACACAATTTTTATTGGAATACAAATGTTATATTAATTTTTATTTTTTCTAATACAAGCGTTGATTGTGGTGTTAGTGTATTCCTATAATTAAAATATTATTTGAACGATATTGACTGAGATTGACTTAAATACAATTATTTATGAGTATTATTATTGTAATACTGTGTTTGTTGCGGTTGATACTGTGTTCTGTGGATGAGTACTATAAACTTAAATTGAAATCATCTAGTGAGGAAGCCAGCTCATATTTTGGTAGTTCTTTTTTACATTTTAAAATGCCACGCCTAATATTTTAATTTTTTTTTTGACTTGCATCAATTAAAATTACTTTTTACATTGCAATAAATACCTTTAAAATGATAATACTATTAAATTTACTTTGCAATTAACGATTTCTTGTTTGTATAGTGAGTTGAAAACCTCCGTTGTGGTGTTTTTGTTTGTTGTTTGGGGTTGAAAAGTGACGATGGAGGGCTGTATATGCCTTGAAGTCACTCTATTTCAGCGCTAGTGGCTGTATATGCCACAGTGCTGGAATCCCTTGTGGTGTTTGGTTTCTTGTGAAAGGGGTTAATGGTGACGATGGAGGGCTGTATATGCCTTGAAGTTACCGCTGTTTTAGCGCTAGTGGCTGTATATGCCACAGTGCTAGAAGCCCTTTCAAGGGAGCTTGTGGTTTAAATTTTTTTGCGGTTTTTGACGTGTACCTACAAATAGGAAAGTCTCTACTTTTGGCGTGGTAACAATGTTTCTTTTGTTAAGCTGGAGTTTTGTTTTTGTTTCTTTTTATTTTAAGTTTGGAGATTAGACACCATATTAAATGTGTCCAATCTCCGGACCGTTGGAAGGCAACGTGGTGATAGTCCTGAGGAAGGTGGCCATTTATTTGCGGGCGTGTAGGCTGCTTTGACGGAATAAGTTTTTGTTGGATTTTCTTTTTGGGCGGTTAGCCAAACCTCAATCTCCGGACCGCTGGTTAGGCAGCGTGATGATAGTCCTGAGGAAGGTGGCCATTTATTGGCGGGCGTGTAGGCTGCTTTGATGGAATTCGGTTTTTTTTTGTAGGATTTATTTAGGGGCGGTAAGCCAAACTTTTAGGTGGTGGTGAATATTTGTTGGTTTGGGTTGTGGGTTTTTTTTTTGGTTTACGGCTGCCCAGCCGTGTAAGAAGTTTACTGGGCATTACTTTAAATATGTGCTTATAGGTAGGAGCATTTAGATGTTTGTGTATTGAGGAGGTATCGTTTGTTAGGAAGGGTAGACTTAGACGTGTAGACGATTCTTACATGTATTTATTATATTATAGCTCTTTGGGTTTCGTCTTTTCCATGTTTGTAAATGGATCAGATCTAACCTGTGGAACATATATAGGCGTTTGGTGTATGTATTTATTATTTTGTGCCTCTCTGGGCTTCGTCTTTTCTATATTGCTTAATGGATCAGACTTACCCAGTGGGATAACTGTAGGTCTATTTCAGTAAACCTGTATAGTTAAATAAGCCATTCACCCCAGCGGATTAGTGACTGGTACCAAAAGCCTTAACGCGAGGCGTCAGTGCGGCTGGTGACACTGTAATAATAGGTTAACTGTATAGCCACCAGTTTTTATGTTTATGTAATAATATCATTATAACCATAATTAGTGTATTTAATATATATAAAGTAGTCAATCATTTATAATCTAGTATTTTGGTAATATTCATATTGAACTCCTAAAGGTTTGTCTTTTCCATATTGCTTAATGGATCAGACTTACCCAGTGGGATAACTGTAGGTCTATTTCAGTAACCTATATAGTTAAATAAGCCATTCACCCCAGCGGATTAGTGACTGGTACCAAAAGCCTTAACGCGAGGCGTCAGTGCGGCTGGTGACACTGTAATAATAGGTTAACTGTATAGCCACCAGTTTTTATGTTTATGTAATAATATCATTATAACCATAATTAGTGTATTTAATATATATATAGTAGCCCATCATTTATAATTTAGTATTTTGGTAATATTCATATTGAACTCCTTAGGGTTTGTCTTTTCCATATTGCTTAATGGATCAGACTCACTTTGTGAGTCTATGGTGGTGACTTTTCAGTAACCAGTATTGTGAAAAAATTAAGCCATACACCCCAGCGGATCAGTGACTGGTACCAAAAGCCTTAACGCGAGGCGACAGTGCGGTTGGTGACACTGTGATAATATGTTAACTGCATAGCCACCAAGTTTTTAGATTTATGTAAGAGTATATTATAATTGATATTATTATATTTATTATGTACATTAGTTTATATTCATATAGAAGTTTGTATATTTATTGGGATATACAAACTATATATATATGGGATATTTGTATATTTAAATATATATATATATATATATATATATGAAGAATTGTCGTACACAAGTCTGCGTTTTGTTGTTTTTTTTACTGTCATAGCATATTGTATAGCTATTTACAGGAAAGTTTTGAGTTATTGTGTAGTGCAGCTACACGGGTAGGTTTTCTTTTGGTTGTTTGTGCTTGCTTGGTTCTTTGAAGTGTAGTGTGACGCTGGAGGGCCAGCGTCGAGATTTGCCCTGGTCGGTCAAATCTCTGGTGGTTGGGGAGGTACTGTTACGTTGTAAATTCAGGGCCCTGTCTGCCTTTACTAATCTACAAAAGAAGTTCGCAATGGTTGAATAGTACTTACCTGAAATCATTGCTTTAGAATGATCAAATGTCCAAAAACATTAGTCCGTGTAGCTTGTTTGAATTAAATCCATTTTTCTTCACATTAAAGGCATGGAGCCTTGGCTGACACATTACAAGACACACTTTTCTTGCATTTTCAATTAAAACATATTTCTAAATCAGTTTTAGTAAGACTTAAACTTAAATCTAAAGAGATTTTATTCCGTGTTTACGTTTTGTATTTGACATAACACCATAGACAAAATGACAGCCACCGTAGCGACGCCTAGCGGTAGCGGGGCGAAGTAGCTGTCAGCTTTTAATTTCACATAAAAGATTCAATTTTAAAAAATAGTCGAAACGGTTCTAATAATGAATTACATAATAAATTAATATGTATAATAATTACTTTAAGTAATTAAATTTAATTCAAGCAAATCCGGAAATAGAACTATTTTTTTCTATAAGGACTTTTATCTAGAACATTCGAACGGGAGTAATATTTTTTATATGGATATTGTCTCTGCCCGTAGGGGTTACCAGAGAGGAAACTAATACTCCTTAATATTAAAACAGGGTAATTAGTAAGTTAAATATCACAAAAAATAATTTTAAATTAAAGAAAAATGCATTTCACATTGCTAAACGTTAATTTTTTTTTAGGTCTTGTGTTGTTATTGTTGGCAAATTCTGTTAGCAGAGGGCGAGTTGTGACAGACGTCATATTTGACGTTTTGTTAGTTTGAAGGAAAATTCTAAAAGAACAATTTCTTATGAATTACCCGACAATGGGAGTAGAAATCATAAGCTGAGCTTCGATTTATAAGTGTTTCCGGCGAAAGGAAAGCTGCCGAGTTGCGACGCCGAAACGATTTCAATCTCTGGCGTGACGTGGTGCGATGAGTTGAGATCAATGCACTCAGGAATCCGTGCCACCGCCAACCGGTCGTGACGCCACTGGCAGCCACGCGTAAATATAGGATATCCCAACGCATGCTTCGAGAGGCCTGTCTCGCCGCCAGGATTTAGAGCTGGGCCCTAAAGCCTGGACGCGAGACCTGCCTCTTCGGGGCACCAGCGGCCACCTGCTGCCAGCAAGCTGTCGCCGCACAGGCGTTGACGGTTTTTGTACCCCTACTCTGGGTTTAGTCGTTCTTTATTCAGGAACATATTTTTACATTAGGGTTTCGAAACCTTAACCAAGTACTTTCTTTTATATCCAACTACACCAAGCGTTGGTGAAGTTGTGAAACATTTGAGGATCTGCGAGCTCGACCTGTGTGAAGTTGTATGGTGACATCGTCTCCAAATTCGGGTCTACATCCAGACCCTGGCGCCCAAAATTCTTAATTTTATATCGGTATAACCCCACGGTTCTCTAGTGTATCGGCTTTAAACGTGTGAGAGTTTTGATACGGTAAAACGGTTTAAAACATTTAAAGACGGAGTAATTTAATTTTAATTTCAACATCATACTCCGGACGGTACTGGTTTATCCCGACCCCCCACGACCATAGCTTGCACGACTGAAGTATTAGCTGGCTGGTTAGGCAGTAGTAGGAACAGTATTATAAGATTTATTTGAAATTAAAATTATCACCGACCCGCTTGGTCACTTTTAACTCTTAGGATTTTAGTGTGTTTTAGGGGGTGATATAGCTTTGGAATAAGGTTTAGATTACTTTAAACAGTAAATTATAGTTGGCAAAATTAATAGAAAGTTTGTTGAACTTTCATTTGAGATTGACCCTAGGGTCAATTTCAACTGATAGTTTTTTTTGTTATTTTCGGCTAAATAAATTAAAAGGTGTAACGTAGATGATTTGTACCTAACATAATATAAGACAAAATTGTGACTAACCCCCCCTCTTTTAAATAATAAGAATGAAATAAAATTTATAATTTTATTTTATTGTTGTTGGACAAAATATTTGTGTGTTCTTTTACAATATACTGCCTAGCTGTTGAACATTTTATGGTTTTATTTGATAAACAACCCACTGAAGCTTGCATTTGGGATTTTCTTCCTTTTCCCCAAAAGGGACAAAATCTCAAATGTAACAATACTTATCTCACTAGTGGTTAAACATTGCCTTTAATGCAGCACTGCTGGGCAAAGGCCTCCATCATTGAAATCAAGTCTTCGCTACAATTGGCTATTTGACAGTTGTAACAATAAAATATGAAATATGTCGGAAATGTTAGTTTATGATTTAACGATAATTATAAAATAGTCTTTTTTAATTAAGATAATTTGTAAATATTTTATTTTTACGAAATAAATTTGCGATTTTTTATCTGTGGATTACAAGACCTGAAACACGGGCGGCCATGATTGAGCTTCATGTGAGGTCACATTTTTACAAAATTATCACAAACTATCTGTCAGGTTTCAAGATAAGTTCCTTTATTGAAATGTGACGTCACAGAGCAAAATGTCACGTGACCTACCGTTTTCGCCCGAAATTTGAATTCAATAAAGAAAAATATGTTTTTTTCTGTTATATAAAGCTTTTTCGAGAAAGAAAGTACGGGGTATAAAATAAGCGTTTCTAATTATTTAAATACTCTTTCGAAAACTGTCAAATAGCCAATTAATATGTATTGGCTTAATCAGCACGCTTGTCAAATGCCGGTTAGTGATCCTGGGCCTGGACATGGAAATCTGAAACATACTTTGCCTGACCTGGGATTTCAACCCTGGACATCCGGTTATGAGGCTGAGCGTTTAGGCACTCGGCCACCTTTAATATAAATTACATACATACTATTATCACGACTATATCCCCGAATAGTAGAGGATCCGAGTATACAACGACCTTCACCGAGCGGTTATTAGATGAAAAGTATTTTATATCAAATTTAATGTGTTAAAAAATATATTGCGAGTGGGTTGGCTGAAAAATTTCGGTCCAGTATATGATTAATTAAATATATAAAAATATTTTTTTTAAATTTTGCACTTTTTTCGATAATAGATAAATTACATAGGTACCAATCGAAAGTATGAAGCCTATAGAATATGAAAACGTTAGGTTGTCTATTTTTTTCCTGTCATAACATTGGGTAGGCAGGTGTAAACAGGCAAGTCAATATTAGTAATTTGCAACCGTCTGGTTAAATAAATAAAATTTATGTTTATATAAATATGAGCTCATTACAAACACACACACACCAAACCAGTGCAATGTAAAAAAAAATATTTTTTTTATATTAAATTAATCATTAATGGTTCTGGACTGAAATTTTATAGCCAACCCACTTGCGATATATTATTTAACATATTAAATTTGATATAAAATACTTTTCATCCTTAACCTTCTCGGTGAAGGTCGTTCTATACACGGATCTTAGACTAGAAGAGTTAGTCAGAGACTAGGCAATGAGGACAGCAAAAGCAGTCCTCTACCATGGTCCACTTTTCACCAAATAGCGACTGCACATGTGCTCAGCGTGACAGGTAGTAAGCCCATCGCCGCTTTATGCTGTTAGATGTATGTGCAGTCTTTAGTCCGTTAGTCGCCTTTTACGACACCCAAGGGAAAAGATGGGTTGTTTGTTAGTATTACTACAAAAAAAGGAGGACGGCTCTAAATTCGACTGAATGTTTCTTTTTAATAATAAGTCACAACTACACATGACAGTACCTGCCAGAAAAACGATTCTCCCTAGGGCGGAAAAGTACTACTTTCCACCCGCTCCTCAGGCAACTTCAGACCTACTTTCCGTGCATGAGGAATGAAATAGTACATTATTACCCTAGGGGTGAAAGTAGCTTATTCATCCCCGAGACGGGGTTTGGCACCCGAGCGTAGCGAGGGTGCCAATATTTTGTGGGACTCAATAAGTCTTTCACACGAGGTGTGTGCTTTTCATTGCGAATACAAGGAAAGTAACTAAAAATAAAATGTGAATTACCTACAGAAAAATTGAGGTTAGTCCGTTAGTCGCCTTTTACGACATCCAAGGGAAGAGAGGGATTGGTAGTATTATTTTTATGAGCTCATCGCCGCTCTATGCTGTTGGAAGTAAGTGCAGTCTTTAGTCTGTTAGTCGCCTTTTACGACACCGAAGAGAAGAGAGGGGTTGGTAGTATTATTTTGATGAGCCCATCGCCGCTCTATGCTGTTGGTTGTATGTGCAATCTTTAGTCCGTTAGTCGCCCTTTACGACACCGAAGACAAGAGAGGAATTCGAAGTATGATTTTGATAAACCCATCGCCGCTCTATACTGTTTGAAGTATGTGCAGTCTTTAATCCGTTAGTAGTCTTTTACGTCACCCAAGGGAAGAAAGGGGTTGGTAGTATTATTTTGATGAGCCCATCGCCGCTCTATGCTGTAGGATGTATGTGCAGTCTTTAGTCCGTTAGTCGCCTTTTAGGACACCTACGGGAAGAGATGGGTTGTTAGTATTATTTTAATAATAAGTCACAACTACACATGACAGTACCTGTCAGAAAAACGATTCTCCCTAGGGCGGAAAATTACTACTTTCCACCCGCTCCTCAGGCAACTTCTGACTTACATTTTTTTTTATACTTAGCCCGGCAAATGACCCCACCCCACCTGATGTTAAGTGGAAATGAAGTCCAGGCGCGAGGACAATTGGTGCAGCGTAAGAGACGTAGCATCAGTCACCCTCACTCTGCCGGCCCACAAAGTGCCTCTTCACGCCTCGTTTGGATGACCCTATGTCATAGGTTGGAGGGAATACGTGTGCTGGTTGACTATTCCATCTTTTGGAAGTGCGACAAAGAAACGAGACACCAAATTTCTTTGTGCGTGATGGAATATTAGAGACTGTAAATTGGTGACTCCGGAGAGCAGCACGCGTACTTCTATGGAGGAAGGGAGAAGGTTTGATGAGGTCAAAGAGTTCTTCAGAGCACTCGCCATGGTATAAACAGTAAAAGACGCTGAGTGACGCAATATCTCTACGCAATTGCAAAGGCTCGAGAGTTTTAGTGATCTCTGCATTGCCGATAATGCGCACAGCGCGGCGCTGCAATCTGTCTAAGGCATCGAGAAGGTACTTTGCGGAGCCGTCCCAAAGGTTAGAGCAATACTCCACCCAAGACCGCACCTGTGTCTTGTATAATAGACACAACTGATCAGGCGTGAAGAATCGCCGCACCTTGTTCAGGACACCGAGTTTACGTGAGGCATTTTTAATCACGGTTTTGATGTAGTCCTTTTGGTTCAGATCGCAGCGGATATCCATACCGAGCATATTAATACTGCTCTGCAGGCCTAAAGGTGTACCCTGAAGAGAGGGATTCCTTCACCCGATCGAGCTCAATAACAAAATTTGCTCGCTTCATTTTGGTGTCTACCCGCCCAGCAGTTGGGTGACCGTTATATCCCCCAAGCACTGTGCTATCATCTGCATAGCAATGAATGTTTCCAAGAGGAAGCATGTCATTGATATGCAGAAGGAACAGCGTGGGGGATAGAACGGAGCCTTGAGGAACTTTCCGAGTATGAGGAATGAAATAGTAAATTGTATTATATTAAGGGAGCAAAATAATATTTTTACGGTGAGGGCGCTTTTTTGAATCCAGAGCGAAGTGAGGGATTCTTTAGTAGAATCCTGAACGTAGCGAGGGATTCAAAATACGTCGCCCGAGCCAAAAAAATATTTTGCGCCCGAGTGATACACTCTACTTTTCATCAACCATTATGAGAAAATAATAGGCGCCTCATATTTTATTGTACCTAATATTATTATTTATTAAAACATAGAGTAACAACTAAATTGAAGTTAAATAGTATCTAATAATAACACAACTAAAAAGTTATATTTACATTTGAGACATTTTCGTAATTATGAAAATTTATTGTTACAGTTTTATTAGGAATAGAAATTGTTGCAGATTTTATATTCTGCGTGTTTGATTGTGTGATTGGTTATGTCCGAATCTGGGTCATTTTGAGGAATATGTGACGGTGAATCTCGTTGTTTGGATGTAGATGGGCGCGGCGACAGTGGCATGGATGGATTAACTGAAGGTTGCAATTTAATATTCTTTAATAATTCAATTTTACAATTCCACGAAATGTTCACATGTTTTCGCCTTGTTCTCAATGGAATCTTCTATATACCCCCTGCTACAGCACTCGACTTCCATCCTCCATGCCGCTTGAGAACAGTTAAGTCCGCTCTAGAATCTGCCAAAAGGGTAGCAGAAGTACGATGAAAACAATGTCCTGTACACAGCTTGATATCTGGTAACTTCAAATAAGTAGCAATTTCTTGTGGCATGTTAGAAATTTAATTTTTTTTCCCATAACTTGTTCGAAACACTTGCCATTTTGATAACGAATGAAAAATCGATTGGTCTTCATACTAGCAGGACGCAGGTCCAGGTAATTCTGTACAATAGTTTTGTATTCTCCTTGGATTACGAAGGATCTGTCAATTTTTGTTTTTGTGTCTGTCAGCTTTACTAACAGTAAATCATCCAAGTGATTTTCGACATCATCAACAGTTATTTTTAAAAGTTCATTGCCACGACAAGCTCCATGAAGGTACTCCGAAAATTAAAGCCACCTGTAACAAAACCAAATATGAATAAGACAAGTATCTATCGAAGTACAGGTTACAATAAAATGCGCATTTTAAAACACTATGTTATACTTTACTAATCCGCCATACACATACATAGTTACTTACTTTTACCTCAAGAAAGACTGTCGGGTGCCTCATTAAGGAAAGTCTCTACGTTTTGACTGAGAACACTTTGGATTTTTTAGGTTAGATAAGTAGGTTTGTAAGTTAGTTAGTAGGTTTAAATCCATCAGACTTCCTCTTTAGATACGCTATTAATTTCGAATATGTGTCCAATTTTACGTCGTTATTAGAACTGACTGTTGGTTTTAGCATTGAGTAGGTACTCCAAAGAGTGAAAGGTTGTTTAGTTTTGGCTAAGTACTGGAAGTAGGCCAAAAAAACAGATGCGAAAAATTCTTGGCGCCTCTTGCATTTCCCCATTCAATAAAATTACCATAGGCTTTCATATATTTCTCCCGGGATTTTACATTATCCATCACATTTCCCGCGTCAGTTCTAATACTTTCAGGAGTTATTTCTATACTTTCAATGTCACTTGAAGAACTCATTTTTCAAAACAAAACCATGAATTTCTAACAATCCGTGAAAATTTACGAAAACGCGGGCTGTAGTTTGCGCGTTTTTAATTTGATTTTTTTTATTCAGCCGGCGGCGGTGCGATCGTACCAGCCATTATTTATTCAAACAATATTTAGGTACGATTTCTTTGGCGCTGAACACTAAGATGTTCCAAATTCTAAAAGTGCGCAGCAATAGTAGATTGTTATACAAGGGGCTAAAATGACAGATTATATACGATAGCGAGGGAGTAAATAGGAACCGAGTTATAATGGGTTTTTGGCGCCGTGTGTTACACTCTGCTTTTCACTACGAATGCGAGAAAATAAAACAATCCAATACAATATGAATTGGTTTATTTTATTAAAAATTAACCCGTTAGTTGCTTTTATGACACCCAAGGGAAGAGATGGGTAGGTAGTATTATATTGATGAGCCCACCGCCGCTCTATGCTGTTGGATAGTATGTGCAGTCTTTCCATCTCTTCCCTTGGGTGTCGTCGTAAAAGGCGACTAACGGACTAATGACTGTGCATACATCCAACAGCATAGAGCGGCCATGGGCTCATCAAAATAATACTACCAACCCCTTTCTTCCCTTCGGTATCGTAAAAGGCGACTAACGGACTAAAGACTGCACATACATCCAACAGCATAGAGCGGCGATGAGCTCATCAAAATAATACTACCAACCCCTCTCTTCCTTTCGGTGTCGTAAAAGGCGACTAACGGAATAACGTCAATTTTTCTGTAGGTAATTCATATTTTTATTTTTAATTACTTTTCGGGGTTGCTAAAAGTTTCTTAAAGAAAACACCACATTTGGGTGCACTTACAGCTTGATTCACACATATCAGTGAAGTCACAGTTCGGCATAGTGCCGGCACAGTGCGAAATGAACGCACCAAAAGCACTGTGTCGTCACTGACACTGACAAGTGGGGATGCGCTCATAAAGAATGTATGAAAGAATATTTCGCTCTAATAAAAAAGTGAAAGAAAAGAAAAAGTGCCCGTACTGTGTCGGAACTGTGACTTCACTGATATGTGTGAAGCGACCTTAAAGGTGAACCAAGTCGTCCTTTTCGAATAGATGGGATGAAAAATATATTAAATAATTTTCAGCCAACTAATCCTGAATGAGATTCGTATATACGAGTAAGTATACGGAACATTCTGTATTAAAAAAACATACATAAATTATAATCGTATTTTTAACTGCGCACGCAGGAAGATATTAGTGATTAGGGATTTGATCCGATCCGTTTTAATGAGGTTATGAAAAAGACAAGTTCAATTGTGAAATTACGTACGTGGGAGGGCTCGCCGAGATTATTTTTTATTAAAACTTTAATCCCCATTTCACTAGATACTTAAGGCTCCTAAGTCAGGGGGCATACAAAAGGACTTATCAAAAAACGGATGGCCGTGTAAATATTTTTCTATTTATTATGATTGTTAATTTGATCTTTCCAACCTACCGGCCGGCTGTAGGCCAGAAAACTAGGCATACCTATTGGTAGAAACATTGTACATTAAAATGTCCATGCAGCCCAATTCTTGCATGTCGTTTACGGTAACTTATCTTTGATTTAATGTGTAGCTTAGCTCTGTTTGGTATTCATAATATAACCATTGCACCCATAGTGCGGCTTTATGCAAATAGCAATACATGATTTACATCTTATAATACTGTTACGCAATGTTGCTGGAGCGTAAAGGTCAAAACAGACGAGGCGATCTTCATTTTGCCGTTGCAGTGTGTGCGTTATATAACTAAGCTACGCTGTACGTGATGCTGTGTGCTGTGTTAGAGCTGGTGGACCGCGCTCGGGCGTTTTGGGACGGAACATCTTTCGTGCGTTTCTCCCCTAACGGTGACCCAAATTTGCGCGACGCCGCCGCCGCCCGCACAGGCTGCGCACAGTATTGATTCTAAAATCATCTTGACCTACTTCCGTGGCATTCGGGTGCCCCGCCTGCCTATAATACCTATGCATTTACGCGTGCCGCCGGCGGAATTGGGAAATATGTAGGGTACCTACCTTGTTTTGGCAAAAAAAAGCATTTCCGTGTTGAATTTTTGACGATTACTTCTACCACTTTGCTCAAAAAGTTTTATTAGAACGAAAGCTTGTTTGTGTTATCGTTTTTTTTTATGAAATCGGAGTAAAATCTCATCTCTATAAAGAGTTATAATTTTATCTATCAATATAGGTACCTACTTAAATAAGAATCAAATGCCTGGAATGTATGTTCGCGCATCACTTCAAAGCGGCTTCACCTATTCGGCCAATTCTTTTTTGGTTGTATTTGTAATCAGGACATGGTTTTGTAATTTGTATGTAAAAAAGCCCGTATTTTATCCCATAGTTTGTCACAAGACAGGCTTGTCCCCTCGTGTGATAACCATCGTTTTAATTTTGGCTTGGACAAGCAAAGATTCGTTTTCTTTGTAGCATCCTTTGCATGTACAATTTTCCTGTAATTTTTTTATGTGACTTGTGTTTTTTGTCAAAATGTAAATGTCATGGTTTGTGTTAATATAGATATCATATTTTTATTATTATTTTAATAAACGGCGCACTAACATGTCGTGTGCGCAAAGTGAGCTGAGTATCTATCGATTCTAATATTATCCCGACCCAATTCTCAGTAGGTACACGCGCTGGCGCTCATGGCGCTGGCGTGTCTGCACGCAGGTTGCAGTGGCAACATGAAAAATGGCTTTTCTATAAATTTCCCGACAAACTGAGGAAAACATAGTAACAATTAAGTAAGTAGTTTGATTATGATTTTGCGACATTATAATCAAGTGTTAGACACTTCGCTTGTTTCACTACGTCTTTATAATTTACTTGGGGCCCGCCCGTTACTTCGTACGCGTAATTATACCAGACCTGACCCATCAAGACTTGTCCTGACAACTATAAACACATTATAAAAAGATATAAATAAATTGGTGAAGCCGTTTTAAATTGATGCGCGAACAAACATTCGTAGTAAACGATTGTTATATTTATACGGACATGATAATATTATGTTTTTTTAACATTACTTACTTATTACTTATTTGTAACTAACATATTTTTTAAAGAAGTGCATTACTTTACAATAAAATTTAATTACAATATACTGAGTAAATGGGTTGAATTTAAATACTTACCAGTAATGTTAAAATTTTTATAATCTTGAAACCTACACTACAGAAATGTACCAATTTTACTACCAAAAAAAATTTAAATGACTGCATAATCGGGAAAATGTTTACGAAAATGCGTTGATTCTCTCGTTGGCATCGAACGTTTAAGGTAACTCGATCATAATCGATTCATAGAACAGTGACTTTTTTCGTTTTTATTCCGTGCTATAAAAATAACTGGATCACGGAAAACTTAACGAAGCGAATTTATTTTTACTGGGTATTTGGTTTCAGGGTCTACAATTGTTTTTATGATCGTTTAAATAGTTTCTACACTATTTAAATAAAATGGGTAAAACCGCAATCACGGAGATAGTCTTTGACCGCAGTAATCGGTCTCTTTAGTTAAATGTCGCTTCAAGAGAACAACTCTATGTTTAATCTATAAAAATAAATCAAATACAATTAATAGGCTTCTTTCTTAGATAATATCAAAGGAGGTAATAACTTCGATTACACCTACATGGTTTCAAGCGACAATACAAAAAGTTGCAGTTAATTAAACTGTGATTGCAATATTAATGTTCTACTTACCTAATCTTGATTAATATAGAACTAATCCATTATGTAATTGAATTGCAGTGTTAACTCCAGAGAAATAATATGAAAATGGCTTTTTCACAATATCATCCTAATTTACAAACTAATGATGATTATTCAATAGGACCATTCTTATTTATTAAAAAGTTCCATCCAACATTTGATATTGTTTGCGTTAATAATGCTTAAACATACTTTAAAATATTGAAATGTTGAAAATAGTTGACTACCGAGATGTAAATTCATATAGGTTTGATGAGACACTGTTGCTATAAAAACATAAGTCAAAAAGCGTTGAAGAATTTCGACAGGTCTAAACCAGTGCCTCGGTGGCGAAGTGGTGTACGCAGCCGCCCAGATTGCGAAGAAAGGTTCGTTTCCCACCTGTGGTACTCAACTTCTTGCAGCGTTCCTACATTTCAGAGTTTTATCTAACTTCAAATTGAGCTTTTCCTTACGATACGATACGATTCTACCCAGAATCATAGAACGACACTTTCCATATTACTATTAAATAAAATAAAGGAAGGAAAATATTAGAATACCTACTTCGATCACACATAAAAACTTAGAATATATCATTAATAACAAGAAATAAAAAAATACTTTTATTTTTACCATTAACAATAACAATGTTTGTCCATAGAACCTACTTAAGTGAATATAAAAAAAACTAAGAATTGGGTTTCAAGATTATGAATATTTAATAAAAAAATATGGTTAAGGCGGAATCGCCTCTACAGGAGGTAGCTACCGTCAACAGTTTTTTGTTTGCGTCTTTGGTCTGGTAGTAAACCATCGTTCTCAGGGCCAAGGTCCTAGGTTCGATACACTTACTGTACCGACTTGTTTTTTTTTTGTTTTTTTTTTATCTTTTGCTCCTCGGTTTTTCTGCAGGACTTTTGTTCTGTTACATTTTTTATCTTTCTGTTCTAGAGGGGTTAATAAACTGGAGCTGGAAGAGCTCTACTCTATTCTTTTTTTCTTTGCTTTTTTTTTCTATTACTCTTTTTTATTTCTAAGTTACAATATAGTTACAATAGTTTCTTAATTACTAATATCATTACCTTACTCCTTTTAATGATATATTTTAGTTTTTATATTATATTTTAAGGTTTTTAGTTTTATGTTCATTGTTCTTATATTTTTATATTCCTTAATGTATTTCCAATTATCATTTAACTTTATACAATATACTACAATTAATTTTTTCCTTACTTATATTTAACATTTATATTCTTACTGGCTAGTATGTATTCTAAGTAATATTTCTTTACTTTTTTCTTCTTCTTTTTGGGCTTAATGTTCTGGAGCTCTGATTTTTGTTTTTCTTTTATTTCGTATCTCTTTTTTTGTTTAATTCTATTTTTTTTTTGCCTCTTTTCTTTAGTGCTATATATTTTCTTATTTCTATCCATTCTTTTGCTATTTTATTTTGTATTCCTTTTCTTATTTACTAATACATTTTTTTTTTTACTAATACTCTTTTATTTAACATTTCTTTTCTTATATTCTAATACATTTCTCGACTTGGTTTGGTTGGACTTGCTATTAAACCGTCTGGTAAGCTAACACCATGAACCTAACATGTCCCTTATTAAAATCGGCCGCCATGACAACTAATAAGTTGCATATTGTTCCCATAGAGACAAAAGACAAGATAGAGAAATACGCATGCTTCGGAAGGCACGTAAAACCGTTGATCCCGATTGTCGTTGAAAGATGGTACTTAGTCATTAAAATCCTCCAACCCGCATTTAGCCAGCGTGGTGGGTTGTCCAACAATATGGCCCAACCTGCCCATGTGATGCTGTCCATGTTATTGGAAGGCATATGCCCAGCAGCAGGGCATTTATAGGCTGATGACGAGAGAAGATAACCAGCTCCACAGTAGTTAAAGATTCCTGGTGGAGTCTTGTACCTTCAGCCTTATCGTCGCTATATTTTGGTTACTTAGTCGACAAACGAACACGAACCAAGGACGCTCCAAACACTAAGATTAGGAGCTTCAGTTCTTATGCCTAAGGGAAGGTAGTTTCCCTTCGTTCTTCCTGCCCTGTAGATAAATGTGTATGCAGGTACATTGTCAATTACATACAATCTACGCATAGATGCATGCAGCGAGTCAGTGGGACCGCTCCGACGATTTAACTGCAGTTGACACGAGGCTGAAATTGCTCGACGGAGAAACGGACACACGTACAAATCTGGAGCATTTCAATCAGAGCCAATTTATTGTTGAACTAGTACTAAACGGTGGAACTAGACCCTACAAAACGTGTTTTAGGGCAATTTGTGCCGTAACACCGAGGGATAGAGGTCATCCTGTGTTGGCAGGGAGCTTGGTGAGCGTAAACGTAGCGTGGTCGGCCAGATAGGCAATAGCCTCCTGCAGCAGCTACCAAGGGAAAACGTACATACATTACTAAATTGTATTGCCCTATTTGTGGACTATTTATTTTTCTATGAGTGAGCATGTCGCGTTGCGAACTATGTATTACGCAAGACTAATGTTCTTTTGTCCATGTAAGAAGGACTATTCTCATCAGTAGGACTTTTATAAAATGTTGATTATTCTTTTGAAGACTCAGTAACATAAAAACCAAAAATACTAAGTATACTCTATACCCAGAATTTTCAAATACTAACAGAGAAACTGGCTACTTTACAACGGTAGGCAAATGACTTCTAACTATGAGACGACCAACACCTCAGTTTACTTGTGACCACGGACCCTGTAAAGGGTTCGAAACGTCAGGATAATATAAAAAACTATGTAAATAGTAAATTAAACGCGAGTTAATCCGTAAAAAAGTGTTTCATTTCAATGGCTACTTTATCTCTAATGTTCGAACTACCGACGATGCTGCTCATTGATAGGGGAACTGGCTACCTTCAGGCGGGTTGGAAACAAGTCATCATCTCAGACTCAGTACAATTCGTAGAACATGCCCTACCAGAAAGATTTTTTTATATTGTCCTGATAAACAAATTTTATGTTTTTCATGTTTCTGTGGTGCCTACTTTGCAGTGCTTAAAAAATATAAAAAGAGGAAGATCTATTATTTCATAAAAACTAAAATAATACTTCACTCATTTAATGTGCATGAAAGTTTAGAAAATAATAAACTTTCCTCTTTTCATATGTTTTTAAACACAATTTCCGCTGTCTCGAAAAGTTGCCATCTTGCCATTTTGAGATCTATCACTTTTCACATGAGGTTCAGATTTATTTTATGCGCTGTGATCTTTAAAAAACACTATAATTATCAAACATTTTAGATGTGTCTATTTCTTATAAATCTTGCTGTAACCGTGTCCGCGTAGCGGTGAAAGAATACTATCACCCCCTCTCTTCCCTTGGTTGTCTTAAAAGGCGACTAACGGACTAAATACTGCACATACATCCAATAACATAAAGCGGCGATGGGCTCACCACCTGTCACGCTGAGCACATAATTGCGGTCGTTATTTGGTGGCACATGGCAGAGGGCAGAGGACAGCTTTTGCGGTCCTCATTGCCTAGTCTCCTTCGGGGATAACAATTGTATGTATGTATGTACGTATCTTGCTATGTATGAGATGTAAACATTCGTTTAATTACCAACGTTTTACTTGTTCCATTTAAAATAAAATACTTTTGTAGAATTATAAATACGCAGTGTACGCCCGACGAGCACAGATCACTTGATCTGTGCTCGTCGCAGGTCGCGTTCCGGGAACAGCGTCGCATCGCACTACCGGAGCCAGGGGAGCGGCTATTGACGACCTCCTTGGTCGTGTGGTTAGTACACCGGTTTTCATGGTGTCGCGCGTAGAAGTGGGGCTAACCACCTCGGGAGGCTGCCTCACCAACTCGCGCATAATCTGGGAGTGGATCGTCGTGCCGGTAGGTTACCGGAAATGGTGGGAAACGGCGACCCCTTCTGGGAGGTTATGGGGGCAATTCCGTCCGGCGTGTCGGCTGTGATTGTAACGCTCTTCCAATGCTGAAGCGGAAGACTCGCTTTATTCATTAATTTCTTTGGAACAGTGTATGCCTTATTCATGTCTCTTCCTTCCCCTCTTGCAATGACAGTGCCTGAAAAGAATTCAGGAAATACAGCGACTTCCTCCTCTCCCACCACCAATTTGCTGTTTGAGGTGGAGTTCACTAACATCCGTGGGCTCCATACTAACCTCAACGCCGTCCACAAACTCCTTGAGACGGCGTAGCCTGCATTGTTTTTTCTGACAGAGGCTCAAATTCGTCGCCCTGCTGACACGTCTTACTTAAAGTACCCCAGCTATCAGCTTGAGGGACAATTCCTCGCGAATGCCGGAGTGTGTCTGTACGTGAGGGCTGACATTTGTTGTCGTTGTCTGTACTGCTTGGAAGACCCCTCCTTTCTCATACTTTGGGAGCGCATTGAATTCGGCTCCCGTTGCCGTATCTATATGTGCCTTTATCGGTCCCACACGGGAGAGCTAACACAAGCTGCCTTTTTGACCACCTTGGCCGAGTGACTGATGTCGCGCAAGAGCGATTTCGAAAGGACGAGGTGGTGGTTTTGGGCGCCCACCATGAAACATGGTTAGGCTCCTCCGAAACTGGTCACGCTGGTAGAGTCGCTCATGCCTTCGCTATGACGCAAGACCTGACACAACTGGTAGACCAGCCCACCAGGATACCAGATATTGTAGGTCATGAGCCCTTATTATTGGACTTATTGTTGACGAGTCGCCCTGCAGGGTATTGAGTGTCGGTGCTTGCACCTCTAGGCTCGTCAGACTACTTCTTCTTCGTCATTGCGACAGCACCGCGTGGCGCTGGTGCACCGAAAATGCACCAACCGACGACGATGGTAACAAGCGCTTGTTACCATGCTTGTTCTACGGTGAGGAGCGCTCTCGTTATTTTGGACTGCATCGGCTGCTTATCATCAGGCAGAATGTAGTCACTATAACGTGTCACATAAAAATACCTTTTTTGATGCGTTTTTAGTCGAAATGTTTTACTTTAAGGGATTCTTTTGATCAGTTTGGCATGTCACTATTCCGCAATTGTCTTTTACTAACAACATTAAAATTACCCATAACTCATGTTATGACTTTATGCGTTTCGGGGTTAAAATATTCAAGTAGCTTTCTAATTGATAGGCGAATAGCCTTCCACTAGCATAGGAGATAGGAGGTTTGTTTGTGAAAGTGAAAAAAGTGGTGAAAGTGAAACAATGGCGCATAGAGAGATCGGAATAACCCACCGCGCTGGCCCGATGCGGGCTGCCATCTTTCGACACCAACCTGCATCGTGAACATAGACTTTTTTCTCTATTATGCAATTAAAAAAGATATTTTTTTACACATCACGTTATTAGAACATAACTTGTCCATATAGGCAGTTCATTAATAGTTGAGGAATCCGGTCGAAGTCACAGAATACATAACAGTACAAGATCGAAGTACGCTTACACCAGTGGCCAATTGGCCATATCAGCACCTAACACCAGGTAAGATAAAGGCCAAGTGGATACTTTCCCGTGGATACATTAAAAAAAAACTAAGTACTTTAAAACGGCAAATAACTTCTGTACCTGTAAATAATGAGCGGTACACCCATCCTTTTTCAATCAATGCTCGTGAAATAATTGAAAAAGGATACGTTTACCGCTTTCACACTCTTCATACAAACAGCAGAGGCATAGCTACCGCCATATCAGCCGTATCAGTGACACGGGGCCCCCGGGGCTTGAGGGACCCTGAACATGTGTGATAAAAAAATGTCCTAGGAACTCTATAGTACAGGAACAGCTATCACACTTGCCATTACTGTCTATACATAAAGGCAGAAAATCTTGAAATACTGAAATCAGCATGAAAATTCCGGCCGTACTGATTTGAATTACTTGGCAGCAGAACCAAAATACCAAAATGTTGATACAGAACCCGTGTACGGAAGCTACGCCACTGACAAACAGTTAATGAATGATACGCGAGCCCTCTGCCTCGTCGAGTACGCTTACAAGCCGTGTCGTGACGTAATCAAAAGTCACATCGATTTGGCAACCCAACGGCAACCCACACGCCGAATAGCACTGCAACTCACATCGGCTGGCGACGCGCGTAATAGGATGGCGCTACGTCACATCCGGCTATAACATTCATTAGAGCCTCGTCTTTGCTTTCTTAGATAGTATTATGTAAATAATGCTTAAAACTAAATGCAACCTAGCTCTAACAATTAACCGTTAATACATAGTAGATAATCAACAGCTAATACATTGTAATGAGAAAACAAAGATCTGAGACGTTCTCGTTAAAGGTCATGTCAAGAATACCGAAACCGATGAGCATGTGTGAAGGACGTTATGAGAGTTAATGACGCAAAGGAAGTGTGTCAAGATAGTAGCAAATGGATGTAAAGCTGTGGACTCTGCGGCTAAGGCCTCCGCGAATCGGGCATGATGTGTGATGATGTGTGTATGTATGTAAAACAAGATTAAAAAAATTATATGCAAGAGTAGCATACCCGCTCAACGACTAGGTATATTTTTAAGGAAGTGTATACAGTGCCACAAGCGGCACTGTATCTCAATCGGTTCGGAAAACGAAAGTTTTTTAATCTCCCGTAAAGTTCTTTATTAGACAACAGAAATACTTGCCCTACTCCTGTAGGTCACGTGAAAGGTTAAAAATTTAAGACAATCGCGCAGCGCAGCGTAGCGATTGTCTGATTTTTATGATTTTATGATTGTTGACATAATATCTTTTGAATATTATGTCTTCTGAACATTATGGCAAATAAAAAATATGTTACGGTTCCCGAACTGAATGAGATACAATGCCGCTTGTGGCATGGCACTCTATACACATTGTACTAAGTAGGATGCCGAAATTACGGCATCGTAACCGATCGTACTAGATGCTGCTTGTATTCGGTCGCTTTTGAATTCGGTATCATAAATGGTGACCGGTTTTTTTATTTTCGCTGGACATTTGACGTTATTGTCAACTTATTTGGTCTCTTTTCTTTCAATGTTTATGGCCCATTTGAAAAAATAGGACAACTATACGAGTCTCATTTGGACTCTTTCTATGCTTTAATTATTATTCTATGATTCTAGTACCTATATGCAATTAGTGCGGGATCAAGAAGATTTAGAGTGATTATTTTTATCATACAGCTAATTAGCTGTAAATCAATAAGCTAAATAATATTGAAATATTCCATTCATTAATACGTTTTTAAGTATCATAGTGCATTGCGTGAAATACCAAATTAGTGAAATCGACTAATAATGCCCATTATTCGTAATGTTATTTCGTTAAGGTGCTAAAATACAGCAGTTTCATGTCGTTAAAGAATGTAGCTCCGCTATTTTACTATATATTAAAATGATGATGCAGAAGAATAATAACTTTTCATAAATGTTATATTTACGCTATGATCTCAGATCTAAAAATTCCTTCTGATCAGTTTAACTCAAAGGAGTCAGTTTGGAGCGAAATCAATTATCAAAATTTCACAATTTTACATCACTAATCAATCTAGGTATATCATTGAAGACAAAATAAGTAGCAAAAACGTCAAATATCTAGCGAAAATGAAAAAAAAAACCGGTCACCGTTCATGACATATATCCATAGCGAATTCAAAAGTGACCTATACAAAATGTAATTCGAATGGTGACCAAACGGAGTGCCCACTCAAATGTCATAGCACTCCTTCTATGCTTTAATTACTTATTATTCTGAGATCTATAAAGATTTTGGTAACCTGTCAAATTCCATGTTTGTTTAGCTGTAAGGAAAATCGATTGGGACACATTAGAGAATAATGATTTACAAAAATAAATACCAAAACTTTGATTTCAATTCACCAAGGCTTCACCTCAATCTAACCTAAATTAGGTAGATGAAATATACCACCTGGGATTCGAACCTCTATCTACACTGCGGTGTCCTAATTACAAGACTACCGAGGCGGTTAAAACCAACAAAATACATAAAACTGCCAGTATACAATACAGCAAGAAAACTATTCGTAACCGTTCACTGCAACCTCAGCTGTATAACACAAGCAATAGCGTCGATATTCCAATTCGTTTGACCTCCACATCCTTGACCTGAATCAACGCCTACTGTAATTGACCGTCCAAAGTATTTTAATAGAACGCGCATTAGAACTATTAAATTTGTTGCCCTTGTTCGGTGGAAACAACTAGACGATGGCTATTCACAATAATTTGTTGAAGTTATCTTAGAAGTTGATTGATTCAAATAGGTGCCACGTATGGAAATTTTTTCAAAACTTTTTCTTGTTGGTTTCAAAAGTTCCTCCGGTCCGAATTTTTGCGTAAATTGGCCAATTTTGGCGTTCTTGATCTCAGAAACAAAAATACATTAACAATGTTGACTTATTGAATAGTGTAGAATAGCTATTGGCATAGTTCGTTGCGGCCTCGCTAATGTAAATTTTGCTTAACTTTTTAATTAAACCCAAAACTTTTTTGAGCTCCTAGATTGAACTACTGTTCTAAATAAATGAAAAAAAAATAAATTATGTTATCTCTTATATAGTCGTATAGTTCGTAGAGGCCTCGGAATTTTTAGATACTTATCATTGATTTTATAAAGAAAAAAAATCTTATTCTAAACCAAAAAACTTCGTAACTCGCTTTAAGTTAACCATGAATTTCTCCTATCTACGATAATATTATTGAGCAAAATTTATACCAGAATAACTGTTACTTCATGACGATAAAAACGATAAATACATTGACTGACCCTTGACTCTTGACTCTTGACTCTGACTCTGACTCAGCAAAAATACTACAAAATGGGAATATGAGCATTTTACGCAAAAAACACAGTCGAGATTTAATAGGGCCCTTAAATCTGTTGTGGTGTGGCATAAAATCGCGTCTCAATCGCTATCCTAATCTTCGATCTACAAATGACGACAGCTCAAGGCCCGCCATAGCTGAGTGCAAAGGTATAATTGCTGCACGCTCGCGGAATTATCGTCTCTATTGCAATGGAATGCTTTGTTGAACTCGAGATATGATTGGCTTGAACACTTTATGGTATTGCTATTTGGGTTGTTTTGAATTATTGTGTGATATTATCGTCGTCTGAGGTTACAGACTCTCTTGAGCACCTCCAGCTGCGTAGAGACATTGCTTCTCTCAGTGTCTTCTACCGGAATTACCCGCGAGTGTTCTGAAGAACTTTTTGATCTAATCCCGCCCTCTCGTTTCCTCTCCCGAATTACACGTGCTGGTCATAAGAACCACCATCAATACTGTACAGACTATCAGTACTCGTACCAAAAAATTTAGCAAGTCATTTCTCTGTAAAACCATTCGGCTTTGGAATTCTTTGCCGGCGCATGTGTTTCCCAGTTCCTATAGTCCCAGGTCTTTTAAGCATGGCGTGAAATGACATTTATGCAGGCTGTCATGAATGGGTGCGCTTGTTACCGTGCTTATTCTACGATGAGGAGCGCTCTTATTATTTTGAACAGCATCGGCTGCTTACCATCAGGCAGAATGTGGTCACAATGACAAGTCACTATTAAAAAAATATAAATTTTTATTTTCATATAGCTAGGTAGAGTAATCTAAAAATATACCAATCCGATTGAATGTCTTGTACCTATCCATGCCATGTGTCAAAACATAATAAAAAAAAAGAGCCTTCCCCATATTCCTATCTATAATAAGCCGCAGACGTCTATCAATCGTTTTGTTCAGAACAGGGTATATGTTGTTGGCTGGCCGGGTTAGACATATCCGTATAAATAATTCAAGATGATAAGATCTATAATCGCAACCCGATTAGCAGAATGCTTCAAAAACGTTACTCTGTCTTCGTCGGTACATAGTGCGAATTATCCAGTGCTATTCTTTCAGCCACCTCCCATTCAATATTCAGGTTGTCATTGAGATTTTCGGAAATCCAATGATCAAGACCATTTTATTCTTGAAAATTTATTAATAATCCTACTACACTCATACTTCCTAGTATCAAACACCAATCAGGTTACTTGAATCGATAGGTACATGTTTTCAAATATTATTGAAACAACATTATCATTGAACGTCGTATAATTTAATAAAATTCATTTATTATTAATTTCCGTTGGCCTCAATACTTTTAATATACGTTGCTTTGTTTAAGTGGCGTACTTATGCATTTTAATATAGCAATATTGTAATACACTAATGATGTAATTAATTATTGCAATCATCAATATTTGCATGCCATTTTGTTTCTGTAAATCGTAATTGTGATTTTCTTTCACTGCTGTACCATATTGTCCTTAAAACCTAAAAACATCTAGTTAATTATTATTTATTATGCACAAAAGATTTAGTTACTTTTAAATCTGTCGGTTATTTTACAAATATTTAACGTTAACAACTACAATCGTTGAAAACTACAATCATTAATTACTATAATAAGCCGCAGCCGCAGCATTTATTAGTAGATCGAAGATATTATGAATGTGTTTCTTTTCTTTATTAATATATTTTTGATCGAAGGTATTAAGAATTGGTTTAGTGACAAAATGAAATGAATATTAACGGAATGAACCGCCCTTAATCCGGTTGCTCTCACCGGCGCTGCAGCCCGTAAACCGCCGGAGCTGCCTGAAACGAATGCTTCTGAATTTTCTGTATTTCCGATTCCATTTACGTTAAGCCGAAGTTGTTCGCAGAGTGCTTTCAAGTCCCAATCGTTTATTTATATCGGCTTTGACATGAGAAAAAGTCAGATAGCTGAGTTAGGTAAAGTCCTTGATACTGACTACCAAAGATAATTAAATATGAATACAAAAATTTATAGAAATACGGAAATGTTAGTTTTATTGAGCTTCAAACGTTAACTGACTATAGGGAAGAAGGAGCTCTTTTCTATAGGTAGTTATTTCGAATCGTAACCGATATCGTTTGGTAGACGAATGAGACCCTGTAGTAGAACCTGGCTATGTAGAACAGAGTTAACAACGAAATTGCTCTGTGCATGCCAGATAATTTGATTTTCGTGCAGGCTTAGTGAAACACGAACGGGAATCTTATTGATATTGTGGAAATTAACGTATCCGTCCGCCGGTTGCGTCGTTTGTGATACTGATAACACGTGAACGGCAGACGTGTGTGATGCTCGTACAGTGTGGTCGAGATAAGTGACACACGTTGGCGTATTTATCTTCGAACGTGTAAACACGACACGCTCCAAGCTGTCAAACTAAATTGTATGTACTAGCACAATCTTTTTCATCGTTAATATTCAGAAACATGTTTTGCGCTGTGCTGGCAACGTCATAGAATACTACAGCCACATCGCTTCTTTTGGTTGTCGTAAAAGGCGACTAACGGTCAAAAGACTGCTCATACATCTACTAGGCAGTAGTCCCACCGCCGACAATGAACGAGAAGCGAGTCGAGCTAGAATTAGAAACGAGTTGGCGGGCAGCGGTAAGCGAGTGTGTAGTTCGATAGTTTTGTCGCTGGACTATAAGCGCCGCTGCCGCTGGTTGGTCTCTCGGCGTGAGTTCTGATCGCTGAGCAAGTATAAGTATCGCTAAGCAAGAATTATCTTTGGTAGCTCTTGTCGCTCAGCGACGAACTAGTGAAGCGAGTCATCGCCGCCAGTGTGAACAGTCAGCCATCAACTATTTGCATCTCTTTTGTTTACACGGAATGTATATCTATTGTACGTTTCTTGAGCGAGAATATAGCCGAAAGGTAGTCGTTTACTCGCTGTTGGTGGGATAACTTCTTTAGCATAGAGCGGCCATGGGCTCACCACCTGTCACGCTGTGCACATGTGCAGTTATCATTTGGTGAAACGTGGACTATGGCAGTGGTCCGCTTTTGCGGTCCTCATTGCCTGGTCTCTGACTAACCCTTTGGGGATAATAGTCTTGAATATATGTAAAATTATCATCATCCGTTTATGTACGTCCTACTTCTGAGTTTGCCACACCAACAACCTCTTCAGAAATACTGCGTGAGGTTAATCGTAGGTGTAATTAAATATTTGAAGGGAAATACTTTACTAACATAGTTTGTAACAAAACAATGTACTAACATTGCTATCATATAATTTTCTCTCAGTTTCAAGTTGGCGCAGTAACTACGGGAATTAATCAAGTAATTACAGAATGTGGTGTGAGGTTTGTATGTGTTCTGTGGTTATTTTTCTACGTATTGAGTGAGTTTCTGTAACGTACTTGTTTATACCTTTTTTCAGATCTATTATTTTCTAAAATTCTTTATTATTATTATTTCAGCCATGGTCGTCGAAATTCTTTACTTCCCTTTTCCTTTCTGACACCTATATTTCGAGGTATGTAGTTCATGCCGTACTGTAATGAGTCTCTAGTTTAGTGCGGTAGTAAGTACGCATAAAAAATATGTTACCTTAATGACCTTACTAACAAGCTCAAATATTTTGCATTGTTTTGTTTCGCTTGGAAAAGTCAAGTGAACTAAGTGTATAGAAAAATATTAGTTGAACCTTCAGGGTACGTAGTATTGAAAGGGCTATTTTTTAAAGAAAGAAGATTACTTCTTGTATAATCTTTAACTATAACCGCGCTCTATATAGAATTTCTGTTGTTTCTAGTGGCGCCGCGTTCTAAGTTAAAAGAAACGAAGAAATATTTTTCCGTTGCATTTTTCTTTTAATGCGTATCGGTGTACCTATCTGTGTAAGAGCTCAGTTGTCGTGATACCAACCTCTAGGAGTCTTCGTGACAGACAAGGGGCTAATCGCAAGTCACCTCGCGCCGCCGCGGCAAGGCCGCCAGTCGCCTTGCGTAGATATCGAGCGTAACTGAGCCTATCCGTAGCCCTCCTGCACAATGTGAGGCACCGACGACTTCTGATAATACTATCTAACAGCTAGTAGAAGATAATAGTTGTAAATGATTTATTTATTTATTGCAGATAACGTTGCTACATTCCGTTTGTAACTGAAACTTATAAATATGAAGGTGATTGCCACGCATGTATGTTTGCGCAAACTGCCATAACATTCTGCTCAATTTACCTTTAGGATAGAAAAAGTGGGATAAATACGGAAACACTCTAAACAACAAATGTATCAAGTCGAATCAAATTACCTTTAGGATGAAAACGAAATAGATTGAGACAATGGGTTGAAAACGGAATTTTTATTGTTTTTATTTTAAAATAGTGGGATGATTACGGAAACACTCTCAAAACAAATGGTTAAGATATCAAGTCGAATTCAATTTAACTTTTTCGGACACGTTTGGAAAAAGTAAATACTAACGTATAAGTTTTCAGGAAGTCTGTTGCGACTTTTCTTCGTGACATTTGTTCTGAAAGCTCCTGAAAAACTGAACGCACTCAAGTGAAACTTTCCAAGCAGACCATTAAAATTCAAACACTTTTCTTAAGTCTTTTACAGTTCAAGTTTTCCTGGTTTTCGCTTTGTTACAAGGTTTTACGAGGATAAAAAGAGTTGTTGTCGATTAATAAGATAAGTAAATACAGAGATTAGTTGCGTAGGCGGTACTAACAGCCCGCCTCGACAAACGTTTGAGTGAATACAACAGTCACCATGACGAGAATTCAGCCCGCTTAGTTATACTCGTAGTCAGTTCCAATAAATAATTATAAATAAAAACAATATAAATAATTATAAATAAAAAAATATAAATTATTGGAATATTATTTTAACTGTTTAGATGAACTACTTTAAAACTACACTATCTTTCAAATCAACAATATAACCGTTGAGGTTGGTATAAGAGGTTTGATTCTATTTAGCCATACAAACACACCAACGTTGAATAAATCTCGCACTGAGCAGATTTACCCTGTGATGTGAGCTATGTCGACTGTTAGTTCTCAATAATTACCTTTGCAACAGGAAACGTCAATTGATTATCGTGCCCTCCGCTGAACAGTCGAATGTCCTCCTGCCCTCCCCGGGCTCAATGCTCTCTTGGACTCCAATACCAGTGGCGGCATGTTCTCTTTTATGTTACCAAACCCGCATTCGTGCTGATGTAACGCACATACCTCGCCGTCCCTGAAGATTCAGTTCTTATGCCTCTCTTCAGCGAGAACGCAACAATGTAAAACAATGTTGCAAAAGGTTAGTCAGAGACCAGTGCACAAGCAATGGGGACCACGAAAGCATTCCACTGTCGCAGTCCACGTTTCACCATATAAAACAGGTGAGCTCAGCGTTATAGGTGGTAATAGAATAGAATATTATGTTTTTTTTATTTGAACAACACTGTACATACAAAAAAGAAAAATAAACATAAATTAAAAATCAATACAAAAAAAATTACTCAAAATAAGTAAGTACATTTAAAAATAAACAAAAACTAATATGTTTTTGTTTTTTACATATTTTAGCGTTTTGTTAACGCTTAAATATACTTAGGTAAAATTTTAGTTAAGGCAGCCGCCTGGAATGCGGAATTTGCGTGGTTCGATTCCCGCCGGAGGTTGTCGTCTTTTTTCAGTGTTTAATAATTTTACAAAAACTAAAAATCAAAACTTAAATAATGATACTTTAGCATACGATGCTGCATGCACAGTGTCGCCTAATAGGGCCTGCACTCAGTATGTGCTAAGGACACTTAGCGCTGATTTTCAGTACATTGCCTTGTAATCTCATCGCCGCTCCATGATGTTGGATGTATGTGCCAATTCCGATCTTACCACTTAAGCAGTGCTAATGCCGGTTTACTGGATGGGTGTACAATTTTCAAAACATCTCGAGCTCCACGTAAAGCAATAGGTTCCGGTAGTTGTCGTAAATAGCTGACGTTAAGGGTGCTTAGGCGGTGAAAACGGAAAAATTTCGCTGTTTTCTATGCTGTTATTCAATTTTTTTAAGATATTTCGCACTGAAATTTTTAATATGTATTAAGAACGCATGTGTGAGGGGATAACTGTTTTCAAAAAACGATTGGAAGCATTTTGCTCGATAGAAAACAATCCTTAAGTTACCTCTAAAATTTCATGTAAGTAATGCACATTACGACCGTGTTATACAATAAAAATTCCTTTTTAATCATTAAGAAATAAGTATTTACCTTTTACATTTCTTGTCTGATTTGGATTTATAAAAAACTAAACATTTGTATTAACTTTTTTGATAAAAATGTGAATATTATGTTGCTTACGAACTACCGCGGACTCGCGGATATTGTTTTCTTCGAAACGTCCGAACTAAAACAAAAACCTAAAAAGTTATAAGGTAATAAACGCGAATTAGATCCGTAAAAAATGTTTAATTTCAATATAAGAAACCACTTAAAAGAATACTCTTGTATTTATTTGTAACTAGCGGCCCTCCCGAATCCAGTGACAAAAAAATCTTTTTCTATAAATTTTATTTTGACAATTACAAGCACAGGAAAAAAAATACTTGGCCAAATAGGTGCAGCCGTTCTGAATTGAAGCGCGAATATATGATCTTTTACAGAACAGTCTTTACGCTTCTTTGTTCTAGTTCCCACATTTAATGTCTGTACTGTTCCATCACCTTCATCCAATTAAAATAAAAGCCATTTAACTTTGTATTTTCAAATAATACACTCAAAACAAAAAAATATTAAGTAGATACGCAAGCGACGCCCTCCAAAATGTTCCACATACCAATAAACTTTATCTAAATCTCATTTATTTTTCTTTCACAGCATAGACAATCAATAAAGCATGGCTCTTTAAAGTATACATCTAAAACATCGACTTTTATGAATCGAACAGCTCGATTTTTGGCAGGCAATAATGTATGGCAAGTTTTAATTACCTTTTGAACAAAATTGTTTCATAAAACATATTTTTGTATGAGAAATAAGACTTTTTGATCGAAATATGTTTTATACACCATTAAATAAGACCATTTTGGTCGGAATGTCAAAGTTTAAGATTTATTTTACATTGGAAATAAGTACGTGTTTGTCGATCAGAATTTTATCGAATATGGATAGAATTTAAGTAACAGTTTGGGAAAAAAAAATCTTTCTACAGAGAAATAGGACCTTTTGAACAGACACTCCTCAGTTGGTATTGTTGATCGAAGCTAGTGTCAGAAAGTTCTGTTTGTATTGATATTGTTTCTTGTAAGGTGTCAAGCCGATGTATGGTGATAGGGAACTACCATACCTATCCATTGGACCCCCATGTATGTTCTACGATTTTTTGTAGTTTTCGAATTATAATTTTTTTTCGTTATTTTATGATTCAACGACGAGACGGCTCTAAAACAATTTTATATTTTTTTTGACTTTGAACAATGCCTATTGATTGCACTTTTATGAGTAAAAAAATCTCCTTCCCAACTTTAACCTATAGTAAGTACTAACATTTTGAAACTAACTTTAAAAATTGGGTTAATCAGAAAACAGAATGGAATTTTCAACTTCGATAAAAAAAATTAAAAAACTTTTTCCATAGCTTCTGACTAGTCTTAAAAACTGCCCAACCAAATATGCTTTTACACTAATATAAAAAAAGATGTACTAAATGGGACTTTTTTTGCTGAAATCGGTCGTTGAACGTGGTACATCGGATATTGTGTAATTTTCATCTATACTAATATTATAAAGAGGAAAGATTTGATTATTTGTTTGTATTGAATAGGCTCCGAAATTAATAGACTGATTTAAAAATTCTTTCACCGTTGGGAAGCTACACTATAATGGTAATTTTGAGGATAGTAGTAGGTATGAAATGTATGTTATTAGTATCAACTGAGTTCTTCTTAAACGTAAAGGGATAATTAATCTCCTGATAGACAAGAATATGCAAAGATACTAAGAAATTATAAAATACTAGCAGACTGCCGACGACTTTGAATTTTCAAAATGACTCCCCTACCCTAGTGACGACGCCTACATCGCATTGTTCTATCATCAATAGTTTTCGTGGCGCACGCGATGTAAGGAATTTATTAGAGTTTTAGTAAGGATCCCTAATTTTTTTGAAAATATATTGTAGCCTATGTCACCCGGAGATAGTGTAGCTTCCCAACGGTGAAAGAATTTTTTAAATCAGTCTATTAGTTTCGGAGCCTATTCAATACAAACAAACAATCAAATCTTTCCTCTTTATAATATTTGTATACATGAAAATTACACAATTTCCGATCTACCACGTTCAACGACCGATTTCAGCAAAAAAAGTCCCATTTAGTACATCTTTTTTTGTATTAGTGTAAAAGCATATTTGGTTGGGCAGTTTTTAAGACTAGTCAGAAGCTATGGAAAACGTTTTTTAATTTTTTTTATCGAAGTTGAAAATTCCATTCTGTTTTCTGATTAACCCAAGTTAGTATCAAAATTTTAGTACTATAGGTTAAAGTTAGGAAGGAGATTTTTTTACTCATAAAAATGCAATCAATAGGCATTGTTTTAAAAAAAAAACATCAATTAATAGTCAAAAAAAAGATAAAATTGTTTTAGAGCCGTCTCGTCGTTGAATCATAAAATAACGAAAAAAAATTATAACTCGAAAACTACAAAAAATTGTAGAACATACATGGGGGTCCAATGGATAGGTATGGTAGTTCCCTATCACCATACATCGGCTTGACACCTTACAAGAAACACGCTGTATTATATTTAATATCATATTTTGAGGCGTCGGTCAGTAGCCGAGCGTATAATGCTCGGGTTGAACGAGAGAAATTGTGGTTCAATCATAGCATAGCTCCGTTAGACTACTGATGAACCCACTCCGACACAGTCATTTAGATTAAGTTAACAAAAAAAATCCATTGCGTGGTTTAGAATGAGAAAGCGGTGCCACAGACAAGGGAAAACGGCGACTTTATACTTTAGACTTTAAGTCATATTATACATAATTATATGTAATGATGGGTCATAATTATTGCCGTTCTTTGAGTGCAATTCATTCGAGGCAGCTTCGTTGAAGATCATTACAAGACTATAATGAATCATTATTACTTCAATTTGACATCGAATAACGCGACGCAGTCGTTCATATAGGGTCGCGAGCGGAATACCATTCGTTATGTCGTAATATTAGTGGTGGCTATCGAAATCAGACTTTGCTTCTATACATTCAGAGTCCATATTCGTTTCGTCATATTTCACCTTAGTACTAAGGCGTTGCTCAAGGCTGTTCGCCTAGCGGAGGAGTAAAAACTTGGTCAAGGCCCTTGTTTTGTTGTCAAATAGAGTATGACTACATTTTTGACAGCCGACCGTATGGTCACAGTATAAAGAGTATAATGGTTTTCTAAAGCTGATACGAACACTGTACATTGAAACCAAACATTTTGTGCGGACGTACTTGCGATTCTTTTATATAGGTATTGAAGTTATTATGATGGTTTGCCTCTTTGGACGAATGGTAAAACGCGCGGCCCCGGGTTTAATTTTCAGGTCGGGCGAATAATGTGATGTGGTCTTTCTTCTAATTTCATATTGGTTTAGTCCATGCTTTGGAAGGCACTTAATGCCGTGTTTTCGAAGTAACCGATGACTATTTTCACTAGGTCTCTCGATTAGTAGTGCCTGATTTTTTATTAGGTTATAGAAATTGTTGTGGTTGGTTGTCTTTTGTAATATCCTAAAAGATTTTTTTCATTTTCCCAGTTTTATTTTACGCTATGAAAAGAAAGAGACTATAGAAAGCCCTTGCTGAGTTTCTTGCTGTCTCTAATCAGCACAAGGTTCCTATGGAATTATAAATCAATCGATGGTGCGATTCATGAGGGACTATGGACATATTACATTGAGGGACGCTCACAAGTGCTCGATTATTGTAGCCTTAATTAAATAAATTATATTGAATCTCATACACTTAAATCAATATTAATAATAATAATATCTTTATTTTATACATAAATACAAATGTAAGATTCATAGACTTAAGGCCGGCAACGCGTCTGCGATTCCTCTGGTTTGTGGAGGTGTCCATGGGCGGCGGTGATTACTTTCCATCAGGTGACCCGCTTGCTCGTTAGCCTCCTTCTGCTATAAAAAAAAACTTCTCGTTTTAAATGCAGAAGTAGCACCTGTACCAGAAGAAGCCACTCCTCCTTAACACACACTTACATTAAAAACATAACAAAGACTATAAGACAAGTAACTATCTATCTATCTATCTATCTATCTAATCAGCCGGTTACGCCCACTGCTGGGTAAAGGCCTCTTCTTTTTTCCGCTACTCCATGCGATCCTGCGCCAGCCTTATCCACCGCTCTCCTCTCAAAGTGCATTTACACATTTTTAATTTTTGTTCTCGTTGTAATACGAACAAGCCTTTCGAAATGGTTGTAGGAAAGTAAATCCGAAAAAAATGACTTTTGAAAACATAACTGCCGACGGTCAGAAGTCTAGTTAGTTATATTTTCCGGGAGGCGCCGAGTGCCACTTGGTTATTGCGCTTTTTAATTAGAGTGAGCACAACGAAAACGAAGTGCCTTTGTTTGCCAACATGCTTGGAGAGTTTGGGCGGGCGGATATTTGCAATCCTTTGTTCAAATGAGATTTTGAGTCACTACAATTGGATGCGCTTCGTGCTAATTGCCATTTTCCGGCGCTTGAGTGGACATCCTAGGTGGAGCATGAAAACATGTAAGTATACCGTGCAAGTGCAGCATAAAAACATCTTATTAATCCGAGTTTCTTCCAGATGAAATACTCGGTGCACCAAGGACCCGGCCACATATTGTGTCATTGTCAGTCTTTTTCGTTGAGGTTGAGTGAAAGGATGGTGTTGCACAAAATATCCTGATGGGTTGACGTGTTAGAAATCGGTCTAGAAGTCGGCGGTAGTCCGCCGCCACTAACTTCGGGACCGTGCACTTGTCTACTGGGAGAAGGGAACCTGGGCAGGCCCAACTAAAATAAGATAGGATGGGGCAGTTCTTCGAACCAGTACATAAAATTGCAGTTTGATCTTTATTTTTGTGTACTTATCTTATTTAGCTTGCGAATATAACTGTCAGTGCTGAGTTCAGATCTTCCTTTATGGACGTTAGCACTTTGGAAGAGAGCCTTTCTTAGGGTTTATGATTTAACTACTGTCATCATTTCAATTCTTTTACATAGTCACACTAAAAGTTTCCGGAACTGGCCACTTACATAAACAATATTTAAAAAGTAATTACAACATTTGAAAATGGAACTCTTTGGCTGTAGAATGCAGTTTGTTACTTTCAATGACTCTGACTATCATGCTTTTACACTGTGGCGCCCCATTTTAAAAATTGCGTGTCTACGTTAACACGTATTAAACTCGGGAGAATTTCCGTAGATAATTTTCTACGATTTTAAGTGTAATTTGACAGCTTAACAGAGCATCGCTCGGCTTCAATCTGCTTTTGGCGATGAAGTACCATGCAAGACGATTATTTATAGCTGGTTTTCAGAATTCAAGCGCGATCGTGTCAATCTCAGTGACGAATCTCGCGATGGTTGCCCGTCCACCGCTGTGAACAACAAAAACATCGCTGCTGTGCGCCGTATGATTGAAACACACAGGCATGTGCCCTACCATAAGATTCGCGCATCCTTAAACATAGGCATGAGTCAAATAAATCAATCCTACACAAACATTTGGGTGTAAGAAAGCTGTGCTCGCGGTGGATCCCACACAATTTGACCGAGGCTCAAAAATCGCGTCACTTGGTGCAGTGCCATGCTTACCAGATTCAACAAAGGTGCGTCAAATTTGGACATGGTAACAGGTGACGAAACATGGGTTTTTTGCTACGATCCCAAAACAAAGCAGCAATAGAGTGTATGGTCTTTCAAGATGACGAAACCAACTAAAGCGGCGCGCGTGAAAAGTGTATCTAAGCTAATGATTCCCTCTTTTTTAATAAAACTGGACACGTGGCTACTGTTGCTTAAGATAATCGTCGTACCGTGAATAATGACTAGTACACGACCATTTGTTTACAGGAAATTATTGACGAACTCCGTCAAAATAACCGTAAACGCCTGGTCATCTTGCACCACGACAATGTTAGTTCCCACACGTTTCTGAGGTCACCACGGAGGAGTGGCACAAAAGTTTTCAAAATTGGTTCAATCGAATGAAAAAGTGCATTTACGCAAAGGAAGAATATTTTGAAAAACAATAAATTCATTTTTGACCTTTAATAGTATTTTTTTCTTATTCATTCCGGAAACTTTTAGTGCGCCCCACGTATGTACGAAACTTTTATGCGATCATCAGTAAAGTTGGTAACTAAAGCATAAACAAGTTTTTTGGATACGTTGAATAATAACCGTGTCGCGTAACGGTGAAATAATACTACCACCCTCTCTTCCCTTGGGTGTCGAAAAAGGCGACTAACGGACTAAACACTGCACATACATCCACAGCATAGAGCGGCGATAGGCTCGCTACCTGTCACGCTGAGCACATGTGCAGTCGCTTTTGGTGAAAAGTGGACTATGATAGAGGACTGCTTTTGCTGTCCTCTATATTATGATTATAAATGTTTGTATTTATGTAAAAAAATAACTTATTATTACAGCTATAACTCACCAACAAGAAATATTCTTACTTACGGATTCGCGAAACTACCTACACTTAAATGGTGTTATCAAAAACCCAGTTGCTCGTTCAATCGGATTACAGCTTTATTCCTTTTAGAGACAAGGTATTAATATCATAAAATCGCAAAACTCCCAATAAATTGAACAAGATAGCTTAAAATAAGCTGTAATTCGGACGATTTTGATTATTCTCGTCTAAATGACGTTGTCTGTGTGTGCGTTTGGGTTTCGGCCCCTGTTTTTAGTCATTCAATTGGATATCCCTTCCCTTCTTTACGTTCTATTATTTCAATCTTTATATTTCACTTATACTTACCTACAATTACCCATAAGCTACCTTAAACATTTTTATACCATTCAATAATATTGTTTATTTATGACACGTGATCGAAGTATTGGCCTGTAAAACACCTAAATCCCAAAGTTCTTTCATAATACGCCTTAATATAATAGTACACTGGCCTGCAAAAATAAGTATCACACTTTTAAAATATATTTTTTTCTAAACTATAGAAGTTAGAGATTTAAAGTAAAAAAAACGTTTTATAGTAAGTTTTACCAGTTTTCTCTGTAACTATAGTAACTAACTAACTCTTTTTCGAGTCCGTTTTGTTTCGAAAGTATACTTAAATAGTTATTGCAAATTTAAAAGTGTGATACTTATTTTGCAGGCCAGTGTATTAGCATACGAGTATGGATAATAGCACAACAATATCGCGCAACATACATTATTATGAACACGTTCACTCACACTTAACTGTACTATATATTATTGGCTTACTGGTCCTTGCTTGCTATACTATACAGGGTCTAACAAAATCAATAAGCAAACGTTTAAGGGTGGTATCTATACATCATTCTGAATATAATGACAAAAATGGGCTCTAGTTTTATAGTGATCTTTCAAAGTTATGTTTTCTAACAAACTAAATCAATTAAAATAATGCACATCATGAAACATGCTGTATCTGTACTAACACGCGCGCAAGCGTCATTTAAAAGAAGGCTCAGTGTGCTCCCAGTTTAGTGTGCATATTCGGCTATCTTTGTGCGCGTGTAGTACAGCTGTACGGGTTTGGAAAGGGTGTATTTTTTGGTGAATTATGACAATGTTTTGTTGATTATCTCGGTAACGAGCTTGTAGTTTTGGACCAAATTTAGTGAGCATGCTCAGTGTAATGTATAGATACTCCCCTTAAACGTTCGCTTATTGATATTGCTTGACCCTATATAGCGCAATAGTGTAGCGTAGTCTGAAAGCAGCTTAATTAATAAGCAACAACGTTACAAATAATGAAATAACATTACAACTATATATATATATATATATATATATATAATTCATCAGCCTATTCACGTACCTCCGTCGGGCACAGGCCTCCCACATAGACAACAGCACGTGGGCAGATTGGGCCATAACCCACCAGCTGGCCCAATGCGGTTGGGCCATGTGCAACGGCTTTACGTGCCTTCTGGAGCACGGAAATTCCATTCCATTTTCTTCCCATTGCGTAAGTGAATTTCATTTTCAACCTTTAGGTTTAATTCTACCTACCTAAAGGTAATTTGAGCAGAATGTAATGGCAGCAGATAAATCGAAATGAAACATTTGTTGTTAAAGATTATGTAACTACCTAGTTACTGACTACTGTGTAGTTAAATTATAATAATTGTGATTTAACTTTTTTGCTTGTCATAACTATTGATAGTAATAATTGGTTAAGGGTTGAAAGCGGAATACATGATAAGTTAAAAAATGGATCAAATATTCGTGGGATAAAAAAGTGGGTAAAAACAGAAACTCTCCAACAAATTGAACTGCCATTGCACAAGTGAATTCCAAATAATTTCACAAATTTTATCTAACTAGCCATCAGATCTTTACAAATTACGTAAAATCGTAGTCTACCGGCCCAAATGTACCAGAATCTCTCACATAATGCGAATAGATGCCGCGTTTATATATAGACACATCTGGAGTTGGGCCAAGACACACGACATCGCCGCCGGTTCCCGTGAAAATTATAATTAGGAAATTTATATTTATCATCTTACTCAATTCTTCTATAACTGCGTATTTCTGTGTAGCTGGAACGCTGAGATTTTTAGCACTCGAAGGCTTCAATGCACACCTGACAGCTGTCACTTCGAGAAACCACACCGGCGCGCGGCGGCAGGTTGTTGAGTGGATGACAATGCAAGTGTTATGTTATGAAGAATGTATGGAGAGTAAATGTAGCAAAATACCGTATAGCAAAGAACCGGAGGCTGATATCTCTTCCCCCCCCCCCCCTTCACAAATCCTGATCCTTCCTCAAGGTCAGCAACGCATCTGCGACTCCTCCCATGTGTTTCTTGATGCCAGTCATCTATAACAGTTCCTGATGGCAAGTTCAACGTGTACTTGAACGTAAAGTTGACAGTAAATTATATACGAAATCGTTAGCATTTTTTATTGTTGTCTAAAGTTATTACGCAAACACTAAAAACATACACATATTGAGACAAATAAAAACACTTTGATATAAAAAAATATACTTATTTATACTAACGAATTTATAAATTGTTATTATTTTTGACTACAAAAAAAATTCTGCCAATAATTCCTCTAACAATTATTTTAGTGTCAATGATAGTAATAAAAAAATTAATCATTAATTATAAATATTAGTTACTTAATTTAACATTTATAGAGTTAAAAATATTAAAGTAACATTTGTTGCTTACCGTATTATAATATTTTTTGAGCTTAAATTCATTTACTGATGATGACTCAACATGACTAATTAACTTACTTACGAGTATTATGAGCACGAAGCATCCCAGTCTAGTCATACTTTAGTATTTTTGATGCAGTAAATTCATATGGTTTATTTAAATGATATGTCAGCAAACAGCAAACCACACGGAGAAGCAGTACCTACATTAAAATTAGAACTATTTTCAAGTAGGTTTATTAATTCCAGTTACCATTTTATTTGACCACGCCATTCACGTACAATAAATTATAGCTCGTTTTTCAAAGCGGAATCACTAATTTAGAGAAACATTTCCACAAACAAGTTGTCATTTCGTTTCAGCATTTGCCATGGTTAAACTGATACAGGGATCTGTGTGACCACAAACATGTTTTGCCAAAACCAGTGCGAGTAAATGCAACACGTTACAAATTCTGTATCACGAATTAATTGCTGACACATAATTAAATTCGTTCGGTACATACTCGCCATCAATATTTGGCTATTCCATCAACAGCAAAGCGGTCCATTACGATGCCAATTTTCATATGTGTGCACTTGTTAATTTTTCACCTTACATGTTGCATTATTATATTTCTCGCAGTAGTTCTGAAGGTGGATTTTGCAATGTCAAATGGAGAGTTTATTGGAAGAACTAGTACGCTTTTCACTGTAGTACATTGTACTCGATTGTGAGGATTGTGAGTGGTGTTATTTTGTCAGAATTGTAGCTTTTATTGTGAAAGTAACGATCTCGCAGTTAGTTACAAATCCGAATAGCACGAGATACAGGTATCTGCTGTATCTTAGGTCTATAGGTCTTTACCTACCTATTGGCTCTTTTGGTAGGGTGTACAAAGTAAATTAAATAATAACATAATACTCTTTGTTTTAGTTCTACATAAATTAACTTATAAATAAACACATTTAACAATAACTAATTATATTTAATATAAATCGTTTTATAAACGGTCTTTAATACATCAATGCCGGTGCACTAGCTAGCCGGTCGCGCGATGATTTCGGAACCAAAGTCTTTCATAGTTAAGATGTAGTTGCCGGTTTTCCGACATGTGCTATCTTGAGGTGGTGCTTCGATTCAACGACAGACATGTCCAAGAGCCCACACATTCAGACGAATCCTACCTTTATAACTACGTTCTCTTGTTCATTCCTAAGTTAACTTAACTCAGAGAATCATAATCATCATCTACATAGGCCTCATCATCTATATAAAATGATTCAAACAGCGTGCGATTGTAAGGTTGAGGCATTTTCATAAGTGGCTTGTAAGGCCAAGTAAAATAAAGTGTCTTCTTCTTCTTTCGTGTCGTTGTATAATAAAGTGTTATGTGGCCATAGCTTTTACCTAAGCATGGGGCTCTGTTACTTATTAATTCCATAATACTACAAACGCCAACTTATGAGTAGAAGACTTAAAACTATAGTAACAAAGGAGCTTCCAAGTTCTCATGCTCGATTCCAATCATTTACCGGCAAAGCAGATTTACCTTGAACTTTACATTTCGGGGAAACGCTAAAGAACCCGATTGAGTCGATTCCTCGAATATGTCTGACACGTTTCGGAAATGTGGAAGGTAGATCGGTTTGTTAATAGACAATTTGTAAAGGATAAGGGACGTACGTTCTGTCAAAAAAGTTTCGGGAATGGATGATTTGTCTAGGATTCCAAATTCAATTTTTGATTATTTTTGTTGTTAGATTGGCACAACTGTTATCCATTTTGGCGCGGAGTTTGAGTTGCATCTGTTAATTAGATTAAATACAGTGCTGTTTTTAGTCAGTTTATCTAGTGTGTATTGCGAATTTCATAACTAGAAAGCAATATTCTTATAATATTTATTAATTTAATTGATTACGAAGTTATGAAAATGTCATTATTGCAATAATTTATCAGTTTATTTTAACTTATTTTAATTTTAGTTTAAATTTGGCAAAACGGACGTTTAAACTTAGAATAATAACGCTATAGAAAGATAGTCTTCATACAAGCGCTCTGTCAAAAATGAAGCACTAAACCGATTCACACACGCGTGACGTGCGCGCATGGCCGTGATCTGCTGTCTCTTTCCAATTCTATGAATATGAAAGAGACAGCACTGCGGCACCCGCTGCTACCGAGGCTTTAACTTAGAGAATCACACTGCAGTACCTTTATATTTTGACCTAATTAACTACAAAATACTATGAAATACTGAAAGCTTACCTGTGAAAAGTGATGTTATTACACTTCTTTTGTTTTTCAGATGTGTTGTGACACAATTTAACTGCACAAACCGTCATTTTTTTTTTGTTTTCGCGAGACACGTTCGGCGCGCTGTGACATTGAACACTACGGAGCGGTCCGGCGTTTGGTGCCATTTCTGGCTCCAATTAATGTGCTTCAAAATAGGCGCGCGAACTTGGTTTCTATAGTGTTATTATTCTATGCGTTTAAAATTATAAAAATACTACCAACCAAAATGTACTCTGTTTTGTGTGAATGAAACATTTAATTTCATTTCATTTCAAAAACATAGAACAAAGAGTTTGTCTTAAATTATGCGTCGCCAATGGAATTTCATGTTCGGAGTCACTGAAAATGTAACAGAAGGCTTACGGTGAATCAACTTTATCAAAAACACGTGCTTAAGAGTGGTAAACTTAACTTAACTTTAACTAGTGGTACAAGCGTACAAAAGCGGTCGAGATGTGAGGGAAGATTTGCTTCGCTCTGGTAGGCCATCAACGTCTGCAACTGAAGTTAACATCGCAAAAGTGAAGGAAATGGTGTCTGAAAATCCTCAATCAAGTTTGAGAGAGATAGCCGCTGAACTTTCTGTGTCTCACGAGTCGATCCGTACCATTTTAAATAATCACTTGGGTATGAAACATGTTGCCGCTCGGCTAGTGCCAAAATACCTGAATTTTCTCCAAAAACTCAATCGCATAAGAGTCGCTGAGGACATGCTGGAACGAGTCAATTCCGACCCAACATTCATGCAACGTATTGTTACTGGTGACAAGAAGTGGGTTTACAAGTTTGACATGCAAACTAGTTAACGAACCTCGGAGTGGCGCCTTCCGACTGAACTGAAACCGAAAAAAACACGCCAAAGTCGATCAAAAGTCAAATCATGTTGACTGTTTTCTTTGACTATCGCGGTGTTGTGCACTCGGAATTCTTGCCGGAAGGTCAAACGGTATATAAAGAATATTATTTGAGCGTTGCTCTCGCAAATTCAACGAAAAAGGCCAAATTGAAAAAAGAAAATTCTTGGATTTTGTACCACGATAATGCGCCTTCGCACAAGGCCATCATTGTAAACGAAATTTTGACCAAAAACTCAACAAATACCGTCGAGCAACCACCCTATTCACCAAATATGGCTCCAGCCGACTTTTTTTCTTTTTTCTAAACTCAAATTACCACTTCGTGGCACCCGTTTTCATTCGGTAGAAGACATAAAGGAGAATTCGTGGCGAGAACTGAACTCAATTCCGGAAAAAGCGTTTAAAAAATGTTTTGTCGATTGGATTATTCGTTGGCGTAAGTGTATCGTTTCTGAAGGAGCATACTTTGAAGGCGATAAAATAAATTTAGATGAATAACTAACATTTTGTGTATTATTGATCTTTTCCAGGTACTTTCTTGACAGAGTAATATGATTTAAGTCACACACACACACAACTAGTCAGACTACCCCAAAAATTTGAACTCAACACCGTTCGGTGTACAGTTGAAAGTCGATTGGAAAATTTTGACAGTTTGGATAGCTTGCTGTTGTATGTAGTTTAGGATGCAATTAAGCCTGTTTGCAATCTATTGACGGCTTTCATGCCATTCAGGTATGTACCTACGATGCAGAGACGTATAGCACGGTAATGACGACGCTATTTCTTAAGAATGCATGGGGGACGACTTTAGCATTTTTTGTACAACGGTGTAGATCTCAATTAATGCTAAGTGGCGTATTGAATGTTTGCAAGTTTAAAGTTTAAGCCAGCCACGTGCGAGTAACTTTTTGCCAAAGTCTGAAGCCGTTTGGATCTCTCCGAACGTAAGAAAGCGACGCGGCAGACCGAGGCAAAGATGGCGTGATGAGCTGGATACCTCTCTCGTCTGTTCTGTGAGCTGGACGACGACGACTGACGCACATCAGCAAGATTGGACCACTACTGTAGCGGCGTACAGAAAAAAGAGAAAATAAGAAACAGTTGGCCTTTGCCATGTGGTGGGATATGATACGACATGAGGTGACACTTTGAGGAATGCCTTACATTGTGCCGTGACTCTCTCACTGCTGCACTGTGCTGGTAGCGGATTGTGCCATACAATTTCGCATTATAGGTATTTATAACATAAAGCGATGTTAATGCTCCCTTATCTATAATTAACACAATCTTGTATTGACTTTAAATAATTCACATCCAACTTCCCCAAATTGAATACCTGATAAGCGTGACGTCATACTTTATTAAGTTTAACGGGAAAACGAAACAGGTTTTATTATATAGAAAATCCCCTAATTATGTTAGTTGTAAAAACTGTTGTTGCTCTTAACCCATTATTATTCAGATGAAACGTTATTACGAATACCGACGAATATCACTTGATGTTATGGGGGTATACCCATTGAAACACGAAACACATGTTTATTTTTACCCTCTATGCCATAGAGTCTATGGGTATAGTATCACTGAATCTATAGTAGCACCCTCAAACTAGAACAGCAGAAATAAGTATCAGAGAGATCAACCTTTTGTCGGCTTCTGGGCAGAATCCTTACCACCAGGTCAGTTCTATTGCTGTTAGATTTTTTTTTATGCTTTCTCATCCTTAAGTTAAATTCTTAAACTATTTACCTAAAACAAAAGTAGCACGTAGTTCAGACATGCATTTTCCTCATACGCTAGTATGTAAAAGGAATATTGATAAACGGCCAGAATTCATTGAAACGTTCAGACGTATTTTCGGAGACAATATCTGTGCACACACAGACACACAGTAGTACGTGCGTCGCAATCCCCATCGACAACCGACTGTTCGTTCAGTGCGACTGTCAAATGGCTATATACTCGTACATACTCGTAGCGTCCTTGAGCTGGACTGCAAATTGGAAATGTATGCGAATTAATTGCACTGCGCCATTGTCGGACGAGCAACGAGGTTAAGTGGAAAATGGACTGCTACGAACTCTGTGGAGTGGGGGATCGGAGCGAAATACCTGATTGAAACGACAACTGATTGAAGGGATTGCTGTTATTGGAATTTGCACTAATTATTTGAAATAAGGCAGACAGACATTTTGTATTGCAATACTTTAGTTTGCATGACTGTTTGATTTGACATTGAAACGAAACACTTAAAAGAAAAGTAGGATTAACTCACTTTCTTATTGTTTCTGAGTATACTCAATAAATGTTTTAAACGGAAGTGACTCAATTATATGAAAGCAATAGAAATATTTATAAACGCTTTGTGGCATTATTGTTTCATGGTTTGTTTTGGGAGACTGCATGGAGCTCTGATGGTCGGTGCCGCTGCACTTCGGAGAGAGATGACCGTTTTTTCGTGTCAACTTCTCCTCGAAATGATAATTTGACTGGTGTCGACGTCCAGCGACAGCTCAGACAAGTTCTGGGGTAGCTGTCAGTGAGTGGACAGTTCGGCGAAAACTCAAAACATGCGCACTTAACTCCAAAAAGGGCTGCCACATGCTTTAAACTGACGGCAGCTCTCTTTGACAAAATTTTAATAATTACCCATAATTTGTAGCGAAGACTTCATTTCAACGATGGAGACATTTGCCCAGCAGTGGGACAGTATGCTTTACTATGTATCTTAAAAGCCCGATGTCCGGAAGGATGTGCGTAGAGTTCCCAGGTCGGGCGAAGAGTGTTTTTAATTTTTTCGATGCATAATCCGCGTTTAGCCAATACGCATTTATTATGTAGCATTAGCATATGAGACATGTGAGACAATATGTATATATACGCTATAATAATCTTAATTTCTATTTTACGTCTAAAAGTTCTGATCAGTTAGACCAAGTTAACAAGAAAGCACCGAAACAACAACAAAGCCATTCCGAGAAATCCGATTGGGACCTAGCGAGCTAGCGAGATTAAATATTTGAAACGCCCCGCAACCAAATGCCAGTCTCAGTTGTAATAAATAATTAATAGGGGTTTGGTGGGGGGCTGTACTCTGTACCTCCCCTTTATTCGTTTTTGGATGTGCAGCGACGGCGGTGAAGTTCGCGCTACTTTAATTACCGTAACTCTTGTACAGGTACTCCGGAAATGCTCAGACAGAATTAATGCAAGGGAAAAAAATCTAGCCTTCAGCGGAATGTTCGATTCCAACTTTTCAAAGTTTTGCTTTAACTAAACTCATTAAAGAGCCATTCAATGAGGAGGCTGAATCAAGTGCTGGTCATAATATTATGAGTATAGGTAAAAAAAAGAGTTTAAATAGGTGGTAGTGAATTAATGTGGTTAATATAATTGAGCAAAACCTGAAATCGGTTGGTCCAGATTCGGAAGTGGAATCGGTTAAAGAAAATAAATGTTAATCAAATTTTATGTAAACAAAAATCTACTTAATATTTTACACTCGCAATTATTATTGTAATGCCATCGCGGCGGCGGGCGGCAACATCGCTCACACTTGCAGGCTTGGATCATTCGTAATACTATACAGTTTCTAGACAGACATGCAAGAAAACAAAAAATGCAAATATATTCTTAATTTTTAGTTAAAGTTTAGGCGATGGGGTGAGGTTTTAACTATTTTATTTTACACGTTGTAGAGTCTAGCTTTTGTTACATTTGGGCTGACGACAGCAAAAGAACAAAAATACCTGATTCGGTTGCTTTAAGAAAGAAGAAAAAAGAAAGGCCTCCTGAGTTTCTTCCAGCTTCTTCTCAGTCGAAGGCTCTCCCAAAATCCAAACTGGTGGTAGATTAGTTAGGTAGGTAGGTGGGTTAGTTAGTAAGATTTGCTTTTAAGATTTAACTACACCTTAGTTAACTGTTATTTTAGTTTTTACGTCAATAACTGCCCGTAAATGTTAGCGAATAAATGATCTTGATTGTGATTTTTTGGTTTTAACAACAATATAGGTAAGCCTAGTTTTTCCCGGAAATTAAAACATAAGTTCAGCAGTCGAGTGTGTCGGCCTGCCGGGTGAAGTGTGAGGAAGTCATGCAGAAGAAAGAGTATGCAAGGAAAAGACAGCGCTTGGCCTTTATCTCGCCTGATGGTAAGTGACGGTAAGGCCGAAGGTAGAAAGGAGGAAGGAGGAGGGGCAAAGGAACTGGCTACATTATCTTATCTCACTGTAATGTTGGAACTCTACAATGCTACGTTGTTATGGCGACAGACTTAGATATTCATACTTCTTCCCCATAACCTTGGATAAGATATTGGTAGCTAGCCAGCTGAGAGTCCAACCCGGAACCTCGAAATGAGACCGGTAGTTTCTAACTGCCGTTTAACCTGACTAGGTTTGCACAGACCAGTTGCTAATAGTTACTAAGTCACACCCTATAAAATATCTATATACTTCCTACGCAAAATTATCATTCGTTGACCGTGTTTTAATTGATAACGACACTCTATGTTTAGGCGACCTGCTTTTGCTATCTTGACCGATCCTGGTCTAACAGTATAGACCGCTAACTGCGATGCCAACATAGGTTACGGGGTCACAGCCCTATGGACGCAAATGTATGAGTCTTTATCAAGTTTGTGGTTTACCCAATAGTAGTTAAAAGCTAGGGTTACATCCAATTTTACTACTCCTTTCTTTTATTTTGATTGGTTTAACATTTTGTATATTTTAACAAACGGTTAAGATTTCGCTATGTGCTTATGGCAGGTTTTATATTATTTTTGCAATTAGAAGTTAAACTTTATTGCTATTCATCAGGTCCGTTAAATTAGTAACAAACTATTTTGCAGAGACTTCACTTCCACACCGGTATGATCCGATCATAATTACAAATATAAGCTTGTTACGGTCACCAAATCGTTCTTCCACAACAAATTTAAAAATTTAAATATTTAAAAAAATCAATATTTACGACTGCCGTAGTTGTGTCGGCACGTTGATAAAATTTTCAATAAACCTTTCCACTAGACTACATTAAACATTAGAGTCCCTCAGGCTGAGAACGTCAACTTCCTAAAACGACAACTTCCTATAATAGAGCATAGTTATCTCTACTCTAATGTCTACTCTCTACTCTATATATACTCTACTCTAACTAGACATCTCTAGTTGTCAGTGTTCTGCCGATTGGGTATTTTTCGTGTAACTACGTCCAATTGGTTTACGGAAATCTCGACTTGAGGCGGCGACTCAGCGAGCCAGCAGATGTTTACTCAAATTCGAAATGGAATATTAATTGCATTTCATCCCCTGTGGCATAACAATTGTGGTTTCACTACAGGTTTCTTGGTATAGTCCTTAAACTTTAAACTTCGATTATGAAATGTTACTGCCTTTCTAATTGAGCTATGTCTCGGCATTTTCTATCTTATCTTTATATTGTTTTATTTTTGGTGGATGAATTCATATATCCCGAGTTATCCGTACTACGGAAGACACGTGACATACATTAGGCGCTGCGCAAACGTGCCGATACTACGGCCAAGTTTGATAAAGAATATTTGTAAACAAATTTCTGTCATTTATTTCTGCAAATATCGCGTTTCACTCGGAGTTGAACTGTTTTTTGAAAGAAAGGCACAATAGTTAGCTCTTTATCTGTCTTTATCTATCTAACCATGACGCGTAGCGGTGAAAGAACACTACTACCCCCTCTCTTCTCTTCTCTTCTCTCCCTTGAACTAAAGACATACATCCAACAGCATAGAGCGGTGATGGATTCACCACCTGTCACGCTGAGCACATTTGTGAAGTCGTTATTTGATGAAAAGTGGACTATGGTAGTGGACTGCTTTTGCTGTCCTCATTGCCTTGTGTCTATACTAACCCTTCGAGGATAATAGTCGTAATTATATGTATGTATCTAATATAATTAGTGAAGTGAAATTGTGTATTTTTATTAGTTGCGCTTAAACTGTGAATTTTAGCGATGACTAGATTTCAATGATAGAAACTTTGCCTGGCAGTGGGGCGGTACATAATCTGTTTTGTTGCTTACTTTCATAAAGGAGACCTTTCCTCTTCCCATACAACTACGGCTACTTATGTACCTAAGATTCAAAGGTACCAAAATGTAGGAAAAAAATCGTAGATTCCAGAAATATATGTATTATATTTTTTATTATAATTGTACCACCTAAAAATATCATTAGAAAGGTTTGACGGCTTGCAACATTGGATTAATTTAACTGGCAAGCATAACTCTCTCGCTGTCGGGTGCGTTTCGTTAGCTTACTTATGGGCCAACTAATTATTAGATAAAAGCCTTAGAGTAACTTATTTTTACATAAACATAACCTGTTTTTAGCAAAAACATGATAAATAGTAACAAAAATAAGTGTTTTTAACTGTTTTGATTTATTTTGTGCGTTTGATTATTTTGAGAGTGACAAATATTAGTAGACCGACTATGTGAGTTTTTAGAAAACCATATAATCTAAACTAGGTTTTGCACTTATTGATTATCCATTGTGAGATATTATATAAAATAACTTAATTAATGGCTTCGCGTTTAGCATTAAGCCAATTTCAAGTGGTAAGTAAATACTTATTTTTAAAGTACATTTAGATTTGTACAGTAGATTGAAATAAAATGGAGTCTCACAACACGTGTTGTTGCTAAAAAGACAAGAAAGAAACTCCAACATTGAGAGTTTAGATCTCAAAAAATATTTTTTGTTCATCCACAAACTGTCATCACCACAAAAAACCAGTAAGTATGACAGTTGTCACTGTCATATTTTCGCCCATTATTTGCACGTTTCGTTTCATGTTTACGATTTCTTAAACCATATTATGTGACTTTTTATTTTCCAAAAAATACTAGTTGCGACGTGTTTTATAGAAAAATGATATCATCAGAGGCTTCTGCATAATTAATAGGATATTTTAAAGTAAAGTGTACCTCGGTACATTTTGAGCCGAAATGGAAAGATCTCCTTTGTTTAACAATTCGCCAATTTAGCACTATGAGTACTTACTTTTAAAACGACCTACTTATATTTCTACAACCTACTTCCTATGTATCGGATTTTTCAATGCAATAGACGGGTATCTCATCCCCATTGAGCTATTATAACTAGAGAGACCATTTACCACACCACGAAGCATTTTTTTTTTTATTTGATGCCGTAAGGTCTACAATCGCTTGGATCACTGACGATCACTGAGGCGTTTGCAGCCCATTGCGCCTAAATTTGCTTCGCGGTTTCGTCTCTAGTTCAAATACCTCAATCGATAACCCCAACCCGCATTTGGGAAGCGTGTTGATGAAACAAACACTATTACACACACACACACCCACACACACATTATTTACCATGTTGTTTTTTATTTCACTTTTTTTAAGTATTAATTCTTAACACAATATCTCAACCTACTGTCGTGGGAAAGAGCTAGGCAATCCCAACACGGCATTATATAATATTGCATTACCCTCTATGGGATGACTATATAATATTGAGATATAAAGCTATTTTTTTAAATCAGTTGTAGACTTGTAGCTATGGTTGCCATACGTCCGGAATTTTCGGAAATATAGGTCTTTGTCCGGATTTCGGGGGGAATCTTAAACCGTCCGGAAAGTCTACAATAAAGTGAAAAATAAAATAAATCAAATCGCGACGGGGAAACGTTTCGCCTTCCTCGGCCCTTCTCCGCCCGTGTTCCATCATAGGACAAGTTCCGCGCGCGCGCCAGTGAAAATTCGAATGAAAATTTGTTTTTTCACATGCACGATGTATAACGATAGAAAGTGCGGAATTTTCATCAAATATCAGGACTTTTCTCCGGATTTTTGATTTTTTGATCTAGGAACCCTACTCGTAGCTAAACATGACGATGTTACACAAGACCCGACGTGGTGGAGATGCTTAGGTGGGGGGAGGCTTTTTCCAAAAGTGGACGACTGATAATAATTATAATAAGTTTGTGAACGTGCACGAGTGTTGGCAAATAAAACAAAACAATGCAACATCACTTTTTAAATTCTCTTATAAAGTCCGTTTGGGATTTCAATGAAGTGTCACTTCTTTACTGAAAATGGGTTTGGGGCATATCGTTTGTACCATTAAACATTCATATTAACCAAATATTACGCTCATTATTATCTACTTTTCGCTATGGAAATATTTTTTAATATCTCTTTTACTTGACATTTCCGAAATGTCTAAAATGCCAAGAAAATTTAATTAAAAGAATATCGTTTCAAAAGAGTACGATACATACATACATACAATCATGACTATTGTCCCCGAAGGGTTAGTCAGAGACTAGGCGATGAGGACCGCAAAAGCAGTTCTATTTTTTATTCTATGTTCTGCCATAGTCAACTCTTCACCAAATAGCGACTGCACATGTGCTCAGCGTGACAGGTGGTGTGCCCATCGCCGCTCTATGCTGTTAGATTTATGTGCAGTATTTAGTCCGTTAATCGCCTTTTACGGAAGATAGGGGGTGGTGTGGTAGTAAGTGTTATTTTAATGAGCCGCGTATCGAATGTAGCCGAATGTAATCGAAAGCCGCGTAGCGAATCGTACTAAACCGTGTCACGTAGACACGGTTTAGTATGATAACAAATGCATAATGTAAATATTTGTTTTTATTACAGTTGTAAGTATAAAAGTAACAATATTCTAATTAACCTAACATCATAATTGCAAATGTTTTCGAAGGCTTAGCGCGTTCGCCATTCCACTTTGACGCGCGTCAAAGGTAGGTTGGGACCTTGGTACGTAGGCAAGTACTATCTATTATATGCTTCTGTTGGGCCTTCACTCTCCCAGTACCTACGAGTATGTGAGGCTAGCGATGTGGCGCTTTACTGGCAGACAGACTCGGGCGGCAAGCGACTGGCCACTTATATCACAGATTACTTATATTGCTAACAACTTATATTGCTAACTACATTTGATTTGAGGAAGTTAGGAATATGTATACGCATGATTAGTATATTGTCTGGCTGTTACTAGTTTCTGGTTTCCTTTTTATTTTATTTTGTTGGTGAATGTTATGAAAATATGTTATGAATAGTAGATTGTACGTTCGATATAGTTTTAATGTTTATTTGATTTATTGCAAAATATTTACCTACTATAATTGTAATAAAACACGATACTTTACATATTTAATATATTAGTTAGACAGACTTTTACAAAAGTAGACGCAAACAGAACATTGAACACCAGACGATCGTAAATAGACAAGAGGAACCAGTTATGGCAAAGGCTTTAATCGACTGCGGCCTACACACCAGCACTTACGCAAATATTGTTAAGATCTAATTAAAATGTATACTTACTCGCTTTAACAGAACCACTATTGGTAGTATATTAATTTTCAGAACTAAAGATGAAGTAAATCTATCATTCCAACAACGCTGGGAAACACGTTACTTATATAAGGGTTATATTTTCGTTTACGGATGAGCGCTCTCACATCAATATTCAACCCTTTCAACCCTATTCAATAAGGCAACAAGGAAGCAGACGAAACTCTGTTTTTAAATTCAATTCTGAAATTTGAATTTACCACTTCCACTTTTGAAACATTTTAACGTTTTGAACTTAATTATATTTTCATTATATCTAAAATAGACATATTGATAAACCTTTATATTGTACCCACAGATATAAGAATTTCTGTATTCCGTAAGTGTACCGTATATTAAAAAACCGGGCAAGTGCGAATCGGACTCGCCCACCGAGGGTTCCGTACAAATTTGTAGGTGCATGTTTTAATCTTTTTTCCATTCTTCGCCATAAATCGAAAACATACATTATATAAATAATAAAAAATCTGTTTATGCTTGTGCCAATAAAGCCCTTTCATACGAAACCCCACATGATACGATTAACTCAATTTAAAACTTGGACCGCCGTTCCTAGGCATAAAGACCCTTTTTTAAATGATTTATTACGAATGTATTATAGTTTTCAGATTTTTCCCTATACTTGTAAGAATTTTGATTCCCGTGAGAGCGCCTAAAAATATAAGTTTTTAGCTACATAAACGGCCGTATCTTTTTTTTACGTTAACTTAGGAATTTGATTTTTTTACGGCTTCAAGAGACTGTAGACTTATATAACAGACAGACGGACAGCATAAAGGCCCGGTTTTTAAATGATTTATTTACAAATGTATAGTTTTCAGATGTTTCTCTATACTTGTAGTATAAGACGGTAATACTTGCCAAATTTAATAGTTCTATGTCAACGGCAAATACCCTATGAATTTTGATTCCCTTGAGAGTGTTGAAAAGTTACTTTTTATTTGCGGTTTAAACGGCCGTATCTTTTTTTTACGTTAACTTGAGAGTTTGATTTTTTCACAGCTTCAAAAGACTGCAGATTTGAGTATATTGTTTTAATTTCAACTCGATATCTTTACGCGTTCCCGAGAAAAGGGTCTTGACAGACACGACAGACGATCAACAAAGTGATCCTATAAGGGTTCCGTTTTTCATTTTAAGGTACGGAACCCTAAAAAAATTAAAAAGAAACTTAAGTATGTCGCTTACAGTCTGTTATATATTTTTAATTGTTATGTACTGCTACGAAAATACCACAAGGCAACGCTGTCGTTATTCGTTATTAAATTATGCAGAAATGTATTTAACAGCTGATTTTCTTGACAATTTTTCTGTTGCTCTTACATGAATAGTTGTTTTTTGCACTTAATAGAATGGATCGTTGTCACGATAGACTTAGAAAAGATATTGTGGTAGTGACTTTAGATCTTTTCCTCAGACAATCCGCCCAGCCAACCCAAGCACAAATATCTTAATAAACGAGGAGTGTCTTTGACTACTTACTAGGAAGTCTTGGCATAAAATCGTAATAACGATTCCGTAAATAACGTGTATTTAATTGTACGACGACCTCCTTGGTCGAGTGGTTTGTACACCGGTTTTCATGGTGTCGCTATCTCTGAGGTCCCGGGTTCAATCCCCGGTCGAGTCAATTTAGAAATATAAATAGAAAAAAAATATTTTCTAAATTGTCTCGGGTCTGGGTGTTTTCTGTGTATAACAAGTACGTATTTTTTTTATATAATAAAGAGGCAAACGAGCAGGCGGGTCACTTGATGGTGAGCAATCACCGCCGCCCATGGACACCTGCAAAACCAGAGGAGTCGCAGATGCGTTGCCGACCTAAGGGTTAAGGAAGGACCTATTCCAACTGTGGGGGGGAAGGGGGCCTCCGGAACTCTCACTGGCCGGACGAAACACAACAGCACCAAGTGCCATTATTTCACGCCGGATATTGGTGATAGGGTGATATTACCCCGAGCGAGCAGGCCCAATGCGTGCTGCAACACAGCATGGCTCTACCACTCAGTCAGTGTCACTCATTTAGCACCACCAAGGGGTCACGTGTATTGTATATGATTTTAAGTACGTTTATTCGTTGTCTAGTGACCATTTAACGAGTTTCGTAGAGAAGCTTCTCTTGGGCTAGATAATTGGGTTTAGTGTAGGAAAGTTTATTTATTTATTATTATTTACGACTATTATACCTGTAAGGTTAGTCAGAGACCAGGCCACGTTTCACCAAATGATAACTGCACATGTGCTCAGCGTGACAGGTGGTGAGCCCATCGCCGCTCTGCTGTTGGATGAATGTGCAGTCTTCGGTCCGTTAGTCGCCTTTTATGACACCCTAGGGAAGAGATGGGCGGATGCGGATGAGTAATCTATTAACAAGCCGTTACCAGCACAGCATTTATTATAACATTATTTTTATGAGGGGGGGAGAGAGAGAGAAACATTTATTGACAAACATAAAAAATATATAAATAAGAAACATAATTATGTAAAAAAAATAAACACAATTGTCTTCAATTGCCTCAGCTTGTGTCGTTGCGAACAGAACGTATCGCAATAACGCTTTAAAATAAACCTCCTAATAATTGCCTCCACTGTCTAGTGGGTGGTGTCTAAGCGGGTATTAGCGGCTTACTAAGCGGCTTCCTTAGCTTCTAAGAAGCGAAAAAAATATCTGTTCATATAAACGCTAATTAAAATTAAAAAACACTTCTCAGCTGATGTAGCATTTTTTCAACGATTCGTTAGCATCGAGTTTATTGAACTCATTAACGCAAAAAAATAATATTACGAACACTTATCTCGCAATTTTACCTTACCTCTCTTTTCTGTATGATTTTAGTATAAATGCAGATGTGGGAGAAATTGGCATCAAATAGTCGGACGAATACGCAACTAGGGACTAACGCTACTATTCCTGTATCATGTAAATAGTGAATCCAGTGCATACTGCAAATAAATAAATAAATAAACAAGTGTTCTACTGGCTATAAAAATTGTCATAAATCATTACATACATACATACACTAAAGAAAACATGGTTGAGCGAAGCGATGGCTGATTCACATGTCATACTCGTGAACGGGTGCCGCCTGTGGAGGCTGGTCTGCTCTTGCTAACTTATTTATATTATTAGTATATTAGTAGTTGTAGTCTTACCTTTTTATTTGTAATCATTGATTATTTTATATTAATGAATACCTGAACTTTTTATTTTTATTAATATATATATTTTTATTTTTATGTCGTTGTAGCTGTTTTATGTTTTTATGTTTTTATTTTTGTAATGGAAAGTGCCCTTCTATGATAGGGAGGGCATTTTTTAATTCTAATTGACGCTGTAAAAGAAAGGGAGAAAAGAAATGCCCTTGCTGAGTTTCTTGCCGGTTCTTCTCAGTACAAGGCTCCCGCCCCATAGTTAGACTTACGAACCGATGGCATAAGTGCTGTAACCTAAACATTGCCTAACCTGAATAAATGATATTGAATCTTGAATCTTCAATCTAAAAGTATTTCTTCAAAGGGTTAGTCAGTGATAAGCAATGAGGGCCGCAAAAACAGTTAAAACAGATTAAATCAAAATAGAGGAAGTTAAGTGGACCGCTTAAATCAGGTCCCCGTGGCCTAATTTCACTCAGTCGCAGGTCTGACAGGACTCGCCTCTGACGCACACCAGTGTAGCACGCTTGTCTCGCTCAAGCTATCGTAAAAACAAATTGGTTTGTCTCTTTCCTTCAATATCGTACAACGTTAAATTAGAATCCCAGCGGTATGAGGTGCGTGCATGTAGTTGTGCATGATGCCCGTTTTCAGGTTGACGATTCTAAGGACGTGCCGTATCTTCCGCTATTTTGATTTAATCTAAGACTGCCACCGTCTAAGTTTTACAAAATAACAACTGCTCATGTGACAGGTGGCGAGGCCATCGCCGCTTGATGCTGTAGCCCATCGCCGCTTGATGCTGTAGCCCATCGCCGCTTGATGCTGTAGCCCATCGCCGCTTGATGCTTTGACCAATAGCAGTATGAGCAGTCTTCAGCCTGTTATTCGCCTTTTACGACACCCGAGAAAAGAGCCGTGCCGAAGGGTCGCGTAGCGGTGAAGGAATACCTACCACCCCTCTCTTCCCTTGGGTGTCGTAAAAGACGACTAACGGACTAAAGACTGCACATACTTCCAACAGCATAGAGCGGCGATGGGCTCACCATCTGTCACGCTGAGCACATTTGCAGTCGCTATTTGGTGAAAAGTGGATGATGGCAGAGGACTGCTTTTACGGTCCTCATTGCCTAGTCTCTGACTAACCCTTCGGGGATAATAGTCGTGATTATATGTTTGTATGTAAGTATACGCGGGGCGCACTAAAAGTTTCCGGAATGAATAAGAAAAAAATACTATTAAAGGTAAAAACGAATTTATTGTTTCTCAAAATAAGTTTCCCTTTGCGTAAATGCACTATTTAATTCGATAAAATTTCTTCTCCGTGGTGACCTCAGAAACGTGTTTTTCATTCTCTTCGACAGCCTCTTCTGGTGATGAAAATCGTTGACCGCGTAATTGGTTCTTAATTTTTGGGAGCAGAAAAAAGTCACAAGGTCGGGACTGTATGCAGGATGGCTCATAAGTTCTACGTTTTTCACCTTCAAAAATTCGTTTTTTTGTCTGGCCGTGTGGGAACTAGTATTGTGGTGGTGCAAGACACGTCGTTCACGGTTATTTTTACGGAGTTCGTCGATAATTTCCGGCAAACAAATGGTCGTGTACCAGTCACTATTCACGGTACGACGATTCTCTAAAGCAACAGTAGCCACGTGTCCAGTTGTATTAAAAAAAGGAGCAATCATCCGTTTTAATGCACTTTTCACGCGCGCCGCTTTAGTTGGTTTCGGCTCATCTTGAAAGACCCATACCCTCGATCGCTGCTTTGTTTTGGGATCGTAGCAATAAATCCATATTTTGTCACCTGTTACTATGTTTCACACCAAATTTGACGCACCTTCGTTGAATCTGGTAAGCATGGCACTGCAACAAGTGACGCGGTCCGTTTTTTTGAACCTCGGTCAAATTGTGTGGGATCCACCGCGAGCACAGCTTTCTCACACCCAAATGTTTGTGTAAGATTGATTATATTTGACTCATGCCTATGTCTAAGGATGCGCTAATCTTATGGTAGGTCACATGCCTGTCTGTTTCAATCATACGGCGCACAGCATCGATGTTTTTTTCGTTCACAGCGGTAGACGGGCGACCATCGCGAGATTCGTCACTGAAATTGACACGACCGCGCTTGAATTCTGCAAACCAGCTATAAATAGTCGTCTTGCATGGTGCTTCATCGCCAAAATCAGATTGAAGCCGAGCGATGCTCTGTTGAGCTGTCAAATTACACTTAAAATCCTAGAAAATCATACTACGAAAATTTTCCCGAGTTAAATCCATGTTATTGTAGACACGCAATTTTTTAAATGGCGCCACTATGTAGAAGCAATTGACAGTCAGATGAAACAAACTGCATTCTACAGCCAAAGAGTTCCATTACTTTTTAAATATTGTTTATGTAAGTGGCCAGTTCCGGAAACTTTTAGTGTGACCTATGTATAAGAAAAGAGCCGCCAGCACACAGCTGATATAAGCACAAATCATTGATATACACATAAAATCCGGCGAAGTTTATTCAAATAAAAAAAGAAAGAAATTTGGGCAAATTCCGTGCGGGCGAGCCGCGGGCGGCGGCGCGGGCGGCGGGGCGGGTGCGCTCTATCGAAATATCGTTGTATCTAGGCCGTCGTAGTGCGATGACTCCGACGAATTACGGCGCAGCGCAGCCGTGCGGTGGCGGTCGTGGTGGCACGATAACGAACGAACATTGCGTGTGCCGAACACTAATTGTGGAAAGGAATTTATTTATATTACCTACATCCTAACTTAGCATAGATGCGACAGTCAGTTTGTTTCTTTGTTACGCTTTTACGCTTAAATCGATAAACCAATTTTGATGAATTTTGGTATAGAGACAGATGGGGGCACTGAAGACGGTTATAGGCTACTTTGTCCCGCTAACCAATAAAACATGTAGGCACTTAACACAATGTAAAAAATATAAAATTCAAAACACTGGTAGGTACCTACTGTATTCATTTTGAAATAAATCTACACACTATGCATTATTTACATACTTATGGGAATAAAACACGTTTTTCTTTCATCCATAAAACTTACGTTATCAGCAGTTTTTATTTTAATATGACACCGCGGAGTTTAAGCTACAGTTGATGAAAAAAATTAACAGTGAAATGAACATCGCAACACTGTCATAATGTTTTAACATTACTACACACAGCACAGATGAATTCCATAACACAATACTGAAATGTGCAAATGCTTCACTGCGCCTACGCTGCCCCACACAAACATCCAACATTAAAATCTTTTTCACACGTAATCATTATCAGCCTATAAACGTCCCACTGCTGGGCAAAATCCTTCCCACATGGACAGCAAATGGGGAGATTGGTCTATAACCCACCACGATGGCCCAATGCTGGTTGGTGGATTTTAACGACTGCCATTTTACCACAACAAGCGGGACCAACGTGCCTTCCGAAACACGGATTTTTATTTATTTGGTCACCCATCTACACTGGCCTGCAAAAATAAGTATCACACTTCCGGAGTCGGAAAAGTTGTTCAACTGCCACTATCGCAAGTCAAACGCCTTATCCAATGCGCTATCGAGCTCATTTCACACATAATTACATAAGGCGCAATACAATAAACAAGCAGCATTCATTACAAGTTACAATACAATACAACAAAGAGCTTTACCTTTTTATGTTAAAGACTAGCGGCCGATCGCGGTTTCACCCGCGTGATTCCCGTTCCCGTGGGAATACCGGAATAAAAAGTATCCTATGTGTTAATCCAGGTTATAAACTATCTGTATGCCGAATTTCATCCATATCCATTCATTAGTTTTTACGTGAAAGAGTAACAAACATCCATCCATACTTACAAACTTTCCCGTTTATAATATTAGTACTCGTAGGATATCTGATGACTTTATAATGCACAACTACTGCATAGTCTGTGAATCTGAAACCTGAGGAACTGGAGTAGACTAACTAATGCAAAAGAAATTCAACTGAATCGTATATTCAGTGATGTGGGGAAATATCCAGCTGAAAGTTACAAAGCATAGTAAAAACGCATCGTAAATTAAAAAATAATAACAAAAACTTAACACAACGTCGACGTCTTGGGGATCTCGTCGTCTCGTATCTCGGGGAACAAGCGTCGGGTAAAGCCCTCGTTTTGTATTTTTCTGTTGTATGTTTTTCAGTTGAACCTGTAAAATACTTTATTAAAATACTTTCTTCCCCTTCTTCTTCAATAAACACGACTTATTCTGATCAGTTTATCAGTATCAAAGCGGCTGTCACCTATGCTTTCATGACGTCAACATCGAAATGTGATAAAAAAAATTGTGTTAAAAATGCTTCTTACACAATAAAACAGCAACTACTTTTAATTTAATTCAACTACTCCACTTCCACTTTACATCATATGCATTTGTCATTATACGGGATTGATGGTGTAAAACCAAAACAAAACACTTTACAACAATCAAAACCATTCATTAACAGGGTGACTCGATAACACGCCTGGGAGCGGATCCGGCGGTGGCGATGCTAATTCAATGACCAATCAAAAAAGTGGAACTGTGGAAAATGTGCAATGTTAGTCATTCAAGATTCAAGATTCAGTATTATTTATTCAGTTTAGGCCACAGTAATTGGGCACTTATGAATGTCGCTACCCTATCTGTTCTTAAGAGACCTTGTACTGGGACCAACTGACTATTTGATATTTGGGCATACTTGATCGAAGTATTGGGCGGTAAATGTTACAAACCTTCGATCATATAAACTATAGATACACGATTTCTGCTTGAAAAACGGCACCACGAAACAAGGCACAAATCAGAATTAAGCCTTGGTTTGCTCTCAAGAATTTAGAATTTGTTCCAACTTGCTTGTATCTATCGAGCTTAGTTCCGAAATGATGTAAGTCCAATAATATGTTTAAGAATTTGTACTTAAGTCCTTAAAGTTTAAGGTTTACTTTCCAATAAATGTTTATCTAATCTCTTTTAATTTTTTTTAAATATGATACTTACGTGTTTGTATAAATACATAAAACACACCAATCCGCATACTCATACTCATACTCCAAGCCTTCTGGACTCCTGAAGGCTGGGGAATGGATTGGATGGATGAAACAGCTCGTGTACAGACAGTTAAATTAAAACAAGTTAAATTGTGTTAAGAATTGCTGGGATTGTACTTGATCACAAGAAATATAACGAGATACTTACGAACGCCCGCCACCTCACAAGGAAAACATAACGTTTTTCCTTTCCAATAATTGATCAACAAGTACCAACCGCTGAAGTGAGTTAAACCATTCATTAAATTAAAATAGAAACCATCGTTATTAACCGTGCCGAGTAGCGGTGAAAGAATACTACCACCCCCTCTTTTCCCTTGGGTGTCGTAAAGGCAACTAACGGACAAAAGACTGCACGTACATCTGACAGCATAGAGCGGCGATGTGCTCACCACCTGTCACGCTGAGCACATGTGCAGTCGCTATTTGGTGAAAAGTGAAGTATGGCAGAGGACTGCTTTTGTCTCTGTCTGTCTGTCAGTCTCTGTCTTTAGTCTCTGACTAACCCTTCAAGGATAATAGTTGTGGTTACATTTATGTATGTTATTTTTCCCAACAAATTAGCGCGTTTTGGGGGTTAAAGTCACTCCCGTAGATAGGTTTACCTTTGAGACCCTACATGCTACCCCTGGGAGGTGCTAAATTACTGACACTGTCTGAGTGACCCACGCTGCGTTGCGCACGAGTTAGGTCAGCTCGCCCGACGTTAAACCATCTTTCGCACGGAATATCATCGTGAAACAATGGCATTGTTACTATTGGTTGCGTCCGGTAAGGTAAAGTACCGGTGGTCCATGTTTCCCTCCCTTCCACAATTCCTACTTCTTCATCAGAAGTCCTACTCCTTCCTCTGGTTTTGCACACCCATGGGCGCGATGATTCAAGTAACCCGTCTGCTCTTTTGCCTTGTTCACACCAAAAAATAATATCTCTTTATTTAATTTTACGGGATTATTATGTCTTAACTTTTGTCTCGTTATTAATAGCGTGAACGGATAAGTAGCGGATATCGCTACTAATCCTTTTAGAGGATTGTTTAAAAGCACCTGCTGAAGGTACCTACCGAATTAAGATGTCATATTATAACGTCATATACCTATTTATCTGGTACAATTATATGATCCATTTGTTGGTTTCCTCTCATCACTTTTGTATACACGTGATTATGAAAATACAGGTTTAATAAATGGCATACCTATGTTGGTAATGAGGTTAATGGTATTATAATAATTTGGAACTCGATTGTTATAATTTTAGAGTTCAGTGTCATATTGTTATGTCGCCATGCATTTATCTGATAAAATGTACGATCCACCTGTTTATTCCTCCTACCACTTTTGTATCCTGTTTCGGCGTGCAGTGGTACTGGGGGTAGCGATGCGCGTTTGTCTGGCACAGACTAATAGCTCGTTAGATTAGTTGTTATGTCTTAACTACAATTTAGTTAACTGTTTTTTTTATTATTATTAGTATTGACGTCAATAAGTGCCTGTAAAGGTTTTTATTGAATAAATAATTAGACTTTGACTTTGCCTTTGTATTGTTTTTAACACAAATAATGAATGAAATTAAATAAAAAAAGTTTACAATTAATGATAATGAGAATAATAATATTTTACGTATTTTGATTTCTTACACTACAGTTATCTATCTATCTAGTTCATTGATAAAAAAGCGGCCAAGTGCGAGTCGGACTCGCCCATGAAGGGTTCCGTAGCAGCAAGTAACATCATATAAAAGTTCTTGTAGTTCGTAGTAATTTAGATCGATGTTTTAATAGTAGTGTATTTCTTTTAAATTTATTAATTTATGACGCATTTAAAAAAAACTACTTACTAGATCTCGTTCAAACTAATTTTCGGTGGAACTTTGCAAGGTAATGTACATCATATATTTTTTTTAGTATTATCATTCTCTAATTTTAGAAGTTACAGGGGGGGGGGGACCACATTTTACCACTTTGGAAGTGTTCTCGCGCAAATTATCCAGTTTAAATTAGAAACAAGAAATTCAGTTTAAATTAGAATTAGAAACCTCAATATCAGTTTTGAAGACCTATTAATAGATACCCCACACGTATAGGTGTGATGAAAAAAAATTTTTGAGTTTCAGTTCTAAGTATGGGGAACCCCCAAAATTTATTGTTCTTTTTCTATTTTCGTGTGAAAATCTTAATGCGGTTCACAGAATACATCTACTTACCAAGTTTCAACAGTATAGTTCTTATAGTTTCGAAAAAAAATAGGCTGTGACATACGGACGGACAGACAGACAGACATGACGAATCCATAACGGTTCCGTTTTTTGCCATTTGGCTACGGAACCCTAAAAATTACGAAGTATATTCGGTCATCACTTCAAAAAGGCACCTATTTGGCATTTTTTTTGTGTTTGCAAAATTGTTAAGACAAGGTTTGTTTGCAAGAACTTTTTGGAAATTCGTACGGGGTGCGGGGTGCGGGGTGCGGGTGCGCACGCGGACTTAGTCGCGGGCGGGCCGCTAGTTCATAACATACATACTATCACACAGGAACAGGTGAAATGTTGGTAATTAAATGAATGTTTACATCTCATACATAGCAACATACATACATAAATTAACCCCTCAATCCCCAAGCGGCCATATTTGGCCGCACCTAAAAAACTCGCTATTCCGTCAGACCCCAAGTAGCCATATATGGGCGCGCTGGCCGCGCTCTCCACTTGACTTTGTACCGTGTATTGATACACTTAGAGACTACTTTAGTATGAACAAGGTTGATTATTTCGGTTCTGTGGTACATTTTATGCATCGTAAATGCAAAATTTAACATAAACTGTGTTCGATTTTTTTTCTTTTAATTTTTATCCATTTCCGCTAATTTAAATTCCCGCCAAATCGCACCTGCTGTCAAATATTTTTGACATTTCCTTGCCAAGACTGAGAGGTTAATACATATAATTATTATCCCCGAAGGGTTAGTTAGAGACTAGGCAATTAGGACCGCAAAAGCAGTCCTCTGCCATAGACCACTTTTCACCAAATAGCGACTGCACATGTGCTCAGCGTGACAGGTGGTGAACCCACCGCCGCTCTAAGCTGTTAGATGTATGTGCAGTCTTTAGTCCCTTAGTCGCCTTTTACGACACCCAAGGGAAGAGAGGGGTTGGTAGTACTATTTTAATGAGGCGCTACGCGACACAGTTTAGTACGATAACAAATACATAATGTAAATATTTGTTTTTATTACAGTTGGAAGTATTATAATAATCTATCTATATTCTAACATCAGAAATGCAAATGTCTTAGAAGGGTTAGCGCGTTCGGCATTCCACTGCGCGTCAAAGATAAGTTGGGACCTCGGATAGGTAGTACCTAGTATTCTTTCGGTTATATGATCGAAGTTACAAATAAATACGTATACTCACTCAAATGTCATTAATAAACGTTGATTAAAGTTATACTTAGGATTAAATTGACGTTGTCTCTATCTAGGGTTGCCAGATGTTAATTTGAAAAAGGAGGGCAGATGGGTCTAAAAAGGAGGACTTTCTGTTAAAAAGGAGGACATTCACAATTAAACGTATTTTTTATATTACTTATTTTACTTTAATTTAATGATATTTAGCTGAGCTGCCAATTTTTGCAAGAAGTTGTTGGTTTTCCAACAAATAATTATGAAAATCTTCACATTTGAAGTTGTATTAAGCAAGAATTAAAGAATAACTGACTGCACACTTAGTCTGTACCTAACTTTAGTCCACTTAGTATTAATCAGTGAAAAAACTCTTTCCATATTTGCGTTATGTGCGCTTTTTAGCACTTAGACGTTTAGCAAAAAGGAGGACTTACAGGTGTAAGAGGGGACGGGAGGACAAAACACGGAAAAGGAGGACATTTCCTCCTTTTGGATACCATCTGGCCTATCTCTATCTGTCTTCTTTAACAAAAACGAGACAGCGTCACTTAAAACCGAGGTGTAACATTTGGCCATTTTTAATAATAAGAAAGTACCGTCTAGTTTAGTGTCTGTTACTTTTCCTTCGTCACGTAAGGACTTGTGGTGCGTTAAATGTCAGCGCTACGTGTAACTCCGTATGTCCGTAGCACTCGCTTAGTACTGACGCATTGTGCATGCAGCAGCATTTAAGCAAAAAAATTGCAATTATAATGAGTTTGTTTAAGGGGATCCTGCGCGAAATTGTAAAAATTTACGTATTTTTAAGTTACTTGTACTATGCACTGAATTAGTTCAATACATTAGAAGAACTTACGTAGGTTAGCCTGATCATTGCACAAGGTTGTCGCCTTGTTGAAATTTGAAACCAATTCTTTAAACAATAACGAACAATACATAAATCTAATGACTCCTAAAACATTTTTCTTCGACATCTTTCCTAATTCTACGCATGAAACAATAATTCTTACATGAAAATATTTGTATTAATATTCCGCAGGTCACCCCCATCTTAAAAAAGTACATTTTAATTTATAACACAAGTGCATGATGGTTTAGAACATTTCGCAGAATAAAAACATTGCTCTAATAAAATTTCTAGGTCTAAAACTTCAAAGCAGAATTGTTCTAATTCTAAATACATATCAATATGATTGATTTTGCTTTGAAGTTCATTATGAGACTTATGTCAGTTTTTGCGATCGCGCTGCATCCCCTTAAGTTTAGATGTTTAATTTTATTAATGTTTTTCTAAATCGTTTAAATGGAAAAAAAATTCTATTCTATTCCATTTAAAAATATCATGTTCTAATTTTATATGCATGTGTATTGAGTCTATTAGCCTGATGACTCTAGATATGATTTAAAAATACCTCAAGTATTTTCATGCTTCGGACAGAAGGCACATTGAGCCGTTAGTCTTAGTTGTTGTGGTGGTAGCGGTAGTACGTAAACGAAGTCAAACACAATTAAGTAAATCATAAATTTGTTTTCCATGTAGGTAAATACATAAGCACATGGATTGGACCATAAGTATATATTTAAGTCAGTGGTAATACAAAATATTTTTTTTATTTTTACAAAACGTAGGTACAATATTTGTCATCTGTTGGTGATGGATAAATGAATTACGGACGGATGGTAAATAAGACACACAGTGGGCACTCCGATATAATCTAACGACATAACTGAGATCCTCCCTCACGTTGGGATCACGTGACAGTAAAATGTGACCGCTTTCGATTTATTGTTAGATTGCTAACTGCTTAGAACCTTTAAAGAAAAGATGAATTATTGTGTATGTCTGTATGTCTTTATGTATGTATGTCTTTTCGAAAAATAAAGCTTACAACTTTAATAACTGACTGAATAACAAGAGGCAAAGTTACGGAAATTTATTATTTTTATATTAAGTATCAGGAAATCAAAAAGCTACATAATAGTAAACTCACAACTATTATCCCCAAAGGGTAAGTCACTGACTAGTCAACGTAAAAAGGAGGCATTGTACTAAGAGAACCGGCAATAAGTACAACACGTTATTTTTTCCCTCCCATTCTTTCACAGCGTTTCAGTATTTGAAAAATGCCCTCCCACGAAGAACAATTTCCGCCCCGTGCAAAGCCCCGCGATGGCTGCGCTTGACATGTCCTGTCCTGTTACGTACTGTAGCACGATTGCGTACTGACACTTTGATATTGTTTTATAGAGTACACAAGCACGTGGAAATGAAAACTTTTAAATGGAATGTAAGTAATTACTCTTATTTCATTACACATACAGACAGACAGACAGGTAGACGGACAAATATTCGTGAAATTGTTGTTTTGGCTTCTTTTGATCCAATAAAGATCCCCATACGTATTAGCATTTCTTTCATTAACTATAATGTAGCCATCAGCCAGTTACATTTTTATTTTAAACGAGCTGTCCCCGCGAACTTTATACCGCTCACCTATGAATCAACCACGAATCAACGAACGTCAAGCTGTCAATTTTGTACTTTTTTTTTTAATACAATTTGAATATCTTCCAACCACGGAGCAAAATTGTTTTTGCTCCGTGCTTCCAAATGTCTTCATACACTGAAAGAACAAAAAGGTTGATTTTGCACGGGTTGGCGACACATTAGTTGAATTAACAAAGTGATGGGTTAAAGCAACATGAACAAATTGTTGTTTTCACAGAAAAGTTTTCGTTGATATGAAAACAGTTGTTTTTACCTATTTATACATGTTGGCGTAACAATTCATGCATAATTCAATAGGTAATTGTTGATTTTTCTGTTCAAGTTGTTGAAATAACCATTTTTAAAGTTAAATTCACAAAATAAATACGTTAAACCAACAAAAGATATATGTAATAATTTCAAATTACCGTAACCGATCAACAATACAGTTTTTGTTCATTCAACAAAACTCAAGAGTAGGAGCTATATTAACCCTAAAATTTTGTTGAAATATGGTAAACCCAACTAATAATTTCTTTCCGTGTAACTAAATCCTCTTTGTGGCCTTCTATGTCACCCACTCACAGACCACGGTCTGTGCACCCACTCAATCACTTTATATGGAGATTATTGAATACTTTCCGTACTTCTTTCAAACATTTTCTTTTACACTAACTTTGTCCTTACTTACGAACACAACAAAAATAATTGAAAGCCAAATTGGTGCAGCCGTTCTGAAGTGATGCGCGTACAAGCATTTCGGCAATTGAATTTTAATTATATTAAATATAAGTAGATTTTCTTTACTATTCAATAGGTAAAGATACCCTTTCTACAATTTTAATTAGCCGTACACATACACAATACTTTGAAGAAAAAAAATGTTAGTTCCATACAAAACTAGTGACTACTACGATGGTTTAGCCTAGGGCTGGCGAACATTAAAACATTAAATTGACGCTTCATTACTTCACCGCTCGTCATTAGTGACAATAATGTACAAATTAATATTACTAACTGCCGTGCCCTATTTTGTTCTTATGTGCCATTGCATTGATCCGCTGTCCCTGGTCTAGCTAACTGGTGAGTTAATATAGTGAGTGAGAACGGTCTGAGTGCCTAAGGGTTCAGTTACAGCTCAGCCCCTATACTCGGACTCGGACGTCCATGGTACATGGTGCATGATTTTCCGATGCATGACCTGGATTTGGCCAGCCTGGTGTTTAAGCCTACCGATATACTTACCTTGCCGATCAATTGCACGATATCAATGATAGAGTTTCCTTTATGCAGTGGTACAGTATAATCAAATTATTTACTTTCCCAAAACACATAATTACTAATTACTTTAGTGGTGAACAGTTTTATAAGTGGCAGTAGTGATTTGCCTTTAGATGGTAACTTCGAGAGCGCCCGGTGACCCCGCGCCTCGAATCATTAGAAATCAGTGGGTGTTGCAACACAATACTTCGGCGGACTTGTTAGAAAGGCCAGTTCATTTTTAACGGGCTGCCTGTCGAGTGAAAGTTGGTGAACGGGCTTTTTTGGCATTGCCAAATAACTCTGTTTAGAAATGTAGTACCTACCTCATTCGGTTGGTAACAGGTGTGCGTGAGGCCACACAGGCGTATGAATAGAAAACATTTTTTTAATGTGCCTGCCTACGGCCTCTACGCGAGAGTGGTGACGTGCTGTACAAACAGCCATGGCCGTTGAACGCGGTCACGTTAGTACTAGGTTAGGCATACGCTTTTATCGTGGTGTGTTCCTAACCTACCTTCACAATGTATTGATTTAGCTTTACGTCAGCATTAGTTTTTCAGTTGGAATTGCGTAGGTAGCTACTACAATAACCTACTGGCGGAATCCCGACACAATAGATATTTCCCAGCGCCGACATGGTGTGGCAATTATTTTAAAAAATATGTTTCTATAGGTAGAGTGTTTTTTTTGTTAATACTTTAAATGCCCCATAGTTTTAACCTTCAATGCAACAATTATGTATTTGTATTTAAAATATAGTTACTAAAGTTCAAGTAATATTTTCATTCATGTACCTATACAACTTGTTAATTAAATAGCTCAAAACCTCAGACACACCAATTTATTTTTATTGTAGAATTATTACCTATATAAATTATTAAAATAAATATACTCTTACTTTATAAGAAGATATTTGCTGTTCTGGTTTTAGAATTTCTTGCAAATTAGAAACACTTTTAAATACGCGCGATCTAAGCCTGCGAGTTGTTGCCTCAATAACATTTAAATTGTGAATGCAACGTTGCTAAGAAAACGATAGAGGCAAGTTTGAAAAAGCGGCCCAGTCATAAATATACAATATTGTAAATTTGGTCCTCTGCTAATCTGGAGATAGGTTCGCAATAATTAAAGATAACAATTACCTGAAAACATTGTGAGTTATTGATCTGGATTCTTAGAACAATAGATCTTTGTAGTTGGTTGAATTAAATTGGGTTTAAAGAATTTATTCGTTATATCTTTGTCATATGGACTTGTAGCTTTGACTGACACTTTATTCGGCAAGATTTTCAATAAAATTACGAGAAATTAACGTACTGCTGCTTTGTTTACATACTAAAGACCTTTTTACTATGGGAGTTCGACTAGTTTTTTTTAGCTAGCTAGCGTAACACGGCGCTATAATGAAATAAGTAGTAATGAATAGCAGCCATGCTCTGAAATTATGAAGAAAAAATTACATTACAATATCATGCGGGAGTTTGAAGCTATCTTAATTTTTAGCTTAAGACTTTTTAGGTATTTTTAGGTTATGACCAGTGTACTTTTTAAATGAAAATATTTAAATGCTTAAGTATTTACCTATTTACTTACTGATCCCACTTTAAGAAAAAGATATTTAGACTAAAGTTTTTAGATCATAGACATAACTTAGTCTATTATCGTATGTTTATTTATCACTTGACTCTTAACGCGGCGTACTATAGACAACCTTTTTTAACAGTAACCATTATAATTTAGGAGAACATTTTTGACATATGAATGATTAAGACGCAATAGATATCGAATAGGCTAGTTTGGTCATTCTTCTTTTCACATATTGTCCAAAGACAATTTCGGCGTGGCGAAGTCACTATCTACGAGATTTCAAATAATAATTTCAATTTTATAGTCGCCGAAACAGTTCGGATTAAATTAAAGTAAATTAAAGTACTTCATAACTTAATATTTATTATAAGTAAGTATTTACTTTCGGTAATTAAATTGAATTCAAACAAAACCGAAAATGACACTATTTTTCGTCTACAAATAACTTTTACGCGAAAAAAGAAACCTCTCATTTTTTAGTACCATATAAATAATGAACAATTAACAACAGTGACTGAAGTAAGGGATTTAGGGGTTACAATTGACTATAAATTGCAATTAACTGCGCACATTCATAAGGTTGTAAAAAAATCAGCACAAATGCTTGGATTCTTAAAAAGGCCAAGCAAATCATTTCACAATCCAAAAGCTAAAATTATTTTATACAACGCACTAGTGCGTAGTCACTTGGAATATGCTAGCTCGGTATGGAACCCAAGTTTATAACCGCCGTTAATATAACCGCCTCTGTGGTCTAGTGGCTAAGCTACCGGTTTCAGACCCGAGGTCCCGGATTCGTTTCCCAGCGGGGGGTACATCTGTGTGTGCTCGGTTTGGTAGGGTGGTAGGGCTGTTAAGTCCGCCTGGCTAGCTACCACCATCTTATCTAAGTCTGTCGCCATAACAACGATGTTTATAGCATTGTTGTGTTCCGGCAGTTTGAGATAAGATAGCCAGTTCCTCAGTGGTTGAGGATTCCGGGTGAAGCGCGCTTCCACCTTCGGCCTTATCGTCACTTACCATCAGGTGTATACCATCACCAATAAAAAAAGAAAAAGTTACAGCATTCACTCCCAGCGAATCGAGCGCATTCAACGTGCATTCACTCGGCATCTTGCGTTTACTTCCCAAGGGATATCTCACAGATTATCATACGATCAAAGATTGAAGTTTTTAAGATGTCTTCACTGTACAGCAGACGAGCGCTACTGGACATAACTTTTCTGTATAAAACTGTCAACTCCTACATCGATTGTAGTCAGATCCTCAGCTGTCACTCACTGTAGAACCACACCCAGGTACCCTCTAGCGAAAACTGCCCGCCTTTCCACAGAACCAACATAGGGTCAAACGCTCTTATAAGCAGAATTATAAGAGAGTTTAATAACAAAAATCTAAAAACATTGATTTATTTTACGACTCTCTCCACATTGTGAAAGGTAAGGTGCAAAATGCATAATATACTTAAATATATATACCTATATATGTTCAATTATAATATAGCCTATATCACCCGGAGAAAACGTAGCTTCCCAACGGTGAAAGAATTTTTCAAATCGGTCTAGTAGTTTCGGAGCCTATTCAATGCAAACAAACAAACAATCAAATCTTTCCTCTTTATAATTATTCGTATACATTAGTAGTTTAAGTAAATTCCGTAATATATTAATTAATAAAACACATCATTCTCCTTCTCGTCTCTTTCGTGCGTTTGTTTACTGCTTTTTTATCTGAGCTGGATTGCCGGTATTGCAATAAATTTAAATTTTCGCCTTCATTTTTACTTAACTTCACTTCAAATGTCCTTTTTTTATAGTTATCGACTTCCTCATTGTAATTGCTCGCATGCTATACCTACTCTCTATAGTTATCGTATAACACAGCACTCGTGCTAAGGTATGTAAGTATGTACGCGTATTTACGTGACGATTGTGATTGTCGTACGAGTACTCACTTAGTGGAACTAAACGTTGTTACAATAACTTTATTCTCTCGTTATCGCTATTACGTCACCTTTACGACCACCAAGAGCTTGAATTTAGCCGTTCATTGCCTATTTACCGACTTCAAATGCTATATTGATTCAAGTTTACTAAGAATTTATTGTCAGATGCAAACAAAATTTATAATCGTAAATCATATCATACTCGTAAAGCGTTTACTGAAGCCTCTACATTCATTATTATTATAATATTAGATGTACTTGTGTAATTGTCGCATGCTGCTGTATAATTTATACTGATATGAGGCATGATTTTATCAACTGAGTCACAAATTATGCAATGGCTAGAGGTTTCAATGATCCAAGACAATAATGTTTTAGAGATTTCGGCACATGTTTATATTTATCGGTTTTATATTTATAGTTGTTCTTAAATTACTTAGAAATGAATAATCAACGTTGTACTTTTTGACATTCCGGCATGAGCTAGACCGATTCTTAACTCCGAAGCGTCGAATTCGGGAGTTGTCCCGCTTATAGCCCTCGGCCGTTCCCAAAAAGAGCACGACCCGCAGGAATTTCACGCATCTGCCATCCTATTTCTGCTTATTAGAGAGCCCCGTTCATCTCAGTCTTGCACGTTTCACCTCTAAACGCTATTTGGTCAGACAGGACTCGACCCGTTGGGCAAGTTCTAAAAATAGGAGTTGGCCATTTTTGAGAACGGCGACCGATCTAAGGTGCATACGTCTACTGCGCCAAAACTTAACGGCCGCATAGTAACTATAAGGGTCAACGCACTTTTGCGACTTACGAATTCGTCGTCGGCCGTCGGTCGTTAGCGTTGGAGCTACCTACATTTACAGTAATGCGACCGCCGGCACATTTTGGTAGTGACAATAGCCCACATTGGAGAAATGTTACCAACCGTAGGTACCTAAGGAAGCTTGCGATGCAACTCTCGCTTTTTTGAAAAAGATCAAACTTTTTAGGCATCTCTCTCTTATGGTAATGGCATTGTCGTGTTCCGAATGTCAGAGTTAAGATAGACAGATCCTCAATATTTAAGATTCGGGTGAAGTCACTTCACGTAACTCGTGTGATGAATGTATCTTAAAACATTTGATACTAACTAATTTCCCGTAATAAGAAAAGAAGCCCATTTTAAAGAATATATTACTGTTTACTAGTTACGTAAATGTAATGCTATCGGTTGAATCTTAGGTTTGTTATAAATGAGTTTTTGAGTGCTTTAATAGTTTAAAAAGACCCTACTTCGGCTACCGAGAATGAACCGCAAGAAACTTATTTATTTGTCCTATTAGACATTTGTTAGAAGTAATATAAAAAGTTATAACAAAACTCTCTTTTTTAATATTAATCATAAACCATTTCTCATACCCAAAAGTAAAATTATGTACGCCAAAATGTCTTTATAATAATCGTATACCTTAGAATATATCGAGTATGTCAACCTTAACATGAGAGTTTTTCTGGCACGTACTTTAACGTTAGGATAATATAAAAACTATGTAAATAGTAAATTAAACGCGAGTTAATCCGTAAAAAAGTGTTTTATTTCAATACGTACTTTAAATTTATGTGAAGCTTATTCAACAAACTTTGATGGAAGTGTGAATAGAATATTATAATCATTTACCCGAGAACGTGCCACATGTTTTATAAATCTGAAATTTAGGACGGTCATTGCAGCTGTACGGCATTTTTCAGTTCCGAAAATGTACTGTACATTTTCGTCATTTGTAACCTAAACACTTGACATTCATAAGTGCTTCATTATTGTAGCCTAAACAGAATAAATGATATTTACTCGTAGTATTGGTTCTTAAACTTATTAAGTATTCACTCTGGGAAGAAGGTTACAGACTACTGAGAATGATTACTTTTGCTATAGAATGGCATGCTTATAAACTTACGAAGTTTTAATTAATGGAATATTCGACTTTGGAAGGTCCTTCTTTCCTTTCCATTCCTTTTATGTAATTATTATTTTACGAATCGCGGCTAGTCGTCTGTGTAATGCACACGTGAAATTCTTTTCTTGTTACACTAACGACAATTTGTCATTGTAAAAAGTCTGAATAAAAGTGGTTTAAACTCCACAATTTAGATCATCTCTCTCTCTCCTATCTAGTTTATGGTCCAAACTGGTTTAGAGAGAAAAGAGAGAAAGAAATAAAGAGAGAGAGAGAGAGAGAGAGAGTATACCTACTTACTCTAAACCATAATGCAAAATAGATACCATTTTATTTATCACCTAGAAATTATACTATTGTGTATTACGTCTCTGATTGAGGTATTCGAATTCTAAGTACTTTTCATATTGGCATACTCTCTTTTATTTTTAAGGACGTACAGTCAGCAACAAAGCTCACTAAACATTTACTACATTGTGAAAGCATTCATTTTCTTAAAAACAATACTACCACCCCCTCTCTTCCCTTGGGTGTCGTAAAAGGCGACTAACGGACTAAATACTGCACATCCAACATCATAGAGCGGCGATGGGTTCACCACCTGTGACGCTAAGCACATGTGTAGTCGCTAAGTGGTGAAAAGTGGACTATGGCCACGGAATAGATAATTAATTGTTCTGTGACTATGGCAGAAAACTGCTTTTGCGGTTCGCATTGCCTTGTGTCTGACTAACCGTAATAGTCGTTATTATATTATGTATATAATATGTATGTATGCTAGCAAATGTGTATAAAACTTTGCCCATTCTCCGTTTTAATGTTTAGTCGAGTTTAACTAAGAATAGAGCCGACATTTTCAAGAAATGTGAGCATTAGCTCGTTATGTAAGTTTCGCTAGAAGGCTTTTTGCAAAAGTGCAGGTTTATCTGCACCTCAGAATTACGAAATTATTGCTAGACGTTTGACCTTCCAGGTCAATGATTATATCTCAAAATGTGAAGAATTAGCTTGTTCAAGTATTTGCAGTCGTAATAACAAAAGTTCTACTTCTCAACAAATACTCATTGTAATGAACGTCGTCGTGGTTCACATCAACGAGATAAGATAACTTGATATCATTCCGATTTAGCTATCTGATACACGAAAAGTAGGTTACGTTATTTGAAGAATAATCATTATCGAAAACGAAATCCCTATTTTCAACACATTAAATAAGAACGTGTATTTTTAGCTCATGGTGCAGTGGGCGAGTTGTGGGTTTACACATTTTGGTTACTCATACAAACTACCAAGTTTAATACAAACAAATGAGTCAATTATTATTAAACTTTCAAAGTAGAGTAAAATAGATCCTAATATTAAAAAAAAACGTTTATTTACTTAGTTTTGGCGATTTTATACTTTATATAGTGGATTTTAAATCGCAATAACTCAGATAAATGTTTTTTTTATGTGTTTAACAAACTTCTTCTCTTCTGATACTTTAGAATGCAAAGTCTCATTAAAATTGATTCATTAATTTTTAAAATTTTGAACCTGAAAGTTTGTATGGGAAACCGAAATGCATATCGAGCATTTTTAAGGCCAACTTGCAAATCACTTCTTTTGTTGCCAGTAAGCGCTGCTTCCATGCCAAAGGAATACGAATACCAATTTCGTAAACACGATAGAATGGTAAATAAAATGCAGCCCTCCGATTAATCACTGGACTGAATTGGCTTTTCTTTGAGGCTACTACAAGTTTATGAAAAAACCAATTGGCATACGGTTATGAGTAGATGTTATTTAATGGGTTTTTGCACTCCACGGCGAGTCAAAGCCTTTACAGGCTGTTTGTTTACCGCTTTGATTTGGCTACAGCACTTTGCCGCAAGCGAGATTTCCATTTGCTATTGCATCGCCAAAGCCATTCGAGGAAGAGGACGGAAAAATTCAAGTTAGTAAAGTAAAAAAGTATCCTTCGTATCCTAATACGAGTACATCATAGCTGTTTTAACAACACTCGAGAGCAATGAATCCGGGTCACTTAAAGAAACCTATAAATCTCGGAAACTAAGAATGCTTGTGTTTAATAGACAATTAAATCCTCCTTAAGCGAAGGTATTAAAACTTCTTAGTTATTGTAAAGACGTAACACTACTCGTATGGAGGTGCCAGCACGCAGCCCGGATATCAACCCGATCGAGCATGGTTGGGACGAGCTAGGAAGATGCGTAAAACAACGAAACCCTCCCCCAATCACGCTTCGTGAGCTCAAAATTGTATTGCTCTCACAGGGGAATGGGAAAATATTCCATAAAAACGTCTAAGGAACTTGGTGTACAGCATGACAAACTGCGTTAACGCAGAATGGAAGCACGAATTTTGTTACTTTCATCTAAGGAGTATTTAATTGTCTATTATACACAATTTATTTCAGCAGCAGCAGCAGCAGCATTCTTAGTTTCCGAGATTTATTTATAGGTTTCTTTAAGTGACCCGGATTCATTGCTCTCGAGTGTATTAGCAGATCTATTAGCTCGGATTTGTTATGATTACTATGATTTGATTGTGATGATTTGTATATTATGATTCGCAAACGACAAGTATTTTTTTGATTTTGTAAATGTCTAAAATATTGCCTGTCTATTCTAACTAGAGTTAAAAGAGTTAGCCATGCCCAAGACCAAATTCAAGTTGAACGACTTAGCCTTCATTTACTTACCATATTTGAAATTTTTTATTGTGTACATGATGTAAAGGGTAACTTAAAAACTCTTTTTGCAGTGGTTAAGCGAAACTCGATTATTTCAAGTTAGCAGAGTTGTGTGTGATAGGGCAGCGGGAATTGAACCCGTAACCACAGAGGTGACTCCAGAACCGGCGTACTAACCACTCGACCATGGAGGTAGTCATGTTGTCATTAGTGTTAATTAACTATTCAAACTAAGAGCTCGTCGCTTTCTTGCGGTGCTTAACGTCTTACATTACGCTAACAATTCTAAAGTACTCCTTCATCAACTTTTTCATTAGGCAAAGTTCGCCTTTGAAACGTACGAACGTCAGAGGTAGTCCAACCCGATTTGCTGAGCAAAGTGAATAATTGAAATTTCATCAAAGCACGCCAAATATTGTTTTAAGTACCTACGAAAAGTGTGCTTAAAACTTAGGTACACGAGAAATAATCCAGCTTAAGGCGCTGCGCAAACGTAGACACATACTTTATGTTGCCGACACGGGACACCAGTATACCAAATCGTGTATCTGCAGTGCGTTCAGTTGCCACTATCGGACACTACAACCACGATTTTGTTTGTTGGTGTCCTGTGTCGGCAACAGATTTTGATAGTGTCTGCGTTTGCGACACTGCGATACACCAGCACACAGAAACGCGTAACAGAAATGTGTTCATGTGCCACTGCCTGACATCCACATTACCGACACAGGACACCAGCATACAAAAACGCATAACTGCAGTGCGTTCAGTTGCCACTACCGGATATTACAACCGCGTTTTTGTAGGATGGTGTCCTGAATGTTTCTACGTTTGCGCAGGGCCTTACCGCTCAAGCTGTAAACGGGAGTCTGTGGTGGACACATTAATTTGTGTAACGAGACGATCCTAGACGATCTCATTTCGGGGCTTACACAAACAGGACGTGTGCTCTCGAATTGGTTTTCGCTCAAAGAAAGGTGATTATGATGCTCTTCTTTTTCTGACATGAATGGTGATGTGAACACGTGATATTTGAGTTCGGTTGTATTAACAGGAGACAAAATTGTTTTAACGTGTATACGTTAAAGCAATTTTGTAAAGGTAAAGGGTATCCTTTACCGCGCATACTAAACCATATATGGTTTTACATATTTACAGTTCATTTATTCTAAAAAAACTATAAACCCTAATGGGGTTTGTTTATCAAATCATATGCAAAAATAAACCGCAACTATTTTGTCTGTCACTTGTCATTTGGATAAAACCTCGCTTTCTAGACGTTATCAGTGAATGACTACACGTGCGTGCGACTCTTTGAAAAAAAATAAGAAAAATAAAAAGGTGAGTTATTATAGCAAAAACAAAATTTGTGTTGTGTGTTATAACCCCTAGTTTATATGCACTGCAATATATTTTCACTTTCTAATCAATTTCACCAATTTTCAATACCATGTTTCGGAACCATATCTGGGTTCGTATGCATTCATCACTTTTTTCGTTTATTCATATGTGGTTTCGTATGCACTCAAGCATGAATATATGGATTAATTAAGCACAAAGATATGGTTTCGTTTCAATTTCCTTTACGTTTTCTCTTTATTTCTTGGTGGTAGCATGAACCCTGGGCGCTTTTATGGGCATAACAGGCATAATAACCCAATCCCTGAGCATGGCTACAGCGATGATGATTTGGCTTCCGATACCGACACCGACATGATTACATCTTCTATACCATTTAAACGCCCTGCGATTGTATCCGAGACGAACGATGAATTTTCAGTCGAAGACAACGTTCCTTTAGCAAATTTACCCTCTACATCCAAACCAAGAAAAGCAGTCGTTGTAAAGAACTTACAGTTAGAATGAACTGGTCAACTGAACATCTGCCTCCTTCCTAACGTTATAAAAGAGCTGGATTCGCCAGCCGATTTTTTACATCTGTTATTTATATTAATTATAGTGTTGTTTTTAGTTGGTTTATATCTAGTGTGTATTGCGAATTTCATAATGGATAAAAACCTCTAACAAAGAGTTTGTCTTAAATTTTGCGTCGCCAATGGAATTTCGTGTTCGGAGTCACTGAAAATGTTACAGAAGGCTTACGGTGAATCGGCTTTATCAAAAGCATGTGCTTATGTGGTACAAAGCGTTGAAAAGCTGTCGAGATGTGATGGAAGAATTGTTTCGCTCTGGTAGGCCATCAACGTCTTCAACTAAAGTTAACATCGCAAAAGTGAAGGAAATGTTGACTGAAAATCCTCATTCAAGTTTGAGAGAGATAGCCGCTGATCTTTCTGTGTCTCACGAGTCGATCCGTGCCATTTTTAATAATCACTTGGGTATGAAACATGTTGCCGCTCGGCTAGTTCCAAAAGATCTGAATTTTAACCAAAAACTCAATCGCATAAGAGTCGCTGAGGACAAGCTAGATCGAGTCAAATTCGACCCAACGTTCATGCAACGCATTGTTACTGGTGACGAGACGTGGGTTTACGAGTTTGACATGCAAACTAGTCAACAAGCTTCGGCGTGGTGCTTTCCGACTGAACCGAAACCGAAAAAACCACGCCAAACTCGATCAAAAGTCAAAGTCATGTTGACTGTTTTCTTTGACTATTGCTGTGTTATGCACTCTAAATTCTTGCCGGAAGGTCAAACAGTAAATGAAGAATGAAGAAGTTATGCGATGTTTAAGAGAGCAAATTCGACGAAAATGGCCAAATTTGTGAAAAGAAATCTCTTGGATTTAGCACCACGATAATGCGCCTTCGCACAAGGCCATCATTGTGAATGAATGTTTGGCCAAAAACTCAACAAATACCATCGAGCAACCACTTTATTCAACAGATATGACTCCAGCCAACTTCTTCCTTTTTCCTAAACTCAAATTACCACTTCGTGGCACCCGTTTTCATTTGGTAGGGGATAAAGGAGAATTCGCTGCGAGAACTGAACTCACATCCGGAAAAAGCGTTTAAAAAATGTTTTGATGGTTGGATTATTCGTTGGCGTAAGTGTATCGTTTCTGAAGGAGCATAATTTGAAGGCGATAAAATAAATTTGGATGCATAACTAAAACTTTGTGTATTATTGATCTTTTCCCGGTACTTTCTTGATAGAGAAAGTAATATAATAAAGTTTTGATATCACTTATCATATTATTTGCTTAGTATGCATACGAAACCTATGGTTCCTGAAAAAAGTACTGTAAACTTTTTGAAAATAAAAATGATATTAGGATATTTAATAAAACCGTTTACATAAAAAGTTTTTTTTTATTTTGCACTAAAATACAACAAATCCATTTATAAAAAATGGAAAGTAAATTGCATAGGTACGCTAAAATAATTTGGAAAAAATGCTTATAAAATTACACTCATTAAAAATATTATTTCATAATTTAAATGAAATTTAAATGCTACCTATATATTTTACGAAAAGGAGCAATGGCTTATGATCTTGCAAGTTATCATGTTTGCCGAATCTTAAGACGAGTAGCCAATAATATGATATCTACATTTTCTCCTTGTTTCGGGGTCAATGGTCATTTCATTTGGGTTGTTTTTAACATTGATTGGTTGTTGGTTGTTGTAACGTACATAATATAATCCACCAACAACCATTCGGCAATTTTTTTATATTGCTGAGCTGGCCAACGAGCATAATGGCGCGCCTGATGAAAAGCCGCCACCGAAGTCCATGGACGCGAGTGTATCGCATAGTTGCATTATCTGGGCCTGCATAGCTGAAGCTAGCAGCACTTATCCATATTTCTTTTCATCGTCAACAATCAAGTGTATCCCTGGCAGGATATGGTATCTTATTCAATCAACCATTTGTTGTGCAGGTGTAATGCTATAAAAGCTATAACTATAAATTAGTAAGTACCTGGAAGTGAGCTGCTCACATAATATTCAACTGGCTATGATTTGTATGTACTGGTTTCGTACATATGTACTTACTAATGGCCGCTCGCGGTTTCACCCGTGTGGTTCCCGTTCCCGTGGGAATATCGGGATAAAAACTATATGTGTTAATCCAGGTTATAAACTATCCGCCGTATATGCCGAATTTCATCCAAATCCAGTCAGTAGTTTTTACGTGAAAGAGTAACAAACATCCATCTATACTTACAAACTCTCGCGTTTATAATATTAGTAGGACAACAAATAAGCTACAGTCTGGCTAACGAAAGCTGAACCAGGAAAAATGCGGCAAATTAAAAAAAAAATTATGACTGAGTAACACAGAGTCACTCATACAGCTGCAATTTTCTCAGTGAAAATTCAATTTGTCATACGAAATGACACCTTAGATAGATACACATAGAGACAAAGTGTTGCCAATCAAATAACTACGAGGTTCAGCTTTCGTTAGCCAGACTCGTATTGGAGCTAAATATTCTAAATATTTAAAATATTTTTTCTAGCAAACCTACGGCTACGGTTTAATTCTTATTCTAAACGGTTGAATCACTAAAACGACGGTATATCGTCAATATGCAGACTTGTACAATCTAGACATTTTTTATGGCTCACTTCCCAAGAGACAGGTTGATATATCGCTATTGATCTGTTATTGGCGTCGACAGTGAACATCAAAAGAATGTGATGAATCCACAATTACCTATTCAGAATCATTTCTTTAAGAACTCATTAGTAACCATGCTTTTCTACATTAGTATATTATATTGTACAGCGTACTTACTCTTTGGAAATGCGTGCTCTTTGGTGGTTTTGCCCCAATTGCCATTCCTCGCGCCAATCACGGAACTTATCAAACTATTGCGTTTTATCTTGATACTTGTAGCTGTTTCGGACTGTCGGTCGCTTCGTATCGATTGCAGCGCGCCATTGTCCGGAGATTAATTTATATTTCACGTAAATGTGTTCGTTGCCTTTTGCCAGTTGCCTTCCGAAGCGCGGAGGATATCTAAAAAAAATTTTATGTCTATTATTGTCTATCGAACTCCTCAATAACTTACTAAGCCCATTTCTAACTTCCTTTTATTTTACAGCCAATTAATAAAGATGTTTCAATTTGTTTTTTTTTGTTTTAATATTTTAAGAGAGCTATGTAACTCTCTTAGAAGTAGAGCAGACTTTTAAAAAATGTAAAAAACTCATAACCACAGAGCTGGTTTAGCTAAAATAGCAATAAGTAAGTACGTCATTTTCGAATACCAATAATAATAATCACTGTTCTTTTAGAGATGGTGTCCATGTAGCCCTGATTTCCTTCAAATACCAAATAGTACCGTCTTTTATTCGTGTGCCATATCATATTTTACAAGTAAATAATGCTAATGTTGAAAGTACGAAAGTGTGGATGTTTATTTGTTTGTTTATTTATTCGTTCACTTGTTTGTTCTTCAATCACGCTGAAACAGCAGATCGGATTTGGTTGAAATTTGGTACACATTCTGAGCCTATCCTGTATACTTTACATTTCGGGAAAACATATGATGCTAGCAACTAGTCTGCACTTTGTGAAAAGCCGAGTTTCACGCAGACTAAGGCGTGGGAGGAAGCTAGTTGTTTATGAATTCCTAATGAAAATAAATATCTTTAACCCATTTCTTGACAGCCAGACCGCAACTGACGTTCGTACAGATGACGTCACTGCGTAGTTGCGTCACTACACGCCACCAATGTCATGCAGCGCTGGATTACCAATAAGATAAGATAACGCAGAAGTCGAGAAGAAGAGTAATTTGTAGTAAAAACTGGAAACTCTTTAACGCTTATGATTTTGGACGATTCAAAAGTGATTATTAATTAAGGTTTCGTCATTAAATTACGGAAGATTAATATTTACAGAATATTAATCTTAGGTCTTAGGCCTTTGCCACATCAAAAGTGATACTAAAATGGAAAAAAAACAACACATTTAGAAGAATCGCGGCAAATCGGTCCACCTCATAAGCATCATTCCTTCTCTTTTTAGTGCATAATAAAGTGACAGTTAAAAGTTAATTGGCGTCTTTCAGTATGTTACACATTTGGCTGGGCACTTTCCACGCGCCCACGATACGGTCGTGCAGAGCCAAGGTCATTAATATAAATGTTTTGCATTACAACAAAACATGTATTATGTGTTGAATAAAACACACAGCGTTTAGGTGAAGAAGCAGTCTGTGAATGTAGCCTTAATCTAATAAATAGCATAAAAAACCTTACCAGATTGTCCATGGATTTGTCTCTCGACCAATCGCTTACCAGCAAGAGCGCTCCCATACCGCGCTGTCACTGTCAAGTGTCATAGGGTCTTCACCACCAGCAAGCTTTACACTGCAACGCTGTGTGTTTTATTCAACACATAATACATGTTTTGTTGTAATGCAAAACATTTATATTATGTGTTTTTCTAAAACACACAGCGTTTAGGTGAAGACGTGTTTGATATCTGCTGGTGAAATGTAAATACAAACGCTATGTGATGATAATGCTGAAACATTTAATTTATTTTTAAATGTAAGAGACATTAATAACATGTCAATAGTTATTAAGAATACTAGAAAATTAAATCTACATAAACATAGATTTAAGCAAACTTAAAAAGAACAAAACAGTCTTTGAAACTTATACATAATTAATACAATTAATACAAATTATAAAATTATGATGTGATGTTATGACAAAGCAACAAAAGTATAAAGAAAACAATAAAATTTATAATCAGAAACAACTGTTTCCGTAATAAAATATTTTTTTAATTAGATAATACAATCACATTGGTAATATTTTGAGATCAATCAATAGTAGATTTATCTACTAAATCTCTTATCTTAATTAAATAGGGCGAAAATTTGATGATAATAAATCAGTTTTATCTTTGCTCGCTAACATAACTGGACGACAGTAAAATTTTTTAAAAGTCGTTTCACTGCGCCAGTTTCCTCTTTCTATTATTTCTTCTACTGATCTGTTTTCTAGCCAACCTCTAGACGCCACTGCTGATCGTATACTGCCCGGAGGTGCTTCTATATTTGCAACTTTAAAAATGGATCTTATCCATCCAGATAACATAGTCCTGGTGGCAGCCTTAACTATTCCTGTTACTGAAATAAACAGTTGATCTATGTTTACTTCTGATCTTCTATTTTGAGAAGCCTGTATTAATAATTGAATATGACGCACCGGACAAATACTAGGGTCCGGATGACTTAACAAATGCCAACCAGACTGTTGATATGTAGCTGAGTCTGTTTTAGACCCATGTTCTGGCCATAATATTATTTCCTTATCTTTTTGTAATAATCTGTCCTTTGAAATAAGCAATAATGTTAGATCATGCAATCTACGACCAGATGCTAAGAGCAAAATTAAAGCAGTTCTTCTAGAGATGTCAAATAATGAATCTGTCATAGGAGTGTCTTTCAACCAAGTGAATAGAAGGCTTATATCCCATATTGGTGCCTTAGGTGGTTTAGGCTTAGCTAGAGCGATTGCTTTTAATATTTGATGGACAAAGAAGTTTGAAGAAATTTTATTATCAACATTAGCACAGTAAGTCGATATTGCTGACTTATGTAAAAGAATTGTACTGTATGCGAAATTTTGATCTAGGTATAATCTAGCTAAGAATTGAGCAACGTCATTACCACTAGGAGACTTAGGGTTAATTTTATTTGTTGTGCACCATGAAATCCATCTTACTATTGGTGACTTATATGTTGCTAATGTTGATTTTCTCCAGCTGTTTGAAAGCAATTCTCGCTCTTCTTTCTTCCAATGAGCTACTTCTTTGCCCCACCCACAACTTTCCACACTAAAAATGTCAGCTCCTTTATCTGAGGAGGTGGAAGCTGTGTTGTCAGGTCTATCAGATTCAGTTCCAGATTGTGTATTGGCAAATGGTCTTCTTGCGCTCTCACCTCCAGATCCGGAAGCCAATAGCATTGTTTCCAATGAGGGGCTACAACCATGTAAGTTCCCCTCGCATTGTTGAGGTGTGATAGAACTCGTGGCATGAGGTTTGGGGGAGGAAACACCCACGCTAGTTGCCAATCCCATTGGCGACTGAAGGCGTCGCAATATTCTGCACAGCCATCTTTTGACTCCAACGTTACGTATCTTGGCACTACGGCGCTTCTTTTTGACGCAAATAGGTCTACCTGAGGTGTACCCCATTGATGAAATATGGCCTCCGTAGCCTGGGGTAGTAGGTGCCACTCGGGTAGTGGTCGCCCTCTGGACAACCGATCTGCTATGCCATTCAGCTTTCCTGGGAGATAGCACGCTGATAACTTTACATTCAGCTGATCGGTCAGTTGGAGCAACTTTGTAGTCAGATCCAGAAGCGCAATGGACCTGGTTCCCCCTTCGTTCCTTATATATGCTACCAGAGTTCGATTGTCGGTCTGAACTAGAATATGAGCATTTTTTAAGATGCTCTGATGGTGCACAATTGCACCGTAAACTGCAAACATCTCTTTTACATTTGAGTGCCATTTCATTTGTGTTCGAGTCCACTGACCTGACAGGTAAGACCCGTTTAGGTGTGCTCCCCAGCCCGCATCCGCTGCGTCTGTGGTCAGGAAATGAGATATTGGAGTATTTTTTAGAGAGGTTGTGTTGTTTTTTATAGACCTGAGCCACCAATCCAACTCCTTCAAAGCTGGTTGTGGCAACACTCTCTTTTCTCTCAATCTGCCTCGGACAAATTCTTTGAGAAATATCTGAAGTCTTCGACAATGCAGACGACCTCTTTGGACTGTAATGTTTGCAAAATTTAGGAGCCCTAGCAGACTTTGGATCTCCTTTAGAGAGCAATATCCCCTGTCTTTTAATTGAGTAATTACTTGTTTTACATTTACCACCTTTTTTGTGGGCAATGCTACTGTCATATTTTGTGTGTTCCAGGTTAGACCTAGATATTCCAGTCTCTGAGATGGTTCCAATTCCGACTTTTTGTAGTTTATGTGCCAACCCAACGTTTCCAAGGTACTCACAGTTTCCGCAACCTGAGTAATTAACTTGGACTGGTCCTGATTGACCAGAAGGTAATCGTCTAAGTACACAAGAACACGGATACCTCTGGCTCGAAGGATCTCCGCGATCCAATTCGATACAGCCGCGAAAGTACGGGGGGCAGAAGAAAGGCCCAAGGGTAAAGCGGTTAGTTGCAACACTTCCCCTTTGTAAATGATGCGAAGGTAGCGACGGTGGTTCTCCGAGATAGGCAGGTGGAAATAAGCCTGGTGGAGGTCCACCTTCACCAACCAATCCTGGTCTTGTAGAAATTCCATCACTGTTACTTGTGAGATCAGCTGAAAATGTCGAGCTGCGACAAAGTTGTTGAGATTTCTTAAGTCGAATATCGGCCTGTGTGAACCATCTGGTTTCTTTACTAGAAACATTTTGGAATGGAAACCGGCATCCTTTCTTAGAGGTCTCTCTAATATTCTCTGATTTTTTAAAGTTTGAATCATCTTTGTCATAATTGGAGTGACCTTTGTAGAACAAGATCTTTGAATCTGCAGATTCGGTAAGCAAAGCGGTGGTTGCTTTGAAAAGGGGATGCGGCAATTGGTAATTGTGCAAAGAATAAATTGATTGGCATTGAGTTGAGACCATGCTGCCACATGATTCTTGAGGCAACCCCCCCGAAACGCAGCCCTGCAGTCATTTTTGTAAATTCTTTTCTGAGTGGGAACCTCCACGAAAGGGCTGGTGTTTCTTTATATTAACACTGTACTTCGTTTTTTTATTCTGCGATTTGTTTATTTTAGAATGATGATATTTTTTATTAGAATTAGATTTATTCTGATAAAATGATGATGAGGGTGTTGAAGTGCTTGGTTTTCTTATGTAACTTGGAGTATTAAGCCACACCTGAGTACCACCTAAAGATTGAATAATAGGTTGCAATGCATCTTTGCTGAACAAGTGTTCTGCACTTGGAGGTACATTTCTTAAGGTTGTTTTTAAATTTGAATTATTTATATGCTTTATAAGGTTATCACGACGTATTTCTACACATTCAGACCTTTTTCCACATACAACTTGCATTGTTTGTTCTGAGTTTCTGTATAAGGATGTACCTGGTCCAAATGTCTTTGATATTTTATCAAAAAGTGTATTAGGGTTAAGGTCTTGAGGGTTATTTGCAGCCCAATTAATTAATGATTGTAAATTAGATTGTAACATCTGCCGTTGTTCAAGTATGGCATTAGATAAACCTGCTAGAACTTGTTCTGTAGATGCTAGGTAGTCTTTTGAAGTCTGAAGATGACAAAGTTCTTCATTTACCTTTAAAGCTACAAATCCTGGAGTAGCCCCAAATGTCTGTAATGCTTTCTTGTACCTTATCCCTCTCCAGGCTGGAGATTCAAATTGCTGAAGTCTTACAAGATTCGCTAGCCGTTCCTTGTCAGCTTCGGGTACAACTTTATTTTCATCAAAGTCAGTATTCAATTGACCTATACTGAGACTAGGCACTGTAGGAGACACTGGGTTTTGCAGATAGTTTATTTCGTGTGTAGGTGTTTGGATCTGGTTACAATTAGACTGAGTTATCGCGCTCATATATTGAGTTAAGTAACTCACCTGAGATATAAGAGTGTCGATGCGAGGATCGTTACAACTTGTCCTCTCATTTGATGTCGCACGCCGTGGTCGCTTATTAGGCGGTGGAGACGAGATGCCCTCCTCTTCAGATGAATCCGAATCGGAAGAGGTACTTTTATGTTCATTCGACTGTTGAAGCTCCTTTTCAACATAAATATTTTCTTTCGAACCAGTTGCGACAGGTTCCTCTTCACACATAATGCGTTGACCACTCATTTTACAAAACAAACACCAACTTTTATGAAAAAACTTAGTAATTTATCACTGAGTATCTATCCAACACAAAACAATTGAAAATTAATAGGCTTTTAAAACTTTTTGCACTGAGTTAAAACTTTAGCAGTTACTCGCAAAGTTTTCACAAACGCTATGACACTTGACAGTGACAGCGCGGTATGGGAGCGCTCTTGCTGGTAAGCGATTGGTCGAGAGACAAATCCATGGACAATCTGGTAAGGTTTTTTATGCTATTTATTAGATTAAGGCTACATTCACAGACTGCTTCTTCACCTAAACGCTGTGTGTTTTAGAAAAACACATAATATCGTCCACCGCAAACAGTCTAGGAAGGTTCAGATGAGTCGCTTCTATAAAACATCTGGGGATTGTCCGGTCACAGCAGAATGAGTGACCATTCATATTTTCGCTTCTCTTCTCTTGCCTTCCATAAACCAGAGAGCTGAGTGTAAGTTTGTAAATGTGCAAACGTTACTATCGCGTTTGTCAAAACTCAAACAGTTTTGATTCTCGATCTTGTTTACTTAGCATTATGATCTATCTGTCAAAACTTAACTCAAACGCGATAGTAACGTTTGCAGATTTACACACTTACACTCAGCTCTCTGGTTACGCTGCAGTAAGTTCAGTAAGCAGTAAATCATTATTATCATCATTATCAGCAGCCTATAAACGTCCCACAGCTGGGGCTATTTTCACATAGACAACAAGATATACGAAGATTGTTTTTATTATTGAAATTTTGCATTCACAATGCAATATAGATATAGGATAAAATGTTAACTAGAAAAAAAACAACCAGTCTCAGGAAAGCTCGAACGGCACTTGAGACTGGTTGTTTTTTTTCTAGTAAAATTTTATCCTATAAGAAGATATCCTATAAGCCAAATAACCCATCACCCACCGCGCTGGCCCAATTCGGTGCGTTGCTGGTTGGTGTGTTTTACGATCGCCATCTTGTTTTTTTTCTCGTTATTTAATTACGACAACAACCGGGGCTTTACGTGCAAATTCAGCTTTTCGAGGATCGGAATGAGTTTACGGAATCGTTCTACTAACCCAAAGTGTTGTGTGGACGAAGCACAGCTACTACGTAACATGTGACGATTTCGCTACGCTTTCTTTGTTTCCTTGAAGATGACTACAGACATCGACATGAAGATGCCGATGTCTCAAACAAAAACGTCTTTTCAATATAAATAGTGTTTTCAAACTTAAACGTCTTTAGTTTGAAGACTAAATTATGTAATTTAACTGTACTGTATTGTTCTAATACCATTTACGAAGCTACATATTTTTTTATGTCGGCTTGACTTTATTCTACCTTCAAAAGTTACAATCCTCAAAATATGTTAAGTATATCTGCCGTGTCCCGATTTCTAAATTCACTAGAAAAAAGCATCCTAATTTATTTTCTTTTTTAGTTCTAACTGCCATACATAGCTTAGCATTAATGAATTCGAAATGGGTGTTACAAAATTCTACATAAGTAAGTAGGTACTTAGATATAAATAATTTTAAAAAAAATTCTTAAGAGGGTTTACACATTTCGGTTTCCCATACAAACTTCCAAGTCGAAATTTTTAAAAACCAATAAGCCAATTTTGATGAAACTTTGCATGCTAAAGTAAAACACAGGGATCTAAATAGTTTATTGAAAACATTTAAAAAAATGTTTATTTGACTGAGTTATTGCGATTTTTAACTTTCTTTAGCCACTCAACCGTCCACGGTAGGTTTACTCACCGAGCATTTAAACCTCCAACCGTCCATGGTAGGTTTAGTCACCCATTTAATAGGTCAAAGCACGTAGTACGTGGGTCCGTGAAAAAATTTGAGGTGGTTCTGTGGTTACTAATTCATCATACAAGTAAAAGAAATCTATATATTGCCACAGAAAATTTCACAGAAAAAAATAATGAAATTGACGAAATTGACAGTTCGCCAAAACGGATTTTGCAGCGTAAGCGTCTTTAAAAATGTCGAAATACTCTTCTCACTCTCTCTACTCACCATATTTCCTAAATAAGTGCACATCAAAACAATCGCAAACTAATTATCGTTAAAGATTGGTTAAGTTTGTTTACATTCGTAGACAGTGACATTGAAACTAAATTTTTTTTCTGACTAAGCGCCATAAACATGGCAACGTTCTTTGATAAGGTTGTTGCCCACTGCACCTAGTTCGTAGTTCCGCAAGAAAATTTGAGGTGGCTTTAGTAAACTTTAAATTACAATAACTCAGCTAAAAAAAACGTTTTTTTTAAATGTTTTTAACAAACTATTTAGATCCCTGTGTTTTATTTCAGCATGCAAAGTTTCATCAATATTAGCTTATTGGTTTTTAAAAATTTCGACTTGGAAGTTTGTATGGAAAACCGAAATGCGTAAACCCTCCTAAGTATGTAGAACTTTAAAAAACCCATTTCAATTCATGTCGAGTACTCGTCATATTATAAGGTCCTTCAAGCTATAACTACTCTAAAAAAATATTGATCTCGTTTGTTACGTTAGCTTCACCTTGACATGACAGTAAAGTATCGATCCTATATCTATTAATATTTACATTTCAGTCAGGCGAATAGTTGAAAGACTAATGTTCGCCGGTATACTACCTAACAATCCAATGTTTTATCTTATTTTATTGGTCTAGTGTTATATTAATAATCAATATTTTGTTTTATACATGCATAATAATTACAACCATTATCCCCGAAGGGTTAGTCAGAGACTAGGCAATGAAGACAGCAAAGTCAGTCCTCTACCCATAGTTCACTTTTCACCAAATAGCGACTGCACATGTGCTCAGCCTGACAGGTGGTGAGCCCTTCGCCACACTATGATGTTGGATGTATGTGCAGTCTTTAGTCCGTTAGTCGCCTTTCACGACACTCAAGGGAAGGGAGGGGGTAGTAGTATTCTTTCACCGCTACGCGACACGGTTTGTATGTTTTTTTCATAATAACAATAATTTGTAGTAAGTATATTCTAATAATTTGTAGTAAGTATATTCTAATATTACATAAAGCAAATTGCTAATAATTTGCTTGTTCGGGTTGTTGTATGTACGAGTATGAGACCTTTTTAGTCTGACACTAAAAAGGTCTCATACTCGTTAGTCTGACACTAAAAAGGTCTCATACTCGTTAGTCTGACACTAAAAAGGTCTCATACTCGTACATACAACGACCCGAACAAGCAAATTATGAGCAATTTGCTTTATGTAATATTAGAATATACTTACTACAAATTATTGTTACAGTTGTTTCGCAAGTGTGACGACGTCTACTGTCCACACAGTGGAACGACTCCACTATCCACACAGTGGAATCACAGATGGAAGTTTCAGTAGTTGGCCGAAATTCTATACGACAAGTTATATGTCATGTGATGATAAGAATATTTAAGCTTTAGTTTAGAATAACAGTAGAACATTACACATACGGATGGATCTCTTTTTAGGGGAGTCGTTTTTTATAAATCCATCAATGACTGTTACAAGATTTTTAACTTTCTGAAAAAAGAAGATATTTGACTTTATATAGTATTCAGTTATTATTGAATGCCATAGACAACGTTTAAAAAATTACCATTGCACATGTGCAGGTGTAATTTGGCGAAATGAGAATAAATAAAAAAATAGAATAAAAAAAAAAACGTACCTACTGTGGCAGTGGAGTGCTTCTGCTGTCCTCATTGCATAGTCTCTGACTAACCCTTCGGGGATAATAGTCGTGATTATATGTATGTAGGTACCTATATACTTAGGTATTATTGTACATAAATTTTTTAAATGTGCGTGAACTAATCGTGGTTCCAACTAAACGTTCTTCGTCATATTATTATGCCTAGCCGACTGTTAGTGTATGGAATGTTTTGCTATTGTCAATCAGTCGTACTCAACCATTGTTATCAGCTACGACTCGTTACAGTGCTGTATAATTTTTATTGTATAAGTCTATTTTGATAAACTTTTCATTTGTCAGTGGTTTATTTTACTTTTGCCTCTGTCGTCCTTTTTATTAGTTGCTCACATAACCAATGTCTGTATACAGTTGTGAATTAGGAAAGGGTAGTATTCAAGTCAATTTTATGAAATCTAGTTCAAATAACTTTGCACTGATTTATTATCAATTACTTTTAACCACGTAAAATTCACTATCATGACTAAAGTTCCAACTCAGAATATTTTTTTAAAAATCAAAAAACTTTTTTTATGTTTCTAGACGATAAAACAAACAAGACATGTTTTTGCAAAGTACTGGCCGCAGGACAAATAATTAGGAACGCAATAAACGAATAGACGACCTCCTTAGTCGAGTGGTTTGTACACCGGTTTTCATGGTGTCGCCATCTCTAAGGTTCGAACCCGGGTTCGATCCCCGTCGGGTCAATTTAGAAACTATTGTTTTTCTAAATTGTTTCGGGTCTGGGTGTATTCTATGTATAATAAGTATGTATTTAAGTATTTTATGTATGTTTATCCGTTATCTAGTAACCATTTAACGAAGCTTCTCTTGGGCTAGATAATTGGTGTGAGTGTAGAACAAATATATTTATTATATATAATTTCGTTTTAAAATAGTTCTAAATTCAAAATTAAAAAAAATATTTTTATATGCTATAATTCGGGAGTTTTATGGCGCCATTTTTTCAAGTCTACAATAATCGCAAGCTATTAAATATTTAATATTATTTATTACAGAACATAAAGCAAAAAAGTTGCGATTTTTCGGGTAGAAAAATTATAATTGCACTTTAAAATTAGTCTTACAAAAAGATTGCTGATCATATAAAATATTCAAAAAAGAAAGTTTCTAATGCGGTTATTCACTAAAAATCTCGGAAAGCAACATCTTTAGAGGATTATATGATTGTTCAGGGACCAAAGGCTGATCCGTTTAGGGGCTCAGAAACGATAATCCAAAAAGGAAAGTTTTTGGCAGCAGACAAGGAGCGGATACGCACGTACCTACAATTCGTAGACGAAAATGATGCAAAATTATTTGGAAGAACCCCACGAAATCTACCGTTCGTCAACAGACAGCACGAGCGAGACTGGATTTCGCTCGAATATATGGCAGCTGGATGGAAAAACAATGGAAAATGTATTATTTTCTGATGAGTCAAACATAAATAGACTGAGTTCTGATAGAAATCTGTGTGCGACGTTCTGCAAAGCAAGCGTTGAATAATAAATACACCACAAAACAAGTAAAGCATGGAGGAGGAAACATTAAAGTTTGGGGATGTTTCTATGGATATGTATGGTGTGGGCCACGTGAAAAAATTTGAAGGTAATCTAGATCAATTTCAATTCAAAAACATTTTGGAAGAAACAATGCTTCCTTACGCTGGGAGACCTTACAAATGACCTGGATATTTCAACATGATAATGACCCCAAACACACTGCTCATTCTGTTTTCTGCCCAAAATTTTCTTAGGGAGCAATCAGTTTCGATACTAGACTGGGCTGCAAATAGCCCAGATCTCAATCCCATTGAAAATTTGTGGCGTGAACTTGAAAAAGAGCGTATCCGCTAAAAGAACAAGTAATCTTAAACGAGCTTTACGATGCGTTTGTAGAATCGTGTAACATCATTTCTATTAAAACTTGCCAAACTCTAATAGCCTCGATGCCTCGTCGATGCAGTGCGGTAATTGCAAACAACCATTGTTAGACATCCTACCAAATTTATATTTTTATAATCTTACAGTGATACCTCCTACATTTACGTTATTCAATTCATTTATATTAATAATATTAGTTTCAGTTTGTGTTCTTAATTATTTGTCCAGTGGTTAGACGTATTACAACATGAGTTATCGAACTTTTTTACCTACATAAAAATTATTTAAAATGTCATATGGTTTAGTAAGTCGGGTAGGTGAATATATTACACCCGTATTCACAAACATTACTATATGGTATCACAGTGCGCCCGGATGCACAGGGTCTCAAATCCTATTCATAAACAGTACTAGAGTGGCCACCGGCGCTATGCGTCCCTTAAAATTAACGCATAGCTAAGGTAGCCAGGCTTGTCATACGAAACGCACTGAGAAATGTCTTACTTCTAATAGCATTTCTATACTTTGCTTACACAAGTAATGTTTGTGAATACGGGAGTTAGTGACGTGAGTAGTTCATGGCCTTATAAAAGAAATAAAATAAAAAAGCATTTTTATTTCTTGCATAAAAAAGTTACATTAATAATAAATGATTACGTATAGTTTAATTTAATTACATGCATGATTTGATATTATTTATAAATTATTACTTAAGTATATTATTATAGTTCGAAAATTTGTGTTGATCATGTAGTGATGACAATAGTGGCAACAATCATTAACTATCAATCAATTAATAATAGCTGTGGATGGAGTTCCACAAGCGGCATTCTAGTACGATAGGGTACGATGCCGTAATTACGGCATCCTAGTACAAAGTGTATAGAGTGCCAGAAGCGGCATTGTATCTCAATCGGTTCAGGAACCGTAACATATTTTTATTTGCCTTAATGTTCAGAAGACATAATATTCAAAATATATTTTTGTATGGAGTTAGATTTGTGTTGATTAATAAAAAAAAATTACCTCGAAATTCACTAACCTATCACGTGACCTACAGGAGCAAGGACGCTAGTAATTCTGTTGCCTAATAAAAAACTTTATGGCAGATTAGTATCGCTGCAAAACCACTCCACCAGCCTCTTTACAAAGTTTCATGCGTCTGAACCAATTTTCGAAACATTTTTTCCAGTCCACCGTAAACACCTCTTCCACGGCCTTCTCGAACGTAGCGCGTCTTCCGGCGATGAAAACTATCCCTTTCAGCTGTTTTTAACACGCTTTTATTAGGCCGACCCTGTATGTAACAAGCTATGTAATGGTATCTAAGGTAACTAATTTAACCATCTTCCAAAGGTCGTAGCGTAATGATAATTGGCAGCTGTATGTAGTTCTGATGACAATACAATAATATGGTAATGTCGAACTGATCTGATGATGGAGCCGGAAGATATGAACTGGAACTTCATGACGAAAAATCGTATCATAGCTGTTTTGGAATTCTTAGAAGAGTCTTGTAATGAACTTTGACCACGATTAGGTTTCAAGGTCTGATGATGAAGCCAGAAGATTGGCACTGGCATTCCATGATAGAGTATCGTATTTGTAGTCGTGTTTGCACTTGTGAGAAAGGCCACAATGGACTTTGAATACGATCAGGTTTCGAGGTTAGATCACGATTAGGTTTCAAGGTCTGATGATGAAGCCGGAAGATAGTCACTGGCATTCCATGATAGAGTATCGTATCATAGTCGTGTTTGCACTTGTGAGAAAGGCCACGTAATGTACTTTGAACACGGTCAGGTTTCAAGGTTAGACCAAAAAGTATAAAATAAATTAATAGTTCAAAAAACACTACAAAAACAAGCTTTTATAAATGCACGTAAAAACAAAAAATAAATTATGGATCGATCAAGTTGTCTCTATTTCTGGGCTGAAGTGTTAACTATGTGCTTTTAATTATAATATTTGATTGTAAAAGCGTGGAGCGCTAGAACAGGAAAGACTTTCTTGTTATATGCCGCCAAATGGTTACCAAAAAAAACCAAAGACATCTCGTCCACGAACAAGAACTCTACATTCGGCCACTGTTGACGCATTACCCTTATATACTTAATTTCCTGAAAGAAGAGGCGTTAAAAATGTCGGTGAATGTCGTATCTCCTCGCTGCTGGCGCATGTTTTGTCTGAGTTCGACAAACTGTTACTTTGAACAGACAGTTTAATGTAGAGCCACCTACTAGTCGTGCTGCAACTCTAGTTAGAGCGCCAATCTGTGTAACCTGCTTCCCGTAACATCGCTTAACTTGATTTCTCAGCAATTTATACAAAAAGTATTTCCTTTTCCAGCGCCCCACGATTTTACAATCAAATATTATAATTAAAAGCACATAGTTTACACTTCAGCCCAGAAATAGAGACAACTTGAACGATCCATCATTTATTTTTTGTTTTTACGTGCATTTATAAAATCGTGTTTTTCTAGTGTTTTTTAAACAATTAATTTTATTTTAGGGAATAAAAATAAGTCACATCATGCCGGATCAGGACTGTAAAAAGGGATCCCCAAGACTCTGACCAATGTGACTTTTTTTTATTCCTTAAAATAAAAAATCAGCTAAAAATGGGTTGGAAGCGGAAAATCTAATTGTCGGTCTCTTATGTTAATTGCGCAAATCAATTGTGCAAATCGCGTAAATTGATTTAGGGAGAGACACATACATCAGTAAGTGTAGTCATCTGGATATAATAATATTTTCTGTTTTTAGGTAACTAAGTGGCAATCGTCTATTTCTCGAAAACTGGCTGTTAAATACTTCTTGTTCTTGAATTTCATATAAATTAAAAGTAGATACTAAATTTATCCACTTTAACATATTAAAAAAACTCAGTGAGTTTTAGCCTCCGATAATATCATTCTCTAAATTCATCGTAAAGTAGAATGAATTAGTTTCGATTCTAGTTATAACTCTTAGCACATCTGTGTTGAGTTTATTATATACCGGTTGCCTCAGACTGTGTTATCTTTGTGGCCGCAGTACTAACGTGCCCTAATGCGCTATCTAAATGAATCTCATGATATGGACCTTACTGCATATCCGTATCACATATTCCACTGGTTTATCTGTTAAAAACTTTCCTAAGCAATCACTGAGTACCAAACTTTAAATATTAACGGTAATATACGAAAAAACTAAAGAATCCTACAATATTTTTATTTTTAGTGAAAATAATAATCTTTTTGAAGTAAATAAATAATACGGTACCTTCATGTACGAAGAACCTTTAGTTGGAACCACGATGTTCATGTACCTAACGTAATATTTATTTACTTTAAAGTTTACGGACAAATGACATCTATCTGCTTAGGTCAATAAGTAAATATCTGTGACTAGCGGCCCGCCCACGGCTTCGTCCGCGTGAACACCCTGTTTCCCGTAACGAATTTCCAACAATTTTCTTTATATACAAACCTTGTCTGACAGCAAAAAGAGAATAAGCTAAATTTATGCATCCGTTTTGCAGCGATACGCGAATATACGTTGGTGGTAATTCAATAAATTAATGAATATTATACTTTCATTATTATTGTAGTCACATTATCCTGTACAGAAAAATACATAATTTTTTCTCCACAGAGACAAGACTTTAGGCCACTGCGTACCTATTAGTCTACAAGAAACATATACTCGTAGATATTTCTACAGAGATAGGACTTCTTTTTGAGGGAAAGGGCAATGTAAGCAATTCGTTAGGAAGCAAAACGTTGAGGCAACAAGTTCTATGTAAGTCTGTCGTTGGCTAAACACAAATAAATAAATAATAATTTAAATAAGGCACTTTGACCATGACATCTTATGTTTTATAAGAAGTCCGCTGTTGTTAAGTTATTCAGCTAACTTAACTAAGGCGAATTGTGAGAATATAATGAAACATTTAACATCTACACATTTATCATTTTACTTATAAAATTTCGTATAACATCGCATTTGTGTAAAATGTAAAGGTGTATTGTTGTCAAAAAATAAATAAATAAAAATCTGTTATCACTCGTTATCATAGATTATTAGAATGAAAAAACGAAAGAAAAAAGCAAGAAATGAACAAAGAAAGCAAGATAGAAAAAATTAAAAACAATATTACCTGTGTCACGGAGCGGAGGGATGGAGAAGTAAAACAATGAGGAGTAGTTGGATGATAATAAATGCACGACGAGTTCAGAAGTATATTACAATAAATAAATGGTTGGTTATTATAAGGTTAGTTATAAGTAGTTATAAAAAGTTAATGCACTATGCTTGTGACTAGGCGTAGGTTTAGATTATAATTATTATTATTAGAACATATGCCTGGAACTTCCTACTTATAATAAATGCACTTCACTAGTAACTATATTTCGGGAGGGAAACAATCTCTTCCAGGCTCTGCGGATGAATCTAAACTGCTTTTTTTCATGAAAACAGAGGCTAGATAGAGAAAACAAGTATTATTTAAATTTTAAATTTAAAACTAGATATAAAATAACGTTATTTCGGAAAGGAGGTCAAAAAACCAACAAGGCTTTAGCTGCCTCGTTATACCTGACAGATATATAAAAAACGACGAGAATTCCATTAAAAAAATAAAAAGAAGAAGTAAAAAAAACATACTAAAGTAACGATAAGATAAAAAAGTAAACAAGGAAGTATCTTCTTCTAATTTGCTTCTACAGTATCATCAAAACTTAGACATAAGTGGGACACTCAGAATGTTTTGAGAAACTAAAAAACTAACTACTATGGATTTTCGAAGAACTCTTTACCAGCCTCTATTCAAAGTTTTAATGAAACTGTTTCATGCGTCTGAACCAATTTTTGGAAAAAAAATTCCAGTCCGCCGCCAACAACTCTTCCATGGTCTTCTCGAACGTAGCGCGTTTTCCGGCGATGAAAACTCCCTTTCAGCTGTTTTTTTATTTTAGGGAATAATATAAGTCACACCGTCCAGAGTCTTAGGGGCTTCTTCCTTACAGTCCTGATCCGGCACGGTGTGACTTCTTTTAAAGTTTGGTGAGAGTTTTTTAGTTTCTCAAAACTTTCTGAGTGTCCCACGTATGTCTAAGTTTTGATGATACTGTGGAAGCAAATTAGAAGAAGATACTTACTTGTTTACTTTTTTTTCATTTCGGTAAATAGTGCGTATCTTAATGTTACTTTAGTATGTTTTTTTACTTCTTCTTTTTAATGGGCTTCTTGTCGTTTTATATATATCAGTCAGGTGCAACGAGGCAGCTAAAGCCTTGTTGGTTTTCTGATCTCTTTTCCGAATAACGTTCTTTTATATCACTTTTATACCTACATATTACTTGTTTTCTTTGTCTAGCTTCTGTTTTTATGAGAAAGTCATAGATATTTACTTATTGACCTTAGCAGATAGATGTCATTTGTCCGTAAACTTTTTTTAGGTAACTAAATAAATATTACGTTTGGTACATAATCATAGTGGTTCCAAATAAACGTTCTTCGTACATGAAGGTATCGTAATATTTATTTACTTTAAAAAGATTATTATTTTCACTAAAAATAAAAATATTGTAGAAATCTTGAGTTTTTTTTATTATTAACCGTTACTATTCAAAGTTTGATACTCAATGATTGCTTAGGAAAGTTTTTAACACATAAACCAGTGGACTTTGTGATACAGTAAGGTCCATATCATGAGATGCATTTAGATAGCGCATTAGGTCGCGTTAGTACTGCGGCCACAAAGATAACACAGTCTGAGGCAACCGGTATTTAATAAACTTAACACAGAGATGTGCTAAGTGTTATAACTAGAATCGAATCTAATTGATTCTACTTTACGATGAATTTAGAGAATGTTATTATCGGAGGCTAAAACTTATTGAGTTTTTTATATGATAAAGTGGATTAATTGAGTACCTACTTGTAATTTACTTGAAATTCAAGAACAAAGAGTATTTAACCGCCAGTTTTCAAAAAAATAGACGATTGCCACTTAGTTAACTAAAAACAGTTTTTTTTTTATAGCAGAAGGAGGCAAACGAGCAAGCGGGCCACCTGATGGAAAGTAATCACCGCCGCCCATGGACACCCGCAAAACCAGAGGAATCGCAGGCGCGTTGCCGGCCTTTAAGGAAGGAATAGGCTCGTTTCCTGAAGATCCCTAAGTCGCAACGGTCCGGAAATACCGCCGCCGAGAGCTGGTTCCACAACACTGTAGTTCGAGGCAAGAAATTTCTTGAAAATCGCACAGTAGTAGACCGCCATCCATCAAGGTGATGTGGATGGAATGACAGTCGATTGCGTGTAGTGCGGTGAAGGAAAATAGCGGCAGGGATCAAGCCGAACAATTCCTCAGAACACTCCCTATGATATATACGGTACAATATACAGAGAGACGCAACGTCTCTCCGAAGAGCCAGTGGATCGAGCCGACCTGAAATAACCACGTCACCGACAATTCGAGCAGCTCTGCGTTGAATGCGGTCAAATGGAAGGAGTTGGTATTGGGGTGCTCCAGCCCAGAGATGGGAGCAGTATTCCATATGCGGCCTGACCTGTGCTTTATACAGTTGTAAACGGTGGGCCGGCGTGAAATACTGACCCGCTCTATTAAGCACACCCAGCTTTTTCGAAGCTAATTTAGCTTTACCTTCCAAATGACCACGAAACTGAACGTCACTCGAAATATCGACGCCAAGGATTCCAATAATCGGATTGGTATCAAGGGGAGCTCCCTCAAAGTTCAGAGGTACGACGAAGGGATGTTTTTTCGCGGTAAATGCGCAAACTTGTGTTTTGGAGGGGTTAAAGCGGACTAGGTTATGTCGGCCCCAATCCGAGACATGACTTAACATGTTCTCGGTGTCAGTCACAAGTTTATTCCGGCTCTCGATGACGCTTTCCAGAGACATGTTAGTTCGCCCGGTGTAGAGCGTATCCCCAGTACTGTCGTCTGCATAGCAATGAATGCTGTTGTTATGCAGCATGTCATTGATATGCAGAAGAAACAAAGTAGGGGACAACACACACCCATGCGGGACTCCAGCATTCACGGGCTTCATGTCGGAGCACGAACCGTCGACTGCGACTCTGATGCTACGCCCAGTAAGAAAGCTGGCAACCCATGAACACAATTTCTCAGGAAGCCCGTATGATGGAAGTTTAGAGAGAAGAGCCCTGTGCCATACCCTGTCAAAAGCTTTCGCTACGTCCAAGCTAACTGCCAGTGCCTCCCCTTACTCTCGACTGCCTCCGCCCATCGGTGAGTAAGGTACACTAAAAGATCACCAGCCGATCGACCGCGACGAAAACCATTCTGGCGATCACTTAGTAGCTGGTTCTCTTCTAGGTACCTTAAGAGCTGGCGGTTTATAATGGACTCCATTACTTTGGAGAGTAAAGAGGTAATAGCTATTGGCCTGTAGTTGGACGGATCTGAGCGATCGCCTTTTTTTGGAATCGGGTGGACAAGGGCTGTCTTCCAAGAGCTCGGGACGACGCCAGTGGTGAAAGAGAGCTGGAAAAGGCGCGTTAGAACTGGTGCCAATTCAGGAGCACACGTCCGAAGCACAATGGGTGGAACTGCGTCAGGCCCACTCGCCTTATGGATATCAATGGAAAAAAGAGCCTTATGAACTGACCTTTGCAGGAACTGAACGTTTGGCATTGTACAAGCGCAATGCGGTATGGTTGGTGGAGAGTTTTCCCCATCGTCCAAGGTCGAGTTTGATGCGAAAAGAGAGCCCAAGAGATCGGCTTTCTCCTTTGCAGTATAGGCCAGACAGTCATCGGTCTTGTGCAATGGTGGTAGGGACGGCTGACAAAAATTCCCTAAGATAGCTTTGGCGAGAGACCAGAACGCACGCGTCCCCGAAGGAAGACGCACTAGCCTCTCGCCAATTCTACCTATGAATGATGACTTCGCCTTGGCAATGTCCTTCTTAAAGGATCTGGCGGCAAAGTTGTACTTCTTTCTGAGCGCACTGGTGTTTGGATCCTTTGATGACACCGCATTAGCCCAGGCTTGGTAATGTTGTCGCTTTTGGCGAGACGCCATTTTGCAGGAACGACCAAATCATGGTTGGGACTTGTCGCCAATGGGAACCACAGAGTTTGGAATGAAAAGTTCCATTCCCTGCAGTATCACATCAACGACAGAGTCAGCGGCGACATCAGGATCATCCAGCGAGAAGCAAACTCGCCACCACGGGTAGGACGCAAAGAAGCTTCGCATCCCATCCCAGTCCGCTGACCTATAATGCCAAACTCGACGGCTAGCCGCTGGTTGCGGTTTTGAAGTTTCTGTGAGAGGCACAGTGCTGCGAATCAGACAGTGGTCTGATGAGCCTAGTGGTGCATCAACAGAAACTTGATAGCCGTCTGGGTGCGAGGTCAGCAGAAGGTCCAATAAAGAAGGTGCATGGCCCTCCACATCTGGAACCCGTGTTGGCTCGGTTACCAATTGGGACAGACTGTAGGCCAAAGCGAAGTCATGAACGGCTCTACCCGCGTGGTCAGTTGTGCGTGAACCAAGCCATTCGACGTGGTGGGCATTGAAGTCTCCCAATACCACAATCTCGGCCGAGGGGATCCGTTAGAGAAGGGAGTCTGTCGCTGTTTGGACGGTCTCGATAAGTTGGTCAGTTCCGATGATACCGCTGTGGGACCTATACAGGCACGCGTAGACGCGAGGATGACGTCCGCAGTCGACGTGCAGCCATAAGATGGAGAGGTCCCTATCTTCAAGATTGCCAAGGCGACGAACGCACATATCCTCCCTGAGTGGCACAAATGCATGTTCCAGGTTGTATCCCGGGTAGCGCAAGTACGAGATGTCAGGAGGGGGGGATATCTGCGTCTCGGTGAGGAAGAGCAAAGCCGGTTTCGCCGTCTCGAGGTGGTAATGGACGGCGCTCAAGTTAGAGTGGATTCCCCTGATATTGCAGAAGTCCACGCGAAGCGAAGGAGGGGGTGCGAATTGTCTTGCCTTTCAGGCAGGAGCCTGCAGCATGCCTTGGCACGAGCGGACTTTTGCCCTCCCGAGAATACGTAGGGCAGCCTGAGCGAGAACGCTCAGGGGGGGATTCTCCGACACCGGATGTGTCGGTACCCCCCTGGGGTAAATCTAGATTAAAGTTCGCTGCCATATCAATTGTGAGGGGGGGGGGGGGGGAAGGGTCTCCGGAACCCTCACTCGCCGGACGAAACACAACAGCACAGAGTGCCGTTGTGTTTCGTTCGTGAGGGGGTGGTATTACGCCGGGCGAGCCGACCCAATGCGTGCTGCAACGCAGCGTGGCTCTACCACTCAGTTGGTGTCACTCATTTAGCACCACCCAGGGGTCACGTGTAGGGTCTCAAAGGTAAACCTACGGACGCGAGCAACTTAACCCCCAAAAACTATAAAATATTATTATATCCAGTTGACTACACTTACTGATGTATGTGTCTCTCCCTAAATTCATTTACGCAATTTGCACAATTAAAATAAGAGAACGAAAATTAGATTTTCCGCTTTCAAGCCATTTTTTCGTCACACGAATACCTATTTTATTCCGTTTTCAACCTAAAATGTATTCCGCATTTTACGCTGTATTTTATATGGGTTAAAAACCCATAACATATATTTTCAATTGTTTGCCAAATTGCAAGGAAGTTCACACTTAATTACACAGCAAATTCTTTGATTTTGATTTATCTGCTACGTCCTACTTGAATGGCAATAGGTTGAAGGCTTAATTATTACTTATTATTATTTTAATATGGTGGAATAAAAATAAAAACACTCGCGTAAACTCCTTCGATGGGTTTAGTTTATCGAAGGAAAACTCCATAAAATTTTGTGAGTAATTTTAATACAAAGCCATGACTTCGTGATAAATTCTGTATTGCGTAAATAATAAAAGTCAACGTACCATATTTTCAAAATATCTCTACTATAGGAGCAGTTCGTTTATTTATCAAGAAAAGATAAACGTTAGTATTACTTAGTTAAACGTTAGTATTACTATTATAAGTCTTATTGTATTGTATAGATAGATTGTAACAACCTATATTGATAGGTCGTTTACTTTATCAACGAGTATTATAGTAACGACTTGTATTAAAAGCAATCATGGGACCAAATTCAAAATGTATTCATTCCTTTATTTGCATGAAGTATAATCGTAGGGTATTCATTTCATTCAAAACGATTTAGTATCGTCTAGCTTTAATTACAGTTTTGGTAAATGCACATTGAAAAGAGGAGTACTTAACATGTAACATTAACAATTCTTGCGAGATGAGATTATGTCTTTTTGTAAAAGTTGCTCAAGTAACAAAAAATAGTTTCCCTCGAAATCAGACAAAAGAGAAAGATAGCCATTGCCGCACCTACAACACTTGAAATAGTTTCTAAATTGAAGGGTAACCTTTCGTTTAAAAATAAAAAAGTAAACAAGTAAGTATTTTCTCTACAGTATCATCTAAACTTAGACATACGTGGGACGGGACACTCAGAAAGTTTTGAGAAACTAAAAAACTAACTTCTAAGGATGAAATATTTTAATTAAATCTTTTCGAAGAACTCTCCACCAGCCTCTATACAAAGTTAAATTAAATTGTTTCATGCGTCTAAATTAATTTTCGAAACATTTTTTCCAGTCCGCAGTCCGCAAACACCTCTTCCACGGCCTTCTCGAACATAACGCGTCTTCCGGCGATGAAAACTGTATCCCTTTTAGCTGATTTTATATTTTAGGGAATGAAAAGGAGTTACACCGTGCCAGATCAGGACTGTAAGGAGGGAGCCCCCAAAACTCTGACCGGAGAATGGAGAAACGCCTAATAATACAGCTAAATTCGATGAAGAATGTTTGCAAACTTTTGCAAAATTACTGTCATTTCTTTTTACCTACAAATATATAGGGAAAAATATTTACTAAAAAAAAATCAACCAGGCTCAGGAAGCTCGAGTGGGATTCGAACCCACGACCTTTGGATTGCCGATCCACTGCTCTAACCGCTGAGCTACCGAAACCCCAGAAGACTCGCTGAATTTTTCCTAGTAGTTTGATTTATGCTGCAAGCCAGCGGTATTACGTCACTGTGAAGTCTAGTATTTCTTTCGAATGTGAGGGTAGACTTCACAGTGACGTAATACCGCTGGCTTGCAGCGTAAATCAAACTACTAGGAAATATATAGTTTTGCTCGGATTTTTACTATTTTCTAAAAGAAAAACTCGATCACAGCTGTTTTCTCGTAAATCTCGCTCAAGAAAAAGTAAAAATCTGTGTGACACTAATTTGCTTACGAAAATTCTTTATCGAATTTGGCCGTACTTTTAGTTGGTAAATAGTGCGTATCTTAATGTTACTTTAATATGTTTTTTTTTACTTCTTCTATTTATTTTTATAATGGACTTCTCGTCATTTTATATATATCAGTCAAGTGTAACGAGGCAGCTGAGGCCTTGTTGGTTTTCTGATCTCTTTTCCGAAAAACGTTCTTTTATATCACATTTACATCTAGTTTTAAATTTAAAATTTAAATAATTCTTGTTTTCTCTATCTAGCCTCTGTTTTCATGAAAAAAAAAGCAGTTTAGATTCATCCGCAGAGCCGGGAAGAGATTGTTTTCCTCCCGAAATATAGTTACTAGTGAAGTGCATTTGTTATAAGTAGGAAGTTCCAGGCATATTTTCCAATAATAATAATTATAATCTAAACCTACACCTAGTCACAAGCATAGTGCATTAACTTTTTATAACTACTTATAACTAACCTTATAATAACTAACCATTTATTTATTGTAATATACTTCTGAACTCGTCGTGCATTTATTATCATCCAACTCCTCCTCATTGTGTCACTTGTCACTCCGTCCCTCCGCTCCGTGACACAGGTAATGTTTTTCATTCTTTCTTCCTTCTTTCTTGCTTTCTTGGTTTATTTCTTGTTTTCTTTCGTTCTTATAATCTATGATAACGAGTGATGACAGATTTTATTTATTTATTGGCATTCCAACACCTTTACAGTTCACACCAATGCGATGTTATACGAAATTTTGTAAGTAAGATAATAAATGTGTAGATGTTAAATTTTACATTATTATCTCACAAATCGCCTTAGTTAAGTTAGCTGAATAACTTAACAATATCGGACTTCTTATAAAACAAAAGATGTCACGGTCAAAGTGCCTTATTTAAATTATTATTTATTTATTTGTGTTCAGTCAACGACAGATTTACATAGAACTTATTGTCTCAACGTTTTGTTTCCGAACGAATTGCTTACATTGCCCTTTCCCTCCAAAAGAAGTCCTATCTCCGTATCAATATCTGCGACTATACGTTTCTTGTAGACATAGAAATTTGTTGACAAGACCACGCAGTGGTCTAAAGTCTTGTATCTGTAGAGAATAAATTATGTATTTTTCTTTACATAATAATGTAACTACAATAATAATTAACGTTTTATATTAATTAATTGATTGAATTACCACCAACGTATGTTCGCGTATCGCTGCAAAACGGATGCATCTATGTAGGTAATTCTCTTTTTGCTGTCAGACGAGGTTTGTTAACAAAGAAAATTGTGAGAAATTCGTTAATGGGAAACAGGGTGTTCACGCGGACGAAGCCGCGGGCGGGCCGCTAGTCATAAATATTTACTTTTTGACCTAAGCAGATAGAAGACATTTGTCCGTATTTTTTTAGTTAAAAAAATATTACGATAGGTACATGAACATCGTCCAACTAAACGTTATTCGTACATGAAGGTACCGTAATATTTATTTACTTCAAAAAGATTATTATGTTCACTAAAAATAAAAATATTGTAGAATTCTTTAGTTGTTTTGATTATTAACCGTTACTTTACAAAGTTTGATACTCAGTGATAGCTTAGGAAAGTTTTTAACAGATAAACCAGTGGAATTTGTAATATATATATGCAGTAAGGTCCATATCATGAGATGCGTTAGTACTGCGGCCACAAAGATAACACAGTCTGAGGCAACCGGTATATAATTAACTCAACACAGATGTGCTAAGTGTTATAACTAGAATCGAATCTAATTGATTCCACTTTACGATGGATTTAGAGAATGTTTTTATCGGACGCTAAAACTCACTGAGTTTTTTATATGATAAAGTGGATTAATTGAGTACCTACTTGTAATTTACTTAAAATTCAAGAACAAAGAATATTTAACGGCCAGTTTTCGAGAAATAGACGATTGCCACTTAGTTACCTAAAAACAGAAAATATTATTATATCCAGTTGACTACACTTACTGATGTATGTGTCTCTCCCCAAATTCATTTACGCGAAATGCACAATTGTTTCGCGCAATTAACATAAAAGACCGAAAATTAGATTTTACGCTTTCAACCCATTTATTCGTCACACGAATATTTAATTCCGTTTTTAACCTAAAATATATTCCGCATTTTACGCTGTATTTTATATGGGTTAAAAATCGATAACATACATTATCAATTATTTGCCAAATTGCAAGGAAGTTCACACTTAATTACACAGCAAATTCCTTGATTTTGATTTATCTGCGTCCTACTTGAATGGAAATGGGTTGAAGGCTTAATTTTATCATTATTTTAAGATGGTGGTATGAAAATGAAAACACTCACGAAAACTCCTTCGATGGGTATAGTTTATCGAAGGTAAACTCCGTAAAATTTTGTACGTATTTTCAATACAAAGCAATGACTTTATGATGAATTCGGTATTGCTTAAATAATAAAAGTGTATCCTACAAATATTATAAACGCGAATGTTTGTAAGTATGGATGGATGTTTGTTACTCTTTCACGTAAAAACTACTGAATGGATTTGGATGAAATTTGACATACAGATAGTTTATAATCTGTATTAACATATAGAATACTTTTTTATTCCGATATTTTCACGGGAACGGGAACCACGCGGGTGAAACCGCGAGCGGCCGCTAGTCTATCATATTTTTAAAATATCTCTACTTTATGAGCAGTTCGTCTGTTTATCAAGAAAACCAGTTTAGTTTTAAACGTTACTATTACTATTAAAAGTCTTAGTGTATTGTATAGATAGAGTGTAACATTCTATATTGGCAGGTCATTTACTATACTTATGAGTAATATAGTAACGACTTGTATTTAAAGCAATCATGGGACCAAATTCAAAAAGTATCCATTCCTTTATTAGTATGAAGTATAATCGTAGGGTATTCATTTGATTCAAACCGATTTAGTTTCGTCTAGCTTAAATTACAGTTTTGGTAAATGTACATTGATAAGAGGAGTACTTAACATGTAACATTAACAATTCTTGCGAGATGAGATAAAGTCTTTTTGTAAAAGTTGCTCAAGTAAAAAAATAGTTTCTCTCGAATTCAGACAAAAGAGAAAGACAGCCATTACCGCACCGACCACGCTTGAAATAGTTCCTAACTTGAAGGGTAACCTTCCGTTTCACTAAAAGTATGGCCAAATTCGATAAAAAAAATTTGTAAGCAAATTATTTAGTGTCACTCAAAATTTTACTTTTTCTTGAGCGAGATTTACGAGAAAACAGCTAATGATGGAGTCTTTCTTTCAAAAAATAGTAAAAATCCGAGTAAAACCATATATTTGTGGGTACGGTCACCAGCATTAAGATGTGACTATCGACAGCCTGCAAAAATATCTGATTATTGGTGGAAGGCATATATATGCCTATAATATGCCTTCCACCAATGATCAGATAATATTTTTGCATCATCACATCTTAATGCTGGTGACTGTACAAAGAAATGACAGTAATATTGCAAAAGTTTGCAAACATTCTTCATCGAATTTGGCTATAGTATTAGGCGTTTCTTTATTGATTTTTGTAGTATGCCCACTAGGGCATGCATACAAGATTTCCCATATTCCGAAATTCACTACGTAAATTTCTGAATTCCGAAATTTTAGTATGAGAACAATAAAAAATAAATTAAACTTTAAACTACCTTCCCGAACCATATTAGTAAAAATTTAATTTTTAAGCTAAATACATATCATGAAAGCCCAATTCAAACCCCACTGACCAAATTCTATTTTTTATAACTACGATAAATATCTAAACTGTAATTTCATTTCTTCTGAACTCTACATTCACTCGAATTCGATGTTTTTTTCTGCCACACACATCCAACTTTAAATTCCATACAATAGTGTCATCATTAAGCACAGCCAGTCGTGCTTTTTGCGACACATTCCGGCTGTTCATAAAGGCGTAGTGTGCCCCATTCCCTCTGTTCGCAGCATTCACTCTCTTTATCATTATTTCTATCCCTTACATCGTGGCTAGGTACACACATTGCCTTAATTGCTCCACTTTTTTTCCATTAATCATAATATCTCACCTTGTCGTACACTAGTCTCGTTGAAAACCATAACTTGCTTCTTACTTACATTTATTTTCATTCCTTTACCTTCTACCGGTCTTTGCGTACTAGTTACAATCTAGTAAGCAAAGATCGGTAGAAGGACTAATAGAGCTTAATACTTGCGTCGTCAGCGACGCAAGTAGTATCTGGTCATCTGCATAGAGATGACATTTGACGAGACATTTATTCTTAATCCACATTCATCAAATTTTGCAAACAACTGTCCATGTATAGATTAAACAGAAACATTAAATATCCCCGTCTATCACCCTTTTTGATGTTAAACCACTCAGTGTACGACCCGTTTATCCTCACGCAAGCACTGTAATCCTCGTAGGGATCTCAGTGCTCAAATAAGGTAGCCGCTTAGTCCATACATTGACAGTACCGACCATAGTTAATTCCTCACCACTTTAAGATCCACAAAAGGGCAGCAGACCTATTGACCTTTGACCAAATGTTTCTCAGCTATGCTTCTCAAGAAAAAAACCTATTCCGTTCTATTAATTTTCGAAATCCTGCTTGTGCATCCCACATCTTTCACAACCCTTTCGATCAAAGCTTACGCATAAAATTTCCCGACAGTGCTGAGAAGATTAATGCCCCTGTAATTGTTACAGTCAATCTGTGAACCTTTTCCCTTCTTTACGTGCACAATAACAGCCTTGCACCAATCTCTTGGCTTGGCCGGTGTTAATGCACAAGTTGAATAGACGGTATAGCTGAGGTTGCTACGACGCCATGTCCAGCCTTCAGCATCTCAACTGACACCCCATCATATTCTGCAGTTTTTCCTGACTTCATTCTTCATCTTTTATCACAGTATATATATATCTGAAGTAGGCAGTAGTAGCACATATTTGCCTCCTCAAAGAAATCTTGGTTCATTCCATATTATCTTCAATACACATTATTCACCATTCACTAAACTTCCAGTCTGGTCTCTGACAGAGCTAAAGTCGGAGCTTTAAGACTTACCTCTAGCCAAACGAACAGATTTCCATAAAACCTTAATGTTACTTCAGAAATCCTTTGACAAACTTTTATCGATCTTTCTGATCATCTTTCTTTCTTTTTTTTCAAACTCATTCTTACTGCATCCACTCCTATAAACGTAGCTTTCTAGCTAACTGGTTAGCCCTTACAACTAACCAATCCTACCACAAATAAAATTCATATATTTATTAAATTGTTGTAGATATAATTATACAAATATGTGATGATAAAAGATACAGAACCTGCATCTTCTGGAAACCACCAAAAAGGTCATTGTACATTCCGTTCTTTAAAAAAAACATAATAAAAGAACTGCATGAAATGGAGGTATGGTGGCACTTTCTGATCGTTAAATCAGCCCTTTTAAGATACCAAATAATTATGTATTTTAAAATTAATATTTTTATTTAGTTTTATAATTATAACCTCTTCTTTTTAAATAAAAATTAATACTTAGGTACTCTTAAAGGTCAGTAAACCTATTTATTTACTTACTACAATGAAAACGTGATTAATTTTCGGTCTGAGAAACCGTGTTTATGTGTAATGCTTTGGCGCGCGTGTATACGAAGGTTAAGAAACTTGATTAGAATCGTGTATTTACTAAATTTGACGCAATTTATGCTTCTGGCTCCGTTTTTCAAATATAATGGTAAAAATTTCGGTTTTTTTTTTTTCCCCAAATTCCGAAATTGACGGAGTTAGTTTCATAAGCAATTTCCGAAACTGAAATCAAACGAAATTGCACGCCCTAATACCCACCCAACCAGTCCACAGATATGTCCACTAAAAAAAAGCCGGAAGTTTTTACTAAAAATTAAGGAAGCGCGAAGGGTTAGGTATTTTTGAAATGTGATCGTTTTACCAATGAGGTATTGAAAACGAAGGATTAAAAAAAGAAAAATGTGAATGTGTAAACCTCATGCGGACAAACATGGTCCCATCCCAATATGGTACCATGTGGCAGCATACAGAGGGATTCGATGCAAATTAAGACATTCTGGGTATTATAATTTGGATGGCAATTTAAGTTACTTTTAGAATAATTGGTAGAGCTTGGTGCAGTTTAGAGATCTTAGCATGAAATCGTAAGAGATCTTTGTCCAAAATCACTCTAATTATATTGAATTAAATCTGAATTGAATTGTTAATAATTAATTAATTTTGTTTGTTAATTTTTGAGTTATAAAATATACTAACTAAATTACTGTGCATACTGTTACTAACCATATGGATCTATGTTATCTGAATAAATGAATTTGAAAAAAAAAATGGGGCAATAGGTTGAATAATATAAATATTTCTGTTGTTTAGCGAATCTGTTAAGCAGTACGTTGATCCGGTGACAATATATAATACCTACCTATGTCTAATTTGGTTTTCATTTAACGTCAAATAAGAATCTGTAATGTTCATGATTCATAATGAATTAGGAATTCTAATACGTTTTGAACATAACTATAACTATGTCTCTGATTTACATTTTTAAGATTTCAATGGTGTTTATGGTAATGATAATTTTAATACAGCATTAGTGCTGTGGGAATTTTGGCCACCAGGAGCTACTAAGCAAAGCGTCTCGTTGCTTGATGGGAAAAAGGTCAATACTTTTTCTGTGTTTATCCTCAATATAATTGATAGGCGGGAAAAGTAAGTAGATAGCCACAAACTGTCTCACTGCTGGATAAAGACCTATTTCATTGAAATCAGATCATGGATATTTATTAATCACTGGGCTTGCCAACATTGCGTGTTATGTGAATCATACATTGCACGACCTGCCAATTGAACCCAGTAGCTCTAGTTATCGGGCCAAACGCTGTGCTTTGCTTGCCGCACATGACCACTTGAGGAGCCTGAAACTAGTTTTCATATTTATTTCCCTGATATCCCTATTAGCTATTCTTATGGTAGGTATAAAGTTAATGCCATAAAATGGCCAAAATTTCAACCTAGTATTTCTCAACTCAATATTCCATTTATCATCTCGTTTGGCTATGTAAGACGCCTAAAAGTACTTAGAAAATTATTAATTTACTGACTATTTTATAAGATAAATGATATATATTCAAACAGATCTTGTAAAATTTGACAGTTTTTAATTTAGATAGATTTCAGTAGGAAAAAATGCATAAAAAATTGCTTTTCTACTTTACAAAGATAATTTTTAAATTTCCTATACAAAAATATATATTTATAAAAATATATGCTTTGATATAAGAAATGTTTTTTTATAAGTGAAAAATTTCCAACATAATTCGCATTCGAAACTTCTAACTCTATCGCCCAGCGAGCAGATAAGTTTTTTCCGGTTACACCGGAGTGGACTAGGGAATTTCATGGAAGCCCCAAAATCATCAAGGACAAAGGACGCGGCGCGCCATTGGCGGGCGCGGCGGGGGTGGGGCCCGGCCTGACACGCCCTCGGGCGCGCGGCCTCAAAGGCTCAAGATTTGAGACCTGTTGAGGTCTCAAATCGAGTGTTGACTCGAAATTCCTAAATGTACTTTTAAAGGGACTAAAGAAAACAACGCTACAATACCACAATAAAAAAAATACTTCCAATAGATAACATTTAATTTGACACAGTCGCATTGCATTACGAATAAATTTTGGCTCATACAGTGTTTCAAACAATCGCAAATGGCTTAGCAATATAAAAGTACAGGCGGCGGTGCGGCGGTTGAGCAATGGCGTGCTGGAACAAAAAACAAAATTAACAAGTACGAATTCGTGGTCGGTCGCCGGTCGCGCTTCTTCGGCGCGAGAGATGGCTGCGGACGGCGCGGGCGGGCGAGCGGTGCGGGACGCGCGAGGGGCGGCCGCTCGCGGATTGCCCAATTCCCGCCGCGCGCGCCGATGATTATTTCGATGTCGTCACGTCGCTCGGCGCGGTACAATGACTTAAATTACGACACAGACATTTCTATCGTTACGACACAATTAATAACGGTGACCGGTGCTAAGCGGAGTTGCAGATCCTCTAGACCGTGTCAAAAGCAGAAAATTCAGAGATTTCGCAGCCAAAAAATATGACAGCTTGCGTAATCCCCGACGTCACTGCGAACACGGTCAACGAGGCAGAGGAGGCGAAGAGACACCGAAACTTCTTCCGACGGTTACATGCCGACCATATAGGAGAGAGAAAAAGACTGACTGATAATTAGCAAAGTCAAGTCAGTTTCTCCCCCCGACACGACTGACATTATTATCTTCTTTCTTCAAGTGTTCATTCTTCAATGTAAATATTCACAGCGACTAAATGAAGACGGAGTTGTGAGCCGGAGCGCGCGCCGCGGCCCGCCGAGCCGCGCGAGTCACATGACGAGACAAAAGGAAAAATGTGAGTTTAAATTGCTTTAAATTGGCGCGCAACCGAACGTGGACCGCGTTCTAATGCAATGACTACATTTTACATAATTATAAAAAAAAATCAAAATGGCTGCTCTACCACATTGCGGAAGTTGCAAAAGTAGGTCGCGAACACCTCACTTTTTAAAACTAAGCGGCTATAACTCGAAACACTTCCAAAAAATATCACTATTGAGTACTTCCTATTCAGTAAAAGACTACGCGAGATTTTCCGCAAGTTAAAAAAACTAAGTTGAGATTTTTCAAACAAAGTTAAACTTCCATTAAGTGTAGTCGACTAGTGGTCCGATGGAAACGACCGATCCGAACGAAGACCAAAGTGCGAATGGTGAAACGTAGCGCAGAACGATGGCGTAGTGGCAGCGGCGCGAGAGGGGCGCCGCGGGCGGCGGGGGAGGGGGCACGGGGCGTGCTGCGCGCGCAGAGAAAGGACGCAAGTGGTGATGTAATCGCGATCGATGCACTCCGCTCCGTGCGACGCAACTGCCGCGCGCCGAGCGATCACTCATACATTCGTCTAGAAAATTATTTTTAGCGAGGTGAGAACGGCACCAATGTGTCCCTAACACCGGTCGGCCGGCGACTGTGCTGGCCAGAGTGGCCAGGTGTCCGCTGAGAAATTTTCCGTAGCGGTTCCGAGGCGAATGCGGGAGACATAAGTCAGGTCAGTGACCCCCTTCGGTGACACGTGTTTGATTCTCTCCACGTGGAGTGACAAAGTCTAGATGGAAGCTGGCTGACGCGTCTGCGTGAGCGCAGTGCTGGCAGCAGGTTGTGCCGGAGCGTGCGATCTAGAACGAGCCTTTTTGCTAAGACAGTATCGCCAGTTGAGTATTGATCAGAGAGCCGCCAGCCGTCGACTGTTTCCGCCACCGCTCGGCCGCTATGTAGGTCACACGTGTAAGCGGTATCCCCACCACGCCGGCCTTGGCTTAGTTTAGGCCAAATGGCATAGCGCCTCCCCTTCTCCGCGCGCTCCGCACTGCTCTTCTCCGCTCCTAATGCCTAGTACCTACTTGGACAGCTCTTTGTGTTGTAACGCAACGTAAACCGTTACTACGTACGACAGACGTACAGAAACCGATGACGTAGCAACTATAAAAATAACACCGCATGCAATTTTTTCATAGAGCGCAGTAGGTAATTTATACAATTGTTTATCAGCTGACTGATGCGGTGAGTCAAAATTACGTTGCTGACGTTTACTAAAAGAAGGCGGTACCGACTTCCCCGTTTTACGTATTTCTTTGATAAACTTTACACCCTCGATGCTCCGTCGGTAACGAGCGATACTAACTAGGTATGTAGCGTTTGAAAAGATGCGAGTTCCAAAATAATGAGCGTGCGAGCTAGGCAGTAGGTAAGGTATAACGCAACGTTCCAAATCTTGTCACGCGACCGAGTGAGCGGCGCGGCTAGCTACGTATCTAAGTCGCCGTATCTACGAGGTCGGACGCCCAGCGCGGCCCCATCGGATCAAACCGACTGCTGATGATGAAAACAGCGTTTTAAATGACCTCGTTCCTATCTAGAACAGCACCCGAAATAACTAGAGCACCGTTACTGCGCAGTCGCAAACGCAATTTGTAGTCATAGCTCCAGTAAACGCGACCGGCGTAGGCAGAGCTCCGCGGCGGCGGGCGCGCGGCCCGCGGGGGCCCGCGGCGTGCGGGGCGGGGCGGCTCACCTAACACTGGCGTAAAAAGTTGCCGAAATCGACCACTCTGCGGAAGTTTCGTGCACTCTCGCCGAACGAGCTTTGTTATATTAGATTTGACAGAAGAGTTTCGAGCAAAATCCTTTGTTTCTATGTTTACAATGGATTTTAACGAATCAAAACTACTTAAAACACTTTAACGAACAATTGGAAAGTTTGGAAGACTATTCTAATGGCAACTTTGTAGTTGTGTAGTTGACATCGCACGACGTATGTTGAAGTACAAGGCCGACACAATAATAGCATATTAATATAACCACTTCATCATTAACTACGTCTAAGTACAAGTGATGCGGTGGTCAATAATTAACTTATATTTTCCTTTGTCTATCATCGGATGGATTTATGACCGATGGTTTCTCTTTCTGTGCCGGCTGACAAACAATACCATTTACCTACTCATTTATATGTTGCTTATATTGTACATTAACGTAGGTAAGTAAATAAAAAAAATTTTTTTTTTTATCCTTTTAGGTAAAATTAATAATGAAATTGTTGTTAGCATTTTTGGTTATTAAATCGGTCAATAACTGTATTTTTTTTATTAAATAGAAGCTCTCCTTATGCCTTTCTATTGTTACGAGAAAAATACACCCAATGTGATCTAAGTTTTTAACACTATTCCTTTGTAGGTTTGTAAGTAATATATACCTACTTATATGGATTAATACTTCTAAGCGTTATTAAGCTAAAGGATTTTTTTAATTAATGTAAGTACCTATATGGTTTTTTACGCAAAAATAGTCAAATATTACTAAGTATAATAATGTTTTAAAAAAACGTACAGCTACGCACAATTAACAATTACTTAGGTATACTGTATGATATTTATAAGTAAGAACTACTGAGCTTAACATAGTTAAATTATTCATAAATGATAATTGTTGCTCGATGGTTATGAATAGTAAATAAGTAGTAAAAAAAAGTACCTATCCTCTTCTTCGTAGCGGAAAACGCGTCGATATGGCAATATAAAATTATTATACAAGTACGCTACAAACATAATATAATATTATACACGAGTGTACCATACAAAGACTCTACTTTTTTCAAAAAGTAAGTATCAGCAACGTGACAACAATTAATTTACTGTTTTATTAAGTACCTTTTTTTTTTTATAAAAGAGGGAGGCAAACGAGCAGGCGGGTCACCTGATGAAGAGTAGTAGTCACCTACTACTAAGTACTTTACATAGATACACTACATTACTATCTGTGTCATCTTTTTCTCAACAAAAACAAATACGAAAGCCTTAATTTTAGATTCGAATCCCAAACGTATTTTAAACTTTAAAAAAAACGACGAAGAAATTAGCTAAAAGTTTCCCTACACTATGAAATCGTATGAAAAAGAAAACGTTTTTTTTATTTGACCACTTATACTTTTTATTCTTGACAGCCTGTTCGGTACATATAAAAAAGTTAGTTGCAAAAAAACTGATGAACGAACCTCTGTAGCTACAGCGAAGAAGGTGCCGCCCCCTAATGCCCACCCTATGTAGTAGCTACGTAGGAAGTACGACGACTTGCGATCTTTTTACACGCATCAAACGGATATCATGAGTAGGTACACTTTACAAAGATTTAACGCTCCATGACCCACTTAAAATCTTGTGTAACTTGTTCTCAAACTTGTTTCCTAACAAAGAGTTCACGATTTAGGCCAATGCCAACTTAATTCTAAATTTACTTTTATTACGGGAGCTGTACAAATGGCAATGAATGGGATTTTTTCATTGACTTTTTATTATGTGACTGTTTGTGTTGGCATTACTGTGTTTAGTTAATATTTTTTTTGTTGACTCAATACTGATAAAATAGTGAAATTCAATTGATTTTGTGATTAGACTCTACATTGGAGTACAATGCTGATTTGTCAAGTTAAAAAGAAATCATTCTTTGTGACACGAAATGTTTTGAACAAAAATCTTGTAGTTAAATGTATTTTTTAAATGCTTTCATGTAAAAACTAAGTTAATAATATCAATTAATCATTTGACACCACTATATTAACGGTTAAAGAAGTAAACGAGATACATTATCTAACGTAGCAAATAGTTGTGATTATCAGTACCCACATAAATTGTATACATAGGTAAACATACACAAACACACCCACACATAACAAAAACAAAAGAAATAGAGTAAATTTTAAAAACAAACAAATGAAACAAAGTAAAATCGTAACAATAAATAAATGAATGATTGATTGCAGGATATAGAAATGCGTTAGTTTGTAAATCAATCGTTTGTGTGATACAAACCTAGGTTGCGATGGTACCGTAAGCGACACGACCCACGCAGTTCAAATATTGATAAGGAAACATAGATGCTCAGTGCGATAAGGACACTACGACAAACATGGCCAGCGCCGCCACTTCCGATGTCCCAGTTCGCCTTAACCATCGTGACCTTGTTTCGCGCGGTAATCTAACACAATTGCAAAGGCCGCCCCACCGGGAAAAGCTGGCCACTTAAACATGGAAGCGCGGCGGCGCGGCGGTCGCTCCTGGACTCAATATTAATTAAATAGCAGCAAAATTTTAAATACAATACAAATAAAACAAAAAAGAACATTCTCGAATAGTTAATCGGTGCCGTTCGACCGCAACGAATGTACGCAACGCGCGTTACACGAGCCGATTGATAAGGCGCTGTTAGCCCGTCAAGTCGCCAGTTGGTTAGAGAATCGCGAAGTGTTTTCGAATGATAGTCGCCAGCGGGACTCACCTGGAGGAAGCGGGCGCTCGGGCTGGGGCTCGGCCGGTGTGACAGCGGCGGCGGGCGAGTCCCGTATATTTATGAGGAGTGCGGCAGCTACTACGCTGGCGCGCTAGTTCACGTCGACGCAGAGCGGTGCCGCATTGTCGTCTATAGGTACTGCTATGCTATGAGCATCGCGGGCTGACCCCCCCCCCCCATTCCCTCCGCCCCGTCCCGCGGCCGCGCGCCGCCGAGGAACTAGGCCCTACGTAGCGGTCGCTTCAGCAATATCTCTATGGCAACAATGCGACGGGTATGCGACCCGGGTTGATAATACTGTTCAATTCACCGATTCTGTGACCTAGACTCGTCAACTATGCCCCTGTTCTATCATAGTTTAGCTGTTAAATGGATAGGTTTCTATCTATTATACCACTTATCTGTGAGCTGCTTGATAACCTCCTTACATTATTGCGAAAATAATTTTATTATTAGGTATATAAAAGACAGTTCATTTAGTTTAGATAAATTGTCATTAATTATAAACAGCCGGGAAATAGGTTGGATAAAATAAGTGACCGACTCTTAGGTCTAGTGATAAAAGAATCCCGGTTTAATCAGGATTTGCTAACTAACACTATCTTATCAAGTCCTGTCGCCGTTGCAGCGATATTAACAGGATAGTCGAGTTCCGTCAGTTAGAGGTAAGTAATCGTAAGTGGTTGGCGATTACGAGTCAAGCGATGTTCTGATTTCAACCCTAACGTCACTTTAAATGCATACTATTACATACATTATTGATTTTTATCCCCAAAGGGACTAGGCAATGAAAACCTTAAAGTGTACTTACTCACTGCTTCTTGTCCTGTCCACGTTTCACCAAATATCAACCGCACATGTGCACAGCGTGTCAGTCAACCTATCAAGGTGGGGGAGCCCATCGCCGAAGGCGTATGGATTAGTGGAAGAAAAAACAAAATGGCATCCGTAAAAAATGAATACATAAAGCTCCTGAAACGTTTTAAGAGGGTTTACGCATGTTGGTTTTCCATACAAACTTCTAAAACGAAATTTTTAAAAACCAATTAGCCAATCATGATAAAACTATGCATGCTAAAGTTAAACACAGGGATCTAAATAGTATGTTGAAAACATTTTTAAAAATCGTTTTTTTAGCTGAGATATTACGATTTAAAGTACACTATATAAAATTAAAAATCGCAATAACACAGTTAAATAAACATTATTTTTAATGTTTTCAACAAACTATTTAAATCCCTGTGTTATACTTCAGCATGCAAAGTTTCATCAAAATTGGTTTATTGGTTATTAAAAATTTCGACTCGGAAGTTTATATGGGAAACCAAAATACGTAAACCCTTTTAACCGTATCTGTGAAGCCCGGATTTAGTAAGTATATTTAAATATATAACATAAGTATACGAACATTCAGGTATTGTAAGTAAATTTCCATCTTTCCTTTAGTAGTCGATAACCCTTACATTAAGTTAACCTAAGCACATACTCCAACGTGCTCCAGATATGCATCGGGAATGTTCTATAGTAGATACAACAAAATGTAGAATATTCCTATACAGATGTAAGGACTTGTATTATTATGTATTCTATGGTAAAGGCTCAAGTGGTTGCAAGAATATGTTCCATTCGTTGGATGTAGGTACCCGTACCGACCTCGTTGCAGTTGACAACATTTTAATGAAAAAAGGAGACATATTTAATGGTGATATTTATAAAAAATTTAATTGAAGTTTTTGTAACAAAATACAAAATAAAAACAGGCAAAATTGATACTTAATTACTTTAAACGCCCGAAATTAATAATAAAATGATTCTATCTGTTGTTTAGCCTACTACAGTTAGAAATTTTACGTAAACGCCATAAAAATTATGTCAAATTTCAAGCTCTAGTAAGAAAACCCAGACATATAGAGTTACAAAAAAAACAGGCTAAATTGAAACCAGTAGGTAACTTAATTACTTTAAACGCTTGAAATTAATAGTAAAATTAATCTTTTTTTTGTTTAGCCTACTACAGTTAGAAATTCGACGTAAACGCCACACAAATTACGTCAAATTTCGAGCTCCAGTAAGAAAACCCAGAGATAAGGAGTTTATTAATTTAGGCCGTAAGTTATAAAAAAAATCGTCGAGAAAGTCATGGTGGCTTAGCGGACAAGCTCAGTCAGCACCCGGCACGATATCCGGAGGAACTGAGTTCGATTCCCAAGTCTGGCCAAGTGTGTTTCAGAAGAAAACTTCTGTAGAAATAAAAAAAAAATGTATAACTGACCAATTAACTGTGTAACCAATCCATCATATACTTTAGGCTATAGAAAAAGTCTATAAGAATGCTAAGAGTATGATGTAAGGGCTTTAAGGCGATGTGTAGTTATTATTAAGGGCTCTTTTCTTATAGCTTTAGGTAAATCTTATAGTTTTAAGAAATCGCGGAACATACATAGGGGTGATTTGGGTGCTCCTAGAGCTGCTCTTCCTCTGGGCGTCCTCTTGAACCTTTGAACACCTTCTATATTGTGATGGCAATCAAATAGGCTCACCCTATTTGATTGCTATTCCCCAACTATTTATAAAATTATCTACCAATTTACTATTGACAAACGCTAACGAATAGACAGGGAGCGTTTGCCACCTGTGTATAGGGGCTGGTGAGACAAAGGACGAGCGCCACCGTTCGTCAAAGTGGTATGCAAAATTGAGTGTGGAAACTTTCCGAAAATCGAATTTTACTGCAAGCGATTTTTGCATTCGCATAATTTCTCAATCGTATCTTTTCCTGATATATTTTTGTTCCAGAGGTTGATTTTTTTAAAAGCTTTTTTTCTTTTCGCATTATTTTCCAATGTAATCTTTTTCTGATAGTTTTTTACCGGACGTTGATATTTTTTTTTAACGTTACCTACTTTTTCAAAAAATAGCATAGAAATTAGATAGGAAAAATTGCTTAAAGTAATATTTCCTAGTGATCACGTAAGCGAATGTGTAAATTACGTGACTAGGAATATTTAAGAATGGATATATTACTTTAAGTAAAAAAAATATTCGGAAATTTACCCTCCGGGAAAAATAACGCACAGAAAATAAAAAAAAATGGGAAATTATGCGAATGCAAAAATTGCTTACAGTAAAATTAGATTTTCGGAAAATCATCGCCACACTCGCAAAATTCTCATTAAAAACACAGAAAAATGACGTTTCTGATCCCCTGTTTTCTCCTTAAGAACTGAACCCATTTTTATTACTTATTCAGAATCGGATAGAGAAAGAGGTTTTCTGAAGACGCTTTAAAACGGAGTGATTTCGCGAAATTTTGAAGGCTCCTGGTTATTAAATAAATGACCTAATGCAAAAAGGTCAAACAGACATAGAAAACCTCTTTCTTTAACCGATGCTGAAAAAAACATAAAAAATGGTCCAGTTCTGAAGGAGGAAACAGGAGACTACGAAACGTCGTTTTTTCTATGTTTTGTATGAGAATTTTGCATGCCACGTCGACGTATTCCACTTAATTATTTAATAGCAATTTGCAGGCTCTTTTAAACACATGAATCATGGAGACCTTTTCCGCAACACTCGACCTCTATAAAATAAATATGAGTTCCATTCTAACTATTCGCTTGCAATGCAGTGTGCGGTAATAATCCACTAAGTAACACAAACTCGGGTGGGTAAGCCTACCAGGGATGTACGGTGAACGGTCATCGTTTTAAAAAGATATTGATTGAATCTTTTAATCAGTGGCGTTCTTGTTAGAGGTCAGGTCAAGAGTACTCTAAACCGACGAGCATGTATGAAGAATGTTATGAGAGTAAGGGTCGATTCGACCAAACTGGAATAAGACTTGCTCAGAGATTAGTCTATACAAATTCGGCGCTTAATCTAGGTATAAGACCATTTTCCAGTTTGGTCGAATCCACCACAAGTGAAGAAAAGGATGTGGGTCGGGATCGTAGCAAATGGAAACCTGTGGTCTCTGCCTACTCCTCCGTAAGTGACGTATGTAAGTATGAACCTTTCATGCGGTTGACACCGACGGAGGCACCACAGGCGCGTTGCAGACTCTAGGCTCTAGAATACTGTATATTGACAAAAAAAAATTGAAAAAGTCGGATAAAAATTAGACAAAACAAGTACTTTGTGGTAGATAGATTAATTTTCTATTGCACATACATGTGAAACCATTTTACAAAACAAAACTTAAATCTAATATGAGTAAAGGTGGTATTATCGCTGCAAGCGATAGCTAATAGATGCTTGTGCAGTCTAGATTTGAAAATTGAAAATGTATTGGAATGTCGGATTCGTCGGTCGTCTGTCGGAGTCGTAGGGTAAGTTATTCCAAAGATTTTCGGAAAGTCATCGTCACACTCGCAAAATTCTCATACACAACACAGAAAAACGACGTTTCGTATCCCTGTTTCCTCCTTCAGAACTGGACCAATTTTTATTACTTTTTCAGAATCGCAAAGAAAGAGATTTTCTGAAGACGCCTTAAATCGGAGTGATTTCGCTAAATTTTGAAGGCTCCTGGTTATTAAATAAATGACTTAGTGCAAAAAAGTCAAACAGACATAGAAACAAAACTTAAATCTAGTATGAGCAAAGGTGGTCTTATCGCTAAAAGCGATAGCTAATAGATGCTTGTGCGGTCTATATTTGAAAATTGAAAATTGTATTGGAGTGTCGGATTCGTCGGTCGTCTGTCGGAGTCGTAGGGTAAGTTATTCCAAAGAAAAGTAGACTGGACCGTGAACGATTCCTTAAAATAACCTGACCGAGAAAGGGAGCCTTTAGCACATTATCTGACTTGGACCTGCGACCAGGATTGTGATCCTTCCCGAAAAACCGGAAACATTCTTTAAGGTAAGTTGGTACTGTCACAATTAAGTGTGACATCACATGCATATCAATAAACAATAGGGACTTCTTGGCGCGAAAGTGAAGCGTCATTTCTGTAGTTTTGTCTTATTTTCTAAAATTTGTGTATTGTCGAATATTAATGTGAAATAATGGTGGATTATTAACCGTTAAGTGTTCGTGAACGTGCATGAGCGTTGGTGAATAAAACAAAACAGTGCAACAATATATCACTTTTTAAATTCTCTCAAGAAGTCCGTGTGAGATTCAGTAAAGTCCCACATCTTTACTGAAACTCAAGGGATTTGGGGGGGAATATCATTTAGCTTATTATCATCACTCATTATCATCTTATAATCATAATAAATGAACTCTATTATTTCCACTGAAGGACTTGTATCCATGGTGAAGAAACAAATTATCAAAAAAAAACAATAGCTACCTACGCGTTCTCTCATTCATTTGTAGGGAGCACAAAAACTCGTCTTACACAAATCTGTGTACAGAGGGGTAGGCAGAAACAACAGTTTTCATTTGCTAGGATCCTGTCACACATCCATTGCTTCACATCTGTATCATTTAATTTAATTTAATAATTCTGTTTGGTAAATGATGCTTACTTACACCTTTAAACGGCAAATGTACAGGTGCTGGTAAATTTTTAATATTATTATTGTTATGTATATTTTGCTGTTGGTGTTCCAATAATAAATGAATTAATAAACACCCTTCGCTCATATAAACTATAAATACACTGTTGCTGCTTGAAAAACGGCACCACGAAACTAGGCATTAAATCAGAAATTTGCCTTGTTTTGCTCTCAAAAATTTGAATTTAGAACTTTGTTCCAACTTCGGTTTAAAGAGATTTATTCTCAAGACGCAACACTGAACTGAGCGGACACATTGACGGAACTGTGACTGCACTGATATGTGTGCCTTAGGAGAATTCTTATGAACTTACAATGTTCACTTAAAATGAGATTAATTATAAAATAAAACTTACTATAAAATAACTAGACGCAGCGCAACTGCATACTCACTTAAAATTAAACGTAGGTCACAAACTGGCTTGAATCTAGCGAGCCTATTTCCAAAGTGTGTATCTCCAATAATATTTTTAGGAATTCGTACTGTAGTGCCAAAGTTTAAGGTTTATTTTACAATAAATGTTTATCTCTATACTTATATCTCGTTTTATTTCTGATGTTGATCTATGGATATGTATATCTTGACGCGAGGACATTATTTGAGGTTGATTTTTTATGAGACCGTGCACCTATTGTTTATAATAATATGATCGAAGAATACACCGAATAATACTTACTTGCGAAATCATTGAGGTGTTATAGAGATTTCACCAAGAAGCAATTTTTTGCGCTTTGATTTGCGGCTCCACAATCGCTTGGATCACACAATCACTGAGGCGTTTGCATTGCAGCCCATAGGCGCCATAGGCCGACAATAGGTGCGCAAAATCTTGCTTCGCAGTATCGTCTCTAGATATAATGCCTCAATGTTTAAAACTAATTTAATTAGTGCGTGTTGTTGGAAAGGAATTCTGCAAGTTCGTGATGCGTGGGTATCGCTTACCCTCAAGATTGAGGGAGGCTGTTGTTTTAAACTATGGAAACTGTAGTTTTATGCATACACCAGTCCCAGAGGCCGCACTGAGAAAAATGGACTGAAGTCGACGTAGTAAAATGCAAACATTCTAAAATACCCTGCTTACCACTAATAAAACAGTGCGCAACACTTTAAATAGTGACATGAATGTAGGTATATCAATTCTGCTGGGCATTAAACTTCATTGTGCAAGAAACCTCACTAAAATCTATATATATAAAAATGAAACCCGTTTTCCGTTGTCACGACATAACATGAAAACGGCTTGACCGATTTCGCTAATTCTTTTTGTGTTGTGTTTGTTATTGTCAGGAGAAGGTTCTTATAAAAGAAAAAAATTAAATAAACACTTTTTTTTTAAATATATTTTTCAAAATTCATAATTAAGACAATGACAACGTCTGTCGGGTCAGCTAGTATGAAATAAAAATGTCTTAACATAGATCGTAAAATTGTGGATATCATCATAATCTACAGTGATCAAAGCACAAAAAATTAGGAACGTATAAATGCACCTTAAAATACCGTTTTATGCGTATATAGTTATGGTTCAATGAATTGCATCATTACATTTGTTGCAATCTTAGGTTGCAATGCACATGCATTGCATCAAATGTAATGAATGTACATTCTGGCAAAAAAGTTTCGGGAACGGATGATTTGTTTATGATTCCAAATTCAATGTTTTGTTTTTTTTTGTTGTTTGATTGGCACAACTGTTATCCATTTTGGCGCGGAGTTTGAGTTGCATCTGATAATTATATTATATACAGTGCTGTTTTTAGTTAGTTTATATCTAGTGTGTATTGCGAATTTCATAATGGATAAAAACATCGAACAAAGAGTTTGTCTTAAATTTTGCGTCGCCAATGGAATTTCGTGTTCGGAGTCACTGAAAATGTTACAGAAAGCTTACAGTGAATCGACTTTATCAAACGCACGTGCTTATGAGTGGTACAAAGCGTTTAAAAGCGGTCGAGATGTGATGGATGGTTTGCTTCGCTCTGGTAGGCCATCAACGTCTTCAACTGAAGTTAACATCGCAAAAGTGAAAGAATTGTTGACTGAAAATCCTCATTCAAGTTCGAGAGAGATAGCCGCTGAGCTTTCTGTGTCTCACGAGTCGATCCGTACCATTTTAAATAATCACTTGAAACATGTTGCCGCTCGGCTAGTCCCAAAAGATCAGAATTTTCTCCAAAAACTCAATCGCATAGAGTCTCTGAGGACATGCTAGAACGAGTCAATTCCGACCCAACATTCATGCAACGCATTGTTACTGGTGACAAGACGTGGGTTTCCGAGTTTGACATGCAAACTAGTCAACAAGCTTCGGAGTGGCGCCTTCCGACTGAACCGAAACCAAAAAAACAACGCTAAAATCGATCAAAAGTCACAGTCATGTTGACTATCGCGGTGTTGTGCACTCGGAATTCTTGCGGTCAAACGGGTAAATAAAGAATATTATTTGAGCGTTATGCGGCGTTTAACAGAGCAAATTCGACGAAAAAGGCCTAATTGGTGAAAAGAAAACTTTTGGATTTTGCACCACGATAATGCGTCTTCTCACAAGGCCATCATTGTGAAAGAATTTTTGACCAAAAACTCAACAAATACCATCGAGCAACCACCTTATTCACCCGATATGGTTCCAGCCGACTTCTTTCTTTTTCCTAAACTCAAATTACCACTTCGTGGCACCCGTTTTCATTCGGTAGAAGACATAAGGTAGAAGGAGAATTCGCGGCGAGAACTGAACTCAATTCCGGAAAAAGCGTTTAAAAAATGTTTTGATGATTGGACTGTTCGTTGGCGTAAGTAAGTGTATCGTTTCTGAAGGAGCATACTTTGAAGGCAATAAAATAAATTTAGATGAATAACTAACATTTTGTGTATTATTGATCTTTTTATGTTTTGTTGTTTCAAATACATAAATAAATAAATAAATATTTCAAACTATGCAGCAAGTTTGATGGTGCTATTCTCGATTATTTGCATAATAAGTATATCTATCCCGAGGAACATTAAAGTTCAGTGCGTATAGATATTATTGCACGTTAAAGAATCGTGCCAGGTTGAAAAAATATTGCTTAACACAAAAAAGTTTTAAAATAAAATATGTTTCTAAGTAAGTAGAAGGCAGAAGGCAGAGTGCCGCAATCAAGCTTACGGACTAGTTTTAAGGATGAGTAAGTTGGAAACAGGAATAATGACAATATTGTAGAATAGAATACTTAAACGTTTGCAAGCGACTAGTGCTGCGCTGCAATCGGATGATCAAGACCTTAACACTGGGTACGCTCTTTATGAATCATTACATGAATACGTTCAAGCAATGCGATTTACAAAGCTAAAATCTCTTCCACCAAAAGAAATTTTGAAAAAATCTGCAACCATAGTAAGTGCTTACGCAGATGATTCGGAGGACAGTCTGGATGACGAATTAGTGCAGTTCGCTGCAATGCTCAATTCTGATGTGGCTAGTATTATTGACAGCAGGAATCGTGAGGCTCTGGAAATGCAGGTTTACAAGCTGTTGATAAATAATTCTTTACAATCTTGTTTCCCGAACGTTAAAATTGCTTTGCGCATTTATTTGTCTCTCATGATCACCAACTGCAGTGGTGACCGATCTTTCTCAACATTAAAACGTGTTAAAAATGAATTGAGCAACACGATAAGCCAACAACGCCTTAATCACCTCACTTTAATGCATATTGAACATGATTTACTCCGAGAAGTCGATATCAACAACATTATATAAGTTTGCCCAAATTAAATCAAGAAAAGTTTGTTTGTAACAGTTTTGTTTTATTTAATACCATAAACTTGTTAAGTACCTAAACTAAAACAGCCTAAGGCCCCTTTGATAGAATTTGCTACAGGCCCCGCGCTGGCTTAATCCGGCACTGAGTTCAATATAGCTATAATAGTATAATAATAATACGTAAATATTAAACACGATACCTATGTTTTTGTATGGAGCTAGGACTAAAACGTTGACTAATTTACTATGGAGCTGGGACTTTATACACTTTAAAACTTTTGCGTTGCATATTAAAATAACGATAAAAATTCAAATATCTCAGAAACTGTGCGTCGGAGCCAAAGAATATGGCTATTTTCCACGCCGTGTGAATCCTGTGATAATCGCCGTGTAAATAAGAGGTATGTAATGATCTCTTATAAAACGGTCAATTTAAATAATAAAAATATTCTAAGTATAATAATTCTAACGAAATCCCTAATCAAACTGCCATCATAATTCCAACCCTAGTAATTATTTCACATAAAGCGTTAAAAGTGTCACATCTGCACAAAACAGAAATATTGTTACTCTATGCAACGCTATTACCGAAACATGGCCGCCGCTTCATGGCTGGCGATTTGATAAAATAATTAGTCAAATGTTAAAACGTTAATTTAATGCGTACTTACAGATGAAAAGTGATTCCATTGTTTTTATTTGTGTTTCCTGGTTTTTTAAACAGTACCTTAGCACACATGAAGGCATATTTTTATTAAACAGAACACAGAATTACACATGTAATTGGATCTAGCGCCTACTACAGACTAATAGAGGTGGAGCGAGCTTGCTCTAACGCGTGTTGCAAACAATCTAGTTGAGATGTCTTCTCTAGTACGTAGTACATAATAACTCAATGATCTGCAATAAGTTTCTACACAAAATTTTAAGATAATAATGAGCCTCCTGCCAAGTTTTTTTTTTGTTGTTGATTGCCATACATTATAATTTTTTATTTATTTATTTAAACAAAGACAATACAAATTTATAATTCCTTCGTGTCCAAAAACCCGGCTAGGGTTTGACTAGACACTGCACATTCATCATAACATAATGAAAACCTTAACACATACATATTCAAACATTATTTTGTAACAAACATACACAATTTACATTTAAACAAAAACAATAATAATGACAATTAGCTTAATTATAACACAATTTCCGTTACGGCGTATAAAGGTGGCGTAAAGTAAGCGAGGGTAGGCAATTTACTTATCTATCCGCGCTTACCCCACAACCACATGAGTAACTATATACTCATGTGCCACAACTATTTACTGCACATTAATGTGTAGATCTACGCTGATCATGAAAAGCGCATCCGTTAAACACTATCTGTTAAATGTTCATTTTTTTGAAAAAAATTGTTTTAATTTTAGTTTAGTAATTTAATTATAGTATTACAACGTTGAATGCATATTTCTTTTGCCCTCATATAAAATTAAAGACTGATTGAGTTTTCTTGCCCTAATGCCCTCAAACAAACATGGATTCCGTTGGTGGTATGTGCACAGAAAAGATAATAGTACTACGTATGTGTGTCAAGTCTGCCTCCTATTGAACACGGAAATAAATACGTCAATCAGAGCGTATAATAGTTACAAACCCGTGTGCTATTGGAGGACTCCAGCCTTGAATAGAACACGAGTTTGGAAAGGGAGTTATCTTAACAGTCTGCTTTGTAAACCCGTTCGCGATTGGAGGACTTCTGCGCGTTTTAACCATTACTGAATGTTGTTACATATACTATCGCTCTACTTATTCATCATCATCAGTGGATTGGATATTCGGACGCATACTCACCTAAAGTTAAGATGTTGGCTACTATGGAAAGCACTTTTTCATCAAAAAAGTTTTACAATCTCTGGGTTAACAAATTTATAAGGCAAAGGCCACCATATTGTGAACTTTATATAATTGATATAAGGTCGAAAACCAATGAAAAATTTGAAGATGCAGTACTCGTCAGTGTTTACCTACACAAATTTAGTTTTACTACAGGGAAGTGCTTAGCCATTTCACCTGATTTTAAGTGACGATTGGGCGGGAGGTGAAGCGTACTGCTACCGGAATCCTCTTCTGCTGAAGCATTGGCTATCTTGTCTCCAACTGTCGTACAACGATTATTATTATTATTATATCAGCCATGGTCGTCCCACTGCAGGGCAAAGGCCTCCCTTCCCTTTTTCCAATCTTCGCGATTAAGGGCTCTTGATGGCCCACCATCTCCTTCTGGTTCTGCCGCGTCGTCTCCTGGCATCGCGTGGCATCCACTTAGTCGTGGTTTTTGCCCACATCTCGTCCGACATTCGACAGATGTGTCCGGCCCAGTACAACGATTACGTTACTTTATTTTCAGTGAGAGTTAAAGTGAAGCCTATTCATTAATAAGTTGGCTGTTGGTGCCAGTGTAAACCGTTCGCTAGACTTGGTCTAGACTAGTAACAATATTACAACACATTAGTCGGCACAGCATGGGACTTCTTAGAATTATATGTTACATCTACCGGTATACGACTCTCTTATAAACATGAAATTTTTACACAATAGCTTATGTTACAATTGAATACTTATATCACAGAAATTACATTGATAGTTACTGTTAATGCTACGAAATGTGGAAATAAAAAGAACGACCGCCTCAGGTGGGAATCGAACCCACCTCTTTCACACACCGGGAGCTGCAAGAAAAAAAAAATTAAAAAATATATTCTCACCAACTATTCTCGGTTTTAAGGTTTAAAGGGAAATTTAAGTTACCTTCAAAGGCTAATTGAACAAATCATTTGACTTTGACTTTGATTCAATTGTTTACCTATTAATGAAAGTTTAATGTTTGTTGTGTTTCTACCGTGTCGCGTAGCGGTGGAAGAATACTACCACCCCCGCTCTTCCCTTGGGTGTCGTAAAAGGCGACTAACGGACTAAAGACTGCACATACTTCTAACAGCATACAGCGGCAATGGGCTCACCAACCTGTCACGCTAAGCACATATTGTGCAGTCGCTATTTGGTGAAAAGTAGACTATGGAGAGGACTGCTTTTGCGGTCCTCATTGTCAAGTTTCTGACTAACCCGTCGTTCACCGATAAATTGATTAATAATATAAGTTAAAAAATAATATAATATCAGTTAAGTTAATGTATATAATATATATAACATAATTAATAAGTTATCGTGACAACTCATTTATCATTATGGTGTTCAACGATGTGTAAAGTAAAACATCTTTAATTCAAATTAACATTTTTAAAGAGCTCTCGAATCGCCCAAACATTTTTTTGTCTAATACTTATTCAGGACGTCTTTTAGCTGTGAAGAAAACCGGCGCAAGAAACACCTGACATGACCTGTATAGGAGTAACGACATTTAATATGACAAATTCATATGCCAATGAAATATATCGATATGTAATCGCTACTTCCAGCTGTGTTCTTATAGCTGAGACAACGGATGAGTTTTGTAGACCACCCCGGAGCTAAAGCTGCCTGGCTTGGCTTGGTCTGTCCCCGAGCCATCTTCGTGGCAGAGAACTGATGGTACTAGTATAATTTTTAGTGGAAAGCCTTTCCCTCCGTTGAAGTTGAAGGTGCCTGAGCAAGGGAACAGAGGACCCACATAACCAGGGGTCGAGAAAAATGGGGCACTATAAACTATTGTGAATGCACATCTTTTTGACCAATTGTGCAAGCACGTTAAGTTACGCTGCCGACGGTGCATACAAAATTATGGTTCCACCGTAATTTAGTGACGTCACAACCTTATTTGCAGCTCGCACTATAAAATAGATATCAAGAAATCGGTGACACATTGAAACGCAGAATGTTTATTGCCATAGTTTTAATTGACATACATCATATGGCATACAATTCAAAAAGCATAATAGCTGTAGCAAATTTTTTATTACGCATAAACATAAAACAACGCAGAATCATTGAAAGACATAAAAACCATAAACATTAAAATCTGTATTAATGTTTGCATAATTTTCATAGACATACTGTTACAAAGCATATTTCGTAAAAGTCATACATAGTTTTATTAAGCATAATTGTAAATGTCTATAAATTTATTTTCTGTTATTACTATGATGCTTACTTACATACGTTATGCAGTAATTTTGTGCTTAAAAAGTCAGTGACAGAAACAAATCGCGGCAAAACCGACTCCACGTAGTCTTGTCTGCCCTACGCTAGAGTGTAATTAAAGCCCGCGTATGCGCGGACGGGCGAGGCGGCCCGCGAGCTGAGGAGCAGGTGGGTTTAACGCTTGCCGCCGCCGTGGCTAAGACTGGCGGGCGAAGCCAGAGAGCAAGCCGAACCCGCGGTGGTGAACGAAAACCATCTGCGACAATAAGCTCGCGTGGGACCGCCCGCGCCGGTGCCTCGCAGCGCCGGAGCCGTGACAGAAAACATGCCTGCTGCATGCTTGCCTGCATGCTGCATGCCAGCTTGCATGCTGCATGTTTGTTTGCTCATTATATCAATAGGTTTTATAACATTACATTATTATAATTATCAAAGGTACATATTAAATCAAATGTACCAAATGTATGCTTTTTGAAATTATGGTAAATAAAATAAGTGTTATCCTGTAAGAGTTTAGGGATTTTGTCAGTTATTCTTATTGCATGTATGCTGTTTAAATATCATGTCTTCTGAACATTTTGGGAAATAAAAAATATACCTTTGATACTTATGGTTATCGAAATTATGCCTTTCTATGGTTATGCCTTTTAAATTTTGGCCATTTATGTTATGCGTTATGAAGTTATGCTATATAGACATATGACATAATCGTCACTTTCATATGGCAAGTGCCGATTATGGCCATTAACATGATGCATTGTCAGTTTATGGCGAAAAATTTTATGCGTTTCAATAGGTAACCCAAGATATCATAACGTTTAGCACGAAAGAAAGAAAATATGTAGTGCACTGCTTCAAAATACTTAATTGACGGCATTTTATATTATAATGCATTACGTAATAGTTCCGTATCATTATACTATTATGTGCGTTTGCACTTTACTTATAGGTTTTTTTTTTATATAGCAGATGGAGGCAAACGAGCAAGCGGGTCACCTGATGGAAAGTAATCACCGCCGCCCATGGACACCCGCAAAACTAGAGGAATCGCAGGCGCGTTGCCGGCCTTTAAGGAAGGAATAGGCTCGTTTCTTGAAGATCCCTAAGTCATAACGGTCCGGAAATACCGCCTCCGAGAGCTGGTTCCACAACACTGTAGTTCGAGGCAAGAAATTTCTTGAAAAACGCACAGTAGTAGACCGCCATCCATCAAGGTGATGTGGATGGAATGACAGTCGATTGCGTGTAGTGCGGTGAAGAAAATCAGCGGCAGGAATCAAGCCGAACAATTCCTCAGAACACTCCCCATGATATATACGGTACAATATACAGAGAGACGCATACTTGGTCGTTCCATATAATATTTCGTGCCTGTCCTGATAATATATGATTGCTGGAAGCATGTCTTTACATGCGAGTGCACTAACTGATATAGTGCTTTTTTACATCGGTATGATCTTTTAAAGGGCTCGAACACTTTTTTCGCACTTTTTAATATCGTGATGGCATGGATATTTTTTAGGATTAATTAGCACTAAATCTATACAGGGTGTTTCCGGACTGTAAAATAGTATAATCAAATTAGTGATCGGAGAGGTATCCTGAGTCAGGCAAGATAGGTAGGTGCCTGTAATAATAATCACACAAAGTCACCAAAGCCCCATTTTCTAAGTAGTTCTCCCATGGGATCCATTTATATAGGTAACTAAAAGCACAGCACAATACGCAACACACGCTCGAGGTCACAATGATGAAATGAGAAAGATGTCACATTGCGTCGTCGGGCGACTCGCCTACATCCTCTTCCCTGGACGCGTATTTCCGTTCCCGAGTATAGTAGGAGGCAGCACTGCCTTGAATCCTACACGGGTTTGATAAGCTAACTCTCTTTTCAAACTCGTGTATAATTCAAGGCAGAAGTCCTCCAATCGCGAACGGGTTTTACTCGCGGGCCGCCTCGCCCGTCCGCGCCTACGCGGGCTTTAATTACACTCTAGCGTAGGGCAGACAAGACTACGTGGAGTCGGTTTTGCCGCGATTTGTTTCTGTCACTGACTTTTTAAGCACAAAATTACTGCATAACGTATGTAAGTAAGCATCATAGTAATAACAGAAAATAAATTTATAGACATTTACAATTATGCTTAATAAAACTATGTATGACTTTTACGAAATATGCTTTGTAACAGTATGTCTATGAAAATTATGCAAACATTAATACAGATTTTAATGTTTATGGTTTTTATGTCTTTCAATGATTCTGCGTTGTTTTATGTTTATGCGTAATAAAAAATTTGCTACAGCTATTATGCTTTTTGAATTGTATGCCATATGATGTATGTCAATTAAAACTATGGCAATAAACATTCTGCGTTTCAATGTGTCACCGATTTCTTGATATCTATTTTATAGTGCGAGCTGCAAATAAGGTTGTGACGTCACTAAATTACGGTGGAACCATAATTTTGTATGCACCGTCGGCAGCGTAACTTAACGTGCTTGCACAATTGGTCAAAAAGATGTGCATTCACAATAGTTTATAGTGCCCCATTTTTCTCGACCCCTGGTTATGTGGGTCCTCTGTTCCCTTGCTCAGGCACCTTCAACTTCAACGGAGGGAAAGGCTTTCCACTAAAAATTATACTAGTACCATCAGTTCTCTGCCACGAAGATGGCTCGGGGACAGACCAAGCCAAGCCAGGCAGCTTTAGCTCCGGGGTGGTCTACAAAACTCATCCGTTGTCTCAGCTATAAGAACACAGCTGGAAGTAGCGATTACATATCGATATATTTCATTGGCATATGAATTTGTCATATTAAATGTCGTTACTCCTATACAGGTCATGTCAGGTGTTTCTTGCGCCGGTTTTCTTCACAGCTAAAAGACGTCCTGAATAAGTATTAGACAAAAAAATGTTTGGGCGATTCGAGAGCTCTTTAAAAATGTTAATTTGAATTAAAGATGTTTTACTTTACACATCGTTGAACACCATAATGATAAATGAGTTGTCACGATAACTTATTAATTATGTTATATATATTATATACATTAACTTAACTGATATTATATTATTTTTTAACTTATATTATTAATCAATTTATCGGTGAACGACGGGTTAGTCAGAAACTTGACAATGAGGACCGCAAAAGCAGTCCTCTCCATAGTCTACTTTTCACCAAATAGCGACTGCACAATATGTGCTTAGCGTGACAGGTTGGTGAGCCCATTGCCGCTGTATGCTGTTAGAAGTATGTGCAGTCTTTAGTCCGTTAGTCGCCTTTTACGACACCCAAGGGAAGAGCGGGGGTGGTAGTATTCTTCCACCGCTACGCGACACGGTAGAAACACAACAAACATTAAACTTTCATTAATAGGTAAACAATTGAATCAAAGTCAAAGTCAAATGATTTGTTCAATTAGCCTTTGAAGGTAACTTAAATTTCCCTTTAAACCTTAAAACCGAGAATAGTTGGTGAGAATATATTTTTTAATTTTTTTTTTCTTGCAGCTCCCGGTGTGTGAAAGAGGTGGGTTCGATTCCCACCTGAGGCGGTCGTTCTTTTTATTTCCACATTTCGTAGCATTAACAGTAACTATCAATGTAATTTCTGTGATATAAGTATTCAATTGTAACATAAGCTATTGTGTAAAAATTTCATGTTTATAAGAGAGTCGTATACCGGTAGATGTAACATATAATTCTAAGAAGTCCCATGCTGTGCCGACTAATGTGTTGTAATATTGTTACTAGTCTAGACCAAGTCTAGCGAACGGTTTACACTGGCACCAACAGCCAACTTATTAATGAATAGGCTTCACTTTAACTCTCACTGAAAATAAAGTAACGTAATCGTTGTACTGGGCCGGACACATCTGTCGAATGTCGGACGAGATGTGGGCAAAAACCACGACTAAGTGGATGCCACGCGATGCCAGGAGACGACGCGGCAGAACCAGAAGGAGATGGTGGGCCATCAAGAGCCCTTAATCGCGAAGATTGGAAAAAGGGAAGGGAGGCCTTTGCCCTGCAGTGGGACGACCATGGCTGATATAATAATAATAATAATCGTTGTACGACAGTTGGAGACAAGATAGCCAATGCTTCAGCAGAAGAGGATTCCGGTAGCAGTACGCTTCACCTCCCGCCCAATCGTCACTTAAAATCAGGTGAAATGGCTAAGCACTTCCCTGTAGTAAAACTAAATTTGTGTAGGTAAACACTGACGAGTACTGCATCTTCAAATTTTTCATTGGTTTTCGACCTTATATCAATTATATAAAGTTCACAATATGGTGGCCTTTGCCTTATAAATTTGTTAACCCAGAGATTGTAAAACTTTTTTGATGAAAAAGTGCTTTCCATAGTAGCCAACATCTTAACTTTAGGTGAGTATGCGTCCGAATATCCAATCCACTGATGATGATGAATAAGTAGAGCGATAGTATATGTAACAACATTCAGTAATGGTTAAAACGCGCAGAAGTCCTCCAATCGCGAACGGGTTTACAAAGCAGACTGTTAAGATAACTCCCTTTCCAAACTCGTGTTCTATTCAAGGCTGGAGTCCTCCAATAGCACACGGGTTTGTAACTATTATACGCTCTGATTGACGTATTTATTTCCGTGTTCAATAGGAGGCAGACTTGACACACATACGTAGTACTATTATCTTTTCTGTGCACATACCACCAACGGAATCCATGTTTGTTTGAGGGCATTAGGGCAAGAAAACTCAATCAGTCTTTAATTTTATATGAGGGCAAAAGAAATATGCATTCAACGTTGTAATACTATAATTAAATTACTAAACTAAAATTAAAACAATTTTTTCAAAGCACTTCCCTGTAGTAAAACTAAATTTGTGTAGGTAAACACTGACGAGTACTGCATCTTCAAATTTTTCATTGGTTTTCGACCTTATATCAATTATATAAAGTTCACAATATGGTGGCCTTTGCCTTATAAATTTGTTAACCCAGAGATTATTAAACTTTTTTGATGAAAAAGTGCTTTCCATAGTAGCCAACATCTTAACTTTAGGTGAGTATGCGTCCGAATATCCAATCCACTGATGATGATGAATAAGTAGAGCGATAGTATATGTAACGACATTCAGTAATGGTTAAAACTGTCATGAAATGCTGAAGAAATAAGAAATGCTTTTAGGGACAAAAAGGTTGCCTATTGCAATCTGAAACCCTCCCTCCTTCAGCGGACTTTACAAATAACTGGAAGTTATGGACGGCGACCAACTTAAGGTTCCTCAAGTCGTACGAACAATCCTCGAAAGTTTATAAGAGCTTACGTAAAAAAGGCAAATACGAAACCGCGACTTTTTTAACGTAGGTAGGTATGAGTTTCATTTCTATATCGCAGGGAAATGAAGAAGGTAGGGAATTTAAGAAATCCCAAGAGATACCAAGAAATATCGAATATTTATTTCCATCTTCATACTAAAAATGTTTAGTAATATGACAAAACTAGAGGCCGCTCGCGGTTTCACCCGCGTGGTTCCTGTTCCCGTGGGAATATTGGTATAAAAAGTATCCTGTGTTAAACCAGGTTACAAACTATCTATATGCCGAGTTTCATCTAAATCCATTCAGTAGTTTTAACGTGAAAGAGTAACAAACATTCATTTATACTTACAAACTTTCGCGTTTATAATATTAGTAGGATACTAATATAGGTACTATTACGTGATACGTCGTTACACAAAAACCAGTTAAATATGAAAAGTAAGCAGATACAAGAAAATAAGATATGAGCTAGGCGTAGGGTAAGGAGATGCAATACTTAAAAAAATATTGTTTATCTATCATGATTTCGTGTTATCCCTAACATTTTGTGAAATCCCTGGTGTCTCCAATTTCCTGCGTATATGTTGCAGGAAAATGAAAAATCACATGCAACAAATAAGTACTACTTTTACCGATAAACTTTTTGCACAGTATACAGCAGTGTACGATGAATTAGCTAACTTCCTAGGGGGCTGTTTTGCTGACGTTACGAGTCTGACGTTGGAGCGCAGTAAATTGTTAATTTTCAAGTTAACAGCTACAGAACTGACTGACAATGAGAAATATTTGTAAAGTAGGCTGCGAGAAAACGAAAGTTACAATCATACATGCGCATGTCATGTAGGATGCACAAGAGAACAACTAAACATTGCTTTCGATTAGTGTTGTCTGTAGATAGTTTTTTTCTTTTTAATGTGACACGTCATAGTGACTACATCCTGCCTGATGGTAAGCAGCCGATGTAGTCCAAAATAATGAGAGCGCTCACCACAGTGGAACAAGCACGGTAACAAGCGCACCCAATCATGACGGCCTCCATAAATGCCGTTTCACGCCCCGGGATTATAGGAACTGGGAAACACATGCGTCGGCAGAGAATTCCAAAGCCGAATGGTCTTACAGAGGAACGACTTGCCAAATTTTTTGGTACGAGTGCTGATATTCTGCACAGTATGATGGTGGTTCCTAAGACCAGCACGTGTAGTCCGGGAGAGGAAAGGAGAGGGCGGAATTAGATCAAAAAGTTCTTCAGAACACTCTCCGTAGTAATTTCGGTAGAAGACACTGAGAGAAGCAATGTCTCTACGCAGCTGGAGGTCCTCAAGTGAAGCTGTAACCTCAGCACTCCTATAATGCGTACCGCTCGCCTTTGCAGTCTATCAAGTGCATCGAGGAGGTATTTAGCGGAGCCGTCCCATAGATGGAAACAATACTCCATACTCGATTGCACCTGAGTCTTGTACAGCAAACAGCGCTGCTCGGGAGTGAAAAACCGCCTCACCTTATTGAGAATACGCAACTTATGGGAGGCAGTTAAAATAACACTCTCGATGTAGCATTTTGGATTCAGTTCCTGGTCGATGTCCATGCCAAGAATGCTGAGGTCCACTGAAATGGGTAAAGGAGAGCTCTGAAGAGAGGGAGGAGTAAGGAAGGGAGTTATCTGGGACGAGAATGCACAAACCTGGGTTTTTCTGGCATTAAACTCGACCAAGTTTTCAGAGCCACAGTTGGAGACACGATCGAGAGTCAGGTTCAGTTTGGCAACCAGTTCTTGCCTTTTCACCACGATATTAGCTTGCTTTGCCGCAGGATGTCCATAACAATGAATATTGCCCAAGGACAACATGTCATTGATATGCAGAAGAAATGAAGAAAAAGGTGAGAGCACAGAACCCTGCGGCACTCCGGCATTGACTTTATAGAACTCGGAGGAACTACCCTCACAAAGGACACGAATCCTCCGCTCTTCTAAAAAGTCTGCCTGACATTTGACAGTCGATATTATATCTTGCGCGTTGGGATTGCAATCTTGCAAGCTAGGATCATAGCTTGCAAGTCAAGCAGTTTCCACAATGCCGGGTCACCAGAGAAAAGTTTTAGGAATTTGTCACTCAATTACAGCAAAACCCCTCACGAAGGTTTTATTAAAGAAAATCTTCAATTTCTAAGGAACTAGGGTTAACTAGAAGCCAATGCCAGGCACTATTTCCTACCATCTACTTTTTTGGCTGGGCGATCGCCTGTAGGAACCTTGGGTAAAGGTAACAACAACAACAACAACCTTAAAAAAATCTTAACGAATTACATGTTAAAGAACTATTAAGGAACGCGGACGTTATGAGCACACTCGCACACTTTAATTACATTATTTGAACGCCGAACCCTTAGTATGCCTCTAAAAAAGTAATGAGTAAGACGAGAGCAATACGAGCGCGTACATTTTCAAACAATCCGCACATGAAGCGGTGTCTCCTACGATTCGCTGCAACAAAGCTTCGTGTGCGGACTTGTTTGAACATATACGCGCTCGTATTGCTCTCGTCCTACGCCCGTATTACGATACGCTTACGATACGACGCCGTGTGCGAAGTGTCAAACTGCTAGGCAAAGGCAAATCATTGAAATCAACTGTCGCTACAATTTTTGTTAAGTCTTTGATAACCAATTGCTGGGGACTGTGGTATTGGATTACGCCCAAATTATTGACTAACTATCTGTTAATGTTACAGTTTGCCTACTAAAGTCATATGTTTGACACAAGCTTCAAGGACACACTACTTCAAAGTCCTTACAAAGTTATGTCAAAATTCTTACTCTTCATCCAAAAGCACAGGTTATTGATTATTAATTTCAGCCGTTAATCGCCACGCTTGAAAAATGCGGGTCGATGATCACAAACTCGGATATTCGATGATCCGATCTAGGAGTTGAACGCTGCGCCTCCGGATATCGAGCCGATTGCGACGACTATGCCATTATTCACTAAAATTAGAAAATTGTTCTTAATGAATAAGAAGCTTTTTTTTTCAAGAGACGAAAGGAATATTTATAAAAGCTTTTATTATATGAAGGCTACGGAACGCGCGTTGCACTGTGAGTGTAGTGTGACAGTATTGCATTTAGAGTTCACACAGGGTATCCCCATTTATATGGTCAAGCGGAAGCCCAGAGGTAGAGCAGCCTTAGGGGCATCCAAATCATCCTCATGTATGTTCCGCGATTTTCAATAGTTTTCTAACTATATATTTTTTTTAACTCTTGTTTGAATACGAGATTGAAATTTTTCAATTATTTTGACCTGAAAATATGAGGGCACATGCCTCATATTACAGGGCCATGTAAAAATACTTTTCATTAACTGTTAGAGTCATAGTGACCATAAAAAGTATTCAAACTAGAGATTTTCACAAACTTAGAATACTACGTCGACTTCTACTACTTCGAAACCTATTGAAAATTGCGGAACATACGTGGATTTGATTTGGGTGCCCCTAGAGCTCTCCTTGACCTCTGGGCTTCCGCTTGACCATATATCTTGGGACACCTTGTATAACCACTATACTGTAACGTTGTTACAAACTACTCCACGTATTCTATTGTTTTTAAGCTATGTATTTTTATAACATCCTTTTACGGAATTCGAAAATAACTACTACTAATAAAACAACACAAGACAATAGGTAGGTATACAATACCTATGTAATCCTGGAACTAGGTCAACCTATTAGTACAAAAAAGTTATTTTTAAAGTTAAAAGTTGTTAAGAAGGAAGTTGTTTACAAAGAAGTTGTTATTTGTGTGCGTGCAACTCTGGAAGTGTGAAAATTAAAAAGGTTGTATTTTTAACTCCAGTCTGCCACATTTAAAGTTGGAGGAAGTTGGGAAAAGAAGCCTTTGGCTTACTCGTCTGGAACACGACTTTCGCAACGCCGCGTGAGTTGGACTGAAGGCTGCCGCGCGCCTATTGAAACAATGTACAAACGGCTGCCATTTCTTGAGTTTTTCTTTATGTTCCAGTCTCTTTTATATTCCAGTCTCTAATTTTTTACTTTCTTCTTCCTTATTTTTCTCACTGTTTGTTGTCAAGTTATTTATGTTGGTTACATATTTATCAACTCTTATAGCAGTACCTATTACCTACTTTGATCTTACTTTGCCCTATACGTCTTTTGCATAGTAAGATTAAAGTAATACTGCTAAAGCAGGGTAGTTACTCACCTAGCCGTGTAGCATGTAACGTATCTAATACTGTATCAACTTACAAGTGGGAACGGCTCGTCCACAGTCATTGCGTATCCAGCTACGAGCACCCGGATTCGTAGTGCTCGAAACGATAGCACACCGACAACATGTCTCAAATGGTAGCTAGTGCAGCGTTCATATTGATTTGTTTCATTCAATTAATTTGATAACAATACCCTTGAAAATTATATAAGCCCACGTCGATTCTGGCATCCGTTTTAAGATTTTGTTTATAATGATAAATATTTTAGGGTTCCATAGAATCGCTGCATTTTGGTAAAGCTCGATTAAATTTAAAACATTTAAACTTTCCACTCCATGATGAGTACCTTCGGGAAGCTCGCGCCTACTTACTCACTACTTATGCCGCCGTGTCGCCATCCACGCGCATACTGCGAGCCGCCTTTGTGTTTGCAGTGATACCGCCACTCAGCGGGTCGCTGCGAGCTCTATGCGCTCCACACGCGAGCGGCTTGCAGCAGGCTTGCGCTTACGTACTCACTTTTTACAGTATCAGATACGTTACATGCTACACGGCTAGGTGAGTACCCTGCTTGAGAGGTGACAGTAGGGCCCTTGACCCTAGTTTGAATCGCACTAAATTAGCTTTTAGGACAATAGAGGATTTAGGACAATTCTAAGAAATTATTGACAAAAGAAAAGTCAAACAGCCTTAGCATTGTTTATCAGGACATACAAGGCTTTTCTGGCAAAGAATTTGAATTAATTTTTTTTTACTTTCTTTTAAAATTGACATTTTATGTATTACAGAAAACTACAATATTGTCAGTTCGTTTTGTAGAATGTCAGCCATAAGAGGCGGCTCTTTAATTATTATTAATTATAATTTAAAAGTGAAGGAACGTAAAGACGTGATTGCACTTTCTATAGAATTGTCATGTGTCGTACTAGATGAGGTTGTTGTAATATGTGTATACAGACCTCCATCTGGAAATTACCCACTGTTTGAGTCCGCTATGGAAGATGTTTTAAATATATGTAAAAAAAGTAAGAGAGTTTGTAGTATGTGGAGATTTTAATGTTAACACTTTGAACCGATGCCCTATATCCAGTAGATTCATAAACTTATTTAAATCATTTAATTTAGATCACGTGTTCAATGAACCAACAAGAATAACATCCACATCTGAGCTTGCTTGGACAATATTTTTTGTAACTGCCTTGTTTTTGAAAAATCTGTTATAAATTGTGTTAGTTCAGACCATAGCGGACAATTAGCCACTATTGAGCACCATAATGTCTCTACCATACAAAATATAGTGTGTAGACCAATCAGTGAAAAAGGTATCGAAAAATTTAGAACCAATATTCACTTAAAACTTTCTTCTCTTTCAGTAGCACCTACTGATGATGCAGATAATACTTATACAAAAGTTTTCAGTTGCAATCGGAATGAATTTAACAACACATTTATGCAGAAAAATATTAAATTAAATAACTCTAAGAAAAAGTTCAGTGTCTGGGCGACACCAGGTATTTATGCAAGTGGTAGAAAATTGTACGAATTAAAATATACTTCTAAAGATCCAAACTTTATTGAATATGTTGGAAAGTATTCAAAATTATTTTAAAAAAGTCTGCATAAATACTAAATCAAATTTTATTTTTAAAAACATTGCACTTTTGAATAACAAAATAAAGACTACATGGAATATTATTAACCAAGAAACTGGTAAAATAAAAATTAAGGACCGTTCATATTCACTTAAAGTCAATAATAAAATAATAGAATCAGATGGCGCAGTCGCTGGTGCATTTGAGGATTTTTTCTCTAGGATACCTATGGACATAACTAGCAATATAAGTTCTTGCTCTCATACTACTGCTGTCGCTCTCCTCGAGTCACGTGTTGATAAGTGCGGTGACAGTTTCAGTTTAAGACATATAAACGCTGGCACCATTTTAAAAGCTTTTAAAACAATAAATATTAAAAATACAGAAGATCTGTGGGGTATCTCTACAAATGTTGCACAAACAATTATTAATTCCGTATCTCCTCAATTGGCCGATATTTTCATTAGGTGTCTTGAAGAAGGAACTTTCTAAATTTAATTAAGCATGCTAAAAGCATTCCATTGTTTAAACCTGGTGACAAAACAACCCCTCTAACTTTAGACCAATTTCTATATTACCTGCCTTTAGCAAAGTTTTTGAGAAAATTATTTACAAACAATTAATGTCTTACTTTGCAATTAATAAACTTTTTCATGAAACAGTTTGGTTTTACTAAAGGTAGATCTACAACTGATTCTGGAGTTGCGCTTCTTAAACACATTTTTGACGCCTGGGAGGGGAAGCAAGATGCAATATGTATTTTCTGTGATCTCTCAAAGGCATTTGATTGCGTTAGTCATGAAACTTCAGTTAACAAGTTTGAGCATTGCAGTGTCTCAAAAATAGAACTGAGCCTTATACAATCATACTTGTCGAATAGAACTCAAAAAGTTGTCCTTAATGGTGTTGTATCTTCAGGAGCACTCATAACTATAGGCGTGCCCCAAGGGTCAATATTGGGACCATTACTTTTTTTGATTTACATAAATGACCTGCCCTACTTTGCTAGAAACTTGTGTGAGACTGTACTATTTGCAGATGATACGTCTCTTATTTTTAATGTTAAAAGAGGCCTTGAAAATGTTGACGATGTAAATAGTGCACTTTCAAAGTTATATCATCGGTTCACTATTAATAATTTATTACTGAATTCAGCAAAAACAAAGTGTGTTAAATTTTATTTACCTAATGTATTTATATATATATTTATATTTTAGTTATTTCCATAGTGTGATGTCTTATGGCTTACTGTTGTGGGGCTCCGCTGCTAATATTGACGATGTATTTATTCTACAAAAAAGGGGAGGTCGCGCCATATTCAACCTCAAGCCTAGAGACTCACTCAAAGAAGTGTTTCAAAAATCGATACATTAACTATTGCGTCACAATTTATTTTTGAAAACCTTCTGTATGTCAAGAAGTATGAAAAGACATTTGTTAAAAATTGTGATCTTCATAACATAAACACTCGTAGGAAAAATATGCTTGCCATCCCTCGTTTTAGACTTCATAAAACAGTTGGCTCTTTCTTGGGTAAATGTGTAACGTTTTATAACAAACTTCTAGTAAATATTACTGAAATGCCTTTACATACATATAAAGCCCATGTTAAAAAAAACCCTCAGAAGTAAAGGTTATTATAAAGTGGAAGATTATGTAAATGACAAATATGTATGGACATAAGTGCATGTACGAGCATAATATATTAGTAATTTGTATATTGTATAATTTGGTAACGACATATTGTTTTGTAAATGTCGTTACTTCTATAACATTATAAATCTGTGGAGTTTCTTGTGCCCGTTCTTCTCCACAGCTAAAAGACTTCCTGAATGGGTGGGTGGGGTGGGCGGGTGCCCATCCATCTAAATAAATTTAGACAATTCAAAATGCTTATTTTAAGTTTATTGAATAAAGAATTTTTGAACTTTGACTTTTTGAACTTGAACTTTGAACTAGTAAACATTCAACTATTTCCCAATTTTTTTCGAGTTGTATTTTGTTAACAATGAACGTGGCCTGTAATCTAATGTTGTGTAATATCTAAATACAGGGTGGAAGAAATGGACCTTGAGGGAAAGTAACCATTGTAAAAACTTGCTTTACCGTGAAGGTGATATTATTGAAAAAAATATTGAAAATTGTAAATTTTATGCAGAAATAGTAGATTGTTATAGAAGGGACTAAAATGACCCATTATATACGAGGTAGTTTTACTCCCGATCTTTAGCGAGGGAGTAAAAAGAAACCGAGTTTTAAGCGTTTTAGGGTTTTTAGCGCCGTGTGTTACACTCTGTTTTTCACTACGAATGCGAGAAAATAAAACAATCATCTTTTCTCTACGGTGTCGAAAAAGGCGACTAATGGACTAAAGACTGCACATACATCCAACAGCATAAAGCGGCGATGGGCTCATCAAAATAATACTACCAACCCCTTTCTTCCCTTGGGTGTCGTAAAAGGCGACTAACGGACTAAAGACTGCACATGCATGCTACAGCATAGAGTGGCGATTGGCTCACCAAAATAATATTACCCAACCCCTCTCTTCCCTTCGGTGTCGTAAAAGGCGACTGACCGACTAAAGACTGCGCATACATACAAAAGCATAGAGCGGCGATGGGCTCATCAAAATAATACAACCAACTCCTTTCTTCCCTTAGGTGTCCTAAAAGGCGACTAACGGACTAAAGACCGCACATACATCCAACAGCATAAAGCGGCGACGGGCTCATCAAAGTAATACTACTATCCCATCTCTTCTCTACAGTGTCGAAAAGGGCGACTAATGGACTAAAGACTGCACATACATCCAACAGCATATAGCGGCAATGGGCTCATCAAAGTGATAATTATTTATTTATTAGGTACACAAAATAATACAACCAAAACCTTCTCTTCCCTTTATGTCGTAAAAGACGACTATCAAACTAAAGACTGCACATGCATCCAACAGCATAGAACGACGATGGGCTTATCAAAATAATACTACCAACCCATCTCTTCTCTTCGGTGTCGAAAATGGCGACTAATAAAATAAAGACTGCACATACATCCAACAGCATACAGCGGCGATGGGCTCATTAAAGTAATACTACCTATATCTTCCCTTCGGTGTCATAAAAGGCTACTAACGGATTAAAGACTGCTCATGCATCCAACAGCATAAAGCGGCGATGGGTTTATTAAAATAGTACTACTGACCCCTCATTTCCCTTCGGTGTCGTAAAAGGCGACTAACAGACTAAAAACTGCACATACATCCAACGGCATAAAGCGGCGATGGGCTCATCAAAATAATTCTACCAACCCCCCTCTTCCCTTGGGTGTCGTAAAAAGCGACTAACGGACTAAAGACATTCATGTTTTTGTTTTTACTTTCTTTAAATCGTAATGAAAAGCACAGTGTTTACCTCGGGTGAAAGACTTATGTACTCCCTTGAACTATTGGCGCCCTCGCTACGCCAAACCCCCCCCAAACCCTGTCTCGGGAGTAAATAAGCTACTTTCACCCCTAGGGTAACAATGTAATATTTCACCTATGGAAATAAGAGTGATATTTCACAGATTTTCATTGGTTCATTCAAAATCAATCATTCATACGTTTAAAAAAAAGTATTTAAATTGTTTTTTAAACATTCGAACAGTAAGAAGGATCAGCAAAATTTTATTGAGACAGCATAACATGTTTTTGTCGGCCTCAAAAAACCACCAGCATTACCTGGTCAGAAACTAAATCAATCAAGAAACTTTATCAATTATCAGAAAATATTATGGTCAGCTTGAGGATATCACGGACGTAATATAAATATTACGACCATGGGTGTTTTCAAAATAAATAGTCTCTATACAAACTTTATTATTATCAGCATTAATTATAATAATTATTTCTTAGCATAAAAATAATATTAGGCTATACGCGGGGCGCACTAAAAGTTTTGGGAATGAATAAGAAAAATATACTATAAAAGGTCAAAAATAAATGTATTGTTTCTCAAAATATTCTTACTTTGCGTAAATGCACTTTTTCATTCGATTAAGGGGTTAAACCAATTTTGAAAACTTTTATGCCACTCCTACGGAGGAGTGGCATAAAAGTTACCTTACCACGGGGTAACTTCAGAAACGTGTTTTTCATACTCTTCGACAGCCACAAGGTGATGAAAATCGTTGACCGCGTAATTGGTTCTTAATTTTAGGGAAGAGAAAAAAAGTCACAAGGTGCCAGGTCGGGACTGTATGCAGTATGGCTCATAAGTTCTACGTTTTTCACTTTCAAAAATTCGTTTGTCTGTCTGGCCGTGTGGGAACTAGCATTGTCGTGGTGCAAGATGACACGGCGTTTACGGTTATTTTTACGGAGTTCGTCTATAATTTCCGGCAAACAAATGGTCGTGTACCAGTCACTATTCACGGTACGACGATTCTCTAAAGCAACAGTAACCACGTGTCCAGTTTTATTAAAAAAAGAAGCAATCATCCGCCTAGATGCCCTTTAACGCGCGCCGCTTTAGTTGGTTTCGGTTCATCTTGAAAGATTCATACGCTTGATCGCTGCTTTGTTTGGGATCGTAGCAGTAAATCCATGTTTCGTCACCTGTTACTATGTCCCACGTCAAATTTGACGCACCTTCGTTGAATCTGGTAAGCATGGCACTGCACCAAGTGACGCGGTCCGTTTTTTGAGCCTCGGTCAAATTATGTGGGGATCCACCGCGAGCACAGCTTTCTCACACCCAAATGATTGTGTAGGATTGATTGTATTTGACTCATGCCTATGTCTAAGGATGCGCGAATCTCATGGTAGGTCACATGCCTGTCTGTTTTAATCATACGGCGCAAATCATCGATGTTTTTGTTGTTCACAGCGGTGGACGGGCGACCATCGCGAGATTCGTCACTGAGATTGACACGATCGCGCTTGAATTCTGCAAACCAGCTATAAATAGTCGTCTTGCATGGTGCTTCATCGCCAAAAGCAGATTAAAGCCGAGCGATACTCTGTTGAGCTCTCAAATCACACTTAAAATCGTAGAAAAATCATACTATGAAAATTTTCCCGAGTTAAATCCATGTTAATGTAGACACGCAATTTTTTAAATGGCGCCAGACCAGAGTGTAAAAGCAATTGACAGTCAGATGAAACAAACTGCATTCTACAGCCAAAGAGTTCCATTTTCAAATGTTGTAAATACTTTTTCACTCCTCTTGCTCAAAAAGAACGTCATTGTAGCGTTCTAGAGCGGAGCTTAAATAGCTTTTCTTAACCTAGGGGATAAAGTAATTTTTTTTTAATTTTTGTCTGTCACATTCACATGACAATGAGCCTACAAAAACGAAAAAAGTATTTAGTCTTAGGTACAATAATCATGAATAAAGACTCGACTTTTTACTGTTTACTAAATCAACAACTTTTTTGAGATAGTTATTATCAAAGTTTAAGGTAAAATTAGTAATTATTTGAATCTATACAACACAGACCACGCCCACACAGTCCACGCTTCAGCAAGAAACAACTGCACAGTCTGCACATGTGCTTAGGTGGTGAGCCTTTGATATGACATGAATTAATTTAATTATAATGGAATGTATGTATTAAGTATAGAATTTTCGGAATAATAAAGTAATTAATAATTGTATGAATCATATGTACCTAATCTTATAATTTTGAATAATGTGACTGACAATGTATTAATATGTGAAATGTGATGAGTCTTGTTACTTGAATAAATGATTTTATTATTTTATTATTATTTAGCCCGTTAGTCGCTTTTACGACGCCCAAGGGTATCTCTATTCCATTAAGAGGGGTTGGTAGTATTATTTTGATGAGGCCATCGCTGCTCTTTGCTGTTGGATGTATGTGCAATCTTTAGTCCATTAGTCGCCTTTTACGACACCCAAGGGAAGGGAGGGGTTGGTAGTATTATTTTGATGAGCCCATCGCCGCTCTATGCTGTAGGATGTATGTACAGTCTTTAGTCCGTTAGTCGCCTTTTACGACACCCAAGGGAAGAAAGAGGTTGGCAGTATTATTTTGATGAGCCCATCGCCGCTCTATGCTGTGGGATGTATGTGCAGTCTTTAGTCCGTTAGTCCCCTTTTACGACATCGAAGAAAAGTGAGGGGTTGGTAATATTATTTTGATGAGCCCATGAGAACCAACCCGCTATGAGAAATAGTTATTTTGATAAGCCCATCGCCGGTCTATGCGTTGGATGAATGTGCAGTCTTTAGTCCGTTAGTCGCCTTTTACGACACCCAAGGGAAGAAAGAGGTTGGTAGTATTATTTTGACCAGTTTTTCGCGGCTCTATGCTGTAGGATGTATGTGCAGTATTTAGTCCGTTAGTCGCCTTTTACGACACCCAAGGGAAGAGATGGAAAGACTGCTCATACTATCCAACAGTATAGAGCGGCGATGGGCTCATCAATCTAATACTTCCAACCCCTCTCTTCCCTTGGGTGCCGTAAAAGCAACTCACGGGTTAATTTTTAATAAAATAATCCAATTCATATTGTACTGGATTGTTTTATTTTCTCGCATTCGTAGTGAAAAGCAGAGTGTAATACACGACGCTAAATACCCATTATAACTCGCTTTCTATTTACTCCCTCGTATATAATGGGTCATTTTAGCCCCTTGTATAACAATCTATTACTAAAATATTGTTTATGTAAGTGGCCAGTTCCGGAAACTTTTAGTGTGAGCCATGTAATCACTGCACTTTACTTTACGATTGCAATTTATACTGCTCTTTACAATAATAGTCAGCAAAATAAATAATAAATAATTTTTCACACCATCTGCTCGACAATGTCAAATTATATGTCAAGCAAACCTAACCCTTTTAACCGCCTATGTGGTCTAGTGGCTGCCACCGGTTTTAGACCCAGAAGTCCCAGGTTCGATTCCCAGCGGGGGGTACATCTTTGTGTGCTCAGTTTGGTTGGTGGTAGTGCTATTAAGTCCACCTGGCTAGCTACCACCATCTTATCTAAGTCTGTCGCCATAAAAACGATGTTTATAGCATTGTTGTGTTCCGACAGTTTGAGATAAGATAGCCAGTTCTCAGTCCTCAGTGGTTGAGGATTCCGGGTGAAGCGCGCTTCCACCTTCGGCCTTATCGTCAATTACCATCAGGTGAGATGAAGGCCAAGCTCTTACCCGTTGTGGATTAAAAAAAAACCTAAAGTAAGTCATTAAAGACCTGAGGTCTAGCAGGGCAATAATTAATATTGTACTGAATTTCATTATGACCCGCTGGTCATAATGTGATTTGAATTTGGAACATAAATAAAAATCGCATACGAACATTTACTTTTATAGGTGTGCAGTTTTTATTCGCCTTTTACGACACCGAAAGGAAGAGAGGGGTTGGTAGTATTATTTTGATAAGCCCATCGCCGCTCTATGCTGTTGGATGTATGTGCAGTCTTTAGTCCGTTAGTTGCTTTTTACGACACTGAAGGGAAGAGAGGGGCTGGTAGTATTATTTTGATGAGCCCAACGCCGCTCTATACTGTAGAATGTATGTGCAGTCTTTAGTCCGTTTGGGTCATTTTAGCTCCTGTATTACAGTCTACTATTTTATTGCTTTTTATTGTCTCGTAGATGGTGTGAAAAGTAGAGTATTCTCCTCAGGGATAAAGGTGCCTTCGTCTTGGGCGACCTTGAATCCCATGCTGCACTCAGGATTCTTGTCTTCGCTACGCTAGAATCCTTCGTTTCGCTCGGGATTTAATACGGGGCGCCCGCTGCATAAGACACTACTTTATCCCCCTTGGTGCATAATCTAGTATATAATTAGCACGATTTATTAAGAAAGTTGAAACGTCCAAGACTGTGGTTTAAGGCTTAGCTCTTTAAGGCTTTAACTGAGAAGGATCAATCAATGCAGCGAAAAATATTTTTACAGCTTGCCAAACTTTGATAAAATCCATATCACGATTTCACCATCATCATCAGCCCATCGCAGTCCACTGCTGGACATAGGCCTCTCCCAAGGCGCGCCACTGAGCCCGGTCTTGGGCTCTCCGCATCCAGTTACTGCCAGCCTTCCTGCGCAGATCGTCGCTCCATCTGCTTGGGGGGCGTTCCACACTGTGATTACCCATTTGCTGTCTCCACTATAGAACCTGTTTACCTCAACGGTTATCGGTTCTACGACAGACGTGAGCCGCCCATTACCACTTTTGCTTTCTAATGACATGAGCTATGTCGGTTACTTTGGTTCTCTGTCGAATCTCCTCGTTTCGAATTCGATCCTATAAAGAAATTCCGAGCATAGCTCTTTCCATTGCCCGCTGTGCGACCTTGAACTTGTGGACTACTCGCACTGTTAGTGTCTACGTCATGGCTCCGTGGGACATTATGGGCAGAACGCACTGGTTGAATACTTTGGTCTTTAAACATTGTGCTCTGGGCGACGAGAAAATATGGTGCAATTTTCCAAATGCTGCCCAACTCAGCTAAATTCTTCGATCGGCCTCTTTCTCGAAGTTATTTCTACTCAATTGTACAATTTGCCCTAGTTAAGTATGTGTACTTATTAACTACTTCGAGCGGATTACCATCGGCGATTTCGGTTCCGGGACGACATGATCACTGAATATGACCTTAGTCTTGTCTAAGTTCATCCCAAGACCGACACGCCGAGAAGCAGCACTGAGGGAGCCCAACATCCGTTGCAGGTCCTGCAGGATGCCAGCCATAAAGACGGTGTCATCTGCAAAGCGTTGGTGTGATATATACTCGCCGTTTATGTTTATGCCTTATCCATTCCAGTTCAGTGTCTTGAAGACGTCCACCAAAGCGTTTGTGAACACTCTCGGTCTCGGTGATATATAACATCCCCCTGTCTCACACCTCTTCGGAAATGGATTGGTCTTGTTTGCTGATTTTGGATTTGGACAGACATTGTGGTGGCGTCATACAGACTTCTCAAAACTTTGATGTACCGCCAGTCAGCTAGGCACCGCTCTGCAAGGACTCCAGAGAAAAGAATTATTTGCGTACACTAGCCACATATTGTATGAGAAATTAAGTATATTATTATTGGGCCCGCATGGTAAGTTATCGCCCAACCTTCTCATGTGTTGTTGTCCACGTGGGTAGGCCTGTGCCCAGCAGTGGGACGTTTATAAGCTGATGATGATGATATTATTATCCTACAACTTTTTGGCATAAGCAATGTTTATTTTTAAAGAGTTTAATGGTGCAGTGGATTGCGCGTACGCATTACGAACGCAGGTTAAGCATGGCCATGCCGCGCCGGTTCACTGGCTAGGTGACCAGATAAAGAATATCGAGAGCTCCTGCGAGCTTCAGGATGCACGATTAGTCGCTTGGTCCCGGTAATTTGCCATAAAGGGTTTATACGACCTTACTAAAACCTGGTGGATTATGACCCTATCACCATTAATGGAAAATATGTAACTCATTATAAAAACAGAAGTTTCATAGTTTTCGTTTTTTTCTCTTTATTTATTACTAGCGACTCGCCCGCGCCTTCATCCACGCTAAGTTAGAAACGCCGTTATACTTCAGTTGTTTTGTACAATATATTTACAAGTTATAAACAGAATACATCCTCAGTTAACGCTCTATCTTTTAATGAAAACCGCAAAAAAATCCATTGCATGGTTTAAAAGAATAGTTCGGTGCCACAGACACAGGAAAACAGCGACTTTTCTTTATAATAAGTAATGATTAAGGGCTTATGTATAATACTTGTAATATGTCACTACACTTTACACACACAGTACACTTTGAAATACTCCAATATGATGGCTGTTGACTTTCAGGTTCGCGACTAAGCATTCTCTCAGCAATCGGTTTAGGATACATTCCACTAATAAATAATGGGCATCTTCAATTTTTCCACACACTGTACAATTGGGGGAGCTAACGTTTTTCCTGAGATGTCCGAATATATTTAGGAACATGTCCAGATCGAAGTCTGTGAGCAATTACTATGAGGTTCCTACTTAAAGTGACCTTACTTAACCAAGGAATTTTAGTTTTACTACACACTAGATAATTATGTATTCAAGCTATATCAAGACGGAAACTCTAAAATAATCTATATAGGCCACGAGAAGCCACATAATCAAAAAAGTAATTAACACCTCCGCGGAAGGCGCCCCGCGGTAATCCGCGAACGTTAAATTCTAAAGGGGCAAAAAAGTATGAAATCTCTCGTGCCAGCGAACAGGGCCGGGGTAGGAAAAGTCGGCCTCGCGTAATGCAGGAAGGAAATGGGTCAGCAGCGCCCTCGGGGGCGGGCGCCGGGGGCGGGGGCCGGGGTAAACTGGGTGGCCTACATGCTCACGGTGCGGCGTCGCGGCCTCTCATCCAACCAAAATGAATTATTCGTGAGCACCAACTTCCCGCTCCGTTCCCAGTTCTATTCAGTCCAGGGGCCGTAGCCGTAGCACGCTGCATGGAATAATTAGGTTGTAGATCCGTTTTGTTGTCATTCAGCTTACGAAGAGCATAATTTTGTTTATGATACTGAGCCGGCAACCTAACATAAAGCCCGTCTTTTTTTTTGTTTTTTTTCTCATGGCAAGCGGTTTGCCGTCAGAAGGTAAGCGGACACCACAACCCTAACGTTTATAAACGCTTCTGACGCTTGTAACACAAAGTACACGCGCGACCATGAAGCTTTATGCCCTGTGCTTCTATGCCCTGTAGTTTTAAATGTTGAACAAAGCTATTTGGGGGTTGAAACAGGAAAAGTTCAAGCCGGGTTCTTATCATAACAATGAGCTTGTTTCAAGTGCTATTTTCATTATTTTCAGTGTATGAGTCAAGAATGATTAGGGAAGTTGGAAGGGGAGACTCCTAAACGTACTCTGACCAGATAAGAAACGTTCTCGGAAAGGGTCAGATCAAAAGTATACGCTGAATCGCCAAGCATAGTTAAATAAAGCAAAGAAGTGTGCCAGGATTGTACAAAATGGAAAGCTGTGGTCTCTGCTTACCCCTCCGGAAAGCGGTCGTTCCGGTTGCGATGTACGAGAGTGTTCTTGTATGTATGTATAATTTTCGATCAAATTATAGAATTTTACATGAAAAATAAATTGACGCAGTTCTGTTTCTATGTTGAACTCGTCCAACGTTGATGATGGCTGGTGGTGCGCGACGGTAGGTATTGGAATGCGCGTGCCTAATGGATCGGTGCCAGAAATCGGCATCAACCTTAGTTTTCCTACTTTTGGCAAATAATTCTATGCCTCCCGTAACAAGTATTACCTCTCAAAATTATAACAGTGTGTTTAAAAATTATAAAATGAGGTAGATTTTATTAAAACTAATAAATTCTCTTAACGTTATTTTTTCTGTTTATTTTTTTTAGCTTGCATGCTTCTGCTACTTTCCTTTTTTTTAACCGACTTCAAAAAAGGAGGAGGTTCTATGTTCGACGTGTTTGTTTTTTTAACAGACTTTAAAAAAAGGAGGAGGTTCTATGTTCGACGTGTATGTTTTTTTATGTATGTCCAGCGATATCTCCGTCATTTGTGAACCGATTTTCAAAATTCTTTTTTTATTTAAAAGAGCATATTTCTGAGGTGGTTCCATTGCCACTAAGCCAGGATCTGATGATAGAATCCCAGGGAAACGAAGGGAAACCTTCAAATTTTATATTTCTAAATAATCATATATTTGCTTCTTGTAGTCATTATCTGATGACATTGCTGATCTGATGATGATGGGAGACATAACTCCTCAACGATTAGGAGTTAGGGGATTATTTTTCAGATATATATTATATTATAGAAGGCTAGTTGTGTCAATAGTCAATAGTCAAAATATATTTATTCAATAAACTCAATTAATAAGTACTTTGAAACGTCCAAATATTTTTTAACCTACCACCCATTCAGGACATCATTTTTTAACTGTGGCAAAGAACGGGCGCAAGAAACCACAGCGCACAGAAGCAACGACATTTACAAAAAATATATATATTATATGTCGTTACCAGGTCACAAAATACAAAATATGAATTTGAATGTAAATAGTTTAATTAAATATGGTGCTCTATATAAATTAATAATAGGCAATTAGAAATAGCTGTTGGAGTAGGTACTTGGAGCATTTCAGACCCAAGCTGTTGTGTCTTCTGTATAATCCGACACTTTATAATAAGCTTTTTTATAAAGCTTTTCTTTGATTTTGATTTTAAATTTATCAAGATCTAATAATTTCTGAAAATCATTTGGTACTTTGTTGTATAATCGTACACACAGACCCTTAAAAGAATTATTTATTTTATGGAGTCTAGTATAAGGCACTGCTAATTTGTTCTTACTTCTAGTATTTAATTTGTGAATATCACTGTTTTTTGAAAACATTTCAATATTTGTATGAACATACACAAGATTTTCATAAATATATTGTGATGCAACTGTCATTATACTTATATCCTTAAATCTCTCTCTGAGAGAGTCACCAGCCTGTAGGTTATATATTGCTCGAATAGCCCTCTTCTGCAGCACAAAGATAGTTTGAATGTCGGCAGCATTTCCCCACAGTAAAATGGCGTACGACATTACACTATGAAAGTAACTGAAATAAACTAATCTAGCTGTATCAACGTCAGTTAACTGACGGATCTTCATTACTGCATAAGCCGCAGAGCTAAGTCTATTCGACAATTTAGCTATATGTGGGCCCCACTGAAGCTTGGCATCCAACGTGATGCCTAGAAACACAGTGGTGTCCACAGGATTCACATTCTTATCTTTAATTTGTACACTAGTTATTACCTGCTTAACATTAGGCAATACAAATCTTACACATTTGGTTTTTCCCTCGTTTAATAGCAAGTTATTAACACTAAACCAGTGAACAATCTTTAAGACCGCATTATTCACATCGTCATAATTTGGGTGTCGTCGTTTCACTTTGAATAAAAGTGAAGTATCATCAGCAAACAATACTATCTCATGACTGTCTTTTACAAAATAAGGTAAGTCATTAATATAAACCAAAAACAAGAATGGACCAAGTATTGAACCCTGCGGAACTCCCATTTTAACCACTGATCCCGGAGATCTTTTACCGTTTTTTTTTTTTTTTAATCTTTATTATAAAAGGACTTTGGTCTCTAATGTGACCATGTCAGTCCTGGTAAATCTTAGATACTAAGGTAACAACAAATATAAATAAAAATTAAATACATTAAACACAACTTTCTCTTATATGTAGACACTGACACAGATAATTTAATAAAGCCCTTGCTAAACTTGTTGAAGGTTCGGCAAGAATGCTTTGAAATGTACCAACATCAAGCATATTCCACTCTATTAGTGATGCCAATTGCCGTCTCTCAGTTCGGTACCGGACACATTCCGTCAAAAAATGGACTAAATCTTCAACAGTGCCACACACTGTGCATTCTGGAGAATCGATTTTTTTTATTAAAAATGCGAAATTGTTTAGCGGAAAGTGTCCCGTCCGCAACCTATGAGCCGTAATTATGAGAGACCTGTTGAACCTGTTACTCATAAACCAAGGTATCCGAGGAGGTTGACACTGAATGGTTTTATACCAAATCCCTTTGTCCAGTGAAGTCTTATCAAAATACTCTTTCCACATTTCCTGACACTTATTCTTATACTTATTGACAAGTTCAGTTTGATCTGGGACAATATGATAACTAACACCATCAGATACAGCCGATTTCGCCACTCTGTCAACCACCTCATTTCCCATGATTCCTATATGCGAAGGGATCCATTGCAACCTTAGATTCTTATTGCACATGTAAAACTTGTGCATTTGAAGCAATACTATGTAGGCTATCGAGACACCTCTGTGCCCAGAGGCGCATCGAGCCAGATGTTGTAAAGCGCTTTTGCTGTCAGTCAGTATAACAATATTTTCAACATTTAAGTTTTCTATATAACTTAAAGATTCCGAGATTGCAACTAACTCCGCTGACATTATAGAAATACAGTGCTTAATTTTATAGGATTTAGATGTTTTATACAAAGGGTCATAAAAAGCTGCTCCTACACCATCTTGGCACTTTGATCCATCTGTATAAATTTTATGGAAGCCACTATAGGATCTATCAATTTCGGCTGTAACTTCTGTATGCAACACATTTGGATCGTAGGATGTTTTTGGACCCGTTACATTTTTTAAAACATTAAAGATAACACCATCTATTTTAATACCAGTAATCCAAGTATCGAAGCTGAACATGTCTAACGGATTGCAACAATAGACTTCATCCTCTTTCATCTCTTCCCACACCACCGATAATAAAGGCTTCTTTTTATTTAGTTTTTATAAAGTTTTATAAAGTTTTTGTAGCAACTCCATGGTGGGATTCCTTTCCCATGATTTAACTTTTAAACATAATTTATAACCCAAAAAAAGTCTTCTTATAAATAAAGGCTGAATACACATTTCACTTTCCATTGTATGTATTGGAGTACTCTTTATAAAACCGCCCATTATTCGTAAAGCTTGATTTTGTAGTTTTTCCATTTTGTATAGATTAGATTTAGCACTATTATCAAATAAAAAACAGCCATAATCTAAACGACTTCTAACAATAGCAATAAATAATCTCCGAAGATGAATAGGATGAACTCCCCAACCAGACCCCGACAAAACCCTAAATAAGTTCAAAAATTTTGACACTTTTTGACACGTTTCGTTAATATGCTTACCCCATTTTAACGAAGAATCCAACCACATACCCAAATATTTATAGTTTAATACAAAATCTAAGGTCCTGTCGGCTATCTTAAGATGTACTTGTTGTTTCTTCCGCCCTCTACTAAATATACAATACTTAGATTTATCGCCTGACAACTGTAAGCCAAGTTCGTCCAGCAATCCTATCATAACATCTAAAGCATTCTGAATAGCACATACGGAATCACTTAATCTATTGGAGCCTTTATACAACACAAAATCGTCCGCATATTGAGCAATACCCACGTCATCAATTTGTTTACAGACTTTATGTGTTACAATGTTGAACAACAAGGGAGATAATGGGTCACCTTGCGCTAGTCCCCTGTTAGCCCACCTTATAAGAGGGTGATCTCTTAAGTCTTCTGTATCTGCTCTGATCATAAGGTGTCTTTCGTGCAAAAAATTCCATAAATATGTACATATTTTCCTTCCTACATTAAGTTCATCCAAAATTTGTATAACCGAATCAACTAATATATGCATTCTGGACATCCAAAAAACACGCCAAAGTTGGCATATCCCTTGAGAATCCAATCTGTAAATGAGTAACCAGTCGTACAAGACTATCCATACAAGACTGAGATCTTCTGAAACCTGAAGATTTAGAGGATATAAATTTATTTTTCTCTATATACCATTCCAATCTCTTATGGACTATGTCATGAAATATTTTGCACAAACACGATATTAAAGAAATAGGTCTTACTTTAGGCTCGCAATTCTGGTTAAACCCTGCTTTAGGGATTGCAATAACATGTATATCCCGCCATTGCATAGGTACATGGCCCGTCTTAAGAATAGTATTGTAAATATGTAATAAATAGGCTTTACCACTAGCTGGAAGACGGTAAATCATTGAATACGTTATTTCGTCACCTCCCGGTGCTGTATCTTTTTTCTTTTTTTTAAGACTAATTTCCAATTCTTGCTTTAATATAACCGTTTCTAATACAGTATTTTCACTATTAATGTTTGGACAACGAGGCGTAACAGAGTCAGGAGTCAAACTCCGTAACAATTCTTCATTTTTCTCTCGCGTAAAGAAAACCTTAGACTGAGTGGCCCCTTTAAGCCATCTCATTTGTTTCCACATGTTCGAAGCGGCTGTAGTTTCATCAATACTCGAACAGAAGCTTCTCCAATTTTGAGACTTCGCTTGCCTGATTGCTTTTTGAGCCTCTCCAGATTTTCTATTCAACTGATCTAAATTGAAAGGCGTCGGATTTTTCCTAAATATTTTTAAAGCTAATCGGCGTTCTGCTACTACTTTGGATAATGCAGGTGACCAATAACCTTTTGGCTTGAATTGTCTATCGGGACTGGTACAGTATTTTATAATGGGAATGCATTTATCCGCCGCTTTATTTATTTGTTCCACAAAAAAGTCATACATAACTTGTATATTGGTATTTAAAGGACCATTGGGAAAACATGGCATTAGCAATTTGCTATACGACTCCCAATCTGCTAACCTGTAATTACGTTTCAAATAACTACCATAATTATGTTGATAACTAAACCTAAATTTTATTATTAAATGATCACTACCTAGATTCTCAGACAAAACATCCCATGTGAAGTTAATAGTAATGTCAGATGAAACAAATGTAATGTCAGGACTAGTTTCCTGTAAAACGTTATTTACTAGCTTAACTCCAGTAGGTTTTCCATTATTCAGCGCTATAAACCCATTGTTAAGAGAAGCATCATATAATTGATAACCTCTGGTGTCATTTTTATATGACCAGTTTGTGTGGTGGCCATTAAAGTCTCCCACAATAACGCTTTCTTTGGAAAACTTCGAGAATAAATTATCCCAATCGAGTTGCGTAGTGCGTACGCTAGACGGACAATATACTGACACTATGTTTTTAAGGTACTTACAATTTTGTATTTGAACATACACGACTTCGATACCTGGATTGCTACCAATATCTACCGGACACACAAAACATTGTATGGATTTATGAATCACAATAGCAACTCCACCATAAGAGTCACATCTGTCTTTCCTAAAAATGTTGTAACCACTTATGTGAAGTCTCGATTCTGGTTCCATCCATGTTTCACTAATCAGCGCAATGTGAGCTTTTTCTCTATTCAGTAACAGTTCTAATTCTGTGAGTTTAGGTCGAAGGCTTTGTGCATTCCATTGTAAAAATAAAATTTTATGCTCCATTAAGAAAACTGTTAAATATATTTTTTATCCACTCTCCCTCTTGAACAAACTTTAAGCAATAAGCTATAATGTCTTCAAAAATTGTCTTTAAGGTTAATGAAATCTTCTCGACGAAACTCTTGTCTGACATAATAATCCTTTTGCTTTTCTCATACATTTGAGTGAAGTTAAACGATTTCATTTCAAAACTATCTTTCGTTGTCTTATCTTTTTGAGATGGTAACTGTTCTCTATCAGTGTCTATGTCTGATGTGCACATTGTCACAGATTCTTTCGTTACATTCTTTTTTGTCTTCTTTTTTTTCTTTGTTACTTTTGACATGCTTAACTCGTGTTCTTCTTTGTCTTCAGCTTTTTCTGAAAATGTATCTTCTTGTTGTATCCTTGCAGGTGTTAAAACAATGTCTCTATAGGTAGTTCTAAGTAAATTAAATGTTCGAGGAATTGGTACGTCTGATAAAGGTGACTGACAACTTTCAATTTCTTTAATTTTTCTTTTGTTCTCCATGAATATTGCCAAGCTTTTTATATATGTGTAGTTGTTTTTACTCATAATGTGACGTATTTCTTTTTCTTTCAAAAATTTTGGACAACTTTTATCAAGCGCCATATGTTGACCCTTGCAATTAATGCAGCTATACACTTTTGTAGTACAATTGGCATGGGACTCACCACATTTAGGACATATTATTTTCTTTGAGGGACAAAATGTTGCAAGGTGTCCAAAACTCCAGCAACTTGAGCACTGTCTAACAGGATAAGTATATGGTTCCACTTTCATCTTAACTCCATATCCACGGATATAAGAGGGCAGAGTTGGCCCCTTGAAACAAAAGCGCACAGTTTCACTATCCACCCATTCGCCGGCATCAGTTCTCCGCTTCAATCTCCTAAAATACATTATTTCTTGCTCACACGTAAATGCTTCAGTAATCTCTTTATCATCCATTTCTAAATCAACATTTTTAACTACACCATTGACATAACTGGTATCATCTGTCATTTGGCACTGATAATTTAACTCTGTAAACTTCTTACATTTAACTAATTTTTCCGCATTGTTTTTGTCTGAAAATTCTATAAACATTTTATAAGGGTTTTTGTATTTTACTTTAATAATATTTTCAATCTTTTCTGAACGCAGCAGTTTCGCCATGGCCATTTGTTTTGGTAACACAGACTTAGACGTCACACAAACTTTCTGTTTCGCATCCTCATTTTTCTCGATTGACATTTGCAACTCATCATCAACGTTTGAAAAGCTTCTTAAGAGACGTTTTGGTTTTCTTCTAGTGACAGTTACAAAGTCATCCCCGTCTTCGTTCCCCTCACTAGAATTTCGGCTCCTTTTCTCTGCATGTAACTGACTAGTTTCCACAATGTTGCTAGTCTCAGACCTATTGTCATCTTTCTACGTACACTCGGCGCTCTGCTCAACACTATTTAATCTTAGTATTGGAGAACTACACACACTTCTTGTCTGTTGTTCCATTTCGATTCACTGTCAACATGTGGGTAGTTTAATAAAAACCGGGTGAAAACGTGAACGCCTGGCGTAACGACAACAATGCGCGCGCTCGATACCGCGTTCCGCGCGTCGTTAATACCGTCAATACCGTTAATGTCGACCTTTTGAATCCTATTACTCAAGTATGAGATTAGAAGGCTCAAAGAAGCATCCCTAATTCCATAGTGGTTAAGCTTCCTGACCAAAGTTTCATGTAAAACACAATCAAAAGCCTTGGATAAATCACAAAATACCCCTAGGGCATCCTGTGATTCCTCCCAGGTATCAAATATTTGGATTAAAAGCTCAACACCGGCGTCAGTTGTAGAGCGACCCCTAGTAAAACCATGTTGTTTACAATGTAAAAGTTTATTTTTATAAAAATGAATTTGCATTTGGTCTAGCATTATCTTTTCAAAAGTTTTACTAAATGTGGGTAGCACAGAAATAGGTCTAAAATTAGAGGGGTCAGAAGTGCTACCTGATTTAAATAATGGAATTATTTTACTATATTTCGTGAGGTCAGGAAAAACACCACAGTCAATGCATTCATTAAATATGCAAGCTAAAACTGGAGCTATTGTCCTAATTACAGATTTAGCGACGTCCACGGAATTACCCCACAGATCAGCAGTTTTCTTTTTATTGAGAGGGTTAAATATTTTTATTAACAATTTTTTTGAAAACTGAAATACCTTTCACAATCTTTAACATTCTCCTTCAAAACAGATTCAGCTACAGTGGGGGAGGAAATCAAGGCTTTTGTAGTTGAAACTGGAATGTCAGTAAAAAACCTCTCAAATGCTGCAGCAACATCAGCATCAGAAGTCAAGGTTTTATTATCACAATTTAAATTGTACTCATTATTACGACTTTTGACCTTTCCTGTTTCACTATTTATAATATTCCATGTCATTTTTATTTTGTCATTACTATTCTTAATCTTAGAACTCAGATAGTTTGCCTTGGCTAATCGACATACTCTTTTGAATAACTTTGAATAATTTTTAACATATAATTTGAAGTCATCGCTGGTGTTATAGTTGCGTTCACTATAAAGTTCATAAAGGCGTTTCCTACTTCTGTGAATACCAACTGTAGCCCATTCATTAAAAGTTACAGTACCACTAACTGAGATCTTTTTTGAAATAAAAGTTTTATTAAATTCTGAACAGTAAATGTTAAAAAAAATATTATAAAAGACATTAGGGTTGTCATTGTATTCTAAATAATTTAATTTTGTATCTAGATTGCTTTTAAAGCGTTCCAGCCGGCCTGCAGTTTTTGGTACAACAGTGATATTCTTTTTCGTCACTTGTTTACGCTGGTGTGGAAAGCTGACCATTTGGCCACAATGATCAGAGTCCAGGTTATTAATAATTTGCTTAGCCAGTGGTTTTACATTTGTATATATGTTATCAATACAGGTGGCCGAAGTGGCAGTTATTCTTGTCGGCTCCAAAAATAAATGATTTAAGTTGTATGATAGAAATAGGTTTTTAATTTTAGTTGACATTGTGGAATTTTCTAACAAATTAATATTAAAATCCCGCAAACAATTATTGTTTTACCTACATTACGGACTTTATGTAATGTATTTTGATTTATGTAATGTGTACTATCAAGTTAGTCAGGTAAGCTGATGATGGAAGGTACAATTCCTCAACTCCTGACGGTTAAAGAGTTGTGTATTTGTACTTGCCCATATAATTACTTGTATTTATTATGGTTTATTGACTTTTCACAGTTACTGGGGTGTTTTGTACGAGAAAGGGGGACTTGTAAATTTGGATGGAGAATATAACAAAATAACAGATTTTTTCCATAACAAAAACAAAACCGAAATCCTATTGATATAAAAAAAATGATAATTATCAAAGACAGAGAACAACAACAAAAACAACTGTAAGGAACGTTCAAACTATAGAAATCTATCAGCAACAACAATAACGCATCAAAATTTTAATAGCATACAAAGCGACTGTTAACGACGTCTGCCCGCATGTGTCTGCCACTTTGGGTTGGATCGCTCAGCGCGAGCGCCGCCCACACCCACCCGCACTCGCGCCTTGCGTCCGACCGCAGCGGGCCTGCACCACCCTGCACTCTGCATGCAACATACCTATGGCTTGGCACCGACTTCAAATAGACAGATAGGCAGCACATACATTTAATATTTTAAATAGATTAATAGGTAAGTAATAGGTTTAGACAAGAATTATCACATAATAATATGTAAAAATTCATATTTTGTAATAAATAGGTTATAGTGTAGGTACTTATAGAATATAAAATAAGTCTTTAAATGTAGGTAACATAAGTAAGTAAGGTTTTGTTTGTTTAGATATGATAATCATGAATATGTAGACACTTAAGCTATTTTTATCTATTAAATTAAGTTTATTTTTTGCTTTTTAGTGAGTTTTTGATTGTGTTTTTTTTATCTTATTTGTGTTTTTTTGAAGTCGGTTTATTTTTTTTATTTAATTTTTATTTTTCGCTTTAGTTATAATCTTTTTTTGTCTTTGACGCTGCAGTTTTTATTCTGTATTTTTTTTTAATTTTAACGCAAATTTTGTTATGAACAAATTACAAGTCGGAAAAAGTTGATCGAAACAAATTGAAATGAAAATGCACCTGACTCGGATTGTCAGAAGGGTGCAGGTTCGAATCCTGCTCGAGGAAATTTTTAACATTTTACAATTTTCAAAATATTGATCTAAAGTTTTTAACAATATTTTTATTATTTTACACATTTGTCTATCTGTTCCGGTTTCCTCTTGTCGAGGTTCTCAAATTCAACGGTCAGCCCTTAGTAGGTACCTACATCCGTCTGAAAATCAGCTTAAAATGTATACAGATAGCGTTGCGAATGCCGTGAATCGTGAACATGCCGAGCCGGAGACTTTTTGCAACAATGTTACATTGCACATTTTATATTATTTTGTATGACTTTTATGTCACCCTCTTAGGAAAAAGGGTGTAATGTATGTATGTGTAATATATACAATACGCGGCAATATTTTCCCAGCGGAGCGGGGTAGGCTGAGTTGGCAGAGATTACGGCTTACGATTTGCTACGATACTATTACACATTATTTAGCTTTATCTTATTATTTTTCATCCACGGTCGTTGGTGTTCTTTCCCTGACCTTTTTTGTGTGTTTTGTGTGTAACAGTGTCCAAAATAAATAATTTAATATGATTGGTATCAGCTACAATAGCGGACTCCGTCGCTTTACCAGTCTAAAGGTTAAAATTTTCAAAAAAAAATAAATTGACTCCAAAATAAACAGAGAAACTAAAAAGAACAAAATAATTGTGTTGTCTTGAATTAATAGAATTATAAATGAAAGCCCTATAATAAGTGAGATTGACTTTATTTAACTAACTTAATCTAACAGTACAATCGGTAATGCACCCGCCATTATTATTCGAAAAGAAGAAAACGCAGAGAGCGAACACAACGCATAGATAGTGACAAGTAGCTTTCATCTTTTGTGAGCACAGAGTATAAAACCATTTCACATAAACTCCAATACCCCGGCTCAAGATCAAGTCTAAATTGTATACAATTAAAATGGCAAATTAACTTGAACTTGCAATTAAAAAAAACTTAATAACTAGCAACACTTTTATTATGTCATAATGACATTTACATTGACAAATGTCAAATGACATCTAACCTCTAAATTCAATACAAACATTAACAAATTTTTAACTTGATAATTCTAATACAAAACTAATCCGGTGCAAAAATAATCGTGTTTAATTTTTGACAATGATTTTGTAAGTACACACATCAAAAGTGTCTAGGGATCAACATATATTTTTGCAATAACTTTTCTCCTGATTGATATTAATTAAAATTTTCTTTAAGGATTCATCAAATAAAGTGTTTTCGTTTGTCTAGCTACAGTAACGATAAACCAAGTCACCTTTGCATTAATAAAGAAATTTGCCATTTTCCTAATAAAGGGATTTTTGACATTTGAACCACTAACATTAAAGTTCGAAAAAAAGACTGAAATAACAGTTTTCTTTAAAATTTTATTGGGTAACTTAAACAATTAATAATCCGTGTTTCTACCGCGAACACTAACAACACAAGAACATCGGTTTGGCATACTCAAAATGAGTTCATCCAAATCACGCTGTGGAATGGCCGCCCATGTTCGTTGCAATAACAAAAAAAGGTCTTCTTGCGACTGATTCTCCATATTCGGCAGAGCTCTTCTCTGTAGCATATCCCATGCATGCTCAATCGGGTTCAAGTCTGGCGACTGAGCAGGCCAGGGCATGACATTGATGTTAGCTGCGGCGAGAGTCTGTCTTACAACTCTTGCGGTGTGCGGTCGTGCATTATCATGCATTATCTGAAATAAGGGACCGATTTGCACTTGTAGAGGAACGATGACGTCTGATACAATCGTCTCAGCATAAATTTGAGCGTTGAGGTTGCCTCTGATCCAAATCAACTCAGTTTTTCCGCCGATCCAAATACCCGCCCATACCATGATGGTTCCACCACTATAAGGATGGACTTCCTGGCAGGATTTTAATCGCTGTTGGCGTCCAGGGGTTCTCCAGTGTCGTATACGTCTTGTATCCGGTCTCATACCAAAACGAGACTCATCAGAAAAGCACACGAAACGCCATTGTTCTTCTGCCCAATTTCTGTGTTCAAGAGCCCATTGATATCGAATCCTACGATTGTGCATTGCTATAGGTGGTACCCTTAGCGGTCTTCGGGAATGAAGGTTCACTTCATGCAAGCGGTTTCTGACTGTTTGGTCGCTAATTAAGTTCCCTGAAGAGTGATGAAGCCTCACGGCTAACATCATGGCGGTTATTGTTGGAGCTCTTCGAGTTGTGATTTGAATGTATCGGTCTTGTCTCCGTGTGGTGCAGCGATACCGTCCTCCATGGCGCTCAGCCACGGTACCAGTGCTTCGGTAACGTGTCCAAAGTCGACTGATAACACTCTGACTTATATTCAGAGCTAAGCCACAGTACGTTGCCGGGAACCAGCTTCTATCATTCCCACGGCTCTGAGCATTTCTTCCCTGCTTAAATGACGTCGCCGCTCCATAATAACGTTGGTTTTAATCAGTAGTAGGGAAACAGTAGCACTAATAATGTCTTCAATGCGTTGTATGTTTTTATAGGGAAAATATTGACAGCTGATTTTTATCTTTTACTAGAAATTGATTGAAAGTTCCTGTTTCAAATTATGAAATGAACCAAAAAGGATCCATATAAATTTATAAAATCATAAATTTATTACAAAGCCACATCTCAATCTCAAGAAATCCGCATAAAAATGCTTGATCCCTAGACACTTTTGATGTGTGTACATTCTGTGTACTAAGTATCGGGAATTGTTCAATAAAACAAAAAATACAAATTATTCATCTAAGTAAATTTAATTTATCGCCTTCAAAGTAAGCACCATTGCTTGCAATACAACATCTCCACCGCTTCACCCAGTCCTCCATACATTTTTCGTAAGCTACTTGCAGTATGGCCTTCAGCTCATTCAGCGAATTTTCTTTTATGGCTTCTATCGACTCAAAACGTTTTCCTCGAAGTGGTAATTTTAACTTGAGAAATAGAAAAAAGTCAGACGGAGCCATATCAGGTGAATACGGTGCTTGGTCGAGAACTTTTGTTGAATTTTTCGCTAAAAACTCTTTCACAATAATGGCTGTGTGTGATGGTGCATTATCATGGTGCAGCATCCATGAGTTGTGTTGCCACAAATCTGGACGTTTTCGGCGGATACTCTCACGCAAACGCTTCATGACGCCTAAATAATATTCTTTATTCACTGTTTCTCCCTCTGGAAGGAATTCGGAGTGAACCACACCACGGTAGTAAAAAAAACTGACAGCATCACCTTGATTTTGGAGCGACTTTGCCGCGGTTTTTTGGGTTTCGGCTCGTTTTCAAGACGCCATTCTGAAGACTGTTGGCTTGTTTGCATGTCGTACTCATAAACCCATGTCTCGTCGCCAGTTATTATACGTTTCATAAAAGTAGGATCCGAAGAAGCTCGGGAAACCATGTCTTCAGCAACATGTATTCGCTGCGCTTTTTGAACAAAATTGAGCTCCTTTGGAACTAATCGAGCGGCGACGCGTTTCATGCCTAAAATGTCAATGAGAATGTTGTGGACGGACTTAAAAGATATGTTCACCTCACTAGCCAATTCTCTCAAACTCATACGTCGATTTTCGAGCACTAGCTTCTTGATTCTGTCGATGTTTTCTTTGGTCGTAGCGGTTGAAGGTCTACCAGAGCGAGGCAAGTCTACTACGTCTCGGCCTTCTTTAAAAGCCTTGTACCATTCATATGCCCTTGTTTTTGATATACAAGATTTGCCGTAGGTTTTTTGCAACATTTTGAGCGATTCTCCACATGAAATATCATTCGAAACACAAAATTTAAGGCACACTCTTTGTTCAACAATATTTTCCATTGTAAAAATCGCCGAGGACTCAAAACTATGACCAACAAAAAGTGGAGTTTTAAACAAAGTAAATGACAGATCCCACTCAAATTTCGCACGGTAAATCAGTACAGTGCTACCAACATGCAGTAAAAAAATTAAAACGAACTCTTTTACGCGGGTCTTTTTATTGACATATTCCCGATACTTTTTACACAGTGTAGTATATCAGCTTTATTATCGTCATTTGAAACATATTTTAAAGTTAATAAACCTCTGTTTACAATTTCTTTGATAAAGTGTACTTTAATGTCTATATGTTTGGATCTTACGTGTTACGAAAACAGTAAACTGTTTTCGTAACTTTCTATCATGTTTATTGTACTTTGGTTATCAATTGACAAGTTTGGTTAACAATGAACAAGTGAAGTCTTTATCACATTGCAAATCTCTTAACACTTCTCTAATGAATACTATTTCACTTACAGATAATGCTGCTGCAATATACTCAGATTCCGCTGTTAACAGTGCTACGGAAGTCTGCTTTTTGGAGCTTTTTTTTTTATACTAAGCCCGGCAAATGACCCCACTTCACCTGATGTTAAGTGGAAATGAGGTCCAGGCGCGAGGACAACTGGTGCAGCGTAAGAGACGTAGCATCAGTCATCCTCACTCTGCCGGCCCACAAAGTGCTTCTTCACGCCTCGTTTGAAGGACCCTATGTCATAGGTAGGAGGGAATACGTGTGCTGGTAGACTATTCCATCTTTTGGAAGTGCGGCAAAGAAACGAGTCACCAAATTTCTTTGTGCGAGATGGAATGTTAGAGACTGTAAATTGGTGACTCCGCAGAGCAGCACGCGTACTCCTATGGAGGAAGGGAGAAGGAGGGATGAGGTCAAAGAGTTCTTCAGAGCACTCGCCATGGTATAAACGGTAAAAGACGCTGAGTGACGCAATATCTCTACGCAATTGCAAAGGCTCGAGAGTTTTAGTGACCTCTGCATTGCCGATAATGCGCACAGCGCGGCGCTGCAATCTGTCCAAGGCATCGAGAAGGTACTTTGCGGAGCCGTCCCAAAGGTGAGAGCAATACTCCACGCAAGACCGCACCTGTGTCTTGTATAATAGACACAACTGATCAGGCGTGAAGAATCGCCGCACCTTGTTCAGGACACCGAGTTTACGTGAGGCATTTTTAATCACGGTTTCGATGTTGTCCTTTTGGTTCAGATCGCAGCGGATATCCATACCGAGCATGTTAATACTGCTCTGCAGGCCTAGAGATGTACCCTGAAGAGAGGGAAGGGGAAGGAATGGCGACTTTTTCGCTGTGAACGCGCACACCTGTGTTTTCTTGGCATTGAACTCCACCAGATTATCGGAGCCCCATTTAGAAATGAGGTCCAACATCCGATCGAGCTCAATGACAAGATTTGCTCGCTTCATTTCGGTGTCTACCCGCCCAGCCGTTGGGTGCCCGTTATATCCCCCATGCACTGTGCTATCATCTGCATAGCAATGAATGTTTCCAAGAGGAAGCATGTCATTGATATGCAGAAGGAACAGCGTGGGGGATAGAACGGAGCCTTGAGGAACACCAGCGTTCACTGACATGAACCGCGAAGCGCATCCATCCGAAAGGACACGGATCCTGCAGGCTCATGCAGGAAGCTGGCAATCCAGGTACAGAACTGAGCGGGCAAACCGTATGCCGGGAGCTTGGAGAGAAGAGCTTTGTGCCAGACCCGATCAAAAGCCTTGGCTATGTCAAGGCTAACTGCCAGTGACTCGCCACGCTTGTCAATAGCCTCACCCCAGAGATGTGTGACGTACGCTAGAAGATCACCCGTTGACCGTTTTAACCGAAACCCATATTGACGATCGTGAATTAGGGAGTGATCTTCTAGGTATCGAATAAGCTGTTTGTTCAATATTCGTTCTAGGATCTTACACAACACTGAAGTTACGGCTATAGGGCGGTAATTAGTCGGATCTGACCGATCCCCTTTTTTAGGGATCCGTTGCACATTAGATTCTCTCCAAGATTCCGGCACACAACCCGAAGAGAGCGAGAGACGGTACAGACGCGTTAACACAGGGGACAACTCCGCTGCACACATTTTCAGGACTATTGCTGGGATGCCATCAGGACCGTTAGCTTTCCGGACATCGATTGACTGCATTTCCGCACGGACATCACACTGCCTGATTTTAATATCAGACATTGTGTGGCCACAGTGAGGAATTGAGGGTGGCTGTGCATCACAGTCATCGATCCGGGAGTTAGCCGCAAAGAGTTTGGCCAGGAGATCGACCTTTTCCTGCGGCTTGTGAGCTAAAGTTCCGTCATGACATCTCAGTGGTGGCAGCGAGGGTTGGCAGAAGTTGGATTGCACGGCTTTGGCCAGACGCCAGTAGCTACGGCTGCCCGTAGGATGCGTCAGGAGTTCTTGGCCTACTCGTGCAACACGCTGGGCATCCGCTCTAATGTAGGCCCTCTTATACGACTTGGTGGCATTATTATAGGCTGCTTTTAGCGAGCGAGTTTCGGGAGCCCCATGAGCTTTACCTCTGATCCAAGCGCGGTATGCCGTCTGTTTGCTCTCAACAGCGCTGGCACACTCGCGATTGAACCAGCGGTTGCGTCTGCCTTTGCTGATGACATAGGAGTGTGGAATATAGTATTCCATTCCTATTACTACGAGTATCTCATCAGCAACGGCAGTGGCGCTAGCGGTCGGGTCCTTCCCACTAAAGCAGCGCTGCCTCCAAGGGACGGATGCAAAATACTCCCGCATCCCGTCCCAGTCTGCCGACGCGTAGTGCCAAATCTGGCGTTTCGAAACCGCTGTTGGCGGGCGCGATGCCAAGGGCACTGTGCTGGATATCAAGCAGTGATCCGAGGAACCTAAAGGAGCTCGAATCTCCACCCGGTATCCAGCTGGGCGACTCGTCAGCAGAAGGTCGAGTAAGGAGGGCGCATGGCCAACTATGTCTGGGATCCTGGTAGGCTGGTTCACCAGTTGCGTCAGGTCATGCGTGAGAGCGAATGCGTGGGCAGTTCTACCAGCATGGTCTGTTTTGGAGGAACCTAACCACAACTCATGGTGGGCGTTGAAGTCCCCCAAAAACACCAGTTCCGCCGATGGAAACCGCTCCTGCGCATCATCTGCTACCCGACTAAGATGTTCAATTAGTCGAGTTGTCTCCATGTCGCCGTTATGGGATCGGTAGACGCAGACGTAGACACGGCAATGAGAGCCTAAGTCGACGTGTACCACTAGGAGGGAGAAGGAAGGGTCCTCCAGACAGCGCAGACGGCGACAGCAAACATCCGCCCGAACGAATAAGCAAACTCCGGCTTTGGCTTTGAAGGATTCTTAAAGCACAAAGCCGGGATAGTTCAGGTAGGTGGTGTCAGCTGGGCGGATTATTTGCGTCTCCGTCAGGAACAACATTGCTGGCCGTGCCGTCTCAAGATGGTGGTGGACGGCATTGAGGTTTGCATGGAGTCCGCGGATGTTAGCGAACTCCACCTCAAACGGTAAGGTTGTGGTGGGGGTGTGCACCGCTGTAGAACCAGTTTTGTTGTTAGGCGCTGTCATTTTAGGAGTGGAAAGAGAGAGGCGTGAATCGAGAAAATGATGCCGCGATGCGAATGGTCAAAGTGTGGTGGCCTGTTTCCCCAGGAATTTGCCCACAGACGAGTATTATTAACCTGTCGAACGGAAGGGCCCCCGAAGCCCCCCGGGAATGGCCGCCGGGACCCCGCCTTCCGGTCACTAACCGGCACGACGGACTACCCCGAGATTATGCGTGGCATGGTGAGGCAGCCTCACGAGCTGGTTAGGCTCGCTGGGGCCCCTGTACTGTGCCACGAGCGGCCAGCGGGACAACCGTTTCTACGGGTCTCCCTGGTCGGCAGGTTAACGAAGTCCTCCTGGCACTGGTTTGACGGAGCCTCCACAGACCAAATACATCGCAGCATCATTCTCTCGAGCTCTGGTTGTACGCTGGCTGATCCCGAAACGCGACCGACAAGCAGTCACTTGACGGGTTTTACACCACGCGTACGGTGGTCACCAACCAGACGGGTCAAGCTCTACCACCAGTGGAGCAGATCATCGCTCGAAAGAGTCCGTTAGTCGCTTCTTACGACACCCACCGGACGGAGAGAGGGGCGGCGATTGGTATTCTTTCTCCGTCACCGCACGGATAAAAAAAAAAAGCTCCAGCTGACCAAGTTGCCCTGATGGAATATTGCAACGACGCTAACACTTTCTCTGTCCATTTGTTCACTTCCCCACTCTGAATCTGAAAAAACCTGTAAAAGATTATTGTTATTATTGTCTTCTCTTCTATAAACTAATCCTTTTTCTATTGTCTGTTTTAGTGTCGGGCGATTCATGTATCGGCTGAGAAATCCTGTTGCATATGCTATGTCCGGCCTGCTGATTGTGGCTAAATACATAAGTGACTCTATGAGTTCTCTGTAAGGGATGTCATTTAATACTTCTTCATTTTCATTTATCTTCAATCCAACTTCCATAGGTGTATTTGAACCCTTGCAGTCTTGCATATGATATTTTAATAAAATCTTCTCAATAATTTGTGTTTGTTTTATTATCATGCCTTGTCTAGATCTTGTTATTTCCAAGCCTAAAAATTTGCTGATATTTCCCATATCTTTAGCTTGCTATTGTTCTTTTAATTTTTTTATAATCAATTGTCCAGATCTAATAATTAAGATATCATCCACAAATATTATTATGTATACATTTGGTCCTGTATATAGACAGAAATCACTAAGTGATTGCTTAAATCCATTTTGTGTAAGAAAACTGTTCAGATTTTCATTCCAACAACGTGGAGCTTCTTTCAAGCCATATAAAGCTTTTCTTAGCTTTAAAACTTTTCCTTGTTTTCCGTTTTCTAGCCCTTCAGGATATTTTATGTATATGTTTGACTTTAATTCACCATTTAAGAAAGCTGTAGGTATATCTATTTGTGTGATAGGCAAATCTTCCTGTACGGCCTTATTTAAAAATAATGTTATAGTGGCCATTCTGGCGACTGGCGCATATACATTTTGAGTGGTCTCCTCTTGAAAGCCTTTAGCGACTAACCTCGCTTTCTTTGTATTGTCTGCCTTTGTTCGGAATACCCACTTTGTATCAATAGCTTTGTGCTCCATTGGTAAATTACTTTCTTCCCATGTTCTTAGCTTTCTGTGTGCTTCTAGTTCCTTCTCTATAGCGTCTTTCCACCCTTCTTGTTCAATAGCTTCTTTATAGCTTATAGGATCTTCTGATATTAGTGCATAGGCTATATTTGTCATGACATAGTCATCATATTTTTTAGGTAAGTTAATTGGTCTTCTTTGGCGTTGATCTTGGCCTTCCTCTTGTTCTGTATTCACATTTTCAGTTCTTGCAGTTTCAGCATTTGTCAATTGCATTATACTCTCATGAGACTTAGAAGTATCAGTTTCCTTGTCTTCTTCATCATAGACAACAGTATGTTTAACATTCTCTTTTTTGTTGGATATGTAGTCTGACTCATCAAATCTAACATTACGTGACTCAATTGTCTCGTTTGTTCTTGGATCCCATAGTCTATAACCTGATCCACAGTATCAAATCATGATCATGGGTTTTGCTCTGGGTTCTAGTTTGCTCGGTCTTGGAAAAATCATACCCCATGCCTTGGAACCGAAAACTCTTATTTTTTCTAGGTTATTCTTGCCATACCATAGTTTAGCTGGCGTGTCTCCTCTGAGTGCTTTTGTAGGAGATCTGTTTATGGTTTGAGCTGCGCATCTGATAGCCTCACCCCATAAATGCTTCGAAAGTTTTGTTTCTAGTAGCAATAGCTCTTACTCTGTCAGCTAGTGTTCCCGCCAAGGCCGGGACGCCAATTAAAATAAAACCGCCATCTGTATGGCGGTTGATTCAACGGTTGGTGACAACCGCGTCCGCCGGCCCGCCGCGGCGCCACCGCTGCGCGACTCGCTGTCGCTCGCCCCGTGACGAGATCGCCCGAGTTCGTCGCCAGCTACCGCGCGCGCACGCAACAGCCTGACCGTGAAATCAATTATTGTGAACCTAACAAACGAAGTGAACGCCTAAATGCCTGTGATTGAGTGACTTGAAGTAATCGCCCGTGGCCAGCTCATCTCCCGGTTCCTGCGTTCCCGTACAGCCTGCTCCCGGTAAGTCCCGCTTCCCTCATCCATTTTCTGCTGTATTTGGCTGTGTCCTTTGACCCGCGGATACAGCTAGTGTGCGATTCATTCTCTCACAAATCGAATTTTGTTGTGAAGTATATGACCATGTAATTTCCTGTATTATACCATATTCCTCATAGAATGATTTCAGTTGTTCGTTTACAAATTCTTTACCTCTGTCAGTTCTTATTCTTTTAACATTATTTCCATTATTCTTCATTATTTTAATGTATCTCATAATATAACTTTTTTCTTCATCTTTTAAATGAAGTAGGTGTACTTCCAAAAAGTGTGAGTAGTCATCGATAATTGTCAGGTAATACCTTTCTCCATCCTTACTCATGGGTGTGACAGGCCCTACAATGTCACAGTAAACTAATTGACCAATAGATTTAGTGCGTGGTATTGGGTGTTCAACAAATGAACATCGACTTGCTTTAGCTTCCATACATATTGAGCAGCGCTCATTGGACAATGGCAGTTCAAGTACTTTCATACTACCATAGTTTAGATGGCACATTCTCCTATGCCACGAATTCCCATCTGTCTCTTTTGTTAGTAATGCGTTTGTGTTGTTTAGATTCAGTTTCATGGTACATAATTTTCCATTACTTTGACCTTGTACTTTTATTTTACCATTAGTTATAAGTGTGCATTTCTTTTCAAATGTTACTGTCATACCTTTCTCATTAAGCTTTAATACTGATAATAAATTGTGTGACAATTTTTCCATTATGAGACAATCTTCTATGGTTACTTTTAACCCTTCATTTGATGTTTCTATTAATCTTCCTTTCTTTTTAGCTGATATTGTGTTCCTATTCGCTACTTGTATTTTTATAATTGGAATTTCCTGTATGTCTATCATGTACTTTTCATATTTGTTATTCACCATATGGTATGATGCCCCGGAATCTATAACAACAATGCAAACAAATTGGACAATTCCAGCGCTGTCACTAGCGGCTGATAAGCATCCTCCACACTCAACAGCAACTGACAAACCTTTTCTTTGTCATCCATCTTTACGCCATTCGATTCTATGTCTTATACCAATTTTTCGAATTTATTAACGTGCTCTTGAATATTGTCAATCTTTTTGCACTTCAGATTTATAAGCTGCCTTTTTAAGCATAAGCTGCTTAAAGTACTTCTCTCGGACCAAAAGGTACTTCTTCTTTGAAACGCACTTTTCAATTTTTCTATCATGTCGAATGCTGTGTTTGCGTCTGTCACGTATTCTAGATATTCGTCTGGTAATGCTTGTATGATCACGTTCCGCGCTTTTGCATCTTTCTTTGTTGCGTCGAGATCTTTGCCATCAATCTTGGTTTTGATTACATTTTTGATACCTTTCTCATCGAGTGCAATCTAGATTCTAAATAGCCAGTTTTAAAAATTTCCACTTTCTAATTGCGGGTCGTGTATTATAGTGGTAGTCATTGTTCTTATTTTTGTTTCTGAAATAAAAACCACTACCCCGAGACTAAAATATGAACACGTGAGACCTGTGACTTTTTTTTATATCAAAATGGCCATAGGCTGTCCACTGTTATATATTTTACTTTTCCTACTCTAGTCTGGGCCCATAACCTAATAGAATTATAAATGAAAGCCCCATAATAAGTGAGATTGACTTTATTTAACTAAATTATTCTAACAGTACAATCGGTAATGCACCCGCCATTATTATTCGAAAAGAAGAAAACGCAGAGAGCGGACACAACGCATAGATAGTGACAAGTTGCTGTCATCTTTTGTGAGCACAGAGTATAAAACCATTTCACATAAACTCCATTAGGAATAACTAAATTTAATCCCCACAGTTAAAATTATACTTACATACTTTTGAAGTCGATGGCAAGCCTTACAATATTTCCTGCTTTTGCCTGCATATAGTTTAATTAGGCGGTTTGCTTAGCATTATGGAAAACACGTAGACTTACAGGTATATTTAAAGAAGTGTTGGAAATTGTCTAGAAGAACACACAAAGGTAGGTACGTATTATTTTTGTTTATGTAATATTTTCTTATTCATTTAATTTTTATTGGCACCGTCTTCAAACTTATGTAAGTATGATTTTAACTGTGGGGATTAAATTTAGTTATTCAAGACAACACAATTATTTTGTTCTTTATATTACTTCACAGCAGCAACCCGAATCGGATGCTAACTTAAGTTCCGCACCCGCGACCGATACCGAAAATGAAAGCGTTCATGTATCTAGCAAACATCGACCACGGAAACGCCAACACGATGATGAGTTATCTGCATTTATGGCAGAAATTAAGAAATCTATTGATGCATTAACAAACCAACAAGTTTCACTGCAAGATAGTGTAAAAGGTATCCAAAAACAAAATGATGATATTATTAGATCAATGGATTTCATATCGAAACAATATGAGGAGATGAAGGGAATTTTTTTTAAAATGGAGTCGGAAGCAAGAATCCACTTAACTTATATCCAAAGCTTGGAGTTAAAGGTTGAACAACTGGAGAAAACCCAAAAGCAAGCTAGCATTGAAATTAGAAATGTTCCTCCTAAAAACAAAGAAATAAAAAAGGACCTTATACAGTTGGTGCAAAAAATAGGAGACCACTTTAACACCCGCGTGAATGAATCTCAGATTCGTGATGTCTTCCGCTTGAAAACTGCGAAAGCAGAGAATCAACCGATTATCGTGGATCTTACTACAGTTGTTTTGAAGGAGAACTTATTGAATTCAGTAAAAACTCATAATAAGTCTTGCAAGGATAACAAATTGCATACTGGCCACCTTAATTTACAAATTGACGGTCCACCGAAACCAGTTTTTATTAGCGAATGTCTCACCAAAATGACGAAAAAAATGTACTTTCTCGCTCGAGAGTTTAGCAAGAAAAACGGTTATGCGTTTTGCTGGACTGCACACGGAAAGGTGTTCCTACGCAAGAAAGAAGGTGCCCCATGCCGTCGCATTAACAACGAAGCTGATCTCCAGCAACTGCCTGTATTGGATAAGTGACTAAATTACCATTTGTTATATGATACTATTTTCTTTCTCAATTTATTAATTTCAAACTGCTTCCATTTTTGTTTAAAACATGCATGGTCTTCTTACAAATTCTTTATAATTTACTTTAATTTTTTTTATTATTCAATTCGTATTCAGAAATTTCTATTGTTACTAGCATATCATTCACAACGTAGCGTTTATTCAATATCTTGTTTAATGATTAATATGTCCAATGTTTACCGTGTATATTGTCACATTCAGACTCAACTCTGCACTCATTATTAGAAAAGAAAATTTGTTGCGCCTTCGGTTGCACACTTGAGATTTTTCAGTCACAAAATTCACTTCTCTAGCCGATGTATCTGACGAAATAGACTCTCTTAGTGTCTCCAGTGCAATTATTTGTAGCCCTGAATCCATCACGAACTACTTTAATCAGTCTCGAAAATCTGTTACTGTAATGCATACAAATATACGTAGCATAGGGTGTAATTGGGATTCGCTTAATGTCCTCTTACATAGAATTAGTGTTCAGTGTGATATCATTATACTCACCGAATGTTGGTTGAGCAAATCTACTAATGTGCCAACATTGAACGGTTACTTGTTATATGCGTCAAGCTATCAAAATCAAAATGACGGCGTTGTTATCTACATTAAACTAGACATCCAACATACTGCTGCCCAGCTAGCGCTAATTGATGCTAATGGTCTTGTTTTAAGGCTTGAAAATAAAATTGCTATCCTGGCTGTCTATCGATCCCCATCATATAGAAACATAGACAATTTTAGCGATAGTCTTGACGTTTGCCTCACATCCTTGCAGTCTGCGGGTACGTTGGCACTGATTGGTGATATTAATATTAATATCTCTCCGGAAAGTAGTGACTCTAATTATAACAAATACTTGGAGCTCATGGCTTTCCACGGTTTATTGCCCGCACATGTTATCCCCACATATGATAAGAACTGCCTTGATCACGTAATGGTAAGATCTGCTCAGTATTCAAGGACATTTATCCTGGACTCCCCTATAACCGACCATGCTCCACTTCTATTTCTCTTAGAATCTAAAATAAAAAGAAATAAGCCCCAGAGCAACTTTATAAAAATTGATTATCCATCTTTAATTCAACAACTTTCTGAGACTAACTTTGACCAAGTGTACAGTGCACCAGATGCAAATGCAGCAACTGAAGCTTTTATCAACATTTTAACCAAAGTCATTACTTGCTGCTCCAAACATATAACTGTTCCCCATCGATTTAGAATCATAAAGCCTTGGATGACCCCTGGGCTTGTACGCTGCGTAAGACACCGAGATAAATTACATAAACAATCAAAATCTAATCCAAAGAATGCAATTTTAAAGCTTACTTACACTAGATACCGTAACTACTGTAACAACCTTTTGAAAAAACTAAAGACCGAATATGAGAAAAATGAGTTCCAAAAAAATAAAAATAACCCTAAGGGTATGTGGAAGACTATCAATAAAGTTGCCAACTTAAAACAACGTAACCAATCTTCTTTTGAACTATTAAATCATACACATGATCCACAAGAATCGGTTAATGTTGTTAACGACTACTTTTCGGGAATAGGCAAGAATCTGGCAGACGCTATTCTTAGTCAAAGCGACAAATCCGTTCCTGATGCTATTAACTCATTCACTGAATCCCAATCTTCAAAGGACTCTTTTGCGTTGTTCGATGTAGATTACTGTGAACTAGAATCTATAATCACGCATTTGACAACTGATAGTGCTACAGGTATTGATAATATCTCTACTCGTGTTGTAAAAAATGCCAAAACTAGCCTTATTCCACCTTTGGTTCATCTGTGTAATATGTCTTTGTCCTCCGGTACTTTCCCGGATTCTTTAAAAAGGGCAATAGTACATCCTATATATAAAGGTGGCAACAGGAACAGCGTCGGAAACTTCAGACCCATATCAATCTTGACGGTGGTGTCAAAAATATTAGAAAAGGTGCTTAACAGTAGACTTATTAAATTTCTAGAACGGAATAATATTATTGCTAGCAACCAGTATGGATTTTTAAAGGGGAAGTCTACGGAAGACGCTACCTTGAAACTAACTGAGACTATAGTAAAACATCTAGATGATAAATTAAAAGTTGTTGGTGTTTTCCTTGACTTGTCGAAGGCTTTCGACACCGTCTCGATCCCTTTATTGCTGCGCAAAATGAATCTGATAGGTATTAGAGGAATAGCTCTAGACATATTTAATAGCTACTTATCTAATCGATCTCAGTGTGTTAAAGTGGGTGACTATGTCAGCAAGGACTCAGCGCTAGCTTATGGTGTTCCTCAAGGTAGTGTCTTGGGCCCGACGCTTTTTCTTGTTTACATCAATAGCCTGTGCTCATTATCACTGCCAAACTGCAATATCATTACTTATGCGGATGACACGGCATTGATTGTGAGTGGAAGGGATTGGGACCAGGCGAAGCACTACACTGATAATGCTCTCAGAGAAGTTATGCGATGGTTGGGAGTTAACTTGTTAACATTAAATGTTGACAAAACCCAATATATGACTTTTTCAATTCGAGCCGACCCCTTACCTCGTGATTTTTCAATTACAGCTCACGTTTGCTCATCGGTGGGTATATGTAACTGTGCTGAGTTAAGGCACACCTCAAATGCAAAGTATCTCGGTCTCATATTAGATACCAATCTCAGTTGGAAACTACATATACGTAACCTGACAAGCCGAGTTAGAAAATTGATTCCAATATTTCGTAAACTTAGATGTTCTGCAGACCGCAATACCCTGATGTGTGTATATTATGCTCTTGCACAGTCGTTAATACAATACTGCATTGTAACCTGGGGTGGGATTGGTATCAATACCCTGCTTCCTTTGGAAAGAGCTCAGAGAGCTATTCTTAAAGTAATGTTTGGTAAACCACGCAGATACAGTACTGAGCTTCTTTACCAGGAATGTTCTGTACTCTCAGCCAGACAACTGTTTGTTATGAATAGCGTACTACGCAAGCACAAAGTTCTGCCATACATTCATCCCAAGCGTAATAAAACCAAGGTTTGCCCAACGGTGTCGCATAGAACATCTTTTGCAAAGCGACATCACTATGTTATTGGTTCTTACCTTTACAATGCTGTGAATAAAGTCATTGATATCTACCCTTTAACGTTCCATAAATGCAAGGGAAAGCTTAAGGACTGGCTGTTGCACTTAAATTATGACGAAACTGAAGTAATCCTGCGCATTTAGACCTCTTTTTCATCTCACACTCATACCTACACGTAAACACACACATACTGACTGTGACAAATCGGAGTTTTTGGCTTATTTTTAAGCTTATTGCTTTATTTTGCTGATCTTTTTGATTTGTGTAATGAAACGCTACGAGATAAATTTACTTCATTGTGGTACACTGAAGATGGTGGAAGACGCAGGCAGCTGTGACCCAGTTTAATACTAGTACAGCTGCCGACGTTAACCTCTTGTTTGACTGTAAGCTTATGGCTTTATTTTGCTGATCTTTTTGATTTGTGTAATGAAACGCTACGAGATAAATTTACTTCATTGTGGTACACTGAAGATGGTGGAAGACGCAGGCAGCTGTGACCCAGTTTAATACTAGTACAGCTGCCGACGTTAACCTCTTGTTTGACTGTATACTAAAAGCATAAGAATAGGTTATGTTTGTAACACAGAATGGTAAAATAAATATATTATTATTATATATATTATTATTATTATTATAGTTTCTCTGCTTATTTTGGAGCCGGTTTATTTATTTTTTGAAAATTTTTATTATTTTATATTTTTTTGTGTAAACGCACCTACGTTTACACAGTAAACTAAATAAATAAAAGTAGTAGTAAGTAATAGTATAATGTTGTTTATTTGTCGCTTTTATTGGCTTGGTTAGTATATTTTTCAATTTAAAACATCTTAATGTCAACTGCTTATCATTTTGTACAAAATATTTTTTTTCTCCGATGCAGCGACGTTAATTCTTGGTGGTTTACAATTAGCTAGCATGCATTGTGGCGAACATAAATTGCTTAGCAACCACATTAAAGTTGGTAATCGCATAGCAAAAACCAAAAATATTTAGTATTGAGTAGTTCCGGTGGCCGTCTGTGGTCTTCATCAACAGTTCCACTTCACCAAATGATGCTTCCCGAGGACAAGTGCCCAGGTTATTGCAAATAATACCTAAATAGCTATAGCTGTGCCTATAATATTTGAAGAGTTCCCTCGATTTCTCAGGAACCCAACATCAGATATTGACCTGATGACTATGGGACCACCTGGAAGGTATACCCTTTTTGACAAAAAAAATATTCCAAATCGATCCAAGCGTCTTTATGTAATCGGGGAACATACATAAAACATACATATTTATTTCGACGAATTGAGAACCTCCTCCTTTTTTTGAAGTCGGTTAAAAATCCCTTGCATACCGCGCCGTCTATTTGGTACGAGCACGTACCCGGGCGGTCGGTGCGCTTTATACGAAAATCGCTGCAAAGTGGTAAAGCGACGGTGACCCCGACCGTACATGTAGACGCTTCAGACACCAGCAGGTCAACCTACCACAAAATGTACATACGAGTACATATAATCACGACTATTATCCCCGAAGAGTTAGTCAAAAACTAAGGCAATGAGGACCGCAAAAGAAGTCCTCTGCCATAGTCCAGTTTTCACCAAATAGCGACTGCACATGTGCTCAGCGTCAGAGGTGGTGAGCCCATCGCCACTCAAAGCTGTTGTTGGATGTCTTTAGTTTTTAGTCCGTTAGTCGCTTTTTACGAGACCCGAGGGGGTGGTAGTATTCTATCACCGCTACGTATCGCGTAGCGGTGATAGAATACTACCACCACACAAAATGTAAAATTTCTAAGTATACTTATTACAATTTAAGTTTATAACTTTCGTTTAAGAATTGATATTGACTAGAGAGACAGTGTTAGAGGTTTTAGGTAGGTTGGCCTGCTGGCGAGTGTACGTTAATGAAATCCATCGTAGCGAGTGCCAGTAAGGTCCGTAAGCTCCGTCCAAGATAGCTCCACACGCGTGAAGACTGACGCTCGGCAAAAATCGTACCAAGTCCCTAGAAAAATGAAAAACGCTCACCTGTCTATTAGTAATTTGTCGTACAATGCTGTGTACTGGGCCGATTGCTAGTGAAAAATACAGCAGCGCGCGCGCATTGTACGTCGAATCACGAATAGACAGAGAGCACAGACCGTGACAGGAGTGAGCGTTGCCATTTGTCTAGAGGGCAAGAACCTTTGACCTAGATAATAGAATTAAAAGAAGAAGTGAGCTATCCTATCCGAAGGTAAGCTGCAGCCGGTTATGTCACCTCTTACATTCACTAGGTTTCAACAAATACCTGGCTTCATCAATGAGCTCATTCACGTGAACCAGACAAACCTGATAACCATTTTAAATACTGTTTTCAGATGCATTGTTTTTAAAGTGGGGATATTTGTTTCCGTCTGGTTCTGAAGCCCTCACAGAAAAGAAGAAAGAGGTCTTCTGTTCTGTGGAAGCCGTCAAAGCGCTAGCTAGTTTGCTTTTATAGTTTTTAATATGACTAATGTGCGTTTGCGACGTTTTCCATACAGCAGGTACCACATACAAGTTATTGATATTTTGACCTCGCTATTTTATTTTCTCTTTATTCTTATTTTGTATTATATTAATAATGCTTTGTTGGCGTCTTTTGACGTTTTTCTATGCTACGTTTCTTTGTGTCAAATACAGATTTCGTTTCTTTCTTTACTGTTACAAATTTGGGATAAAGCGAAGCGAAAGCGCTGCTTACATTACATACATATGGCAGCACAGTGAACCGAGCTCTGTAGTCTTTTTTCATGTTACCTAAAAGTACTTTAGTACAATATTACGATTTCAAATTAATAAAAATAACAAATTTTGTGTTTTAAATTTCATTTTCCACTTGAATGCCGCACTTGATCCGACTGTATGAACCTTAGAGAATTAAACCAAGTACCATGAACCTTTTAGAATATCATACCATAAGCAGTAAGGTTTCGAGTTTTATGCTTTATCTAACTTCAGATTAATATATTTCGTAAACAATATTCATAGCCAACAGTTAATATGTGTAAGCTATGGTTTGATATCATAATATAATAACAAATACAGTTTCATATAATTAGCAACGGGTAGTATTCAATTAAATTTTACGAAATCTAGTTCAAATAACCTTGCACTGATTTATTATCAATTACTTTTAAGCACGTAAAAATGTACTATAATGACTAAAGTTTCAACTCAGAATATTTTAAACCAATCAAATAAACTTTTATCATGTTTTGAGACAATAAACAAACAAGACATGTTTTAGCAATGTATTGGCCGCTGTACAAATATTTAGGAAGGTAATATCATTTCGTTTTAAAATTGTTCTAAATTCAAAGATTAAAAAATTAAATTTTTATGCTACTTTTTCGGGAGTGTATTGGCGCCATTTTTTCAAGTCTGCAATTACAAGTTGTTAAATATTTAATACTAGCTGACCATACAGAAGTTATCCTGTCTTAATTATGAATATTGAATTCGAAAAAAAAATTATTTTTTTTCTTATGAACCTTCTCCTGACAATAACAAACACAACAAAAAAAGAATTAGAGAAATCTGTACAGCCCGTCACGCGTGATGGCTTGACCAAGGAAAATAGGGATTCATTTTTATCTAATAGATTATTTATTACAATGGGAAAACTTAAAAGTTGCCATTCTTCGACAAGAAAAATTATATATGCACTTTATGAACGTGATTGGTCTTACAAAAAGATTGCTGATCATATAAAATGTACAATAACCATTGAACAAAAACTAAATTTATTAACGCGGTCAATCACTTTAAGAAATTTCACACTACCATTATCGTATCTCGAAAACCTAACACTCGGAAAACGACATCTCGAGAGGATTCTATGATTGTTCGATCACCAAAGGCTGATTAATCCCTTTAGGGACTCAGAAACGATAAGAAGGGAAGTTTTTGGCAGCAGGCAAGGAGTTTCCGCACGTACAATTCGTAGACGATTAAATGATGCTGAATTATTTCAAAGAGTCGCTCGGAAAGACAGCTCGTCAACAGGCAGCACCGACGAGCAAGACTGGATTTCACTCGAAAGTATGGCAGCTGGACGGAAAATCAATGAAAATGTATTATTTTCTGATGGGTCAAAGTTAAATAGACTGAGTTCTGATGGTAAACTGTATGTGCGACGTCCTGCAAAGCAAGCGTTGAATAATAAATACACCACAAGACAACTAATGGGCTGGTCATATTAGCTACAGGACCGACCACCGCTGGGGTGTTCAAAGTAGAGTGGAGACCGCGACTCGGCAAACGTAGGGCGCCCTCCAGCTAGGTGGTGCGACGACATACGTAGGGTGCCTGGCAGCAGTTGGATCAGAAGAGCCGAAGATCGGGCTCAGTGGCATGCATTGGGAGAGGCTTATGTCCAGCAGTGGACTAACACGGGCTGATTATGATGATGATGATGATGAAGACAAGTAAAGCATGTAGGAGGAAACATTAAAGTTTGGGGATGTTTCTCTTTACTAAGGTGTGGGTCCCGTGAAAAAAATTGAAGGTAATCTAGATCAATTTAAATACAAGAATATTTTGGAAGAAACAATGCTTCCTTACGCCGAGGAGACGTTACCTGGATATTTCAACATGATAATTAACCCAAACACACTGTCCATTCTGTTAAAAAAAATCTTAGGCCGGAAAATAGCCCAGATCTCAATCCCATTGAAAAGGAGATCTTTCGGGCTCCATACATTTTTGGGCCTTTTCTGAAAGTGCCGGCCAACAAAAAATAATTGTACGTATAGTTAGAACTAGCTATTTGGAGTAATAGTTAATATGACACAAAAGTTGTAGGATTGCTCTGAGCCAAGTCATACAAGTTCGATGATTCATCATTTTCATACATTTATTGATTCCTAAAAATGCTGGGACTGGAAAACATAAAATAATGATAGATATTGCTAGAACTAATGATCTGAAGCATTGTTCAGGAATCAAAAATGTATGAAAATGATGAATCTTCGAACTTGTATAACTTGCCTCGGAGCAATCCTACGACTTTTGTGCCATGTTAACTATTTCTCCAAATGGCTAGTTCTAACAATACGTACCATTTTTTTTGTTGGCCGGCACTTTCTGAAAAGGCCCAAAAAAATTATGTCCTTTGTGGCGTGAAGTGAAGAGGAGCGTATCCGCTAAAAGAACAATAATCTAAACGAGCTTTACGATGCGTTTGTGGAATTGTGAGACGTCATTTCTATTGAAACTTGCCAAATTCTAATAGCCTCGATACCTCGTCGATGCAGTGCGGTACTTGCAAACAATGGTTATCCTACCAAATATTTATTTTGATTTTTATAAACTATGCAGTGATATCTCCCTACATTTACGTTATACAATTCATTATAAATCATCACTTAGTATCCTTATTTAGAAACTGGATTCGAACCCTGGTTTCGAATGTGGCCGAAGCGGATTAAACGTATTACAACATGAGTTATCGAACTTTTTATTACGTAAAAATAATTTAAAATATCATATGGTTAAGTAAGTCGGGTAAGTGAGTATGTTAGTGACGTGAGTAGTTCATAGCATTAATAAATAATAAAAAATAGGTTATTAAATAATTGAAATATAAATAGATTTCATACATTGTTTTCGGTACGAGCCGTTCTTAATTCTATGACCACAACTGGGGTGACTTTTGGGTGAGTGCTCCCAAATCGCCCCAGTGGCGGTGGGGCAGCTGGAGCTTGGCGCACCTATCGTGGTAGCCAAAGAAGTTGGAGAGGAAACCACACCAATGGAGTGTGGTGGGATCTCCTCGCCAGATCCGAAGATGTCATGGGGGAGCTCGCCTTGGACGAGCTGCTTCACTTCCCAATATGTTCATTTCCCATGATGACCACTTAATAAAAACTAAGCTAACTAACTACTAATTGTTTTATAAGTAGCCTAAAAGTGGATGTTTTATACATACATACAGACACACATAAACAAAGGGTTAGTGATAGAGACTATAGGCAATCAGAACCGCAAAAAGCAGTGCACTGCCACAATCCATAAACAATTGCACATGTGCTCAGCGTGATTAGGGTCCTATCACCGCTTTATGCAGTTAGTCGCCTTTTACGACACTCAAGAGAAGAAATGGGTCGGTGGGTATTCTTCTAATAGTGAGCTTCCACCACACAGCTGGTTCACATCGCGTTCATATTAATATGAAGAGCGAGGTGCCGCATAAAAGCGTTTAGCCTGAATACGGGCCGTGCAGGATTACGCTGGCGATTCAGCTCGGATGCGCTGGATTGCCGCAGCATACACACGGCTGCCCGGAGGAACGGCAACTTTTATCGCGAGCATTTTTTTATAGATTACGAGTAAGCAAGCCTTCGTCTAAATCATGGTAAATGACGATATGACAGGTGTAATCGCACTTCAACCGGAACCGGATGGTGGGTTATGGCCCAATTTTCGTATGTGGAATGGCTAATGATTATAAAAATAAACACGTTTAAACAAGAAGAAGAATTTGTGTGGTACCTATTGAAGCTGCGACTCTTGATGCTCTAGTGCCAGTTCCGTGGTTCTCCAGGTGACCATTCGATCACCTTTAAGCGAGAATTTTTATGGCTTAATTAACCTACGGACTCTTGATGACAAACGAGGAGAGCAATTTTTCCACAACATTACCTACTCGTTTAGGTTTGCGTGATGAAATGGGGAATAAAAGTTGCAACAGGCACTTTGTCTACCTTCTTTGTTATGCGTACAACATTTGAAAAGCTAATGTTCATGAGACAAAGAGATGGATAGACTGAAGTACCTCACAAAGCTGAATACTCTCTAGGAAGAAACAAAGCGACCGTGCGTTGCGTCCATTACATAAGATAGCATATATTACAGCCCCTCTGCCTGTAAAGAGGCCCAATCAGAATGTTAAGATTTTTTCACAGCTTTCCCAACTAACATTTATAAAGAGGAGAAAGAACGTTACAGCATCTGCGATTAGATCGTATTTATGGTGATTTAATAGAGTTTGTAATTCAACGTATTTCTTTATCTCTACGATTTCATCAAAAACCTAACGGTTGGTCGATGGTGCCTGTAAAAATATAAAATTAGTGAAATGAGGATTGAAATATTTTTTGTTTAATTTCAATTTCAATATGAGATGTGTGGTAGCGGCTCATTACAAGAATTACTATAGACTGATCTCTTTCCTTGGGCGTCGTAAAAGGTGACTAACGGACTAAAGACCGACCTTCACCGCAATACACGCAATCGACTGTCATTCCATCCACATCACCTTGATAGATGGCGGTCTACTACTGTGCGTTTTTCAAGAAATTTCTTGACTCGAACTACAGGCAGCGGTATTTCCGGACCGTTACGACTTAGGGATTCAAAGAAACGAACCTATTCCTTCCTTAAGGGGAGGTATTTCGAGCGCTTCCCTCTCGTTCTCTCGACGGTACAACGGTAAGGGACGGGTATAACAGCGAAGCGGCGCGAATAATCGCGTTTTATATTTAAAAAAATTGATAGATGTAATAAATAAAAAACCATCGGTTATAATAACTCAAGTTATTTACGAGCTTCATTTTAGTAAATAACTCATAATATCAAATCACTTATTTTAAGTATAAAACCTGGAAAAGAAGATAAAATGACACAAAAATATGTAACTTTGTGAATTTATTCTATCGAGCCAACTTTATAAAATCGTGTTTCCATCGAGTGTATTTCACAGAATAAAGCCTCAACAATATTTCATAATTTTCGCAGATTTTAATTTTACTGTTTACTACTTCAAAAAGTAATTCTAAGAACGTGTTATTTTAATTTTTCACTAACACCAAGCCTTAAAGGCCGGCAACGCGTCTGCGATTCCTCTGGTTTTGCGGGTGTGGGCGGCGGCGGTGATTACTCTCCATCAGGTGACACGCTTGTTTGCCTCCTTCTTTAATAAAACAAAATACTGCATATAGTATATGCCATATACATCCAACAGCAAAGAGCGGCGATGGGTTTACCACCTGTCACGCTGAGCACATTTGCAGTTGTTCTTTGGCGAATCGAGAAGTATGTCAGAGAACAGGCCAGGTCCTCATTGCCTAGTCTCTGACTAACCTTTCGGAGAAAATAGATAGTACTATTAGTTATTCTGTGATAATAGTCGTGAGGAGCTAGAGGAGTGGAGGAGTTGAGGAGCTCGATGGCACAGCGGCTAGCGCGTTCGGCTTGCGATCTTGCCCGCTAAGCAACTTTCGCAATGCCGGGCCGCTGGATGGGTGACCGAATTTAAAACATCTTGAGCTCCTCCGTGCTTCAGAAGGCACGTTAAGCCGTTGGTGCCGGTTGTTGTAGTAAGATGACAGTCGTTAAAACCCACCAACCCGCATTGGGCCAGCGTGGTGAACTATGGCCCAATATCCCCACGTGCCATTGTCCACGTGGGAGGCCTGTGCCCAGCAGTGGGACGTTATAGGCTGATGATGATGATAATGAATAGTCGTGACTCTACGTATGTATGATATGTTGTTGTTCACTTAACAACTTAATGTTTTATGCGATTTCTTCTTGCTACAACCTAACGGATGGTCGTGGGGGCCAGTAAAGATATAAAACTAGTGAAACTGCTCACAGTGGGTTTGCAATATTTTTAATTACGTATTGCAATAAAAGCATGCAAGTCGTAAGCACTCCGTCCCCAACAGCCGTGTGTAGCCGAGCGAAGTGGGTCGAGAGCCGAGCCAAGCACACGTCCGTCGGCAGCACGGCACGCACACAGCGGCGCCGGCCTCGCGATCTAGGCCGAAAAACGCGCATGCGCACACACCACTAGATAATAGCCCTAACCTGCTGCCGCGATGGCGGATCGAGTGGTCCGAGCGTGTCAACGGAGCGATTCGTTTAACAACGTTTAGGTGTCATTTGCTGTTTAATCAGGACAAAGTTGGAGGAACAACTTTAATTTTAAAAGTATATACCTCTACCTTTAACAACTAACCCGCATCAGGCCAGCTTGGTAGGTTATAGCCTAATCTTCCTACGTGCTGTTGTCATATGGGAAGTGGGACCTTTATAGGCTGATGATAATGATGGAAAGTATCAAATACACCTATCTTCCATTCTCTATTTTTCAGCCTTTCTCAACCCACTGCTCGGCACGGGTCACTCTGTTTATGCCATTCTCCTCAGTCCTATTAGTGGTAGTACACAACACCACACACTATCTAACGAAACACGAAAAAAACAATGAATTTACATCAAAAATGTACACATGCCACATGGCATTATGATGTAAATTTAAACTTTTTAAATATAGAATAAAATCTATATAGAGTAGAGAATGCAAAAAGTTCAATAATAAAGATAAGTAAGTACTTATCTTTATTATTGAAATTTTTAGAATATTTTTTACAAAACTATAATTTTAAAATATTTGAATTAGTTATGAATTGTGTAAAGGAAAAAAAAATGTTTCCTGAAATGGCAGCTTTTTAACTATGCTGAACGGGATTTTTTATTATTAGCTATAGCCATAGCATTTATAAATGCCATTACGTCCTCCCGGGGTTAATTCTCATCTACTTCTGATCCCATGTCTTTATCATATTACTATGTATATGTATTAGGTACTGACGTACCTACTTAAAGTCAAAAGTTGTATGGAAATAAATATTATAAGTACCTACTGACTCATATATGAGTATTTTTGATTGGCACAGGCTTTCCTTGTATTAAAACAAGGAGCTAAGTATTTTAACGTACACAAAATTAGTAGAGGCAACAGTTACGGTATTGATGATTTGAAACAGACGAATTCTTCTGAAATTTGGTACCTAGATCGTATAAAAACATATTTAAATTGTGTGTAGGTATAAATATAACTGTAAGAAGTGTGTAAACGAAACCGCATTCTCAATAATTAAGTACATAAGTATTCAATTCCGTTTACAAACTCTTACGAGTCTTTACTTAACTTATTATTCATATTTTGGTAATTTATCCTACTACATAACATACCTACTAAAACACCATGAAATTGCGTTCTAGTGTCAATGTTTTCACATAGCCGGTTCGCGGCGTGCCATTGCAACCAACATGGTAAACATAATAGTCTGTTAGTTCACGCAAACCTTTTTTTTCGTACGTGACACCGTTCCGTGCGGCCTTACGTGGGTACAGTCGACCACACACTGCATTAAAGTAACAACTAATATAATCCGACCTGTATTAACTACGAAGTGTCTGCATTCACAGAGCTCCGCATGAACTGGATAAACGTCGCTGGTACTAGAGTTAATTCAAATGTTAAATATCAGCATCTACGAGTAAGTGGGTCGTTAGGCGCATGGTCATTTAATTATAAATAGATTTTACACTACTGCACAAGTGAGTGTCTAACTACTTAATACCTAGTGAAGGTACTCTGATAGAGTTGGCTTCAAATGGACTGTATACTCGTAAAGGTAGAATAAAACATACGTCAACTAAACTTTTGCTATTGCTGTGAGTTATACAATAATTCCTAATTTTTTATTAATTTAGTAATTTTAGAAACATTTACTGCTATTTCACAATAATAAACATTTTAATAATGTGTAGGCGCAGTACGAGCTGTGTGGTGGAGGTTAATAGAATACTACCGATCCATCCCTGGATATCGTATAAGGCGACTAAGCGAAGACTGCACATACACCCAACAGCATAGAGCGGCGATGGGCTCACCACTTGTCACGCTGAGTACATGTGCAGTCGCTATTTGGTGAAAAGTGGACTATGGCAGAGGACTGCTATTGCGGTACTCATTGCCTGGTCTCTGACTAACCCTTCGGGGATAATAGTCGTGATTATATCATGTATGTATTATGTATCATTTTTAAAATAATATTGCAAACCACAATATATCTGTAAAACATGTAAGCGTCAATCTTGCAATTTGTGCAAACTAGAGCTTAAAAAATGTTTTTGCAAGTAAGTAACCAAAATTAATTCATTATGGTATTTATTTAGAAGTAAGTGTTTTTACTATTCCCAACGTATGATTGAGATCAGTTTAGCTTTGACAAGCAATTATTGCTTTTAACCCCATGAGGAAAACCAGACACAATTAAAAATCAATTGTTTCGCGACCGCAGGTCTTATGATCCCTGACCTTACTACAGATTGTATGTTTGATGGCATGCTCTAAAAACAACCTAAGTAACTATTAATAAAAAAAGTAAAAAAGTGCTACTTATTTGATTTTTGTAAATTAATTATTTTCTTTACAAGCCCGATATTTTATCTCTAGTTTTATTATATAATTATAGGTTTAATTATTTTCAACGTCATATCCCTCATTCTCTAACAGTGATTTTAAAATCTGGGTCTCACAGACAGACTCACCAGGCATACCACACAACTTTATCCCACCAGGCATGCCGAGAGTCAAGAGTAGGTAATTACTGAATTTATCACCGGGCTCTTCCTGCTCTATCTTTGCCTCTGCATTTTCGAACCGTAATACAATCACGACGATTTGAAAATGCTACTAAGAGTGTACATACATATAATCCCGACTATTATCCCCGAAGGGTTAGACAGAGAATATGCAATGAAGACCGCAAAAGCAGTCCTCTGCCATAGTCCACTTTTCACCAAACATCGTCCGCACATGTGCTCAGCGTGACAGGTGGTGAGCCCATCGCCGCTCTATGCTGTTGTATGTATGTGCAGTCTTTAGTCCGTTAATCGCCTTTTACGACATCCAGAGGGAAGAGTATTCTTTCACCGTTACGCGACACGGACAAACACTGATATGTATAAAAATTGAAACTGTTTTCAGTGTTTAAAATTTTACTTAAGTATATTATAGCGTTAATTTTTATTGTTTTACCGTATGTTTTAGCGTTTTCGCTAAAACATAAAACATTAATCTATAAACGCAGCTCCATCTTAACCGAATGTTCCAATATTTGTAAAAATATTTCTTTCGGATCTCAGAGGTTAAACTTCTAAGATTTGATAACGCAATGTTGACCAAAAACATAAGCATCAAGCACTGACAAATTTCGACGGTTGAAAGCCAGACCTCGGTAGCCAAGTGGTTAAGGCAGCCGCCCGGAATTTTGGAAGGTGCGTGGTTCGATTTCCGCCTGAGGTTGTCGTCTTTTTTTTTCAGTGTTTAAAAAATTTTACTTAAGTACTTATATTTAAGCGTTAATAAAACGCTAAAATATAAAACATTAATGTATAAAAATGTTGTCATCATCAGTCTACTTGGACGCCCTATTGCTTGGCACAGGCCTTCTTACATGGCCCAAACGACATGGAGAGGTTGAGCCATATAAACCCACCGTGCTAGCACAATTCGAGTTAGAGGTTTAAATCACTTACGATAACAACCGGGACAAACGGCTTTCGTGCCTTCCTTACTATTACTTTACTTTTACTTTAGCGTCGTTCAAACGGACTATGAGCATTATGTATGTAACTACACTGGAAGTATAACCACTAACTGGCTTGCTAACTAACTCACATTTTTCAAAAGCCTACAAATTCTAACAAAATTTATACATTACCTACGGCCTTGTTCGTTTCGTAAAATGTAGGTCGCCACGGGGCGCGGAGGGGGACATCTATGGCTTTAACTCCGACTTAGCAAACGGACACTACTTCATTTAAAAAATAAATAGGAGGCATTTTATTCTTGTCCTGATAAACTATATAAGTAATTACTTACATTTAAGTTGCGATTGGTACAAACATAGGTGACAAACATTAAAACATTAGGAGACATACTTGGATCACATTTGGTCTAAGGTGACCTAATTTTACACGAAACAGATGTACTTCACTTATTATTGAATTGAAATGAAATGAAAATTACTCGTATTTGTCTAATTTTATTGTACAGACGAAGACGAAATTTTTCAAAACATTTTGAACTTTTAACATTTCTGTTTATAGAGGATCAATAAAGATTAGAGAAATTCGACACCTGACGTGTATATAAAAATTCTGATAATAAATTTATTTATTCCATTATTTAATATTTTCCACATTAATTTTGCAAGACTATAGGTAGTAGGTACATCACCATAGCTCTTAGAAATCACTAAGGTATCTTACTACCCACCACTAATTCAGATCCTACCATGAAGTACCTACGTAGGTACATTACGTACGTAATATTGGCAGAGATCATGGTTAAGTTAACATATTCGACAAAGTAGAAGAAGAGATAACAGCCATAAAAAAGTGATTACTTAATGAAATATCTATGGTTCAGCTAGTAACAAAATTGTACAAAAGTAAAAGAAAAAAAAAGAGTATTAGCATTGCTAGACAGGGTGCAATTGTTTATCTACATACCTACAGCGAATTCTGTTACGGTGAACGACCTTTAGGTAGCTACGAGCTAGTACAGAATTTACATTTATTGATAAGTTCTATGAAAGAGTTCTTTGTCCAAAGTGGAAGTGGGACGACTGTTATCGTCTATCGCAATTGGCAAATACCCCGCGAGTGACGTGCTCGCGGATTCTGACATTAGACTCCACTTACATTGTGAAATTATTAAAAGTTGACAGTTTTTTTTCGCCTGTGAAGCAGTTACCTTCCCCTTCCCCCGCCCAGCTAGAAAAGCTCGGCATGGAAAGGGGTGGCTTACCCACTGACAACCTAGTACCATCCGCTTTGTGCCACAAGGATAAATCGGGACCACGAACAGCAAGTACCCAGATCAGACCAACATTGTTGGTCTGAGGTACCCTGTTAGGTACTACTTCAATATCCTAGACCTGGAGAGATCTTATGGATAAAACGACAACGATCGCCCCGTGACGAGTATGCGCTACTCACAATGTTAGCGAACACGCAATGAAATTGTGGCATAGTGTGAGTTTTATATAGCATTCGATCACGTTAACGACAACGCTAATTTGTATGACGTTTCTGATATCCATTGTGTGTGTGATATTATTTGGAAAGGCCTGAGCATAGCAGTGGGACTTATTTCTTTTGCCTACGCTTCACAAGAATAAATTAATAAAAAATTATCAAAAAATATATGTAAGTCTAGGTACCCTACGGAAAACGGGCGTGCGTGAGGTATGTTGAAAATATATGTCTAAAATAGTTTTATGATGTTTACGCGAGCACTAACACGTTGAAATGAAACACTTTTTTACGGATAAAAACTATTTATTCATGTGTAATCTAATCAGTCTCCCTGTGACCACGTCAGGAATAAAAAACGCGAGTTTTAATCCGTAAAAAGTGTTTTATTTCATTATAAGTCTAAGTTTTTATCGAACGATTTTAAGGCTCTTGAGGGCATGTTGCTATTATTCGGTCATAAGGTAGAAAGGTACCTACATAGCGTACAACTGTTGCATAAAAACGCGAGTGTGCGCACCCGAAGGTCCACAGGCGCCAGCGTAAGCTGACCTGCTGCGCAGGCGAGCGCATTGTATCTCACAAAGAGGTGTGGGTCTCATTAAATTGGCCTCGCTGTATTTGGGACTGTGCAGAGTGTTTATGAGCGCCGGTCGTCTATCTAATTGATGTGCCTATGTGGAGGTTTGGGGCCCGCACGGGTGTATGGACGGATTAAAAAGTATCACCGCTTCTAGCGGAGTGACTTCTGTTTCATGTGCTATTTGGTTTAAAGTGTTTGCAGTTTGCAGATAGTGAAAATTGTGGTTAGGCGTAGGTACTTATATCATACACAACTTTCGTAACAAAACACGTTATAGGTATGTACCATTTTTTAAAAAGGAAATCCAAACCATAGGGCTTAGAAAACTGAAATTATGCGACCATCTTGGGACGAGCCATTTTCCTTTTTTACATATCAATATTTATTCTTGTTTTCATAGGATTAGGTTTTTTTGCAGAGTTGTACTACATTCTTTGTTATTTAATTCCCCAAAAATAGAAAGCAAAAAGATTTCTATTACAATCATGTCTAATGATTAACCTAGATTTATTCATTAGTCATTTATAACACAACTAGCGGCCCGCTCGCGCCTACGTCCACGCTAACTTAGAAAGACCGTCAGTTCAGCCATTTAAAAAAATATGTCTACAAAATATAAACAAAAACCATTAATAAGCTTCTGCGGCTCCGCTCGCGTAAATTTTTCGCTGGTTAAAGTAGCCTAAAACCGTTTCCAGGGCTCCATCTCTCTCTCTCTCTCTCTCTCTCTCTCTATCTATCTCTCTTTATCGCCTCTATTCTCTATTCATCAAAGTCATACTAACAACAAACAAACAAACTCACTTTCGCATTTATAGTATAAAACGGCTATGATTGTGTACTCCTATCGGTACTTTTCTGCCTTAAAACTATTTTAAGGCTATGATTGTGTACTCCTATCGGTACTTTTCTGCCTTAAAACTATTTTAACGGGACCTAACACGATTAATTTTTGTAAGTAAGTACATCTTGTGACCACGGCCGCAGCATCGCGGCAGAAACGTCAAGCAGTAAGTAGATATGTACTTACTTACAAAAATTAATCGTGTTAGATCTCGTTAAATTAGTTTTAATGCAATGCAACGCGATAGTTTAAAGTCTTATCTTTTCTGCCTTCCTAAACCATTATTAAAAACGTACATGCTAAATGAAATGCTTGATAAATAAATAGGTAATCTTTTTCCAATAGCAAATTACTTTATGTCATTCAGCTACTGAAATACTTAAGCCTATCGAACACAGGAACCTTCTTTTAAATGGATTGGTTGGTTCGGGTGTTCTACCGATGACCCAGAAAACTTAAGCAGCGGTTTCTCTGTGAAAGTATTAATACTTATATTTTTTTATTTTTTTAGGGAGTTTGCACATAAATGGAACTTAAGTTGTCTGACACTTTATAATGGTCAGGCCAAGGGGGTTACTCTTGAACGCAAACTCAATCTTAATACAATTATAAATGCGATTAATATGTATCGATATTGGGATAAGTAAAGATAATTCCGGAACGCCATCTCGATAATAATTTGTTCAATCAATTTCCACGCAATTTAATTCCAATGTGGCGCTATTTTCGCTTACAAAAGGGCCATTTGACATTTTTTTAGATTAGTGATAAGAAATTGATTAATGCAATTGTGTTTCAAGATTAAGCCTACAGGGCTTCCCAAGCTTTGTCACATAACCCCAGGGGTGGGCACAAAGCGATCCACAGAGATTGTCTGTCGGACGACACGACCGAGTCACAATATATTTAATACCGAGTAGTGTGCGCTATGGTCAGAAAAGCAAGCTTAATCTTCTTATTACTAACTAGCCAAGAAAGTTAAATAAATATCATTATTTATTTGTCTGTAATGCCATGTTTTTATTTTTGGTTTTAATGAAAAATATAAATGTTATTTGGAGTTTGGCTAGAGATAGGGGAGGGGTTGCAAAGAAATCGCAATCTCCCAAGGGCGTCATAGTTAAAATAAATAAATAAATTTTCCTACACTCACACCAATTATCTAGCCCAAAAGAAGCTTCGTTATGAAACTCGTTAAATGGTTACTAGACAACGGATAAACATACTTAAAATACTTAAATACATATTTATTATACATAGAATACACCCAGACCCGTGACAATTTAGAAAAACAATAATTTCTAAATTGACCCGACCGGGGATCGAACCCGGTACCTCAGAGATGGCGACACCATAAAAACCGGTGTACAAACAACTCGTCATAAAATAAGATTGGGAAGCCCTGATCTAGGCTATTTTCCGCACTCGTAGATGATTGTAATATCATCTTCAAGAGTTTTACCTAAGTACTTCTTACCTATTTAAAAAAAATGAAATTACAATTTATTTTGCGATACACTCATTAGTTTTATTTTCATTGAAGTTATTCTGCATAAAGTGTCTCTTATCAGACAAAGTATGTATATATGATTGCATTAACATACATTTCTGAGTAATTTGGTGGCATTTAACTTTGAATAGGTAAGCTTGTAAGACCCAAATTATTTTTTACCGACCTAGACTTTGGGAAATGTGGTTACTAAGCTGTTTCTTTCATAACGTATCTTTTTAGACAACTTTGATTCAGTTTTATTGTTGCTCTTTTCTAAATTGTTTCTTTCCATGCTTTAAAAAATCTAGCTGCTTTATATACAATAAGTACTACGAGTATTACCTTCGTTTTTAAAATGTGTTCGCGTTCAATGAACTCAGGCTTAAATTGCTTGAAAGGTCGATGGGGCTCTACCTTAGTTAGGGTTACCAATTTGTTAGCTTTAGATATTATTTTAGTTCGATTGGTAGTTAGGTACTATTATTCAGATTCTCTTTTTAAAGTAAATAAATATGAAACGGTACGACTGCAGCGCAAGTTATATAATGCAACTGTACTATTTAAAAAATCACATTTAAAATCTGTATATTTTTCAGATTCCGCTTCATGGCTTAGGAAAACAGAATACTTAGTACTGCAGCTACGAGTATCGTTGTAAAAAGTAACAACTACGCCAATACATTAGGCCATGAGCATCGAATCCACACTACCAGGCTATCTAGTGGGTTGACAAACCGCTCTCAGACACACCCATCACCCAGTGCATGTTGGTACCTAATCGGTTTGGTTGATGGTAGAGTTTGTTTTCAGCTACCACCAACTTTTCTAAATCATGTCTGTGATCGTAAATCATGTGTGTGATCATCGTGTTTCGACTGTTAGAGAGATAAGATAGCCAGTTTCTCAGTAGTTAAGAATCCGGGTGTCACCTTACACTAGCTAAGATGGAGCAAATGTGCATACCCGTAGAAGAATAAAAAAGATATTTTCTTACTCCTCTTGCTCAAAAAGACCGTCATTGTAGCGTTCTAGAGCGGGGCTAAAATAGCTTTTCTTGCCCTAGGGGAAAAAGTAATTTTTTTTTAAATTTTTGTCTTTCACATGACAATGAGCCTACAAAAACGAAAAAGTATTTAGTGTTATGTAGAATAATCATGAATAAAGACTCGACTTATTACTATTTACTTGATTAAAAACTTTTTTGAGATAGTTATTATTATAGTTTATGGTAAAATTAGTAATCATCAACCACACAGACGCGTGGTCTGCAAGAAAAAACTGCACAGTCTGCACATGTGCTTAGGTGGTGAGCCTTTAGCCCGTTAGTCGCTTTTACGACACCCAAGGGAAGAGAGGGGTTGGTAGTATTATTTTGATGAGCCCATCGCCGCTCTATGCTGTTGTATGTATGTGCAGTCTTTAGTCCATTAGTCGCCTTTTACGAGACCCAAGGGAAGGGAGGGGTTGGTAGTATTATTTTGATGAGCCCATCGCCGCTCTATGCTGTTGGATGTATGAGCAGTCTTTAGTCCATTAGTCGCCTTTTACGACACCGAAAAGAACAGAGGGGTTGGTAGTATTATTTTGATGAGCCCATCGTCGCTCTATGCTGTTGGATGTATGTGCAGTCTTTAGTCCGTTAGTCCCCTTTTACGACATCAAAGAAAAGTGAAGGGTTGGTGATATTATTTTGATGAACCCATCGCCGCTCTATGCTGTTGAATGTATGTGCAGTCTTTAGTCCGTTAGTCGCCTTTTACGACATCCAAGGAAAGAAAGGGGTTGGTAGTATTATTTTGATGAGCCCACCGCCGCTCTATGCTGTTGGATGTATGCGCAGTCTTTAGTCCGTTAGTCGCCTTTTACGAGATGGAAAGACTGCACATACCTAATATCCAACAGCATAGAGCGGCAGTGGGCTCATCAAAATAATACTACCAACCATTCTCTTCCCTTGGGCGTCGTTAAAGCAACTAACGGGTTAATTTTTAATAAAATAAACCAATTCGTATTGTATTGGATTGTTTTATTTTCTCGCATTCGTAGTGAAAATCAGAGTGTAACACACGGCGCTAAAAACCCATTAAAACTCGGTTTCTATTTACTCCCTCGCTAAAGCTCAGGAGTAAAACTACCTCGTAAATAATGGGTCATTTTAGCCCCTTGTATAACAATCTACTATTTCACACCACCTGCTCGACAACGTCAAATTATATGTCATGCAAACCTAACCTAAAGTAAGTCATTATAGACCTGAGGTCTAGCAGGGCAATAATATTGTACTGAATTTCATTATGCCCCGCTGGTCAATAATGTGATTTGAATTTGGAACAAAATGTAGAAAGTTACATAATAGTTCAATGCATTCATCATTAGGACCTGCGCTAAAATAGTAGATTGTTATACAAGGGGCTAAAATATAAATGTTTTGCATTACAACAAAACATGTATTATGTGTTGAATAAAACACACAGCGTTTAGGTGAAGAAGCAGTCTGTGAATGTAGCCTTAATCTAATAAATAGCATAAAAAAACCTTACCAGATTGTCCATGGATTTGTCTCTCGACCAATCGCTTACCAGCAAGAGCGCTCCTATACCGCGCTGTCACTGTCAAGTGTCATAGGGTCTTCACCACCAGCAAGCTTTACACTGCAACGCTGTGTGTTTTATTCAACACATAATTTATTTCTCGTCTCATGTAAACTACTGGACACGGATATTGATGAGCCGTCATCACATTATGTAACCTTTACAACTGTTGGACCACATAGCAATCATTTTAATTTTCAGATTTCCAACTGATCCGGTAAAAGAAGTCGTTGTCGAAATATTTAACTATAAGGTTTCAACATAATAAGAAATTAGAGAACATGGAAAATGATGTAACAACCAAACGAAAGTTATCTAAGAAACAAATACAAAGAGAACGCCATTAATTGTTTTGATTTTAATTTTAAATATTTAAATTTCTTATTAAAAAATATATTTTGATTAAATATTAAATGTAAATCATCCTGCCTGTTGCTTCTATTTTGTCCGTATTACAAAAATATCACACGCACGCAGGCTTCCATTAGTGCATTATTTTATTGTACTCGCCCTCGCCTTCAATCATCCATTTCTTCTAAACACACCATCTTCTTTTATGCGTTATACTTACATATACCATAGACATACCTAATTTAAAAAGTTATGTTATGTTATGAATCATTTAAAAATTGTAATGTGCATAAATATTTTTTCCCAACTTTATCGGAAATTAGGCATTCGCTGGCAACCATTCGCGCTAGTGTCATCACACGCGGCTGTCACGCACACTTCAAATTCAATACAAAAATCGGGCGGATTTTGAGAAGCGTTTGTACCGCGATGCTCCGTCTAGACATGTATATAGTCAAAGGTCTGTATCTGAATCAGTGCTTTTAGTCTCTCTTTAGCATTTATCATGTACAAAGAAGCCAAGTAGCCTATGGTGCATCTATTCGATGCTCAGGTCAACAATAAGCATCAAAAATAATATACAAATTAATACATACACCAAATTACTGGCATTTTTAAAAAGGAAATCAGAAGGACATCGCCTAAGAAATCAAAAGTTTTCACAGCTCAAAATGTGGAAACGTTTGTAAATGAAGCCCCTGACCACAGCTTTCTTGCCACAAAAGTAGCTCATGAATCGATCGCTTGTGTGCGATCTACTGATGTGATGTTTCGACTCTAAGTTAAATAATTATTATTATTGTAAACCTTCGTAAGGTTTAGGTATGTGTTTTTATTAAAAATAATAAACTTTCTTAAATTTGTCTAACACACACATGAGTGTGTCAGTCAAATGTAAGAAAGTTTTTATTATGTTAATAAAATTAAAATATTACGTAAGTTACCTTCCTACAATACTAAGCTACTACCTATTTTTGTTACAGGTGGCATTGATTTTTGGAGTGAATGGCGCTTGTCGTGGAAATGAACTCGTAAACATTAAAATAGAAGATATCGAAAAACATTCATATTTGTTGCTTGTAAATTTGCCAGATACAAAATCAAAAAAAGAACGGTCATTCGTAGTCCGTGGAGAATACGTAATAATTATCGAAAAGTACCAAGCTCTACGCCCCTCTAATATAAACAGTAACAGTTTTTTTGTAGCTTAGCATAATGGCAAGTGCACCAGGCAAGTCATTCAAAAAAATAAGATCGGGGGCATGCCGAAAGAAATTGCGAAATACCTGAAATTGACTAATGCCGAGCTCTACACGGGTCATTGTTACAGGAGAACATCGGCTACTCTATTGGCGGAGTCAGGAGCAGACATGACCCAGATTAAGAGACACGGTGGCTGGAAATGTGATGTAGTAGCAGAGGGCTATATTGAAAATTCAATACAAAATAAAGATAAAATAAGCTGCCGCATAGGTGACAACTTCAAACTAAAAACACCGTTTATAACTGATCCTTGGACACCTTTGTCACCACAACCTTCCACATCAAAACACTATTTATATAACCCGCTGCCTCAAGCACCACCGTTACCAACTTTCACAATCCAAAATAGTCCTCAGCAGACCCAAGTTTCTGAAATTTTACTTAACAGTAATACTCAAACAAATCTACCTCAACTTCAATAAATATACCGAATAAAAACATAACTTTGTCTGTTCACAACTGGTCTAACGTATCAAACATTACCCTTAACATTTAATTGTTTTAAATAGGTTTACTAAGTGTAATTTTAATAAATACTTTGATTCCAGTACTATTGCTTTTTATTGTCTCGTAGATGGTGTGAAAAGAAGAGTATTCTCCTCGGGGATAAAGGTGCCTTCGCCTTGGGCGACCTTGAATCCCACGCTGCACTCAGTATTCTTGTCTTAACTCCCTCGCTATGCTCGGGAGTTAACTCTAAACACCCTCGCTACGCTCGGGAGTTAACGCTAGAATCCTTCGTTTTGCTCAGGATTGAATACGGGGCGCTACCTAAGACACTGCTTTATCCCCTTGGTGCATAATCTACTATTTCACACCACCTGCTCGACAATGGCAAATTATATGTCATGCAAACCTAACCTAATAGTAGATTTGTTGATTTGTGTTTGCGAGGGAGTTAAGACAAGAATCCTGAGTACAGCGTGGGATTCAGGGTCGCCCAAGACGAAGGCACCTTTATCCCCGAGGAGTAATAAAAAGCAAATAGCAAAAATATAGTAGATTGCTTGTTAAACAAGGAGCTAAAATGTTCCAAATGGACTAAAGACTGCACATACATCCTACAGCATAGAGCGGCGATGGGCTCATCAAAATAATACTACCAACCTCTTTCTTTCCTTGAGTATCGTAAAAGGCGACTAACGGACTAAAGACTGCACATACATCCTACAGCATAGAGCGGCGATGGGCTAATCAAAATAATACTACCAATCCCTTTCTTCCCTTGGGTGTCGTGAAAGGCGACTAACAGACTAAAGACTGCACATACATCCAACAGCATAGAGCGGCGATGGGCTCATCAAAATAATACTACCAACCGCTTTTCGTCCCATGGGTGTCGTAAAAGACGACTAACGGACTAAAGACTGCACATACATCCAACGACAGCACAGAGCGGCGATGGGTTCATCAAAATGATACTACCAACCCCTATCTTCTCTTCAGTTTCGTAAAAGGCGACTAAAGTGCTAAATATATACTGCACGTACATCCAACAGCATAGGGCACATGAGTAAAGAAACGGTACTTTACTCATGTGCCTCGGGTGAAAGACTTATTTAGTCCATCAAACTATTGGCGCCCTCGCAACGCTCGGGTGCCAAACCCCGTCTCGGGAATAAATGCTACTTTCACCCTCAGGGTAACAATAGTAGATTGTTATACAAGGGGCTAAAATGACCCATTAAATACGAGGTAGTTTTACTCCCGAGCTTTAGCGAGGGAGTAAATAGAAACCGAGTTTTAATGGGTTTTTTAGCGCCGTGTGTTACACACTGATTTTCACTACGAATGCGAGAAAAAAAACAATCCAATACAATATGAATTGGTTTATTTCATTAAAATATAACCCGTTAGATGCTTTATTGACACCCAAGGGAACAGAATGGTTGTTAGTATTATTTTGATGAGCCCATCGCCGCTCTATGCTGTTGGATAGTAGGTATGTGCAGTCTTTCCATCTCTTCCCTTGGGCGTCTAAGGCGACTAAGGGACTAATGACTGCACATACATCCTACAGCATAGAGCGGCGATAAGCTCATCAAAATAATACTACCAACCCCTTTCTCCCTTGGATGTCGTAAAAGGCGACTAACGGACTAAAGACTGCACATACATTTAACAGCATAGAGCGACGATGGGCTCATCAAAATAATATTACCAACCCTTCACTTTTCTTCGATGTCGTAAAAGGGGACTAACGGACTAAAGACTGCACATACATCCAACAGCATAGAGCGACGATGGGCTCATCAAAATAATACTAGCAACCCCTCTCTTCTCTTCGGTGTCGTAAAAGGCGACTAATGGACTAAAGACTGCTCATACATCCAACAGCATAGAGCGGCAATGGGCTCATCAAAATAATACTACCAACCTCTCCCTTCCCTTGAGTCTCGTAAAAGGCGACTAATGGACTAAAAACTGCATAAACATACAACAGTATAGAGCGGCGACGGGCTCATCAAAATAATACTACCAACCCCTCTCTTCCCTTGGGTGTCGTAAAAGCGACTAACGGGCTAAAGGCTCACCACCTAAGCACATGTGCAGACTGTGCAGTTTTTTCTTGCTGAAGCGTGGTCTGTGTTGTCCATAGATTCAAATGATTACTAATTTTACCATAAACTTTAATAATAACTAGCTCAAAAAAGTTGTTGATCTAAGTAAACAGTAATAAGTCGAGTCTTTATTCATGATTATTCTACATAACACTAAATACTTTTTCGTTTTTGTAGGCTCATTGTCATGTGACTGACAAAAATTTAAAAAAAAAATACTTTTTCCCCTAGGGCGAGAAAAGCTATTTTAGCCCCGCTCTAGAACGCTACAATGACGTACTTTTTGAGCAAGAGGAGTGAAAAACAATGTAGGTACTAATTCATTGCTAAATAATGAAGTTTCGGCAACCTTCAATTTGTTACAATCTTGAACTTCTTGAAGATCGTAACTTCTCTTAAATAACTTCTAATTATCTGTTGGCACACTCGACCCGAGTCGAGGCCCTAGCCTTAAGAGGCCCTCTAGGGTATCTCTTACGCTTAAATCAGTGTAAAACTCGAGGGCGTTCGAGACGATGACGATATACGACTTGAACGCAGATGTGCGGTGAAGACTACTTCCCATCAAGTAGCTTGATTACCCCCATTACTATAAATAATTCTACTCACTTTAATATATCAAAAATAATCCGTACCAAGGACATTCTTTTTCTTATTTATAAAACTTACCCTTTGTTAAGTTTTACCCTTTGCCCGGTGAAAACAGCAGCAATATACTAAGTAAGCATAGATGCAGCGTTCACCATCATCAAAAATTGTGATCGTCACACTTCAGCAGCACACAGCAGTAATATTATTCTGTGACACAGCGCTAGCCTTCACCATAAGGTCATTAAGACTCTTCGTAATGGTCCACTCTTACCTCATGACCGGGCGGCGCAGCACACTCCGAAACAAATTAACACAGACTAACCGCGTAGACGCGTTCTTCGTCATATTTCACAACACGTTAGTGCCTAACGCACGAATTTTATTCACCAATCGATTATAGGTACGTTAAGAGGGTTTACGCATTTCGGTTTCCCATACAAATTTCCAAGTCGAAATTTTTAAAAACCGATAAGCCAATTTTAATGAAACTTTGCATGCTAAAAAATTTCGACTTTGAAGTTTGTATGGGAAACCGAAATGCGTAAACAATATTTGTATGGCATTGAACGCCTCCTGGTGACGAACGAAACGAGGAGAGTTACAATTTGCCATACAAATTCTCGTTTTCGTTACCGTAATCGAATTGAGAATAAAACCTACTAAGCTCTGCCTATCACCTTTGACGTATACATCGTTAAGTATATTAAGTATTATATAACTTACTTATATGATGGTAAGTGATGATCAGGCTGAAAAGGGAATTGCTTTTTACCCGGAAAGCTCAGGTACAGGAGCTAGTGTTTTGATTATGCTTTCGCAGTTACTCCATTGTTTATAATATGCAGAAACCATCTAGTATTTTGCCCAATTCTCTGCCCAAACAAACTGCAATCCAACCTTGATCAGCAATCGTCAACCCTAATACCGGCAGAGCCGGGAGCGTTTCATTCCCACTGCCACTGACCTAATTCACGGTGTCGCACTCACTAACAAGTAATAGGTAGCTACCTATTATTCCGGTAGCATTTTCCCTGTTCGAGCGAGGTACGGCTAACGACGAAATTGACATACCTACTACTCTGTCAAGAAAGTACCGGGAAAAGATCAAAAATACACAAAATGTTAGTTATTCATCCAAATTTATTTTATCGCCTTCAAAGTATGCTCCTTCAGTACCGATACTTACACTTAGATATCTACTACTGTAACTATTTAGATAGCCAATGAATAATCCAATCATCAAAACATTTTTAAACGCTATTTTATGTCTTCTACCGAATGAAAACGAATGCAACGAAGTGGTAATTTGAGTTTAGGAAAAAGAAAAGAAGTCGGCTGGAGCCGGTGATCTGGTGAATAAGGTGGTTGCTCTATGGTATTTGTTGAGTTTTTGGTCAAAAATTCGTTCACAATGATGGCCTTGTGCGAAGGCGCATTATCGTGGTGCAAAATCCATGTATTTTCTTTCCACAAATTTGGCCTTTTTCGTCAAATTTGCTCTCTTAAACGCTGCATAACGCTCAAATAATATTCTTTATTTACCGTTTGACCTTCCGGCAAGAATTCCGAGTGCACAACACCGCGATAGTCAAAGAAAACAGTCAATATGACTTTGACTTTTGATCGACTTTGGCGTGGGTTTTTTGGTTTCGGTTCTGTCAGAAGGCGTCACTCCGAAGCTTGTTGACTAGTTTGCATGTCAATCACGTAAACCCACGTCTCGTCACCAGTAACAATGCGTTGCATGAATGTTGGGTCGGAACTGACTCGTTCCAGCATGTCCTCAGCGACTCTTATGCGATTGAGTTTTTGGTGAAAATTCAGGTCTTTTGGGACTAGCCGAGTGGCAACATGTTTCATACCCAAGTGATTATTTAAAATGGTACAGATCGACTCGTGAGACACAGAAAGTTTAGCGGCTATCTCTCTCAAACTTGAATGAAGATTTTCAGTCACCATTTACTTCACTTTTGCGATGTTAACTTCAGTTGAAGACGTTGATGGCCTACCAGAGCGAAGCAAATCTTCCATCACATCTCGACCGCTTTTGAACGCTTTGTACCACTCATAAGCACGTGTTTTTGATAAAGTCGATTCACCGTAAGCCTTCTGTAACATTTTCAGTGACTCCGAACACGAAATTCCATTGGCGACGCAAAATTTAAGACAAACTCTTTGTTCGATGTTTTTATCACACTACATTTATACTAACTAAAAACAGCACTGTATTTAATCTAAATAACAGATGCAACTCAAACTCCGCGCCAAAATGGGTAACAGTTGTGCCAATCTAACAAAAAAAAAACAAAAATTGAATTTGGAAACTTAGACAAATCATCCGAAACTTTTTTGACAGAATGTATTGACGGCGACGCGTAACGATGCGTGGTGTCAGGTAGTCGGCCGCGGAATCGCGGAAACACCTTTCGATCAATAGTCCACTTTCATGAAGGTCAACAGATGGTCGGTCGGGACTCTCACCACAAATGAGTTAAAATTTACATTGTGGCGCAACTCCAACCGTTCGACGACCCTCAGACAGAACTAAGACTTCACTCGCACGTACTTTACGATCTCCTCCGCCTTCGTAGAATAATGAAGACGCGACACGTACACAGCAATGTCGTCGCCCTGTGGCTGGACACAGCAGATGGTTTTGTCCCGTGGGTGCGGTGCCACACAGGTTGCGGCAGGTTGGTTTCTTTTTCTTCTTCTCCACCTTGATGAAGCCGTCCTCGTCGCAACGGTCTTGCCGTGGTCCTTTAGACTTAGCTACGAGGTCGGAATCACGGCGACTCTCCTCTTCCCCTTTAGTAGATTGTGTTTGGTGACGTCTCCACTGGAGCGGAGGGGCGGGCGGCGGGGTGCGAGGCATCGCGACGTGACAGCGGCCGGTGACGCATCCATATGTGCCGACTCAGAACTGCCGATGGATGCATTCTGCGCCCCGCGACGTGTATTCGCATTAGAGGCTACGGGTGACCTACTTACCGAAGCAGCGCTTAATAATGCTACTTGGTCACGCAAATCACTCACGGTGTTGTTTGAGTCCTCTAATTTGGTTTGCACCTCGTCGGCCAGACTCGCTTTCAGAAAGGTGTCCTTCAGCAGCCTGGTGACATCGACGTGGTCGAACGTGACGGAGGGCAGCTTGTTCTATATTTGTATATAAGTTCTATATTTTAAGGTCTTCACAAACAAGGCGTACATCAAACCTACGTTAGTTTACTCCAGCACATTTAACTCAATAGCATCGCAGCTGTGAAACTACACACAACCGGACCTTTATTCCATATCCAGATGCGAGTCAAGGAGAACCACTGTCTCCCAAACTACTTACAGCCAGTCTAGAAGAGGCCTTCATGACATAGGCCGCCAGCTGGGAGGATAAAAGCATTGTCGTCGGAGAAAAAAAGCCAACTTACAATTTTTTTCAACTGAAATCGACCTTTTTGCCTCCACTGCTTTAGAACTTTTCTTAATGATCCAACAGCTTAACACGGCAACCTCGAGGTTAGACTTAACATGAATATGTGAAAAACAACACAAAACGTAGGATTGACGTTTAAGGGGGCGAGATAGAATACCTTTATATCCGTCAAACAGTCTCTTTCTAGGCGCGAGAAGACATGAAAGTTGTTAAACACACAGAAAACGTCTGAAACCGGGAAAAACCGTCATGAATCCGTCATGTGAATTCCACGCAATGCTAGGAGAAACGACGTCTCCCAGGCCGGGAAGCAAGCCCAAAAGATGGCGAGACGAGCTCTTGACTCCTACCGCAATCAACTCTTAGAGCAATATTTTAGAAGAAATTAAAGTTTATAACTTTTTCATACCAAAAGTACGCGTATTTAAGCTGACCTAATTAAGTTGATTCATTATAAAGAGCAAGATGGCGGCCAATTTTTTTGTTTAGGGGCTGATTCCGATAATATGTGGTTGGACATTTTATTCAAATATTGGTACACGATAATGTAATAAGTACACCTAATAGTAGAGGATCCGAGTATACAACGACCTTCACCGGGCTGGTTAATGGATGAAAAGTATTTTATATCAAGTTTAATATGTTAAAAAATATATTGCGTTGGCTGAAAAATTTCAGTCCGGTATATGAATAAATAAATATTTAAAAATATGTTTTTAAACATTGCACTGGTTTGGATAATAGATAAATTACATAGGTTCCTACCAATCGAAAGTAAGAAGCCTATAGATATGCAAACGTTAGGTTGACTATTTTTTTCCCGTCATAACATTGGGTAGGCAGGTGTAAACGGTAAGTCAATATTAGTAATTTGCAACCGTCTGGTTAAATAAATAAAATTTATGTTTATATAAAGATAATCTCATAACAAACACACACACACACCAAACCCGTGCAATGTTAAAAAATATATATTTTGTTATATTAAATTAATCATTATAGGTACTGGACTGAAATTTTTCAGCCAAGCCACTCCCGATATATTTTTTAACATATTAACTTAGATATAAAATACTTTTCATCCATTAACCGGCCCGGTGAAGGTCGTTCTATACTCGGATCTTAGACTATAATATCACCATATACCTACCTAACGTAATGTATGAATAACTAGTATAAGGTAGTGCATAATAAATGTCTAAGCGATCATGGGACAGTCATAGTAGATCTCAATATAACCCAACTAACAATATACCCTTATAAAATTAATGTATAAGGTCCGTACTCTTAAAATTGTTTTAAAATAGCAATCAATATGTCAATAAACGTTATAATGGTACATTATAAGAAGATTTAGCTAATACTACCATTAATTCTTGTAATTTAGTTGGGTAAACGGTAATAAATCCAAATAATATAGCCACTAACATAGCTCTAACCCCAAGCGGGCGGCATGAGACCGCACCTACAAAAACACACTTGACTTTGTACCGTGTTTTCATAGACTTACAGACTACTTTAGTATGAAGAAGTTTGTTTATTTCGGTTCTGTGGTTCATCTTATGTATTGTATTATCCTCAGAACAATAACTAAATATTGTTCTGAGGTATTATCGCTTAATATCGCATAGTATATGCTCGATTCTGTCAAATTTGACGTTGACAGTTACTGTCAAAAAACTTTTAAAAATAATCCAAGACTGAGGGGTTAAATTATAAACAAGACAGTAAAGTAAAATACCATGTAAAATAAATAAAAATCTACAACTAATAAAATAAATGTGGGTACCTACGGGATTTTACTGGTGAGAAAAGAACCCTAAATATATACAAAATGGCAATAGCATAAACTTAAGTTTCCTTATAAATGATGTGCGATTCCTTTTCCCCTTATAATAGCCTTATTAAAAACAAGAATAAATAATTAACCATTTTTGTATCACAAAACAGCCTAAATTCAAGGGCGCGTTGATAATATAACAACACACTGCGTACCACATTTTGCCATGCATTTGAATTTCCCACAGACATATTATGTCTGTGGAATTTCCACACCGTTTTCACTCTATACAAGCAAATATTCAGTAACAACATAAAATAAATTATACATTAAAATGGTTGACGCTGTCACTTTAATTTTTCGCTAAGCTTTTACGAAAATATAAATCACTAATCCATAGTACTTATTACAGAATCATACATGGGCAAACAGCTTTATAAAATACTTTGCGTTGCTGGTATAAATTTTACTCCCTTGTTGCTGGCCATAAGAAGTATAAGAAGAAAAAGCTAGTCAAGCTTTATTTTGGCTGTAGCCAAACCCACCGTTGTAGCCAAAATAAATAAAAAAAAAACAATATAACACGAGAAAAAAGCTTATTTTAAAGCACACTTAAACAAAAATTTAAATAAACCTAGCCTGCTTTGGAGAAATATTAAAAGCACTGTTTTGGCCAACAACCTTCCTAAAGATTCGATACCTGACCCATGACCCAGATATAATTAATGATTGGTTTTTAAAGCTACCACCTTGCAAAGACGTAGAATCGTAGATCTATACTTATAATAAATCTGTAGAGAAGTCAATTCTGTACATGAAATATATTTCCAAAATAACTATCAGGGGGTGATTAGGGATCGTTATTGATGCCAAAAATGGAATCAGTAAAATTATTGTCTGTCTGTCTGTCTGTCTGTCTGTCTGTATAACTGTTATAGAAACAAAAACTACTCGACGGATTTTATCGAAACTTGGTACAGTTCATTTTCATACTCCTGAGCTGGTTATAGTATACTTTTCATCAATAAGGCATGTCTTAATTCTCTTTGCTCTCTAAGAGCCGATAGGCTTAAAAAATCAGTGACACTTAAGCCTGTTCCTTTGAAATATATAGAGTTGTCTAATATATTTTTCTTCATTTTTTTACTTATCAATTCAATTTTTATTGGTTTTATGTTGCCTTTTTTGCCTATGTATGTTATTTCCTCAATATATCCAGTCAAATTTATGTTTAATATGTCAACAAATATATTTACTATTCTATCCATAACCTGATCTTCCGTTTCCCAGTAGTTTTCAGGTAAACCATGGAGAACCAGAATTCTTTCAGTATTATCAGAGCTCTTATCTTGGATGTTGTTTGTTAAATAATTTTGAATATCTCGTTGTAACTGTTTGTTTTGGTTTTGTAGTGTGTTTCTTTTCCAGTAGCTGGATTTTATACTTTACTGTTTCTAGGCTATTGTTTGTTTCCGTTTGTATTGTAGAGATTGTTTCTATATTTTGTTGGAAATTTAGTTTTAAAGCAGATATTGTGTTTTTTAGCAGCTGACAGAGCGAGACGAGCTACATCACGGGCGTCTCAAAGCTCGAAATTTAAGACCACCACAACTTTGCAATGGAACTCGGCTAAAAGTAACCCAGTTGCAACAAAATATAATCGAGGCTCAAATTTGAATGGTTTGCGGTGCAGGAGAAACCGTCTTTATTCCCAGAATTCCCATAATACCAAATAATTTTCCATTCCAATTTAAAAGTACGCAATTCCCAGTATCGGTGTGTTATGAAATGACAATTAATAAGGCTCAAGGGCAGACTTTTCGTGTTGCTGGAGTAGATCTCGGTGTCAGTTGTTTCTCGCATGGTCAGTTGTACGTCGCTCTTTCCCGGGCTAGCAGTTCTAGAAATCTTTATGTTCACGTGCCGGACGGGTCAACTTTCAACATAGTTTAACCGGAAGCTTTGCGTTTAAGTATTTTCGTTCTATGTGACGTGATCTAAACAATATTACCAATACATTAACTTAATAACACACGAAGAGTTACATGCTGACGGAGTCGCGGGCACAGCTTTTGACAAAAATATTGTGCGGTTCCGTATTGCGTATTTTTCAACAGTATTGTAGATTGACATATTATATTTCCCTACTAAAATACGAAAGTATCTATATCTGTCTGTTACATTAAAACCACTGAACCGTGAGGAAGGACATAGGCTACTTTTTTTTTACGAAAAACGACGGAAACGCGGACGAAGTCGCGGGCAACAGCTAGTTTAAAATATAATTATAATTACAAACAACGCTAATAAATTATTGATTTGCAAATTGGATACGTATTACAAATAAAAACAAAAAAAATAATTAAAAAAGTAATTGCAACAAATTAAAAAATAAAATCTAAATGTTGACAGGTACTCTTTTGTGTTGTTGTATTGTGTTGTTGTATTGTGTGTGGGTGTGTGTGTGGGGGTGGGGGTGTGTGTGTGTGTGTGTGTGTGTGTGTGTGTGTGTTTGTTTTAAGTACCATACGAGGACGTGGGCCTGAATACACAAGGCACATCCGAGGACGTTTTCAATCCGAGGACTTTTTCGTGGGTCCTCGGTTTGACTTGACTACGGCATCGTACTCTACGTGCGATTGTGAACCTTCCTGTATACTCAATAACGAAAAGTCAAGAAATCCTCGGATTGGTCTTGAAAATTTCGGTTCACACACCGACAGAGTGTGAACACCAGGCGGCGCCACTATCGATTTTACACACTCGCTCTACACTCTGACTCATGTTTGTTGTACTGTGTGAGGACTTATGTGTAAATTTTACACTCAAGACCTCGTATTGGTGTCAGTACCTGACAGTGTGTATTTAGGTCCTCATATGGATACATTTTCACATCGTGATCAAAGAGTGTGGTTTTTCCGTCTTTGTTTTGTAAGAACGTAAGCAAAGTAAGTATTTTTACAAGCTTTTATTTAGTTTCACCTGTCCGTTTGCAAATTAAATTTCATCCACTTCCCGGTTACCGATAGAGCTGAAATTTTGTATACATGTGTAAATCGCGTGACAATGCAATATTATGATGACATGGTGCTGATCTGATGATGGAGCTGGAAGGTGGCCATAGGAACTTTGCAAAGAAACGACACAATCTTATCGAGTTTGGGCTCGTTTGAATCGTCTTGACGAGTAGTTTGTCTTTCAATGGTAACCACGGTCTGATGATGGACCTGGAAGGTGGTCATAGGAACTATGTAAGGAAACGACGCAGCCCCATCGAGTTTCGGCTCGTTTTATTCGTCTTGATGAGTACTTGGTTTTTAGATTGTTACCAAGGTCTGATCTGATGATGGAGCTGGAAGATGGTCATAGGAACTCAGTAAAGAAACGACGCAACCTCATCGAGTCTCGGCTCGTTTGATTCGTCTTGACGAGTACTTTTGTGCTAGATGGTAACCAGGGTCTGATGATAGAGCTGGAAGATGGCCATAGGAACTCAGTAATTAAACAACATAACCCAATCGAGTATGGGCTCGTTTGAATCGTCTTGACGAGTACTTTTGTGCTAGTATAAGTTTAATACTAACTAATAATAGGTAATGTACCTATCTCACGATATGGGATTATTGTGACGTAGACGAATATGGTTAATTATCGTTAAAGATTGCAATGTAGAAGAGAAGTAGTTAATTAAGTAACTATCAATGAGCAAAAGATCCCAGACTTTACAGATACCATATGGAACTCCTTAATCACCAACAGTACATATATTGTGATTGATTATTATGTTGAGTACGAAGAAAAGTAGCTGCTTATATAACTAACAATGCGCAAAGGATCACAGACTTCAGAGATACCCTATAGAACTCCTCAAAGACCAACAGTACACATATTATAATTGGTTATTATGTTGAATACAAAAAAAAGTAGCTAGTTAGGCAACGTTCAACGACGTTCACGTTCACTTTAATTTCTCTTATAATACTGTACCTAGGACACTGAAAAGTAGGAACTGGTTAGATTTTTACATCAACAAAATCTTGGCTATAGTCATACACTCGCTACTTGCTCCATTCCTGTCGCAAAACCATATTTAGGTATCAACACCGTGACCCCAGCGGGATAACCATAATTAGCGTTATTTCTCAGGATGTACTGTAGCTAGAGTTCTCGTTTTTATCTAATAAATTTTCCCTCAGAGTCAACAAAATTTTCCCTAAATTTCATGAATGTAGCCTTTTTTCTTATACCACAAAGTAGAACTTACTTTTCGGAGGAATTTTGACGAAAAGTAGGTAATTGATTACTCGGTAACTACAGAAGGTAGAAATCCTAGATTTTTCACTGATGGATTCGTAATTGAATCAACAAAAACTTAGCACAATAACTCTATCAGTAGCGGGTCTCGTTCCTGCTCGTTTTAGGTCAAATAATTTTGACGAGCGTGACACCAGCGGGATACCCTTTAACATGGGATATCTCGATAACTATTGATCAACAAATTTTGGTATTTGCTAACAAATTTAAACATATTGTTAACTAAATCGGTGCGTAATTTGAAGCCGATCTGAAGGGGTAATCCCGCTGGGGTCACGGACATCTAAAATCCTCACCAACCATTACTGCGGTGTCGCACCGAATCATAGGCCTTCTTATAATCAATGGCTGGCTGTGGAGTCCCTTTGCCACGCTGTACTTTCTGGCAGATGGTCATATCAATGAGGAGAAGCTCTTTAGTACACGTGACCTAACCCTACATCCATTCTGAGTCATGTCCAAAATATTGTTTGCAACAATGTGCGAGTTAACTACCTGTGGTACTACCTGATTTATGGAACAGAAAAGTGACACCAGTAGTCAACAAACGTGGGAGTGAGCCGAGCTCTATGGCTTCTTAGAATTGCGGTGCCAGAAGCTCGTGTGAACATCGAAACCACTTAACATAGAAATTGGGCAACCCATCCGGCCCTGGGCATTTCCAATTTTGGGCCGTACGGATGGCACAACTTACGTCAGCTGCACTAATATTTACAGGCTGCATGGTCTCGATAGGTTCACACGCCTCCCTGACAACACTCATCCATTCACCTTCCGTGTGCTCGACGGGCACCGAACAAATGCGGCGCCAGAAATTAGTCATATCGATCTTTTATTTATTATTATTTGATTAGTCTATCGATCACACGTTGATCAGTTCTTCCCAACGTCTGTTATAATTATAAAAATCAATTACGCGCATCACTTTGGAATAGTTGCACCTATTTGGCTAATTCTTTTTTTGTTGTGTTCGTAATTGTCAGGACTGGGTTTGTGTAAAATATTTTTTTTATTTTTCATGGGATACAGGTGTTCAAGGATACGAAGACGCGGGCGGGCTACTAGTATTTGATAAATTATTATATGCTACTAATAGCATAAGAGCAGTTAGCCGTTAAAAATAAAAATGCTGTGACTTATGTCGATGATCGAATATACAGGGTGTTACAAAAATACCCGTAAAGCCGAAAGGGGGTTAAATGGTGCCACATAATAAGTCCATTTACAATATTTGAGAATCGTACTATCACTGTATGTTTACCGCCAAAAAAAATAAAACCATTATTTTTTTCATTGATGTGCAAACCCTATTTCAGTAAAATTAAAGAATAAACTACGCACAATGTTTATGTACATTTTTACCTAATTCGTGAAACGATAAAGAGACATACTAACAAAATGTACAGAATTCGATTAGATAGATATCACAAGTCGAGTTTTGAAAGATTTAAAAAGACTTACTTTTTCGTAATGAACGTCAAATTTACAGGAACGGCTCAAAGTGAGCTCCGCCTTGCTCAATGTACCTCGCTCGTCGGGATACGGCTTGTGTGGCATTTCGCGCCATCGTCAGTGTTATTGACGCGAACACCGATCTTACACGCTGCTCCATCTCGAAAACCGTAGGGCAATCGGAGATATAGACTCTGTCCTTTTTTCTTTTCTTTTCATTTTTTTCTTTTTTATGTAAATGCATTGTAAATGTTTGTGTTATAATGTTACAATAAAAGTATTATCTATCTATCTATCTATCTAACCCCATAAGAAGTCCAAGGGTGTGCGGTCCGGAGTACGAGCGGACTATAGCACCGGTCCCCCACGGCCGATCCATCTTCGCGGAAAGCGAACTGTATCGGCAACGATACAGTTAACGTTTTACTCTCGCACGTTGCGAGAGAAAATGAGCCGGAGCTCCATCGTGCTGAAGCACCATGTTCCTTTGGTTGTCAAAGTAATCCCTATCGGCCACAGGAAAGTCGTCTATCGGCTATTCGAATTCCGTTTGTAAAAACGTTAAGTAGTTAAAGTGACGGGACCAATGACATGCCCGTCATAAATGCCAGCCCAAACATTCAGCCGCCACTGGTGTTGGAATCTGCCCTGCCGTGAAGCGTGTGATTCTCGCGAGCCCAAACGTTCTCGTTATGCACATTTGAAAGTCCTGCACTCCTGAATGTTGCCTCATCCGTCCAAATAACATAGTTTACGAAATTAGGGTTCTCCTCTAACTGATTGAGGTAAGACTTGCAGAAGTTCCTCCTGGGTGCAAAATCGGAGGGTATAAGCCGTGTACGGCGATAGTGTTAAGGGTGACGGTTGTCGTCACGAAGAAGTCGCCAAACTGCAACATGGTTCATACCGAATCTTGCTCCGGCACGCGTCGTACTCGTGGTTGGCTCTTCTTCAAAATGCTCTATTACTAATTCAGCCTGCCTGGCATCGACTGTGCTTTGACGTCCACTTCCAGTAGACCGATGAAAGGAGCCTATGGAATGTAGGCTCGACATGTTGAGAAAACACAGGTACGAAGGTAGCCGTCGCTGTTCAGCGCGTGGTCTTCCATCGATAAATCGTTGCCGATACAGTTCGCGAGCACGATTTAAATTGCTATCTTCATGGCCTACGCATAACGTCATATCGTAATATTTTGAGTTAGAAACAATGGTCATTTTGGAAAAAAATATGGAAAAAACATGAAACAATTATTGTTTCATGTTTATTCCATTTGTAGAAACATAACATTTTTTCCGTCTTGACGTTTTTTGAAGCCAGTGAAACCTTTGTGGATGCAAAATAGAAAAACCATTAAAGTTGACAATAAATTGGTAGGTAGGTAAAATTAGTAGGTAGGCCTCTCTGTTAAATAATTTATGCTAACTCCAGTTCCCTGACATGACAGCTTACTAGGGTTGCTAATATTTTTGGCTTTGATAATTTATTATGTTTTTACGGGGTATTTTGTAACACCTTGTATAAATAAATAAACAAAATGATTGTGTACCTGAAAGATGGGAGTGGTTCTCTAAAAACAAAATCAGTACATAAATTGCCACCCATCAAGCATGCATTTATTCAGTTATGAGTTTTGAGCACTAAAGCCGCCGCGGCCTTGAATATATCGCCGCCGGCCCTCTGGAGCTCTAAGTTGCAGGCCGCTAGGTCCACGTCGCTCTCTAAGGTGAGGCGCACGCGCAGCATTTTAATGGCGTGGTGCACATTCCAGTTGCTCAACTCTAACGCTTCGAGGCAATCCTCGGACGTCACCTGCTGCAAAAATAAATAAAAAAATAGATAAAGCATTTTGAATGAGTTAGAATTTATTTATTGTAATAAGGACGGTCCTTGTAAAGTGTATTAATCAATTTTTTTTTATATTTTATATATTTTTAATTATTATTAGAAAAATACATACATAAATACAGCGTGTTTCTTGTGTGTGGTGATAGGGAACTACCATACCTATCTACTGAACCCCCATGTATGTTCTACGATTTTTTATAGTTTTCAAGTTATAATTTTTTTCAAGTAGTTTCGGAGCCTATGCAATACAAACAAACAATCAAATCTTTCCTCTTTATAAAATTGTATAGATGAAAATCACACAATTTCCAATCTACCACGTTCAACGACCGATTTCAGCAAAAAATGTCCCATTTAGTACATTTTTTTTTTGTATTAGTATGAAAGCATATTTGGTTGGGCAGTTTTTAAAAATATTTAGAAGCTATGGAAAATCTTTTTTATTTTTTTTATTTAAGTTGAAAATTCCATTCTGTTCTGATTAATCCAATTATTTTAAAGTTAGGATCAAAATTTTAGTACCCCTCCTGTGTGCTAAGGCCATTTTTTTTTCAATATGGCCGCATGTGTACTTCCGTATTACTTCCTGTTTATATCCGGTCTAGGTCTAATGACGATTTCCATGAAATTTTTATATACAGACTATAAAAAAAACGGGTCTGACAGATAGCGACCTCCAGGAGGCCTCTGACACATACGGGTCTGACAGATAGCGACCTCCAGGAGGCCTCTGACACATACGGGTCTGACAGATAGCGACCTCCAGGAGGTCGCTTGACAAAGTTAAAGTTAGGAGGGAGATTTTTTTACTCTTACAGAGTTCGATGTTTTTTTTTTAAATACAATGGCTATTGATTAATAGGCATTGTATTTAAAAAAAAACATCGAAGAAAAGTCGACCCAAAAAACGATATAATTTTTTTGAACCGTCTCGTCGTTGAATCATAAAATAAAGAAAAAAAATTGTAACTGGAAAACTACAAAAAATCGTACAAAATATATGGAGGTTCAATAGATAGGTATGGTAGTTCCCTATCACCACACATCGGCTTGACACCTTACAAGAAACACGCTGTATAATCACGCCTATTATCCCCGAAGGGTTAGTCAGAGACTAGGCAATGAGGACAGCAAAAGCAGTCCTCTACCATAGTCCACTTTTCACTAAATAGCGACTGCACATGTGCTCATGTGCGTAGAAAACTACTAATACTATAATTAGGTTAATAAGCAATAAGTAAATAAACAAATTGCGAAATTTTTTATAAAATTCAACATCACCAGCGAATTCAAATGTGTTGCATGCCCAACCATGTGAGAAGGCCAAACTAAGATCGTCATTTATAGACTGATGATGATCAGTGTCTCCCGTAACGTATGTCAGTCGACGGTCCCGAAAAATAACGTCATATCTGCGTACTACCTTGCAGATACGACGTCATTCTTCGGGTGACAGTCGTACAGTGATCGCACTCGCACTCACCTGTTTTAGCACTTTGCTCATGATGCGCACCTCGTCCGACTCGACGCCGCGCTGCCGACCGCACGGCTTCTGGTCGGCGAACTCGAGCAAGTCTTCTACGGACACGTGGTCGCAGCAATCTGTCGCGAAGGGGGCGATTGAGTATCAAGTTAACATAAAAGCGGAATGAGAGGATATCGCCGTTGTGACGTAATACCGTAGCTCTTTTTTTTAAGTTGTGGCGCACTTTGAAACTGATTTATACAGATACTAGTGGCCCGCTCGCGACTTTGTCCGCGTAAACACCCTGTATCCCGTGACAATTTACCAAAAAAAAAATTTTCGGTTAATCCTTGTCCTGACCAATACGAACACAACAAAATAATAATTAAAGTCTCGATCTAAATTTTTCCAAATGTGAAATTTTGATTCCAAATTCCCTTTCCTCTGAACGCAGACGTGAAATCATATCAAAATTTTCTGTACTGGCCCCTGGGATTAAAATTTTGAATGATGAATCGTTGCGCCTTTTAGGAGCTCCGATCTTAGACGATTCTATCACAAATTTTATCGACGAACAGATGTCAACATTCAATCAGTGTTCTGATCGTCTTTACGATATGAATGCTCATATGGCTTTTTTTATAATTCGTTTTTGTCTTTTTGTGCCCAAATTCACCTATGTGCTCCGGTGTTCTCAACTTTGGAAATACGATTCTCTACTAAAAAATTTGGACAAACTAATTCAAAATGTTTTAATAAAAATTCTAAATTGCCCTCTAACCGACAGGTCCTGGGATCAGGCTTCTCTTCCGATCCGTTTCGGCGGCCTAGGTATTCGCAAAATTTCGGAAGTGTCATTACCGGCGTTCCTGTCCTCTAGTCACAGTACGCACAGCCTCTACAGTAGTATCATTAGCCCTTCGTTGGGTTCCGAAGAGGTGTCGTACTTGGCTGAGGCCAGGAACGCCTGGTCTTTGACATGTCCGAACAGTCTACCCAAGGCACCTCACTCTCAGCGACAGTGGGACGAGTTGCTATGCCAAAAACAGCATGACCACCTGCTTGCTTCGAGCAACAACGAAGCTGATCGCGCTCGTCTTCTTGCTGTGGCTGAGAAAGAGTCAGGATGTTGGCTGCAGGCATTACCAATGGCAAACATCGGTACTCTCCTGAGTAACCAAATGTTAACAGCTGTTGTTGGCCTGCGCTTGGGTGCCCGCGTCAACCAACCGCACCGCTGCAGCTGCGGCCAGCCCGTTGACGAGTTCGGCCATCACGGGCTGTCCTGCTCCCAAAGTGCCGGTCGTCTGTCGCACCACGCCTCGTTAAATGACATCATCCGTCGGGCCCTTGCCTCCGCAGACGTACCGGCAATCTTAGAGCCAAACGGTATGTTTCGGAGCGATGGCAAGAGACCCGACGGAATGTCTCTAATTCCATGGAAATTAGGGAGGTCGCTGGTGTGGGACGCAACTTGTGTAGACACTCTGGCTCCCTCCCACATCCGTGCGACCACCTGCGAGGCGGGCGCGGCAGCAGCCGCAGCCTAAAGTCTCAAGCGGCGCAAATACGAAGCTCTTGGCGAGAGCTATGTGTTTGTGCCGTTTGGGGTGGAAACGCTGGGGCCATGGGAGCCAGAAGCACGGCGTTTCGTTAAAGACCTATCGAAACGCCTTGTCGAAGCCTCTGGCGACCGGAGGGCTGGCAGCTACTTTTGCCAACGAGTTAGCATAGCCATTCAAAAGGGCAACGCTGTCAGCCATTTGGGGACTTTGCCGCGCGGCAGCGGTTCTCTTAGAGATATTTTTTATTTATAAGGTATTTATAGGTTTTTAGTTTTAAAGTTATTTTGTTTTAGTTTATAGGTTTTTTTCTTTCTGTTTTTTAATTAATGCTCTAAGATTTTTATCAATAAAAAGTAGATTATTATTTTAATACTTAAATAACCAAATCGTTCGCCATGACATTAATAAATATAAAAATTCAGTGGGAGGACCAAACCAGCGTGCATACGAAAATACTCTTTTTAAACATCAACATAATATTTGTCATAAGGTAAAGGTAAAGATCTCTCCATGTGCTATTTTTCATGTGGGACGACCGGCAATCGTAATGACAATAACCATATAAAACCTAAACTACTCACCACGGACTAAGGTCTCTTCTTCCACCTCTGCATCCGCAGCGCAGGCAGTATCCATAGTATCCATATAGCAATTGAAAGGATTGACAGAGCTGCTTCCCGGCATATTGTTGAACGGGTTAGTGTCAGCCCTAGCCGGTCCTGCGCCGTCAAACACGTCGACACCACACCTTTCAAAGTCACCAGACATTTCTGTATGTTGATCGTCCATTTTGGGGCAAGTGACTGCGTTCTGGTAGATGATCGGTTGGCGGTTGGCTGCTTTTGTGGGAGCTTGCACGTTGTTGGGCAGTCGCAGAGGGTACTTCCTGATGTGCCTGGGCTTGTCCACGAGTTTAGTCTTGTCGGATCGAGGTGGCAATGGGAGCTCGTTCATGCCCTGTAAACAATACAATTATTGTGATGGCGTTTTAAGTTTTCATATGAATAGATTTAATTAAAAAGAAATGAACAGTTTTGTTTTGTAACAGACCTAACTTAATTTTAACACTTAACCCGTCGAGCGTAAAGTGTACTCGGGTTTGATACATGATTTTCTCGTTGCACGTGCGCAAAGTGTACTTAAGGTAGAACAGATATACAGCGCGACACTGGCGTTTAAATTTTTGCTTTTCGATTGGTACTAGCGGTGTTTCCGTTTAGCTTTAATTATTATTTGGTTTGTATGGAGTAACTTTTATTTAGGAACCATTTGACTACAATTTGGAACGGAAGTCAGAAAAATTATATAAAAAAGTCGAACGTTTTTTTTGTCAGTTGTTGCGTCACTTACTTTGTAGTCGGTAGGTCAAAATGAATTCTCGACGAAAACGGCGAGTAATCTTATATAAAGTATATATTTAATTACTTGGAAAAGAGTGTAGATTGTGTTAAAATAATGGTTATTGTAGAATCAGTGTTTATCTTTGTAAAAAAAGTCATGAACTTTTGAAGTGTGATTTTTTCGTAAGCGTGTATGGCGAGTAGGTTTTTTCGTCCATAAGAAATATAAATAATAGTTTGTAAGTTTGTCGATTACATACACAGTTATTGATAAAATAACATTTCATTACCAAATAACTAATGTAACTAATAACAATGAAAACAACGAAAAAACGAGATTTCGCGGACTCAGTTCGGTGATGGCCGCTGTTAGGTATTTGCCTATGCGGTGCATTTTATTGTGAATAACTAAGTCAATATGTGACTTCAAAGCCTGAAATTTTAAATGTGAATACTTGAATAAGTGAACTTTGTGGTGTTAGTGTTGTTTTGAGTGAAAGTGTATGGGAAATATGTGTATTGAGGTGTGAAAGTGTAGGTACGCTGCGATGATAACATTCATCATAATTCAATCATCACCTCAGACCCTCATGTAAGTTTAATTTTTTTCTAAGCTTATGATATTTCGATAGGACATTTCATGCAGATTACATAACACTTATGGATACATTATACAGGAATTACGTAATTAGATTATCTGTGATGATAAACCAAAAAAAAAAAAATGTTATATAGCGGCGCGCTCGAGGCGCTTTTTTTTATAGGCATCGTGCGCTTGATGGGTTAAGTTAGTAGTTAGTAGTAATAGACGTACCTCCTCAGTTAGGCTTTGGTCTCCGTCAACATCTCTTGCATCCCTGCTTGATTGCCTGTAAGATGACAAAACCATAATTTGTAACACGTGCCATGTCAGTTCATTATGTCAACACGATTTAAAATAAAGCAGTACGCAGCAGTATTTTTTTTGGTAATTTGGCCTTTTTAATAAAAAATTGCAATTATGCATTTGCAATCCGAGTCCCATAATTGGTAATTTATATCTTGAAGTGCTACCTTCAGTTTCAATATTTTTATAACTCTTATGTGATTGAATATATATATCAACTTCATTCGTAAGGCTTTGTATTTGACACAGACGCGGTAACATGAGTTTGATAGACAATAGTGCTACTACTGCAACTTTTATCAGGCGCCCCAGTGCTAAGGATCGCTTGTGTCGTTTTGCCGTTTTCTTTCTCAATCTCTTCCACTTTGCCCGGTTTTCGGCTTCCTCGAGATCGTCACTGTCATCTCTTGAATATCTTTAATCTTACTATACATAGTCGATAGCAAAATTGCATAAGAAAAAATAAAGGTCCTACCTCTAGATCTAGTATTTTCAATTACCGGTACCATTGACTTAAATAAAGTAACGGTATCGATTGGATACCGGTTATTCATAATACAGGTTAACCGATCAGTACCGATCAAGTAGGATTGTAGAGTACCGGTATTATACAGATATAACACAGGTACTTACTTACACCGGTACTAATACCGGTATCAAGTATTAACCAAATTCATTAGTGCGAACGAGAGATGAATAAGTGACGCTTGGATTGGCTAACTGCATTGATTTACGCACGGCCGCAGTGCACAGAGTGCACTGCATATCACGTGACAAACAGACTGGCAACGTCGCAGATAGATACCGGTATTCAAGTGACAAACAGACTGGCAACGTCGCAGATAGATACCGGTATTCAAGTGACAAACAGACTGGCAACGTCGAAGATAGATACCAGTATTTTTGAGGTACTATACCGGTGCTCGTGGAAGAATCGGTATCCAGAAAGCGAAATTGAAAATACTGGTACTTACCGATATAATATCTGTTTTTTCGGTACTGGTTCCAAGCCCTGGCTGGGAGTGTTACTCCCACGAACATAACATAAATTACAATCAAAGTGCAATCAGATCGCGGAATGATATAATGTGATATAAGTGTACGTGCGGGTGTGTGAGACAGTCGATGTTTTATTACATCGTAATTTATAGGAATAATCGCACTTTGCAGCAAATAAATAATGTTGAAATTACCTGGCGAAATGCATCTTGGGCAGCGACGCGCAATCCCTGTTGGTATTGTCGATTCTCGGCGCCGGCTTCGGCATGGTGCTGTGCATCGGCATCCCCGACCCGTCACCGGGGATCTGTGTGATGACCAAAGCCGAGTTGGGGGTCGGCTGCTCGATGAGGCTCGAGTACGCGAGCTTGCATTGCTCTGTTATGGTAGCCTGTGAAGGCAGTTGATCGTGAAATTACATACACACATAAAGTCGAGGATGTTCCCTTTCAAACACTTTTTGGCGATATTCTATCCTTAATCAACTTAAAACACACAGTCACTCACTCACACACACACACACACACACACACACACCCCCACACACACACACACACCCCCACACACACACCACATGCACACACACACACACCAAATAACTTTTATTAATCGCCGAAACTGAATAAAGATTTTTGTACCTTGTTTTTGTATATTCGCATGCATACGATCTACGCGCTACTATACTGTGCCCGCGGTCGGATTAGAGCGAAAGCGAATATCGCCGAAAAGTGGTACGTGTACTTCCTCGACTGGACATACACTCAGGACTTTTATCCTCATAAGGGTTAGTCAGTGACTAGACAATGAGGACCACAAAATCTGTCCTGTCCTAGTCCACGCTTCACCAAATAACAACTGCACATGTGCTCAACGTGATAGGTGGTGAGCCCATCGCCGCTCTATGTTGTTGGATGTATGTACAGTATTTAGTCCATAAGTAGCATTTTATGACACCCAAGGGAAGAGATCGGTCGGTAGAATTCTTCTAAGGTATGTAAGAATTTTTTTTAATAATTAGTTGCGGTTAATTTCTGGCTTAATTCAGCCACCTCACATTAATGATCAGTAATAAAACATTTACCACACAAACATACCTAATGAAAATGATATGTTTTATTTAAATAGGAGCTAACATAAATCTGAATCAGTGATGAAGAAGAACCCCATTAGACCACTATGTTGTATGAAATGGCAAAGGTGAATTACATCTATAAAAAATATTTTCGTCTGTAACTAAGTTAACGTAAGTTACCTGAATGTCAGGTACTCGGCTGGCTTCATCGCTGAAGTTTCTTCGTTCCTTCGAACCTGCAATTGAAATGCAAATTTACTCAATCTTAACAAATAGACTAAGGGTGGGTTCGACCAAACTGGAATAAGACTTACTGCGAGATTAGTCTATACAAATTCGGCGTTTAATCTAGGTATAAGACCTTATTCCAGTTTGGTCGAATCCACCCTGAGAAAGATAAACAACACTCTACATTCAGTAAAACATTCATACATTCTACTTATAAATTTACATAAAATAAAAAAGGAGTACAAGTTAAATTGACTCTTTCCACTTGTATAAATACAATCTCATTGGGTAAGTTATAAGTATACAGCGGAGTATACGAGGAGCTAAAATAAATGTGTTTAAGTGATGGATGACAAGCCCACTACACCACCCACTAAACAAGTTACAGTTTTTTACACAAGACTAAAAAGATTAGGTCCGGTTTCCATTTGGTCGGATCGAGTCCCGGTCGGATCTCACCGAGATTCGGAAGTTCTAGTGGCTTAACGAGCCAAGTGTTTCCATCTGTCCGATCGGATCGGAGTCGGATCCGACCTAATGGAAACCGGGCCTTACTGCCGTACTCAGAGACGTCAATTAAATTTTAATGACAATTAAATGTCTTTCCTTTTCTATTTAGCAGGATACCTATGAAAGTGACAGCAAGAGACTTAATTGTCATTAAAACTTTTTGTAGGAAAAAAAGATTTGTAGGAAAGATTTAAAACTTAATTGACGGCTCTGAGTACGGCAGTTAGTGTATTATTTTCTAATGTAATCATACAGTAGCCTTCTTTCTCCTGCTCGACCGGCGGGTGGTTGTGGAGCGAGGCGATGTTGGGGAACTTGAAGTGGAACTTGGTGCGGTCGTTAGGCGAGCTCGGCGCCTTGGCGTCGCTGTCCAGGTCCGTCATAGACCTGCAACCGCGCGGCTGGCGTCAGTACACACGCTAACAGGTCAAATTATCCAAAACTTTATTTCTCTAATCGGATATTAATCTTAATAACCAAACCTATAGAGTTCAAAATTTATTGACGTAATTTGTAATTTTATGGTATATATTTGAAAATAAAGATTACCAAAAGGAGGTAGTCAAAACGAACGAAAATTATTTTAATTTAAGTATTACAAATGTGTGAGGGCTCGATGGGGCGCAGCGGCTAGCGCGTTTAGCTCGCTATCTTGCCCGCTAAGCATCTTTCTCATTGCCAGTTCGCTGGATGGGTGACCAAATTAAAAACATTTCGAGCTAATCCGTGCTTCGGAAGGCACGTAAAGCCGTCCCGGTTGACGTCGAAAGATGGGAGTCGTTAAAACCCACAAACCCGCATTGGGCCAGCGTGATGGGATATGGCCCAACCTCCCCATGTATATTGTCCATGTAGGAAGGCCTGTGCCCAGCAGTGGGACGTTTATAGGCAGACGATTTGATTATCAGTGCAAATTGTAAGTTAGTTTCGTGTTATCCATATGTTGCTTTTAGTCCATTGAATATCGTTAACGAATATTTGTAGCTAGGTTCAGTTAGTAGGATCTTTTTGTACATACTGCTCACGCCTTAGTCCCAACAGGGGTAGGCAGAGACGATGGATCTCCACTTTGCTCGGTCCTGTTTGCATTTATACTGTACTAGCGGCCCGCCCGCGCCTTCGTCCACGCTAACTTAGAAAGACCGTTAGTTCAGACATTAAATATATCTACAAAATATAAACAAAAACCATCCTCAGTTAACGCTCTATCTTTTAGTGAAAACCGCATAAAAATCCATTGCCTTGTTTAGGAGAATAGTGCTGTTCAACAGACAGAGGAAAACAGCGACTTTACTTTATAATATGTAATGATAATGATACTGTTGTTGTCAATATGATAAAGTCAAGAAAATAAAATTGTATAATACCTTGTTGTCAATTCGTTGGCCATGGCGCAAGCTGTTTCCAATGTTCTCTCGTCATGAGCCGACATAAGCTTCATAGTGCCAGTTTGGTTAGCTCTCTTCTTCTCACTCTTGCTTAATGTATGAGTTCTGTAAAAAAAAACACTTTGAATAGAGTACAATACATGAAGCTATGAATGACATAACATAGATCACACAGTTGTCATACATACGACTCTATAGAATACTAGCGGCCGCTCGCGGCTTCACCCGCGTGGTTCTTATTCCCGTGGGAATATCGGGATAAAAAGTATGCTATGTGTTGATCCAGGTTATAATTTATCTGTATGCCGAATTTCATTCAAATCCATTCAGTAGTTTTTACGTGAAAGAGTAACAAACATCCATCCATACTTACAAACTTTCGCTTTTATAAAATTATAGTAGGATTATTACTTCTGTATGAGAATTCAAGGAAAGTTTCATTAAATTATATGAGTTTCAATTTTAAAAACTTAATGAAGTCATTAATATCCCAGTCAGTTTTAATTTGGATACACGCAAGTAGATGGCACCATTCGAAGCGAAACTGTATCCATATAGTCTTAGTAGGTCTATTTTAAAGGCACACCAAACACTAAAATCAGTAAAACAGTTTAAAATATACATACTATTGGTTTCAACTAAAATTACGTACCTTGGTATCGGATCCGCATCATAATGTTTACTTGCAGCGGCATCCTGGAATTAATTGTAACTTCTTAGTAAAAATAAAGTATTTTAATTAACGCTCCTACAACACTAATTAAAAATACTACTTCTTAGTGTTAAAACGAACACACTTCAAATCTACAAAACCACTAAAAGAATAGTGTCAAAAACTAATACAAACCAATTGGCATAGTAGATAGATAAGAGAACACTCAAAAAGTTATACGAAAATATATGAAGTAAGTATAATAAATAACTAACTCCAAAATATAATTTTTCAATAGTTGTTGTTATCATTAACTGTCCAACAACATAAGATGAGACTTGTTGACAAGAAATTGAATAGTCATGTTTCAGTTTTGTTTTATTTACAAAAAAAAGTGTTGTACGGAAAATAAAAACAACATAAAAACACATTAATAAAAGTGAAATAAAGGTGGATTATAAAACTTGTGTTCGTGATTGTGCATGATTGTTAGAAAACTAAACCAAAATAAAGTAATGTCACTTTTTAAAATCTCTCAAACAGTTAAGGTTGCTTCACACATACCAGTGAAGTCACAGTTCCGACACAGTACCACAGAATAATACAGTACCGGCACAGTGCGAAATATTCTTTCATTCAATTTCTATGAACGTTGTCAAAACTAATACGTCCGTGATTTTCCGGTGGCGGCACTGACACTGAGCGCACACAAGTGGGGATGCGTTCATAGAGAATGTATAAAAAAGAAAGGACTGTGCCGGTACTGTGTCGGAACTGTGACTTCACTGATATATGTGAAGCAACCTTTAACGTTAGATCTAAGCAGTAAGTCCCACATTTGTACTGAGAGCATATAAACAAAATTTCAAATTTTTAAGTATCCTTAGTATCATTTATTTTTTATCATTTATTATTGTATTACTTTATTAAGATTGATTGGCTAAGTGCACACCACATCAAGCCTGAAGATTTAGTAGGAGGGCTAGATTTCTATGTATTGCCTAAATGGAAAAACGAATAGTAAAATATAATTTTGAACTTAACAACAATTAGCCAATGAGACATGCAATCAAAAACTATCGAATAACTTTCTGAGTGGTATGTTAATTTATAAACGGAGAATGAATAAAAGTGCCTATCCTATTATATAATAGGATCCTGTCTTCGATCACATACAACTGGATATATAATCAACGCTCTCAAAAGGCCTGCACATAAAGAGGACCTAGTGAGATGTTTAGGTACCTACTCATTTTGTTTAGATGTGGGCGTGCTAAGTGTCAATATGACGAAGAGCTCCTTCAAAAATTGCAATTCTGCCGAAACCATTAGATTTAGGATGTACTAGATAAATAATGACGGCTTGGGGACGTGACAAAAAAAGATATATAGGTACATTATGTTGGTGAAATGTAAAGTGTATTGATTCGGGTTATTTCGTCTTGTAACGTTCACGTACATAACATGTCACCATAATTGCACATTTAATATTCTTAATGTTAAATCCTTCGATCAACAATACCAACTAGATAACGCGTCACGTATAAAATCAAAGCTAAATTCAGTCCACGTAATTAAATACTTTTGAAAGCAATAAATTACTCCTGTCACTTAAAAACTGATTGGTGTTGCGGCGCGTGTGACTGACTGAGCCCGCGTAGAAATCATACGGCCTACAGTTCGATCCTGTGGTGAAAAGTTATTTTTGAAAGTTTTATTTGCTATATTTGTTTGCAACGTTTTAGAAGTCTGTTGTTGGGTATTGTGATTGTTACCTACATTGTTTACACGGAATTAAAATGAGTGCGTTGCTCATATGCGCCGGTTGCCAAAGACCTTTACCTAAAAGGGAATATTTGCGATGTATGACTTGTAAAGCGGGTTATGATTTGGATTGTGGCAATGTCTCGAGCAAATTATTTTATTTAATGAAGAAAAAGGATCAATGGAACTGCCCGGAATGTATGAGCAAAAAACCGAAAATAGGAAACATAAATACACCCATTCGCTAAACAGTAGCGGCAGACAATACGAAACCAGGCCCGTCAACCACTGTTGAAGAAGATCACAACATTACGCATCGAAAAAAGATTAGCAAGGCACCGATTTCGACAAGGGAGACACATTATCCAGCCCAGAAACCGATAATCAGAATGATATGGTCACCGAATTGAAGTCGTATATGAGTGTGTTGATTCGAAGTGAGATGAACAGCTTACGCTCGGTTATTGCTGAGCTAACGGAGACCATAAAAACGCAAAGCAATCGCGCGCAACACTCCTTCGGGAGTAGGCGGGTTTAAGGCGGGCCCTACCGCGAGACACAGTGGGGATGGACACCTTCGGGGACCAACCCCACCAGCTGGATGTGGTAGGAACCGTGGGGGCTTCAGGGCTTCAGGTGCACCGGCACGGCATCACGGCAAGCACCGGCTTGTCGATGCCCAAGGCGGTAGCGGTGGTGTGAGCGTGGCGGGGGTGACTCTGGGTGAGTGCTCCCAAAGCGCTCCAGTGGCGGTGGGGCAGCCGGAACTTGGCGCACCTATCGCGGTAGCTGAGGATGTTGGAGAGGAGACCACACCAATGGAGTGTGGTGGGATCTCCTCGCCAAGATCCGAAGATGTCATGGGGGAGCTCGCCCTGGACGAGCTGCTTCTGGGGGGTCGTCTCCGATGGCCGTGCACACGGCTTCGGACGGCGAACTCACGGAAGACGGGCGATAACCTTAACAGAGGTAAGGTGCGTTCAGATCAACCTTCATCATTGTAAGGCTGCAACTGCCCTTCTGGCACGCCAGCTAAAAATGAATCAATTCGACATTGCCTTAATCCAGGAACCTTACCTTTACAGGGGCCAGATTAAAGGTTTAGGTGGAACCCCTGGTATAATATACTACAATTGTTCTACTAATGACATGAGGACTTGCGTTTATGTCAGAAACGACCTACACGCAATGCCTCTAATGAAGTTCTGTTGCAGGGATCTGACCGCTGTTAAGGTCCTTACGGGGGAAGGGGGTGCTAGGTGGACGGTAATTTTATCGTCAGCTTACCTCCCTTTTGAGAAGGCGGATCCAGTGTCAAAGGAGATACGGGAACTGGTAACCTGCGCTGGCCGAGAAAACCAAGATATCATCATCGGCTGCGATGCCAACGCGCATCATGTGATGTGGGGCAGCTCAGACACCAATGAGAGAGGGGAGAGACTGCTGGAGTATCTGGTAAGTTCACCCATGCAAATACTTAACAAAGGAAATAAGGCTACCTTTTTCAATGGGCATCAATCTCCTCCTCCGGCCCGGAGGGCGCAGGTGATTGATATAACTATTGCTAGTAACAGAGCGGTAAGTAACATCCCAACCTGGCATGTATCGGACGAAGCATCCCTCTCCGATCACAACTACATATGCTTTAGGTACAGACTAGGTAAGACCATAGGAACTGTACGAAGGAAGAACCCAAGACACACCAACTGGGAGGGCTTCAGAAGGGATCTCAGGCGGGAACTAGATGGTCCATGCTGTAAACTTAACTCAGTTGTGGACATAGAGTTTGAAGCTGACAGACTCACAGAAGCACTGATGACGGCCTGGCAGAACAACTGCCCAGAAACTAAATCAGTGGCGGGGAGACAGCCGTGGTGGACTCCAGAGGTGGCTCAGATTAGAAAAGAGACACGACAGGCGTTCAATGAAGCGAAGGCGAAGAACGACTTTAGCGATTACAATAAGGCTTTAACTCGCTACAGCAGTGCGGTTCGTAAAGCAAAAAGATCGGCTTGGAGGAAACATTGTGAACAGATACAATCTGTTCCTGAAGCAATGAGACTAACCAAGGCAATCTCTACAACAAAGGCGATTCCACTGTCTACAGTAATGAGGGCAAATGGAACTCGAACAGTAAATGGTGAGAATACACTGAAGGTCATGTTTGATACCCACTTCCCTGGATCAAGCATCATTCAAGACGAACATGATCCAATCAGCTGGAAGGAGCAGCAAGTTAAAACTTCCAAGTATGATTGGATAATAGCTAAAAAGGTGGTGGATGAATCTAAGGTTAAATGGGCACTGGGGAGCTTTCAACCATATAAAGCACCAGGACCTGACTATATTTACCCCATCCTACTACAACAGGGCGCTTCCATTCTGGGCCCGATCTCTGCAGATTGTATAAAGCCTGCATTGCATTTGGTTATATACCCAGAACATGGAGACGTGTTAAGGTAATATACATACCAAAACCGGGTAAACCAGATTATGAAGAACCCAAAGCTTTTAGGCCAATAAGTCTCCAATCTTTTCTTCTTAAGACCTTGGAAAAGATGGTAGACAAATTTATCAGAGCGGGACCGTTAAAAAAATTCCCACTTCACGGACTTCAATGCGCTTACCAGCCAGGGAAGTCAACAGAAACCGCTCTCCACCATGTGGTGAGCCGAGCGGAATCAGCCCTGGAGAACAAAGAGATCTGCGTCTGCACATTCGTAGATATTGAAGGTGCATTTGATCGCACAACCTTTGACTCCATCAATGTGGCAGCCAGAGATCATGGCGTGCCACAACCGATCTGCAAATGGATTGAATGCATGTTAAAGGGTAGAATAATTTACTTAGAACTGCTTGGGGACAGTTTACTCGCTCAAACAACTAGAGGGTGCCCGCAAAGGGGGGTCCTTTCTCCTCTGCTATGGAGAAAACTGAACCAAGGACCACTATATACGGTTGGTTATGCGGATGACCTGGTCATCACAGTCAGTGGAAAGTTTCCCTCCACGGTATTGGAGCTAATGCAACGTGCTTTATGTTTGCTGGAGGATTGGTGTAATACCAATCATCTATCCGTAAACCCTGGGAAAACAACCGCTACCTCTTTCACGAGGATGAAAAACCTCACGAAATTGGGAAGCCTAAAACTTTACGGCACCCAGCTTCCCTGGTCCAGAGAAGTGAAATATCTAGGCATAACACTGGATAAGGAACTTACCTGGAAACAGCACATGGACACGACCGTTACCAAGTCCTATAGGGTCTTTGGTATGTGTCGGTCCACCTATGGCAAAACGTGGGGGCTTAACCCCAAAATCATAAGGTGGATCTACATGACGATGGTGCGGCCGATCCTTACATATGGCAGCATCGTCTGGTGGCCCAGGACGAGGCTGAAAATCTGTAAGAATGCTTTAAGCAAACTTCAGAGGACAGCATGCATGGCGATTACTGGGGCATTCAGAACTGTGGTTCTACACCGACACCGACGGCAGCTCTGGAGGTCCTTACGGACCTTCCACCCCTGCACAGTGTCATAGCAACAGAGGCAAAGAAAGCGCTACATAGACTTAAGGTGGCCGGGCTGTGGGACGCATCTAAGCCACTGACCAGACATACAAAATGGGAACCTTATGATTCCCTTGATAGGATCATGGAAATGGGGTGTGACAAAATATCCCCAAAGTACATGTTCGAAAAGAAATTCAGTATATATGTCCCATCTAGGGATGAATGGAGACAAGGACCACCGTCTCCAGAGAAGAACAGCCTAATCTGGTACACTGATGGATCCAAAATGGAGTCGGGTACTGGAGCAGGTATCTTTAGCAATGACTTCGAACATAGTCAAAGCATGGGAAAATTTGCAACTGTATACCAGGCCGAATTTTTTGCAATTCACCTATGCGCAATAAAGAATTTAGAACTCGCCCCTAGAAAGCGAAACATATTCATCCTGAGTGACAGCCAAGCGGCACTCAAGTCACTTATATCGCCCCGTATCGACTCCAACCTTGTACTTGAAACCACAAAAGCTTTAAACAAGCTAGGTGGACACAACAGGGTGAGATTGATCTGGGTACCAGGCCACATGGGAATCCATGGCAATGAAATGGCTGATGCACTTGCCAGGGAGGGCTCAGAGACCCCATTTATTGGTCCTGAGCCGTTTGTTGCACTGGCACCGAGCACCATCAACAAGGCCTTTAAGGACCAAATCCAAAACAAGCATTAAACCGAATGGGAAAAGCTACCCGGCATGAAACACGCAAAATCCTTCATAGGTGGAGACGCCCTAGGACGGAGTAAAATCATATGCGGAGGCAAAAGGCAGGCACGAACAATCATCAGAGCCCTGACCGGGCACTATGCCACAAAACAAATGCTCCATAGAATGCAACTAGCAACAGACAGCTTGTGCAGGGCATATGGGGAGAAAACGGAGTCCATGCAACACCTACTGTGTGACTGTGACTCCCTTGCTAGGAAAAGAATGAGTCTCTTGGGATTCGCCTACCCGAAACCAGAAGATTTTAGGCTCTTCGCCCTCAAAGACATTGCCAAACTTATGGCAGTCATTTTCTCTGAGGAAACAGAGTGATAGGACGGGGTTGCACAAAAGATCCCAATGGGTCGACGTGCCGCTGCGAGAGGGAAACCTCTGCAGGCCCCAATAAGATAAGATAAGATTCGTACGCCGGGATGACGGCAAGCCGCGCCATAGATTGCGCTCTGAAATGGACTTAAAAAGAGTTTTTAGTTAACTTGAAATTTGAGCTAGTAATCATAGCATGGTTGAATGTTATCTTTATTTTTATTTTTATTTGTTCTTTTGTAAGCAACTTACTCAGTCCAGTGCTAAATAGTTTTGTTGGTGATATCGCTGAAGTAGGTATTTTATTTTGAATCTAAACTTGCATGTATAATTTTTTTTTGCCACTGCATTGGATTTGGTTTTTTGTTTGTATGGATTTTATTATTTTTGTTTGTTTTGTACCTCTGTTTATTTATACACTTTTAAACTTTCGCGTTCCATTATGCACACATATTTAGACGGGATTTAACGCAAAACTACTTAGTAAAGGCATTCTACGCATACCTGACCACTGACCCAGTCCACCCGTGACCACGGCCGGTGCAACTCGGTCGAAACGTCGGGTATAAAAAGGTATGCGTAGAATGCCTTTACTAAGTAGTTTTGCGTTAAATCCCGTCTAAATATGTGTGCTCTGTTTATTTGCTTGGCAATGCTATGTTATATGTGGTGTTCTTGGTGTTACAATTTATATCTATTACCTACTGTTGGCTTTTTCATATGATAATAATTTAGTTGTTGGTTTATGTCGTTATAATGTTTTTGTCAGACTAGCAGTAATGATGCGGTGCAATGAGGTGTTTGTATATTGTGTCGACTATTATGTTCCAAAAAACCAACTTTTGTTCAGATTTATTTTTGAATATAAGTTATTGTGAAATTATTCTGTACATAAAAATGAGTTTGTGACTTATTGCGTAACTGTTGAGGGCACTGCTACATTCTCTTCGTGTTATAATTGCAAAATTCTTATTTGTTATTGTTTTAAAATCATGTGTTGTATTGCGACTTATTGCGTAACTGTTGAGGGCATTGCTACATTCTCTTCGTGTTATAATTGCATAATTCTTATTTCTTATTGTTTTAAATTCATGTGTTGTATGGTAGTACTGTTGACGATTTTATTGCATACTGCTTGCTTAAAACGTAAACTATGGGATATACCGTGTATGTTGGTACGGTTTCTACATTTGACAACTTTCCCGAATCCCGTGTGCATTATCTTGCAACCTTGAATCTGTTTCTTAATATGCGTCATCTGAAAATAATTAGAAGACATCTTAATAACTCTAAATTTATCATTATTACATATGCTTTCGTTTTTCTATTTGTCAAAAATAAATATTTAACGCTTGGATTTTTGAACCCTGGTTCCCTAGGCACACGCCATGAGGAATTTATAGTTGCTTTGGAAAGTCGGTCAGTAGATATCATGGCCATAAATGAGACGTGGCTCAGAGCGGGTGAAGAAAAGCGTGCGCCAACTCCGCCTGGCTACAAACTAAAGCATATACCGCGCCCATCAAGCGTGCGCGAGCGTGGTGGTGGCGTTGGTTTTTATATAAGGGATGGTATAAGTACGCGGCAAATAAAACCACCACATATGAACTCAGTGGAGCAAATGTGGCTAAGTGTACGTTGAGTGGGCTCAAGGTTGCTATTGGAACGGCTTACCGGCCACCATGGTTAAGTGTAGATACTTTTCTTGATGCACTAACTCAGGCAATTACCTCATTCTCTATGTACGATCATGTTATTCTCGTAGGGGATTTCAATATTAATCTGCTTGCTGTTGATAACCCTAATATAAGAAAACTTACAGAATTTTTCCAGTGTTTGAGTTTTGATCAATATGTTAATCTACCTACCCATTTCACGGATCATTCAGAGACACTTATTGACCTCGTTTGCAGTACCACTAACATAAGCAATGTTATTGTTGATTCCATTCCTGATTTGAGTAATCATGCTTTTATTTCCTTTCAATTACGTCTTAAAAAACCTAAAACTCTTTCAAAGTGTATTTGTTACAGGCCACTTAAGGATATAAATATGGACGAATTTAATACTCACGTAAATAACGTTCCCTGGGAGGGGTTGATCGGTGAAGATATTAACGAGTCTGTACTGTCTTTTAATGCTCACATATTGCATGTCTTTGACGTTCACGCTCCTATAACACAGTCTTACATTAAGCGACCAAGTTATCCTTGGATAACGCCAACCATCAAACAAATGATGGTTTTAAGAAATGAAGCCCACGTTAAATGCCGTCTAACAGGTCATGATTCTGATGTCAAATATTATAAAGAATTAAAGTCTATCGTGGGTAAGGCCATGCACAGTGAAAAGGCAGCATTTTTCCGTCAGAACATTAATAATCACTCTAACAATTCCAAATTACTTTGGGAAAATATCAAAAGAAATATTGTAGATTTTAAGGGTAAGCAATATTTAATAGCCTCTCATATTAATGATCCGGATATCATCAACAGACATTTCCTCCTTGTTCCGGGTAATGATACCGTCGCTATTTCCTACCTCACATATTTTAAACACCATCGGTTTAATTAATCGTCTTTTAGCCTCCATACAGTTGATGAATCACATATATTGAAAATAGTCTCATATATTCATAGTAATGCAATGGGTGTCGATGGAATCACACGTGATATGATTCTTTTAACCTTGCCACGGACGCTTAAAGTTATTACTGCAATTATCAATATGTCTATTCAGACTGGTATTTTTTCTGACATCTGGAAAGGGGCTATTGTCAAACCTATACCGAAAATTACCAACCCAAACGAAATAAAAGATCTTAGACTTATCAGTATCCTCCCTTTTTTGTCTAAAATTATTGACAAAGTTGTATGTCAACAGTTATCAGCTTATTTGAATGCAAACAATGTTTTACCTTCTAAACAATCTGGATTTCGTGCTGGTCGAAGTACAGCCACAGCCTTATTGGATGTTGTTGATGATATTTTGGCGAGACAAGATATAGGACTTGGATCTGTGTACACTCTTCTTGATTTTTCACGGGCGTTCGAGACTATAAACCATGATCTTTTGCTAGCTAAATTGTCATTTTACGGCGTTGACTGTGGTGCACTTAGATGGTTTTGCAGCTTTCTTTGTGGACGATCGCAGCAAGTGGAGGTAATTGGTGTGGACGGTACTAAATTTTATTCGGAAGCCTCCCCCTTAAACCGTGGCGTTCCACAAGGATCAATACTGGGCCCGCTATTATTTATATTATATTGCACGGATTTGCCTAATTCTATTAAATACTGTAATTATCATTTGTATGCAGATGATTTACAAATTTATTTGCACTTTAAACCCAATGAGACCTTATCTGCTGTTTAGACTACGGTTCCATAATCATGTTTTGGAGGTTGTAAGAAACTGCTACTATAGGCTGAGGGTGCTGTATCAGGTCAGGATGTTTTTGAAAGTCGATTTAAGAATCAAGCTTTGGAAATGCTTATACTTTCAAAACTAAATTATGCTGATACAGTCATGGGTGAATGTCTCTCTGGATACACAAAAAAGCTAATTCAACGGGTTCAAAATTCATGTGCACAATTTTGTTTCACTATTCCGCGTAGGGCCCACGTTACACCGTTTCTAAATCAAAATAACCTAATGAATATGCAGTCGCGACGTTCACTCCATTATGCGTGTATTTTATTTAACATAGTGCAAACTAAGTCACCCTCTTATTTGTATGACAAGTTATTATTTTCTAATCGTGCCAGAGCCGTTTCTCATCTTGGTTGTCCGAGTCACAGGACATCAGCATTTCGCGGAAGCTTTCGGTACTCCGCCACGAAATGTTGGAGTAATATACCCCCACCTTTTAAGAAGTGCCTGACATTGTGTTCTTTTAAATACAAATATAAAAAATTCCTCTTAGATTTGCAAAAGAACTCTTTCTAATTTTTAATTAAAATTTAGCTGTAGCACTTTGGTCACGGCTTTCCCACGTCAAAATGTTGTCCTATGTCCATCATTAAGGGTTTATTCTAAACATTGGTGAATCGTTGTTAATTGGTTTAGTCGGTGTTGAATTTCTTCCGAAAGCTTCTTAAATGTGTCAGTTTTATATATTGTAATTATAATTTAATAATGTATACTTTGTATATAATTTAATGATGTATACTTTGTATAATATTCGGTTTGGCTTAATATTGGTGTTTTGTAAATGAATTTTAAGGTAGGTGTTTGCGTAGCAGTGCGCTCTTTAGCTTTAGCTTTTAGCTTTTAGTTTTAGTGTAGGTATCTACGGAAGACCAGCGTCGTGGCATTACTGAGATGCTACGACACAATGCTGAGTAGATGCCTTTTCAGTGTCACATAATATTGTTACTTGTAATTTTTATGTTGTGTTTTTGATGTTGAATAAATTTATTTCTATTCTATTCTATTCTAAAAATTAAAAGACGTCATTAACATTTAGTGGTAAAATCAACCATAAGGGGCAACAAATAAAGTACTTTTTCCTGTTATTGCCTTGCGAGAAAATAAGAGCTCACTTCTCAAGTGCGCTCTTACTTACCGAGGCACATTTTTAGCGCCGACCTGACATCTAGTTGTGTTGTTGATCGAAGGTTAAATCGCACGATTAATATAAAAATGCACGAATTTCACCGCGACGTAGTGTTCTAACTGGAACGCTATGGCCTCTTACTCGCGAAAACAATGAAATAACGGCATTCACTGTCTCTTTCGCTCTCGGGCGATTTGAACTTGATTTGGATTTCTCGCTCCCTTACTTCTTGGATCTTTTTGCGTAGAATTTTTTTTTAAATCTATGGTCAAAACACATATGTATACGTCAAATGTATATGTCAAAGCTGCAAGTAATCCGCTACATTTAGTTTAAATATGTGATCGAAGTTATAAAAAAGCGTGTCCATGATGTCACTTGTCTTTCATTACAATTTATATTATAATTATACTTAGATATTAGCCGGCATCACTTGGCTTAAGCATAGTTTACACACACCCAAAATTAAACTTTTGATATTATATTTATAATGTTTAATTTCTACACCATCGTTAAATCTAACTAAATGTGTGAATGAATGTGAATGACACAGTTAAAGTTTTAACTAAACTAAGTTTTTACTTTGTGAATTAATGTAAAATTACGGTTTTCTACGTAGCAAATCATTAAAAAACCTAAAATGGGGTAACGTTTTAAAATACGTGACACTACGAAATCTTGTCAAAGTGCTTAACTATTCTTACCAAGAAAAATCCAAGTAAGGGACCTGAATAAATTAAAACTTTAGTGATGGGCGTAGATTTATTAATATTAAATGTAGAAGAAACGGTAATGGGACGTTGATACAGTGTCATTTATCGACAAATCGTCATCGTCGCCCTGAAAATATGAACGACCAACATGAAAAATGATCCAATCATTCAAAGTAGTAATACGAGTAATGTATTGATCTACTTGTGACATGACTAGAGTATTATTTATGTTTTTATTCTTTTATTATCCACACGGTTTGCTATACTATTGTCCAAATCATAATAATGTCCAAAAACTAACATTGTCCAAAAATAAGAATGTCAAAAATTAAAAAAGTCAAAAAATTAAATTGTCCTAAAATAAAATTGTTCATAAATAAAAATGTTCAAGAATAAAAATCACCAAAAATATAAAAATGTAAAAAAATAAAAAAGCCCTAAGTATAATAATAAAAAATCCCTCATATAAAAATACATACATACATGCATATAATCACGACTATTATCCCCGAAGGGTTAGTCAGAGACTAAGCAATGAGGACAGCTAAAGCTGCAGTCCTTTACCGTAGTGCACTTTTACTTTCAAGTAAAGTGCAGCCAGTATACTGTCTCACTGCAAATGCGGGTTGGTGATAACTAACATGGGCTATGCGTCGAAAAAATCCGAAAACACTTTGCCCGACCTGAGAATTCTAATCATTAGTTATCCATTACGATATTGCCTACTAGTGTACCTATACGATCTGCTTGGTCTTCCAGACAAACTGACATAATTTTTATCGCAATTCGTCTGGATATAAAAATAGTAAATGTCCAGACGTACTGCGAACTTTTATTATTAATTTGTCTGCCAGGCAAATGGCGATGGCGAACCAGACAAACTGCGAAACACCCGAGAATTTAACCCGGCACCTCTGGATATCGAGCCGAGTGCTTGGCCACTCCGCCACCGAGGCTTTGACAAGGCGCGTTATAAAAAGAGGTTTATTATTACAATATTTTTTTTAAAACAGAGAATATGTTTACCATTATTTTTTGTATTATCTATGTGTTGTTTTGTGTGCCTCTTGGCAAAGGCCTCCCCCAAAACTTTCCATTTGGCCTTAGCAGGTTGTTGATCATATTTTGTAAATAATAATTTCAACTAATGAATATTCTTTTTTAATATTTAGTTTTATTTTACAAACGAGTACGAAAAACTTTTATTACGAAAAAGTACCCTTTCACTAAATAATATCTGCTTAGCTTCAACAAGCTAGTAGTAAAGCTCTTCATTTTTCTTAGTGGGCATTTTTAAAAATGGATGTTTTTCGTGTTGGTCATTTTTATATTTAAACGTTTTCAGAATTGGACGTTTTAAAAATTGGACATTTTTCGTATTGGACATTTTTATTATTGGCTATTTTTCGTATTGGACATTTTTATTATTGGACATTTTTCGTAATGGACATTTTTATTATTGGACATTTTTCGTATTGAACATTTTTCGTATTGGACATTTTTATTCTTGGACGTTTATAATTTTTGACAATATTATAACAAACCAACCACACTATTACAGCAGGCAGATTCCTTTTCAGGTTTTTCTACATGTGCATATTTCTTTTTATTTGATTCAGTAACGTTTATGAATCAAATATGAAAAACGAGTTGATTGTTTTCTTAAAATAAACATGGCCCCAAAAATTATGATGTATAACTCGGACCAAATATTACATGGACAGAGTCTTACGACGTTGCCGCTTTTACATACGTGTATCAAAGTAAAGTATTTGTATCTCTGTCTGTATGACTGTAGTGTGATATGAGTAAAAGAGATAGTTAATGTACGTTTGGCAACGACGCACTGTCGGTGTGAGACGTGTCATTTCATGACCGACTACTAGGTCAAAACATTGCTGGATTGTGCGAAATAATAGTGAAATATTAAGAAATCTTAGTGTTTTTGTTATTTGTGTAATATACAATTGACATAATGTCTTGTTCTGCTATTTATTGTTCGTCAAGAACAACAAAAGGAGGTGTGAGGGACCAGGAATTATCATTTCATACGTTAGTGATTTCTCATAATATGTATGCTTTACTATGAGTTTTTTAATAATTAAAACGGCAAAGCATTAATTTTTGCTAATTCTAAATCATACTATATCGTACACTATTCATAAGAATCAGGTTTTAAACCTTAATTAAATGTAATTTAAAGGCTTTGTTTTTGGCATAATGATTAGTGATGTACGTATTTGTGTATCGAAGCTTTATCGATATTACTAATATTCTTTTTATTATTCTTTTTTTAGGTTTCCAAAATGCCCGGAAATAAGACGTAAATGGGTTAAAGCTATTAGACGTGATAACTGAGAGCCTACAAAATATTCAAGGCTCTGTTTCAAACATTTTGAAAAATCTTTTTTTACAGTAAAAATTTTAGCCTTAGTTTAAAATTGAATCTTAATAATATGGGCGGGAATATGAATAGTAAAAAGTATTGCTCTTCACTTTACTACACAAATTATTATTTTTTTTTTGTTTGTTATAATAGAAGGAGGCAAACGAGCAGGCGGGTCACCTGATGGAGAGTAATCTTCGCCGCCCATAGACACCCGCAACACCAGAGGAATCGCAGATGCGTTGCCGGCATTTAAGGAAGGAATAGGAATTGTGAGCGGGGGGGGGGGGAGGCCTCCGGAACCAACCCTCACTGCCCGAACGAAACACAACAGCACCAAGGGCTATTATTTCACGCCGGATATTAGGGTGTTACCAGACCAATCGATCGATCGTCGATCGATGGCATCGATCGATCGTAGAATGGATTAGTTGACGTCGATCGATGTCGATCGACAATCGACCGGTAAAATGGATTGGGTGTTAAATCGAGCTGATTTATTAGACGCACCGGCCGCTTCACTTTTCTGAGTGGTAGAGCCACCCTGCGTTGCAGCACGCATTGGGCCAGCTCGCCCGGCGTAATACCACCCTTTCTTTAATTTTCGGCGTGAAATAATGGCACTTGGTGCTGTTGTGTTTCGTCCGACTAGTGAGGGTTCCGGAGGCCCCTTCCCCCCCCCCCCCTCCTCCCAATTCCTATTCCTCCCCTGAAGGCCGGCAACGCGTCTGCGATTCCTCTGGTTTTGTGGGTGGGTGTGCATGGGCGGCGGTGATTACTCTCCATCAGGTGACCCGCCTGCTCGTTTGCCTCCCTCTTTTATAAAAAATATAAAAAATTATTTCGTGCCCATGGATAATAATCGTAATATTAGATTATGTTTATGTTGATAATAATGAGTGATGATAATATGAACGTTTAAATACTAAATGATATTCCCCCAAACACCTTGGGAAGCACTTTAGATTAAGCAACACCGAAAATGGGGGGAAGGGGAGGGGGAGGGGGAGCCAAAGTGCGAAAATGCATAGTTTTCAAGATATTTTTATTTTGAGGTTATTTTAGGTTATTTTTAGGAAAAAAAAACAAATATTCTACTAAGTTACCATTACCGTACCCCCTCCATCCCCCTCCTCTCTACCTCCCTCGAAACTACTAACCTCGAAATTCATGGCAATCGCTACGCAAAAAAAAAACAAAAGCAAAACCCGCTGCTTAAAATGTCATTTGGATAAAATAAGCGATCGTTGGCTTTAAAAAACGGCCGCATCCAGATTCTTCTGCGTTTGCGTCTCCGTAATAATAGTACGAGCAACATCGTACTGGCCAAGAACAACGAGTCCTTTTCTGAATACATTTCGCTGATAGAATTTAGCCAGGGTTAATCGATCAACGTCGACCGACCGTCGTCGATGGATTGGTTAGTCAAACGGTAGGTATCCGTCGATCGATTAAAGCTACCAGACCAGTCGATCAACTTCGATCGACGTTGATCGATGCCGTCGATCGACGATCGATCGATTGGTCGGGTAACACCCTTAGTGAGAGCTTGGTATTTATGCCGGGCGAGCCGGCCTAATGCGTGCTGCAACGCAGCGTGGCTCTACCACTCAGTCAGTGTCACTCATTTAGCACCACCCAAGGGTCACGTGTAGGGTCTAAACGGTAAACCTACGGAGGTGAGTAACTTTAACCCCCAATTATAATAACGAACTAGGTACACACCACATTAAAGTGATTATATCGATATACTAGTCACATCTTTAGTCACGCACACATGTACAGATAGAAAGCTGCACACTAACAAAATACGGACATGCTAAAAATCCAAAGACTCTGTCCATTGTGATATTTGGTCCGAGATGTATAACAACAAATTATGAAATTTTAGACGCTAACATAAAATAACTAATTTAGATGATCAGTTCACTTTTAATGAAGTTTTCTCTTTTTATTTTTCCACCAGTAATGTATTTCCCTTATTACAGAATGTGACAAACGAAAAAGAAACAACACATACCGGGTTGTCCCGTCTCCTGCCGTCCAGGCTTCGGAACATAGACTCCATTTCTTCTAGCAAGCTCTGACTGAAGTCTCCATAGCTCTTCTGCAACTTTATTAATTGGCGTAACTATAAAATCATTTTCACTTAAATATATCTTGTACACCTTAGGTTTTATTATGGTATTTTAAACTTACAGTTATACCGGGACTCTCAGGCAGGACCAAGTTTTCTAGCCTAGCATGATCTGTGGCCGTACTCTCCTGTAGAAGCAATTAAATAAGTAAGCAAATGAGCTGTTTGATTAACATGTAAAATCAGCCGCGGCGGTAGTAACCCTTACACGGCAATAGCAAAACTTTCCAAACAACAGAATACACAATAGAATTCTTTATTGAACAAAAATATAGACACGTTACACAACAACAATTTTAGAACCCACACAAAGAGAATTCAACGAAGATCAATAGGCAGACATAATAGTTTTGACAATATTCTATGATGATACCAAATCATGGACGTAATATACAAACAGGACTGATCACTGTAACCAAACTACAAGCCAAGTGAGACCGCACTTAATAAATGTCCATTGTCACTTTCTAAAGAGGTGACAATCAATTTTTATTTCCCATAGACATAATACTACTCTGTCAGGAAAATACCGGGAAAAGATCAATGATACACAAAATGTTAGTTATTCATCCAAATTTATTATATCGCTTTCAAAGTATGCTCCTTCAGAAACGATACACTTACGCCAAACGAATAATCCAATTATCAAAACATTTTTTAAACGCTTTTTCCGGAATTGAGTTTAGTTCTCGCCGCAAATTCTTCTTTATGTCTTCTACCGAGTGAAAACGGGTGCCACGAAGTGGTAATTTGAGTTTAGAAAAAAGAAAGAAGCCGGCTGAAGCCATATCTGGTGAATAAGGTGGTCGCTCGATGGTATTTGTTGAGTTTTTGGTCAAAAATTCGTTTACAACCAAGTAACAAAGTTCGCCTGTAGTGCACAGTTTACAGGTTTACAGCACTAGTACCTCTCTTTTAGTGGTTCCAGGTTTTACTACCAAGCTTATAACAGGTTACACGAAATTCGTTTGGGTTTATAGTACAATTTTTTTTTTTTTAATTTATTTTATAAACAAAACTTAGCATAATATTACAATTATTAGTGCAACAGAAACCAGAAAGGTTTATTCGTACACTAAGATCGTCTTTACAAATTTCGTACGCAACAACTTAATAAATTGATAGGTAATAAAGTGTTGTACCAAAGGCGCTAAACACAGAAAAATCAGGAAACAATAGGCTAACAATAAGCGCAATCTCACGCGCACCTAGACGAGCATTGCGACAGTGACCGAGCCGCCCGTCGCGCGATCACAAAGAAACAGATAAGCCGCAGGTTAGGTCGCCCAATTCAAAAGCGTATACAGCATGTTACAATGTAAATGTAAAGAAAAATGTAATTCAATTTATTCTCGAACAGATCATTTAAAAAACAAAAATAGGTCGGTATTACTCAGTTACTTTTGAGATGAAATATTTTTTTAGGACGTTTTTTATGTTTTTCTCGTTCAGCTCGTTAGTCAGATCAGAAGGTAACATACGAGGGGCGTTCAAAATATTCTCGGTATGTGGATAAAAACAAACAAGTACGAAAAGTTTGATATTTTTATTTTTCAATATACTCCCCCCCTATGTTCATACACTTATAAGATCGATCAATTATTTTTTTTAATCCCTCATAAAAATATTTTTTATCTTTGGTGTAAAAATGCTCCTCCACGGCCGTCTTCAACGCTTCATCGTCAGAAAATTTATTTCCACGCAGATCCTTTTTAAGATTGGGGAACAAAAAGAAGTCGCTTGGGGCTAAGTCCGGACTATAGGGTGGATGAGTAACAGTTTCAAACCCACATTCAACAATAGCTGCCTTGGCAATATGAGCAGTATGGACAGGGGCGTTGTCATGCAGAAGCAGAACACCTTTGGTTAACTTTCCTCGCCTCTTTTCTTTGATCGCATCATTGACGTATAACGTTAGCGTAGTACTGCCCTGTGATATTTACACCTTTTTCTTTATAATCGATAAGCAAAACTCCTTCACAATCCCAAAATATTGTGGCCATGACCTTGCCAGCTGACGGGATTACCTTGAACTTCTTGGGATGAGCTGAACCCTTAATGTGCCACTGCATGGACTCCTGTTTGCTCTCTGGGTCATAATGATGAACCCAGGTTTCATCTCCAGTAACTATTTTTTTTGCAGCACCTCATCGGGATTTTCACCACACAGGTCGATAAAATCTGAACAGCAAGCCACACGCATATCCTTTTGAAGAAGCGTCAGCATTCGCGGAACCCATCTTGCACTTACTTTTGACATATTAAGATGGTCATGTATAATGTCATGTACGGTACCAATAGAGAGATTGGTTACTTGAGCTATAGATTTTACCTTCACTCGGCCGTCTTCCAATATAAGTTTTTCCACTTTATCAATATTTTCTTGTGAGGTAGCCACTACAGGCCGGCCAGGTCTAGGGTCATCTTCAATACTCTCCCTTCCACGCTTAAATTCGCTTGACCATTTTTGAATAGTAGATAAAGAAGGAGCAGACTCACGGTAAACACAATCCATTTCCTCTTTTATGGTTTTTTGATTTTTACCCTGTTTTGTCAAGAATTTTATGACGGATCGGTGCTCTAATTTCGTTAAAATTGTTAATTCGCTCATGGTGTTCATGTTTGTTCGGCAATTGCAGAAAAACAAAAGAACATCTCGGTTCCAATTTTACTTTTTTTTAATGTCAATGGATGAATCTTAGCGGCCAGTAACAAATATATATATAAAAGAGGTTGTAACGTATCAATACCGAGAATATTTTGAACGCCCCTCGTATTTATCAAGCTTGGAATTATGTAATGAAGTGTTCTTTTTCCATGGATATTATTGTAGTCTGGTAATAATAATGTTTTTGTAGTGACACTTCTGGTTACTTTGCCATGATTTCTAATATTTTTTAAACTTTTGTTGAAATAATGCTCCGTTAATAACGTAACTTTCACTTTTTCATGAATAGGTATTACCTTACAGTAGGAAAAAAGTCTGTGATAGTTATTACAATATTCTTTTTTTATTCTATATGAAACAATACATTTAAGAATACGCAACTGAAGTGAGTAAATATCTGTTCTTATAAGTTGACTTATAGTCGTATAGAACGAAATTATAAAGTAAAGGCTAAGATGGCCTATTAAAGTGCTGCATAGGTGTACATACACTTGAAAAAACTTGCTCCAAATGTTACACTTATAATCGCCTACAAGAAGTAATTATAAATCCGCTATAAGTGTCATACGCCAGTAATAGTAATTTATAGACTTAGAACCACTTGCACTTGTTACTTGACCATATAGGGCTGTATGAGTCAACGTTATGCGCCAATTATAAGTGAATTAGGTCTACAGTGGTTTCTTCTTAGAGTAAGTGTACTTGGTATTACTGTGGACTCTCGAATGCTGTTATAGTCTTAATTTCTATATAAAGGTTTCTTGTAAAACTATTAGTGTCCAAAGACATCTTCGTGAAGTCCATTTCAGAAGACAATGCTTTTAATATTTATCGCACCTTCACGGCCATTTTGATTTCTTTTAAGTCATTGGGTTTTTATTAAATTATTACAAAAATGGATATAAACAAATGGAAATATGACCATGATAGTTCAATCAAAGTCACAACTAAAATTTAAAAATAATTAACCCTTAGTTTGTAATATTAAGCATAAGAAATTTGTATGCGGAACCCTAATTCGACACAATATGGCGCGACAATGCTGTTAGGACTAATATTATTTTTAAACACAACTTAGTAAATACGCCGTGTTCAAAAGGCGAACAAAAATTGAGATGTAACACACAATATGCTTCACCGAAAAACCTTACGCGTTTGCCGTGCAAACATGCATGCACGTATATATTACGTGCGAAATACTTATTAATACATTTGTATAATTATTTATGTATGTATAAAATATGTTTTATTTTTTTTATTCTTCTCCACAAACGCACAACCGAACAACAATTCACAAATATTTGAAGTAGCTAGTAATAGAAGCGCGGAGTACCTACGTAACACGCCTGTCTGGTTCTATTAGATGCTCATAGTTTTTTTTTTTTTTTTTTTTATAAAAGAGGGAGGCAAACGAGCAGGCGGGTCACCTGATGGAGAGTAATCACCGCCGCCCATGGACACCCGCAAAACCAGAGGAATCGCAGACGCGTTGCCGGCCTTTACGGGAGGAATAGGTTTAAGGAAGGAATAGGAATTGGGAGAGGGGGGGGGGGGGAAGGGCCTCCGGAACACTCACTGGTCGGACGAAACACAACAGCACCAAGTGCCATTATTTCACGCCGAATATTAGTGAGAGGGTGGTATTACGCCGGGCGAGCCGGCCCAATGTGTGCTGCAACGCAGCGTGGCTCAGCCACTCACCACTCCACTCACTCCACTCCACTCCACTTACCACTCAGGTCTTCGTAGTTGGCTTCGCGGGAGCACATAGTTCTGCGAAGTCCAACTATAGGTGTATTATTGGTCTAAGTGGTACTCGCCAAGTCTACTATGAGTGTTTTATTAGCAAAATTACGCGTATAAAATGGGCCCTTTTCTGTGGTTATAAACTTTTACTAGCCTGTTATAGACCTGGCTCCGGAACCACTACAAGACCACATTTTGTTACTTGGGAATGATGGCCTTGTGCGAAGGCGCATTATCGTGGTGCAAACTCCAAGAATTCTCTTTAAACAAGAATCTAAGTCGTAACCAGAATCTCTCCAAACCAGAATCTGTCCTAAGACGAATAAGCCCAAATTTGGCCTTTTTCGTCGAATTTAAACGCCTCTTAAACGCCGCTAAACGCTCAAATAATATTCTTTATTCACCGTTTGACCTTCCGGAAAGAATTCCGAGTGCACAACACCGCGATAGTCAAAGAAAACAGTCAATATGACTTTGACTTTTGATCGACTTTTGCTAGGTTTTTTCGGTTTCGGTTCAGTCGGAAGGCGCCACTCCGAAGCTTGTTGACTAGTTTGCATGTCAAACTCGTAAACCCACGTCTCGTCACCACTAACGATGCGTTGCATGAATGTTGGGTCGGAATTGACTCCTTCTAGCATGTCCTCAGCAACTCTTATGCGATTGAGTTTTTGGAGAATATTCATGTCTTTTGGGACTAGCCGAGCTTCATACCCAAGTGATTATTTAAAATGGTACGGATCGACTCGTAAGACACAGAAAGTTCAGCAGCTAACTCTCTCAAACTTGAATCAGGATTTTCAGTCACCATTTCCTTCACTTTTGCGATGTTAACTTCAGTTGAAAACGTTGATGGCCTACCAGAGCGAAGCAAATCTTCCCTCACATCTCGACCGCTTTTGAACGCTTTGTACCACTCATAAGCACGTGTTTTTAATAAAGTCGATTCACCGTAAGCCTTCTGTTACATTTTCAGTGACTCCGAACACGAAATTCCATTGGCGACGCAAAATTTAAGATAAACTCTTTGCTTGATATTTTTATCCATTATAAAATTTGCAATACACACTAGATATAAACTAACTAAAAACAGCACTGTATTTAATCTAAATAACAGATGCAACTCAAACTCCGCGCCAAATGGATAACAATTGTGCCAATCTAACAACAAAAAAAAAACAAAAAATAGAATTTGGAATCATAAACAAATCATCCGTTCCCGAAACTTTTTTGGCAGAATGCATATAGACATTTTATGTTACTGAGGCCCCTTGATACTGGATTTACTGGGGTCATATAAAGCAAAAATACGTGTTAATATAAAAGTTTATATTTTTAGATATTAAAACGTTAAAAAAAGTTGACTGCCTCAGCGATCACGCTAAATAATCACAACCAAACCAGAATCTCAGCCGTTAGACCTGCTTTTATGGTGCTATCGCGTTTGACACACGCGATGGCGCTCTTCGAAATCGTCAGGGCGGCTGCGGTTCAGTTGTGGTTTGGTTGAGATTATTTAGAGTGATTACCCCCCTGCACGGTGGGACGCCCAAAGGTCATAGATCGTGAAAAAAGTACCCTCTAATTTTTCATATATTTGCTATTGCACTGGCTAGTTGACGCACAATTTTACATTTTTAAAGTTTGTGTGAACTTTTGAATACCTATAAAGCTTTGCACTCCAACTGTTGAGGTATACTTAACTACTACTAACTAACTATAAATAAAATCTATGTACGTACTTTTTTAAACTCTGAAAAGTTAAAATTGTCTGCCTCCATTTGCCTCTGCACTGACGTCAAGGCTGCTACAGTTAATAGATTTTCTTGTAGTATTTGCTACGACATTTGTTTCTGAGTTTCTGACTGAATATCAATTGTTTTTTTGTTTGTTTTAGGTACTTTTTAAATAAACTCGTTTTCAAGAATGCGTGTTCTTCAAAGAAGGTCAGGTTTGGGCGCAAAGTCAAAGTGGCGGCCAGTAAAAAAATGGAGTCATTATTATTGGGGGAGGCAGACCGAGTATTTTTACTAAGACACTAAACTAGAAACAAAAAAGAGTAAACAATTCGATAAAGTCGTTCCCATGTAAAAGCGCGCGCGTCCAAGATAAATAAGGACTTATTTTCATATAATATAATGCCTTGTTATACTATTTTACAAGCTGTCAACATTTAGATTTAGTTAGGGTTACCTCTAGAGCTCTGCCGTATTGGATACGCGAACATTTCATGTTACTTTTATATAAGTCGTAATTATTGTGTGATGTCCATCCATCTATCCATCCATGATCCATCACTTGTATGTTATTATTATGTCTAAACTTTGTTGATGTTAATAAAAGATTGAACTGCAATAGTATTCCTTTATTTAGCTCATAAAAATCCTCCTACAACCTCACCTCATTACTTTTTACGCCAGTAAAATAAACATAAATTTTTAATAAATTTAATGTAAAAAATAGATTTTTATACTTCAATTATCAGTACTAGGACTAGTTGTTGAGGTTTACTGTCATAGTAAAAAACGTTCGAAATTACTCCCCCAACAATAATAACCCATTTTTTTTCGTTGGCCGGCACTTTGACTTTTGGGCCCAGACTTGTATGAAACGTGAATTACGTGAATGACCTCCTTTGGCTGACGGTCAATAAAAGTAATGACACTGAAAAGTGTCGACATGTCGTACAAACTTTGTTGACCTCTCTAAATGACACTGAAAATATTTCAATGTAGAGTTTAGAGTGTATTATAAACAAAATCATTTTTAATTTATGTATTTTAATTTTACTTATACAAACCCAAATAGCACATTTAAAACAGGTCGTAATAAGACTTAATCTATTTATGACCGCCTTTGTATGGAGCGTGTCTCACCGTGCCCTGGGGGAATCAAACCCACGTCCTCTGGAATCCGGGCGGCAGCGTTGACCACACCACCACCGAGGAATTGGTTAGACATGTCGAAATACTTCAACGCTTTTGATTTATGTTTTTATAGCAACATTGTCTCATCAAACCGTTTTGAATTTACATCCTACAAACTAAACCGAGTACATGTACCTCCCGCTGTGAATCGAATATGGGACCACTGGGACTGGTGGTCTAAACCACACACAACATATTTGAATATGTTAAGGAATAGGGTTGGACATATTTTGTAAAATCAAAAATTATTTACTCAAAAATACTTTTAAATCATCAATTTTTTGTCTACTATTCAGGGCGACTTTTAGCTGTGGAGAAGAATGGGTGCAAGAAACTCCACAGCGTCATATTGTACAAGAAACGACAGTTACAAAAAGGTATGTCGTTAAATCATCCATTGAACAATTAAACTTACATCTAAATTAATAACATTTATAAAAATAAAAGTGGGTCTTACAAGTTTTGCTTGGGCACGAGTATGTATCTACGCATCAGAACTATTTAGTGTGCGGGTTTAGAAGAATATCAATTCCATGCATTTAATAAGCATTTTTTTAAAGTCTACCCTTTACATGTGTCTTAAAGTCAAAAGGCATCAACATCATTCGGGATTTTAATATAATATGTGACACCTTGTCCCATCAGTGACCCATAAACTGGTAAAGTCGCAATTTAGGAAATACACGATATTATAACATTTAGTATAGAAGTATCGCAATGTTTTTTGTAATAAGAAATATTTCGGTGCAAGCTATGCAATACTACTGCTCTTTTCTGGATAATCTAAATGGTTGATGGGGCAGCGTGGGTTTTGATTGTCGCACGAGAATTAAGTAAAGTTGAAGTCTTTTGGTTTGAAATGATGACTATACATATACATATATATCTGAGGTTTTGGTTATTTTTTGCGTCGCCGGTATATGATTGAGCAATTTTTTAAGTAAACCTTAATTTTTCGGGAAACTACGACAATAAACATCTAATGTAAAAGTATTTCAAAATATCTAAGTAAAATTTAGGTACGATACGAAATTAATTCATGGTCACCTTAGCAATCACAAATGTCATAAATGCTGTTTGTTGGCTTACCCGTGAAAAGATACACCACACCACAACCACCATACGAGTCACTTCGGCAACCACTAATGTGAAACATTTCTTGACCATTTTCGATTAACAGCACAAAATTAAGCTAAATTTACGACCAAACACAATGTAATTACGCGTTCGCACGTCGGTTGCCATGATAACATGCTTACTAGCAATAATAATTGTAAGAAACTCTTGTAATAGTAATAACTAATATTAATATAAATTTACTCAAAACATACCAATAATATAATATAAAGATTCTATAATGTAATTATAGTAAATTATCTTAATTTATAAAAAAAGCCTCTTCTCTCTCGCTCTCCTCTATTTGTGCCGATGAAAAATTCCCTTTATGATATAAACATAAAGTTGTTTTTCGTAAATACAATTTTGGAGAGTGATCAGTTCTGTTTGTATAATATTACGTCCATGTACAAAATAGAGAGATAGCTCCTACGTTTAAGTTTGAATGAATGAATGTTTTAAATAGTTAAACAGATCCCGACGACTACAACATCTAACTTATAGGAAATAAAGAGACAGTGTGCCCGGTTGGTGATAACTGATAACCGACAACGCGTGCATTTATCTTCAACAGGATGATGATTCAGTGCTGATTATTGCAAATGTCTACAATCCGGGGGTTTATTGTATAACTTTAACATCTATCGCAATACCTTTCAAGTAGCAGTACATTGCTTCGCTAGTTTATTATTATTATTATTATCTAGCCCAATTTGTCAAACTGCAGGGCAAAGGCCTCCTTCTCCTTCTTTCACACAACTCTGACTTCTGCTATGGTCCAATTTTTATTTGTAGGAGTAAAGCTCGTCACGCCATCTTCGCCTTGGTCTGCCGCAATGTCGTCTGGCATTAAATGGGACCCATTCGGTTGTTCTTTTCGCTAGTTTAATTATTTTAAAATTAGTTTTAAATAAACAAACTAGCAAAGAAATTTACACACGCCTGCAAGTTAAACTTACCCAAAACTGTTAAATTTCTGCAGTCAATTGTGATCATTTTACTCCTAGAAATAAAGTTCAAAGTGTATTGAATGAAATAGGACATTTTGTGGTATATTAAGTGCTAGCGTCTGAACAACTACTGGAAAGGTATTGCGATAGGTGTTAAAGTTAGACAATTAGCCTCCGGGTTATTTTATGGTCGAGACATCTAGTAACTAATATAATGAAATGATCTCACCGTGTCTGTGTCAGATATCTCATGGTACTCGTGGACTTCATCGTTCGTTTTATCAACATCATCACCATTTTTAGATCGGCCAAGTGTCGCCGACTTTACCTGACAAATAAACAATCATTATTGTGGATTCATTGCCTAATTAAAAGAACAAGTCGAAACTATGAATTGAAACCGCGCTTTTTGCAGCCAGGATGGCATTCAATTTCTACACCAATCCGTCCGTCAAATTTAATGAAGTATTGATTCATCATCAGCCTATAAACCTCCCACTTCTGGGCAGGCCTAACCACATGGACAACATCACATGGGGAAGTTGGGCCATAACCCACCACGCTGGCCCAATGCGGGTTGGTGGGTTTTACCTAATACGAACCTAATAAGAATAACTAATAGTACTACCGTACAGAAGGTTCACTCTCTAACTAGGGTGATTGATGTTTAGGTATAAAAAATTACCTACTCTTACGACTTTCACGCAAAATTGAACTTATCGTGTGACCCGAGCGTTCATATTCCGTTAGGCAACGCCGACTTGATATCGATTTGACGTCAGGAGCGCAGGGTTCTCACTTATGGATAAATTTAAATATATATTTAAATAAATCAATAAAGATAATAGTGTGAATTAATTTCACAAACATCCTTTAGAAAGTAAGATTAAATCAAAACACTTTAACAAACGCAATTAAGCAACTTGTATAACAACTAAGCAAAGGATTTTTATATTGGCAAAAGAAAATCATGTCTGTTCATTAATTTGTTATTGATTAACCATTAAAGATTTTTATGGCTAAATTTTATAGAGGTTTTTCTTCTTCTTATAAATACCTAAACACAACGCGAGCACGCGAGTGGCAAAGCGAATAGCGACCTTCCACACGTAGACACAAGCTCGCTATTTGCCTGAAATACCGCTCTCCCAAAGCGAGCGCGCGAGTTTCAAATCGACTAGCGAGCTTAGGTCTACACAAGGAAGGTCGCCATTAGCCTAATCGCCACGCCAGCAGTAGGTACATGTCGCAGCTTTGGATTAAACCGGTTTATTTAGGTTTTTGAAGCGCTCTCATTCCAAATACATTGGAAGCGGTTTTTGTAATAACTTTAATCAATAACCTCTATTAACCGGAATTTTTTAAACCAGTTCAAGCCCTGTCGTCACTAATTCAATTTATAATTAGAAAATATTAATAAAGGAAAGATGGCGAGCCAGATTAAACGTTTACATCGTTGTTCCATAATAAGTCTTAACACGTCAAAAACGTATGCTGTATGCGTTTATCGTCCGGCATAGTTATCTTAGAAAATCGCTAAGCGAATTATTTATGACATCAAGCAAATCCTCAATATAATGAAAGTTCTGCTTATTAGAACTCTCTAAAAAGTAATTCTACAGAGTTCCAGAGGAATATTCTTTATGACGCCATGTGGCGTCATACATAAAATAAATCAAATTTGGAAACAAGATGTTTGCAACTACTGTAGTTTTTAAATTGTCTCTATATCCTAAAACGATTAATACAGGCATAATCTACGTGTCAAATACTATAAGTTCTGTTAATTAGAACTCTCTAAATAGTCATTCTACAGAATTTCTGAGGAATCATTTATAACGCCATTTGGCGTCAAACGCCATACGTAAAAAATATAAATGACGCTCCATGGCGTCATACGCATTGTCTCTATATCCTAAAACGATTAATACAGGCCTAATCTACGTGGCAAATAATATAAGTTCTGTTAATTAGAACTCTCTAAATAGTCATTCTACAGAATTTCTGAGGAATTATTTATAACGCCATTTGGCGTCAAACGCCATACGTAAAAGATATCAATGACGCTCCATGGCGTCATACGCAATGAATCGGTTAAGCAACTATTACTAGGTGGAAAATAAAGAAGCACAGATTTATATTTATTATTTATTTAGACACCCGTTAACACAACAGTATCTTTTATACGGATTATAACGTAGTTTAATAGTCATTGTTCGGTGCAGAAAAATCACAGAAATTATCGTTCGTTTTACGCGCGACGTGGAGCGTGCGAGCCGAGCGAGCGGCAGCCTACTGCCAATTGCCATACGCCTGCAGTAGCCTGCACGAGAGGCGCGCCGGCCGAACGTACCTAAACTGCGCAGTGACACCCCCCTGGTTTTACGACTGCCATCTTTTGACGACAACCACAACAAAAGTATTGATTATTATAAACATATTCAAACCTTGTTTAAAATGCTGCGGCTAGTAGTTGGCTCACATCCTTTATAGCTTGGTCTCTTTAGGCTCCTGGACTTTACTTCAGGGCCTAAAACAAAACATATTAGCTGTTACGTAACTCCATAGACATAAATAATAGAGGAAGAAACGTTACTAACGTACCGCAGGCACCTCTTGCAAACCCTGTCTTAAAAACCGGGGGTAGCACCGAATACCGCGACAGTCGTCAATACAGCAGAAACTCGTTCGTACCAGTGACGTTTAGTTGTGTTTTAGTAAGAAAGAGCGTTAATAATGCCTTGCTATTCATTATACAGAGCACAAACCACTTAAGCAGCAAAAACAAGGCACATGGAGTAACTTTTCAGGTGTAAGTACACAAAAACAAAAATATTTTCATTGTAGAAAATATTTATTGACATTGATTGTCATGAGCGAGTTTTATTTATCGTGCGTAGTCGTCGTCGTGGAACTATGCGGAGCTTGCTGACTAACGGCCGAAATTAATAACCGATCCTGAGATAGAGATATGCCTATTTTGGATTTGTTACTAGGCTACTGTTGTTATTTCCCGTCATATAACAGAAATATCTAGGCAACAAATCTAAAGTAGGCCTATCTCTATCTCGGGATCGGTTATTAATATCGGCCGTAAATCGCTTATCGTTTTAATTCATGCATCGCTCTGTCTCGCTCGCTTGATTGACATTAGCTGTCACACTACAAAAAGTATGCAGTTGACTGGACTATTTTTTGATTCATACTAATGCCTAATCTTCCTCTATTGTTTATATCTATGAGTAGAACTAAAAAAATGTATGTTTTTTAATCTATACTTACTGTTAATTAATTCAACACAAAATATATTTAATAAACCATTATAATATACTTTAAACCTAATTTAAATCTGTTAGGTTAGTTTGTTTTCAAATTTTTCATACAATGTTTATTAATTAAATATTTAATGCAAAATATTTCCCGTTGTCTAATTGGAAAAGGTTATTAATGTGTGCATGTCCTTGGTTGCTAGGCAACTTTCTGTTGGCAAATGTTTGGCTGGAGTATAGTCTCTGACTAACCCTTTGGGGATAATAGTCGTGAATCTATGTATGTATATATAAGGTGACTGCTAGATACCGCAAGAAACTTTAAGGGCTGGTCAGGTCAGGTGTTTTAAACATGATAAAAATGACAAAAATGGAATTAGTGTTTTTTTTCATTTTTAATGAAATAATTCATTTTGTATAATTTTTATTGGATAGTCTCTGAGTATCTAATTTATTTTAAGGCATAATATGCCGTCTGTTGACCCGTCCGCGTCAGCTGGGCAATAAGTACCTACGTTGACTGGTCAACAGACGCCCGGCCGGCCGTTGCCACCGTCAGCTGGGCGATAAGTACCTTTTTTTGTCATTTTTGCCATGTATAAAAGACTTGACCTGACCAGCCCTTGAAGTTTCTTGCGGTTTCTAGCAGTCACCTTATATTTTTACATGGCCTTAGAAACTCGTGTACGTACAAGGCAGATCCACTTCGTCGCGCGGCTTGTGGAAGCGCGCGGGCGACAGCATCGGGTAGGGCGGGGTACACGAGGTGAGGTGCGACGGCGAATTGGGGTTGATCAGAGGCATCTGCTCCAAATCCTCGGACGGCTTGTACGGCGTCACGATTTGACGAGGAGGCTGCAATGTGCACAGACTTATTCGTAAAACTTTATTGTGGCGAATGTCGAACCAAAAACAAGATAACGCGTGACATTTATTACAACAAACGAAAACACGATAGCGCATACTTTTAAATAAATTGCAATAATTATAACTAACGGCTAATAAAATAACATCACAAAGGTGAATTTCAGCTCCCGCCACCAACCAAAGTGATTGAAAATGAAATCATGATGAAGTACAGCCAAATTAGATGACATGAAAATTTTGTTGTTGCGTCCACGGTAACCAACTATAAAAATATGTTAAAATAATAAGAAAATAAAAGATTAAGAAATATGTAAATACTATTTAAGGGGAGTTAGGTGGTCAGCGAAAATTTGGATGTTTGGGGCCCCGCACCGCGCAACGCCCGCGGGGTGATGCGCGGTGCGGGGTCTGCAGTAATTCGTAACCGCTATTCACATTTTTATCAAAAAGTTAATAAAAATGTTTAGTTTTTTGGAAATCCGAATCAGTCAAGAAATCGAAAAGGTAAATACCATAGGTAATACCATAGGTATTTACCTTGATTATGATTTACTAGGAATTATTATTGTAAACCACGGTCGTAATGTGCATTTATATGAAATTTTAGAGGTCACTTCAGGATTTTTTTCTATTGAGTAAAATGTTTCCAATCGTGTTTTGGCTTTGTTCATCCGATCACACATACGTTCTGTAATAAACATTGAAAATTTCAGTGCGAAATATTTAAAATATTTTATATAACAGCTAATAGAAAACAGCCCACTTTTCCGTTTTCACCGCCTAAGGCCCCTAAATACTATTTACATATTTCTTATCCTCTGCTCATTGCTGCTAATTTGAAGGCGCCGGACGATTATCACTAGACATACACTAAAGTAAATTAATGTTGTGTTGTTATTTATTATTGCCATCAAAAATGCTTTTAAGCATCTTGCTTGACAGATTTTTATTAAGTGTCAAAGATAGAGCACGAAAGAGCGTATTTGCCTCAAATAATTTTATTAATGACAGTTTGCCTGTCAACTAAATTAATAGAATTCATCGAGCAAGATGCATTAAAGCATTTCTGATGGCAATAATAAATAACAACTCAACATTAATTTACATTAGTCTGTCTAGTGATAATCGTCCGGCGCCATCAAATTAGCAGCAGTGAGCCGCGCAGCTAAAACGCTGCAGCCGCTGGTATTTCATTTGTATGGATTATCAAAGCAACATAGGTAAGATGCCACCGATGCGATGCGTCGGCGCTGCGACTCCTGACCACCTGAGCGGTGACGCCCTGTAGTTCTGCATATAAATTTCAATGGCATGCCACACGGTGGAACGCGCGCGCAAAGGACAAGGAGGCAGGGAGACGAGGCGGGGAGGGGTGCTGCGGCGCTATGACGAAGCGAAGACGCAGCGCAGCGTTGTTTTTTTTAGAATTTCCAATGTGACAGTTTAGGTAAGCCCAATTTTTTGATTTGAATCGACCTTTTGGGTCGCAGTAGATCTTAACTCATTGAATCGATCCACAAAGATCCGATCCCAATCTTACAAAGATCGTCGATCGTCGACGCAGCGCACCGGCAATGCCCGGGTGGCATCGCTCTAATAACGCTACAAACGGTAGTAACGATACTCACACAACCAGCAGGATCTAGGAAGGCCAAATCGCCAAAGTAGGCGCCGTCCAGGCCCACGTGACCCGTGTGCTTCACCTCGCCTTGTGGGCCGGATATCATGCTGCGCTCTATCGTACGGCGACCGGTGATTGTATGTCTCTTCACGTCCGACCTGACCAGCGACGAGTGAAGCGAACGAGCCGCCACCAGCCTCTGAGATTATGTACGATGAATAGCCAAGCCGAATGGGGTTTTATTTACAAAATGGTAGATTGGAGGACTGATGAGTGAAAAAACCCACACACATAAAATAGATTTTTAAAGACGGCTGGACACTATCACTGAATAAAATTGTAATTTTTTAATGGAAACTTCAAGATTGAGACGGTTGTTGAACAATCCAACATTCTTTTTAATTTAAAAATGATGATGTGACCGGCTATCTTTAAATCATATTATGTTGCGCTTTACGAATTATAATCGAGATTTTAGGAGATTAGTCTGTTGTCACAGTAATAGCCTAACTTCAATTATTATTGTACAGATACAGAGTGATGCTGGTTAATAATAATTAAAAGTGCTAATGCTCACTGGCAAATCATTTTTCAGCATACTGTTATCTCACTGGTACATAATAATATGTTATATTATGAAATGATTTTAAATAAATATTGTGTAGTATTCAATGATGCGCTACTTAAGCGCTGGTGCATCAATATATAATTCATACAGCGTCATCAGAAATGAAAGAATCAATAAAGTTGTTCTTTTAAACAGTAATTACTCAGCTACAAAATGTCTGCTGTTTCATACAATAATTAAACATAACTTTAATATATACACTTTTAAACTTTCGCGTTCCATTTATGCACACATATTTAGACGGGATTTAACGCAAAACTACTTAGTAAAGGCAAATGTTACTACTGATAAAAAAACAACTTTTATAATTAAAATAAAAAATGTATGATGATAAGCAAACAGCACGGACACTATGGTTGATTACTTACGTCGTTTTTAACGCAACTTTTGGTGTTCATCGGGTCGAACATGCCGCACGCGCCGCCCGGGCTCACGCCGTACCACATCGACGACTTGGTCATCGCTCTAAAAAACATAAGGGTAAAGTCTAATTTTACATGAAACAATTAGATTTGAAGCACTCATAGAAACCCATCTCACTTCCATTGGGTAAAAATGGAGACTAACGGACCGAAGACTGCACATACATCCAACAACATAGAGCGGCGATAAGCTCACCACCAGCCAAGCTGAGTATGTGCAGTTGTTAATGATTAATTTCCTATTTGACAGTTGTAACAATAAAATATGAAATATGTCGGATATTGTAGTTTATAATTTAACAATAATTATCCAATAGTTTTTTGGAAGTGTCTAGCCTGCCACCTGTGGTTATTTAATAAAAATTATTGTACTGCACTATACTACACTACACTACACTACTACACTAGTGGTAAGTTAAGAAATAATGTTATTCTGTCGTAAGTTATTAGGTGTTCCAATTTGTTCCTTAACCTTTTGAGCGCCAAAGTCGTCTATATATGACCAGCACTTGCGGGCCCTGTGCGCCAACGACATCTATAGTTGACAAAAAACCCGGCTTACAAAAATGTTAAATAAATGTGTTGAAAAACTATTACTGGTATTTCTTTTTCTACATTCGGCAATAAAGAATATCCCTGCAACATATAAGTATAAAAACAAGCCTCTTAGAGCCATAAGAACTGAGAAATATTGAACTATAAAACATGGATTTTTATCTAAGCAAATACTATGTCCAACACGCCAAAGTCGTCTACTCTTGACCGCTAGTGCAGTACTGCGGAAGGTAGTTTTATCGTAAATTACCTATTCAAAATTCAACTAAAACGTGTTATTTGATTTTATTATTATTGCTATTTTAATAAAATGAAATGTAAGAAAACTAACACTACCATAGCGTACCGTAGCTCAGCTACATGAATAAAGAATCGCCAAATCAACTCCACCTAATAAATCCAATATGGCAACTCTGGCGCATCCCTAGCGCGTCATCAATAATCAGTTCTCTGGGCGCCGTGGTCACGGATAGACGATAGCCTGATGACGTCATAAGCGCATAGTAAGGAAAGTAGTGCAGTGCAACATGAGCGATTCAATTGAACTTCTTCGCATTTTGGAAGGCGTCGATAATGACGACGAATTTTCGGAATCTGATTCAATTATTGAGATTTAGAGGTAAGTAAGTGTATGCAAATTCTTAATAAATTAAACTTTATTTCTGTTATTATACTTATTATATCGTTTTATTACATTTTGTTTAATTGTATGTAATGTAAGTAATTATAATTAATATTGGAAACAAAATAACTCCTTGCAACTCTTGTAAGCCTAAGTTATTTCGCTAATTAGAGTGTAATACGTAGATAATATCGACGCACGAAATCGCGACACAACATAGGAATTTTGTTTGTAATCGTTTTATGCGAATAAATGGAAGATGCTTATACAATTTTTATCTATTTTTACACTATACATCACTCGTAGGTGCATAGAAATCTCGAGTTTTCGATCGTGAAAGTTAAGTAATGTTCGCCGAGGTCGCCAAGAGGATGGGTGACCGTAGGTTCATAAAATCACGAGGTTTTTGATCGCGAAAGTTAAGCAATGTTCGCCGAGGTCGTCAAGGGGATGGGTGACCGTAAGTTCATAAAATCTCGAGGTTTTCGGTCGCGAAAGTTAAGCAATGTTCGCCGAGGTCGCCAAAGGGATGGGTGACCGTAGGTTCATAAAATCTCGAGGTTTTCGATCGCGAAAGTTGAGCAATATTCGCCGAGGTCGCTGACTGGTCACCCATCAGTTACTCGACCTGCGCAAATTTGCTTAACTTTTGTGACTGTAAACAGCGGGCCGATCGCCGTAATTTTATGACGCATTGGTTGAGTGTACGTGCAGTTCACGCATACGTGAAGTACACCTTAAACGCAAACAATCGTCCGTATTGCCCTAAAATAAAACTACGCGTCATCGTCACCTGCACTGCACGTCTACTTCACCTACGCGTGAAACCAGTGTGTGTTGCCGTACGCAAGTTTTAATAATTCTATATCGATTATTCGTTATGTAATCGATTATGTCCACGAATAAAGTTGTTGTTACAGGGCTACATCACGCCTAATAACCTAGGATCTAAGTTTATACATAAACATAACACTTGATTTTGTTCTAAGCATAGTAAAAATGGTATTAAAACGGAGATATTGAACACAAATAATGGATGTATGGATGTATCCCTTTGCATACCCTCCCATGAAGAAAAAAGCACTGTTGGTTCTGATTGACAGTTGGGTTGACGTTAGGTTTAAATATTAAAATAGGTGTCCAATCATTTGACAAAAAACAAATAACAAATTTTCATTTGAAAAATAACATTTGACAAAATTATACTTGATAAATGTATCATTTTACAAACTACTTTACTAAAAAAAAAATTCATTATGCTAAAACATTATTTCACAAATTGATTATTTTTTAAACATGTTAGTTGGCAAAACAACGTAAAGCATAAATAACATTTAACAAATACTAGCTGCCCTACTCCTGTAGGTCACGTGATAGGTTAGATATTTAACCAATCGCGAAGCGCAGCGTAGCGATTGTCTTAAATTTCGAGGTTATTTTTTTATCAGACAACAGAAATACTAGCTGCCCTACTCCTGTAGGTCACGTGAAAGGTTAGAAATTTAAGACAATCGCGAGCCCAGCGTAGCGATTGTCTTAAATTTCGAGGTTATTTTTTTTATTAGACAACAGAAATACTAGCTGCCCTACTCCTGTAGGTATTGAAAAATTGAAATTGCTTACATCCTTGCTTATATAATATATCATACCTAATATACCATACTTTTTGTAAAATCACCAATTTGGCAAACGAATTATTTAGTCAAGTGAATATTATTAAAATAATAATTTACATTAGAAATATTTCATAAGTAAAACATTTGCAAAACCTGTGTAATGTCAAATGATTCTTTTTAAAGTAATATGTTTGCAAAAAGAAAGTTTGTCAAATGATTAGTTTTTCAAACGTTGTTTGTAAAATTATCTTTTGTCATACGTTTTTTGTTAAACAATAGTAAACCATTAAAATAATTGAATTTATTTGTATTTCGTTTGGAGTTATTTTACTTGATAAGGTAAGGTATTGTGTAACTATTGTAAAAGTAAGTTGGCGTTTAATTGGTTTGCCGGCAGTAGTTACAAAGATAATATGAGATTATGACAAGTTTTTACTTTGTAGATTTACGGTTCATTTACCCAGAAAAGAAATCGTCTCTGAGACAAATTGAGGTATTGGTGGAGTTTCTCGAGAACCACCGAGACCTCGCCATTAGCGTTTCTCGCAGTTTGCTTTTTCTGTATTGGGTTGGCTTTACTAATACACAACTCATTAACCAATGTGATACTCTTTGCTTTCCATGTTTATAAATTATTTGTGTATTTTTGTTCATTTCATGGTCAATCTGTGTTCGCTAGCATCAAATTGAAGAGGTATTTAGTTACTTACTGAGCATTTTGGTAGTGATAATATTTGTGTGTTCATTTGCTTTATATTAACTAAAATGCAGAGGCCACTAAGGAGCTTCTACAATCCATGCGGTTAGAAAAGGTGAGCTATATCCTTATTTTAAGTCAGGGATGCGAAAAGAAAAAGAGCTTTTGAGATGTGAAGATAGAATCATCATCATCATCATCATCAGCCTATAAACGTCCCACTGCTGGGCACATGCCTCCCACTTGGTCAATAGCACGTGGGGATATTGGGCCATAACCCACCACGCTGGCCCAATGCGGGTTGGTGGGTTTTAACGACTGTCATCTTACGACAACAACCCGGGACCAACGGCTTAACGTGCCTTCCGAACACGAGATCTTTTTAATTTGGTCATCCATCCAGCGACCCGGCATTGCCAAAGTTGCTTAGCGGGCAAGATCGCAAGCCGAACGCGCTAGCCGCTGTGCCATCGAACTCAACTAACGAGTGAAGATAGAATACTGCTGTTTAAAAATGTATATTTTGCTTACAGAATAAACGTTGCTGCTTTCGTCGTTCTGATGATGAGCTAACTAAGGACTTCCCCTAATATAAGTACCTATGTGTAGAATTTAAGGATTTGTGATACTGTGACAATAATAAACAATTTTTTATTAAATTTTATATTTGTTTTTATTACATAAGGTTTCTCTCGTTCCAAAGCCTTTGAATAAGAGCCTGTTGGACTGTCCTCTCCTACATTAACTCGATATTTACACGCCTATCAACATTTTGGGGTACTTGAGCCACTCTTCTTAACTCTGCCTCAGCAGCCACCCTGCGGACTTGATTTAAAGCCTCACGCTTGCGTTCTTGTAAATTAAGTTGAGGAGCAGGAATTTGAGCACGTAGAGCCATGTTGTGCAGCACAGCACATGCATTCACGATTTGCCTAGCAAATACTGGATCGTAGTGAAGCATCCTCGCAGACTAAACAGATTTGGATGAAGCATAGTATGTAAATTTATTTATGGAAGATGGAGCACGCGCTTGATCAACAAATAAGCTACTTCATATCTCGATCTATTGAGTGGTTACTGTGGGAGAAACAAAAATCCAACATTTTGCCAACGCAAATGGTTCATGCTCAAATTTTGTGCCTGAAAAATTAAGTAGATAGGTATGACATTATAAGTTAGGTAAGTACATTACTCGGTAATTGTGTATGATGCTGTTTTTTTACTATATATCTGTAGGAAATGACATAAAAGTTACTAACAAGATTTGCAAAGTTAACAATCCATACACTTCTGCAATGCGTTACCAACACTCGATGAACACTGCAAAGTGACATTTCATTTGACATTTATGAAACGTCTAAATTTAGCGCGATACCGTTTTTGTGCGATACAAAACACGCGTAAGTGAGGTTCTATTTTCAGGTCCGTGGTTCTAATATGACAATACGGCGGTGCGCTGCGTTGAGGTGAGTGTGACGTGTGCGTCATTATTTAATTACGGCAATACGAAATCAAACGTTATGACGCAAACGCAGTCAAGACGCGCTGCATAACATTACGGCGATCGGCCCGCAGAACGTCATCCACTGCGTCATCGAGTCTCTTTATGGCATTAGCTATTTTGCGGCAACATAACTATTGCGGGTAGATTATTTTATTTTTACTTAGGGTAGCGGTAGGTACCGTCATCTACTATGGTTCCTATGCATACACCACGTGTGCACGGTGATATAATTTAATTGTAATTTCATAATAAATAAAAAATGAATCACAATAATTATTAATACATAACTTATATTATATTGTTTACTAAATATGTTTGTTTTTATTTATAAAAATATTCTTGTACTGTTTTGCACCGGTCAAAATTGACACTTTCTATGTATGTTTTTTTATATCCCATGGTTAATACCAAGTAGGTAACTACCTTCTCAGTTTTGTTTATATAGATAGACATCATGTTTAGATAGATGGCATCGAAATTTGGTTTGTCGCGATTTCGTGCATCGAGATTTGGTTTGTCGCACTTTGTCGCGCTAATGTGCATCGAGATAGTGTGTTTCTAAATTACGTATTACACTCCGCTAATTACCTACATTTTTAAAGTTTTTGTTTTTGAGTTTAAAATAACCAGTATCAACTTAAAAATCATAACAAAGGTTTTTCTAAGGCTAGCCGCAATTTAAGTTCGTAACGGTTGCGTAAAAAAGGACGAAATCACTATAAAGATGTTTAGGTATCATCTCGAGATCACGCAAGCGGATAATTCTCAATGTGTTTGGTATATTTTTATAATTCAACGATAGTTAAAGTACATAATAATATAGCTTATAATATAATAGCGTAATATTCTTTACAGAAATAAATCTCTAAAACCATAGTTCAACATAATCAATCCTTCAAAAAAAATAGGTAAGTAACCGTGGGTAAACATTAAGGTCTAAAACAGCGGGTAAGTAGGTATATCGACTTGCTATCTTTCGGCATTACGCACGTTCCGAAAAGTATTGTGAGTAGACTAAAAACGATATATTGATAAGGATTTAAGATCTAAAATAGCGTATCAGCAGGCCCGTGTCACTACGTAATTCGGTCGATTTATATACCTACACTCTCGGTCCGCGCGCGGAGACAATTTAGTCGAGTGTCACGCACGCAGTACGCAGAAAGCGACCGACGCGGCAGTTTGTTTCACGTTAACTTTATTTTCGCAAGTGGATAGTTCACAGGATGGTGAAACAAAAGCTTTACTGTTCTGCATTCGGATGCACTAACACGAAATTTAAAGATAAGGATTTAACCTTTCACAAAATCTGTTGCCGTCTGCACTTACTTAATATAAACAAAGCACATAGTAAGACATAGTAACATAAGTAAATACAACAGAGTATTAATACGGATAGTTGGGCGGTGAAAAGGTTAATCGATGTCTTTTTAGGTATCGATTTCGAAATTGATACATTACGTGCGACTCAGGTACATCTCTATGGAAGAGGCATTATAGGATGGCCAGCTGCGCCGTTGTCGTCCAGTCGTGACAATGAAAACATCACTATAGAGAATAGTGCTGTGGTTTACCACCATTTTATTTTCAATGCTATGCTTTTATTTATGTACTAAGTACATATATACAAAGAGTGGAAGATGGCACAAGAATAAATTAAACATCCCAGATTATAAGTAGTCATTTATTGCATATAAAAACAACAAAAACAGGTCGCCGTGTGTTACCAATTTATCGACTCTTGGCAGCACTATATTTTTCGTAGGTATTTTTGTCTATTTTATGCTCTGGCGTGCAGGACACAGGAATGCGTTTATGGCGTGGCGCCCAAAAGGTTAACGCAAGCTAATAAAGTTTGATTTTAAATATTCATTATGGTAGCGTAGTGAAATAGTTCATTAGCGGTAGATTAACATAAAAAGCTATTATGCCACAACTTATTAGTCATTGGAATGTGTATTTTGTAATTTCGAGGTTATTTTTTTATTAGACAACAATAACAATACATATGACCTACAGGAATAGAGTACCTAGCTAGTATTTCTGTTGTCTAATAAAATATAACCTCGAAATACAATATAATCGCAACGCTGCGCTTCGCGATTGTCTTAAATTTCTAACCTATCACTTGACCTACGGCAGTACATACATTTTTATTAAATAACCACTGGGGGCCGGCTAGACACTTTGTAGTTTTTTTATTGAGATAATTTGTAAATATTTTATTTTTACACAATAAATTTGCGATTTTTTATCTGTGGATTACAAGACCCGAAAGACGGGCGGCATGATTGAGCTTCGTGTGACGTCACATTTCACAAAATAAACAAAAACTATCGTGTCAGGTTGCAAGCCGTCGTTTTTGGTGCAGTTGTTTAGTTAAAGTTTAACTCGTTTGGGTTGCAACCGAGCCACGGAACGGTCGAGTTGTTTTTATAACCTATTCTGAAGTATTCCTGTCCAAAACGAGAGAAAATTCTTCTTCTGTCTCCATTTTTTCTACTTTTATACCATATTTAACAAAATTATTAAAAAGTAAAGCAATACTTAAGAAACAACAGGCGGAATTTTTCGAGACGTTTTGACATAAATTGTAAACTTTGACACTTTATAAAAAAGATATAAACGTCAAATAGCTGTCAGAGTGAAAAATAACCATCCGAGTTGATGGTTGTTTGGTTGCTGCGCTCTGAGCCACAGAACGGATGAAACTACGCTCTGTCAGTCATAAGGGTAAAATTTCACCAAGCCACGGAACGGTTAGAGCGCGCGCCGGAGTGCACTCGAGTGAAGCGACGGAACACAGCCAAAGATACAATATGTTTGTTTATTGAAGTGTGACGTCACAGGGCTAAATGTCACGTAACCAACCGTTTTCGCGCAAAATATGAAATTAATGAAGAAAAACATGTTTTTTTTTCCACAAATAAAGATTTTTTAAGAAAAAAAAATGTTGTAAGAGGTATAAAATAAGCGTCTGTAATTTTTTAAATACTTTTCCGAGAACTGTCAAGTAGCCAATTGTTGAAACGTGGACTGTGGCAGTGGACTGCATTTGCTGTCCTCAGTGCACGGTATCTGACTAACCCTACAGGGATAATAGCCGTGAGTATATTTGTATGTATTACTCTGTCAAGAAAGTACCGGGAAAAGAACATTAATACACAAAATGTTAGTTATTCATCCAAATTTATTTTATCGCCTTCAAAGTATGCTCCTTTAGAAACGATACACTTACGCCAACGAACAATCCAATCATCAAAACATTGTTTCAACGCTTTTTCCGGAATTGAGTTCAATTCTCGCCGCGAATTCTTCTTTATGTCTTCTACCGAATGAAAACGGGTGCCACGAAGTGGTAATTTGAGTTTAGGAAAAAGAATGAAGTCGGCTGGAGCCATATCTGGTGAATAAAGTGGTTGCTTGATGGCATTTGTTGAGTTTTTGGTCAAATATACGTTCACAATGATGGCCTTGTGCGAAGGCGCATTACCGTGGTGAAAAATCCAAGAATTTTCTTTCCACAAATTTGGCCTTTTTCGTCAAATTTGCTCTCTTAATGACGCTCAAATAATATTCTTCATTTACCGTCTGACCTTCCGGCAAAAATTTCGAGTGCAAAACACCGCAATAGTCAAAGAAAACAGTCAACATGACTTTGACTTTTGATCGACTTTGGCGTGGTTTTTTCGGTTTCGGTTCAGTCGGAAGGCGCCACTCCGAAGCTTGTTGACTAGTTTGCATGTCAAACTCGTAAACCCACGTCTCGTCACCAGTAACAATGCGTTGCATGAATGTTGAGTCGGAATTGACTCGTTCTAGCATGTCTAATTAATAATTGAGTTTTTGGAGAAAATTCAGGTCTTTTGGGACTAGCCGAGCGGCAACATGTTTCATACCTAAGTGATTATTTAATATGGTACGGATCACAAAGTTCAGCGGCTATCTCTCTCAAACTAGAATGAGGATTTTCAGTCACCATTTCCTTCACTTTTGCGAAGTTAACTTCAGTTGAAGACGTTGATGGCCTACCAGAGCGAAGCAAATCATCCATCACATCTCTACCGCTTTTGAACGCTTTGTACCACTCATAAGCACGTGTTTTTGATAAAGTCAATTCACCGTAAGCCTTCTTTAACATTTTCAGTGACTCCGAACACGAAATTCCATTGGCGACGCAAAATTTAAGACAAACTCTTTGTTTGATGTTTTTTTCCGTTATGAAATTCGCAATACACACTAGATAAAAAATAACTAAAACAGCACTGTATTTAATCTAAATAACAAATGCAACTCAAACTCCGCGCCAAAATGGATAACAGTTGTGCCAATCTAACAACAAAAAAAAACAAAAATTGAACTTGGAATCATAAACAAATCATCCGTTCCCGAAACTTTTTTGACAGAATGTATGTAATTATACTTGACAACCCTGTATCACAAATGGGAATAAGGAGACATGTTGCATTGCATGTGGTCGCGAGCTACTGTGGTGAGGGAAAAATTAATATAAAGATCGTTACTAGTGGTAGTCGTTAATAGTTCTGGTTCTGGCACAAAACTCTAATTCAAAGTTTATTTTTTGTTTTACTGTAAGGCCGTGTAATGGCCTTTACAGCGTAATCAGAATTTTAAGAGCGGGGGAGGAGGAACTTGCGTACTTCACGGTACAGTGACCGAGCAATCCTGTCAGGTTTTTAGAGTGGACATCATATAGATAACGTCTAAAAAATACCTTATAATTAAATTATAATCCAGTGAAATGTTATAACTTTAGGAGTTGAATAGGGAGCGGGAAAAGGTTATTATTGAAAAAGGAACTATGAAAATAGGAAAAGGTAATAATATAATCTATATTAGTCACATACTCTAAGAAAAATAAGCAAGATTTAGCCCACGAGCACTCGGAGCACTGCAGTTGCGCCTCGCAGCTCAATCGATATAGTACTTAAAAACACCAATAGATGGCGCTTATTTAAATAATTGTTTATCTTTTAGCATAGCATGTTGTTGTACGTCTATGTAATGTATAGGAATTCAGGGCATGCGGTGCTTGTTTGCATTATGGAGTGCACTCCACCGGCTTAGCCCGCGACCGAGCAAAGTAAGTAGTTTCTCCAGGCATCATATAAACAAGATAAAAGTACAATTACACTGCTTTCACGCCAGCGACTATAAACTATTATGTTTGTTTATTTTTTCAGTGCAGCGATAGCAGTTCCTGTGGCATATGATTTATCCAAACTTTTTAGGTGTTAGTAGTCGATAAAAATCATTTTAAATTATACCCCTCATAAATAATATGTACACCAATAAACAGAAAATTCCTAATAATTATAATCCTCATATACAACGTGTTAATAAATAGCTCAAAACCTGATATTAGTTTTTATTTATGTTCAGAATCGAGAGTAGAATCAATTCCACTAGGTCACAATTTATAAAAGAAAACTCTTGATTTCGAGTTCGATTATTATAAAATTTGTTTTAAATAAGAGACCTAGCAAAACTATGAAACTAGGATTAAAAAACAAACAAAACTCACTCTTTTCCCAATACTGTTATGATTTGTCCTGGCTTATATTCCAAGAATTGATTTCGCCTCTCATCATCAGGTTTCTGGTAGCTTGCAATTGTTACAACCTGCATATAACGATAATTATTAATCAATTTATTTATACTAGATGCACTCGTGCATAAAAATAAAAGAATCGGTTTTAATGGGCTATGTACGTTTTTTGCGGTTTTTCGTTTAGCTCACACAAACAAATTCTACCTTTTTGTAATGTTACTGTTTGTGTCGCAATCAGATTGTATAACATACTGCTTTACATAAAGGCCAGCCGCTTTACAAAACAACGATGTTTATTGAATGAAAGTGTATTCAATGAGGCTGATCGAAGCGTCGCCGAATTACGAATAAGCATTTCGTTTGTTCGTATTTTATTGTTGCTGAAATTGCTACTTCACAATAAAAATACATCAGGAATGGAGTCTCATTTTGCATCACAAGAAATTGAAACTTAGGAAGCCTAATTTATATACACAGGCAGGAACGCGTTAAGATAGATTTTTTAATTTATTTTTCTAATTAAACATTTCTTGCAATTATAATCCTTTTCGCCATATATAAACTGCTCCAAACAATCCAGCTAGACGTAGGCCGCTGATTTATCGTAAGAACAGTCCGGCTGAACGTAAAATAAACTGGTTTACAATACAGCACTGTTTCGTAAAACGGCTAGCCAGTTACTAGATAGCGTATCAAACAATCGGGCTGAGGTATTATTAGTTATCTATGGTCCCGATTTCGTCTGCATGGCAAAATAGGTTATATCACACTAGGACTCTTCTCTGTCAGTGTCTACGGACAGTGGTCCGTAGCTGCAAATGTGAAATAAGGAGAAACAAACACACACAAATATAATATTAGCTGATGATATCGCCCCGCCACGTGTTGTTGCATGCGGGAGGCCTGTGCCCAGCAGTGGGACGATTGTAGGCTAATGATGATGATGATCATAAATATTTGTTAAAATCAAACTTAACTCCATCATGAACTAGGCTATTTAATAAAAACATGAAACGACTTCCAGCAGTCGCTCTATACCTGCTCCGGTCGTAATTCCCTTAATTTGTATCCTAAATCTCGGAATCTCGGCCGATCGTTGGGCTCGTGTGACCAGCACTCGAGCATCGTGGTATAGTACGCTTCAGGGCAGCACTCAGGTCGTTCCAGTCTCTGAAACATAAAAAATAGGTACTTCTCGTAACTTCCATTCGTCAGATACGCGATACGTCATAACCATTGCAAAAGGAGGCAGGTATAGCTACCTGCCCCCTTATCGTATATATTACACTGTAAGTGTAGTTACTTAGATGGAGAAAAATAAAAAGAGACCTCCTGAGTTTCTTGCCAGCTCTTCTCAGTCGAAGGCTCTCCCAAAATTCGAACTGGTGGTTGAATCAGTAGATAAGATTTAACAAAATATGTGTTTAGTTAAATGTGTTTATTAGTTTTCGATGTCAATAAGTGTCTGTGGAGGCTTATATTGAATAAACTATTTGACTTTGACCTTTGGGTTAAACTAACCTGAAAATTCGGCGCATCGATAGCTTCCAGTATCTGCTGGCCCGAGAAGGCCGCCCAGGGTTGGAAGCCGTATGTAAACATCTCCCAGAGACATACGCCGAAGGCCCACACATCACTCGACAAAGTGAAGCGGAGGTACAGTATGCACTCAGGAGCACACCTGTACAATTAAATAATAATAAAGAATATGAATATGATTTTACAGTGAACCCCATCCAAAGTGCGATGGTGGAAGGGTGAAATGATGACTTGGTGATACTCGGTATCACAGATTTATAGATCATGTTTTCTATGTTTTCATTTTTATTTATTTTTCTTGTCTGTTGTGCTGCCGCTAGTCTAATATTCAACCAAATTATTAACAACATGAACTTCATCTGGGAATCAAATTAGTAACCTAACCTGCGACCTGTACCGATAGTATATCGATTAGACCACAGAGGAGGTAAAAATTAACAATGTTATAACACGAACTTATTTGAAGATGATGAATTTATGGCTTAGGTAATTATTATTCTTAAGAATACTTACCAAGCTACAGGCAATTTGAGATTCACGTTGTAATTTGTTTGATAATAGTCTTTTCCCACGCCCAAGGCTCGGGATAGACCAAAGTCTGAGATTTTCACCCTGTCTTTATTAAACACTAAGATATTTCTTGCCGCTAAATCTCTGTGAAAGAAAGGCATCTGTTAGCATAACCATATCGCTAATAACAATAGGTACTTATAGTAAGTAATCAATTTTTTTAAAATCAAAGATATAGGTATAGTAAAATAATAAAAAAAGAAACCTAATCGGAAGTCTGAAATTGCGTTCCCTAAGGGCGTATGCTACGTGAAGCGTGCGCACGCGTCCGCCCGCGCCAGTTAACGCTGCTTTCAATACAAACACGCGAGGGCGCCGCGTGCACACGCTTCACGTAGCGAACGCCCTAAGGCCAGCTACCCTATCGGCTAAAAAATATGAATATGGACATGGGCTTCATTTGACATTTGAAGCCCATAATATGCCCATATAAGGACAAAATACGGCCCATATCCATATCCATATTTTTAAGCCGATAGACCCCAAGGTCCTGGGCGCATCGCGCAGGCGGAATCCGCCGCGCACGAAACAAATACCTACTCGACATAGAAGAACCTGTCCGAACTGGGAGCGAACGCGCCTACATACATTAAGCCGCGTCCGCTGCGCCATGTTTTGAACAGAACATGGTTCGAAAACATAGAAAGGGGCGTGGCCTAAATGTTTTGAAAATGTTTCGCCGGAGTTTGTGGAAAACATCCCCCGCGTTCGTCTGTGGGGGAGGGGTTCTTTCATTTTATGTTCGATTTTGACGAAGGAAGACGTGTCGCTAGAAATAATAAAATTGAAAGTGTGAAAGTGACTATCATGATGGATGCATGACTGTAGAGTAGAGTCTGGAGAGAACACTCGAATTAATTATGTTGGTTCGAGAAAAACACGTGATTTGGGACGCAACTTCCAATGATAATAAAAATAAAATAAAAAAAAACAGATGCCTTCTCGGAAGTGGCGGAGATTATGGGTACTTCTGTGAACTCTGTGATCACAAAATGGTTGAGCCTCAGATCACAATTCAATCGACAGAAAAAAAAGGTGACCGGTTTAAGAACAGGCAGCGGTGCAGACCAGATATACAAATCGAAATGGTTCGCTTACGAAGAAATGTTCAGTAAACTTTGTTTACTGAATATTGCTAAAGTCGCTGCGGACGGGAAATGTTTCGAACAAAAAATGTTCATGAACAATGATCTGTTCAAAACATGGCGCAGCAGACGCGGCTTTACGCTCCGCAATCCGCCTGCGCGATGCGCCGTGACTCAGGACCTGGCCTGACCTTTATTATTACTAGCAGGTGGGGTTTTTGTCTCTGCCTACCCTTCGGATAAACGGGAGTGATGTATGTATAATCTTTCCCAATAGAATTTTCCCTGATTATGAACTAACCATAAACTTACTATACCTAACGGAATAGAGCAACAAACATGAGCTGTCAAATGAAACCGAAATAGGATGGCATTTGTGTATGTCAAATTGTTTATAAATGCGTTCAGTGATGTACGTCATGTCGCTTTTCACATTAATATCGATATCAATAATATTAATTACTAACAGTAATAGTATTAATAGAACTAAAATAGAATGGGATCCCTCCGTCGCTGCATAGCATAAAAGCAAAACATGATGTTCGCAAAATATCATATTAGCAAAACACCATATTCGCAAAAAATCATAATCTCAATTCACCACATTATTACAATATCATATTCTTGAAACATCATATTAGCAAACTAACATATTTGATTATCATCCTATTCGTGAAATAGGTCAAGGATCATAAGACCGCCGGCGGTGTGTCTGGTTTTACGATCCTCAAGGGGTTAACAACATTTTCTTAACAAAAAGTAGGTACAATTATGATAAAAAATAGTGTTTTTCTTTTACATTTTATTATTTATTTAATCTTCTTTACATATAAAACTGCTCATGCACTAGTCTTTTAAACACTACTTTGCCCTGGCACGACGGCTATGCAATGGCAGAGCATTCCAGAGACGGATAGCGGTTAAAGTGAAAGAGCTGAAGAGGAAGCCAGTATGATGAGCAGGAATTTTGTGAGTAAGGTTGCATAGGTCACCCTGATGAGAGGCTTTAAGAAACTGAAACCTAGATTTCAGGCATCCGGGGGCACGTGGATCATATAAAATATTAAATAGAGGTAAAATATATTATTAACAGGTTTACTGTCCAAAAAAAAAAACAATAGGGTAATCAATTGTTATGGAACATATTATGTTGTCTGCGGGACAGTGAACCGGTTAATAACTAGCGACCCGCCCGCGACTTCGGCTTCGTCCGCGTCGACCCCGTGCACCGTGAGGAATTTCCAAAGTTTTTCTTTCACACAGACCTTGTCCATTTTTTTTTTATTAAATAAGGAGACAAACGTGCAAGCGGGTCACCTGATGGAAAGTAATCACCACCGCTCATGGACACCCGCAAAACCAGAGGAATCGCAGACGCGTTGCCGGCCGGAATAGGCTCGATAAATTAAAAAAAAGTTAAAAAATTGCGAAGAAATTATTAATTAAAAGAATTATTTTGACTTTGATATCAATAAACGGTTATTACATGCTATCGGATTGTTTTATTTCTTGAAAAGTATTTACTTAAACATTATGACATTACTTGTACTAAAAATGTAGTATCCTGCTAATATGTTATTTAGCTAATATGATGTTTCAAGAATATGATATTGTAAGAATGTGGTGATTTGAGATTATGATTTTTTGCGAATATGGTGTTTTGCTAATATGATATTTTGCGAACATCATGTTTTACTTTTATACTATTCAGCGACGGAGGGGTTGAATGTAGGAACATGGTGCTAAGCAGTGATTACTATCTAATGAAACATCAGCAGAAGAATAGTATAATTTTATATAAGCTTACCGAAACTAACTTAGTTGGAATTGCAGATTTCATCAAAATTCGTTTCGCTCCTCGCGTCTGTAAATATTTTTCTTCAAAATGCTTACATAAACTGGACCTTTGAAAACATGAACTTTTCTTGGGAATCCAGTTTGGACGATCAATTAGCCTAAGCCATCTATTTTTAGTGTCCAAGTTAGTAGGAAATCTAAAAGATACATAAATTACCTACTAATGTTATTACCTATTCTAACAGTCAAAAAGTGATACCTATGGATCGTCTAAGTATCTTAAATGTGATTACATTCCCAGGTAATTCATATCTAAACGTCATATAGGTACTTTAATAACAATAATACATATTCGTTTACGTGATAGACAGTGGACACGAAATATCGTTAACTTGATACAGCCCTAGTGTAAAACGAAAATTATTTCTTTACACAAATAATTCGTAAATTCTGCATTATGCATATTATCGGTAACGATGACGTTACGACCAGTCTGGAGCCGTTACAGCTACGTAGGGACATTGCTTCCCTTAATGCTTTCTACCGCCTTTACCACGGTGAATGCTCTGAGGAGCTCTTTGACCTCATCCCTCCCTCTCCTTTCCTTTCCAGATAGACGCATGCAGGTCTTAGAAGCCACCCTCATACCGTACTGACCATCAAGACACGTACCAAAAAGTTTGGACAATTGTTCTTTTGCCGAACTGCCCGTATGTGGAATGCGCTTCCCGCACACGAGTTTCCTTCCTCTTTCTCTCCCGGGTTATTTAAGCGGGGCGTGAAAAAGCATTTATGCAGGCCGCCATAGTGAGAGCGTTCGGCATAGCGTGGTAGCGCTGTGATGAACGCTTTCACTTCTTGGGCTTTACTGGCTGCTTTTCATCAGGCAGAGTGAAGCCATTATGGCGTGCCACAATAAAAAAAAAATAAAAAAAAATTCTATCTTTGCTTCTTACATAAATAAATGTTTATAGAAGAGAATTATCACATTTCGTGGTTAAAATTCGAAGCGCATTGGCATAAATAAATCCTACGTAAGAAGGTGTCGGTTTGTAATAATTTACCTGTGAAATAAACATTTTATGGGATTATTTCGCTGTGTTGTAAAACAATCAATTACTGAAAAACGTCCCCATGTTTCTAAAGCACTATTTCTCAAAAATATTCTTCTGGTCTATGGAATTAGTGCGGAATCAAGTAGATTCAGATTCATTACTTAAATCAATAGATCATCGATTTCATTATCAAATTGATATTGAATTTGTTCATTCTATAATACGACTTTAAGTATCCTAGTGCATTGCGCAAAATATCAAATCAGTAAAATTTACGAATAATGCACAATTCGTAACGTTATTTCGTTAACATGCTCCTATCCTACACAGCAGTTGCATTATGTTAAAGAATGTTGCATATTAGCGTTATTTAACTATATTTAATAATGATGATCAAGAAGCATCATTATTTTTTCATAAATTTTCTGTTTATGCTGTTATTTATTTTAATATAATAAAAAATCCTCCGGTCAGTTCGACTCAAAAGAGTCAGTTCAGAGCGTAGGTAATCAATTATTGCAAATTCACGTCACTAATTAGTCTATATAGTTTTTGATATGCTCTCAAATGAAATGTTTGGAAACAAAGAAAAGGAAAAACTAAATCGATTAGGACAGATTATATTTTCTTTTACTTTTTTTATTCTACAACGGGTAAGCGCTTGGTCTCCAAGCTCACCTGATGACAATAAGGCCGAAGGTGGAAGCCGGAACCCGGATTCCTCAACCACTGAGGAACTGGCTATCTTATCTCAAACTGTCGGAACACAACAATGCTATAAACATCGTTGTTATGGCGACAGACTTAGATAAGATGGTGGTAGCTAGCCAGGCGGACTTAACAACCCTACCACCAACCAAACTGAGCACACAAAGATGCACCCCCCGCTAGGAATCGAATCCGGGACCTCTGGGTCTGAAACCGGTGGCTTAGCCACTAGACCACAGAGGCGGTTATATAGTCCGTCCCAAACGAATTTTCCCTGGAGATAAACAAACCGATGATCGCACAGAACCATTAATATTTTACAGCAATCCGTCAAAACTAATTATTTAGGCATCCACACACTGCGGCACAAAGGAGAATGACCTTTTTACTATGGGAGTTAGCCTAGTTTTTTAGCTAGCTAGCGTAACACAGCGCTTTAATGAAATAAATAGTAATCAATAGCAGCAATGCGCTGAATTACGAAGAAAAAATTACATTACAATATCATGCGGGAGTTTGAAGCTATCTTTTCATTATAGCGCTATGTTACGCAAAACTAGCCTATGATCATTCTCCTTTATTTTGTAAAAATAAGATATTCCCAAATTATCTTTATAAACTATTGGATAATTATTATCGTTTAATTATAAACTACAATAATAATAATACAGATCCGATAAGGATCGAGCGTGGCATATTTCAGGGCGACAGTCTGAGTCCACTGTGGTTTTGTCTGGCCCTTAACCCTCTCAGTACACTCCTGGAGCTCGTTAGGTTAGCTCGTTAGATTAGTTGTTAAGGCTAGGTGTTAGTGAAAAATTAAAATAACACGTTCTTAGAATTACTTATTGAAGTAGAAAACAGTAAAAATAAAAACCGCGAAAATTATGTAATATTGTTGAGGCTTTATTCTGTGAAATACATCCGATGGAAACACGATTTGATAAAGTTGACTCGATAGAATAAATTCACAAAGTTACATATTTTTGTGTCATTTTATCTTCTTTTCCAGGTTTTATTCCTAAAATAAGTGATTTGATATTATGAGTCATTTACCAAAATGAAGTTCATAGATAACTTGAGGAATTATAACCGATCGTTTTTTATTTAATACATCTATCAATTTTTTAAAATATAAAACGCGATTATTCGCGCCGCTTCGCTGTTATACCTGTCGAGAGAGCGAGAGAGAAGCGCTCGAAATACCTCCCCTTAAGTCTTAACTATAAGTCAGTTAACTGTTTTTTTATTATTATTAGTATTGACGTCAATAAGTGCCTGTAAAGGTTTACATTGAATAAATAATTTGACTTTGACTTTGGTCAAGGCTACCGGTTGAGAAGAGGTGGTCAGGTCATATCGCACCTCCTTTACATGGATGACTTGAAACTCTTTGCTCCTAACGACTTGCAACTGATGAAGCTACTGAAGGTAACCGAAACGTGAAGTAGCGCCATCAGGATGCAATTTGGTTTGGACAAATGTGCGGTCCGAAACCTTCAGTAGCGCCATCAGGATGGAATTTGGTTTGGACAAATGTGCGGTCATGCATGTAAAGCGAGGGGAGATTATGGAATCCGTTGGGACCAAACTCTCGGATTCCATACAACTTAGATCCCTCTCCTCAACCGAAACTTACAAGTATTTGGGTATGTCGGAAGCGTTAGGTATCAATGCTGGTGACGTGAAACAATCGTTGAAGAAGCGCTTCTTTGGCCGCCTGAACAAAGTACTTAACAGTCTTTTATCAGGCGGAAACAAGGTGCGCGCCTTCAACGGTTGGGTCATGCCGGTTTTGATGTACTCTTTCGGCATACTCAAGTGGACTCAGACAAAACTTGACGCCCTGGATAGGAGGGTACGCTCACTGCTTACCGCAAATCGGATGCATCACCCACGGTCATCGGTGATGAGGCTGTATATCCCGCGGAAGTGCGGGGCGTGGCATTTTAAATGCTAAGACCCTGCACAACAGCGAGATATGCAGCCTTAGGGAATATTTCCTCGAGGCTGACGTGGGTATACATCGAGATGTGGTGGCGGTGGACAAGGGCCTCACCACGCTCTCCTTGGCTAACGAGAACTGGCGCAAACCTGTGGTATTAGATACTAACGACCGCAGGGAGGTATGGCAGAGCAAGGAGCTTCACGGACGCTTTTATCGGGTCCTACATGGGCCCGATGTAGACTTCCTAGCGTCCGTAGCCTGGCTGCGTTTTGGTGACCTCTTTGGGGAAACCGAAGGTTTTGTCTGTGCGATTATGGATGAAGTTATGATGACGAATAACTACCGGAAATACATTGTGAAGGATGGTACGGTTGACATTTGTCGGGCATGTCACCGGCCCGGGGAATCCATCCACCACATTATTTCCGGTTGTTCTAGTCTAGCTAACGGAGACTATTTGCACAGGCACAACCTTGTAGCCAGGATTATCCACCAGCAATTTGCTCTTCAATACAATCTTGTGGAATCGGAAGTACCGTACTATAGGTATGTGCCCGACCCAGTTCTCGAAAATGGCAATTGCACATTGTATTGGGATCGGTCTATCATCACTGACAGGACTATTGTTGCCAATAAGCCTGACATAGTGGTGATAGACCGACTAGAGCGTCGCGCAATGATTGTTGATATAACAGTCCCTCATGACGAGAACCTCGTGAAGGCTGAGAAAGACAAACAAACTAAGTATCTTGACTTGGCTCGCGAGGTTGTCGACATGTCGGATGTGAACACAGCAGTCATTGTGCCGATAGTCGTGACGGCCAATGGCATAATTGCCAAGAGCCTCGACCAACACCTAAAGAGGCTCTCGTTGGGCAGCTGGATCAAGGGCTTGATCCAGAAAGCAGTACTCTTGGACACGGCGCGCATAGTTAGGAGGTTCCTCTCTCACGAGCCCTGACCACCGGTAGCTTGGACCCTGTTCGCGATACCAGTGGGCTACTATTTTTTATATTTTAAAATGTTTTTTTTGTATTTTTATATAAATATTTAAAAATGTAAATAATATGTATATAAATGAATAAATGGAATAATAATATTAATAATTCTTTATTTCAGGCAACAACAGTGTACTAGATGGTAAAAATACAGAGAGGCCCATATAATAAATACCTTACAGACTAACATATATAATATATAAATAACTACACTATTTCACACGTATTGACGGCGACGCGTGACGCTGCGCGGTGTCAGGTAGTCGGCCGCGGAATCGCCGAAACATGACACCTTTCGGCCAATAGTCCTCTTTCATGATGGTCGACAGATGGTCGGTCGGGACTCTCACCACAAATGAGTTAAAGTTAACATTGTGGCGCGACTCCAACCGCTCGACCCTCAGACAGAACTTAGACTTCACTCGCACGTACTCTACGATCTCCTCTGCCTTCGTAGAGTAATAAAGACGGGACACGTACAGCAGCGTCGTCGCCGTGGCAGGACGCAGCAGATGGTTTGGTCCCGTCGGTGCGGTGCCACACAGGTTGCGGCAGGCTGGCTTCTTTTCCTTCCTCTCCACTTTGAAGAAGCCGTCCTCGTCGCAACGGTCTTGCCGTGGTCCTGTAGACTTAGCTACGAGGCCGGGATCACAGCGACTCTTATCTTCCCCTTTAGTTGGTTGCCGCTTGGGTTGCGTAGCGGCGGCGGCACTAGCGTAGTCACATCGTGGGGTAGATGTGTTTGCTGACGTCTCCACCGGAGCGGAGGAGCGGGCGGCGGGGCGCGGGGCATCGCGCACGGTGACGGCGGCCGGTGACGCATCTATATGCGCCGACTCAAAACTGCCGATGGATGCATTCTGCGCCCCGCGACGTGTATTAACATTAAAAGCCACGGGTGACCTACTTACCGTAGCAGCGCTTAATAATGTGCTACTTGGGCACGCAAATCACTCACGGTGTTGTTTGAGGCCTCTAATTTAGATTGCACCTCGGCCAGGCTCGCTTTCAGAGAGGTGATATCCTTCAGCAGCCTGGTGACATCGACGTGGTCGAACGTGACGGGGGGATCAATATCCGACTTATTTCATATTTTATTGTCAAATAGCCAATGAGCTCGGGAAAAGTATTTTTATTCATTTATTTTTTAAATATTTACATTTTAACTTAAAAACATTCAAATTTTTTCTGTAGCCCTTCAAAATACTTCACAATAATTTTTAAAGATTCATAAAAATGACCACGCGCTATTATTTTTGTGAGAATCCAAATACGCGCGAACCCCGCGGCGTGACGTCATCGGATTCCATTCTCTCGCACGGGTGGCGCGACTCGCGTGATTTCGTTTTATTAATATGTCTGCTCTGAACTAGTGCAGTTGTGCCACAGATTACTTAATAATTAATTATGCAAATATGTAATCGGACGCCTGCCGGGTGCGGGCGGGCGTCCGTTTACAAAAAAAAACTATTGGTTTTAGAATAACGACTTCTATAATGGTATAAAGTAAAAATGTTTTTTTTTTTCATTTTTCCGAAGTCCATTATCAAAACTTCACATCACTAATCAGTCTATAAAGTTTTTGCTAGGCTGCGTTCCGTCGCTTCACTCGAGTGCACTCTGGCGCGCGCTCTAACCGTTCCGTGGCTTGGTGAAATTTTACTCTGATGGCTGTCAGCAGAGTGTAGTAGTAGTAGTAGTAGTAGGAGTGTAGTGTGTTTCATCCGTTCTGTGGCTCAGAGCGCAGCAACCAACCAACCATCAAATCAGATGGTTATTTTTCACTCTGACAGCTATTTGACGTTTATATCATAGTTCTAAAGTGTCAAAGTTTGCAATTTATGTCAAAACGTCTCGAAAAATTCCGCCTGTTGTTTCGTATTGTTTTACTTTTTAATAATTATGTTAAATATGGTATTAAAGTGGAAAAAATGGACCCAGAAGAAGAATTTTCTCTCGTTTTGGACAGAAATACTTCAGAACAGGTTATAAAAACCACTCGATCGTTCCGTGGCTCGGTTGCAACTCAATCGGGGTAAACTTTAACTAAACAACTACACCCAAAACTACGGAACGCACCCCTAAGCTGTCAAATTCCATGTTCTCAAGGGAAAATTAATTTGGGATACATTATAAGAGGAATCACAATATTACACTATACCTATGTATCAGTCTTTTGTTTTCAAGGTAAGTCATGCCATCACAAATCTGTTCAGCAAATTCACACAGGTTCGGCACACGAAAGTTGGGCCGGAGCCCTATCTCGCGCAGACATTCCAACAGCGACCGGAGAGGCGCTAGTTCTGTTACCTGCAAAAGATCACATATTATCATTTATTTTACAACTGTAACAATATGATAAGTAATACAATGTGTTAATTAAATGCCTCAAGACCTCAGACACCCAAAGTTATTTTATTATTTTTACAAGCGGCCCGCCTGCGCCTTTTTTCACGCTAACTAAAAAAAACCGTCAAACTTAAGCCATTAAAAAAAATATATCTAAAAAATATAAACAAAAACATCCTTAGTTAACGCTCTATCTTTTAGTGAAAACCGCATAAAAATCCATTGCGTGGTTTAGAAGAATAGTGCGGTGCCACAGACAGAGGAAAACAGCGACTTTACTATATAATATATTGTAATAACGCGCCTTCGTCCACGCTAACATAGAAAAATTGTCATACTTCAGCCATTTAAAAAAATATATCTACAAAATATTAACAAAATATAAACAAAACCATCCTCAGTTATCGTTCTATCTTTAAGTGAAAAAAACCTCATAAAAATCCATTGCGTGGTTTAGAAGAATAGTGCGGTCCCACAGACAGAGGTAAACTTTACTTTATAATATGTAATGATGATATAAAGATGATACAATGTAATATATAGCATTAATAATAGGCTTTAAGTTGATGTAATTTTATAGTGTTATTGTGTTTTGGTCATCTACCTAAATTATTATTATTATTCTCTTTATTAAATATACATCTTAGGAATTTTTTTCTTAAATATTTTATATAAAAACATATTTACAATATAAAATATTATAAAAAACTGAACCTAGTCTGCCACCGGCAGCGGTGGTTAGGGCGGCAGAGTGTGAAACCTCCTGACAATACGTGCCTGTCAAGGAGTACTTTTGAATATTATTATTATAAATTATTAAAATAATAGCACTATCGGTGAGGAAGGTAATTAAAATTATCATTGGATGTTTATTCCCCTTAACCGTATACGAGAAAATAAATTACCAGCATCAATGAGTCCAAATGTAGAACAACACCATAAAGCCGGACGATATTGGGATGTTCAATGCTGTGCATAACCGCTGCTTCCTTTAGAAATTCTGTTGAATTCGATGTCATGCGCTCATGGCCCAAGCATTTGATAGCAACTTGTAGCTGTACATGGAAAAATACATTACGTTATTTAAAATAATTTTATACAATTTAAGTATTTTTTTTACATTTTACTCAATTGTTGGAGTTTTGACTCTTGTCATAGCTAACACTATTTATACATACCCTTTGATTGCCTGTGGACCATGTGCCTTGCTGAACAACTCCAAATTGACCCATGCCCAACTCTTTGTTTATAGTTATATCTTCAATAGATATGATGTGTTTTGTTGGGACTTTAACACCGCTATCAGAAAACGGGGGAAAGTCCAAAGCAATTGATGAGTGGGCTTGAGAATACTGAAAACGTAACATAAAATAGTAATTAGTCAAAAATCTTAAAACTGTTATAAAGCATTTCCGACGGCTTGCTCTATTACGAGTAGGTACTATGTGCTATCATAATTTTAAAGATTATTTTTAAAAATCAAATAAAATTCAATTGCCATGAATGTATGTTTGTTCCCTTCAGAACGGCTAGGCTGCACCAACTTGGCTAATACTTTATTGTTGTTTGTAATTGTCAGGACAAGGCTTGTAAGAAATAAACTTTTTGACAATTCTCAGGGGGGGAACGGGTGACAAAGTCGCGGCGGCGGGCCGCTAGTGAAGCATAGAGCAATATTGGGACTGGACTGCAGTCTAAAAATATCATATGTGAACACAGGGAACATATTATTATGTGAACTAGGGACCTTAAATCACTCTTATGGATATTACGTAAGGTGCATAAGAGCTCTAATTGACACGGCAGTATAGGTTAAGTAGGTATAATACGTCCAGATAAAGGCTTCACCTATTCCGCCATTATTAATAAAATGATAAACGTGAATAAAATAAAATAAATAAATAAATAGTTCCAAAGGCAGGTATTTTAAAGTATTTTGTTAGAATATACATAATCCAATATACTACAATAGACCAAAACAAAAATGGAAACATTCGTTTGTGGTTACGTAGGACTTCTCATGCCCCAATATATAAAATATTTTAAACTTTAATAAATAGATGATAAATCAAAGGCCCTTTAATTTTTAGTTAAAATTGTACATGTAAATTCATAGCAAACTTAGCTTCGCTTTACAACAGCGGAGATCGTATCCAGCTTTTAATTATCAAATACATAAAATATATTTTTTACAACATGGCTGACCCACATAACTTATAAGTAATTGTATTCGAAAAAAGTCAGAGCTCTTTAAAATAATATTTAAAATGAGTATGATTTGCCATCACAACAGTGGCATATGCACTCCTACTACCGATCAAAGAGCTAATTTACACTCATATACCACTCTACTAGCTCTTTTAGAGTCTGTTGTCGACTTTGTAGCCCTGAAATAGCTCCCAAAGAGCTAATTTACGCTCATAAGCCACTCTACTAGCTCTATTAGTTTGTTGTCGACTTTGTAGCCCTGAAATAGATCCCAAAGAGCTAACTTACGCTCATATGCCACTCTACTAGCTCCATTAGTTAGTTGTCGACTTTGTAGCCCTGAAGTAGCTTCTAAAGAGCTAATTTACGCTCAAATGGCACTCTACTAGTTCTATTAGAGTTTGTTGTCGACTTTGTAGCCCTGAAATAGCTCCCAAAGAGCTAATTTGCGCTCATATGCCACTCTACTAACTCTATTAGAGTTGGTTGTCAACTTGGTATAGGCGTTGTAAAGTCTTTAAATAGTTCTGCCCGATCCGGGGGTGCAGGAGGGTTAGTACATGCAATAACACCCTTGTAAACACTACTTCTTTTGAGTTAGAGTCAACGACTTAATAGATCTCTTATAATTCTTATCTTAGCGCCTAAATGTTTGTTGGGATTGCTCTGACTTTGCATTTTAAGAAATAGTTACCACACTGACCTAATGCAAGTTGACGAGTTTTAAAGACTGCCGTTTTATGACTACAATAGTACCTCTGTACTTTATGTGCATAAAGTGTTAAATAAAATAAATAAATAAATAAATAAATAAACAGGGACCAACGGTTTGACGTGCCTTCTGAATCACGGAAGAACACAAGATATTTTATTTGGCTCCCATCACAAGCTGAACACGCACGTTTATCAACAAAAAAAATATAGGTATTTAAACTTACCGGGTCATTCTTCTTGTTTGAGCTTAAAAGTCTCTTAATCTTAGAAAAGTAAGGATTTGGAAAGTATTTTGAATATATCTTTTTATATCTTCTCTGTTCTGGCTTGGACAATCCAATCTGAGCTAAATCTTCGGTGACTACGAATTTGAGCTGTGACACTTTGGTCACTTTTAATATATCCCTGCAACAACATGTTTGTTTAAATATTGATTTATTATAATTATATAAATTACTTATCACTTATTACTATTGTAATCTTAAGTAAACATAAGAATAATATAAACTTCTGTAAATCAAAACGTTCGCATAGCATAATTTATCTTCATACCAGTGTTTAGCATAAACATGATTTAAAAAATTATTTATTTATTTTTTGTTTTTACCTACATAACCCGAGATCTATCCGATCCCGGGGTGAAAAATCGTGGTTCAATCCCCATAGCTCCGTTAGACTACTGGACGTGAACCTATGGCTGAGCGCCGCCGCCGGGGAGTAGATAGAAAGCCACAACACTGTATACAGTTGTGTTGATCATATAATTAGGAACAGGTAATCAATTAAATTTTATGAAATCTAGTTTAAATAACTTTGCACTGATTTATTATCAATTACTTTTCGAAGTGTACACCTAGACTAGACGTTTACTACAATTCAGTTGTCAAGTAAGTAAAATTAATTGTCATTCAATTAATTGTCATTCAAGTAATTATTATGTAAGTAGTTATATCGTATGAGGAGCTCGATGGCGCAGCGGCTAGCGCGTTCGATCTTGCCCGCTAAGCAACTTTCGCAATGCCGGGTCGCTGGATGGGTGACCAAATTAAAAACATCTCGAGCTCCTCCGTGCTTCGGAAGGCACGTTAAGCCGTTGGTCCCGGTTGTTGTCGTAAGATGACAGTCGTTAAAACCCACCAACTCGCATCGGGCCAGCGTGGTGGGTTATGGGCCAATATCCCCACGTGCTATTGTTCACGTGGGAGGCCTGTGCCCAGCAGTGGAACGTTTATAGGCTGATGATGATGATGATGATGATGATATATCGTATTATAAGAATAGAAAAGATATTTTTTCAATTATTGTTATTGACAATCTATTTGGGACGCCTTCTTTGACCGATCTGGCGCTGCGGTCGGCGCTGCGATGTCTGTCTGTTGATTAGACGACATTTATGCAGCGAATTTTAGGTCTCTCATTCCAGAATTTGAACAAATGGTTTGTATGGACGTTCTTGTCTATACTTCTAGGTCAATGCTTTTAACCACGTAAAAATTTACTATCATGATTCAGAACATTTTATACAAATCAAATAAACTTTTATCATGTTTCGAGACAATAAACAAGAAAGACATGTTTTAGCAATGTAGGTAGGTACCTATGTAGGTAGGCCTACTGGCCGCTGGACAAATAATTTCTTTACGCAATTTCTTTTCGTTTTAAAATGGTTCTAAATTCAAAATTTAAAAGTGTGGGGAGTGTTTTGGCGCCATTTTTCAAGTCTAAAATTACAAGTTGTTAAATATTTAAAACTATTTATTACAAAACATGGGAAAGCAAAAAAGTTGGATTCTTCAACAAGAAAAATATAATTGCACTTTATGAACGTGATTGGACTTACAAAAAGATTGGTGATCAAAATGTTCACGCGGTCAATCACTTTAAGAAATTTCACACTACTTACCAATAACGTATCTCGGAAACCTAAATCTCGGAAAACGACATCTCGAGAGGATTCTATGATTGTTCGGGCAGCAAACGCAGATTGATCCCTTTAAGGGCTCAGAAACGTTAAGAAGGGAAGTTTTTGGCAGCAGGCAAGGAGTATCCGCACGTACAAGGTAAGGTGGTAGGTTAAAAAGATTTGGACGATTCAAAGTACTAACTTATTAATTGAGTTTATTGAATAAATATATTTTAAATTTTTGGAAAAATCGCTCGAAAAGTACCGCTCGTCTACAGCTGTGTTACACTCTGCTTTTCACTACGAATGCGAGAAAATAAAACAATCTAATAAGTACAATATGAATTGGTTTAATTTATTAAAAATTAACCCGTTAGTTGCTTTTACAACACCCAACTATCTATCCAACATAGCGGCGATGGGCTCATCAAAATAATACTACCAACCCCTCTCTTCCCTTGGGTGTCGTAAAAGGTGACTCGGACTAAAGACTGCACATACATCCAACAGCATAGAGCAGCGATGGGCTCATCAAAATAATACTACCAACACCTCTGTTCCCTTCGGTGTCGTAAAAGGCGACTAACGGACTAAAAACTGCACATAAATCCAACAGCATAGAGCGGTGATGGGCTCATCAAAATAATACTACCAACCCCTGTCTTCCCATCGGAGTAAAAGGCAACTAAGGGACTAAAGACTGCACATACATTCAACAGCATAAAGCGGCGATGGGCTCAACAAAATAATACAACCAACCGCTCCCTTCCCTTAGGTGTCGTAAAAGGCGACTAACGGACTAAAGACTGCACAAAAATCTAACAGAATAGAGCGGCGATGGGCTCTTAAAAATAATACTACCAACCCTTCTCTTCAATTAGGTGTCGTAAAAGCGACTAACGGGCTTAAGGCTCACCACCTGAGCACATATGCAGACTGTGCAGTTGTTTCTTGCTGAAGCGTGGACTGTGTGGGTGTGGTCTGGGTTGTCCGTGGATTCAAATGATTACTTATTTTACCTTACTTAATTAATAACAATCTCAAAAAAGTTGTTGATTTATGTAAACAGTAATAAGTCGAGTCTTTATTCATGATTATTCTACTTATGACTGAAGACTTGTTCGTTTTTGTAGGCTCATTGTCATTAGAGAGACAAAATTTAAAAAAAATACACTTTTTCCCTAAGGCAAGAAAAGCAATTTTTTCATTACTCTGAAACGCTACAATGACGGTCTTTTTGAGCAAAAGGAGTAAAAAATAGGTTTATATGTGGCCTCTTTGCTTCAACTTCATTTCATTCTCTCATAAACTTCTTTTTACATTGTCATGTTATCGGGTTGTCACGGCAACGATTATTATTAAAATATGGAGTCTACTACTAGAATTACTTATTTAGAAAATACCTAATATTGGCGACGAGGATGGAGGCAGACTGGTGCGACTTACTCGCCTGCGCGCAAATATACGCGGCCAGCTGACCAAGTTTGAATATACACTTGCACAGTTACAAAATCCTTCGGATTACGAAGTAAGTACACGTTTGACAAGTCTAACAAATTACGAACAAAAATTTGAAAAAGTACAAAATGAGACTGAGTTATTACAAACACATGATGCGGAAGCTGAAATTGAACAGCGGTATTCTACAGAAGAGTACATTTTACAATTAAAGCTAAAGCTACATGGCTTAGGCCCTACATCACCGAACGCATGTCGCGACTTACGTCACGGCTTCACTTCAATACTTACACCTGGGAACAATGACCTTGTATAAATAGACTAGTTATACCAAAGTTATACGTGAATGAATTGCATTTTAAAATAGCGAAATTGTTTCTATGACGTAATACACGTCGAAAGGGAAAATCATAGCATTAGCCTATTGTTAAAAAGAGATAGACAATATTTTGACTTTTGGTAGTTTACCAATGAGCTCATAGATTTTACGCGCTATCTCGGCCGCCATTGTTTTTCTCATTCACTCTTACAGAAAACATAGTATACGCTCCTCACTCATGCGTATCGGATTGGCAACATGGCAAATGTCATCACTAAATGAAAATTTGTATTTTAAATTTATATTTACAATACTTACGAATGAAATAAGACATTTTTATTGTCTCTTACGGTTGCAGTATAATTTTTACAATTTCTGGATACATAGGAAGGCATTTTAACCAATCAACAAATCAAAAACTTATAAAGGTAACGATCGTGTAAATCGTGTTGACGTGACACTGACTGACGTGTGACTGAGTGAAACTCGGGCAATTACCTACTGGAGTTTGTTCTAGTCATTGCGGAGGGCAGACAACGTATCTACACATATAATATCATTGCCTGGGAATAGTACATATTACAATTAAAGCTAAAGCTACATGGCTTAGGCCCTACATCACCGAACGCACCCTCGACTTACGTCACGGCTTCACTTCAATACTTACACCTGGGAACAGACATATTACAATTAAAGCTCAAGCTACATGGCTTAGGCCCTACATCACCGAACGCACCGTCGACTTACGTCACGGCTTCACTTCAATACTTACACCTGGGAACAACCAACTGGAGCCTGAGCAAGTGGAGGTGCAGGACACGGACAACTCTTCAGATACAGTCGATGACTCCACCCCTTAAAATATGAATATAATACGATCTTACAACACCCATACCATCCGGCCACGAACGCACAGGCAGAGCGATACGTACAAACGATTAAAAAGGCAATACATAGCATCAGGGCAGTGCCAGGCTCTCTACAAGACAAACTGCTGGGTATTAAGGAACGCCTACGGAGGACGCCGAGCAGCAACACAAATAAAAGCCCATATGAGCTCATGTTTGGCAGGGAGATAAGAGACATCAAAAGTGTTCATTTCAAGGCGAGGACGAGGGATGAAACACGTCCGCCGACTGATGTGGCAAGGGTACGCTCATTTACTGTTGGGCAGAGAGTGCAAATACGCAGGTACACAGAAGACAAAATTAAATGGGAATTCGGAACCGTTTTAAGAATATTTGGCCAATTGCACTATCAAATAGATACTGATTCTGGTCAGATTTGCAAAAGACATGTTGATGAGATGCAGGGTACGTACATTAATACCAAGAGAGTAATAGTAACACCGAACACCTTTCGGAACTTAACAACTGGACGATTTGGGACGGAGGTGTTATGTATATATATATATATATGTGGCCTCTTTGCTTCAACTTCATTTCATTCTCTCTTATACTTCTTTTTACAGGTTGTCACGGCAACGATTATTATTAAAATATGGAGTCTACTACTAGAATTACTTATTTAGAAAATACCTAATAGTATCCAAAAGCGTCGATAGAATGAAACCGCTCAAAAGCGTGACTACTCACATTGAAACTTTGAAACTACTCGGCATCGGTGTTTTTGAATCTTTTGGATTTCCCGCCACTAAATTTCGGCTGTGACGTCACAGTAGGTGTCAAAAAGTCGGCACGCTTGGTTTCCATACAAACCGTGAAACTTGCGTTATCTATGTAACTCTATATCTGTGTATATATGCACGAAATTCCAAACTTCCAAAAGATGGAATAGTCTACCAGCACACGTATTCCCTCCTACCTATGACATAGGGTCCTTCAAACGAGGCGTGAAGAAGCACTTTGTGAGGGTGACTGATGCTACGTCTCTTACGCTGCACCAGTTGTCCTCGCGCCAGGACTTCATTTCCAATTAACATCAGGTGGAGTCATTCATTTGCCGAGCTTATTATAAAAAAAAATGGACTTGGAAAAAATGAAAAAAGAGTTCATTTTTACTTTATATCATTATAGAAGTCGTTATTCTAAAACCAATAGTTTTTAATTTACTTTGATACGAGAAGTATTTACAAAGTTATTGTACATAAATAATTGCATAAAACACTACTACCTCGCTTAGTTCGCTGGCACTAGACTGACGTGACGTGACGTGACGTCATCGTATCCGATAGCCCCCGCCGCCGCTCTCGCTGCCCGCACCCGGCGGGCGTCCGATTACATTACTTAACTATTTGTACAATTAATTATTAAGTAATCTGTGGCACAACTGCACTGGCCCTGGATTCTGTATCGCCATCTATAGATTCCACACATAAACCTTACCGCGCACAAACGTCAAACGCATACGTTTTTGGGAAGATATCGTAACTTTTTAAGGAATTAACGTGGTTTTGAAACAAGGAATCGTTACAGAATAAGGGCCCTGGTTCATATGGACATATTAATAAAACGAAATCGCGCGAGTCGCGCCACCCGTGCGAGAGAATGGAATCCGATGACGTCACGCCGCGGGTATCGCGCGTATTTTGATTGTCACAAAAACAATAGCGCGTGGTCATTTTTATGAATCTTTAAAATATATTGTGAAGTATTTTGAAGGGCAACAGAAAAAAAAATGTCATATTTTAAGTTAAAATGTAAATATTAAAACAAATAAAAAATAAAAATACTTTTCCCAAGCTCATTGTGAAAATTTACGTACTTTTAAGTTATTTGTACTATACGCTAAACTAGTAAATATATTAAAAGAACTTACGTAAGTTAGCATGATCATTGCACAAGGTCGTGGCCTTGTTGAAATTTGAAACAAATTCTTTAAACAATAAATAAATCGTATTCGTAATCGACTCCTAAAAACATTTTTTTTCGACAACTTTCTTAATTTTACGCATGAATTCTTACATGAAAATATTTCTATTGATGTTCAAGTCAAAAAAGTAAAAAAGTAAATTTTAATTTTTAACACAAGAGCGTGTTGGTTTTGTACATTTCGCAGAATAAAAACATTGTCCTAATCAAATTACTAGGTCTGAAACTTCAAACAGAATTGTTTTAATTTTAAATATCAATATGATTGATTTTGCTTTGAAGTTTATTGAGAGACTTACGAGTATGTCTGTTTTTGCGATCGCGCGGCGCCCCCTTAACTAGTTCAGCGCATACGAGGGCAGCACTGAAAATTTCGGGAATCAAGAGAGTGATACAACATTGTTAATGGAAAAGATATTTATTGTTTTTCGAAGTATTCTCCTTAAAACTCGTCTTTTTCTATTCGATGGAACCAATTATTAAAGAATTCATTCCATTATGAAGTTGGGGTATTCAAAATGGTCGTTTTGTAGGCGTCTACAGCTTCTTCCAGGTGACGAAAATCGTTGACCACGCAAATTGTTCTTAATTTTGAGGAAAGTATATAAATCATTTGGGCTTTGGTCAGGGCTGTACGGCGGAAGGTCTAATAATTCAATGTTTTCTTGCTCCAAAAACTCTTTGGTTCTTTGGGCGGTATAAGAGCTCGCATTGTCGTGATGGATGATGATGCGGCGGTTGCAGTTCTCTTTACGGAGTTCAGAGACGACCTGCGGCAAACAAATTGTAGTTGGTGGATAAACTGATGTCTCCCTACCTAGCGGGGCCCCCCGAGCTAGACTCTTAAAACTAATGGCAATGCTTCAGTTGCTCAATGTACCTTAAGAATTTTATCAACAGGATTCAATGTACCACAACCGTTCTGACAGAAATTACAATAAAAGGCCGGATCTTCCCAGCTGGGCCCTCGGCTGTATAACGCTCGAAATACATACAAAAATATACTGATCTGATGTACCTCCAATGTACCTCCCGATTTATGTAATAAATTCAAGATATCCTTATTAGAACAGAATAAATTCAGCTTAAAAGTTTTGTCTTCCTAGCGGGGCCCTCTGTAATCATCTATACTTATAATAAATCTGTAGAGAGGTCAATTCTGTACATGAAATATATTTCCAAAATAACTATAAGGGGGTGATCATCAATATCGATCCCTAATCACTGATTAGGGATCGATATTGATGCCAAAAATGCAATCACTAAAATTTTTGTCTGTCTGTCTGTCTGTCTATCTGTATAACCGTTATAGAAACAAAAACTACTCGACGGATTTTAACGAAACTTGGTACAGTTATTTTTCATACTCCTGAGCTGGTTATAGTATACTTTTCATCACGCTACAATTAATAGGAGCAGAGCAGTGAAGAGAAATGTTGGGAAAACGGGAGAAGTTACTCCATTTTTTAAGCTTCCGTCGCGTGTGCAACCTTCATGGTTAAAGCTACACAGAAATCATGTATGACGGAAATGTTCTCCTTAAAATTATATAAAAAATATCCCACGACAGTATATGTCATCTTTTATGGTTGATTCACAATAACACGTGTAACTCCCGATAGCTTAGCAGTTCGAAGCTTCTAAGCTATCGGGAGAAGTGGGAAGACTGCCGCTATACTGACCGGGGATGGCCAGCTCGCGCCTCGTTATGCAGTTGATGCAATGATGCATGCATAGTGATAGGTTTTTATCTGGATAAATACTCAAAATGTATAAATACTCATAAATATCCGTTTTTACTTGAGTATTTATCCAAAAAGACGGATAAATATTTTATGAACCCTTTTTTTTACAAATCATGTTTTTGAAATTAAAATATTTATAATAATAATTTGTTATTATAAACAAAATAACTGCTATTGAGTTTTTTAATTCCATAAAATGAGCGATAAACCAAAATACTTGGTCAAAATTATTTGGCAAGTTTGAATTCAACTGAATGGGTTAGGTTTTTACCATCTGTATGCATTGAATTATAGATTGTGGTATATCGTTTGAAAGGTAATTTTATAAGCTTTCAAATTATATCAAAACGGTTTCTCATTGACCGAATGAGTTTTCTGACGGAGTCTTGCGGAATTCTCTGCCACTCTTCGACCAAACCAGTTTTCAGATTTTCTATCATCGCCGAAGTTGGATATCTTCCTCGTATCCGTCTTTTCAGCTCGTCCCACACGTGTTTAATAGGATTCAAGTCAGGACTGTGGGCTGGCCAGTCTAAGGTGGATATCCCGACTTCTTCCAGGTACAGTCTAGTGATCTAGTCATCTAGCAGAATGTCGTTGATGTATCTTTATTCTAGTTACCCCCCCCCCCCCCCCCCCAACCACCACCAGGTACGAATACCAGCTCCGTTTTTTCTTCTATAGAAATCTCCGACCATATCATACTGGACCCGCCCCCGTACCCCACTGTTTCCGCCAATCTACATTGTGCAAATCGCTCCCCCGGTTTTCTATAGACTCTCTGTCAACGGTCGTTACCATGCAGGCACACCCTTGTTTCGTCTGAGAACAGGACTCGACTCCATTGCTATATTATATCCCATATCCCTATCTAAGTGATCGCGAGCAAACTGAAACCGGGCTTCTCGGTGGGCTGGAGACAATTTGGGCCCCGTAGCTGGCGTTCTTGGAGTCAAATTCGCTACTTTAAGTCTTCGCCTCACTGTCCATTCGCTCACAGCCCTCTCTCGAACTTTTCTGAGCTGCCGTTGGACGTCCATGTCACGCCGGTTAGGTGTCGATTTCGGAGAGAAGTGGTGACAATGAATCGGTCATCTCTCACCGAAGTGCAACGCTGTCTTCCAGATCCTGGTCTCCAGACAAAGTTGCTAGTCTCCCTGAACCTTCCGTACACCTTCGAGACACAAGACTGGCTTAGATGGAGCTGTCGAGCAATATTACGCTGAGACAACCCTTGCCGGATTAAGATGACGAATTGAGACGACGGCGCCGCGGGACGAGTTAACCCCTTGTGTGTCAAGCGGCCTCCTGGAGGCCGCTAACTGTCAAACCTGTATGTGTCTCGAAACCCGGTCCACTTTTTAAATACCCGGGTTTCGGGTTTTCTTGTAGTTATAACCCGGGTACCCGAGTTTTTCAGGCTTTTTCGGTCTTTTACTTATTTTTTTTTTAATATGAAGGAACTGTATTTTAGCATGGATTTGCTAAGTCATTACGAGTGTATAAAACAAGGGAAGGATTCATATCAATTAAACAGTACTTTCAAAATCACAAAAATATTATTAATATTAAAAAGTCTTTTAGACAATGAGTATTTGTTCAAAACAAATATAAAATAGAGAGGTATCTAGTATTTATCTAGCTAGTAATTATTTTTGATCACAGACTCACGCAGATCAATTTATTTATATTAATTTAGTCTTTTGGTAATAGTCAGTTCTTATCCTCTCAAGCCAGCCTAGTTGCTTAGGCCAGCGTCCCGATTCAGGACGCGTCAAGTAAGTGCGCGTCTGGCCCGCGACCCGAATCGGGACGCCAAGCGACCCGAATCGGAATGGTCATTTTAGCGTCAAACGAACGGTTGCACTCTTTTTTATCCTTGTCGCACCTATGTAATCTTAAAAAAGATAGAGTAGGCTAGCATTCAAGCGTATAATACGACCAAGTTTAGTAACATTTTATCATTCAAATTCGATATTGAAGTCAGTCTTCGCGTTAGCGCCGCGTGAGCGTCGCGCCAGTCAGTCAGTAACGACAATTTGTGGGTGTGTTTTGTGTAATTTTGCAGTGATTAAAGTCTTTGAATCACATAATTCATTAAACTACGATGACTCAGTAAGTAATCTACCTCTCAATACTTTTTGTTCGTTGTTCTGTGTGTGTTTTTTTCAATATTTCATCAATCTAAAATACGTAGTCGAATGGCGACCTGATTCGGGATCGCGGATTTATTAGCTCTTATCTCGGTAACAATAAGAGCTAAAATTGACATTTGTTATTTTTTTTTGCCGTGAGTTATTATTTTAAATACTAAATATTAAATATCGAACGAAATGTGTTTGGAAGCATGTTTTTTTATAGTTTTTAGTTGTAGATAATACGTCTAAGATTAAAATAGGACAAAAAGTATCTATTTAAATTGTTCTAGTTAAAAAATATACCTGATATTACCCAACAGCACCATATTTTTTTACTTTCTTTAAATATACGCTAGAAATTATGCAATGTTTTTACAAATTATGAATGGGTTTATATGCTATATTATGGGAAATATTATGTAGAATCAAAATATATATAGAAGTTGGTAAATTTTCTAACAAATTATCGAGTAATCTCCAAAAGAATGCATCTGTTCCCAACCCGCGAGAGGCCCAGCGGTGAGGTGGACAGACGTGGGCAAGGGCGAGCGCGAACCCTGGCAGTTGAGAGGTTATACTTTTTTTTTCTTACAAATTATTATTTATTTCGTTTTAAATAAAGTTATTACATAATTTATTATTAAAGCTATAACCGAAATAACGACATCTTGTCAGTTCGTTGGCCGCATCCACATCAGTCTTGTCTCGGTAGAGCTGCTCCATCATCGAAGCCGAATAACTTGGCTATTGGTTTAAATTTATGCCTTGTGCCGCGAATGCACATGCTATTGGCACGTATTATAGAGATGATGATTCTTGATCTTAGCCAACCCATCACTACGCTAAAAGATCTATTCCAGTGGTCAGCGATTGCAGCTCCAAGATGATTTACGAAGGAAGACATTTGTGGGGCGAAGACTCCGTCAACAGATGTAACAAGGGGGGTGAATGTCGCATGTCGCATTTCACAAGCGTTTGAATATTTCCTTATTTTTTCTTCTTCGGCAGATTTTAATACAGAGGCGACAGGGCGTGCAATATAAGAAGGAGCGTCAGTGTCAACGACACGGATATCAAATAACGCCTCCTTTTGAGCATCCCAAACGCCACGGCAAGAAAGATCTCCACGTAGTCCGCAGTCACCTTCAGAGATGATGGGTTCTTTGACTACGTTTCCCCATGCGTGTTGACATAAGTCACAGAATAAATCTCTAATTTCATTATGACGACGTGTTATCAGACCACCCTTTTTACAACATAGAGCATGATCAACGTTGAATTCATCGCAGCCACAGCCATCACATGATTTTGGCATTGAGACTGGTAATCTGTGATAACGTAATGCAAGTGCGTCTCTGAACTCTGATGGGGATAGATCGAAATGGTCTTTCTTAGTTGGTATGATAGATAGCCAGTTGGAAGATTTTGTTTTCATTTTTGTCGAAATTGATCGTTCGATCGCTCTTTTCTTGATTGGGGAGAGTTTGAGCAAGATGGTATCCAAGAGTTCGTCATCGAGAGTGTCTTTCTCTTTGCGGCTTTCTTTCTGTGCATCTTTAAGGGATTTATGATGTTGAGTGAGGTCCATATGTGTATTATCTATCAAAGCACTTGAGAGAACTGAACAACCTTTTTTTGAATATGTAAAGTTTATATTTGTCATTTTTGATAGAGCGGAAATTGCTAGACCACTTTTCTGAACGGGTAGAGAGAATAAGTCAGCTTCCAAGGGTGAGATATCACCTCCTAGTAGAGTTGGTAAAAAATTTGTACGCAGTGTGTTTGTTAGTGGTTCGAAGAATTGGTTTGCATTGTCTAAGACTCTTAATAGGAATGACCATTGGAATTGAGCTGCTTTAGTAAGAGCAGTGTAGGCAGCTTCGGGTGAGTCTTTACAGATAAGTGAAAGTTTTTCTACTGTTGATATCCAGTTTTTAATTTTCATATTTACAAAATTTTCTTTTCCTTCACCAATATAACTACCAAGGAAGCGTGATCCAGTTATGATGGATATGTTAGTGAAAATCTGTTGGGCTGTTTGTTTGTCGTTTTCTGAAATTATTAAGTATGATTTTTTGTCTTGAGGAAAGTAACCGTATGCTGGGCCTATTTTATCCCACTGTAGCATGCCTACTACATACATAGATCTACACATCGTACTCCGCATCGTCCGGCATTCATATCACACTGGTGAAGCAAACCTCAAACGTTAGCTATTTACGTTAATAATTTCTCATGCGCCAGGTTAAGGTGATTTTGTTTGTTTTTACCTACCTACATATTTTGTATTTCTTGTGTTGTATGAAATGGCTGTATATTGTTTCCCTGTCTAACAATGATATAAAAGAACTATCGAATTTCAATAAATTATGAGAAACTAATCGACTTTCATTCAGTCTACACCCACTACATTGGTGACCCCGACGACCAAACCATGGACGGCAACCTAGGAGCCAGGACCTCAGATGAGCCCAAGCTTACAGTTTCACCGACGGTGATTCCCATAACGCAAGAACCATCCGAACTATCTGGAGTATCCGTTGGACTTCGACTTCCACCCATATGGCGAGACAAACTTCGTGGCTGGTTCGCCCATTTCGAAGCCATCACGTCCTCGCAGAAGAAAGGCGACCAAGCCATGTACGAGCTCGTGTTAGGCCAGTTAGAACGCCAAGACGTCGACGAAATTTACGACATATTACTGCAACCACCAGAGAAAAACAAGTATCAAGCTATTAAGAGACGCCTGCTTGAAGTTTACGAAGATTCGGCGCAAACGAACGTACAGCGCGTCATTGCCGGAATTACGTTACGTGGGATGTGGCTGAATCAGTTACCTGCTTTCATCAGTTCTATAATAGCTATCAGTGAAAAGTCAAGTCTCACTGAGGTAGCACTCATTGCCGATAAAATGATGGACCAGCAGTCACAGCGCGAGATATCAGTCGTTAATCACCGATTTCAAGCTCCAACCACTTCACAAGCCGAAACATTCGCTGTCGATCATTATCAGACGCCCACTGCAAAACATAACATACTGGAAGAAAAAATTGACAGACTCACGGAAGCGATAACACAACTAATCGCTGCGAACAGCCGCCGCGGACGGCAGCCGCAGCCCCACTGGCGACGCGGGCGCACGGACAGATCCTTATCGCGGCCGCGCAGCAGAGACCGCTACTCACACCGAAGCGTTACACCTAGTAATTTGCCGTATTGCTATTTCCACCGCAAGTTCGCACACGAAGCTAGAAAGTGTGTAGAACCATGCACATTTATGAACAAAACATCGGAAAACTAAATTCCACGTTGGCAGAGACGGATACCAGCGCTTGGAATCAACATCACCGTCTATTTATAACAGACAAGAAAAGCAAATTCATGTTTCTTATTGACACCGGGGCGAATATTTCTGTTATTCCCAAAGGAAGAGGCAATAGAGAGAAACCGACAACGTTTAATCTATACGCCGCCAACAACACAGTTATACCCACTTACGGAGAAAAAACACTGGAGCTGGACTTACATCTACGTCGCTCTTTTAAGTGGAAGTTCGTCATAGCCAAAGTCAGCAAGCCCATCATCGGTGCCGACTTCTTAAGACACCACAAGCTACTCGTGGACGTCGCTGGAAGATGCTTAATTGATAAAGTTACGAACCTATCAGTGAAGACTTCAAACTGCAACTACCCTACACCCACCATTCGAACCATTGATGACAACCAAAAGTACCACGACATCCTTGCTGAATATCCTGATATAGTACGAATGTCTTCCATGAAGGAAACACCCAAGCACTGCGTCGAACATTACATAGAAACAAGTGGACCACCGTTATTCTGCAAAGCGCGACCTATACCACCACATCGCTATGCAGCTGCAAAGAAAGCATTTGAAGTCATGATGGACCAGGGCCTATGCCGGCCAAGCAAAAGCCCATGGGCCAGCCCTTTGCACATCGTACCGAAGAAGAACGGCGACATTCTGTGGCGATTACAGAAGGCTTAATTGTGTCACAAAACCTGACCGATATTCAGTACCACGCTTGAAAGACTTCACCTACCAGTTATGTGGAAAGAAGATCTTCTCTACAATTGTTTTAAATAGAGCTTATCAACAGCTACCAGTGTTCAATGAGCACATAGAGAAGACGGCCATCATTACACCGTTTGGCCTGTACGAGTTTCCCAGAATGTGTCCGAGTTTGAAGAATGCTGGACAGACCTTCCAAAGATTCATTCATCAAGTGCTGCATGGGCTAGATTACGCTTATCCGTTCGTTGATGACGTCATAATTGGGTCAGAATCCGAGTCAGACCACATAGAACACCTACGCACCGTTCTAAGTAAATTGAACGACTATGGCATCACTATCAGCCCATCGAAATGCGTGCTGGGTATGGAAGAAGTCAAGTTCTTGGGCTACACAGTATCACAGGACGGGATCAAACCACCCGAAGATAAAGTCAAAGCGATCACCTCCTATCCGAAGCCTGTCACCATAGAAGAATTACGAAGATTCATTGGAACCGTTAACTTCTACCGAGACGCAATCCCAGGAGCTGCTGAAATACAAGCGCCGTTGAACGCATACTTGCACAATAGTAAACGCAAAGATAAGACTCAGATTCTATGGACCGAAAAAGCAACAAAGGCTTTTGAAGCGTGTAAAATAAGCTTACAGAACGCTGCTTTACTCGCTCACCCCGCAACTAACGCAACGATTGCATTAATGTGTGATGCTTCAAACAGCTGCGCAGGAGCAGTTTTGCAACAATTCATAAATAACAAGTATCAGCCACTTGGTTATTTCTCGATGAAACTTACAGACGCCCAACAGAAGTATTCTACATACGACCGAGAATTGTTATCTATATACATGGCAGTTAAACATTTTCGGAAGATGTTCGAAGGAAGACCACTGATAATACACACATCATAAGTGTCTAGGGATCAAGCATTTTTATGCGGATTTCTTGAGATTGAGATGTGGCTTTGTAATAAATTTATGATTTTATAAATTTATATGGATCCTTTTTGGTGCATTTCATAATTTGAAACAGGAACTTTCAATCAATTTCTAGTAAAAGATGAAAATCAGCTGTCAATATTTTCCCTATAAAAACATACAACGCATTGAAGACATTATTAGTGCTACTGTTTCCCTACTACTGATTAAAACCAACGTTATTATGGAGCGGCGACGTCATTTAAGCAGGGAAGAAATGCTCAGAGCCGTGGGAATGATAGAAGCTGGTTCCCGGCAACGTACTGTGGCTTTAGCTCTGAATACAAGTCAGAGTGTTATCAGTCGACTTTGGACACGTTACCGAAGCACTGGTACCGTGGCTGAGCGCCATGGAGGACGGTATCGCTGCACCACACGGAGACAAGACCGATACATTCAAATCACAACTCGAAGAGCTCCAACAATAACCGCCATGATGTTAGCCGTGAGGCTTCATCACTCTTCAGGGAACTTAATTAGCGACCAAACAGTCAGAAACCGCTTGCATGAAGTGAACCTTCATTCCCGAAGACCGCTAAGGGTACCACCTATAGCAATGCACAATCGTAGGATTCGATATCAATGGGCTCTTGAACACAGAAATTGGGCAGAAGAACAATGGCGTTTCGTGTGCTTTTCTGATGAGTCTCGTTTTGGTATGAGACCGGATACAAGACGTATACGACACTGGAGAACCCCTGGACGCCAACAGCGATTAAAATCCTGCCAGGAAGTCCATCCTTATAGTGGTGGAACCATCATGGTATGGGCGAGTATTTGGATCGGCGGAAGAACTGAGTTGATTTGGATCAGAGGCAACCTCAACGCTCAAATTTATGCTGAGACGATTGTATCAGACGTCATCGTTCCTCTACAAGTGCAAATCGGTCCCTTATTTCAGTTAATGCATGATAATGCACGACCGCACACCGCAAGAGTTGTAAGACAGACTCTCGCCGCAGCTAACATCAATGTCATGCCCTGGCCTGCTCAGTCGCCAGACTTGAACCCGATTGAGCATGCATGGGATATGCTACAGAGAAGAGCTCTGCCGAATATGGAGGGTATCCAGTCGCAAGAAGACCTTTTTTTGTTGTTGCAACGAACATGGGCGGCCATTCCACAGCGTGATTTGGATGAACTCATTTTGAGTATGCCAAACCGATGTTCTTGTGTTGTTAGTGTTCGCGGTAGAAACACGGATTATTAATTGTTTAAGTTACCCAATAAAATTTTTAAAAAAACTGTTATTTCAGTCTTTTTTTCGAACTTTAATGTTAGTGGTTCAAATGTCAAAAATCCCTTTATTAGGAAAATGGCAAATTTCTTTATTAATGCAAAGGTGACTTGGTTTATCGTTACTGTAGACAAACGAAAACACTTTATTTGATGAATCCTTAAAGAAAATTTTAATTAATATCAATCAGGAGAAAAGTTATTGCAAAAATATATGTTGATCCCTAGACACTTTTGATGTGTGTATATACAGATCACAAACCAATCACCTATGCGTTACATAAGAAATCGTCCGCCAATGAAACGCCACGCCGTGTTCGCCAACTTTCTTTCATAAGTGAGTTTACAAACGACATACGCCATATCAGCGGGAAGGATAACGTCGTTGCGGACTCACTTTCACGAATCGAAACAATAACCTGCCCCACTACCCTCGACTATGAGAAAATCGCTGCCGCACAAGAAACAGATAGCACTATCCCCAAACTCAAGCTACAAACCAACCTGCACTTGAAACAAATAGAGGTAGCGAATTGTAACAGCAAAATCTACTGTGAAACTTCGGCCACGAACATCAGACCATATTTACCTAATGACTTTCGCCGTATAGCATTCAACGCCGTACACAACTTAAGCCACCCCGGAGTACGAACTACAAGAAAATTGATAAAAGAAAAATTTTTTTGGCCTTCAATGAACACTGACGTCAGCAACTGGGCAAGATCGTGTATACCGTGTCAAAAATAGCAGTCAAAAATACATAGACATACAAGTAGCAGCTACACTCAGTTTCAAGCAACCGATAGATTTCAACATTTAAATGTCGCTATTTGTGGACCCCTAGCACCATCACGGGATAACCACAGATACCTGCTGACTATTATCGACAGGAAAACACGAGGGCCAGAAGCTATACCGCTGCACGACATAACAGCTGAAACAGTCGCTCGAAACATATACGAAGGCTGGATTGCACGATTCGGCTGCCCTACGACCATAACTAGCGACCAGGGACGCCAGTTCGAAAGCCTCACCTCCCTCACAAAACATCTTGGTATTGAGAAAACTACAACTACGGCTTACCACCCGCAGTGCAATGGGATCGTAGAACGTTGGCACAGAACGCTAAAATCAGCGCTAATAGCGACCCTTAGCACCCGACGTACCAAATGGTTAGAAGCATTACCTACTGTACTATTGGGACTACGCGCAGCAACAAGAAATGACACTGGTGTAAGCTCAGCACAGCTCACATACGGCTGTAGTATGAGACTGCCAGGAGATTTTTTCAACACAACACCGGTGACGTCACAGTTGGACTATGCAAGTCACTGCAAGCCCCATATGAAGGACCTTACCCAGTCCTAAGCCGCGATGACAAAGTATTTCGACTGCAATTACCCGGGCGAGAAGCGAACGTTTCAATTGACAGGTTGAAGCCTGCTTATACACTAAACGAAGCTATGCAAGATCACTGCAACACTACCAAAATCACAAGATATGGTCGATCCGTAAAGCCTGTTTTACGCTTCGCTTGAAGAGGAGCTATGTAGCATACCTACTACATACATAGATCTACACATCGTACTCCGTACCGTCCGGCATTCATATCACACTGGTGAAGCAAACCTCAAACGTTAGCTATTTACGTTAATAATTTCTCATGCGCTAGGTTAAGGTGATTTTGTTTGTTTTTACCTACCTACATATTTTGTATTTCTTGTGTTGTATGAAATGGCTGTATATTGTGTCCCTGTCTAACAATGATATAAAAGAACTATCGAATTTCAATAAATTATGAGAAACTAATCGACTTTCATTCAGTCTACACCCACTACACCACCATTGACGTAAGCTTTAAAACTTACCTTGGGCGGAAGAGTCATCTGCATACCAGCATTGGGTTGTTGCTTGTTCTGTTTTTAGTTTGTTTATTATGGGTAATGTTGCAAGAGCATACAATGGCATGGCAAGTGGATCGCCTTGGGTTACTCCTTCTTTGCTATATAATCTCATTTCGGAATCACGTATTACAAGTTCTGCGTGACCATTGTATGTGTAATACAAAGAATCAAGCACAATGTGGCCAATATATTCTTACTTGCCAGAGAGCTAATTGTCTATTCATAGAATTGAAAGCATTATTTGCATCGATGAGTAGCATTCCCCAGTTAGAGCCTGGTTGACATTCTTTTTGGAACAGGTTATTCATTGAATGTATAGCACCTTCAATACCGCTGCTTAGTCCACTGCAGAGTTGTGATTGAGCACAGGCTTCGGTGACCTCAGAACCGGTGACTAAAATCATGCATTTGGATAGGATCCTACGTAGGCATTCACCAATGCCAATCGGTCTTACACCTGGGCATTTGTCAAGGGCTATGAGTCGACTTGACATAAGGGCCTGTATTTGGCACCATGGTACAAAATTGTTGTTTTAATGCATTTTTAATTGTGCTACTGCAGCTCTCAAATGCAGGCTTGCTTCGCCAAATCGTAACAAGTAATCTTTCCAATTTTCTGATGTAGTGCCTGTTGGGCCTCCACCGCCATGCAATTTCCTCGCAATTGATTCCACATGTTCACTAGTTATGTCTACTTCTAGCAGTGGAGTCAATTCGGAGAGGCGGTCAGGTAATGTAAATAGATTTGAATCAGGATTAAATCCGAGAGGGTGCTTTTCATGCAATACATCCAACACTGTTTTTCCTGTTACGTCAATTTCATCTTCAGGTTTAAGGATTTTGGTTGTATCTTTTGTCAATAACCAATTTAGGGCTTCGCGTGTTTTTCCTCTCTGTATGAGTCGTGTGAAGTTTTTTGTGACATAGTCCTTATTACCATTGTAATTTTTTTTATTGTAAGAGTTACGGAGAGAGTGGTCTGCTTTGATAGCTTCGGTTATTAGTATGTCGAAATTTTCTTCAGTCCATAAATTTTGGCGTCGGTCAAGTAATCTTGTTATATCTTTTGCTTGTTTAACATTCTTATCTCTTTGTAACATGACAGCAACGTAAAACAAAAGGCGTTCAGAGGGATAGTCTGATTTAAAAAGATGTTCTATTTCTTCGGCTAAATTATGAATAAATCTTCTACTTACAGTGTTGAAGGGAAGGTCATAGAGTTTCCCATGAAGAGTGCACACTTTTTCCCATCGCTTTTGCCAAATATTTGTCCTGGAACCAATTCCATTAAAAAATGGGGATCCATAAGCATTTTCTGGGCATGTTGTGTGAATGGACTGGATACTTCCTGGAGGTGGATTCTCACTATGGGCAGCACGCATATGTCGTTGTATTCCGTTTCGTTTAAATGTTCTAGGACAATGAGGGCACTGCACGGTATTTAATTGGGTTTCGTTTTGAATCGAAGAATTTTGGTCTTGAGTACTCATATTTTTATTTAATTTACTAATAATTTTGATAGATTAGAGAAATAATATGAAGTAAAATAAGTAAAAATAAGTATTTAGAAAATTGACAGGAAAATTTTTTGCTGTTACGTCTTGTAGCTAGGCAACCGTCAAGAGACAGTTCCTAAACTGCTAATAATTTTAGTATGCTGAAGCAATGACCTTTTATCTTAGATTAAAACAAAAAGGGAAGATACGGCATTAGCGTCTCGTGAGTAAGCCGCTAAAATTAGGCCTAAAGGCACAATTTCACTTCAGTCGCAATTTGCCGAGCGTACAGGCTACATCGTACTATTGCGGACATTCTGCTGTGATAAAAAGAGAAAGACGCTACTCCGCAGTGGCGTCGGAATCGGTCGTACGTACTCGTCTGTTGCGAAGCGACCGAGACGTCAACGCGCTACTCGCTGACTCCATCGCGCTGACGTTGAAACTTACTGCTCTGTCTCGGTCGCTCGATTTACACTTTTATAGGTGTGCGTATGAGTGTTTGCATATGTAGTTGAGTAGGACTATATTTTGATTGACTACAAGTAGGAGCATGCCGTATCTTCCCTTTTTGTTTTAATCTAAGCCTTTTATACATCATTGTGCTGAAGACTATTTTTAATACCTTTATAGAAATATTTTAAAAATATTAAACTCTTTTTTTCTTTTTTAGTCTTTCAGTAATAATCAGTTTTTCTTTTAACAAAAAATCTGCTAAAGACTATTATAAAACTTATTTTAACTTTAATTAAACTTTTTTCTTAACATTAACAATAAGTTCGTCTAGTAGCTAACTAACGCGTAAGAAGGCAGATTTTTTTTATGTGAAACGTCATTCATCTGTGACTACATACGTGACTATATCCTGCCTGATGGTAAGCAGCCGATGCAGTCCAAAATAACAGAGCGCTCCTCACCGTGGAACAAGCACGGTAACAAGCGCACTCATTCATGACGGCCTGCATAAATACTGTTCCACGCCCCGCTTAAAAGACCCGGGACTATAGGAGCTGGGAAACACCTGCGTCTAGCCGAATGGTCTTACAGAGAAACGACTTGCCAATTTTTTTGTTACGAGTGCGGATAGTCTGCACAGTATGATGGTGGTTCCTAAGACCAGCACGTGTAGTCCGGAACAGGAAAGGAGAGGGCGGGATTAGATCAAAAAGTTCTTCAGAACACTCTCCGTAGTAATTTCGGTAGAAGACACTGAGAGAAGCAATATCTCTACGCAGCTGGAGGTCCTCAAAAGAGGCTGTAACCTCAGCATCTCCAATAATGCGTACCGCTCGCTTTTGCAGTCTATCAAGTGCATTTAGCGGGGCCGTCCCATAGATGGGAAAAATTCTCCATACTCCATCGCACCTGAGTCTTTCACAGCAAACAGCGCTGCTCGGGAGTGAAAAACCGTCTCACCTTATTGAAAATACCCAACTTACGGGAGGCAGTTAAAATGATATACTCGATAAAGCATTTTGGATTCAGTTCCTGCCCGATGTCCATGCCAAGAATGCTGAGGACCACTGAAATGGGTAAAGAAGAGTTCTGAAGAGGGAGGAGGAGGGAGGACTGACAAAACAAAATGGCGGGGAAGTCAGGCCCAGAACAGACGGTGAAAGGCAACTGCAACGAAACAATTTTGAAATTATTAGTTTGAACCAGTTTCAATCGTTCTCCACACACGCCGCAACTCACAATCATTTTGGTGTTTTTTGAGAACAGACGTGAGCAAAATGTCTAGTTCAAGTGATGAAGATGTTGTGGTTATGTATTTGTATCTTCGACATTGAAAACGCGTAAAAGTAGAACCATGTGGATACATACCTACATTGAGAAGAATATCAACTGTCGTATGTTTGTGGCTGCCAAAGAATTAAAGGGGGCGGCCTTAAGTACTGATTTGCAATGCGTTTTAAACCGGTTTCAAAATGGTCGCGCTATGTGCGGTGTCTCTTAGGAGTCTATGGCAGAAACTCAAATGAAACTTTACAGTAACTAGAGGTTGCAGTTTCGTTGCAGTCGCGTTGCGCCGTCTGTTCTGGGCCTCACTCGCACGCAGCTCACCGCTCCCGTTGCGTGTCAACAACGCGACGACGCATCTTGCCTCCATCTTTCATTCTGTTTATATTAGTCATGAGAAGTAAGAAGAAGAAATTAGCATTTTGAAGAGCTAAGAGCTATATAGCTCTTTACCCAGTCAAGAGCTATATAGCTCTTCTAGCTCAGTAGCTCATTTAGCTCAGTGTAGTTCATGAAGATAGAATGCTCTTGAGTCGTTTAACTTCGTTTTATTAATATGTCCATATGAACCAGGGCCCTTATTCTGTAACGATTCCTTTTTTCAAAATCACGTTAATTCCTTAAAAAGTTACTTAAAGTTAGATATCTTCCCAAAAACGTATGCGTTTGACGTTTGTGCGCGGTAAGGTTTATGTGTGGAATCTACAGATTGCGATACAGAATCCAGGGCCAGTGCAGTTGTGCCACAGATTACTTAATAATTAATTGTACAAATAGTTAAGTAATGTAATCGGACGCCCGCCGGGTGCGGGCAGCGAGAGCGGCGGCGGGGGCTATCGGATACGATGACGTCACGTCACGTCACGTCAGTCTAGTGCCAGCGAACTAAGCGAGGTAGTAGTGTTTTATGCAATTATTTATGTACAATAACTTTGTAAATACTTCTCGTATCAAAGTGAAATAAAAACTATTGGTTTTAGAATAACGACTTCTATAATGATATAAAGTAAAAATGAACTTTTTTTTCATTTTTTCCAAGGTAATTTCGTGCAGGATCCCCTTATATACACAGTATAGAGTTACATAGATAACGCAAGTTTCACGGTTTGTATTGAAACCAAGCGTGCCGACTTTATGACACCTACAGTGACGTCACAGCCGAAATTTAGTGACAGGAAATCCAAAACGATTCAAAGACACCGATGCCAATGAGCGGTTTCATTCTGTCGACGCTTTTGGATACTTTTGCATAATCTAAAGTAAGTTTACTACTTAGATTAAAACAAAAAGGAAAGATACGGCATGCTCCTACTTGTAGTCATTCAAAATATAGTCCTACTCAACTACTTAAGCAAACACTCACACACACACCTATAAAGTGTAAAACGAGCGAGCGAGACAAAGCGGTAAGTTTCAACGTCAGCGCGAGGGAGTCAGCGAGTAGCGCGTTGACGTCTCAGTCGCTTCGCAACAGACGAGTACGTACGACCGATTCCGACGCCACTGCGGAGTAGCGTCTTTCTCTTTTTCACACAGTAGAATATCCGCAATAGTGCGATGTAGCCTGTTCGCTCGGCAAATTGTGACTGAAGTGAAATTGTGCCTTTAGGCCTAATTTTGGCGGTTCACTCACGAGACGCTAATGCCGTGTCTTCCCTTTTTGTTTTAATCTAAGGTTTACTAAAATATATTTGTTGATATTATATTATATATTTCTTTGAACCACAAGGCATAGTTAGTATAGACATGCATGATAAGAAACAGTAGTATTTTAAAACATAATAATTACAAATCGATTAATATGAATGCTGTAGATTTTTCGACAGACGAATGATGTAGACTAATCGTCGCCTCAGTGCTTGTATGCCCAACAGACCAATTTAGGCGAAAATGACCTTTGAATGTAGTATGCTTAGGAATCAAATTCTACACGGACTAAATCAAGAATAACTCTTATAACTAAAACAAATAAAGGAGCAAATGACGATAAAAAAAATCAATATCCACTGTTATAATTTTACTCTTCGTGCTTGTATGGCTTACCACCACAAATTAACCGACATCCAATATCGAAATTCTCAGCGCGTGCTTGTTTGCCGTATATCCTTAAATAAACCAATCACAGGTCCGCTCGCTTATGACGTCACACCTCACGGGTCCGCCATATTGTTTCTTTACAATATTTTGCGACGCAAAACAGTGCAGAAACTGCAAGATTTATTAAGTGTTTCAGTGTATTTACAAGTGATACAAGGTGGAAATTGTCATATAAACTTTGAAAGTTATATCCTGGACCAGATGTGATAAACGATATAGGTAATAGCAGCAACGAAAACACAACGAAATGCAAGTTGATTTTCATTGCTATTGCTATTATTTTTGGTTATGTTATATTTGTTATACAAAATCATACTTCTGTCATGCATGGCATGTCGTATTGAGACTAGTTTTTTTTAAGCTAACTTTCTGTAACATGCGGTACTATATACCTGTAAATTGAAGATATTCCATATTTAAAAAAAATATATAATTTGTATTTATTGATATATTATATATATATATATATATATATAAATATACAGCGATTCTATTTTCTTAATGTCTCTCGGCAAACATCATGTTTTTTTTTGTATTTTCTTCGTGTTTTATGTTTCTATCTTTTCTTCCAAATGGAAATACGATGATTACCGAGAGGCAATCATAAAATAGAAGCACTGTAAATGATTTAATTTTATCAAGAGTGTTATCGGTAAAATCGCGCCAACGAGAAATTCAGGAAAAAAAAATTTTTTCAGTTTCAGTTTTCACGAGCATACATACATAGCTCATACAAATATATGCCAGAAGAAGATACACGGAGAACATAAAACAAAAAGCCTTAAAGAAGCCAATTGCTGAGGAAAGACAGAGAAAGGATGAAATTACATAAAAACAGGAAAGACAGGAAAAGAAAAACAGAAAATACAAGAAAATCAGGAAATACAGGAAGAGTAGGTAAAACAAAAAAAGAAGAAAATAAAGCAAAATCCGTAAAGACAGGAATAGAAGAAAATACAGGAAAGGCAGAAAAGACAGGAAAAGCAAGAAAAACAGGAAAATATTGAAATACTGGAAAAGCAGGAAAGATAAAATAAATTTTCTGTTGATTTCACAACAATGATAAAAAATGGATTTGTTTATTTTAACACCCTGTATTGTGAAGCGAGGTTAATAGGGCAAACAAGCACGCAATACTTTTGGTTGTTGCTTGGCTAACATCCCAAGGGATGTAGTCTATAGCTATTAACGTAATTATAGTTTTGTCTTTTTGTCCAATGTCCATTTTGAAAGCGGTTTGTCACATGTAAAATTCAAAGTTTTTATAGATTATTACAAGTCCAGATCTACGATATTTTTGGAAACTACCATAACATTACTTCTTTGTTTGAGTCATAATAACATAGAAAAACAAAAAAACATTGCTCCTGTAAAATTACCCAAATGGTCTGTTGGCCATACAAGCACTAAGGCGACGTAATGTTGAACAGTACTCATGGAACCTTAAAGAAAACTCTTGAAATTAACGACTTACTTTAATCTTTATTTTAGTTAAGTGACACAACAACTAGTCAACGCAACCGTTGCTAAGTCAGAATAAAAACCATAGACCACAAAAATGACAATAATAACATAGACGAATGATATTCGGAATTATTAAATAAAGAAAACTTTAATAGAATTTTAAAAATAAATTTATTAATATTCTATAAAATATTATTCTTTTGTATCTTATACTCGTAATTTTCATATTTATAACTAGCTGTATAGATGTAAAATTTATATTTTTAAGATATAATGCGTAATCATATTTTACTTGTTGTACGCTATGGAAACAACAAAATCGCAAAATAAAACCAGAGAAGACATTTTTAGAAGCCAAAAGAAGCGCAAGGCGTATACGTCATGGAAAAATAAAAAGAGATTCGAAACTAAGTGCACTGAAGTGTAGTCGTATATATTCAAATGATAAACAATAAACATGAACACATTAAATACATGAACCCTAATCAAAAATATTACCCTCCTTTTATAAAGCAGTCGTGTAAAATTGACATTAGCTTGTTTTTATCTACTAAATTGTTTTTTTTTATAAAGATCTTTAGAAATTTTGCATTCACAATGCTATATAAATATAGGATAAAATGTTTACTAGAAAAAAAAACAACTAGTCTCAGGAAAGCTCGAACGGGATTCGAACCCGTGACCTTTGAATTGCCGGTTCACTGCTCTAACCGCTAAGCTACCGATACCCAAAAGACATTCGTCTGTCCGATTTCGATTAAAATCGATTATTGATATATGTTGTACAACGAACAACACTAATCGCTAGATTTGTACAGACGAATGAGAAATTCCTTGTATCAGGAAGTCAAGACAGAAGTCGAAGACAGTATCGCTTGTTCCGATATTCATAGTCTCTTAACACACAACGTCAGTCAAAATGCTCAAAGCTAACGCGGTAACGTAATGTAATGTAGTTAACTTAACGTAAATCTGTAATTACTTAGGTATATTCTGAAATCACAACGTGAAATAATAAAAAATTGTTTTAAAATGAATTTACGCATTATATAATTTTAAAATAACTTACTTCTGATAGGAAATATGTTCCTGCCTTTGGGTGCTTGAAAGTTTAGGGCTATTGCAGTCATGCAACAAGGCATTTTGTTAGTTTTTGCAGACGTGTTTTAGCCTGATTATTGCACAAGGTCACAGACTTGTTGAAATTTGAAACTAATTATTTAAACAATAACAAACAATACATAAATCTAATGACTTCCAAAATCATTTTTCTTCAACAACTTAATACGCATGAAAATTTTTGTATTGATATTCCGCAGGTCACCCCCCTCCCCCCCCCCCCCCCCATCTTAAAAAAGCTATTTTAATTTTTAAAACAAGCGCGTGATGGCTTTGTAGATTTCGCAAATTAAAAACATTGCTCTAATCAAATTACTAGGTCTAAAACTTCAAAGCAGAATTGTTCTAATTTTAAATATCAATATGATTGATTTTGCTCTAAAGTTCAATATGAGACGTATGTCAGTTATTGCGATCGCGCGGCACCCCCTTAAAGTACACTTATCTGACACAACATTTGCAATCAGCGTTGCCAGATATTTCTTTTGTCAAGTCAGGATTTTGAAACTCATTGAGTGAAAAAAGCGGGATTCTTTCTTCGAAAGCGGAACATAGTAAAAAAACCATATTAAATCATAAGTTTTTAAATATTTGTCTTTAAGTATTTGAGTTTTAAATTACGTTTACGTGACAATAGATAACAAAAATAGCCATAGAAAATGTATTTAGAAAATATATTTTTATAAAAAACTAGCGGCCTGCCCGCGATTTCGTCCGCGTAAACACACTGTACACCATGACAAATTTCAAAAAAAATTCTTTCACTCAAACCTTGTTCTGACAAATACGAATTCTTACTTACAACAAAAAAATAATCAGCCAAAGCGGTCCAGCCGTTCTGAAGTGATGCGCGTACAAACATTTCGGCAATTGATTTTTATTAACACAGATGATACTTATTTTAAATCGGGTTCATCTTATCGTTAGGTAGTTGAGTCTTTATCGTCTTCTGAATGAAAAATCGAGTTATCCCCGAAAAGCGGGACCGAGCCTGTCCCGCGCGGGACATTTAATTTTGATTAAAAAATCGGGACCGTCCCGCCAAAATCGGGAAGTCTGGCAACGCTGTTTGCAATGTACTACACACGCCAGCATATCAACCTATCAAAACTGTCAAAATCCTCCAATCAATAATGATCCTCAAAACCAAACAATAAAGTTTAAAATTGTACTGTAGAAATTTTACATTTGTGGTAGGTAGCTTGGGGGTTAAAGTTACTCGCGTCCGTAGGTTTACCCTTGAGACCCTACACATGACCGCTGGGTGGTGCTAAAAGAGTGACACTGACTGAGTGGTAGAGCCACGCTGCGTTGGCACGCATTGGGCTGGGGTAATACCACCCTCTCACGAATATCCGGTGTGAAATAATGGCACTTGGTGCTGTTGTGTTTCGAGATGAGTTCCAGAGGCCCCCCTCCCCCCCCCCCTCACAATTTCTATTCCTTTCTTAAAGGTCGGAAACGCATCTGCGACTCCTCTGGTTTTGCGGGTGTCCATGGGCGGCGGTGATTCTCTCCATCAGGTGACACGCCTGCTCGTTTGCCTCCTTCTTACATAAAAAAATGGTTGATTGGGACAACCCTATTGTCACCTCTTAAAGCAGTATTACTTTAACCCTAGGGGTGCCTGTTGGGTAAAAGTTACACGGCGTGCTTGGTGCCCAACCCATTCATAAAAATATTATATAAATTAATAGATACTATAGAAATATTTCAATTCATATTGTCTGTTATTTTAGTAATATATTTACAAAATAAAACCAAATATGTATTAAAAAGCTTCATTAACCAATTCAGAATAAAGATTCATTTTGAATTTAAAATGTATCTAACTTTAGGTAAAAAAAAATAGCTTCGTGCCTGGTCGGGTTTCTCTGACACAAACGCACCTTAACAAACGTGCTACTCCAACGCATGTGCACTGAATGCTGCATGGGCGGTGGCAAAATTAGCTCTAGTCTATATTGCGAAGCTACTCTTGAGCACTGCAAGCTTGGTTTCATATTTTAAAAAATATTGAAAATTACTTAAAGTCTGTCAGACCCACCAGGCACCCCAAGGGTTAATTAATTATTATATTATAAATTATTAATATTAATTAATTATTATTTCTTATATTATTATTATAAATTAATCTTACTATGCAAAATTCGTATGGGAATTTTCATAGTAAGATTAAAGTAATACTGCTCCAAAAGTCGTCTCGGTCCTGGCAGAATTAAAAATCAAACAGAGATGTGATCGTCGACTGTGCAAACACGAATCCTCAAGTATTTCGGACACGTTGTTAGAAACAGACACTCCATGGAGCGACTCGTTGTCCAGGGACGGGTGGAGGGCAAGCGGTCACGCGGTCGATCACCAACGCGTTGGACAGACGCCATCAAAGCAACGACGCAAACCTCGATAGTTCAGAGTTCACGAGACGCTGAAGACCGCAACAAGTGGAGGCGCATCGCGAGGGCTGTTTTAGCCAATAAAAATGCAACGTCATCAACCACGACCACTCTGTCAAGAGTGAACGACTAAGGAGGAGAGCTCCAAAAGTTGATGGTAAGGCCCCTGCTGGCAACTCCGTACATAGAGATATGGAATAAGTGACTTTATTACCTAAAGTTAAATGAAGAGGTAAAGACAAAGTCTTTAGTATGGTTACTAGCCAAACTCATCTAGGTAGATGGCTACGAGTGCAACAAATACTTGATATAAAGGTACGATAATCAAAGCCATCTACTTATCAACTTCCAAGTTACGCACATGGAGCTAATAGCATAAATAAATAGTGGTGAGTACTGCTATCCATCATCTCACTGGCTTTGCTGGCTTACGACACATAAAAAAATAAACACATTGTTACACGAGCCACACCAGTATCTACAAATCAACTGGAGTGCAATTTTACCTCATCTGTGATCTTCTTATTTCATAGAAATTACTATTAACAAAAATAACACTTTGAAATATAATCATGAGAACTAATTACAATCTGTTTTTTTTTTGGAATATCATTGTTGAAGTGACAATACCACCTAATTAACATCTTTATGTTTAACTTGTTTATTGCCATAAAGATATTATTCAATTAAGCACCTATATTTACTTCTTATTGTAAAATTGTAACTAAACATCAAAATAGCGACCTACTACAGGATTGTGAAAATATCTTTCATAGTAACTTTCCACAAATTATTTTATGAAAATATTTTGCAATCTTAACTGAAAGTGATTAGACAATTAAGAGGTATTGTCAATTCAACAAGGATATACCTACTAATCCATAACTCAACTTCGTAATGTGAGAATTATTCTCGCTGTTTAAATAATTAAAATCTTGGATAATTCTATAAAAACAGTAGGTAATCAAGCTTATAAAAATTACATCAATTTTAATTTAAATGGTTAATAAATAATTTATAACACAATAGCTCGCAACAGCTGCTATACTTACTTATCTCTAGGAACTTGACTTGGGCACTAACACTAGGTAGCAAATAAAAATATTCGCAAATGCAAAAAATAGTAATTGATAAACGCAATAAAAAAGAGTACCTGTTGTTACACAAACAGAATAAGTAAAGGGCATTGCAATCACTTAAAGAAAATAGTAGTTAGGTACCTACCAAGTTAGAAAATAGTACTGCTAGACACAGCACTTTTATATTTACCTAAAGAGTTCATAATAATGTTGTAGCTCAGCTTCTTCAAGGAAAACGTGTAAGGTTTCTCTATCATCAATTTCTTTCTGGATTTCTGGAAAACGAAAGCAAATTCAAAACGAGGTAGGCAATTGTGGAGATAGGTTTGAAAATTTTAAAATCAATTTGAAAGTCATAAATTAGAAACGGACTGACGAAAACTCTTACCCATATTTAAAAAGTATGATAAGAGCTTAAATTAATAATAAATAATAATAATACTAAGTCAAAACACAAAACACACAAAACAATCTTCTCAGCATTCTTCTTCGATTTTCACTTCACTTCACTGGCTCTTTTTCACCAATGACAGCCAATGACAGACGAAATGACCTGTGTTGCCAACTATTTATTACCTATAATTAATGGCTAGCTAGACCTCAGAGTGAGAGCTAGACGTCTCGCAAAAAGTCTCCATAAAAAAAGTGCTAAAAAAATAGGTATATTTATTATTTTACGAAAAATTTATGACAATCATTGTTTTTATATCAAATTAAACGTAGAATTTTTAAAATTAAAATGTAATTTAAATCTGTTTATTATGTCACTTTACTTGCTAATTATATAAAAATAAAATCTATTGAATTATATAATAAATATCGCATTATTTGACAAGAATATTTATTTTAATTTTGGGTGTCAAAGTATTTTTTAAAACCATCCTACTAATCCTACTATCCTACTTCCTACTAATATTATAAACGCGAAAGTTTGTAAGTACGGATGGATGTTTGTTACTCTTTCACGTAAAAACTAATGAATGGATTTGAATGAAATTCGGCATACAGATAGTTTATAACCTGGATTAACACATAGAATACTTTATATACCGATATTCCCACGGGAACGGGAACCACGCCGGTGAAACCGCGAGCGGCTGCTAGTATTGTTTAATTTCATGAAATTTCATGTGCTTGCATGCAAGTTGAAGACGTGCTGCACTTTTTTTAAAATACTGTATATATGTTTGTGTGCTAGCTTGCTTGCTCGCATGCATGCTATGCTGCGTGCGTGCTTGCGTAGGGATTTGTGTGGGGCCTGAGGCTCACCGCTATAAAGAAAAAGTTAAAATAAAAATAAGCCTACGTCCGGATAAAGCCGGAAATAGGCTTTTTGATTGCATGTCCGGCCAAAACAAACGGTGTCCGGCTTGTCCGGCTTTTGTTAGCCTTTTTACATTTCGCAAACGAGCGAGCGCTGTGTGTGGCCGAGCGCAGGCGAGGAGTAGCAATGGGCGATTTTCTGACAGCTCAAATTAAAAAGTAAAAATTAGTTCAAAAACACTCGATAGATGTCGTTTTATGAAAGCTGGGCTACTTAAGGGCTGTAATAAATTCTACACTTTTACTTGTCTACCAAAAGAATAAAAAAATAGTATTTACTTACCTATTTATATTCAGAACCTATTTCTATTTTGGAAAAGAATAAATATTACGCAGCCATACACGTGCTCTTCATGAACCCGCCTTTTACTAAGCGCCATACTAATCTATGCTAAGCGCCATCTATGAAGTTAGTTACGAACCAATTTCTTTTTTTTTTGATCTCGGAAAATCGCCCATTGTCCGGCCAAACTGGCTGGTCTGTCCGGTTATTAGGTTTGGCGACCTGGCAACCCTATGTCGGAGGGAGGCCGCAGGCACCCCGATTTCCACCTGGTCATACTAAAGTAATAAAGAAAGGAAAATTTGTTTATCAAAATAAATTAAATAAATTAAATTAAATAAAGGTGCGGTAAATACGATTCCGGTTCCAAAAGTTCCTCTGTGTTATGGGGCGATACACAATATGGGGCTTGTAGGGATGTTCATACGACGCGTTTACACAATGGGAGCGCGGGAATACGATACACCGTATCGTCCTATAGTGTAGTACTATTATTTATTCTGTGCTATAGTCTCCAGCATAAATGGCTGATAATCGCAAGTTCAGGATTCTCACAATGTTATTCTCAAGTATTTTTTTGTCGTAGGTAGGTATTTAAGCTTACCTCTTATAGCTTCTCTCCTAACCGCCTACTTTGCTCATCAAACAATCTTCTTCTTGCCACTCCCATTCCTAATCTTATTCTGTGATATAGGTTTCGTGGCGATTCTTTTACGGTACCTACAGGCCATCTGTTTAAGGAACGCTCTCCTTGAAGAAGTTAGACTTAGATATGTTAGAATAAGTTAGACTAGTTTTATTTATTGGGTATAAATATAGATAGGTACTAATTTGAACTGGAAAATACATAGGTATTCAAAAAATTAATTCCAAGCTTTCTAGTTTCGCCTACGTATAAGAGAAATTGAAAAGACCACCGACATTAAGACTGCTTTCGTAACATTATTATGGTTCTGCATATTCATGGTTGACTAACGAAGTTATTCTTTGGGGGAAACAGTAGGTACTGTCGCGGCCATACTATTTACCCAACAATAAAAACTTCCTTTGCCACGCTTATTAAAACTAGAAATTTGTAAAGTACGAATATATAGTAAGTAATTTTTTTCTACAACGGAAAGATGTACTTACCATCCAAATATTGTTTGTAAAATAGAAATAAATTAGCAAACTCCCTGACACAATATCTAATGAAGAAAATGGCAAGATATTTGAAGAATAAATGAACTTTATTATTTCGGCTGAAGGACTAGTATCCATGGTCAAGAAACAAATTATCAAAAAAAAAACCCTAAATGATAAAAAAAGTTTCAAACTATATCATTTACCCTCAGACAAAATAAAAAGTTTGGTCTGAGAATTTACCTATTTTGGTAATTTAATTAAATAAATCGCCCTCTTCTACTTTTCCAATGGGCGATTTTCTGACAGCCCAAATTAAAAAATAACAATTAGTTCAAAAACACTCGATAGATGTCGTTTTATGAAAGCCGGCCACCAGCCGTACCTACCTAAGGGCTGTAATAAATTCTACACTTTTACTTGTCTACCAAAAGAATTTTAAAATAGGAAGTACTTACCTATTTATATTCTGGACCTGTCCTTCCAAAATAGAAATAGGATAAATATTAGAATAAATATTAAGCAGCCATACACGTGCTCTTCATGAACTCGCCTTTTACCATGCGCCATACTAATCTACGCTAAGCGCTATCTATGAAATCATTTACGACTAATTTCTTTTTTTTTTGATCTCGGAAAATCGCCCATTGCAGTGCCCGACAGGGTCCATTATATATACCTATATTTACGATTTACTAAGCGTTTTTAAAAATGTCGAAATACTCTTCTACTCTCCATAATATTTCCTAAATAAGTGCACATCAAAACAATCGCAAACTAATAATCGTCAAAGATTGGTTAAGTTTGTATACATTCGTAGACAGTGACATTGCAACTAAATTATTTTTCTGACCAAGCTCCAACCTCCCGTCTGTGAAGTGGTGGCTCAATTGAGCCATAATATTTCTAACGCACGTCTGTGTACTGGAAAATTTGAGGTGGCTGTATGGATATTGACTTAACCGTAGAGCAATGGGCGATTTTCCGAGATCAAAAAAAAAAAGAAATTGGTTCGTAAATGACTTCATAGATGGCGCTTAGCATAGATAAGTATGGCGCATGGTAAAAGGCGGGTTCATGAAGAGCACGCACGCACAAAATAGAAACAGGTTCTGGATGGCCCGAATATAAATAGGTAAAGACTTACTATTTTAAAATTATTTTGGTAGACAAGTAAAAGTGTAGAATTTATTACAGCCCTTAGGTAGGTACGGCTTTTATAAAACGACATCTATCGGGTGTTTTTGAACTAATTTTTACTTTTTAATTTGCTGTCAGCTGTCAGAAAATCGCCCATTGAAACTATGGCATAGTGTACGAGAACCTTTAGTAAAAAAATGAAATTGTTGACAATTTTGACGGTTCGCCATTTTTTTTGCATAGGATTTTTTTGGTGCTAAAAATGTTGTTATTACTTTTCGTAATCATCCTTCTTTCTAATAATGTGCACATCAAAACAATCGTTATGGTTTTAGCTATTGAACATGGTATGATTCTATAGAGTTTCAAACAGTGACTTCCAAGTAATAATAATTTCTACATGTCGATATATTTTTAAGTATTTTTTTTTTGTCTTGGAATGTTTATTTTTGTAATTTCTGTTATCATTTTTCGTAATTAACTGTTAATTTATTAAAATACTGCGTTTTCTAAGCATTCCGTACGTATATTAAGTTTTGATATAGCCTGAGTAGTTGTTTAGTTCTAAGCTTTTTTGTCAGCTCAGTCAGGGTTCGTATTCTTCTGTACACTCTTCTAGCAGCTCTGGAAACAGCTAGACGCTGGGCGCCATGTTGTATATACGGGCTCGGACGCTTAAGTGGCTAAGTTTAACACCAGAACAGAACACCTTTCTGTCTGTAACACATGGATAGATTGGATAGCAATAAACATTGTGTGTACTGTAAGTAGTTTATTTTAAATTGATGCCGTAATGTTAATAATTGTACCTATATGTACTTCATCATCATCATCAGTCTATAAACGTCACACTGCTGGGCACAGACCTTCCCACATGGACAAAACATCACATGATGAGATTGGGCCATAATGGCCATAACTCACCACGGTGCACGGTGGATCGACCCCATATAAAGCGTTGGACAACGCTTCCTTTCTCGGTGATTTTAAAATAATATGAGATTGCATCAACGTAGTAACTTAAAAATTTTACAGTGTAAGGTTGACAAGTTTATCTTTCTGTTATAGAACAAAAAAAAGTGTTAGGCACTGAGTTTCATAATTTATCTTTCAGACAACTATAAAAAAAATCAATAATTTTATTGACACTGTTTGTCGCAACAGGTTTTTGTAATTATGATTAAGTTATTTATTATCACCCCATAAAATAGCATTATTTTGTATGTAGGTATGTACTTAACAGGATATGAAATCAAGACCGACAAAATCGAACATTCCGCGAATGATTCCGCGCAATGTTTAATCAGGCGTTTACAAATATATTTCTTACTTAATTTTAACATCCAATAATAAAAAAATTTGAGTATTCTTAGATAATGTTACTCTTTACATATGAAAATAAACCAAAATAAGTAAGTAAGCCTCTAATTTAGCAATGACTACAAAGTTTTCATTACTGTATTTTAAGATTTTTTTTACTCATATTAATTGCCATTTAATACGTAAAATATTCTATAACAGAAAGATAAACTTGTCAACCTTACACTGTAAAATTTTTAAGTAACTACGTTGATGCAATCTCATATTATTTTAAAATCACCGAGAAAGGAAGCGTTGTCTAACGCTTTTTAAGGAGTCGATCCACCGTGCACCGTGGTGAGTTATGGCCATTATGGCCCAATCTCATCATGTGATGTTTTGTCCATGTGGGAAGGTCTGTGCCCAGCAGTGTGACGTTTATAGACTGATGATGATGATGAAGTACATATAGGTACAATTATTATCATTACGGCATCAATTTAAAATAAACTACTTACAGTACACACAATGTTTATTGCTATCCAATCTATCCATGTGTTACAGACAAAAAGGTGTTCTGTTCTGGTGTTAAACTTAGTAAATTGTAAATATAGGTATATAATGGACCCTGTCGGGCACTGCAATGGGCGATTTTCCGAAATCAAAAAAAAAGAAATTGGTTCGTAAATGATTTCATGGATGGCGCTTAGCGTAGATTAGTATGGCGCATGGTAAAAGGCGAGTTCATGAAGAGCACGTGTATGGCTGCGTAATATTTATTCTAATATTTATCCTATTTCTATTTTGGAAGGACAGGTCCAGAATATAAATAGGTAAGTACTTACTATTTTAAAATTCTTTTAGTAGACAAGTAAAAGTGTAGAATTTATTACAGCCCTTAGGTAGGTACGGCTGGTGGCCGGCTTTCATAAAACGACATCTATCGAGTGTTTTTGAACTAATTGTTATTTTTTAATTTGGGCTGTCAGAAAATCGCCCATTGGAAAAGTAGAAGAGGGCGATTTATTTAATTAAATTACCAAAATAGGTAAATTCTCAGACCAAACTTTTTATTTTGTATGAGGGTAAATGATAAAGTTTGAAACTTTTTTTATCATTTAGGGTTTTTTTTTTGATAATTTGTTTCTTGACCATGGATACTAGTCCTTCAGTCGAAATAATAGAGTTCATTTATTATGCTTATAATAAAATAATGAGTGATGATAATAAGCTAAATCATATTGCCCCCAAATCCCTTGAGTTCCAGTAAAGATGTGGGACTTTATACTGAATCTCACACGGACTTCTTGAGAGAATTTGAAAAGTGATGTTGCACTGTTTTGTTTTATTAGCCAACACTCATGCACGTTCACGAACACTTTACGGTCAATAATCCACCATTATTTCACATTAATATTCGACAAAACACAAATTTTATAAAATAAGACAAAAAAACTACAGACATCGCAGACACTTCACTTTCCCGCCAAAAAGTCGAATGGTATCTTATAATTTAGGTACTCTAGAGTGTTTTAATAACATTTATTTTTTTAAATATCCTTCAAACGGTCTTCAAATATCTTGCCATAATCTTCATTAGATATTGTGTTAGGGAGTTTGCTAATTTATTTCTATTTCACAAACAATATTTGGATGGTAAGTACATCTTTCCTTTGTAGAAAAAAATTACTTACTATATTTTCTTACTTTACAAATTTCTAGTTTAAATAAGCGTGGCAAAGGAAGAAATTCATATTTTCGGAAGTAGGGTTTGCAACTATCAGTTTGTTCAATATTTTCTATCACGTACAAGTTTTTATTGTTGGGTAAATAGTATGGCCGCGACAGTACCTACTGTTTCCCCCAAAGAATAACTTCGTTAGTCAACCATGAATATGCAGAACCATAATAATGTTACGAAAGCAGTCTTAATGTCGGTGGTCTTTTCAATTTCTCTTATACGTAGGCGAAACTGGAAAGCTTGGAATTAATTTTTTGAATACCTATGTATTTTCCAGTTCAAATTAGTACCTATCTATATTTATACCCAATAAATAAAACTAGTCTAACTTATTCTAACATATCTAAGTCTAACTTCTTCAAGGAGAGCGTTCCTTAAACAGATGGCCTGTAGGTACCGTAAAAGAATCGCCACGAAACCTGAATCACAGAATAAGATTAGGAATGGGAGTGGCAAGAAGAAGATTGTTTGATGAGCAAAGTAGGCGGTTAGGAGAGAAGCTATAAGAGGTAAGCTTAAATACCTACCTACGACAAAAAAATACTTGAGAATAACATTGTAAGAATCCTGAACTTGCGATTATCAGCCATTTATGCTGGAGACTATAGCACAGAATAAATAATAGTACTACACTATAGGACGATACGGTGTATCGTATTCCCGCGCTCCCATTGTGTAAACGCGTCGTATGAACATCCCTACAAGCCCCATATTGTGGATCGCCCCATAACACAGAGGAACTTTTGGAACCGGAATCGCATTTACCGCACCTCCAGCTATATTTTTGCAGATCTCACTCCGCCGCCACCGCCACCTCTATTATATTAAATTGGAAACATGAAACAAGGCGCTCTTCACATTCGGTCCGTCTGTCCATTTGGTAACCTTACTTGATTCCCTCTATATTATGAGGTTCTTCGAGAAGTTTGTGTGTTTGTTTTCGCATAGCATAAATATGTAGCAAAGTTAGCTCGTATTCAGACAGCGATAACCACTTCTCATCAAATAATTGCTAATCTTACTTTCCTACGACGTTTATTTCTACATAAAACAAAATAATAATATTTTAATAGTAATAAAGCTTCTAGAAAAATCAGTACGATGGGTAAAAATCTTAAAAAATGGTGCACGAATTGGGGGGAGTGGGGTGGAGGGGAGGAGGGGGGGTCTAGGGGTACCCCCTAGTGTCATTCCTACTTACAGGAGATACATACCTAGTTATGGAGATATAAGCATTTGTTCTCATTAAAACTAACCTTAAAATGTGTAAAAAAGGTTATTGAAGATGGTTAGGAGGAAGGGAAAAGAGATAGGAGAGGGGGGAATCCCCACCCTTCAACCATCAAGAGCTATAAAACATTTTTTTGTATGGAGTTAGATTTCTGTTGTCTAATAAAAAAAATAACTTCGAGACCTATCACGTGACCTACAGGAGTAGGGCAGCTAGTATTTCTGTTTTCTAATAAAAAAAATAACTTCGCTATCATTCATATTCAAAGACAATCGCTACGCTGCGCTTCGCGATTGTCTTGAATTTCTAGCCTATCACTTGACTTACAGGAGTAGGGCAGCTAGTATTTCTGTTGTTTATAAAATAGAAATAAAACTCCAAGAATTAAACTTTATAAACATGCTGTATTGCTATTAACAATTCTTCGTATGGGTCTTTTTTCGAAAACAGAGTCTCCTTAGAAAATGCAAATGTGCATTAGAATCCCTGATTTTTTTATAACAAAGTGGAATACTCGTTTTATACAAATTCGTGCACCATTTTTTAAGATCCAAGCCGTACGATGTACCTAACTTTTAAAAATAATAAGTACAAATCAAAGTTATAAAATAATTTAATATTGTGTCATCGTCACCACGAATAAAAAAACTAACATCAGTCAATTATTTTTCTTAGCTGGCAACACGCTTGTTCTGCGAATATGGCGCAGCGAGTATTGTACAAAATGCAGTGGGAGATAATTTGATAAAGTTGTCAATTCTGGATTTTATTAAAAAGACATGTTCTCAAAATTAGTCTTTTTAAATTCACTGTAGTGAGTTAGCCTATTTAAAAGTGAAATGTGAATTTACGCAATGTAGGTACAATATTGTCAGATAAAATTCTAATTAGGAACTTACTACAAATTGGTCTCATCGCTATACCGCTCGTTCGTTTGTTTTTATCATCCGTTTTGTTTATTTCTGTTCGGTATCTTGTCATTTATTTTAATTTATAATTAAATAATTAATCCCTTGATATATAAGCAGTTTTTTCAAGACAGGTTTTGATAGTAGGTAGCCTAAAAAGTAGTTTTGTACTGTCAAAATATTTTTAAAATAAGTAGGTATTCAAAGTGTAGGACTCAACTAAATTAATATTTTATACTTAGCAATAAGTTTACGCTAAGCATTTTGTTTTTACGACAATATTATAAATTATGATTGTAATGTGTATTTTGGACTGTAAGTTGTTACCAGACTATTGCAAAACTATAAGAAGACAGGAAGAACTTGATGCTGTAAAAATGGTAAGTACAAAAGTCTTTTTTTACACTGCTTAACTTTTTAGTCACATGTCAATAATGTAGGTATGCTTAAATTAGAAAAATAAAATTACCTGCACAAATAATGCCTTTAAATTGCATTTTTGTGCACATGGTGTGTAGTAGGCGAATATTTGAGTTTTTACCTAATTATTTTAATGAAAGCTGAACACAAACTTTATAACTTATTTTTGAGACATATTTTGTGAGAATTTTAGGTACATACGTAGATTAATTGCATGATTTTGTCATGTTTAATCGGTCTTTTTAAAGTAATTCTACAGATAAGGACACTTAGGACGCTTTAGCCCAGAAAACTTTTAAGTGTTTTAGGATCTACTGTAGTCTTATGAAATCAGTTGTGGTTTAAATATATTAAACAATACAGTAAAGCAAAGAAGTTTCTTATCATTGCTAAAAGTGAGGAATTTGGATTTTTCCTGAAACTCCAAAATCCAAATTCTTGTATTCATTTTCCGAGATGGTACTTGCTAACTAAACCATGATATTAAAAGCATAGTAGATGATAATGTTAAAATAAATAGTACATACATACTTCATATAAGCACAACAAGGGTAGAGATGTAACTCTTTCACCGCTACATGACACGGAACATAAATAGTGAATTAAACATTTTTGGTTAATAAAAACTAAATATACTTAAGTGAAATATGAATGATATTTTGTTAAGTAAAACTTTGCATTGCATTGTGTCTAAAAGTATTAGAGAGAAAGTGCATCATCTGTCTTAGATATTGTCTAACTTTAGATGTAGGTTTGTAGCATGACCAAAAATATTACATAAAGCCAATATAAAAGTTTCATATAGCAATTTTAGTTATTATTTTAATCAATCATAGATTATATAAAATGGCTGTGGGGTAGTTCCAAGTTGGCAGCTGGGCTCCAAATATATCTTTAGTACATAGTACATTTAAATGCTTTAATTTTTTCTGTTATATAGAGTAAGTAGGTAATTAAAATCTGATAAAAACAATTGTGTCCCTTTCTGTTTATTTCACAATTTACTTTTATTGATCATACTAGGTACTGACATTTTGTATTGCAGAAAATGTCTTAAAAAGTAATTTATAAAACTTTTAAATATACTTTTAACATACATCTAACAGCATAGAACGGCGATGGGCTCACCACCTGTCGCGCTGAGCACATGATCAGTCGCTATTTGGTAAAAAGTGGACTGTGGTAGTGACTAACCTTTCGGGGATAATAGTCACAATGAGTTACCCAAATAGGTGCAACCATTCTGAAGTGATGCGTGTACAAACATTGGTGGCAATTAATTTTTAATTTATGTTAGATGTCACTATAATTCAATATGGTGTACCGTCCACTGATCATTAAATCAATGTAAAAAACCTGTAAAATGCTGTGACCATTCGATTTCGTGACAGTCAATATCATCGCTTTGATGACCGTTCGATGCACCGTGTAGTCCGTTGCGTCATTCGGTTTAACAACTTTCGATTTCATGTAGGGAACCCAGTATTCTTCCACCGCTATGCGACACAGTTTTACACGAATATTAGTATAGGTTTGGGGGTAGGTATGTAGGGATGGGGGCGACCCTCCCTAACCCTCTTGCAACTCCGCCCCCCCTAGGAGACGCATAGTTTCGGAGATATGCAATCAAGAATATGGGTCTTCGGCTACTGTGTACAACCGCGTAACCAAAATTGGGGGGTTTGAGGGGGGACTCCCCATATCCTTCACTTACGAATCCCCTCCCTGGAGATGCAAGGTTAGGAGATATGCAATAAAGGGTCAGGTCTTCCGGGAAACGACTCAATTTCACTCACGTGATGTGACGTTACTCACGTGACGTGATGATCGCTACGCTGCGCTTCGCGATTGTCTTTTCTAACCTATCTCGTGACCTACACTTGACATTTTGAAATTACACTTGCAATACATTTTAACTCAATCAACTTTTGAGCTGTCATACATATAATTATGTTATGTCCAATTTATATTTGCTCCATGTAATGTCCAAATTCTAATGTTGTTGATTTCTCCACCAGCCTATCTTAAAATCAATGGTCTTGTTATTCGATATTTTCATTGTGTTTCTTATATAATATTTCATACTTATTTTTGTTTTTGTGGGTATTTAACTTTTTTATGCAACTTTCATTTGGTAATTGTTTTGTTGGCTTGGTTTTTTGGAACCTGTAAAATTGACTGTAATACCACAGAATAACTAATAGTACTACGCATACCTTATTATATTTTGTACACTTTTTAACTCAGGGGAACTATTTCGTTAGTATTTTCAATACTGAATATGACAATGTCATAAGTGTGGTTTGCTGTTATCTAGCATGATACTGTGTTGGGCACTAATGAGTCGAAAAAGATTAACCTGTAAATCGATAACGCCATACAACAGATAATACGCATGGGCATTGAGTTTTTATACTAATTCGGTAGTGTTTTTATCAGTTTTGCATTGTAGGTGGGTAGGCATGAACATACTTTTCCATGATTTATACCTTTATTTATTTATTACCTACTTAAGAGGGTTTACGCCATTCGGTTTCCCATACAAACTTCCAAGTCGAAATTTTTCGAAACCAATGAGCCAATTTTGATGGAACTTTGCATGCTGAAGAAAACACAAGGATTTAAATTGTTTGTTGAAAACATTTTTAAAAAATGTTTATTTAACTGAGTTATTGCGATTTTTAACTTTCCATAGTGGACTTTAAATCGCAATAACTCAGCTAGAAAAACGTTTTTTAAAAATGTTTTCAACAAACTATTTAGATCCCTGTGTTTTACATCAGCATGCAAAGTTTCATGAACATCTTACTTAGTAAGGAGTAAAGCAGACTAAGCTATAATACGCTAAACGTCTTATATAAATTAAATATTGCTATTACTTATACTTAAAGATTTTGTGAAATATTTACAATTCCGTATTACGAAACCTTGTAATCATTTATAAGATTTACTTGCTAATTTATTAACATGTTTGTGAAAACATTTTCTTCTTTATTCAAAGTTTATTTCTTTTCATCCAGAGCGAAGATTTTTTTCTTGTATTGTTTAGCTCACGACAAAGGAAGAACTCTTATAAAGTTTCAAATAAAAGTCTACGGTAACAGCTCGAGCTCGTAGCTTGTTGCCTTCTGCTAACAATCGAGAAAGTTGAGCTTTTGCAAGGCCGGGTCTATCCCCAGATAAAACTACATTTTGTCGATCTCCGCCTTCCGGAAGGCAGGTTTAAGCCGTAAGCCGCACGGTGAAATGATCTGACCATTCATATTAATATTACTCTGGTAATCCTAGTCGTTCGTTAACACCCACCAACCAGCAGAGATAGCTCCGGCCTTCCCACACACGGATATTAGCCCCTATTTAACTTAAAGTTATAGGGCCATACCCTCCTCGTATGGCCCCATGACTTAACGAACTTTAATAATTTTACGCCCATAAACTTATAAAGTCCTACACTTTATAGGTTGCTGACTTCGGTCAGTGTTTATATTATGAATTATGATCGAAGGTTGCTGACGTAAAACCTTAACTTAAACCAAGTCAAGTGTGACACATAGTTTTTAGTAATGTAAAATATCCTACTGCTTGACTGTTTAAAGTAGTTTACAATGGTGATTTTCTTTTATGTTCGTACCACCGTATTCAGCTTTGCGTGACAATTGCTCACTGAGTAATTGCCACGTAATTTGTGTACGTTAAAAAAAGTAAACCCTTAATCGCCTCTGTCGCGATCTGCGATAATTATTCATCATTCAATGCTTGATTTGTTAGCTTTGATTAACAAATCAAGGTGCTGAAGTATTACGTCATTATTAACGCGATTAATCTAAATGATCAACACAAAGCTAGACATAAGTTTTGCGACAATTATGCTGGCGGTTGCAAGTGCTATATGTTATGCTATGTTCCTGTACCAATAATTAAGTTTTAAAAACTACATAAGTAATAATTTTTAAGTTTGTTCTTCGTTATTTTCACTATACCTTAACTAAGTTATTTTCCTTATTAATATTTATCAATAATGGTTTACGAAAGCTAACCTAAACTTACTTTATGTTATTTAACAGTAAACTTATAAAAATAAATACTTAATATTTATTGTAAGTAGCGACTTCTGCTTTGTCAGCGACCATACCGCAAGTATGCGAATGGAAAATTCAAGCTTCCTTGCGGTAAAAAGTTTCCGTACGGTCATGAAAGCATTCTATAAACAAAAACATATTTGTAATTCATGTGCACTCACTGAATTTCGGGGATTCTCGAAAATATTTATGCAGTGCTTTCTGTAAAGACATAACTAGGTTATGTGACGTGTTTTGTAATACTTACTGAGTGATACAGAAGTAATAGGGATGAATTATATTAGACCGGGCCGTCCACGGGTGCTCTAATCTGCTGGGTGGTCTAATATATCTTTGAACTGATGATATTAAAAATACTAGTAGTAGGATCACGGAGCAGAGTAGGATTTTAAACGGTTTTTAAATTTTAAAATAAGTATTTTCTAAGGTGTATGCGAACACTTCACTTTGAAATGAACCACTTTTTACAAGCTTTTAATGTATATATGCTTGCAATGTATGTATGTCTTGTTCGGGTGGAATTTAGCAACTCAATTTTGATCCACTTCCCGGTTATCGATTGAGCTGGAATTTTGCATACATGTGTAAATACTATTTACGGATTTTATTTTTATATGTAAAGTAACATTTAATTTCGGTTTATAAGTGTACTAAATAATAAATCAAGAAAGAGCAGGAGGGCCGAGATCGAATTTTAAACTTGTTGCTTAGGGTTGTCACCGTTGAGGTGTTGTCACAATATAACTCGGCCGTCCTGGGCCCCAATTCTCATTTTTCGAGATGTAGTCTCGAATCGAGTTTTGGTTTCGATTTCTATCTCGATAATCGACATTTTGTTCACGAATCTCCTATTCTCAGCGCTAATCGAAATAGACTTCGAGTTTTTTTTTTGATAAATATTGCCATTCTTTTTAATGCAATCAATTCGGGATGCGTTCCGTTTGACACGTTTCATCCGGTTTTAAACCAGTTCCAACATGTACCTTAAATATTTTTACTATACTTAAAGGTATTTAAATGTATTGAACTTGCTTTTTAATTAAAGAAGTAGATTTTTAATAAGTATCGAAAAATCATTATATTTAATGTGTTGTGATCAAATTTAATTTCCTTAAACAACTTGTATTGTTTAAAACGTGACGTATCGTCGATAAATTTTATGTTTTTTGTTTGTGGTTGTGTGCTTGTTTGGTGACGAAACGATCATTTTAGTATTCACAAGACACAATGTCAACAAAAAATACCCAACGCCACAGCAGAAGCAGCTCCTTCTACAAATGTTGGAAGCCGATATACAGTTAAGGAGAGGAAAGTTTTCTTCCACCTTCTTAAAAAAAGAGAGCGAGCTCTCTCAATATTTTAAATCACTTCCACGACAAAATTGGAAATTAACTCCTCCATATCCACCGTAATTTCGCCGCTATTTGACGTTTCATTAGCATCTCGTAGTCGAAATTACGTCTCGACCACTGCCGACCACTCGAAGCAATTCGAGCGGCTCTCGTTCGAGAAATGTCGAGTTCGAGATTTTCAGAATAACTAAATTGGATTACCACTCGATAAAGTTCGAATTCGAATCAAACTCGAAGTCGATTAGCGCTGAGAATAGGAGATTCGTGAACAAAATGTCGATTATCGAGATTTTATGGTCGAGAGAGATCGAAATCAAAACACGATTCGAGACTACATCTCGAAAAATGAGAATAGGCCTTCTGCTCTTTCTTGATGTATTATTTAGTACATTTATAAATCGATATTAAATGTTACTTTTGATCTCAATCTCAAACTCGAGAAAAAGTTGTTTTAGAAAAAGCACATTAATTATTTTTAACGTTTCCTATGAAATTTTTGTCATTTTTCCTAAATTAAAACCATGCCTTCGTTCATTCCCCACCTTTGTATAAATTTTAACTTAGTTAATACATACATATAAACACGCAAAAACGTATTTCACGGGTTTTCAGAAAAGCAAATATATCTCGAAATCTTCCGATCGTAAATTAATGGGAGTTCTACTAAAAGCTTTTGTTTGGCCCATGCTATCTGTTGAAAACAAAAAAGCATGGCCGCAACTCAAGCCAAATCCCACACTGTGCCAGGTCTGATGATGGAGCTGGAAGGTGGCCATAGGAACTCAGTAATTAAGCGACACAACCGCGTCGAGTTTGATTTGTCTTAAGAGGGTTTACTCATTTCGGTTTCCCATACAAACTTCCAAGTCGAAATTGTTGAAAAACAATAAGCCAATTTCAATGAAACTTTGCATGCTAAAGTAACATACAGAGATCTAAATAGTTTGTTGAAAACATTTTTAAAAAACGTTTAAATAACTGAGTTTATGCGATTTTAAACTTTCTATAGTGGACTTTAAATCGCAATAACTGAGCTAAATAAACCATTTAAAAAAATGTTTTCAACAAACTATTTAGATCCCTGTATTTGGCTTTAGCATGCAAAGTTTAATTAAAATTAGCGTATTAGTTTTTAAACATTTCGACTTGGAAGTTTGTATGGGAAACCGAAATGCGTAAACCCTCTTAATGGGTGAACTGTTTTTGAAGGGTGGTGAGTGGTAGTGGTTTGGTGGACGGTGGACGGGAAAAAATTTTGTATACATAAATATTTGTATTCAGTGAGAGTCAGAAAAACGTGTCCAGGGATAACTAAAAATTAAAAAAATAAATTAAAAGTAAAAAAACCTTAAAAAACAAGGTTTTATATAAATGCGCTAAAAAGAAAAGAATAAACTTTTACTTTAAAATCTTTTCTATCAACTTATAACGTCATTACACAATTTATATGATATAAAAGGTTGTCGCGAGATTTACTATATAACATATTATGATAACTTGATGTGATTGCTTTTAACTATTAAAATTTTCAGTCTAAGAAAATACGAGTAGGTACTTACTTAAATCTCGCGATAACCTTTTTTTATCTTATCAATTGTGTAATGACGTTAAAATTTAAATAAGTTGATAGTAAAAGTTTTAAAGTAAAAGTTTATTATTTCATTTTAGCGCAAGCTTGTTTTTTAAAAATGTTTTTTCACATTTAATTTTTAGTCCTGATGTTTCGAATCCTTTACAGGGTCCGTAGTCACAGGGTGTTGGTTGTCTCATAATTAAAAGTTACTTGCATACCGTCAATTATTTTTATTAACTCAGTTCGTGTAAAGGGATCGAAACGAAACTTTAGTTAATAAACGTGAATTCATCCGTTAAAAGTGCTTTATCTAAAAATAATGTTACCGCAAAACTTTTAACGAAGCTTTTGTGTGTGTGCTGTCCTTAGAGCGTTGGTTTAATGCTCAAATCTAAGGTGCTGTTTGATGAATTTCACACTGACCGTACTAGACAATGTAAAGAAATCACAATTTATTTAGTAAGTAAGCGTAAGTGTTATTTACAGATGGAATATGATTTTACTCGTAGTTAGGAAAAATCACAGAACAGTAAACCTTTTTTATTTATTTGTAGGAGTATCGGGGATAACGCCGAGCCTAGCGGCTGTGGACGTGAACTCGAATAAATTGTGCTAAAAGCATTTTAATCTACTAGATTTGATTTAACTCCGTAGGCGCTTGTTAACCTGTTTCCTATGTATCGTACGTACGTATATCACTCGTATCACATTCGCGCGAATGGAACCACTTTGAGCAATCAATTGCTCACTTTTGAGTATTTATGAGTAATGAATCTTTTGGGTCCGAAGCGCACTTGAGGTAGACGACTTATTATTTTTTGATACAAACATAGCATTGTGAATGCAAAATAATCAAATTGCTGTTTCATCAAAACCGATTGTTAAAATATTTATTTCAAATGATCTTATCTAGATCTATCTATAGCTGATTTACACGTATTAAGTAGTTTAGTAGTTAACTAAATTTTAAGTGATTAAGTGCATGTAAATACAGAATTTGCACAATTTAGTTAAATCACAGAATAAATAATAGTACTTCTTGGCGGGAATGTGAAGCGTCTATGTCTGCAGTTTTGTTTTATTTTCTTTAATTTGTGTTTTGATGTGAAAAAAGTTATTTACTGTTATGTGTTCGTGAACGTGCATCAGTGTTGACTAATAAAACAAAACAGTGCAACATCACTACGTGTAAATCGGGCATTAGTGTTATTCCTACTTAAGTGTTCTGTGGTTATTGCTAGACATTGATGAAAAAAATTGCGTAGCTTATATACTTATTAAAAAGCACTAACTTGTAAAATTCGAGTAAAAGAAAACCAAAATGCCTTGTTTGCTCTGTAGCTGTCGCCCGGATTGCAAAAGTCGTGGGTTCATTCAAGTCAAGTCCCATCCGATGTAATCGTGTTATCACAGTTGTAGTATCACTGAAAAAAAAACTGACTTATACATAACCAAACTTTCGTCAACCTATAACACAAAAAAGTGACCACATAACTTTTTGCAATATGTAACCAAACCCAGTTGGCTTATTTTTCTGACAAACTATGTGTGTTGTGTATTGCAAAACAGTTTTTGCTACGTGTTATGAAAAAGCTTACGTTACTTATGGCCTAACATTTGTTATAAATAAACAATTTGTTTGTTTTCCATTTGTGAAACACTTAGACTGGATGTAACCAAAAAATTTGTTACTTTTTGTGTTTATTTAAATTCAGCAAAACTCTTGTGTTGATACATTGTTTACGTATAGCAAATCTTGTGTTAATTCTCTTTTTACCTATAGCAAAACTTTTGTGTTAATAATTTGTTTACATAGCAAAACATTTGTGTGAATATTTTGTTTATGTATAGCAAAACTTTTGTGTTAATACTTTACTTAGGTATAGCAAAGCTTTTGTGTTATAATACTATAGCAAATAAAAATTGTTATCCTTAATGCAGCTCACATACCTGCAAGTTCCACAGTGAAACTTACAGGCACGTGAACCACATTAAGAATAACAAATTTTATTTGCTAAAATCGCTATTTCTAAAAAAGATGTAGTTGATGGAATAAAACAAAAAGAGACATATATAAAATGGTTTATTAAATATTACAAAAATAGTTATGTATCAGCCTTTCTTTACTTAATTCTTCATTAATCAATTAAGCTTAATTAACTAAAAAATATTCCACATAATTAAATTTTAAATATTAATAATATGAATATTAAAAAATAACTACATTATATAAAAATAAATACAAAATATTATTTATTGTTTTTATCATTTATTTCTATTATTTATTATTATTGAATATTAATTATAAAACGCTCTCGTAACGTAAATGGTTCAATATTATGTACCTTGAGGTTATATCTTTCAGTGATAAACCCACAACAATTATAAAGGGTTGGAAACTTATGTCCATTTGTTGAACTTTTGTTTTGCGACTTTGTATGGTTTCTTCCTTGGTTTCTTCTATCTCTGCAGTGCTTATTAAGTGGCAGATGAAGCTATCCAAGACTTCAAGTTTAGAAGGTCTCCACTGTTTTTTTGTCTTGTCTGTTTTCAGCAAGGAGGTTGTCATTAAAAAAGGCAGTATCATAAACGCAACAACATTCAAAACCACTTCCATGTCTGTAAGAGATAATTTAACATGTTAATGACTGTCATTGTAATATTAAAATACTTAATACTATTTCGAAGATTCGAAGAAAATTATCTCTGGAACTAAGTTCTTTGATAAAAAAAATCGATGACGCACCATGCTGGTTCATCATCAGCCTATTGCAGTCCACTGCAGGACGCAGACCTCCCCCAAGGGGCGCCCCAGAGCTCGATCTCCCGCTTTCGCCATCCAGTCAATGCCAGAGATCTATGTCTGTGGCCAGCTACCTTTTTTAGGTCATTGGTCCATCTGGCCGGTGGACGTCCAACACTACGTTTGCCGAGCCGTGGCCTCCACTCAAGAACCCGTCTACTCCATTGGTCATCGGTTCTGCCACAGATGTGACCATGCTGGTTGAATTTGATATAAAGAATAACTTACCTTTGAAAGAAGCGATGTACGTTTGCAGACCCCGTAGACGGAGATAATTATCTAAAGGGTCTGGACGTTCGTCATGCAGGCACTGTTGTCTCCATTGAGGTTTTCAAACCTTTTAATAACTTCACGTACATTTACCACAAATATTACAATAACTATAATCTTTATAGCAACATTGTGACTGTCTTTGCCGGCGCGTAAATAAAAATGAACGAACACGAGCTGTCAAGTTTAGCGCCGATTCGGTTACAAATGTAAACAAAATGTTTTGTTTATAAAAAACGAAAGTTTGGCTTGATATTACTAAAGTTCTTTTATTATTAAATAAACGTTATGCAAGATGTTCTAACCTGTAGTTTTGTCATGCACTACAAAATATATTAGGTATGCTATTTGTTACAAAATATTCATTTATGAATAAGCAAATTATTGCTGAACTGCTTTTTGTTATGGCTTACGAAAACGTTGGCTGTACGCAAAATAAATACTTTTGTTGTATGTTATCAATGATAATGCTTAAATTGGACAAAACGGTTTATTAGCCTGTAACCACTTGAGTTTGTCTAATTCAGTATGTTTAGAGCTAATCTAAGGTTTATTTACTAAAAATCCAACTTAAAATAACATAAGCGGTTTTGTCTTATAAAGACAAATCACTTTTGTTAAATCAAGTTAACTTTATTAGAATATTGTCAAACTTTGGTTATTTCTGAAATAGCCAAAGTAGTTAGGTTAAATACTTTTTTCAGTGATGAGGTCCGATCTATTTGGTCTGTTTTGTTGGAATACAAAACAGCCCCCTTACTCTCGAAACCGATCGCTATTGGATCGGATTGGTATTTTGAATTTTCGTAGTTTTAAGTTACGACACCAACGCTAATTTGGATGCATATTGGGTGAACTAAATGGCATTGAGTTTTGTATTTTTTTCAATCAATATCCACGCAATATGAATCCATATTAGCTCTGGTATCGTAACTTAGGAGTACGAAAATTCACAATACCAATCCGATCCAATAACGATCGGTTTCAAGAGTAAGGGGGCAGTTCTGTTTCAAAAATAAAAAAAGTGTAAAAGTGAATTTCTTGGCGGGAAAGTGAAGCGTCAGTCTGCAGTTTCGTAATATTTTGTTTAATTTGTGTTTCGTCAAATATTAATGTGTAATAATGGCGGATTAATAACTGTTAAATGATCTTAAACGTGCATGAGTTTTGGCAAAACCGTGCAACATCAGTAACATCACTTTTCAAAATCTCTCAAGAAGTCCGTGTGAGATCTCAATAAAGTCCCACAGCTTTATTGAGTCTGAAGGGGTTTGGGTTTGGTTAATTTACCATTATACTTTCATTATCACTCATTTTCATTATCATCTACTTTATGCAAAGAAAATATTAACTTTAATAGCTTACTTGACACTAGCTAAATGTGCTGACCACACAAAGCCAATTCTTCTTATCTTATCTTAGTGGGGCCAGCAGAGGTCTCCTTGCAGCAGCACGTCGACACATTGGGCTCTTTTGTGCAAAAATCGAGATCTAATCTCGCTGTGGGACTCAATTGAGATCTCAATTAAGTCCCACACACAGCTTTATTGAGTCTCAAGGGGTTTGGGGGGAAAATCATTTACCATTATTCGTTATTTTATATTATCACTCATTAACATCTACTTAAGCAATTACTTATTAACTTGACACTGGCTAAATGTGCTGGCCGAAAATTTTTGTAAGTAGGTACTTATTAAGTTTTGACCACATTTTTCACAAATATAATGTAAATGATACGAAGTTCACCGGGTTATCTAGTTTTTGAATAAAACTATCTAAAATTGACTAAATCTAAGTGACTACTTTGTATGAAACTTCGATAAAATTAAGATCGAGCAGCATTATTGCTCGATGTTACCATGCATAAACACTAGTGCCTATTACTACAAAAAGAAATTAAAATTCGTGTTTTAATTTTTGAATCTCTATACCTCTATAGAGTAGTCTGTAGAGAAAAATTGCGAGCGTCTGCTTTATACATCTTTTAACTTTGCACATATTTTAGTCCTCGCCATTTGTTCCTGTTTTAGTAACGTCCGTCGGTCGTCCGGGCGATTTTTATCGAGGCATCTATTTCTGCCATATTGATTAGCAATGCACCTTATTATGTTCTATTTTTACTGTTACCGGTTGAACGCTGAATTACCTCTAATTATGTAGTTACGTTACGTAAACCTGACATTATAGCTATATGTAACCTTTTCAGGTAAATGTTGCAATTCAGTTCCATTGTTGTTCTATTTTTGTTTCAATTACGCACTGTGAAACCTTCTAGCTTCAACTAGCGGTTTTGATTTTGCTAATATTTGGATTTTAAAAAGTTTATTCGATTAATAGGTACATTTTAGAGTTTGAGTTTGAATGCGTATAAAAATCTTACATACATACATACACTCACTACTATTCTTCCCAATGGCATAAGAGACTTTGCATTGAGGAACGTAAAACCGCAATGCCACAGTGCCTACACGTTTCACCAAATAGCAACTGCACATGTGCTCAGCGTGATAGGTGGTGAGCCCATCGTCGCTTTTATGCTGTTGGATGTATGAGCAGTTTTCAGTCCGTTAGTCGCCTTTTACAAGTCACCTAATGGAAGAGATGGATGGGTAAAATTATTGTCATAACGATCGCTACCTCACCGCGTGTAATTCAAGCTGTCGCAAATGTATACATTTGTCGCCCAAAATCAGATCGACAGATATATTTTGTATTTGTGAAATTAGAGAGCACTTATACAGGGTGTCCCAGATATCGACGTCAAGCCGAAAGGCCAGGTTATAATAGTTATCAGAAAAAATATTTAAAAAAACCAAGTCACGTATTTTTGTTTTTTTTTTGTAATCTAGCATGTTGATATTTATAGCATACCACCCGTGTATTGTTATATTAAACTATTACTTACCTACTTTCTTATGAGAAAATAAAAAACATTATTATTCTCTTTTTTAAATATACATTTAAAAAAAAAATTACAATATTTTATATAAAAACATTTACAATATAAAATATTATAAAAAACTTATTATTATTGTTATGTATCATACCATTTTGGAATCCTTATTAAATGCGCCAACTTTTGAAGCTACTTGCCAAACTCCCATAGTAATTTTTTTTTCAGTAGGTACAGTATGTTAAAGCTGGGCAAAATATTAATTTTGAATATTTGGTTGGGTAAAAAGTGACATTTCCTTCCAAGCTTAAGCAGCTGGCTTAAAGTTTAGGCCAGAGTACAGAGGCATTATTCAGAATTTTATTACAAAACATAAGAAAACCTTTAAAAAAGTAAATATTTTTTAGCAACATGAGGTAAAAAACCGTCACGGGATGTAGATTTTTGGATTTTTAAAAAAATGTCTATTATTTTGAAAATACGAGACTTATATTTTTTTTAAATTTTCTGATAACTATTATAACTTGACTTATCACCCGGTTTCGGCTTGACGTCGATATCTATGACACCCGATATACAACTTGTTCCAAAACACCCCGTTATGCCTGAAATGTCAGTAACTATACTTAAAAGTGAAGTGGTGGGTGCTGTTCTTTATGTTGTAGGCACAGCACTATCGGAGAAAAACAATATCGAAGTTCATAAAAAATATCGATAAGGTTTTTAGAAGATTCCCAACACTACTGATCAGCTGTAGAGGTAGAGGTCATTATATAATGTTCATTTTTCGGATCCTCATAACTTCTGAACGGGCGACTTTGGGTGCGCGCTGATAGTGTAGGATTATAGTCAAGCTAAAAAACTAACTAACTAACTAAACTAACTAACTAACTAAACTAACTAACTAAACTAACTAACTACTTAAGTAGTTATAAAGCAAGATCTGTGAAGACTTGGTCGAAATCGAGCAATTTCCGTTTCATTCCATACAATGAAAATTGAAAATATTTTTTTCTAGCACGTTTTATGACATTCATTCATTTAAATAACGTTACTTATCGATGGATATTTATTGAAAATAGAATTTGTTAAAATGATCGCTACTTCCCTCATTTAGCAGTTTCGACCCACTGTGGGCCGGCCGGCAACTGCGACTCCTCTCGTTTTGCCCATGGGCGGCAGATTCTTTTCCATCAGGTGACCCGCTAGTATGTTTGTCTTTTTATTTTAAGTTCTTAAGGCCGAATTATAATTAAATGTATGTATGTATGAGTGGGAAGTGCTTTGAACTGCTATCTACTTGTGTCAAACCTATACCCGATAGTTGAAAACTTTTGTCCTCCCTGGAAAACACGATGAAACGAGGAGGCATTGTTATTAAATTAACTGCGCATGGAACAAAAATAACGTTGCTTATCATCTTAGCCGTCATTTTAATAAATGTACCGTGCGATAGAAATATTATTTTTGTGGGTAGACGAATAAAAATATAAATGTTGTAGCGGGTGCTTTTATACTTTGATACTGTAATAAACAAAACTTTGATAACTAGTTATTTTAATGAAAAAAAAATTATTCTTTGCTTTGGGAAACACCAAGAATTTAGTAATGGCTGCTTATTTTAGTACAATCTATCCTATGTTAAAGCTGCAGGTGTCCAAAGAGTGATCATAGGCACATAATAGGTAATAGTCATAGGTTTATGTTTCAATTTCTGTATAAAATATGTACAGTCGAAGAAGTTCCCGGCAGATTACTTTTCGGCTATATTCGCTTGCGCTCTATTCCTACCGCGCCTACTACGTGCCGTTTAGGGTTGCCACCTTTTTTAGAACGAATAATAGTTATTTGTTATACAAGAGTGCAAAGTTGCTTTCTAACCGCGTGCTCAATTTTGATGACCGAGCAAGCGAAGGATTCTAAAATTGACTCACCAGCGCAGATAGTGATTAAAAAATTAGAATCCTGAGCGTTAGCGAGGGAATCAAAAGAGCACGAGGTGAAATCTTTGCACTCGAGTGCAACACGTAACTTTTCATCCCACCTTAGCGAAGAAATGATTAAGCAAATTAAAAAAAGTACACCAAAAAGGTTCCGAGTCTGAATTTTTAACAAATTAGAAAAGGTTGTATGATAAATTCGGCACCATGGAGGGAGAAGTAAATAGGTTTAATGATGTTTTGAATTCACAAACCTAGTGCACACGATGTTCTAAATTCATTTACTTTATCCTCTAGCGGATAAAAACTGCTTTTACACTCAGATATCGAAGAGTAGAAAACTCTTTCCGAGATGGGGGGATGAAGTATTTTTTCATTTTGTTAGAACAAAAATAATGTACCTACATAGCATAAAAAAGAGTATTTATTTATTTGTCCTTAAAAACATATTTTTTGTTGCTCTTTTCGACATTTAACAAATATTTGTCTTTTACGTAAATAGAATATTTTAGCGTACTTTATTGGTGTCGTATTATAAAGTAGGTACGCCTACATGAACAAGAGGACAATACTCTATTTTAGAGTACGGGTGGCAACCTTAGTGCCGTAGCGTGCGCGTCGATATCGTGTGCAAGCGAATATCTCCAAAAACTGGTCAAACTTCCTCGACTGCACCTGACGAAGCTCAGAGGTGCTATCATTGAACCTGAAACAATCATTCTTCCACTATGATATCACTTCTGGGAGTGCATTCGTATTCAGAGTGAATAATTTCGAGACTGAAAATTTACACTGGTAAGTAGATAACTACCTAAATAATGCAAACATGATTAGAACTCATAGTGTATTCTTTGTCATTTTAATTTCAAGGTTAGCTGTGGGATTTCAGTATCGCACGTACCGAAACCCACCGGCTAATTTAACTACAATTAATAATTTATTTATTCACGACGACAAATATTTAAGTAATTCGGCATGATTTAAATTTGACTAGGGGCGAATACATGACTATAGAGCGAAGAGGTGACCCTCATAGAGCAGTTTACTTTAACCATACTATTAAAGTAATATACTACTTGCAAAATTCGTATGGGAATTTGCATAGTAATACTGCTTGAACGAGTCGGTTTATATTATAAGGCCCCTGGTGAAGTTTAAACTGTAGCCTAGTATATGCAAAGTAAACTTAAAATAATAATTTTATTAAAAGCCAGGAAAATAACGTCTGGATAACGTTTAAAATTTCAATCAATAACAGTAACTGCTCCGTTTGTGTAAGGAAAACTTTTAATCGCGTTCGCTGAGCATCAATGTGCACCAATTCAGTGCGGATGTAGGTACCCTCGCCTGCAGGTCAACCTACCAAAAACTGTCAAATTTCTTCAATCGATTCTTTTAATATAAGCTATAAGGTTAAAAAATTATTGACGAAATATATAATTTTGGGGTTGTTCCACAAAAAAAATCCTTTTATTGCCAGTGGTGACGCATGGACCATTAAAATCCCAGTTGTTGCTACTGGTGAAAGTTGGGTTCTTAAAATCCCAATTGGCTACTTGACAGTTTTTTCCGAGAAAGAAAATATTGTTCGGGGTATAAAATAAACGTTTGTAACTTTTTAAATACTTTTTCGAAAACTGTCAAGAAGCCAATTGGGATTTTATGAACCCAACTCTCGCCAGTAGCAACAACTGGGATTTTAATGGTCCATACGTCACCACTGGCAATAAATGGGATTTTTTTTCTCATTTGTCACCAGTGGGAACGAAGCCAGTGGTGACAACTGGGAACAACCCCAGACAGGAAACTCAATGTTTGCATCTGTATAAAATTACATACATAGAATACATAATCACGACTATTATCCCCGAAGGGTTGGTCAGAGACCAGGCAATGAGGACAGCAAAACCAGTCCTGTATCTACTATAGTCCATTTTTTACTGGATGGCGATTGCACATGTGCTCTGCGTCACATGTGGTGAGCCCATCGCCGCTGTATGCTGTTGAATGTATGTGCAGTCTTTAGTCCGTTAGTCTCCTTTTACGTCACCCTACGCGACACGGTTGGAACCCCTTAGCGTGCCAACCAACCCGCTATGGGTTCAAATTACAAGTACTAAGTGCCACGCGCCCGTGGCGGGTTTGCGCAATTTTGGGTTTGGTTTTTATAATGTGATAAATACGATAGAGCATATATTACCGTGTTACCTGCACTAACGTCAGATAAAGAAATAAGCCAGCGATATATACCCTTTTCACTCTAGGACGCGTTTATTGAGCTTTACAGCGGGAATTTCAAAATTAGTGTTTTTGTTTTTTTCGCGCGGTTTCTCTTGGCACGATGACTTTTTAGACAAATATTATAGTCTTTTTACAATTAAACTATCTTATTGTTATTGTTTTCTGTAAATATAGTAAATGCACTATCGAATGATAGTAAAATACTTTGTTCACAGTGTATAAATATTTTTTATTTGAATATTTTTTTTTTATATAGATGATGTGTTTATCTCTCTTTAGTATTTATACGGATATGTTTTACGTACACCGTTAATTAGATATTGTAATAGATTATTTCATTAAAATACCATAAATATTCAGTTTTGTACATGTTTTCAAGCAAGAAATAGCTCAATCGTTGTTTTCAAGTACCAGGTGTCAAATTTCAAGTCGCCATTTTGAATATTTGGCAACTAACGGCATCGCGAAAAAAAGTTCGGCAGCAGAAGGGGTATAAAATTATGTTCACAAATTATATGACAGCCAATTACTGGTGGTAAATAAAACACTAGTGCAACAAACATAATAATCTTAGATTAGGCGTTACTATTCTAAGCTTATAAATAACTAGCGGCCGCTCGCTGTTTCACCCGCGTGGTTCCCGTTCTCGTGGGAATATCGGGATAAAAAATATCCTATGTGTATCCAGGTTATAAACTATCTGTATACCGAATTTCATCCAAATCTATTCAGTAGTTTTTACGTGAAAGAGTAACAAACATCCATCCATACTTACAAACTTTCGCGTTTATAATATTAGTAGGATACATAGTCTTTATATTATAGGATAGGATAAAATTAAAATTAAAACTGCCAACTACGTCGTAAAAAACGCTAGTACTTACAAACTTATATTATAATATAATCTTAGATTAGGCGTTATTATCTAAGCTACTAATATAGTCCATAAGGCATAGGCTAACATTAAAAAGAAGTGAAAAAAGGCCATGACACTCTTGTACCTTAAACTTGAACAATCGTTTATTGAACTTCAAATGGCGTGGAGGGGCAAAATCCCTTTCATGGCAACCTTGCAGTGCTGGTATAATGAATTTAAGCGTCGTCGCCGTCGTACACTAACCACCGCGATCGATTAAAAGAGTGGGCGACCTTTAACTGCTGTTACAGAAAAAATCGAGCCGTAGGTAAGAAATAGACAAAGCTACGCTTACATTCAGAAATGTAAACGAAATTTTAAAAATGCAGTGCAATTAAAAATAACACTTCTGTGATCTCCGCTTGTTTAGTCCGCACTCTCACATGTCGAAACAGCAAGAATGAATGAGGGTATGAATAAAAGTTTATTTGGCATAAATATACAACAATAAACATAATAAAAATACAGAAATAAAGACATGCCAAATAAGTCCCCGCTCAGCCTAAGCCGAAGCACAAGTGCCACCACGACCGACGCTGGTATTCTGCGGATACCATTTGTGTTATGGTTTTGTATTACCTCCCCAGATCGATTCCCAGCGGGACCTGTAACTGTTCTCGGTTCGGATGGTGGTAGGATTTGTGTTAAGGTAGCCTGCCTAACAAATGGTAACCAGTGTTTCGTAGTGTAGATCAAAAAGTTATTTCAGACCAATAAACGTCTGCCTTCTGAAAGGATGCGGCGTTTTTACACACCTTTTGACCTACTTATACTCGTAGAAAAGCTTTATATAAATCCGTATTAGAAAGTGTCTGACTGCAGAGAATACAAAACAAAACAGCTCGGGTCTCAAATGCTCCAACTCCTCCAACAGTTGTTTGTATTGTAGAGAAATGCTTGACTGTATGTGGAAACTTGTAATTAGCTTTTGAATATTTACTTTACATGTATAATGCATAATTGTGTAAGCAGTAAGTTTTCCATAATTAATAAAAAAAATTAAAAATTATATTATTAAATAAATATTAATAAAAATCTTTCTACTCTCACACCAATCATCTAACCCAAGTTGAGCTTCTTTCGAAAAAATATTTAAATAGATAACGGGAAAACATACATAAGCATAGACATCACCCAGACCCGAAATCAATTTGCTTGCACGAAATGCTGGAATAACATCCCACCACCCCTAAGATTATGTAGCACTGTTGTGTTGGGTCGTTCAAGGTTGATTACAAAAAATATCGCACTTGCAAAGTTGTACTTGATCTGCGATCTGTAATTGCTGAATGTTTGTAGTTTTTTTTAAGTCTGAAAGACTAAGTTTTGTTAGATTGCCGCTACTGTGTTACTGAGTGGCTATTTCATTGTGTTACATTCTTTGAAAATAAGTAATATAATTACTAACATAATTTATAGGAAGTGTATACAGTGCCACAAGCGGCACTGTATCTCAATCGTTTCGGGAACCGTAAGTTTTGCGGTATAATAGTGGCGCCGAATTATTCCTCGTAGGTACACTTTCCTCGTAGATACACTTTTGAAAAAAGTAAGCCTTTATTCCTTATAGATCCACTTTTTAAAAACTAATGTAGCGTTTCCTAATAGATACACTTTTGGGTACAGTTGTGAAAACAACTTGTTGTGACTACATCCTGCCTGATGGTAAGCAGCCGATGTAGTCCAAAATGATGAGAGCACTCCTCACCGTGGAACAAGCACGGTAACAAGCGCACCAATTCGTGACGGAGTGCATAAATGCCGTTTCACGCCCCGTTTAAAAGACCCGGAATTATAGGAACTGGGAAACATGCGCTGGCAAAGAATTCCAAAGCCGTATGGTCTTACAGAGTAACGACTTGCCAAATTTTTTGGTACGAGTACTGATATTCTTCACAGTATGATGGTGGTTCCTAAGACCAGCACGTGTAGTCCGGGACAGGAAAGGAGAGGGCGGAATTAGATCAAAAAGTTCTTTAGAACACTCTCCGTAGTAATTTCGGTAGAAGACACTGAGAGACAATGTCTCTACGCAGCTGGAGGTCTTCAAGAGAGGCTGTTCCTAATCTCAGCATCTTCAATAATGCGTACCGCTCGCCTTTGCAGTCTATCAAGTGCATCGAGGAGGTATTTAGCTGGAGCTGACCCATAGATGGGAACAATACTCCATATTTGATCGCACCTGAGTGTAGAAATAAGATATTTACTTTAATTATTTAAGAAGATAATTTTTATTTTCTTGTTTTCTAATAAAACAGAAACATTTTTTTGTCTTGTTCGAACCCAATTTGTTTTAATGTTTCATTATTTAAAAAACAATTGGTATTTTATTTTCTTTTTAAATTCGAGTGATAAAACTTAACTTGTCATCCCTATCGCTTTTCTGCTTTGCTGTACAATATGAAAGTGGATCTATAAGGAATAAAAGCGAACCATTATATACGAGGTAGTTTTACTCCCGAGCTTTAGCGAGGGAGTAAATAGAAACCGAGTTTTAATGGGTTTTTAGCGCCGTGTGTTTGCACACTCTGCTTTTCACTACGAATGTGAGAAAATAAAACAATCCAATACAACATGAATTGGTTTATTTTATTAAAAAATTAACCCGTTAGTTGCTTTAACGACACCCAAGGGAAGATAAGGGTTGGTAATATTATTTTGATGAGCCCATCGCCGCTCTATGCTGTTGGATAGTAGGTATATGCAGTCTTTCCATCTCTTCCCTTGGGTGTCGTAAAAAGCGACTAACGGACTAATGACTGCACATACATCCTACAGCATAGAGCGGCGATGGGCTCATCAAAATAATACTACCAACCCTCTCTTCCCTTCGGTGTCGTAAAAGGCGACTAACGGACTAAAGAATGCGCATACATTCAACAGCATAGAGCGGCGATGGGCTCATCAAAATAATACTACGAACCCCTTTCTTCCCTTCGGTATCGTAAAAGGCGACTAACGGACTAAAGACTGCACGTACATCCAACAGCATAGAGCGACGATGGGCTCGTCAAAATAATACTACCAACCCTTCCTTCCCTTCGGTGTCGTAAAAGGCGACTAACAGACTAAAGACTGCATATACATCCAACAGCATAAAGCAACTATGGGCTCATCAAAATAATACTACCAACCCCTCACTTTTCTTCGATGTCGTAAAAGGGGACTAACGGACTAAAGACTGCACATACATCCAACAGCATAGAGCGACGATGGGCTCATTAAAATAATACTACCAACTCCTCTCTTCTCTTTGGTGTCGTAAAAGACGACTAATGGACTAAAGACTGCACATACATCCAACAACATAGAGCGGCGATGGAGGATGATGATGGAGGATATCTCATCAAAATAATACTACCAACCCCTCTCTTCCCTTGGGTGTCGTAAAAGCGACTGACGGGCTAAAGGCTCACCACCTAAGCACATGTGCAGACTGTGCAGTTGTTTCTTGCTGAAGCGTGGACTATGTGGGCGTGGTCTGTGTTGACCATAGATTCAAATTATTACTAATTTTACCATAAACTTTAATAATAACTATCTCAAAAAGTTGTTGATTTATGTAAACAGTAATAAGTCGAGTCTTTATTCATGATTATTCTACTTATGACTAAATACTTTTCGTTTTTGTAGACTCATTGTCATGCTTGTCATGTGACAGACAAAAATTAAAAAAAAAACTTTCCCCTAGGGCAAGAAAAGCTATTTTAGCCTCGCTCTAGTCTAGAACGATACAATGACGGTCTTTTTGAGCAAGAGGAGTGAAAAATATAATTTCAATATTATGTCTTCTGAACATTATGGCAAATAAAAAATAGGTTACGGTTCCGGAACCGATTGAGATACAATGCCGCTTGTGGCACTTTATACACTTTGTACCTACTAGGATACCATGCCGTTATTACGGCATCGTAACCGATCGTACTAGAATGCCGCTTGTGGCACTCTATTCACAGCCTAGTTTATTTACGTGTACCTATATCTAGAAGGTGTGTAACGGTTTTTAATATAGTATAACATTATTAGTATATATATATTAGTATGTATATTGTGATACTTATCTTTATTTTTTACGCAAAGTTTTGCAAGTTAAGCGTGGCAGTGCTTCTCTCATTGTCTGGCACTTACGGAAGACCAGCGGGTCTATCGGCTAAAAAATATGGATATGGACATGGGCTTCATTTGACATTTGAAGCCCATATTTTGTCCTTATATGGGCTTCAAATGTCAAATGAAGCCCATGTCCATATTCATATTTTTTATCCGATACAGGGGCAGACCACCAGCGTCACGGTGTGTCAGCATACCACGACACTATGCTAATTGGGTGCCATTTCAGTGTCATTTATATAATAATTAGTATAGTGCGACATAAAAGAGTAGAAATTAAATAATCCAGAACTAAATTCACTCATTTTTTGGCAACACTGATTATCTGTCATTAATGTCAAGTGGTTGTTCAACTCTGTCCGTGGTTACGATATAAATTGTTGTTTTAGTGATATTTCTACATTCCTGGATTTAAAACACTGATAACATGATTATGACCATCCGTGGCAGTTCTCGTAACATAATATATAAGGTTTTTTTTGCGAAGTTTGGCAGAATTTCAATACGGAACTTTGTTACGTAATCTGGAGGATATTTACCAATATTTACCAACGTACAGCAGATTATACTGGTAAGTAAGTTATAAAAGATGTTGAAAGTATAATTATCTAAAATATGCCTATGTGCAATCGGCTAAATTCAGTGAAAAAATCAGTATTTTTAAATATTTTTAAAAGTTTTGGGGTTATGATATTACAAACAAAAATGTTGGTTATTATAGTTCGACTCGAGAATCTTGAACTTTTGAATTTATTGGGACATTTTATCAAGTGTTAAGGGGTAGAATGTGGTAAGTATAGAAAATAATGTGGGTTGGCTTTTGAATCAAGTCGCCTGAATTTGAAGAAACTAACACTGTGGGGGGGTCTTAGGGGTTCTTAAATAAAGGTTTATTAACATTTTAGCTGCCGCTATTGCGTTGAAATATTTAAAAAACCACTTGAAAGTTTTGCCAAAATCGGCTATAATCACGAAAAATTACACGTTTTTAGGTAATACAATACCATATTAACAGAACCGAAGTGTGGCGACGGGGGGGGGGGCGCAGCCCCCCTACGAGGGGCTCGGGGGGCGAAGCCCCCCGCCATGAAAAAAATCTAAAGAGTTAATTAGGTTAGGTTAGTAAGTATGTTGACAAAACGCGCGAGCCGAGCGAGCGAAGCGAGCGTGCCGCGGGAGTGGCCGGCGAAGCGCCAGAAATGAGGTTTTTGTAAATTTCCATATTTTTAAAAAATAAACATAACTTAAAAATTACTTGTCTGCGGCAGGAGGGAAAGGGGGGGTACTCCTCTCTCCTCCCCTCCCTTTCCCCCACCAATTAAGGAGACTCGATTCAAAAATTTTACCATGATACATAACCTCAAAATACAAGAAAATTAACATAACTTAAAAACTACTTGTTTGCGGCAGGAGGGGTAAATGGGGGGGTACTCCTCCCCCCACTCCTTACCTTCACCCCCCCCCCCTCCCACCCCGATTCAGGCGACTCGATTCAAAAGTTTTACCAATTATGTTTATAACTCAATCCATAGGACTGAACAATTTTGGTTTTGTTATTTTTTATGCATATATGTTTTTATTGTTCTAGGTGTGTCTGAAAGTACTGTGCGGAGAATAGCTAAACAAGGCTCCGAAAATGGAGGAAAATTTTCGACTCCCGCTAAACACAGAAAGGGTCGACTTGCAAAGGAACTCGATGACTTTGATATGTGTGCAATCCGTCAGAAAATGATTTTTTTTAAACTTTAAAAAAAGAAGTACCAACAATATGCAAATTAATAGCTCAATTAAGGCAACTTATTTGCTATGATGGAAGCCGCAAGCATTTGCGAAACTTGAAGAGTATCTGGACTTTAATTTATTAGTTTTATATCTAAATAAAAATAAGTTATATGTACAATGGCTGTTTTCATTAAGTACTACATACAAACTACTCAAATTAATTATTTTAACGACCTCCTTATCTGAGAGGCGAGCACCCCGGACTTGGCGTCGCCATCTCTGAGGTCCCGGGTTCGATTCCCGGTTGGGTTAATGTAGAAAACAAACTTTTTATATTGTCTTGGATCTGGGTGTTGTGGTACCGTCGTTGTTTCTGATTTCTATAACATAAGTGCCTTAGCTACTTCCTTTATATCAGAGCAATGTGTATGTGATGTTTTTCAATTATATGAACATATTAAATAAAAACAAGTATCAAGACCAATTTGCTCGACCTATCAGGGTTGCTATGTTAACTACAACAGCGCCCTTATTTAATTTCTACTCTTTTATGTCGTACTGTAAGATATTTACAATTTTTTTGGTTAATGACCCCTGTAAATGAAGTTGAATAAATCATTTTCTATTTCTATAATTTAGATTTAGAAAAACATTTTCATTATCATTATCATCATTATCAGCCTATAAACGTCCCACTGCTGGGCACAGGCCTCCCACGTGAACAATAGCACGTGGGGACATTGGGCCTTAACCCACCACGCTGGGCCAATGCGGGTTGGTGGGTTTTGGGAAAAACATTTACTTCTATGTAAAGATGTGCAGTTTCTTGCGCTCATTCATCTCCACAGCTAAAAATGTTCTGAATGGGTGGCAAGTACGTAAAAAAAGTTTTTTTAGTCTAGAACGTGTTTATATTGTCCTGTACAACATTTAAGACCTATGTCAAACTGCCGATCTCAACCACAGAATAGTAGTAATAGTAGTAGTAGTAGTAGTAATAGTAACTACGTCTCAACAAAGTATTTTTGTTTTACTGAGTTCAAATTTTAAAGTTGCCAATGGCATACGGTCCATCTGATGATGAGTGGTCACCGGAGCCGTTTTTCTGGGCATTATCTTCAAATAGGAACCCAGCAACGCAGAAAACAGCTGCTTGACTGCAGAAATAAGTAAGTAGTACGGTAGTCTTAAACAGCTGGACCAATCAATTGTTAGTCCATAATATGGAGAAAGTATATTGAAATATTTTTCTTTAAACAGTACTGGAACTCACACTTCTGTCATATCGGGTCATCATGCCCATTACCAAATAGGCTATCTTGGCGTGCGGTATCTTGTAAAGATCGGATGTCGATGACGTAGTTGTTGACATTGAATAAGGTTCCCTTTGTTTGAAGCGCAAGCCACACTGGGAGCAAAGCGAAGCGAAGATAAGTTTGTTTCGCCTCGCACATGTAGCTACGTCTTTTCATACTAGGGTTCCATTAGGAACCTCGGTGCTTACTGGGAGGCGATCGCACTAAATAATCTCAACCAAAACGTATAAATATAAGCTAAAGCAGTAATGCCGTGGCCAGACTATGGCGATAAAATTCTTGTTCCGTTGTCGCGATAAAAAACTTTGTGTTCCGTTGTCACGATAAGCTTGGCCACATCAAAAAAAATTCGCGACAAAATCCTATACCAGTAATAACGCACGAACTTTATCGCGATAAAATCCATTGATGTGCGGCAATTTACCGACAGCGGCGCGTTAGCGCGATGTTGTATAACGCTAACGCGAAGTGTTTGGCCAGAGATATGTGTGGCCACGGCATAAGGAAGCTACGTGTACAAACGCTCGAAACGACACACGCGCACGCCCACAGACGCACGTCTTTACAGGGCCCCTAAGCGGACATCGCATCGCAGTGCTTGATTGAGTGCTCTCATCTCAGTAGCGCGCATAGAGGATTATAATAATACGGGAAGTAGCGCGTGCCGCGTCGAGACGAGTGGTCACTGTTGTGTATTATTGTATTGCGTGCGCTGTCCGCGCGATTTTAATAAAATGCTGTGAGTGTATTGCGTAGTTTATGGCTGCTTGAACTCGGCTGTATAATTAATTAATTTACAAAGAAGTAGACAAAATCAATTTTATAGTGCCGTGTCCATGTTTTTCGATAATTTATTTAAAAAGCTATTCATTAGAATAAGAATTTTTTACACTATTTTTTACGCGATGGACGACGACGGATATCATGTAAGAAAATTACATTGTGTTACTTATATATAAAATAATTTTTAGTTGCACTTTATTTTTAAAGTGATTTTACTGTAGTAACAGAAAGATACTACTTAGGTGTTTTTTTGAAAAGTATCTAATAATTAAATATAAAATAATTCATTGATTATTTAAAAGTTTGATATGACTAAAAAGTTTTCATGTCTTAAATGTCTAATATTTTCTTACACAGGACCTAGTAACTTAAGATTAAATAAATCTTTTTGAGTGCAGTAATTCTTTTATTCTACTGAAAAAAAAATGTCTACCCTTTTTATAAAGATTATTTTTAAGGAGCATCCTAATTGTTAATTTTATTAAAGTTGTTTTTAACTATTATTTTGTCATTTTATAGGTAGGCTGCTGATTAACATTGATAAATATAGACAAAAAGCTTTTTATTTTACACATTGCCGGTGGACCAGCAGGTACTCTATACAATCCCTAGGAATTTTATACATTACCTACTAGGTAAAGTATGTAATAGACAATGATATGCTTAATATTTCATACATTGTCTGGACGCCGCAGGTATTCTACACATTGCCTAGGTATTGTATAGAATACCTGAATTATACAGATTGCCGGTAACATGTAGACTAATCTTGGAGTAAGTCTTATTCCAGTTTGTTCGAATCCACCGTTAGTATATAAAATTTTATGATAAAGCTTTTCGAACGTGTCGTAGAAGGCAAAAGTATTTTTCAGTGAGTAATTTATAATAATTAATATAGAATAAAGACTTCTTAAAATGTTGAAGATTTTTAAATTACAGATTTTTGTTTGTAAACTAGTCAATTCGTTCGATTACTTGATCATTATAGAACCCTAATAAACGTTTTGATAAATAATAAAAAAAATACCTTTTAATTTTATAAAAAATAAAAGTGACAACCCTAATGCTTTGCTAGTTAGCTCAAAAAAAGCGCTAACTAAACAAAAACTCTTTCGATTTAACAAAAATAAGAGGACTACATTAACGCTCAATTGGCGCCTAGGTATATAAAACAACAAAAAGGCCTAGTTTCCGTACTGCTTTAGCTTATATTTATACTGTGCCACAACTGAACCGCAGCCGTTCTGCCGACTTCGTATAGCGCCATCGCGTGTGTTAAACGCGATAGCAAGCACTATAAGAAGTAGATCGAACGGCTGCGGTTAAGTTAAGGTTTGGTTGATTTTTAGCGCGATCACCCCTCCTGTTCGTGGTCCGAGCCATCCTCGTGACACATAACGAATGGAACTAGGTTTTTAGTGGGTAGGCCATCTCTCTCCCCGTCGAGTTTTTTCTAACTAGGCTGGCGAAGGGGACAAGATTGCCACATATCCCGAGGTCGCCCCTGGCCTCGGTGTATGCGTAAGACGGTATTTTTCCTAGTTAAAAAAAAATAGTTCCAGTAGGGTTCACACCGCAAATTACAGAGCTAAACTAGCTCATAGTTAGGCGACATGAGCGAAACGAAACGAACTTATCTTCGCTTTGCTCCCAGTGTGACTTGCGTTTTATAAAGCGTATGAGGAGATCGGTACCCTTTGAAGGTAAAAATGGGTTTGAACAACTGCTATCTTACAACAACGACCTGGAACATCGGCTTAGAATGCGAATGCGAATGAATCATCATCATAACTTATGACTTCGAACTGTTTAAATAGTATTCTACTAAGGGGTTTGACTGCATCATCGATGCCTTCTCTTTTCAGCGCTTTAAAGGCTTTAGTCAAGCAGCTCCTTATTTAAAATAATGTTTTCAAAGCTATGAGTATTCATATTATAGAAGAGTACATAGGTCGACATCATTTTGTGTCTGCTATGGCAGTTAACGTCCACATGTGTGCCGGTTTAAACACACCGGCCATATGCTACCGCACTCGAACTCTTAAACAAACATGCTACGCATAATTGTTGTGCTTGCTGTGAGTGCTTGAATAATGCAACGTAATCATTTTCACATCTTTAAAAACAAAAACAATTGCCAAATGTACTTACAGTCGAGGACTACCCGGTCGATCACTTTTCGGCGATATTTGCTTGCACACGATCTACGCGCACACTACGACGGCACGTACCTACTGCACAGAATAAACATGTCCGTGACCCCAGCGGGATAACCTCTTCAGATCCTTAGAAGGGGTTATCCCGCTGGGGTCACCGACATGAATAAACGTAGGCGCGGCCGGAATGGAGCGCAAGCGATTATCGCTTAAAAGTGTGGTCTACCGGGAACTTCCTCAACTGTATGTAGGTACGCGCATCAGCATCACTTTAAAACGCAGTTGCACGCTGCACCTATTTGGCTAATAATTTTTTTGGGGGTATTATTTTTAATTGAAAGGACAAAATCAAATTCAAAATTTCTTTATTCAGTAAATTTAAAATAAGCATTTTCAATCGTCTAAACTTAAATTTATTTCTTTATTTGGATGGATGGGCACCCGCCCACCTACCCCACCCATTCAGGAAGTCTTTTAGCTGTGGAGAAGAACGGGCGCAAGAAACTCCACAGATTTATAATAATAAATATAGAAGTAACAACATTTACAAGACAATATGTCGTTACCAAATTATACAATACTAGCAGATCGCCGAAGACTTCGTTCGCGTGGACCCCGTACCCCGTGACGAATTTTCAAAATGACTGCCCTCCCGTACCCCAGTAACGACGCCTACATCGTATTTATTTGTTATATCATCAATAGTTTTCGTAGCGCACGCGATGTAAGACATTGATTGGAGTGAGGATCCCTAATTTTTTTGAAAATTTATAGTCACCCGGTGATAGTGTAGCTTCCCAACGGTGAAATAATTTTTTAAATCGGTCTAGTAGTTTCGGAGCCTATTCAATACAAACAAACAATCAAATCTTTCCTCTTTATAATATTAGTATAGATACAAATTACTAATATGTTATGCTCGTACATGCACTATGTCCATACATTACATTACATTTACATAATCTTCCACTTTAAAATAACCTAAACTCATGAGGGTTTTTTAACATGTGCTTTAAAAGTATGTAAAGGCATTTCTGTAATATTTAGTGGAAGTTTGTTATAAAACGTTACATTTATGAGTTAACATATTTACCCAAGAAAGAGCCACCCGTTTTATGAAGACTAAAACTAGGGACGGCAAGCTTACGAGTGTTTAAGTTATGAAGATCACAATTTTTAACAAATGTTTTTTCATACTTGTTGACATACATAAGGTTTTCAAAAATAAATTGTGATGCAATAGTTAATATATCGATTTTTTTAGACACTTCTTTGAGTGAGTCTCTAGACTTGGGGTTGTATAATATGACGCGGTCTGCCCTTTTCTGTAGAATAAATACATCGTCAATATTAGCAGCGGAGCCCCACAACAGTAAGCCATAAGACATCACAATGGAAATAACTAAAATAAACTACTCTTGCCGTCTCGACATCAGATAGAAGCCTTATTTTTTTTAAATGCGTATGCAGCTGAACTCTGTCTTCCTGACAAGGTATCAATATGTGGGTCCCATTGTAAGCGTGAATCCAGTTTTATGCCTAGAAACACAGTAAAATCTACTAATTCAACCACATTATCGATCATCTTAATTTGTGTGCTGACCTATCTTACACAAAGAAAATTTAACACACTGTGTTTTTGCTGAATTCAGTAATAAATTATTATTAGTGAACCAACGTAATACCTTTGAAAGTGCACTATTTACATCGGCAACATTTTCAAGGCCTCTTTTAATATTAAAAATAAGAGACGTATCATCTGCAAATATTACAGTCTCACACAAGTTTCTAGCAAAGAACGGCAGGTCATTTATGTAAATCAAAAAACGTGATTGTTATGGATGCTCCTGAAGACACTGACAAGTATGATTGTATAAGGCTCAGTGCTAATTTTGAGATACCATAATACTCTAACTTATTAACTAAAGTTTCAAGACTAACGCAATCAAATGCCTTTTCGAGATCACAGAAAATACCTATTGCATCTTGCTTACCCTCGTTGTAGATTTACCTTTAGTAAAACCAAACTGTCTTTAATGAAAAAGTTTATTAATTGCAAAAAGTTATTGATTGTAAATAATTTTCTCAAAAACTTTGTTAAAGGCTGGTAAGTAATATAGAAATTGATCTAAAGTTAGAGGGGTTATTTTTGTTGTTGTAAAATGGTGTCAGTGTTTATACTTATGTCTAAAACTAAAACTGTCACCACACTTATCAACACTTGACTCAAGGAGAGCGACAGCAGTATGAGAGCAAGAAGTTATATTGCTAGTTATGTCCATAGGTATCCTAGAGAAAAAATCCTCAAATGCACCAGCGACTGCGCCATCTGATTCTATTATTTTACTATTGACTCAAAGTGGATATGAACGGTCCTTAATTTTTGTTTTACCAGTTTCTTGGTTAGTAATATTCCATGTAGTCTTTATTTTGTTATTCGAAAGTGCAATTTTTTTAGAAATAAAATTCGATTTAGCAAATGTGCTAAATCTTTTACTTCTTTGTATCTATCTTCTTTTAATCTTTGACTTTAAAAAAAAATTTTTGAATAGTTTCTAACATATTCAATAAAGTTAGGATCTTTAGAATTAGATTCTAATTATTATTCATACAATTTATACAATTTTCTTCTACTTGCATAAATACCTGGTGTCGCCCAGTCACTGAACTTTTTCTTAGAGCTATTTAATTTAATGCTTAGGTAAATGTGTTGTTATGGGGGTACCGCACGATCGCAAAAACTGACATAAGTCTCTTAATGAACTTCAAAGCAAAATCAATCATAATGATATTTAAAATTAGAACAATTCTGCTTTGAAGTTTCAGACCTAGTTATTTAATTAGAGCAATGTTTTTGTTCCGCAAAATGTGCAAAATCATCACGCGCTAAAAATAAAAATTTACTTTTTAAAGACGGGGGCGACCTGCGGTATATCAATACAAATATGTTCATGTAAGAATTATTGTTTCACGCATAAAATTAAGAAAGTTGTCGAAAAAAAATGTTTTTGAAGAAGTATTTGTTTCAAATTTTAACAAGACCTTGTGCAATGATCAGGCTAACTTACATAAGTTATTTCAATGTATTCAACTAATTCAGTGCATAGTACAAGTGACTTAAAAATACGTAAATTTCTACAATTTCGTGCAGGATCCCCTTAAATTCATCCATTCGGGATGATTCAACTGAAAACTTTTGTATAAGTATTATCTGCATCATCAGATGTTTCTCTACTTAATGGCAAATCGTTGTCCTAAGCAAATTTTATATAATAAATTTTAATGTTTCTCAGTTTTTTGTATGAATAATGACAAAGTATTATGTATTCTTGACACGCCACAGCTTTTTTAGTAATTTAATAATGTAATATTTATTTAAATCAACCTCAAACACCTCAAATCACAGTCCCATGGTATGTCCCTTTTACACCAAATTACAAGTCTTGTGACCAATATAATTTTTATTGCTGTTGATATTAAATAAAATGTATTAAATACTTTCAAAAAACAGTCAGCATCTCTAAAAATCACAATTATATATTTCCTTTAAAAATTTAATAAAAAATCTCGACGTGAATGCTGACCTCAATTTTTTTAAGTAAACAGTCCCTTGATAAAATTTGAAAACCGCGCTTAAGTCTAGTTTTGTATTGGCGCGAAAAGTTATCGTAAAACGGAACGCAATTAGTGTGAAGTTCGTTCAGGTGTATAGTTGGGCGGGCAGTTCAGCAGTTGCCATTAGGGCGTGCAATTTCGCTTGATTTCAGTTTCGGAAATTGCTTTGAAACTAACTCCGTCAATTTCGGAATTTAAAAAAAAACAAAATTTTTACTAATAATTTTGAAAAACGGAGCCAGAAGCTTAAATTGCGTCATAAGTTGTAAATACACGATTCTAATCAAGTTTCTTAACCTTCGTATACACGCGCGCCAAAGCATTACACATAAAAATCAGACCGAAAATTGAGCATGTTTTAGTGTAGTAAATAAATAAAATAGGTAACTTACTTTTAAGAGTAATTAGTTTTTATTTAAAAAGAAGAGGCCGCTATTTTAAATTTAAAGGATTTTTTTCTATAGCAACAGAAAAAAAATCTTGAAAATTTAAAATAGCGGCCATTTTATCAGAAGGCCATAAATGCTCAAAGGGGAGGATGCTTTCCTACACAAAATTGATTGTATAACATGACCTTAGCATATCGCTATATCAAAAAATATAATTTGGTCAGTGGGTTTTGAATTGGGCTTTCATGATATGTATTTAGCTTAAAAACGCAATTTTCACCAATACGGCTCGGGTACCTAGTATTATTTGCGGATTAAACTTTTAATTTTTTTTTAAATTGTTCTATTACTTACTAAATTTTCAGAATTCCGTTTACATAGTCAATTTACGGAATAAGAAAAATTCGTACGAAACAATTTATTCAAATTTTCAAAAACAAGACAATTACAAAAAATATTGTCCAAGCAAGTAGCAGATGTGAATGTTATTCTATAGTTGGTTCATTGAACACGTGATCTAAATGAAATGATTTAAATAAGTTTATGAATCTACTGGACATAGAACATCACAATACTGTGATCCTCTATTGTCTTAAAAGCTAATTTACATTATTTGGAACATATTCCAAAGTCTGAATTGGCATGTCAGTACAGGCAGGTTGCAGCTAGTGATGAAAGGACTCGAGTCTTTTAAGTGAGCAATTAAAAAAAAATTTACCCGCGGGTTTTGCCTTGTCCCTCAGATTTCTTTACTTGTTTTTTAGGGATGAATGACTTCTAGCAGAATAAATACATTTAAGTGAAATAAGCATATTTCTAATTATGTATGTAACTTGTCTTTTTATTGATAATTCACTTAGTATTACATTTACGAAGATTATAAAAGGTTGAAGCCCATCAAATCTGCATGTCCCCTTCCCGCGTCAGAAAAAAAATTATTTAAAAAAGTTTCCGTGTATGCGAGCGGTTAAGTAAATACCCTTTAAATTTTTAAATGTTTAATTTATCAGTTAAAAGTTTCATTAATATATTTTTTTACATAATTTCTATCAAAAATAAATAGTTAAATTAAAATCGAAAATTTAAACCAACCGGAACATTCAGTTTTGTGACCGTTTTTTTTTTAGCAAAAAAACTTCTCATTGTGTATAATTTTGGCTCTAAATAGCATAATCCATTCGTACTATAAACGTAAGACGCAATTTTGATTACATTGTCAAACTGATAATAGTGGCAGCGTGGACTTACTGTTGAAGTGTTGTGTGTTTCAATTTCTTTGCTCAGGTATGTGACCAAGTTTTGTCATTAAAATTTCCTTATTTAGTGTTATTGTGGACACATCACTAAATTTATATAGTATTTAATATCAAAGAGTTAATAGTGCTAAGTGCGATCGGTAATTTTTAAACAATTTAAGCCTTGAGATCTCAAATTTAGTGATTATAACCTAAGAGAGTTAATTATTTTTTTTTATTGTCACAAGAAATCACTAGTACATATATAAGCACCTATAGCACTATGTTTAACATTAATCAATGTTGCTGTCATAATAGAAATCCGAAGACCGATAAGATGAAAGTAAAAACATCAACAAGCAGTGTTTACGTATTTTTCGTCGCTAAAATACGCGCCTGCATAGAAATATACATCGAATTTCTGCAAACTGTGCTTCACATGGACAATGTCCATGGTGCCCAAGGAACTTATACTTATATGAAAGTTCCTTGCCGACACATGCCCATGGTGACTCATTCATTTTACGTAAGGGTAATAGTAAGAGAGTTTTGGAGGAAGTGGAATTAAGTGGATATCAACAGGTCTTATTTTTTCTCACTCGGACACCCACATCACACATCCAAGAGGGGGCTTAGATAGTTTTTACGTAAATACTAATGTCGACATCGCTGAATGCGTTAAAACGTTGACTACGTTATTGTCATAAATCAGACATAGTATGCGATGCAGAGCAGATTACTTTTAATAGGGTTAACGCGCTAGGGCTTAGTTAGGGATTCGCTGTAATAAACCGTTTACTACAGCGAATCGCATGTATTGTTGTTGCATTAAATGTTCGATGTATATTTCTATGCTTTAAACCTTCGCGCGGCAAATAGTAGATTATGCACTCTTACAAATAAACAGAGAATAAGGTCAGAATAGTTATTCCATATGTTTTGTCTCTTTTAGGGTGGATTCGACCAAACTGGAATAAGACTTACTCCGAGATTAGTCCATACAAATTCGGCGTTTAATCTAGGTATAAGACCTTATTCCAGTTTGGTCGAATCCACCCTTACTCTAATTAGAAATAACGTCTACATGACAGAAACAAAACACGGAATAACTTTTCGTCTTACTTTTCGTAGCTTATTCTTTGTTTATTTGTAATGCACTTAGGGCAGAGAATATATACACTACCGTGCTTAGGGTAGATTCGACCAAACCTGAATTTATACAAGAATAAAACTATACCAAAAATATATCTATTCCACGATTTTATTCTCGAATAAAGAAATCACATTTTTCAATGCAATCCACAGATAAGTTACTCTTGGAATTGTTATTCTTCATTATTAAGTGAATGGCATGCGCGCATGGTGATGAACCGAACCTATTATCCGACCAATGGTCATTGTTCTACAAACGAACTATTTAAAAGGCAAAGTCCTGACAACTCTATTTTGTCGTGTCGTTTGCAATAACTGTAGCTGTCAAAGTCGAATGTCAATGTTTTTTCATTCCTCATACTCGGAAAGAAGCTCTGAAGTTGCCTGAGGAGCGGGCTGGAAAGTAGTACCACAGAATAACTAATATTACTAGGTACAGAAAATTGGCTTATTGGTCTTTAAAAATTTCGAATTGTATGGGGAACCGAAACGCGTAAACCCTCCTAAGTTGTATTGAAAAGAGGTTGAAGAGAAAGTAGTTTATATTATATTTAAGGAGTGTGTATGGAATGAGGGATTATGTTATTAAATAAATGGTAATATAAATAAATGCGTAAAATGTAAATAGTTATTGTAGATGAGGTAAAAGTGATTTCATTATCCTACTAATATTATAAACGCGAAAGTTTGTAAGTATGTATGGATATTTGTTACTCTTTCACGTAAAAACTACTGAATGAATTTGGATGAAATTCGGCATTCAGATAGTTTATAACCTGGATTAACACATAGGATACTTTTTATCACGATATTCCCACGGGAATGTATGAATTTACTCTTTCACGTAAAAACTACTGAATGGATATGGATGAAATTTGGCATACAGATAGTTTATAACTTGGATTAAAACATAGAATACTTTTTATCCCGATATTCCCACGGGAACAGGAACCACGCGGGTGAAACTGCGAGCGGCCGCTAGTATTAAATACATACACTTATACATGGAAGAAAAGTGCAACGGTACAGTCTACACATACATCCAACAACACAGAGCGGCGATGGGCTCGCTACCTATCACGCTGCACACATGTGCAGTTGTAATTTGCTGGAACGTGGACTATGGCATTGGACTGCTTCTGCGGTCCTCATTGCCTAGTCTCTGACAAACCCTTTGAAGAAAATAGTCGGGAATCTAAGTGTATATACTATGCAAAATAGCATCATGTCTACTAGACAAGTAGCAACTGCTCCATATCGATTCGTTAGCGTTTGTCAGTAGTAAATTGGTTGACAAGATGACAGATATTTGGCGAATGCTCACTCTATACGATTGTTGCCACATAATATCGTAATAGAATAAAGAATGATGTTCATAAATTAGCTATTTAATGCTTAAAATTACCTATTTAAAGCTTGCTAAATAACGTATTGTTGACATTATATTGTCTGTCACATAATGTGATTGAAGATTCTATACTACAAGCTGTTCATTCATGACATATTTCTAGGCACTTAGCACAGAATATAATGCGAAACGCGTATAGCCTCTCCCCTTTTAATAATGTGAAGGAATTATCATTTCATACACGGAAACATAGGGAGTCCAGTGCGCTCTAATATAACAGGATTGGTCTAATTAGGCAATACGAATTCTAAAGCTACGAAGTTACGAACCCCTCATGGGGGCGATAAGTTCCAGGAATACAATTTATTTAATAAACTACGTAGCAATATGATGATGATACGTAGTACGAGTAGTCGAAGTACACGTCAGCAACACTAAAATGAAAATGAAAGGAAACACGTCTAAAGACACTTTAGACACGTTTCCTTCCGATCTATCGATATATTAAAAAAAAAAACTTACTATGTAAAAAGTATCACGCCTCCAAAATTCGACCGTTAAAATTATTGCGCACTTTTTCGCGCGCAAAATGCAATGGTACACACACCTATGCAACGACTGCTCTGTCGGCTATATATTACTAGAATAGCGAAGTGCAATTATCATATCCAGGCAGTTCCAGGCATGTGACATGATAATAATATAATTTAAATCTTCACCTAGTCACAAAGCATAATGTATTAACGTTTTATGAATGCTTCATATAACTAATCTTTTAATTAATGTATTAAACTACTGAACTCGTCATGCGTTTATCTTGATCCAACTCCTCCCCATCGTGTCACTCCTCCGTCCCGCCGCAAATTTACATCATTATTAAAATAATACTACCAACCCATCTCTTCTCTTGGGGGTCGTTAAAGGCACCTAAAGGACGGAAGACTGCACATACTCCAACAGCATTGAGCGGTGATAGGCTCACCTGTGGCAGTGCACTGCTTTGAGGTTCACGATTCCTAGTCTCTTAGTCCTCACATTTAACCACATTTAACGCTTGATTCGGGCTGCTCGCTTTGTCGACGACGTAGTACTCTCTGATCGACTTGATCCACTGGCTCTTCAAAAAGACGTTGTCTCTCTCTGAATATTGTACCTTATATCTATCATGTTGAGGGTCACAGAAATGACTGAATTTTTTTACCGTACTACACGCAGTCGACTGTCATTCCATCCCTATCACCTTGGCCGATGACAGTCTTCTACTGTGCGTTTTTCGCGAAGCTTTCTACCCCGTACGACAGTGCTGTGGAACCAGCTCACAGTGGTGGTCATGTCTTGGGATCTTCAAGAAACGAGCCTACTCTTCCCTCAATTATTCCGCGACTCCTCTGGTTTTGAGTGTCCATGGGCGGCGGCGGTGATTACCCGCCAGCTCGTTTGGTTCCTTTCCACTTAGAATAATATAATAATGTAATTTGCTGGAACGTGGACTATGGCATTGGACTGCTTCTGCGGTCCTCATTGCCTAGTCTCTGACAAACCCTTTGAAGAAAATAGTCGGGAATCTAAGTGTATATACTATGCAAAATAGCATCATGTCTACTAGACAAGTAGCAACTGCTCCATATCGATTCGTTAGCGTTTGTCAGTAGTAAATTGGTTGACAAGATGACAGATATTTGGCGAATGCTCACTCTATACGATTGTTGCCACATAATATCGTAATAGAATAAAGAATGATGTTCATAAATTAGCTATTTAATGCTTAAAATTACCTATTTAAAGCTTGCTAAATAACGTATTGTTGACATTATATTGTCTGTCACATAATGTGATTGAAGATTCTATACTACAAGCTGTTCATTCATGACATATTTCTAGGCACTTAGCACAGAATATAATGCGAAACGCGTATAGCCTCTCCCCTTTTAATAATGTGAAGGAATTATCATTTCATACACGGAAACATAGGGAGTCCAGTGCGCTCTAATATAACAGGATTGGTCTAATTAGGCAATACGAATTCTAAAGCTACGAAGTTACGAACCCCTCATGGGGGCGATAAGTTCCAGGAATACAATTTATTTAATAAACTACGTAGCAATATGATGATGATACGTAGCTGATTTAATTTTATACCTACGATGGTAATTTTCCATGTCATAATGTCGCAATTATACAAAAAATTGCAACATGCTGTGGCAAATCGGTTCCCGTTTATTATTCATGTATGGACTAGCTGTTCTGACTATACTGTAACTGTAAAGAAGTTTAATATAATTGTGTAAAAAATATACTACAGGGTGTAAAACACCCTTAATTAAGCCAAACATACGCATATTGTACAACCAATTTTCCGGTCGCACTTTTCGACGATATTCGCTTGCACTTGTGACACACAAATCTACGCACAATCTACGCGGCTACGCGCACTCTACTAGGGTAACTCCCGGATAGATGCCGTACTTTTTGAAATTACCAAAAACGTGTGTTTAGTAAGTGATTTTAAATAACTACTTATAGGAGTATATAGTATGGTACTTAGTCTTTAAATTGAATATAACTTATTTTCAAAATGCCTATGTTTTTTTAAAAACTATTTAACTTTATCATGAGCTAAAAGTTATCATATATGACATCTAAGTTTAATTATGTACTCACTGTTCATCAAGGCCAGACTGGTAAGTACATATTGCTGTACGGGATAGACGCCTAGGCAAAAAAAATAAAAAATTATTGTTATTTGTCTCCTGTTACACCATGAGACCAAAATCAAAAGGTTTTAAGAAGTAATTTAAGCATTTAAAAAATCTGCGGCAAAAAAGAATGCAATAAAAATAAAAACTTCGCGATAAACTACATTTCTTAAAGGGCACTTATCCTTCAAATATTTGCTGTAAAACCTTATATCTGAAGGATAGACGCCCGTTTGAATTTTATATTTAGAAAATAAAATTAGGTAGAAAATAATAAATGCTTTTTGAATTATTGGACACATTTATTTCAAAATACAAACCTTTAAAATTTGTCAAATAATTAACATTGAACACAAACCTAAGGGAACCCATGCCGTAATTTTGGATTTTTGCCTTATTCTCAGTGTGCGGGTAGGAATGCCATAAATCCTTGATATGTGATTAATTCTCATAATGTTATTTTCTACGTCTACTAGAGCCGCCTGCAACTGGGGCTCTGTCCAACTTCTTACATGAGGTTGGACGCCCGACTTTCTGACGTATTTCCTAGGTATTTTGGTTCTGTAACATAAAAAAATATTTCACATTTAAAATCCGTAACTATAGGATAGACGCCTCAAAAAAGGGATACGTGCCTCTAGGTGCGTATCCCGATTAAAGTCAAGGCATCTATCTGTTTCGTATAGTATAGGTGCCTCGAAGTACACGTCAGCAACACTAAAATGAAAATGAAAGGAAACACGTCTAAAGACACTTTAGACACGTTTCCTTCCGATCTATCGATATATTAAAAAAAAAAACTTACTATGTAAAAAGTATCACGCCTCCAAAATTCGACCGTTAAAATTATTGCGCACTTTTTCGCGCGCAAAATGCAATGGTACACACACCTATGCAACGACTGCTCTGTCGGCTATATATTACTAGAATAGCGAAGTGCAATTATCATATCCAGGCAGTTCCAGGCATGTGACATGATAATAATATAATTTAAATCTTCACCTAGTCACAAAGCATAATGTATTAACGTTTTATGAATGCTTCATATAACTAATCTTTTAATTAATGTATTAAACTACTGAACTCGTCATGCGTTTATCTTGATCCAACTCCTCCCCATCGTGTCACTCCTCCGTCCCGCCGCAAATTTACATCATTATTAAAATAATACTACCAACCCATCTCTTCTCTTGGGGGTCGTTAAAGGCACCTAAAGGACGGAAGACTGCACATACTCCAACAGCATTGAGCGGTGATAGGCTCACCTGTGGCAGTGCACTGCTTTGAGGTTCACGATTCCTAGTCTCTTAGTCCTCACATTTAACCACATTTAACGCTTGATTCGGGCTGCTCGCTTTGTCGACGACGTAGTACTCTCTGATCGACTTGATCCACTGGCTCTTCAAAAAGACGTTGTCTCTCTCTGAATATTGTACCTTATATCTATCATGTTGAGGGTCACAGAAATGACTGAATTTTTTTACCGTACTACACGCAGTCGACTGTCATTCCATCCCTATCACCTTGGCCGATGACAGTCTTCTACTGTGCGTTTTTCGCGAAGCTTTCTACCCCGTACGACAGTGCTGTGGAACCAGCTCACAGTGGTGGTCATGTCTTGGGATCTTCAAGAAACGAGCCTACTCTTCCCTCAATTATTCCGCGACTCCTCTGGTTTTGAGTGTCCATGGGCGGCGGCGGTGATTACCCGCCAGCTCGTTTGGTTCCTTTCCACTTAGAATAATATAAAAATATTCGATTGCAAGCTCTAGGTGATCCAGTACAGACAAATCTTCGTAATAATGGAATGAATGCGTTGCTCTCGGCATCGTTAAAAGGAAACACTACGTCGAAGTGGCATGCTAAATTCTCATACAAAACACAGAAAAACGACTGGGCTTCAGAACTGGACCAATTTTTATTACTTTTTTAGCATCGGTTAAAGAAAGAGATTTTCTATGTCTGTATGTTTGATTTTTATTTAAACCAGCTACTTAATGTTTCTGAAGACACCTTAAAACGGAGTGATTTTGCTAAGTTTTGAAGGCTCTTGGTTATTAAATTAATGACTTAATGCAAAAAAAATCAAACATACAGACATAGAAAATCTCTTTTTTTACCGATGCTGAAAAAGTAATAAAAATTGGTCCAGTTCTGAAGGAGGATACAGGGGACTACGAAACGTCGTTTTTCTGTGTTTTGTATGAGAATTTTGCATGCCAGGTCGACGTAGTGTTTTCTCTTAAAGGTCTTTGTATACCCTGTATATGAACCTCAATCATGCTATTGATAGTACGAAGTCTTTAAAGTAATCTTAAGTCAAGAGCCTGATGTTTTTGTTAATGACAGGAGGAAACTGTTCTATACACTTATCTTTATGATAATAATATTTACAATTGGGACACGGTAGCTAGCTAGCACGCACTTACGTCGTAGGTGTTTCGGTTCGTGCGCTGTTCCTAAACACCATCTAGATACTAGTTAATAATTAAAACTGTCTGTTGTATCTTGTTATCACTATGATCTCTTTTAATTTCCTTGCATATGCGGCTTTCAGTGATTGTTATTTATCATTGTACAATTTCCCTGCCCTCTCTTCTTTTCTCTGTAACAAACCCCGCCTAAGGTAATATTTTTAAATAAAGCACTAATGTCACACAAATTCACTTACTCTTTTAGCAACATTCGGTCTCAGGAGCAAACAGGAAAGTACATTCGCCAGCAGGTCAACCAACCCAAAACTGAAAATTTCTCTAATCGATCTATATCGATCTATCAGGACCTAATGTCCTCATACTATTCGATCATCTAAATTCTAAACACTGATCGAAGCTTATACCCAAACCACACCCCAAACCATAAGTTAAATTTAATTGAAGAAAGGAGAATGACCATTTCACTATAGGATGTTTCAGACAACAAACAAAACAGTTACAAAACGCTGCGTAACGCAGCAGCTTCAGGCAACCCATGGCACCCATGCACGGTGACCTGATAGGTCACGAACTATCTCACGCGCTTGACATTTTTTTCGACCCTCGAATCAAATGATGACATGACATTGACATTACATGACAGTTCGTTTTTCTCTAAATTTTTTTCTATTTTCTGCTGAGGCAAAGGGACCACAAGCATAGTGATTGGTTTCAACAATGCGTATTAATGAAATAAGTAGTATTTAATAGCAGTAATCACGAACTATCTCACGCGCTTGACATTTTTTTCGACCCTCGAATCAAATGATGACATGACATTGACATTACATGACAGTTCGTTTTTCTCTAAATATTTTTCTATTTTCTGCTGAGGCAAAGGGACCACAAGCATAGTGATTGGTTTCAACAATGCGTATTAATGAAATAAGTAGTATTTAATAGCAGTAATGTTCTGGAATTGTAGAAAAAAAAGATGTTTCAAACTTTCATCATTTTTATCATATGACTTACTCCTGTAGCCATTGTAACAACAAACACTAAAAACATCGTGAATCAATCTACGAGTCCAATCTCAGGATTGCTCATCTCAACTTTACAACTTAACTATTTTCCATAATATTCACTGAAAACGCTCACACTGCGTTCAATGGCGGAGAAAACAGTGTTTTTGTTTGTTATTGACATTTGTCACACTTGTTGTCAGTCATTGACATTCATATACACATGGAAAATGGCCCAAACACATTTTGACCCTTATAATTTATTTTTGAAATTAAAATGCATAAATTTTTTCTTTGAATTAATGTAATTGTTATCTTTACACACTTTTTTGCCAAAAAATTAACAGAAAAATGTGATTTTAATTATTTTTAATCAATTTACAAAAAGGGCAATTTTTGCTACACACAATGTTGAAGGAGATCATTCAGGCTCCATACATTTTTGGGCCTTTTCTGAAAGTGCTTGCCAACAAAAAAAATAGTACGTATTGTTAGCCCTAGCCTAGCCATTTGGAGTAATAGTTAATGTATCCGCGGGTCAGTGGACACCGCCAGATACAGCAGAGAATGGATGAAGGAAGGGGGACTTACCGGGAGCAGGCTTTACGAGGCGCTGGCACCGGGACACGAGCTGAACGTGGTCGCGGATGGCGCGGGCGGCGCGGGCGCTGTAGCGGCCTTCGTTGATGAGGGCGGTCGAACACACACAGTTCACTTCATTCACTGGCGTTCGTTAGGCGTTAGGGGCGAGCTGATAGCACTAGCTCTGTCACTGTACACTTCACATAGGGCGTCGGGGCTGTAGTAAATAGTTAATATGGCACACAAGTTGTAGGATAGCTCTGAGCCAAGTTATACAAGTTCGATGATTCATCATTTTCATACATTTATTGATTTCTGAAAGTGCTGGGACTGGGAAACATAAAATAATGATACATATTGCTAGAACTAATAATCTGAAGCAATTGTCATTGCAGCGCAAAAGCTGTGGGGTCATCATCTGTTCCGTTCATACAAAAAAAAATTAGGAATCAATAAATGTATGAAAATGTTGAATCTTCGAACTTGTATAACTTGGCTCGGAGCAATCCTACAACTTTTGTGCCATATTAACTTTCTCCAAATGGCTAGTTCTAACGATACGTACCTTTTTTTTTGTTGGCCGGCACTTTCAGAAAAGGCCCAAAAAATGATGTCCTTTCAAACTTAAGTCATAAAAAAAACACAAAACATTACACTTAAAATTAATAACGAGTGTTACCACCTCTGGCCCTGATGACCGACTGCATGCGATCAGGCATGATTTAGATGGTGTTTTTATGTCTACTTGAGGAATTTCTTCCCAAGCGGCCACCAGCGTGGTTTTCAAGTTATGGAGCGTTTGTAGAGGGTTAGGATTACCTTTGAATTTTCTTTTTAGCGTATCCCAGACATGTTCTTTAGGGTTCATGTCTGAAATTCTTGCTGGCCACTCAATTTTTTGAATTCCGACATCTAAAAGATAATCATGCAACGAGCTGTGTGAGGGTCGAGCATTATCCTGCATTAGAAAAAAAATTCTTCATGACCAATGAACCCTACGTATGGCAAAACATGTTCTTGAAGGATGTCTTCGATGTATCGCACGGAATTTAGACGACCCTCCACCACCACTAACTCTGTACGTGCTTCGGAACTGATCCCGCCCCAAACCATGACGGATCCTCCATGGAAGCTAACAGTTTGAGTAGTAGTGATTAGCAGAAACCGTTCTCCATTCCTTCTCAACACACGCTGACGACCATCAGGGACTCTTGAGGCCACTCTGCTTTCATCAGTCCACAAAACTTTGCTCCACTGCTGATGCGCCCAATTTGCGTATTCTCTGACAAAACGAAGTCGAGCTACACGATGCTCTTGGAGGAGTTCTGGACCCCGAGCTGGTCTTCGGGCACGTAGATTTCGCTCCTCTATTCTTCGTCTAATTGTACGCTCACTCACATTAACCCCTTTTGCAATTAGCAGGCGTTGTCGGATCTCGACCGCGGTAAGAAACCGATTTCACCTTATTTCCGAAGTGCACCTTATTCCACCACTTCTTGACCTTCTGGTATAGAGCGCGGTCTGATCGTACCTTGTCAATGCATATCTCAGATTTGTACGCGGTACATTTAAAATCTCAGCCATTCCCCGTCGAGTTTTCCCTTAATTCCTAAGCAATACAGCTGAAGCGACAAGTCGCTGCTCAAGAGCTGGAGTAATGGGCATTGTGGTATGATTTTGCAATGAAGCATAACTACAGATTAATTCAAAAACAAAAGAAACAATATTAACTGCAAACATATTTTTTTATTTAATTAAAATTCACCTTACTTTTTTGAGTCTTAACACAGAAATGCGTTTCAAGTGTCACAAAGGCTAAGTAACGAATATGTTTTTGTAACTATCCTCTAAAAATGACAAAAACGATCGTATTGATGAATGGTCACACAAAGTTATAAGATACGACGACTTATTTACTTCATATCGCATTGTTAACGTTTGGGCCATTTTCCGTGCCGCTGAGTGTAGTTTGGTTGTTTATTTATGGTACGTAGTTGTACGTTCCGAATTACCTTTCGTCAATTGCGATAAAGTAAAGTATTTGATTTATTGAATTACTTCAATACCGTCAAGAGTAACAAATGTACTGTAGTGAGTAGTCAAGTCAGCGAGAAATACAGAAACATGTATTTGTTAAATTAAAAATTACGAAATAAGTAAGGTGGCGAGGCAGTGTTTTTCTACTATTACACGCCTAGTACGAACTAGTCTTAAGCAAAGATTGTCTAGTAAGATCACAGAAAAGATTCTACTCTATGGTCGTCTGTTGACTATCAGTTCAGTTAAGCATTTATTTATTACTTGACTACTAAACCCTGATACAAAACCTTTTTTTAGTAAATTTTATAATTATTTAAGATAATTTGTTTGTTATACTTATAAATGGTTTTCCCTTACTGTTGATCCTCTTGTTTTTTATAATTGCTATTTTTTATCATAGATGATTTAAAGCTGGCGGGTGGTGTAGTGATACTAATTAGGCGTAAAAAACCACGCACAGTTTTCTATATTTTATATTTTTGTTATTTTTTTATCTATATTTATTTACTTATAAATATGGTATTAGACGATTGCTCTTATTTTTCTGCCAATGAATCTGTATCAGCTTCTGGTGATGAAAGTTTTTGTTCCGCTACAGACACCCTTGGTGACTTTCTGAGTCAAACATTTGGTCATTCTTCTAATTTCTTAAACGTGTGTCATCATATCAACGCACAAAGTGTGCCAAGTCATTACAGCGAATTGCTCGATATGTTCTCTGGTCGCAATATACATGCCGTTTTAATTTCTGAAACTTGGTTAAAACCACATCTTCTGTCCTCTGCCTTCTCCTTTCCTGATTTTACTCTTATCCGAAATGATCGCGTTGCGAGGGGTGGTGAAAATAGTAGCTTCTTCTAGACCTGACTCTTCTGCTGAGTACCTGTTTCTAGAGATTGGTCTAGACCAATAGCTTTAGCGCACCCCTATTCTTGGTGTTTTCTACTATGTCCCCTCTGTTGACTTTTTCACTGATTTTAAATCGGTTTTAGAATCTCTGGGTTTTCTGAGACTGCACATCACATCATCATGGGTAATTTTAATACAACTCTCCTAGGACCCAACTCCCCTCGTTCCTGTAAGCTCCGTCACATCATTGAGTTAGCTAGCCTTCATGTTTTACCTTTACAACCAACTCACCTTAACATTAATGGGGATGATACATGGCTCGACTTAATCTTCACCTCAAATCCTTTCCTTATCCCATGACATGGTCAACATATCGCTCCTGGTTTTTCCCATCACGACCTAATTTTTCTATCCTATACACTCAAGCCCATAAAACCCATTTCTAAGATACTGTACAGGCGCTGCTTTGCTCATATTGATGTTGACAAGTTACAGAGCGAAGCATCTGAAATCAACTGGGATGCCTTGGTTCAAGCATCCTCTGTTGATGAGAAAGTTGATATCTCTAAAGACACGGTGATTGCCTTATACGATCGTCATGCGCCTGTCATGAAGTTCAAGGTGAAACGGCCACCGGCGCCTTGGATGACTAAGGGTATTCAAATGGCGATGAGGCGTAGGGACCGGGCATTCCGTAAGTTTAAAAAGGATCGGCTGGAGGAACACTAGGACTTTTTTAAAACTGCCAGAAATTGATGTAACCAGATGATACGTAACGCAAAACGTTGCTATGTTCTCAACAACATCTCGTCTTCTTTTTCTGCCGACATCTGGAAGTTTCTTGGAACTCTAGGTATCGGCAAACCGCGACATTTAGACCTGCCTAGCATAATTGGACTAAACGACCTAAATCTCCATCAAAGATCCGATGTCTGTTACATGCCCCGTAGCTTCTATAGCTGGTCTAACGCGCCCTTCCAACATAGTCCCGTTTCATTTTTCTCCAACCAGTGAGGCAGAAATCAAAAAGATTATCCTATTCATTAAATCCAATGCTGTGGGATGTGATAATATCAGTCGCCGTATGATAGTGATGACTATACTGGATCATCTCCCTGCTATCACACACATCATTACTTCCTCCTTTAATTCCGCAGTTTTCCTTACCCTATGGCGCTAAGCCTATTTCCGTCCTTTTCCTAAGGTTTTAAACCTAATGCTCCATCTCTACGCTGACGACCTGCAATTATATGCCCAGGCAAGTGTAGATGGGTTGAATGATGCCATTAATGCGCTTAACAAGGACCTAAACAGCATCAAATCTAGGTCAGATCAGTTTGATCAGTTTGGGGTTGCTGTCAACCCTGCAAAATGCCAAGCTGTATTGGTGGGAAGTCCTCGGATGATGTCCAGAATAAGTTGCAGTGGTCTATATCCCATTACCTTCCGACGGCACTCCAATACCTATCGCTGAAAATGTTAAGGATCTGGGTTTAATTGTAGACTCCAGGTTGAATTGGCAGGCTCAGGTGACGAATGTTTGCCGGAAAGTCACTGGAGTACTTCGTTACCTTTACCGCCTCAAGAACTTTTTGCTTGTTAACGTCAAGGCCATGCTTGTACAGACCTTAATCTTTCCTATTGTCGACTATGGTGATGTGTGCTACCTCGATCCGAATGCAGATCGTCTCTTGAATAACTGCATTTGATTCGTATTTAACCTTCGTAAACATGATCATGTGTCCGCATGGCGAGCCGATCACAGCTTAAATAATTGCCCATTCGGCTGCGTAGAAGTATGCGGGCTTGACCACTCCCTTTTCTGTATTATGCTCTTCTAATTCTCCTTTTTATCTTTCTTCTCACTTTAAATATTTAAGTTCTAGTCATGACTAAAATCTTCGTTCTTCTTTTAACCGCTTGCCCATCTGTCCCTCTCACCACTCTGACATCATTCACTTTTCCTTCTTTGTTAAACCCATCCTCCTCTAGAATTCTCTCCCTCTAAATATCAGAATGTCAACCAGTTGGTATATGAGTTCAAAACCAAGTTGCGCAGCTTTCTTGCAGAACAAGCACTCCACATCAGTAATCGTCAAATAATTATGTTATATTTATTACTTATTATATACGTAATAGAATGTATAAGTATCTATTGTGTTGGTATATAAGTATATCGTATATGTATGTATGTATATGAATATATTTTCATTTCATTTGTGCACCCTACCATTTTTGTCTCTGCACCGCCCGTTGAATGGGAGAGAATGCCTAAGGCATTAAGTCCGCCTCTGTACTTTACGTGCATAGTGTTTTAAATAAAAAAAAATGATTAAGACGCAAGTGAAAACGATAGCTCGGTTTTGGTCATTCTCCTTTAACGTTTTGTAGTAGGTTCAGGATGACTTGTTGGCGTTTGTACATCAGCCTCTTTTTTATTATTTTTTCCATGTAAATAAAAAAAAATCCATCTGAGTAAAATTTTATTACTATATATTACTCAATGGCAAATTCATAAAAAAAAACGTAATAAATATATATACATGAAGCGCTCATGTTTTATTACAGCTGTGCTATTTCGATCACCTGAACTTATTTAACATCTTTCGTGTATACTCCCTGAGGGGTTTATGTATATCTAGATGTACGAACTACGAACTTCTAACAACCTCGTGTCGATGTAGCTGCTTATGTAAATAAGTTCATATTTATCGAAGCTTTAGGTTCCTGAACGAAAACAAAATAAGCATTATAGCAATTTAACAAAGAGAAATCTAAAGTTTTATAACACCTTTTCGAAATTGAAATATATTTCTATAATTATTTTTAACGTTACCATGAAAAACGTGTTGCTGCCTATATCATGTTTTTGGCAAAAGTGGGTACATACAGTTTGTTAGCAGGACACCTTATGTTTAGGCTTGCCAACTCCAAAAAAGGCATTTCCGGGATTACCCAGCTCGACATCCGGGACCTGGGTATATTACGCGGAACCACAGAATGGCGGGACGGAAACACAACACAACAAGTATAAAAAGATCTGAAAAAAATATGTTTTTTATCATTAAAAAAAATCAATACAAATACCTAACCCGAGGATAGTTATACTTACATTCTGTCAAAAAAGTTTCGGGAACGGATGATTTGTTTATGATTCCAAATTCAATTTATTGGCTTTTTTTTGTTGTTAGATTGGCACAACTGTTATCCATTTTGGCGCGGAGTTTAAATTGCATCTGTAACTTAGATTAAATACAGTGCTGTTTTTAGTTAGCTCATATCTAGTGTGTATTGCGAATTTCATAATGGATAAAAACATCGAACAAAGAGTTTGTCTTAAATTTTGCGTCGCCAATGGATTTTCGTGTTCGGAGTCACTGAAAATGTTACAGAAGGCACTTTATCAAAAACACGTGCTTATGAGTGGTACAAAGCGTTCAAAAGCGTTCGAGATGTGATGGAAGATTTGCTTCGCTCTGGTAGGCCATCAACTTCTTCAACTAAAGTTAACTTCGCAAAAATGAAGAAAATGGTGACTGAAAATCCTCATTCAAGTTTGAGAGAGATAGCCGCTGAACTTTCTGTGTCTCACGAGTCGATCCGTACTATTTTAAATAATCACTTGGGTATGAAACATGTTGCCGCTCGGCTAGTCCCAAAAGACCTAAATTTTCTCCAAAAACTCAATCGCATAAGAGTCGCTGAGGACATGCTAGAACGAGTCAATTCCGACCCAACATTGATGCAATGCATTGTTACTGGTGACGAGACGTGGGTTTACGAGTTTGACATGCAAACTAGTCAACAAGCTTCGGAGTGATGGCGCCTTCCAACTGAACCGAAACCGAAAAAACCACGCCAAAGTCGATCAAAAGTCAAAGTCATACTGACTGTTTTCTTTGACTATCGTGGTGTTGTGCACTCTGAATTCTTGCCGGAAGGTCAAACGGTAAATAAAGAATTTTATTTGAGCGTTATATGGCGTTTAAGAGAGCAAATGCGACGAAAAAGGCCAAATTTGTGTAAAGAAAGTTCTTGGATTTTGTACCACTATAATGCGCCTTCGCACAAGGCCATCATTGTAAACGAATTTTTGACCAAAAACCTTATTCACCAGATATGACTCCAGCCGACTTATTTCTTTTTTCTAAACTCAAATTACCACTTAGTATTCATTCGGTAGAAGACATAAAGGAGAATTCGCGGCGAGAACTAAAGTCAATTCCGAAAAAGGCGTTTAAAAAAAATGTTTTGATGATTGGATTATTCGTTGGCATAAGTGTATCGTTTCTAAAGGAGCATACTTTGATGGCGATAAAATAAATTTGGATGAATAACTGACATTTTGTGGATTATTGATCTTTTCCCGGTACTTTCTTGACAGAGTAGTATATCATATTATCACTGATTTCCGGGACAAAAAGCGTCCCGCAAGGGGTCACAGCGGGACGGTCCAAAATTGACCCAGAAGCGGGACGTTCGAAAAATCCGGGACGGTTGGCAAGCCTACTTATGTTCGTCCGCGATACGCGGAGCCTTAAGAAATACGAAATCACGCTAAATATAAGGTACTACCGGGTGACAAGGCCCACAGTTTTCCAAGGCCCAAGCGCAGAAAACTATGTTTATTACATTTGATTCGTGCCAACTTCGTAGCATGCGTGAAACACATCAATATGAACGCCGAAACGCAGCAGCGGACAGCGAGCGGCCACCATATTGTCACTGACACCCGGTAGTTTGCCGACATCGGTCGCGGCCGCACATATTACTAATTTTGGCTCCTAAAAAACGTCAGTTTTTACTTGTTTTGTTAGTAGATTTTTATTTATTGTGTTTATTTGATCATTACTCTTTTGACATTTACATAAACTTGTGCGATTTTATAGCTTTTTATTTTGTAAATATTCAATTTGTGTTGTAAAGCCCACAACGGTTAGGAAGGCCCAACGAAGTAATTGCTTGGGCCTTAATAGGAATATAAACAATAATTACTTAATTTTAGCATAAATAGCAATATTTTTTAAGTAAAATCTAATATTAATACAAAAAACACTTAAAAATTCGATACCTCGGCTGTTTTATTACACAGTGGAAAAGTATTCCTTTTTAACAAAATATTGATCATTTTAGTATACGATTGCTTTTATCGAAGTTTATGAATGTTACAATATTGTATGTATGTCCTTATTGGACATACCATGTTTAGTATAGCCCAAAATAAGGTTTTTTAAAAACCTAACTAATTATCGTTGTAGCTTCAATAACTACTTTTATTTGGATTTTTAAATAATCATAGCTTTCATTGTAAACTCTCTTTTTCTTCTAAATGATAAAATATAGGTTTTATTTCAAAAAAATTTTAATTTTTTTAATTTGTAAAAAAGTGGGCCTTGTTACCCGGTTATAGTACCTTATATAATATGAGAACAGTAAATTGTGTTCTAACCTGGAAACATTATGTACTGCAACTCCTCACAAGGGCTCTTGTTCTTCTTCTCTCTTGCAGTATTCGTTCTTAATGTCCACCGATGTTGTCAATATAAATGTATAAACTAAAAACCCGAAAAATGTAAACGCACTCCGCGTGTACGAGACCGAATTTGACAAGTGATTGCATCTGACAGATGACAATCCGTTTTAATTAAGAAAAATATGGCGTGGCAAAGGATTCGCTGATACAGCCTTTTGAAACACCCTAATAGAAGAATATTTCGACGAAAACGGAAATTGGACATAAGATATGTAGAAGACTAAATCTATGACGCGTACTGAAATGCATTTTTGTCTATTTCTTGCGTGCAATACCGCCTATTCGTTAATTGATGCAGGTCTATGTAAAATTACAGAGCAATTTAAAACAATGTGCCAGTCAACGTCCACGTTAAGTGCACTAAAATGATAGGTTGAGCAAAACTCTTCGATAAAATTGGATTTAAATTATATAATATGATATGAGCATAATTATGTCGACTTCAGACTTTTAAGGATTTCATAAAATTTATTAAAATATGCCGTTTTTAATGTTGATAATTGGTTTAAAAGTTCGAGAACTTGTCACAGTTTCTGAGATAAGCAATTACATTTTTCAAGCCGTGACGTTTGCTAATAAAGCAACTTAGCTAAACAACTTAAACTCAGTGACGTTTAAATAAAACATTTCTAGGATTAATTAATACACACATTTTGGATAAAATAATCCACTTGATTTTAGATTTTTAAAACAACCAAGCGTGTGAGTTACTCATACCAAAACTTAATTATCTATCACTATCATATTTAAAACCCATTGTCATATTTAACTATAATGAGTTTAATGAGTTTTGTTTTTCGTGTTGGTGATGTTATTCAAAATAAAAAAGTTGTGTAATGCAATATTACTCAAAATTACTTCTATTATCATTATTGTTACATAATACCGCCCCAGATTCAATAAGCTTTGACGCACTTCTATTAAATAAATACCTACACATTGTTCTTAGTGAATCGTGAATGTTGATATATCTGAGCTTTAATAAAGTGTGCCATTCGGTCTGCCATTAAAACGGAATTTCAGTATTAATGACGTCAGTTTCCAACGTACCGGACGTTGATATATATTATATTCGTTTGTTTTTTTTAGTACGTTACGTTCTTACCTAGAATGTTGAGAAGTAACAAGTTCATCTTTTATGGATCAACTTGCCATGCCATAACAGACCACTTGACATGTTTCTAGTTAAACTCGTATCCAGAAATGGTACGAATGGTATAAGTAGTTCTTTTGGCTTTCTCCAGTTTCATCATATTCATTTTTAGCAGTGTACCTTCAGCAAGTAAATCCTGTTGATTTATAGATATATGATTTAATACCAATAACAAGGAAAGCTTGCCATGTTTCACTTGCGCTTGCTATGTCTTCCTATGCCTTGAGGCCCATTGAACTGTTATATTATTTTTGGTCTTCACTTATCCATATTATATAATTCTGAGTAAAGCACAGTCTTCGTTATCATCAGTTTATGAACGTTCTACTTCTATCTATGATCTAAGGATTTCCATACGAACAATAGCAGATCAAGGAATAGGACCACAACTTACTAATCTTGCCCAATGCGGGTTGGTAATTTTTAACGACTGCCTTATGGCAACCTGACTGCCATAATTGTCTCAAGCTTATGATTGAGGTGTCTTCCAAAGTCACCCATTAGAATCTGGCATAATATATAACAGTGGGTAGTTATTTGCCGTAAAAATAATAAGTTCTAAACTAGGTATAAGTTAACTTTTTCTTTCTCTATTTTCTGCTGATTGTTAATTCAAAAAGGTTAGGCACTTTTAGATTTCAAATAATCGACTTAATGTTTTTTGTAGTAACGTTTAATTATTCCTTAGGCAGGCCTTCGCGTGTCTGTGCCACATTCAACCTTTGTTGTAATTTCCGCGATAAAGGTAGGTACTGCCAGTACTGCCCTGTTCGATTCAGGTGGTATAGTATAGGGCGGTGCAATAAAAAACGCGCACTTTAAAGTAATCGAAACATATTTTCAATGCACTCGCTGATAACAACATTTCTGTAGCTGACACTGAAAGCGCATCTGGTTCAATGATTGTATATTGATTATTTGACTAACAACTTGAAATGTGAACAATTGAGCTTTTTATTAAAACAAAACCTAAGTTTTGTAACATAAAACTTAATATATCCAAATAATATACCTAAATATCCAATCCTCTTGAGTTTTCAAAGATAACGAATCGTTGAAAAATAAATGTCCACCTCTAGTGGAACTGAAACCCACGTCTTCTCTAAGTTTTATTAATCATTATAATCAATTAAAATGTCGATGGGCTTACCACCTGTCACGTTGAGCACTTGTTTAGTCGCTATTTGGTAAAAAAAAAGTAAACATTGGTAGAAGACTGCTTTTGCTGTCCTTCCTTGTTGCCTAGTCTCTGACCAACCCTTCGGGGATAATTAGTCGTGATTATAGTATGTAATGTATGTATGTATAAATTAAAATCATAAAACATACAAATATATTATGGGAATTAAACGAGTCTCATAAAATAGTTTTTCTCTGATCAACCCTTCGGGGATAATTAGTCGTGATTATAGTATGTATGTATGTATAAATTAAAATCATAAAACATACAAATGTACTATGGGAATTAAACGAGTCTCATAAAATAGTTTTTCTCTGATCAACCCTTCGGGGATAATTAGTCGTGATTATAGTATGTATGTATGTATAAATTAAAATCATAAAACATACAAATATATTATGGGAATTAAACGAGTCTCATAAAATAGGTTTTCTCTGATCAACCCTTCGGGGATAATTAGTCGTGATTATAGTATGTATGTATGTATAAATTAAAATCATAATACATACAAATATATTATAGGAATTAAACGAGTCTCTTATAATAGTTTTTACCTACTAAAGTTGGTTTTCTCGAAAACTTACGAGTATCATCAGTTAGCGCGAACACTACATATTGAAATTATCAATAGCATATTTTAAAAACAAGCTTTTATTAGTTGTTAATAAAAAAGAACTAAAAGTTGAAAATAAATTTTCAAATAAAAGCGTGTTAAAATCCATTATTTCTTCTCTCTTGCTGTTGAAATGAAACCCTCTTTTATTAGAAATTAATTTTTAACTTTTTAGTTCTTTTTATTAACAAGTAATAGGTAATACACAACAAAATGTGTCATTATCATGTATCAGTATAAAATTTTGTGTAAAATAAACGTAAATCCGCATGTGAGTCCGCATACAGAGTTTTTTTTCTTCAATTTTACGGATATTTATTATTAGATAAATCCATCAATACTCTCTGATAAATAGTTTATCGAAAATCAATCAATACTATACCAATACGACATACCACTAAATGCAAACGTCTACTTTCCCGCGCGCCGCGCCGGTAGGCGTCCGATACAGTCTGATATAAAACAGGTGCGCAGTGAGCGCAGTGTTGTCATACTCGTTTGCCTATATAAATGATTCTGATTCGGATTCCCAAGAACGATTACGTACGCAGTCTTTCGTTGAATAAAATCTCTAATACGTATTTTTACGCCAAAAACAAGATCCGTCATAAAATATAGCAAATACAGTCTTCCATAGCAGACACAATGTTAATTGATACGGCTCCATTAAAAGTAGATAACACTAGAACGGATTTGGATCCAATGAAGTCTGGCAATACTGCACGTGCGTATTATTCAATTGAACAGCGCCTACATAGTGACGAGGCGGAATAATTATTTTAAGGCTCGAGCGAACTCGAAAATAAACGCTAGTGTGATGTCATAGAATAGGCGTTACGTATGCTGCACACGCAGCTCGGTATGACATCAGTTCGGACCGCCCGCCGCCGCCGCGATCATCTGTTCCCTTGTTGAATTATTACACTGATCCCACGAATCGTGATTCACTGTATTTTTTTAAAGAGCTCGAAGGACTTTCCGTCTTTTTAAATTATTACGTCTGTCGGGTGTCGATCGACCAGATATTAGTGTGTTTTTACAAACAAATTAACTAGTATTATGTTTATTATTATTTTTTATTTGGTAAGCTGGTATTCAATTAGGCAATGAAAATAGGGGTATTTTTGAGCATATTCGGGTACAAAATCGCATGAAAACTTATATCTAAGAATGAATTTCTTACAGCAGACCATGTATGGTCTAATATAATAGTATAATAAGAAGCTATGAAAAATATTTTCCAATTATTCAAAACGGCAGTAAGTAAAGCAAAGATATTAAAATCATTTACAGTGCAAATAAAATTTAACGTAGTCGTATGTCAAACAATAACTGTCCAAGTGTCCAGTTAGTTTATAAAAATGTCACAGAGACACATTCGCGAAGTAGAATTAGCAGGTTGTGATAAAGTTTAATTGCTGAGATGCTTTAAAAGAATTGCGATACATACATGTTGGAACTTATATAAATGAAGATAGTAAGCTAGTAATACACAACTGGATGACAAAAAGTTAGTAAAACGCCGTCATAAAATACATAATGAGAGAGTAAATGTTAATATTATGAACAGGTTCACTGTCCAAATACAAAACAATGGTTAAACCAATTGTTATGTGCCTTATGTGGGTTGCGGGACAGGCAACCGGTTAAAATATGTTTAAATTTCTTTAGTAAATATTAATAGGTGCCCGAGTTTGTAAGCAGGCCCGTACATATTATTGTTAACATATATTATTTTAGCACGACGGCGACTGCGGCTCGTATCGCCGTGCTTTTGTTATCGCGATGTTACTTCGTGTAACGCGTCATTCGAACAAAGTGGCAGGTTCTACATCTAGTAAGTGTATTGTGGGTTATACAAAGTGGCCTCGCACGAATCTCTGCCGTTATATTGGTCCTTGAAAGGCAATAGATCCTCAAGCTACTATCACAACCGTGGATGACTTGTGCAGCACGGCTACCCTGGAAGCGGGCCAGCCTCCTCTAACTCCGCGCGGGCCGCTGTGACTCGTTCGTGACGCCGCATATTTTTAACGTAACAAACATCGCAGACACTTTCGAGTGCCAAATGTAAAGTTCACTAACATAGATTTGGCAAGAGACGCTATTTACGCGAAGTGTCTATGCTAGCGAATAATCGCGGAACACGTTAACGCTCCCGCTGCAAGTAACGCGAGTTGGCTACTGCAGATGTGATAGGTAGCAATCAAGTGAGCTCGATGCCTTCCCAGAGTTCGTAACGACCGACGGTATGTTGGCAAATCCAAAGTATATTTGGTGTCAAGCTAATTAAGATTGCCTTTTGATATCAAGCTTTAGATAAGTTACATAGCTTGACAGGTTGAAGTTTCTCTGAAGGGAAACGCACCTTTTGGAACTTGGTCGCCTAAATCAATAATTCTGTGTAGTGTGCGTTAGTAGACCGTTGGAGTTAAATCAGGCCCTTTGATGTGTCGCGTTTTGCACGTTCCAAAGAGAATATTGATTTTATGTCTGGTGGCATGTTTATCAGTAACGTAACCACGTTGTATTACCACTAGGAATGTATGTGTATTGTTGGCCGAGTCAACATTTAACTAGTTTCCTTTTGTGTTTCGTTCGCAAAAAGCGAGATTGCTATTATTTGTTAACCCCACGATGCTCTCTAAACCGAACCAGTGTTTGGTAACACTTTACATGAATTAATTTTATCCGTCGAGAGCACAGTTTACTCTCGACTTTTGCTGAATGTATCATAAAATATAATGAAAAAATCAGTCTTCGTATGATAAAGTGCACTTCCTCTATGAAATTATAACGTTTTAATCCCTACCCCGTGACAAAATACAGTGTCAACATTCTTATGATGGTAACAACTAACAATAACTTCACGGATGTCGCCAGGCATCTGACCGATTGGCATTTCCCAAGACGATTCGTTGGCAAACCTCAGCGATGCAGCGCATTACTGCCATGGAGCTGCATGGTATCTATTGATCCGTCCATAAGTATCATTCTTCTCTGACTTTCGTCGGAAAGTATCGTGGTGTCGTTGTGCGAAGTCATTTTTATATCCCGTGATTTAGTACCTACATTTATCAAAAAACAAAAAGAGGAAGTCAAATAGCTCACACGCGTGGCCGATAGCTTCAATATGGACGTTACTAAAATGTTCTACATTGTATCTTGACCGTGAGGTGGCGATGAGATGTAATTAATTACGTGTTTAAAAATGGTTTTGGGTAAGTTCAATAGGATTCAAATTAGTAATCGTTTTATTAGCACTTTTCTTTTGCCAATTCAGTTATTCGGCGTGCTATTAACGCTGTAATTTACGGCGGCGGCCGGCTGAACGATTAACCCGATTTCTGTTCTCTTTCATAATAAACGGCTATGGGACAATTTTTCTTTTATTTTTTGTTAATAAACCTTGATAGCCTTTTATATAATTACGTGTTATAATTAAATCAATCTTACAGTAGGTAATGTGCAGAATAAAAGTAAAGAAGAAAAAAGAGTTTTCACACATGTTTCCCTTTCCTACTGTTTGACTGTGTTTTCCCATGGGGAGAAAATAGATCAAATACTTAGGCATCATTCTCGATTGTAGGTAATCGATTCCTTTGCACTCCGCGGTGTTTCAAAGCGATTCGTGACAAGGCGTCGTTCATGTTATACTTACCATATATGGAAGCTGAATTGAATATCTTTCAGACATAGTTTTTGCACACACCACCGCCTCCTATCTGTAACGGCTTCAGTCCCTCCAGAACATCTTATGCGCGGTGCCAAGGGTTACTCGAAGCGCCGCTGGTGCCAAGGGTTACTCAAACAGCCGTCTAGGGTTTTCTTTAGTCTAGTGTTCTTTCGACAATCGTTGGCAAATTTCAATAGGACCCCCATAGGACGTCGAAAACTTATACAAAGAGAACATGCTGTGATCGTGGCATGCTTTGAGAAGGTCCTAATATTTTCTTTCGTTTGTTGTCGGGTTCCTATTCGTATTTAGTAACAAAAATGTCTTTGTTAGATAAATTGAATTTTTTTAGAGCTAAAAGTATTTTCTTTTAAATAAAACGAAATACAAAAAGGTATCTGTCTAATGCCTTGATCACACGTACCGAGTAGAGCGGCCGAGACAGTACTTGGCCTATTAAGTAGAACGGGAAACGACCGAGCTACTGTCTCGCCGTTTTGTTTTGCCGATGGCTCGGCCGAGCACTCGGCGCTATGTTTATACGTACCGAGTACTCGGCCGAGAGCACTGTCTCACCCGTTTGCTCGGTACGTGTGATCAAGGCATAAAAGTCGTTCTTTCGGATTGAAGGTTCGGGTCATCGAACTGAATTGTGAGAAAGGACGATATAGGACTAGACATTTTGGCCGTTGTTGACTGAACGTGATAGGACATTGGAATCAATTCCAAATTTAAAAAAAATCGGGAGCTGAAACGACTAAAAAAGCTGATCGAATGTCATCAGTCATCACACTTATCTTACGCAAATACAGGGGACTTCTTTATTTATAATTTACATACACAATTAAAAGAATCACAATAATGTCTTCAAAAAAACTAATCAAATGAACCATCTCAACTTGTAAATAAATAAAATGACATTGTCAAATTTAGTAATATTCGTAAAAGGGACATTCTGCGATTTCCGCCAATGGAGGTTAAAGTTGCTCGCGTCCGTAGGTTTACCCTTGAGACCCTACATGTGATCCCTGGGTGGTGCTAAATGAGTAACACTGACTGAGTGGTAGAGCCACGCTGCGTTGCAGCACGCATTGGGCCGGCTCGCCCGGCGTAATACCACCCTCTCACGAATATTCGGCGTGAAATAACGGCACTTGGTGCTGTTGTGTTTCGTCCGACCAGTGAGGGTTCCGGAGGCCCCTTCCCCCCTCCCCCCTCCCAACTCCTATTCCTTCCTTAAACCTATTCCTCCCTTAAAGGCCGGCAACGCATCTGCGATTCCTCTGGTTTTGCGGGTGTCCATGGGCGGCGGTGATTACTTTCCATCAGGTGACCCGCCTGCTCGTTTGCCTCCCTCTTTTATAAAAAAAAAAAATGGAACAATACACGGTTAAACACTAATTTACTTTACTGTAGGTACCTACTGTATTTTTGAAAACCTCAATTTGGTCTGTGCAGTAAAAATTCAAAAGGTTGGGTTGGGATTGGGAGAATTCATTCAAAGTGGTGGTTTTCCAAGTGATGGTGAAGTCAAATCTATACTGTAGAAATGATATTGATAACCTAGTTTAGAACAAGATTGTCAGGATCATGTGTTTTAACCTCCGATAGACTTTGTTAGTGCAAATTAAAATATAGAATTTTCATTACTGCGCATGATAATTACTTACAATAAAAAATAATAATAATAAAGTATAATCTTTGCTATTTGTCATCTTTGGTAAGTAAGTCATCTTGTGTGCTGTTAACCTTGCCATGCCTAAGAATGGTGTTATTAAAAGTAATGATGCATAACCACGCATGTAACGTAAAAGCGGTTCTTCCAACTTTGGTTTGTTGATGTATTATGTTTAGATATGATGGAAATATATTATCTTTTCATTTGTGGAAATTCCTTTCCACAAAGCACAAGGCTCAAAAAAGCAAGGTAGCTAAGCGGTACGCGAAGAAAATATCCTAAATCCACCAATACGAACGCTTATCTCGATAAGGCGATTTAAAAATGAAGTCATTCTATTGGTTTGATTTTGCCTCACGCACCACTTAGCTATTGCGATCGGGGCGATGGAGATGTAAATGACCCTCCCCTCCCATGGGGGCATACTCACTAAATACTCCTGTACGGGAAGTAGGTATACTCCCGAGTGTCGCCAGTGGAGCTGCAATAAACTATTAACCAACTCTTTGTTTGTGTCTCGCGATCAATTTAAATAACATTCTGCCTCTCACACGATGGACGAATGATGATGAATAGCCAACTCGAAGAAACGTTATCTATTTGACAGGAAGCAGTTATCTTAAACGCCCCTTTGGCTATGGGGGGTTCGGTTATTGTTCACTGTTTGGTTGGTAGTATGGGAGGCAGACTGTGGTAGCTTCTGTTTTTAAAATTATTTAACAAGAAGGGCTTGACAGACTGAAGGAACTAAAGGAAGGCGAAAATATAAGAAGGTCGTAGCTAGCCAAGTGGGATCTGAACACGACCCTCTATCAATCAACCAAACCAAGTAGATTATCTGTGATTCTAACCTGGGAGCTATAGGACTGAGACCGGTCTAACTACTAGGCCACAGGCGGAAATTAATTGGTTTTTGTAATGTACCATGCCGTGCCCGGAAGACGTTTAGATTGCAACAACTACCATTAGGAGGAGCACTCGTGTCTGTTATGCGAGTAGGTATATAGGTGTATGCGTCTATGTCGCATTTTCTTAAGAATAGAAATCTATTTTAGTGCTTCCTTTTGTTAATTTTAGTTCAACACGTTGCGTACTGGCGTAATTATATGAACAATAGCAATTTGTACTTAAACAGTTTAAAGTGAATCATTAAAGTTTTAAGTTGGTGACAGTGTATTGTTTTTGATAAAGTACTACGGATTTTAACATATTTTGTGCGAGTATTGGACACAACACAAACGAACTTTAGTCGCCTTTCGTGATTTCAAATATGACATAAAATTGACCAAGCCAACATTCTAGTGTTTATACTTTTCCGATTTTACTTTTAGATAAGTATTTCTATAATTTCAATGAAATTAATTAATTTGACTTAACATGTAAAACAACGATTGTTTTGATTCAATTATATACATTAGGTACAAGTTATTGCATGTGATTTTGTTTTTTCGTCTAAAGTAAAACTGATAACGTAAGACGTAAAGCAGTTTAGTGCAACCCGCCAGCTGTAAAAGTCATTGAAAAAAGCGCCTATACAATAGATCAAAAGATGAATTTGTTTGTGTTCTTACAAGCTTGTTGACTTTTAGAAAATAAAGTAGTTTCATAATGGTTTCTACATACGTAAGATTTAGGGATTTAAACTGAACGGCTCGGTCTATAAAATCCTGAGAATTCTTTCAAAGCAAAGTAAAAAAAAATATTTGGATTGGCTATATCCATGGCACGATTATTCGGAGTACGTTTACTAGCTTACACTGGTTTTATCAATAATTTAGAAATTTAATCTTGCATAAAAGTTTCTTTAAAATGCCAACTTAATTTACTTAAATACAACGTCATTTAAAATCAATTGCATGACGCGATTGCATTGTGTACCTCCGTTTATTGTTTTCGCTCCATTTCCTGTATAGAGCCTTGAAGATATTACAATAAAATTGATTCTCAGTTCCATTAACTAATGTTTGGAATGCTTTTGCTGTATTTTTCTTTTGTTTCATTAAGTTATGCCGCACTCGGAGATGTCAATTACTACATTAGTAGAAACTCTTAACTCCTGTTTTTTGTTTAAAAATATTCTGTAATAATGACGTCATCGGTTTAACACGGACATTTTTGTAAAAAAAAAATACAACTTCAATTAACGTCATCTCTGAATTCGGCAGTTAAAAGTCGAAGAATCAAACTTTAAAACCCACGATCTCGGTTTATGGTCGGCCTCAAAGTCGTCTACTGACCTTAAAATTACCAACTATTGATATTTTTATTTCACAGATATATTATTAATTAGTTTCTTGGCATGCTTGAGGTACCTATGTACAACCTAGACATTTTTTTCAAATGTTATAGGATTTTGTGTTGAAAAGTTGAGCCTCGTGAGACTGTCTTAAAGGGATCAGTGTCCATTAAAGAAATATATGTATATTTTTTAATGACATACCTAGATTTATTCAATACACGCGACCATCAGCTCATATTCACAATTCGTTAAGTATATATTTTTAATACAACATTATGATTATTAATTCTGGGCTGGCAATGACCAATAAAATATATTAAAAGTGTCAAATGATATTAATATAAATAAAAACCGGCCAAGTGCGAGTCTGACTCGCGCACGAAGATTTGTGAAAATTTAAACTATCTAGCTATCGCGGTTCTTGAGATAAAGCCTGGTGACACAGACAGACGGACGGACAGACAGTGAAGTCTTAGTAATGGGGTCCCGTTTTTACCATTTGGGTACGGAACCCCAATAAAAAGCATTATGAAAATGTATTAAATTTAACAAGAAAGGCCTTAAATGCAATTACTCTATCATCGGCTTGCAAAATTTCTTTGAAACTGGTACATTATCTATTCTATGCTGGTACACGTACCTACCATAAACTATTTCGTTACCCATCCTAAGCTACATAGTTATCGTTAGGAAATTTCTCGCACAACACTAACCGAGCGAGAACTACCTTATCTGACAGAATTTCCTATTGCTTACATTGTCTGCACAAACTAAGGTAGTTTCTACCTTAAGGTTGTTAATGTTGTTACAGTCTTCACTCATGGAAACTTTATTGTTTCTTTGAAGATCTATATTGAGTGTTTTATTTCAATACATATTTTTCGAGAATAATAGTGGTGATCGTGAGTGAGTGTATGTACTTATATATTATACAAGCTGCCGCTCGCGGTTTCATCCGCGTGGTTCCCGTGGGAATATCGAGATAAAAGTATCCTTTGTGTTAATCCAGGTTATAAACTATGTGTATGCCGAATTTCATCCAAATCCATTCAGTAGTTTTTACGTTAAAGAGTAACAAACATCCATCCATACGTTCCCCGGGGGAATATCGGGATAAAAAGTATCCTATGTGTTAATCCAGGTTATAAACTATCTGAATGCCGAATTTCATCCAAATTCATTTAGTAGTTTTTACGTGAAAGAGTAACAAATATCCATACATACTTACAAACTTTCGCGTTTATAATATTAGTAGGATGTTGTAAGCAAGCAGCTGATGTTCAGCTACAACCTTGATGCTGGGCTGCGTGCATGTTTTATGCACCATTCAATTACGACACAAAAAACGGGATTATGACATGGCATGGAATCTCCGACTTGTTCGTCAACTGGCGAGCGTGAAACTCGCGAGTGCGCGCGAGTTGGCACCTTCCGATTTGACCTATTTTTTTGTCGTGAACTCGCGCGCCTATTAAAGTACAGTCAAATAAAAACAGATTGAAACCAAAAGCTATAAATAACTATCTATTGCCCGCGGGTTTGCCCGCGTTGGCTGATTCGGTTAAATACCGGACTATCTACATAATCTGAGATTTTATAGTTCCTAGACTGAGATTGATTTTATTAGTTATAGTGTCATAGTTTTAAATAAATATTAGTATTATAATATTGTTTAGGTTAAGGTTGTACGTATATAATCATTTGTGTGTTTTTTTTTAATTTTAATAAATAAGATAGGTTTATGTTCTTGTTTAATTGTATTTTAAAATGAAATTATTTAAAATTTATGCAAATTATATAAACATTACGTGCAACGTTACATGCTATCTTAGGGAATTTTTGTCAGCCGTCCCTACCACCATTGCACAAGACCGATGACTGTCTGGCCCATACTGCAAAGGAGAAAGCCGATCTCTTGGGCACTCTTTTCACATCAAACTCGACCTTGGACGATGGGGAAAACTCTCCACCAACATTGCGCATTGCACTTGTTCAATGCTAAACGTCCGGTTCCTACAAAGGTCAGTTCATAAGGCTCTTTTTTCCCTTGATATCCATAAGTCGAGTGGGCCTCATGCAGTTTCTCAAATTGTGCTTCACCTGTTTGCTCTCCTAAGTAATGGAATCCATTACAAACCGCCAGCTCTTAAGGTACCTAAAAGAAAACTAGCTACTAAGCGATCACCAGTATGGTTTTCATCGCGGTCGTTCGGCTGGTGATCTTTTGGTGTACCTTACTCACCGATAAACGGAGGCAGTCGAGAGTAAAGGAGAGGCACTGGCAGTTAACTTGGACGTAGCAAAAGCCTTTGACAGGGTATATTACAGGACTCTTCTCCCTAAACTATCATCATACGGGCTTCCTGAGAAATTGTGTTCGTGGGTTGCATGCTTTCTTTCTGGGCGTAGCATCAGAGTCGTAGTCGACGGTTCGTGCTCTGACATGAAGCCTGTGAACGTTGAAGTCCCGCAGGGGTGTGTGTTAGCCCCTACTCTGTTTCTTCTGCATATCAATGACATGTTGCATAACAACAGCATTCATTGCTACGCGGACGACACTACGGGAGTAACGCGCTACACCGGACGAGCTAATATTTCTCTGGAAAGCGTCATCGAGAGCCGGAATAAACTTGTGACTGACACCGTTAAGTCATGTCTCGAATTAGAGCCGACATAACAACCCCTCCAAAACACAAAGGGGAATGCCAGGTGGCCATACTGACTTAGGCCCTCAGTGCACACCAATTAAACTGTATGGAAATAATAGTGCATAGGGCCAATAATTAATCCATAAAGAAAACGGTTTAAAAAAAACTTGGGGTTTGCATAAAAAATATAAATGTTTTTTATTCATAAAACCATTTTTGAATTGCACACAAATGCGTCATGCATTAAGTTATTGTAACATTCTACATACTATGTATGCTGCTGATAGCTGTCTCATAATTATGCATTAAAAATATATAATATGGGTCTATTAATTGACGATAAAAGGTCTAATACATTAACATTACGCATTTAATTCTAATTATATTTTATTCACACAAATGTCACTTTTGGCAATGTAATAATGGCCAATATGTCCCTTAAAATAAATAGAAAAAAGTAAAAAATTACTATCGGTACAAATATCGTTACCATGCTATTATAATTAATTACATTATTATTGTTTGTACAGGCAAGTTATTGTTAAGTCTGCCCAACAAGTAAAAAACGGGAAGAGAATAACAAGTCATGCACAAAAGGGCTAACCCAGTAGTAGCTAACCCAGTGCCATAAGAGCAATAAAAAAATAAGCCAACAAGATTATAATAATATCTGTTGTTTCAGTTATTTTTTATTTTAAACTGCTTAGTTGTTATGATAAATGTAAAATGCGAAAAAAAAGGACGAATATTCCATATTGTTTACTAAATCGATATTGTTGTGCACTCCTGGGCCTAATTTCGGCATTCTCCTTTGCGCATTTACCGGGAATTACCGGGAGCATGCCCTAATATAATCACGACTATTATGCCCGAAGGGTTAGTCAGAGACTAACCAATGAGGACAGCAAAAGCAGTCTTCTACCATAGTCCACTTCTCACCAAATAGCGACTGCACATGTGCTGAGCGTGACAGGTGGTGCAGTCTTTAGTCCGTTAGTCGCCTTTTACGACAGCCAAGAAAAGAGAGGGGGTGGTAGTACTCTTTCACCGCTACGTGACACGGTTGCACAAACAGTAGTGAATTCATTCCCTTTTAAATGTTATAGTTGTATTATATATTTCCTGTATTTAATTTTCATCATCATTAGCCTATAAACATCCCAATGCTAGGCACAGGCCTTCCCACATGGAGAACATCACATAGGAAGGTTGGGCCATCCATAACCCATTTTTAATTTTAGCGTGCCGTATTTAATTTTAGTGTACCGTATAACATAATTTGTTACGTATATTCAGTCGTTATAATTAAAGGTTGCCAAAGCACAAGTTCTACCTTCAATAGGCTGCATACGAGTACCATGAGGCAGAACATTTGCTTGTCGGTTAATACGAGGGCCACACCGAAAAGATCGGGAATGGAATACTTTTGAATAAATTAGACTTAAAATCTTTTTGGTATTTGAAATTTAGTATTCTTACGAACTTAATTCCATTTTTGAAAAATAAAAATTTTCAATAAAAGAAGAGTGGTAGCTATTTCAAATTAAGAAGTCAGTGAGAAAATGGAGCTTACGCGGGAACATTTCCGTGCGATAATTTTTCACAACTTTCGCCGAGGTTTATCTCAAGAAGAATGTCTTGCCGAGCTTGTTTCTATTTATGAACTTGAAGCACCTAGTAAAACGACTATATATCGCTGGTATTCTGAGTTCAGTCGAGGACGTTTATCTCTTACCACAGTTCCTTTACTGGTCGGCCAAAAACAGCGGTAACACAAGAAAACATCGATGCTGTACGCCAATTAATACAAGAAGATAGACATGTGACATACGAGCAGATACGGGCTTCCCTCAGCATTGGTATGACAGCCATTCAAATAATATTGCATGATGAACTGGGTGTCAGGAAGTTAGTTTCCCGCTGGGTGCCCCATCGCTTGACCGAAGAACAAAAGTCGGCTCGTGTTAATTGGTGTCGGTCTTCTCTGCAACGGTTCGATAGAGGGAGCTCAAATGCTGTTTACAATATCGTCTCGGGTGATGAATCGTGGATTTATTCATATGAGCCCGAAAGAAAACACCAAACGGCTGTTTGGGTCTACGAAGGTGAGGTCAAACCAACAAAAGTTGTGCGCTCTCGTAGCGTGTCGAAAAAAATGGTCGCTTCGTTTGTATCGAAAACCGGACATGTGGCTACAATTCCTTTACAGGAACGGAAAACGGTTACTGCTAAATGGTACACAACAGTTTGTTTGCCGGAAGTCATAAGAGAACTTCGTAAAAGTAATCCGAACCGTCGCATAATCCTTCACCACGATAATGCGAGTTCCCACACCGCTCGGCAAACGATCGCGTTTTTAAATCAGGAAAACGTGGAGTTGATGGACCATCCTCCATACAGCCCTGACCTGAGCCCCAACGATTACTTTACATTCCCAAGAACTAAAGATTTGCTACGTGGTCAACGGTTTCCAGGTCCAGAAGAGGCAGTCCAAGCTTATAAATCGGCCGTTTTGACTATGTCTACTTCAGACTGGAATTACTGTTACAATAATTGGTTTGAACGAATGCAAAAGTGCATTGATTGTCACGGAGAATACTTCGAAAAACAATGAAAGTAAATATTATTGTGTTATCTTTGTAGTTTTTTCTATTCCCGATCATTTCGGTGTGGCCCTCGTACAAATGAAACTAGAAGAAGCTACTTAAGGACAATGAAGTGTGCAGACGATAGAAAGCGACGGGTAGTAGGCTCAACAACTGTCATGCTATTGTAGAAACGTGCGATTTATGGACTTGGGGAGTATGGACTTAAAGCATATAAGTATTTCAACAACATGCTGCAGGGGGATTTCGTTTCTTACAGAACATGGCTTTAATTTGATAGATGCTTGGTAACTGGATGGACTGAATGAATGGTGACCGGCCACCTATACATATTTCTGATTTACTTAGCATCATTGTTTGCTATTACTGTGTTCCGGTTTCAAGTTTACCAGATTAAGAGAAATTAAAAGTTTTAGAATTAAAGATCCATGGTCGGCAAAGCGCGTAATTTCCTTGAAGTCGAAACGGAAAAGGGTTGCGTGCGGTGGCTGCTTTTTAATCATCAAGCGGGTTGTCTCATCGTTTGTTTGACAGCTCAGAACGTAAAAAGAAGATGTATAATATAATATAGCCATGCTTTCTCATGAATAACTTCTGTTGAGCCAAATGAAACCAAAGCTCATTTATGTAGGGTGACTTACAACTGCTGCAAGCTGCTGGTCCAACCTTCGAATAGTTTTTAGGGGATGTAAAAGCCTTGCATGAATCACTTAATAAGCTATCGTGGCTCTTATTCAGCCCGCCGAAATTCATACCACTATTTACTGAAAGAAATGGCGCCTTTAGTTTTCACAGTAAAAAGTAAAGAGTGTTGATAAATTTCGGCGTTCTGAATAAGAGCCACGGTGGCTTAATTGGAAGAGCAGAGCACCTGACCCGGAATGTCAGTAGGGTGCAGGTTCGAATCCTGCTCGTGGAAATTTTTCTACATTTTCCAATTTGTAATTAATAAATGTCGTACATTCTCATGTCAAACAGCATCTTAATTGATTTATTTAGTTCTAAAGGCACTCAATAGACATCAGACAAAATGCTTGCATCAATTATATCTTACAAATAACATTTACCAAAAACATGTCTGTATGTGCGTCGGTAACTAAAATTGTGCACAACATTATACCACATGTCATGTACTTTGTTGTTATAGCTTTAAGCGTTTTTTTAAAATTGTAAATATCCTATTTTTCGCTGTACACAAAATGTTTCCTTAACTTAATCTATTTGCTATCAGTTTTATACTCTTATTTTTTTAAACGGCAGAGGATGTGTCTGTATTACTATATCTATACCAAGGAGCTTATCTATACTATAAATAGTAGTAGACACTTCGATCATACAAACGATCGAAGAGTTAAGATTAAAATAGATATGTTTATTTTTAATTTCACAATATTTTTCCAAAGCTTGCAAAGCGTTTTACAAATGTTGTTGTAAAACGCTTTGCAAGCTATGGGCATGGCCATTAGCCTAATTTGAAATTCCTAATTTCCTTGCTAGTTGGTAAGTGGTAGTTTGGCAGTGGTCTCGCTCACCAGAGTTTCGATCCCCGATTACGACGAAGTTGAAGGGCAGATTCAGTTTACTCCGCTTGCATCTAAGTCACAAATGATAAAAATGACTAAAAATTTTACCCCAGTCAAATACAGTGTTTCTGAGACAAAAACGTTAAACACTTGTGACAGATCGAATTAGCCAAATGTGGTACTTACTGAGGTTCATCACGCTTGCTTCCCGGAGGGGTCGGCAGAGACCAACCACAGCATTCAGCTTTTAAATAAGATATAAGATACTGATCCTGTATTCTAAGATAATTGTTGGAGAAGGGCACAGAATAGCTTAAATTGATATGTTAATAATATTTTTTAAGTTTTCAGCAGGAGCACCCGTGAATCCCGTGATACAATCCGAAACACCAATATTAATTGGTATTGTTTTTCTTAAGGTAAACAGCACAAGCGAATTAATATTTCCGCGCTCAGCTACTAGATCGATCGCTACGTCTGCGAATATACAGGCGTTTGTTCCTCAGTCAGTGATTCAGTATTGTAACGTAAGGTAATGCTTAATATCGAATCTTTGATTGTTACATTGCAGGCTGTAAAATGCTCTGTACGTGCTGCCGGTGAACGATCGCCTTTACGTAACACTGTTTGCTACATTAAGCCAGGTGTATGTAACAGCCTAGGGCTTTAGTGTAGCGCTTGCCGACGCGAATTGGTGCGGGATGCTATCCGAAGTTACAAAGAGACCAGCGGGCCTACTCGCTTTCTTCGAAGCAAAATTTCGGCCGATTTTAGTTTGCTATTTATAGCGCTATCTATTATTTTTGAAAGTTATATTTATTTCCTAAAAATTTATAATTTTAATGTCAAACCTATTTTGTATGAACGAAATATAGGAAGGAATCAAACGAAAATCGGCCGAATTTCGTTTCAGAGAAAGAGAGTAGGGCCCACAGGGCCACAGAATGTAGGGCCCCAGTTCTTGCCCAAGAACATTCTTTCTTTCTCTGAGTACGAATTAGCCCGCCCCATTCTCTCACGAAATATTGGCGTGAAATAATTGCACTCGTTGCTGTTGTGTTTCGTTCGCTGAGTGATAGTACCGGAGGTCCATCTCCCCCTGAGGAGGGGGGCCTCCCTCCACACAATGCCTACTTCTTCCTCAAAGATCTAACTCCTTCCTCAAGGCCGGCAACATTTCACATAAAAAAGGCTAGAGGCGAAACTTCAAACTGAACGATTATGTTGTAGTTGCCACTACAGTATATTCAAGTAATATACCTACTTGAATTATTATGCTGGTACAGCAGACGCTAGGTGTTTAGTAAGGCAGTTTTCTTTAGATACTTCAAATGTAAAATATTTAGGCTCCCTCGACGTTCTTTAGCTCGAAAATATTGATTCGCTTTCGCGTAATACCTGTAAGACTATTGTGTCGAAAACCTAACTTACTGATAGCGGTTAATTAAGCCTCTAAACGTACTAATTTCGGTAAAACGTGTTTTATGTAAGTAGGTACCTACTTATGTTTCGGAAATCAATTATTCTTATGTTATTAATTAACATGGCGTTATTATTCTGACGTAACATGTTTGAAGTTAATTCCGCCTGAAGTTTTATTACTTTTACAATGGATTTGCAGCGGTTGGCAATGCGGGTTGCAAACCCACCGAGACCTCTAGTGAAGTATTTCTAATTGAGTCTTAGATGTGTACTAGTATTATAATAATATTTAGAATAATAAATCATCTAGGAGCCATAATACAAGCGCGCTGATTAGTTTGGGATTAGAGGGGTGTAAGTTATTTGCTATGAACTAAATCTATTAAAATAACATTATATACAAATAACATTTTAACGGGAAAGTAATTAGTACTTTTATGGGTATCCCAGGTATACCTATTTACATCCTATCGAGTTACTCCAGTACGTTTAGTCCACTCTCGTCCCCTCGACCCCCAACCCCAATAAATAATGTGTCCCTGGACCCCTACAGTGTATTCTAGACCCTCGGGGGTCGAAAGTCGATTTTATTTTCCAGCCAAATTTAAGTTTCTTCTCGACCCCCAAAATACAGTTGCGATAACAAATGATTAACGAAAAGTTGAAAAATAATCTACCTCACGTGGGCATTGAACCCACGACCTCCGCACGACGACATGCGGTCGTACTTCATTATCTTCAAGCTTATTTGAGCGTTTTAACGCAAATACTTAATCAAATATTAAATAATAACAATTTCAAATAAAGAGTTTTACTTTCAGTATGTTATATTATACTTTTTGTTATTTTATAGCTATTTTTAATCGACTTTAAAAAAGGAGGAGGTTCTCAATTCGTCGGGAGTATTTTTTATGTAGGTATGTTCCCTGATTTGTCAAAGGCGGTTGAACTGATTCAGATAATTCTTTTTTTTGTTTGAAATGATGTTCTATTTTATTGGTCGAATTTTCATCAGGTCAGAATCTGATGACAGGATCCTGCAAAATTGAGGGAAATCTTCGAATATTATTGGCATAGTTACCTAAAGCGATTTAGGTATTATTTGCAATAAACTGGGCATTTGTCTTCGGAAAGCATCATTTAGTTAAGTGGAACTGATAATGAGGACCACAGACGGCCACCGCAGAGGCAGGGTATATATCGAGGCTTGGCACCGACTTCAAAAGTATATATGTAAGTTTAATATAACAGTTATCTGTAGGGATTAAATTTAGTTATTCAAGACCACACTTTTACATAGTTCTTTTTATTTATTTTATATTTTTGAAGTTGGTTCTTTATTTGATTTTACAATTTTTGATATTTTAGGTCTTACCTATATACTTACCATATTACATTATAAAAAAGTCCATATTACATTATAAAAATTTCCTAAGTTCGAATCCCAGCTGTGGGCTAAGAGACTTGTTGTTATTTTTTATTTTTCTTAAAGTAATGGTATATTAGATATTAAATTATACTTGAAGTATTCTTTACTTTAATATTGCTCGTTTATTATTTTTTATACTTATAAAATTAATGCCTTTATTCTATTTTGCTTCTATTCTGCACCTTACTGTACTAAAATATTAATTTTAGGTACTTACCGAACTAGGGGTTGAAAGTAGACAAGGTATACCTGTCCTTAGTATGAAAATTCAGTCTCGCCCCCTGGGGGTCGAGTGTGAACTATGTTTGAGGGTTGAGAGGAAACAAATGAACAAATCTTTTTTTAGGGGTCGAGGGGACGAGAGTGGACTAAACGCTCCAGTAGTGGCCGTTAAAAGGGTATTTAAGGCCAGGTATTTAAAATCAAAATCAATCTTCTCTCTCGCCAGGGTAATATTATACTGTACTCTCGCTCTCTCGACGGTACGACGGTAAGGGACGGGTATAACAGCGAAGCGGCGAGAATAGACGCGTTTTATATTTTAAAAAATTGATAGATGTAACAAAAAATAAACGATCGGTTATAATACCTCAAGTTATCTTTGAACTTTATTTTGGTAAATGACTCATATATCAAATCACTTATTTTAAGAATAAATCCTAGAAAAGAAGATAAAATGACACAATAATTATGTAACTTTGTGAATTTATTCTATCGATCCAACTTTATCAAATCGCGTGTCCATCGGGTATATTCACAGAATAAAAGCCTCAACAATATTTCATAATTTTGGCAGATTTTAATTTTACTGTTTACAACTTAAAAAATTTATTCTATAAACGTGTTTTGTTAATTTTTTACTAACACCTAGCCTTAATTAAAATCTGTCATCAAGCGCTCGGCGTTCAATTCCTAGTCGGGCAAAGTGTGTTTCGGATTTTTCGATGCATAGCCCGGGCTTGTGATCACCAACCCGCATTTGGCAAGGGCGGTAATTTTTTTTTATATTAGAAGGAGGCAAACGAGCAGGCGGATCACCTAATGGAGAGCAATCACTGCCGCCCATGGACACCCACTAGAGGAGTCGCAGATGCGTTGCCGACCTTTAAGAAAGGAATAGGGTTAAGGAAGGAATAGGAGTTATGAGGGGATAATTAAGCCTATAATACCCAACGATTGTGGCGATGACTTGATTTCAATGAGGACAGTGTACAGGCTGCACTTCACTTTTAATTTGACGTTCCAATTATGTTCATCACGATTTTAAGGCTAACTAATTATCCTTTTTCCTTGGTAGTCTTATACAATGTGATGGGGGTCGTACTGCTAACCTGTTAAGGCTAAGTACTACATCTAAATCATCGACAAAAAAAATAATATGGACTTAAAAAAAGTGATTTTAAATCACAAAATAATTAAGTAATGATTTTTTTGCTCACCAAAATAATCTCAAACATACGAAACAAAGTAATTTATTAGTTAGCCAGTGTCATTAGCTACCGTTTGCCATTTTTTCATGTTTCTCCGACGTATGAAACCTTTGATATCGTGTATAAAGTAAAAATGGTCATAAATTATAGGGGGAGGGGGTAGGACCCCCCATATCATTTTTTTGTCGATGAATTTAGATGTAGTACTTAGGCTTAACGGGTTAGAAGTACCACCCCTATCACATTGTATATGCACGTCGGAGATGCATGATCGCAGATGAATTAGAAAATACAGTATTATGCAAGCCCCTCTCGACCGTCGGACGAAGTCAACCAAATTGACGTCCAGCAATTTATACCAGTTACGTCATTCCACTTCGTTACTGTGATTGGATTGTCTCCTATTGTTACATCTTGTCCGCGTCATTAGGGAGATTTGTTTGTTTGGTTTTCACTTCGTTTTCTCAAGCCGTTCTGTGAAAAATAACCATGAAAATTTGCCAATTGCAATAATTATTGATACATTATTGAAATAGCACATAGCGCTTCTATCACATTACATTCTTACATAGATTCGAGACTATTATCCCCAAAGGGTTAGTCAGAGACTAGACAATGAAGACCACAGAAGCAGTTCACTGCCATAGTCCGCGTTTCACCAAATTGCAACTGCACATGTGCTCAGCGTGATAATAGGTGGTGAGCCCAAACCGCTCTATGCTGCTGGATGTATGTGCAATCTATAGTCCGTTAGCGCTATTGATACATAATTGCAATTGCGCTTCTGATAAATGTGTGATATCCTTTCGATCAAACTAATCGACAGAAGTCTTTTTTTTACACACAAGTCAATTATCTGCTTAATGAATAAATCATCGTAATCCTAACTAATATTATAACCTCAAAAGTGAGTTTGTTTATTTGTTTGTTACATTTTAACGCTTATATCGCTAAACCAATTATGATGAATGACCACTCGTAATATTTTCAAATCGTAGTTCTATCGCAATTCGCACTATTGTGTAGGTAGTATGGCTATCCGAGAATCAACCACGCCCGAAGACTCTATTTAAACTAAGAGTTATGTTCTTGATTGTATGGTTTAATTATCTTAAACGAAACAACAGCAATAGTCAGCGTATTATGAGTTATATTGAAATTGTCAAGTTTAAAACTTTACTGATAGATAGTACCTAAAGCTCGTTTACACTCACATAGTTTCTGTCGGTGCCACGTTTGTTTTATGTTTTTCTTGTTTATGGTCCATCTACGCTGTTGGGTAGCCGGCAAATAGGCAGGGAACGGACGGTACCGTCTGCCTGATGGCAAGAGTACTATTACTGTACGAATTGTTAGTGCCTCTTGCGCAGTATTTAATTTGCGGTTTGTACAAAACATAAAATAAATGCAGCATATGCTCTTTGAATGACACGTTAATATTTCGATATCAAAAGAATAATGGGTTCAAATCAAAAATAAAAATTAAACCCATTACGTTACGATACATTTTTTACAACCGAATGTAATCACTCGGATTACGGAACGACGAAAAACAGCGCTGTTTCGTTATGTAGCGGATTGACTTTTGCCAGAACGGCAAGTATTATACATAAAATCCATTGCAGTAAAACAACTTCATATGAAATCTCGATTGGCCAACACTACGGTTTTTCGGGACATATTATTTTTATTATTGTTATTATATGTACGTAATAATTAAATAAATAAATAATAATAAATACAGTAGATCGATTTCGTAAACTCATTTCGAACCTTAAAAAGCAGAATCCGCAGAACTTGATAACGCCGGGAGCCGGAGTGCTTCACCGAAGAACCCAGTGCCGTTGGTGAAATGAACTAAGTCAAGTTAGATGTGTCATGGGAGCATGGACATATTCTACCTCGCTAGCGAAAGTCTGTCAAATAAACATGTCATCTGAGTGAATTCGAATTCGTGTTCAGTTCAGTCAATCGCGAGAGCCACCTTAATTTTATGTAATTCACAAACTAATAATATAAAATGATGGCGTGTCTAAAATTTCTAAGTATCTACTTACGTCTGTAAAATCTTGTATAGTATTCCGCAACGCAGAAACTATTTGCCTTTATATCACGATGACACTGGTATGTCAATCGATAAAGCCAAAAAGATTGATGTTATTATTGTATGGATTGAAGAAAAGACACGGGATAATTACTAACCTTGATTAAAAAAATAGGTACGCAAAAAAGTTGGTAATACTTTTTTTTTTGTAATTTTATTATGTGAATGAACCCTTCTAATGAAATGACGCGTAGGTTTCTCTATTCAATAAAAATGGCGTAGTTGGAATACTGCTTAACATATATTTGTACTGTAGCCTGTGCGCCAAATGTAAAGCCAGATTGTAGAACTGATTACAATGTAGGGTAACTATGATGACGATGCGATGGCGGACTGAAAACAGTATCGTTAAAGTAATAATATTACTTAACAGTTTGTAAAGGTCAATTTGTCAAGTTATTACAATCTGTGTGGTGGCGGTTCATTATTCTATCCTATACCAACCTATCTCGTAAAAGGCGACTATCGGACTGAAGACTGCAATATATCTAACGACATAAAACAGCGATGGGCCACCTATCACACTGAACACTATGCAGTTGTTGTTTAGTAAAACGTGAATTGACTGTGGCATGGCAGTGCATTGGTGTTGCCAGGGTAATTCTACTGTGGTATTGCCTAGTATCTGACTAACGGACTTCTTGGCGGGAAAGTGAAGCGTCATGTCTGTAGTTTTGTATTATTTTCTAAAATTTGTGTATTGTCGAATATTAATGTGAAATAATGGTGGATGTGCATGAGTGTTGGCAAATAAAACAAAACAGTGCAACATCACTTTTCAAGTTCTCTCAAGAAGTCCGTGTGAGATTCAGTAAAGCCCCACATCTTTACTGGAACTCAAGTGATTTAGGGAGAATATCATTTAGCTTATTATTATCACTCATTATCATCTTATAAGCATAATAAATGAACTCTATTATTTCCACTGAAGGACTAGTATCCATGGTGAAGAAACAAATCATCAAAAAAAATCATCTGACTAACGCGTAGGGGATAATCGTCGTAAGTGGATGTATGTATGTTAAGTTATTTAAACAAAAACAAATAGATTGGGCGCATTGACGTAAAAACCCGATTAAAATCTCAGTACAACGCCTGTTTAACCCACTTTAGCTATTATTGTGTGTTGTTATTGTCGCTTTCATTCAAATTAGTGCAAACAAGATGAAACTGACAGCACCTGATGACGGTAACGTAATTCTTACAAACTCAATGGCCCCGATATTATTATGGGATGAAAATTTTCCATGCTGGAAAACAAACCTAGTGTGTCGAGTGAGAGCGTTCTCGCCGTAATGTATTCGTTCGCATAACATTACTGAAATGATTGTCATGCTTGATTTTGCATTATCGTTCGTGTATAACTATTTGTTATTTTTAATTCAATTTAAACACTCTGCTAAATATGCCAAAACGCTTTAGGAATAAAAATTATTGGTATACAAACAACTATACATCCTGCAATATTTGCTATAATCATTATCCTCGGCGGTAGTGTATATATTCTCTGTCCTCGGGCTCTTACATCTATAAAGGACTAGCGGTCCGCCCGCGACTTGGTCCGTGTAAACACTTGACAATTACGATTACGAAGTGATGCCGTCCGGGTTTACATTCGTGGCAATTGGTTTTTTTTCATATTTATATAGATGATGCAAGCAATCCATAAAAGGTTTGACATTTACTTAAACGGTTAGTAAGGCCTTTAACGGAAAGACAGCAACATCCATCCGCAATGGTATCTTGGCGACAATTTTTAAATTGGTACACAATTGACAGAGAAATCAATGTACAGTCAAGGTCAAAGATATAAATACAAGTATCATGATAGATAACAGTATCTCTATACTTCTTAATGCAAATAAATACATAGACCATGGGCATTAATATATAAGCAATCAGAAACACTTTATGTACCTATTCGCTATAAGGTAGATTCATTTTTATACATGAAGTCGACTATTATTATTATCAACTTACAGCTTCGAAATTTGAGTTTTGACAATAACCCAAAAGAGTGCCTACCTGTCAATGATGTTTGTCCCTTTCGTTTTACGTAGGTAATAATCAGTCACGCAAAAAAAAAAAAAGTAATTACCGACTTGTTTTTAAGTAAGGCTAAGCGCACACTACGAATTCAAATCATTACGATTTATAACTGCGAAATATAATACCGGTACAAAAGGTGAAAGGTTTATTTAAATGACTAGGTTCGTTTATTTGTTGCGTGAACTTTTCGCAATCGTGTATTATTCAACAAATTTAAAAATAAAATTCTTTCTTCGAATAATCCAAATTAATGTTTACTTAACATTATCATCATTTACATAACTCCAGTCCAGTGTCTACAAACAATTAAAATAATCAATATCGGTCCCGCATCGAGTTTACCATGCTCGAACATATTGTCTCCTACGTACCCGCAGTAGTTCGGCACTTTTGATTGTTTACATATTTTTTTATCATGTGGGTATATATATTTGTGAATAAGTAGTTGTCTTTAGGTTAATGAGATGATACATATTATTGCACTTGTCTGTTTACCAACTAATGTTTTAATTGTTGTATACTTATTTTTGTAGTTTTGCATGTTTCCGTATCCTATAGTCATTAAGAAAGTTACATTTTGTAGCAAATTGTGGTGGTGTATATATTTTTGACCTTGATTGTACATACATAAAAAAATCATAAGTACAGTGGAACAAACCTCCTCCTTTTTTGAAGTCGGTTAAAAATTTTAACATCTATTGGTGAACTAAGGTTTTATTCTCCCGCTAGCTTAGAGCAGTTGGTTTAATGCTTAAGGGTGGATTCGTAATAAGGTCTTATACCTAGATTAAACGCCGAATTTGTATAGACTAATCTCGAAGTAAACGGGTCGGGCGCGGATTCCCTAAATCGCAATTCGTCTGAGTAGCTAAATTACCAGTTTCTCATTTCGTACACATCGCAAATCGTCTTAGTCGCAGTTTGGTCGAATCCACTCTAAGCCCACTACTTGTACTATTATTATTCTAGGGTAATATTTGATCTGTCACCAAATATCTCTCGGTCTTGAATAAAAAATGGAAAATAAATTAATATTCTTAACGCTCATTACAATAGTCTAGCTAGACTCTAGCCTATTAAGGCATAGCTAGATCTGTTTATGCTAGATTAGATAACAGATAAAGATATTTGAATAGTTTTTCGTTGTGTTATCAGTTATCATTAAGTGGGGCCGGTCGACTGTTCCGTGAACTAACTGTGTCCGAGTAGATAATTTAAACAGAAACTTCAGCATATTTCTAAATTCCCTTGTGAACTATCAGCCTTTTAAAGTCCCATTGCTGTTATAGTTATCACACTTGGATCATCGTTTAATTTGGTCAATAGCAAATCCATACACACTTCTATAATAAATACTTTTTTAATAACTTTTTAAAGATCTTTAATCGCTGCTTCTTATTTGTCGTCCTCGTCCGCGTAAACACACTTAACACATGTGATCACAAAGTTATACTTATTGAAATATTCTGTTAACATATTTCTGTCAGCAGGGAAAGGGAAGACTGACCATTTATTTTTTAACTCAAAACGGGACATGGGTCTATGTACACCTGTTAGCAGGTTAACAATGATAATTTAGAAAAAGTGTAACAATACAATTAGTATTCACTATATTTAAATTATTTATATTTATTTTTAATGTACAAATAAAAATTTATAACCTGACGATAACGAAACTTTGAAAAATTTAACACCTTAGGCACAGTAAATATATAAGCTAAAGGCAGTACCGAAACTAGGCCTTTTTTTGAGATATATACGGACGTGCCAATTGAGCGTTAGGGTTGTCCTCTTTTTTTGCTGCTACGACATGTTCGAAAAACTTTATTATTAAATATAGTATAAACATTCTCATTCTAATGAATAGTTTTTAGAATAGCTTGGGAATCGAATACACGTCCGCCCCACAACATTTCGACAGGTCTAATAATCACACACTATGCAGATACGGTAAGATATCTTTATCTGAGCGTATATTTTTCAATATCGCTCTCTATATAATTCATATGAACCAACACACACAGCTCAGATAATTTATATTTTATCGTAAAGTATCTGTGGGCGGGCACCGAAGGCGACTGCTAGAAGCCGTAAGTAACTTCAAGGGCTGGTCAGGTCAAGTGTTTTAAACATGACAAAAATTACAAAAAAGAAATTCGTGCTTTTTAATTTTTAATTAAAAAATTCATTTTGCTAATTTAATTGGATAGTTCTTGAGTATCTAATTTATTTTGAAGCAATAACATAAGAACAATACGCACATTTCGTAATAGGAAAATAAATGGGTCTCATTGCAAACTAACGTAGGTACTTATCGCCCGGCTGACGCGGACGGGTCAACAGACGGTTAGGTCAACGACCGGCCGATGCCCGCGCGTTTTTATAGTTATTTTTATTTATTTAGTTATGGTACAGCAACAGAATACAAATTACAACAAACACATAAAAACAATATCAAATACATATAGGCTAAATTTGAACTCCGATTATAGCTGAACACAGAATTTTCTCAGTGAAGTGAAGTTCTTAGTTACAGTTTTACATACAAAAAAAAAACGACAGTGATACAAAAAGAAAGAAAAAATTAAACATAATATTACCTACTAACAAAAATTAAAAAAAAAAGTTTTTATGACAATAAAAAATGTATAATAATTAAAACTACACAAAAACCGTAACAAAAACAAAAAGAGGCACGAGGCGTTGTAAATAATGGTTATTTTTAATTGTTTTTAATTTCTCTTTCTTATGTTATTGCTTTAAAATATATTAGATACTCAAAGACAATCTAATTAAAATACACAAAATTAGTTATTTAATTAAAAATGAAAAAAGCATTAATTTATTTTTCGTCATTTTCGTCATGTTTAAAACACTTGACCTGATCAGCCCTTGAAGTTTCTTGCGGTTTCTAGCAGTCGCCTTATATAAAAAGATGGTGAGAATATTATCTGCGTATACAAATATATCTGCAGATAACAAGTTGCTGTAAAGTTTCGGAAATAGGTTGAAAATTTTGTTATCTGATAGATCCTGGAAGATGATAAATTCGCCTCGGTCCTTTTTTGGCCTTTGTATGGCGTTCTATCCAAATTCTTCGCGTTTTATTACGTGAAGCAAGACTTTCATCAAATTAAAAATCAGAATCATCTTCTGACAAACTGTCTAATAAATCCAGAAGCAATAAATGCGTTTTTTCCGTAAAACGCGAACTCATTGTAACACTCTGTATAAACAATCCTTACCAAAACACAAATCTATAAGTACTCAGTCTGAAGGATTCCGATTCCGAGTGAATGTATCGTCTCGTATACCTATATTAAGGTATCTGTTTATTGTGCGATGCTTTCAGATAATAAGATTTTATACGCAGATAAAATATTACCGTATCTGCGTAGTGTGTTGCCAATACCTAGGTGGCGAAGTGAAGTGGTCAACGGAGCCGCCTGGATTGCGCAGAACGTGTGTTCGATTCCCCTGCTTGACGTACCAAGTAATTTTTTTCTAAACGTATCGTTATTTTCGAGTTTATTTTGAGCGTTATTAACTCAAAAAATCAAACATTACGAATCTATAAACCAGTCTTCTTATTTTAACTGAATGTTTAAAATATTGTAAAAGGTTTTCATTCAGATCTCCTAAGATGTAAATTTTAAGAGGTTTGATTTGACAATAAGTCAAAAAGCGTTACAAAATTTAGTCAGGCTCAGGTCTACAGGTCTTTGGGTTCAGGTCTAACCAATACTTTAGTGGTGGAGTGGTAAACGTAGCCGCCCGGATTGCGGAGGTAGTGGGTTCGATTACTACTTAAGTCATTTTTTTGTAACGTAGTTTAAAATCAATGTAAATTCATCAAATACTTCTCTATCCCTATTACAGTAAATATGTCCTTTTTAATTAATACATCAGTTCTTTTTGAATATAATATATTCAACATATTATGTTCCCATGCAGTTACTTTTCTTAAATCTGCCCAATAAACATCTCCATTGCTTTAGTAAGAAACCAATTTCACTGTACAAGAAAACTACCATAGCTTCGGAAAACGGGACTATTTTGCGTCCCGGAGTTTTGTTTGGGGACAACGGGACGGACAGGTACCTAATCGGAAAAAGGGACAGTCCCGTTCAAAACGGGACGTATGGTCACTATGAGCAACAATTTGAAAGAAGTTCTTAGTATCAAAACTGAAAAAGACTTTCCACAGGAACCCACGACCTTTTGTAATCCGTGCGACAACTCTTTCTTGTGACCTCGAAGGCAGTTAAAAGTTTTGAAAAAAGTTAAAGTATGGTTTTAAAAAACTACTTATACCTTTATTTTGACGGAAACATCATCACGCGCCGTATGAACACGCAGGCACACGTCATGTTAGTCTTCTGTCGTGCACCAGTACGTGCCGGGAATCGAACCCACGGACTTATGAAGAAACAATACGTCGGAGTGGCATGCTAAATACTCATACAAAACACAGAAAAACGACGTTTCGTAGTCCCCTGTTTCCTCCTTCAGAACTGGACCAATTTTTAATAGATTAATGTTTTATATTTTAGCGTTTTATTAACGCTTAAATATACTTAAGTAAAATTTTGCACACTGAAAAAAGACGACAACCTCAGGCGGGAATCGAACCACGCACCTTCCGCATTCCGGGCGGCTGCCTTAACCACTTGGCTACCGAGGTCTGGCTTTCAACCGTCGACATTTGTCAGTGCTTGATGCTTATGTTTTCAGTCAACATTGCTTCATCAAATCTTAGAAGTTTTCACCTCTGAGATCCGAAATCAGTCATCTTAACCTTAAGTATATTTAAGCGTTAATAAAACGCTAAAAATAAAACATTAATCTATAAACGCAGCTTCATCTTAACCGAATGTTCAAATATTTGTAAAAATATTTCTTTCGGGACTGAGACTGTCTGTTCCAATTGGTAACCGAGCCTACACGGCTTCCAGATGTGGAGGGCGATACACCTACCTTATTGGACATTTTGCTGACCTTGCACCCAGACGGCTATCATGTTTCTGTTGATGCACCATTAGGCTCATCAGACCACTGTCTGATTCGTAGCACTGTGCCTCTCACAGAAACTTCAAAAACGTCGAGTCTGGCATTATAGGTCAGTGCACTGGGATGGGATGCGAAGTTTCTTTGCGTCCTACCCATGGTGGCGAGTTTGCTTCTCGCTGGATGATCTTGATGTCGCCGCTGACTTTGTCGTTGATGTGATACTCCAGGGAATGGATTTTTTCAATCCAAACTCTGTGGTTCCCATCGGCGGCAGTTCCCAACCATGGTTCGGTCATTGCTGCAAAATAGCGTCTTGCCAAAAGCGACAACATTACCAAGCTTGGGCTAATGCGGTGTCATCAAAGGATCCAAACACCAGTGCGTTCAGAAAGGAACTTTGCCAAGGCGAAGTTATCATTCATAAGTGAAATTGGCGAGAGGCTAGTGTGTCTTCCTCCGGGAATGCGTGCGTTCTATGGTCTTTTGCCAAAGCTATCTTAGGGAACTTTCATCATACGGGCTTCCTAAGAAGCCAGCTTTCTTTCTGAACGTAGCATCGAGTAGTAGTCGACGGTTCGTGGTCTGACATGAAGCCCGTGAATGCTAGAGTCCCGCAGGGATGTGTGTTAGCCAAGGACCGGAACCGCTTACCAAATAAGGGGTTTTTGATTGGGTAATTCATAGACTTGTTTTCAATAACCCTATCAATACGGTTAGCATATCGTCGACTTACCGCATCGAAAGGATAACCAAATTGATACAGTTAATTAGGGTAAGTACTAACCGCATCCAAAAACCTTGTTGAAGCTAACCCTATAAAAAGGGTTTTAACGCGCACAAGCGATTCAAGCTTCTACGTGCATTGCATTAGACTTATTATTGCATAACTGTTTACGTGTGTAGCTTTCAACAGAGGCCCCTTCGCGGCGAGCGTGCTGCAAAATATCGCTTACTCGTAAATAAGTTCTTCGCACTGAAGTTAATTTTTTGTGTGACTTGTCAATCAGTTCACGTTAAGACCTGTCGCGCGGTGCTTGCAATGCAGCTTGTTAGATTTTTACAAGATTTTATTTAGTTTCACCTGTCCGTTTGTCATCAAATCTAGCAAATTAAATTTTATCCACTTCCCGGTTACGAATTGAGCTTAAATTTTGCATGCATGTGTAAATCGCGTGACAATGCAATATTATGATGACATGGTGCTGATCTGATGATGGAGCTGGAAGGTGGCCATAGAAACTTCGCAATGAAACGACACAACCTCATCAAGTTTGGGCTCGTTTGAATCGTCTTGACGAATAGCTTGTCTTTCAATGGTAACCAGGGTCTGATGATGGAGCTGGAAGGTGGTCATAGAACTCAGTTAAGAAACGACGAAACCCCATCGACTCTCGGCTCGTTTTATTCGTCTTGACGAGTACTTTGGTGCTAGATGGTAACCAGGGTCTGATGATGAAGCTGGGAGATGGAAATAGGAACTCAGTAATTAAACGACATAACCCCATCGAGCATGGGCTCGTTTGATTCGTCTTGACGAGTACTTTGGTGCTAAATGGTAACCAGGGTCTGATGATGGAGCTGGAAGGTGGCTATAGGAACAAACCATTAAGACGAACAAACGAAAAGTTTGATTCGTCTTAATGGGTGGACCGTTTTGATGGGTGGTGAGTGATGGTGGTTTGATGGATGTGAATAAATATTGGATACACGTTGAGATCAACTAAAAAGTAAAAAATAAATTAAAAGTTAAAAACCTTTTATTTTAATGCGCATAAAGTACTCGTCAAGACGAATTAAACGAGCCCATACTCGATGGAGTTATGTCGTTTAATTACTGAGTTCCATGGCCAACTTGCAGCTTCATTATCAGACCCTGGTTACCTTCTAGCACCAAAGTACTCGTCAAGACGAATCAAACGAGCCCATACTCGATGGAGTTATGTCGTTTAATTACGGAGTTCCATAACCATCTTGCAGCTCCATCATCAGACCCTGGTTACCATGTAGCACCAAAGTACTCGTCATGACGAATCAAACGAGCCGAGACTAGATGAGGTTGCGTCGTTTCTTTACTGAGTTCCTAGGACCACATTCCAGCTTCATCATCAGATCAGACCCTGGTAACCATCTAAAAACAAAGTACTCGTTAAGACGAATGAAACGAGCCGAAACTCGATGGGGTTGCGTTGTTTCATTACAGAGTTTCTATGACCACCTTCCAGCTCCATCATCAAACTCTGGTTACCATTGAAAGACAAATTACTCGTCAAGACGATTCAAACGAGCCCAAACTCGATGAGATTGTGTTGTTTCATTGCGAAGTTCCTATGACCACCTTCCAGCTTCCAGCTTCCTTAGCGCCATGTCATCATAATATTGCATTGTCACGCGATTTACACATGTATGCAAAATTTCAACTCAATCGGTAACCGGGAAGTGAATCAAAATTAAGTTCCAAGATTTCACCCAAACAAACATGCATTGCAAGTTAAATAAAAAACTTGTATAGTAATACCATAGACAAATACCGTTTCGGCGCGGTTGTATGAAGCTTTCATGTGACAACTGCGGGCGGCGGCGGCGGACTGCAGTCCGCCGCCCGCAACGGCCGCAACCCGCCGCCCGCTGTGCGCGAAAACGAGATAGGAGACAATAGGGTAACCTTATTAGTTGATAATCGCTTAAAATTACCGTTACAAATACCCTATTTGATTTGGTAAGTGCATTGGAAGCAGTTAACCTTATTCAAAAAAGTTACCTTTATTTACCGTTAAAGTTACCTTTTACGAAAGACTAACCCTATCAATAGGGAAACCCTATCATCATCATCATCATATTTATTTTTTTTTCATATAAAATATCACATATAAACAGAACAGATATATTCTTATAGATAAAACATATTATTAAATTTTAGCCCGAACTAGGAAAATCCTGTATATCAGGCGACCATAATGCTAGTAAGTACTTATATTGAAAGAAAAAAATAAATTTAAATAAATAAAAACACAATTCATCACTTAAAATTAAATCCACATAGTATGTATCTAATTAAAGTTTTAACAATTTAAATGGATTTACAAAAGCTTTATAAACTATAATAGTACCTAATTCTAATCCCAACTTATATAAAATAATTATAAATTAGAAACCTTATTTTAATACCACAAGTAACTTCTCTGTATCTTCATAGGACATGGGTTGCAAAATATTTTTCACTTTGTTCTTACAGTTGGTATAAGTGAGAGGAAATATGTCACCGATTTTATTTAATCGGTTGTAGAGAAAAGGACCTAAGAAAAAATAGAACCTTTCTGTAAAAGAATATTTGATGCGTACTTTTTGAGTACATACGATATCTTTCCGTCTTTTCATTGTTAATTCAGTGCTAAATGGAAGAGCTGCGTGCTGTTTTAAAACTATGTGCATTATAAATAATTTTAGGTTAGTAGGAAAGAGATAGGGACGGCAAGTCGACACCTTGAGGATCGCTCGCTGAGCTCTTTCTGTTGTTAGTAATAAGGTTTTATTTACACCACCCCAAGTAGTAATGCAGTAGGTTAATATTGATTCACAAAGAGCAAAATAAACTTGTTTTATTATAGCTGAATCTGCAATATGTCGTATCTTTTTAAATACAAATATTAACTTACGCAACCTGTTATTGAAAGCAATAATATCGTTCGGTAACCTTTTGATGGGGTTTCCCTAACAATCGGCTTAACCAAAAAAAGGGGTTTTCCGGTCCCTGGTGTTAGCCCCTACTCTGTTTCTTCTGCATATCAATGACATGTTGCATAACAACAGCATTCATTGCTACGCGGACGACATCATGGGAGTAACGCTCTACACCAGACGAGCTGATATTTCTCTGGAAAGCACCATCGAGAGCCGGAATAAACATGTGACTCACACCAAGAACATGTCTCGAATTAGGGCCGACATAACCTAGTCCACTTTAACCCCTCCACAAGTTTGCGCATTTACCGTGAAAAAACATCCTTTCGTCGTTACTCTGAACTTTGAGGCAGGTCTCCGTGATACCAATCCGACTATTGGAATCCTTGGCGTCGATATTTTGAGTGACGTTCAGTTTCGAGGTCATTTGGAAGGTAAAGCTAAATTTGCAAATAAAAAAAATATTAAATTGAATTATTAAATCATTGGAGTGCGATGACGATAAAATCGTACGTTGTAGGGTACAAGTACATTCATTACAATTTTTTCCCCAGTATAGTACCGGTGACGCGACGTCACGGTTGAGAACTCAGGAGATAAAAATTTGGTAACGCTACGAAATTTGCCTGGTTTGCAACTAAGAGCATAGGCCGAGGTTACCGGTAACGACTACTGCAAACGCGGAGCCTAATATTGCCGTAATTTTAAGTTATTACAACAGTACCGAAAGTACCGAATTTCCCGGGAAACGAATTCTCAGTACCGGTACTGCGTAAAAAGTCAATTTCCCGGGAAATACCGGGAAAAATCGGTACCGGGAATTCCCGGGAGCATGCCCTAGCATCTACCAACCGCCGTTCGTTTTGATACCGATCGAACAGTATCTGCCTAGCCGTAAGATAGCTGTCCTCCGCTACTGGCAGGTGAGCCACTAACTCTAACAGAATAAGTCTGTTACAAAGCATACTCCATAAATTGTTCCGACAACAAATGATTTCACTTACCTAAACAAAATAGGTAGTCTAAAATGTGGTAATTGCATATAACAATTTACAACATTCTTAAAGTGACTGACTCAAAAACCGATTCAATGTTGGAATTAATGAGGCATTGATTGAGTGCGTTTTCAATGACCAACCAATACAAACCCGTCAGGCACTACCAAAAACAATCAATGATTACATACCATGTAATTAAATGTAATTACAAAGCTTATAAAATGTAATTAACTAATTATAAGCTATTTAGGTGGATATATTTATGTTACCTACCTACCCGAACTACAGTGGAACAAACAGGTTACTCGGACTGGCCTCCCCGACAGCACCCAACAGTTTCAAGTAACCTGCTGGTTCGCTACCTACTCAGCAGGCCGTGTCGTGGTTGATTCCACTACGCTCTACTACCAAAATGATCCAAACAGACCATGGACCACCAGATCACTGATCATGGCCTGCTTGGAACTAGCTGCGATTCGCAGCGTCAATGTTTTAACTAACCTTAATAAAAAGCTTAAATACTAAACTCACCGAATGCGAAGATGGTTGAACCGCCTTGCAACCTGAGGAGAGGACAGAGGCATGGGTGGGAAGGAAAGGATGGTCGCTGCCCAGCTGCCGTGATGCGGTGTGGCGCCTGCCTCGTGGTAGCGTACCTCGCCTGCCGAATCCTCGTAGGCCAGTCCAAATCACACACGCACACATCCGTTGCACCCCGGCCAATTACACATGGTAGCCTCCGCAGGCTGTTCGCAAGGCGATTAGTACGATATAAGCCGATTAACTGTTAATTCACCGCGAATGCACGTGGGCATGTACCGACACACCGAACTGAAGTCACAACAACGCGACGCGATTTCTGCCGTCAGAAATATAAACGCGTACAACCCGCGGTTGTTTTACACCATATAATGAGGTCTGAGCTGTCCCGTACCGTGGTAAAATCAAAATCAGCACCGTAACTTAGCAGACCTCCGCCATTACGTGTTATTCCGAAAACCGACCGATACCGAAGTGAACTGACATACGAATGTCAATGTCACCGCCATGACACTTTTATTATCCTACCCTGTTCATTGCTGGTTTTAAACACTCACCATGGCACTAAACCCACGATGCGGCGTGGTCCTCGCCTTCCTCGGATTTTCCGTTCTATTCATCTTCAGACTAATAGACGTCCCATTGCTAATCACAGGCCTCCCCCATGGGCAACATTGCATCGCGAGTTTGGGCTATACCCCAACACGTAGATAATTTGTACAAAATGGCTGAAGTGTTTCTAAATTAGCGTGGACAAAGACGAGGGCGGGCCGCTAGTTTTCCATAAAGTTTGCCTGAGCGAGTATGTTTGGTCTAGTAGAAGTACATCCCCTCTCCTTAATTCACTAAGTTTTGTACTGGCACCTCGAGACCAACCTTTAGGTTATGCAAGAAGTGCCAGACGTCCCTGCGCCAGTAGAACACTTGCGCAGGAGACCATCTGCGTAAGATCTTGACGCCAAATCAGTGCCCGCCGAAGCGCGCTCTTCATTCGGTACTCATAAGACTAGTGTCTCGGGAGAGTCTCCCCGTGAACACGTGTAGTTCACTGCCTATTGTCCAGATAGGTAACCGGAGCTGTCGAGCTCGCTCACTTCTCGTTGCACGAAGGGCACAACTCGCAGTTGCCACTGCTAGGGTCGTCGACTGTAAAGTCGACTCTCAAGTGTCCACCTTGGTCGCGGAGTAGTAAGCACACTCACTTTTCGGAACCCATCCGGGCGCCTAGCCAGTTCCCACGTCCTACACGGCTGGCTGGACCGGAGGCTACGGCATCTAGGGGGCCGCCTCTACTAGTTCTCCAGACTAGTATCGGAGATGTAAACACCAATGTCCAATGAGAACCACCGGACAAAGCTGCCAACTATAAGGGAAACTCACGTTCCCCGCAGGACTTTTCGCTTCTGGCCCCTTAGAGACCGCTACTAGGCCTCGCTCGCTGTGCGCGAGTTTGGAAGTCCTGGCACACAATACCAGGACAAACGAACATTCCCAAGCTCTACAGCTAACCACAAGCCACTACGAGTCCAACCCACGTCCTGATCCCGCCGGAGGCGCCGGTTAAGGCGCAACCAGCGGGGGGCATGCACCGGAACCCCGTAGTACCCCTGAAAACACAGCCGAACCCGTAGTTCCAGCTGCGATACCCTATCTATCAGTAGATAGGGAATACTAGTAGAAGTACAGTGCATATCTAGTTTACATACATATACATATAATCACGACTATTGTCAGGGGGGTGTCACTCCGCAGTTTAGGTACGTACGTTCGTTTGGCCGGCGCGCCTCCAAGGCAGGCCGCCTAGGCGTATAGCAGTAAAAGTGGCCGCTCGCGACGCACCGAACATGTCGCGCGTCGTCGCTTATCTCGTCATCCCTGCGCGAGCGCGTAAACCCTACGTTCCGTGACGTCATGACGTCAAATCGATATCGAGTCAGCGTTGCGACCACGATAATTTTCAATTTCGCGTGAAAGTCGTTAGAGAGTTAACCTTCTGTACGTAGTATTATTAGTTATTCTGTGCTATTATCCCCGAAGGGTTAGTCAGTGACTAGGCAATGAGGACCGCAAAAGCAGTCACTTTTCACCAAATAGCGACATGGGCTCAGTGTGACAGGTGAGCCCATTGCTGTTCCACTCCATGCTGTTGGAATATTATGTGCAGTCTTTAATCCGTTAGTCGCCTTTTACAACACCCAAGGGAAGAAAGAGGGTGGTAGACTTCTTTCTCCGCTATGCGACACGGTTGTAATATCTAGTTCGGTTATTTTAAATTTCATTTTAATTATGGGGATCCTGCGCGAAATTGTGAAAATTTACGTTTTTTAAAGTTACTTGTACTATGAGCTGAATTAGTTAAATACATTAAAAAAGCGTACGTAAGTTAGCCTGATCATTGCACATGAATCTAATGACTCCTAAAAACATTTTTTTTCCACAACTTTCTTAATTTTACGCATGAAACAATAATTCTTACATGAAAATATTTGTATTGACATTCCGCAGGTCACCCCCATCTTAAAAAAGTAAATTTTAATTTTAACACAAGCGCATGATGGTTCGTAGAATAAAAACAATGCTCTAATCAAATTACTAGGTCTGAAACTTAAAAGCAGAATTGTTCTAATTTTAAATATCAATATGATTGATTTTGCTTTGTTGTTCATTATGAGATTTATGTCAGTTTTTACGATCGCGCGCACCCCCTTAAATAAGCTCGAGGAGAAGCTCGATGGCGCAACGGCTAGCGCGTTCGGCTTGCGCTCTTGCCCGCTAAGTAACTTTCGTAATGCTGGGTCGCTGGATGGATGACCAAATTTAAAACATTTTGAGCTCGTCCGTGCTTCGGAAGGCACGTAAAGCCGTTGGTCCCGGTTGTCGTCGAAAGATGGCAGTCGGTAAAACCCACCAACCCGCATTGGGCCAGCGTGGTGGGTTATGGCCGAACCTCCCCATGTGATGTTGTCTATGTGGGAAGGCCTGTGCCCAGTTGTGGGACGTTCATAGGCTGATGATTTAAGGGAATCCTGCACAAAATTGTGAAAATTCAGGTATTATTAAGTTACTTGTGCTTACTATGCGCTGAATTAGTTAAATAAATTAAAAAAACTTACATTAGTTAGCCTGATCATTGCACAAGGTCTTGTTGAAATTTGAAACAATTTCTTTGTACAATAACAAACAATACATAAATGTAATGTGACTCCTAAAAACAATTTTTTTCGGTCACTTTCTTAATTTTACGCATGAAACAATAATTCTTACATGAAAATATTTGTACTGATATTCCGCAGAAAGTTAATTTTAATTTTTAAACCAGCGTAATGGTTTTGTACATTTCGCAGAATAATTGCTTTGCTCTAATCAAATTACTAGTTCGCAGAATAATAACATTGCTCTAATCAAATTACTAGGTCTGAAACTTCAAAGCAGAATTGTTCTAATTGTAAATATCAATATGATAGATTTTGCTTTGAAAGACTTTATGTCAGTTTTTGCGATCGCGCGGCATCCCCTTATGCAAAGTAGCGAAGCAATCTCTCTTGTCTTAACGTTCTACTAAACCCTGAAGTTCAAAATACAGGTTTATCTACTATCTATTGTATCGATTCCACATAATAATACCATTGTTACTAAACAAAAAGAAAAAAACGGAACATAATTGTCACTTTTGCGTTGCTGTATCTAATGATAATGAGACTCTTATCAATTAGCCTTTGCATGGAAGTAACAGCTAGGCGGTATTTTTTGAGTTGTTGATCTAATTCTGTGGTCGCAAAATTACTGTGAGATTACTAATTTTGGCACAGTAAATTTTTTTGGGACCCTTTAATCATCAATCAAAGACCTTAAAATCGCACAATTTTCAAATGAGGACTTTTACATACTTACTTAATTGATTCGCTTACTTGCAATTGTACCTAAGTACTAATATTATTTATTTATTTTAGATAAATAAAGGCATACTTACTTACTTATAAAAATGATTCATTTAAACTTAATCTGATCTAATATAATTCGCTTGTGCTAGAGCCTTTGCATGGAAGTAACAGCTAGGCGATTAACCGGTATTTTTTGAGTTGTTGATCTAATTCTGTGGTGCAAAATTACCGTGAGATTACTAATTTTGGCACAGTAAATTATTTTGGGACCCTTTAATCATCAATCAAAGACCTTAAAAATCGCACAATTTTCAAATTAGGACTTTTACATACTTACTTAATTGATTCGCTTATTTTCAATTGTACCTACTAGTTAATAATATTTATTATTTTATAAAAATGATTCATTCAAACTTAATCTGATCTAATATAATTTGCTTGTGCTAGGTTCAACTATTGAAACTTGAATAAATCATTAAATGATTAAATTAATATTAAATTTTTATATTTTATGTTTAAATCAAAGAGATTTAAATAGTGTTTAATGTCTTTGGTTTAAATAGATAGATAGATGATAATAAGTAGGATTCCTACATATATCCATCTTCAGGACCCTGGCATAGCGGCTCATGCGAGAAAGCGTAACAAATAAACAAACTAATTTTCGCATTTATATTATTTTAGGTATAGTTAAGTCTAAAGTTAATTAATATACTTTTACGAAGGGTGCGGTGGCATCGTCGACTGCCATCTAGTGGCGGGGTGGGAACAAAAAGTTAATAGATAGTCGTTATGCTTTTCGCTGTCATGATTTGCTAGTTTCGGTTGATATACGTAGGTACCAATATCTTATTTTATTATTGAAGCCTTTTTAGAAATAATTAGTATTTAGGCTCCTCCTTTCTTAATTTACGGATTCATAATTAATTAATTACAGTTCTTTTGTTACCTACAGTAAGTTTTAAGCCTTATGTATTTATTTTAAAGTTGTGATAACGAATACAATTAATTTAACGTAAAACAATTTTCCAATAGGTATTATTTTATAAAACTTATGTGTGGAGGAACGTATACATTTTCCAAAACAGCGCCATCTAGTGTATGTTTGCGAAACTTGTGCAAAGTTGAGTGCAAAGGTAAACGAGTAGCATTCTAGTGTCAGTTCGCGGAACTGAACAAAGTTAAGTACGAAGATGAACATGTAGATGTCGGTAGCAGGTTTTAGTTCGCCGTTTGGTCTCGTTTATTGATATTTTTATTAAAATCCAGGTACAGATGCCTTTATTTTATTACCTACGCGGTAGGCACCTATTTTTTCACATTAATTGTGGTTTCAATTAAATTTTATAACTTAGTTACCGCAGAGCGAGGTTTACAAATTTTTGCCATTTCGGAGGCTTGCTTTGCAAGCAGAGAATCGGTGACTGAAGAATATGTTTCTAACATTGCATATTAGAAATTGTAGATTTGCAGGCCTTTTTCAGCCGAAGCATTTAGTTTTTCGTTCTTGATAATTGGTGATAACGATAAGAGAGCGATCAAAAAGTCCTATTGACGACAAAAAGTTACAATAGCTACAGAAGCGCGAATATAACAGAAGAGGGAATGTATTTTCTATATACCGAATCTTAGACAGATATGGATCGCAATTGTGTTATATTTTTTAATTAAAAGTGTAACTTGTACATTAAATAGTATTATGGTCTTGGACTTTATAAGTCAATATAGGTTACCTACCTAAAGGTTTTTCAAAATAGGAAAATAATTATTTAATAATTAAAATAATTTAAAATTATCAATTTAACATCACAAAACATTGCTATTAACTAATATGTTTAATTAAATAAATCGTATTAAGTCAAAGTTTGATAAGAGCACCACCCACGGAGCAAATTGCTCCGTGAAGAGCACAAACGCCTAAACAAAACAACAAGAACTTTAATATTAATAAGCCCGTCGTGTCGGTGCGTAAAGACTGGTTTGGCCATCGCCACCGGTAATGCAATCAGCCCGTTTGCGCAGGGCAGCTCGCGACGGGCTGCTGAGGGAGCAGCGACCCCACGCACCCGTTTCCTGGAGCACACCCCCCTCATGGGCCGTAATTAACTGTCTGGAGTGGAGAGTTCCAGCTAATTGCCCGACTGGTGAAAGTGAAACTTGTGTATGACGCGACGCGACTTGGTAACAAAACCACCTGCGATTGCGACCAGAGTTGTGTGTCGTTGCGTTCTGACACAGTGACAACAACGACAACTGGTAAACTGGTTATCTTTATCTCTAAACAAGATGGTCAGGTCCTCAGTTGTTGAGGAACCGGATAAAGTGCGCTTCCACCATAGGCCTTATCATCACCTACCTAACATCAGGTTAGATGAAAACCAAGTGCGTTCTCGTATGTGAATAGCCGGGTCCACTCCGGCCCATGGGCTCGCGCGGCAGCTTCGATGTAGTGGCTCGCGAACATGGCCTGCGAGGCAGACTCGAGATGCACCCCCGAAACACAGAGGCGAGCCATCAGAAGTCCCCGAGAACCACCGTTTACCGACAGCCGACGGCTCGACCCCGAGGCACGCTCGGTCGAGGCAACGTGCGCCCGAGGCAGCCCGAGCCACGTCCACACCGGCTGAGGCATTGGCTCGCTAGGCTGCCTCGCGATCGCGACCCGTGCTCGGTCGGTGTGGACGCGGCTAATAATATGAAAAAGGAAGGCGCTACACACTTCTCCACATCCTTAGCCTTAGCCACTCACAGCGTACGACCGTTGTTGGTTGCTGTATGTATCGCCGTTCGGTCATTTATAATAGAATATAGTGTTTTTTTTTATAGCGTAAACGCGGTTGGCTGGAACATATGTCTTCCAAAAGTTCACCTTTGACTTGTATATGGTGTGTATTAATGTAATTTATGTGTAATTGCATTAGAAAACAATGGTGGTACCTACTTAACAACTTAATTGAATACCTACATACAATCTTGCCTATTATCCCCCGAAAGGTCAGTCAGAGACTGCCACAGTGCCACCTTTCACTATATAATTGCACATGTGCTTAGCATGATAGGTGGTGAGCCCATCGCCGCTCTATGCTGTTGGATGTATGTGCAGTTTTTAGTCTTTTACGACACCAAAGGAAGGAGATGAATTGGTTCTAAATTTTAATAAAGAACTTCCACCACACAGCTTGAATTTAATAATTTACTTATATAGGTACTCGTAATTTAATTTCAATTAGCTTGTTATTAGGCTGTGGCCTCTGCCTATCCGTCCGTAAAACAATGATGTATGTATGCTAGAAAATAGAAATGAATAATGAAGCATTCATAATTAACATAATTATGTTTTTAGTGGATTTAATGCTAGCCCACACTCTACATTAATAAGGCAGCTTTCTTCATATAAATAGCAAGAAACGGTAACGTGTATCTTAGCGAACATACCCGAGGCACTACAACGAATGGCCACCCTTAACATAACCTATAGCCGTTATTAATTAATTATTAAAAATGGGTTGTCAGTGTATTTTATTATTTGTTATATTACTTATTATTTTTATATAAGCTTATATTTTTGTACAATTAGCAACTTTTGCTATACAGGCTGATTGTTCAAATTTTTATAATGTCTTACTCTTTTGTGATTCGGAATGTTAAAAATGGCAATCATTAAAACCAGATCTTGTAGGTACTCTTACATTATATGTCGCGTAAAACCGTGTTGCGTAGCGGCGAAAGAATACTACCACCCCCTCTCTTCCCTTGGGTGTCGTAAAAGACGACTAACGGACTGAAGACTGCACATACATCCAACAGCATAGAGCGATGATGGGTTCGCCACCTGTCACGCTGAGCCCACGTGCAGCCGCTATTTGGTGATTGGTAGACGATGATGGTAAAGGACTGCTTTTGCTGTCCTCATTGCCTAATCTCTGACTTCCTTACTTCGGGGATAATAGTCGTGATTATATGTATGTACCTATCTATGTATTATGTCAATATTCATAACCATCAGGACCACGGAACGATGTCAAAAATTTGCATGTTAAATAGTGTAATTAGTTAATACTGCACCATTACTTCTTGGTGCCTTTATTAAAATTGTTATTTGACTTATTCTTATTTTCAAATGGTCCGCCAACCTGAAGTCAGCTTCGCGGAACCACTGTCGATTTTACAAACGCTTAAAGTTTTTGATAAATATCTTTAATACTCTTTATTTTAGGTATATTGATGTTACTAATAAGTTTTTAAATGCAACCATTTTAACTTTCTAAACACATTTCATGTTAACGCCTGTTAATATAGCTTGAGCAATAAATCATATTGACTCAAATTGTCTGAGTAACGTAGGCGCGTACAGTTCATAATTTTTGCAGCCACTCCGAAGTCCCGGGTTCGATTTTCCGAGGGGTCAACTTATTTTTTTGTGGCCTCAGTTAATCGGTGTATATTTTTAATTTTTTTTCCATTGATTAGGTCTAGCCCAATTAATTATAAATACCTACATGAAAATAATAAGTTCAATGCATTGCATTTAATAACTATTATCACAAGCAAATGTAAATGTGAACGACGAAGAAGATACGCCATCGGATCACACTACTAATGACTAGACTACTAGGCTAGGTACTTGCTCTACAATTCAATATCAAAAAAATATTTGAATTTCTTCTTTATTGACAAATAAATTTCCTTTACTGACATCCTACGATAATGCTTCAAGAATATCACAGTATACTGCTTCTCCTAGTGATGGTATATTATTTTCATATACCTATGTAAAAAACTGTTTAAACTTCGCTAATACTGACTACGTCATTTTGTTCTTTTAACTTCACTGGCGGTTTTCTTCCTGTACTATTTTCCATGTTTTAAATAACTTATCCTAACTGTAATAATCAAAACAACGTGACAACAAAATGGATCGTGTGCGCGAACATAAATAAATAAATTGAATCTACCTCCATTTGTATTAATTAAATTATCACGATGCGCCTACAACTTAAGTGATATATTGTATGTCATGATGTATTGCTCAAACTGAATTATCAGGACTTAATATCAAAAATGTTTAGAAAGTTAAAATGGTTGCATTTAATAACTTATTAATAACACCAATATACCTAAAATAAAGAGTATTAAAGTTTGTGAAATCTAAACTTTTAGCGTTTGGAAAATCGGCAGTGGTTCCGCGGAGCTGACGTCAGGTTGGCGGACCATTTGAAAATAAGAATAAGTCAAAATATACAAAGGTACTAGCAATTTTAATAAAGGTACGAAGATATACTGATGCAGTTTTAACTAATTACACTATTTAACATGCAAATTTTTGACATGGTTCCGTGGTTCTGATGTTCATCAATATTCATGTAAAAAGCTCAAGGGGACAATTTTAAGCTAGCTAGCTGTCATCAATGTCATCATTGGCCCTAGCTAGACCCGCAGAGTGCTAATTTACACATTGCATAGTAATTTTTTCAACGTTTCGTTATCTACGTAGTTATATTTCGACTTGGCTTGTTCAATTCACAGAACAGTTAAAATCTATTCCCTTCCGTGGTTCAATTCAACACAATGAATGACATGCTATTACTCCTTGGCTGGTTGCAAGCGGGCGCGGAATAAAAAAACGCTGGCATGTGATTGGGAGCCGGCCAGGAAATCTGCTGGTGACTGCAATCTTACAAACGTCTTACAACCTATTCATTAATGTTTTGTATTTGTATTTGAAAAGAGCAAACAAGATCCTAAGGCTTGACAGGGTCTGTCTGTGGTGTTATGTCGGGTATAATATGTGCTGGAAGGAAATACGGATTTGATAGTTTCTTACTACCTACAACAACGCTGCAGTAATATTATAGAATCATAATTCTAGCATCACAATATGTTATGTGATTACATTATATGTGATAGAAAAATAACTTAAAGAGAAATAATAGAATTATGACAACTTAGGTAGGTACCTAGATAATAAAATTTTAAACACTCAAAAAAGACGACAACCTCAGGCGGGAATCGAACCACGCACCTTCCGCATTCCGGGCGGCTGCCTTAACCACTTGGCTACTGAGGTCTGGCTTTCAACCGTCGAAATTTGTCAGTGCTTGATGCTTATGTTTTTAGTCAACATTGCTTCATCAAATCTTAGAAGTTTTCACCTCTGAGATCCGAAAGAAATATTTTCACAAATATTTGAACATTCGGTTAAGATAAAGCTGCGTTTATAGATTAATGTTTTATATTTTAGCGTTTTATTAACGCTTAAATATACTTAAGTAAAATTTTAAACACTGAAAAAAGACGACAACCTCAGGCGGGAATCGAACCACGCACCTTCCGCATTCCGGGCGGCTGCCTAAACCACTTGGCTACCGAGGTCTGGCTTTCAACCGTCGAAATTTGTCAGTGCTTGATGCTTATGTTTTTAGTCAACATTGCTTCATCAAATCTTAGAAGTTTTCACCTCTGAGATCCGAAAGAAATATTTTTACAAATATTTGAACATTCGGTTAAGATGAAGCTGCGTTTATAGATTAATTTTTATATTTTAGCGTTTTATTAACGCTTAAATATACTTAAGTAAAATTTTAAACACTTCAGGCGGGAATCGAACCACGCACCTTCCGCATTCCGGGCGGCGGCCTTAACCACTTGGCTACCGAGATCTGGCTTTCAACCGTCGATATTTGTCAGTGCTTGATGCTTATGTTTTTAGTATTAAAAAATATTTCTTTCAGATCTCAGAGGTGAAAACTTCTAAGATTTGATGAAGCTATGTTGACTAAAAACATAAGCATCAAGCACTGACAAATTTCGACGGTTGAAAGCCAGACATCGGTAGCCAAGTGGTTAAGGCAGCCGCCCGGAATGCGGAAGGTGCGTGGTTCGATTCCCGCCCGAGGTTGTCGTCTTTTTTCAGTGTTTAAAATTTTCCTTAAGTATATTTAAGCGTTAATAAAACGCTAAAATATAAAACATTAATCTAGATAATAATTTGAATTGAGTGGGATTTTCAAGGTTCAAATCTAATTTTTCTCTTGAATTGAACTGGTATTCATTAATTAAGTACATACTAGATTTACCCACGGCTTTGCTCTCGTTAATGTAGGTTGTGTTAATAAAATTATGTTTGCCGATCGACACAGGATGCTTTCACGTCAAAACGATTAAGTAATTCCTAAATAAAAAACGTTTTCTCAAGCCTTGTGTTGTTGATCCATTTCAAAGTCAAAATATATTTATTCAATAAACTCAATTAATAGTAAGTACTTTGAATCGAAAATTTAATAAAACTGACCATTTTATTAGTGTAATCAATTCTACTCCCGATTCTGAACAAACTAATATCAGGTTTTGAGCAATTTCATGAACAAGATGTATTGTGTCTTATTATCCAATCATTTATTTAATAGTACTTACCTACCTATTTTTGGATATTTGATCTTATTTTGTTACTTGTTTATGTTTACCTGCTTCCTCTGTAATTGAAAATGCAATGTTTCTGTTATATTACTGGATATATAGGTATAGTGTTATTAATAAAACAATATTAGCGGCCTTATGTAAATGTAAAGAATTCTCTCTCTCTCTCTCTCTCTCTTTTGAAGAATACGAATACGAATATCTGATCCAGTAGGGTCAGATCAGCTAGTAAGCTGATTGAATTATTTGTCGAAAAGGTCTAAAGAGAAAATTTGCTTAAATCCACATTTAAAATAATGATTGATAATCAAAACAATCGACAGGCAACTATTGATTTTACGTCGTGGTTGCAGATTTTCAGGATAGGCAATGCTTTATTCCAAATATATTTTTCCCGCCGTTAATAAGCCGCTTTTTGAAGCCAACGTCACTAAGGAAAAAATATACGAACCAATATTTTAGGCCAATCCTTTTTTTGCATTGCATTAATTCGGAGGAAATCCTCAAATGCAATGACTCACTCAGCTAATACGAATATTGGATATTACGTGATATTCTTCGAATGCCAATTTATTTCAAATATAATAAAACAAAACTGCTTCTAGTTTAGGTCTAGAACACGACCAAGTGCTCTGCAGGATTGAGTTATTTATTATTACGAATCGTCCGTTATGCAAGCAGGTCCCTGAAGAAATTCAATTCAATTGAACATAACAAGTCTCGCGTCGCAAATCGAAATACTTTGTGAGACGTTGTTATATTCCAGTACAAAGTGGGATTTTCAGAGCTCTAACGATTCGTTATTATGTTAATTTTTTTTTATTAAATATGGACTTAATAATTTTGTTTGAATCTCGAAATGTATAGGTAATTATTACCGGCCCGCCCGCGACTTCGTCCGTCCGTAGTGAACACCCGTGCTGTTTCCGCATAAATTATTATCTATAAATAAACATTTTTAAATAAAAATAGCATTTTAATTTCCAACTTTTCCCGAGCATTTTCAATTTTTTTTCATGCTTCCTTTGTTCTAATAATCACGACAACCTTTTAGGAATCTCGAAATGTATAGGTAATTAATACCGGCCCGCCCGCGACTTCGTCCGTCCGTCGTGAACACCCGTGCTGCTGGTTCCGCTTATATTATTATAAGTATCTAAAAAATATACATTTTTTTAATAAAAATAGCATTTTAGTTAAGTAGCAACCAACTTTTCCCGAGAGTTTTTAATTTTTTTTTCAAACTTCCTTTGTTCTATTAATTACGACAACCTTTTAGAGCATCTAAGACGAAAACAAACAACAAAAAAACAATTTGCCAAATCGGTAGAGCCGCTCAACTAGTGTTGTAAAAAACTCGAGTTTCCGAGTCTCCATTTTAGGACTCGACTCTCATTACAAGACTCGACTCGTAAAGGCAGACTCCACTGCTCAACGTATTACGAGTCTATCTACTTTCCGAACAAACTCGAGTACCTACTATACTAGTGCTCGAGTCTATTGTGTGCTCGAGTCGGTTCCTGTAACGAGTCACGCTCGAGTCGAAGTTCCTATTGAGCGATCTTTCTTGAGTGTCTTCACGTACTGAGCAGTACTAAAGTGTGATGTGAAGTGGTAATATGGTGTGTAGGCAGCATAGAGTAGAGTACTATATATTATATATGTAATAGAGACCTAACTCAGCCGTGAAAATAGGAAACGACAAAGTGGCGCCCTCCAAGTCCTCCAACAAGGAGATTTGGAACTAATATCGCCGTATACATAGGTACATATATACATATAGGTATCTAGATATCTAGGTATTTACTTGAAAGTAAAGGCCGATTTTCATTCCTCTGTCGATTTAACCAGAGAATTCTGATGTTTTGACTCTGAACTTACAAGTTTTTAGCATATCGCGAACCCTGTTAAATTGAGTTGAGTTCTAAAAATGGACTCGAAGACAGACTCGAGTTTTCTCCAACACTAGCTCAAACTGATGCGCAAACGCAAACACACATTCGTAGTAATTGATTTTTATTTATGTAGACAGCTACGAGGGGCGTTCAAAATATTCTCGGTATGTGGATAAAAACAAACAAGTACGAAAAGTTTGATATTTTTATTTTTCAATATACCCCCCTATGTTCATACACTTATAAGATCGATCAATTATTTTTTTTAATCCCTCATAAAAATATTTTTTATCTTTGGTGTAAAAATGCTCCTCCATGGCCGTCTTCAACGCTTCATCGTCAGAAAATTTATTTCCACGCAGATCCTTTTTAAGATTGGGGAACAAAAAGAAGTCGCTTGGGGCTAAGTCCGGACTATAGGGTGGATGAGTAACAGTTTCAAACCCACATTCAACAATAGCTGCCTTGGCAATATGAGCAGTATGGACAGGGGCGTTGTCATGCAGAAGCAGAACACCTTTGGTTAACTTTCCCCGCCTCTTTTCTTTGATCGCATCTCTTAATTGACGTATAACGTTAGCGTAGTACTGCCCTGTGATATTTACACCTTTTTCTTTATAATCGATAAGCAAAACTCCTTCACAATCCCAAAATATTGTGGCCATGACCTTGCCAGCTGACGGGATTACCTTGAACTTCTTGGGATGAGCTGAACCCTTAATGTGCCACTGCATGGACTCCTGTTTGCTCTCTGGGTCATAATGATGAACCCAGGTTTCATCTCCAGTAACTATTTTTTGCAGCACCTCATCGGGATTTTCACCACACAGGTCGATAAAATCTGAACAGCAAGCCACACGCATATCCTTTTGAAGAAGCGTCAGCATTCGCGGAACCCATCTTGCACTTACTTTTGACATATTAAGATGGTCATGTATAATGTCATGTACGGTACCAATAGAGAGATTGGTTACTTGAGCTATAGATTTTACCTTCACTCGGCCGTCTTCCAATATAAGTTTTTCCACTTTATCAATATTTTCTTGTGAGGTAGCCACTACAGGCCGGCCAGGTCTAGGGTCATCTTCAATACTCTCCCTTCCACGCTTAAATTCGCTTGACCATTTTTGAATAGTAGATAAAGAAGGAGCAGACTCACGGTAAACACAATCCATTTCCTCTTTTATGGTTTTTTGATTTTTACCCTGTTTTGTCAAGAATTTTATGACGGATCGGTGCTCTAATTTCGTTAAAATTGTTAATTCGCTCATGGTGTTCATGTTTGTTCGGCAATTGCAGAAAAACAAAAGAACATCTCGGTTCCAATTTTACTTTTTTTTAATGTCAATGGATGAATCTTAGCGGCCAGTAACAAATATATATATAAAAGAGGTTGTAACGTATCAATACCGAGAATATTTTGAACGCCCCTCGTAGCAAGGAATATTAAAGGTACGTACTTACTGACTTCAAATAATTCAAATTTCATGGAAGTAAATACCCACATAAACGTAGACTTTAATAATTATTACTCGTAAATGTACATGAATGCAATCGGGTAATTAACTCAATGCATGAAGGTTTTAAAATGGAACGGAACTTTAAGCGCTTGGTCGGTTGCATTGCTACTTCTTCTGACTTCTGTATAAATAAATATAGTGTAATATCAGTAGTAACCCAAGCAACAAAATTTGGTCCTATAAAAGTTCTGAGAACGTTTTAGAATGAGCTAATTAGTGTACATGATTAGCACTAAAATAAAATGATGTAAACGTGTAAAGAACCCCAAATAGGCCCTAGTTTTATCACTGATTTATTCTATAAACATTAGATAAAGGCTCTCACGCACGGTGATAAATCAACTTTGTAGTTGAAACCTAAAAGTGCCGATAAACGCTTTGTGGTACTGAAATAGTGCACTATAAAAGTAACCAAAACATGTTTATACCTAGTGCTGTTTTGCACCGTAAACAAATCCAGTGATCTTTTTTATCACACTATTCAATCATTTTATTCGAGTTGTGCTCGTGTCGGCGTCATGAGTGTTCTTCAACAAAAATCATCAAATAACAACAACAAATATCGAAGAGTTAATAAAGTATTATGCTTTATTTCATTCGCCGATGTAATAAAAAGGAAAAGGACACTACGTAGCTCTGCCGTAACTTGCACTTGCGAAATTAATTGTATTGATAAAATCATTAATTCCGATTTTAAATTTGACAATGCGCCCTCGTTTTCTTGTTTTAATTAAATTTAACTTAATAAAATAAGTACTTTTCCCGACTATGGCTGATATAGTACACATTGGGCTCCTGCCGTGCTGCTAATGTGCTATCATGGCAGAAAACAGCAGCCGTAATTTCGTTTTGATTTCGTTGTCCAAATTTAAATCTGTGTATTTAGTCAAAGCTGGAGGAGCTCGATGGCGCAGCGGCTAGCGCGTTCGGCTTGCGATCTTGCTCGCTAAGTCACTTTCGCAATGCCGAGTCGCTGGATGGGTGACCAAATTAAAAAAAACATATCGAGCTCCTCCGTGCTTCGGAAGGCACGTTAAGCCGTTGGTCCCGGTTGTTGTCGTAAGATGACAGTCGTTAAAACCCACCAACCCGCATTGGGCCAGCGTGGTGGGTTATGGCCCAATATCCCCACGTGCTATTGTCCACGTGGGAGGCCTGTGCCCAGCAGTGGGACGTTAATAGGCTGATGATGATGATGATGATGATGATTTAGTCAAAACAAATTTCTTTTACTTAAACTCTTAACTAGATCTCTAAAAAATCAACAGTGGTGGCACATTTTTAAAAACTAGTGATATAATTAATGATACTCATAAGCTATAAATCTAATTAGTCCATTAATTATTAACTTTTTTGTCACGATTTAGTATCGTAGCAGTAACACAAACTCACATAATAAAGCTATTTAGAATTTAACTTATTTAGCAGCTGCACCAGGAGTCGCTATGGTACTGTTAAGTACTATAGAAGAATTATCATGATTTTTCCAGAACTCCATAGCGATGTTGAGAGAGCTTGTATGAATATAACGCTACGTAATGGTTGTGCAAGGAACTTTTATATTGCAAACTGATCCTGTAATAGTGTTATCGACACTCCTACAATAGGTAAGTTAATAACTAGTACTTTAAAAGTTATTTTCACGCATTATTATTGCAAAATATTTACACAAAACTGGCGATAAGGTCATCTATAGTACTAAATAGTACCATAATCGTTTTTATCATATCTTTAGTATAATCCTGTAAGCGTTCTTAAAGCAAAATTATAGAACTTTAATGCTCATAATTTTATAGAAGCAAAACGCTCTGTTAAAAACCTACTTTATCACTTTTTGGTGATAAAAAGCCTTGGTTATAGAAGCTTTTGTTACTTGGGAATATAATAAAAAATAAGTAGCAGAATTACCTATATTATCTTGATCACAACCGCCCAGTAACCGCCAAAATTAATAATAATCAATCTATCTGTTGTTTTGCTTACTTAATTGGTATGCAGCTTAAATCTGTAATTGAAGTTCTGTTCTTCAAGCATCGTGTGCTGACTTAGCAAGAGATTTGTTAGTTACTGTAACAAGTTAGTTTAACTACAACTTATAGGTATGGGAGCGGAGCAACGTCACTAGCTACGAGATTGTGTAATTGCTTCGATTTAATTGTATGGGTACAACTTTCTAGTTGTACATATTCGCACTAGGCACTAAAATACGAGCACAGAATGCATGAGTAAGTATAGCCAAGTAAGTATATACTAGTCTAGTATAGTACCTAACAGATGCAGAGAGCTCCATCAGCTCAGAGCTTTGAGGAAGTGGGCCTCTTTTGCCTTTAGAATAATATAACCTGAATTCGCATGTAGTATTTACTACTAATTACTTACTAATATTTAAGTAAAATAATAAAGTACCTATGTATGTGGCGTTATATAAAAATACCTTTCGATGATTTCGTAACTCTGCACCTGCGGCTGTGTCGCTCATAAGTATTCATCACGTTTAATGTAAGTACTTCAACCTTTGTTTCGCATTCTTTTGTTCCCTTTGACCCGTTTCACTTATGAAATGAGTTATTTTCCATGGTGCATAAGAGACGCACGCCACAGTGACGTGTTTAACGCCATTCTTACCACATTTCGCGTCAACTTTACTTTACACTTTTTTATTTAGATTCTAGGGGCTGGGAAGCGCGTACACATAAGATCTGTAGACGTAGCTAGATAGAAGACGCCTATTTGTACATTCTGTTGATTCATATCCATATAATATATCTGTCACTTTAAACGCCTATAATTGACTTCCATTTTATTATGACATACTTTAAAGCGGACATGACCAGGGTCACTAGGCGTAGGCGGTATAACGGGGCTTACCACAGAATAGAAGAAAGAGGTTTCTTCTGTTCTGTGGGGCTTCTTTCGAGCGTCGAGGCCAGAACCACCCTACCACAACGTCCCAGTCCCGTTGAGCGTCACGCACGGTACCTACCATAGAATACATATTTATACAAACGGTACTTTGCGCGATTTTGCAGTCAGCGCGACTTTGTTTGGTTTTTCAAGGATATCGAGGGCAGTTTGGCAACTCAATGACTTTAAGGTTGAATAAAAACTTTTTTAATATTTTTTTTTGTCTCATATTTGGAAACTCACTACGAAACGCATGCCGTTCTTTTTTTAAATTTGGCGCGAAAACAAGCTTTTTAGAAACAAAAAAGTTAGGCGACTTTTAAGTATTCTTTTGAAAATGGAGAAAAGCTAGTTTCGAGTGCTAATTATACCTACACTATTTTTTACGTGGTAAAAATTTTAAGCCGAAGACAAATTGAAAAAGTATTATGGTGATTCTGCGCCTTCTCATGGGATGGTACATAAGTGGTTCACTGAATTTCGTTGTGGATGTACTACCACTAATGACGCGGAGCGCCCAGGAAGGCCGATTGAGGTCACTACGGAGGGAATGGTTAATAGAATACATGATATTGTTTTGGCAGACCGTCGAGTGAAGATACGCGAAATAAGTGATGCTGTGCACATCTCGACTGAACGAGTTTTTTATATTTTGCATGATATTCTGGGCATGAAAAAGCTTTCAGGAAGATGGGTGCCGCGTTTACCAACAGTCGACCAGAAACGAAATCGTGTAACAGCTTCTGAGGAATGCTTAGCCATGTATAATCGCAATCCGAGTGAGTTTATGCGTCGGTACATAACAGTTAGCGAAACGTGGGTCCATCAATATACACCAGAGACTAAGCAACAGTCGAAGCAATGGACTTCTACCGGGGAACGTGCCCCAAAGAAGGCAACAGTTTGCTCGGCTGGTAAAGTGATGGCCACAGTCTTTTGGGACAGCCAAGGGGTTATTTACCTACATCGATTTTTTGGATAAAGGCAAGACAATAACCGGAGCTTACTATGCTGCATTGTTAGATAGATTCAATAAAAGTTGATCAAGAAACGACCACATCTAGCAAAGAAAAAAATTCTATTCCATCAGGATAATGCACCGGCCCACTCGTCTGCAATCGCGACATCAAAAATTGTCTAATTAGGATACGAATTATTGCCACACGGGGAGTATTCGCCAGATTTAGCCCCCTGTGACTTTTTCCTCTTCCCATACAAACTGAGGCCTATTTTTCAGGGTTTGACAAAAAGTATTACGTTAACGTAGAGTTGAAAGTAGATTATGTAAAAAAAATATGTATGTAAAAAGAGTGTTTCTTCTTTCCAAAGTCATGGACTTATAAAACCGCCCTCGTACATGCTATAATTGTTACTGAAACTTCGTTAAATTATATATTTTTAGATACAAGATTAGATTTCCTATCTTTTGATGTAGCTAACGTGCCAAAAAAAAAAGACATAAAATAAATCTTAAATCAAACACAATATTTATATTTTTTTAAAGTTAAATTTTTGAAGTTAAATTATGAAAGCAACTTTAGTAAATGCACAATAAACTTTTAGTTAAATTAGTTAAATATACATTATACTTACGTTTTCAGCTTTTTTCTCCCCAAAGTAAAGGTTATTTTTATTAAAAACACACTGAATGCCACTGAAAACTAACAAGTTGCCACGATAATACTTCCTTCATATACTATGACATATTTTGTCTCTGGACTACTAGCACCACTGTCAAAATATAGCTATCACTTTGATTGGTCTCGCTGCGGTCGAGCGCAGCGAGACCAATCATTCATCTAAGGCTGTCACATTTCTTCCTAAACAACAAAACAAATCTCGTTCATTAGAAGAGGATAGACCTACTTATTCGTTTTTAAAATATAAACCGCAAAACAACACTCAACTCAACCTATCTGCTGATCGTGTCGCGTCGGCACTCGACGCTAAAGGGGTTTTTTTTGCCTTGCCGCCTGTCGGCAGGAGACGCTTGAATGGAATTTATATACAAAATACGTATTTTGCATGGTAATATAATATAGAGTATTAAAACTCGGCCCTATCTTTGTAAAAAATGCCTACAGCCGCGCGGTATACAATAAGCACGCGATAGGGCTGCCCGCCTACGCTACGGTGTGTTTTAATTACATCTGCCTACTTGAGTTTCTATCTAGTTTTGTGAATTGTTTACACGCAAAATTACACGCAATCTTATTCAATTCAATGTAAAACCGACTGTTATGCAATAAAAATATCGTAGAAAATATCAAATAAAAATATTCACTCTCGAATTAACGATAAATTGTAAGAAATAATAAGACTTTAAAAAGCCACTTTCGCATGCCGCCGGGTCGCTGGATGGGTGACCAAATTAAAAACATCTCGAGCTCCTCCGTGCTTCGGAAGGCACGTTAATCCGTTGGTCCCGTTTGGTGTCGACCCGCATTGGGCCAGCGTGGTGGGTTATGGTGGCCCAATATCCCTACGATTAAAAGTAGTTCTCCGCCAACGTGTTCGATAGCATTACCATTTATTAATCTAATGATAATTTCAAAAACAATCAATCGGTAATTCAAAAATGTTTCCAACAACCTACAACCCGGAGGTTTTAACACGAGCGAACATGCCGTATCATGAATGAACCGCCTATACCCTATTCACTTTATTTATTAATCCAGGCATTTTTTCGAAGGAAAAGACAAAATACCTGTACATTAAAAAGACACAAATAACGTACCTACTAGTAAGTGAGTACTTACATAAATAAAAACATTTTATACTCTTACCTTTCGGTGTTTCCAGGTAATCTAATAAATGTTATATCTGGTTGCGTTATAGAGGAATTCATGCAACCAAAAACAGCATCTAGAATTGCTCCTTGCCATATTAAGTAAGTAGGTACTTGAACTTATTTTAATCGAATAAACAAAAATTTTAACAAAAAGAAAAACCGACTCCAATAAATTTGACTGTAATAAATGCACTAAAACGTAAAAAATAATTGCGTTGTTTAGTTTGTTCAATTTACTTGCAATATTAACCTTTATTCTACTCAATCTTATAATCTTAAAAAATATTTTTGGAGCGGTGCCAGCCAAGGTAAATTTAACATTACACGACATACTATATTATTATTATATTAGCCTTCGCGTAAGCATCAAGCTCATTTTTTCATAAGGTTTTATAAGGTATTGCTACATTGTCGTATTGGACTGGCACCGACTCCAAAAATATTTTTTAAGATTATAAGATTGACTGGCCGGGTGGTATTACGCCAGTCGAGCCGGCCCAATGCGCGCTGCAACGCAGCGTGGCTCTACCGCTCACTTAGTGTCACTCATTTAGCACCACCCAGGGGTCACGTGTAGGGTCTCAAGGGTAAACCTATGGACGCGAGTAACGTTAACCCCCAATTTTATTATATATAGATATTTGTCCTTCAGCTACCTTGGTGCAAAATCAGGTCGATGCGCAAGTAAGATACGGACAAACAAACAAACACGCTTTCGCATTTACAATATTAGTTAGGAAGGATTTATTGCTGGAGTGGATCTCATTTGACTAATGGCTGAAAATACCAAAATCGCTTAAAGTATGCCTACAATATTTGAGGAGTTCCCTCAATTCCTCAAGGATCCCACCATCAGAACTAAGTTCCGGTACCTGCCTTCTTTTGCTTCGTCATAGATATCTTATTGCCACCCGTAAAATACTTATCATTAAGGAGTTCCAATGGCAATCTGTGGTCTTCTTCATCACATCTCATTTGACTAATGGCTGAAAATACCAAAATCGCTAAAAGTATGCCTACAATATTTGAGGAGTTCCCTCAATTCCTCAAGGATTCCACCATCAGAACTAAGTTCCGGTACCTGCCTTCTTTTGCTTCGTCATAGATATCTTATCGCCACCCGTAAAATACTTATCATTGAGGAGTTCCAATGGCAATCTGTGGTCTTCTTCATCAGTTCTACTTCATCAAATGATACATTCTAAATGCAAATGCTTGACTTATTGCTGAAAATACCAAAATCGCTATAGGTATGCCTACAATATTTGAAGAGTTCCCTCAATTCCTTGAGGATTCCATCATCAGAACTGGATTTTGATAAAAATGGGACCAATCTGGAAGTATATCCTTTCAAATAAAAAAAGAAATTTTTAAATCGGTGTATAAATGACGGAGTTCTGAGGTAACAAACATAAAAAAAAAAACATACAGTCGAATTGAGAACCTCCTCCTTTTTTGAAGTCGGTTAAAAAATCGCAGGCTTAGTAGTATAAAAAACAACACACCGTCCGTTCGTCACTGCAGCACATTCGCGATAGCTGCATGCCGTTGCAGGTTGCATGCCGAGCGCATGCCGAGATCGGAGCGCGTAGGTATGGCTCGCGCGCGCTTCGTCCGTTACTATGAAGTTACAATACAGTATTATACTGTGTATTTAGTTTTGAACCTTTTGTTAACCGCCGGGCGTGCATGAAAAGATTGATGGATTTGAATGAAGTGAAAGAAGTGTGTAAGGACCGTAGCAGATGGCGATCCATAGTCTCTGCCTACCCCTATGGGTCGTACGTAGATTATAAAGTACCTACGCCTACATGAAAAAGAGGACAATACTCTATTTTGAGGTGGGGTGGCAACCCTAACCGTAGACTACTTTTTGCCAAATAGCTACTGCACATGTGCTCAGCGTGATAGGTGGTCAGCCCATCGCCGCTCTTTTGCTGTTGGATGTAAAAGGCGACTAACGCTAACTTTAGTCGCCTTTAAATACACCCAAGGGAAGAGAGGGGTTGGTAGTATTCTTCCACCGCAACGCGACATTATTAGTTTTATTACGTAGGTACGATTACGATTACCTACGTATTTAAGTACCTAAGTAAGCGCAATTTACCTGGAATCTGCAACTGGATTTGCGTAACTAATCAAATGTCAGCACACAAACTCCTACCTACGTACCTACCTACTAACAGAGTCAATTGCATAAAAATTGTACGTCATACAACAGAATAATTACAAAGGAATTATTTTTTTCGTCATACAAAGGTGTTTATGTTAGACAAAGGAATTCATAAAGTATGGTTCATACTGACATTATCCATCTATATATTTTATCTATACACAATGTAATAAAAATAAAAATTAATTAAACTAATTAAAAGTAAAAACGCTTCAACGGTTTTTATTAACATAAACGTATTCCATTAAAAATTAGCAAAAATTGAGCTTCCTCTCCTAAATGCAGGAGACATTTAGGATAATGTTCGGGAATTTCGGGACCCTTTATTTATTGGGAAGGAAAGAGATTGAGAAAGTCTTTGTTTTTCATTTCTTTTCTTTGGAGTCGAGTTTTTGTAGTAAATTTTCGATATCATAATTTTAAAGTTCGAGTTTTGAAGTTTTCATTTTTGACAAGCAAATATCTTATGTGTAGAGACCCTAACGTCATTTCCTTTGTATGACGTTATACAAAGTCATACAAAGGAACCAAATTTTGTTGTGACAAAATGAATTCTTAAATATTAGGTTATAAATTTGTAAAATTATTACAGTTCTGATTACCACACTGTTTTACACATTGATTAATCTATTACATAAAAAAGAATTTTAAGCAAAAACCTTAAACTTACCTAAATTATGACGTCATACAACTGGCACTTTTTACACGACGAAATTCACTTCGAAGCGACAATCAAAACATCACTTGAAAATTATGATGGCTAACATTTGATTTTGTTAGGTTGGCAGTAGTAATAGTGCTGCCACACGTAAAGACAAATACGGATGCCATCTCCTAGGTTTAGAAGCATCTAAATCTTAGTCATACAAAGGGTGTTATACAGAGGAAGAAAACTTGAGACAAGTTTTCTTCATGAGATTTTGTAAGAAAATGAATTACTTATGATGACAAAAAGTAATCTAGCGAGTAAAGCATTCATTACTTCAGATAATTCATGCAAAGAAATAGCAACTTTTAAACGGCTTCACAAGTTAATCTATTTTTATTTACAATTAGAAAGGGGTAGGACAAGCAGCTTTTGTATGGCTTTTGTAAGGCAAGAAAAATCATACCTTCAAAAATATTTTTTTTCTACTATAAATTGTCAACCCTACATAAAATTATTAATTTCGTACAATTAAAAGGAAATAGTAGTATCAAATAAAAATAATTATCCTGTTAGTAATTGTTTTCTTATTTTTATAAAGCTACTTTATTATGATGGACAAATTATTTTTTCCCGAAGTACAATTTTTATGCAATTGACTCAACAACGTTAATGTTAATATTAAATACCTTAAAAATTTAATTAACTCATTTGAGAATTTCATTAAAAACATTGCACCATAACAGAAGCAGTGGGTACTAAAACAATACAGTATTAATTTGCAAACTTAAAACGAAACAAGCAAATACGCGAGTAATTTTGTTTACCATCCTAATGAGAGCTTTGCCATTCGAAAATTTTGTTGCACCCACGAGCTGCGAAAACTTTTAGGTACGGATTAATTTATAACATTTGTATAATCTTACCTAAAAAAAGGGACATTTGAAAGAAAGGATTAATATTATTTCTAATGTAAAGTGTACTTTTATAATAATTATAATCATAAAATGAGAATGAAACATAATAATAGTTCTTCTCAAGTTAGCTAGCATTCACCAAAGGAACAACCTGGCATATAGCATCTACTTTATTAGATGCTAATAACATAAAATTCGAACGGATTGCAATTGCAAACCCTACACCAGGTTGAAGCTGGCAGTATTCCTAAATAAGTCTAATTAGTCCAGTCCAGGGCGAAGCCAATACCAAGCTAGTAAGCTGTATAGTTTCACAATCAAGCTTATTGATTAAAGTTCCATCTCTTTTTTAATTTTAAATCCTAGAAATCCTAGCGCATAATAGAACTTTTAACATTTCCATTAGCAGTTATTCAAAGCTTAACGTTTTAAGTCGAATAGTCATTAAATAGTTCTACTTCAATCGCTCTAAACCTTTTTTTTATCAAGATCAGAGCGGAATAAAGACATGACCTACTTGCAATTTATCCTGTAGGTCTGTAAGCTTTAGTTTACCGAATTAATTAGATTCGTATCTCTCGTTTCGGTTGGACAAACTTTCCAACATATTATGTAGGCCAATACTGGAGCCGCAATCTATTTGAAGGACTGAATAAATAAGAGTGGAATTACAATTATACGTGTGGCTTTATAGCCTCTGCTTTATTTCAATGTACAGTAAAAGCTACTAGTAATCTTATTTATGGCGCTACTTCTGCACGGTTTTATGTCGATACAGAAACTGTATTTTCATTTGCTAGTCTCATTGGGCTTACCGTATCTACCTAAAAACAAAAAAAAATACGCTTAACCTAAAATACGTTTCTTTAAGGAGTTCAAGATAAGTTTCTTTTTTTCAAAATATCAATTTACAAGCCATGCTAACCAGTATGTACCGATTCTCTTTTTAATATTACAAAAATAAATATTTCTATAGAGCTGCCACTTGCCGCTATAAAATGATGCTTTAATTTTATTTTAAGTCACATTAAATTATCCACTTTAGGAATACGAGCAGGATAATCTTTTTTGTCCTGATGATTTTCTCCTGATATCCGTCTCTATGTCGAATGTGACCTATTTTATTTATATTTAAGAGGTACTTATTAACATAAGCTAATTTATAAATAAATAATGTAGGTACATCGCAGCTTTAGACGGCAGGCTTCCCGCACAGAATCCATGAGGCTAGCCTATTTTTTTGTTATTACCAATCGATAACTATCCATCTGTTATTATCACGATAATTATCATGATAATTATCGTGATAATTATCCTTTCGAACCTTGTATGTATGTATGTATGTTGGTACGTAATAAACATTTTTAGCTACTGCTAAATAATTAATAGTATAACAACATATACCTACAAACAACAAAGTATTAAAATAATTATAACAAAAACATTATTCAAAAGAAAATATACACGCCAGCAGGTCAACTATAACATTATAAAAACAACAAAGTAAGTATTAAAATAATTATAGCAAAAACATTATTCAAAAGAAAATATACACGCCAGCAAGTCAACTTACCCTTGTTACTTACTTGTAAAATGTCTGTAAAATCAAATGAATGATCTTGTAATAGGTATCTAAATATAATAAGTAGGAAATTATGTTATCCGTTCCAGAAATCCCGCTGATAGAATTTTCGCCATTTAATTAAAAAAGTACGCTTGCTTAAACATATTTAACTAGTTTTCAGACACCTAAATTAGTCGGTCGAAAATTGTGCACGTAGCACAGCTCTTCGTCTAGATTTTGTCAATACGAAGTTAAAATAATTCGTGACATTTCAGAAATATAGTGAACTACTTAGGTCACTTAACGAAGATCTATTTGTATTCATAACTTAGTGCAATTAGTCGCCAAATAGGTACCAGAATTGCTCTGTCTATAGTAAAAAATATTGTAATGCAATATAAACATAATTTCAAATTAAACTCTCTTTCGGAATATACCAAGTCTGTAGCAAATTGAAAGAGCTCCTGCCTACCCCTCCGCGCTACGCGAAGGGGCCGCGTAGTGTATTCGTAGCACTCTTTTCTCCCAATTTCACCATGTATAAGTAAAATTTTTAAACACTGAAAAAAGACGACAACTTCAGGCGGGAATCGTAACACGCACCTTCCGCATTCAGGGCGGCTGCCTTAACCACTTGGCTACCGAGGTCGACCTCGGTAGCCCGCCTGATAGGTTGTCGTCTTTTTTCAGTGTTTAATAATTTTACAATGTAAGTATATTTAAGCGTTAATAAAACGCTAAAATATATAAAAAGCATTCACCATGCATATTGAATAGGTGGATAAAAGTTAAACATCGAATGAGCATGCATAATGCACATGTGGTGGTTAAAATATTCTAATACGTAGCATGAGATCGATAGTGCCGCGCGCGCCGCGCCGTCAATGGCAAAGCGACAATAGAGACGCTCCAGGGAAATTACTGCTCTAAGCAAATAGCTGAAAAAGATCTCGTTTTGACGCCCTAATTTTTACTTAGTTAAGCCGCCTATCCGCGTAAATATATTTTTTTTGCGAGCTCTCCCCGATTTTGAACCGTAACCACGGAATACATAATACCTAGTACAGAAAATAAAACACTTTTAATGCATGGGCATCGAATCCGTGGCAGACGCAGTCGTCGAGGTGTACCTTAGCTCGCATAGATTTTTTATCCACAGTATCGAATGGCATAACAGTACCTATCAGATATTGTTTCTTTTCAAAGTACCTATCAGCATAAAGTTTTTTCGCAAAATCATTCATTAGCATAGTGTAATATGGACACATATCGGCATGAAATAATTTTTAACTAACTAGCAAAGTGAGTCTTGGCCTCCTATAATAAGAGCTGTTCTGACAGTAATTTACGCTGCATAAAGATTACTAACTCAAATTTTCATCAGCGTAACCTTAGTGCTCATAAGTCATAACTGTAAATGGCATGTTTTAGTACTGTACTTCTAATAGTAATTTACTAATTTCTTGAGTTATGTTGGCCAAAGATTTTCAATTTAGAAATTATAATACATCTATTATGAAACGTTATGTAACTATAATCATAAAGTAATGAAGACCAACTTTAATTATGTTTAGTTTCTAAAGTAATTAATGTCAGTGACCAAAACGCGCAAGGCATGCGAGTAAAGCGAGCGACCACGACCACGATATAGAGTAGTAACTCTATATAATACCTTCTTACTACAAACAGGACAAACTTTCACTTCCATAACGAACTTGTTTACTTAAGTATGAAAAGATGTAGGTAATAAAAAATTGGCCAGTCTATTTTTATCCTATTTAACGTTATCATGACATAAATAATAATGTTATGCTAATACATTTTATGCTGTGTAATATGTACGGTTAAAAAACTTATGCACGAGAATTAACCGTTATAATAAAGCCAATTCTGCAAAAAAAATTATACCAAAACATTACTTCGGTTTGGATTTATTTATGCGAAATAATACCTAATACAATTATTTATGCAAAATTATCAATGCAACAAAAATTGAATGCGCCCTACTATGGAACCACGCAGTCATACTGCCGTACCTTAAGACCACCATTAACGTAAATTATAGCAAATGGAAAATAAGGTACCTACCTAGCAAATATTTTGCATTCCCAAAAAGTGTGATTAGATTTGTAATTATTAAATACATTTTAACTTAAGATGAGTAAATGTAAGAAGCGTTATTCAAAAAGATGAAAGCTAATTTATGTTTGAACCTTCCCTACGAACCTTTACCTTTAAACCGGGGACCACTGTCAAATAATAACAACAGGTTAAGCGGCAGCGGACACATTGGGATCCCACGTTTGTGCCAGTAAAGGAAAGGAATATATAAACTTGCTTCACTTAATTCCGTCTAAATTGGTGACGACATTGCGATATCTACATTATTTCCAAATTCAACATTTTAATTTTTTATTTCACAGCGAAAAGCAAAGAAAAGTAATACGAAGCTTTTTCAAGCTTTTGCTCTCAATAAGTGTTATTTGTTGGTAGTAATAAGGTATAGTAAACTTGTGTTAAAGCTCATAAGTAACTTGTTGTTTATAGTCACATCAGGACGCCTAGCCTATATGTCGTTTGGGACACCTTTTTGTCCGTTTGTTGCCCATGGTACTACCAGTGGTACTACCAGTAGTACCACTGGCAAAATTTTTTCCCCGTAGTACTACCAAGCAGCCTAGTATTACCATAGGAAAAAAAATTCAACCCGTGGTACTACTAACATTGTATTTTAGATTTTTAGATTTTTTATAGCCTTTTTTGCCCGTAGTCACTCTCAATCATCCATTTAACTTTAGTAACATCTTGGTAACAAATATATAGCAATAGATGCTATTATGCGTTATTTCAGTACGTTTGGAAATGAATGTGCCACTGTTGACTGGCGACCGACCGACCATCCCCGACACGCCGCCGCTTAGTAATTGGTCAAATTGCAATTGCATGTTACGTGCACTGCTGCGGTTTCACGCGTAGTTCGCGCCCGACTCGATCGAACCGAAAATCAAATAATAGTATTTGCTAAGCGGTTTTCAGCTCACGGTGGGCGACACCGTCAATTTTGTATGGGATTGCAAATTGAAAGTTCAATTGGTTTTAAATCTTTTTGTGGTTATAAAAATAATATAAAAAGCAACGATGCATGCGATTTAAAACTTCCCGTTAGTTGAGTTTGATTTAAAAAATATTGAGCTTTGATGTTTGCGTCAGAAGTTAAAAGCTCTCATCAAAAGCTACAAATGCTGACAGGTGCAAAGTGCGTTATTCGTAAAAGCAGTTGTCCACCTTATGTGCAATACCGAACTCGTGAAAAGACTGTCATAACACGTAAAAACGATTCCGTGCTAGGCACTTAGTCCGAACACATTTTTCCAACGAAACACTTAACGGATGTAGCCTCCGGACCCGTATTGATTTGTTGGCAATAGCCTTCTCCGTGGGACATATTATCTGTGCGTTTTATTCCATTTGTTGCGAATTTCCTCTAATGCGACATTCAATTTTGCCTCTTAATCTTTTAAGTGCTGAGGTTAACCGTATTACATTGAATTAAAATTACTGATATAATAAGATTAGTGGAATGTTTCTCTGAAATTACTGTTACTTACTGTTTTTCTATTATACTCGTATAATACGAGTAGTATCATGCCCAGACCACGCTATAGATAGTCAACTGCCGTAAAGCCAGACACAATGGAAATTCAATTGTTTGTAGGATTTTTCACAGACTAGGGGATTATCCTAATAGATTTTTAATGTTTACAGTTCTTTTCAATTATTAAAAAGGTCAACGAATAAGTCTATTTTATATAATAATATAGAACATCTGAGGAAACAATAACTCCATGTTTATAAAAGTACTTACAACCTGCCGCGGTAAAAGAACGTCACTATCACTTATTAAGTACTCGTACCTACTCGTAATTGGTTAAAGTAGTTATGTTCTAAATTATAGTCGTTGATTGTATGTATGATAGCTGCCTTAACTACTAGCTTTTCATTGCTATATTATAATTTCTACGTTTCTCTATTAAAGTCAAAACACGAGGCACAATAAATTGGAAAACTACTTAGATAAGCGTCGATTTATGATTCCGGGTGAAGTACGCTGTTGCTTAAGAGCAACGTACATGATTGAATTGTTTTTATAATATAATAACTACAATACATCTATATCTATACTAATATTATAAAGAGGATGGATTTGTTTGTTAAAATTGAATAGGCTCCAAAACTACTAAACCGAATTGGAAAATTCTTTGACCATTAGAAAGCTACATTCTTCCCAAGTGACATAGGCTATAATTATCCCGATATTCCCACGGTAACGGGTACCACGCGGGTAAAACCGCAAGGATCCGCTAGTATATTAAAATCATAGAAACGGTATTAAAGGTTAAATGTATTATAACTTAAGGTGACCTTATAAATATTTAACTTGTGTCGAGTTCAGAAGTACTTTTAATTGGCAATCTTGAAATGTTTGCTTGTGGCTATTTCTTTTTGAGACGTCTCTGTTTACAGAAGAACATTTTTTATGAATACTAAGTTTTTTAAGTGATCTAGGATATTAATTTCATCACCGTCATATAGTTTCAATGTAATAAATGTATCACTGCAGGTTTAACGAAGGTTCACTCATTCTATGCTAATTAATGAAAATAATAAAGAAATTAGTCTCTGTAATGAATTAGTCCAGTTTTTTTCTTCAACCTCCAGCCTGGATAAGAGTTTGCAAGACTCCGTTAAAAAATTAAGCCACATGTTTTGACATCATTCTTTTGGCATGCCTGATGCCACAATGATTTCCATCTGTTTGGTAGAAAACCGTACTCAATATCCATGCATATGCAAAGCGATCGTCAAGTACACGCAATGCCGATCGCCAATACTGCCGTTACGTTAGGAAACGTCAATTTACGGTAATGATAACTTAGCAGTTAGCACCGACGACTTTTCATTGTAAGATGTATCTAACTGTGACGTCGTAAGCACTATTTAGGAATGAGAAATTGTGAGCACTTAGTCGTTTATGCTGATTGACATCTCTCAGTACGGCAACAAGTGACACATTGTCCCTACGTAGCTGTTATAATTCCACAATGGATGTAACGTCACTGCTCCTGATCATTCCGGCGATACGGCAGAGACGGCTCTGCAACTTGTCCTTTACTTCAGGCTACTAAAGCCTGATTGACTTACTAAATGCACAATCATTTAACATTACTCAAACCCATATAGAAGAAATTCTTCTGTTCTGCTGTGGATTAAACTAACGTAAGTGTAATATAATGCTCCTGTTCATTACGTGTACTAATTCAGTTTATATAGTTTTTTATTTCTCACATTGTTACTTACTAATCTTACCAGTTTCAATGAGCTTCTCAAAATCAAATGTTACCTTAATCTAAGCTAAAACAAGAGTGACTGATAGTCATTGGATTTAACGTATTGGCCAATATTCGTGCGAGGGCAGGCAAATGTATGCATGCGATGATATTTAACTACCTGCCTGTTAAAATGATGTATTGATCGAACTCAACTTCGACGGCAAACCGTGGAGGTTTTGCTAATGGGATAATATCATGAAATCTGTGCCTACCTACCTACCGCTATCGTTATCTTGTATTGAAGAATAACTTATTAAAAATGGATTATAGTCTCGAGTTCGTCATTTTAAACGTTTTATAAAATGATCGCTGTTGAAATATATTTAATATGAATGTCATTTATTTGTTTCAGGTAAGTGTAAATCCCTATTTTGAGCTTCGTGTCCTGGTAAGGTAATCAAGCCTCCGCTTCGCTTCATTCTAGAAAGGCAAAGAGATTCTTGCCCTATTTCAAGACGTTCCTTAATAATTATAGCGACTACCTTTACACTTAAACGAGAAGTTATATTCGTAGTATTTAACTCAACATCCAAATTTGAACTACTTAGTCACTCTAGCAAAGGAACGAGATGACAAAATTGTTTAAGTTTTCTGACAAGCTTTTACATTTTGCCATTTTCTGTTGTACTTAGATAGCGAGAAATTTCTCAAGACGTACCGTTGCAGTAGAAAACCTTTTAGGTAGGTATTGATTTTAGGACGCGATGTCGGAGCGCACAAATAGACAGACACTAACAGACAGGCACTGCTTTTCCGGTCCTCATTGCCTAATCTATGACAAGTGACATTTAAAGTTTCAATAATACTATGTATGCAAAATAACAGTTTAATATAGTGTAGTAAAATCGGTAGGTACCTGTCTGCTCTAGAAGCCCCATGCTTAGATTAAAACACCTTTTTGTTTTAAACTAAGGCCCCATGCTTGTTAAAGCTCCGTTCTGGATTCTTGTCACCAGCAGAAGGCGATACTCCAAAGCCAAACACTTCCATTAGTCAAAAGATCTGATACTGTGTGCTCTTTGAATTGGAAACGCTTCATAAAGTGACCAGTTTCTATTCACTTTGACGCTCCGTTACGTTGTTGGTGTCTCGTCGGGTTCCCATGAAATCCTTAAAGTGACTACGGAATATGTATGTTTAACAACTCCATGCATTAACACGTACTGCTAGTAAGTACTTATTACTTATGGTAGGTAGTAAGTACCTACTTGTTACCGAAACCGAAACAAAAAAATTAAGTGTGCAAGGCCAAGAAGGTCCTTGCAAATCAGCTAACGTTGTAAGTACTTTGTGTAAGCTAATCAGGTCATGATTGATGATAATTATTATGAATAAAAATCAATTGCCACTAATGTATGTTCGTGGATCATTTCAAAACGGCGCGGCGGCACCGATTCGACTAATTGTTTTTTGTTGTGTTTGTAATTATCGTTGCTTTTTTAGAAAATTTTCACGTGATACGGGATGTTGATGGACGAAGTCGCGGGTATGCCGCTTTAGATTTAGATTTAATAACTGCTAACGTGTTAGGTACCTATCTCTTTTATATGTCTTTGTCTCATAATAGTTTAATTTACTGACCGATTGGATTTTTCTGCATTCGAAGATTTAAAGAGCTCTTTATTTCGAAATGCTTTCTCCTGAATAGCTTGTCTAAATGTGTCGCCATAATATCAATGTCGTTAGAATTGTTTCTATTAACAAATAGAGATAAGAAAAACTAGATAGTTCCTCAGTAGTAGAGGTATCCCTGTGAAGTGCGCTTCCACCGTTAGGCCTTAGCATCACCTAAACATAAGGTAAGAGTATGTCCAAGTGCTTACCTATAGAAGAATCACGGTAATAGTAACGTCACGACAATATTTTTTTTTCTACGATGATGGGTAGGTACTGTGGAACTCGTAAAAGGTTGGGGGGCGTTTGTTATTGAATAAACAAATATAATAAATTCAAATTACGTTTTTTACAAATTACTATAAAGTAAAACCAGCCAGCGCCCTAACATGGTATAAACTCTACAGTACCTATCATCGTAGAAAAAAAAATTGTACTCCGACCTATAATATAGTATCGTCAGTGAGAATATTAGCCATACTAATTTCTTGCCTGACAACGATATTCCGTTGGTGATTTCCATCAATCAAACGAGCGTGTCCTTTATCTGTTATCTACTTGACGCTCTTCACAATATCTGATTACTGTAGTGTTAATTACACATTGTTCAATCAGAAGAACCGAGACAAAAAATGTTTTGGATTTCGTGTCTGTAAATAGAATATTTTTAGACGATTATTATTATGAAATAGAAGGCAAAACACCTTACGCATGTACTTTACAAATTCATGACCTTCTCATATAATATTTAATTCAAACTACCAAAAAAGGGGAGAGTTATTAGAACACTACTTCTTGCTTTACAGTCTGACTAGTAGACTTAAGAACACGCTTCGGTCCGACAGTTTGTAACTTATTGATTTTATTTACTGTTTCTTAAAAACTTTAAGTTAGCCGCTATAATATGGAGTCTTTAAAAAAAAATGTAACGTTTTTTTTTAATTATCAATTCACCATTTATTTCTGAGAGGCTGTCGGTATGACGATTACCAAGCTAGTTGCTAAGAAAGGTGAACTAGCGACCAAACGAGCTGCTTCCTCGCTCATGAATAATAAAGAGACTTGATACGACCGCTCTGTTTTTAGCGAACCATAATGAGACCGCGGTAAGATCGCAATGATGAACTTCGTAATTTTTAAACTAAACAGTACAGAGATGGCATACTATCGATTTTGAAAATACCTTCAACGCAAGGCACCGTCTCGTGCACGGTGCTCGTTTAAAACCACCTACCCACCGAACGTGGCTCGTCTTCAAGGATGCAGACAGACGCTTTCGATTACCTACGCGACTATATAGAAATTTGGTGTGCGCGGATAAGGAGTGTTGTCTACCCTTGAAAGCCTGTCTCTAACACAGTCCATTTCGTTTTGTGTGCTATCCATTATTACAGCAGTATTACTGAGAGCAGTATCGCTTGAAATAGCGCCGGCCGTCAGCCATTTTTATGGAATATTGTTCGATATAGAGAATACAGCCACCGTATAATGCAGTCTCGCATCATAGGTTTCTTTGTTGTACAAAAATAGTTTTTACACCAAAAATCACTTTCTCGCAGCGACACTCCACCGACATGTCCCAACTTTATTTAACGTGAGTTGACGTAATTGCCCGTCATTAATTGTGTCTCAGCAGCGAACGAACTCGAAATTGTTGAAAATTACTCTTGCAGCCATCTCTCGTTACCCACGAAATTCCGGTCACTGTTTTCTCTAATCACTTCAAATTACGAACACTTTATAGGAGAATTGGCTAAACGATGTAATGTGATTCTCTTTCTGTTATAATTACAACTTACTTTTTACAACTCATTAATTGTAGCGATTGATTTTAACTGTGGAGCCTTGCGACGCGGTAAAGGCTAATTACCTTACTTTACAAAAACGTTTGAAACTACAAAGTTAGTCTGCCACCAGTGGTTATTTAATAAAAAATAATGTACTGCCGTAGGTCACGTGATAGGTTAGAAATTTAAGACAATCGCGAGATTGTCTTGAAATTCGACGTTATTTTTTTTTATTAGACAACAGAAATACTAGTTTCCTTACTACTGTAGGTAATTGTAGTCTAATAAAAAAAATAACCTCGAAATTACGAAATACATATTCCAATGACTAATAAGTTGTGGCAGAATAGCTTTTTATGTTCGTCTGCCGCTAATGAACTATTTTAGTACTATGCTACCAAAATGTATATTTAAAATTAAACTTTATTAAATCGGAATACCTAATAACTAACGGCAGAATAACATTATTTCTTGACTTACCACTAGTGGCAGTACATTAATTTTTTTAAAAACCACTGGTGGCAGGTTAGACACTTCCTTGAAATTATAACATTTAAATTTTTTACTTTCTTTGCTTGATCATTACTAAACGATCTACAGTAATATGAATAGTAAGAAACTAAGAATCGTGTAGAAATATTGAGAAGAGTTCAGTGTCCGACAGACAAATGATCTATGCGATGATGATGTCTATTATTTTGTTACAATGCCAAACTTTACGGTCTCAATTAATTTAATAAAATACTATTGAAATTCTTATAACTCGTAAATCCCTAAATCGGGTAAAAAAACCAGATTTCGCCTTTTAGCTAGCTTTAAAGCCGGGGATACACACGCCCGTAGCTTGCACGCTAGCATACCAGCTCCTTGCACGTGCCAGCAACTGACATGTGCGGTCGTAGTAGGCCACAGAGCACAGAATCGCCGCAGCGGGCGCGCGGCGATTCTATGCTCTGTGCCGTAGGCGCACGTTTTTTGTTTTTTTTTTCATTTTTGACATTAGAAATGTCTTTTCGTTCGCTCCAGTGTGGGCTCCGACTTCACAAACAAGTGCGATCCCCTTATATCTCGGAGAGTTGTGAAGATATCATATTCAAAATAGGCTCAAAAGACGCGTATTCACGAGAGCTGTAAGGTACAAAAAGAATAATTCGAGAAAGTCAAAAACAAAAATATTATGGCCAAAAAAAGTTCATTTTTTTCCGAATTTTTGATTTTGGCGCTCGATATTTTGGAAACGAAGAATGATATAAAAATTTGAGAAAAACTCCTCTGTACAATTTAGTCAGCTATAATTTGAGCCTAAAACAAAAACGATCGGGTTAAGGGTTTGCACTGTTAACCTTTTTGAAAAAAGTCTAAAAGTCAGAACGACATTTTTCACATGACATTTATGACTTCATGTTCCGCAGAGTTCGCTATCGGTGTTTGTTGTGAATTATCGGGAGGGTAATGAAAATGAATTGCTCTTGCGTAACCGGTAGGCACATTAAAATATTAAGATGCGAATGCGACCGCTGGTTATCCCAGCAGATACTCTAATTTTCTGAGCTCACATGTAGATGCTGAATTAACCTCTCAGTCTCTCCTTTTTTACCTTGGTTTCTATATGCGGAGTAGCCTTTTTTCTGTTTGCCACTGACCACATCTTTTTGTTGATGACCTTTTTAATGTCATTGTATTCTTTCTCATAATAATTTAGGAAGGCAGGCTCCTTCATATTCCTTGTTTGAGCCCTCAAGCTCACTGTCCAGATCCCAGTGCAGCGCGTCGATAGCTGCCCAGCCAGCTTGGAGCGTCCGCAAGATGTCGTCGAACTCCCATTTCTCTGACACGGAAACCAAGTAAAAGTTGGCTGTTGTGCGTTGAAATGCCTTATAGTTGCTACTCTGTTTTCAGATGATGATGACGGCGATGGTTTGTACGATTCACTCGAGTTGCCTTTGAAAGTACGTTGCTTCAAAACTGGAGTTCTTGGCCTATTCGTTGCTATAGGCTGATGACCTTGAAAATGCGCCCTAATTGCTTCATACCTCTCTCTTACCCATTCAAACTCATTGCTAGTAAAATCGCTATAGCCATGAGTCTCTGTACCGAATCCTGATAGCCTAGCGTGATTGTTATTGAGTTCGAGCCAATAATTGTCCAGAATATCAATTCTACGAAGTAGATACTCCGGTGACTTTCTTTCAGCTCAGTCTTTATTAAAATTAGCTAAGACGTGTGTAATTGCTTTGGCGATTTGCTATTGGTTAGCAAGGATATCCTCAATTACTGACATGATAAAGAATAAAAGCACTGATCTTACTTGATGCGATCTGCTCCTTTCTGATAAATGGTGTCATTTGCGTGCGGACCCTTCCACAGCACCTGACGACCAGAGATATTGATGCCTCGGGGATAGCTCTCCTTGATACGAGCTAGTCCTTGGTAATAACGACGTATGAACTCACTGTTGGCACCTGAAGACCTTGATTTCTTCGGGGTAGCAGGACTGACACGTACACTTGCATTTTGTCCGATAGGTTGCTGAGCGAAACTAATGACACGAATACCGTTCACTCGAAACTCGAAACGCGCAAAAGCCCCGCCTTTTATTAATTGCGAACGAACTGATTGAAATGTGTAATGTGAAAAGTAAAAAAATGCCTAAATTAGGTTTTATCAAAACTGATGAGTTTGAATATGACTCAATGTACGTTGCTAGCTCGGACAATATTAATTTGATAGGAGTACAAAAATCGTACAAAGCGATTTCATAAATGGTTGGTTGTCCTTTTGGAAATTTTGCAATTTGTTTGATACATAAATTAATCTAAGAATAAAATAATTATAATTCAACGTTCTAGTTTTATTTTGTAACCTATTCCTAATTTCTTTTCGAATTCCGTATATTAATTTCCAATGTGCTCGATAGTCGTGTGAGGCACGAAATCTGTGATTTTGTTTTGGCATTTCTTTAAGCAGAAAACTACTTACTCCAAAATTTTATTGTATATCTTTGACTCTAGTTCTTAAGATTTTTACATTTTTATTTTATGTATGACATGTCGGTGTTTTGGACGCATAATCTGTAAACCAGCATGTAAAATGAAATAAATAAATAAAAAATCTTCTCTTCTACTAATTTAATCTCAAACCCCTCTTCTTTTTTTTCTTTTTATTTTTCATTCAAAATCAAAATCAAAATCAAAATAACTTTATTCAGTAAGCTTAAATTAAGCGTTTTGAATCGTCAATTTTTTTTTTTTTATATGGATGGATGGATAGGCACAGGAACCCACCCACCCACCCCACCCATTCAGGAAGTCTTTTAGCTGTGAAGAAGAACGGGCACAACAAACTCCACAGCTTTATAATAATATAGAGGTAACGACATTTACAAAACAATATGTCGTTACCAAATTATACAGTCAATAGTCATAAAACAATTATATAAAATAAAAGATAAAAACAAAAGTGAATCTACAAGTTTTACTCGGGCACTATGAACGCATTAGAACAATGTATGCGAAACTAGAGGAATGTTAATTCCATGCATTTTTGTCATTGATGTAATCGCTTACAGTGTAATAGCCCTTTTCTAAAAGTCTGTCCTTAACATGTGTCTTAAATTTGTCAAAGGGCAAAATTATAACATCGTTCGGGATTTTATTGTAAATTATGACACTTTGTCCCATAAATGATCCATAAACTTTCTGAAGTCGAAATTTAGGAATTACAAGTTTATTCTTATTTCTAGTATTTAGTTTGTGTATATCGCAATTTTTTTTGAAATGAGTAATGTTTTGACGCACGTAAACAATACAGTTATAAATAAATTGTGATGCAACTGTAAGAATATTTATTTCTTTAAACAGCTCCTTAAGGGAGTCACGTGATCCTAGGTTATATATGGACCTTATTGCTCTTTTCTGTAAAATGAAAATGGTTTCTATATCTGCTGCTTTACCCCAAAGTAGTATACCATAGGACATAACACTGTGAAAGTAACTAAAATAGACTAATCGAGCAGTTTCCACGTCTGTAAAATGCCTAATTTTCCTAACAGCATAAGCAGCTGAACTAAGTCTCCCCGCAAGGGTGCTAATATGAGGGTACCACTGTATTTTTGAATCTAAGGTAATACCTAAGAAAACTGTTGAATCAACAAGGTCCAACAGTTCACCATTCAGTTTAATTTTATTTCCTATAATATTCTTTACGTTAGGTAGAGTAAAATTTATACATTTGGTTTTCTTCGCGTTTAATTGAAGATTATTAGTAGTAAACCAATTCAACACATCTGTTAGGGCACTGTTGATGTCATCAAAACTATTTTTATTTCGATCAGTCTTAAATATCAAAGATGTATCGTCAGCAAACAAAACAATATTGCAAAAGTTTTCCGCATAAAATGGTAAATCATTAATATAGATTAAGAATAAAAATGGACCTAGTATTGACCCTTGTGGGACCCCCATTAGCACAGAAGATCCGGATGATATGGATCCGTTCACGCTAACTTTTTGGATTCTGCCGCTAAGATATGATTGAATCAATTTCAAGGCATCAGAGTGCACTCCATAGTGTTTTAGCTTTATTAAAAGGGTGTTGTATTCAACGCAATCAAAAGCCTTGGAGAGATCACAAAACACTCCAAAAGCATTCTGCGATCCCTCCCAAGCCTCAAATATGTGTTTTAGCAGAGCTACACCAGCATCAGTAGTAGACCTTCCCTTGGTAAAACCATACTGTTCACTATGAAAAAGGTGGTTTATAGCGAAGTGGGAGCCGAGTTGATCTAAAATAAGTTTTTCAAAAACTTTACTAAGAGTAGGTAAAATCGAAATAGGCCTGAAATTGCTCGGGTCATCTTTACAACCCGATTTGAAAAGTGGCAGAACTTTGCTATGCTTCATGAGATCTGGGAAAACTCCTTCGTCAACACAGCTATTGAATATGACTACAAGAAAAGGCGCAATGGACTCGATAATATTATTAATAATTTTTGTTGAAATATCCCACAAATCACAAGTGTTTTTTATTTTTAAAGATTTAAAGGATTTAAGTACGTCTTTACAGTTTACGTGTTTAAATTTGAACACTTGATTACACATGGGTACATACTTTTTTAGCAGAATTTCTGCATTACTTGGTGAAGAGTTGAGTAACATAGTTGTGGCAATTGGTATATTTGTAAAAAACTGTTCAAAAGCATCAGCAACTTTATTGTCTTCACTTAAAAAGCTATTGCCTATTCTTAAAGAAAACTCAGTATCACGTGGCTTTATTTTACCAGTTTCGCGGTTTATGCAGTTCCATGTTGCCTTTATTTTGTTATCAGACTTTTTAATTTTTTCACTAATAAATAATGACTTGGCACATGCACAAGCCTTCCTAAAAGTTTTCGAATACTTTTTGATATACTCTAGAAAACTTGGACTATTATTATATTTTTTCTGCTCATATAAGTCATACAACTTAGTCCTACTTTTATGCAAACCAGCTGTAGCCCAATCCCTAAATTTCATTGAAATATTAGTTTTAAACTTTTTAATAGAGAAAGTTTTATTAAATTCACCGTTTATAAGATCAAAAAAATGCTTGTAAAGAGCATCTGGATTTTCCTGTATAAATGGTAAACATGCAAGTTTAGCAGTTATGTTATGCTTGAAAATTTTAACCCGTTTCTCTGTCACTGGCCTACAAGATATTTCTTCTGAGTTAGGGTGTCCATATTCAGTAAAAGCTATTTTTTGCCCACAGTGATCTGAAGATAAATTAGTTAGTATGAACTTAGACTCAGGAGCAAAGTTACAAAAAAAATTGTCTAAGCAGGTTGCAGTGGTTGCTGTAATTCTAGTCGGTTCTCTAAATTGGTAATCCAAATCAAATGATTTAAACAACGAGATTAATCTTACACTAGTTGAATGACTGTCTAATAAATTTACATTGAAATCCCCACAAATTACTATTTTCTTTTTAGATTTACAAATCTTCTTAATTACATCTTCCATAGTGGCTTCAAAGACACTAAAATTACCAGAAGGAGGTCGATATACACAAACAATTATAAATTTCTCTAACTCGACACATGACAGCTCAATAACGCGTTCAATAGAAAGGGAAACTACATCCTTTCGTTCCGTAATCTTATGTTTACTGTAATTAACAAATATTAAGGATCCGCCGCGAATTGCATTTGTTCTAGTAAAAGCACTGGAAAGCTGAAAGTTTTTAATATTAAAAATTAACTGATAATCTTTAAGCCAGTGCTCAGTTATACATAAAATGTTTATATCTTCATGTAATAAAAAAAGTTCAATTTCTAACTCTTTGCCGGCCAGGCCCTGCATGTTTTGATGAACTATTTTAATTTGGATAGGGCTGGCTTTTGTCTTACCTCTTAGTTTAAACTAGAGGTTGTGCAAGACTTATCAACTAAATTTACATTAGTAGAAATACTAACAGTGCGATAATTTTGGGTCGACATTGTTATACTACTTATAACTGTGTCTTTTAAATTATATGCTAGCAATGATGCTATCTGTAGCCTGTCTTTGTATATTAAATACATAGAATCAGTAGTCAACTTAAAACTAGATATAAATTTATTTGTATCAAAAAATACAATACTGTCACTGTGACGATAAGTGGAGTTATACAAAAGTAAGTTCAAATCAAAGATCTGTTTGTTTTGTTTCCACGATAAGTTACAGGCATAGGGAAAGGCACAAACTATTATTTTACAATGAGTTTTAGATTGTATATCAATTAAACTCTCTATGCTTTTTAAAAGGTCACGCTTTTTTATTGTGAGACTATCACCACACAGTATTAGAGCATTTGTTGAATGATTCAACTCCTGCTTGCTTAATGTACTTACTAAATTAGTGAATGTTTGGCCTGGATTGCAAAAGTTTATAAGCTCGTGGCTGAGTTTAGATTTAAGCTGCGGACCCAGGCCCTGACCTATCTTGTCAGAAAAGATAAGAGTTTTTCTAGACATTCCTTCAACAGAAGAATCTTTGTCTAAAGGTAGGTTGCGTTTTATTAACTTTCTATCACTCGATATATTATTATTATTAGCAAATGTAGCACAGGGTACCACTGGGATACCATTTATGACACTCTTTATGGGTGTTACGGATGGCAACAAATCTACTTGATTGTTCAAAAGAGAGTCATATCGTTCTGCATTGTACTTGCACAGATCTACTAACTCTGTGGCAGACTTAATGTGTTCTTCAATTTCTTTTTGCGACAACAAGTATTTTTTATTTAAAGTATCAAGAGATTCATGTAATCTCTGTATGTCAGATTGTAGTTGTTTGGTATCTCGATCATACACCTGTCTACTTTTTTCATTCATTTAGCTACACATCCAATTGCTAGTAACAATACGATTTTGTTCAATTCACTTCGATTGTTATTCATTTTCGGCGCGCAAGATTAGGTATGTTTCACTCGAGTTTGTCCAGTGACTGTCCACGTACTGTCCTGTGTTTACCCGATGCTAATACTGGCATGCGAGGGCACAACTTGCGTGCCAGTATTACTTGCAAATGTATCCGCAGTGTGCCACTTACTCGTACATGCCGGTAACTTTCATGCCAGCTACTTTCCCGATTTACTGGCATGTGTATCCCCGCCTTTAAGCTAAAAGCAAAATCTATAAGCACAAGCAAAATTACACGCCTCACAAACTTTGTAGAAGAAGATTAGCACTATTGGCTTTAGATAGACGGTCATGTACTGTTTTATCCCATTCACGATTGCAATATTTACTTATTACTATAATTCATACCCGTCACGCTGAACGTTGAGTCTGAGTAAGAAAGGCGTTAGAGCGTGTTACATACTTTACATGTGTGTTTCTGCAATTGTTTGTAGTAATGTTTGTCGCTGCTATCTTTATCATTCCTATTTAGTCGACTTTCGCGCGCGTGTGCCTATATAGCTTCTGCCACAAGCGGTATTGTTCCAAGAGCGGGATTTTTTTGTGCTGAAGGTTTTGTTAACGGATTTCAGTTCATTAGCGTACGCTCGTTTACATTAGAGTGCAGTTTTAAACCTTAAACGGGGTTATGTTGTAATTTTTCATTACATTTCAATCTTATTTCAAGTGAATAGGGTACAATATATGGTTGGGTTGGGACGTATCTCCATTGTCATCTAAAGAGCTAAATGCTGCTGAATACGACGACTGCCGACGTCTAAAATCCTTTGTGCCGGGTGAGTTAATAAATTCAGGTCCATTGAGGAATCGCTCATTCATTTGGTTTTAAAATCCTAATAATCCGAATTCAGTTTGTACGAGTTTAGTTATGAAAAGTAAAATAGTAAAGTAAGTATAGCCTGTGTACTGACTGGTCCCACTGGTCCCACTGCAGGGCAAATACCTCCATTATTGTATTCAAGGCATTTCTATAATTGATAGGTATTGGCTTAATCATCCACCACGCTTGCGAAATGCGGGTTGGTGATCGGCATATGCATCGAAACACCCGACAACACACTACCCGACTGGGAACTCAACCCTGGTCCTCCGGATATCGCTTGACCACGTGGCCACCGAGGCGCTGAGTCCCGTTATAATTAGTAAAAAAAGTAAGTAAGTATAGCCATATATACTGTCCCACTGCTGGGAAAAGGCATCGATCATTAAAATCATAATCAAAAATCAAATAAAGTAATCGCTAATGATGGATATTGGCTTTTGACCACGATATTGACGATATGCGGGTGGGTGATCAGCCTACGTATATAAATCCAAATCATTATTCGTAATCGTAATGCATGCTTTGATCACACGTACCGAGTAGAGCGGCGAGACAGCACTCGGCCTAGTAAGTAGAACGGGAGCCGACCAGCGGAGCTACTGTCTCGCCGTTTTACTTGCCGAGGGCTCGGCTGAGCACTCGGCGGTCGGCGCTATGTTTATACGTAACGATAGCGAGTACTCGGCCGGGAGCACTGTCTCACCCGTTTGCTCGGTACGTGTGATCAAGGCATAAGGATTTCTTTTATTTTGCCAACACGAGAATACTCTATACAAATAATTAACTTTTTCGGAGAATAATGAAACTGGTTCATTTCGTTGCATAATCTCTTTATGGCTTTTAGTCAAACTGACTGCGATTCATCTGAATAACAAAGATCAATACATCTGTACCTATTCTAGATAACAGTCAGTCATTCATTAACTTTCGATAATTTATTTTGTTATTTGTACGGCGCTGTTTACATTTTGATGTTTGATCTTAGCCCATTAAACCAGTTTGTTGTTTGCTGCTAACAGTTGATTCATCAGCGGTCTTATCTAATGCAGTACAATTTTATCATTGTTGACATTAGGCGCAGATTTTTTTTCAAATGTAGTTGGCACGTGGTATTACAGTAGGTACCTAAACGATACGATAGGTTGTGCCAGAATATTGTTATTTAAAATTATTTTTATACGTAAGTACCTTTGAATTCAATTTACAGCGTTATGAATGATGAAACAGACTGTTTTGGTACCTAACTCAAGAGTCAAGCTATGGATAAATCAAGATCAAGGGATAACGCCGAAGGTGGCAGCGAACTTTACCCGGAATCTTCGAATACTTAGGAACTATGGGGAAGGGTATTTCATTAACATTGTTATTATGTCGCTAGATATAGATAAAATGATGGTAGCTGACCAGGCGCACAAACCCTACCATCAACCAAACCAAACCGCGTACAATAGTATTTAAACCATGTTGGGTATCGAACACGGGTATATAGATGGAAACGGTACTGAGTCTAAAACTCTTTACTACTATATTTATTTCTACCCTTTAGTTCCTGACCTTACATCAACGTACTCTGCCTACCTAGTATGCACATTGGTTTATATTTCCCAACAACTTTGGTATCGGACCAATTTGGTATCATTTTACTTACTCAATTTCCGCTCTTGCGACAAAGTTAAACATTTCGTATTTTTCAACATACATGTGTTGTAAAATACAAAATGTTTACCTGCGGTGCACAGGAAGAGCTTATCCGAGAAAAATCCTTTTCACACAGTTTCCACTTGGTGGACCAAATGTAACGCAAACGAAACGGAAGTTAGGACTGTAATAAAACAGTTTCGGCCCACAAATCTAGAATTATAGTCTTAAATGATACCAGCTTGACAGTCGGAAATCGTTATGCAACATTAGTAAGTCACGCAATTACGACCGTCTATATTCACGGGGCGGTGTGGTGGGAGATTTAAGCAAGAAAGTTTTGGTTGCTTCAGGTAGCAACACAGATTAGGTAATGGTTACTATACGTAAGCATTGATATTTGTTTTTTGTTAATCTATCGAATTTATCTCTCATACATGGATGTAGAAAACAAGATGTGCATGCAGCATGTGACTTTTGAGATATATTAAATTGTGATGATTTGACGGGCTTGTTTATTAATTGGAAAATGCTCAACTTTATAAGCATATTAATAAACAGAAACAATAACAGTAATAGAAAAAAAATCAACGGGAACTTCGAATTCTGATAGAACAATCGTCACTAAAGAAAAATAAATTAAAAACATAAACGTTTTATTGTATCTTGTCTAAGTTTGTTTGATGACTAAACATATAGTTGTCAGTCTAGCTAATTAAATAGCTATAGCATTGTGTCCAATGATTCACAATACCCCAGAGGTGATACGCTTTCAGTCCTTCGTAAGGACTTGTCGAGTTATCGACTGGGCGCGGCCTTGGCCGTTAATTATAAACCTTGATCGCTTAAGTACACTTTATCGTGCAGAGTAACGCCCGTTATACCTACTGCTACTTACGGATAAATAATATTACCTATTTAAGCTATAGCTATACTGTTCCAAATAAATATCACTTGGAATTGCGATTAACAGGTTCCCACCCACCCGGTCGGTAGGTTTATTTTATTATAAGCTGCCTAGTTATTTTTTTTATTCCGTAACACGTAGGTACTTACCTAAATATATGAATTTGAGTTATTCAAAAATAAGGCTTTTTAATACTTTAAAGAGTCTATTGCATCAGTTTCGGCTTGGGAGATATTTAAAATTTGGTTTGTCCTAGTGTACTGTTTATTTTCTGTAAGTATAACTACTGAACTACTGTAAAGAGTCATATTGTATTACCTAGTTTTACCTTTCTGAGAAGTAACCGCTTCGCACAGCGTTCGTTCGGTCGTGCACAGGTGTCTATTCTGCTAACAGCAGCTAGACAAAGGAGCTTTGTGCGAAGCTTGAATGGAGAATGGTCCTAACTTTCACAAGTTATCGATTTTCGACTGCGGAACAGCCGCTCTGGGGCGAAATGGACTCGCAGAAAACTAACTATTGTTATATGGAAACTGTGTTTTCGCTACAGATTGCATGTCGCTCGCTTGATCGTCTGACATGCAACAAAAACGCTTTCAGTATCAACAACCCTATCATGGACGACTTACTGATGTTTTCGTCTACCGTATCCATATTATCTACTGTTTCTTGTTACCTACTTACATTAAATTATTGAAAATTCAGCAGCATAAAAAATATGGGTCACATTTTGTGAAAATTATTCTTTTTTACCTTTTTTTACTTAATTCTATCGTCTTCTTCGCAATCGCACTTGCAATTTGAATGCTATCGCGGCGGTAACATTGTTCGCACTTGCAGTGATCGAAGCACTGGCAGGTTTAAATCCCGCGTATTTACTTACCATAGAGCTTCTTTGCGAGAAATGCAAGACACTAGAAAAAGCAAATACCTTCATAATTAGTCCGCGGGTAAAATTTATTAAAAAAAAATGTAATGTAATGTAAGGTAAGTAATTTTTTTCTAATATAAGTTTGGGTGTCTGAGGTTTTAAGCTATTTAATTAACACGTTGTATAAAAATGTTAATCGGAATGATTGAACTTTATCACGAGCTCCTTGAGAGAAACGTTTTAAACGATGTAAAAGTTTGTGGCATGACTGCAAAATAACTGATTCACGCAAAGGGGAAAATGATTGTGTGTCGAATGAAAATCATAAATTCCAAAATATAACTTGGACAAGGCATTTTTGAATAAGTAATGGGTCAGACTGCCTCTCAGTACTCGGTTGCAATGCAGCTTGTGGGTGTTATACCTAATGTGGACTCAAAGACAAAGTCAAATAGTTTATTCAACATAAGCCTTCACAGGCACTTATAGACGACCAAAACTAATTTAAAAGACTACCATTATATAAAACGAAAGCATCAGATGTCTGTATAATTACAAAAATCATGCTTAGGAAATCTCAGTTTGATAGTTGCGACTTGCGAGCGAGAGCGGGCTTTGTTTTCCGAAAGGTACAAGTATTTTAATACAAGTGTATTACCATAGTAACACTTGTAAAATACCAAACTTACAAGTGTAGCGTTTCACGAAACTGTTCTTAGCACGTATGTAGAATAAAATCTAAATCAAATGATCAACCTCACTAGTAAATATTTACAAGTGTAAAATTAATTCTGTTTCTCTAAAAATTGCGTTGACACTTGTAACTACTTAGTGACTTTCAGAAATAATTCTAGCAGTGTCGGGAGACTCCTAATTTTTACGTATCGCTTATTAATACTGAAACGAAACTGGTCAAAATCTTTATACCTTCGTTTGTCAAACTAATTAAAATATAAAGGTAAATAATAAAATGGTGCCTCGAAGCTTGTAAACTTGTGAATTGTACCTTTCGAGAAATAGGCCCGTGGCGATCTAATGAAGTAGGTCAGTTTATATGTTATATTATATATCTACATAAAAAATATATAACTTTAATCTTGAACTAGAACGTGAAGATATGCTCGTTTATAAGGAAATAAAAAAGTGTTTTTAAAAAATATACCTACTCTTTTATGAAACAAAAACTCCGAAATCATAAAAAAACTTTAATTTTTAAATATTGTTTGGTAGCTACGAGGTAGTTTTTCATAGTAACGAATTTGCATTTCCACTTTTAACTGAAGCGCAAATAGCTGAACTCTACAATGAATTTACGGTGCAAATAGATAAACGGCAGGAATTTAATGCAAACCCGATTACGCTGTGCGGCTAATGAAGATGCTGCCGATACTCAAATTATGTTTTCCAATATAATTACCGAGCAGCGTTTACCCCAATTTCGAAATACCTGTCGCAATATAGTTTCAACGTTAAATTTAATTTGCCTTTAATTAGATTTGTGTGGGCACTATCGAATTGTGGAAACGGAATTCGTTGACCACTTATAGAGAATTTGTGCAACGGTTTGTATGTTCATTTGTCATACACAAAGTAAGCTTGTGAGTATGTTGAAAGTTTAAGAGAAAACGTTGCTAGCTTTGAATTTTAGAATTGGATTTGGAAACGGTTTATTTGAAGCTCCTTTAATTATTGTAACATAAATATTGAATCAAACGTTTTATGAATTTAAAAATTACAATAGTGTTAAGACTTCATGAAAGTGTTTGAAAGCAAACGTTATGAAAACCATCGACAACAGAGTAATGAGTAACTGAGGAGCTCGATAGCGCAGCGGCTAGCGCGTTCGATCTGCGATCTTGCCCGCTAAGCAACTTTCGCAATGCTGGGTCGCTGGATGGGTAACCAAATTAAAAAAATATCTCGAGTACCTCCGGCCTTCGAAAGTCACGTAAAGCCGTTGGTCCCGGTTGACGTCTAAAGATGGCCGTCGTTAAAGCCCACCATAACCCGCATTGGGCCAGCGTGGTGGGTTATGGCCCAACCGCCCCATGTGATGTTGTCCATGTGGGGAGGCCTATGCCCAGCAGCGGGACTTTTATAGACTGAGTGATGATTGATTGATTAATTGTAGAGTAACTGATCCGTCTCTGACTTCATGCACCAGATACTAAAGTTGGCAATTTAAAAAACATAATTAAAATGCGCTCCTAATTAGCAAATCGTATTTGTGTGTTACAACAAGTTACAAGGTTCCATGTAGTTACGGTTGGATTTCATAACTTTCTTACCTTTATTAAATAATTACAATAGTTTTAAATATTAAATTATTTCGGCACGCAAGCAGATGATGTTGTTCTGGTTCTGGGAAGTGTGTATTTTCAGAAGCACTTTAACTTGATTGCGGTGGCAACTCGGTAGACTTAGCCTTTAGTCTCTTTTCCCTTTTCTAAAATTGTATTGGAATCCTTAAACAAACTGTGTGAATGATGTAATTATGACTTGGCTCTGAAACCAGAAATGTTCCTATCCCGTAATACGTAGTGTTCTTCATAAATATTTTTTTAAAAGCCTTCTTTAGCTTAATTTTATTTAGAACTAAAATTTGCTCACTACCTTTGGCGGAAAAAGGTCTGACTCTGTACTGGTTCATCTACGAATAAACCCTTTATTAAATAAAACATTTTCTAGCTCAGAAACGTATAACATTACTTCTTTGAGAGCACATTTCAGATTCATAATATATCACAATATCTCTTTTTTATATAACAACGTTCAACGTTGTAGGCGTACTTAATCTATTAGAACGCTCATCGACTTTATTGAATACAGTACACTTACGTCATCATTTTGTGCAGTGTAAAGAATATGAATTCACTTTGTATTTTTAAGCTGTGTGTGTGGCGGCTCATTAAAATAATACTACCAACCTTAGATTAAATCAAAATAGCGGAAGATACGGCACGTCCTTATAATAATCGTCCACTGCAAAAGGGGACGATGCAGCTACACCGGTGTGCGTCAGAGTCGACTCCTGCCTGCCAGACCTGCGACTGAGGGAAATTAGGCGACAGGGACCTGATATAAGCAGTCCATGCGCTAGAGACGAGAGTCACCTATCTTCCGCTATTTTAATTTAATCTAAGCTACCAACCCATCTCTTCTCTTAAGTGTTGTGAAATTCTACTAACGGACTAAATACTGAACATACATCCAACAGCATAAAGTGGCGTTGGACTCACCACCTATAATGCCGATCACGTGCAGTTGTTATTCGCTGAAACATGGACTATGGCAGTAGGCTGCTTCTATGCGGTTCTCATTAGTCTGTGACTAACTCTTTGGTGATAATAGTCGTGAATATAATGTAGTATGTATGTATGTATGTATGTTGTATTTTTAATATTATTATGAGTGAAACAAGTTCTCAATACAAATAAATATACAAATATATACAAATACAAATAAATTTATTTGATAAATGCTTACTTACAAACCAACTTAAAAATACAGTATTTTCAAGAAGGCTGGTAACGTCATTCGAACTAGAGTATCAGACCCGACATTTTCTATGACCCCACACTAGACACTGCCTGACCTGTGGCGGTCAAGTAAGACGTTTTCAAAATTTAAACGGATGCCAGCAGTAAATAATAAAAATTAAATTCTTAATTGAAAACAAAAAGGTATTATGTAGTTAAAACTAAGTAGGTAACTACTCTGGGGCAAATCACTACCAACATCAGTACAAAAAAAGGAGTTCAACTTATTAAATAATTAAAATAAGATTAAATTTAAAAAAAAGTTATGAATTGTTGTAAAAGGTGCATCACATTCGCATATATCTACTTAAGTACCTCCATGAATGTTTCCGTAAATTTATAGCTCCACGTCAAAAGAAGTGAGCGAATCTTGAGCCTGGCAGTTCTCAATGAACATGAGTTGGGAAAGTTGAATTGTCGACACAGGAAAAATCAAGCTCGCATGAAAAGTAGTGATACAAAGATGGGTCGTATGGTGTGCGACGTATTTGAATCAGATTAGTGGAACGCCTGCCAGTACAGCCCTACTTGTGCATTGTATGAGAAATATGGATAGGCTCCAGGCAGACTTTTTAACTTCGACAAATAATGGGCGTATATTTTAGAAGCAGACGGTGTAAAGTTTCACATGAATTAATAAGCGAGTTAACATTAGTCGGGAACTCTATGAAATTCGTCTGTTTATCTTCTGAAAGTTACTAAATAAATATTTGTAATCAACTAAAGGGCAAATGTCGTACAACTTAAAATCTATTTGCCTGGAGCTGCTAAGTGAGTTACAAAACGTCAATTTACTTAGTATTCTTTGCACACATAAATTATGTATGTTGGTTGTTTTAAAGCACCGTTTTTATTACATCTTTCTAAAACTTACCTAGTTAAAAGAACAACATAATTGCTATACGAAGTATAATAAATTAGCTCACTAAAGCATGGTTCTTTAAAGCTGGTCATCATTAGATATTTTATTATTGGTGTAGAAAAAGCAATTTATACGAAAAATAAAGGGATAATACCCACTTAATAACAGAAAACCTGCAAAACTGCTACTTTTATTTTTTTTATCAAACCAAGTCGGATCGGTCTTGCAATAAACAGGAATAAATTAAAAGTTGCATTGATATCAATCCACACGTAAGCAAGATAGACATAATGCCCATGAAGTTTAGCAAGTGGTTCAATAAAGGGCGGACAGTGACTATTCATGCCCCGCCTGGCTCGCGACCACCATCCTGCCGAAATCCGGCGCCAAGCAGTCCGCTGCGTTCCGTCGGCGTGCGGGAGTGCCAGTGCCAATGGGGGTTGGTTAGAAGTCAGTTGCGCAGATTAGAACCGGTCTTGAAGCCTTAGCATTGCTGTAACGGGTAACTCATTCTGGAGGGTAGCGGGATCCGAAGCACGGTTTTAGCCGTTGGCCGACCGCAGTTAATAGGGGGCCCAACTAGCGCGCTAGCCACGTGTGAAAGGCTGCCCAGCCAACTCGCGAAAAATCCCGAAATGCTCCACCGTGCCAGTTGGCGACTGGACGGGAGGACCCGGTGGCCATTTCGGGGGGGTTCGGGCGTCCCCGCAGTCTCCAGGTGAGTTCCCCTTTGGTCGGATTTGCCTAGGGCAACATCGATGGTCGACTAAGTAGCGCCTCGACTGAAAATCCTTCCCCCCAACACTCATCACTGTGATATAGTGAATTACACTATCAGCACGTACTCAATAGTACGTGATAATTAAGGTCTTCCTGATTGACAAGGCGTCCTTCCTCTAGTCACGTATAGATGTGATGTTAATTAGTATTTAAGATGATACACTAGAGGATAAAGATTATTGATTCAACGCAAGACATTGTTTCATTTCGGGTCTCCGTCCCAACGCCATTACATGGCGACCGTGACATGGTGTCACAAGTCCGCGCCGCGAAATCGCTAGTTGAAGTCTACAAAATATCAGGAAAATAGTGCTACACGGGCCTACAAGAAGGACGAAGGAAATAAGAAGAAAAACTGTAAGCCAAAATTGTTTAACTATGGGAAACCCACAATCTAAAGACAATATTATTGTCAGTCAATCACCAACTCAATCGGCGGCAGCATCAACTCCCTTGGCCGTTGGGATGCAACTTTCAGAGATCTTTTTACTGACCATCGTCGTTGTACTAGCGGGCTATATAGTACTTAGGCTGCTACGTTACTTCAACGCACGACTATTAGAAGAGGTAGAACGCAGAGCGGTTCGACGGGCAATTGGACCAGCACAGAACGTGTAAGCCAGCACGAATTAATATAACTATGCTACCAAGAATCTATGTGTGTGTGTGAGTGATTTTTTTTTCTAAAGTGTGTTCATGGCAAACCTGTCAGAACTCTTGAGTGAGCTTAAGGCTATTAGAGACTCTATTATTAAATTAAGTAAGGACAAACGTTATTCCGCTCAGGGGCAGAATAAGTTTTTAAGAGCAAAGGAAATTAAAAATATTTTTGAACAAATATCTGCAGACTTATGTAAAAAAGGGATAGATGCTGTAGAATTACAAATAACAAAAGCAATATCGTCAAAGTTTTTATGTAATTTTGAGGAAATCGAGTCACTCGTTAACCCGCATCATTCAGAAACGATCACAACCATGGCCACGTTCGATCTAAAAGTCGCGCTCACGCTCCTCCCAGTAGTAGATTGCGACGAAACGCAAATTAACCAACTAATAGACGGAATAGAGTATTATAGTAGTACCCTTAGAAACGAGGACCAGCCTCTGTTAATCAATTTTGTTTTAAAAACTCGTGTTTCTAGCAGTGCTAAAACAAAAATTAATAAGTCTTATGTGTCTGTGGCAGACCTAATAAAAGATATAAAAAAATGTTTTAATTCAGATTAAATCATACACAGCCATTTTAGACCGAATGCTACGATGTAGGCAAGGAAACAAGACCATAGAAGTGTTTGGTAGTGAAATCGAAAAAATGTCCAACGATTTAAGTACAGCACAGGCTAATGGAGACGAGTCGGCATATAATTTATTAAAGCCGATTAATGAAAAAATGGCTATCAAGCGTTTCGCTGACGGCCTAAACAATGCTCGTACAAGCATTATAGTTACGTCTAGGTCCGTAAGCACAGTTAGGCAGGCAATAACTATAGCCTTAGAACAAGAAGACTCGGTAGTGAAACCACCAATAAACAATTATGTTAACTATGTTTCGAACCAGCGATTTGAAAAGATAAATAAAAACTATCATCAACAATATAATAAGTCACGTAACAACAACGCGACGAGTCAGCAAGGTCGGGGTCGTGCCTACTATAACTCGAATAGGTTTCAGGGTCAGCGCAACACCAGGTTTACGTCACCTCATAATAAACGTAGGAATGTACATTTCTTAGTTGACTCAGCAGAACAGTCTAATGACGAGAACGAAAGTGAACGTCAGAGTATACGTCAGAACGAACATCATAGCGATGATTTTTTTCGTTCTGAATAGCGCTGAGGTAGATATTTGTAGTTATGGTAGTGGTAATTACGTTTGTTTTACTTGTAGTCAAACTCAAATTTCTCTATTAGTAGACACAGGAGCAAGCATTTCAATTTTAAAGTTAGATTGGTTAAATAAACTCCGTAGCGTGTCCCGCGACGCAAAGCTAGTAAGGGATGAAATTAAGATTAAAGGAGTATGTGGGGATTTAGTATCAATAGGTTATGTTTATCTAGACTTATGTGTTAACAATTATAATTTTAGGCATAAGTTTTATGTGTTTAGCAACTTCCACTGTAAAAATGATGGAATTTTAGGAGAAGATTTTTTATTAAAATATAGTTGTAAAATTAACTATGAAAATAAGCTGGTTACATTACAGGATAAGATAAGTCTAGAATTAGGCTTAGGTAAAAACATAATAACGACTATTCCAGGGAGATGTGAGGTCGTAAAATATGTTTCGTCAGAGATAAAGGGCGAATGTGTAATTTTAGCGGAGGAAGTTATTGCAGGCGTATTTGTAGCAGGCGCCGTGGTAGTAGGAGACGGGAAAAAGATTCCGGTGCGATTTTTAAACACACGGGAAGAAAATGTAAAATTAAATAACTTTAGCCCGAAAATTAGAAAATACTCGGATTATTTCGTATGCTCTTTTGATACGGAAAACGGAAAATCTGTCGAGAGGGTTAAACAACTATTCGATTTTCTTAAATTAAAAACATCTATTGAGAAAATATGTGCAAAATATGCAGATATCTTTCATATGCCGGGTGATAAGCTATCCGTTACAAACTTATACGAGTACAACATTAAACTGCAAAATGACGCGTCTCCTGTTTATGTCAAACCGTATAGAATACCGCACGCTCAGAAGGCTGAGTTAATAAAACAGGTAGGTAAATTGTTAGAAGAAGATATTATCGAAGAGTGTACCAGCGAATGGTCTTCTCCATTATTATTACTTCCGAAAAAAGCTGACAGTAGCGGTGAAAAAAGTGGAGAATCGTAATAGATTATAGACTTTTAAATAAAAAAATAGTAGACGAAAAGTTCCCGTTACCAAATATACAAGAAATTATTGACTCACTTTCGGGATGCTTATACTATTCTCATTTAGACCTCAGTTCTAGTTATTACCAGCTAGGGTTATCACCAGAATGTAGGAAATTCACTTCTTTTACAGCTGATAAGCAATATCAACTGAAAAGATTACCTATGGGTCTCAAAACGAGTCCTAGCGTATTTTCTAAACTTATGTCTATGGCTCTATCGGGTTTAAATTACGAGATATGTTTTCTATATCTCGATGACGTAATAGTTTTCGGGAAAAGCCTATCGCAGCATAATACAAATTTAATGAGTGTATTTGAGAGGTTTAGGTCAGTTAATTTAAAACTAAACCCTTGTAAGTGCGAATTTTTGAGGAAAGAAATTAATTATTTAGGGCATGTTATTACGCCAAACGGGGTGTTGCCAGACAACAGTAAAATCGAGGTCTTGGAAAAGTTCCCAGTACCTAAAAATGTAAATGAGATTCGTTGTTTTGTGGCTTTTGCGAACTTTTATAGGAAATTCATAAAAAACTTTGCCACAATAGTGTACCCACTAAACCGTCTTTGTAAGAAACATGTCGAGTTTCAGTGGACGGAAGAATGTGACGTGGCATTTTTAGACCTTAAAAAAGTCACTTAGTTCATTTCCTGTCTTAGATTATCCAGATTTTGGAAAAGATAATGTTTTCCGGTTGCAAACCGATGCGTCAGGGGTAGCCTTGGGGGCTGTATTATCAAATGGAAATAATAAGCCCGTAGCTTATGCAAGCAGACAATTAAACAGTTCAGAAATAAACTACCCAACCATTCATAAAGAGTTATTAGGGGTAGTGTGGGCTATAAAACATTTTCGACCATATTTATACGGACGAAAATTTAAAATATTAACAGATCATAGACCATTGGTTCATTTATTTAGCATAAAAGATCCTAGTAGCCGTTTAACTAAGTTTAGACTTTGTTTAGAAGAATATGATTTCGATATTGAATACATAAAAGGTTCCGAAAATGTAACGGCAGATGCCTTATCGAGAGTCATTATAACATCAGACGAGTTAAAAAATCTAAATTCAAATTTTTTGGGGGTATTAACCCGTTCAATGAAAAGAACCATGGAGCAAAATAATGAACCCGCTACCTCTGGAAGTAGCAGGGTTGAGCCCCCTGTTGATCATAGGCAACCAAGAGTGGTAGATATTATGCAGAAATCACAAAATGATGTAAGGTTAGATATTTGTTCGTATGAAAACTTCGTGAAGTTGAGGAAAAAGAAAAGATACGTCTCACAGACGGGTGTTATTTATTATGTTATTTAGTGACTCTACTATTTACATAAATCAGGAATCTCTACTAACGGAGGCGCGCCGAGACGCAACGATAGGAGAACTGAGTGCATTATGTAAAAAATATAATATTGTAGAAGTCGTTGTGATTAAAAATGGGTTTAATAAAAAGTTTATTAAAATTTTGACCCAAACTTTCATGAAACATAAAGAATTACCGCGGTTATGTATTATTAATAACCAAGTTGAACATGTTACAAATAAAGACTTGATACGTGTTATACTAAATGATTATCATTTATTGCCGACAAGTGGTCATGTAGGCATAAATAAAATGACTAAGAATATTCGAAAAAAATATTTTTGGAGTAATATGCAAAAAGACATAACTGAATATGTGACTCGCTGTAAAGATTGCCAAAAGCAGAAATTTTGTAATAAAAATAATAAAGAGAAAATGGTAATAACCACTACAGCATCTACTTCTTTTGAAAAATTATATTTAGATATTGTGGGGCCGTTGGAGGTCGATAATTTGGGTAATAAATACATATTAACAATACAATGCGAATTGACAAAGTTTGTAGAAGCTTACCCAATACTTGATAAGTCAGCTGAAACTGTTGCTAGGGTTTTTACTGAAAATTTTATTTTACGATATGGTACTCCCAGGGTTATTGCGACTGACTGTGGAACGGAATTTATTAATTCCACGTTAGAAACAGTATGTAAATTGCTAAATATTGATAAGTTAAATTCAACACCCTATCATCATGAGAGTATAGGTTCGCTAGAAAACTGGCACAAACATCTCGGATGTTACTTGAGAATACAAACACAGAATCAGTCGGCAAATTGGAGTACCTGGATACCATATTGGTGCTTTGCTTATAATAATTCTGTAAATACTAGTACCAAATACTCCCCTTATGAACTAGTTTTTGGGAAAACATGTAACGTACCTAGTAATTTAGTTAGTAAAGTTGATCCCTTATATGTATACGACAATTATCCATCGGAGTTAAAATTTAGATTGCAAAAAGCTCATAATGATGCCAGGAACAACTTATTAATATCAAAACAAAGTAGAAAAACTAATTATGATTTAGATTGTAAGGAAGTACACTACAAAAAAGGTGATCTACTCTTGTATAAGAATGAAAATTATAATAAATTGAATGACTTGTATTTAGGTCCATTTGAAGTTTTAGAAGAGCTAGGTACTAATGTAAAAAATATTAAAGAATAATAAAGAATATATAGTTCATAAGAATAGGACTAAGATATTTAGAAAATAAGAGTTTACTTTTCAGGGAAGGGATGCCTAGCCTTTTCAGGGGAGGTGTGATATAGTGAATTACACTATCAGCACGTACTCAATAGTACGTGATAATTAAGGTCTTCCTGATTGACAAGGCGTCCTTCCTCTAGTCACGTATAGATGTGATGTTAATTAGTATTTAAGATGATACACTAGAGGATAAAGATTATTGATTCAACGCAAGACATTGTTTCATTTCGGGTCTCCGTCCCAACGCCATTACATCACAATACATGACAAAGCAAAGCAAGAAGAAAGTGTGTAAACACTGGCTGCACTTCCTCCCATTAAAAGTGCACCTCGCGAACAACAGAGGATTGCACTCAAATCTCGATCCGGTCCATCACCACCTTGAGACTGAGAAGCCACACCTATTTTTCTTGACGGAGACGCAAATAGCAACCCCGTCGGACGTGGCGTACCTCAACTACCCGAGCTACTCAATTGAGCATAAGTTCAAAAAGTGTGCAGGGGTCTGTGTGTACGTCCGCGATGACATTTGCTGTAGGCGTCTCCGTTGCTTTGAAAAATTCGGGTTCTCTGTTATTTGGCTTCTGGTGGACACTGGGGTAGAGAAGATAATCTACGTCTGTGTCTACCGATCGCACAGCGGTGATCAGGAGGCGACTCGGCTCATAGACTACCTCACTGAGACGGCAGACTCAACAACTCAGCGGTATCCAGCGGCGGAGCTTGTCTTTCTGGGGAACTTCAACGCTCACCACAAAGAGTGGCTGTACCCGTTCCAGAAGACTGACCATGCTAGGAGAGAAATGCGAAGGTTTTCTCTAACACTAAATCTCACTCAGCTGGTGGATCAAGCGACGCGAATTCCGGATATCGCTGGCCACACACCCAATTGTCTTGACTTACTGCTGACAACCGATCCACACAAGCATTCGATATCGGTCTCAGCCCCGCTGGGAACGTCCGACCATTGTGTGGTGAAATCCGTATCGATCTGCTCTTCTCCGGATATGAGCCCTAAGAGCACGAGACGAGTATGGCGATACGAGTCAGCAGATTGAGACGAGATGCGTATTTTCCTTGCATCTTATCCCTGGCGGCAAACATGCTTCTCTTCTAACGACCCTTCGTGTACGGCCGATGCGATTACGGATGTAATCCGGCAGGGAATGGAGTTTTTTATTCCATTCTCGGACATCCCGCTCGGTTACAAGTCCCGCCCTTGGTATAATGCCGACTGTACTCGTGCTGAGGCCCGAAAACAGTCTGCTTACCAGGCTTGGGTGCAAGCCCGGGATCGCAAAGTCCGTGCACGGAGAATACGAGCAAAGAAGAGAGCCTTTAATTCGGCCGCCAAGTCGTGCAAAAGGGTTATTCGAAAGGCCAGATTCGAGCACATCAGCCGAATAGGGACGAAGCTGTCATCCTACCCGAGCGGTAGTAAACAGTTCTGGTCCCTTTCGAAGTCAGCCGAGGCGAATTTCTGCCGTCCTATTTTACCACTCATGCAGAAACCTGACGGGTCGCTGGCTCATTCTGCAGCTGAGAAAGCAAGTTTATTTGCCTCTCTGTTTGCGAGCAACTCGCGTCTAGACACCGGCTCTCAACAACCACCAAATTTACCTCGCTGTGATTCTTTGATGCCGGAGATCACAATCCACAATAAAGAGGTCCGTAGAGCCCTACTTAGTCTGGACGTGAACAAGGCTAGTGGTCCTGATGGCATACCAGCAAGGGTACTGAGGTATTGTGCGCCTGAGTTGTCTCCTGTGCTAACGCGCTTGTATCGCCTTTCTCTCGAGGCAAAAACCGTACCTAAATGCTGGAAGCTTGCTAATGTGCAGCCAGTACCAAAAAAATAAAGTCGTGCCGACCCATGCAACGACCGACCGATCGCCATCTTCCATACTCTGTAAGGTCATGGAAAGAGTTCTAAAGCTGTAAGTTGCTCTCATACCTAGAAGTTAATGACCTCCTCAGTGACCGTCAATATGGGTTTCGCCGAAGACGATCGACTGGGGATCTTCTAGTTTATCTGACGCACTACTGGGGTGAGGCCCTCGAGATGCACGGCGAAGCACTCGCCGTATCACTAGACATCTCAAAGGCTTTTGACAGGGTCTGGCACGCAAGTCTACTGCACAAGCTTCCAGCGTATGGTATCCCCGCTGACTTTTATAGTTGGATAGCTGATTTCCTGACGGAACGGTCGATCAGAGTAGTCATCGATGGCTGCTCCTCTGACTCAGTGGCTATTGATGCCGGAGTTCCTCAGGGGTCTGTTCTCTCTGCGACGCTTTTCCTGTTGCACATCAATGACCTGTTGATACCGGGAATTGTTGGGTATGCAGATGACAGTACTGTCGTAGAGAGATTCCTTTCGGATGCAAAAGCTAGTGGTGATGACGTGACGTTGATGAGAGAGGCCATGGTTGAGCGAACGAACCAGACGTTAATCCACGTTTGCCAGTGGGGTGACAGTAACCTGGTAAATTTCAACGCCACCAAAACGCGAGCGTGTTTATTCACCGCTAAAAGGAGTCCCTTTAACCTGACTCCTACTTTTCGGGGTGCATCTGTGCCTGTTACCGATAGTCTCGTCCTTCTGGGCATGGAGTTGTCTTCAGACCTCAACTTCGGCACCAGCATCGAGTCCAAGGCTCAAACTGCAGCTAAAAAGCTGGGCGTCTTAAATAGAGTCAAGCGATAATTCATGCCGGGACAGCTTTTAACTCTCTATAAAGCTCAAGTCCGATCTTGCATGGAATATTGTAGTCACCTGTGGGACGGCTCAGCTAAATATCAACTAGCTGCACTGGACACGATTCAACGCAGAGCTGAGAGGCTAATTGGCGACAAAGAACTGGTGAAGAGCAAGTTTCACACCCTAGCTCACCGCTGCAAAGTTGCCTGTCTGTCGGTCTTTTACAGACTGTACTTCGGAGAGTGTGCTCTGGAGCTGCATGAGCTCATACCGCCATCCCCCTCCTTCCATCGGACATCCAGGCGCACTGCGGGCTACCACCCTTTCTTGGTGGATATTCCTAAATGTCGCACAAAGCGCTACTCAACATCTTTTATACTGCGTACAGCAAAGGAGTGGAACTCCCTCCCTGCGTCTGAGTTTCCGAGTACATATAACCCGTCCATCTTCAAAGCAAGAGTAAATAGGCACCTTCTGGGTTAGCTCGCACCATCATAGATCCTGTCTTAGCCCCTGGGCTTGATTGGGATCAAGAGCAAACCCATACCTAGTAAAAAAAAAACTGATCGAGTGGTGAATAAAAGTCGAACTCTGAACGTTGACGACGATTGTTACGGTCATGAGCAGCAACGCGCTAATTCCTCATTAACGCAGTTAATAACTGTAATTCAGGCTTCGCTGTTCACATCCTCTCTTTTTACATTGTTTCGAACAGTTCCGGATGGTTCCGGCGTGGTGCCGGCGTACGATTTCCGATCTCGACATCCAGTGCAAAATGTACTGTTATATTCTATATATATGCGATTTCATCCATGCATTTTCCTTTTTAATACTTTATTCTTTAATGACAATTATGGTTTCGGTGTTTGCATTCCAAGTGACATTTGGATAAAGTTAAAATGTCAGCACCTGATGAGATCGGCACTGAACAGAAGGAACTGGCACATATAAAAGGAGGCCTATCCTATACCTAGCAGTGGGTGCTTGCGGGCTGAAATGATGATGATGAATTATGTTGAATGGTGTACTATGGGAATTGTACCACAAGCTAAACAAAACAATTATTTCAATGCACAATATCGCTCTTAAAAATATTTAAAACTAGTGGCCCACCCGCCCGCGACTTCGCGGCGCTATATGAACATCCCGTAATCCCGTGACGAATTTCCATTTTTTTTCTTTTTCTCCTGACAATTGTGAACAATCGCCTCTGTGGTCTAGTGGCTAAGCTACCTGTTTCAGACCCAGAGGTCCCGGGTTCGATTCCCAGCGGGGGGTACATCTTTGTGTGCTCGGTTTGGTTGGTGGTAGGGCTGTTAAGTCCGCCTGGCTAGCTACCACCATCTTATCTAAGTCTGTCGCCATAACAACGATGTTTATAGCATTGTTGTGTTCCGGCAGTTTGAGATAAGATAGCCAGTTCCTCAGTGGTTGAGGATTCCGGGTGAAGCGCGCTTCCACCTTCGGCCTTATCGTCACTTACCATCAAGTGAGATGAAGGCCAAGCGCTTACCCGTTGCCAATAAAAAATAAAAAAAAAACCAAAAAAAGAATTAGCCAAATAGGTGCAGCCGTTCTGAAGTGCGCATCACTTCACAAACATTCGTAGCAATTGATTTTATGTATAAATATAAAAATAAATGTAAGTACTTAATCCAACGCTGCGACAAACTCCTAGAAATCCGAATGAATAGAGACGTGTTCATGAACTAATTATAAAATCTGCTCGCTTACCTACAATGCTTTTAAATTAATATGTATGGAACTAATAAAGTAATATGCTTCAACATTTTGCAGACGCTTTCACTGTGAACTGCTAATTATAACTAATTTACATCATAACGAAAATAGACAAGATTCCTCTTCGATTATTTTACATGACAGCACAAAAGCTCTTGAACAATACCTATAATTTTTAAAGCAAAGTAAAATCTTTGTTTCGGTATAAAGTTGATGGAAATAGCTTTTGACATGCATTGTTTTGTGAGTCTATTGTTTAAAATTGCATGATATTTTCGAGATTATTATTTCAGTTGGTTTTTTTGGCCTACCACTAATACCGAGTTTATTTTCCAAGTCTGCATGCGTGAGGACCTAATGCAAAACTACTACTACTAACTACGAAAAAATACAAAATAATAGTGATATATATTAATTTTCGTAGCCAATCACAATTGGCTACTTGACAGTTTTTGAAAATGTATTTTAAAAATTACAAACGCTTATTTTATATCCCGTACAATTTTTTTTCTCGAAAAAGCTTTATTTAATAGAAAAATAAACATATTTTTCTTCATTAATTTCATATTTTGCGCGAAAACGGTTGGTCACGTGACATTTTGCCCTGTGACGTCACATTTCACTAACAAAGACATTTTATCTTGAAACCTGACAGATAGTTTTTGTTTATTTGTGAAATGTGACGTCACAGGAAGCTAAATCATGGCCGCCCGTGTTTTGGGTCTTGTAATCCACAGATAACGAAATCGCAAATTTATTTTGTAAAAGCAAAATATTTAGAAATTATCATAATAAAGAATAACTATTGGATAATTATCGTTAAATTATAAACTACCATAACCGACATATTTTATATTTTATTATTACAACTGTCAAATAGCCAATTATATAAAATAGCTATGAAAACGACACCGCTTACTGATTTATTGTGTACAAAGTATGTAATTAAATAGACACCGGTACAACAAGATTGTTAGTGTTATACCTAGTATACAATAAGGGCCTTATTCATAAAAAAATTATGATATTATTTAGTAAATCATTGTTTTGTCTCTTAATAAGAAAAAAAATTTTAAAAAATAATAATATTAAAAAATAAAAAATAATTAAAAATGACGTTTTGTGTGACGTTGACAAAATATTTAATTAAATAATGTTTAAACCGTTTTTATAAATAATGGAGTAAAACACATTTCGATGGACGGCCCTTTGATACTCGATGTAAACTTTATTAAAAACACCTTGATTGACTGATGTTTGGTCGAAGGTTTTCCATTTGCCTTCACTCACATTGTATTTAAAAACTTTATAGGTAAGGGTTGTTTACACTTCAGTTTTTACTAGTAGTATAAGTGTAAGTTTAGACTATTGTGTCAACCCAGTGACGAAATTGAGTTTATCTTTAGCCGGTGAGGACATGTTGGTGTGCTCTCGGTCTAATGACAAACGCAGACGCGGTAACACCATTTACCTCAACGTGTTAGTGTCGACGTCAGAGCCCCGCCCCCAGCGCCTGTACCGCCACTGATCGGATTTGTGTCCCTTCGGATTATATCCGGGGGCTGTTCTTGTCATTACTATGTCGTGCTAATCAGTTCTTGCTAGTTTCCTACATCCAACAGCATAGAGCGGCGATGGGCTCACTACCGTCACGATGAGCACTCGTGCAGTCGTAATTTGGTGAAACATGGATTTTGACAGTAGACTCTAGGAAGACCAAACTTTCAAGCTGAATTTCTTCTGTTCTAATAAGAATTTCTTGAATTTATTACATAAATCGGAAGGTACATTAGATCAGTATATTTTTTTATGTATTTCGAGCGTTACACAGTCGAAGGCCCAGCTGGGAAGATCAGGCATTTTATCGTAATTTCTGTCAAAACGGTTGAGGTACATATAAATTCTAAAGGTACATTGAGCAACTGAAGCATTGCAATTACTTTAATGAGTCTAGCTCGGGGGCCGCGCTAGGAAGGAAGATATCGCAAAATCAATTTTTAAATTTAAATCATAAGAGTACATATTTTACGTCCTAAAACTTATGTATGACGTAAGTTTTCATCTTATAAATAATGATTGGGTGCACAAGAAAATTTCTATAACGCCGCACAGTGATCAATTTTGTACTTTTAGGTGGACGAAAATATTAAGACCCAGAAATGTATGATTTAATTTAATTTATTGATTATCCCGCTTTATTATGTATAAAAAAACACAAAGCAAATGATTTAAGAAATAAACCTATATCTTCATTTTTCATTTTTCTCGTTAACTGCACAAGTTTCGTCTAGTAACGCTATAACATCGCAGGAAAGGGCACCTTTTCTTCTGAATTTTACTGAGTGAAGACTTGAGACTTGGGGATCCGATGTTACCGATAAAATATTAAATAAGTCTCCATTGGTTGCTTAGCGCGACATTTTTCTGGTATTATGTTCTCTGTAATACCGTTACCTAAAAAACATACATTTTGTTCAAGAAGTGCAAAAATGGGCAAAAAAATATCATTGAATATAACAGCTGAAGGTCTGATAGTCCGAAACAACTTAAAATATCCATGTTTGTTTATGTTTTTCTAAACATAATGGCCTCAAAAACCAAAAAAAAGAGGTAAAATCTTGTATATACTCAAATGATTTTTAAGTATATACAAGACCAATGATAACAATGCAGTATGAGCTAATACTTATAATAAATCATAAATACCTTTAAGAAAATGCACCATTTTTTTTTAAAGCCCACAGTAAACAATTTACTCTAAAATAGACAATCAACTTCACTAGATAAATCTTATGTAAACAGCAATTATTAATGCAGTTTGTGTAGTCGTTATCTTTGAGCACTAATATCTGATCAAACAAACATCGTATCGAAATAATATTGTAGCACGAAGTGGACACAATAGTCCTAAGCACGTAGCGACCTTTTTTAGAACTACTATCATTTTGAGAAAAATGTATTTCGTCCAGCTAAAACTCAATAATTGATCAGTGTGCGCCGTTCTGCCTAATTTAGTTTATAGCCGTTCTACATGAATAGTATTCAAGCAATTATTTGCATAGCGCTCTTGCTACGACTAACGACTACGGACTACGGGCGCTCGCGCGACGATGATGCGATGGCTGCAAATTGAACTGGCTTAATCCCCGGTCCCCCTGAGTTGGACGGTGAGGATTGGATATTGTTCTCGTCGATTTATACGAGATTTTGGCTTTGATTTTGGCTGAGAGTATTTGCCGTGCCTTATTAAATCACTGAAAATATTCGTCATAGAAAAAAATATGATGAAATAAATAAAAAAATAAAAATAAAGTTCCGAAATCTTTGTTTGGGCATTACTTTATGGCTTTTGGCTGATTATTTTTTTTGTTAAGTTTGTTATTGTCAGGACAAGGTTTGTATGAAAGAAAATTTGTGATATACGTCACGTGATACAGAGTGTTCACCCGCCAGCCGCTAGTCTTTATAATAAAGCTTTAGGTCTCATGTTTACTTTTCTAGTCACAACATAAATTAATAAACTGTATAAGTACCTAGTTTTAAAAAATAAATATATTATTGTTGTGGATTGCCTAGAAAAGCGCAGGGCTTTTACCTCTTTAGAAAACCTGTCGTTTTATTCGTTGGCGCTCTTGATATACTCGTTTATAGGTCGTCGTTACGTTAAGCTGTTGTTTGTGCCGACAACCAAGAAAAATTGGTGTACCATTTAACGAGCAAAGTGTTTAATGCGTCAAAATAATATACTAACCATTTTGTAGGCACGCGTTGTTAAGAGATTTGCTATACAGGTTCATTGTTTCGTTTTGTTTTACCTTGTAATTAGCCTGTAGGTACACTGTTATATTGCTGGACAAAGACCTCCATCCGTTATTGAAATCCAGTCATCGCAACAACTTAATATAGGTTTTGAGTTTGCTCATCAACATGCTGTCATATGTTGGCATCAACATGCTGTCATATGTTGGTCAGTAATTACAAAACCGGGCCATATATCTGAAAACGCTATGCTCGACCTGGTATTTAAATTGTGTCCATGTCTACAGCTTCCTCATTCGACATAGAGAAATTCTAAGCATGCCATATGTGCATATTACGTGCAATCAAACGTTTCAGTACTAATTTTTGTGCCACTACAACTTCGTTACTGTGAGTTTGTGTAAGCTGGAGACACGTGTTACCAGCACGTACACGCCGTTAAGACAAACCTTAGCTTAAAGGTTAGGGTTTTAGACTATAGCCAGAAATTTAGTGCATAATTTTTGCACTAGGAACAAAAACAAATACTGTTGAAACTACGATACTACGAGCTGGAGACACGGGTCTCTGGCTTGCACAGCCATCTTCGTAATTGTTTAAGCTACGGTTATGAATTATACCTAAATTTGTGCATAAGGCACAAAATTTTTCAAAACATTTAACTCAAAAGGTTTTGAGCTACGAACCGATATAGAAGCATGTGTAAGCTGGTGACACGTAACACGGGCTAACACATGGTAAATTACTGTAACTGTATTAGATAGCGTTTCGTTTTAAAGATCAAATAATACGTTATGATTTTATACTAGCTTCCCGATGAGTTAGATACTTGAAACTTTGAACATAAGTCAGAACTGGATGACAATGTAATATTATGGTGTCATTGAGCTGATCTGATGATTCAGTCGGAAGAAGGCCACAGGATCTCTCTAAGAAAACCATGCAACCCCATCGAGTTTGGGCTCGTTTGATTAGTTTTGATGAGCACTCTGACTTCAGACGAGGTCCAGGGTCTGACGATGAAGCCGGAGGAAGGCCACAGGAACAAAATACGAGCAAAAAACGGCTAAAAACTCACGTTTGTTGTTTAGGAGCCCTACTTAACATTTATTTTATTCTGTTTTTAGTATTTGGTGATATAGCGGCAACAGAAATATATCATTTGTAACACTTTCAACTGTCTAGCTATCACGGTTCATGAGATACAGCCTGGTGACTTTGTCTGAAGTCTAAGCAATAGGGTTCCGTTTAATACCCTTTGGGTATGGACCCTAAAAAATACAATAAGTTTTTTCCAAAAAAAAATCTCTTTTTTTCCAAAAGATTTATGTAGCTACCTAGGTACTTTTTTAGTAATGAACCAAGAACCATTAAACGCAAATAAGCCTCTAATTTGTATAAATCAATAAGGTAATGGCAGTAAAATACAAGAATTTTTTTGTGCCTTGTGCACAAATTCGGCACAACATTTTGAGGTATAATTATTCATAACCGTAGCTTAAACAATTAGAAAGATACAGCTGTGCAAGCCAGAGACCCGTGTCCCTAGCTCGCACACAGTTTTATGATCGTAGTTTCAACAGTATTTGAGTGTGATGGTTAGTTATTTTTGTTCCTAGTGCACAAATTATGCACTAAAAAACCCTAACCTCACTGGTTTGTCTTAACGGCGTGTGCGAGCTGGTGACACGTGTCTCCAGCTTACACACATAAAACAACTCACAGTAACGAAGTTGTGGTGGCACTAAAATTAGGACTGAAACGTTTGATTACACATAATATGCACTAAAATATGGCATGCTTAGATTTTCTCTAGGTCGAATAAGGAAGCTGTAGACATGGACACATTTAAATTAGGGTACTTCTTAAATAAAACTTACGATTAGTCACAATGGATAACAACAACAAATTTATCGCTTTGGGCGAAAATGAATGAAAAGTTCTACTCTTTGGTAAGATTATGATCAAGTGACCATAGCCCATAATACAAAAATAAACAAATGGAAGGAAATTGCCGAACAATTAAATCGAGGCTTCCATTCACTTTGTAAGTGTGTAAGCATTACTTCTATAAACAATTAAAAAAAATGTGTTGCAGTTTTTGGTATATCATACAAACTTCAGAGTTAAATGTTTTCAATATAATAATACGCCAATTTAATAAAACTTTTTGGCTTAAGGTAAATATCTAGATTTATACGATTTAAAACATTTTATAGTGGACTATAAATGAGTTGTTAACTTAAATTCAGTCAAATCAACGTTTATTTTCAAGTAGGGATAATTATTTCACCCACTCTAATAGATACGAAATAAACATATTTATGCTCTATTTCCATTAAAATTTAATTTCATAGTTCAATCCGTTTCACGCGATTGGGTTTTTGTTTACTTTTATTAATGAGTAAGCTTAAATGCATATTTGCTACGAAATTCGCATTTCCGTGCACACACAATTTCACTAACATTTAACTACTCGTAGTTATTACTATTTTGTATAAAGTAGTATGAACAATATTTTTTGGAAATAGCTGACAAGACAAAGATTGACCTGTCTAAATTTGATTATTGTGATCGTTTTCTGATTTTTAAAATACCTTCGGTTTTTTTAATGATACAGAACATGAAATGTATTAAAAATGTTTAGTCTTGTCTCATTACATTTAGTTGGGGGTAAAAAAGAATTAGCCAAATAGGCGCCGGCGTTTTGAAGCGCGAACATAGATTTCAATTTACATACATTTTAAACAAAATACCAGACGAGTTGCAATTAAAAGTTCATCACCGAAGACGTATATTTCCTGGAGTATGAAATATTTTTTGGAATACATTTCATTTATCTCGCTCATCCTATGGAGCTTTAAATTATGAGGCTCACTGGAGCAGGAACACTCAAGTCGAATTTCAAATGTTCACTGAAAAAGAAATAGACATTGCGTCATACATCTGCGGAGGAAAATGCGCTAAACAATTACGGTGGCCATGGCCATTTTAGAAGGTGGTATTTTGAATTTCATTTTTTGGTTGAAGTAAATATACCTACATGCAAATACGTTCTAGATGGTAGTGCTAACACTGTAGTCTCACGGGGTCGGATTGGAAGTTGATAGCCATATTGAACGGCTTTACTTGAAACAGTTCAAATGTGAATGTAAACGCATTTTTATCCTTGCGCTGACTTTAAAGCTTAAGTAAAGATTATTGCTTTTATACGGAAATGTATGAATGCTTTTAACATGTTTTTATGTAAGTAATAGATTTATTACGATTAAACGTTACTTTTGACTTCATCTTTACACAAATATAAAATATTACTTACAAAGCAAACAATATCAAGAAACTCACTGCCAGCGAGTTCGTTTATTGTTACTTCTTGTAAGTGAGAAACTGTTTTAGAAATGTAACCTGCGGAGACTAAAACCCGTATTATAAAAATCTTACTCAGTTGTGTAGGTTCTTGAGTGGAGATTTGAGTGACGTTTTCGCAGATAGTAGGCCGGCCGTCCCGCCGAAAGTGGGCTCGCAACAGAATGCCGTATACATGTACAATATACATGGAGTTATTCGAGGTAATCGGAGAACAAGCACGGAAACAACTTGTTACGCTACAATCAAAAAACCATGATAGTCAGCGAACTTGATAGCGTCACTGCTTTCCCCCCCGCCATTTCTGAACAACAAGCTATCCTAAACTACACCCCCATACCTATAATACGATTAGGTTTACTGTATAGCATATGCACAAGACATTTCTAACCAACCTTGGACGGCCCGCTAAGATATTTATATCGTCATCAATTTTATGAATAATATTGAACCATTAATTGCGATTAACCGCTATACCAATTATACAACTATAATTCGCATTTTTACTCTTATCGTAATTTACGATAACTATCTTTTTTTATCACTAAAATGATACTGTTCTTTACTTAAAACCACTTCTTACCTGTACTCGTTGGTTCAGCGTTGATCAATTAGGTCTACACGTGCCTATACAAATACCACCACTACACACAAATACCAATCAGATTCACAAATAATATGTGACCTGCAATCACTCTAAAATAGTTTCAATCAGCGAGCGATTTCGCTCGCTGGTTTCAGTACAACGCTTGCATCGTCTTTCAAATATTGGTTATTTTAATATTTTTGTCTGCCTTAAGCTTTAACTGCTTAAATTGAAGAGAATATGAGCAGTTGACGAACTGAACAAAATAACACAATGTGCATTCATTTGCTGTGCCCATTAGGACAACATTATGTGAAAAGTTAGCTCGTTACACAATTAATATCCTATTTAATTGCGTTTTCCGCATTCACATATGTTTAAATGTACTTTTATTTATATAAAGAATTGAAGCTTTACATATATGTATACAAGAAATGTAGACTTACCCTACTATACCAAATGCCACAGAAAAATTGAATAACGTCGTTAAATTTATTTTATTAACTTGAAAATTTAATGGCACTTGTCGTGGAAAGCTTGGCAAAAGCAGTTATGCGATAACATTTCAACTGGAATTCTTACAAGTCTTATTGCATTGCATTCTATTCTTTACTAGCTGTTGCCCGTGACTTCGTCCGCGAGTACTACTACTCCCTACAGGATTTTGATAATGGGATAATAAAACCTCTGTCCTATTCCAAATTTGATGAAATCTTTTGGCTCTAGTATAGGCAATCCGCGTTCTCAAGTGATGCGCTTACCAACGGACAGCATTTCATATTTATGAAAGTGCCTTTCGTGGAAATGTAACTTCATATCATGTCTTTTTTAAAATTTTCTGCATCAAATTTTCTAACGGCCGTTTGCCAGCGGCGTACCTAAGTAACTTACAGCCGCCATCATGACGCGGCGGAATCGTGGCGTGCCTCAGGCCTCAACACAACAGTGGTTAGTCGATGACTGCCGGTGACGTGTCGATAGCCGCCGTTCGCAGATAGGTAGTACTGTCAAAGCTCTTGTTTTGTTACCAGTATTGTGCTTGACCTTGATCTCGTCTGATGCTAGTGATAATAAGTCTGAATATGGATGGTGGCAGCTAGTCCTAAAATGCACTTTTATTAGAATTGTGGTATACGTTTGAAATATATTAACTTTTATGTTTGTAAGCTACTTATCAGTCACGAGAAGTTTATTTTGTTTATGGCTTCGGGAACTGTACAACAACAGTTAAATTAAGTTGAGACTTGTTGCTGAGTATATGGGAATTAGTTTCACATAGTTACGATAGCTTGTGATTAATATAGAGCGAATCCAATACAGCAATATCTGATCGTAACAATAAGAACTATTCCCTTTCCAAAGCACGGCTAACTTCCTAGAATTCGCTCCGCTCAAAAGTTACACGTTAAAATATTTACTCCATGGAATAGCATCTACCAAAGTTGGCTAACTCCTCTGCTACTGTAACTACAGCGCTGCATGTGTTTGTTTAGACATTCTCCAATATTACCTTTGCAACTCGATCCTAGAGAACCAATAATCACGTCGTCACCGGTCCACGCTGCCCCAATACCACAGAATAATACATCGGTAATATTTCGATCCAGAACGCGAATGCATTTCAGTTTCGGGTATTGGATTTCGCCCACTAATTCCGTTTCGAGACTACGGAAATTGAATGATCATAGACAGAGCAATTCAGTGGGTGACATTCGTGGTAACACTTCAGAAACGCATGTAATGCTGAGATTGTTAAGTCGTAGAATAGTGATTATTGTAATAATAAATTATGTGATAGAGTCAATGATATTTTATGTTGGTCATTGGATCTATCCAATTTTTTTATTAATTTTATTCAATACTCTAGTACTGAAGTTTTGTTATTAATTTTATTCAGTACTCTAGTACTAAATAAAATTAATAACAAAACCAAAGAGACAAAGTTCTATAAAATTGTTTATTTTTATGATCATACTATCATATAAGTATATTTTTTCTATAATATTAGTCTGCAAACGAGCAGTCGGGCCTGATGGTGAGCGGTCACCATCAGGCGACTATAAGAATATTTCCATGATAAAAAGTAAAAAAGGCTCACCAATATATTTAAAAAAATTGCCGTCATATACAGTCTGTGTCTGTTAGATGCCATTTTATGTAATAGATACCGTTTTCCTGGAATGCCAACTAAATGTGTTTCATGACTATCCAATCAAATATTGATTAGGTAGTGGGAATTCCGGAAACCGTATCGCGTAGCGGTGAAAGAATACTACCACCCCCTCTCTTCCCTTGGGTGTTGTAAACGGCGACTAACGTATTAAAGACTGCACATAAATCTAAGAGCATCCAGCGGCGATGGGATCACCACCTGTCACGCTGAGCACATTTTGCAGTCGATATTTGGTGCAAAGTGGACTAAGGTAGAGGACTGGTTTTGCTGTCCTCATTGCCTTGTCTCTGACTAACCCTTCGGGGATAATAGTCGAGTTTATATATAATATATGTAATTCCGGAAAATTGAAATGCCACCGATAGGTTCGTAGATGCAAGTGCGGTCTGCTGCGCGGCAAAGTTTACTTGCCTTAAGTTTTGTCGCCTCATCATTAAATTGTGGGAGCGCGGGCCCAAACACCTAAACCACTAAGCTGCACCTCACCGGTACCCGCTTTTGAAATGCTATAGCAATTTAGTCTCAAGCTTACTCGGTGTTTGCCTTTGACTTTCTTTACGTACATTCGTTTCATCACTTTGAAAGCCTGCTAGCTAGTGTCTTTTACTAGCTTTTACTCACTGAAGTGATAACCAGTGTTTCGATAAAATATGTTGGGCACAACATTAAAAAGAGCTCGAATAGAAGAGATAAGAAATATTTTCATCTTTAGTCTTATTAAATTCCAAGTAAAGGCGTTGCTAATACCTTCTATGTTCTCACTAGTTATCATGTAGAAAACGCAGCAGTAAGAGGCTTACACGAAGCCGTTGCTTATTATTACCATAGACAAATAAGATCGTCCTTGTTATTACCAACCAAATGAGTTGCCTGCTCTTACAATTCAATGAATTTGCGGAAACATCGTTTTCAATTAGGTAATTAACGCCGTGCCTCCGCCACTGTTTTCTCGTAACATTCTTTTGCACCTAACTGCATTTTACGATGTTTTTAAACAGCAACATTAAATTGTGAATAAGAAAGCGTTGAAAAAAATCATTTCGAAAGTTTTAACTATACCTTTTATTTATGTTTTACACATATTAATATTCTATTTTCACAGAAACTTAGGTCATTTTGACGAAGACTTAAGAGGCCTATTACATCTCGACTGTGATTTTTGCGTAAAATGCCCATTTTCGCATTTTGTAGTAATTTTGCAGTTGTATTTATCGTTTTTATCGAAAAAGGATAATAAATTCATGCTTAATATTACAAATTTCCACCCTGCGAGAATAAGCTGAGTTCGGACGGCTGGCGTGCATCGCATTTTGTAATAATTTTGCAGTTAAGGCCTTTTAAGATTCGGTAGAAACTGCAGTATACTATTAGTGATATACTTTAACACCTTATTTCCTTATTTCATATGATCATCTTCATCATCATCAGCTTTACCCTGCTAGTAGTATTTTTATTTTTTATTTAAACTAGAAACCAAATTTCACAGTGATTGCACGTAGCACGGGTAGTATGCTCGTAGAACAGAACAAAAACTAACAAACTATAAGGTTTAGCCCGTGTGGCCATTACGAAGAAAACTAAATTAATTCTAATTCGTAACGCACGCATTACTTCTAATCATCCACTAATCAAATAATTTCATATCGGCTGCCACAGGTTACCAATAACAAAGGCGTTATTTTTAGCCACCGGCGGCGCGCCGCTCCGGCGCGGTCCGCTGCTAAGACAGCCATTCCACGTAGGTATATTAAACATATTATGGGAATCAATAAAATGTAAGATGTAATCCCTCCCGGAAACCTGATGAACTTCGGCCTGGTGCGCTTCAGCATATGCGCCAATTACGAGATTACAAGTCGTGTGATGTTCTACTACTTTTTTTTCATCTTCATTCGAAGTTGGTGTAAGCTACAAGATTTGTCGTAGTGGAACGGCGCCTAACAAAACCGTGCTGCTCAGGGTATTATTATGTTGTGTAGACAGGGATAAATGGCCGAGTGCACAAAATGATGATTTCCTATTATCGGGAAAATTTCAGGGAATGTTATTGAGTGGTGTGGTTTGTGTAAATTTAATAGAATCCGCGGTGGGTGCCACAAACAGTCGTGGAATAATTCAAGTAAGACCGTCGTTGTATAACTGCCGTTTATAATGTTTATTGGACACGCACGTTTGCACTACTTTACACATTCTAAGTTATTGTAAGGTCTTTAAAGAATTGTTAGCATTAAGGTTCCTAACAAAACACGTAAATAAACTTAATTTTTTTTGTAACATTCGCGGTTGAAATATTTTGTAAAAGGAAATTCACTTTTTATTTATTATTATTCGGCCTGACGAAATTATGGTCGTTTATGCTGTTGATAGTTTGATTACGTAGAAAACCATTATTATTTTAAACATAGGATTAAATCTTAAACAATATTTACAAACCAATCACAATTAAGTAAACTATTGTGTGTTGTCTGAAGCTTGCGTGCCGGAGGCGCTAATGTGTACTATAAATTGACATTTGCCGATGGAATCATGACCCTTTGCCTAGCCGCGTAATAAATAACTCTCGTCTACACGTATTCCTATACCACCCGCTTATCTCTTTTAGCGTAAGCCTTAACTTATTAAACGATACCGAATGTTTCGTTTGTGAATAGCATCTCAAAAAGTTTTTTTCAGCGCGTTTCGTTTACTTAGCTTATAGCTTTACTCGCAACGCAACGCAACTACTTGGCTGTTTATATTTTCTTCCTCTGACGAATTGGCTCCTAATAAATTCTTCATTCCTGCTTAAACTTTGCTCAACCCCTTCTGTTAATTTGTAAATCATGGCAAGTCTTAAGAACGAAATCAATATGCAAAGTAGGTTGGTAAAGCAATGTGGAGGTCGCGGCGTGCGTGTCGTTGATCGATGGTATTGCGTGCGTGTTGGGCGCGTGGTAGCGCGCGGGCTCCGCTGCGGCCCAGCAAGCTCGGCGGCTCGGCAAGGCGTGTGACGCGTCTTCGCTTTGTTCCTAGCTCCCGCCGCGCCGTTGGCACCTCTAACTCCGCCTCGGACCACTTCGCGCCGCGCCGCGCCTATCTTGTTGCGCGCATGCTCCGCTCCGTCCTCATGCGTCCCCACTACGGCACGATTTAAAATGATACGCTGTGCGAAGTAGAGGACATTCGGCTCGTCGTCACAGTCGGGATATAGCCGACGCTACCGGTGTCGTAGGTGTTTGTGCGTCCCTACAGTCCGTGGCGTCAGTCCGGCCCCAGTGAGTCGAGTACTCGAAAGGGAGCGCGCGGCAGTCGGTATCGATCTGAGCATTTGGTGTGCCCGCTCGAGCACAACGTTCTCTCGGGATATTCGCCCAGCGTTCGCCGTCGGCGCCGGCCTTGCTGCCCTGTTTACGTGCCGTGTATCCCCGTTTCATCCGCGCGATGTGCAGCGACGCTGATTGTTAACGCGACACACGCTGCCCGTACACCGCACACCTGAGAGCCGGACTTGGTTCTTTGCCGCTTTTTTGATCGATCTCGTGCAGCGAAAACTTAGGTGAGTAAACGATATCAAGTAGTTTGCTTTTTCTCCCGACTCTTTAATGTGTTAAAAATTGTATCACTGTCCAAAGCGAATGTTATTACTATTATTTTACTGACTTTGCTTTTTTCTTTGGATATTTACTTACACTCTTTCCAATGTGTGTGTTAAATATTTGTTCCAATATTTCTATAGAGTGTTAGCTAGCCATCTGGTTTACGTTTCTAAAGTTAGATTGTAAAATCGTAAACCACTGAGAATCATCAATAAGTATAGATATAAATTTGCGGGGCCGCTGCTGGTTCATCGCTATCGGTTAAATAAAGACTCCAAAGATCATAAGTAAATCACAAGTAAAAAGTAAAATTATGCTAAAATACTTAAAAAACTAGTAATATATCAGTAACCAAAAGAAATGTCTTTAGAAGTGACATGTTCGGGGATTAAATGATAATAAAAGGTATTTTCCGCACGTGATATATTTATTTTTCTTACTGCGCATGTCTTGAGGTCTGGTTTATTGTCATAAAGTCATACAATGGAATTCTAAAATATTGTTATCTGTTGATTCTCTCGTTAATGATAAGTAAAAAAAATGAGAATTGTAATTTCTATATAATTCGAGAAACCGCTGACTATAGAATATCTACGATAGAAAAAGAGCCAACGTTCCCTTTGCTTTAGTCTTTATAATTATTACCAAGCACAAATATACTTATTGCGTCATCGTCTTTTTGCTAATACGCGGTACAAATGGTATAATTGAAACCAACAGATCTCGCAAAACTCTTATTCGATTTGAAACTTCCAGGACAGTACCTATATTCTTTCTAGTCTCGAAGCGAACTAGGTTTTACATTTCGCTCTCCGCATAAGACGGGGCCAACTTTCGAACCTCTTAGTTTTGTTCGACATTGACTCGTTTCCTCAACTGGTTATAAAATGGTCCCCTCTATTTGTGGTAACGAAAATAAACTCGTCAAGAATTGTGCCAGTGGACGCCTCCATATTTTACACTAAAAGCCGGGTTATCTTCATCAGAAATCTGTTTGCGTGCACGCCTGCCTACTTTTTTTACTTATACGCATGTGTGACTAATTGTTGTTGTAATTTGTGCTTAATTTTGTATTCATCAGCTCGTACTGCGTAACAATGCTGTCTTTAAAACAAATGAGGAGAAATGTAAAAAATAAGGATAGAGTGCTACATACATATAATCACGACTATTACCCCCGAAGGGTTAGTCACACAGATAAAAAGGATTTCTCAAAGCAAGAAAAATAGTTTTCTTGACATATTATGTTATTTTAAGGAAAATTGTCTTAATACAAGTTATGTTTATTTATTTTTAGATATTGGCAGTCTAAAAACAAAAAAAATATTTTCTTGTTGCATTTTTACAATCAAGAAAAAATATTTTCAATGAAGAATAAGTAAAATTAATCTAAGAAGTTCAAATGTTATTGCTTTAATACAATGAAATACTTATTTCAAACTGAAAGTTTATTTATCACAATGATACAATTCATTAGATGAAGAAAACATTATCTTGAATCATATCTTAAGCAAATTTAAAAAAATATCTCTTGAACTAATGACATCTAATCTTGTTTTGAGTAAACATCCTGGTTTGCCACAAAATATAATAGTACCTTGTTTCAATTAAATAAAATATTGAAAAAAGATAAAAATATTTTAACTCAATGACTAGATAACTTTACCAATTTTTTTTTGACATGTCAACCCACGCTTACCTAACGATATTGTGAGTGTGCGCGCCATGCAAAGCAAGTTTAAAACTATTTGTACTGTTTGAGATTAGGCCTGTGAGTGGCCGTCAGATGAAAAATTAGTGGACAAAGTGACGACAACAATGACACCCTAGATGGCGCTGTACTGATTCCTGCATCGCGCTATGGTTTCGTTTCATCAATAGTATAAGTACGGATCTGATTTTTTTAACGTATCGAGCTTTGCACTGAGGTTGCTTCCCAAGCATATTTGGATGGAACATTCTTGTGAGTTTCTGAATATTCTTTAGGGGACAGGGACAGGTGTTTCCTGCAGAACTAATAATAATATTAATTAAACCAAGATTTTTTTTTCCGGAACAAAAAACTTCAAGAAAGGTTTTTCCTTTATTGAAGGTACAGGTAGCATAAATTGAAATTTAAAATATTAGTTAATGGTCTAAGGATATAATTTTGTCATTTTTCTCAAATTAAAATAAACACCTTTGAAATTAGTAAAATTAGTGTTCAAGCAAGATTTATTATTGTTAAACGAAAAGTTTGTTCATTAAATTAAAGCGTATATTATTTCTTTCTAGTGAAGTGATTTCTTATCTGAATTGAAATCAATATTTCTTGAAATAAAAATACATCTCAAGCTTTGCACCAAGAGAATTATCAACTTACATTAAGAATACTTATAATTAATGGTTAAAGATGTATTATTTTAAATCAATCAAGAATTGTTTTATTTTAAATATCAGTTTAAGATTTTTTTTTTTTAATGTATGAAAATATTAGTTTCAATATATATGAGGCAACCATAATCTTGGTTTAATGCAATTTGCTTTCATGCAAGATTATTTTACTTATTCGGAGAATACCGTTTTTTCTGTGCAGAAACTAGACATTGAGGACTACAAAATCAGTCCACTGCCCATAGTTCACGTTTCACCAAATAACGACTGCACACGTACTCAGCGTGACAGGTGGTGAGCCCAACGCCGCTCTATGCTGTTGGATATGTGCAGTCTTTAGTCCGTTAGTCGCTTTTTACGACATCCAATGGAAGAGAGGGGGTGGTAGTATTCTTTCACCGCTACGCGACACGGTTATTGTTATAGTGCTGATCGCACAGTAGGTAACATCCGCGATGGCTATACAATAAAAATACCTTCGCGACTTTAAGGTAGAAAAAATTTGGGTTAGTCTCTGATTCGCCGGATTATTGTTTCGCCGGATTCTTGTTTCGTCGGAAATATTAATATACAATAAAATCACTTAAGTAAAGAAAACATGTAGTTATATTTATTATTGTATGAATTACTATTTTGTTGCCACTATCGGACATTACTTAAATTATACCTACTTAGAAATGGGTTCTTCTTAGAAATAATGTACCGAAATGTCTGCCTTTTATTTAATAGATAGGTAAAGCCGCGATATTTCTATAGTTTTCCGTCAACAAAAAAATCCGACGAAACAAGAATCTGGCGAAAGTAGAATCCGGTGAATCAGGAATCCGGCGAATCAGGAATCCGACGAATCAGGAACTAATCAAAAGTAGGCTTCCGGCAGACTACTTTACCGTGAAAAGACGAATAATTAAAAAAAACCATTTATTAAACAAATATCTCAATAACTTCAATAGCCACTACTAACAGTTATCGCTTATACCATGATCAGAACACATGGTTTGGTATACCGTCTAGTACTTATAAAGATAAAAATAATCGTTTGTAAACTAAGTTTTAAGATTACTCGTAGAAAAGAGTAAAAGTTTCGCCATGCGTGTCTAAGAAAAGTTAGGTTGGTAATTAAACTGTTGGCTTCACTTCCAACTAATTTGGGTGGGCCCCCATTTACAAAACACACAAAACGGTTTAAGACAGCCAAAATCCTACCAAATCGTCTTAACTTCAATCTACATCAAAAATTTAAGTTCAAACTTTAAAAGTTTCTGTGAAAACAATATCAATCTGTATTCTTTACATGCACTTGAAGATTTGGAAGCCACCGCCGCCGGTCGTTAATAAATTGTCTTTCTACTTTTATAAAATTAAAACGCAAATTAAAATGCTAGCGTTAACGTGAATAATATACTTATTGGTAAACACCAACTTTCCGGTAACAACAATCAAGCGTAAAAACAAACTGAAAATTGTAAATGTTTGCTTTGAACGTTTTGTTACGTTTTGTAGCTTTCAAATAAAATAATTTGAAATTGATATTTTTTAAACAAAGCGCCTGTTGTAAAGTTTCTTTAGCTTTTTGACTTTAATATGCAATGCGCGGTAAGGTAATGGAATACTCTACTCTACTCTTTTTATAGGTTAAATGGGATCCGTTAAGAGGCCTATTACATCTCGACTGTGATTTTTGCGTAAAATGGCCAATTATATATGGCGTTATGGATCTCAGAAACAAAAATACATTAACAATTATGACTTATTGAATAGTGTAGAATAGCTATTGGAATAGTGCGTAGCGGCCTTGCTTTTTGTAAATTTTTCTTAACTTTTTAATTAAACCCAAAATTGCAGCAGCTAGTATTTCTGTTGTCTAATAAAAAAAATAACCTCTTGTCTCAAACGTTTTGTGTCATTATAATAATCAGCTTAACAAGAATTCTACCAAATGAAACGCAGTCATTCAAAAAATTGATAATCGTTACTTGTCACAGTGAAACATCGACGAAACGTTGGTTGGTAAGTGATAATCTGCCAAACAATTTTGAAAAGGCAGGATACCAACCCACGTACTCCGCAATACGCGCGGCGGCGTTGCCGAGGACGTGAGGTCGAATTCCACCTGAAGCTGATTTTTTTTTCAACTTTTTGTTATCATCGAGTTTATTTGAGCGTATTATTAAATAATTTAATATAACCAAGCAAAGCAAATTCTTAAATATTACGAAATTATTAATGTTATCATAGGAATATTTAATCCTAGGAAATGTATACAATTCCCAGGATATGTATGTATTAAAGAATCTTTGTAACAATACTTTATACATTTCTTAACTAGCCTCGGAATTGTATACATTGTACGTTGTGTTGAAATGTAAAAACTAATGATTTCTGTGTATAAAATGAATAATTTCGTAATATTTGATCATTTCTTTACTTGTTTAAATTAAATAATTTAATAATACGCTCAAATAATTGTTAGGTTAAGGCTCGTTGGGTTTCATATGTAGGTATATGAAACCTAGGAATAAAGGAATATAAAAAATAAAATAGTACAATACATGGACGACTACTTATCAAAACATGTTTCTCCGTCTGAAGCGCTATTTTAACTTACGGATACTACATCATTAGATTGAAAAAAGTGACAAAACATATATTAAAATATCAGTTGTAATTTATTAAGCGTTTTAAATTTTAATAACTACCACTGTCATAGTGTTAATGTGGTGTTAATACTAGTACCTACATGGAATGATTTATTCTGGTAAATCGATACCTCATGTTCTATAATTATTAATAACGACGCTGAGTTGAGCTCCACTGAAATATAGAACCAATAATTTCCTTTTAATAAATACCGATGTGTACGTCGATAATAAATCAAGTTATTATTTCAAAGTTATGTATGGGCGGCATACTTACTTATTTAGATTCTTCAATGGTGTTGTAAAAAAGGTATAACGCTATTTTAAAAGTGGCTGTCCATTATCCCATCCTAAGCATGGGGCTCAATCACACGACCTTTCGCAATGCGGACTTCTTATTTCACGGAAAATAACACTGTTAGGTGCTTCTTTTTAAAAATGACGCGACCAACACAATCATCAAAGTACCTAACTAAAATAATACCAACGAATTGTATGTATTGTATTACGTATGGACGCACGTTTAGTTCAAATTAGGGGGTGAGATAATTAAGTATTAAGCTGTGTAATTATTTTTCTTTTTGAAACGGATTGCCGATCGGTATGACCTTTTTTCCCATTACTAATTAGTGTAGGTTTATTTTCGCTGTTACAAATAAAAATTAATACTTTGAACAATACAATACAAATTAGTACCCATCTAAATATATCGCAATATATTATTAAACTAGTGTGAAATATTTTGAGCAAAAAGTTTATTGCCCTGTGGCAGTGTGGCGAGTTTTCCTTTTCTGGACAGCCCAAAGCTTTATGTTAGCATCTGTCTGTACTACTTATTGGTCGACATTTTGATCCAGTTACTTGGTTACGAGCCGGCGAAGTCCGGTCTCCGAACAGAACCCTTGTAAATAAAATTCTTGTTTATTTTGTATGATGAAGTTTTGGCCGCTTATATAAATGCGGAATTCATTCTACTTAACAATTTCGACGCTAACCGATACAAAGTAGTTAAAATATCTACAACGTTATTATGTGGTGTCAATAGGATACATTCTTTTCCTATTATTTATACTAGGATGCTATTTTGATTACAAAAAAAAAACAGAATTGTGCCTTGGTTCTTGTTGCAAACACCAATATCTTTTGATGTGATTCAGATGCTCACACCACCCTAGCGATTCAAAATTATAAACACAACTCATTATAACTTGCGAAGTATATTCTCGATAACATCTAGACTGCTTGTATGTCTAGAACTCTGGAGTCAGCGCCACCACTTGTGTTCTCTATAGCCACCGACGGCAGTTCTGAACTTGTTAGACAATTTGTAAGGAAATACCTACGCCCCGTGCGAGACACCGGTTATTACTGCACCTTCTGAATTTCAGTAGAAGGTCTAAAGTTTTATAAAGTTTGTCGTGTCGGAGCGTAGCAGAGTCGCTGTATAAGTAAGGCAACACAAGAGATAACTCTACTCATCATGAAGGCTACACACGAACATCAAACAAAATATAGTACACACATTAATTTATTGAAGTGTTGGGAGCAGTTATTACTTAGGAACAATTTTTTTATAAATGTCATTGTTTGAATTATTGATTTATTTATATTTTAGTACCTACAGTTTGATACAATGTGTATAACACATAACCAGAAACAAACAACAATCGGTCGACAATATTTGATTTACCTACTTGAATTTACGTGGTTTAACTGTGAAATCACAAAAGTAAATGAGTAAATTATGATTCTAGCGCTAAATGAATTCCACGCATTTCAATTCCTACCATTGAAAAAATAAATACCACAATACTACGTTGAAATATGTTTGAAATGCTTCAGTTATTTTAGATAACTACCTCGAATTAAGTATTTTTGTACATTATAATTATGGCTGATTTATTAATTGTAATTTGGCTAGACCAATTCTGCACCCTTCGTCCATTTCCCCGTTCTTTTCCCGGTGCGTCCATTTCCTCATTCGTCCATGCTGCGAGTAATATTTTTCTAAGCTATGAGCACTTAGCTTAATTAAAATATTTAAATACTAGCGGCCGCTCGCGGTTTCACTTGCGTGGTTGCCGTTCCAGTGGGAATATCGGGATAAAAAGTATCCTATGTGTTAATCCAAGTTATAAACTATCTGTATGCCGAATTTCATCCAAATCCATTCAGTAGTTTTTACGTGAAAGAGTAACAAATATCTATCCATACTTACAAACTTTCGCGTTTATAATATTAGTAGGATAAAAACAAATATCACTAAACAGCATTTCTAAAAACAGCTTCAATTAAAGATGAAATTGCTTCTAAATCAGAGATAGCCAATTTAAGCATTAAGTTCTAAGAATTTTAGTTAATGCATTCGTTGTTTTGACAATATTTATGGACCACTATTTTTTTTTATAAATCACTGTAGGGTAATTTATAACGTTGTACAAACAAAACAAATTATACGACATAGGTTCGTTATAATTGTATCGTTGAAGTATTTCACAAACGGAAAAAAGACCCACTTAATTTATTTACCTTTGAATTGCACGATTGAACTTCACGAGTTTTCCAATTATCAACAGAGTCAGGTTTGTTTTCCGATTGGCCACTTGCATTCCACTATACAAACCGACAATTGAGCGCTACTAGAATATTTTTGCCGATACTCAGTTTCCAATCCGTATGCTTCATACTTCACGACGACACGTGGATATAACGTGCGTGGCTAAACATGAAAGCTTTTTAAGTGGCCATTAATGTTGCTAAACTCTTCAGTACTTACAGTTGAAATTTTCAACAAAGGGGATTCTAAATGTGCTGTGTGCTCTGTGATCATTTCAATTACATACTTTACTTACCAATTTATTTGAATTTGTTTATTTAGTAATATTTACTAATGGTAACACTATCTAAGACTTAGGCCTAGTAGGCAATCTGTAATATGCCTATCGATAGGAACAAAAACCTAAACTACGAGTACAGTTTTAAATAGGTACTCTTATTCCAGTGTATTAATGATAAGAGTTACAATTGTTTACATATTTTTGCTCGTGACTGTACGTCATTGGTTTGTGGGCAACTTTAATGGAACTTTACATGCATAAATTAAAATACAGAAATTTTAATACTTTGTTAAAACATTTTAAAAAATCTCTGTAATTTACCTTAGCATGCGAAAAAAATCACTTAAATTGGCTTATTGGTTTGTAAAATGTTAAACTTATAGGTAAACTCTCTTAAATAAAGCTGTCGGTGCGCAGTCCACCTATTTATTGCTCTCGTTGCAAAAAATCTCGGCCTGGTGCCATAATGAGTCAGCTGGATCCTATTGTTATGAGTTCAAATCACTCTTTCTAAGCTTACAACCGCCATTTTCTACTACATGTGATAAATGTGAAATGCCACCCGAGGTGCTTTACGTAGGCTATATTTCACTACTTGTTTTGTTAGCTTGCTTTTCATTGTAATAATAAGGAACACATATAATAGGTAGCAATGCCATACTTTTTTTTTAACAACTACGGGTAAACCCTTAGCCTTCATCTCACGAGATGGTCGAAGGTGTTAGCGCGCTTCACCCGGGATCCTCAACCACTGAGGAACTGGCTATCTTATCTTTAAGCTGTCGGAATACAAAATGTCACCAGCCAAACCCCGGGAATCGAACTCGGGACTTCTGGGTCAATGACCGGTAGCTCAACCACTATATCGGGCGGTTAAATCTCTATCTGTGTGCTTATAGTTTAGTTAGACTATGGTTTATGTGATACCTTTTTAGATGGCAAAGAAGAACGGCCCGCCTGCTGAAAGGCGTATTTAGTACTTAGCCAGAGGTATCATTCGAGCATTGCAGACCTAAAACCATTCTTAACAACCCTATGCTATAGTTTCTTGGGAAGGCTGTGTGACGTAAAGGCTTATTTTCACAACCTATGCGTTCGCATGAGTACACACCTACATTCCTCTTAACGCCGCACTTAGCGTTGATTTCGCAACAACCGCCTGTTAGAGTTCCTAAGTAGAATTTAATTCAACATTTTTACATCAAATTTTAACATTGTACATGCTGTTGTGGTTTCGTGACTCAGTCGTTGGTGCATAGCAATTCGTTGCCAATTTTATCTATACACTCCAGTAGCTGTCGTCCCGTTAAATACTTAGTTTGTGGTCTAGAACGTGACTTTGCAACTTTGATAGGTTTAGTTCCATCTGCTCGTACTAGAATTAATGTAGCAGTTTTGCAGAATCTACCTACGTAAAAATTTCCATTTAGAATGGAACGGTAAGGAAATACGTGCTATAAAAGTAGGTAACTCACTTTTCTGTATACTTTGAAAAGAAAATAATAATAACCTATTCTTTATAATATCACTTACAGGTTTGGCACAATTATTCTGTACTAGCGGCCGCTCGCGGTTTCACCCGCGTGGTTCCCGTTCCCGAGGGAATATCGGGATAAAAAGTATCCTATGCTAACGCATTAACAATCCAGGGTGTCAGCTAACTCCATACCAAATTTTATTAAAATCGCTCCTGCCGTTTAAACGTGAAGAAGTAACAAAGATACACATTCACAAACTTTCGCCTTTATAATATTAGTGTGACTATCGGACCCGCCCCCTGAGCACGGATCTTTTATCGACCGATAAAGTGACATTAGACGATAAAATTTGACAGTTCAAGTACTGCCGATGTCAATTTGTCGACGTCTAATGTCACTTTATCGCTCGACAAAAGATCCGTGCTCGCACTACCGACACGACATACGTTGCCCTGTACAAATTCTAAGGTTGTACTCACGGAAATAGATCTAAATGAAGCCGCATGTGTACGTACTTTGCGTGTCAAAATAGTGCCAAAAGGATGGGTAAAGTCCCTCCCATCTTTCGACCGCGTTTCATAAATGGAGTTTAAAAAAATACGACTTGCGTCGTATCAAACGAAAAGAAAAGAAGGTTAACCGAGATAATCTACAAGTTTCCTTTCTGGAACTAATTTTGTTATTTAATTGACACAGATACAATGATGCGATGCGGCTTCTAATAAGATCTTTTTCTGTGGTCAGACTACTTAAGTTTTAACATTTATTGAAAAGATTTATTTTCTTTCCTTTCTTTCTTGTAGGCCCTATCGTCGTGGCCCTATCCATAGGCATCATAAAAGTGTGCAATTTTTCTTTTTTAGTTAGTTCTATTCTCGGCTTAGAGGCAGTTTTTGTTACGCTACTGTTTTTAAAAAAATGAAATGTTGTTCAAAGCGTAAAAAGAGTTTTAAATACAAATAATAAAATAAAATTCCATAGAAAATTTTCCGGGTAATTTTTTATTTGGACTTTTATTCAAAACTAAATCCATCAGCCGTTCTGGAATTTGTGCGCTTTCGAACAAACATAATTTTATTATTTTATATAACAGTATGGAAAATTATAAGGTTATAAAATAAGTGATAATTATAAATGAAGTATAGGTATACCAAAATATAATAAAAACATTGCGAATTCTCTTTTAACGATCATTTTGATATTTATGTCTATCAGATAGTGACATTAGTTGGAGTAGCGATAAACGTGCCATGCAATTTCGTCTCCTGATATCAAATTAGCATTGAGTTAGCCCTCAGGTGTAATCCGCCACATCCTGTAAACGAGCAGCAATTGCCTCAAAGCGAACACATGTCGCAATTACTGTCAGCGTCCACTGAGCCAGATTAGGCAATGAAGCAAGACCTAAAACCTATAATTCTATTTACACACAATTAAGTTCTTTCTGGCGTTCGTTTAGTTCGATCTATTATTTATTTTATTTTGTAGGTAGTCATTAATTAAAATGCGAAGGGAAGGCTATTGATCCACTCAGCCAGCCGGAATATTATAAATGAATCAAAGTCAAACTTTATATAAAAAAAGAAATGTCTAAAAATTTTAGGTACCAGCGTCGTCGTCGTCGTTAGCTGTAGAAAAGAATGGATGCAAGTTACTTTATGTTGGTTAGTGAAGTAATTAAGTCATTGGTCATGCATACATACATACATACCTACATATAATCACGACTATTTATCCCCGAAGAGTTAGAGACTAGGCAATGAGGACCGCAAAAGCAGTCCTTTACCATAGTCTACTTTTTACCAAATATCTGCGTGAGATGTGGTGCGTCTATCACAGCTCTATGCTGTTGGATGTACGAGGGCGGGTCAATAAGTCCGTGACTTTTTGAATTTCTGACCTCTTTACTGAAAAAGCAACACTACTCCTGTCAACAGGCATCTGTCAGTTGACTCCTATCAAAATTTGAACTTGCTGCGTCTGTTAGTTTGTGTTTGATAGCTATCTTTATCAAACTACCCAGTAATTTGAGGAAAAAATGGAAAAAAGTGAATTTCGTGTGCTTATAAAGCATTATTTTTTGCGAAAAAAAACCATTACCGAGACCAAGGCTAAGCTTGATAAACACTATGGGGACTCTGCACCATCGATTTCAATGGTAAAAAAGTGGTTTACTGAATTTCGTTGTGGCTGTACAAGCACTGAAGATGCCGAACGTCCTGGACGCCCAGTTGAGGTCTCTACACCCGAAACAATCGAAAAAATTCACGATATGGTGTTGGCCGACCGAAGATTGAAAGTGCAAGAGATTGTGGAAGCCGTAGGGATCTCGCATGGCTCAGTGGTTTCAATTTTGAAAGATCACTTGGGCATGAGAAAGCTTTCCGCAAGATGGGTGCCGCGTTTGCTCACAGTCGACCACAAACGCAATCGTGTAACAACTTAACAGAAAGGTTTGGCGTTGTTTAATCGCAATATGGAGGACTTTTTGCGCCGTTTTGTAACCGTGGACGGAACATGGATCCATCACAACAAACCAGAGACCAAACAACAGCCAAAACAGTGGGTTTCTAAGGATGAATCGGCGCCAAAGAAGGCCAAGGTGGGCCTATTTTGAGGACCTCGACAAATCATATTTTTTGGAAGGGATAAAAAAATTGGAGAAGCGATGGACAAAGTGTATAGAGCTCAAGGGAGACTACGTTGAAAAATAAAATGATTTATTTATAAAAAAATCTGTGTTTTATTCCAAAAGTCACGGACTTATTGACCCGCCCTCGTATGTGCAGTCTTTAGATCGTTAGTCACCTTTTACTACACCCAAGGGAAGATTAGTAGTACCTAGTAGTATTCTTAAGCATCTACACGACACGGCACCACATGTCATGCAAAGTGTTGCTGCCCGCTTATTGCCTTTTTATAGAGTTAACATCGGTGAGACGAGAGTTGACGAGACACATGATGGTCAATCAAGGTACTATTAAATTTTTTAAAACTAGAACGTTGGGTTCAGCCGCAGAATGTACCTTTCGCATAATGCACCCCATGCTCAAAACGTCCCTTTCGTAAAACGTACCTTTCGCAAAATGTACCTTTTAGAGTTGCAAAACTATCGATAGTTTCGCTATCGATAGTTGACCTCGAAAACTAGTAACAATATCGATAGTACTATCGATAGTATCGATAGTATCGATACTATCGATAGTATCGATAGTACAAAATAAGCAATACTATTGATAAGAAGCAATACTATCGATAGTATCGATACTATTGCATCACAATACTATCGATAGTATCGATAGTATCAATATTTTTTAAGTAATACTATCGATACTATCGATAGTATCGATAGTATTGATGTATTAAATCGCTAATACTATCAATACTATCGATAGTTTTTAAAACTATCGATAGTATTACACTATCGATAGTTAAATAACCGCCGATAGTATCGTTTCCCAAATAATAGTTTATGTAGCGTTAGGGAAAATCGTTTTCTGACAGGTACTGTCTTGTGTAGTTGTGACTTATAATTAAAATAATACTAACAACCCATCTCTTCCCTTGGGTTTCGCAAAAGGCGACTAACGGAATAAAGACTGCACATACACACAACAATTTGACACAGGGCAACACTTTTAGCCTTGTCAAATATAAAATTTTTCCTTTTACTTTTAAATAACTAATAACTAAAAAACTACAGTGAATTGCGAGCGGGTTATTTTATTGCCCACATTTAAAACGTTCCCTACCTAACTACTTTAAAAAAATTTGGTGAAATATAAAAAAAGAAAAGTAAATCAGCGATGTGGATACATTTTCGAAAGGAAGCTGATAGGCGAGTAATAATACATACTTAATACTAATTGCTACATAAACTATAATTGGGAAACAATACTATCAGCTGTTATTAAACTATCGATAGTGTAATACTATCGATAGTATCGATACTATCGATAGTATTGATAGTATTAGCGATTTAATATATCAATACTATCGATAGTATCGATACTATCGATAGTATTGATATATTAAATCGATACTATCGATACTATCGATAGTATTGTGATGCAATAGTATCGATACTATCGATAGTATTGCTTCTTATCAATAGTATTAGTTAATTTGTAATATCGATAGTATCGATAGTATCGATACTATCGATACTATCGATAGGCTATCGATACTATTGTTATGACGTCAACTATCGATAGTCTATCGATAGTTTAGCGATAGTGGACTATCGATAGACAACTCTAGTACCTTTCGTAAAATGCATCTTTCGCAAAAGGTACCTTTCTCAAAATGCACCTTTCGCAAAATGTACCTTTCGCAAAAAGCACCTTTCGCAAAATGAACCTTTCGCAAAATGCACCTTTCGCAAAACGTACCTTTTTTCTACATTAACCCGTTTAGTCCGTTAGTCGCCTTTTACGTCACCCAAGGGAAGAGATGGAAAGACTGCACAAGCATCCAACAGCACAGAGCGGCGATGGGCTTATCAAAATAATACTACCAATCCCTTTCTTCCCTTGGGTGTGTCTCTTGTCCCATTCCACTTTGCTCGTCTCTAAATTTGCTCTGCTCAATATCGTGTCAAATGGAAACACGTACCCATACGTAATCCTTTAACTAGCAGTATGCTTGCTTACCCTGTCTCTTACACTAAACCGTGTTTGACCTGTCAGAATCTAATCTTAACTAAACATTATTTACGCATCGTTTATTTAGAAAATTACTCTCAGAATATGAATATGTTCAGCTGGCAAATGTTTAGACGAAAAAAGAACAGGTAAACAAAAAACTATTTCCGGTACTTTAAGCATAACATTGTTTGATAAAAGTTGTTGGTATGTATCAAAATGTATATGAGTGGAAAGAAATCCTTCAACGATTATTGAAGTCGAGCATAATAAACTGCTTGCAGCAGATGGTAGGTATTGCTTGCAGCACCCCTCTCTGGTATACTGTTCTGGAGCTATGTTCTGTCTGGATCATCATCATTGTCATCAGCAAAAGGACGTCCACTTTTGGACAAATCCCTCCTCCAAGGATGTCCATCACGATTCACGACCTGTATTCGTGATATTACCTTTATGTATGTATATAGGTATAGAACATTTAGGTTTACAATTTCTTTATATTCACATTTGTACGTTCGTTTAAGTTTTTCACTATATACCCTAAATCCCCGCGGGCGAAATGGCGAGCAGTATGAGCGCGTTATGAAATGTTTTGAAATATGTTGTTTTTAAAGCGAAACCAATGCAGTTTAATCGCTTCTCGTTCTCGTTACGAAATGTTAATTAGTTTTCAACTGTATTGCCCACGATCCGCTTGGTTTTTAATTTGATGGAAAGGGGGAAAAGCAAAAACAATTTTCCAGTTCCACCTGCATAGCAAGGCATATTTGTTTTTACTTTTTTCTTTATGACTTTTAATCAACGTAAATAAGTCTAATTAAAGCTACACCGGGAAGTTATTTAGATTGATCGACAAATGTTATTTACCGTAAATATTATGTCAACCATTTTACTTCCATTTCGATTTAAATACGGATTCGTTTTTTTTAAACGAATGGGCTTGCTCTTGGCCACATTCTTATCCAAAGGATTAAGAAGTGGCCGACGATGGAGTGAGCTTGCCCAGAAGCAGCCTATTCACTCGGGCTTTAAAGATGATGGGGCTATATGCACTCGGGAACACAGACGCCAGCAGGGAATTACATACCTTGGCTGTACCTACGCATTATGAATAAAGACGAATAGTGTTTGGTGCGTATGAGTGGAATATCAACCAAGTAAGGGTTTTAACCCGCCGTACGTCTGGACTCCCGATAGTAAAAAGGGGACGGTTCTCGTGTAGCTCAACAGCACACTCTCCGAAGAAGACGAAGCGTCTTCGTTTTCAAAGCAAAGACAGGTCGAAGGTTCTTGTCACAAAGAATTTTAAATTGAGCTAACACAGATGACTTTTAACTTTAGAAAAATAACACTGTAGATACCTACACAATAAGTACAAAATTAGGTTCAAAATAATAATGAAATAATATTACAATAATAATACAACTATTTTTCCCTTTATGTGACCTCTGGAGCTTTAATCATTGTAATAATTAAGGCTCCAGATTGAGGGACCTCCTGATACGTACCGCGGCGGACGTCGCCGTGCCAACGAATACTGCCTTCTTCTGTATCTGACCCTTGATCCAATCTTTCAGCGAGAGCCTCTCTAGATGTTGATCGAGTCTCTTAGCTATAATACCGTCTGCCGAAACGACTATCTGAAAATAAAGGTTGAATCTACTTCCCACATCCCCATCTCAATATTAGTTGTTATTTTTATTGAGATTCTTAGTCTATATTTTTCGGATTACTAATGTATGGCCAAAAAACGATTCCCAAAGTATCACCGGCCACAGTACGACTACAGCGTTGATTAACATTAACGGATGACATTAGATCGGGTATGGAAGATGGTAATCTGACGGTGCTGTCATTGCTAGACTTTAGCAGTGCGTTCAATGCCGTGGATTTTGACATCTTACTTGAGATCTTACGCTCCATTAACATATCTCCAACGGTGGTTGATTGGTTTCGAAGTTACCTGTTTGGTCGCTGCCAGCGGATCGGCATTGAAGAGTCCTTCTCTTCCTGGTGCAACACTTCTGCCGGGGTGCCGCAGGGTGGCGTTTTATCTCCTCTATACTCTTCGATATTTTTATAAATTTAATTTCGAGTCAATTAGTTTCCTCCTACCACCTTTATGCAGACGACTTACAGTTGTACATCCAAGCACTTGTTGAACAGCTTCCCAAGGCTATTAATCTATTAAACAAGGATCTAGCTCAAATATGTAAATAAAAGTTAATCCTAGTAAAACCCAGGTCCTTATAATTGATAGCCCTAGAACTAGGTCTAAGCTTGACTGATCGCGCATCCCTGATGTCGTTTTTGATGGTACTATAGTAGCTTATTGCGACAAAATTAAAAACCTTCGTGTATACTTTGACCCTCACTTATCTTGGGATACGCAACTGCAAGAGGTCAGTCGCAAAATATTCGGCTCGGCGAGGTCTCTAAGGCGACTTCGCAATTTTCTACCAACTGCCACTAAAGCTGCGCTTGCACAGTCTCTTCTTTTACCTATCCTCGATTACGCAGATGTCAGCTATCTAGACCTTAGGGAAGATCAATTAAATAAGCTTAAGCGACTTCAAAACTTTTGTATTAGGTTTATATTTGGTTTGCGCAAATATGACCACTTCTCTGAATTTCGCATTAGGCTCAAGTGGTTGCCAATTCGCCTTCGCCGGAATGCACATATAGTTTCCTTAGTCTACAACATATCATTCAATCCTACCACCCCTTTTTTATCTTAAAGATCGCTTCCAATTTTTGCACGACATTCCCGTTTCTTGAGATCATCGGAAAACTTGACTTTACAAATTCCAATGCAATCTACTACATTCTACGATAAATTTTTCGCAGTTTATGCTGCTCGTCTGTGGAATTCTTTGCCTGTAACCGTAAGACAAGCAAAATACCTGCAAGCTTTTAAAAACTTCTCAAAGATCACTTTTTGTCAAAATAATTCCACAGTGTTCCAATGTTCTAAGTATACATTAGCATTATTTTATGTATTTATTAAGATATTGTGTTAATGTCACATGTTCATATGGTACGAACTTTATATATAAGTATTGTGTATTTTGTATGTATGTAGTTATTTATATATTATTTTGTTTTATAATTAGATATAAATATATAAATAATTAAATATTATTATACATTAATCACCCACTGTACACTACATCAACGCCTACATCTGTTTTTCATACCAAGCTTCTCCATCCCTAGGTTGCCTGGAAGATATCGCTTTTAGTGATAAGGCCGTCCGTTGTACGACTTCTTTTTAAATTATAACTATGTATTATTATCTGTGTGTACAATAAAGAATACTCATTAATTCATTCATTCATTCACATCCCAAACAACTTTTTCCAAATTTTCATTTGGCAAAAAAACTATTTGTCAAAACAATTTTTCGCAATTTGACAGTTAGCAAAACCATTCTTGGCAAGTTATTGTTCTATCCTATCCTATTTCACAACTATGGTTTCTGTCAAGGCTCTGGTGCTGCGGGGTTCCGTTAGTACTATTATATATTCTGTGGTTCCGGCGGTCCCACGCGAGTTTATTGTCGCAAATGGCTCTTGCTTACCGCCGCCCCGTAGCTGAGGCCGGCTCAGAGCCGGCCAGCAAGCCGGAGCGCTAAACCCACTTGCTCCTCAGCTCGCGGGCCCCCTCGCCCCTTCGCGCCTACGCGGGCTTAAATTACACTCTAGCGTAGGGCAGACAAGCTTACGTGAAGTCAGTTTTGCCCCGATTCGTTGTATACCTGCCCTACTACGCCTGTATGAAACGGATACCTTTTTGGAATATAATATTTGACAAAAGAAACCTGTTTGCTTAATGTATATTTGACTAAATAAAAGTAGACCAAGCAAAACGTTGCCAAATATTTATGTGACCAAGTGAATAAAATCCAAAATGTTAATTTGCTAAAGATTCATTTGGGAAATGAAACTAGGGCGATAAGTTTTCTGGGAAGTAAAATTTGACGAAAAATATTTTGCCAAACAGCGGGATACCATATTTTTATTAAAATTATTCTAAGGGCGAGGGCGTTAATAAAAAAATAAAAAAAGCCGGATGTAGCCGCCCCAGAGGGCCTACTCTCTTTCTCCGAAACAAGATTTCGGCCGATTTTCGTTTGCTATTTATAGCGCTTTCCATTATTTTTGAAATTTCAAACAATTTTCTAAAAATTAATAATCTAAATGCACAAAAAAAAGTGTAAAATGGTGCGGTACTGATAACATCACAATACCACAATACTAATTTTACCATTGGCGTGCTGGCACTGTAATTTATATCGCCATAGGCAAGCAAGCATAATGACAGGGTGAGCGAAGAAATGATTGTGACAAAGCCAATCAAAGAGCTTTGAATGCGCATTCTATTGCATAAATTCTCGTTCACGTATAAATTGTCTCTGCTATACCTACCACTTATTGACAGTGGTGGGAACCAACACCTTTTAGGTTTTAGCAATTCACATAGTTCCACTAACTGCGTGTGCATGCTTCTCCGATCGCGTTTATGCAGGCTTACCGTATTCAATGTGTTTACAAAATCGTGACGACTTTGCACGCTTTTGTGAAGGTTCAAACAATTAAAATATCGGACATAGTTGCAATCCTCCCTTACCGTTCCACCCCCCAGAGGCGTAATATAAATTTATTTGAGATTTAATACAAAAGACACTTCAATAGCTAGAAGCCTTTTTCAAAACACTCATCACTGATGTGTGACCTTTTAATCTTTGGTTTCTCGTTAGCGGTGCGTCATTCGTCATGATCAGTCCAGAACTACACTTTTACACCTAGTGTTGCCAACTTTAAAAAAAAGTATTTTAAGGTAAGATAAGAAAAATAAACAGTATTTTAGAAAAATTTATTGTATTTAATTTTTTCATAGATTTTTATGGTGGCGCTGCACCGCACGGATAACGTTCGCAACTTTTTACTTTTTAAACAGGTAAGTATATGGCCTGTATATGGTTACCAGTGCACACTGCACAGTGATAAAAAAAAATATTTTGGAGACTTTATTTTTGTTCAACAGTAAAAAGTTTAATATAGTGAAAAACAGTATAGTTGGCAACCCTACCTACACCCGTTGTACCTACGTGTTCTATAGCTGTCATAAATACAGCAAACACCTACAACAATATATCGATCTACATGTGTACTTCGATCATACGATCACATCACATATGAAACTTCGACAATTATGTGATCAAAGGTTGACAGATAGAAGTCTAGTTTCAAAAGGGAGAAGGAAATGTTTTACCGTGGTAGTGTCGCGTGATCCGGAAATATATTTGACCGAGCCACGGCCGACCGACGATGACGATGCGCGACGCTCGCCGCCTGAAAAGTTTTTTGGTCGAATTCCAGCAGTTTTTAACTGAGCGACCGTCGCTCGGTTTGTTAATTAGACTGTGGTATATTCGTAGCTATATTTTGCAGTGCAATCGGTTAACGATGCATTAGCTATTATTAACGATAAATCTATATTACTGTTTTATTTACACATTAAGAGCGAATAATGGTAAATCTGTTACGGTAAATGTAATAAATGTGGATATTATTTTAATAGCCGGTCATTTATCATGATTAATAATAATAATAAATCATTTATTTCTCATCACACACACATGGGTTTCTTAACTGTAGAACATATTTGGGTGAAGGACAAAGTATGATTTGAAGTGTAAGAAGCTGGTGCCCGGTTTTAAAAGAAAACCGATTGCACAGGTCACCAGGCCGCCCCGCAAAAGGATACAATTAATTGTGTTCTTAACTAAAGGTATTTGTAGACCTATGTGAAGCGCTAGCAAAGGTGGTATTAATTATTACATAAAAACTTATCAAAAACAACATATAGAACTACTAAACATTTTAAATAACAGAATTTTTGGTTGTATGAGTACGTGTGTGTAAGGTGTGAGTGAGTGTGTGTAATTAGTGAGTGTATGGTAGATGAGTCAGTTTTATTATATTTGCCGATATAACTCGAGTCGAAAAGAAAAGCTAAGTACTTATGTGTTATTCAGTACTTATCTATTTTTTTATTGTTAAAAAATTATCTTATGATTTGGTAAATGTGATGAAAAGTGTGAAATTCATAACTTTTACTTGTTGTTATTAATAATTCCCTAGTATCTTCGGCAAAGAAAATAAAACAATATGTCGTTACTTCTTTATTTATAAAGCTGTTTAGTTTTTTGCGCCCATTATTCTTCTCCACACCTAAAGGGCGTCCTGAATACAAAACAATGTTTGGACGATTAAAAACTTAATAAAAAAGTTAAGTTCAATAATTGATTTTTGATTTTGTATTGACTAATAACGTAAGTTATGCAGCATGGCTGTATGCAAGTTTTTGGGGCACTGCTTTTTACCTCACCTAAGCTACAAAGTTATATTTTTTACATTTACCAAACATTGCAGTGTAATTATTAATAATGACTTGTAAAAGTGATTAATTCATTACTTTTACCGTTAGAGGCTGTAGAAAAAGAAGCAACTTATGTGCATAGTCTATCATACCGAATACGTGTGCCAATTTCCACGTCACACTCACGGATGAGGACAGGACATATTTTGCACTAGACCTGACTCTAAGTCTGCTTATCTAACAGCTATTAGTCATGCATCAGGTCTAGATATATGGCATCCCTATTGCTTCCGATCTCCATACTACGTCCGGCATGATGTTTAAAGGTTAGATAGAGCAGGTTCGATATTAAGACAAACCCGTGCGTGATTTGACCGTTTGTCTGTCGTCCGTCACCACGCAAACAACGAACCAGATAGCCGCTCTAATTAGTGTACCTACCACATTAGTTACCTACCGTCCGTACTGATTTGCTCAACTACCGATAGGATTCAATATCGGATATCAATGCCACAATAACACAGACCTAAATTGACGTCACAGATTAGACTACACTTACTAGTAGGTGCTAACTATATCTAAGAATGGAACTTAACACCGCATTGAAATGTTAAGTGTTATATTTCCAGTCGCATTGTACTGGCAGTTTGTAATATTTTAGAGAATATAGCGAATAATTTCGATTTTAACATAAAAACAGCAGTTGCAGACATATTGCAGTATTAACACCGTTGTATAATTTTAACTGTTGAAAATATGCATCCTGTAAACAAAAACGAATGTAATCATACTAAAGATAACAAAAATCCGGGCGCAATTTTTTTTAGGAAAATTTACGACGTCATATAAATTGTCCGTCATTCTTGAACACAAAATGTTCGAGCTGACGTCGTCCTAACTAATGCGACTAGCGCTTAGGCAAGCGCAAAGCTTTGCTCCCGCAAATGTAATTATCACGTAATAGTTTACCGTGAGTTCGTCGTTGACTTAACTTTGCTGTAAAGTTAAATTGCGCACATACAAACAGACCTATACATGTGTGTCGATCGATACTGTAGCAGACCGGACACTGGGGATCACCAGCTGATTATCTGAGATGCCATAAGCCCAAAGACATACCTCTTACACTCAAGATCTCATGTAGCATACATATAATTAATCACGGCTATTATCCCCGAAGGTTTAGAGACTAGGTAATGAGGACAGCAAAAGCAGTGCCCTACCATAGTCCACTTTTCACCAAATAGCGACTGCACATATGCTCAGCGTGATAGGTGGTGAGCCCATCGCCACTTTATGCTGTTTGATGTATGTGCAGTTTTTAATCCGTTAGTCGTCTTTTACGACACCCATGGGAAGAGACGAGGTGGTAGTATTCTTTCACCGCTACGTGATACGGTTACTTAACTATTCAATTATTCAATCAAATTTTTGTTTCAATCATTATTATCACTCAAAAAGTATAACAATAGCATATTGGAAGGTTGGAATATAACCCCATACTGGTTCAATGTTCATGGGTGTGTTTTAATGTTTGCCATCTTACGATAACAACCGGAAACTTTAAACTTGAAATTCAGAGCACGAAGGCACTTGAGATATTTAAACTTGGTCACATAAACAGCGATATAGCGCAAGAGCCGCTATAGCGAAACCGGCTTAATTTGCAAAAATGCAACCAGAACGCTATTGTTGCGCCATCGAGCTTCTATTTTGGTTATCTGGGATTACATTTGTTAAACTCAAATGGTGTATCACATACATAAAATCACATGACGTCATTAATGTATTCTTTATACCTATATTTTGATAAATATAAAATTTTCCAAAGTTTTTCTTGCACTCATCCATACATCGCATGACAACACCAACAATAGATTTGAGAAAGATTATTTGAGTTGTGCCAGAAACTTACCACTTCACATAATTTATACCTACAATTCGAGTTTATGACGACAACACGTTACGACACTACCTTGCTCTGCGACCTGTAATAATAGATTCATTCCTGTCTAAGAAGAAATAGCTCAACCAGATCGGAAATACTGCCATATTGGTAACAATAGAACTGATTCTTTAATACCGTCCATGTACGTGAGAACGTCTATGCTTTATTGACACGCGTGGCGTTTCTGAGACACATACTACATTACACACTTGTAGCGTCACAACCTTCATAAAACATGTAGATGGTTAGAGCACGCGACGTTCTATTTGTAGCTGAATTAGAAATTACGAAGCCATTACCTTTACCTTTTACCTTTGATGGTTTTATTACACTACTTGTAGGTGGCATAGCATTCGTTTCGTTTGTAAACGATAACGCTAGGATCTTGAACCTTGTTGCACCGACAATGCGCTAATGCCGTTATTAAAAAAATGCTTAATGTCAAATGGATGTCTTCTGTAATGAAACCTTCCATTATCTATGAAACCAATAGGTAACAAGAATCTAACAAAAATCTTCTATGTTAACTATTAAATTATTAACCTTATTATGTAATTTATTGAGACATACATTTTTCTTTTTGTGATTATTTCGACTAGCTAAGGGTAAGTACTAGCTCTAGCTAGAGCTTCCCGCCGTCCTGCCCCGCGGGACTTATAAATGTTAGCGACAATTTTTATGCATACCCTTTCCTTAATGTTGTTCAGTAAATCCTACGCCCTTCTTCTTTCTCAATTTTTCTTGAAACTATTACACTATCTGTCTCTCTTTCTTGTATGTGTAGATGTGCGGTTAGAGATTTTTTATAATTTTAAGAAATTCTATTATTGATGAATAAGCGTTGGGCTTTTAACTCACCTGAGGGCCCTGCTCTCTTTCTCCGAAACGAAATTCGAATTCTCGTTTGCTATTTATAGCGATTTCCATTCCTTCCAAAATTTCGTTTATACAAAATATCTTTGGCATTAAGATTATAAATTTCTAGGAAATTTATTTAACTTTCAATAATAATAAATAGCAAACGAAAATCGGCCGAAATTTCGCTTCGAAGAAAGCGAGTAGGCCCGCTGATATTCGTAGTAGGTAAGTGACGATGAGTTTCTCAGCCACAAAGAAACTACCATTAAAGATGGAGGTCATCTATTTGGTAAATAATAACTGTACCTACAACAGTTAACAATATTGCATTAGGTAAGCAGTCGTTTTTGTTCATTACACAAAAACATTGGTAAATATGTCAGTCTTGTGAAGCATGGTACTGTAGGTTCACTTCTGAAAGGGCTATATAATTTTTTTAAATCTTCTTTTTGTGTTGCATATGATTGTGTATGTGGATATGGATGTTTTGTATATGGTAAACAACCAAACCATATAAAATTATGAATAACACAAACATAGCATGTGCAATTAGAATGAGAACCTTATTGATGAAACCCTACGAAGTTTTATGGACACTAAACCTTTTTATACCGCGGTGGCCCGTGGCTCATCTTGGCGCTCCGGGGTTAGAAAATATTTGTAAAAATACCGGATTGGATACTGGCCGTGTAGACGGCGTCATAGCTGATACAGAGAAGATTGCTTTTTTATCGCGACTGTACATCTGTAGTAGAAAAATTGCAATAGATTGAGTCAACTTTCCTACCAAAATATGTGTCTTTATTGTACATACATAGATATATTCACGACTATTATCCCCGAAGGGTTTTCAGGGACTAGGCAAAGGCAATGAGAACCGCCGAAGCAGAACGAACACGTCTTCATAACGTTGTTTGTTAATTTTGCTGCTTTTTTAATATTTTGTGCCGGCTTTTCTTTCTAAATAGTTATTTTCTCACCACATTTTATGTTAAATTATACCCCTGAATACAGAATTTAATCTAGATCAATAAAAAATAAACTTCAAATTCTTGTAACTGCACAAATAACTAAGAAATAGTGAAGGCGGAACAAGGCATCGAGGCAAGCAACTCGCGTGAATCATCTATAACTCTAATCTGCGGAGTTGTACATGCAAAATAATGATACATCTGTAATGCTAACATCATTACCTTCAAAATGCAGTAATTGTTGTCTGTAACACAATTTAATATAATGGCCCAAACGTCCATAAAAACTGTCTTATTTCCTTTATGGCAATAAAGCTTCGATCATCTGACAATAAAGCTATCACTATGTATCGCTATGTACCTATGTATGTACTGTAACTTAATGACAGTGTAAGATGTATTGCGCTTACATCGTCTGTAAGAATTATCGGGAATTGTAAGTCTGTATTATTATCTTAAACCTATTAAAATGTAATAAGTAATAATAATATTGCTTTCTAGAGTTTCATGCTAACACTAAACATTTAAACATATACAATACAGACCTAATAGTGTTTGTTTTTTGCCTCCGGGGTAACAAGTAGACTGAAAAGTATTGAATAATTTAAATTAAACGATTGTTTTGATTAATTTTGACGATTTTCTGTAATAAACTTTTCCGTTTTGAGCTAAACAACAATTACTACAATTTTCCGATAAGACAATCTTACTTAATGCACAGTAGTTTGTAGAGCTTAATTTCACTTCAAATAACAATTTCGCTGTTGTTTTTTGTTGCTACGTTGCCGACGTTGCCGTCAAGCTACATCTTACAGACACTAATATAATCAAATTAAATTTTCCGGTCGGTTAAACTGAGGAAAAACCGTTTTGCTAAGCTTCGCAAAAAATGTATTTCTTTTATTGGCTGAGCGTAAGCATTAAGGACTTTTTAAGTGTCATAAAATTAGTAATAGTTTATTTTTCGGAATTCATTTTTATTACACATAGCTATTGCATTATCAAACACATCTTGTAGTGTTGACATTCCAGCCTGAAAATATATTTACAATCAACTTTACGTAACTATTATTTTCAAATATGTGCTAAACTCTCTGAATACGATTCAATATGCATTATTGCCATATCGGCGCATCCCGGATTTGCGGAAGGCCACACTGTAAACAAGAATAGTACCTACAGCCAAAGGAGTTCAGTAAAGCCACTCACTGCAGTTAGTTCTGATTAATATTAATTCAACGTTTGTTGCGAGATAAGTCAACTTCATCATCATCATCATCAGCCCATAAACATACCACTGCACTGCTGTGCACAGGCCTCCCACGTGGACAATAGCACTTGGGGATATTGGGCCATAACCCACGACGCTGGCCCAATGCGAGTTGGTAGGTTTTAACGACTGCCATCTTACGACAACAACCGGGACCAACGGCTTAGCGTGCCTTCCGAAGTTGTGAAGCTGAAGTCAACTTGGTGATGTATAAGTATCATGTACTATTTTGTAAGCCGTTTGTGTAGCGGCTGAGCAGTGTAATATAGCAGCTCACTTAACGAATACTACCGACCCATCTCTTCCTTTGGGTGTCGTAAAAGGCGACTAACAGACTAAACACTGTACTATTCCTGTCTTGTTCCTGCCAGTGTTGCCAACTTAGTAGATTTTCCAGTGGTTATTTGGACCCCCCTTTTAGTGGCGAAATATTGCTTTTAGTGGGTAGTGGCTTTTCTAGTGGGTTTATAGAATTTCATTTTCAGTAGGCTGAATCACTCAACCACTTGATGACATGAAAAAACATAACTTTATTAAATTAATTAAATTAGTTTTAGTAGAAAATCTACTAAGTTGGCAATACTTGAGGGACAAGACAGGAATGCCAACATGATGGCGGCATAGGAACTATTTGATGAAACGCACTATCTGTACCATAGAATAATAACTATTATTCTGAGATCTATACTACCAATTACTTAATTGGGAACTCTGTGTCTGAAACCGGTGTAATCACTGTACCACAGATGCGGTTTAATTAAAGTACTTGTTGAAGTGGTTGGATTTGTTATGCACAAATGCATAAAGCGATTGTGAAATATGGGTCTACCAAGATATGAATTTAAAAGTCTGTTCAGAAGTTCAAAAACAAGACGAGCTTCTGTAAGTGGAGGTATATTGTATATTATATTCATAATAGATGCTAGTGGAGTATGTCCGGACCGTAGCAATTAGAGGTCCGGGATTGCCTACCCTGCCTAGCCCTTTGGGAACGTGCATGATAGCATTATGTATGAATATGTACAGAAAGCACTACACCTAAGTGGTCATGTGAAACTACAAAATGTTTTAATGGCCCAATGTCCCCTCGCACTATTGTCTATGTGAAAAGGGCCGCCCCCAATATACCGAATACGTCTACAACACAGCAATTTAGTTTCAGTGTCACGTCCTCGGTATAGCTTGTTAGCGGACGGGGCGTCATTATCAAGTTATGACATTAAAGTGGTGACTGGAACGCTAATCTAAATAGATGCTTATCGCACATTGTTGATGTATCACACAACTGCACGAGTTCAGCCGACACTATTTGAGTTTGACCAATAAATACTATAGCTAGGTACTCGTTTGCAGTTTGGCTCGGTCCGCCAAAGTTGATCTACCAACACGGTTTGGAAAATAATCACCTCCGTTTTAAGGGTGGGCAATGATATGTGTGTATTTTGATAGAAAATAGCTGATTAAAAGCACAACTAGGTATTTTGCTAGCTTTTAACCAATATTAAAGAGCGCGTAACCAAGTACCTTGTCGAGTTTTTCCTTGATTTTATTGAACTATAAATAACCAAATTCATGAAACACGCTCTTTATTAGTGCACTAAAGATATAAATCTTAATGTTTTTGACACGTAAGCATTAATAAACCAGTCTCTGTTCAGAAGTAGACACTTTTCGAGTCCCGTCTCTTTCACCCACAGGCCACATCTTCCACCTGACACATACCACAGTATAAATTACCCTACCCTGCACATACCGATCGCGAATCAAAATGTAATCGGTGTAGGCTCTGGAATCCAAAAGTCGTCATTTGCGGACTCAAGTAACAACAAATTTTACAAGTAAAAAGTAAAAATAATTGTACGGCGTGCGAAAACTACCGATCAGAACGCGGGTCACATAATGACCACCTTGAAGTGCCTGTGTCTAAAAATGCAGTCTCTATAGTCTAGAACGTTCTCTTAATACTCGGTACTATGTATTGGTATACATAATATTATTTAAAATTATAACTTTAAAAAAAGTTATAATTTTAAATAATATGGAAAATAGTCTGTTTTAATACATAAATATGTGAATCTAATGAGTGTTGTTCCTTAACAACAGCACTCAAGGGCTGAGAACTCAGTGGCGCATGACGTACACTGAAAAAAAAACTGACTTATACATAACCAAACTTTCGTGAACCTATAACACAAAAAAGTGACCACATAACTTTTTGCAATATGTAACCAAACCCAGTTGGCTTATTTTTCTGACAAACTATGTGTGTTGTGTATTGCAAAACAGTTTTTGCTACGTGTTATGAAAAAGCTTACGTTACTTATGGCCTAAAATTGGTTACAAATAAACAATTTGTTTGTTTTCCATTTGTAAAACACTTAGACTGGATGTAGCCAAAATAATTGTTACTTTTTGTGTTTATTTAAATTCAGCAAAACTTTTGTGTTGATACATTGTTTACGTATAGCAAATCTTGTGTTAATTATTTGTTTACCTTTAGCAAAACATTTGTGTTAATATTTTGTTTACGTGTAGCAAAACTTGTGTGATAGTACTTGTTCACGAATAGCCAAACTTTGTGTTAATATTTTGTTTACGTATAGCAAAACTTTTGTGTTAATACTTTACTTAGGTATAGCAAAGCTTTTGTGTTAATACTATAGCAAATAAAAATTGTTATCCTTAATGCAGCTCACATACCTGCAAGTTCCACAGTGAAGCTTACAGGCACGTGAACCACATTAAGAATATCAAATTTTATTTGCTAAATTCGCTAAAATCGCTATTTCTAAAAAAGATGTAGTTGATAGAATAAAACAAAAAGATACATAGGTATATCAAATGGTTTATTAAATTTTACAAAAACAGTTATGTATTAGCCTTTCTTTACTTAATTCTTCATTAATTAATTAACCTTAATTAACTAAAAAATAAGTGTTTATATATATTATACCTAATACCTATATAATTAAATTTTAAATATTAATAATAATGAATATTAAAAAAATAACTACATTAAGTATATAAAAATAAATACAAAATATTATTTATTGTTATTATCATTTATTTCTATTATTTATTATAGGTAATTTGAATATTAAATATAAAACGCTCTCGTAACGTAAATGGTTCAATATTATGTACCTTGAGGTTATCTCTTTCAGTGATGAACGCAAAGTCCATTTATTGAACTTTTGTTTGCGACTTTGTATGGTTTCTTCTATCTCCGCAGCGCTTTTTAAGTGGCAGATGAAGCTATCCAAGACTTCAAGATTTCTCCACTTTTTTTGTCTTGTTTGTTTTCAGCAAGGATGTTGTCATTAAAAAGGGCAGTACCATAAACGTAACAACATTCAAATCCTCTTCCGTGTCTGTAAGAGATAATTTAACATGTTAATGACTGTCATTGTAATATTAAAATACTTAATAGTAGGTACTACGAAAATTCGAAGAAAATTATCTCTGGAACTAAGTTCTTTTACTGATAAAAAAAATCGATGACGCACCATGCTGGTTCATCATTAGCCTATTGCAGTCCACTGCAGGACGCAGGCCTTTCCCAGGGAGCGCCCCAAAGCCCGATCTCCCGCTTTCGCCATCCAGGCAATGCCAACTACCTTTTTTTAGGTTATTGGTCCATCTGGCTGGTGGACGTCTAACACTACGTTTGCCGAGCCGTGGCCTCCACTCAAAAACCCGTCTACTCCATTGGTCATCGGTTCTGCGACAGATGTGACCATGCTGGTTGAATTTGATATAAAGAATAACTTACCTTTGAAAGAAGCGATGTACGTTTCCAGACCCCATAGACGGAGATAATTATCTAAAGAGTCTGAACGTTCGTCATGCAGGCACTGGAGTCTCCATTGAGGTTCAAACCTTTTAATAATTCACGCACATTCACCACAAATATTACAATAACTATAATCTAGCAACATCGTGACTGTCTTTGCCGGCGCGTAAATAAAAATGAACGAACACGAGCTGTCAAGTTTAGCGCCGATTCGGTTACAAATGTAAACAAAATATTTTGTTAATACTAAACGAAAGTTGGGCTTGATATTACTAAAGTTCCTTTATTATTAAATAAACGTTAGGCAATATGTTCTAACCTGCAGTTTTGTCATGCACTACAAAATATATTATGCTATTTGTTACAAAATATTCATTTATGAATAAGCACATTATTGCTAAACTGCTTTTTGTTATGGCTTACAAAAACGTTGGCTGTACGCAAAATAAATACTTTTGTTGCATGTTATCAAAGATAAAGCCTAAAATGGACAAAACGGTTTATTAGCCTGTAACCACTTGAGTTTGTCTAATTCAGTATGTTTAGAGCAAATCAAAGGTTTATTTACTAATAACCCAACTTGAAATAACATAAGCGGTTTTGTCTTATAAAGACAAATCACTTTTGTTAAATCAAGTTAACTTTATTAGAATATTGTCAAACTTTGGTTATTCCTGAAATAGCCAAATATTTTTTTCAGTGTAGCGGCTGCCTTACTTAGGTACAAGTATCACATACTAGACAGGGTTCAGTTTAAGAATTTATTTAAATCATAAGAAATTTACATTTCACTTACTGAGCTAAAGCATGCACTTAATCTAGTAATTTTCTATGTAACGGCGCGCGGCGTGCAAAAATGTACTTAAGCAAATAACCAAAAACCATAAGAGAGTTAAGAAGTTAAGAGTTAAGTATAGAGAAACAATATTAGTCCTGACTTCTGGACTACAAATGCTTTTTATAACGATTTGTCTTTTCTAAATACGAGCTTATGACGCTCCTCGTGTGCTGTTGTCCATGTGGGAAGAATTGTGCCCAACAGTGAGACGTTTACAGACGATGTAGAACATGACTCAATAATAGTCCAATACCCATATTATACTTATTATCAAAAATAATAATATTTTACGACATTCATGGGAAAAGGGCGGTCTGATGTAATATTCCCAAAGAATATATATTAATGCATTATTCGATATCCGCCATTTCTATCAATGTTGTTTGTCATACTAAATTAGATGTGAATGATACCATGATTTTTTGATGATTTGCTTCGAATTGGTTTTTGTTTGGATATTATATCTCATAGAATATTTAGTGACCTATTTCACTATATTTTACATGTATATGTCGCAGGCAAATGTATTATTCGGCATTTTACAAACGGCGCCGCATATTAGCAAACGCTCGCTGTTTTGTAAAATTCCGAAGGTAAATTGATGATCGTATTCATGTGGTCAATAGTCATATATTAGGGAACCATGGTTTAAGAACAAGTAAAATAGCTGTCACAATTTTGTAATCATCCGGTATTTATTCACATAAAAAGTAACATAATATAAGGTAAAAAAAAGTAAGGTTTGGTTAGGTTATGTTAAAACAGTGACCAAGCGCGAGCCGAGCGAAGCATGCCGCGGTAGCTGCCGGCGAAGCACCAGACTTAGTAGTTTTTTTAAGATCATCTTTCCGTCACTCCGATTGTATTAATTACCTTTCTTTTTACAATCAAAAAACCTATTCCAACAATATTATTTTGCTTACCATTAATACTCCGCAAGAGTCCGACAAACCTAGTTTTCATAGACACTTTGGCATTTTTTACGAGTCGGATAACCACAAAACTTTCCTCTTGTCCACAATCATTTTTAATGATCCCGCTGAGAGAAGAAAATTTTATTTGATTCTCTATAATAAAAGGTATTTAGTTGTCACTCGTTACTTGCATTAGACCACACCGTTTTCACTTTTTCTTTCATAGAAACTTGCATTGCACGACGCCCTTTATAATGGTTTTGATTAGCAGCGCCACAATTTGCTAAAAATGAAACTACTTATTACAATTTGATGCGGCATTTAATAAAAGCGTTCAAATTATCATTTGAGGTTCGTGGATTGTGGCATTTTACAATTTGCCTTCGGTATTTTACAAACTAGCAAGCGTTTGCAAACAGATTACGCGGGTTTGTAAAATGCCGGATTAAACAATCTGCCTGCGACATTTACACTAATATTGTGCACATATCTGCTGTAGGTAAAGAAATGAAGTAAATGGTAATACGTAATGGTAACGGTAAGTAGATACGTAGAGAAGACAATATGTAATAGAAAGAAGCAGTATTTGAACTAGTGTGGTACCGATATACATACGTACCCATAATCACGACTATTATCCCCGAAGGGTTAGTCAGAGACTAGGCAATGAGGACAGCAAAAGCAGTCCATAGACCATAGTCCATTTTTCACCAAATATCGAATACACATGTGCTCAGCGTGTCAGGTGGTGAGCCCATCGCAGCTCTATATTGTTGGATGTATGTGCAGTCTTTAGTCTGATAGTCGCCTTTTACGACACCCAAGGGAAGAGAGGGGGTGGTAGTATTCTTTCACCGCTACGCGACACGGTAAACCGATGTACTGGAGGTGTTAACTAATATGATTGTGGTTTTGAGGACAGTCTGATCCAATCATAGGGATGTAGAAGAGATTGTCTATAGAAATCACTTACTAGACAAGGTGATTGACCATGGCATAATTTGCTGCGATATTTTTCCGTCAAGAAATAGCTGATTTACGTTAAGCCTATTTTTTATATAAACCTTTTCCTATTTGCATTACAAATATATTTAAAAAATATTAAAGATACAATATAAAATAGAGCTAGGCTATATCTATGTAATGTTTTTATGCGATTTATATTGGAACTGAATTTTTCGAACGTCCAATAAAGGCATATCTAGATGGCATTGCAAATAGCTTTTAGTCTGGGAGGATGGAATCAGAAGTTAATCTACAACGTGATTGCGCTCAGAACGGCCTTTGTTATATAACGTTCCACGTGAGCAATCACCTACTGTATGAATATGGTGATGAGTGCAGACTCCGTGAGACGTACTTATATGAGATACGGTATGCGTACGGTTTCTCCAAAAAAAGGATAAAACAAACTCCTACCAACATTGAATGGCGTATTCATCCACTTTCGGTCACTTTAATTACTTAATGTTTATAAAACTTCGCTTGCTTAAGGAAAATACAGAGATATAAATAGATATCAGAAAATATAAAAAAAAACGTTTATTCATCTGAATGTATGCGATTTAAATTCCACTAAACTTAGATAGTTTAAAAATAAGTTAAGGGGGTCCTGCACGAAATTGTTAAAATTTACGTATTTTTAAGTCACTTGTACTATGCGCTGAATTAGTTAGATAATAAAAAAAAACTTATGTAAGGTTAGTCTAATCATTCAACAATGTCGCCTAAGGCCTTGTTGAAATTTAACACAAATTCTTTAAAAAATAACAAACAAAACATAAAATGTAATGACATCTAAAAACATATGTTTTCGAAAACTTTCTTAATTTTTGGCATGAAACAATAATTCCCACATGAAAATATTTGTATTGATATTCCGCAGGGTACCTTCTTTAAAAGTAAATTTAAAATTTTAACCCGAGCGCGTATTGGTTTTGTAGTACATATCGCAGAATAAAAACATTGCTCTAATTAAATTACTAGGTCTGAAACTTCAAAGCAGAATTGATCTTATTATTAATATCAATATGATTGATTTTGCTTTGAAGTTCATTATTAAGACTTGTCTTTTTTGCGTTCGCGTGGCACCCCCTTAATCACTATTTTATTCAGACATTCTATGTGTATATATCGCAGTAAGATAGTTATAGCCGTAATATAGTTATATCCTAGGGATATATTTATATACCGTAACATAGTTATACGAAAGCGATTCATTACTATCTTACTAGGAATTTAATTATAATACGGTTCAAGTTTAGTGAAATAATTGTAGGAGTGTAGGCCGGGGGCTTCGTTGTGTTCGTACGTCGCTCGCTACCCCCGTCAGTCGGTCAGCACGGCATCAATGGGGAAGAAAACGCAAAGCTGATTTGCAGATGTCGCTGCGCTCGCTTGACTCATAACAAACATCTGTCATTTTTTATAACTTTCGATCTCCATTTTGTGAGAAATTGCGATCGTTCTGTGCTCTAACTGTGAGATTATGTATTCGACGTGGACGGTGTCTCAGTTAAAAGCTGAGTTAAAGACTTGAGGAGGCTCCTTAAAACGAAGAAAGGCAGATCTCGTCAGCAGGTAAACACAATGGATTTTTTTGGTGTTCATAACTTATACATCTATTACCTCTGCACAATGACCGTTTTTACCATGCATTAATTTTGTTTGATTATTTTTATAACAAAATCAATGTGTTGTTTGACAATTTAATAAACTTTTCGACATCAATTTCATGACGCCTCACATAACCTATAATTTTTTTTTACATAAAGTACGTATTCATATGTAATGAATTTATTTGAATTTATAAACCTGTAGCAGAACTGTCGCCTTCATAATCAGATTCAGTAAAATGTTCCGAACATAACCTCGAATTGTCGTAGCCTTAAAGTTACGCATCGTATCCTTAAACCCTTCTCCCAAAGATTTCTCCTTTGCGAATTCTTTGGAAAAAAAATGGTTGTCATATTATTGCATCCTACTGCAGCACAACGAGGCATTTTTGCAATAAAATAATAATTTCAAGTTAATTAAAAAAAAATTTGGATGCTTTTTGACGTTTGTTATGAGTCAAGTGATATCAGCGCCACTAGCGGCCAAACTTGGCAGTTTTCTTCCCCATTGCCCTTCTCCTGTAGGTCCTGTGATAGGTCCCGTAATAAAAAAATAACCTCGAAATTCAAGACAATCGCTACGCTGCGCTTCACTTGGTTTGGGAACCACCTCTTCATATTCATAAATACTGACCGTATCTAAATTTGATTATATGTGATTTGAAGGTCATATTAAGGTACATATTTATCAATATTCAATGTTGTTTGGGAAGCAGGGAATAATTATTTAAACGTGATTTTATTTATTCGTCTTAACGTGAAACAAAACGCTAACCTGACAGATATTTGCCGAAACAAAACGCGTGGCAGACTTGTGGACATGACCAACGATGTGATCGAACCAATGACGATATTGCAGGGGAGCCAACATAATAAATCGCATGTCATTCAGTCTGTGTTGCCATAGAATAATCGATTTATTATTTACGATTACAAATCAATTACTTATTAATTATAATAGATTACGTAGGTATGTATTAAAAAGAATATTCTTTATTTTTATTATGAATATTCTTAAAAAAAGCATTAACAATAAATTGGAACACGACTTATGACTTTCATATGTTATATTATGGTCTTCCTTTCCATATATGTTATCTTTAATTACTGTCAACGCCATCTGTTGCATTCCACAGACGTATATACGTCAGTGGTTGCAATCTCGAAGAACTTTCAGTAAATGTTTTATTTTCTACAAGCGGCCGCTCGCGGTGTTACCCGCGTGGTTCCCGTGGGAATATCGGGATAAAATGTATCCTATATGTTAATCCAGGTTATAAACTATCTGTATGCCGAATTTCATCCAAATCCATTCAGTAGTTTTTACGTGAAAGAGTAACAAACATCCATCCATAATTACAAACTTTCGCGTTTATAATATTAAGTAGTAGGATAATTTGTGTTTTGTCAAATAGGTAATAATGAAAATTAATGGTGGATTATTTACTGTTAAGTGTTTGTGAACGTGCATGAGTGTTGGCAAATAAAACAAAACAGTACAACATCACTTTTCAAATTCCTTCAAGAAGTCCGTGCGAGATCACAGTAGTCCAACATCTTTACTGGAACTCAAGGGGTTTTAGGGGAATATCATTTAGCAATAAACGTTCATACGGTTCATATTAACATCACTCATTATCATCAGTAAGCATAATCAATGAACTCTAATATTACTTATTATATCAATAATAATAATATAACTCGAACCTATCTTTGAAAAAAATACCTACAGCCGCGCGGTACGTACACGAGATAGGGCTGCCCACTTACAAGATATATTTCTGTGCCACCTTACAGTGTTTTAAATTACATGTGCCTACTTTTGAGTTTCTATCTAGTTTTGTGAATGTATTTTGTGATTGATAGAGATGGTGTTAATTGTTTAAAATATGTATTCGTTAAAAGTTAAATGATAAATATTATTAAATAACTGTTAATTTTAATGGTTGAAAATATCAGTTAATAATTTTACCAAAGTAGGAGTTTTAAATACGAACGTTTGAATAATTCTTTTAAATTGTTAAGTTAAAATAACACAATAAACATAATATTGCCAACTCGAAGTTTTAAAAACATTAGTGATTGCAACTTTTTAATTTTATACCAACATTTTCACTCCTTTCTACACAAGGTTCCATATTGAAAATCGTTATACATTTTTTTTTTAATTTTAACTTAATTGTAAATAAGTTCCTATAAAAGATAACGTTTTTTTGCAGTTTTAAAAAGGACTCCAAATTTCTATCTTTTAAAACTAGCATCCCGCGGAAATTTAGCCAGTCATAAAAGTTTTTATTAAAATCCTTTATATTCAATCATTTTCGTTAGGGTTTAACCGTAAAAATTATGAAACTGCATAATATTGTCTCATAATATGCAAAACAAAAAGTGAAAGCGGAAATGCTTTCAGATACTTTTATCTGAAAGCACGCTTATGCTTGTATCTGTATCTTGTATGTATCTAGGTATAATGTACTTACTCGTACAAGTCTTAGGTTTTAGGATCGATTTATGACGTGGCGCGCCGATGGCAAGTTACCTTACCTATTAACAAAATATCAACGGTTAGTAGTAGTACATTTTAGTGTTCTGTTGGAAATAATTGATGTGAAATGACGATATTCGAAAAGCGACTGCACAAACGTATTTCACTACAATCTTTACGGAATACCCGTGTCGAGCAAAGGAAAACTGGTTTGTAACTTTCTCCGACGATTCAACGCCAGGAAACTTCTTTTCATGGCTTGACATTTGCTCGACATCACAGTGGCGTGGAAGCGCTCGCGTACAAGGCCCTCGTTGACAGTCATTGTGGTCTATTTCATAGGCTGCTGCGCTGCTTCTTCTAATGTCCGAGCGATATACACATAGGCAAAACTTCGCTGCAAGGGTGTCATGGTCTGCCTGTACGCCTTAGCAATTTATGTCCAGTCAATCGACTGGTACAATATTCGTAGTAACATGGTAGAATGTTGAATCCAACATTCTACCATGTTACTACGAATATTTAGCAAAGTGTAATGTCTTAGTAGTACACGCGTGTCATTTATACTCATCGACCGAGATGGCCTCCAAACTTAGTTATACCATAGAAGTATTACCAAAATTATTTAGTTATTTTAAGTAATGTTTTATAATTTAGTCAGACATGAAACCCGTCTAATGGTAAGTGTTCGGCATAGATAATAATCTGTGGATTTTGGCATAATATGTATTGACGCTTGAGTTGACAGACACAATAATATTAATTATGTATTTTGCGCTAGGATTGTGCCTATAAAACTAGAATTTTCAATGGATCTCATTGGTCATACTGAATCAGCATATAGCGGGAAAATAGCCGGCAGAAAAAGACGTTTATTTTTGTAGATTTTTCTTTAGTGACAAGAACGAGACGCTCTCATTGTTGGATATTCTTTATTAACATTTGAACCATTTGAAGAAGAACTTCACTTCACACGCTTTTATGTAAATATTACGTTATTTGGATGCAAAACAAATGTGACAAAACCCATACATGTTGATCTCGTGTTAGGATATGGCGACCGTATGACGCTGACGGCTGTTTGCACGTTCGTGAGACAATACGGGCTAATGAACGGCAATGCGACGCATTAAGCTAATATTGGACGTCATTTTGCATTCCTGGTACGAGTCGCCGAGTCGGAGGGGCTTGTTTACAACATGAATAGTCTTGATTATTGTGTAACTTGGTTTAGCATGTTTAAATTTATGCTATGCTGGCACACGTGTTGCACAAATTGGAGTGTATATTTAATATAAACATGTTTTCTAGAAATTTATTTGCGACATACCAACGTTCTATGCACCCAAACTATATACGAGTACACAAAGGATCGTTAATTAGAAAACAACTTCGTCATTTACCTGTGATGTTATACGAAGAACGCCTACAACCACTTTATAACTACTTTGTCAAAGAGGTAATAGATATGGTTCGTTATTATGCAAAGGATGCATGTTCTAACTAACTTCCAACACGAACTTTGTATATACGCGTACTGTTCAGAATTACAACCCTATCTAGACGACTACTTTCGATATTCGATTTAAGTAAGCAGGTATCTCTAATTTCAAACTGAATTTCGTTCTACCACCAAATTTCTTGAGCGCTATAAGTTAAGTGCTAGCTCTATAACGTTTTCAAAATAACCTGATTGGTGGAACCGCACGCGTCGCCATGTTATCGCGTGAATGCAAAATACGTTTGCTCCAATTTACAAGAAGTAGAAGATTATTTTTACTTGCTTGGTGAAAGGATTTTGCCCAGAATCCAACTGGATGGCGACATCCTAATATCTATTTCTGCCGCCTAGCAAAATTCTGGTATTCCGCTTTTGAGGGAGTACCCTCCTCCGGTTATTTCACTGTATCTATAGTACGTATACACAGGGTAATCACCAGGCGTAGCCTAAGAACTTCAGCTTCAGGGTTGGTAACGCGCGAGTGTTGCAAGTACTTACATGCACTGACTGCGGTAGCCGCTTTCCGAATTCTCAATAATAGAACCGGAAAGCCAATAGTAATATTGGAGAAACTTGATTGAGTTTATGGTTTAAGTTATTAATACTTTTTAAGCGAGCCACGACATTGCTGTTACGTGAGGACGTCTTACCAGAGCCAACTACTGGTAAATTTCACAGCGCTGCAAGCACTCGACGTGCCTGGCATATTTGATGCTGCCATCTTTATGTTTTGACTGTAAACGAGCTGTCGGCTCTGAAGGCGCTATTTAACTGCTAATGAATTTAAATTGAGGTCGCATGAACCAATTGGCGGCTTTCCTGCACGTCTCTGATATATAATACCAATGAAGATGTAGCGGCGTCGACACAATTTCTCCAGTTCTCTGGCTTTAGAACTAATTTCAGCTACTTCAGCTTACTGCTTACTGCGTTTCAATTTAATATTGCAGCAATGAAGCAGTATGTATGAAGATGTTAGAGCATTGAATGCTCTAAGATGAAGATGAATTAAAACTAGTACTGTCATTTGTAAGAAAGATAAATTTAAAAAATATATAGGGGAGAGTAACATAAATTGTACCGACTCCTAAATTGTACCACCTTCAAATTTCCCACCAAACGCTGTCATTATTCTACACTGGCATTGACTGGCAACACAAAACGATGCGACTACAGCGCCACTGTCACTGCGCTATTTGTTTCTTCTTAAGACATGACACGAGAGTGAGAGTAAAAAACTTTTTTTTTGTGATTTGATGTATTTACTTCGTCTATTTTCTAAGTACGTAGCTCAACAAAAATGTTAGTAATCATTTATCACTGTATAGTATAGTATATTATTATAATTATGGTATAAGAAAGCACGTTTCCTACTGTTTTTAACATCGCGAGTACAAATCGGTTGGTTAAAGGTTCTGTTGTTGTTTTTTTAAGTTTCCTATCGAACTACTGTGTAGGTACCCTATATTGGACCTCTTCGAGGTTCCAAAATTGGACCGGTAGAATTATTACAATTATATTAAATGTTAATCTGAGGTAAGATTTAATGTCTAGTTCCTTTATGCCAAGAATGATCCTTATCATTACCAAAAATATTGTTCCTAATAACTTAAATAAATAATTATGATTATATTATCCCGTGGTACAATTTAGGATACTAGTTCCGTAAATTGGACCGAATGACAACTATCTGTAGATTAATATTTTTAAGTAGTTTTGACTTGATAAGAATCTTAAGTACGTAATATGTTGTAACAGTAATACCAAGGTATCACCTAAGTCAGATTGGGTTTCTCTAACTTACAAGGTTAGGTATTTTTTAGTGCTATGTCAAAAGTGGTCCAATATAACCTATATTCTCTCTCTCACTCTCTACTACACACATACATAGATCTACGACTATTATCCCTAATGGGTTAGTTAGAGGAATGGGGACCGCAGAAGCAGTCCACTGCCATAGTCCACGTTTCACCAGACCCCTCAAGCCCCAAGCGGTCGCATGAGACCGCACCTACAAAAACACACTTGACTTTGTACCGTGTTGTCACAGACTTACAGACTATTTTACCATGAACAAGTTTGGTTATTTCGGTTCTGTGGTACATCTTAAGCATTGTTATCGCAAAATATCGCACAGTCTATGCTCGATTCTGTCAAATTTGACGTTGACAGTTGCGCCAATTTTTTTGTTAGAAAAGTGCCACGAGTGAGTGGTTAAAAATGCACATGTGCTCAGCGTGGTAGGTGGTGAGCCCATCGCCGCTCTATACTGTTGGATGTATGTGCAATCTTTAGTACGGTAGTCGCCTTTTACGACACCCAAAGGAAAAGAAGTTTTGCGACTTGACAAATGCGCGAATTATTTACGCGGGGACATGGACCGTTGTTCTCGTCAGTTTCAGCACTGCAAACGTACTATCGTAAATTCGAAATTTTACTACGTTCAAATTTTAGTTTTCCGAAAACGTTAAGACATTTCTTGTTTTCCATAATTTTTATTTCACCGCAAACACTATTGACAAACTTGTGGAATTCCGATAGTCGATTGATGATTTGCGTGTGGTGTGAGGGCCACTTCGTTAAAACTCTTTGAAAATGTGCTTAGGATTTAGTGAACATTCCCAAAGAATTGTGACACATAGAGGATTGAGGGCCCACCTGTACCGGATAAACTATGGACACTACAGAAAAAGTCTTTATGCCAAAATCTAAGGTAATGCCAAACAAAATTTGTGGAAACAAGCTGTTACTGTAAAACGTTGTCCTATTTTGTAAATAGTCATTCAAAATGGGCCCCTTAATACTCATACACGTTCAAGTTTATTTCGCAATTAAAATGAAACCATTAACTTACAGCTACTGTTTGCTTATCCTATATGCTACTAAATAATTTGTGAAAGCAAGATCAGGTCACCACTTCTTGTAGTTTGAAAGTTATCACCTTGTTAAAATTCGGGCCCTCGATCCTCCATTTTTTTTGTTTACATTTTCTTACGCTTAACCTATGTAAGAAAAGACAAGACAAAATTATCTCTTTTCGTGAAAAAAATTATGCATCAAATTGATGTTGTTTGTTACTACTAAGAATTACGATAAAACTACAAATCTTAATAGATACCGAAATCAACTTAGTTATGTAGTGGTTAGGGTGACAATAAAATCGTTTTACCCTCATGTTATAAAGGCGATCTGAGATCGATTAATCGAAAAATCAATTTAACGGAACCAAAAAAAAATTTGATTATTTGGATCGATAAGTAGTACTGAATCGATCCAATGAATCGATATTTCAAATTAGAAAATCGATATTCGATTTTTCCAGTTTTAATAAGGACCATAAAATGATTTACAGTTAGTTAAATGTACTCAAACACATGTAAAGAAATAATAGATTTTCACGAAATTACTCAAAAACTGACGAGATAGCTGTGTGCTTAGTTTTCCTCGCCTCTTCTTAATAAATAAAACCAAAAAAAAATTTACGTTTGTAATCAATGATTTGTTAGCATTGTAAATACAAACTCTAAAATAAATCGATTTTTGAGTAATCTATCTTTAAGAACTCGATTTTTTGTAAATCGTTTTTAAGAATGCGATGATTGATTAATTTTTAGATTCGAATCAATTCAAAAATCATTTTTTTTTAAAGAATCGCCATTCCTAATGTTATATACTTTTTTAGTAAAACGATTCTAAGTAACGTTTTAGTTGCTTCTGCTGTTGCAAAGTAATCATACCTCACTAGCTGTTTTATTGTTTACAAATGCAGCATAGTTGTAATATTTAGTGTAGTTATGCTAAACAATAGTTTATGATAGTGCAGCGGAAGTTGTAGGTGATAAAGCATTAAGATAAGATATTAAACATTTTATTTCAGGTAAGTTTTTTTTTGATACGTACTTGTAATTTTATAAGTACCTACCTAATATTTTAATAATTGTTTTAATGTCAATGGTTTGCTCTGCTATTAATCAATATCAATAGTAATGCGTTTTTAATTCAACCGTTTTTAAAGTACCTACAACTAAATTATTTCGTATTCAGAAAACATTTTTGTTATTGTGTAAGTAGGGGTGGGTACCCATATTTATATAGAGAAGTAAATATAAGTTTAGACCATTCAAAATGATTATTTTAAGCTTACTGAATAGAGAAATTTTGATTTTGAGTAACAAAGATGTTTCGCGCTATTTCTCGCGCGCAAATAATAAAAATAAACTTTCCTACATTCACACCAATTATCTAGCCCAAGAGAAGTTTCGTAATGAAACTCGGTAAATGGTTACTAGACAACGGATAAATATACTTAAAATACTTAAATACATACCTACTTATTTTACATAGAATAATAATAAGGCAAAGGACAAATTACAGTAAAACAGCGTATAGATATTAATAATATAATAAACTAAACAATAATGTTACGAATTAAAATTAATTTATATACAAAATAATAATTTGGTGAAATTACTCCGTGTTTATTTATCTAAAACTATTTATTTATTCATATTTTAATCAAAATATTTAATTTATTCACAAACATGTTTGCCTTTAAAAAAATCTAGTTACCTATATAAACTCTACGTATCAAAAAAAACTTACCTGAAATAAAATGTTTAATATCTTGTCTTAATGCTTTATCACCTACAACTTCCGCTGCACTATCATAAACTATTGTTTAGCGTAACTACACTAAATAATAAAACTATGGTGCACTTGTAAACAATAAAACAGCTTGTGAGGTATAATTACTTTGCAACAGCAGAAGCAACTAAAACGTTACTAAGAATCGTTTTACTAAAAAAGTACAAAACATTAGGGATGGCGATTCTTTTAATAAAATATTGATTTTTAAATTGATTCGAATCGCATACTAAAAATCGATTTACAAAAAAATCGAGTTCTTAAAGATACATTTCTCAAAAATCGATTTATTATAGAGTTTGTATTTACAATCCTAATAAATCATTGATTACAAACGTAACTTTTTTTATTGCTTTGATTTGTTAAGAAGAGGCGAGGAAAACTAAGCACACAGCTATCTCGTCAGTTTTTGAGTAATTTCGTGAAAATCTATTATTTCTTTACATGTGTTTGAGTACATTTAACTAACTGTAAATCATTTTATGGTCTTAAAACTGGAAAAATCGATTTTCGATTTTCTAATTTGAAATATAGATTCATTGGATCGATTCAGTAATATAATTCGATCCAAATAATCGATTTTTATTTTGGTTCCGTTAAATTGATTTTTCGATTAATCGATCTCAGATCGCCTATATAACATGAGGGTAAAACGATTTTATTGTCACCCTAACCACTACATAACTAAGTTGATTTCGGTATCTATTAAGATTTGTAGTTTTATCGTAATTCTTAGTAGTAACAAACAACATCAATTTGATGCACAATTTTTTTCATGAAAAGAGATAATTTTGTCTTGTCTTATCTTACATAGGTTAAGCGTAAGAAAATGTAAACAAAAGAAATGGAGGATCGAGGGCCCGAATTTTAACAAGGTCATAACTTTCAAACTACAAGAAGTGGTGACCTGATCTTGCTTTCACAAATTATTTAGTAGCATATAGGATAAGCAAACAGTAGCTGTAAGTTAATGGTTTCATTTTAATTGCGAAATAAACTTGAACGTGTATGAGTATTGAGGGCCCATTTTGAATGACTATTTACAAAATAGGACAACGTTTTACAGTAACAGCTTGTTTCCACAAATTTTGTTTGTCATTGCCTTAGATTTTGGCATAAAGACTTTTTCTGTAGTGTCCATAGTTTATCCGGTAGAGGTGGGCCCTCAATCCTCTATGTGAGAACTGAGGGCCCAACTATACAGTCCATAGCTCGCTTATTTGACTTTCACAAAATCTGATTCCAATTTTCACAATTCTTTGGGAATGTTCACTAAATCCTAAGCATATTTTCAAAGAGTTTTAACGAAGTGGCCCTCACACCACACGCAAATGATTGATGTTATTTCAATATCTATATTAGGAAAATCCCACTCTACGTTTGACCGAAACTATTAAATTTAGATAATTCATGTTCCAGACTATGTAACGTAATAAGTAAAATAAGTTTGTTGATTTACACAATTATAATAATATTTATGCAACAATCTGGTATTTAGAACGTCGTCATACCGTTTCGTTTCGTTTTTTTTTTCATTTAATTCGCACAGAAAAGATTCTAAAGTGTTATGGGTTACCATTGGAAATAGCTTCACTTTCGGGTATTGTAGTAAAACTATTTCGGTGTACCAACACTCGGCTGTTCAATGTAACTACATAAATCACTTTACTATTTTTTGACGGACTGATTGAAATGTTTCCATTTCAAAAGGATAATTTTTTATCGCTTTGGTTTTGTAACGTAGCCCGCAGCTGTGATTGATGTGGATGGAATAGCTTTGATATTGTTTTTGTCACAGATAAAAAACAATGTTATTAACATGATTGTTTTAGCACTATTACTAACTTAGTCTGTCTGTACTCTGTACATAGATAAAATAGTGGCAGTCAGGCGGACTTAATACAAGTAGTTATAACCAACCAAACTGACCAAATTATGTATCCTGTTCGGAATAGGACTAATCACCTCTGAGGCCAGTCTTGACGTTTAGAAAAATAGAAGAAAGGAAAGCTGCAATATTTTGTTAACAAAATAATATATAGACTGAACTGTTTTAATATAGAGCATCAGCGGTTTACAAAATATTGTATGCAATTGAAACTTACTGTTGAGAAATTGGCAAGAAACGTGGTCAGGTAAGAAGTCGAAAATCAAGGCGAAGTGGAACGCAAACTTAGGCCAAGTCTGTGTTCTTACAATACATCCTCTCAAACTTCGTCAAACTTTACGGAAAAGTCACACAATCTAAGCTTAAGATACCACAAATAAAAAATTACTACGGCAAACGCTCATATACTCGTAAATATTTAGTACCAACACTCATAAATGAAATACCACCAAAAATACTGACAGAAATGACAGATGGAAACTATAAAAATAAACTTAAAATCTACTTTAAAACTATGCTGCAAAAGTTATAAATAAAGGAAAAATAACTTATTACAAATAAATGTCAGCATCACGCATCATCCTGTATGTTGTAGTTGTTTACGAGCGCACCACGCATCAACTATGGAAAAAAAATATCTCCAAATACCAATGTGAAGGCCGACTCCATTTGAACATGCTCACTACCCGCGCGTACTTAACATTATGTTTATTTACAATAATTATATTTAGGCTAAGTTGCAAAATTTGTCTTCTTTGTCTTTATTTATATACTATTTTATACAACTTTTCTTTGTTAGTGTTGTTATGCGACACTCAAGTGTGATTTGTATCCGGACAAACTGTCAAGGTTTTTGTGATACAAAATGAATATTTACCTGTATTTTCTTCTTTGATAATAAATTAAAAAAAAATATATATATATATATAACAAATACAAAAGCAATAGCTTCCCATCTATTTAAAATAAAATATCATTATAACACACACTTAAAAAATGGAAAGTCTATCAATGGGCTAGTGAGCAAATCTTAGGGCATGTTTATTTCCACGGAAAAAACATAATATGAAATTGATAGATATGGAAATTTTAATTAATATCAAAATTGATTTATTGTTAAAGTATTCTTCAATGTTATAATTAAACATTTATTTAATAATATTTCTCATACACGGTTTATATGGTCAGCTTATTCGATTACTGCCAAGCTGAAATTTTTAGACAAAGCAGCAGCATACCAATGCCGGACATTTATGTTTGATAGCAGATAAAAGTAGAAGGGAAACTATTGTTACCCAGGATGTGCTTACATGCTAGAGTTATACCATCTACAAGCAAATGTAAAGCTAGGACCTAATTCACCTCATCATCTACCTCTACACCACCGTCTACTTCGAATTAGATTTTTGTCTTTTCTATAATGTGTAGGTAGTACAAAAATATAATCTCACTAATACCATCATAAAGATGAGGGTAAATAGTAAAGCGAAACAGATTTGATTCCTGTGTAATAATAATTCTTGCTATATTCTTGCGTTATTGTGAGGTTGTCACGATAAAACAGTTCTGGTTTTGTTTTGCCATAATTGTTAAATTCCAATACGGCATCGGGGCTTTCATCAAATTCCTTTTTAAGTGTTTACATTCTTGCAAAATACAATCTTTGCGGTGATTGGCTTTATTTTATCTCATTATGTAGGGTATTTTCATTGGTGCCCCTTGATCGTTTCAAGCGACTTTATGATTATCACCAACAAAAATCTTTTTGTCTTTAACCTCGATAAAGATGTGTAACGTTTTTGTTTCATTATGTTAAGAATGCACTTCTTAATCACATTTTAAGTTTTAACAATTTATACTAATTTTAGTTGCGTTTACATGCTATCTATGTACAACGTACAACATGTCTAGGTACCTATTGTTCTTGCCTGGCTTCCCAACTAGCAAAACGGTGTGCTATAACAGTCACGGCAACGTTCCTGTTTTACTAAACAGTTCTATAAGAGCGTTATAAGTTGAATAGATGTGGAGTCAACGTGTATTCAACGGGATTTAGGCGCAAATTACTCCACTAATTGGTGCAATAGAAGCAGAGTAACTGTGGAATAAATCGCCTAATTATGGAATAGATGTGATTTAACAGCAAACCTAACACATTTTAGAGCAGTAATAGCATTGTCGCGGCAACTACTGCACTATTTAATGGAGTTAAAGTTACATGGTTTCCAATATTCCACAAAATAATGCTATAAAGGTTGTCGATGTGCTACAAATCGATATTTTGATGCGATAAAAGCGAATTGTTGTTCCAAAAAGTTCTGCTTTAATGTGACTGCAACTGAGTGAACAAATACCAATCTGCTTCTTATGTTATTATCCAATAGTTATGAAAGTACTCAACCAAATAGACATTAATTTGAATGAATTGAATTGAATTGAAAAAAACATGAATTTTGTAGTATGGTTGTACGCGTACAGGTGTAGAAATCTTGCGAAATTATTTTATGATAAAGTGATATGCCATAATTCACATATATTTATGGGCTCTGCTAAAAACGTTACATTAATAAATAAATATTAAAATAATATATAAATTACACGAATTTGGTGAATAGATTGCTGTTATAGCGCATAAATTCAATCATGTGTTGAATAACTGCGACACTGTTCCACCATATTTAATAAATGGAGTTATTTTAGGGTTCCTGATTCAAAGTCGGTAACAAAACTTGAATGGTTAGATATAACTATAGATGTAAAGCTGGTTACTAACATTTCTAGCCTGGCGGCTAGAAACGGCTTATTTGGCTTGTTATCATTTCTAGCGATAACTAGCGGCTGAAAACGGCTGCTTACATTTTATTGTACAGTTTATATTCACATGATTTAGTTTTTGTTTTTGTTGTTTTTCTGATTTATTTACTATAGGATAGGTACATTTAACATAAATAGACATAAACAGTGACATTTGCATCCGTATTATGTGTTAAATACTCAAAAATGTTACGCAGCAGTGGAATGGGACAATTTTAATTTATTTGTGAGAGATGTTTTGGAAATATGTATTTATCTATGAAATATGGTGTGGACAGATACCTAGTTATAGTAAGCATTTAGTTGTATTTCTTCAATGCACCAAAAGCCTGTGAGCCTAAATTTTGCCGCGAGATTCCTGCGTTTGGTTTATAATGATGATTAGATCTAAAGTAAACTAATTTAGCTACCTTTATTCTTATAATTTTCATACACTATCATATCATATCATATCATAAACACAAACTCTTGTTTCAGTTTCAGTTTCCTGTTCGTCTATAAATTAAATAATGGTGTATTCCGTGTTTATTTAAAAAAAAAAACAAAAAAAGCAGAACATAGTAAGTCCTACTTTTTAACAAAAATAAGAGTTTAACAATAAAAAATGTAATAAAAATCGTTTTTTTTTCGATGTCAAGTCGGGTATCTTCTACCCGGTATCAAGCGGCTGGTTATTCGTTTCTAGCCGCTGGTTTCGGTAACTACCGGCTTACAAGCCGCTGGTTTACAACTATAGATACATCTCTATAATCTGGTAGCCACTGAAATGATTCAAGTTTTTTCTCTTTCGAGATGATTGTTTATAATTATGAATGTGGAAACCTGGCAGGAAACGCATTTTATTTTATTAGAAAGGTGCTACGGATGTAGAGTGGAAACAGATTTGAATACGAGAAAAATACATTTTATTCTAAATCTCTTTGTCTTGTTCATTTTCAAAACTCTCTGGGTTTTCAACATCTGAACTTCAATTACAGGATTCTTCAAAGACTCATTATTATTAACTTCTTTTGCAAACAGTGAAGCCTGACAGTCGACTTCTTCACTGTATTCTATCAATTTAATTAATTAAACATGAATTTCAAGATTGTCGTGAACTAATAAATTGTGTACAGAACCACTATCTTCAGAGTGGTTAAGAAAATATCCTCACATTAGAGCTCTAAAGGTCACTAAAAATCTGTTATTGCATCTTGTACTGAATAACTGTGATATAATGGCATTGAAAACAATTCTGGTTCAGTAGCTGTAATCTATAAGCTATTATTGGACTAGTCGATTTATAACGCTGTATCAGTAATCATGGCGCTTTTTAATAAACGGGTAGCAACTATTCAGCAAATTGGCTCCGATAACGGAACGTTTAGTAGTGGCTGTATAGTTGCGACCTACACAGACAAATAGCTAATTCAATGCTCTTATAGCGCTACTATAACAAACGCATGTTGAATAAACGAGTAATAGACACTATTACACGATTGTCGAATAGTTGCGGTGTAAGTACGTAGAATAAACGTTTATACGTCATTATTATAGCGCACAATAGGGAAAATAGCTAAAAAGTCACACGAACGCATCTTTAGCACAATATGATCACGCGGTAGCCATTATTCAACATTTATTCTATCTTTAGTGGAGTAACTGATCGCTTATTCCACTACTTTGCTAGTTGGGATTTATATTTCGCAAAGCACTATATTGTGTTTACGTACCTAATGTTTGCTATGTACATGATAATTTAATGACTACTACTAGGTACTCTACTACTTACTTAATCATTTGAAATGTAAAAACCTTAACTACACTATAAAATTACTATGAGTACTACCATACTTAGAAACCTTGTTACAAAAATTATATACCTACAGCGCGTTACGACTGGCAATCAAAATTGAACAATAACGACTTTCACAGTTAATGAGCGAAATCGGAAAAGTATTCTTGGAAGTTATTCAACTTTTTATAGCTCATGTTATTCAGCCTATTATAGCCACCTACTTACTATCTGAAGTACAACAAAGTGCTTTGAGCCAAACACTTGAATTTCGCCCATGACACGTCAACCTGAGTCGAGGTCCTAGCATTAAGAAGCGCCTTCAGGTTTTCCCGCTCTCGTCAACCGAATCGAAGGCCTCGGAGAATTTATTTGGTTGACCACGTTTGTGAGTGGCCAGCCCTTTACTAAACCTTCTTGGATTGTTCGGTCGCTACGGCTTGCGAGAGAGCTTAAATCCGGTTATGCTGTAAAGGCCAAAATCTGTCACTAACACCAATATTTACCTAAAATAAAAAGCTTTCATGATAGGCACTGCACTTTTACAGCAAAAACATGAATAGCAGTTAAAGTTTAGACACCTGTTCGTATTTCCTATTACGAAAGTATGATTATATTTTAATTGTTCACCACACCGAAACGCCTGAACTAAACTATTTGAATAGCCTGAACCTACAAGATACTTCTTCATCCCCCGGAAGAATTCTAATACTATTCATGTAAAAAACCACACAAAAGATTTAACAATTTCATTATGGCTAAAATATGTATCGAGCTTAAGACATCGAGGGCAAACTGTTGAAGCAATTGTTCGATTGGTCCCCTCGTTTAATCCCCAACCTCGCCCAAGGGTGTGTCGACGGCTAAACAAGTCGTATGATGGATTTGCCAGATGATGTTGCGTTTTATCGGTTTATCGATAGCCCACCCCTTTTCATCAAATTTCCTCTGTAGTTGTTAGCTAACTTCATCAAATTATCTGCCATGGGCTCAAGCATTGTCTTTCGCTCGAAAATAATATAAGAACATTAGTCATAACTTACTATTTCTAAGACCTGGACTCTTAAGGTACATTTAATTCATATCTACGTTGGCACCGCGCTCAAGCCGTATTTGTTACGTTCGCGCAAGGTCGCGCGACCGGTACCAGGGTGGCTGACAAAAATTTTTAAACTTTAAAAATTTTAGCCAGTCACCAAAATTCAAACCGTAACATTAATCAATCTTTAATTTTTTTCAAGCTCCGATGTAACGCAACTGTCCATAAGAATAACATGCAAAAAACCTGTAGTTTTTAACTCAAAATGACAATGGAATAAAGTAAATTTGAAAAAGTTAAAGCAAAGCAAGCTAACTAAGCTAGGCTAGCCTTTAAGACTCGAAGCTCTCTTTTCCAATTGGCTGCTCCGGTCTCTTATAAATAGTTTACTTACTATAAATCAACAGGCTAGAAAATTTTATTTCGTCGAAGCTCTGTGTCCTTGCCGATCGCATATTATTAGATTCTTTGTCACTTGCCCTCGTGCTGTAATGTAAGTAAGCCCTTGACCGTAACACCTGTTACAGCCAAGGGCATACTTAAGTTTATTTTTCCAAGTTAAAATGTGTTGAGGATACAGTTTGGCTTTTTGCTTGGTTATTTGTTTCACTATAAAATTGCTGTGTGCAATCATTTAAAGTGTCATCTTCTAGACTCACAAAGATATTTTAATTTATAACATTTATTCAGTAGAGGAATATGTCCAGCAGTGGACGAGTATAGGCTGATGATGATGATTCAGTAGGGAGGAAATTCAGCAAAGAAGTTGAAAATACGAAGTAATGCAGCTTCCAACCCGATTTCTTCTCAATATCGCTCTGAAGACGGTTATATGAGCCGAGTAGCCATCCCGTTTAATGTTCTAGGGGTTTCTGTATAAATTAATCTGCAAGAAAATCCTTTAATCTAGCCGGTGGTAGGGTTTAGTACGGAATATGTGTTCCTGTATGAAGGGCAGGAGATCCAGTAAAATTACTGCGCACAGAGACATAATAACACGGCCTGTGTGCCAGTAATATTAATGGTGCCACAAGCCTAAAAACTGACTATTGCCACCATATTTATACTGTGCTATTGCTGTGTCAGGTTTATTGTCCTACTGTTTTTATTTTATATTTTAATGTAGGTACACATACAACTTACATTAATATTGCTGGAACTTTACATTTATTTTTTATTAATTAATAAAGTACTTACCTTTAATGTTTTTTTTGAATATTATGATTCTCTTCTCAATAAATTTATTTTTTAGAATTGTTATATCTTAGAGGCGAAATCGGTCACAGAGACACAGAAAACAAATGTTTTGTTATTATCCGCGGAAGATCAGCGTCGGGCGGGGCACCTTTATTGTCTTGCTTGACAAATGCTGAGTGGATACCTTTTCTGTGTCACATCTGTTATTTATTTTTGGTTTAAATATTATTTTTTTTTTTTATATGTTTGACGAAATTATTTTCATTTCATAATTATGTTAAATATTTACTATGATAGCATTCCAAGTCATATTATTTTTGCAAAAGTTTGTTTTAGCTTAGAGCTAAGTTTAATAACGATTACGATTACGCGGTAAGAGTACATCGCCTGATTACTCTTGCCAGTCCAATGTCAGTGACATGTTTTTAACGTATTCTTTTATTTGATAGAAGATTACGTATTTTCATTTTAGATAAGGTTACGTTGATTAATCACTGTTACAGCTTTGCGTATCTACGCATACGTATGTTTAAAGCAAAGCAAATGTTGATATTGCTTGTTAATTAATTACGGTTTAACAGATCTAGGAATACAGCTAAAATACGTAATTATCAATAGCATATAATACTTAACTTTTACTGGCGATATTATCTAGCTACACCGCTGCATATTAGTTAAATTTATGCGCGACTACATAATATGAACAAAAGAAAACTCGCATATACACACACATTCCTCCTTTTTTGGTAGGCGGTTGAAAATAAGCATGAATGCCTCTTGAACTGCAAAATGACATCCCAGTAACCGGCGTGACTTGATGAAGCTATTTTCTAAACCCCGAACACCACGGCCGCTTGCGGCAAATAGCAAACGTGGATTTACGGGCAAACGCGCAGGCACCTTCGTGCTTTAGACGAGATTATGTGTCTGCTGTGTGTGACTGGAGCGATACTAAATTAATTTAGGCTCTTGCTAATGGAAAACACGGAAACCGCAACATTTTGCGGGCAGGTACACATCTGTCCGCAAAATGTTGCGGGTAAAAATTTAACGATAAATTTTAAATACTGTAAAATAAAGTAATAAATAAATACAAACTCATAAATTATGAAAAATTACAGTATTTTCATGTCCACTTAGGTACGTCAAAAAGTAATTAGCTTGCTGCACTCACAGCCATTTTGCTCGTTAATTCATAGGACTGAATGCCATAAATCTTTTATCGTTATATGTTATACTAGCGACCCGCCCCGGCTTCGCGCGGGTTACTACCCGTACCCGTACCCGTACCTAAACAAATTATTGCCTACAACCTTCCTCGATAAATGTGCTACCTAACACTGCAAGATTTTTTTAAATCGGACCTGTAGTTCCTGAGATTAACACGTTCAAGCAAACAAACTCTTCAGCTTTATAATATTAGTATAGATACGCAATTCTTGACCATTTGTAAAGTGAATTGTGTGGTCGACTTCGCTCTACGCTCGACTCTTCCCTTTGTAGCAACTCCACGAATGTGCTAACAAATAGTGACGAACGGTTCTCGTACGCAAACTTTCAACAAGCCAATATTCGCTCGGTTATTTTGAACGTCGCGTCGTCGTCGAATCGGGCACATATTATTGCAGGTGGGGCCAATCTAATAGCAGGGACAGTTTCCATCTGACGTTGTTAGAAATGGAGTGTAAAGGGCTGTAAGCTTTTAAACCAATTATCGAATATTGTTTATTTTTTTTTAATAGGAACAGAAACAACTACATTTCACCATAATACAAAAAATAATACCAGCGTAAAACAAGTCTTAACAATAATGCTATCCACAACGCTATCCATAAGATACATAATTTATATTAACAAAAGATTTTTTTTATATTATCCACTAAGCTGCTGATCACTTTCTTTATTATTTTTTACTTGACGAGCGAAAAATTCCTTCTTTTGAGAATGAGGAACAACAATCAATCAAAAAGCCACACAACGTTTTAAACATTTAAAAAGGAAAGGTAAACAGTATGACTCTCAAACAGATAAAATTTCTAAAATAGATCTTTTAAATTTAGCAAAACTGCAGGCAAATATGTCTGTATCAATAAACAATTTATTGTAGGTTTCAATAAACATCCCACTGTTGGTCACAGGCTTTCTCACATGGACAACAACACATGATGGGGATGTGGACATAAATCATTCTAATATATTTTATTGAAATGTTCGTAAACTTTTTATTCCAAAGTAGGTATATATCATCCCAAAACTAAACTGCCTGTCTAACAAAATGTTTTTTGTAAGTTTTTTAAGTGCTGTTCATACAATAATAAAATTGTACATAAGTATAGTTAAATTCTATTCCTATGACGTTTGGGGACTTATCCAAACACTTTTCCATCACTATCCCGAAGTGGTGGGGGCGGGGGGGGGGGGGGGGGGGACGAGTGGGTATTCGCAGCACGCTTTATCTTTATCGGTGTCGTGTCCGTGACATTTCCACGCCCTAAGCCTTGTGTCGCTGTCGCATCAAACCCTCCTTTGTCCAATGACACAATAAGCATTCGGCTAATGAACGGTAATTTATCTTTTTCCTAAGCTAAAATCACATGTTATGTTTTATGATAAAAACGTATGACGTCCTACTTCGTCACAATAGGTGTGTCTCACAATATTGTACGATGGGTACCTACCTACAAAGTTATCTAATCACAGAAGATGTTTAAATGAAAACCTTTAGTTGCCAATCCATTAAACATATTTATAAAATTCTAAAACGTTATCGTTAGTTGATTCTCGAATTGCCAGAATTGCTATTATGGAACTTCAAAAACTGATACATTCTTGATGTTTCATAAAGTTAATTAGTATGAAATTAATTCTGTGAAATGAAAACCATGTCATCGTATTACAATTTTTAATTAATTCGTGTTTAATTGACCAAAAGCGAATATGTTTAAATGCCTATAAACATTTAGTATATGTACTAACATTTCACTGTTACGTTTTGATCATACCAATAAATTGAGAATGCACAAAATAGGGCTTTTTTATGAAACTGTGAGGTTTTCATTATCTGTTCATATGAATTAAATACACATTCGTGCTTATTCATTGCTGGTATATATTTTATAGCTGATATGAGTAATTTTATTTTATATATGATTGAAAACTCGATCTTACGGTTAGATGTAATAGAAATTACTGTGCAATTGTGCATTGAAATGGAATCTCTCAATTGGCGCAGAAATTCAGTATTCTTGTCCTGTTTATTCGTTGACTGAAAACGGATGCAAAATACAAGGAACTAAACTAAGGGCTACACTTTCAACCATTCATTTCAGAGTAAACGATGAAATTGAGTGCTGATCGATCGTGAGGTTCTAATATAACTGCTCTGTGGGTTCTAGCACGGAAAATGTAAATGTTAATAGCGGACACTTGCATGTGAATAAGTTTATATTACTCGAAGTCAGGTTCCTAAAATGGACCGTTATTGTTACAAGCAGATTGTTTCTAAGGGTTTCAATAAAGTACTACCTATGCGTATGTTACGTAAAGCGCAGTCATGCTATAAGGACATTAAAAAACTAGTAAAGTGAAGCCTATTTACTGTTCCACTGCTGGGCATACGATACACAAGTTCAGTAGCCTAATTCACGTAACAAAACTTCAACGACATGCAAGCGATTTGTCACTTTTCGTATTCACGTATCAATCGCACGATTTTGTTTAAGCGTATTCACGTGCATTAATCGAAGTTCGATCGTTGCCTCCGCGGTATTCACCTATTATTTTGACGTTTAGTTTTATCGGATTTCAGCGATTACACGTCAAATTAGACAATTTCCAAGTCTTCCAAGTCGTTGGAAAAAAATAATAAACATTTCTGCATGTTTTGTTAACAAAAAGTATTTGAATTTATTTGGTAGAACTGTAATGGCAACATTAAGTTATCGCTGAGTTGCGTTCCTATCGAGTAATCGTTCTAGCGAAATGACAGGTGAATACGGATTTGTGACTGTTTTTCAATTGGACGATTTCTAAACCTAAACGACATTTCGACTATTACGAGATACGTGAGTCAGGCCACAGCTTCTGCATCCCAACGGTCCGTGGAGACCATGGTTTGCTTATAAAGCTGATTTTATAAATAAAAAAAATTGGTTGCCTGTAAAGTCGGTATACGGGCGAAAGTTTTACGTGACAACGACTTTGAGTGGTAAAATAATTTTAATGTGAATATTCATTCGTATAGTAGGAAGAAGGATGAAATAATAGTAACAATTTAAAACATTTATTTAAACAAAGAATTATATTTAAAACATAGTTGAGTGGGAGAGAGACGCAAGGCATTCGGCGGGCCTCTCTCTCGTTCGGTGACTCATCGTAACGTTACCGAGCGTTACACTTTTTCATAAGTGACTCCCAGCCGCAACCTAATTTAAGACGTTGTCACGTCAAAAGACAAATTGTTTAAATGTATTGTCGAGACTGATTTTGACTAATTTTGGGTAAGCTACGTTCAGCAAAAGCTCCTTATCGAACCAATTGCATGACTGACGGAACCAATCGCAAAGTTCACTCCACGTACCATCCTTACTTCAAAGAAGTGGTATCTAATAGTATTTATTCTATTTTCAATTCTATTTCTCCAGTATTCTCTATCTCTTATATAGTCCTGGGCGCTTGTGTCGTTACTTATTTATTTATCAATTTACTAAAGTACACAAAATAAGTATTAACAAGATAACTATTATTCCTTTTAAAATTCCGGTATTGCGGTGATGGTTACTATGGTAATAACTATGTCTGGTGACTGCATATCTGAAAATAGTGGCACTTACGTCGTACGGTAATAGAAGTTTTTCAATAGTGTATTTTGGAGTTAAATTCTTTTATAGTCCTGCTGCTGTGCTGCTAAAAATATTACTGTGCGATAAAAAGAAGGTAGTGCGTAACTACTTTGACTGGAATAATGTTTACCATTACAGCATGCGGCAGAGGGTCAATCTGAATGTGCCGCCGTATGCCGAATTGCATTCGACCACAGTACAATGATACGTAAATATACGCGTGCGCGTAGATGTGCAAGCGAATATCGCCGAAAAGTGGTCGACTGGGAACTTATTTGACTGTACCGTGATTCGACCGCCTACCGGTTCGGTGGCCGACACGAGACGGGACACCATTATTCAAAAACGCGATTTGTACTGCGTCCAGTTGCCGCTACCGGACGCTGCAACAGTGTTTTTGTATGTTGGCAACAGTAATTGTGTGTTACGTTTGCGTAGCGCCATAATGGTTAGACCATCGACTGCAAAGCCAGCAGTGTCGACTGTCGGGTTAGTTTATCAGCTGGGGTGTACATGTTTGGTTGTCTCAGTCGGCGTGGTGTGTGGTAAGGACTTGTTTTAAGGTATTTCCTCAATGGTTGAGAAACCTGTTGGTAAAGTGCGTTAACATTATTCTCGTTCCCTTCTCGTATGTTACCATTCGATTTTTTTTGGCTCAATTCAAAAATATCGTTTTACAATTACGTTTTACTCAACATATTGATAAGAAGAATTAAGGCCTATGATGGTAATTTAATATCTTATTTACCAGTAATTTATTTATCAATTCTGTACTTGATATTAGCGTTTGAAGAACTTGTGCGAGTTTATTTAGGTGGACGCGAACGCGACGAGTACGCAATCTGAGCATTTTATATACCAAGTATTGATCGTTAGACGTATAACAAAAAAATAAAAAAACCGATAAACTATAAAACTAAAAGCAAATAAACTTTCTAGGCTAATGCAATACTGAAGTTTATATAAATAGTATACCTACCTACTGCATACTAAAAGCGCTGCGTCCTATGAACGTGTTGGTTAACTCACATTGATCCTCTACATAAAAAACCTTCGTTACCTTAAACTTCTGCCAGGACTAAGTATTGATCCAGACCCAAAGTGAGCCTTGTCTCCGATAATAAGAGCTTTTACCTGGGTCAGCATGTCTGTCTTATCGGTATTAAACAATAAAATGTTTCAAATCGATCGCCTCCTGGTTCCAATTAATCTTACTCGCAGAAAATGTCTGCATATTTTTTGAGCTTTAACGCATGTAAGTCAATTATTTTTGTCCCAAAAAATACCACCCGTATATAAAAACCATCAATTTATTAAAACCTTTGTTTATATGTATTATGAGAAAGTAATACTGTAGCATGTGCTATAATAGGTATTATTATAACAATATTGATTATAATATTATTAGTTTTAAGCAAATAGGATCTCGACGCTTTAAATCGTGCTTTGTTGTTTCTGTGCTTGTACAATTAATGTAGCGATATTGTGCTGTGAGCGCCGTTGTCATGGTACCGATACCCATTCGACTAACAGTTCGCACCGCCTCGACCGACATAATGAATATACGCTGTGATGCTCTTTGTCATAATATACTTAACGTAATTTTTCATAATAATTATATTGATTGCGAAGCAATTGTAGGCATACTTGCATAATGTCGCGGGCTCTTTCATTAGTTATTGTATGTTGCTTTGCTGCGTGGAATTGAAACAGTGATCAATTATTATTTTAAAATGTCAAAAGTTCAAAGGCGTGCTTAGAGTTATTTTAAACTTTTTCTTTTCTATTGTTTCAGAAGACAAAATGGGCTGCTTCGTCAGTAAAGACAAACTCACCAAAGAGGATATGGACTTCCTCAAAACTCACACGTCATACGATGAAACCACTATCAAGGAGTGGTACAAGGGGTTCAAGGTAATTTGGTCCGGCAGTGCCGTGACAAATCGTGATCATTTATTTGCCTCCGCCGAAATATCATAATTCAAGCCTCAAACAGACGCTAACGACAACTCATTTATCTTCCGGTTTAATTTGCAAAATTCTTGAGTTTTGAATTATAATTTTGCACGAATTATATTACACAAGTTATTTGTTTTTTTTTTCTTAAATTTCAGCAAGACTGCCCTAACGGACGACTTACGCCTGCAAAATTCGTCGACATGTACAAGATGTTTTTCCCCTCTGGAAATGCGGTCGAGTTCTGCGACCATGTTTTCCGCACTTTTGACATGGATAAGAACGGATACATAGATTTTAAGGTATATATATATCATAGGTATATCATTATCATGTATTATATTCAACACATCGATACTTTCTAACTTTGCCCATTGCGAATTTGCTAGCGATACTAAGAATTCTAAGTACACTAAATATTAAATGCGTGGCGAATGATCTAACTATAGTTTTGCAAAATCTAGCGACTTTTATTTTTATTATTTGATTGTTTACTAATTATGTTTGAACAAGAATGACTACTTTGTTCTATCTGTTCGGAAGTCTAACCGCATCGAGGGGAATATGTTTGTTATAGGAATTTCTGCAGGCGATTCATGTGACATCGAGTGGTACCCCCGAGGAGAAGCTCAAATGGGCTTTCCGTATGTATGACGTGGATGGCAACGGCGTCATCGACATCCAGGAAATGACGAAAATAGTCCAAGTAAGTGATTATGTAAATTGTAAAGTTTATAGAAAAATATTTAAAGTAAAGTGATTTTGGTCTTACTCGCATGCAGATGCGGATTGGCTGCATAATATGAGCTTTCGAATATTCGAGGACGGCAACGTATACACATAGGTGATTGCATATGAGGAAACACTACGTCGACGTCGCATGCACAATTCTCATACAAACCACAGAAAAACGACGTTTTTTTATTACTTTTTCAGCATCGGTTAAAGAAAGAGATTTTCTATGTCTGTTCGTTTGATTTTTTTGCAATAAATCTTTAATTTAATAACCAGGAGCCTTCAAAATTTAGCGAAATTACTTCGTTTTAAGGCATCTTCAGAAACATTAAGTGACTGGTTTAAAAAAAATCAAACACACTCTTTCTTTAACCGATTCTAAAAAGTAATAAAAATTGGTCCAGTTCTAAAGGTGGAAACGGGACTATGAAACGGGAGTATTTTGCATGTCATTTCATCGTAGTGTTTCCTCTTAATCCTGCGTTCCTGCCACATCTGCAATCTGCATCCGCGTAAGATATTAACTGACCTATGAATAGCTATAAGCAGTTTGTTAACAAAACGTCTAATTCAGAACGCCAAATTACAAGTTGCCTTTAATTAGATTGTTATTTAAAGTTTGATTAACAAGAAAAATGTAAAATTAAATGAAATTTACTCTTATGAAGTCAAAATAATTTCTTGACCACACGAATAAGTGAAAAAGTGGGATTAAGTGATACTTATAATACAATATACGGCCAGCATTAAGTTAGTTACTTAAAATTATTTACTTTCATCATCATCAGCCTTTAAACAACAGCACTGCACATGAGGTGACCTTTCGCAGACTCCCACGCAGGTTAAATTAAAGACACAGGTGCTTACCTGTAAATTGGCCTTTATTACCATCAATATCAAGTAGGTAGTGTGGTCCATTTAAGCAAGGCAAAACTTACTTATATATAACAAAGCATGGTGCTAACTAAGAATACAGAACAATGTATTTTGAGGGTGCTACATACTGTTTGCTGTTTGCTTTGTACTAGTGGATATTTTGTCCTGTGCTCGAGGCCGTAATTATGAAAGTGTACATCTTAAATCAGGGTACTCTCTGTCACCTCTTAGAGCAGTATTACTTTAATCTTAATATGTAAATTCCCATAAGAATTTTGGTCAATGGTAAGGCCCCTTTCCATTGCCGACACGGGACACCGTCATACAAACACGGTGTTCAGTGTCGGCAACAGAAAGTGTCTGCGTTTGTGCAGCGCCTAAGGCTCGCCGCGGTCACGAAATCAGCCGCGTTGTTTGGCGTAAATAGTTCAATCGCCTGAGCGATTTAGAGCTGACCTTCGTAATAAGCTCGGAAGCCATCATGAGTATTTAATGCAGTGATCAATTAAAGAAGCATATTTTTACTTTTTATCATCGTTATGGTCTGTGATAAGATTATATTTTTTATTTTATGGGCAGCTTACATCATTCTTTACAATGAGTCTTACATGTAGGTTAGTAATAGGGCTAATAAGTAGAGTGATAAATAAGGCTTGCTTTAAGTGCGTCTGGGCGGATCAAAGTCAGTGGTTCCTAACCTTTTTAATCTTGGTTTTTTTATTTTATTTTATGATCTATTATGGAAACTAATTTTACCCCTCCGTAAAAATCTTGCAGAAATTGATCTTAATATCCCAAGAGTTGGACTGACGATTATCCATGTTCAGAAAATATTACTCAAGTGAATCTATTACTGCAGATAAATTCTAAACTATAAATTTTTCCTACGCCTTATTACCCCGCAAAATAACAATTTTACCACCGCGGGGGTAATTACCCCCAAGTTCAGAACCCAGGATCTAAGTATTTCGACGAAAACACACTGACATGTTTGTAGATGGATGGTGAATTCTCCCCATGGGAGAATTTCTACGTTAATAGTAGCATCTTACAATTAGTGTGCTAGCAGTTTAGTCCAATTTTACTAATATGTTTTTTATGTTTTGCAGGCCATCTACGACATGCTCGGCGCGTGCTCAAGTAACAGGCCGGCCGACTCTGCCGAGGAGCGTGCCAAGAACATCTTCGCCAAGATGGACGAGAACAACGACGGCCAGCTCACGCAGGACGAGTTTCTCAAGGGCTGCCTCCAGGACGAGGAGCTGTCCAAGATGCTCGCGCCCTAAACGCGTCCCGCCCTCTCGCACGGCCCGGTCCACTACCCACCCCTTCAACGCTACCTCACGTCCCCGGCGCGGCCAACCGACGTACCCACACCCAACGTCCTAACTTACACTCCCCTTAGTCGGTTCTTATCCAAAGTACGAAGGTTATAAGCACTCGTTCGGAACGTCGATTCCACATGCGCTGAAAATATTATGTACACCACTAATATATAACATTCCGACCAACGACGGGCTTAAAGGCGGTGGTATCGAATTCGACATTTTTATAAATCGAATTTTAAGTGTCACGTAGATATTTAGATTTTTTAAATAACCTTCCCCGGTTCCGGACGTATTGCCGGCGGGGGGCGATGCAGTCGTGTCGCACGCTAACATATTTGCTGCTAAATAGCAAGGCTGAACTCTCATGATTTCAGCCCCCATACGCTTCCGTGCGGTGCTCAAGGCCATGCATGCGGCAGGCATCGGCGACGTGCGATTCGTACTCATCGGTTCGTACCATGTTTGCACGACGCGGACCGTTCTCGCGGAGTGCACCCTATATACGTATGAATCTCGCACACATGAACAACGCGAACTACCGAAGCAGCGCATTCTACGCGCGCGCCTGTATTGACACTTCTAACAGCCCGAGTACGCCAGTTAAGACGGCTAAACCCACACAAGGCAGCCTCGCCCGCCGCCGCGAAACAGCTCTTTGAATGGCGCCTGGCGGAGCGCGCTACCAATTTTATTTCTCGTCTCTCCAGTTTTGCTTTGTAATAAATAAGCAAGAAGCCCGCTGCCGTGAAAAATATATTTTATGCGTCACCTTGAATTTTATCCCTGTAGTGGCAATTTTAATGTAACCTAACCTTATTCAGATGGTTTCGTTATTCTTACAAACTAATGTTGAGACGTTATTTTAGTTACTTTTAAGTCGTTAGCATTTTCGGCAAACGCTCATCAATCAAAATTGTAAGAAAGGTAAACCCAAATTGGTTTGTATCTCAGTATCGAGCGCGGTGCAACTGTGAGCTAGCTCTTATCCAGCTATAGTAACACACCGATCGCCGAGACGAGCCGGTCGATTGCATCTGCATGCTGGTTGAATGGCATGTGGTTGCTAAATGAAAGCGCTGCTCTAAAAACAGGCGGATCGATAAAGAACGTTTAGATGAAGCGATTTCGGGCGCGCCCCTGCTCGCCAAGAAAACATCGCGAGTGCGCTTCCAAAAAATAACGGGCGACGGAATTTGTAAAAAAATAAATTATTAGGTAAAATTGGTGTACGCACCAATAACTTTTCGAGTATTAAATTGTCCATTCCTATTTCGATGAATGTATTAAGGACGAAAAATTGTATGTATGGTGAAGTTTCTGTCGTGGTCGGATTGTCCACTGCTCTTATCGTATACTAGTCCGAGTTCACCCACGATCAAAGTAATACCCTGGACATAATTATATAATAATATTTACGTCTATCTGATTCTTATTAATATCCGATGGATGAATACTGCACAGTATAAACTAATGTCAATCTTAAATATTTTTAACTTAAGGTAACTATTAGTGTAGCGATGTGTAAACAGAAAAGGTCAGTTTGGTGGCCGCCAGAAGGCGCGTGTGTGCCGAGCCAATTGATCAATTCTGTGCAAACGATTTACTGTAGGTCCTAATGAAGTAACCGTAAAATTTTAAAGGAGTAACATTTAAAATTGTTCACGTGTCTCGGTGTTATCTGTGGTCGTTCATTCGTCAGGGTTCCTCAACCTTCCCACGTTCGGTTTCAAATCGACTCGTCTATGAGCTTTTTATCTCTTCATGATTTCAGAGCTTTAAAATGTAATGAGTTTTTCTCTTTGTACAATTTAGGGCTATAAAATATATATTTGAGATTTCAACTCTAGTAATAAACGATATCATCTATTCTTCACTACGCTGAAGTTAATAACTTATTTAGGTGTCACATCATTCCCACACTACTGTGCCTTCTAGTTCTCTGTAAATACTTTACCGATCTTCGTTCTGTTTAGTTTTTGCTTCTTGCAAATATTGGTTGACTTTCTCATCCACATTTATCAAAATTGATCAGTCATCATGCAGTAATGCATTTAAGTAGACGCAATACCAAACCGTCAAGTGTGTCCTAGTCACAATTATTAGTTCGTATTTTAGCTTTTAGTATTTAAATTGTATTATATCCCTCTTCTATTTGATAGTTTCGAAACAGCTACACAAATGTAGGGGTCGCGAAAATATTGTGTATTTTTTACAATTGTTTCCAATTTCAATTGGTTCTCGACAACAATGTACAAATCACGTGTATAAATACTGTTGTATCTTCATGTCAATATTCACACAGTAACCTAGATTTTTGAAAACGTCTAGTGAGAGGCCAAACTTAAATATTACAGGAAACTCCTCAGTATTACTTTCGTAAGTATAAAATACAAAAGTAGTAAGTAATCAAGTATTCTTCAAAAAATATGTATTCAGTATGTGTGAATAAACACAGGTTATGAATTTCTGCATTTATTTTTAAGTCGGACAACTCAATGGTGATTTTAAAGGAATTATAATTTATTAATTCCGATAGTTTGTCAGACAAAAATCTGTGCGTTACATTAATACTTAATTATATTGGCTTAAATTGTTGATATTTACTGTCTCTTGATATTGTGATTTAAAAGTCGGTGACGATGTATCTAAAATGTGTGTAGTCCACAAAACTACAATGTAAACAAATTGTCTTAGTATTATTAGAAATTACGCACTTCATAATAAACTAGCGATGTTTTCTTTACCGATTTCAACTTTTACACCTTATTAGTGATACAATAAACCTATTTCCTGATACAATTTTATTTGTTATGCTGTATTTTAAAAGTACCCAATGTAACTTTGAGGAAATAGTAGTAGTAAGCGTCGAGTACTGAATGAATAACCCTAATATAATTTACTGTTGAATATGTACATTCCACATGAAAGAAAGAATTAATGAATAGTTTCTAAATTAAGTAGGTATTTTTGTAACTTATTGTACAACATCGCAGTGCTTGTAATTCTTATTTGATTTATTATATTATATTACGCTGATTTTTTATATTTATGTTTAACAGAAATCTTATTTTCCTCGTTTTTTGTAAACACAAGCACGGTGATAGTTTCAACTTTGAAAAATGTTATATTATTGTTCTGCGTGTAATGATCTGGTTCTATAAAATCTTGATCAAGGTTTTAAGTTGAGTAGTTATTCAAATGAACTTAACCGAGATCAAATAAAATACCAGCATTTTTTACCGAGAATGGCCGATAAAATATGAGGACATAATTATTGTACTAATAAAATGATTAAACGACTGAATTTTTTTAAAAGTAAGAAAGAGGGATCAATGATATTGGACCTGAAGGTAGCTCTCGCGACAGGGTGTTTTGTTACATATCACCAGTGTGAACTGTATTCGAATGCTAAAATCATTACATTGCCGACTCACCGACTGACGGGAAGGCTTGCATCGGCTTCAACATTTAATGTCAATGAAGTAATTATTCAAAATTCACATTGAAGCTAAGACAAATGGACTTTGAGCTTCATTTGTATTTACATATCTCGAGAATTGGGAAATATAATTCGGAAATGTACAGTCATTTGAATTTTTATTTTACGTTTATCGCGCGACCCAGGCCTATGTGTCAGTTGCTATTATCGTAAAAGGGCTACACAGTAGTCGTTATTTGTATGTAGATGTACTTTTAAACTTGTTTCCTAAACTTTTAACTCGATCTCGCTACACGTAGTGACTATGAACTATTTGAAGTAATGTATCGAGCAATTACCCAGCACGAATGTTAAACAATATCTCTTGTAAGTCTTAAATCCCAACTCTGTAGCTGTATTAGTATTTTAATGTGAAAATGTTGCAACCTCTGTGTCTCTTTTAATTATTATGTTTTGCAAATGTCTCACATGAAAAATGAAATGTTATCGCACAAAATCGTAATTAAATCATTTTAACCAAAAGCCGACTAGTTACAATAATATAGGTTGGCGATTTTATCTGTTTTAAATGAACCTAAAAATATTTTTAGTACCGCTTCTTGGTCTCTTTCTGCTTGGTCTCAATGTAAATCTCATATGAGTTTAAATCTAAGCCTACTCTGTCAATAATAATAAGAAATATTTTCTATAAACTTATAGGTACTTAAAATGTTTTGGAGATGAATTTTCAAAGTCTGTCGTATCGTATTTTCAAATTGTTTTAGCTAATATATATCAAATAGTCAATAGAAATAACCTTAAATAATTTTCATTACACTTCAACACTGACAAAGTAGTGTTTTAATATACTTAATGTGTATTCTGTAATCATAGTAGAGGATTCCATCTTGGCTCCAGATACCAGACATATTGTGACGCGACGGTGGAAACAATACTTCACAATTTCATCACATTTTAAAAACGATTAGTTGCACACAGGGAAATCAAAACCATTGACCAAATTTAGTAAGACCCAAGAATGGTTTGTATATATTATGCACGAATATTGTAGCCTTGTTGCATTATGTCTGCATACTGAAGTTCAAATCAACAATCTTCAAAAGAACCTCGCCAAATGAACTACCTAGTGTGTAGGTAAATTATAGTAAAAAAATAAAGCATAAAGTTAATCTCTTATTCCAACCTTTTGAAGATTGTTAAAATGGGATCACACTACTATGACAATTACAAAAATGTGCTTAGGTACTTTATAATTATATGTCGCCAATTTAAAAATCTAAATGTCATATTAAATATAGAAATATTAACTTTCATGATAAACATTCAATTTTGTGTTAGTTGGGTAGCTATTGCATAATAATTGTACGTAATACATAGTGAGCAAGCACAATCCATTTAAAATACATCAATTGTTTATTTATATAGTACTTACCTACTAGTATAAGTATATTTTAAAATGTGAATTTAGCAACATTAAACGCACTAAGTGGCCATAGAATTTTTAAAATATACTAGCTGATCCCTATTGCGTACAGCTTTCATGAGTACTCCTCACTTCAGATTAAAGCTAACATTTTAACTAATTTTTATAAACGACATTAGTCATGTCTCTCGTAAATGTTAGTTCAAATCTTTTTATTTCTATGAACGGAATAAAAAGTCAATAACCCATTGTATAATGTTTTCACAAAATTGTCCAACATGTGTTTGAAACATTAAAACTCAATTATCGATGAAGATTTGATTGTACGTGAATGATTTGATACTTCTTTACTTTTTTATCCAACAATTTACCTTTGAATAAACGAGCTGCTTAGGCTCTATCGAATACTGTCTTGAAAAAACTGTAAGTACTTATAAACATATTTTAAACCTCCAAGGAGTCTTTTTAAATATTTTATCCTGCATTGCATACTCCTCGTGTGCAAAAAAGGCGACTAATGTAGCGTCATCCGCGTCCGAACCCGGTGTAATACTAGTATATTTATAATTAGGCACTTGTAATAGGTAGAACTAACCACAATGTCCCCATCCAGTCTCTGTTATATGTCTAAGAGTAACATATTTTTAATGATTCACATTTTGCCTATTCATGTAAAATATACAAATTGAAAAGTCCAATATTCGTCTCGTTATTTGACAATACCGTTCTCTTAAAAATATTTCTTTCGTTTTGCCGGCCATGTCACTTATTATGCTTTTTTAATATTCAGCAAAAAGTAAAGAGGTGCTAATAATGTTTGCAGCATAAAACGGAAGGTATAGAAATGTTCACTAACAGCTATTTGTAACCAAACTATTACAAGTAAGAAGTAAGTTATTTATGTATATTTAATTCTGCCAATTTATTATGTTTTAGGGCACAAGAATTGACTAACTAATCAAGTAGCCGGTTGTGTAATATATTAAATCTTCCTATATCACATTCTAAAGCAGCACTACAATGGGTAAACAAAATAGCAAACTAAAGCCTGAGGTGTTAGAAGATCTGAAGCAGAACACAGAGTTTTCAGGTAACAGTCAGAGAAAGTGATGGTGATAAAGTTATGATTAACATATAGTTTTAGTTGGCACGTATCATACTTGAAAATATGACCGTCCCTCTCCTTAAGTAGATGACAGTTATACAGGGTGATCTATCTAAATGGGTCAGGGGGAGAAGTCAAAAACTATAAGGGTAATCTGTTCCTTGGAACCATGGCGTCGATTTTAGATTAAATGAACATGAAATTATTATTTTTTAACTTTCATAAATAACCGGGAATCGAACCTGGTAAAAAATCTGTAAGTATTCGTTGATCCTGTAAGCATAGGGACCAAATTTCGCCAAGAAATCTTGTGTAGGCACGTAAAGTCGAATTGTCAAAAGCTTTCTCAATGATTATTTTCCACATAACTGGTTAGTACTGACGGCCCCATCAAAGGCCCGCGAAATCGAAGTTAAAGATGATTTTTTTAAATAGAATTACGGCATTGTTGAAGATTTAACAACAACTTTAAAAATATCTTAACACAAAAATACGAAACACAATATTGCATTCGCTACCCAAGAGAAGCATTCTTTGCATCCAGGAAAATGTCTACCATTTTGAAAATAATTATCTAATTTTTGGGTTTTTCTTTCAATTATATAAACTTAATTCCATTATAAAATGTGTTCCATGTGACTCATTTTTACACCATCAACGAATATACTTGCAAATTTTTTAAACATTGTTTACAGAGATATTAACTGGGTTCGATTCCCGGTTATGTATGAGATTTAAAAAATATTTCAATGCCATTTTTATTAAATTTAAAATCGACGCCATGGTTCCTAAGAACAGATTTCCCTATCTCTTAGAGTTTTTGATTTCTTCCTACTGACTCATTTAGATTAAACACTCTGTATATCGTAGCCGACAGGTAATACAGTCGAATGCCTTTTTGAATTATCATAACGTGAAAGCGGGTTTGATTGTCACGGCAAGACTAGCAGCAATGGAACGACATAATTAAAAGTACAAAAATAATTAAAGGGCCTAAAAATGCAGTTGTCTCCTTGTATTACCGGCTAAATGCAATGCAACTTGTAAAATAACGCTTACGGTTTGCGTTGAAAAAAAAATCGTAATATTGAAGGAAAGGTACATTTACAAAACTTTTAAAATAATTATAGTCAAAAATCAATGTCGGAGAGTCGGTAAATCAGCAATAATATGGATTAATTAATTGTTTATTTATTGAAAACCTAGCAAAATCTTTAGATTAAGTACATCATTATGAGTTTTAAAATTATTTTAAATGAAACTTAATATTTTGTGGAAATTATATTGACGAGTTACTGCTTGAATGTGTATATGCACATGTAAATAATAAGAATCAAGAATTATGTAAAGGAGGTTACAAAATGTTATCTTATTTACAGACGCAGAAATACAAGAATGGTACAAAGGATTTTTGAAGGATTGCCCCAGTGGGCACTTATCCGTAGAAGAGTTTAAAAAAATATACGGTAATTTCTTCCCCTATGGAGACGCTAGTAAGGTACGTATTGTTTTTTCGTTTCTTTTGCATAGTCTTACTCTAGAATAAGTGAGTAGGTGTGTGAGTGAGTTATTGATTAAGTGAGTAAATGAGTGGGTAAGTGAAAAAGTAAGTGAATGAGTGAGTGAGTGGAGAGAGAGGGAGGACCTATAGTCTGTTCAATATAGATTGATTCCTGTGACAGGTGTCAAATGGTCATGCCTAGGGTTGAGACATTACAGTCGTATTTGAATCAAATGATAATTGATGTTATCAATTTAATTTCATTATCTGTCGTTAATCTTTTTTTGCTTTAAATTATCATTTTGGAATCTATTTAGATCACTTGATTTTTAGAAATACATAATTAAAAAGTACGTAAATAAAAATACGTGAATAGATTTTGAATGTTTTAATAATGAACAAATTCTTAATAATGTATTGGTGCACAACCTAAATCATCACAGTAATTACTTGAGTCACTAGAACAATGTCTAATTTTTAGTCAAGTTCTTTAATTTTATAAACCACTTTTTTCCAATCTTCAGGGTTAACATGTTCACATGTTACCCCTGATGCCATGTCATGTCATGTAGTAATGTTAGCATTTTATTTGCCGTAAAAGGCGGCTGGGTGTTATGTCGAGCCGCTTGACCTGATCAATATAATATGTAACTATCGTAATTTTTATTAGCTATACCTATATGTATTACATCATTCATTACCTGCAACTGTTGGTCAACTCTACACAAAGAAAATTCTATGAAGTTATAAATACTTAATAATAATAAATTTCACAACTGTCACACCAATCATTCAGCACCAAACAAGCATAGCCCGAACTATAGTGAATGAATAACGGATAAACATAAATAAATACTAATAAACATCCATGATTCGGTCACAAATGCTCGTGCTCACCACACAAACATTTACCCCTACTGGCACTCAACCCGTCACAGATGCAGTAAAGCGAAGTTCATTTCCAATTAAATAAAACAAAATGAACATCGAAATGCGACCGAATTTATTGATTTAAATTGAGCAAAATGAAGTATTGTTCCTATCTAATGTGCCAATTGAATAACTTTTCAATTTTTTTAACTTCAATATAATCGTCATTATACTCAAGAAAATTATGTAAAACTAACAAATCAATTAATACAGCTAAAATTATAAATACAAAATTAAAGTCAACGATTGGTAATTGAATATCAATTGAACTAAAATTGATTTACTATCCCAACACAAGTATATTTTTGTATTGGAATGACTTTGTGAAGGGTACGTTTTTTTTATTGTAAATGTTTAAAAATTGTGATAAATGTGTGATAAGTGAGTTTATTGGGATAAAACCTAATCTAACGTATAATAAATAATCACAAAAAGTAATTGGTAGTATTTCAAGTGATGGATTATACAAAATAATATTATTTAAATGTAGTCAAATATATTAATACGCTTTTACAAAGTCACGTCGTATGACATCTGTCACAGGTATCAAGCTATATTGAACAGACTTTAAGTAGGTACATTATCTTTATTTTAGTCTTCGCCAGGATAGTCCGTCTTGAGTTGTTGGGTCATGAATACTGGTCTGCCGCGTCGGATGGGATGCATCCTCTTCCTTTTTAATGGCCGTACCATATCATCCGTGTGTCAAATCTACTATTTATGTTAAAGGTTCACAAATACTCTAAATAATTCAAATTTCTTAGAACTTATGTACTTACAATTTGCTTACCGAATCCCTGTGTATAGTTTGCAGAACACGTGTTCCGAACGTTTGACGCGAACGGCGACGGGACGATAGACTTCCGAGAATTCCTTTGTGCGCTGAGCGTGACGTCGCGCGGCAAACTGGAGCAGAAGCTCAAATGGGCTTTCTCCATGTACGACTTGGATGGCAACGGGTACATCTCGCGGCAGGAAATGCTTGAGATCGTCACTGTAAGTGCAACCGTTGTGGGAAACTTTTACAGTTCACTGCAGAAACAAACTAAAGCAGACGTTTTAGTAGACCTTGATAGGTATGGATGCATCTCCCGGCAGGAAATGCTCGAGATCGTCACTGTAAGTACAGCCGTTGTTTGGAACACTTTTACATAGATCACTGCAGAAACAAACTGCAGAAGCAGACAGCCGATAGGTACGGGTACACTCCCGGCAGAAAATGATCAAGATTACCACTGTAAGCTCAGCAATTGGTTGACAAACTCTTTCTCTTGTGTGAAGTTGGCGAGAGACAGCAGGCATTCAAGTAGATCTTCTCCTTGTAGGAACAAGTAAAGGAAATGTTCCAAATCCTCAATGTGCGTTTAGTTGTCATTTAAACGAATTTTGTTCTAATGTGAAACTGGCGGCAAACTTGAGCAGACGACCACGATCATACGGATATATTTAGTACAGGACATATGCTGTTCACTGCAGAGAGCGAGAGTCTCAAGCTAACTCTTAAGTTGGTCTATGTACGACCTCGGTGCGGGAACAGCTGCATCTCGCGGCAGCAAGTGCTTCAGTTCGTCATTGTAAGTACAGCCATTGTTCTAGCGACCTTTATTCTTGTGTGAGACTATGGCGAGAAACTCAGCAGACGATTAAGTGGATCTTCTCCAAGTAGGTACCGGTACATCTCGCAACAGGAAATGCTAAGATCGTCACTGTAAGTACAGACATTGTTTAAGCGACATGCTTTTACTGCAAAAAGCGTGGCGAGAGATTCCAGTTAGCGCTCCAGTGGATCTTCTCCATGGGTGAGAACAGTAATGTAATGTACGTGATTATCACTGTAAGTGATATGAAACTCGAGCACACGCTGCTGCAGCATCGGATCTGCTCCATTTACTTTTTTTAGCAAAAATTTAGAGCATTACATGGAGGCGTCACTATGAGAGCATAAATGCTGTATCTAGTGTTTAGATGGTCGAAGGATGTTACACCCGCCAAAGAGCCTTCTTCCTGCCTTCTATTGGAGTTACATTTACAGCAATTTATTTGAACAAAGCACGGGGTGATATGTGTTATCTGGAGTTATATGAAGCGTAACGCTTTCTGTAATAAAATATTTTTTTTACTTAGGAATACATATTTTTAGCAATTTTTCTGGCCCTCCAATAACGTTATGAAGGTTGTAATGTTTGTTCAACGGTCGACGGTATTATACAACGACCTCGCCCTACATTTTTATAGAGTATTTTGCATTTGCATTCGTTGTTGATGAATTCTTGTAATTTTTCATCGTGGCACAACGTCGTTAAAAAGTTTAAAGCTTGATTATAAATCAAGTGGTAATGTACCTAGTTCAATTTGCAGGCTCAACAATTACGTAACATAGTTATAATAATAAAACATGGTATAACCGCCTCCTTGGCACGGTAATAGAATTTGCCGTGCCCTTGGCCTATTAGTAAGACCAAGGATATTGCTCGGTCGGTTTGTTTAGAGTTTGTTCAAGTCTAAGTTCTAAAAGCTACCACCATCAAATTCGAAGTCTGTCTGAGCATTGAATTCTAATACTGCATTCAATGAATGAAGAATTGGTTATCTAACGTCGTGGTACTCCACGACGTTAGATATAAGATAACCAATTCTATAGTGGGACAGAATTCCGGTAGTTATTAAATATCAAAAGACTCTAGTGCATTCATTGTATGAGAGCTCATATTATCGTTAGTATTTTTAAATGACTTTGTTATGTACTGTACGTGATCAGAGGGATAGTAAACGTAACAACGTAATAAACACCTTTGTGGTCTAGCGGCTAAGCTACTGGGTCTCAGACCCAGAGGTCCCGGGTTCGATTTCCAGCGGGGGCTACATCTTTGTGTGTTTTTGGTTTGGTTTGGTAGTAGGGCCTTGGTAAGCATGCGCAACACAAGAAAATTTTCTCGACCCGTTTTCTCGTGTTATGCCTTTTAACGACATGTCAAAAATAGACATAATAGTAGTTTTTGCTTGTCTGTGGTATTTTTTGTCTACAAACCCTAACATGCAATATAATTTTATCGAGTTTTGACAACTGTAACCGAAATAGTTTGTCGTTCCCGCCATCGAAGGAAGAGAGAATATCGTCCGGAACATATCTCGTGTTGCGCATTGCTAGGCCTACTGGCTAGCTACTACCATGTTATATAAAGTCTGGCGCCATAACAACAATGTTAAATATCATTGTTGTGTTCCGACAGTTAGAGATAAGATAGCCAGTTCCTCAGTGGTTGAGGATTCCGGGTGAAGCGCGCTTCCACCGTCGACCTTATCGCAACTTACCATCAGCCGAGACGAAGACTAAGGCGTAAAAGAAAATGATATTGCTTATTGTCATACATATTCCCGGTTGTTGTCGTAAGATGACAGTCGTTGAAATCCACCAACCCGCATTGGGCCAGCGTGGTGGGTTATGGCCCAATATCCCCACGTGCTATTGTCCAAGTGGGAGGCCTGTGCCCAGCAGTGGGATGATAAATACATGGATTCACGACTATTGTCCCCATAGGGTAATTCAGAGACTAGGCAATGAGGACCGCAGAAGCAATCTACTACCACAGTCCGCTTATCACCGAATTACAACTGCACATGTGCTCAGCGTGATAGGTGGTGAGCCCATCGCCGCTTTATGCTGTTGGATGTATATGCAGTCTTTAGTCCGTTAGTCGCCCTTTAAGACACCCAAGGGAATAGAGGGGTTGCTAGTATCCTATTGTGAGCCACACAGCTCATATCAACAATATTAATAGCATGGTTGTGTTTCAACAGCTTAGACCGCCCTCTCCTTTCCTCTCCCGGACTACACGTGCTGTTCTTAGGAACCACCACCATACGGCACAGACTATCAGCACTCGTACCAAAAAAATTGGCAAGTCGTTCCATTGTAAGACCATACGACCCTGGTCTTTAAGCGGCGCGCGAAACGGCATTTAAGCAGGCCGTCATGAATGGGTGCGCTTGTTACCGTGCTTGTTCCACGGTGGGGAGCGCTCTCATTATTTTGGACTGCATCGGCTGCTTAGCATCAGGCAGGATGCGGTCACTATTGACGAGTCACTATAAAAAAAAGATAAGATAGACAGTTCCTCAGTGGTTGAGGTTTTCACGCATTCACCGTCGCTTATCCTCACTTACCATTAGGTGAGATAAAGGCCAAGGCTTACGCCTAGTGAATACTTATGACTTCTTTTAAGACGACGACTTTAATTCTGGTCCATATTAATTTGCAGGCGATCTACAAAATGGTTGGGTCCGTGATGAAAATGCCGGAGGACGAGTCAACGCCGGAGAAGCGGACCGACAAAATATTCCGGCAGATGGACCGGAACAAGGACGGGAAGCTCTCGCTCGAGGAGTTCATCGAGGGCGCCAAGAGCGACCCCTCCATCGTGCGGCTGCTGCAGTGCGACCCCCAGTCACAGTGATACCTCACGCACTAGCCACAAACCACTAACAACTACCCCACACATTATTATTGTAATATATCAATGTCAACCTTATTACCATGCTTTTAAGAGCTAGTGCGCGGCATTTGAAATCACACGATTTTTGTCCTGTTGCTTAGCTGTCGACATTCGATGGGTCATCGTTTTCTTTATTGGTATAGGCCTCTTTACTATGCAATCACTAAGATCTGTTTCTAATTCACTATTTGCATACTTTACGTCTATAGTTTAGTAAAATCTTAAGTTTTGGTGTAAGGTATAAAAGGATCGGCAATGGTGGATAACATGAATGCGTGAATGATATATTGAGCTCTCATTGGGACTTTTACTGAGAACTCGGGCTGTAAACTATAAGGAGTTGGCATAAATTCTAAATATTTGCAATAAATTAACAAACTACTGTTAATACGGAATAATTCTAAATTGCTAGTACAAATCGTGAACATTACTCGTAGGTAGATGAAGAGGTTTTAGAGATAAATATATTTGGATCCCATATTTTTAAAGTTTACTTAAGCACTGTAGTGCAGCCAGTCTGCTGAATACGCCATATGAATTCAATAAGTATAACGTGTTAAATTTTCCCCAATTGTTAGGTAAGTTTAAAATTTTGATCCGCAGAGGATTTATTATATCAATTAAGCGGGACAGCCTGCCATTCGTTAAAGCCATTTATCACAAACCATTGTTATCGTTAATTTACGAATGCCATTCATACTTATTCCACTTTAAATCGCATAGTTGTAATACGACACTTTTGAAATCACTTGTTCTTTCAAATCTAATCACATAATACTGATTTCAAAACGGTCCTTACTACAACTGTTGTATTTTGAAATATCTGGTATTTTTCCTATTATACCTAATACATATTACGCATAGCCTTATCCAATAATTAAATTATGACTTAGTTAAATTAAGCTCCCGGTCTATTAAAATCACTATTTACTAGCATTAGCTTCAGTGGAACGTGAAGTCCGCACCATACGCGTAGTGATAGGTTCTACTCGAACAACTGTTCAAATATCGTAGAAACGCTTTATATAACAATTTTTATAATTATATAGTTATTGCATCTCGGGGTAGGTACTCCGCTCCAATATGGATAATGTACTAAATAGATGGCGCTACTGTGGTTTGAATCGAGGAAGTTTAATGGCGACACTACGCGTATGTAGTACTGCGACTTCACCACAGATGGCAGAATAAGGGGTACTTTGCTATCTTCTCCTTGCTAGCTTTCCTCAAAATATGTTAACATCAAGTTATCACGCAACATGCTACGTTATGTTCTCTGCCTGAATAATTTTTTATGTGTTTTAATGTCTCGTTATAGAATTGTTATTGTGCAAATAACAATTTTTATAATTATAATATGTTGTCATATTCAATTATACTATATTAAATGTCACCTCGTATGTATAGAAGATACGTACATTTGTAAATGTATGCGTTATTTATTTTGTGATGTTATGTACTGAAGCTAGCATCGAAAGGATGGCACGATACACTGCACAACATGAAGACATAACGCAACAAATGACACAGACGTTTAATAATATACAAATAATTTTAATTATATTTATGTCGATCTATATCGCGTAACTGATATTATTAAGGTTTAGTTTTAATAAACGATGAGAAAAAAAAATAAAAAACAATGATTGTCCCGATTTCAGCCTAAGTATTATTCAATTGTTTTGTTGTTGGTCATGATTTTGAGGTGTTTTTTTCTCTTTTATCGTTAGTTTTATGTAACATTTGATAGTAGGAAGTTGGATCTTTAATTTTTTGCCGCGGTGTGCTTGTGCTGCGGCTTTGTTAACTCCATGGTTATGTTTCATATTATTATGAAGTATCGATAAAAATCATAAAGGTAGATAGACACAGGTTATTATGTTGTCATCGTTTTAAACAATATATTTCATCTTGCATGTGTTAGAAAATGTTATCCCGTGCAACGAAATCTTATCATTGCTTCGTTAGTTATTTACTCTAAATTATGATTTTTATTGATACTTATTACTTATTATCGTTTGCAAGTTATCTAGCAAGTAATCGTGATATCCGCAGACAACATCCGATACCCGAACAGGCAAATGGACTGATCTAATTTCTTAGGAGTTCTACATTTACGATTATTATTACTAACTTTTAGTTATTGACTGTAATAGTAAGACGAATACGATTACTGTAATAACTTTTAAATATTTATACGATAATTGTATTACAGACTAGCAGTTATGAGTCTCGTTCAGAATATCTTATGTGTCTGACATAGTGCTAATGCTATTTGTCTATATACTAACGAAATCGATGCGGATTGAAAGTTGTATTTCACAATGCTTTTTGATTAACACGAATATTTGACGCACGCTTCAATTTTGTTAATCGTATTTAGATTTATTTTATTTCTCTGCTTTATTATTTGATGTATTTTGATCGAATTCTCATTTTTTAATTTGTATTAAGTAAGTATAAAATAATAATCAATTAATTTATTGTTTTTTTATTCTGCTTCTCTATTAGCTAGCTAGTTGGCTCTAAAGAATATCGAATCAAATGCACAATTCTTTATTTTTCGCACAATTTCTTTACTAACGAGTTTTTAAATTTACATGCTTTGGTATTATGACTAACCTATTTTAATATTTTTTGTGGATTTGATTGGATGTGGGCATCTTCCAAGTACAATTCCCTTTATCACGATAACTGCCTTTGTATGTATGTATTTAAATAGCTACCAGCGGGACGCCTCCACAATATATTGGTCGATACGAAGTTTTCCATAAAGTACAAGTAGATTGCGAGTGTAACTCGCGTCGCGGGATGAGGAGAGCCGGTGGCAGTATGCTAACTGTATAATTATTCTAAATGCGCCCCGCCGCCCGCCCCGCGCCCCCACGGCCTCGAGCCCCCGCGCCCCCCCCCGCGCGCCCCCGTCAGCGCCGGCGAGGCGACTGCAATAATTGATTTATAAATCTCGATGTTGAAAAGTAATAATTATAGAGATCAATATTTTTAATAATAATTTTAAATTGATGTACAGAGTGTTAGATGTTCGTCAAATTTTACGAATTTTTGTCGTTCATTTGTTAGTATATAATATTGATTACCATGTCTGTCTTTTGCGTAATTCGATAGTGTTCTGTGTCCGATGTAAGAAGTAATTGACAATTTAAGATCATAATTCAAATTTAAGATTACTTAGTAAATAAATTAATCAGACTTAATCATTTATAAATATATAGAAATATGGGTTAATATCATAATATATGAAATACGCGAAAGTACTTACGTTAGTGTGTATAATAGGCATACTTTGATGAATTTTATATGTTATAGCATTGCGACTGGGCAGTTGGTTCCCTACTTGATATATTGTGTTTAAACCAGTTTAAACCGATTTATAAATAACAATGTTACATGCTTTTAGGAGTTGTTCTTGTTAGCGATGTCGAGTCAGGTGATTTGACTAATGCATGAAGGGTACAGCTTTTAGAATAAATAATATGATACTTATACTGCTTATTCCAAGGCGTTACACGCTGATATACCGTTTTCTCCGTGGTATTAGGTGTCTAAAGAAGACTGGCATTAAACAGATAATATATTTTAAACCTACTTGATTCCTCAAAACGTCGTACCTTACTCGATTCACGAGAATTCCTGGTGGAAAACGTAGGATAGGAATAAGGGAAATCAAAAATAACTGATTCTGTAAGAATATTCAACATAAATAATGAGAAATGCGGTGTGGGTAAGCCGCAGTTGATAAAAACTAATAAAAAACAAAGTTAGCACTTATAGTATTGTGACTTGGCCCTTTACTATGAATAATGGGTGTTGATCCAACAGAATTCTAATTAACATAGCAGGATTTGATTAAGGTTTTTACAATAAAATTGATTATCGCGTATGGATAATTCACAAAATATAGATGAGAAAATGGTTTAGAAGAAATAATCAATAAAAAATTAATTAATTAAATAATTTTAATACGTTTAATTTAAATAAAAGTTACACAATCTGAGCTTCCTATTCGTTTTTTGTCGTTGGTATTTTGGACATTCATCGCACGTGATGTTCGCAAGGACAGCGGCGGCGTCACGTGGTAGTTTCACTTGTGAAAAAAGTGCATTGTTTGCAACGACGCCACAGCGCGCCCGCTGCGCTACTATGCACAGAGCGGCAACGTCGCGCTTGCCTAGCTCATAATCAAACCGTGCTTCCACTTCCCACTAAACGATCGAGTAAGCTCAGTCGTAGAAGTTCCCGGTCGACAACTTTACGGCGATATTCGCTTGCACATTATCTATCTACGCGCACGCTACGGCACGTAGGTGCGGTCGGAATGTAACGCAAGCGAATATCGGCGAAAAGTGGTCTACCACCGGGAACTTCCTCAACTGTAACTTATACTCTGCGTTCGACGATACAATTTGCGCTACCCCTAACAAGCCGTGTTATTTCCTGAGTAACTGCAACTAAGCAAATCACCTGACTGACTTGCTTAGATAGATAGATACTATACCTAATACTTAGATAGGACTGGTTGAAAGTGCAGTATTCCTGGTTTCATTATACACAACAGATAGATTTTTTTACCGTCTTCCAGTATTATAAGCAGTAGGCAACTATTCTAATTATTGGCCTTTACAATAACAATAATCCGTTTTGAATTTTGAAGTAGATACCTAGAAGAATTAGATGCACCATACTAGTTTATTGCTAGCATTACATGGGTGCTAATTTTACATAACATATTAAACCTATATCGCTTCTGGTGTTACATTGACAGCTCATATGGCGATTTCTATATGTGTTATATATTGTAATTATACCTAAATCAATGAAAATTTGTTAATACATTAAGATATTTACAGTTTCCCATATACACCTTACTATACATGTTTTAGCTCTTGTCACGAATGCTTACGCCTCCCTAGTTTATAATAACACTATTTAATATCATCACTGATTATAATCTATGGTGCATAAATTGTCCTACGAGATAAAAGGATTGTTAGATAAATATCTAATTATGACATTTGGTTTTGTATGTATCATTAACTAATACACAGTGCTTATAGTGAGTATTTCATTGTTTGATACTTTTCTGAAAGTATCTCATAGTATTTGACTTACCTAATTGATTACCCAGGGTGCTATCTGGACTCGGAAGGCACGATTGCCTCTCGGAAGGAGGACCTTAGTTCATCAATGCTTGTACAAAACACTCTACGTTTGCGTTCTAGGTCTACTCTGAAAATCGAAACGAAACTTTCAGAAAAAATGAAATGTTTAAGTTTTTGAATACTTATCAGATTTTGTATAAAAATGACACCCACTGTGATTGATAATGATGAATGCTGCGCTGAGACATGTTGCTTCAGATAATTATTGATGGTGTCGGGTTTGGGTTTCCTTTTGCGTGTGTATGCACACTATTTTGTCGCATGTCTTTGGTTTAGTGAAAATTGCATAATATTATGTTTAAAAAAAACTGTTTTTGGGTAACTACACGATAGCCATTCCAAAAATTTACTTATCTTCGAAGTCCCGAGCGACCACTGAAACTTCAGCAATTCTTCCAGCTACTGTATCTATATGTACCTACTTACTGTCACTATGTCAATACCTTTAAACAACTAAATTCGATATACTTAGAATGTTTGTAAACCAATTATTGACATTTCATTGTAAAAAATCATCTAGTGTTACTCGGATTTGTACAGTTTTTTGGAAGAAACACTATTGTTAGTCGTTTTCTCATGAATCCTTCACAAAAAACAGTAAAGTTCCGAATGACACTGAAATTGGGAACACCACTCATGATGTTACAATTTGATACTAAACTATTCATAGAAATAATTTTCTGTCAAAGAATAACATTTTCAGCCAGTAAAAAACCGCAGGGTCAATCAAGCATAGGTACCTACCTATTATTCGTTTCGATTCTAAGTGTAGACTTAATCATCACGTCGACTAATAGCTATGTGATAGCTTTACTGGTCGAGGATCTGGACGTAAACTGTTACGCATAATATAGGTCTCTTATAGACATACTGCTAACACTAACATCAAAAGCTATCAGCTATTGCCTAGTTACAACGCTTTAGTTAACTTAAAATAACATTATAAGGAAAAAAACTTAAGTATTTACCTACCTTAGCTTTTTTGGTTTAAAATCTCCTCTCTCCACTTTAAGTCCGCGACTTCAGTACAAAATAGGTTTATATAATTGAGTAATAAAAGTTGGAGAGAGCCTATTTTAACGTTATCGTAAACGCATAGACCTTAGGACCCACTTCGCTTAGGCACGAAATATTCGCATAATATGGACCTTATTCTGCACTTGATTTCATATTAAAACTATAATGTAACGGAACCTGGTATTCGTACGTAGTAATTATGTACCTACCTACACTTATCAAAATGACAAAATATCTGCAGGGTATAAAAGGATGACAGCGAAAGTTGCCTTCAGTTTTGAATTTATTGATGTAAGTACTTTGTGTTAAACGCACATCAAAATCTTTTCCACAGTCGAGAATTAAGCCAGGTCTGCTGCGCCATATTATCGTGTTTGTTTATTTTAACAGCTTAGTGTTTCATAATGATGAATTATGACGATTTTTATTTTTTTGTCCAGCTTGGACATTCTCCTTTGCATGGCTATGGAGCTATATTTGACAGATGTAATTGTTAAATATTTAACTGTCAAATTAACACCATGGTCATGTGATTGGAAAGCAACATCTCTTGCGAATGTTTTGATAGGTGTTAACGTACAGCTACGCCGAACATCTCGTATACTTAAATATTTTTTATTATACGAGTACTAGTTAGTAGATCTATACCTACGCAAATACTTCCTAGCGCCAAAATGACGAACCCTTAAACGGGCACAGCATGTTTAAATTTTTTATTGGTTTTCGACCTTATCTCAATTGTATAAAGTTCAAAATATGGTGGTAATATATATATCATTGCCCTAATAAGGGTTAAGTAGGACCACGGATGTCGGTGTGCTAATGTGGATACCTACGTTAAATAAGTATAATCAATTATTTTGCTGTGTGTGTATTCTTACGTGGGTATTTTATAGACGCAGTTTGGCTATACCACAGAAATCGATCTAAATAGAGGCCGCATGTTAGCTTCATTTTTTTAATACTAAGCGTGTCACTTTTTCTGTGCCAATTTAATAACAAAATTACTTACCGAAAAGAAACCGGTTAAGTGTACAGTTTTTACAGTTCGATACGACGTCTTAGGCTGCTTTAAATTTAAGCGTTTAGAGCAGGACCAGTACGATAAACGGACCGCAGCCGTGCGTATGTCTCAATAGTGTAGACTCTATATGTGAATCAAGGGACAGCAAATATAACATGATCCATCCCGGTGCCCCAACGTCCCGCTAAATTGAAAGCGCCCTTATCTCCTGTGCTGACAACGGCTAAATGTATCCTTTTGGCACTATTTTGACACGCAAAGTACGTACACATGCGGCTTCTATTTAGATCTATTTCTGTGGTTTACACCAATAATAATTATATTCGCAGGAGACGTGGGAAAGCCGTTATTATCTATCACATAGCCAACCTTCTAGGATAAGGGTGGCTCTTCATATAATTCCTTTTAATACAGATTACATTTGGCAACGCTTAAAGAAAAGTCTTATAATTTCATAAATATGATTATAAATAAAAATTGTGATATGATGAAGAACTTAACTTATGTGATCAAGTGCATAAAGGTTTCGTATGTACAAACGACCAAGAGTTAGGACCATAATGTGTAAGAGCGGGTACACTAGACGGTCGGATTTTACTCCGACGTCGACGTTTAAATCGTACGCGTATGTATTTCATTGTTGTGTGTAACATATCAATACGCTTCGTGTTGTGGTAGGTAGGTATATCTTTTTGACACTGCTTTTATTGGTCGATCAACATTGGTTCTCAATAGCACCCTGATCTTCGATAGATAATTGTTATTGGCATAATATCTACCTTGATTTCTTGAAATTTGAATGTGTGGCTCACACTATAAGATATGAAATTAGCTCTGTTTAAAGTTCAATTTGGTCTTTGTATAGGCAAAAGGAAGGTTTGGCCCTGCATTGTGTTTGCAAGATACATAGCCGGAATAGCATGACATGAATGCTTGACAGAGACTTGTCATGAGTGGGATGGGATGCAGAAGGATTTCAGATTGTCTAATTAAGTCTAAATTGTACTTACTCAATCATCACTCTTATTCCTAACAATCTAGAATGCAATTTGTCTCAAGAATTTATCGTTCTGTGTAGTCAATTTGTGATTCCTAACATAATTTTCTTTAAAATTAACCTTCTAGTTCTGATAATCTGTTTTAGATAAAAATATAATATCTATTTATTAAAATCTTTCTCCTCTCGAATTGTGTATTTTATTGGTGTTCCCCCTTTCTTTACAGTTATTTTATGTATAAGTCCACTGCTACAACGATATGGAATGTTTAAGGCATAGAGTAATGTGAATTCAATTAATTGGAATTAGTGATGGGCAGTAGATAAATATCCAAAGAGTCTGATATCCTGATATTTACTAAAAATCACGGATAAATATCTTTTTAACTGTATCCACGCACAACTTTTGTTTTTCTAGGGGGCGATCGCATTAAATATCACAACCAAACCACATTCTGAACCGCAGCCGTTCTGCAGATTTCGTATAGCGCCATCGCGTGTGTCAAACGCGACTTTTAGTGAGCGTCAAGTTGGCAGGCACACCACGGAATTAGACGGTTTTGACTATGTCAAAAAATTGTGTATAAATAGTGATAAATAGTGACGTATAGCATATAAATAGTGATACTGTGGTTCAAAAGATATTTGAGTATCTTGGTGTGCCTGCTAACTTGACGTCAAAATAGCAGGCACCTTAAGAAATACAATTCGTATCAATGTGATTTATATGTCAAAAAACTGTGTATAAATAGTGAATCGTATACGCAAAATTTCAACAATGGTACTTCAATACAAACCGAGATATTACGGTCTCTAAATGGGCTGCTAACTTGACGATTCTTGCGATGGCGATTCCAGAGAAACGGGTTGAAGTTTTAAACAAATAAATACATGAAAAAATTGTGTGTGAAATTGTGAATCTTTCAATATCAATAAAAAAAGAATTCTTCTTTGCTATTTTCCAAAAATCTAATGTAAACTTCTACCATACATTCGATTTTAAGTACAATCGTGCACAATTTTGTTTATTGACTTAAGATACCTAGTGACAAAGTCTAATTATTTTTAATTCAAGTCATAAAATTACATTTAAATCTACCGTTGTAATGTCAGTTTCACGTTATTTCTATGGAAACTTATGTCAAGCAATTTGTTATTTTAGTGACTCGAATTAAAAGTCTCGGATAGTGGTGGACGAGCGAGTGTCGCGAACGACCGAGAGATGGCGTGATTTTGTTTACGTGCGGTGAGCCGGTGATACGAGAATGGGGCGCGAAAAGTTTTATTTGTTTGTGTTGAAATTGGTAAGCAGTAAGTACATTTGCATCAGAAGTGAAAGTGTTTAAATAGTTTAATAACAACATACATTTTTAAAGGTTTAGCAGCTTATTTTCTATTATGGTATTTACAAATAGGGTCGGGTGTCGCCGTCGCTTTACCACTTTGCAGCGATTTTCGTGTGAAGCGCACCGACCGCCCGGGTACCTACGTGCCCGTACTAAATAGACGACGCGGTGTGCAAGGGATTTTGACCTTTAGACTGGTAAAGCGACTGAGTCCGCCATTGTACCTAATGTGAGGTAGATATTTTCTCAGTCATTCAAAACTTTTCATATTTACTACTCGACCAACATAATTAATCGCATTAAAGCTAGACGTTTATCATAATTGTTCAATGATTAACAATCTAAATATATTGCACTTCAATTAGTTTGCACATGCTGAGTAGTCAGATTTTAAAATGGAATATCGAAGAAGATACGTTTGTAAATTATTGAACAACTGTGATAAACGTCTAGCTGACATGCGCCTAATTATGTTGGTCGACTAATACGTATTACTTCATAGTAGGTACTTACCAAGCTAATCTTTCGTAAAGTTATCTAGGGTCAAGTATATTCCTAGTGCATTAAATGTTAAAGTTACCTGCCTAGTCTTTTATGACTAATAAACAAAGAATAAGCTACGAATAGTTATTCCGTGTTTTGTTCCTGCCATTTAAACGTAATTTTTAATTAGAGTAAAACAAACAAAACACAACAAATCGTGCACAATTTTGACTTAAGTCAATAAATAAAATTGTGCACGATTGTACTTAAAATCGAATGTATGGTAGAAGTTTACATTAGATTTTTGGAAAATAGCAAAGAAGAATTCTTTTTTTATTGATATTGAAAGATTCACAATTTCACACACAATTTTTTCATGTATTTATTTGTTTAAAACTTCAACCCGTTTCTCTGGAATCGCCATCGCCAGAATCGTCAAGTTGGCAGCCCACTTAGAGACCGTAATATCTCGGTTTGTATTGAAGTACAATTGTTGAAATTTTGCGTATACGATTCACTATTTATACACAGTTTTTTGACATATAAATCACATTGATACGAACTGTATTTCTTAAGGTGCCTGCTATCTTGACGTCAAGTTAGCAGGCACACCAAGATACTCAAATATCTTTTGAACCATAGTATCACTATTTATATGCTATACGTCACTATTTATACACAATTTTTAGACATAGTCAAAACCGTCTAATTCCGTGGTGTGCCTGCCAACTTGACGCTCACGACTTTTACGATCTAAGCAGCAATACCTACGCTCATATTTATACTGTGCCTACGTCCAACAGCGCGAAACGTCTAATGAGCAGTAAGCCTAATTAGGAAAAGGTCCATATAGCAAAACGTCCAACTCTCAGAAACAATAATTTTGAAAATCATATAGTTGTGTTATTTTAATATGGGTGTAAGTATAAAAAACAATAATAATATTTACATATAATCCTATTTGATTTCATTGACGTCTTATCACTATGTGTGGGAAGGCCCCATAGTGCAGCGGCAGTGCGTCCGCGCCAATGACAAACTGTCTAGTGCTAGCGATATCACTGCGGAAGTGCCCCAGAGGGGCGTCTTCTCTCCTTTCCTCTTTTCGATTTTTATCAATTTTCTCACTCCACTCCTCTCCTGTCAATTCCACTTGTATGCTGAAGACCTGCAAATATATTCTCAGGCCCCGTTGATGATATTGTGAGTATTATCATTAGCCTTAACGCTGACCTTGCGACGATTCATGAGTGGAGTCGAACCCACGGCTTAACGGTCAACCCCAACAAGTCACAGGCTATCATCATTGGAGGCTCAAAACAGACTGCCAAGTTAAACAGTATATATCTGTCCCTTCGCTCATCTTTGACGGTGTCACATTAAACTACTGTGATCTTGTTAAGAATTACGTCTTCAAAATCTCTGCATTAGATTCATTTACGGCTTGCGCAAGTTCGACAATGTGTCTGAATACAGGCATAGGCTCGAATGACTACCTATTAGATTGCGTCGTGAGGAGCATATCCTTATTCTCCTGTTTAACGTGCTGTATGATCCTCGTACTCCTTCTTACCTTAAAGAATGTTTCAGATTTTTCGGGGAGGATCACAACCGTGGTCTTAGGTTCAAGTCTGATAACGTTTTTTTTTTTTTATTTATATAAGAGGGAGGCAAACGAGCAGGCGGGTCACCCGATGGAGAGCAATCACCGCCGCCCATGGACACCCGCAAAACCAGAGGAATCGCAGACGCGTTGCCGGCCTTTAAGGGAGGAACAGGTTCAAGGAAGGAATAGGAATTGGGAGGAGGGGGGGGGGGGGAAGGGGCCTCCGGAACCCTCACTGGTCGGACGAAACACAACAGCACCAAGTGCCATTATTTCACGCCGAATATTAGTGAGAGGGTGGTATTACGCCGGGCGAGCCGGCCCAATGTGTGCTGCAACGCAGCGTGGCTCTACCACTCAGTTGGTGTCACTCATTTAGCACCACCCAGGGATCACGTGTAGGGTCTCAAGGGTAAACCTACGGACGCGAGCAACTTTGACCCCCAAATACGTGCTTATGGCTTCCTTTACTCGGTCAGGTTATTTAAAGGATTCGTTTACAGTTTAGGCTACTTTTCTTTGGAATAACCTACCCTTTGAGATCCGTCACTCCAAGTCACTGTCCTGTCCATCTATAAGGCTATAAACTCCACAAGCATCTTTTGGCTCTGTCATCTGCGAGTAACATGTTACGCTTAGTTTATTTATAATGTTTTATATATAAGTAATATGTATGTATGTTTTATATAATTATATTTTGTATGTATGTATCTTTATAAATATAAATATGAATTCATTTACTGTCCATCCATTTTACTATATTATCTATTTATTAAAACTTGCGCACTTCCTCTATCTCCGTCGCAGGTTCCGCTAACCAAAGGTTGTCTGGAAGAGATCGCTTTCAGCGATAAGACCGCCTTTGTACATACTAGTTTTAAGTTTATGTCACGTGTAACTGTTCCTTGTGTATGTGCAATAAAGTGTTTATCTATCTATCTATGTTTAGTACTTCCGGTAGTTACAGACAACAATACTTTCTGGTAGATTTTAATAACATAATAATCGTGTACATTACTAATTTATGATTTTAATCTTTACTAAGAAATTTAGTAACTGGTCCTTCTTGACATGTTTTGTAAACTAAACTTATTTACCAGATTTTTTTAGTATTCGCAATAATAAGATTATTTATCTTTAAGGCTAATTCTGATAAAGCTCACATTTATTTATTATCTTTTACTAGATTATTATTTACTGATCATTTTGGTAGCTTATTAAAATATTTTTATCTCCACGTGTGGGACGAACTGAAAAGACGGGTACTAGAAATATATCCAGCTCCGGCGACAATAGAAAATCTGAAAACTGCTTTTTTCGAATTGCTTTGCAGGGAATTCCACTTTCCATAGATTCCGTCTGAAAACTCATTCGGTCAATGAGAAACCGTTTACAGGCAGGCATTAGGTCCAGGGGAGGGGGTAATACAAAGTATTGAGGAGTGGATAAAAAACACAGTATTCATTTATATAGATATGTTTAAGTAGGTATGTATGTGTATGTTTAGGAATGTTATAAGTAGGTATATGTATTTGTAAGTATCATTAGTCCCGTAGACTCTCTTTCCACACCACAGCTAGGGTTGGCTGGAAGAGATCTCTTCTAGAGATAAGCTCACCTTTGTATATGTCTTTTGTAACGTCTTTTTCAATGTGTTTTATATGTGCAATAAAGGATTAATAATGACATCCACAACTTCAACCTTTTGCAACAATTCACTGTATTAAGGTAGGAAATTTTATTAATTTTCAAATTTTTTAATATAGGTAATTTGAAAGCTTATAAAATTACCTTTCAAATGATATACCACAATCTATAATTCATTGCATAAAAATGGTAAAAACGCAACCCATTCAGTTGAATTCAAACTTGCCGAATAATTTTGACCAAGTATTTTTGTTTATCGCTCATTGTATGGAATTAAAATACTCAATAGCAGTTATTTTGTTAATAATAACTTACTACCTATATTTTAACTTCAAAATTTAAGTACTTACATGATTTGTAAAGAAAAAGGTTCATATACCTAGTAGATTGTTATACAAGGGGCTAAAATGATCCATTATATACGAGGTAGTTTTACTCCCGAGCTTTAGCGAGGGAGTAAATAGAAACCGAGCTATAATAGGTTTTTAGCGCCGTGTGTTAAACTCTGCTTTTCACTACGAATGCGAGAAAATAAAACAATCCAATACAATATGAATTGGTTTATTTTATTAAAAATTAACCCGTTAGTTGCTTTTACGACACCCAAGGGAAAAGAGGGGTTGGTAGTATTATATTGATGAGCCGATCGCCGCTTTATGCTGTTGCATAGTACCTATGTGCAGTCTTTCCATCTCTTCCCTTGGATGTCGTAAAATGCGACTAACGGACTAAAGACTGCACACATATCCTACAGCATAGAGCGACGATGGGCTCATCAAAATAATACTACCAACCCCTTTCTTCACTTGGGTGTGGTAAACGGCGACTAACGGACTAAAGACTTCACATACATCCAACATCATAGAGAGACGATATGCTCATCAAAATAATACTACCAACACCTCTATTCCCTGCGGTGTCATAAAGGGCGACTAACGGACTAAAGAATTCACATACATCCAACAGCATAGAGCGGCGTAGGGCTCATAAAAATAATACTACCAACCCCTTTCTTCCCTTGCGTGTCGTAAAAGGCGACTAACGGACTGAATACTGCACATACATCCAACAGCATAGAGCGGCGATGGGCTCATCAAAATAATACTACCAACCCCTCACTTTTCTTCGGTGTCGTAAAAGGCGACTAACGGACTAAAGACTGCACATACATCCAACAGCATAGAGCGGGGATGGCCTTATCAAAATATTACTACCAAGCCCTCTCTTCCCTTGGGTGTCGTAAAAGCGACTAACATGCTAAAGGCTCGCCAACTAAGCACATATGCAGACTGTGCAGTTTTTTCTTGTTGAAGCGTGGACTGTGTGGGCGTGGTCTGTGTTGTCCATAGATTTAAATAATTACAAATTTTACCATGAACTTTAATAATAACTATCTCAAAAAAGTTGTTGATTTAAGTAAACAGTAATAAGTCGAGTCTTTATTCATGATTATTCTACTTATGACTAAAAACTTTTCCGTTTCTGTAGGCTCATTGTCATGTGACAGACAAAAATTTTTAAAAAAGGCAAGAAATAGTAGATTATTAACCAAGGGGATAAAGCAGTGTCTTCTGTCGCGGGTGACGATTTAAATCGCGAGCGTAACGAAGGACTCGAGGTTTACTCCCGAGCGTAACGAGGGTCTTAAAAACTTAAATTACGAGCGAAGCGAGGGATTGAAGACGAGTCCTGAGTGTAGCGAGGGATTTAAGTTCACCCAAGACTAAGACAGCTTTATCACCGAGGAAAATACTTTACTTTTCGTACCATTTGCGAAAAAATCAATGTGACAGACAAAAATTAAAAAAAAAAAAACTTTTTCCCTAGGGCAAGAAAAGCTATTTTATCCTCGCTTGCTTTACAACGCTACAATGATGGTCTTTTTGAGCAAGAGGAGTGAAAATTTCATTTCAAACATTGTCTATGAATTTTTTCAAAACGAATACGTCCGTGATTTGCGGGTGGCGGCACTGACACTGAGAGCATTATCACTGACAAGTGGGGATGCGTTCATAGAAAATGTATGAAAAACACTGTGCCGGTACTGTGTCGGAACTGTGGCTTCACTGATATGTGTGAAGCAACCTTTAACCTATAATTATACCCGAATCATAAGCTAAACACCTGTTCTCAGTTTCATTAAAATCCGTCCAGCGGTTTTTGTGTGAAGCGCGTCAAACAAACAGACAGACAAAAATTCCAAAAATAATTCTAATGTTAACGTATCCTTCATCCCGCATGTTGTGTTTTTCGCAAATATTTTCAATGTAAGTACAGACACGAAAAGTTTACATTTCAGTAACATAGGTCAAAATGAAAAAAAAATAGCTTTTCCATACTTGAGTCAATCAGCTGATTGCGCATTTTGTATAGGGAAAAATAATAAATTTTCGACCCATGTTCCTTATGGAAAGTTGTTTAGTTTCATCGGTAGAATCCCCTTGATATTAGTGTCTGCTAGCATTTTTACACCTTATTATAGATCACAAATATGAGTAAACATGAAATAACATAGAACTAGGTTAAGTATAATATAGCAACTTTGTAAGACAAATGAAATAGGTTACCTGTATAATAAAAGACAATAAATTCACCTAATAAAAATCTCAACCACGGGGACTTTATTCTTGTATAAGCGGTAACACTGAATGGCGTTTATTATTCATATTATTTTATGATGAAATTTCGAAATTATACGATACTTACTGATGGTATGTGATCCCAGTGTTCTTCTTATTTTTAGAAGTATTATTTTTACACAGTTTTACTACGCAAACTGGCATTTTAGTTTGAATTAAGCCCAAAATTGAATAAAACATTCGGTACGTACACTTCACCCACAGCTGTCAGTGTGACTTGCTCGGGTACGCCGATTTCGGCGTAGTATTTGTTGCCGCATTTACAAGTACGACGGAGGTATCTAGTCGAGCGCAGCGAGACCAATCATTAATCTAAGGTGCTATAGAAATATCGGCAATGATGACGTCGGAGTCAAAATAGTAACCGTTTTGTAATTTTAAGAGTGCTTAGTAATATCGGCAATTATAACGTCACAGATTATTACAAATATTGTGTAATATTTTAGAGTTCATTATCTAATTTTAACTAAAATGCTTTTAGTTTATGAGGATCCTTGAGGTTCACTAGCGTCACCAAAGAAATAAAAACATAATTATTTTAATAACTAAAGCGATAGACAAGAAAGTGGTTAATGTTTTTGTTTGTTGACATAAACGCGGCGCACTCATAAAGAACTTATCACACAATCGAAAACTTGATCGTTTTGACAGACCCATATTTGCAATAAATTGGGAACAATAATGATAAACGATCAAAATTTATAAAAATACACTTTTTACCTTAGATTAATGTTTGGTCTCGCTGCGCTCGACTAGATACCTCCGTCGTATTGTTGTCAAATATTTTCTGAGCTACATTTATAACCAGTAACTTAACTAATACATCTCAGCAAAAATATTTTCCCCATTAATTCGGGTAACAGTTGAGCAGCTGGTAACAATTTTTTTACGCACTTAGTATCCTTGCATGTTGTCTTAAACACACTACAATAATGAGTTGCCGCATTTCAAACGGAGCTGTGGTTTAAAGGTAGCGCGGTATCTAGTCGAGCGCAGCGAGACCAATCATTCATCTAATCTTTTTACCTTAAATTAATGATTGGTCTCGCTGCGCTCGACTAGATACCTTCGTCGTACTTGTCAAATGCGGCAACAAATACTACGCCGAAATCGGCGTACCCGAGCCTGTCACACTGACAGCTGTGGGTGAAGTGTACGTACCGAATGTATTATTCAATTTTGGGCTTAATTCAAACTAAAATGCCAGTTTGCTTGTATAAAACTGTGTAAAAATAATACTTCTAAAAATAAGAAGGACACTGGGATCACATACCATCAGTAAATTTAGTATGATTTCGAAATTTCATTATAAAATAATATCAACAATAAACGCCATTCAGTGTTACCGCTTATACAAGAATAAAGTCCCCGTGGTTGAGATTTTTATTATGTGAATTTATTGTTATTGTCTTTTAATATATAGGTAACCTAATTCATTTGTCTTACAAAGTTACTATATACTTAACCTAGTTCAACAACAACAACAACATGTTGGATGTATGTGCAGTCTTTAGTCCATTAGTCGCCTTTTACGACACTGAAGAGAAGAGAGGGGTTGGTAGTATTATTTTAATGAGCCCATCGTCGCTCTATGCTGTTGGATGTATGTGCAGTCTTTAGTCCGTTAGTCCCCTTTTACGACATCGAAGAAAAGTGAGGGGTTGGTAGTATTATTTTAATGAGCCCATCGTCGCTCTATGCTGTTGGATGTATGTGCAGTCTTTAGTCTGTTAGTCCCCTTTTACGACATCGAAGAAAAGTGAGGGGTTGGTAGTATTATTTTGATGAGCCCATAGTTGCTCTATGCTGTTGGATGTATGTGTAGTCTTTAGTCCGTTAGTCGCCTTTCACGATACCTAAAGGAAGAAAGGGGTTGGTAGTAATAAAATAAACTGCTAAAAAAATGAGGTCTAATCATTGCTATTCATAATACCTACCATTTTTCTACAGAAGAAACCTAGGTCTTACCCAATATCCGCTTAAAATTGTTAATTTTTAAATATTTTCTGAGCTACATTTATAACCAGCAACTTAACTAATACATCACAGCAAAAATATTTTTCCCATTAACTCGGGTAACAGTTGAGCAGCTGGCAACAAATTTTTCACGCACACTAGCATCCTTGCATATTGGCCTAAACACGCTACAATAATGAGTTGCCGCATTTACGGAGCTGTGGTCTGTACGTAGCGCGGTATCTATGCTTTTTACATTGATTTTAACAGTCGCTGTCAAAAACCGTGACATCCGTGTCACTCACATCGCAAAACTGAAATGGGAATGCCGAGCGCCGCGCAAGAGTACGAAACTGCTTCATATACAAAACTCATATCTACTAGGAATTTTAAAATGCTTACTTGTAATTACAAAATGCATTTAGTTAATCTATTTTAAGAAAAGCTTTTGTAATTTAAAGCCATAGATGAATAATTGGCCTCGCTGCGCTCGTCTAGATACCGCGCTACCTATAAACCACACCTCCGTAAATGGGGCAACTCATTATTGTAGTGTGTTTATGACAATATGCAAGGATGCTAGTGTGCGTGAAAAATTTGTTGCCAGCTGCGCAACTGTTACCCGAGTTAATGAGAAAAATATTTTTGCTGTGATGTATTAGTTAAGTTGCTAATTATATATGTAGCTCAGAAAATATTTAAAAATTAAAAGCGAATATGTATCAATATAATTGTATATAATTATTATGTAGGTCAGACGTAGGTTTCTTCTGTAAAAAATGAAAGGTATATATAGCAATGATTAGACCTTATTTTTTAGTAGTTTTTTTTAAATTACTACCAACCCCTTTCTTCCCTTGGGTATCGTAAAAGGCGACTAACGGACTAAAGACTGCACATACATCCAACAGCATAGAGCGGCGATGGGCTCATCAAAATCATACTACCAACCCCTCTCTTCCCTTCGGTGTCGTAAAAGGCGACTAACAGACTAAAGACTGCACATACATCCAACAGCATAGAGCAACTATGGGCTCATCAAAATAATACTACCAACCCCTCACTTTTCTTCGATGTCGTAAAAGGGGATGAACGGAATAAAGACTGCACATACATCCAACAGCATAGAGCGACGATAGACTCATTAAAATAATACTACTAACCCTTCTCTTCTCTTCGGTGTCGTAAAAGGCGACTAATGGACATACATCCAACAACAATACAATACAACAGTATAGAGCGGCGATGTGCTCATCAAAACAATACTACCAACCCCTCTCTTCCCTTTGGTGTCGTAAAAGCGACAAACGGGCTAAAGGCTCACCACCTAAGCACATGTGCAGACTGTGCAGTTGTTTCTTGCTGAAGCGTGGACTGTGTGAGCGTGGTCTGTGTTGTCCATAGATTCAAATGATTACTAATTTTACCATAAACTTTAATAATAACTATCTCAAAAAAGTTGTTGATCTAAGCAAACAGTAATAAGTCGAGTCTTTATTCATGATTATTCTACATATTATGACTAAATACTTTTTTGTTTTTGTAGGCTCATTGTCATGAGACAGACAAAAATTAAAAAAAAAAACTTTTTCCCCTATGGCAAGAAAAGCTATTTTAGCCTCGCTTTACAACGCTACAATGACGGTATTTTTGAGCAAGAGGAGTGAAAATATTATTTCAAAGTCTATGAATTTTTTGAAAACAGATACGTCCGTGATTTGACGGTGGCGGCACTGACACTGAGAGCATTATCACTGACAAGTGGGGATGCGTTCATAGAGAATGTATGAAAAACACTGTGCCGGTACTGTGTCGGAACTGTGGCTTCACTGATATGTGTGAAGCAACCTTTAACCTATAATTATACCCGAATCATAAGCTATACACCTGTTCTCAGTTTCATTAAAATCCGTCCAGCGGTTTTTGTGTGATGCGCGTCAAACACACAGACAGACAAAAATTCCAAAAATGATTCTAATGTTCACGTATCCTTCATCCCCTAGATTATGTTTTTAACAAATATTTTCAATGTAAGTACAGACATGAAAAGTTTACATTTCAGGAACATAGGTGAAAATGAAAAAAAAATAGCTTTTCCATACTTGAGTCAATCAGCTGATTGCGCATTTTGTATAAGGAAAAATAATAAATTTTCGACCCTTGTTCCTTATGGAAAGTTGTTCAGTTTCATCGGTAGAATCCCCTTGATATAGTGTCAGCAAACATTTTTACACCTTATTATAGATCACAAATATAAGTAAACATGAAATAACATAGAACTAGGTTAAGTATATAGTAACTTTGTAAGACAAATGAAATAGGTTACCTATATAATAAAAGACAATAACAATAAATTCACATAATAAAAATCTCAACCACGGGGACTTTATTCTTGTATAAGCGGTAACACTGAATGGCGTTTATTGTTCATATTATTTTATGATGAAATTTCGAAATTATACGATACTTACTGATGGTATGTGATCCCGGTGTCCTTCTTATTTTTAGAAGTATTATTTTTACACAGTTTTACTACGCAAACTGGCATTTTAGTTTGAATTAAGCCCAAAATTGAATAAAACATTCGGTACGTACACTTCACCCACAGCTGTCAGTGTGACTTGCTCGGGTACGCCGATTTCGGCGTAGTATTTGTTGCCGCATTTACAAGTACGACCGACGGAGGTATCTAGTCGAGCGCAGCGAGACCAATCATTAATCTAAGTTTAAAGCAAATCTTATGTAAACACAAAGATAATGTTTATTAAAATTAACTAAAGTTGGTACCTACTGTCGCATTGGCATTACTTAGTATCGACTAAAATCATTTCTTGAAACTACAAATGGCTGTATTAGAGACTAATAAGTTGATTTGTAAAAATTATAAAGCTTCGTAATATTTACTATGGTGTAATAATCATTAAAATTCATTAATTCCTTATATTACTATAACGGAATATTAGAAATTACAATTTGAAGTATACTAAGCTTTTAATAAATACTAGGTACCTATTAAAAGTTGTAAATACAGCAAAATTCTTGTTTAAAACACTAAAACTTGGTTTTTTCCTCTATTACGAAACAGATTTTTAAATTTTTGTGGTGCCTTTTTTCTCAGTGCGGACGGAGCACAAAGAGACACATTAATTAATATAGAACATTTCATCGTAGATCCTCATTCAGCTAATTTTCGAATATTAGTTGGCTTAAGACGTTGCTGGAACGCTCTACTTACCTACCCTAACATCAAGCTCGTTTTATTTAAATCTATTTATTTAATATTCATTACATATTATAAAAATCCACAAAAGGAGAACTTAACGCCACAAGGCAAGGATGGATGTAGAAGAATTGAGGTAAGGCAATAAATCATTGTCTAAAAATACAAAAAAAAAATTAAGGAGTTATGTAGTTACATACTAGATCTAGTGTAAGTAAACTAATTACATTGCAAATACCTATAGGACCTGCAGCGTCAGAATATACTTGCCAAGATGCCTGTGACGTCAGTAAAAGCGGAAAAATTGGCTGTTTTTAATTGTATTAATTCTAAATATTTTAGATATTTCGCACTGAAACTTTCAATATGTCAGATATAACAGAACGTATGTGTGAGGGGATGACTGTTTCCAAAACACTATTGAAAACATTTTGTATTTTGCATAGAAAAAAATCCTGAAGTTACCTCTAAAATTTCATATAAATGCACATTACGCCCGTGTTTTACAATAATAATTCCTATAAAATCATAAACACATAGGTTTGTTTATTATACATTACCTTTTAGTATTCTTGACTTTTTTGGATTTCCTAAAACCTAAACATTTTTATTAAATTTTTGGTATAAATGTGAATGGCGCTTATGAATTTCCGCTTACCCACACCGCCGCGCAACACCTTTCGCTGACTGCCTAACGTAGCACTATTATTTATTCTGTGGCCTAACCCCGCTTTTCAGTAAGCGACTGTATCCAAGCTAGTAGGCTCGGCAATTGAATAAAAAAATAGCATAATATAAGTGTTTCATTTTGAGTCATTTGTGGATTTCGTGGTTCAATTCGGGTTGATCTGCATGCATTTCTTAGTTTCCTCTTGGAGTTCCTACAGAGAGGGAACGACCTCTGTCGAACAAATGAGGAGGTTAATGTTTAGGTAAAAGCAATGCGCCGCGGGTACTCGAAGGTGACAAGGTCAATGTTTAGTTTCCAGCACTTCCGTTAGATGGCTAACGAAAAATGTTTTGATACGAATTGATTCTAAGTAGGTAATTGTTTTTTTTTACAATCGAGACAATAGTCTTTACCATGTGCTGTCCAGGTGGGAAGGCCAATGCCCAGCAGTGGGACGTTTAAAGTCTGATAACACATTACTTTTAACTTATAAGGTGAAAAGCAGGAGTAGGTACTCCTAGTTGTCCTAATTCTCTCTTGGATTCCATTTTGTTTCGAGTTTAGCATCGGTTTATTGTAGGATTTCGTAACTAAATTGGAACAGCTAGTGGTGATTGATTACAAATTCACTGAACTTTTAAATGTACCTACTTGAGCATTCAAACTACAGAATAAGTGCGTCTTCCAGTTCACGCTGCTACGCTTGTTGTAGCGTCAACGGTACCTACGTATTTTTTACGACTCAGTGGTCGAGTGCACAGAAAGTGCATAATATATTTTGTTTACTAATAGGTACCTAGGTATCTAAATAATCTTGCGGTCCTCAATGCCTAGTCTCTGTCTAACCCTTGGTGGATAATAGTCCTGACTGAGTGTATGTAATATAAGTAATGTAAAGGACAATGGCGACATCATTGTTGAATGAATTCTTTTGCGTCTATAAATTTCAATATTACAACTACGGATAAAATAAATTCGTAAGATTTTTAAAACCATAGGAAAAACCTGTCTAAGTCTCGAAATAAAAACAAGTTTAAAAGACACGTTATTTACTAGTTAGTGCTGTTCTGTTTAGGGATAAGACGACGTTTTTATTTATTTTTTCTCTTAAATAATGGCTTCGTGCGGTCAGCACATTTAGCCAGTATATTAAAGTGAATATTTTCTTTGCATAAAGTCTCAATAAAGTAGATGATAATGAGTGATAATTACGGTTAATGGTAAATGATATTTCCCAAACCCCTTGAGACTCAATAAAGCTGTGGGACTTTATTGAGATCTCACACTGACTTCTTGAAAAAATTTAAAAAGTGATGTTGCAATGTTTTGTTTTATTTGCCAACACTCATGCACGTTCACGAACACATAACAGTAAATAATCCACCATTATTTTACATCAATATTCGACAAAACACAAATTATAGAAAATAAAACAAAACTGCAGACACGACGCTTCACTTTCCCGCCATGAAATCACGTTTTTATTTTTATTTTAGCATAACGTATTTTTTATAATTTGTTCCTTGAAGGAACAGGTTAAGGTCAGAGACCATACTGCGTAGTCATTAGTTAGTCAAAATCACATTATTATTGTTATAAGCCTATATTTTCCCACTGCTGGGAAAGGCCCACCCTTGCTTCTTTCCACTTTTCGCGGTCTGTTGCTTGTGCTGGCCAATCCTTGAAAGGATTTCACAACTAGGTAGGTATAGGTAAGTACTTGTTTTATCCATTATGATAGACATAACCTCCAAAACTTTTAATTGGAACTTACTAGAGAAGTAAAACCAAGACCATGTTGTTCAAGATTACAAACTCTATCCCAACATATTTTTTTCATTTACAGACGCTTAAAAAAAGAGTTTATTAAAGTTTGTATGGGAGTTCGCCAATGTCCTTTAGTTCTACAGAAACTTTGTTTCGATAGTTAACTAAAAATAACGGATAAATATTCTTAAATACATAGGGTACCTACTTATTATATTTACATAGAAAAATCAAGATCAGTCACCATAAAAAGATTTTTTTTCTAAATTGACCTGACGATGAATTATTAAATACGGGACATCAAAAAGACGACTTAACACACCTCATCAAGCGACTGGGGTCACAGAATAAGTAATCTGGGGTGTAAAAAAGACTTAAATGTATTATATCTACGCCAGAAAATTGAGTCTCTTTTTAAGTCCTAAGTCTTAGAGTCTATTACGCGATGTTACAAGTAATATTTAGTGATAAATTGAGAAGTGTGTAACAGAAAAGTGGAGAATCGTATCTTTCGAAATCTTATTATCGTTAACACATTAAGGAAAAAACCATACTTACTTAAATTAAATTATTTTTATTCTTGGTAACTTGTTACAGTATTCTAGGACAGTCAACAACAGTCGCTGATAAGTTTCGTACTCTGTCAAAACAACTAAAGAATAAAGCAGACGCTATAGCTAGTAAGCTTGTCGTAAAGTTGTTATGACATGGTCCCTACTAAAGAGTTTAGTGATTTTTTTTGCTGACCATACTACCCTAAAGTAGGTTATCTTTACTCCTATTTACTTAATATTTCAGTTTATTAACCAATATCAGCATTATAACAGGTAACTGAATAAAGAACCTACCTAAGTGTAAGCTACCTTTCAGTACCTGCCTACCTTACCAGCCAGCGAATATACAGCGTAGTTACGATTTTATTAACTCCAAGATTACACAAAACATCGTACTCCTACTTAAAACTAAACAACACCCGAACCAATAAAGATTCTTCTTTAGCTGTCAAAAAATGGTAAGTGAGTATCGGCAAAACTTCAATCGAAAAGAACAAAACAAAGCTTTTAGATCCGCAACCCTTTCATTAGTCGAGAACAGCAAACGTCCAATTTGTTATTGTCTATTCGGATCCAATCAAGTTATTCGCAATGAAATTATATGGCAAATTGATTTAAGCTATGCACGTAGCTACGTATTAGGTGGGCACCTACGGAATTGCGTATTTAAATAAGTATCTATATATAAATACACATATGAGAGAGTTTGTAGAGGTTGGCAGCAGAGTTAGTTCGCCCGGTACTATGCGTGAGGTGGGCAGGGTGGTCAAGGGGGGCGGGTGGGCCCCCCACAACACCCTAAACGCGCCTGAGGGGCCTCGTCCAGAGAAAGTAAAACATCCTGGTATGAGGGAGGCTAGCATTGTCAAGTCGATGTATAAGTATATCTTTAAACTATATATCGGGCCCTATACTATACGTTGTGGAGTACTTATTTACATATATATGTATATAAGTTTATCCATTATGCAGACATAGCAAGTGGAGCAGGTTGCGAGAGGGACGCTCAAAATTTACTTACGCACCTATCGCTCGGTGTGTAATCGGAATTGTTCAAATTGATTCGTGTATCATTCAAGCGGTTGATTGCCGCGTTGTTGTCCAGAGGGCTAATTGTCTAACTTAAACACCTATCACAATACCTTTCAAGTACCTACAAGTACATTGCTTCGATAGTTAACATTTTTTTTCATAATAACTAACGAAGCAATAGGAATTGCAATTACACAATGAAGCAGGTCGGACGCTTAGTTGGTGTCTGACGTACACATGTTTATATTATTTTTTTGACGAAACAGCACTTTGCTGCATCGTACCTGATGGGAAGCTATGGTGAGCATCCTAAATAACTGAGAAACATGTGGGCGGATACATGGCGAGTCCTAGTACCATGTCGACTGTAATCGAAGCGGAGGAGTTGAATTTGTACCTGTTGGAAGGTAAAACGACCGAATCTTACGGGCAATAACATATTTTTAAATACATTTGCCTTCAACGATTACGGTGGTGCAACAGTAACTGGTCATGACTTAGAAAAACAAACAAAAAATAGGTAAGTATCCTAGGAAAAAAACAAAAACTAAAAGTTTACACGGTTTTTTATATCCTTCGGTACTGGTAAAGAACAAAATTGTGACAGAAGAAAAACGTGAAGTATGAAATTAACTACATAATTTTAACATTCAGCTCTTACTGAAACTGACAAACGCTTTAGGAGTGCGAGTTTTATTTACTATTCTATTACGTAAACGAAAACGCGAACACACATAATTACAGCAGCGCCCCCTGCTACCAACGAGGTGAGTTACAAATTGTGCCATAGACTTTCTCGCTTTCCTTAACGTGATCGAAAGATGAGTAATTTTCGCATTAGACACCTAGTAAAGTGTGACGGAAATATCGTAACGTTACACAATAAGTGTTGAATGTTTTCTGCGGGTTAATGAGATTTAATTGCGACGGCGCGGCCGAACGGCGACCTGACCCGGAAGCCACAGTGTAAGTTGCAATCAGAAAACTCAGATAAACCCCGCGAGTTGAACCTTTTTTGTCAACTCTATGTTGTTTGGTACCTACATTTTTTTAAAAATCATAATATTTTTTTCACACCACCTGCTCGACAATGTCAAATTATGCTTGTTTGCCCGTGTTTCGGGTCTTGTAATCAAATATTTACAAATTATCTTAATAAAAAAAAACTATTGGATGAATAACGTTAAATCATAAACTACCATTTCCGACATATTATTTCATATTTTATTTTTACAACTGTCAAATAGCCAATTGTTCGAAAATCGAGCTAGCCACCACGAGTAGATTAAAAATAAAACAAAAATAGAACACAAATATAAAAGAGAAAATTGCTTTGGTATACTATTGCTTTTTATTGTCTCGTAGTCGTAGATGGTGTGAAAAGTAGAGTATTCTCCTCGGGGATAAAGGTGCCTTCTTCTTGGGCGACCTTGAATCCCACGCTGCACTCAGGATTCTTGTCTTAACTCCCTCGCTTTGCTCGGAAGTTAACTCTAAACTCCCTCGCTGCGCTCGGGAGTTAATTAACGCTAGAATCCTTCGTTTTGCTCGGGATTTAATACGGGGGCGCCCGCTACCTACGACACTACTTTATCCCCTTGGTGGATTTTTTAGGGTTCCGTACCAAAAGGGTATAACGGGTCCCTATTACTAAGACTCCACTGTCCGTCCGTCTGTCACCAGGCTTGTATCTCATGAATCGTGATAGTTAGACAGTTGAAATGATGTTCCATATAATATGATGTATTTCTGTTGCCGCTGTAACAACAAATACTAAAAACAGAATAAAATAAATATTTAAGGCCTCCCATACAATAAACGTGATTTTTTTTCTGTTTTTTGCTCGATATTAATAACGGCAACAGGTAGACGTTTGAAATATAATGTTGTATCTTAGAATAATAACGCTATAGAAAGATAGTCTTCATACAAGCGCTCTGTCAAAAATGAAGCACTAAACCGATTCACACACGCGTGACGTGCGCGCATGGCCGTGATCTGCTGTCTCTTTCCAATTCTATGAATATGAAAGAGACAGCACTGCGGCAGCCGCTGCTACCGATGCTTTAACTTAGAGAATCACACTGCAGTACGTTTATATTTTGACCTAATTACTCCAAGATACTATGAAATACTGAAAGCTTACCTGTGAAAAGTGATGTTATTACACTTCTTTTGTTTTTCAGATGTGTTGTGACACAATTTAACTGCACAAACCGTCATTTTTTTTTTGTTTTCGCGAGACACGTTCGGCGCGCTGTGACATTGAACACTACGGAGCGGTCCGGCGTTTGGTGCCATTTCTGGCTCCAATTAATGTGCTTCAAAATAGGCGCGCGAACTTGGTTTCTATAGCGTTATTATTCTAAGTGTTGTATATATAGATATGGTACAGAACCCGTCGTGCGCCAGTCCGACTCGCACTTGGCCGTTGTATGTATCCTCTTTTTAATCTTTGGTTATACTCGTAGGTACTGGAAGCTCAGTTTTTCAATTATCTTTATTACAGTGAAGTGCTTGACATGTGCATACATAAGTACATAGAATGACGACTATGTCACCGAAGGGTTAGTCAGAGAATATCCAACGATAACCAATATAACCATAGGGACTCCTTTTGCTGTCCTCCTAGTGGAATATTCCACTTTTCACCAAATAGCGACTGCACATGTGCTCAGCGTGATAATAGGTAGTAAGCCCGTCGCCTCTCTATGCTGTTGGATGTATGTGTGCAGTCTTTAGTAGTTCGTCTTTAGTCCGTTAGTCGCCTTTTACGACATCCAAGGGAAGAGAGTGAGTGGTAGTATTCTTTCACCGCTTTGCGACACGGTCAAGGAACTGGATATCTTTTCCTAAACATGTGACCAAACCATAACTGTTGTCTTGGCAATAAGGTAAAAAGATAAGATGGCAGTGGCTAGTCAGGCTTACTTAAAAGTAAACAATTTCTATCAACCCGTAGTACAGTTGCAGTCAGATATTTTGTAGCAGACAAGGTGACCAAATACTTCTGTACAGTTTAAAATGTCAATAAGTTTCATACACTACAAGCTACTATTAATATCTGAACATTTATAAGGTACTTTATTAATATCTGAGCAAATGCTAGTCATTAATTTCTGAACACACAATTAACCAATAATATCTGAACGCAGATAAACATTGGGCTTAAAATATATATTGCATTTCTAATGAAATCAATCATTCTTAATACATTTTTATTCAAAACAACATAAATAAAATATTAGTATTTTGTGTAACCTCCTTCTGCATTGAATACATCTTGTAACCGTTTCCGCATTGAACCAACTACCTTCTCACAAAAATTTCGTCCTCTGAAAGATTCCCAAACATTAAGTACGTTATGAGTGTTCAGATATTATTGGTCTGTTGTGTGTTTAGAAACTATTGACTGATTTTATGAAGTAATGAATGTTGAGATATTAATGGTAACTTGTAGTGTATGGAACTTATTCACATTTTAAAATGTTCAAAAGTACTTGGTTACCTTGTCTGCTACAAAGTATCTGATGGCGACCGTACCTATACTCGTAATTGGAGGTTATCTGTCTATTAACCAAACCGAGTATCTACTTAACATCCCCGCTGGGAATCGAATCCTTTCTCTGGGTATGAGATTAGGGGTTTAGTTAGACAGATACGCTGGCAATAAGATATCATCTGCAGGTGAAGAAGAGCAGCAAAAAAAATCGAGCTACTGAACTGATTGTATGCGCCCAGTAGACAATCAGGGTTGTCATTATTTAAACTCTATTCCAATAGCATTAGGTTGACATATTCTGTTCGTCTTGTAAAACGAACATGAATTTTTAAAAAGGCATTGTGAGTCGCGTGATTAAGATTTTAGACGTGAAAAACAAAAAAAAGTTAATAAAAATTTCAAGAGGCCTAAAGATTCGATTAAAAAGATGCCATGTGATTCGAAGAAACTCAACAGACGGTCACACACGAAAGAACAGCTAAGCACGAGCAATCCAAATGTATGTATGAGACAGTCCGAAACTTAGACCGGTTGTTCAGAACTTTACCTAAAAACGTTGGCGTTAAAGTCAGTAAAACTGCAGATCAAAAAACCTTATTTCTTAGTTTATACAAAGCAAAATCAAACCTGGTCATGCCTCATCCCATTATATGGTTTTAAATGGTGCTTAGCTAGGTTAGAAAAACTAAGAACAAAATGCTTTCGCACAAAAATGCCGCATCGAAATCGGTTCGTCCGTTTACTAGCTACGATGCAGATAGCAGACAATGACTTCAAACACCCCTTTTTTCCGTCGGGGGTTAAAAATGAGACACGAGCTATTACGTAAGCAGCGAAAGGGTCAAACGCAGCGCCAATGTTAGGACTGGGGTTTGCGCAAAGATTTTGTATAGATGGCGCTTTCAGCGATGGTCCTTGTTAGCATTTAGACGTTCTGATTCATCGTATTTATTTTGGAATTACACTAATAAAATTGTATCTACGTGGTTAAGTTTAAATGATAAATTGCATGTAATAGCAGGGAACCCATCACTTTATCGCAGTTAATTACATCAAAAATCATTTACAATTTAAGGGGATCCTGCACGAAATTGTAAAAATTTACATATTTTTAAGTTACTTGTACTATGCGCTGAATTAGTTAAATACATTAAAAGAACTTACGTAAGTTATCCTGATCATTGCACAAGGTCGTGGCCTTGTTGAAATTTAAAACAAATTCTTTAAACCATAACAAACAATACATAAATCTATTAACTCCTAAAACATTTTTTTTCGACATCATTCTTAATTTTACGCATGAAACAATAATTCGGGTTTGACGCAGTTTGTCCCATTCGCATTTCGTCACGATTTCAGAAAAGGTCCCATTCGCATTCTGTCCCATTCGCATTTGGTCTCTTTCGCGTTCTTTTTAAATTAAAATTAAATCATATAAAAAAAATTAAGAATGAATGAATTTTTTTACATCTGTAGAAAGAAACATATTACATTATTGCAGAGTTATTAAATTACGATTCAATTTTTAAGTAGATTTTTTTATGTTTTGCATGATTAATATGCTTTTATTTTAAAAATTACGTTTGTTATTTCAAAATCAACGTTCTCACAAAATCAACATGACAATATTTCACATTACAATCAAATACGTCCTACTATACAAAAAAGAAGTGAAGAATTAATGATTATTTTGACAACTGAAGAAAAATATTTTTTTTTTCATAAATTGCTGCAGATTTATTGAATTACGGTTCAGTTGTGTTAGAAGTTTATTATATTTGTTATCGATACTAATATCCTTATATTTTCTGTTGCGTCTGTCATTTCCATTTGCATTTCCCAATGATTTGCTTCCTTTTTCAGTTTGTAAATTTGTATTTATTCATACAAAATTGGTTTTTTTTTCTATCAAGTTTTTCGACCCATGAAGTTATTCATCGTTGCTTTTGATGCTAAATCTTTTGTGAAACAATCTAAGAAAATAAAAAAACTGATACAATGTTTACTTTACTCAAATAAAAAAAAACTATTGGGAATAGACGCAACTGAAAATAAAGGAATATTAATCATACAAAATATAAAAAACATCTACTTAAAAACTGAATCGCAATTCAATAACTCTGCAATAATGTATGTTTCTTTCTACAGATGTAAAAATAATTATTCATTCTTTACTCTTTTTTGTATAATTTTATTTTAATTTTGAAATAATAAAGATTGTTATGTTGATTTTGTAAGATCGTTGATTTTTGAAAAAATACACGTTATTATCAAAAGCTGCATGTTTTTATTTTCAAACATACCACCATTATGAAAATATTAAACAACTTAATTTATCTGAGTGTGTAAGTGACCGTTTGCGAATGGGACCAAATGCGAATGGGACAAAATGCGAATGAGACCAAATGCGAATGGGACAGAATGCGAATGGGACCTTTTTTGAAATCGTGACGAAATGCGAATGGGACAAACTGCTTCAAACCCAATAAATTCTTACATGAAAATATTTGTATTGATATTCCGCAGGTCACCCCCAAAGTAAATTTTAATTTTTAAACCAAGCGCGTGATTTTATTGTACATTTCGCAGAATAAAAACATTTCTCTAATCAAATTACTAGGTCTGAAACTTCAAAGCAGAATTGTTCTAGTTTTAAATATCGATATAATTTGTTTTGCTTTGAAGTTCTTTACGAGACTTATGTCAGTTTTTGCGATCGCGCGGCACCCCCTTAATTCAACATTGAACAATTCAAGTCTTAAAATTGATTTCAAATATGGTCTTATAAAGTTAATATGTTGTGTTTTCGGTAAGGTTGTGCTACAAAAGTCAGTGTAGCCGCGGAGGGGCGAGGCGGCTCGCAAGCTGAGGAGTAGGTGGGTTTAACGCTCGCCGCCGTAGCTGACGTTGGTTGGGTGGCGGAGCCGGCCAGCAAGCCGAAGCTGCGTTGGTAAGCGAAAGCCATCTCCGACGATATACTCGTAGCTCGCGTGGGACCGCCGCCCCGCGCTGGAGACTCGCAGTGCCGCACGGTGGGACACGCTCCATACAAGGGCGGTCATAAATAGATTAAAGTCTTATTACGACCTGTTTATCTAAATAAATGTGTTATTTGGGTTTTTTATAAGTAAAATTAAAATACATGAATGAAAAATGATTTTATTTAAGTATATCTAAATTATTAATGTCAATTTTTTCCGTGTCATTTAGAGAGGTCAACAAAGTTTGTACGACATGTCGACACTTTTCAGTGTCATTACTTTTATTGGCAGTCAACCAAATTTCAAGAACACGTATCCTTAAAAATGAGCACAATATATGTGTATAAAGTACCTACCTAAAACAAACAACACAGTCAGAAACACAGAAACAAATTTCGTAGCGAATACTACAAGAAAATCTATCAACCGTAGCAGCCTTGACGTCAGCGCATAGGCAGATGGAGGCAGACAATTTTAACTTTTCCGAGTTTAAAAGTACATAGATTTTATTTGAGTATACCTCAAGAGTTGGAGTGCAAAGCAATGTATTAAAAAGTTCACTCAAACTTTAAACATGTAAAATGAAGACTAACATAAAGATCGCCTCGTAGCACACGCTTATAAAATAAAATATTCAGTAATATATAATAAAAAATCTGAAAATGATTATTTAGCAGAAAAACCACTCACAGCACGAATTAATCGAATAATTGTAACAAATAACTTCACGCGTTTGAACGACTTAGATAACACTGTTTACGTATTCCGATGCGCTTACTTTGAATGCACAAAAGATAATGAATATGCTTCCTAATTACTGACTCATTTGTAGTTAAAGAAGGTCGACTAACGTCAACTAGCCAGTGCAATGGTAAATAAAAATATGAAAAATTAGAGAGTACATTTTTACGATTTATGGCGAACGATTTAAGGAACGTGCGGCGGAGCCGTGGCAGAAATCATGCCTGCTGCATGCTGCGTGCTTGGATGATGCTGCATGATTGCTTGCTTGCATGCTGCATGATCGGTTGCATTTTGCATGCTTGCTTGCATACTGCATGCTGGGGGGTGCAGGGGGTTCGGGGCGCCTGAGGTCCCCCGCTATAAAGAAAAGCTAAATAAGCAATACTACAGTTCTGTTGGTTAGGTTAGACTTGTGACAAATAAAGGAGAGGGCCGCAGGCCCCCCGACCTCCCCCGTGCTGGGGTGCTGTTGTTGTGCTGGTGTTTCGTTTGCGATCCCCGGCATAGGCTCGCGTGTGACAAATTGGAAGGTGCTGGATCAGGTGACCCTTAGCGACCATCTATAGTGTCCTTTGGGATATCCGGCCATCCAATAGCTGGCCTTACCCCACAACAGGGAGTCCGAACTGCGCGGTTTAAGCGCTGGGCGCTAACGCACTTCGACAGAAGCGCTGCGACCGAGGCCGCGATGATTGAAGGCTGGTTACCGCCCTAGCCCGCTAATATGGACATCGACCAGTGGGCGGTCGATTTCCGAAGGTCGATAACGAAGATCTGCGACGCCTCTATGCCCCGGGTAGGAGATCGTCCGCAACAGCGAGCAGTCTACTTGTGGTCAACGAAGATAGCCAACCTTTGCGCTGCTTGCATCCAGAAGAACCTTGGGCTTGTGCTTGACTGCGGCTCGGGTTGGGAGAGTCAAATTCAAAATATCAGTCGGAAAGTTCATGGGACACTTGGCGCACTTTACAAACTAAGAAGCTTTATACTGTCCAGCACCAGATTACTACTCCGCGACCAAGGTGGACACTTGGAAGTTGACTTTAGAGTTGACGACCCGAGCAGTGGCAACGGCGAGTTGTGCCCTTCGTGCAACGAGAAGTGAGCGAACTCGACAGCTTCGGTTACCTATCTGGAAAATAGGCAGTGAACTACACGTGTTCACGGGGAAACTCTCCTGAAACACTAGTCTTATGAGTACCGAGCGAATGAAGAGCATGCTTCGGCGGGCACTGATTCGGCGTCAAGACCTAACGCAAATGGTCTCCTGCGCGAGTTGATTTACTGGCGCTGGGACGTCTGGTACTTCTTGCATAACCTAACGGTTGGTCTCGAGGTGCCTGTACAAATAAAACAGTGATGTAAGAACAAGGAGAGGGGATGTCCAGCACCAGAGTTTTGCTCATACGTGCTCTTGTTTATCCGCTTTTTGATTATACTGATGTTTGTTTATCCGAAATTAATCAAATTTCTCAATAAATTGGATCGTCTTCTCAACTGTACCATACGCTTCGTCTTCGGTCTATGCAAGTAAGACCACATCTCTGACTTTCGAACAACTTAAGTAGCTATCGTGAGCGTATGAGCTTAAGTTTGGTTTGCTTCCTTTTTAATATTCTTTTTGATCCACGCGTTCCGAATTATCTTAAATCTCGTTTTAAATTCTTAGGTGCTTTTCACCAATGCCATCTTCGCTCCAGCAATAATCTGGCCCTCGAAACTCCTTCTTATAAGTCTAATTTTGTTTCTCACTCATTCACTGTTACTGCTATTGGACTCTGGAATGCACTGCCTTTTGACGTCAGAGATGCTTCCAACAGGGTTGCCTTTAAGAGTTCAGCACTGGAGCACTTTCTCAAATCTGTCCAGTAGTCTTAAACTGACAATACATTTCACTTAGGTTTATATATGCTATATTATATTTTTATATAGTATAGTATGTGTATTGTTATTAATATTTGGTGTATAATTTATGTATGTAAATTTATGGTTTAGTCTCCAGATGTCACCGCCTGTAAAAAATTCTGTACATCTTCACTGGTTGACAGGTTGAGAATGCCTCATGGCATTAAGTCAGCCATTTGCTGTACTGTAGGCATAACAGTTTAAATAAATAAATTCACGCAAGGTGACTTTACCGTGCCGTAGAAGTAGGCACACGCAGGAGGAGGTAGGGGAGCTATATAGCGGCCTAATTCTGGCCTGATGCAACCTCAAAGTTGTGGTACTAAGAGCGAATAAGTCGGCATGGGAGGAGTTCCTGGCTGACTTCGAGAGACCCGTGGGGGCGCCCCTATCGCTCGGTACGTAATCGGATGCGAAATTCAGCGCCTCCCACCGAATCGTTCCAGCCGGAGTTCCTGACTCAGGTTGTGGACGTTCTGTTCCCAAATCGGGTGTTTGAGGTGGCGCCTTTCGTTGCTTCCGAGCACGATCCGGAGATGGACTAGCAATCCATCCCACGGGTGACCGATGGCGAGATGAAGAACGCCATTGACCGCCTCCGCCTTGAAACGAAGCCTCCGGGCCCGGATGGAGTACACGGGAGATTTCTGGCTCTTGCCTTTGGCCACATCGGACCCTAATTGATGGAGTTGTTGGACGCCTGCCTACAGTAAAAGAGGTTTCCGCTGATTATACTATATTTGTACTATACTATATTTGTTATACCGCCTCTGTGGTCTAGTGGCTAAGTCACCGGTTTCAGACCCAGTTTGGTTGGTGGTAGGGCTGTTAAGTCCGCCTGGCTAGCTACCATCATCTTATCTAAGTCTGTTGCCATAATAACGATGATTATAGCATTGTTGTGTTTCGACAGTTTGAGATAAGATAGCCAGTTCCTCAGTGGTTGAGGATTCCGGGTGAAGCGCGCTTCCACCTTCGGCCTTATCGTCACTTACCATACCATTAGCGCTTCGCCTTCATCTTACCACAGGTGAGATGAAGGCCAAGCGCTTACCCGTCGTAGAATAAAAAAATATTTAGAAGGAGGGCAGACTATGCCTCCTGAAAAAGGAAGGGCGATAGCCTGACTTTCCATCGGCTTTTCGCCAAATCGTCTTGCTTGACGAGGCAGGCAAATTTTTTGAGAGGGTTATTGCGTCCCGCATCGTCAAGCACCTGGGCAGCGCCCTGACTTGGAAGACACGCAGTTTGGCTTCCGACGTGGAAAGTCCACAGTGGATGTCATTATGTAGGCAAAGAGAGCCACGGAAGAGGCCGTTGGAAGAGGAGACCTCTCTCCTCACCCTCGTGTTAGCGATATCTCTCGATATTGCTAACGCATTCAAAAGGGGAGGGCCCCTTCAGTGCAATAACGGAGGCCCTAAAATACCACAGGGGGCCGTAGTACCTCAAGAGAGTGCTCACGGCCTATTTCAACGATTGGTACTTTTTCTTCCTAGAGCCAGGAGGTGCTCAAATTCGTGCGCATAGTATGGTGTGCGGCGTACCGCAGGGTTTAGTCCTTGGGCCACTGCTATGAAACTTGGGATACAACTGGGTCCTGAGGAGGAATCTTCTCCCTGGGATGAGTGTCATCTGTTATGCAGATGACACTTGTCACGGCAAGGGGCTGTGACTTGTGACTACCAGGATGCGTCTCGAAGGGCGGCTGCGGCCGCAACTTTGACGGTGACAAGGACCAGGACAAGGATCAGGATCAGGCTGTTGGGTTTGGAGGTGGCTCGGCCGAAAACCGAGGCCATCCTCTTCCATGGTCGTCAGGGTAGACCCCCTAGTAATGTCCATCTTCGGGTGGACGGTGTCCCCATCGGGGTCGGGTCCTAGATTAAGTATTTGGGCTTCACCATGGACAGCCGATTGAAGTTTGAGGCACACTTTTCCAGTCTTGCTCAAAGGGTGGTTGGAGCGGCGATGGCATTAGTAAGACTTCTACCCAATGTGGGTGGACCGGAGACAGTTGCCGCAGGCTTTACGCCGGCATGCTAAAAAGTATGGCCCTTTATGGCCCCGGTTTGGTTGGACGCCCTATCTCGGAAAAAAGTCGCCTACCTGCGTAGACCGCAGAGGACAGCGGCTATCCGAGCCTTCCGGGGATCCGAACGGTCATTTGTGGTTGCCACAGCCATAGCAGGCATGCATGGTGATAAGCGAGGTCTTCGAGTTCCGCGCGGAGTAGAGAGCCAGGGGAGAGAGTCCCGCATTAGCGAAAATTGAGGGGGCGAAGCGCAAGGCCTACGACATGACGGTGTGGCAATGAGAGGAGATACTTGACAACCCCTGAAGCCGGCGCCCGCATGATCAGGGCCCTGCGCCCAGTTCTCCAGAGGTGGCTGGATAGCCCCATGGGGGGATGTTCTATCATCTGACACAGATACTTACCGAACATGGGTGTTTTGGTAAGTATCTGCATCAGATTGGAAGAGAGGAGACCCCGGTCTGCCACCATTGTGGGGACGAGGAGGACACCGCACAACATACCCTCGAGGTGTGCAGTGCCTTCACGTCATGCCAGTCGTGGTCGCAGCGATAGTGGACCGGGAGGAAAACTGAGCAGCGGTGGCGTGCTTTGCCGCGGAATGCATGAGCCTCAAGAAGGAGGCTGAACACGTCCGGGAGTAGTCAGCCAACGCTGCGCCTGCCAGGACAAGGAGAGCATCCCTGCTCTCCTTGTCGGCGATAGAGGCATGCCGACCTCAAACCGTAAGGTTATGCCGGGTCATTGGCATAAGTCAGATTCTGCCCTGGCGCGCCACGACGGTCCCTTGATTTGTAAAGTAAAAATTAAGTTTAGTTAGTACGTGTATAAATAGTAGTTGTAGGATCTTGTTTATATGTGTGTGTGTTAGTTGGTAAGATTTGAGGAGAACGTCTCTCCAAGAGGGAAACTATAGATGGTGATGGATCCTGGCATAGGTATTTTAATATACCACCCCAAGCGCCCAGGGGTCTGATAGACAACGCTGTTGTGTGGTCCTGTCCTTGTACTTGTCTTTTGTCTTTGATGGGGCTGAAAAGGTGACTCCACGTGAAAGCCATGAAGAGCAACGGGACTACTCACTTACTGTTCAGTGATATTGTGTTGTCTGGTTGATTCGGAGCGATCATGGAGAGTGCCGTACCAGATAGTTTGTAGGTAAATAAATAAATTAATTTTAGTCTAGTTAGTAATTTGGTACCCTAAGTGTAAATTAGTTGTGCTGTAAATAATTAGCTGTGTTAAGGTGTCTGTCGTGTCCGCATGCCCACAAAAGGTTGGACATGTGGTTTTTGTTGTGCTGTGCGCGTAGTCGCCCGTGTGTCGGCGCGTGGCCGTGATCGCGCAATCATTCAATACACTATTTGGATGGGTGCGCCTTAGTGGTTATAGGTTGACACACGGGCAACGGGGTGGCTCCGTGAGGTCAATTCCCCAGTGGATTAGGTCCTGTGACTGCCACTTCAGCCTTACGCTTTCGGAGTTTGGTCCCCCAGGGGTTAGTGGGTATTCCCCCGTCTCGCCTTCCTAGCCGGGGACTTCTTCTTGGCTGACTTGGGGCTTCTCTCCTTGTCAGTGGGTGTGGGAAGACGGACGGGCGAGCCCCACATAACCGTCAGGTCTCCCCAAGGCCGGGTAGTCATAATGGTTTCATCTGGGTAAAAAAAGGGGTTAGCATCAGCATGAGTACAGCCGAGGAAGTTCCCGGTTGACCACTTTCAGGCGATATTCGCTTGCACACGATCTACGCGCACGCTACTGCTATGCGATTCACTAAGCGACACATAGACGCTGCGCGCATGGCTGTGATCATAGATGTTACGGCCGTCACATCTTACGCTGTAGTCACGGCTGTGTTCCAAGTTGAGGCTGTTTTACTTACAGAATACCAATTTTATACCTACAAGAAATGTCAAAGAAGTGAAAAAGTAGCTGTTGCAGCCGCTGCTACCAATGCTTTAACGATGTTTGCGCTTAGAAGATCGCACTACTGTGTAGGGCACAAGCGAATTTCGCCGAAAAGTGAACCGACCGGGAACTTCCTCGCCTGTACGTACACGCCTTGCTAGTAGTAGAGAATCCGAGTACACAAGGACCTTCACCGAGCCGGTTAATGGATGAAAAGTATTTTATATCAAATTTAATGTGTTAAAAAATATATTGCGAGTGGGTTGGCTGAAAAATTTCAGTCCAGTATATGAATAATTAAATATTAAAAAAATTTTTTTTTAAACATTTCACTTGATTGGATAATAGATAAATTACATAGGTACCAATCGAAAGTATGAAGCCTATAGAATATGCAAACGTTAGGTTGACTATTTTTTTCCTGTCATAACATTGGGTAGGCAGGTGTAAACAGGTAAATAAGTCAATATTATTAATTTGCAACCGTCTGGTTAAATAAATAAAATTTATGTTTATATAAAGATAATCTCATTACAAACACACACACCAAACCAGTGCAATGTAAAAAAAAATTTTTTTTAATATGAAATTAATCATTAATGGTACTGGACTGAAATTTTTCAGCCAACCTACGCGCGATATATTTTTTAACATATTACATTCTATATAAAATACTTTTCATCCATTAACCTTCCCGGTGAAGGTCGTTCTATACTCGGATCTTAGACTATAGATTCTCCAGGGACTTCGGGTAACAAGGGACCATCCATCGGCTTGCAACAATTGTACAAAACGTACTTTGTATTACAGAAGTTTTAAATAAATTTTTTATAAGTTTCACTAGGATTTTCGGTTTGTCAAAAATATTTTTTGTAAGTATACTAACTAAACGTATTTAAAAAAAATCAAATTTTGGTTATTCATTTTAGGTTACAATTAGAGCCTTTATAAAGGCACTACGCCTCTATACGGCGAAATACTTTACTATTGTACTGAGAAGATGTTCGATGAAAATATCAGTTATATCCTCCTTGGCCTATTTAAAAGTACATAGAGAAGACAGACTAGAAACTACTAACTAATACAGCTAGACTTTAGAGAAGTTTATCAAAACCAAACAAATTCTTTAACAATATTCAAATTAGGAATTAAGTTTTTCGGAATTTTTAGGGTGTTCTTTGAGTAACAGGGCTGGATTTTTAGTTCTAAGTAGATACATGAATGTGAAGAGTGTCTGTTCAGGTAACAAACAGCTGATAGAGGAGGATAGCAGTAAAATACATTTTTCCCAGTTGAGTAAAATGGGACTAGGGCATGAGAAAGAAGAAGAAGCGATGCCAATAATCGATACGAAGAAAAGATACCAAGAACAGATTAAAACTATAGTATCGTGTCTAAACAGACTAATTTTGTAAGTAAGTACACATTTACTTACTACTTGACGTATCGGCCGCGATGCTGCGGCAGTGATCACATGCGAACATAGGTACAGCAAGACTAAAATTAGATACCGAGAACACATACCAAGAACATATAACAAGAAAAGATACTTACCAAGAAGATATACCAAGAACAGACACCAAGAAGAGATACCAAAAAGCAATATCAGGAAGAAAAGATACCAAAACAGAAGGGAAAAAAAAGATACCAATGAGTTAGTGTATTAACATCTGCAGACCTCGTGCTCGTTGGTAAGTACACTGGCGACCGGGCTGGTTGGCTGATGGAGAAGAACAAGTGCATAAAGAAGTTAATGTTGATGATGATGATGATGATGATGATAAGAAAATTTCATTAAGTTCGGCCGAGATGTTGATAGGGGTGAGCGCGGCACCGCATGTAAATGCTCAGCGTCGGCGCGGGGTGGAGTGGAAAATATATATCAAGCGAAAAGTCCACTACACGAGGGGGGAGGACGTGCATTCGTCCCAAACGGCTTTCCCCCGGCCCACTGCCGGGTGCTCAGGCGTGGCGTGACCTCGTGGACACGTCGAAGGTTGCGGGTTCGATTGCCGGTTTGCGGTGAACTACCGAAAATTTGTAAAAATAGTTTCGTAAAAGGCATCTAACGGACTAAAGACTGCACATACTTTCAATAGCATATAGCGGTGATTGGCTCACTACCTGTCACGCTGAGCTCATGTGCAGTCGCTATTTAGTGAAAAGTGGACTACGGCAGAGGACTGCTTAACCTCTCAGTCTTGGTTTTTTTTGACAGTTTTTGACACTAAATTTGACAGAATCGAGCATAGACTATGCGATATTTTGCGATAACAATACATAAGATGAACCACAGAACCGAAATAACCAAACTTGTTTATACTAAAGTAGTCTGTAAGTCTATGAAAACACGGTACAAAGTCAAGTGTGTTTTTGTAGGTGCGGTCTCATGCGACCGCTTGGGGTTTGAGGGGTTTGCGTTCTTCATTGCCTAGTCCCTGACTAACCCTTCGGGGATAAAATTCGTGCTTAATTATGTATGTATGTACTTTTTTTTACAACATTTTTAGTGGGGTATGGTGGGTGGAAGAACGTCGTTTGTGATGGCTAGTGACACAGCTTTGAAGCTGTTTTGTTTTCGTGTTTAGATGTTACCATTGCGGTTTAAAAAGAACATTAACATGGTATTATTATATTAAGTACATATCGTATACTACATATATATTACTCAAACAAAATTGTGTGTGTTACGTCTTTTGTGCAGACTAATTTACTTATATTATTATATAAAAGTTAAGGTTTATAAAAAAGTTACTTTTGAATTTTGTAAATTTAATTACAAAATTACATTCTCTGTGATCTAGTTGACAAATCACGGTCCCGGGTTTGATTCCCAGCGTACGTATAATTATTGTATCTACTCGGTTTAGGTGGTGGTAGTTATGGTTTGTTTTAAGTCCGCCTGGCCAGCTACCACAATTTGATCTAAGTTGGTCGAAGAAACATAGTTAGTTTTTAATAAGGTACAATAAATAAACTTTGAGGGTCTCAGTGCCCCTTCGGAACCCCAAAGGGCGGCAAATACTTGAATTAATTAGTTCGCATGTATAATTATTAACATAATTCTTAAGTCATTTGTATATACTAACAATAATAAGGAAAATCTGTCTTCTCTCTTCGGTCGTTCCCTCATGACTGAGGATCGTGATCATCACGGCAGCACTTTGGATTGGACGAACTATCTCCATGGGGTCCGGTCTGTGGCCATCCTCACCGCGGCGTAGAAGCGGGACGTTGGTGTTTCCTTCAGTTGGTCAGACCATCTGGTCGGGGACCGGCCTCGTGAACGTTTTCCTTCCACGTTTCCCACCACAATGATCTTTTCTAAGCTACTGTCGCCACGTCTGGCGATATGGCCAAAATAGCCCAGTATGCGACGATGAAATAAGGTAGACAATCTGTCCTTAACGTTCAGTTGCGACAGAATTGAGATGTTAGTGCGTTTGGCTGTCCACGGTATTCGCAGCATTCTTCACCAGCACCACATCTCGATAGCGTCTATTCTCTGTCTTTCTCGAGCCAGAATAGTCCATGTCTCCACTCCGTAGAGGAAAATAGGGAAGACCAGTGACCTAACGAGACGCATCTTGGTGTTGTTTGTGATGCCTCGGTTTCGCCAGATATTTTGGAGACGAGACATTGCGTCCTTTGAATTGAAGGAAAATAGCTTGAAATAAATAGATTTTTATTTTGCTTTTTATGGCTGCGTTTATTCGTTTTGAAGAAAAAATCCAGTGAAATTCTTAGCTCAGCTCGGTGTCGTGCGCGTCCGTGGGCTGCGGTAACCGTTTTCCTTTAGGCGGGCCCACAGACAATACATGTGGGCGGGCCAATCGTAAGCTAGCTCAGTTACAAAAGAGACAGTCATTCAAAACCGACCAACTGGGCCAGTAATGAGACGAACTCTCTATTTGCTATTCTTCACTTGGGAAGCTCCAAAAAGCGGGTAGTGTGTAACAGTGCCTAGCTGATGAACCCCAAGAAAACATCACAAGAGACGGTTTGCCATTGCAAGGTTCAAAGTTAAACCGTACCGCATACATACATACTCGTATCTCAAAAGCAGTCCGTTGCCACAATCTACGTTTCATTAAACAACAACTACACATGTGCTCAGCTAGACAGGTGGTGAGCTCATCGCCGCTATATGCTGATGGATGTATGTGTAGTCTGGTTAGCCTTTTACCACACCCAAGGTAAGACATGAGCTGGTAGTATTCCATCACACAGCTTACTAACCCGTACTGGTGCCGTACTGTTGCCGTACTGGTGCCGTACTGGTGCCTTCACCAGTCTCAAAATCGCTGACATATCAGTTCGCTCGCTTCTAGACATACTCACTCTACGCGTCCATAAGGTTATCAAGAATAAACGTACTTTAGTAATGGTTTGTGTAAATGCTGAAATAAGTATATAGTACCGCTGTAAAGGCCGCAAACAACCCTTTACAAGCGCAGCACACGTGGCGCAGCTCCCGAAAGCGTCTTTCAGATGTAATTTCAGATTTGGCCGAGGACCCCAGGAGCTCTCGCGAAAAATAAATATGCTTAAACCCGCCTCCGCCCGTGCCAGTGGGAGAGGAAAAAAATATTTAAAATTAAGAAAATATTTGTTTTTCAGTTATGTAAACATCTCTAATTACGACCTGTTCAAATTATTATTTTTTCTGTGCACCGTGCGGAGCGGGCTCTAATTAACATCTATTACTAAAGGTATTTTCGGAACAGAGTAGTATCATTTGGCGAGGGCGCTGAGTACACTCAATTAAAGGGAGCCTCCCCGCGCGCCGCCGCTGCCCGTTTCTTAACTCTCTTTTAATGTCCATCTTTTTGATATTATTTATCGAGAAAACGTGGTGACATGAGTTTAAATGTAGGTACGTAGGTAGTTTAGTGCTTCCCTTTTTAAAGTGTCAAACTAGACACTTTTGAAAGTAGCGGCCCTCCCGCGACATCGTCTGCGTGAACACCCGTATCCCGTGACGAAATTTCAAAAATGTTCTTACACACGCACCACAAATTAGCCAAATAAGTTCTCAACTGATGCGCGAACATACATTCGTATTAATTGATTTTTCTAAAGTAGATTTAAATCAAGAAAACGTGGTGATAGTTTAAATGGAGGTACCTGCCTCGATTGAGGCACAATTAAGTGAAACTGAGAATGTATAGTGCTGCTTTTTTAATATACGAGTATCTTAAAATTTATGTTTATACTTTTACTGGTAAATCGAGAAAACGTGGTGACAGAGTTTAGATGTACATCTAGTACTTACCTACGTCGATCGAGGTACAATTTAAGTGAAGCTGAGTATTGACATGAGTTTCGTGCATCTATTACCTACGTCGATCGAAGTACAATTTAAGTGAAGCTGGGTGTTTAGTATTGACATGAGTTTAGATGTACATCTAGTACCTACGTCGATCGAGGTACAATTTAAGTGAAGCTAGGTGTTTAGTATCGACATGAGTTTAGTTGTACATCTAGTACCTGCGTCGATCGAGGTACAATTTAAGTGAAGCTGGGTGTTTAGTATTGACATGAGTTTAGATGTACATCTAGTACCTACGTCGATCGAGGTACAATTTAAGTGAAGCTGGGTGTTTAGTATCGACATGAGTTTAGATGTAAGTACATCTAGTACCTGCGTCGATCGAGGTACAATTTAAATGAAGCTAGGGGTCCAGTATTGACATGAGTTTAGATGTACATCGTACATCTATTACCTACGTCGATCGAGGTACAATTTAAGTGAAGCTGGAGGTTTAGTATTGACATGAGTTTAGATGTACATCTAGTACCTACGTCGATCGAGGTACAATTTAAGTAAAGCTGGTGGTTTAGTATTCCCATTTTATAGTGAGACACTTTTAGTGGAAATTTAATTTGAGGGAAAAGGTGACCTAAATTTAGATGAGTACCTGCGTCGATTGCGACAGAATTAATTAAAGCTGAGGGTGGTTGAGTGCTGCCTTTATGTTATAGTTTAAGATTATATTGAAATTTAAACAGTTATTTATAATTTTGTCTTTATTTTTAGACAAACTACTCCATTGTTGGTTAGTAGGAGTTTAAATTATAACTACATTAGTAATGTATCAAAATAACGTGATTTAAATCAAAAACCGAAATGCTCTGATTCTTTTTTTCATACGTGTTTTCTCTTGATGGTAGCTGGCAACCGTAACCTATAGAGACGTTATAACGCCATTGTATAATTCTGCCATATGAGTTTACCATTTGACGTCATTTTCGGCAATAAATGAATAAAGAAACTATGAACTCGGAATACGAATTATACTTAACAAACTTTATCTGCGTTTTATACTTGTAGTACATTTTCTTTGAGTTTTATTAATTCATGTATTTAAAGCATCCTGTTCTAATCTTTTACATGAAGAATAAATAGAAAAAGATAAGTACCTACATAATTTTTGCCAGACAGGAATTGAACCCGCACTTTTTAGTTAATCTAGGTCATGTAGATTAGGCTATCACTAGCCTAACAGCTGTCGTCGTAGTACCACGGTGAAAGGCAGATGACAAACCATGTAGTACAAGTTTTCCCGGATTTTCTAAAGGTTCCAATGTGCATATGGAAATCCTATCAACTATTTTACTGTATTAAAATTTTATCAAAAGAAAACATTAAAAAATTTACAATTTTTTTTAAACTTTTTAATATAAAGTAACGCAAAAAAAAGTTATTTAAATAGCAATCTTGATAAATTCTGGTCTAGTCTACACATCTTTCATTTATTCATCTTCAGCGGCAACTAAAAAGATGTTTAAGAGAAGAAAAACACTTAAAGTAAAGTAAAATCCCTTTGCTGGGAAAAAGACTCGTTTTTCAAATCAAGTCTTCGCTTCAATTAGCTTAATCACCACGCTTGCAAAACGCGAGTCCCAAACACACTTTGCCTGGGAGTTGAACCCGGGACTTCCGCTTTTCAGGCCGAGCGCTTACCCACTCGCCCAACGAGGTGTCCGGCGAGAAAAAAAGAAAACATCAAATTAGCAAAAAGAGACAAAAACGGCTTTAAAATTGTAAATAATGGTTAATTATCCGTACAAAAGTTGATAGACATCGCGAGTTGTTAGCAACTTTATTAACATTCTTAATCGCGCACGACGCACACCTACTTATGATAATAATTAGAGGCCAGTCCGGTCCGCCGCTGGCTCAGGCTGGGCCGCGTCCGGCGGGCGGTCCCTGGTCACCCGCTCGGAACGGGCCGACACCCCTACTACCCCCTTTAAAAGCCAGTGGCGAGTTTCAAGAGAAAGTGCCGCGTGTTCGCTCACATGCGTACAGACCCGGGTTATGTGGAGGCGGCTCCGCTGTATGCGTAAGTGCGTACACACAAGCCTTCCGACATACATTTGCATAGTGACATTGTACGACGGTAATAATGTATGTGACCACTCGGCTCGGCCTGCGGCGACATCTTTCAATAGCCGCCCGTCCCGCCCGCCCGCCGCCCCGCCCGCCGTAACTCCACTGCCGGTTTCTAATTAAAATACGCCCTATGTATAAAGACTTTAAATTACTTAACGCTGTTATGTTACTTCCATTTTCACCTATTGCCACACTGAAATATCTGATACGTGGCGTTCGTAATCAAAAAGGTTTTTAACATAGCTACGTAACGCTACATAAAGTTCTGGACGTAATTTCAATTCTTAACTGGCAAAACTTTAGTAACAGGACCTACATTAAAACTTGGGACACGTAGTTTATAATATCCGTTAAGGTATATGTGATTTTGATTTACATACGAGTAGGTAGGTAGGTACGAGAGGATTTCTTGAAGTTTCGTCGATATAAGGGAGGGCGGAGGGGGGAGCCGGGCGGCCGGCCGCGGTGTGTGTGTCTCGGACATGCACGCTACGCAGATTTCTCTAACGATTTTCCCGGAGTGTGAAATGTAAAATAAGGGGTTAGTCGAGGCTCAGCCCGCCCCCCCGCGCCCCCCGCGCCCCGCCAAATTGATGACCAGCCACCCTTCGGGAGATCTGCTCAAATTTAACACATATCGTATTTAAAAGTAGAACGCCTCGGAGCCTCGTACCCTGCTCATTAATATTCCCTTGAAAATTGTTCGCTTATTTTGCCATGGAGTTCTTCAACTTTACAATGTTTTATAATCATCCTGCTCGGCCGTCACGTTTTAGGTTTTTCATTGGGTTGTATTACTCGTTTCTCGTTGTTGTAATGTTTAAAATTCTGTAAACTTTCCACTAGATGTTTTTACCTGCCTCCATCATGCGGCATTCGGACCGGGATTATTAGTCTGATGTGGTTGTATAAGTTTCCAGTTTTTTACGCTCAATCACTGGAAACTGCATCCGAAAAAGTTAATAATTCTTATACACAACAGAGAATTGAACCCAAGAAAATCCATTAAAATAATCTAAATTAAAACTAATAAGATCACACTTTGCCGTGGAAGCCCGTGACAACAATAAAAAGAAAATCTACTATTCAAAGCTATTAGATAAGTTATTCTACATTTTAAAAATATAAATTATTATTTAATAGACTACATACTACAGAAAAAGGCTAAACAATGGTATTAAAGCGCAATTTCAAATAGCCGTAGGTAAGGATATTTATTCATGGAAAACATTTTTCTTTTCCTAACCTACAATTGTTAGTTCCAAACACAAACAGTGATCATTGTTTCGTTTAATTAACAAAAAGTCTTGTATCACGTAACGTTATCGCAACGCATCGTACAGCACGGACCGGTTCTACACCCCCGGGTAACAGTAAAGTGGTGTTTTTTTACCCCGCTGCATTCCTATGCACCCCTATCCGACCCCACAGTTGATGGTGATCCTGTATTTTGTGATCCAAATTTTTATCTCGGTGAAATGAAACGCGGCGCTGTTCGCTTGTTTTAAAGTTTTTTAATTAACTAAACTCTGTATACATAAGTGACCAGCTAAAATGTCTGTTACTTTTGAATTAAATATAGAACCGAGTTGTTGTTTTCTAAAAAAACCTCTTTTTCACCACTGTCTTGTAAAAGTTTGAGTACGACGTTGAACTATACGAGTGTTTGAGTTTATATTGGCATAGAAACTTTGATTACATATTTTTATACGTGATCGAAGCATAGAAACCAAAAAACTAATGCAACTTATGCTTATAACATGAGATAATATTGTGTGTTCATCTCTTTTTTACGAATGACTAGCGGCCGCTCGCGGTTTCACCCGCGTGGTTCCCGTTCCCGTGGGAATATCGGGATAAAAAGTATTCTATATATCCAGGTTATAAACTATCTGTATGCCGAATTTCATCCAACATCATTCAGTACTTTTTACGTGAATAATATTAGTAGAAAAGCAATGCATTTTTATAAAGTAGTACGATTAGGGTAGGTACTAGGTTCTGTCTATACACTTAAAATGTGGGGATGATTCATTCATTCATTTATGTATCTTAGAGCTTTCATTAAAAAGAGCCTGCTTTAAGAATTTTCAAAGTTAATTTTGTACATTTTAACTATGTATATAAATTTTGAATATTACCTAAAAGTGAGCGACACACTTTCGCACGAAGTTTGCAAAGTAATACATTTTAAATAATTGTTAGACTAGGTAGAACTTCAAGAAAAATATAAACAAACCATTGTTTTTATTTTGGTACAAACAATCGTTTTACAAAGTTATGCTTAGAGTATAAATTGAACATCGTAAGTAATAGAAAAGGAGTGCCAAAATTATGTACAATTATTATAAATAATTTATATACAATTATTAGATATAATTATATACAATTATATTGAAAAATCTAATATAGCTTAGGTACCCGCTACCTAGCTGATGCAAGTTGTCCTTTTTTGGGTTCCTTAGCCAAATGGCAAAAAACGAAACCCTTATGGATTCGTCATGTCTGTCTGTCCATCCGTATGTCACAGCCACTTTTTTCCGAAACTATAAGAACTATACTGTTGAAACTTGGTAAGTAGATATATTCTGTGAACCGCATTAAGATTTTTACACAAAAATAGAAAAAAAACTTATAAATTTTGGGGGTTCCAATACTTAGAACTGAAACTCAAAAATGTTTTTTTCATCAAACCCATACCAACACGTGTGGGGTTATCTATTGATAGGTCTTCAAAAATGATTACATTTTTTTCTAAACTGAATAGTTTGCGCGAGAGACACTTTTAAAGTGGTAAAATGTGTGTCCCCCTCCCCCCCCCTGAAATTTCTAAAATAAGAGAATGATAAAACTAAAAAAAATATATGATGTACATTAGCATGCAAACTTCCAGCGAAAATTGGTTTGAACGAGATCTAGTAAGTAGTATTTTTTAATACGTCATAAATTAATTATTTAATATAATACACTATTATTAAAACATCGATCAAAGTTACAACGAACTACAAGAACTTTTATATGATGTTACTGGCTGCTAACGGAACCCTTCATGGGCGAGTCCGACTCGCACTTTGCCGCTTTTTTATGTGCTATTTTCAGTATTCAAAGTATAGAATTGTTAAAACAATTAAAACATTCATTTTTGTTTGTTTTACGTTACGTTTAGTTACTTGTAACATTCAAGAGCTTAACTTGAGTGAAGTTACTTAGAATACTTATGATATTCTTATTGCATTAACAATGCTGTAGTCTTAGCAATAAGTACTGAAAATAGCACATGAAAAAGTAAAAAATCCTGGCTATGATTGCCGAGTGGTTGGACTCGGCATTGTATCACCACAGGTTGATTGATTTGCATGTGAAATGTGCATGCAAATCGATGATATCAATCGTATGAAAGTACCAATTTTAGTATGACTAACATTTAAGAACATTGTTAACCCTATGGGCAACTTTGTGAGAGAATAAATGATTAATAATAATAATAAGGGTTAGATACAGAGACTACTACTTGACACGACACGTTTTCTCAGGACTCCTGACTCAGGAGGTTCCTCACTCTGCGGCCCTAAACACTGATAGGTTGGGTCTTTCCCCGCTGTGTTGGTGGCAAACAAGGTTAAGTTATTTTTAAATGTTTGTTAAGTAAAGAATTTTAGCTTAACAATTAAAATTTAATAAACAGTATAACAACAATAACCTCGAAAATCAAAGTTACATCGCACACAAGTGCAACGCGAGAAATAAAAAAAAACACCATGCCATTCCCGATGGCGTCACTCGAAATTGCGAAACGAGTGACGCGGGCGCATCTTTGTCCCGCGCCTGTGTGAGTGCTGGAGATTTTTTTGACGACGAGCTAGCTATACCACGCTATACGCGCGGCGTTTCCGAGAATCGCTCTAAGCAGTCGGTGTGTGCGTGTGACTCGATCTTTACACCTGTTAAACGTTCGCCTGTGTGCTTCTTTCTCCGGCGAGGGTGGATGCGATGTTGCTAGATGCATTTTTTTCAATGCACTCCGGCGTAGATTTGACAACGTCGCGAGATTTGGACAGTTCGCTAGGCTGCTAGCAGTTGCACTGCGAGCGGAGCACGTATACTTCGGGAATCTGTGGCATGCTCTCGGTTTAGTTTTCGACCGGTTTTTTTTAGGAAAAAAAGACAATGTAGAGGTTTAATTTATTGTAAGTGAGGGAAGCCACGAATTGATCGGAGCTTAGCAACGTTCATTTCAAAGTGGGTAGTGTTGAAGTATGCTTTTTTCTTGTGGTATTTTTTTCCAGGTTATTGTAGGTACACACCATTACATAAGCTTTACTATCACTTAATATCTATTCGGCTGACGATAACACCTAAATATTTGCAGAATTTATAAATACGGTAGGTAAGCTAATTCTTAAACATAAGTAATTTAATATTTTCGACATTTTATTTCAACGTTTCGTTTTCTTTGAGCGTTTTTTAACGCAAATAATCAAATATTACGAATCTTTAAAGCAGTCTTATCTTAAGACTTTGAGCACCATCGGGGCCACCAGTCACCGGTGACCGACAAACAATTAAATTGGTCTGGTTTTGCGGCAGTCAAAGTGTCTGAATGTTTATAATAATGTAAAATATTTTCGCTCGATCTCTAAGGATATAAATTGTAAGAGGTTTGTTAAGACACTGTTGCTACAAAAACATAAAGTCAAAAGCGTTGAAAAAGTTCGTCGGTTTAACCAATACCTCGGTGACGGAGTGGTCAACGCAGCCGCCCGGATTGCCGAGGACGCGGGTTCGATTCCCGCTTGTGGTAGACATTTTTTCAAAGTTTCGTTATCTTTGATTTTCGACATATTCAATTAAGTAAAACATTTTATAATAATTAAAAACTGAGCTTATATAAAATTCTCGACTTATACTTATTCAAATGGTCTTTAGAACCCGTCTGGTAGCGTGACTTAGATGTAGGTCATTTGACTGAGAACCAGTAATATTATAGCAAAGAGTGTGTGGGTCGCCAGGGGTCATTGCAGACACTGCGGATGGCAGACAACACAAACTGTTATTAGTAATCGCCAAATAATAACAGGTCTGCCATAATAATCAACTAAAAACGGGAGCGTTCATAGAATTAGCTAGCAATGTGACCTAAGGCACAGTCAACTTAACGTCAGTATAACCGTTGTTTACTTTTTATGTTAGCAAGCGGTGTTGGATGACAAACCTTTACTGGTATTTGTATGTATAATGCAAATTTTGAACTGGAGACATGAAAGTTTGTATACTATATACTAATCTATATAAATCCGAAGCTATTTATTGTAATTGTTCTTAGTTTTCATTTGCATTTATTTTATGCAATTAATATATTTTTTTTTCCTCTTGGACAGAAATCACACAATACACATAAAACCATAAGAGAATGCCGAACTGCAGGTCACTTACAATTACAATGTATCGAGTGCCTTAATATGTGATTTGTCTTGTTGTTTTCATATTATTTAACAACACTATTTCTTTCATCCTGGGAGTAAAATTGATATTCATTATTTAATTATCTGAATTCTAACATCCGTTTCTCATATTAATTACAAGAACAAACAAAGATGTCAGTCATCTGTCAGTTCGCTTTGTACCTTGCTTTAAATACTGTTAAGTTTTATTCCGCATTAACTTAGTTAGGATAAAATTACGAATGAATTAGGGTTCTTTAAATTTAGACGGTTGATATCACCCTGCAGTGGTGGTAAAATAAATCGTCCGTTCGCACTACGGCAGTACGCTGCTGCTCCGACTCAGTTGCAGTAAGTGCGACAAAGTAGAAAAGCCCTTTTCCCATGATTTCATGATTCACCATTCAAGTTGATACATCGATATTATTATGAATACAATGAACAGGAAAAAAATTAAAGCACAATTTAACAACTTATAAAGAAAAAATAAGTAATCATAAAAATAAAGAGAACTACTTACTTACAAATAAAAGATGTCGTTCGTATGTAGGCAAAAAAATCATTATTCGAAAACCTGGGAGACAGAATGAAAACAGTTTTTTAATTATGATACTAGAGTACCTTTTAAATAAGTAATATAAAACAATAACTTTAAAGGGACAACAATTTTGCAGAGGGACCCAAGTTCCCCATCAAAATGGGCAATCTCCTTTACAATTTTTATGTACATTTTCATTATAAATAAGATGTTTTTATTTCTCACAATATTTTCCAAAGTACACAGTCAATATTTTACTAAGTAAAAACTAACTGTAGTAGATAGTATTTGATAGTCGTATCTAACAAAACATAAAATCTAAAAAGTAATTTAATGTGGCTTTTAAAGGCATCTTAATGCATTACTTATACAAAATTAAATAATATGTTAAGTAAAATATCCTTTTATGACATTGAGGGTTTAAAGGAGATGGCTTAAATCCCTTATAAATAAAAAACCCAGGCCCGGCCCACAATTTGTGTATCTCACATTTTAAATTATATTTTAAAATAATATTATTAACCATCACTTAATCTGTGGCAAACATATTTTTTTGCTCTAAACTCTAAACGTTTTGTAAGTAAGAGTTAAAATCTCTTATTGATAAAAATACTTGACAGTATTTATTATTACAATTATTGTGTAATCGCAGTAATCGCAATTGCGTTCAAGATTATATTTAAACCTGGTTAACAATAAAAACAAATAAAGCAATGTTACTTACTTTACTTTATGAAAATGTGATTGTATTTAATAAATAAATAATTAAGCGTTTATTCTCTTCACTATCGGTAGCTACAAGAGTTTTGCATACATGATCTAAATTATATAACTATAGTATACATAGCAAAAATGTAAAACATGTGAACTAAAATCACGGGCAGTCAGGGCAGTACTGATTTTCAGTCACACCATTTCTCTGATGATGTTTTTATTTTGATAGTACCTACATGTTTTAATTAATATCCTGTAATTATGCTTATATTTGATTTCGTATCTTGTATGTAAACAATTAAAGAATCTTTAAAAACGTTCTGTGGTCTTTTTAGTCTTTTTAGGTATTTTAACCGACTCTGTGGCCTAATGGCTAAGCCACGGGTCTCAGACCCAGAGGTCCCGGGTTCGATTCCCAGCAGCGCGGGGGGTACATCTTTGTGTGCTCAGTTTGGTTGGTGGTAGAGCTGTTAAGTCCGCCTGGCTAGCTACCACCATCTTATTTAAGTCTGTCGCTATAACAACGATGTTTATAGCATTTTTGTGTTTCGACAATAGAGATAAGATCCTCAGTGTTGAGGATTCCGTTGAAGCGCGCTTCCACCTTCGGCCTTATCGTCACTTATCATCAGATAAGATAAAGGCCAAGCGCTTACCCGTTGTAGAATAAAAAAATATATAGAATAATACATATTTTGGGGAGATAAATGCGTTTTAATAAATACGCCCACAAAACTTCCTAAACCATCCAATGGAGTAGTAGTAGGTTAGAGCGTTAGTTTTATCTTCCCTTCTATGATCTGAGGTATTATCTATTATCTAAAATCTGTGATGCTAAAGTATTGCCTACTGGTACGCTTAGGTTTTTTTTAGGGTCATGGCCTTTAAATGAATAAGTCACTATAATACTATAAAATATAAAGTACAGTCGTAATTTGTTGAAACGTGGACTATGAATCTTGACGGGAGTTTAACTGATCTATACATTTAAAAATAAACACTAAACAATAAAAATGTCAATAAAATTAATAAATGTGCTCTGAAGTATTTTTAATTTCTTGAATAAACTTCAAAATAACGTCATAAATTACGTATTAAATTAAAATTTTAAATGCTTAAAAGTTTGATAACGGGATGAAATCTTACTAGTTTTGACCAATCGGGTCAGACACATCACTATTAAAGTTATGGAGGATTAAATGTTTTAAACCATTTATCTTTACTGTAACAAAAACACCTTCTTATCAAAGCGTAAAATTATTAATTAGTGCTGATTAAAATATTAAATATTTTACTTTCACATTTAATTTGTATATAATTAGTACCATTACCAGCATTAGGTGAGTCGTGAAAGAGATAGATATAGATAGAAGGCGTCCCCTGTTTAGCAGTGGGACAGCGACAGCGAGAGGTTGTGAATTGTCGCTGCTGTAGCAAAATGATCAGATATCCTACTGATAAAAAAAAATAAACCACGTAACTTAACTTCTTAAAAAAGTACCTAGTCTTAAAACTACTGCTCCTACTGATAATCTTTAAACTGTGAATAAAAACTATTTCTTCTAATTATAGTCTGGCTAACGGAAGCTGGACCTCGTAGTTATTTGATTGGCAACACTTTGTCTCTATGTGTGTCTATCTGAGGTGTCATGTCGTATGTCAAATTGAAATTTTTCAGAGAAAATTCCAGCTGTGTGGAGTGACCCTGTGTTACCCAGTCATGATTTTTTTTAATTTACCGCGATTTTCCTGGTTCAGCTTTCGTTAGCCAGACTCTAGTTAAGAACGTCTTAACTTAACTTAACTTTGTAAATAACGTCAAAAATTACGTAATAAATAAAAATTTTAGTAAGTAATTATTAAATAATATATTATATTTAAATGCTAAAAATTTTGCTAGCGGGATGCAATCTTACTAGTTTTAACCAATCGTGTCAGACACATCACCATTAAAGTTATGGTGGATACAATGTTTTAAATCTTTTAATTATACTTACTTAATCCTTTAATGATTTAATGATCCTTTAATGATAATTACTTTAATTTATCTTTACTGTAATAAAAACACCTTCTTATCAAAGCGTACAATTATTAATTAGTGCTGATTAAAATATCAAATGTATTATTTTTCACATTTAATTTGTACATAATTATTACCATTACCAGCATTAGGTGAGTCGTGAAAGAGATAGATATAGAAAGATAGAAGGCGTCCCCTGTTTAGCAGTGGGACAACAAATTGACACTGCTATAGCAAAATGATCAGATATGGTACTGATAAAAAAATAAACCACGTAACTTAACTTCTTTAAAAAGTACCTAATCTTAAAACTACTACTCCTACTGATAATCTTTACACTGTGAATAAAAACTATTTCTTAAAATTAGTTAAGAACGTCTTAACGTAATTGACTGTTGTATTGTGGTTTATGAGAAACATAATTAAATGAATCGTTAACGTGGGATAATGCAGCTCAATACAGACGATGATGAAACGTGTGCGATGAAAAAATATAGGATTAGCTCAAAAGTTAATGCTACCTTCAGTTCTAAGAAAAAAACATAATTGCATGAGCATATAAAATAATCTGATATTAATGATTAAGTTTTTGTTTTCATGTTAGCGGATTCTTTTGAAGAATTAGTTTATAATGGAATTCAAGTACAAAAATATTCTACTACGAGTAATATTGGAAATGCCGACTTAACGATGTTTTATTGTTCTTTATTCACGTCGAAACGGCTTTATGGATTTGGATACAATTAGGCACATACATAACTTATGCATATCCTAGATTGACACAGGATAGAATAAGCCTTCTAGGACTTTACGAAACTTCCTTGACCCACAGACATCAAGTATACTTGATGTTTTCGATGAGTTTTGAATGGGTAATGTAAGTAGTTTTTTTAGTCCAAATTTGGGGGAACTTCAGATAAGTTGCAAAGTTGAGGATTTATAAACCGATGAACTGAAGTTAAATCAACTTTCGCATCGCCTGGTTCCTGGTCGGGTGACTAACCCATCGATCTCCATGATATATGGGCATGTAAATACATATGTATGTATATATTATACATACGTGTATAAATCAAGTCATCATTGCAATTAACGGGTAAGAAAAGAAACTGTTCTGAAAGAAAGTTGCTTATTGATTAAAATAACATAATCTATTTTGTAGAAAACCAGATATATTCTTAAATTTAACAGAATTTTTAAAAAGTTTTAGGAATTTCCCGTAAAATTTTAGATTCGAAATGTTTAGTTTAATCTAGACTAAGTAATTGCCTAGACAAGAGGCATGAACGTTTGTAGAAAATAACAATGATTATCGAACTTTAATTGTACTTAAGTAATCATTTGAAACTAATCTTAGCTTAGTTAGTTAGTTACTTAACTTAACTTTGTAACTTTAAAGAGTTAACTCTTGCTAAATTCATTTATGTGATATCATTCTTTGTTAAATTATATATTGTGGTCAATGATATTAATTAATAAAACAAAAAGTTTATAATATCATTGCTTGTGGTCGAATAGAGTGAAGAAATATCTTTTTCATCCCACCATCTCGGAAAGAGTATTTTTAATCTTCAATATCTGAATGGAAAAGCCGTTTTTATTCTCTAGAGGATAAAGTAAATTGAATTTAGAACATCGTGTGCACTAAGTTTGTGAATTAAAAAAAACATTAAACCTATTTACTGCTACCTCTATGGTGCCGAATATATCATACAACTTTTTTTTAATTTGTTAAAAACTCAGACTCGGAACCTTCTTGGTGTTCTTTTTTCAATTTGCTTTGTACGCGGTTCTTTACGCGGCATTTTTTCACGTCATTGTTAAACCTTATTTTAAAAACAAGAAACTTGACAACAAGTGAAAAAACTAAAATGAGTGATTCTAGCGACGAGGAAGTTTGCTTGACGCCAACAGAATTGACTGAAACTGTTAATAATGCGCAAATGAGCTTTCTCCCTCAACAATCCCTTCCTCGCTGAGGTGGGATGAAAAGTTACGTGTTGCACTCGATTGCAAAGATTTTTCACCTCGTGCTCTTTTGATTCCCTCGCTAACGCTCAGGATTCTAATGTTTGAATCACTCGCTGCACTCGTGATTCAATTTTAGAATCCTTCGCTTGCTCGGTCATCAAAATTGAGCACGCGGTTAAAAAGCAACTTTGCAATCTTGTATAACAAATAACTATTATCTTGTCAATAAATTTCAAATTAAAAAACAGGTTAGATCGAAACACACTTTGCCTGACCTAGGAATTGAACCCCAGACCTCCGGTTATCACGCCGAGCACTTACCGAGGTGATAGAATTTTAATTTAAGGCTACGAAAAAGTACCATTATAATTCTTATCGGCGTTTGAGTGTTAAACGTTTGTTTTACCCCAACAGTTTTATAATATAACAATCTCCATTGTTACTTCAACAAAAGGCTAAGCTTTTTAGCCGTTCAGAGTACTGATAACGTCATATTGTTTAGTGCAGTGCCCATTCTCTTTCATCGGTGATTACTTCAGCGCGTTGTGTGATTTTCCATAGACAATAAAACATTCGACGAATGAATGTAGTCACGTGTTGTTTAGTCAGATATTCTTTTGTTTACGCATAAAAAAATATGTTTCTTTGGCGTCCAGCCAACCGTGATGGAAGGTTTCACAAAATTAAATAAACACAACGTTTTGGCAAATATTTTTTAATGAAGTAGGTACGGTACAGTAAGATCCTTAGCGTAATGATATTATATCAGTGTACTGAGCCTTTATTTATTATTAATACATATTTAACAAATTTTATTCACATTTAGAACTTACAAGTAATAGAATTTTTTATCGTGTGCAGGTCTACTTAATTGAGATTTGTCTAGTTTAGTGAGTACGGTCGGCCTCAGAAGTAGCCTAACATTTTAGTACCCTGTCATACCCACTACCTATTGCGTTCGGAGTTCGGACATATTAGTAACTTCTGTAGCATTGCACGATCGTTACGAGCGAGTTTAGGTATGTGACACGGAGTCGTACGGTACTAAAGTGTTAAGCTACTCCTTAGGCTGACTGTACATACAATTTCCTAAAATTATGTAGTTTTACTAAAAATTATGTTTAAGTAGTGTCACACCGCACTAAGACGGTTTAATTTTAAATGAGGTCAACTATTTACCTTGACATTTTTAGTAACCCTTTTAATATTAATCATTGATATTTTTTTCATAACCAACTTACCTGATTGTTGATTGTGTTTTGTTATAAAATATATTAGGATATCAATACATGTTTTTTTAAAAAGCAAAATTATCTTATTTTTCTACACTCGCGAGCAAAAGTATGGAATCACTTTAAAAAAACAAATTACTTTTTTTATTAGATCAAAGTACAATAGTTGAAAATAGTAAATTATGACGAACGTACAAGCATGCCGCCATCAAAACAAATGAACAGAATACCAAACAGTGGGGAATATTTAAATTCCACACGACTAAAACGGGATAGTTGAAATGCTGAACGTGAACGCGGCGGGCGGGAGGTCCAGTGTAAAGTCGTAAGGGAGGTGTGGAAGCTATAGGAAGCGATCGGAGTGGTCCGAGAAAATCGATGCTGGCTCCCCTCATAGTTTGCATGGCCGCGGTCCAGCTATGCAAGAATTCGGCACAAATTCAATACTACGCGGCCGTGTCTATACAGTAAAGTTGTTTAGATCTGTGCGATGCCGAATTGGAATTTTTAAAGTTTGCAGATTTTTAACCGGGCTCGTTGGCGTTGGCCGAGTGTGCTTAGAAAAAATTAAAGACCCCCTCCCCTCGCCCCGCACCCCCGCGGACGGCCGATGCAAAATTTCGTGAACTGCGCACCGCCCGCACCCCCGATACATGTTCAGGAAGCAGGCTTTCCTTGAAATCCAATTCTGTGGAACTAGGCGACCCTTTAGCCGGGCAGGCCCCGTCCGTCGACAACAACTAGTTTTCTTGTTCATTACTTTTTGGCGCTGAATTAAAGATATTTTTAAATTAGTCACGTTTTGTTATATCTATAAATTGACAGTAATAACTTCTAAAACAATGTTTCTGAATGAATTGCAACATTTAAAATTTAAAATTATCCACTTTATTTAATTAAGACATCGACTCCGCGGACCTATTTTTAGATTTCGATTAGAATGCTTGTAAGAATTAAACAAAGTTAGTCGGCTATTGACATTGATTAGAAGTCATTGAAAGACTTTTGTATAAACAGGCAATAAATTGCATTGTAAACAAGACTATTTTTAATTTAATTCTCCATATATATTTTATAATTTCGTATAAGGATTTCATACAATAAAGTTTGCATTCGTTAATGTTATTATTGATAAAACACTTTCAGGATGTGTACAAGTGGACATGTTCAAGGTAGTTGGATGGTCCAGCTTCAGTAAAATAAGACGAGGTTTAAAATTTATAGAAATTCGTCGCAGGGCTCTGTCCGCCCGCATCGCAAGGGTGGGTGCTATCGCCGTCCCACTCGGACGCAGCATCACCGGACATTTCGACCGGGCATTTCAATTTTGAGAAAGAGTAGGACCAGCCTCGCCCCCCTCGCCCCGCCCGACCCCGCCTCGCCCGTCTCGCTCGCACCAAGGACGCTCAAAAGGACGAAGGAGCGATAACTTCATCACCGCGTGCCGCTCTCGCTCGCACGCACGCCTCGGTGGGGGACGACGTTGCGAATTGTTATTGAAGTCATGCCCCCGAAGGCGACTTCGGGAAGGCTGTCAGTTGCTTGTAAACGGTCGCAGCGTCCGTACCCGGGTGACCCGCGAGTGTCCGCGCCGTGCCTGCCATCTCCACACAAACTACGGCGCGCCGCCGGGCTTCGTTCAAGTGCCAAGTTATCACGCCGCAACTTTTCTGTGATTTTAGTTTTTAAAGACAATTAAACATTCCGTGGCAATAAGTTGTCGTGAACTGCGAACTATGAAACTTTGTAACGAGTAAGTTCGAGTGCGGACATTGTGACACACACAGCCGTCGCCGGCGTGCGGGCGCTCGGAGCGCGGATTGTTTACTGCGCGCACGTGGCCGCGAGTCGCCACCCGCGGAAATGCCGCGAAAAATTTCTTCGAAAACATCGCCCTAGAGTAACTCGCGGGAGACGCGAGCGAGGCTCGGCCATGACTTCAACCTGTAGCGCCTGAACCGAAGCGGACTACATGTACGTCACTACTAACAGTGCAGTTTTTTTATTATTTTTTTTCCGTTGGAGGAGACGGGGCTCTCCGTTAGATTGATGATTTAAATGGCTAACAGCAGCGCTGTGTCGTCAACCTTACCATCGAGGGACTACCACTGTAAGGTTTGCGATCTGTACCTGGACACTGTTGATTCGTTAGAGGTGCATTTACAATATCATAAAGAGAATTTGTATGTTAAATGGGGTACTCAAAACTCGCAAAATGACAGCGAAAATAATAACGGGGCAAAAGTGAAAAACGAAACGACAGTGTCGGCCCCGGCCGACTCGAGCGACAGCATGATCACGAAGCCGAGCCCCGAGTTCCAACAGCGCGCCACGCCGGAGACCTCGGGCCAGTTCCCGCACCCGGCGACGCCCCAGAGCTACCACAGCGCTCCGTCGCCCTACCAGAATCCCGATCAAACCAACTTCTCACCGGGAGCACAATTCGGTAACAATTACTCTCATTCTGGCTTTCCACAAAATCAACACTCAGAGCAAATTAGTTGGGAACAATCGCAATATAATCAGGAATACCACAAGCCGACACGATTCCATCCATATAATATGCAAGATCGCGTGTCGCAAGTGTCGTCGTCCAGCCCTTTGTACGGTCAGCCGCTAAACCAGCCCACCCCATCCCCGTCGCCCAACCAGTGTGACAAATGCGGCTTTGTCTGCGACTCAGCTGTGCAGCTCAACGAGCACTGCAACTCCGCCCACGCCGGCAGCAGCTCCGCGCCATCCTCGGCGTCACTGCCCTTCCAACAGTTCCAAGGAAAGCAGTACAACAATTCAGGTTACCCTAATGATAATGTAAAAGTCAAGGAAGAGCACGAAGAATCGTCTGACATTTTAGACCTCGACTCCCAAAAAGTGGTCTACCAGGGCAATGAAGGTGAGCAACCGAATACTTCATATGAAGAAACACCGCAACCAGGGCGTGAAGTTAACACAAGGACTGTACCTATGATGCCCTGGGAAACGCAAAAGCTATACAGCAACAACCCACAGGTAAATGGAGACGTGTCACTTTTCAAAGATCAAAAAATGTTTGCTGAACAGAAAACGCCATATCCGACAGAGCCAAAAATGTTTCATCCTGACCAAAAATTTGCTTATGCACAAGAAAAATTCCACCCTAGTCATCATGAGCAAAAACCATTTATGCACGTGGAGCAGAAACTTTATCCGGGAGTCCAAATGCCGCCTCTATCCGATTTCTCTGGAATGGGACCTGCTAATCCAGACATGAAGCCGCCATATCGGCCATACGATTCCTCAGCGGCGTCTCAAATAACAAGTACACAGCCCGCCAATCCCACATCGTCGACTTTACCGTCCATCGGCGGAAAAGGAGCAAATTGGAAATCGAACGAAGCGAGAAGACCTAAGACTTACAACTGCACGGCTTGCAATAAATGGTTTACAAGTTCCGGGCATCTGAAGAGGCATTACAACACTACGTTACACAAGAACGCGGTGAGGTCATCCGGCCAGCCTGACCCCGCGACGATGCCGATCTCCAGCCACCATCACCCGAGCCGCGACTCGCTGCAGGCGCGCGCGCAGCAGCAGGCCGCGGACTCGAACACACAGAGCCCGGTGCCGTCCGAGGACGGGCGCGGCGACGACACGGCGCTGCATTCGCCCTACTCCGCGCAGGGGTTCGACCGCTCGCACCGCGTGGCCACCATGCAGTCCAAGTCGCCATATACGCATCTTCAACAGGGTAACTTAGATAATAATTTCAGTAATAATCCTTTAGCTAATCACCCTTTACAGCATCAAGTCGGATCCCATCCGCTTAACATAGGTAGTCAACCGCCCGGCATGGGGAATCCGAACGATAGTAGTCAACAAGGTAACAAAGGTGTATCACTAACCACAGCTGGGAATCCCCCAAACGGGGAAGCAGGTCCCTCTGTTTCTCAAAACCATCATATGAGGGGCCTGCTATCAGTATCAACCAGCAATATTTCAACCCTGCCTCTAACCCAGAATACACCGGCTCTTACGGCGCACACGCTGCCCCCGTTCAGTCATTTGGGTGTCAACCCGTACAGCCCGAGGTCTACGGATCCTTTGGGGCCTTCGGTTCCGGACCCCACGCACACCCCATTATATTTGGGTCAGAATTTTCAACAGACTATAGCACCGAGTTACCCAAACGGGATGGCCCCCCACGTTATGGATATGGCTATCAACAATCTGCCTATAGCCAGTCAGGCTACTTTTGGTGAAGCGACACCAGAAGAAGTCGAAGTTATGGAACATGAAACGTCGAGTGAGCCCGCGGGCGGACGCCTGCCGAGCTTCACTCAGCTCCAAACACAGAGCTTCAGCGTTTACGTTTCAAACTATATATCGCAGCCTAACGTGGGGGGTCAAATTCTCGCTGATGAGTCTACCGCAGGATATATTATCGTCGATCCGGTACACTCTTCTTTACAGTACAATAATCTTGATATGTGCGGACAGAATATGGACTATGAGTATAGTTTCTCTCCGCGAGCTACTCCTAAAGACAATGTCGTTAGTTACAATCCGGAAAACGTGAAACTTTATCCGTACGGTTACGCGGTAGGTGGTAAAACAATTAAGCGTGAAGAAGACATCATGCAAACTGAATCGGATCGTATTCAAATTTTAAAAATAGAAGATATAATGGATTACGCGGACAAGGAGAATTACGGTAGTCAGATGAAGTCTCCAGCGAGCCCGGAGAGCGCGAAGGCGGAGAACGAGAGCCGCGGCTCGCCGTCCGTCAGCTCGACGGTGAGCACGCCGCTGTCAGAGCGCAACCAGGTCAAGTCCAAGGCCGCGCCCGTCACCGTGCACAAGTGCTACGAGTGTGACAAAGTCTTCAACAAGGCCTGCTACCTAACGCAGCACAACAAGACTTTCCACTCGGGCGCCAAGCCCTTCAAGTGCGATCGGTGCGGCAAGCGTTTCTCTGACGACGTCTCCTACGAGGGACACTACCAGAAGCACACCGATAACAAACCGTTCAAATGTAATGAATGTCCTAAGTCTTTCAATCACAAAACAGACCTGCGCAGGCACATGTGCCTGCACTCCGGTTGCAAGCCGTTCGCGTGTGATCACTGCGGGAAAGGGTTCATTAGAAAGGACCATATGGTCAAGCATTTCGATACGCACGTCAAGAAAAATTTACGTACGGCGTCGTCTGTGACGTCGACAACGTCGCCGCCGGGCTCTCTGCAACTCGTTCTGAACTAATAAAACGCGACAACGCGTACACATATCATTTTCGATATACCTACCTATAGGACTCATTGCAATAACATAAAAAGTCTAATCTTTGTTTATATATAATGTTGAATATCGGTGTTATTTGTTTTACTCCGGTCATGACAAAACGACGCGGCGCGAAATGCAATTAAAAGTATACGTCCTACATATTGAGGACTAAATTACGAGGAATCAAAGTATAGGCGGCTATTGAATATAGACGCAGTAAACCGACTCGTGGTTGTGTTATACTCCGGGCCGCGGCCCAGCGGCGCACGCGCAGCATAAACGCGCATACGTGCGCAGGCGCCGCGTCGCCAGTCTGCTGGTTAGTTTTTGTTGTTCATTCAACTTAACCTTCGCACAAGGTGACTTAACGTGCCTGGGTGTCTGGGCGCTAAACATATAATTACATGACGTTCGAGTTATGTTTAGCGATATCTTTTAAATGAAATCATATCAAATTTACATATGAAATACTAAGAAACTTAGGTACCTAAAGAAAGACCGGTAATATTTTATTATTTCAGGTCGAGTATAGTTGTCGCCATGACGCTCAGCAACATATCTTTTTTTACATAATCTAGGTACTATAGATTTGTTTAGTCAAATATAAAATTTTCTGACTATGATTGTTAAAGTTAAATACTATTTTGTATTTCAAAAAACCTACTTAAGTAGATTAATTTCTGTATATATTGAGAGGGACTCGAGTGCCAGCCATTTGTTTTAAGTAGAAGCTGCGGAGTAATGGATAATTTGATTTGATGAACTTTTTACCGGTAAATGTTTCGATGTCAATAAAATAAATTTATCATTGAGAATGTAACGTTTTGATGCCAAATTTAATGATAGTATCGCCAAGAGTACAATATGGTCAGACTTGATCAGAGTAAATGTAACAACCTAGTTTAGGCAGGGCGCTTGCGGGCGCGCGGCCGGCGCGGCGCTGCAGTGCGCGCGGCGCGTCCTCGGGCTGCTACATGTATAGACACATAGCTGTTTTATAGCTGTTTTGTTCTAGATATAAAAGTTCTTCTATTGATTATATCTTGTATTGATAATTTCCCGGTGCTTCCTATTATTTTGTCTGTTGACATTTGTTTTAATGTAAGCTAGTTGACTTTCTTTGTTTGATGAATCCGTTTTTTTGTGGAAATAATAATTTATGTCCAGTTTAAGTTACCAATGTTATTTGAACGAATTTAGTTTTATACATTCCTGTTTCGTTAGTGGTAGGAAAGTAGTCTTCCTGAACGTTGCCAAATTAATTCCGCCAACTCTCTGTTGCGAAACGATTTAATTTTAATGATTTATTAGCCTAATGATAATGAAATTCTCTAGCAATAATTTAAAAATAATAATGTAAATGTTTTTGTATAGTATTAAATAGATTGTCACGACTATTGATTTATGTATTACTAAACAAATTATATGAAGAACATAAAATTCTTTGTACATATTATATGAGGATCGACGAATTTCCAGTTGGATGGGACATATCAAGGCCGTGCGCGGGCGCCGCGAAATATTCCTCTCGTTATTATTCGTACTCAATTCGGTCGGGACTCCTGACACACACATATATGTGGATGCACGTATATATGTATGTATTGATCTATTATATACGTAAATATATATCCAAGTATGTGCAGATACAAATACGGCGATAAGAATATTTTGTATCGCTCGCACACCCATATCATTGGTCGATGGCATTAGCACCGATTATTCGTTTACATTTAAAATGTGCAATATGCACATGGTAACGACTTAATTTTTGATAATGTTTGTAATTTTGAATGTTGATTATATTGCAGAAGTATTTTTATACAAATAGAATAAACACAATGTTGATCTACCTCATCAGTGACTTGCACGTAATCATATTATAATGTACAATAAATGTCGATAATTGAAAGCAATATGTACTGTCATACGATAATATTAAAATTTGTATGGACCGAAATGGCCTACCTCTTAGATATGATAAACTTTTCATGTTATAAACATAGTATGGTACATAAACATTATTATATTATACAAATAGTATACTTTATAGTATTTGTGTCAGACGGTTTGCGACTTAAGAGTTTACAAGCATTTTTAGACGTTTAAAATATAATAGTATAGTCGGTGCATCCTCGTACACATTTCATATACGTACAAATTTATTGAAAATTTATATACACAGATAGCAGATGTTATATACCTATTAATTGTTGACAGTATTTTTTTGTATAACAGAGAAGTGTTTTCTTCGTAGTAATAATGTAACGGTGACACAATATTTGAAACTAAACTACCTCAAACGACGTGTATATGGCTAAATAGAGTTGTGAGCGCGGGGCGGCGCGGCGGGCCCCGCACTATGAGTTGCACCCTTGTTGAACTAAATACCTCATCTTGCCTTCCACCACAGCCATTGCTGCCAGACTTGCCCCCGCGCAGCCCGCGGTGCCGCTCCCGCCAATATTATATTATATAATTATACAATAAATATTTTAAACAGACATATTGTGTCTCTCCTGTTTAAAGCACACAATAGTAGTATCAATTAGACATAACTAATGTAAATATAAAAAAAAATAACGATGAGTTTGTTATTTATCATATTCTATTATCGTATTCATCGATAGACTTATTTTGAAATAAGTTTAACGTAGTGATTTCAAGTTTATAACATTAGTTGATAAGTATTTAGCGGTAAGATTTTTGTGATGATTATATTTGTGTATAATGTATTAATTTAATAATCAGTTACCAGATGACTTCTGTTACATTGAGTTGAGTAAATTTGAAAGAGTTAAATACGATAAGATGTTGTTTTTTTTGAAGATATTGTTCCCTCGTCCAATCGTGTTGATACATGTCGCAGAAGAAAGTGCATGCGTTCTATTGATTTTATAATGAACCTCGTTTACTATAAGCGTAGCGCAAAATTTAAACCACTAACGTCTGGCGGGGCTCCGCCGTGAACCGTTTTAATAGTACGTCGTTTATAATTCAACGAACATTTGAAAATTTAAGTGCTATTAAAGTTGGCACGCATGAGCGCCGCCTGACCTATATTAGATAAGTTTCGGTCATAGATTATGCTAGTTTAAGACTACAGATCTGTGTCACGCTACGGCGAAGGCCCCATACCTGCTATGCGATGTGATTTGCTCATATACGGACTTGACTATTTGTAAATCTTTCAATCGGATTTAAAAATCAATTTTGGATCTCATTTATCGCTCTAAGTAGTTTTTACAATACTTATTAAGGATATTTGTATCCGAGAACTAACGTATGAGCAAATGACATAAAATATTCAGTGCGAATTTCTTGTATTATTTTAAGCCAAGCGATTTGAATAACGTGTTTGTCAAGATTTCTTCCCAGTATCTCACGATTGACGGGTGCAGAGAAATTTTGTCAAATGTCCGTGCCCTCTGAGCCCAGTGTCGGGCAGATGGGTGGGCACGCAGGATATGTTTGTAATCATGTATTCTGGACCACCTGATGGTGGCTCCAAGTTATTATGCGGTAGCAGTAGTGCTGGTTTCAGATCTGTGAGTTAATATAAATTTAATGTGAAAAAATATTGTTGTTTCATTTCCACCCCTACATGCTCAGTGCGAATTCTTGTTCATAATTGTTTCTTTGGCATATTTTTTTGTTCGTTTACACAGGTGAGTTTCTCTGACAGCAGTTGGTTTGTAGGAATCTTTCGACAGTTTTGCTTGTATGTCATATCACTATCGAAATCTTTGAAAATCAATGCTATATTGATACGACATAGAAAAGTAACTATTGCCGCAAACCACACTTACTATAGATTTAATACGTAATAACAAAATCACTATCAACCATACCGATCAATAAATCGATAAATCAATATATTCTTGATTTATAGATTTATCGATCGGTAAGTAGACATCTTTCAAATAGGAACAGTTGATTGAAAACATCTTAACTTTTCAATTTACAAACTAATCGACTCAGGTTATTTTAATAGGTATTTAACAATAAAATATAAATATGAAAACTGCAAATTTAATAAGGCGTTGGTAGCCGAGCGGATAGATCTCGGGTTGAACCCGAGAAATCGTGTCCAACCCCCATATCTCCGTTAGACTACTGGCGTAAATACACTCAGACAGTCATTTAGATTATAAAAGGATTATGAATGTGACAAGCGCACATTAATAATAATCGTAAAATATATATGCAGATTCATCAAAATAGGCACAGAATAACTAATAGTATCACCGTAACATAGGTAAAGGGACAAATACGCCGAATTATAGTACTTACATTTTTATTATACTTACATTAAAAATATTTAATAAAGGTAAAAAAATAACAAAAATAATGTCAGGTAAAAAATCAATACAATATTCAATTATGTAATTAATATAAATGTGGAACAAAATTAAAAATTATAGAATATAAAAATCTATTGTAATTATAACACATAGAAATATCGCGATATATTTAACAATTTATTTTATACTTACTTGTATGATCCAAATTACAAGGGTATTTGTATACTTACTTTCTTAGTTATTTAAATAAAAAAAACATTATAAAAAAATCCTATTTTTTATAGTAATAACTAATAAGTCAAATCATTGCATCAAAAAAGCATTAAGTACGTAATAATTAAAATAAACATGATTTTCTTCTGATTTTGCGAGAAAAATAATAAACGATGCTAAAATTTTACAGAGATTATAGTTAAATAAAGAAAAAGATGGCATATTTTCATGTCACTCGATAAAATGCATTTGAGTTGGTCTAATAAATGCATTAGGTTTTATAATAACTGTCACAAGTGAGTAAGATTCGATAACTCACTAAGGACCAAGAATCCTGTAACTACAAAAACGTTGGGTACCCATCCATTACTGTAAGGGATATGTTAAAACCTGGTTAAAACCAATGAAAATGAATGACTTCGATTTTCATAAGCTCTTTAAAGGATTATTGTAATAGTAGTACGGACAAAAGCACGACAGGCTACCGCCAAGTTCTGCGATGGATTTTGAGCTCAACACCCAAAAGCTAAAGTTTACAATAAAAAAAAACTAAGAAAACGTTGTTGAAAATCGATTGGGGAATGTTGACAGTTTTGTATAAGCCGAAGTTTTTTTTAATTCTACAACGGGTAAGCGCTTGGCCTTTACCTCACCTGATGGTAAGTGACGATAAGGCCGAAGGTGGAAGCGCGCTTCACCCGGAATCCTCAACCACTAAGGAACTGGCTATCTTATCTCAAACTGTACGGAACACAACAATGCTATAAACATCGTTGTTATGGCGACAGACTTAGATAAGATGGTGGTAGCTAGCCAGGCGGACTTAACAGCCCTATCAGCAACCAAACCGAGCACACAAAGATGTGCCCCCCGCTGGGAATCGAACCCGGGACCTCTGGGTCTGAAACCGGTGGCTCAGTCACTAGACCACAGAGGCGATTAATGGCGACCACACGCCTGCATATCGATCCAAAATTGTTAAATTTCTCCAGTAGATATTGATCGTTACAAAGTAGTAACAAAGTTCAAAATGTATTGAAGAAATTTGACATTTGAAATGAACCAGACATCGAACGAGTGCGAGCAGCCTACGCAGCGTCACAAGAATTATAAAAGTAAGTAATTAAAGGGAGTAAGTATAAAAATTAGAAATTAGAATTTAAATGACTAAAAGATAAAGTAACGTTAAAAAAAATGAATAAATATTAATACCTTAGGTGGAAATTGAACCCACTCACGCCGCCGATTTGCACCTGAGGTACCTAGTCCTTTTTTTTAACATTTCATTGTCTTCGATTATGTGAGCATTATTAACGCAAAAAATTAAATATTACCAAATTAATGAATTATTTTAAAAAGAAAACTACTCCAAATGAAATGTCTAAAACTTAACTAAAACTCAAACCACCACGCTGGCCCAATGCGGGTTTTTAACGACTGTCATCTTATGACAACAACCGGGATCAACGGCTTAACGTGCCTTCCGAAGCACGGACACGGAAGAGCTCCAGATCTCTTTCTTTTGGTCTCCCATCCAGCGACCCGGCATTGCAATAGTTGCTTAGCGGGCAAGATCGCAAGCCGAACGCGCTAGCCGCTGCGCCATCGAGACCTTGACCATAAAGTTCAAAATATTATGTTAACTAAAGAAGAATGGGCAAAACTCCTCCCCCCCCTTGTAACACTTACATCTATGCATCAAATGAAAGTACTTGAAAAGTGAAGCATTTTATTGTATGCCAGCAAATCTGTCAGGTATTGGAGTTGAAAAGTTACTGAGAAGAAGAAAATTAAAATAATAAATGATAATAGATAGATAATACTTTTATTGTAACATAATAACACAAACATTAAAGACGATATTATAAAATAGAAGTCAAGATTTGTTCTTGAATTGAACTTATACACCCTCATTTTTTTTTTTCATTGTCACTTTTTTTTTCTTTTTTTTTATTCATACATTCGCTCGTTCATATTTGCTGTCCTTACAACAAAATACACTGTTTATTTCGAAACTTGCCATGTGGGAACTTACAAGAGGTTTTCATACAGAAACGCATATACATTCTTCTTTGACATTTTGTGGTAGAGTGACCTACTGAACTGCCTTCTGTACGTACATTTTTTCATTCCGAAAAAGTGCTAACGGAACTACAATTATAGACTTTTTTTATAATAATAACAAATGTAAGTTTCAACGTTATCATTAAAGTTAATTGACGATTCTGAGTGTGTCAGTTAAGTACCTGAATATGCATTAATATTTCACTAACTAACGACACCCATGTAATCTAATGAAAAATGACAAATTTTACTAGAACCGTTGTTTTCTACTTTTTATTTATTTAAGGACAGACGCCGCACTTTAACCTACCACAAAATCTAAAATTTCTTCAATACATTTTGAACTTTATCGCACGCGGTATAAGGATCAATGACAATAAGATATACTTATTGGTCAGTTTGGTTAGGCGTGTGTATCGTAACCGTGTCGCGCAACGATGAAAGAATACTACCACCCCCTCTCTTTCCTAGGGTAAGTGGCGATGGGCTCACCACCTGTCACGCTGAGCACATGTGCAGTCGCTATTTGGTGAAAAGTGGACTATGGTAGAGGACTTTGACTAACCCTTCGGGGATAATAGTCGTGATTATGTGTATGTATGTATGTATGTTAGGGAATGGATCAATGTCGGTTAGAGTAGTTTGCGGAAAGGCCTGAGCACATCATCGGCATGTTTAAAGGCTGATGATGATGATGATTCAATATTTTGCAAAGTCTTTCCCTATTACCGTTAAAAGTAAGCAGTAATTATAGAATAACCAGCGGCCGTTCGCGGTTTCACCCGCGTCGTTCCCGTTCCCGTAGGAATATCGGGATAAAAAGTATCTTATGTGTTAATCCAGATTATAAACTATCTGTATGCCGAATTTCATCCAAATCTATTCAGTAGTTTTTACGTGAAAGAGTAACAAACATACACACTCACAAACTTTCGCCTTTATAATATTAGTGTGAATTAATGTCAAAAGGACAGGAAAAATAACGGTATATCGCGGGTGTTTAAACACTGTACTCATACCTACTTACACTACTACTAGTTAGAAAATATTGTTTAGACTAATAAAAAAGTAAACTCCAAAACACTAACAATTAGGGCTGGCCTATTATAGAAGGTAGTATATTATCACAAGGAACCTTGTATTAAAAACAAAATAAAAGTATAACTGCATGGAACACGTGACCACAATAAAAAGTAAATTTTCATTTTAAAAATAATTACATTTCTCTTTCTCTCAATAGTTTCCGACTTTCTGACTATTATCATACAGACCCACCTGTAATGCTCATCATATATCGTACTATAAAATAAGTGCGATCGTTGTTCTTATACAAAAGATTTCAACGCTTGATCATCGCTACGACAATTGTAAGTATAAATGTTTAAAAGTAGTTACGAAAGGAACGTAAAATAACAATATATTAATATACGATAACGTTTTACCTTTTCCTAGGTTCTTCACATTTACACAAAGTTTAAGATTAAAGCAACTTTTTAAACGTACCCACATAGTTTTACAAAATATTGATGTTTTACCACAGTTTTATTTATTTTTGATTCATATTTTGGAGTACAGGGACAAATTTAGTGTACGCATAAACCTTTCTTGTTTTTGTTACAATTTTAGTTAATGTATAATTGTTTAAATAAAAAAAAAGTGTAAGTAAGTATCACCTTATTGGCTAAGAGACTTCCAATTCGGGTTGCACACTAACAACTTCTTTGAAAAAGAAGTAAATACGAGTATGTTTGATAACAAACTGATAACTTATGGAAGCATGGCACTTCCCTTATTATGGTTGAGTTGCAATTATAGATGTGAAGCCGGTTTAAAACGAAATCAATCCGGCCGTTTAAAACGAGTTTATGCCGTTTTAACCAAAATTTTCGGTCTAGAATTTCGGTTTAAAACTATCTTTTTAAATAAAAGCTCGGTGTTCATTACATTATTGAATTTTCCATACCGCAAGTAGCACGAAACTAAGGTTTTTAAGGTTTGTCAGATTGTTACTACCTATATTACAGTTCATAAATCAATACGAAATATTAAATCGCATGAAATTTCCTAGTACAAAATAGTCAAAACACACCACTTCCGGCCAAAAAAACATAGAAAAATTGATACCAGCTTGGCTGTACGGCTGCGAGCAGTTAACTCTGTTTCATTACAATGCTTGTTATATTAAAAATAAAACCGTTGAAAATGGTAACTGTTGATTATATGGATTATATGGTTAGTTGCAATAGGTTTACGAAATATGCGATAATTGATAAAATTGTTGATAACCTGATTAGTGATTGGATTAACTGTTCTGGTTTAATGTAAATATTTCTAAGGAATTTACAATTTATTTGTCAGAGAAATACAGGTTTAAGTCACGTGTGAGGTATAAGCTAGATGCACAAGTGCCGGTTTGGCGCATGTTATATGCATGTGTACGCAATATGCGATAATCGTTATAATTGTTGATAGCCTGATTAGTGATTGGATTAACTCTTCTGGTTTAATACAAATATTTCTAAGAAATTTACAATTTATTTGTCAGAAAAAACAGGTTTAAGTCAAGTTTGTGATACCTATACGGTATGTAAATGATCAAAAGGCAAACCTTAAAACCGGTGAATGTTAATAACGGGTATAATACAATGTACGACTTTTTGTTTTAATCCTATCACTTTTTTGTTTATATATAATAAGAAATAGGTTAAGCTCTTTCTCATCAGTCGGTCAACGAGTTTAACAACATGCAAGTTAAAATTCTGATAACTGATGTCAAACTTGCATCACAGGATGTCAAACTCGTTAACCAACTGATGAGAAAGAGGTTAAGTTATTACATTTAGTAAAATTCTAACAAAAAAAATGATTGGATTAAAACAAAAAGTGGTTCATTGTATTATACCCGTTTTTAACATCCACCGGTTTTAAGATTTGCCTTTCGTTCATTTACATACTGTATAAGCTAGATGCATAAGTGCCGGTTCGGCGCATGCTATAAAAAACATGCGTAGGTACATAAGATTCCCGACTTTTATCCCCAAAGGGTTAGTCAGAGTCTAGGCATAAATAAATAAACAAATAAACTTTCGTACACTCACACCAATTATCTAGCCCAAAGCTTTGTTATGAAACTCGTTAAATGATTACTAGACAACGGATAAACATACTTAGAATATTTAAATACATACTTATTATATACATAGAACACACCCAGACCAGAGACAATTTAAAAAAACAATAATTTCTAAATTTACCCGACCGGGTATCGAACCGGGGACCTCAGAGGACACCATGAAAACAGGTGTACAAACTACTCGACCAGGAGGTCGTCCGGCATGAGGACGGCAGAAGCAGTCCTCCGCCCTAGTCCACATTTCACCAAATTACAACAGTACATATGCTTATCCACCTGTCTGTCGCGGCCATCTTGGCCATTAAGGCTCATCTGTCACATACTTCCGTATTACTTCCTGTCTATTTCCGGCTACACGTTAAAATGACGATTTCCATGAAATTTTGTATGGAGACTGTATAACAAACTTATATCACTGGAATCATTATTAAATAAGCTATCTGGCTATGTATAATAAAGTATAGTTTGATGCTATATTAAATTGCCTATCGAAGGTGAAAGTACTTTTGTGCTGTTGGATGTATGTAAAGTCTTTAGTCAGTTAGTCGCCTTTTACGACACCCTGGAAGAGAGGGGTTATAAGTATTCTTTTAGTGAGTCGCTATAATTACCACACGGCAACATTATTAAGAGCCCTATTACATCTCGACTGTGATGTTTGCGTAAAATGGCAAATTTTGGCGTTCTTGATCTCAACAAAAATACATTAACAATTTTGGCTTATTGAATAGTGTAAAACAGCTATTGGCATAGTTTGTAGCGGCCTCGCTTTTTGCGTAACTTTTTAATTAAACCCAAAATTGCAGAGAAAGATTTTTATAAAATGTGTGAAGGCACTTTTTTGAGCTCCTAGATTGAACTACAGTTCTAAACAAATGAAATTAAAAAAATATAATGTTGTCTCTTTTATAGTCGTATAGGTCGTAGCGGCCTCGGAATTTTTAGATATCATTATATAAAGAAAAACAATCTTATTCTAAACCAACAAACTTCGAAAATCGCTATAAGTTAACTGTTAATTTCTCCTATCTACGATAATATTATTGAACAAAATGTATACCAGAATAATTGTTACTTCAAGAGGAATAAAGATTTTATACTTAATGAATTTATTATCCTATTTCGATAAAAACAATAAATACAACTGCAAAATTACTACAAAATGCGATGATGCTCCGGCCGTCCGAACTCAGCTTATTCTCAAAGAGATTTTAGACATGAATTTATTATCCTTTTTCGATAAAAACGATAAATACAACTGGAAAATTACCACAAAATGCGAAAATGGGCATTTTACGCAAAAATCACAGTCGTGATGTAATAGGCCTCTTAATCATATAATCGATATCATACCATTCTTGATACCGATTATATGTTAGATGATACACTGCTAGCTAGCTTCTTTGTCTGAAACATAAAGGAAAGATAGAAACGTCACGAGTATAAACTAATAGCCTCAACCAAATCAATAATGCATTGGATATTTCAACCACGTCATGCCAATGACAAATGATTGGTTAGAGCTTTGCCCGATGTCTGTTGGTCTCGGGTTCATTCCCAGGTCGGCCAAAATGTTTTTCCTATTTTTCGATGCAGAGCCTGGGTTTGTGATCACCGACCCCCTTTTTAGCCATTAATTGTAGCGATGATTTGATTTCACTGATGGACTTGATGGAGGCTAGTTCCCAGCAGTAGGACCTCTGATCTGAGAGTAGGACAGTTAATAAGCTACAGTTTAATTAAGTACTAAGGTCAGCTTTTCCAACAGTGGATCAATAGCCGAGCGATACTAGAACACATAAACACCGTGTTATGAATACGTTATAATATGGATCTACTAGTATTATTTTACATTTCAGTACATTTTAAAGTATAATAAACGCGAACTGTACACATTGTTAACCTCATCCCGGTCCTGGTCTAGAAGTCTCAGTGATATGGCTTGTTTTAGGTCCGCCTGAGTCTGTAGTTAAAGAATTCGCGTTAATTGCGCTTCCACCATTGGTCTTATCATCATCTAACAATTGGTAAGATTAAGGCCAAGTGCCTTTACGTAGAAGTAAACAAAACAAAGAACAATGTGTGATGGATGTCTTAAAACTTCACATAAATATTTTCTACTAAAATTTTATTTTGTATTTGTACAAACATACACGCATTTTTTAAGTAATATAATTCAATATTTGAATTATTTATTTGTAACTGTCAATAGTGATTCTTAAATCCACGCGAGCCAATTCACGCGTTGCATCTAGTTCCAAGAAAAACAATTGACAATACGATTATAGGGTTACCAGAATCAAAAGTTGAAAGAATCATACGTCCTAACAAAGATTGCTGGTCCTGTGAACGTTTACTGAATGTATCTTTTGAGCGCTGAAATACATAGTAACAGCTAAACATTTTAATACTTGATTGCATTTTATTACTATTTCTTTATGATTTTTAATTTCTGTTACACGTAGACCGGTTACGCTGTAAAGTCTACCAGTTACTATACTCGTATATGGAAGCGTGTAAGTATTGTTTTTTATTTAAAATAATCACTGTACTAAAGGTAAGTAAATAAAAGTAATTCAATTTGTTGTTATGTTTGATTAAGTACCGCCTATTAGTTACAAAAAAAATAAGATTTTCGACGATATGTTTTTTTAACAAAGCTGTCCGCTTGGCAAAATTTTGCCTTTGCCTTTCTTTGAAGTGAGCTACCTGCCGCAGCGTGGATCACTTTTTGTGGCGCCACGTTTTGTAACATGATCACAACATGCACATCAAAAAACTTTCTAGTAACATCTCGTAATCGGATATACCTAAGTCGTGGGTGGACGCACCGCAGCACGCGTGGATTGTCTTTTTTTATTTTTATAATATAACTAGTTATAATGCTGTTTACGCATACACAGTATCCAGGGTCGACTTCAGAGTCGAGTATAAGGGTCTTCTTCACCCTTATCCCGTCCAGTTGTGAAGACCTACACAGGATAGGGCAGGACTACAGGACACACTAAAAAACTCATTTATTTTTAACCACCACATGTTCTTTTCTACAATATGGAGTTCTAAACGAGGTGTGAAGATGCCTCTTCACCCCTCGTTTAGAACTCCACGTTGCCACATGCAGGTGGAGACGACTTGTGTGGTACAAATGGTACAATCTACGCATTCGGAGTTCGTTTCCACTTAACACCAGATGGAATTGAGTCATTTGCTATGATTTCTGTGACAGAGAAGGGTCGCGACCACGGACAACAATCACCGGTTAAATGTATGGTAGCCCTATACGAGAGTTTCGTAGACATTGACAGGGTAGTAGGGGAGGCCTACCTATTAAACCCTAAAAAAGCTAGTACCAATCCTTTCCTGCCACTAGGATGGGTTGGGCCTAGAAGCTATCCTATTAGCAGGAAGGGCTGGTGGCTTTACTTGACCTCCGAAACACCGAGCTCCTGAACTCTGATGTAGGAAGCCTAGTAGGAGCGGTATTTTTGAGTAGGCGTTTGACACCATAAGACACGTTATGACAAAAACCCGGTCCATCGGCTTACACGCCTTCCGAAGCACCGAGCTCCTGAGCTCTGGTGTGGTAACCCTATCAGGAGCGGTCTTTTTAAACAGGCGTTTGATTCGTTTGCGAACAGTGCGGTCATTCCCTTAATGGCCTTACAAACCACTTAAGAAAATGTCAAACTTCACAATCGGACGCTGTTAGAATCATATTTTGTAAATTTAAAAGGCCTAGGTGGATGACACGTTATGATAACAACCGAGACCCTCCGTTTTCCGTTTTCAGGCACCGAGTTTCTGAGCTCTGGTGTAGTAACCCTAGTAGGAGCAGTGTTTTTGAACAGGCGTTGGACACGTTATGACAAGAACCGGGACCTGCGGGTCTATCGTCTTAAAAATATGGATATGAACATGGGCTTCATTTGACATTTGAAGCCCATATTTTGTCCTTATATGGGCATATTATGGGCTTCAAATGTCAAATGAAGCCCATGTCAATATTCATATTTTTTAGCCGATAGGGTAGCTGATGGTCAAAGGTGATGGAAATCCGATGTTTTACTTGCCTTCCAAAGTTCTGCCGTGATGCTAACCCTATGGGCAGCGCCCGCCGGCCGGAGCCGAGCGCGCGCACAATGACCTACACCGGTTTCGCTTTCCTCTGAAGGTCAGCGTTGAATCACGGCGCGCGGGCGGCGCGGCCCGCTCGCCGATATCGATACTTGTTCGCTGATGATGACGCTGCGCTTGGAGCATTTTATATCGATGTTAATAACGAGACGTTGATAAAAGTCTGTCTCAGGTGCGAATCGAACCCGCGTCCTCCGCAATTCGGGCGGCTGCGTTGACCACTTCGCCACCGAGGTATTGGTTAGACCTGACCAAATATTTCAACGCTCTTGACTTTTTTTTATAGCAACAGTGTCTTAACAAACCTCTTACATCCTTAGAGATCTAAACGAAAATATTTTACAAGTTTTTTTTCAACGTTTCGTTATCTTTGAGTTTATTTAGCGTCTTTTAACGCAAATAATCAAATATTACAAAATAATATGTAAATTGGATTCGTCAATGAAGAAAATAAAACAAGTGTTCCATATGGTTTGTAAACCGGTTTTCATGGTGACGCCATCTCTGAGGTCCCGGGTTCGATCCCCGATCGGGTCAATTTAGAAATTGTTGTTTTTCTAAATTGTCTCGGGTCTGGGTCTTTCTATGTAGTATAATAAGTATGTATTTAAGTATTTGAATTATGTTTATCCGTTATCTAGTAACCATTTAACGAGTTTCTTCGAAGCTTTTCTTGGGCTAGATAATTGGTGTGAGTGTAGGAAAGTTTTATTTATTTATTTATATCCCTTTAGAGCAAAAAATGATTTATTGAAATTTAAAACCAAAAAACCTTTAAAATATCATGTGATGTTGTCCATGTGAGGACTGCTGGGCACAAGCCCAGCAGTGGGACGTTTATAGGCTGACAAGTTAATTAGATTGATTCAAAAATCAGCTGTTTCATAAAAAATTGTAGCAGGTGTTTTTTTTCGCAATTTCAGAGAAAAGATGGGCTCGTAGTAGTAGCAGCAGAAGACAGAGTTGTGTGGAAGAAGGAGAGAGGGGTCATTGCCCGGCAGTAGGACAAAAAGGGCTAGATAATAATAATTAGTATTATTTCAGAGATGGGGTGGGGATGGCCTAGTTCCGACCTTATATACTTTTTACCAAACACACTGTTTAAATTTAAACGCTCTGACTTCTTGACAGATTGGACAATTTCATTTCATCGTGGAGCTTATTTTGTTCTGTTGTCCTAGAACGAGGTCAAGAACATAGCCTTTGTTTTTATTAAAAAGAAGACTTTAAGTGCATAACAACAAATAGGGCTTTAAGTACAGATTTGTAGTGTTTGGTTATTTACTAATTTATAGATGCATTATTTAACAGAAATTAGCGCGTTTGAGTTGCGATGGCGCACGTTGAGCAAATTGCACTAATTTGGGAATATGGAGGGATGACCAAATTAAATAAATATTAAATAACAAATCTTGTCTTGACAATTACAAACACAACAAAAAAGAATTAGCCAGATAGGCGCAGCCGTTCTGAAGTGACGCGCATCATTTCAGTTTGACACACATTTCGTCAATTGATTTGTCCCGGTAGCTGTCGTAAGATGGCAGTTGATAATACGAGTACTCACCAACCTGCATTATGCTAGCATGTTGAGTGATGGCTTTCTACCACCGCCTATAAGGGTCAGGTCAACAAACTACTGTCAATTTCTTACTTTGTGTAATCATCTAGTTTCACTAGTACTGTTAGTTATTCTGTGGTTTCACTCAGATTATTACTTTATTTAAAAGATAGACACCATGGCCATGACTTATTTTATTAACCGTTTTCTCGTGAGTGTGTTAATGATTTGTTTATAAATATTCTTAATCTAATTTGGTCCTAGTATGCACAAGTACAAGCTGCACTCAATTTACCTTCTAAAACGCATTTGATTTGAAACTTCTTTAATATGCCATTACGGAGCTAAAAATAAACTAGTTCTCACTTCGATCATATTAGTTCTCGTTAACATTTGCTACGATCCTTAAAAAATAAAAATAGGTAAGATTGAGAAAGACGGGGGTGTGCTTGAAATGAAATTAAATGAAAAATATTTTTTTTTGAGTATTCATAAAAATAATAATGTCACCAAAGAAAGAAAACTACACGGTGATAATTTGGCATACAAAAAGCTTCTTTAATAATTGAGTTATTATGAACAACTAGTTTTTACCCGTGGCTTCGTTTTCATAAATATTTTGCGGGAGAAAGTAGCCTATAACCATCTTTAGGGCCCCATCTATCATTATACCAAAATTTATCTAAATCGGCTTAGTGGCTTAAGCGTGAAATCATGTCAAAGATACAATCTCACTTTCGCTTTCATAGTATTTGTTAGTATTCAGGGTATTAGTCAAAAACAAATACAACCTGGCTTCACATATAAACACTATTTAATAGTTATTTAATTAAACGTCTTTTTGAATTTGAGTAAAAGAGACAAAACTATTTTAAACTAAATAATGTTTAATAATAAGTGTTTATAAGTAAGGCCCTACATACATAAGTCACACCCATTTCCTGAGCTAGAATAGAAAGCACAGCTTAAATACAGATGTAGATAATAAAACAAATGGTATCACTACAACAGAACTTGAACCAGTCATCACCGATTAAGGGAACCTTGGCGCCGATTCCGAGTGAATCTGACCACATAAAAGCCTCCGCCGTAATTCATGTTATCGGGAGATTCGGACTAGTGCCGCCGGAAATTACCAGAATTCCATACAAGTTACTTCGTCGATAACTATAGAAGCCATTATAAAAAGTATCGCAATTGTTTATTTGAGATCTATTTATAACGCAAAAGCGGTTTGGTACCTATTTAATTTGCTATCGCAGCGCTAAAGACGAGTCAGTATGAAGAATGTTATTATTCTAATACTTGTAGCTTGATGAATTCGTACAACATTTTTAAAGTTGTTTAACTTTTTAAATCATCGTCGTCATCCTTTAAACGTCTCATTGCTATATTCAGGATTTAGTTACTTTACTTCTAGAACATTCTTGGGCTAATTTTTCAATCCTATAATAAAACTTATCCATCTGATAAAGTATGACACCATCAAACTAAAAAGTCACTTGTAGAAAACGAAAAGATATGATTAGACAGTACATTTTAAAATGGCTGTGTAATACTTCAATAAACGAATAAGTTTTATCTGAAAAATTAAAAATCGACCAATCAAATGCTGTGGTATGGCGGCTCAATAATAGAAACTACCAACCCCTGTCTTCCCTAAGACGACTAAAGGACTTAAAGACTGCACATACATCGAACAGCATAGAGCGGCGATGGGCTCACCACCTATCACGCTGAGCACATGTGCAGTTATAATTTGGTGGAAACGTGAACTATGGCAGTGGACTGTTTCTGCAGTCCTCATTGCCTAGTCTGTAACTGACCCTTTGGGGATAATAGTCGTGAAATAGAAGTAAAGTAAGTAATTCCTAAATAAAAAAGGTAACATCTAAAATTTTGTACGAACAACATTATGCTACAAAGTTTTATAGGTTCTGTGTACAACATTGTAACACTCGAAAATAAGTTACACTTACATCGTTTGTTTATCTAAGTAAGCTTAATACTTATTAGAAGATAAGTCACTTTCGTTTTCATTTTTTTTTTTTAAAGTTCACAAACGCATATTTTAATCTAAATCCACTGGATGGTAGTGCCACTGGTAATTTTGTTGTATGCGTCCAATGAGCCAATCAGAGAAGTAGTGTCACGGGAAACAAAATTTTCATGACACTACTGGTATTGCCAAGCAGTAGTGCCTAAGGTAAGAAATGCATCGTAAGGCTGTTCAGTTCCATCGACAATTTGTTAAGGTGGGTGCACACAGCACACCCACATAATTTTAGGAATCAAATAATTTTGTTTGTCACCCAAGGCCCTGATTAAAATTATTTTAGGAATTCTCGCGGCGCATCCGTTTGTGCCCGCTCGCGTGCGATCGCGGGGCGTTAACGACCCGCTGCACTTGAGACGCGAGGTCGTCGGCGCGGTGACGCCGATGCGATTTGCAATTATAACTAATGTAGTTGATGAAACTGCGGGAGAAACACTGAGGTATATACATATTCGTATATGCCGTGAGCCGTGTGTGTTAATTTTTAATTTTTAAAAGGGTGTAGTAAAAGGCGACTAACGGACAAAAAACTCAAACTCAAACTCAAAATTTATTTATTCTATAAACTTAAAATAAGAATTTTGAATCGTCTAAACTAATTTGGATGGATGGGCACCCGCCCACCCACACCACCCATTCAGGAAGTCTTTTAGCTGTGGAAAAGAAAGGGCGCAAGAAACTCCACAGATTTATAATAATATAGAAGTAAAGACATTTACAAAACAATATGTCTTTACCAAATTATACAATATACAAATTACTAATATGTTATGCTCGTATGTACATGCACTATGTCCATACATATTTGTCATTTACATAATCTTCCACCTTATAATAACCTTTACTCATGAGGTTTTTTTTAACATGTTCTTTAAATGTATCTAAAGGCATTTCAGTAATATTTAGTGGAAATTTGTTATATAACGTTACACATTTACCCAAGAAAGAGTTGAACCTGTTTTATGAAGTCTAAAACTAGGGACGGCAAGCTTATTTTCCTACGAGAAAGATCACAATTTTTAACAAATGTCTTTTCATACTTCTTGACATACATAAAAGGTTTTCAAAAATAAATTGTGATGCAATTATTAATATATCGATTTTTTTAAACACTTTTTTGAATAAGTCTCTAGACTTGAGGTTGTATATGGCGCGGACTGCTCTTTTCTGAAGAATAAACTCATCGTCAATATTAGAAGCGGAGCTCCACAAATAGTAAGCCATAAGACATCACACTATGGAAATAACGAAAATAAACTACTCTTGCCGTCTCAACATCAGTTAGAAGCCTTATGGCTGTACAATACTGTACATACATCCAACAGCAGGGATTTCTTTTTTTCGACTAATTTTGTTAGTACTAATTTAATTTCGCTTAACGAGTTAGGCATATTTTTTTGCCATAATAATATATTCACGTAATTGATTTATGACATACTATTTCAGTAAGCTTAAACATTGTTTAGGCTAATGTTTTTTGCCCTAATTTTAATTTTCACAAAGTTTTAAGGCCTATTGTTCCTCTAATAGTTATTAGGCATAAACAAACATAGTCTGGTAGATCAGACAAGACCGAAGGTGAGGTTATAGTTTTAAAATCCACTATGATTTGGATTGGTTTTTTATCAGGATTTATCTTTTGCAACATGTTTTATTTTATTGATAGGTATTTCAATCTAAAAAAAAACAGTAGTAAGTGTTAGGTATATCAACTAAAACTGTCCGATCAGCTGACGACAATAGTATGGGACGTCAAAATTTTTTGTTTTCATAAAAACGAATAAAAAATGAAGGTGTATGGACAAGCGGTAGAACACTCACGATGGTGCGTTTCACGATCGTCTGGCACGATTAAGCAACTGTCGCAAAGTCGAGGCACCAAATGGGTGACCAAATTGAAAACATCTCGTGCCCTCCGTGCCCGTCGTCTTTAGTCCGTTAGTTGCCTTTTGCGACACCCAATGGAAGTGAGGGGGTGGTAATATTATTTTGCCGCTACGCTACACGGTTGGCGATGGGCTCACCACCTGTCACGCTGAGCACATGTGCAGTCGCCATTTGGTGAAAAGTAAACTATGGTAGAGGACTGCTTTTGCTGTCCTCATTGCCCAGTCTCATATCAGTCCCAGTCAATAGTCGTGATTATATATAAGGTGACTGCTAGAAACCGCAAGAAACTTCAAGGGCTGGTCAGGTCAAATGTTTTAACATGATAAAAATTACAAAAAATAAATTCGTGTTTTTTTCATTTTTAATTAAATAATTCATTTTGTGAATTTATTCTTTGAGTATCTAATTTATTTTAAAGCAATAACATAAGAAATATAAAATGAAAAACAATTAAAATAACGATTATTTACAACGCGCGGTCAACGGCCGGCCGGCCGACCGTCTGTTGACCCGTTCGCGTCAGCTGGGCGATAAGTACCTACGTTAGTCTGCAATGAGACCATTTTTGTCATGTTTAAAACACTTGACCTGACCAGCCCTGGAAGTTTCTTGCGGTTTCTAGCAGTTACCTTATATATGTATGTATGTTTTGTAATAGTGTTTAGGCGATCGGGCTCTTGCTTTAGAGGTCACGGGTTTGAGACCCAGCGGTAATATTTGTGCTTAGTTTGTTTTAAGTCCGCCTAGTAACCAGCAACTTATCTTGGCTCTTTAAATAGTGCTGTTCGGTCAGCAGGTTTTAATTAACATTTTCTTATGTTTTAAGTGCGTTCGTGAACGTGTATTGGTGTGTTGGTAAATGAAAACAATACTAAAGAGTTCTCCGTCACTTTTTGTTCTACGTCTTCACTGAATTAATAGGTATTATATCTTAATTAATGGCTTCGCGGTTTATGCATTAGGCCAATTTTATAGTGGTATATTATTTTTATTCGTAAACTTTAAATTGTAAGGTAGATTGAATTAAAAATGGAATCCTACAGTGCTTGTTGTGGCGAGAAGAACTTAGGTGAAACTCATCTTAACTAAAACTTAAGGGGTTTGAAGGAATGTCATTTATCATTCAACATTCAGCATCCATCGATCATGAATATAATGATCATACATAACATACTAAACAATGAAATAAAAATTGGCAACAACTTTGACTCGATTCAGTTTTGCTCATCTGTTTTTAATGATTATCATTGAACGAGACTTCAAAAGTTTTGTGAATTTACTTATTCACGTACAGTCTTAGAAGTTGCTTAACACTGTAGTACCGTGTCATACCAACTACTTACTGCGTTCGTACGGTTGCTGGAGCGCGATCGTTCCGAGCGAGTTAGTGCGACGTGGTACTAAAATGAACATGCACACTTCTGAGGCCGACAGTGCGTTGTTATTTGTTAGATGAACTTTAAGAAAAAAGTTGACAGCTCTGACTACCCACTCGCGGAATTTAGCACTTACTTATTTTGCGTTTTATTTTCCTAAAGGTGAACGAACACACTCGGGGATTCTGGTTGGACACCAAATTTATTTTTTTCAACTTTTGACAAAATCGTTCTGTTTTCGTTTAAAGTGACACTGTTTAAATGTAAATCAGAAAATAATATAAAAGATATTTAAAGTGTTTTTTATTACCATAATGTAACGTTCAATGACATTTTTAAAGGCAGATTATTTTGTATAATTCTTTTAATAAAAATAGTTAGTTAAGGGAAAATTATTTCTTTTACATACTTATATATCTATTAATGACATAAGAATGTATGGTCCAAAAATAGTACACTGTTGTGAATGAAACTTATTAGAACCCACAAGGGAAAATTATTACTTATACATACTTATACCTATTAATGACATAGGAATGTATGGTCCAAAAATAGTAGGTACACTGTTATGAATGAAACTTATTAGAACCCACAATCGTAGGTTTCTTAGTCAACATAAATAGCCGCTAGACCATCGCGGTAGTCGCGTCACTTTGTTTTTCGAGTCCCCTAAAGAGGTTTCGTAACAATTTTATTAAAAAATAACGAAAACTTTAAATTATAACATATTACGTCTAGATTTCTTCTACCCGATACTAATAAATTGTGGGATACCCCCTCAAACCCCAAGCAGTCGCATGAGACCGCACCTACAAAAACACACTTGACTTTTTACCGTGTTTTCATAGACTTACAGACTACTTTAGTATGAACAAGTTTGGTTATTTCGTTTCTGTGGTTCACCTTATGTATTGTTATCGCAAAATATCGCATAGTCTATGCTCGATTCTGTCAAATTTGACGTTGACAGTTGTGCCAAAAAAGTGTCAAAAAATCCAAGACTGAGGGGTTAATTCATAACTGTACGGACCACATTAAATATCATCTAAAAACATATGAATAAGTAGGTACTTTGCAAAATTATGTTTGCTCAAACATCTATTTTTTTATTCTTTTACGGATAAGCACTTGACCTTCATCTCATCAGGAGATTATGAGGCCGTTAGTGGAAGCCCATTCAACCTGGATTCCTAAATAGCATCTTACCTTTAACTTTGTCGGTAGTCGGAACACAACAATGCAATGCAATGCAACATTGATGTTATGGCGACATATTTAGTCGCCAACCTGGAGACTTAAACAAGACCTACCACCAACTAAACCGAGTACAGTCACCAGCATTAAGATGTGACAATCGACGGCCTGCAAAAATATTTGATCATCGGTGGAAGGCATATATATAGGCATATACATGCTTTCCACCAATGAACAGATATTATTACTCATCACATCTTAATGCTGGTGACTGTACAAACATGTAACTCCGCTGGAAACCGAATCAGGGATCAATGGGACTGAGACCGGTAGTTTAACCACTAGACTACAATAATAATTATGCTGTTGTCATTGTAGTTTCCACAAAAATGAATTATTGGAACCTAAGTCTACGTCATTGATTTCCTTAATTTTGGTTTATTTTGGACACACAGACGCTGCAACCAACGACGACTTTCCAATTCTATGAATATGAAAGAGACAGAGTCAATTCTCAGCGCTGCGGCAGCCGCTGCTACCAAGGCTTTAAGTTAGAGAATCGCACTGCTGCTGGGCACGCCTTCCCACATGGATTTAAAGCACCAAAAGGGCCCAATGTGGTTTAGTAGGTTTTAACGACTGCCATCTTACACCTTAAACCGGGATCAACGGTTTTACCTGAATTCCAAAGTACGGAGGAGCACGAGATGTTTTTAATTTGGTCACCCATCCAGTCTCTCACTATTGTAAAAGTTACTTAACTGGCAAGTTCGCAAACGGAACGCTTTCACAGTTTAGACAAACAAACTTTTCGTACATACACATGCGAGATACGTATAGACAAACGCTGTTTGTTAGTTAGCGTATCACTTGAGAACGGCTGAACGGTTTTAGATTAAATTTTGCACAAAGACAGACCATGAGTCAGACTAGGACGTACGATACTCTTTACCCCCCTTTTTTTCTGTGGGTAAGGTAAGTGTAGTCCTCACAATCGAAGTCGTGGGCAACAGTAAGTATTTAAATAAAATCGATTCTTCAACAGCACCTTTAGTATGTGCGAGCTTCCTTATTTGCGTTAGTAATATTTAATTTGTCCTTGCTGATGACCAGATAACCCCAGCCGGGTGGTCAAGTTATACGTAAATAAAAATGATTTGATTTTAAACAAAAAAAAACGTGCGCATGTGACTGGCCTTGCAGTTTGAAGGAGTTTGCAAGGGGATCGGTTCTTTGACCGATATAGATGGAGTGAAAGAATCTCATGCACCGCCTTGTTGGTGTTTTAACATGGAGAACATTAATTCTTGAAAATAATACAATAGATAGAATTTTAATACTGTAGGATTAAAGTAAGTACAAAGAACAACTATTGGAGTAACTATGAATATTATTCGACCTCTACATATAAAATAATGCAACTGTAGTTTTTTTTTGTAATTTCTTAGTTGTTTTCATACAAATAGTTGTTCTGAATACTTAACAGAATGACCCAGTTGCGGATTATAATATTCCAATTACCAAACACTGTATACCTACTACAAGTATACTATAAATAAACACGAAGCCTTCATCTCACATGATGGTAAGTGACGATAAAGCCATAATGGAAGCGGATATACTATAGGGGAGCGAATGGTAGGTAGATTGGATGCCATATTGTAGGAAGGCCAAAGGGAAAATCTTCCTCCGAGCTGGGGTCCCCGAGCTATACCCCTACAGTAGTGACCCCTACGGAGCACAGAAGCACCTTCAACATCGTCGCAGCGCCCATCCATCACTCCTTATCCATCATCAGGTCTACTTTCGCCGACAGTAACACAGCAAGCCAGCATCAAGCCACAAGGTTCCACCGCAGCATCTTGGACGACGCTTCCTGGACCTCCGGCCTAGTCGACGGCATCATCCCGATCTGATTTCCGCAGCCCACGACCGATGCATCAATGTCGGCCACATTACTCCGGCGTGGCAGCCCTGCACACCAGCAGCTCGGATCCACCGTCATTACCTGTCTTGACTCACCGCAGACAGGAGCAGCACACTGCATCACTGGAATGGCAACGCGCCTTAACGTAGTATGGTGGTATAGCTTTATATACCACCCAGCTCGGAGGAAGATCTTCCCTTTGGCCTTCCTACAATGTGGCATCCATCTTACCTACCATCGGCTCCCCTACATAACGTTACATCATCAACTACTGAAGAGCTGTATTTCTCACATCTCTTGTCGGAACCAAACAATGCTACAAACATTATTTTTATATCGACGCATCTAAGCAGAGTTACCTAGCCAGGCGGGCTTAAAGCAATAGCTCTCACCAACCAAACCAAGTATAATAATATATGCCCCCGCTGTCAATCGTACGGGGGCAGGCCTCTGAAACACTACACTCCATAAATGGAGGCAACAAAGATAACATAATTTGTACTTATTACGTCAGAATCGTCTTACAAATACAAATTATTTTATTTAAATATTAGGTTTTAACTTATGGTACAGAAATATACTAAAGTAAGTATTAAAAGCACAATAAAATTAACTTGTACATTACAGGGTGCAATAGCTATGGGTCCCAAACTGGGAAAACCCAAATCGTGGGCACCCGAACAATATAAACAGGATTGCGACAAATAAAACTAAAGTAAACTGAATAATGTTATTATAATGTATATAAGTAGTGTTATTATAATAATAATAAAATTAATAAACTAAACTTGAGGAACATTATTATAACCACCTCCGACCTCCTTGGTACACTGGTTTTCATGGAGTCGCCATCTCTGAGGTCCCGAGTTCGATCCCCGGTCGGGTCAATTTAGAAATTATTGTTTTTCTAAATTGTCTCGGGTCTGGGTGTTTTCTATGTATAAAAAATATGTATTTAAGTATTATAAGTATGTTTATTCGTTGTCTAGTAACCATTTAACGAGTTTCTTCGGAGCTTCTCTTAGGCTAGATAATTGGTGTGAGTTTAGGAAAGTTTTGTTTGTTTTTTATTTATAAAAAAATAATAGAAAATAAAGCAAGTTAATGATTAAAAACGTGTGTGTGTGTGTGTGTTAATATACTGTAATTACTTAAGTGAGTCGATAAATCACTTCGCATTTGTTTGTACATTTTGACGATCTCCGTGGCCGAGTAGCTAGCACGCCGGTTCTGGCGTCGCGCTATCTCTAAAGTTCAATTCCCGGTTGGGTAAATTTTAAATGGATTTCGGGTCTGGGGGTTTTTCTATTTATGTATTTATGTATTTATATATTTATGTATATTTATTCGTTATCTAGTTTAACCATGTTAACGAGATTCAAAAGTACTTTATTTATTTATTTTGGTGAGGACCACGATGGCGCAGCAGCTAGCGCGTTCGGCTTGCAATCTTGCCTGCTAAGCAACTTTCGCATTGCCGGGTCGCCTGATAGGTGACCATAAAAAATATCTTGAGCTCCTCCGTGCTTCGGAAGGCACGTAAAGCAGTTGGTCCCGGTTGTTGTCGTAAGATGGCAGTCGTTAAAACCCACCAACCCGCATTGGGCCAGCGTGGTGGGTTATGGCCCAATATCCCACGTGGGAGGCCTGTGCCTAGCAGTGTAATAAAATATGAAATTGTTCTCTTTGGATTTCTGGAAAAATTTTAGTATCGGGACTTTAACTCACACTTTCTAGACTCTCATCAAAAAATTGGCAAAAGACTCACGTCTACTCAAGAGAACTGTTAAAATACGTAACCTTATATAATATCATACAGACATACTTACAAACATGAACCCACAAACACTCAGGGACTATCATCAACAAAGGGTCTACAAGTAGTCTGAGACCAGGCAGTGCATTGTCAGAGTCCCCGTTTCATCAAAGGACTGCACATGTGCTCAGCATGACAGATCGTGAGCCCGTCGCTGCTTAAGAGAAAACACTACGTGGAAGTGGCATGCAAAGTTTCGTCTTAAAGTTGTTGAATGTATGAGAAATTGAGCAGTCTTCAGCGTCTTTTACGACGCTCAAGAGAAGATATGCTAGTATAATAAGCCGCTACCAAACAGCTTCATATTTAATATTTCGCCTAAGTCAAAAATCCTTTGTTCCACAAACAACTCTTACAAATTAATCACACCAATTTAAAATACAGCTTTAGTATGGCGAAACGTGCAATTAAGACGACTGTCCTTGAATCGCAGACGACCTTAGGGCATCGCGAGATATGCAGCATAAAGGATCAAACTCTAAACTGGGGCTTGGAAGGAACCGGTCGGCATAGGGTTGCCACAGACTCTAATTACTATTTTTTTATTATTCCTTGTTATTCCATGACGTGGACTTAAGAATAAGAAGTTATTTATTTGACACATAATAAATTACATTATAAAAAATAAAAAGAGTACATTTAATAAAAAAACTGTAATTTAAAATAAAAGAGAAAACTAAAAAAAAACCATGGTTATGTGCCAAAAAGGCGGCCGCTTAGCATATTATGTTATGGCCTGCTTGAGTCAGGTCGGCCATAACGCGGACTTAAGTTAATCTTGGTTTGTCCGGATAGAGATAGGCAAATATCTAAAGAAAACATTATTCCCTGTTAATTTGAAACGTGGATGTTATCTGGTTTGTAGCCGGATAGAGATGGGTGGGCTTAATAGATAATATAGCTTAATAAGACTTAATAAAAAAACATCTCGAGCTCCTCCGTACTTCGGTAGGCACCTGAAGTCGTTGATGGCATAAGGCAAACGTCAAAACCCACCATCCGCTTTGGGCCACCGCGTTGGGCGAGTATTATTGTTAGCAGGTTAATCTCCCCATCCAATCTCCCTATATGCTGTTGTCGACGTGGAAAGGCCTGTGATCAGCAGGAAGACGTTAATAAGCTAAGGATGTCTAAAAAGTGGAAGACAAATACTTATCGTCTTCTGACCCGATAGGCACAAACGAATAGAAAGTGTGAATTTTTTGCATTATTAGTTAGTTTAATACTCAGCATAAGTCAGATTTAAAAACCAAGCATTTATTTTTATACGCCGTTTTTATAAAATAAAAAAATATTGCTGAAAGCGTAAATCTATATCTTAAATTCTTAAATATTTTGTTTTTTTACATCTTTTAGAACCTAATTTGTATTAGTAAAAAAAAATCTTATATGTAACAAAACAGTTGTTTCTAAGTGTTACGCTTACCAGCGAACTACATATCATATTTATTTTTGTAGATAGTATTTCGTATACTTATCGATATAATATTTTGAAGCATTGCTTACAGCCCTGGGCTGGTCCAGTCTCCGTGTGACGTCACGTCGCGGCAACGCGAGTACTTCCGAGCATATAGAAAACGACAGTTTGGAATTAACTGTTGTTGTATCCAGGCTCCCGATGCGCCAAGGTTGTCTGTTTCAAGTTTTCGCAATGTCTGCATATTTTGATAGAAATCGAGAGTCCGCCTAGATTCGGGCGAGGCTGTGCATCCGAATAATGGAATCAGGTCATTGAGAGTATTCATACTTGTGTGTGTTTCGGTTGAAGCGACTGTTGGCCATAGGTCACAAGTGGGTAAAGGCTTAAAGGTTTACGCATTTCGGTTTCCCATACAAACTTCCAAATCGAATTTTTTAAAAACCTATAAGCCGATTTTAACAAAACTTTGCATGCTAAAGTAAAATACAAAGATTTAAATAGTTTGTTGAAAACATTTTAAAAAAAACGTTAATTTAGCTGAGTTACTGCGATTTAAAGTTCACCATAGAAAGTTTAAAATCGCAATAACTCAGTTAAACAAACGTTTTTTTTTTAAGTTTTCAAATACTATTTAGATCACGGTATTTTACTTAAGCATGCAAAGTTTCATCAAAATTGGCTTATTGGTTTTTCAAAATTTCGACTTGGAAGTTTGTATGGAAAACCGAAATGCGTAAACCCTCTAATTGAAATCAAGTCGTCGGTACAATTATTGATGACTATAGGCTTGATCACTATGCTTATCAAATGCGGATTGCCATCACAAACCCGGGCCGGGGTATGCATCGAAAAATCCGAAACACTTTACCCGATCTGGGAATTGTATTTAGAACCTCCGGATATCGGGACCGAACGCTAGACCACCGAGGCGATGTGTTTTAAATCTTTCCGTATTGGGCTTTAAATCACATCATCATCAGCCTATAAACGTCCCACTGCTGGGCACAGGCCTTCCACGTAGACAATAGCACGTGGGGATATTGGGCCATAACCCACCACGCCGGCGCCGGCCCAATGCGGGTTGGTGGGTTTTAACAACTGCCATCTTACGATAACAACCGGGACCAACGGCTTAACGTGCCATCCGAAGCACGGATGAGCTCGAGATGTTTTTAATTTGATCACTAAATACAACTAACTACTAAAACTACATAAATAGGTAATTATATAATTGAGGCGGTTTGGCGATTTTGGTATAGGACCGTATCAACGCCACATGGCGAACACCTAAAATACATACATAATTATATACATACATATACATAATGCAACAACTGAGTTACAACTGCTGAGATTCCATACATTAATGTAGTTTAATAATTTAAACTCTATCCAAATGAAAACTACACAACAAACCACTGCTGTAAAACCAGACAATAGACATTCAATTGTTAGTAAGCTTAAAATGAGTCTTCGTGATCGTGACAGACTAGGGGCTAAAGAGCCTAGACTACACTAAATTTTATAAAGCATTCGACCTCTTTAATAAAGACGCAAACATGTATACAACTTGAGTTGAGCAGCGTCTACCGATGAAAAATGACGTAAGTATGTTAAATTTTTTACATAAAAAGGCATTCTTAGATGAAGTATCCTAGGCACTCAGTACAAACCGCAATAGGCAAGCGGTGACTTATGAGTTAAAGAGTAGTTATATGCTAATACGAGCGTTGAGCACTTTATGCATAGAGTTAAAACACATATCGTCCTATGCTATTCATTACATAGGTACTATAAAGTAAGTTTCCCTGGGCTTTCTCCTTCTAAACCACGCAATAGATGTTTACGCGGTTTTTCAAAATATCTACAAATTAAATATAAAATCATGATGGTTTTATATTTAATTTGTAGATATTTTGTACAAAATAGCTGAAGTATGACGGTTTGCGTCACATACGGTTACCTATTCTTTATCTATTCCGAGTTTAGCGTATACGAAGGCACGGGCAGGCCGCTAGTATCCTTATAAAAAAAGACTAAAGACTCAAATTTATAATAGTAGAGGTGTCATTTTTAAATACATATTATATTATTATTGTGCGTCCACAAACATAATATATTCATCTCAAAACTGTAAACAGCTTAAAAGAAAGAGCTGTCAGCTTTATTGCGGAAGGTTGTAGGTTTGAGTCCCACACGAGGCAAGTACACTTTATTAGAACGGCTATGAGTTCTCTGGTTAGATATGCCGCTATTACCTACTTTATAAAAATAAATATGCACACGCCCTCATCTATAAAACGATGACAAATTCATGTAACGCACATGCGTAATCATTGAAAAAAATGGCATCCATTGACTTCCGGAGGCATTGTGCGGGGGATCATCCGAATGTTACCAAGTGGTGTAGAATAAGTTGGCCATCATTTCAGATGACGTAGTGAGACTATTGCCTGACTTAATGAATTCTTGTTTTCAACTTCGAACAGTTTGCACAACTATTAATACCTACCACGCTAATAATAAACTGGTTTCCAACTAGTTTCAGCAGGTCGCCGGCCTGTCTTCCCTAATTCCTTTTGGGTTATTTGTAAATATATTATTATGTATCTTCTAAATAATTAAATCAAAATGCACTAAGAAGTAAAACTAAAAAGCTTGGTTTTATGAATGTGTGTGTTAAAAACCGTATTTTATCTATGAAAAATAGTTTTCATATAAATTTTACTTCATGTTGCTACGATTTTTAAATCCGTTGTTATTTATAACCAAAGTGAACACTATTAATATAACAGTAGTAATAACTAGACACGGAAGTAATAAACACAAGCCAAAACTTGTACCAAACAAAAATTGCACATAAGTCAAAACAAAAATTATTGAGGCAGGAATTGACTTACTTGTGCATAAGCACAATAACTTTTTGACTCAGCAGCCATAAAAGGCTGCAGAGTCAAAAAGTTACAAAATATGCAAACATACGAGAATATTAAAATTTTCATAGTAATAATTATTATTATTGTTAGTTTAACTAAACAAAGTATACATTTTTATTACTTGATATTGGTTAGTTTCTTTATTCTACTAGATTTTTGTGGAGCTATTTCTTTGTTGTGTGTCTCTTTCTTGACGTGACATGCGGTTACAGGCTTCACAAAATTCCAGTTCGGAACCGAAAACCGCGGTTACTCATCATAGGTCGTTGATGCGAATATATTTTTTTAAGATTTACGAGTATGTGACCTTGGATTATATTTGAAAAATTATATATATTTTCTCAAGTATAATCCAATAATAGTTTCTGCCTTAGAACCAGAAGAAGCCTTGAACCAGCCAATGTTGCTTGGCGTTATAAAGAGATGATACTTGTAGCTGCTAGGTAGGTGCTGCAGATTTCGCGTCACAAATAATTTCCTGACCATAGACAAAAGTATTTTAATTGCGTTGCTAAGCAAAATTTAAAAGTGAAAGTACTTGAATACACTTTGACTTTTGGCCACAGCAGTGAGCCAGGGTCGTGAAGTGAATCCATTTAAATATCCGTTTTTAACTGTACAGTCACATCGACTCGCATCCCGGCCGCGCTGTGCTCTTTTGTGACCTCTGAATAATTGGGAAAAAACAAGCGTCATACACACGTTCGTTTTCGAAACTTAATATGTAGGAGTGCGATGTATAACATTAAAAGTTGTTTGAAGGTGATAGATCAAACACACCGCACGGACTGTGTGGTCTTTGTATTTATGCAGTCGGACAAAATAAAAATTCTCATGGACGTCCACTGGTCAGACTTAAAACACGGTACATGTTTGGTTGGATGGTGGCGAATATTAACAAGGTCGTTGTTCATAAATTTATAACAGGTTGTAAAGCAATGGTTATGTATCAAATATGATTCATGGGACAGGGTAGTGGTTAATTAAGGTTAAGTAGTGTCAGGCAACTTTAGTTAGCTTTATTTTCTTTATCGTTTTGCACTTTTCCTAAGATTACCATATCCCCTCTCTTCCCTTGGGTATCGTAACAGGCGACTAACGGACTGCACATACTTCCAAGAGGGCTCACCACCTGTCACGCTGTGCACATATGTATTCGCTATTTGGTGAAAAGTGAACTATGGCAGAAGACTGCTTTTGCGGTCCTCATTGCCTAGTCTCTCACTAACCCTTCGGGGATAATAGTCGTGATTATATGTATGTATGTAATGTACTTTTCGCAAACTGTAAGTTTTTCACTACTATAATTTTTCACAAAAGTCTGAACACTTTTTTATTTTAAGTCGAACAAAGGTCTTATTAAAGTTATAGTGCAAAAATTATTGCTTCTTATACTCTTTTTGGATACAATGTTTTCTCAATTTCACAGCTGCTCCCATTTAAATAATTGACTCTTTTTATATACTATTTTTTTCTCAATTTCAGAGTTGCTCCCATTTAAGAATACTGGGAGTGGTTCTTATAATAATTTATTGGCACAGTTGCGATATCCTATATACCGATTACCTAACAACCTTTATATTTTATATAGATATACGCGTATTATGTCTGTTATTTACACAATGAGTTTCAATTTCGCGTGAAAGTCGTTAGAGAGTGAGCCTTCTGTACGGTAGTACTATAAGTTATTCTGTGCTTGTACCAAGACGAAAAACGAAACAATTTTAAAACACACAAATTTATGCTTATTAATTTTAAACGTTTTTTATGCTTAAGATTTATAAAAAAAGATATTTGAATGATTAAAAATGTCAACCATATTAGTTAGGTACTAATGTTTTGCAAAACTCATGTCAGCCGTTACTTTATTTTACTTCAAAAACTCATTTATTTTCAATTTCTATTACTTACCACAATATCAATACGATAATTCGAAATCACATATAATTTTATTCCCTAATTGATAAATTAAGTTAACAATTCATTATGATTTATCATTCTTCACCTTTCATCCCAACAAACGATAAATTACCTATAAGTTTTAGCCGTTTGTGTCGCTAGGAGAGAGACACTTGCCCGCTATTTTTGTCTCGTACCAGGATATGTTTGTTTACACCGAATTCTATCACCATAACTTATATTTCGGTTCGACGCGATTCTGTTTCGGCGTGCAGTGGTACTGGGGGTAGCGATGCCCGTTTGTCTGGCACAGACTATAGCTCGTTAGATTAGTTGTTAAGTCTTAACTACAAGTTAGTTTTGAAACACAATCTTACCGGAAACATAAAGTATTAACTTTTTAAGACATTTAAGTTTATTCACCTAATAATATGAATATATGAAAAACAAATAAAAACTGGGTATGAAAATTTATTGTAAACAAAACATCTTCCAAAAGACAAAAAGTAGTTTTGATAATCGGCTAATAGTTTTTCTGAAAAATAAAACGTAAGTATGATAAATGTATGGATTAACAAAATTATGTAAAAGCAACGATCTGGTATTTAAAACTTCGTCATACCGTTTTCGAACAATTGAAATTCGTACAGGAAAGTTTCGAATTTATGATAGGTTACCCAGTTTACTGTTGCCGTTCCTTTAGAGTTAAGATATTGTAGGCACGACAGATTTCCAGGTAAGACGTATTATAGTTATTTTTTTGCATTTAATATTAAAGTGTTTTAGAGTTTTTTTGGAACTTATAAAGTCATAAAATATATTTTTTATAACAAGGAGGCCAGGCGGAACTAGCGTACTCAAGTTCGTACATAAGCATAGTATACAATTTTTATACCAAATTCACTTTTAAAAGAACGGCATTTACGAAACACTCTATTGTCAATATAAAAGGTCATTAACATTTTATTATCAAAATAGATCCCTAGATCTCGAACAATTTCGCATAGGGAATAACTGCATTGTTAAAGTTGTAAACAAATGTAATTGGTTTTGTTTTGCGTGTAATGCTGATGCACTGACACTTTCCAGTGCTGACTGCGATTCTATTAAGAACATAGTATTCATAAAGATTATTCAGATAATTTTGTAAAAGTTCACAGTCCTTACAGATTTTTTATCATCAGCATAAAGAAGATGTTTGGAGTTTTGAATGACGTGACCAATATCATGAATATAAATATTGTAGAGGAGAGGGCCAAGATGTTACACTTGGGGAATTACAGATTGGGTATTGAGATGAAATTAGACCTATAGCCACCGAGAACGACAGCCTGAGACCGATTGGTCAAGTAAGAACGTATCCAGCAAAGAAGGTCCCCATGAATCCCAAGGTGTTGAAGCTTGCGGAGAAGGATGTCGTGATCTACACGATCAAATGCTTATGTATAATACTATTGTCCCTAAATAAATTTCAAAATATATTTATTTTATTATAAAATACACTGTATTATTAATCATATAAAAGCTATACTTATACTGAAACTGAAATACTACGAGAATGTTTAATAAATGTTAGATACGCCTAGTTGTTGTCTAGTCGCCTTGCTTATCTATTTTGTTTCAGATACCACAAATACTTATTTGTTTATTTATTTATTTGCAAGTCACATGGTATATATGAAGGTGGTATAAAATTATAAATTACAGTAAACGTGTGCCACCCTGTAAGGGCACTTAGAAACTTAAATATCAAGCAATCTATTCATCTTGCTAATTATTATTAAACAAAAAAATGTCAGTTACAGTTGTTTGCGCCCAGCCAATCGGGCAGTCTTATTAAGTTTGAGCGAATTCGGATTGGGGCGATACTCAGAATCTGCGGTCAAGGCGAGATTTATTTTTCAATAAAAACAACTGTCTGACTTCATTGAAGTTGTGATGTGTTTTTTTTATTTGACTTGTTGATACTGATTCTATTATCATTTACTTTGTAAGTAAATTTTTTCCTGAGCGCGTAAGTATAAGTCTTACAGATGTGTTTAAAGTACTACATCCCTTTGAAGGTGATTTTCATTTGTGATTTTGTGTTGTAAACAAGGTGCTTGATTATTTTTATTAAATGACGCCTTTAAACAAAATAATATCGATACTGGGGAAATAGCTAGAACCATAATTGTGTCTACATACCTAATTGGATTGGCAACAATAGTCCTGTCAGTGATGATAGACCGATCCCAATACAATGTGCAATTGCCATTTTCGAGAACTGGGTCGGGCATATACCTATAGCACGGTACTTCCTATTCCACAAGATTGTATTGAAGAGCAAGTTGCTGGTGGATAATCCTGGCTACAAGGTTGTGCCTGTGCAAATAGTCTCCGTTAGCTAGACTAGAACAACCGGAAATAATGTGGCGGATGGATTCCCCGGGCCGGTGACATGCCCGACATATGTCAACCGTACCGTCCTTCACAATGTATTTCCGGTAGTTGTTCTTCATCATAACTTCATCCATAATTGCACAGACAAAACCTTCGGTTTCCCCAAAGAGGTCACCAAAACGCAGCCAGGCTACGGACGCTAGGAAGTCTACATCGGGCCCATGTAGGACCCGATAAAAGCGTCCGTGAAGCTCCTTGCTCTGCCATACCTCCATGCGGTCGTTAGTATTTAATACCACAGGTTTGTGCCAGTTCTCGTTAGCCAAGGAGAGCGTGGTAAGGCCCTTGTCCACCGCCACCATAATCCCGAGGACTAATATCAGTCCCCGAAAATGCGCGCCTCACAAAGCGCAACACTCTACGGCGAGTGTTGCCCTCCTTGAAGCAGATAAGTTTGCCGATGAGTGCTCTAGCCTCACCGATACGACGCTCGATCCTGCACTGCCAAGCTGGTACAGCTGATCGTGTAGCTCTGCCACTGCTAGGAAATTTGACATGAGCTACACGATATGCTGCTGCAGCTGCACAGTACAAGATCGAGTGAGTATCAGCGAGGTCTTCGCTGCTATCTAAACAATTTGTTAGTTGCGAATCTAGAGCACACACCAGCGCCCTATTTTTATTATGCATGGGCAAACGAGGTAGACGGGGTCTAAGCCCAGGCGGTGTGGAGCGATACTCTCGGAAAGCATCTTTCAAAGCGCTCCTCAATCGCTCATTGCATTGGGTACTCACGGATATAACCCCGTCGTCATCATCTTCACCAACGAGGTTGGGTCGCGGTGAAACACTTTGTATTTGCACCGCGGCCGGTGGCGAAGCAGGTGAGACACGGCTACTCCGCGATTCTTGACGTAGTCTATCAAGTACGGCGTCATCCAACGTACGGTTACGCTGGATGACCTGCACCTGATCCGATAGTCGTTGCGCTAAAACGTTGACAGCTGGCTCAAGTACCTGAAACAGAGAGAGCATCCGACCACGGTACGCAGTCAGGTTAGTTCCCCCCTCTGTAGCCCCAAAGTATGAGCGCATGACATTTTCGTTAATGGATTGCGTCCATCGCATGCGCTGCACACTTCCACCGATAGCGGGGATCCTGTCAGAGGCCGGTGAGCCTCGAGGTCCCAAGCTGGTCGGAGGTCGGCCTCGTCCGCGCCGACGCGCAGGTGGTGGTGTCGTCGGCGGCGAGAAGTATTCGTCGCTCGAACTCGACGCAACTGCAGCTACCGGAATCTCTGGACTCGCGGCTGGCGCAGGTCCCGGCGGCTGCGAGGCGGAGTCGTGTGTTTTTCACTCGTGCCCGGCTTCTTGTCAACATTTCAGTTTTTCATATTGTCTTGTCAAATTATGGTATTTCCATGACTATTATTTTTGTTGTTGGTCCTGGTTTGTCGTAACTTGCCATATTATTCTATTTTTTTTCTTGGTGGATTGGTGATAAAATACATTTTCTTATAAGTTTTTTTCAATAAAATTGTGCAAAAATAACGAACCTTTAAAAATTTTACGTCAGCCAAGTTATTATTATTATTATTATGAACGTTGTCAAAACGAATACGTCCATGATTTGCCGGTGACGGCACTGACACTGAGAGCGCTAATACAACAATTAAGTGGGGGTGCGTTCATAGTGAATGTATGAAAAGGACTGTATCGGAACTGTGACTTCACTGATATGCGTGAAGCAACCTTACACTCACCAACATCTGGTGGATACCGGCCCAATCTCTCTCGGTCAATTGCCGTCCGCACCTGAGGGCCTATTCTCTTTCTCTGAAACGAAATTTCGGCCGATTTTCGTTGGCTATTTATAGCGCTTTCCATTATATTTGAAATTTCAAAAAAAAAATCTAAAAGTTAAGAGGGTTTAGGCCTTTTGGTTTCTCGTACAAACTTTCAAGCCGAAATTTTTGCAAACCAATAAGCCGATTTTAATAAAACTTTGCATGCTAAAGTAAAATACTGAGATCTAAATAGTTTGTTAAAACATTTTCAAAAAACGTTTATTTAGCTGAGTTATTGCGATTTAAAGTTCACTATAGAAAGTTTAAAATCTCAATAACTCAGTTAATAAACGTTTTTTAAAAATGTTTTCAACAAACTATTTAGATACCAGTATATTACTTAAGCATGCAAAGTTTCATCAAAATTGGCTTATTGGTTATTAAATATTTCGACTTGAAAGTTTGTATGGGAAACCAAAATGCGTAAACCCTCTTAATAATTTTAATACCAAACCTATTTTGTTTGAACGAAATTTCGGAATGAATGGAAACCGCTGTAAATAGTAAAACGAAAATCGGCCGAAATATCGTTTCGGAGAAAGAGAGTAGGCCCTATGAAGGCTTGTGCCCAGCAATGTGACATTTATAGACTGATGATGATGACGATCTTGCAAATAAAATATGTGTAAGTAACTATATAAGAATACTTAAATGTATATTTATTAATAATTAATGTATGTCTTAAGTTAATCAATTTATTAATAGTACTTGCGCACTTCGTCTATCCTCTTTCCCAGGTTCCATTAACCAAAGGTTGTCTGGAAGAGATCGCTTTCAGCGATAAGACCGCCTTTGCCCATACTAGCTTTAAGCTTATGTGTGTGTTCCTTGTGTATGTGCAATAAAGTGTTCTATATATCTATCATCTATAAACTTCAACTTTCCGCACGCTATAAAAATGGTTTATAGATTTATTTATTAGTTCATGCGTCCGGCCTCACTTATTGATAACACCCTGTGAATTCACTGCAATCATTAGGAAGGTGGAAGAGTGGGGTAGGCATAGACGATACGTATTTTCAATTATAATCGTACATAAGTTAGAATTACCAAATAAAGTGACACTAGCAGCTTTTCTTCCTCTTTTAGGTTAGCTTACATTTGCAGTTCTTTGTGAATGGGACAGCTGATTTTTTTTTCGCAATTTTAGAAATGCTCTTAATTAAATAGTAGTTCTTTTCTATTAATAGGATGGCCAAGTGGCGGGATTACATAACATTACCAAGCACTCTATTATTCACTGTATATTAAAAGCCTTACTTATACGTTACTTATTCAAAACGTTACTCATAAACTTTGACATCTTTACGAAACAGTACATAAATAAATAATGAGTATTATTTAAAATTTAAGTAACGTTTATGAGTAAAGCTGTAAAGCGTTTTCTTCAACGAATGCGACAAACAGTAAACGGCCAAGACCAAATTAATCGAAGCAACAATCAAAAAGATGGGTACTTGAAGAACCTATTACATATTTCTGTTTTACAAATAATAATCTTTTTAAAAAGAAGTGAATTTTAATAACACTTCTTACGCTTCGTTAATTATTTAGAAATTTGGGGCTTCTTATCTACCGCGACAAGTGATTTTTTTGAAGGATCCGAAACAGGTTGAAATCTGAAGGTGCAAGGTCAGGACTATAAGGCGGATGCATTAACACCTCCCAGCCAAACTCTTTTAATTTTTGCTGAGTGGCTAAATATGTGTGAAGTGTAGCGTTATTATAATAAAAAACCACACCCCTTCTGTTGATTAATTCCGGCCGCTTTCTCTCAACTTCTTGCTTTAATCTCATCAGTTGTTCGCAGTAGAGTTCAGAATCGATGGTCCTGCTTGGTGATAACAGCTCATAATGAATAATGCCCTTCCAATCCTACCACACACACAGCATCATCTTGTTGCGAGTTAACCCGGGTTTCGCCAAAGTCTGTGAAGCCTGACCGGCTTTTGACCACGACCTTTTTCGCACGTCCTTGTCGAAGGTGATCCACTTTTCATCACCAGTTATCAGCTTCTTCAAAAATGGTTCGGTTCGGTGTACCCAGTTTTTTCAAATGCACCAAAACTGTTTTGTGGTCAATTCTCAGTTCTACAGCTACGTCGTAACTACTGATATGCCGATCTTGCTCCACTTTTAAAGAAATGGCATCCATTTTATCCGTAATAGGGCGATCAGAGCGACGTGCATCTTTGACATCAAAATTTCCGGATTGAAATTTAAACCAAATTTGTGCTACTCTCACAGACACTGCACTAGGTCCATAAACATCGCAAACTTTTGTCGCGGCTTGCGTTGCGTTTTTACCTTTTCTGTAGTAAAATTTTAAAATGTATCGAAGTTCTTTTTTCATTAAATCATTTAGATTTACTTATCTTGACAGTAAGAAAAACAAAATTAAATGAAAATCACACATTTTCCTAATTTGAATGTGGAATTATTTTCTTTTTAAAACTTTTAATGATACCAAAAGCAGCCAGATACAAATAGTATAGCTAAAGAGATTTTATTACAAGTTCATACAAATGCGAAACGACATTTTCCCTAACGTTCATCGCCGCTCTATGCTGTTGGATGTATCTTTAGTCTGTTAGTAGTCATTTACGTTACGACACTCAAGGAAAGAGAGGGGTTGGCAATACTTTTTAGTGAGCTGCTATAACTTAGAGCTTCGCTGCTGCTGCCGCTGCCGCTGTCAACCAGTCAATGGCCTTAGCTGTATCGCATGATGCGGTGCATGACAATTAGAGCTCGGCTGGCGAAGCTCACGTTGAACCTTACATACTTTGATTAACAAATCCGTTCCTCGATTTTCTTTTCTATTCAATTTCTATTGAATGCAGTCTTATAGAGATAATTAAACAGCAAATAACTATTATTATAAAGTAAAGTCGCCGTTTTTCTGTGTCTGTTACTCCGCTTTCTTCTTTTAAACCAAGAAATGGAAATAGGATAAAATGTTTACTAGAAAAAATCAACCAGTCTCAGGAAGCTCGAATGGTCGGCAATCCAAAGGTCAGGGTTCGAATCTATATAGCGTTGTGAATGCAAAGTTTCTATAATAAAGACAAGAAATGGATTTTTACGCTGTTTTCACTTAAAGATCGTTAAAGGACAATGGTTTTATTTTTACATATATGGCTGTAATATCTGTTGTGAGATGGTGCGGTGTTTTTAAGTTAGCTAGGACAAAGGCGCTGGCGGGCCGCTTGTGAAATTATAATAGTAAATCGTATTATGAAAAAATGCACCATGTAAGATAATAGCAAAATCCTATTTATATTATAAACGCGAAAGTTTCTAAGTATGGATGGATGTTTTTTACTCTTTCACGTAAAAACTACTAAATGGATTTGGATGAAATTCGGCATACAGATAGTTTATAACCTGGATTAATACATAAGATAATTTTTATCCTGATATTCCTACGGGAACGGGAACCACGCGGGTGAAACTGCGAGCGGCCGCTAGCATTGAATAATTCAAAGTATTAAAAACAATATCACCAACTCCTCGGTCTAGTATTGAAACCCCCACCACCACCAACGTCCAGAGTTCGATTCACGGCGGGAGTAAATATTATTATTATTATCTGTTTTAAATTGGTAAGTCTGTCGTCATTATAGTAGTAAGCTGTGTTCCGACAGTTGAGAGACAAGATAGCCAGTTCCTCAGTAGTTGAGGATTCCAGGTAAAGCTCTTCCACCTACCTTATAGTTATGTACCTAGTAGGGAGATCAAGGTCAAACGGTTTCAGGTTTCATTTTGTACACGCTAAAGTTTAAAACACACTCTGTTTGAAACTTTTTTTTATTTCAACAGATTAATTTTTATGATTGGTTGGTTACATGATAATTACAACGTTGGTTACATACCAGTTTGAAGATTTTTTTTTTGATGCAAGAGTTTTCCAAACTCTCTGTTCGAACTGAATACATCACCGTTATGGCTTCAAAGGGGTAAAATATTTTTCCTTATTTTGCAAAGATTCAATGTACGTTTAATAGGGTTCTTACGCGCTTTTTAACTTTCGTTTTATAGGATTCACGAAACGTTACGGGATGTGTTTAAGAATCAAAAACGTGTCTCTGAAACGTGTACCTTAGCCGTTGTGCGCGTGAAATAATACAAAAAAATCAAATTTTCCACCCGCTTCAAAGTACTAAGCCAGCGTGGTAGTTGTGTATTCTTAAGAGGTTTGAAAGACATGAGATGTTTTTATTAAACTTGGTCACTCTTCCAGTTACCTGGTATTGAGAAAGTTACTGAACTTTTAAGATCGCCTAACCCCTTACCAGCTTAATCGAGCTCTTCGGCTTTTGATCTATTCTATGGATTCTATGCAACACATCTATTATACAACAACTATTACGCCCTAACACAAGCACTGTATAAACAAGTAACAGCCTCTATTCGTCAGCGCGGCTCCGTCGCTCGGTATTATAACTAGAGACGATATCGCGAAGCATTACTTTCGCACTTATTTGTGGCCAGGTCCACTTTTTTATAATAAAAAAAACAAACGAGCAGGCGGGTCTCCTGATGGAGAGCAATCACCGCCGCCCATGGACACCCCGCAAAACATAGGAATTGCAGATGCGTTGCCGGAAATTACTTACGCCGCTTGGATTACTCAAACACTGAGGCGTTTTTTTTTTAAATAAGTCTGGCCAATGACCCCACTCGTCCAGATGTTGTGTCCAGGCGCGAGGACAATCTGGTGCAGCGTAAGAGACGTAGCATCAATCACCCTTACCCTGCCGGCCCACAAAGTGCCTCTTCACGCCTCGTTTTGAAGACCCTATGGCATAGGGAATACGTGTGCTGATAGACTATTCCATCTTTTAGAGGTGAGACAAAAAAACGAATCACCAAATTTCTTTGTGCGTGATGGAATATTAAGACTGTTAATTGGTGACTCCCGCCTACGACTCGGTTAACTCGAGCCGAGGTACCGCGCCCTCGGGTTTCCCGCTCTCGAACCGTCTCGAACCCCCAGAGAATCTGGGAGGGGGGGATCAGAGACTCCATCCCATCCCTCGCCAGAAACCCTCTGGGGAATTGCGGTCTCACGGCTTGAGGAACCTGTAAGTTTCTCGCCGCCCCTAAACAAACCCGGTTAAGCTGTAAAGGTCATCTGCGACCAACAGCACGCACACTCCAAAAAAAAGGTGACTTCGGAGAGCAGCACGCGTTCTTCTATTGCAGCTGATGAGCCGCAGCTCTGTGCGCAAAAACTTGGTTCACGGTGGCATCTATAGTAATATTACTTGAATGCTCACGCCCCAGCCTTTGTGCTTTCTAGCGCCAGTCCGTGCCAACCAGCGGCTAAGTACCGGCGTGGTATTAATACCACGCTTTGTGCATGAATTATTGTTGCCAGCGAGCGCTCATTAACATCAACTTTGCGTTTTCGAGCGCCGACCTTTATACTCGCGTACCGAGAACGGAAGTTTGCTTTCAGCGTTTATATGTAGATCAAATCAAATCAAAATCATCAGCCTATCAACCTCCCACTGGGGGGGTTGGGCCATGTGACCATGCGTCTACACCCAGCGAAGCGAGGTCTGGGAGACTTATGGGTGATGCAGAGAATTAGATCTGGATATGTTCTACTGAAGTATGCTGAAAACAGAATTTGTTCCGTATAAAAAACGGAAATATAAACTTTTCTAACCTCAGATCGAGTTTCTAACCGACCTCAAGCCAGCGGGATTTTTACCAAAATTACAGCTGATGAACTATAAATTGGTATTATCTCTTAGGACTGTAATTGTTCTGTTCACCAAAACAAAAACATACTAATATTCTAACGCCCTTACTTCATCCACAATCAAGCTGCAAAGAAACCTCCAATCAGCGGACTTTTTCTCTTAAGTATTATTTTTGGAACTTTTACACTAAATTAATAAAATTTATACTATTTACGCCGAGGAAATGCCCCTGATCTTTGGAGTCGGATTTCGAGAGTCGCTTGCTGTTCGACGCCGCTTTCAATACGATTTCAATGTTTTTTTAATCGAGCACACGGCCCGCCGCTGCGCCGGGTGGAAAGCGGCCTCGGCAACCCATGGAAACAAGCGACGATCGACAGCAGGAATTTCGGACGCGGTAGCTTTTCAGTACGTAGTTCATGCCTCTATGAAAAAGAAACATTAATACAATTTTGGTAGTTTCAACAAGTCTTGTTCGATAGGTACTCTTGCTTACTTTAAGTGAATCAATACTAGCTACTTATTTCGCTTATTGATCATACGACTAGGCTGTGGCATAAGGTATGTTTTCGAGATGGGCTGTATACTGCAACCGCAGGCGTCATTGCGGCTAGCGGCTGCGGTTGACCGCAGTGCTGCCTGCGGTCGCGGTTGCTTCTATTTCCAAGCGCGGCAGCATGCCGCAGCTGCTATGCGATTCTCTAAGCGACACATAGACGCTGCGCGCATGGCTGTGATCTGCTGTCTCTTTCCAATTCTATGAATATGAAAGAGACGGAGTCATTTGTCAGCGCTGCGCCAGCCGCAGCTATCAAGGCTTTAGCTTAGAGAATCGCACGGCTTCACAATGCATAGAACGAAGCCTCAGTCACTCCAGTACCTTTGTGCGAGACAGAATGTCGGACAACGTTACCGATAGTTTGCTAATGTGTCTTCCGTTAGAAGAGGAAGATCATGCACCTAATCTTTTATTTAAAAGTCTTTATTTTAAATATTAAGTTTTTATAATAAAAGGATGTATCGTAAAGGACTGGATGACCGGCAACAACGTTAATTAATTGCTCTTCATCATCTGCCGTAAAAATCACCATTTTTGTACGTGACACGTGTAAACTCTCTGCGGTTTGCGACACCTCTGGTGCTGCAGTCTGCGGTCGCTGCGCAGTGCTGCCGCACTTGGAATCAATTTCATAGAGATGCATAGAAACCAGTAGTGTCGCTTACCTGCGGCCTGCGGTCCGTCTTGGAAACATCTTCTCCGTCGTTCCCTCACTGCTGAGGATCGCGACCACAGATGAGTCCCCACTCAGTGCGGTTGTATGCTGCGTGGAGCGCACGGTGCATGCTGCCGCCCACCGCCTTTTTAATTGCGTCAGACCATCTTGTAGGTGCCCTTCCCTGAGCTCGTCTGCTTCGTCTTGGAAACATACCTTTACGGAAATTTTGTATGACAATTTTTTTTAAGTATTTTTATGTCACGTTAAATCTTTGGTCCCGGTTGTTGTCGTAAGGTGGCGTTAAAAACCACCGCACTGGGCCAGCGGGGTGGGCTATGGCCTAGTCTCCCTATGTGCTTTCGTACATATGTAAAGGCCTGTGCCCAGCAGTGGGACGTATATAAGCTGCAATGTAATTTACAAGCCAACGTTTATAATATGCTAATTTAATTCGAATGTTGTGCAAGCCGCTCTTTAGTTAATGTATATTATAATAATTGATAAAATAAACAGTCTGATAGTGTGATCGTAAATCAATTAAAAGAAAATAAATAAAAAAGACCACCCCTAAGACAGCATTGGAAATAATAGTCGAACAAAACGTTTTTACAAAGATAATGTAGAAAGGGACAGACGTATTGGTGCGCATGAGACAACGTTACAAGTCACGTAATGGGTGGTCGGTGGCTTAGTTTTTTTTCTACTGTAATTTTTCCCTATTTCATTTTTGAAATTGATCATGACTGCGTGCGTCTCGTTTGAAAACAGAGCGACTGTCACTTTTTATATCCGCTTTATTACATTTGATCAATAAAATTAAAAGAAAGATCCGTCAATTAGTAACAACATATTGTCACTTCAACATTTCTTTTTAGTACATATTAATAATATTTTATTAATAATTAAATCAAGATGAATTTTAATTAAACGTTGCCTGGTTTTGATGAATTCATTAAAGGTTATATTTTAATTTTGAGATTTGTTCGCTGTATTTTAAACATAACACATAGGGGTACCTATATGTTCTTTTATTTAGGAATATTTAAGAATTTAGCTCTTTTCTAAAGAAATATGAATTACGACATTAGTCTTACGAAAAAAAAAATTAAGATTAGGTAAAATAGCCCTACAGAAAACCTCGAAATATACTTACTTTTCGATATGTAAGTATTACGAAACTCGTTCATCATCATTCTCTAAACATCCAACCCAGTGGGGTTAAACACTATCGCGCTGGGGAATTGGGTCATTTCTAACCAGATAGATTTAATGCGGTTTTGTGAACAACCACCAGGGATGTGACCTCTTAGAGCTTTAGCGTAGTAATAAATTACTTTAATCTTTTTTCTTTCTTTCTTTAGCTGGCCTATACTGTCCCACTGCTGGGCAAAGACCTCCCCCAAGTCCCTCCATCGATCTGTATCCTAAGCCACCTCATGCCAGTCAGTCTGGTGTGCGTCCAGATCGTCATGCCATCTCTTTCTAGGGCGACCTCATCGTCGTCGTCTTTCTTACTATGGAAAATTAGTATGGGAATTTGCATAGTAAGATAAAAGTAATACTGCTTTATGAGTATCGCCTCATGGGTCTAGTAGGCAAGCCAACAAACAGTCTTGGACGCAGGGTCCGATTCCTAGCGCGGGTACTTTTTGTGCACTTGGTTTACACCAACCAAATTATGGTTTGGTTGGTGGTAGGGTTTGTTAAGTCCGCCTGGCTAGCTAACACCATCTTATGTAGTCTGGCGCCATAGCAAAAATGTTAATAGCAATGTTATGTTCCGACAGTTAGGAGATAAGATAGCCGTTCTTCAGTGGTTGAGGATTTTCCGGGTGAAGTGCGCTTCCACCTTCGGCCTAAAATTTCAAAATTTCAAATTTAAAATCATTTATTCATTGAAATGAAACACTATTTACGGATTAACTCCCGTTTAATTTTACTGTATTACATAGTTTTTTAGTTTCCTGATTTTTAGAACTCTTTACAGGGTCCTTGGTCACATGTAGTAAAATTAAACGCGAGTTAATCCGTAAAAAGTGTTTCATTTTAATGTGTAGTGCTCGCTTAAACCTTAAAAAACAATATCATTTATTCTATTCAGGCTACAATAATTGAGCACTTATGAATGTCGCTATGCCATCGATTCGTAAGTCCTTACTACGGGGGCGGGAGCCACACACAGTATAATATATATATGTACTACACTATAAGTAATAAAAAAATTGCTCAATTAAAAATAACATAAACAACGTCTTACAGTATCTTTGAAACAAGAAAAAAAACACATATTTCTTTTACAAATAAAAATAAGATTCTTATGCCACAGACCAGCCTTCACAGGCGGCACCCATTCACGAGTATGACATGTGAATCAGCCATCGCTTCCCTTAACCATGTTTTAGAAAACGTAACCACCCGACGCACATGCCACCACCACAGAGACACTTTGTAAGAGCATGACACACTCGCCAAGTCAATATCACCTAGGTATAGGGAGGGGTATACCTTCTAAACCCTGGGGGAATCGTAGTCATCGTAGAATGAACGTGGGGTCCAGGACAGAAAAGAAAGGGAGAGAAGTAAAGCCCTTGCTGAGTTTCTTGCCGGTTCTTCTCAGTGCAAGGCTCCCGCCCCATAGTTAGGACTTACGAACCAACGACATAGCGACATTCATAATAGTGTTCAATTATTGTAGCCTAAATTGAATAAATGAATTTGACTTTGTTAAGGAGGAGACGAGAGAGCCTCATAGCCGCGGTGGCCGGTATTCACAAGGAGGAGTGCTTGAGTACATATGTCTTCTGTTGATTGAGGATTACGAAAGAAATCAACCACCTTCGAAATTAACGTCACTTACCATCTGGTGAGCCAAACCAAGCACTTGCCGTACTGAAATAAAACAATCATTTGGTTAACCGTTTTATGGCTCTGTCGATATATTGGACACCATAATGTTAACTTTGTAACTTGTACTAGAAAGTCGAATCCAAGAAATAAAAATCGCTTTGTTATAGCACTAAAGGGTTAATGAATTCTGACGCAACTGCTAGAAGTATTCTATAAATATCGCAATGTCTGTAGCTCGCAGCAAACAGTGCTGATCGGCAACAGTGAGTGAGTAGTTCGGAAGTTCATAAATAAAGCGAGAGGCACCCGATTGAGCTGACACGTAGTTTCCAGCTCGGTCTGGCGCGAGGCTGGCTCATAAAAAGCCGAGTAAAAACAGAAGTGGGACACCTTGTACAAGAATGCCGGCTTTCGCACGATGTTCGGACGCGTTCATACAGGCGACTTAATAGGGGAGTCAAATTGGAGCTTCCCTTGTAAAAATTACTGATTGTATATCATGTTTACTTTAATTAATTATGTTAACCAGAATTAAGTACTTACTTATATTTTAATGCACGTTAAACTATCTTAATTACACTCACGACCAGGCTTGCCAGACGAAATTTATAAAATTACCGAACATGGTCTGGCGAAGGAATTTGCTGGGAAATTTAACATTTATTGATGAAATTTCACATATATTCTGATGAAAAATGATTATATTTATCAAAATGTGTTCGAAAATATTTATAAATTATGGCCAACCATCCCATACAAGGAAAAACAGCGTGCGCCAGCCCAGTTATTAGCAAACGGCGCGTCGCGCGCCTACTCTTTGGTGATTTGAGTTTGCAAATCAATAAATAAATAAATAATATGCAAGGCTCCAAAAATATCAAACCATTCATACTTCGGTATTAATGTTATACCGAACACCGAACACGCAGTTGAAATACCGAATAGTTCCTTAAAAAACCGAACACCTGGCAAGCCTGCTCACGACTGTTATTCCCAAACGGTTAGTCAGAAACTAGGTAACTAGGACCTCAAAAGCAGTCGAATGTTACAGTTCTTTTTTCACTAAATAACTCAGCGTGATAGGTGGTAAACTCAGATCATAGAAGGGATGTTCCCTTCTATGATCTGAGTTTCTTTTATGATCTGAGGTGGTAAACCTATTGCCGCTCTATGCTGTTGGATTTATGTGCAGTCTTCAGTCCGTTAGTCGCCGTTTACGACACCCAAGAGAAAACATGGGTTGGTATTTTTAATTGGTATTATTTTAATAAAAAGCCGTCTTCACACAGCTCTCAGTATCTGATGTTTGTTCATTTGTTATAATATTATTATACATCTTATTGAGCGTAATAGGCAGCGTTTGTGACAATGGCGCTTTGTGCTATCGTCATATTGGATTTTACGGTGAATTTCGTTTGAATGGTGCGATTGGACCTTCATTATTGTTGGGTGTAAACATAACCTTTTGAATAGTCTTTCACTAAAGTCTAAGTGAAACGGTAGGTAATGATCGGTTAAATAAACGCGGCCGCAGTTTGCTGTTTCAAAATTAGATGTGAATTATAAATCCGTTATGTGGTCAAAGAGACGGTCGTGGATATCGAAACGTCGAAAAATATGAGTAAGTAAGTACATCAGGTGCGATGGAATCTACGTCCTCCGTAATCCGGGCGGCTGCGTTGTATATATATTATATGTATGTTTATTTATCACATGCATGTTGTATACTGTAAGATATTTTAAGGTAACATCATCTTATACGGAGATCCTTGCGCTAACCGTGCATCATTGCCAATTTACTCAAGTAGCATTGCATCGATGCAAGCATCGATGACACTGAACTATCAACTCTTGACGACCATTCAAATAGAAATCCAAGTTTCGAGGTAATTTCAAAAGTTGTCGGATAAAAGTTTTGTTTTATAATCTTGTTTCATTCATTTATGCGAACAAAATTCTGTGATATAAATTGCGTTATGTTTTCTTTATTTACGTCTCTTGGTATAATTAGCTTATGTTACTAATCCCACATACAATCCCAAACACAATTTGTATCTTTGTACAAATCTTTGTATTAATGATATGTAGGTACCTAATCTTATAATTTGAATAATGTGACTGAGAATGGATTAATGTGTGAAATGTGATGACTGATGAGTCTTGTTACTTGAATAAATGATATATTAATAATAAAAACGATGTTTTAATAGAATTTGTAAAATGGCAAAATGTACTAAAATATAGCCCTAAGTGGTCTGTGCGCGGTCCGTGCGTCGTCAATTGTTTAAATCTACTGCTCGGCAAAGGCCGCTATCATTGAAATTAAGTATTCGTTTCAAGCGATGGTTATTGGCTTTATCACATCATCACGATTGCCATATGCAAGTTGGTGAACAAAACCCGGGCTATGCTTTGGAAAATATGAAATATTCTTCAACCGCACTAGAAATTAAACTCTGGAAATCCAGTTATTGGGCCGAGCGCTATGCCCCTCGGCGTTGTATGTAGTACTAGAAGTCATGCAGTTCTAGACAATCAACACAGTTTCAATTTTCATAGTATCTTTATAATAAATGTAATAAACTTAGCTTTCAACATGAACGCAAGACAAAAGTTACAGCCTGGCTAAAAACCTTAGATTGTGATATCTACTGAAATTCTTTTAAAGCACCTTTTGTAAACAGGATATTATTTCTAAAAATACTATGATGAGTACATAAAGATACACACACACCCCCACACACACTCACTCACACACACACACACACATACGAACACACGCACTTATTCTACGTCGTTTCATCTTTATCTTTAAGTAATGTATTGTGTAAGTGTGTTCAGGAAGAAGTGGCCTTTCCTGGTATAGGTGCGCCCCCTTGCACTAAATAGAGAAGGTCAACCCTTGCATTTTGTTATATAATTATATGGTTTATGATAAAAAGAAGAAATTTAGTATTTGTAATCCTGATATCCCAAACTGACACGGGCCATCAACGAACACAACTGTAAAAGCAAATCAGTACCCCAAGCACGAACCATTATGGTACTACTTATGGTAATCGTAATCGTATTATTTTGTATGAAAACCATAAAGTTAGTAAACCTTTTTCATACAAAATGATACGATTACGATTACCTTAACTAGTACCATAATGGTTCGTGCTTGGGGTACTGTTATTAACACGAAAAGTGCGGTGGTGTACAATTTCGATGCGTTGCTGTGGACGCGGTTTAAGGCAGAGGCTACGATTACTCCATCGGCGGTGGTGGCGGCACAGTCGGGTTGGTTCGTGGCGAGGCCGCATGCTGGTAACTATTGCCACTTTTGAGCTTGCTCCAACTGAAAACGCGAACGGACGATAGTCATTTGTCATACAACTGCGCTGTTCCTTTGTCAATTTCACGTTTCGTTTTTCTTCAAAATTGCGATGTTCTTTTGTTTATTTTATTTACTGTACAGTCATCGCATGTGCGTTGTATTATGTGTTGCGAACGTGTGATTTTGTTTGTGTTGTTTTTGTTTATTTAGTGACATGTTGATTATGAGGAGTTCTGCATTTTACACTATTTAATTGATTTTTTTGTGTGTCAGCAAAAGCTTCTTTTTTATTTTATAATTAAATTTACACCACACATAAAAATTGAAATTTTTTACTGTCGCACTGTGAATATGATCCCTCCTGCAAAAGATTCGAAAAAACGGGATAATTTTAGCGTTAATTAAATTAAAGCATTTATTAGAAGAAAAAAAAGCACTTATTAGACAAAGTTAGTAGGTAATAAGAAAACTAATTTCAATATTTTAAATAGAATGTCAGCGATGTCTATCACGCTTTCTCGTCAGTGAGTACATTTATCAAAGTACTATTGTTTACTACTATTTATTTATTACATATATTTAAAGTTTACTTATAATCTTGACGTTTCGAACCCTTTGCATGGACTGTGGTCAGTCACAGGGAGACTGTTATATGACTATCTATTTATCAATTCATTTAATATCTATTTAGCACTTTCCCTACTTCCTTCATATGTTCATAAACCAAACGTTGTCTGGAAAATATTGCTTTTAGCGGTAGCTTTTTTCCATACTAACTTTAAGATTTAGTAATTTGTAACTGTTTCTAGTGGATGTGTAAATATAAAGTGTTTATCGATCTGGATAAAATGTTTACTAGAAAAATATCAACAATTTTCAGGAAAGCTCGAATAGGATTCGAACCCATGAACCAATTGTTTTTCAAGTAAACATTTTATCCATCTATATAGCATTGTGAATGCAAAATTTCGATGTTTATCTATCTAACTGCCACTACTACAGCAGAACTAATATAAATATCAGTGAAGCAGGCCCTGCTTGCTGCGTATACCGAACTACACAGCGTTGGCGTCACATAACAGGGCGCAATGTATTTAATATATATATATATATTAAATACATTGCGTTGCGCATTATTTATATATATATATATATATAAATTAAATTTGTTTACGTTCACACCAATTATCTGGAACAAGATGAGTATTATTTTAAAATTCGTTAATATGGTAAAATAACAGATAAATATTTACATAAACATATAAAAACAGCCAGACCCGTAATCAATTTTTGAAAAACAGTTTTTTTTTATGGACCCGACCGGGAACAGAATCCGGGACCTCAGAGATGGCGCGACGCCAGACCCGGCGTGCTAATTAACAACTCGACCACGTAGGTCTTCGTTATAATTATTATTTTCTTGTTGTATGTTAAAAATAAATAAATACAACACAAGGGCTGTGCGGTGGCGGCTCTTTAGTAGAATATCTACTAGCGGACCGCTCGCGACTTCGTCCGCGTGGACCGTGATAATTTTTGAAAATATTTTACCTATATCCTATGTCACCCGGAGAAAGTGTAGGTTCCCAACGGTGATAGAATTTTTCAAATCGGTCTAGTAGTTTCGGAGCCTATTCAATTCAAACAAACGAACAAACAAATCCTTCTCTTTATAACCGACTTCAAAAAAAGGAGGTGGTTCTCAATTCGTCGAAATAAAATTTATTGTATGTTTTATGTATGGTCCCCGATTACTTAAAGACGCTTGGACCGATTTGGAGTATTTTTTTTGTCTGAAAGGTTATACCTTCCAGGTGATCCCATAGTCATCAGATCAATATCTGAAGATGGGCTCCTGGAGAAATCGAGGGAACTCTTCAAATATTATAGGCACACACACCTATAGCGATTTAGGTATTATTTGCAATAACCTGGGCACTTGTTATAATATTAGTTTTTTTATTATTCTGCAACGGGTAAGCGCTTGGCCTTCATCTCACCTGATGGTAAGTGACGATAAGGCCGAAGGTGGAAGCGCGCTTCACCCGGATCCTCAACCACTGAGGAACTGGCTATTTATCTCTAACTGTCGGAACACAACTATGCTATAAACATCGTTGTCATGGCGACAGACTTAGATAAGGTAGCTAGCCAGGCGGACTTAACAGCCCTTCCATCAACTAAACCGAGCACACAAAGATGTAACCCCCGCTGGGAATCGAACTCGGGACCTCTGGGTCTGAAACCGGTGGCTTAGCCACTAGACCACGGAGGCGGTTAAGTATTAGACTACCCATCACCCCTCTCTTCCCTTGTCTGTCGTTAACGGCGACTATCGGACCAAAGAGTGCAGTCTTTGGTCCGATACATCCAACAGCATAGAGCGGCGATGGGCTCACACAACTGTCATGCTGAGCACATGTGCAGTTGTTGTTGGACTGTGGCAGTGGATTGCTTTTGCGGTCCTTAGTACCTAGTATCTTTTTTTTCTTTTTTGTACAAAAATATAAGCTTAAAAACATTATAAACACACAAAAAATCACGGAGATTTGTCTCGTGTGCTAGGGGAGATACAATAATTCTCTGCGTACTTAGCAATAGGTTCTCTAAATAATTACTGCCACACAAACACTTATTGAAATAACAGCTAGGTATTACAAGACTAGTTACGAAAATTTACAATAATAATAAAAATGTAGTATCGTCTACCATACATCAACAGTATTCATCAATGCTATGATGATTTAGTCAACAAAATAATGTAAAGAACGTCTATCAAGTCGTCCGTCCCTCGCTGTAATGTAATGGTATTTCTTCTTCTTCTTTATCTGACTAACCATTCGGTAATATGTCTGTATGTTAATTTATGTATTAAATACTTATGTGATTCCAATAAATATTTTTTTTCTCTCATTCCATCTATCTACTTACGTCAACGAGGTATCCGGCATCGCTCCCAAGACCCATTAGCGGGTGTGCGCCAATAATATTTTTCACGTTGAAATCGATTTTTAATGGCTGCAATGCAAACACGCGTATCGGCGGCGCCTTTGCCGCTCAAAGGCGGCCGACAAAGGTGCCGAGCGACGTACCATCGGGGGTGGCTTTGTTGTCTTTAACTGCAGTACTTTATGACCAGCATTGTAGGTGCTATACGGAAAGCGTTATCATTGTACTACATTTTTTATGTTTTTTTTGTAAAGAGACAATTAGTGTATTTCATTTGTTTTAGAACGCATTCAGTTTCAGGTTGTACAAAAATATATGAATAACTGTTTATCTTTTTTACGTAACATTTCGTTTAACTAAACATTGAGAAGTCAGTGAATATCTTCAGCCCCTATCGGGCTGGTTCGGGCCTCGAAGCTTAGCCTCATGCCCGGGCATCTTCTAAAGCTTGTTTGGTGAGCTTGATCACTTAAACAGGGGCGTTTTTTTAAATTTATTTTTTATTATTTCTTTTTAATTTTTATTTTTATAATTATTTTTTTAGCATTGAGAAGTGCTACTCTTTAGGTATGGCCACGGCTAAGCGTTCAGTTTGCGATCGTGCATGTCAAGCAACTATATCAGCGGATGGGTGACCAAATTAAAATATCCGTACTTTAGATGACACCTTAAGACGTTTGGGTTCATCCTATTCTTTTTATTTGAACCCAATTGTAGGACTTTTATAGGTTTAGGATAATGATGATGTCTTCGCCCAGCTATAATAATATCTAGGTAGGTACTCTACTCGTAAAATTAAATAAATAATTAATAATTAAGAACATATTATGTGCTGCTTCATATATTAATTGTGGAACCTAAATGAAGTGCTTAATAACTGGATGTGTATTGATTCTCTCCCTAAATAGTTCATTTGTTTATTAAAAATAAAAATAAGAGTACCAAAAAGGGTTTAGTGTGCGAGGCCATCGATCAAGGTTTTAAGACTAAACGACTAAAGTCTTGTTTTAAAAATAAAGAAACATCGATCAAATACAGAAATTATAAATTTCATTTGCTTCTAGTTCTTCTTCTCGCAAAAACTTTTTAATCGAACAACGGCAAGTATTTGCGTTTTTTTGTGACTCGACAAATGAAATCGTGCGACATTTTTATATTTTTTGTTTTACTAAGCGGAGCGTCACGAAGGTACTTATACAAATTAACCGATAAAATTAAAGTTAGGACCGCTTCAACGCTTAACTTTGTCAAGTTATATTTTTATGTTTTACCAAACTAAGTTTTGGTTACATCATCTTCCTGCCCATCGCTGCTCTATGCTGTTGGATATATATGCAGTATTTATTTAGTCCGTTAGCCGCCTTTTACGACACTCAAAGGAAGATAGGGGTTGGTATCCCTTAGACGGCCGCTGTACCACACGGCTCAAATTCATTTATTGCCAATACAAGTGAATAAAAAAAAACTATGTATTTTATATTTCAATTTATAGAACACTAAAAATATCGTGCAGACATGCACAGGACAAACACCATAACGTTGGTTTCAATGCGCACTGCAGTTGTATGTCATTAAACACTCGTTGAAGCCATTGCCTCTATCTACATCTCCCATTAAACAACACAACCGTGTACCCCCTCTCTTTCCTTAGGTGTCGTAAAAGGCGACTAACGGACTAAAGACTGCACATACATCCATTAGCTTAGAGCGGCGATGGGCTCACAACCTGTCTCGCCGTGCACATGTGCAGCGCAGTCGTAATTTAGTGAAAAGTAGATTATGGTAGACTCTACCATAATCTACCAGGTAGAGGATTTCTTTTGCTTTCCTCATTGCCCAGTTCCTGACTTAGCTTTCTGGGATAATAGCACAGAATAACTAATAGTACTATCGTGATTATAATATCCTACTATCCTTCCTACTAATATTGTAAACGCGAAAGTTTGTAAGTATGGATGGATGTTTGTTACTCTTTCACGTAAAAACTACTGAATGGAGTTAAATGAAATTCGGCATACAGATAGTTTATAACCTGGAATAACACATAGAATACTTTTTATTCCGATATTTTCACGGGAACGGGAACCACGCGGGTGAAACCACGAGCAGCTGCTAGTAATGTTATATGTATGTATGTACATCCCCCACTACTCGTAGCTAAGCTGTATTTTTCACACAGCATTTTGAAATAAGCCGCTATAATAATTATTGCAGTACATTCTAATAGCTATCAAATTACACCTGTGTGGTCGTTATTGCTTCCTAGACCAGCTTTCATACATTTCTGCCGATTGTCCTTTTGAAATTTAACTTCATACATTCATATTGAATTGACTCCTCGTGGGATTACTTGCACTTCCGACTTTTTGCTATCCTAGCGGCGCTATTCGAACTGAAAGGTCTTGGTTATGATTTCACCTGAGGCAGTTGCTTTTTTATGTCTTAACAACCTTTTTGATCTACATAGCATTGTGCATGCAAAAAGTTCAATTAACTATACTTCATCATTCTAACTGTACAATAAAATGCGTTCTTTATGCGATATTTCTATAGATGAATCGGTTGAAAGGCACCCCACAGACAGGACAAACTTCCTTCGGCAACGGTGTCGCAAAGAGGCGATTAAACAGCTGCCGTTTAAAAATTTTCGTTAGGAAATATACATACATACATATAATCAATGATATTATATTAAAAACATTGCATATAATCATGACTATTATCTCCGAAGAGTTAGTCAGAGAGTTGTTCAACGACTGTGATTTTATTTTTTACTTGATCTTTAATTCTATTATTAATTAGGGTTTGACATTTAATTATATTTTTGTTAATATGGCTCTGTATGACTTTTCTTTTGAACTGTAAGGAAAACCATTAGTTTTTTGTTTGTCTTTGTAACTTTGTAACCTTGAATGAGCTCTTAAACAAATATGGCAGAGGACCTGCACCATACAGCCTCAAAGGGGTATTATATTCAATTTTAATTGTAAATTTAAATAAATATTTAATTTTAATATCCCTACCTATTTTTGCATGCTACCGTGGTTGGCTGAATGGGTTGAGCGTAAAAATGTAACAACATCTCCCCCATGTACCCTATTCATACGCAAATAAAATAATTTCATTTCATTTCATTTCCGAGACTAGGCAATGAGGACAACAAAAGCAGACCTCTATCTACCGTAGTCCACTTTTCACCAAATAGCGACTACACTAAGCGTAGTTTCCATTTTTGTGCGATTGTTTTTTAGATTATGACCAGTGATACATAGACTGTACTTACCTAAAATTCTTGACGGGACATGACATGAAGCTGTTAATACCACCTAATTTGATACCGGTATTTTGTCTAAATCGGTATTTCCCAAAAACTCCTGGATTTTATTCTACTCAGTACCTACCAGTAAATGGTGAAGTGTTAAAATATAGATTTTATTAACTTTTTACTTGGTACTGAATAGAAAAAGAAATAGGAGATTTCGGGATTATACCGGTATATAAAAAATAAGATCTCCGGTATCCAAATTTGATACTTACCGGTATATAAAAAATACCGGTAGGTATTAAATTTGGTGGTATTAACAGAGCTCTAAGTTATGTCCCATCAAGAATTTTAGGTAAATACAGTCTGCCAATTCCTATCACTGATTACGAGCCAATCTCCTCATGTACTTACTTAATCCATGTGTTAAAGGGTTGATAATTGGTAAAACTATCACGTTATAGGTCAAAAAACTAAGAGCGATACTAGTATATAACAGAATATACTATTTTTGACATGGTTATTGGATATAGGTAGTGTCCACGCGGTGCGCTAAATTGATTCAATGACTTTTCTTGTTCTAATTTTGGTGAGTATTGTAATAAATCTCACTAAAATGTATAATATAACCTACTATTCTTCTTTTTAGAAATAAAGATCTTAAACCTTTGACCTTACACTGACACGGAACAATTATTTATAACTGAAGTTGCAAGTGGAGACATTATGCAAATAATAATCAGACGCAAGGTGGTTCAAATCATGTGTGATTCAATAAACCCTCGTGATATTTTTGGTATGACAATAATTTATTATTGCAGTTCATACGAAGCAATCTAACAACATGCAATTCTGAACTTTGTATAGAACCATCCATTCTATTCAACGTTCACTATAAGATTGTCTAGCGAACAATTTTAGAGAGGGATAGACATATTTTTTGTTTGAGACAGACGTTAAGGTTCCCACAATGATTACCTTCACCTGAGAGTCGGTAGGGATGTTACGAATTTGATATTTTTTTCATCGTTTCGATAAAATTGAAGAGGTAGGTAGGTGGGTCAGTTGTCACATATAATCAAACTATTTTCCCCGAAGGGTTAGTCAGAAACTAGGGAATGAGGACCACAAGAGCAGTCCTCTGTCATAGTCGACTTTTCACCAAATAGCGCCTGTACATGTGCTCAGCGTGATAGGTGGTGAGTTCATCGCCGCTGCTTTTGTTGTTATATATATGGAGTCAGTCAGTCCGTTAGTCGGATTTTACCTGAGAAAAGAGATGGGTCAATAGTATTTTTTAATAATGAGCGCCACCACACAGCTTAGTGTTCAACAGTAGAGTGGAAGAAATTATTATTAATGATGTACTACAGTTCATTTTTGGTATTAGTTACGTATGAATGATCTCTGTTAGCCGATTAAGATACCGATATCATACGTTTTATATTTTTTTCTGAAGATAATTTTATTGTTTTGTGTGGTAAAAAAATGTTTATTTGTGTTTTTAAACGAAAAAATATCTAGAAGCCTGAACTAAAGCTCTGCTCTTGCTATCGACAAAATCAAAGCTCACATATCCACATCACTAAAAAGAATGCACCTTGACAGCACTAAGGGAAATGGTTTTTTTAATCACATCACTCTACACAATATATCATCTCTTTATTTACTCAATGCATTGCTACATATTCGCGCACCAAGCTTTGTCTGCCATACATTTTAGGGCAAAGGGGTCTCAACTCAACTGTTGAAGCGTCTGACTTTTTATGCCGTGTCAAAAGCTGAATAAATATATTTATATTTCGTTATGGGAACTTATTGGAAATAATAATATCGCAGTCTTTTGTTTTCTTGGGTAATTAAAATTGGGTCATCATAATATTAGGAACTGTGGGATTGGCGATATATGGAATGGACTGCTAATGCCTGACGTGTTTGGGCGGGATCGAGTCGGGTCCTATTGCATTGAGCCCAGCCCAGGGGGTCAGCTTATTGTGATGGTAATACGGCCGTGGTGGGATGCGGTAGTGCGATCCTCGTGACCCCCTTTGTGTTCGTGACCCTGTGACAGGTTGCAGTGGTCAACCCGCCGGACTGGTTTTGTTTGATCTGCAAGTGTTCTTGTTTTGATATTTTTTTCTTGTGCATTGTTGGTGGAAGAACTCGATACTGTGCCAGTTTTGTGCTTTGTATTGTGGAATGCTGTTTGATTTTGATACGGGTTCGATACGGCGATCGTGTTGTGTACGGTAGAGTGAGGGGTTATTGTAGGCACCTCGTCACTGTTTCCGCCAATTAGAAACAATAAGGAGAAAGGGAGTGATTTTTTTAAATCCTCAAAACACAATTAATTACTCGTTCCTCGAACATTTCTTCCTCTAAATATTGTAAAACATTTGGAGAAAACTTATTTGCGCGTTTCTTTTCACCGAAGTCTTTCCACAATAATTTGTTAAGCCCCCATTGTCTGCCTTAATTTTCATTCAGCAGCGGAGAGTTAGTTGAGTTTGTTAAAACACAATCTCTAAGTACAATATAATGAACTCGATCTATTGTTCCAACTCACTGACATTTTAATTTCAGTAGAAGTCATCTTTCAAACTAAATTCTGTTTAAACGAGTATTAGACAGGTAAGTAAGTATTCTATTACGAATAAAAACAGCATTTACTGATTTTCTTTTATTGATAATATAATTAGTATACCTCTTTCCTCTGTTTTGTGAGTACTTACCATAAAACATAATTCTTTACAATTGCATATGTAATTGTATAATGGTACTTACAATAATTATTATACTATTAGCATACTTCAAAAATATGCTTTTTTAAACAAAAACATTTAGACATCTTGATTTTCAAAATTGTTAATAAATGATAAGATAGCCATTTCTTTCTAAACTATTAACCTAAATGACTGATACTTACCAGACGATTTACTTAAAATCTGACACGAACAACGACATAGACAAATTTATTAAGGTAAAAGGCATTTATCATCATTTAAGATCTTTTCAAGGATTTGATTCTGTTAATACGAGTACCTATCCTTTTTAAAACATTTTTAAACCAGCAAAAATTATAGATTTTTATTAAGAATTTAATACCAGCAATGTTTGCGTGCTGTGCGCACAAAGTTCTGTGTAAACGCACGTTGGCACGTATGAGCTCCAACAGATTTTATAGAATCCGTCGTAGGCGTAGTGCATCATGCATTTGGCGCCTAGCGAGATACACAGTTTTTTTACACAACAATTATTAAACTTAAATTCCTTTGCGCCGTAACTTTGTCAATAACCAACCGTAACAAAACAGAATAAAGACGAAAATCGCGTACAAACGAAATCCCATGGATGAAATTTAAGTTAATCGTTTACATCAATCTGTGTAATGGAAGTTTCGTCCGTATTCTTTTGGGGTACGGTCGAATTTCTTTTGGGCCGCCTCGTCCTTGTTCCAGGATAATAATAATGCATTTTTTGTTATCCAAGCAAGACGCGATGCACCGATGCGCGTGTGTGTGTCCCGTAGCAGATGTGCCTATTATTTTTGTATGTGTGCGCGTAGTGTAGTGTGGCAATTCAATATTGATACTTTGCCTTTAGAAGAAACTAAAATTTATAATAAAAGGATAAACTGTCTGAATCAACTGGATATAACATTGCAACACTAATTGAGCCATAGAATGACATGCACTGATTACTATGATGAAGATTCACAGCTTTAACCTTTGTGTCATAGTAGCCTTAAACTGTATGTAGGTATGTCATAATCACGAGTTTTTGAATAAATAATGATTAAAAAACTTTATATCTGCTTATTTGTAATATACAAGTTGTTATTGGTATATATTAAAAATAGAACTGTGCTCAACCATAAAAAGTTGATAGAAAAGAAATGAAAATGTTGGCGGGCCTTTATTATGTTGTTACCAGTTGCGTGACATTTTGACATTTGACTGAAAGAAAAAGGGAGGCGGTGAGTTACAACGCGTGTGTTTAGACTCAGTAATTATGCAAAGCGAATTACCGATCACGAGTCGACACGATTGAGCCATTTATATATTGAAGGCGAAAATCATCGAAAAAATCCGTGTCATTTTCTGATAATTGTTAGTTGTACCTAACTAATATAGATACAGTAGAGAAAAGAAAGGTTTTTATTATCAGTAACAGTACCTAGGTAACAAAACTCGTATTCCATATATTTAGTTGAGTTCCAATGTGAGAATAAAAAAATAATACCAATTAAGACTCTCCAACAATTGGTATAATAGCGTTGAGCACTTAAAAGAAACAGACAACTTGATAAAAGACTAATAAATTTAAAAAAAATCTTTGTTAGCGAAGATTGCAATTTATTTCTTTCTTTCTTCTGCTCTTAACTAACTAGAAGTATATATTTCTTTCCTTATATTTTATTTTTCCGTATTCCGTATTTAGTATACTTATAGATATCTATTTATTTTTCAATCTTTTCTTTCTTTAGATGCACCCACTCCCCCTATTATTATTCTATAATATTCTCTCTCTTCGCCCAAGGTTGCCTGAAAGAGATTGCTTTTAATCAATAAGGCCGCCTAATTATACTCACTTTTTTATGATTTGTCCTGTTTTTGTAGTTGTTGTTTTTTTCTTTCTGTGAAAACAAAATATTTATTATTTATTTGTTATTTCTTAAAGTTTATTAAATAGTTACTCCTAAATATAAAGATTAAATAACTAAAAAACATACATAGTATATTAATAAACAATAATTATTATTGCCGTTTAGATATAAACGAAAGGATCAAGTCACTTCGGCCGATTATAATAACATAGAAAAAAACTTTTTTTTGCATCTTTGCCAAGCTGTTCCCAAGAACATGTGGACCGCTACGTTGCTAGATCAAATACACTATCCTGCCGCCATTGTAGTTCCTTTATCAATACTTTCCAAAAAAAATCCTTGTGTAGCAGCCGTCTCTTTCTAATCCTCCGTAAGTTTTTCTGTGTGAGAGCGAGATGGCAATACTAAGATAACTAAACATAATTGAAAATGAATAGATGTTAAACAATGGTAGTAGAGAACGACAATATTCTCTTTCTTAACAATTACCAGCGATGGACAATAGTAGTTTTGTTCTGTAATGTGGTTACTTTACGGCTGGCCAATGAACATTTATAGCGGATTTTACATTGTTTTCTGAAGTTTACGCAGAAAAAAAAATATACGGATCTACTCGTACTATTCGATAAACAACTTATCTTGGCGTAATGTTTGCAACATCCGTGGTCAAAGAAAGACTTTATACTTTACTAGGTTATATTTACGTAAGTATAATTTTGTTCTGACTCCAGAATATCTGTTACCTTGACAAAATGTTTGGTAATGTGGATAATAATATAATCCCGCAGTATTAAGTTAGGAATGTCATTTGGTCTTTATACGGATCTGCTCGAGTATATTTCACATATAAGGGGTTGGTTTACAATTCGGACCACACTATTAAAAAAATTAAAGAATATTATTGCGCCTCTTTGGGAACAGTGATGGAAACTGGCTTATTTTAAATGCCGCTAAGGATCTAGGGCCTTGTTGAAAGTATCTGGGCACACACGAGACCGACTGGCATGAGATGGCTCTCGACAGAGATGGATGGAAGGATTTGGGGGAGGGTTTTTCCCAACAGTAGGACAGTATCTTCTTGTTTACAACATGTCGCCATACTTCTCTGGCAACCGCCTTCCTACCGCATAGATACAAGCTGCTATCCACGGCTGCTGTGGTTCGTCCATCTCATCGGTGATCTACTGTCGCACGGTTGGGTACCCGATACACATGTCCAAAGAAAGTTAGAATGTGAGCTTGGACAATAGAGCAAATACGCCGCTTGATGCAGAGTTCCTGAAGTATAGAGACTTTCGTACGAAACTCTGTCCACGATATCCCAAGCATTCGTCTCCAGCACCACATTTCGAGAGTGTCTATCTTCTTCCTATCGCTTCCTATAGTTACACATATTATATGTGCAAGGATAAACATAAAGCATTTTTATATCTGGCTGACGTTAGTGTAGAAGGAAATTAATCAGTTAATGAGGTAGGAATAAAATTAGAAAAATGTGGTAAACACAATGTAATTAAAATGTTATTTTTAAGTTTTCTACTAGATACCCTGATTTATTGCAGTGATTTACATTATACTTAAGTATTTAAATAGAAATATATTATGTATTGTTACGTGATGTTGTTAAAACGTCCTTTTTCTGATTTATCGTAATACATTGTATGTTATCCTATGAAAATGCTATGGTTAACACACGGTGGACCTTATCAATTGTTTATTTTTGTTTTTCAAATATGGCAGTAAGATAACACAATATAACAACAAGAGAGATTTTTTATCAAAAGCTGTGTGCTAAACTGATATGTAGTACCTACGTGTGAAAGCGTAACAAACAAACAAACAAACTCACTTTCTCATCTATAATATTATTAGTTAACAAGGATAAAAAGAGTTATGGTTTTGAATTTATACAAAAAGCAAATAGAAAAAAGGAATTCAGTTTTTTTTTTAATTCATAAAAGTATATTTCGGTTTTATTTCTAATTTTCTTTCTGCTAGACTTAATTTTTTTTAAATAAACCTTCAATGCAAAGACCAAGGGGGATGAAGTTCGGCTTTGTCCAGAGACCATGGTTAAGCATTTAAACGCGGCCCTAGAACCTATCTCCGACTGGGGTGATGCTAACGTAACAATCTTAATACAATTCCAATGCGATTAATAGTATCGATATTGGGATAAGTAAAGATAATTCCGGAACGCCATCTCGATAATAATTTCTTCAATCAATTTCCACGCAATTTAATTCCAAATTGTCGCTTACAAAAGTGCCATTTGACATTTTTTAGATTTGTGATTAGAAATTGATTAATGCAATTCTGTTTCAAGAGTAGCCTACCTGGTCGACTTCAACGCCACCAAAACACAGGCGTGTTTATTCACTGCAAAACGGAGTCCTTTTCTACTTGCTCCGAATTTTCGTGGTGTATCTTTGTCGATATCTGACCATCTTAGCCTTCTAAGTATGACCATCTCTGCAAACCTAAACTTCGGATACTACATTAAGTCCATGGCAAGAACCACAGCTAAAAAACTTGGCATCCTTTCTAAGGTAAGGCGATATTTACACCGGGGCAGCTGCTTCAGCTTTACCAAGAGCAAGTCCGATCCTGTATGTAATACTGCTGCCACCTCTGGGATGGATCTGCCAAGTATCAGTTAGCCGCTTTTGACTCTATTGAGAAGCGCGCTAAGAAGATCATTGGCGACTCTAAACTCGTCGAATCCAAGCTGCAGAGTCTTGAACGTCGACGCAAGGTTGCCAAACTTTCGGTTATTTATCGAATCCACTTCGGCGAGTGTGCTCAGGAACTACACGAGTTGATTCCACCTTCTCCTTATTTTTTTTTTATACTAAGCCCGGCAAATGACCCCACTCCACCTGATGTTAAGTGGAAATGAGGTCCAGGCGCGAGGACAACTGGTGCAGCGTAAGAGACGTAGCATCAGTCATCCTCACTCTGCCGGCCCACAAAGTGCTTCTTCACGCCTCGTTTGAAGGACCCTATGTCATAGGTAGGAGGGAATAAAATAAAGTAAATTGGTGACTCCGGAGAGCAGAACGCGTACTCCTATGGAGGAAGGGAGAAGGAGGTATGAGGTCAAAGAGTTCTTCAGAGCACTCGCCATGGAATAAACGGTAAAAGACGCTGAGTGACGCAATATCTCTACGCAATTGCAAAGGCTCGAGAGTTTTAGTGACCTCCGCATTGCCGATAATGCGCAAAGCGCGGCGCTGCAATCTGTCCAAGGCATCGAGGAGGTACTTTGCGGAGCCGTCCCAAAGGTGAGAGCAATACTCCACGCAAGACCGCACCTGTGTCTTGTATAATAGACACAACTGATCAGGCGTGAAGAATCGCCGCACCTTGTTCAGGACACCGAGTTTACGTGAGGCATTTTTAATCACGGTTTCGATGTAGTCCTTTTGGTTCAGATCGCAGCGGATATCCATACCGAGCATGTTAATACTGCTCTGCAGACCTAGAGATGTACCCTGAAGAGAGGGAAGGGAAAGGAATGGTGACTTTTTCGCTGTGAACACGCACACCTGTGTTTTCTTGGCATTGAACTCCACCAGATTATTGGAGCCCCATTTAGAAATGAGGTCCAACACCCGATCGAGCTCAATGACAAGATTTGCTCGCTTCATTTCTGTGTCTACCCGCCCAGCCGTTGGGTGCCCGTTATATCCCCCATGCACTGTGCTATCATCTGCATAGCAATGAATGTTTCCAAGAGGAAGCATGTCATTGATATGCAGAAGGAACAGTGTGGGGGATAGAACGGAGCCTTGGGGAACACCAGCGTTCACTGACATGAACCGCGAAGCGCATCCATCCGAAAGGACACGGATTCTACGCTCATGCAGGAAGCTAGCTATCCAGGTACAGAACTGAGCGGGCAAACCGTATGCCGGGAGCTTGGAGAGAAGAGCTTTGTGCCAGACCCGATCAAAAGCCTTGGCTATGTCAAGTCTAACTGCCAGTGACTCGCCACGCTTGTCAGTAGCCTCACCCTAGAGATTTGTGACGTACGCTAGAAGATCACCCGTTGACCGTTTTGGCCGAAACCCATATTGACGATCGTGAATTAGGGAGTGATCTTCTAGGTATCGAATAAGCTGTTTGTTCAATATTCGTTCTAGAATTTTACACAACACTGAAGTTACGGCTATAGGGCGGTAATTAGTCGGATCTGACCGATCTCCTTTTTTAGGGATCGGTTGCACATTAGCTTCTCTCCAAGATTCCGGCACACAACCCGAAGAGAGCGAGAGACGGTACAGACGCGTTAACACAGGGGACAACTCCGCTGCACACATTTTCAGAACTATTGCTGGGATGCCATCAGGACCGTTAGCTTTCCGGACATCGATTGACTGCAGTTCCGCACGGACATCACACTGCCTGATTTTAATATCAGACATTGTGTGGCCACAGTGAGGAACTGAGGGTGGCTGTGCATCACAGTCATCGATCCGGGAGTTAGCCGCAAAGAGTTTGGCCAGGAGATCGACCTTTTCCTGCGGCTTGTGAGCTAAAGTTCCGTCAAGACATCTCAGTGGTGGCAGCGAGGGTTGGCAGAAGTTGGATTGCACGGCTTTGGCCAGACGCCAGTAGCTACGGCTGCCCGTAGGATGCGTCAGGAGTTCTTGGCCTACACGTGCAACGCGCTGGGCATCCGCTCTAATGTAGGCCCTCTTACACGACTTGGTGGCATTATTATAGGCTGCTTTTAGCGAGCGAGTTTCGGGATCCCCATGAGCTTTACCTCTGATTCAAGCGCGGTATGCCGTCTGTTTGCTCTCAACAGCGCTGGCACACTCGCGATTGAACCAGCGGTTGCGTCTGCCTTTGCTGATGACATAGGAGTGTGGAATATAGTATTCCATTCCTAATACTATCTCATCAGCAACGGCAGTGGCGCTAGCGGTCGGGTCCTTCCCACTAAAGCAGCGCTGCCTCCAAGGGACAGATGCAAAATACTCCCGCATACCGTCCCAGTCTGCCGACGCGTAGTGCCAAATCTGGCGTTTGGAAACCGCTGTTGGCGGGCGCGATACCAAGGGCACTGTGCTGGATATTAAGCAGTGATCCGAGGAACCTAAAGGAGCTCGAATCTCCACCCGGTATCCAGCTGGGCGACTCGTCAGCAGAAGGTCGAGTAAGGAGAGCGCATGGCTAACTATGTCTGGGATCCTGGTGGGCTGGTTCACCAGTTGCGTCAGGTCATGCGTGAGAGCGAATGCGTGGGCAGTTCTACCAGCATGGTCTGTTTTGGAGGAACCTAACCTCAACTCATGGTGGGCGTTGAAGTCCCCCAAAAACACCAGTTCCGCCGATGGAAACCGCACCTGCGCATCATCTGCTACCCGACTAAGATGTTCAATTAGTCGAGTTGTCTCCATGTCGCCGTTATGGGATCGGTAGACGCAGACGTAGACACGGCAATGAGAGCGTAAGTCGACGTGTACCACTAGGAGGGAGAAGGAAGGGTCCTCCAGACAGCGCAGACGGCGACAGCAAACATCCGCCCGAACGAATAAGCAAACTCCGGCTTTGGCTTTGAAGGATTCTTCAAACACAAAGCCGGGATTGTTCAGGTAGGTGGTGTCAGCTGGGGGGATTATTTGCGTCTCCGTCAGGAACAACATTGCTGGCCGTGCCGTCTCAAGATGGTGGTGGACGGCATTGAGGTTTGCATGGAGTCCGCGGATGTTAGCTAACTCCACCTCAAACGGTAAGGTTTTGGTGGGGGTGTGCACCGCTGTAGTACCAGTTTTGTTGTTAGGCGCTGTCATTTTAGGAGTAGAAAGAGAGAGGCGTGAATCGAGAAAATGATGCCGCGATGCGAATGGTCAAAGTGTGGTTGCCTGTTTCCCCAGGAATTTGCCCACAGACGAGTATTATTAACCTTCCGAACGGAAGGGCCCCCGAACCCCCCCGGGAATGGCCGCCGGGACCCCACCTTCCGGTCACCAACCGGCACGATGGACCACCCCGAGATTATGCGTGGCATGGTGAGGCAGCCTCACGAGCTGGTTAGGGTCGCTTGGGCCCCTGTACTGTGCCACGGGCGGCCAGCGGGACAACCGTTTCTACGGGTCTCCCTGGTCGGCAGGTTAACGAAGTCCTCCTGGCACTGGTTTGACGGAAGCCTCCACAGACCAAATACATCGCAGCATCATCCTCTCGAGCTCTGGTTATAGGCTGGCTGATCCCGAAACGCGACCGACAAGCAGTCACTTGACGGGTTTTACACCATGCGTCGGTGGTCACCAACCAGACGGGTCAAGCCCTACCACCAGTGGAGCAGATCATCGCTCGAAAGAGTCCGTTAGTCGCTTCTTACGACACCCACCGGACGGAGAGAGGGGCGGCGATTGGTATTCTTTCTCCGTCACCGCACGGATTCTATCTCTGGGGAACGAGACGCGGACTGAGATCTCACCCTTACATTGTCAACATACCACCTATACGCACAAAGCGCTTTGCGTCATCATTTTTGATGGAATGGAATTCCCTTCCTACGGATCTGTTTCCTGACACGTACAACCTGAACGTTTTCAAAGCAAGTGTGAACAGGCATTATCTAGGCAAATATCTCTTCCATGATCTGAGGCTACATCCTAGGCTACATCGTTACTTGTCCCGCACAGTCCACGTCTCCGAGGCGTACAGGAATATGGGGAACACTAGTGCTGTGAAGAGCCGGGTTTTCGTGGCTTTGGTTATGTTGCGGTTCCTCTATATCTTTTTGCTTGTCCATGGCTAACCTTGTAGGACAGTATAGGCAAAAGAAAAGAAAAAACAAGGCAATTCTATTAAACCACTAACCCACATTGGGGCAGCGTGGTGGGTTCTGGCCTTTCCTAATGTTGGTTTAGTTTCGTTTCGGCACATTCCCATTTAGGCACCCAACAATTTATGAACTCGATAAATTTCAATCACGGAGGTACAGTCACCGACAAAAAAGAACGAGTGCTGTTTGTGTACATATTTTGAATAAAAATTCTAAGTTTACTAGAGTCTGTCCAATGAAAGCTGAACCTCGAAGTTATTTGATTGGCAACACTTTGTCTCTATGTGTGTCTATCTGAGGTGCCATGTCGTATGTCAAATTGAAATTATTCTGAGAAAATTACAGCTGTGTGAGTGACCCAGTCATGATTTTTTGAATTTGCCGCGATTTTTCTGGTTCAGCTTTCGTTAGCCAGACTTTAGTAAAATATATTGAAATATTAAAATGATGACCAGTGGGAACTGCAGTATAATTGCAAACTTGTAAAAAAAAACTTGTAAACTTGGGTGCCGAAATGTACCGAAACGAAACTAAACCCTAATGTTCTGTTGTCCATGTGGGAAGATCTGTGCCTATCAGTGGGACGATTTAAGGCTGTTAATGAAATTCTATCAAATGTTTTAGTGACGTGACACTGACGTTATATTCATGAGCCTGTTTACTACTGTCGCGGCGGCCTTGGACCGCCGCCCCCGTAAAGGGGTCGAATTTTACGAATTTCACAAATTTAATATGATGGCGCGAAATCACGGTATTCGAATCAATCCAAATGACTTACACTTAGCCTTGGGTTGGAGCCATCGATTTGACAAAGTCAAGTTTGTCAGGCTCGTGTCGCGCTGGTACTTAGATCACATATATAGAAACTACAGTGGTTCCTTACCTTTTTAATCTTAACCCTATGATCTATTAGGGAAACTGATATTACCTACCCGTAAAAAATCTTGCAGAAAACGATACATATAAGTATCTAAGAGTTGGACTGACGATTATCCAAGTTCAGAAAATATTACTCAAGTGAATCTATTACTGCAGATAAATTTTATTTTAAACCACGAAATTTTTCCTACGCCTTATAACCCCGCAAAATAGGTAACTATTTTACCCCCGCGGGGGCAATTACCCCCAGGTTCAGAACCCAGGAACTAAATACACCATACTATACTAAATTGTAGCGGAATAGTGGCAGCTTTGTAATACATCTTGAGTCTTTTACCGTTTATACCATGGCGAGTGCTCTGAAGGACTCTTTGACCTCATCCCTCCTTTTCCCTTCCTCTATAGGAGTACGCCTGCTGCTCTCCGGAGTCAACAACTTACAGTCTAATATTTCACCACGCACAAAAAAATTTTGTGACTAGTTTCTTTGTCGTACCTCCAAAAGTTGGAATAGTCTACCAGCACACGTATTCCCTCCTACCTATGACATAGGGTCCTTCAAACGAGGCGTGAAGAAGCACTTTGTTGGCCGGCAGAGTGAGGGTGACTGATGCTACGTCTCTTACGCTAGACCAGTTGTCCTCGCGCCTGGACTTCACTTCCACTTAACATCAGGTGGAGTGGGTCATTTGCCGTGCTAATTATTAAAAAAAATACAATTTTTAAGGAGCACTACGTAATGTTGACACTTGGCTCACATACTACTAAACGAAATAAGTACTAAACATTTCGTACTTCATAACCGACATAAAAAAGGAGGAGGTTCTCAATTCCTCAAAATAATTTTTTATGTTATATGTATGTTTCCCGATTACTTAAAGATGCTGATGAAAAGATGCTAGATAGATGAAGATAGGATATACCTCCCAAGTGGTACCATAGTCATCCGGTCAGGATCTGATGATGGGTTCCTGGAGAAATCGAGGGACTTCAAATATTATAAGCACACCTATAGCGATTTGGGTATTATTTGCAATAACCTGGGCACTTGTCCTCGGGAAGCACCATTTGGTAAAGTGGAACTGATGATGAAGACCACAGACGGCCACCGGAACTACTCAATTCTAAATATTTTTGGTTTTTGTTATCCGATTACAAACTTTAATGTGGTTGCTAAGCAATTTATGCTCGCCACAATGCATCATGGTGAAGTGGAGCTGATAGTAAACCACTAAGAGAACTCTTCATGAGTGAATGTCCTAGCATCGGAGAAAACAATATTTTGTACAAAATGATAAGTAGTTGACATTACGATGTTGTAAATTAAAAAAAATACTAACCAAGCCAATAAAAGTGACAATCAAATAATATTATACTATCTTTTTTTTTTTAGGAGTTTCTCCCGTGTTCTTTTAGCAACAACACGTGTTGTGAGACTCCATTTTATTTCTATCTACCGTACAAAACTAAAAATACTTTAAAAATTAAAACACTTGAGATTGGCTTAATGCTACACGCGATAGCCATTAATTAAGATATAATAAAATAATCTTTTTTTAATGTGTAAACGTTACCTACGTTCACACTAAAAAATTGAAAATAATAAAAATTCACAAAAAAAGTACAACAACCTCAAAAAAAAAAATTAAAAACTAAAAAAAACAAAATAATTGTGTTGTCTTGAACAACTAAATTTAATCGCTGCAGTTAAAATTACTCTTACATACTTTTGAATACGGTGCCAAGCCAAATTAAATAAATAAGAAAATATTTCAAAAATATTACGTACGTTAGTGTGTTTTTCTAATTTATAAGACAATTTCGAACACATCTTCAAATCTACCTATAAGTCTACGTGTTTTCCATAATGCTAAGCATACCGCCTAATAAATTTGTATGGCAAAAGCATGATATTAAGGCTTGGCACCGACTTCAAAAGTACCTTTTTATATTTCCTGTTTTTTTTGTGGTTCAGGAGCGTTAATTGAGCGTCTATTTTTTATAGAAAGAAAGAAGTTAGAAAGTAAAAATATTTATATTATGTGATCGACGGTTAGTACCAACTATTTACTTATCTTTACATATCAATGTTTTTGGCCATTGTAGCTTTGTTTGCATTGTTAAACGACCTTTGTGGCCGAGTGGTTAGCACGCCGGTTCTGACGTCGCCATCTCTGAAGTCCCAGGTTCAATGCTTGGTCGGGTCAATTTAGAAATAATAGATTTTGGGTCTGGGTGTCCTCTTTGGATTATATATATGTGTATACGTTGTCTAGTGTAACATTATAACAAGTTTTAACAGAATCTTAACTTAGGTTAGATAATTGGTGTAAGAGTGGGAAAGTTATTTCTTCTTGCGATTTCATCTCCTTTTTAAATGTTTATTTGACCTTGTAAAGAGCGACTGCACTTGTTCTCAGTGTGATAGTTGGTAAGTCCATCACCGCTCTTGCTGTTTGATGTACACGTGCAGTCTTGAGTCCGTTAGTGGCCTTTTACGACACCCAAGGGGGCTTTCACCGCCACGCGACGGTTGTCATTGTGTCACAGGTGAATGTAATGATTCCGTATTAAAGTACTCTGTACTTACCATGTAAAAGAAACCTGTGTTCATTTGCCAATGGCAGATTGCATTTTAAAGAAAGTGACAAATGTAAAGAAAAACACTACTTTGCGAAGTTTTGTAGGGATAGGTATATTATTTACAAACGTATTCCGTCTAATGGTTAATGACCCGCTCTTATCTATTCCGCGGTTTAACCAGTCAAGCCTGGTTATACAATAGTGGCATGCCATCTGCAAATGGAATTAGTATTTCATAGAATTTGGCATTGTCGTCGTCATGACAATATGAGTATAAGGGCTGAATTGACTCTGGTTTTAAACTGATTTTAGCCATTACATTACATTACACAATGTTTGTGTAAATACATTATGTACTAACGACCGCCCGCGAATATCGTAATTACAACAATAAATAACAACAAGGTATAATAATACAGTAGTTTATTTTATTTATTTATTTTACGATGGGGATGCCATTGTAAGTTTATTTAAAGTTGACAACTGCATATTGAAAATAGTAACAGTAATGACTGAAACAACCATTGTTTAATAACTAAATAAATAAAAAGAAGGTGGCTATGTTGCATTGTTAACTTAACACCTGTAATAAATAATGCTTATTTGCATTCTTACCTAAACACGCAAGTAGATGGAAATTTTCTCATTTTGATAGAATAATTGGCATTTCAATAATTTTTGTTACTTTTATAGCTTTATTACGTGTAAAATAAGTTTTGCTAACATAGGTAGTCTTATATTGTACGAGTATGTACTATGTTAGCGATAAACATATCATATGGGCCTCTTTCTATTTTTACCATCTTGTACATTGTTTGCTGCCTAAAATAAAGATTAAATAATATTATTATTAATAATTTAATTTGTAATATTGATTTGCCACCTCTCGATGGCTAAGCAAGTAGCAAAGCCCTGGGTCCAATATCCGAAAGTCCCGGGTACAATTCTCAGTTATGGCAAAGGCGTTTCAGATTTTTCGTTACATAGCCCAAGTAAGTTATCACACGGCAAGCGTGATTCAAAAACTCATAAACTTAAAAATCTTTTACTTATTCAAATAGAAGTTTATTTCTTTTAAAAGTGCTTTTGTGTCGTCTACATTTATGTACTACTCTTACGACGTCTTTTAACTGTGAATAAAAATAGGATTAAACCACTACGTCCCAATTGATTGTAGCGATATAAGATACAATTTCTTATACTTTACTATTGATTTCAACTGTCAGATGGTCAGCCGCGATGAAGTGCGCGCGCCTACAGCTTCAGGAGAGGGCAAAGCCTGTGGCGAAGAAACGGGTTCCCACTGACAAGCCGCGGAGGTACTGCCAGAAGAGGATGATCAACCCTGAGCATTCAGAGGACCCGCGCTGGGCTGACGCTACCCTCAGGTAAAGGGCAACCTTAGCACTTCAGTGTAGTTTATTGATACAACTCGTGAAGGAAATCAGCTGTCGTAATACCAGACAGTAGACACAGTCAAATTCAAATGTTAGCAACCTATACCTACGAGTTTTCGTGACTACAGTTCTATTGTAACGGCTCAACCGAAGAATTTGCATCGATAAGGAACCGCAAGGAACTTTAGGCTGTGCTTTAGGCAAGGTCTGTTTCTTTCTCCGGTTCTATGTTACTCACTTTACTAAGTGCCTTCGCGCACGGCGGCGTATCGTAAGCGTAGCGTAATACGCGAGTAGGACGAGAGCAATACGAGCACGTACATTTTCAAACAAGTCCGCACACGAAGCGGCGTCTCCTACGATTCGCTGCAGCAAGTCTGCAGCAAGTTACTTAGTCAAATTTGTGCTAGAAGCGAAGCGAATTGCATCAAAACTAGTTAGGAGATAAAAATTAGGAAATTGTAGAATTGGAATGTTTACAATTAGTAGGATATCAATCTATCATTAATTCAATAAGAAATAATATGATGCTCGTAAAATAAGCTGGCAAATTCGTAAGTGACAGTACTATGGTCTGCGGGCGACGGGGGAGGGGTGACATCTGCACACACACACACAGCTACTACGCGGCTCCGCCGCCCGCGGATTTGTTCCGGATTCGTCGTATTCCTGATTCGTCGTATTCCAGACTGGTCGTATTCCAGATTCGTCGTAATACGTACAGTCGAGTAGGCACATTAATATAATATCCAACAAATCTTTTCACAAAGTTCTTAAAAACGTTTAAAACATTATACACAAATATATTTTGTTATGGTTTAGTAATATTACATATTTTTACACCTTGACTGTACAATCCTACGAAAATTACTCTTACAAATTATATTGAGTGCCTTTCTAGACTTTGTGAATTATGAGTTTAATTGTTTCATTTTATGAATTTATTGAATTAGTAACAAACTGTTTTTGGTTCTATCGAGGAGAGTTTTTTGTTCCAATACTTATATTTGTTTACTTAATTAAGTAACAATTTGTATTCGGTTTTTTATTTTTAACAAATATGATAGGTAGACTGTATTACGACGAATCTGGAATACGTCGAATCTGGAATACGACGAATCAAGAATACGACAAATCCGGAACAAATCCGCTCGCGCACTTCATTTCACCTCCCCGCCAACCATTCTTTCCACATCCTGCAGACTATGGGACTGTCACGTATGAATTTGGCAGCCATGCTATAGTAATCGTATTACAACTTTCAGGTTCATTTCATCCCCCGCCAACCTTTCTTTCCCCGTCCCGCAGACTATGGGACTGTCACGTATGAATTTGCCAGCCATGCTATAGCAATCGTATTACAACTTTTAGGTTCATTTCACCCCCCGCCGACCATTCTTTCCCTGTCCCGCAGACTGTGGGACTGTCACGTATGAATTTGCCAGCCATGCTATAGCAATCGTATTACAACTTTCAGGTTTATTTCACCCCCCGCCAACCTTTCTTTCCCTATCCCGCAGACTATGGGACCGTCACGTATGAATTTGCCAGCCATGCTGTAGCAATCGTATTACAACTTTCAGGTTCATTTCACCCCCCGCCAACCTTTCTTGCCCCATCCTGCAGACTATAGTACTGTCAGGTATGAATTTGCCAGCCATGATATAGCAATCGTATTACAACTTTCAGGTTAATTTCACCCCCCGCCAACCTTTCTTTCCCCGTCACGCAGTCTATGGCACTGCCACGTATGAATTTACCAGTCATGCTATAGCAATCGTATTACAACTTTCAGGTTCCACTGCAATACTCTTTTAAATCTAGAAGAACTCCACAAAGAGAACGATGCCACCCCACGTCAAACCGATGAAGATTTATTTCTCACAATTCAAAACATACAATTTCAAGGAGACATTCAAGACATGAAGAGACCAAGAACAAGTTTTAAGTATAAATCACTGTCCGGTGAAAAAAAGCATCGAATGTTCGTCAAACAAGTAGTCGAAGGTGACTCCAATTTAGATGATAGCGTATCGCAATTGTCCAGTTATTACTTTGACGATTACGTAAAATACATTCTGAGTGCGGACCGTTCTAATTCTAGACCGTCATCTGGTAAGTCTAGTATTTTTTTGCAAAGTTTAAGTAACAAATTTAAGGAAAAATCAACACAAGCTGATAATAAGAACGAAAGAGAAGTTAAAAAACCTCGCAAGACAGAAAAAAGTAAGGATGCGCCCATCAAAATTGTTAAATGCGACGTGGAGAAAGTGGAAAATAATAATCCGCCGGACAATGGCGATATCGCTGACGCCAAAGTGGCATATCATAAGTCGGGCAAAAGAAAAAGTTTGACCATATCAAGGGTGCCGAGCCCCGAGACCGTGCAAGTGATAAGAGTCGACGTAGTCCGCAATTATAGTACTAGTTCGAACATTTCCGTTAACGAAGAGAAAAAGCCGCAGCTGGATGGTGTAGCGAAGTTGACCGACGAGAAATTGGAAAAAAATGTACTGAAGGGCTCTCATTTTGCTGACAAATATTTGTTGACGAACACTATTAAGACGGTGGACGAGAGTCTGACGTGTGGCTCCAAAGTCACGTTGCTGTGCAAAACGTTCAAGTTATCAAACAGAAACAAGTGTACCGGGAAATACACAAAAACTGTAAAAGATGCATCCAAAAGCAATAAACAAAAGCTAACCGCTCAATAAACTAAAGTTACAAAATGCATTCTTTAAATGTAAAAATAATAATTATCATTTTTAGCCCACGAATTGTAAAGGGGACTGCTCAACTTTTTGTTTTGTATTAACGTTTTACAGCTGGTGACTGACGCTACGTTATTTAACGTTTGTAAGTAAGTACTTAGTATTAAGTGTGGACTTTAGTGCAAACGGCTAATCTTGCTAACATCAAACCTTTTGAAAAATGTTTATATCAATGATATTATATGTATATATATAAAAGTTCATTGGTGTACATGTTTAACGAAATCGTTTATTCGGTTTAGCGGTTTAGGCGTGATAGCTTTACTAAAAAAAAACTGACTTTCGCCTTTATAATATTAGGTAGTAGTCTTTACTTGCATTTATATTTGGACTTGTAAAACTTTCGTTTTGTTTTTAAAACTTTAATATGAATACAACGTACTTTTGTCTTCGGTGTGGATGGACGTCAAATACCTGTGAGCGAAACACGGCGTCATACTGGCGCCACCCTTAGGAACACCTGGTTCTAAAACTGTAACGTTATTATTAATTATTTTATATTTTTTATAACATACATGACGGCCTAGACAAGTTGCTTAAATTGTTTGTAATAGAATACATGTCGTATAATCACGACTTTTATCCCCGAAGGATAGTCAGAGACTAGGCAATGAGGACAGCAAAAGCAGTCTTCTACCATAGTCCACTTTTCACCAAATAGCAACAGCATACGTGCTCAGCGTGACATGTGGTGAGCCCATAGCAGCTCTATGCTGTTGGATGTATGTATACAGTCTTTAGTCCGTTAGTTACCTTTTACGACATCCAAAGGAAGAGAGGGGGTTGTAGTATTCTTTCACCGCTACGCAACACGGTTAAGTTCTCTGGATTTGTGAGGGACTGGTGCCTGAAATAGGTTTCAGAATATAAACCCGTTACTATAGGGCACAAGGCTTCACTTTCAGGCAGTAACAGCAGATAGTTTGAGCTTTTTGACCTATACAAACAAACCATCGCCTCCTGCGAAATACAAGAAGTGGCCATCAAAATCGTAGCATTTCTAGTAGTGTGATTAAATAAGAATGAGGTACCGAATACAAATTAAGAAGTACTTTATCATGAGGGCATTGTTGTACATTATAAAGATAGACTTCATACTGTATAACTACATCTTTAACAAATTTTTTCGATACTTACTTCAGGGCTAAAGGAAGGCCAAGCGATTCCACAAGAGTTAAATTTGTATTGGTTAGATAAGTCAGTATATTATATTATTTAAAATACTTTAATATTATATTTTTGTGCCTGTATTAAAACTTGTAAAAATGAAACATAATCATAATGTAGTGTTAAGTACATCAAACAAGAAGCTAAATATTATACGTGGCGGTATTTCTTACCTCAGTTAGCTTGATTGAAATGTTGAGAAGCGCTGTTTGGTGAATAAAAAAAAGTTGGTCGTAAATTTTTCACACACCCTGTGATTTAGTGTGACGGTTCGCTCGATCAATTTAGGTAAAAAAACATTTAATCTTCAAAGCTTCGCTTCGAAAAAAAACACAAAACTAAACGCTATTTGTAATCGATCTTTTAATTTTTTACAGTAACCTTAATTTCCTGATAACGGTTGGTTAATTTAATACTAGATCTTCGACGAAGGATACGAACTGGACATAATATGACCGATATGCAGGTAAAGTACCTACTTTTTTGCATTGTGTACTTACGAGGAAACATCGTAAAAAGTTTAATTAATTACAATATTGTGTTCTACACTTACGTAATGATAGTTGTATGTTTTTATGATGCAAATAAACAAAAGTCAATATTTTCGCTTACAGTACTTCTTTTGGCATTTTATTCCTACCTAAATTACACGACATGTGGTCGATAGTGTTGTAATAAAAATAAACAAAAAAATAAGTTTTTAAGGTTGATACAATTCTCTAAGCATCTAAATATGTAAGAGAATAGACATAGTTCGCCTCTTCGGTTGAAAAGTGTAAACTATCTAAATCAACTAACTTTACAAGAGAGCTTTTTGAAATGACTTAATATGACTTTATTTGATTTAATGTGTTTCTAAATGGTTATAATGAAATTTACAATTTAATATCGATATTTTAATAATTATTTGACATTTATTTCATGTTTTATGTTTTTAATTTTAATAATTTGATTGTTTTTTTTTTTTTATTGTATAGGTACTATGTTATTTTTATTTGTTATTGACTTGCCTTCTAACAAACCTTGTTATGTTTATGGCCAATAAATTTAATATGAATATGAAAGTTCTACAGTTATTAAAAAACTTATTGACAAAGTCCAGTAGTTGCATCTTTTATTTTACATAAATACATATACTCGTACATACATTAAAATCACGACTATTATCCCCAAAGGGTTAGTCAGAGACTAGGCAATGAGGACAGCAGAAGCAGTCCTATACCATAGTCCACTTTTCACCAAATAGCGAATGCACATGTGCTCAGCGCGACAGGTGGTGACCAGCTGCTAATCCGTCCAGTGAGAATAAGTCCAGCTGAGAATCTGTCTAGTTACGAATCTGTCCACTTGCTACGGAGGCAGCCCATCCGCTCTATACTGTTGGTTGTATGTGCAGTCCTTAGTCCGTTAGTCGCCTTTTACGACACTCAAAGAAACTGGAAACTTTTACTATAATTAAATCCTTCATCTTCACTTAAAGCTTTTCACTGGTAGTATTTCGAAAGAGGAGGTATAAAATAAATAGTTTTGAAACAACCTATACTTAAGTATTTGTTAGTTTTTTTAATCAGAGATAGACAAATGGATAGGTAGCGTTTTTTCAATGAAACAATTAAATATTTATTCATAAGCTATTAAACCTTTTATTCTATAATTACAGCATTAAAAATGGTAAGTCATTATTACAAAATTTAAATTTTTTATCATGTAGGTATACAGGTTGAAAACCAAACAAATAAGTAGTAGTAATTTTGTAGGTAAGTACCGATTAAAACTAGAATTAATAAATATATAGTTTTGTCTTGTTTTGCAGCTTGCTGACAAATTCTAGATAGAATAGAATAGAATTCTAGACCCAGGACTTATTACATTTTAGGCCCTTGGAAGAATATATCCATGTGTTATTTCTCTTAATAGATGCAACCAAGGATCTATTTAATAATTTCTTTAATAACCAGTGAAGTAAATAAAATGATAAAAATGGTATTTGTTTACCTTTTCCGTGTTTCCGGCAATGTGCGTTACAACTAACGCCATCTCTTGAGTGGCGTGGGAAACTGTAGCAAACTTTAGCCCTACACGCACGCAGGTAACACTTGCCTATGATGTTGACACGCCAAAAACAATGCAGTTTTGTGGTGTCCACAGTTATAAATATGTTTTTTTTTGACCTGAGTAATAACTAAGTAAGTAAAAAATAAAAACAGATTCGGATAAATTGGTAAGTACCTACAATTTAAAAACAAAGGACATCGACATAGTTTTCTTTTTATATAATTAATCGACAGTTAATAAGTACTAGTCTATTTAAATATAAATTCTGTTTATTTTTTTTGTTCGTGCGGTTTGTGTTGCCATTATGTAATGTACCTAATATTATTATTATTAATTGAAAGGCAACAAAAAGATCTAAAAAAATATTTAGATTAGTTTATTTTTTTATACTTTTAATCATACTAAGATTACCTATCTTAGTATGATTGATGAGTACATATTTTATTAAGTTTATAGTCTGCTCTTTTTTTGCTAACCTGTTGGGTCTTTATAAAAAAGAAAGAAAAACTATTTATTTATTTATTCGCATCGAGACACATGGCAACAATAAATAACAAGAAATAGACTATAACAGGCAAACACAACTTTAGATCTTTTTTGGTGAAGATATGTTTGACCATAAATTACTATCATTTAAAAAATATGTGCAATGTAGTGCACACTAAAATATCCCAACATTATGAATACACTTTGGCGGTGCAGAAGCGTAACACTCATATCTATAATTGAGTGTAGCCGTTCCTCAGTTATAGCGCCAAAAGTTACGGCGGCCGGCGAGTGAAATAACTTGCTTCAACTGTAACTTAATTACGACAAAGTTCGCGCGGTGCAGCCTGCTTTCATTGGAGAGGCGTCGCCGTCACCGTGTTGCTTACACGTTGAACTTTGTCTAATGATAAAAACTGTTTGCTATTATCTTTCTTGTTACTTGACCATTCAAATAGGTTTTTAAAACCTTGACATAAGTTCCATTTCGTTGTTGAAGTGGCAATACTTCCTAACTGTAACTATGAAATAGCTAGTAAGTAACTTTAATTCTAACTTTCTGAATGTAAATATATTGAACTACTGATCTAAGTGTTACTTACATTACTTTAACGACGATTTGTCTCTTTGGGCCACATGAGAGATTGATAATTTTTACAAAAGTAAGCTTAAGTAGTAAGTACTTAAGATATCTAGTTACAAAATAAAAAATAGTGTCAAATAAACATCAACAAAAATTCCGGATATAGCTGATCATCGTCTTTCTAAATAGTAATTAAAGTACAATAAGCTCATGCGTGTGGGTAAGTAGATATTCCGCTCCGTGGTTAAATTGACCGTAACAGTGAAAGAATACTGCCACCCCCTCTTTTCCCTTGGGTGTCGTAAAAGGCGACTCACGGACTAAAGACTGCAAATACATCCAACAGCATAGTGCAGTCGCTATTTGGTGAAAAGTAAATATGGTAGGGGACTGCTTTTGCTGTCCTCATTGCCTAGTCTCTGACTAACCCTTCGGGGATAATAGTCGTGATTATAAGTATGTATCTACTATATACCAAAAGTACTACATGATTATTAACGAAGAAGTAACCCAGAATATATATATGTTCCAGTGCGAAATCTCCAAAGCTGTGAAATCATTTTGACAGTAAAGTGAAAGCACGTCTGCTCTCTAGAGGCCCAAGTCTACGGCCATTTTCTGATATTGGGAGCTGATACTGGTACCGGCCTATTTACTTTTTAATATATATAATCACGACTATTATCCCCGAAGGGTTAGTCAGAGACTAGGCAATGAGGACAGCAAAAGCATTCCTCTACCATAGTCCATTTTTCACCAAATAGTGACTGCACATGTGCTCAACGTGACAGGTGGTGAGCCCATCATCGCCGCTCTAGGCTGTTGGATGTATGTGCAGTCTTTAGTCCGTTAGCCGCTTTTTACGACACCCAAGGGAAGAGAGGGGGTGGCAGTATTCTTTCACCGCCACGCGACACGGTTAACGACTTTATAATGTCGTTTTGTAATATTGAAAACCACTCACTCTTGGATTTTTTTGACAATTTTTTGACAGTAACTGTCAACGTCAAATTTGACAGAATGGAGCATAGACTATGCTATATTGTGCAATAACAATACATAAGATGAACCACAGAACCGAAATAACCAAACTTGTTCATACTAAAGTAGTCTGTAAGTCTATGAAAACACGGTACAAAGTCAAGTGTGTTTTTGTAGGTGCGGTCTCATGCGACCGCTTGGGGTTTGAGGGGTTAAAGCAACGCAGTAGCTAGTTTGATATTATTTGCAACGGCTGAACATCGGATACGTGACTAAAGGAAGTATATGGTTTAAGGTAATCTTTTATTGTTTCTTAAAGGTAAAGATTACACGTAATGATATTATGATGAAATTCAGATAAATAAAATAAAATAAAATATTTATGAACCTGTTATCTGCGTAGGTAAATCTGAAAAGCAATTGTGTTTTCTAAATTAAAAGAGATCGCTTCGATGTTGTTTGTTTTATTTTAAAATAAATATGGTATTAAGTATAACATTCGTCGACTGTTTCTGTTTCCAAAATAATTTAACGCAACAATTAAAAATTGAATAGAATCAGATACTAAAACACACGTTTTACAAGACATATACAAAAGTTAGCTTATCTCTATTATAAGAGATCTCTTCCAGCCAACCCTAGCTGTGGTGATAAATAAAAAACTGCGTGACTTTCGGACTGTAATAAAATACATACTTCAACTAAATAAATCGATAATTTAAATTTAAATTTATTTATTTATTTATTTATCACAACAATTATCACTATCCTTACAGGTGGGTACCTAATGCGATAGGAAAGCAAATTTTACAATTAAGTAATACTTTTTTTACAATATTAACATCAATAAAATTATACTTACATCAAAAAGTTAATAAATACTACATTACAAATTAAAATAATAAAATAATTCATACATAAGAAATAAAAATAATAACATAATAATAACATCATAAATGAGGAAAAATAATATAATAATAATATGCCTTTTTGGACATCATGAATGTCATGAATGCCTAACCATAATTAATTATTTTTATTATAAATTATAATAACATACACATAATAATAATATCAAATTACATATTTCTGTATTAAGTTATTGATTAACGATTTAGTTAGATAGGTTCATTAGTTCAGCTGTGCAATTTTAAAACATAGCAACTGACATTTTTTTCAAAAATTTGATTTTGATTATGTTGACTTGCTAGATGTTTGCCGATGTATTGCATTTGTCAAAACATAAAAAAACAACATACAAACAAAGTTATGAAAAATCAAGAACCTAGCAACTGCTCTTTATTTTCGAAAAACGTATAGTAAACTAATTTTAAACCTTGCATGCCCCACTGAACAATTAAGAATTCTCGCACACTTGCTGCTGCAGTTACTACGTTACGAAGTTGTTTACGTGAGTTGCTAGAATGTTAAAATGGTTATATGCAGTCCTCCCTGTATGCGACGAGCACTTCCCCCATACAGCTTCTATCACTATTACGAACGGCGGGACTACGAATGTAGAAAGCCGTAGAGTCAAGTAAGGCCATACCCATATGTCCGCTGATGGAGTCAACGGAGACTACGAACACAGAAACGCAGTCAAAAAAGCAAGATGCTGCTTACGACTTCGAGGACCACAAGAACGCTACAGCAGGTTGCAGACCAAATGCTCTGAATACACCGAAGTTACAAGTTCTATCAGTGGGCACAAAAGAATCGAGCACCATGACGTAATGAACAGTTCGAACTCCTACACGAGTTCCCACTCAACTCCTTAGCTAAAGCGAAACCTATAAATACATGCCGCAACATGCATCACAAAAATGAACTCGACCAGCTCCACTTGGAATAGGACTCTCCTATTAAAAACCGAACCCTCGCTTACTGCCCCTAATAAACCACTCAGTGAGAGGCACAAAAGAAAGTACAAAGTAAGGCAGCGCTTCGAAATTGCTCCAACCTATGAAGTGAAAATATAAAAAAAGATCAATTTTTAATAAATTATCAATCATTCATAACTTGTCCACTAGATTCAGAGAACTATTTATCGGTCAGCGGAAGTTGCCAAAAGTCTATATTATTTAATTATAGGCATAGGTGGGAGCAATCTCGAAATAATACCGGGAGGGTATTATTTCGAGGTTGCCCCACTTTCACCCTCCATCCCTATTGCAGAGTCAATCATTGCAGACAAAGAACGAAGGCCGATTTCCCTCATCAAAAAATCAATCCCCAAGCAAGACCCTTGTGATAATCGTCCATAAACTTCAGTTCAACCAAGGAATCAAGCAAAAAACCAGGTGGGGGATCACATTCCACACCACGCCGCGGTACTCGCATCCCCTCCACCAACTGACAAGATCCACCCACCTCGAAGACCTTAACATTTGATCCGGAACTCAACAGAACATTCCTACAGTCCATGAAGTAAACAGCATCCCGACAACCGAATCTACATGTCCCCACGGACCCCATCAGCAGACATATAGACCCGATTAGACCCATATAAGAACTTAGTCTTCCAAACTAGCAAACCATAGTTAAAGGTGGTTAACTTAATTGTGACAAAAGCCATTTATCGAATCCAGTCCTTGCCGGCTGGCGCAACGATCACACCAAAATTTTATTAGATAACTTTTACTCTTTATAATACAATTTAGTTGGCGATGTATCACCAACGTACACACTTTACTAAGTGTACCAGCACAACACATCTGTAGTGTGACTAGATAAAAACCTAGCAAAGCACGTTACTGGGATTTTAAATTGTAACAATAACATACTATGACCTCCAATTCAAAACCATTTATTCTTAAGTAACTGCTCTCCTTCACAAAATAACCATTAAAGTCGCAATATTAATACGGTTTTTCATAGCCAGCAACATACTACATATTTAGGTACATATTACTTCTAATAAGCTAAGATAAATAGTTTCGAAATGTCATGCCTTTGAATATAGAGAAGTCTCTACTGTACAATTTGTTTTGAACCACTTGCTAGGTTTTGATTTTTGACAGCCGAATTTTACAATTTTAGGTATTAGTCCGTTACTACATTCTTCGCTCAGAACGGTTTGGTTCATTTCGTCTAATTCCCCGAATGTCTAGTCGCCATCCATACATCCATAACTAAAGCATATTGTTCTGAGATTCTTCGTGCACAAAACAACACATAATGACAGACAAATCTGACACTTGACACTAACAAGGCAGGTCAGTTAGTCAGTTAGTCAGTCAGTCAGTACGTGTATAAAAGACATAAAATATTATTTCTGCTTTACAACGTTTGAAATGCTCTCTAATAAGGTTTATACAAAATAGCGTATTGCTAATAAAAGTTTATACGGCCAAAATTAACCATTTAATTTATTGTTCTGCCTGCTACTTACACTTAAAGTTAGAAATTTCACACAATTTGCATGGAGCATAAGTAAAATTTCTAACTCTAGTGTTCAAAACAACAGATTGATTAATTATTAATTTCAGCCGACAGACGTACCACCGAACTAACAATTTTCGGTATCGATTGCACAAACACCGTCCAATTCGTATGCGACATGACAATACATCGATTGTAAAAACTAGATATTAGCAATGAGCGACAAAGGTGTCGCAGACGCGGCCGCGGCAGGAGCCGTGATTAACGATCGCAACGGAAACGTTTCTGAATATTAATTTGTAGTGGAGGTCACCAGCGGGCCGCTAGTGTGACAGGCCTACAGCGAAAGGATTGGTACGCTCTGGGCCGACCCCCCAGCGGGTGAAGTGTGTGTGCCCAATTTATAGGTGTGGGAGATGGAACTTCAGGGCAGCAAAGGGTGAGGTGGACTTTGGGCCCCTCACTTGGGGTGTAAAACTCCCCAATTTGCCCTAGTCCGGCACCCCGCCTCGGGCGCCGCGCTCCTGTCCAAGCGATAAGAGCGTAGAGGGAGGGCGTCGAATGGACGTTTTACGCATAATTTAGAGCAGTAAATGGATTCGAACAGTCTCCACGTATAGGTAGCACCCTCGGAGGTATTAACGTGGTGATTTGACGAATATTGTATTGTTCGCTTCTTGCTTGTTATAGTGGCGCAACGCTCTGTAACGAGTTTACATTTCTCAAATAGTTTGTTATAATTTAAGTTACGAGTATGCTGTTATGTTGCTGCGAATGTGTTCCCGTTCAATATTACTGTAAAAAATATTCCAATTGTTACTTAAATACAACACCGAATAGTTGTTTAGCAAATTGAATGTTATATTTCTTTTCAAAAGTCGAATATAATTTTTTTGGGGAAGTTTTAAATTTCAACGCTCGTGGTTTTGGTATAGAGTGCATATTACTTTGGCTCAGCATTTCCTTATTTTTCGGCTAGTACAAGTATTTTCCAAGAGCACGCGTTGGATACTACATCCCTGGAAACATTTTATAGCCAGCTAAAAATTGTATTATGTAGGTAAGTACAGTCAACGGGGAAGTACCAAGTTCGTTTAACATTATGTTTCATAAAATGTTTGTGTTGTCCATGCGTTATACTGAACACAAATATTTAATGAAATGAGTGCAAGGTAAGAGTAATAATTACTTACAAAAAAAGTTTTTATAATTTTTTTCTATCTTGGTCAGTTTAAAAACAGACGAGTTAAAAGTAGAACGAGTGAAATCAACATGAGTCGTAAACATTTTCTGCGAAATAAGAAAATAGTTAAATCGATCGTGGCATTTTTAACTATCAAGAACACGGCATAGATAAATCTGTTCTGTGATCAGGAAGGTACTTTTACATCATCAGTAATTTTGTAGGTAATGCGAGTTAATCCGATAAATAGTATTTCATTCTTCGATCCCATAGTTCTTATGTGATCGAAGGTTTGATTTCAAGATGTTATTAAAACAAAATATAAAAAGTAATAAGAAAGGTTTGCACTCTTGGAAATGTGTTTCAATAATGCAAAAACCTTTTATCCTTTCATGTTAACGAACCTATTTTCATACGAACAATTTGACGTTCATGCATATAACTTCATCTGTCCAACTTCAGCTGCCAGGATCCGGTCCAGACAGAAGGTCCTTGGATGTCCCCCGTGGTAGACAGTTTCTGATAATGTCGACTACCTTCGAAGAATATGCAACTACTACTTCAATAGGTACCTACTAATGGGCAGCAACAACCCTATCTTCTCGCGTACTTTCGTACCATGATGTTATAAATAACTTTACAAAAAGTTGACAGGCGCCTGTTACTGCCATAAGGGCCGATTTTTTAATTCTCAGATTAAAGTTATTCGTTTGTCAAAGTATTACACAACCATTTTGTAAACTATTGTCAAGTCACGTCTTTTCTTTTTTGACAATTGTGACAATTTTTTTAAATTGCTTCATACTTTATCGGATGAATAAGTTTTGTCTAAGGATTGAAAAATTATCCCTTAGTTTATTGTTTGATTTAACCATTACAGCAAAAATTGAACTGGCGGCGGTAGTGTGGTGGTACTCACACACATGTGCAGTCGCTATTTGGTGAAAAGTGGATTATGGCAGAGGACTGGTTTTGCGGTCCTCATTGCCTAGTCTCTGACTAACCCTTCGGGGATAATAGTCGTGATTTAATGTATGTATGTATGTAAATACATGTGCCGTGTGTGTAGCGGCAAACTAAAAGAATACTACCAACCCCATTCTTCCCTTGAGTGCCGTTAAAATCGACTAACGGACTAAAGACTGCACATACATCTCACAGCATACAGCGGCGATGGGCTCACCACCTATCACGCTGAGCTCATGTGCAGTTGTACTAAATGGTTAAACTTGGACTATGGCAGTGGACTGCTTCTGCGATCCTCATTACCTAGTCTCTGACTAACCCTTTGGGGATAAAAGTTGTGAATCTAGGTAAATACATATTTTATTAATGTTTTATATTTTAGCGTTTTATTAACGCTTAAATATACTTTAGTAAAATTTTAAACACTTAAAAAAGACGACAACCTCAAGCGAGAATCGAACCACGCACCTTCCGCATTCCGGGCGGCTGCCTTAACCACTTGGCTACCGAGGTCTGGCTTTCAACCGTCGAAATTTGTCAGTGCTTGATGCTTATGTTTTTAGTCAACATTGTTTCATCAAATCTTAGAAGTTTTCACCTCTGAGATACGAAAGAAATATTTTTACAAATGCGTGGTTCGATTCCCGCCTGAGGTTGTCGTCTTTTTTCAGTGTTTAAAATTTTAATACATATTTTAACCAAAAAGTGTCTCATAATAGAACCTAAAAACTGAAAAAGAAAAAAAAGATTGCTTAGCGCTTGCTTCATTGTTTACAACCCAATAACAACAATATGTGTGTCTCACATTGTATATGGAATGTTGGCCTAATAACAATATTTCCATTTACTTTACGGGTCGCCGTAACGACTGGCATGGTCGCATGTAGTCGGCTGAGATAGTCAAACAATACTTTCGGCGGTTTACGACTGCATTGGGGACCCTTTCTGATCGGCAAGCGCCGTTTATTAAGGCAAAGTATTATGGACGAATGCATTATGACCATCGGCGGATGTGAGATTTATTTGGGCGGTTGTCAACTTGCCGGTGAAGCCAATTTCGCAATGCCTGGTCACTGGATTGGTGACCGTTCGGAAGGCACGTAAAGAGGCTGGTCCCGGTTGTTGGGTGTAAGGTGTCAGTTGTTAAAACCCACCAACCCAGCCAATCTCCCCATGAGCTGTGGGATGATGTCAACATCGTTGCAAGAAGCTCTTTACAGAGTTTACGCACTTCGGATTCCCATACAAACTTCCAAGTCGAAATTTTTTAAAACCTAAAAGCCAATTTTGATGAAACTTTGCATGCTAAAGTAAAACACAGGGATCTAAATAGCTTGTTGAAAACATTTTTAAAAAACGTTTATTTAGCTGAGTTATTGTGATTTAAAAGTCCACTATAGAAAGTTTAAAATCGCAATAACTCAGTTAAATAAACGTTTTCTAAAAATGTTTTCTACAAACTATTTAAATCCCTGTGTTTTACTTTAGCATGCAAAGTTTCATCAAAATTGGCTTATTGGTTTTAAAAATTTCGACTTGGAAGTTTGTATGGAAAACCGACATGCGTAAACCCTCTTAAGTTGGAGAGTGACACGCCAGACAACAGCTTATCTACGCTCTAATGTGTGGTCAGCACGCCAGTTCTGGTGCCATATCTGAGGGTTCGGGTTCGATTTTCGGTCGAGTAAATTTTGAAATAATAGTTTTTATAATTAGGGTTCCGTAGCCAAATGGCAAAAAGCGAAACCCTTATGGATTCGTCATGTCTGTCTGTCCGTCCGTATGTCACAGCCACTTTTTTCCGTAACTATAAGAACTATACTGTTGAAACTTGGTAAGTAGATGTAATCTGTGAACCGCATTAAGATTTTCACACAAAAATAGAAAAAAATACAATAAATTTTATGGGTTTCCCCATACACTTATACATAACATAACATACAGAACTGAAAGTCAAAACATTTTTTTCATTAAATCCATACGTGTGGGGTATCTATGGATAGGTCTTCAAAAATGATATTGAGGTTGAGACACACATCAAAAGTGTCTAGGGATCAACATATATTTTTGCAATAACTTTTCTCCTGATTGATATTAATTAAAATTTTCTTTAAGGATTCATCAAATAAAGTGTTTTCGTTTGTCTACAGTAACGATAAACCAAGTCACCTTTGCATTAATAAAGAAATTTGCCATTTTCCTAATAAAGGGATTTTTGACATTTGAACCACTAACATTAAAGTTCGAAAAAAAGACTGAATTAACAGTTTTCTTTAAAATTTTATTGGGTAACTTAAACAATTAATAATCCGTGTTTCTACCGCGAACACTAACAACACAAGAACATCGGTTTGGCATACTCAAAATGAGTTCATCCAAATCACGCTGTGGAATGGCCGCCCATGTTCGTTACAACAACAAAAAAAGGTGTTCTTGCGACTGGATACCCTCCATATTCGGCAGAGCTCTTCTCTGTAGCATATCCCATGCATGCTCAATCGGGTTCAAGTCTGGCGACTGAGCAGGCCAGGGCATGACATTGATGTTAGCTGCGGCGAGAGTCTGTCTGTCTTACAACTCTTGCGGTGTGCGGTCGTGCATTATCATGCATTAACTGAAATAAGGGACCGATTTGCACTTGTAGAGGAACGATGACGTCTGATACAATCGTCTCAGCACTTAAAAGAAACTGCTTGTATCAGTTAACTTTACATGTTTAAACAGTTGATATTAAATGTTTATATCGTTACAAAATGCTACAGAAACTGTTCAGAAGCAGTAAAAATAACTGCTTCGATATCATTAAAGCTTAAACACGGCAATACTTAAAAGAAACTGCTTGTATCAGTAAACGTTACATGTTAAAACAGTTAATTTTAACTATTTAGCTTCTTACCGCATTCTACAAAAACTGTTCAAAAGCATTCAAAATAACTGATTCGATATCAGTAATACTTAAAAGAAACTGCTTGTATCAGTAAACGTTACATGTTCAAACAGTTGATATTAACTGTTTAGTTCCTTACAGTACGTTACAGAAACTGTTCAGAAGCAGTATAAATAACTGCTATACTGATGTCAAAGCAGTTATTTTAACTGCTTCTGAACAGTTTCTGTAGCACGCGGTAAAGAGCTAAATAATTAAAATTAACTGTTTGAACCTGTAACGTTTACTGACACAAGCAGTTTCTTTTAAGTGTTGCCGTGTTTAATCTTTACTGATATCGTAGCAGTTATTTAAACTGCTTCTAAACAGTTACTGTAGCGTACTGTAAGGAACTAAATAGTTAATATCAACTGTTTGAACATGTAACGTTTACTGTTACAAGCAGTTTTTTTAAGTATTACTGATATCAAAGCAGTTATTTTTACTGCTGCTGAACAGTTTCCGTAGCACACAGTAAGGAGCTAAATAGCTAAAACTAACTGTTTGAACACGTAAAGTTTACTGATGCAAGCAGTTTCTTTTAAGAATTGCTTTGTTTAGGCTGTACTGATATCGAAGCAGTTATTTTTACTGCTCCTGAACAGTTTCCGTGGCATACTGTAAGGAAATAATCAGTTAATATCAACTGTTTAAACATGTAACGTTTACTGATACATGCAGTTTCTTTGAAGTATTACTGATATCGAAGCAGTTATTTTTAATGCTTTTGAACAGTTTTTGTAGCATGCGGTAAAAAGCTAAATAGTTAAAATTAACTGTTTTAACATGTAACGTTTACTGATACAAGCAGTTTCTTTTAAGTATTGCCGTGTTTAAGCTTTAATGATATCGAAGCAGTTAATGTCACTGCTTCTGAACAGTTTCTGTAGCATACTGTAAGGATATAAACATTTAATATCAACTGTTTAAACTTGTAAAGTTAACTGATACAAGCAGTTTCTCTTAAGTATTACTGATATCAAAACAGTTATTTTTACTGCTTTCGAACAGTTTCTGTAGCACGCGGTAAAGAGCTAAATAGTTAAAATTAACTGTTTGAACATGTAACGTTTGATACAAGCAGTTTCTTTTAAGTGTTGCCGTGTTTAGGCTTTACTGATATCGTAACAGTTATTTTTACTGCTTCTTTACAGTTTCTGTAGCATACTGTATGGATGGATATAAACAGTTAATATCAACTGTTTAAACATGTATTGTTACTGATACAAGCAGTTTATTTAAAGTATTACTGATATCAAATCAGTTATTTTTACTGCTTCAAAACAGATTCTGAAGCATACAGTAAGGAGCTAAATAGCTTAAATTAATTGTTTAAACATGTAACGTTTACTAATATAAGCATTTTCTTTTAAGTATTGCCGTGTTTAGGCTTTACTGATATCGTAGCAGTTATTTTTACTGCTTCTGAACAGTTTCTGTAGCATACTATAAGGAACTAAACAATTAATATCAACTGTTTGAATTTGTAACGTTTACTGATACAAGCAGTTTTTTTTAACATGTTCAAACAGTTAATTTTAACTATTTAGCTCCTTAGCTAAATAGTTACAATTATTTGTTTGAACATGTAAAGTTTACTGATACAAGCAGTTTCTTTTAAGTATTGCCGTGTTTAGGCTGTACTGATATCGTAGCAGTTATTTTTAATGCTTCTGAACTGTCTCTGTAGCACACGTAAGGAACTCAACAGTTAATATCAACTGTTTGAACATGTAACGTTTACTGATACAAGCAGTTTCTTTTAAGTATTACTAATATCGAAGCAGTTATTTTTACTGCTTCTGAACAGTTTCTGTAGCATACTGTAAGGAATTAAACAGTTTAGTTTAATTTCACAATAGATAGGATTCTCTTTTCCATCTAATATAAGCGTGTTTGGTTTTGGGCAAATATTAACTAAAAAACTTAATTTATTTTTACATATTTTTTTTTAATAAGTGTGTTGTCTGTATGTTTCTGTTGTTACTTGTGAGGACCTGTAATTGGCCATCTTTTATTATTACCACTACTTGTACTGTTTGTATAAGTACCTATCTACTTAGCTACTTAAATAATAAAAAAATAAAGTAAGCAACCTTTTTAAAAAACAAGCTTTTATTTAGATGTGCTAAAAAAAAGTTGGCAGTGTGTCGCCCAGGGTGGCGTACCTTGTCTTAAAAAATACAGAGAGGTACTTCTTGAAACTTGTGCAAGTGTATGCACATAAGCATATAAGCTATGTACGAAGATACAGTAAAAGCTATGTCTCGTACCAAAACTCACTACAGCGTTGTTACGGGTGACTTCAATGCCAAAGTGGGAGTACAAGAATACGGCGAATCGAAAATGGTAGCTTTCGGCTATGGACAGTGAAATTCCAGGGGGCAAATGTCGGTCAACTTTCTAAAAGGGCAGAGGCTGTTTTTGACTAACAAATTTTTCCAAATAAGCCCCAAAGAAAGTGGACCCGACGAAGCCCCGATAACGTGACTAGGAATGAGATAGACTTCATTATGACCGACAAGCGCCAAGTATTCCGATATGTCTCTGTGATCAACAGGGTTAATACCGGTAGCGATCAGCTTAGTGAAGTCGACTCTCAGACCTACAATGCTCCAAGTCGAAGCTGGTTCCAAAGACTTCCAGGTCGAGCTTCAGAACCAATTTGCCCTGTTGGAAACCATGGCGGTTGTGTGTGCTTCGGCTTACTCGATGCACAGCCCTGGATTGTGATTAGTGATTACCAACCAAAATTTGGCACCGTGTTGATTAAGCCCAATACCCACTAACTATTCAACAGACCAACGAGGGGCTCAACTCTTGAAAAGTGATTTTCACCGTTGACATCCGCAAAACCAGAGGCGTCGCAGATGCGTTGCCGCCGCGCCCGTGAGGATGGAGTAGGATATTGAAGAAAGAAGTAGGATCTTGAAGAAAGGAGTAGGATCTTGAAGGAAGGAGAAGGATCTTTAAGGAAGGAGTAGGAAGTTAAAGGAAGGAGTAGGGTTTTTAAGGAAGGTGTAGAATCTTGAAGAAGGAGTAGGATCTTGAAGGTATGAGTAGAATCTAGAAGGAAGTAGTCGGATCTTTAAGGAAAGAGTATGATTTTGAAGGAAGGAGTAGGATCTTAAAGGAAGGAGTAGAATCTTGAAGGAAGGAGTAGGATCTTTACGGAAGGAGTCGGATCTTTGAGGAAAGAGTAGGATTTTTAAGTAGGGAGTAGGATCTTTAAGCAGGGACTAGGATCTTTAAGAAAGGAGTAGAATCTTGAAGGAAGAAGTAGGATCTTGAAGAAAGGAGTAGGATCTTAAAGGAAGGAGTAGAATCTTGAAGTAAGGAGTAGGATCTTTAAGGAAGGAGTCGGATGTTTGAGGAAGCAGTAGGATCTTCAAGCAGGGACTAGGATCTTTAAGGAAGGAGTAGGATCTTAAAGGAAGGAGTAGGATCTTGAAGGAAGGAGTAGGATCTTGAAGGAAGGAGTAGGATCTTGAAGGAAGGAGTAGGATCTTGAAGGAAGGAGTAGAATCTTGAAGGAAGGAGTAGGATCTTTAAGGAAGGAGTCGGATCTTTGAGGAAGGAGTAGAATCTTGAAGAAGGAGTAGGATCTTGAAGGTAGGAGTAGAATCTTGAAGGAAGTAGTCGGATCTTTAAGGAAGGAGTAGGATCTTAAAGGAAGGAGTAGAATCTTGAAGGAAGGAGTAGGATCTTTACGGAAGGAGTCGGATCTTTGAGGAAAGAGTAGGATTTTTAAGCAGGGAGTAGGATCTTTAAGGAAGGAGTAGGATCTTTAAGGAAGGAATATGGAATTGTGAGAGGAGAGATGAGCCTCTAGTACTTTCCCTCACCGGATGAGTGCAAGTTTCACAACAGCAACGAGTGCCATGATTTCACTCCGATATTGGTATTACGCCGGGCGAGCATGCGCAGTTTGTGCTGTAACGCAGCGTGGCTCTACCTCGCAGACAGTGTCACTCATAAGCACCCAGGCCACGTGTAGGGACTCAAGGGTAAATCTACGGACACTAACTCCATAAATATATGGAGTCTTTTGCCCAGCGAGCGCTGGGACAGTCTGACTGAAGGATTTGGAAGAAATGATGAACAGCCTAAATGAATCTTCAAGACAAGTAAGTCTCAAGATGAACCTGGACAAGACCAAGGTCTCTTGAGGTTGTGCCAGAATACATTATCTTGGCCAAACTATACACCTGGGCAGGCACAACTTCAAGAAGGAAACGGACAGAAGGATTACTTTGGGCTGGGCGGCATTCGGGAAGTTACGTAGTATCTTTCAGCCGTCGATTCTCGAAGGTTGTATTTTTGTTTTATTAGGACTTACCATTGGCGGGCGACGTGACAAGCACATTTGCACATCAGCGTCCACTGCACGAGCGCAAGACGCGTGGCGCGAGTTCGCGTGCTTTTGAATTTTTAACGAGCGAGCTACCCTTTTCAATTACGCATCGAAAATGGGTTGGCTCACTGTCCAACCTCGGCTGACAATCCTTTTTGCGTCGCTTAATTATTAACGGAAATTTCTTAATTTAGACGTGAGTGCAAAAATCGTGAACGTTAAGTGGTCCGGGAAGTGGAGACGGGCCGGCAGCCACTACTGTATGTATGTATACGTCGGGTGGTAATCGCGCCGCTCTTATTAAACGCCTAAAGGTAATAAGTAAAAAAAATAAAAAATTTCTATAAATTGCGGCTCACTAAATGAATACTGGGTGTCGTACAAACTCAAAACATATTTATTAAAAAAATCAATTAATAAGTACTTACTTTGAATCGTCCAAATCTTTTTTAACCTACCAGCCATGTGGGACGTAATTTTTTTACTGTGGCAAAGAACGGGCGCAATATACCACAGCGTACAGAAGCAACGACATTTACAAAAAAAAAACCAAATATGTGTCAATACAAAATATGAATTGCAAAAAAATGCAATACAATGCTACAATACAATGTATCAATGGATTATAGACAATTAGAATAGTACAAAACGCGACTAACGGACTAAAGACTGCAGATACGTCCAACAGCATGGATCAGTGAAGGGCTCACTACTTATCACACAGTTGTAATTTTTTGGTAAAACGTGGACTATGGCAGGGGACTGCTTCTGCGGTTATCATTGTCTAGTCTCTGACTAGCCCTTTGGGGATAATTGTTGTGAATCTATGTAGGTATGGATGGATTTTTTTCTAAACGAATTTAAAACATAGCAATCGAAACCAAACGGAGGAGGACTTTTTACTACTTTGTCTACCAAGTATTAGACAAATAAAATATTATTAAAATTGTTAATCTTAATAAAAAACCAATTGCCGAAATGTTTGTACGCGCATCACTTCAAAACAGCTGCACCTATTTGGGTAATACATCTGGAAACTGGAAACTGAATATGCAATCTGGGACATGTAGTAGTAGTAGTAGTAGTAGACATGTAGTCTTGGCTCTTAACAAGTTATATAAAAACTAATTGGAAAATGTCATCGATCAGATTATAATATCAGAAAAAATAGACGATTTTAGCATGATTTCAAAAATTGTTTCATAGATCTATGATAGCCTAAAATCGGTACGGTGAACAAACGGTTTGTTAAAACCAACCTTCACTCACATAATGATTAATTCTATGATTAGTTATAACTTTGGCATTAATAGAATAGGGAAAAAACGCTCTGATTCATAAATTAAAGTTTTCATAGATATATTTTTATAGGAGGACTATGATTAGTATGTGAATTGAATTTAAAAGAAATCTTGCACTGGAACGCCTTAGTGGCCAAGTGACATAGCACCCAGTCCGATTTCTAAAGAACTGGATTCAATAATCTGTGATTCAGGTTCTGATCACACTGCTTTTGCTGAAAAACATAAAATCTAAGGGGCGATCATTGAGCTTTATTAACGATTAGCGGATTCTCGCGGTTTTACCCGCGTGGTACCCGTTCCCGTAGGAATATCGGGATAAAATATAACCTATGTCACTTAAGAGGAATGTAGCTGTCTAATGGTCAAAGAATTTTCTAAATCGGTTTAGTAGTTTCGGAGCCTATTCAATTCAAACAAACAAATATTTACTCTTCATAATATTATTATAGATAAAGCTCAATTCAATGGTGGCGATCGACCCTGCATGTCATATTTCTACATTGGTCGGAGCAACAACCAGAAAGCCGTTCTAATGTTTTTTTATGAATCGTCATCATCAGCCAATAAGCGTCTCACTGCTGGGCACAAGCCTTCCATTTATCCAACAGCACATTTAATTAAATTTTTAGATTCAATGTTAGTTCTGTCACCGCCTCTGTGGTCGGCTCGGTTTGGTTGGTGGTAGGGCTGTTAAGTCCGCCTGGCTAGCTACCACCATCTTATCTAAGTCTGTCGCCATAACAACGATGTTTATAGCATTGTTGTGTTCCGGCAGTTTGAGATATGATAGCCAGTTCCTCATTGGTTGAGGATTCCGGGTGAAGCGCGCTTCCACCTTCGGCCTTATCGTCACATACCATCAGGTGAGATGAAGGCCAAGCGCTTACCCGTTGCCAATAAAAAAAAAAAAAAGTTTGTCACCCTTTTAATATATTTTATGTATAACTGAGTGAGTGGCGTTATCCTCTCTTCTAAATTGCTGTGCCCAACAGGATTCAAAATTGGCTCAATAATTATTATAATTCAGACTATTTAACATTTTGGAATGCAAGTAATTTGAAATTGAAATATGAAATTGGGGAGTGAATAATTAATTATTATTTTAATGCATGATGTTACAGCAGTAAAAACACCGAGAGATTCTTAAATTACTCTAAGAACGGTTCGGTGAGCCAGTAGAGGTCAAGAGCATTTAGCCGGGTTTGCTAGAGTAGCTTGCCCGTTGCCCAGGGTGGACCGCGAGGAGGTAGTTCTTGACCAGGTTCCACCCTATTATTTTAATGACCTTATAATATAACATAAGTATCCGAAAAGCTAACATGTTTGTGATAGGTATGGGTTTATCTTATCTTATTGGGGCCTGCAGAGGTTTCCCTCTCGCAGCGGCACGTCGACCCATTGGGATCTTTTGTGCAACCCCGCCCTATCACTCTGTTTCCTCAGAGAAAATCACTGCCATAAGTTTGGCAATGTCTTTGAGGGCGAAGAGCCTAAAGTCTTCTGGTTTCGGGTAGGCGAATCCCAAGAGACTCATTCTTTTCCTAGCAAGGGAGTCACAATCACACAGTAGGTGTTGCATGGACTCCGTTTTCTCCCCACATGCCCTGCACAAGCTGTCTGTTGCTAGTTGCATTCTATGGAGCATTTGTTTTGTGGCATAGTGCCCGGTCAGGGCTCCGATGATTGTTCGTGCCTGCCTTTTGCTACCTCAGCATATGATTTTACTCCGACCTAGGGCGTCTCCACCTATAAAGGATTTTGAGTGTTTCATGCCGGGTAGCTTTTCCCATTCGGTTTTATGCCTGTTTTGGATTTTTTTCCCTAAAGGCTTTGGTCCCTAAAGGCCTTGTTGATGATGCTCGGTACCAATGCAACAAACGGCTCAGGACCAATAAATGGGGTCTCTGAACCCTCCCTGTCAAGTGCATCAGCCATTTCATTGCCATGGATTCCCATGTGGCCTGGTACCCAAATCAATCTCACCCTGTTGTGTCCACCTAGCTTGTTTAAAGCTTTTGTGGTTTCAAGTACAAGGTTGGAGTCGATACGGGGCGATATAAGTGACTTGAGTGCTCCTTGGCTGTCATTCAGGATGAATAGGTTTCGCTTTCTAGGGGTGAGTTCTAAATTATTTTTTGCGCATAGGAGAATTGTAAAAATTTCGGTTTGGTATACAGTTGCAAATTTTCCCATGCTTTGACTATGTTCGAAGTCATTGCTAAAGATACCTGCTCCAGTACCCTACTCCATTTTGGATCCATCGGTGTACCAGATTAGGCTGTTCTTCTCTGGAGACGGTGGTCCTTGTCTCCATTCATCCCTAGTTGGGACATATATACTGAATTTCTTTTCGAACATGTACTGGGGGGATATTTTGTCACACCCCATTTCCATGATCCTATCAAGGGAATCATTAGGTTCCCATTTTGTATGTCTGGTCAGTGGCTTAGATGCGTCCCACAGCCCTGCCACCTTAAGTCTATGTAGCGCTTTCTTTGCCTCTGTTGCTATGACACTGTGCAGGGGTGGAAGGTCCGTAAGGACCTCTAGAGCTGCCGTCGGTGTGGTTCTGAATGCCCCAGTAATCGCCATGCATGCTGTCCTCTGAAGTTTGCTTAAAGCATTCTTACAGATTTCAGCCTGGTCCTGGGCCACCAGACGATGCTGCCATATGTAAGGATCGGCCGCACCATCATCATGTAGATCCACCTTATGATTTTAGGGTTAAGCCCCCACGTTTTGCCATAGGTGGACCGACACATACCAAAGACCTTATAGGCCTTGGTAACGGTCGTGTCCATGTGCTGTTTCCAGGTAAGTTCCTTATCCAGTGTTAAGCCTAGATATTTCACTTCTCTGGACCAGGGAAGCTGGGAGCCGTAAAGTTTTAGGCTTCCCAATTTCGTGAGGTTTTTCATCCTCGTGAAAGAGATAGCGGTTGTTTTCCCCGGGTTTACGGATAGATGATTGGTATTACACCAATCCTCCAGCAAACATAGAGCACGTTGCATTAGCTCCGAGACCGTGGAGGGAAACTTTCCACTGACTGTGATGACTAGGTCATCCGCATAACCAACCGTATATAGTGGTCCTTGGTTCAGTTTTGCTATGATTGAATCAACTACAAGGCTCCATAGCAGAGGAGAAAGGACCCCCCCTTGCGGGCACCCTCTAGTTGTTTGAGCGAGTAAACTGTCCCCAAGCAGTTCTGAGTAGATTATTCTATCCTTTAACATGCATTCAATCCATTTGCAGATCGGTTGTGGCACGCCATGATCTCTGGCTGCCACATTGATGGAGTCAAAGGTTGTGCGATCAAATGCACCTTCAATGTCTACGAATGTGCAGACGCAGATCTCTTTGTTCTCCAAGGCTGATTCCGCTCGGCTCACCACATGGTGGAGAGCGGTTTCTGTTGACTTCCCTGGCTGGTAAGCGCATTGAAGTCCGTGAAGTGGGAATTTTTTTCCCGGTCGGACGGTCCCGCTTTGATAAATTTGTCTACCATCTTTTCCAAGGTCTTAAGAAGAAAAGATTGGAGACTTATTGGCCTAAAAGCTTTGGGTTCTTCATAATCTGGTTTACCCGGTTATAATATAACATAAGTATCCGAAAAGCTAACATGTTTGTGATAGGTATGGGTTTACTTATATGTATTGTTGGAGCTTTGTGGATTGAACCACGCTTTCCCGTAATAACCCGAGCATCGATCCTTTTACGATATCGATAGCCGCTACATCGTTGGTCGTTGTATCGGAAATGTTTCATCGACGAGTTACTGCATTAAAAGTATACTGTATCGATGGTACTCTGCATCGACAGGTCGATCAAAGCCAGGCCCTATTAAAAATGCTATAATAAGAATCTATGAACTGAGTCTGAACTAGGCCTCCTTACTACGGCGTAGAGACTACGAGTGTAGCTACAGAGCTACGGAGCTAAGTGCAAGACAAAGTCGTTCTGTAGACGCGTGCGTCAAAAAAAAGTATAATAATAACATGTACAAACCTAACTGATATTGTGGTATCACTTGTAATTTTGAGTAGAAAATTGATAAAGTAGTATCTTTAAAAAACAATAACTTACTAAAATAAAATACTTAAGTATACGTAAATATACGGCCATAATACATGTATCATTCTAACTATAACATTAGAGTGTTAGTATCTAAAGAATAGGTATTTACTCTATTTATTATTGCCAATAATGTAGTATTGTAGCGCTTTTTAAATACCTCTGATATGTACCTATTCACAAGTTTTTTACTTTACTTTATGAGATCAGAATTTTGGCATAACAAGTTTACTTGTTTCGCCGTACAACAAAGGTGAAACGCCCCCTTACCAATAATAAGTCAAAGTTATCTCTGCAGTTCCAGCGGCCAATTTTTAGCAAGCTATTAAAAAGGATTTGCCACCCCATAATTAAGGGCATCCGATCCGGATCCAGAGGAGTGGAGATACATATTAATACGAGAATTTAATCCAGGGCCAAGTAGAAAGGCTGCCCCCCCTCTCCGCCTAAGTCCGGTACCTGTGTGAGACTGTCCATGTGTGCAATTTCATAATAAGCGTGCGTTCGGCTCCTCTGAATTTTACAGTATACAGGATGTGCGTTGATTATGGTACTGGCTTTATTTGTACGCTTTAAATTTTGAGTTGGTAGATTATTTTTGTTGCTAAAATTACTACCTACTTGCTCAAGCACCACTTGAGAAATTGATATGTCGTTTGCGATTTATATAATGTGTCAAATGAGCAAATTAAATTAAAAAAAAACTTAAAACAGGACAAAATTTTCGCTCTTACCTTCATGTAACATTTGTATGGTTACAGAAAAAAAAGCTCTCTTGATCTCCGTAATCGATACTGAAACTTTTTTTTCTACGTGTCGTCAGCAATCCGAGTGCGTTTTGGCGAACATGCACGTTTCATATGATGCATGAAACACACTTTCACAACTATTTAACTATTATTGACTGATCAATAACAATTTGGAAGTACGTCTTAAAAATAGTGATAAAAATAATATGGGAAATGTCATAAATATAAAAAACAAAAAAAAAACTATAAGGAAGCAAGTGTTTGCATTTTCAAGGGCGCAATGAGGTATGACGATTGATATTCCGTTCATTGCTAGTACAAACTAGACATCACAAGATTGAAATTTTAGTAAACGGCACTGTTAAGAACGCAATGCACTAATAATACGGTTGGTAAGCAAAGCAAGTTGCTCAAAATGTGAGCCTTGTATTATGTTTAGAATTTCTCTGTAAGTATTTATTCTAACTTGTTGTTCTTAAAGATATAAAGACAGAATATCTTTTAAACCTGGTTTAACTAGGTACGTTTTGAAATAAGTAATTAATTTATTGACAAGGCCTCTAACTAAAGAAGGCGTTTGTCAAATTTAAAAATATAACCATACAAATAAAGTAGAGATGTGGTTTGGGTACATAAAACTTTTAACTATTTTTTGGTCACAGTCTACAACGCGGTTTTTGTGCATAGAAGAAGTTTTTCTTAACTCTTTTTTTGGCACACCTGCATACATACAACAGTTAGCAGGTAGGTTTGCTGTTCATCAAAAAAAAATGGTATAAACTGAAATGAAAATTATTTTTCAGACTTGGATACAGTAAGAAAATAATGTGTATTATAGGAAACAACGCCTTGATCCTTTGATTTCAAAGGCATTATTCAAAATACCTGCTAGAAATTATATTAGCTAATTAAAACAAACAAAGAAACAAAATAAGTAAACTAAGTCGGTGACCCCAATAAAACACAACACAAATTCTTAATCAAGTTACATTAACAAAGCTGAAATCGAAACACCGACTAGTATTAGCAACGCCAGATGCAAGTCTGATAAGGTTCTTCAAGTACCGCTCGAGGCAGCTAACTATTTCGAGTTCTAATTCATTTCCGCCATGCGTAGCGTTGTAAACGTAAAAACAATTTTAAAAAGCAACCGCAGAGTTTATAACCCTGCCAAAATCCAAATCGAAGCTTACGAATTTCAATATCCCTTACCCTCGCGCGGACACCCCTTGCGCGACGGTCATGCGTATACCTACACACCCATACCTCTTGCGTTATTAATTTATCTGTAGAGGAGAACTAACCATGCACCCCTCCACCCACAAGAGGTGATGCTTAAACATTTCCAAATGAGTATGCAGAGTACTGTTCGTATGTACGTACATGTACATGGCCAGCGTGTGCCTGCTAAATTACTCCAGCCTTAATTAAAAGCCCTGCTATTCTGTACATGACAAGTATTCCAACTACCCGAGACCTCTGCAGTGCTAACTGAATTTCGTTATTGTTATTGCTGTGTTCGAAATGTTTATGGAATGTGTCAGATTTTTGTACATACAGACTTTTGATGTTAGATGGGAAAGTTAGTTTGCGTTCGGTGTGAAGCGGTTTCGTGATGCCATATTAGTTTTTAAGTCTCGTATGTAACGTAACTTTACTTAGTCGCAACCTTTCTTTAGTTCTTGAGAAAGTAATTTGATATAAATCTCTAATCTTTTTTAAGATAAATCACGCCTGAGTCACATTCTATATTTATGATTTACAAGCGGCCGCTCGCGGTTTCACCCGCGTGGTTCCCGTTCCCGTGGGAATATCGAGATAAAAAGTATCCTATGTGTTAATCCAGGTTATAAACTATCTGTATGCCGAATGTCATCCAAATCCATTCAGTAGTTTTTACGTGAAAGAGTAACAAACATCTATCCATACGTTCCCATGGGAATATCGGGATAAAAAGTATCCTATGTGTTTTTCCAGGTTATAAATTATCTGTATGCCGAATTTCATCCAAACCCATTCAGTAGTTTTAACGTGAAAGAGTAACAAATATCCATACATACAAACTTTCGCGTTTATAATATTAGTAGGAAGTAGGATCTAGAATACTTCGATGTATTGGATAAAATATAATAACGAAAAGAAAAGGTATATTAGTTTTGTTTCAGTTTTTGAAATAATAAAGTGTGCGGTTTTTAGGCACTAAGCTTTAGAGGTTCTAATATAAAAATGCTGATCTTTGAGCTGAAAAGTGTGCCGTGTAGCCTCATACTCACTAAACACCTAAAAAAACATTTTCGTACAATTTTAAAAAGCTTCCATAATCACCATCGTCTACATGATCATCGTAAACTTATGTAAATTAGTTCTATTTATGTGCTCAAGTTTTCCACGTTGGGAGATTGAGCTAGAACTTAGCTAGAACTCACTAAACTGGCCTAACTAATCATGGCTCCCATTTACAACCACAACCAGAAATTTAGTATGTCATCCGAAAAAAAAGTGATGTTAAATGTTAAAAGTACCTAATACTTATGCAATGGTAGTCGTTTTCTTTGCAACAAATTAACTCCTATTAAATGGGGATCTCTCAGGACTCTCTCTGACTTATGACATAAAAAAGTTATTGCAAAAAAATTAGATGATTCTGGACCCTGAAGATACTTTTACGAAAGCAGAAAAACTAACAATTGTTTATAAAAATATCATGCCTTAATGAAGAGTCATAGTTTCAGAAATAAACATTCTTTTTTTTTTTTTTTTATACCTACTAAGCCCGGCAAATGACCCCACTCCACCTGATGTTAAGTGGAAATGAGGTCCAGGCGCGAGGACAACTGGTGCAGCGTAAGAGACGTAGCATCAGTCATCCTCACTCTGCCGGCCCACAAAGTGCTTCTTCACGCCTCGTTTGAAGGACCCTATGTCATAGGTAGGAGGGAACACGTGTGCTGGTAAACTATTCCATCTTTTGGAAGTGCGGCAAAGAAACGAGTCACCAAATTTCTTTGTGCGTGATGGAATGTTAGAGACTGTAAATTGGTGACTCCGGAGAGCAGCACGCGTACTCCTATGGAGGAAGAGAGAAGGAGGGATGAGGTCAAAGAGTTCTTCAGAGCACTCGCCATGGTATAAACGGTAAAAGACGCTGAGTGACGCAATATCTCTACGCAATTGCAAAGGCTCGAGAGTTTTAGTGACCTCTGTATTGCCGATAATGCGCACAGCGCGGCGCTGCAATCTGTCCAAGGCATCGAGAAGGTACTTTGCGGAGCTGTCCCAAAGGTGAGAGCAATACTCCACGCAAGACCGCACATGTGTCTTGTATAATAGACACAACTGATCAGGCGTGAAGAATCGCCGCAACTTGTTCAGGACACCGAGTTTACGTGAGGCATTTTTAATCACGGTTTCGATGTAGTCCTTTTGGTTCAGATCGCAGCGGATATCCATACCGAGCATGTTAATACTGCTCTGCAGGCCTAGAGATGTACCCTGAAGAGAGGGAAGGGGAATGAATGGCGACTTTTTCGCTGTGAACGCGCACACCTGTGTTTTCTTCGCATTGAACTCCACCAGATTATCGGAGCCCCATTTAGAAATGAGGTCCAACACCTGATCGAGCTCAATGACAAGATTTGCTCGCTTCATTTCGGTGTCTACCCGCCCAGCCGTTGGGTGCCCGTTATATCCCCCATGCACTGTGCTATCATCTGCATAGCAATTAATGTTTCCAAGAGGAAGCATGTCATTGATATGCAGAAGGAACAGCGTGGGGGATAGAACGGAGCCTTGAGGAACACCAGCGTTCACTGACATGAACCGAGAAGCGCATCCATCCGAAAGGACACGGATTCTACGCTCATGCAGGAAGCTGGCAATCCAGGTACAGAACTGAGCGGGCAAACCGTATGCCGGGAGCTTGGAGAGAAGAGCTTTGTGCCAGACCCGATCAAAAGCCTTGGCTATGTCAAGGCTAACTGCCAGTGACTCGCCACGCTTGTCAATAGCCTCTCCCTAGAGAGTGTGACGTACGCTAGAAGATCACCCGTTGACCGTTTTGGCCGAAACCCATATTGACGATCGTGAATTAGGGAGTGATCTTCTAGGTATCGAATAAGCTGTTTGTTCAATATTCGTTCTAGGATCTTACACAACACTGAAGTTACTCATCTCACAGTCATCGATCCGGGAGTTAGCCGCAAAGAGTTTGGCCAGGAGATCAACCTTTTCCTGCGGCTTGTGAGCTAAAGTTCCGTTAAGACATCTCAGTGGTGGCAGCGAGGGTTGGCAGAAGTTGGATTGCACGGCTTTGGCCAGACGCCAGTAGCTACGGCTGCCCGTAGGATGCGTCAGGAGTTCTTGGCCTACTCGTGCAACGCGCTGGGCATCCGCTCTAATGTAGGCCCTCTTACACGACTTGGTGGCATTATTATAGGCTGCTTTTAGCGAGCGAGTTTCGGGAGCCCCATGAGCTTTACCTCTGATCCAAGCGCGGTATGCCGTCTGTTTGCTCTCAACAGCGCAGGCACACTCGCGATTGAACCAGCGGTTGCGTCTGCCTTTGCTGATGACATAGGAGTGTGGAATATAGTATTCCATTCCTAATACTATCTCATCAGCAACGGCAGTGGCGCTAGCGGTAGGGTTCTTCCCACTAAAGCAGCGCTGCCTCCAAGGGACGGATGCAAAATACTCCCGCATCCCGTCCCAGTCTGCCGACGCGTAGTGCCAAATCTGGCGTTTCGAAACCGCTGTTGGCGGGCGCGATGCCAAGGGCACTGTGCTGGATATTAAGCAGTGATCCGAGGAACCTAAAGGAGCTCGAATCTCCACCCGGTATCCAGCTGGGCGACTCGTCAGCAGAAGGTCGAGTAAGGAGGGCGCATGGCCAACTATGTCTGGGATCCTGGTGGGCTGGTTCACCAGTTGCGTCAGGTCATGCGTGAGAGCGAATGCGTGGGCAGTTCTACCAGCATGGTCTGTTTTGGAGGAACCTAACCACAACTCATGGTGGGCGTTGAAGTCCCCCAAAAACACCAGTTCCGCCGATGGAAACCGCACCTGCGCATCATCTGCTACCCGACTAAGATGTTCAATTAGTCGAGTTGTCTCCATGTCGCCGTTATGAGATCGGTAGACGCAGACGTAGACACGGCAATGAGAGCCTAAGTCGACGTGTACCACTAGGAGGGAGAAGGAAGGGTCCTCCAGACAGCGCAGACGGCGACAGCAAACATCCGCCCGAACGACTAAGCAAACTCCGGCTTTGGCTTTGAAGGATTCTTCAAGCACAAAGCCGGGATAGTTCAGGTAGGTGGTGTCAGCTGGGCGGATTATTTGCGTCTCCGTCAGGAACAACATTGCTGGCCGTGCCGTCTCAAGATGGTGGTGGACGGCATTGAGGTTTGCTGTTGCCTGTTTCCCCAGGAATTTGCCCACAGACGAGTATTATTAACCTTCCGAACGGAAGGGCCCCCAAACCCCCCCGGGAATGGCCGCCGGGACCCCACCTTCCGGTCACCAACCGGCACGATGGACCACCCCGAGATTATGCGTGGCATGGTGAGGCAGCCTCACGAGCTGGTTAGGCTCGCTGGGCCCCTGTACTGTGCCACGGGCGGCCAGCGGGACAACCGTTTCTACGGGTCTCCCTGGTCGGCAGGTTAACGAAGTCCTCCTGGCACTGGTTTGACGGAAGCCTCCACAGACCAAATACATCGCAGCATCATCCTCTCGAGCTCTGGTTATACGCTGGCTGATCCCGAAACGCGACCGACAAGCAGTCACTTGACGGGTTTTACACCATGCGTACGGTGGTCACAACCAGACGGGTCAAGCCCTACCACAAGTGGAGCAGATCATCGCTCGAAAGAGTCCGTTAGTCGCTTCTTACGACACCCACCGGACGGAGAGAGGGGCGGCGATTGGTATTCTTTCTCCGTCACCGCACGGATAACTTCTTCACCGATTCTTACATGAAAGCACATCTTTAAATGTTCATATATATCTTTTTTGAAAAATTGCTGCCAGTTTATTTGTTTTGTTAAAAGTATTAATTCAGAGTCCAGAATTGAACAGTTTATTTGCAATCACTTTTTTTGTAGATAAGTCAGAGAATTTCTAAACAAAATTTACTAAACATAGCTCACCGTCGTCCCCTGATATACTGGTTAAATTGTTGCAAATAATCTCTACTGTGACCGTTTAAGAAAATTCTTAGGTCTATTTCTCATATCACCCTGTTACCACACGGAAAACAGTTGAAAAATCATTAACAGAAATTCATCTCAGATTTATCAATCGTTGATGGGTGGTTCTTCGGAAATGTTTTCTCCGTGTAATTTCCATAGTACTTTTGAAATCGCTAAATTATAGTAAGTTACACAAACATTTTGAAAGCTTATGCAAATTCAAACAACACATAAAAATTCGACACGAAGCGGATCTATACTTACGCTAAAAAAAAAAGAATTTGCGGACGGACCATGGAAATTACAATAAAGACAAAATAAAATATTGCTAAACACCATGTATGACATTTATCTCAAATAATGGTTACATGGTAGTATTTAAGAACTACATGCATTAAAACGATATATTTAGAAAAAAATAGTAGCTTTAATTATAAAAAAAACGTACAAAAGGTATTCAAAGTGGAAACATGGAAGTAATAATAATGTTAATAATTAACAAATTACTTATATACAGGATGGCCAAAAAGTTGACATCCAAAAGAAAAAAATTAGGTTCCTCGTGTCGTGAGGTATCCGAATTATCCTCATGTATGTTCGATATGTCCAACTTAAAAAACAATTTACGTTTGGCGAATTAATTTTTCAACTTTAAATTAAAAATCTGAACAGGTGCAAATGTTTGGATCTTAGCTTTCCTGCAGTCATTTTTTGTTACTTTATTTTAATCACTAAAGTAGCCCCAATAACTAGTCCATCTTTTAATTGATTATGAAAGCTGAGAGTCTGGCGCATTTTTGAAGCCTACTTAGGAACCATAAAGTCACCTGTTCAGATTTTTAAATTAAAGTTGATATTTAAGTCATAATTCAACAAATGTACATTTTTCACTTTAGACCAACATTTTATTAACTTTCATCACAGTTACGAAGCTGATTATTTTATCCATTAAAGAACCACTCATGAAGATATAGTTGCAATAAAAAAGTCTCGATAAAGTTCTCTACTTTTTTAATTTTATTTTTAAAGTTGGACATAACGAAATATCTCAAAAATTTAGAAAAAAAACTATGAAAAATTGCGGAACATACAGGGGGATGATTCGGATACCCCACAACATAAGGGACCATTAATTGTAAGCATGTGGATTAACATAATTATAAAAGCAACAAATTTTTGGTAAAAAGTAACAATATAAACAAGACCAGGTAATTTCCATGGGTTTTACGTAATTTCCATGGTGTTTTATACACGGAAATCACACCATGGAAATTACTAAAAAGCATATACATATTTTAGAATTCCTCAGCATTGAAATGATATAACCAGCTAGTTTGTTGCTGGTTATCTACATCTGGGAGTTAGGTATTACACTTCAAAACTCGTATACCAAAAATAGTTCAATTATATTGCAAAAATGTGACATGGTAATTAATGGCTGAAAACTGAAAACCAAAAATTTTTAAATTGTAGAACTTGCTTGGCATCAAAAGCGCGGGGAAACAGCGACAAGGCCACCTACCTGCAAGCTGCGGCCGTAACTGACGATTCGCAAACACCAATCACGATTCATCTATCCCTAACCAGTCCAGTGCAGTGTTATCTCGAACACTTAGATGAATCCTGTCGCAAATTTTGCTTAGTAATCAGCGCTTCTAAAACCCAGATCCTTAAACAACCTGCAAAATGAAAATCTGCGGACAATGTTGCTGTTTACCTGCGAGCAAAGCCTCTAGACGAAGTAGAAACTTTCCGGTATCTTGGGAGTCTAGTGCGCAATGATAATCAACTCGAGTCAGGGATTTCTGCACGGATCGCGAAAGCCGCTTCGGCATTTGGTGGACTAAACCGACGAGTTTGGAAGTCACATGACCTGAAACTCCACACAACGCTCGCTGTATACAAAGCGATTATTCTACTTTTGTTGCTTTATGTCTCGGAGACCTGGTGTCTGTACAAAGGAGACATCAGACGGCTTGACATCTGTCATATGAAGTGTCTTCGGGCAATTCTTCGGCTGAACTGGCAGGATCGTGTTCCAAATTCGGAGGTTCTACGACGAACGAAGATGTCCGGAATGGAGTCTCTTCTTATGAAAGGCCAACTTCGCTGGTGTGAGCACCTTGTTCGTATGGAGTCTACCCGGTTGCCAAAACAAGTGTTTTACTCTGAGCTTAGCTCAGGTAAACGCAAACCGGGAAGTCAGTATCTGCGTTACAGGGACGTCTTGAATCGCCACCTGACTGCTATTGGCACGCCTGGTGAGTTGTGGGAGAGGCTTGCCACTCAGAGATCGAACTGGCGATCTGCTGTCAAACTAGGTCTACAAAACTTTGAACGTGCCTGTCTTGAAGATCTTGACGCCAAACGCCAGATTCAAAAACTCGACCCAAGCCCTCTTACAACTATACATATGATGCTAGTGGGTCTCTTTATTGTGCTTGCTGTAGCAGGACTTTCAAAACCAAATTTGGTTTTGCAAGTCACGCTCGCGCCCATGCAAGGGTCCACGGTAACGCTAACACTAGAGCTAAGGGTGTCACCGTCGACGGATACGTCTGGGAGCACATCATCATCATGTTGTCTTCCCACATAATAAATACACTTCGTTACATATCCTTCGTCTGTTCATTCTGTTAGATTGTGGACTGGTCTTTTACTGAACATTCAGGGCACTGCTACCTCGTCATAACTAATGAAGAGCGTAAGGACTACTATATGTCAACTTGAGTATGTCGTCGTGTACGAGTATGTATAATCGTAACTTTACTTCTATTTCTTATTTGTACGTTTTGGTCTTCTGTAGGTACGTTAAGGTCCAATTATACGTTACTTTATTTATATTTTATTTAGAAATGGATCTTTCTTTGCTGCAATGTATTTTTTTATATCTTGAAATAAGAAACGTCCCTGCTGTGCTAATTTTCTTTTTTGTGTTTTCTCCCTTAAAATTTGTATACATTAATTGAGAAGTAAAACAAATATCTTCAAAAATATTTTTTTTTTTGACAACGGTCACACCAATCATTCAGCCCCAAACTAAGCATAGCGTCAACTATGGTGGCTGAATAACGGATAAACATACATAAATACTTTAAACATCCATGACTCGGTCACAAATGTTCGTGCTTACCACACAAACATTTGCCCCGATTCGAACCCGAGACCGTGCGTTACGTAGTCAAGGTCGCTTACCACTCGACCACCCGATCGCCATTTATATCAGTTTATTATCTTTAACGATGGCTTGAAATCAAACTACCTACTTTACAATAAAAATGGTGTTAAAATCTGTTTACTGTAATTATTTAACGCTTGTTGTGCCAGTAAATGTTTACCTATACATTTTAAATTCTTTTGGAAGGTAATGTAAAGTTAAATGTCGAATTCTATGAAGTCCATAAACGTCAAATTTATTTACTAATTCAGCTAACAGTCTAAACCAAATTCTACTTTTTTATTTAAAAAAATGTGTACATTCTTACAAGACAATAAAGTTGTCGAACCATAAACCATAGTTTGGCGAGAGAGCCTTTAAAAGTCGGTCAAAGTCTCGCAAATCGAGGTTAATAGTTATTTTCATAGTTCCCTCATCTCGGCTTGTGAATGAAACGAAGTTAACGACACCGGACAGGTTACGGGAAACAACCACAATAATGCCCACCTTCCACTAAGAGCGGAGCGGGCTCCGTACAGACTCCGTTTAACTCGCTGCGGCAATCTTCATAGAAGTTTCCCAGTTCCCAGTGGAAGCACTTCTATGAAGATTGCCGTTGCAGAGTTAAACGGAGTCCGTACGGAGCCCGCTCCGCTCTTAGTGGAAGGCGGGCATAACTGGGCGGGCTATTCACGTGACGTCATATCAGCAGAATGATCTACAATTAAGGACATACGAAAAGTTATTAAACATTACATTTTGAGTCCATTGTAGTTGTAGGTACTTAGTTCTGTTTTAGTCTTCTTTCCTTATAGATTTTGCTACTTTTCTTCTCTAAAGCTATATATGTATAACGAATTATTAACTTTAGATGAATTATTTTGGTATACTTATTACAAAATCGCTGAAGTAAAATTTTCATGATTAAACATTTGTTAATAAAGATTTGATTATTGCATTTTTAGTACTTTTATGTGTTTATACTTACTGCCCTATAGAAAAGGTTTTTGGTGGGATACTTATATAATACTTTATTTGTATGTATTTAAAATTATTACAAAAGTTGTCAGTAAGCTCAAGAAGTCTCTGACTTTTTATGTCAATAAAATCTAAAAGACACAAGTTCCTACTTTCCTTGTAAAAACGTTTATTCCTAATTTCGGAAAGAAAATCGCGTTCTTTAGTGGAGATTTACAAAACTCTATAAACACAATTTTGTGGCAATAAATTTTATCTTATCTTGTCACTGAACGTTATAAATAAGACTAACGCCGTAGTATAAGGAATGGCAAAACCTTGTTGACTTAATAAAAGGACCGATAACTTACTTCTAAGTTACGTTCTGAATGAAGCGGAGTGAACGACACCCAATTGTTGGTCACAAAGATATTATCCTGTCGCCCACTCATACTACTTTATGTTTAGATCCGTTTTGTTGACTATTGCTTAGTGACTTCAACATGAAGTTGTCACCATAACAACAACAGAGTGCCTATATAGCCTTTTGTCTGTGACGAAGACTCCTAGAAGTTATTAAGAGGAAACACTACGTAGACGTGGAATGCAAAATTCTCATAAAAAACACAGAATAACGACGTTTCGTAGTCTCCTGTTTCCTCCTTCAGAACTGAACCAATTTTTATTACTTTTTCAGCATCGATTAAAGAAAGAGATTTTCTATATCTGAATGTTTGATTTTTTGTATTAAGTCATTTATGCAATAATATAGGAGCCTTCAAAATTTAGCGAAATCACTCCGTTTTAAGGCATCTTCAGAAACATTAATGATGGATCGCCCGACGACTTGTCCTGCTGGAAGCTCTTCTGGAAGGACGAGTTTATGTCCTGCCGGAAGAGTGAGAGAGAGAAGAGCAGTATGTAATTTGTATGAAATTACGCCTGGTCCTTCCAGCAGTACCGTGACCTTGAACATTATGCGTGTACTTATCAGAAGATAGAAACCTTTGGCCAGTGTTGATTAGACAGTGTTGATTAGAATAAAAGTCAATGTATAACAATCAGACTTATCATTTAATAATCATAACACGTATTAATTTAAATAATATATGTTTTTGATTTTATTTATAATAAAAATAAATAAAGCTAAAACGTCATTTGCTGGATTTATCACCTCAACGCCAAAATTATTGAAAACTTTCCGTCAATATCCCACCGCACGCGAACTTTATTATTGTTTAGACTACTGACTACAACGCCGAATACTTCACAGTCATTATAATGTTCTCCAAAATGTTGACGACTCCATGCGTTGTTGGTGTCCGGCGCATCAAAATATCGCTCGAGCGCGGACGCGCTGCCCCCGTGTATGCTCATGCGCCATCGCAGCCCGACTAAAGGTATGTCGTGCCAAGTAAACCCTTTCTATGAAGTGTGAAAAGGAATGATATACTCAATCTTTTTGTGCAAATTTGAACTTTGTACCGCATATAATTAAGAAAATATAATCTAGAAAAGTTGCGTCCTTACGGAAGAACCAAAAGCCCTGCTAGCAGGACTCTGGGCGATCTATCAATAAGTAGCTGGTTTAAAAAAAATCAAACATACAGACATAGAAAATCTCTTTCTTTAACCGATGCTAAAAAAGTAATAAAAATTGGTGCAGTTCTGAAGGAGGAAACAGGGGACTACGTAACGTCGTTTTCCTGTGTTTTGTATGAGAATTTTGCATTTTGCAATAATTGCATTGCAACGTCGTGTAGTGTTTTTCCTCTTAACAATTTAATTTCTATTGTGTCTGCTTTTATTGCAGCCGAGCTCCTAGAGCGAGTAAAGAAAAGAGTTAATAAAGAAAAAGAGCAAATAAAGTGAAAGATGATGATGATGATGAATTCAAAGTTAAATTCAAAATATATTTGTGTGAATAAACTTTTAAGTAAGAACTTTTGAGTAGACCAAAATTATTATTTTTATCCTACTACCCATTCAGTCTCTTAGCTGTGGAGAAGACTGGGCGCAAGATACTGCACAATTTTACATAGAATTAACAATATTTACGAGTAAAATTAATCAATGTACAATTACTCTAGACGTGAGACTGGCTGACCTGACAGACGTTGTCCTGTCCAAACTCTGCCACTAACGCTATCTATTTAAAGTAACCCGAAGTGGCTTTACAAGAAAATTACAGTTTTAAATCGCACGTCAGTAAAAACGATGTTCCATACATACCCATTCTAATATGTTTTTAAGATTTTCGTAAGGATTTCCCTAATTATTGTTCTTTCTACAGCACCCATGTATGTAAGCAAACAAAACAAAAAAAGATATATTCAAATTGGTCAAGCCCTTTTTGAGTTTTAGCTAGACTAACGAACAGCAATTGATTTTCACATATAAAAAATTAGAAACAGATGTTAAAGTGGATGGATTCATCTTGTAGGTAAGGCAAGTGCGAAACGTTTAAATTCTGCTTCTCTATTAAATCACTTGCCTACTATACTACTCGTACTAATAGTGAGCAATATTAGGTTCCATCTGTGCCTCGATCATGCTATTGAATCCCTTGAGCACCGTAAAACCAGACACAACTGAAAATCAATTGTTTAGCGACCGCCGGCGGTCTTGTGATCCTTGACCTATTAAATAATTGACATTATGAATTATACTTACACATTTTGACACAATATTTCTGTAACATCAACTTTTCTACTTCACATGTTTTGCTAATTGTAATGTTGTACATTATAGCAGTCTCCTGGGCATAAGAGTAGGTAGGATACTTAATTTTAGTTGTTATTAAATAAACTTATTAGCACCTGTCTGTCACGGCCCGGCCTGATTGTGAACCTTTTTCATTTCGTGAAATCACGGTGTGGGAGGTTAAGAAGAGTATCCAATCCATCACTTCCAAGGCCGTGGGCGAAGATGGCATTTGCCGTGACATGCTAATGCCTGTCCTAGATGACGTTGTGCCTATCATCACACACATCCTAAACCACTCTTTGGCATCCAACGTCTTCCTTTCGACTAGAAATTAGCCCATATCATACCCATCCCTAAGTCCGATCTCCCTACTACTTTTTCTGCTTCCGTCCTATCTCTATCCTACCATTCTTGTCCAAGGTTCTAGAAAGCGCTGTACACACACAATTGTTCTCTTTTGTTTCCCGTCACAACTTAATAAGTCCGTATCACTCCGGTTTTCGTCCTGGCCATAGCACAGTAACTGCACTGTTAAACGTCACTGACGATATTCGGCACGCCATGGATAACCGGATGTTTACGATTCTTGTTCTACTGGACTTCAGCAGCGCTCCGTAGACTATGACATCCTCCTTGCCATCCTCCACTCGCTTAACCTTACCCCTGCTGTGTGTGCTGCCCCCTTACTACAGGTGTGCCACAGAGTAACCACCCTAGTACCCCTACTTTCACCTCTCCTCTTTTCATTATTTATTAATGAGTTCGGTAAAGTAATATCTTGTTCATACCACTTATAAGCAAATAACTTGCAGCTTTACAAACATTCAGATGCGGCCAATATTCACTCGGCTATCGAAGCTCTTAATAAAGATCTCCTTGCAGTAAAGGCGTGGGCAAACGCGTTTGGATTACTTGTGAATCCAACTAAGTCACAAGCTATGATCGTTGGTAGCATCAGACTGTACGATAAACTGGATTTTAACTCCCTTCCTAAAGTTACATATGATGGAGTGCATCTTGCATATGCGGACAAGACGAAAAATCTTGGCCTTATATTGATCGTACTTTGTCTTGGACATCACTGGTGAACGAAGTGAGTCGGCGCATGTACTACTCTTATCATTCTCTCAAGCGACTTCAGTTCTTCTTACCGTACAATACCAAAATTATGCTTGCTCAGTCGCTTCTACTCCCTCTTCTTGACTATGCCGATGTGTGTTACTTGGATGCCACTGAAGAGCTGCTGAACAAACTAGAGTGCCCACTAAATCTGGCTATCCGGTGCATATTCGGCCTGCGCAAATACGACCACATTTCGGAATTTCTGGAAATATTAAAATGGCTCCCAATCCGACGTCGCCGAGATATGCACATCCTTTGTCTCCTTTACAAAATCCTTCACTAGCCTCAGCTCCCTCATTACCTTCGTTCCCGTTTTACTCTCTTGCCAGTCACTTCCCGCCCCAAACGTTGATGTGACACAAGAACCGTTGTATTTTCACAATCCAACTCCACTATTTCCGTAGCTCATTCACCATCCACGCAACCAGATTGTGGAATAAGCTGCCTGCTGACGTGTGTGAGAGACCATCGGTGGCATCATTCAAACTTAAGCTGTGCTATTTTAGCTACTAACTTTTCAAGAACTAATACACGATGTCATTTATTGTTGTTTTTGTCTACATCCTTATATCATATCATTTGTAATTTAATTAAATATTAAGAGAAAAATTTTAATTTAAAAAAATATTAAGGTAAGTAATTAGATTTTCTTTTAAGAATTGAGTGAAGTTGGCATTACGGTGATAGCCGTAAGATCATTGTTATGGTTTAATCATATTTACCTTCGAGTGATTTTATATTTAAACTAGGTATATATTTCGATTTTATATTTCCATGACAAATATTTAGCCATATTAAAAAAAAATGAAAATATTACCAACATATTATTGAATATTTATTATGCTTCGGTGGCAGAGTGCCAGAGCGCTGGGCCCTACATTCTGAGGTCGTGGGTACAATTTCTAGGTTGCACAAGCGTGTGTGTGAGTGAGTGTGTGTGTGTGTGTGTGTGTGTGTGTGTGTGTGAGTGTGTGTGTTAGTTTTAAGTACCATACGAGGACGTGGGCCTGAATACACAAGGCACATCCGAGGACGTTTTCAATCCGAGGACTTTTTCGTGGGTCCTCGGTTTGACTTGACTACGGCATTGTACTCTACGTGCGATTGTGAACCTTCCTGTATACTTAATAAGGAAAAGTCAAGGAATCCTCGGATTGGTCTTGAAAATTTCGGTTCACACACCGACAGAGTGTGAACACTAGGCGGCGCCACTATCGATTTGTACACACTCGCTATTACATTCGACTCATGTTTGTTGTACTGTGTGAGGACTTATGTGTAAATTTTACACTCAAGACCTCGTATTGGTGTCAGTACCTGACAGTGTGTATTAAGGTCCTCATATTGATACATTTTCACGTCGTGATCAAAGAGTGTTGTTTTTCCGTCTTTGTTTTGTAAGAACGTAAGCAAAGTAAGTATTTTCACAAGCTTTTATTAAGTTTCACCTGTTCGTTTGCAAATTAAATTTCATCCACTTCCCGGTTACCGATAGAGCTGAAATTTTGCATACATGTGTAAATCGCGTGACAATGCAATATTATGATGAAATGGTGCTGATCTGATGATGGAGCTGGAAGGTGGCCATAGGAACTTTGCAAAGAAACGACAGAATCTCATCGAGTTTGGGCTCGTTTGAATCGCCTTGACGAGTAGTTTGTCTTTCAATAGTAACCACGGTCTGATGATGGACCTGGAAGGTGGTCATAGGAACTCTGTAATGAAACGACGCAACCCCATCGAGTTTCGGCTCGTTTCATTCGGCTTGATGAGTACTTGGTTTTTCGATTGTTACCAGGGTCTGATCTGATGATGGAGCTGGAAGATGGTCATAGGAACTCAGTAAAGAAACGACGCAACTTCATCGAGTCTCGGCTCGTTTGATTTGTCTTGACGAGTACTTTTGTGCTAGATGGTAACCAGGGTCTGATGATAGAGCTGGAAGATGGCCATAGCAACTCAGTAAGTAAACAACATAACCCCATCGAGTATGGGCTCGTTTGAATCGTCTTGACGAGTACTTTTGTGCTAGTATAAGTTTAATAATAACTAATAATAGGTAATGTACCTATCTCACGATATGGGATTATTGTGACGTAGACGAATATGGTTAATTATCGTTAAAGATTGCAATGTAGGTACTTATACAATGATATTTTTCTTATCAGGTTTAAATTATTATTTTATAAAAAAATTTTAAACGGTTTATTTAGCTTGCCCTGTTTATTTCTTTGGGTCAAATCTAGTAATTAAAATTAGACCCACTTCCTGTTGACGGATTGATCTGAAATTTGGTACGCACTTTTAGTTCTACTAAGAATATAATTTAATTCATTTGGTATCATTGTAAATCCAAGATAGCCGCCGCTACAAAATGGCGGATTACATATTTTATCACTACATCCTCAATAGGGGTATCAAATGAAAGGGCTTGATTAGTAGAACAGAGTTCTCTATGAAATAAAATGAGAATCCAATATGGCCGCTAAAAAAATAGCAGGTTCATTTTTCTTATGACAACCCCTTCAATATGGGTATTAAATAAAAGGTTGCCTAGTAGAATAGATTACACTATGAAAAAAATTAAAATCCAATTTGGCCGCCAACAAAATGGCAGGCAAATTTTTTTTTCACTACCCCTTCAATATGGATATCAAATGAAATTGCTTGAGTAATAGAATACTGTTTAAAAGTTTTGATATATTTTTAAATCTAAGATGGCTGCCGGAAATGCCAGATTTCATATTTGTTTCAATATGGGTGATGGATATCAAATGAAAGGGCAAGTTGAATGAATTATATAATAATAAATCGTTGTAACAAAATTAAAATCAAAAATAAAGATTAAAATGATGTAGACAATGTTCTAAAAGCTAAAACATAATTCTGTATGTCCTAGGTACCAGTCATCAAACCACTTTCCTCATCAATCTAGGGCATTGAACAGACAAAAAAATAAAATCGTTGGGCGTGTAAAATTTCTATCAAGTGAACGATTTTTTTTTGTCTGATCACTGCCCTTGAATGCCCTAGATTGATAAGGAGAGTGGTGTGATGACTGGTACCTAGGACCTACCGAATGCTTTTTTAGCTTTTCGTACATTGTCAATTCAAAACATCATCTTAATCTTTATTTTCAATAATAACTTAAAAAATTTCTATACTATTATTTTTTAAATAGACTTCAGATCATAACTTTTAGTTCAATCTTCATTATTGACGACCGCTCTAGTCGAGTAGCTCGCACGCCGGCGGACTCTTATGTCGCCATCTCTGAGGTCCCAGGTTCGATTCCCGGCTGGGTTAATGCAGAATCAGAGAAATGTATGTGATGTTGTCTAATATTTTTAACGGACTTCTGAAAGGAGTAGGTTATCAATTCGGTTGTATATACTATGTTTCTTAAATGTATTTTCAAGTTACACTGATTTGGATGATTTTTTTGTATCGATAGGTTTTAATCGTTACATTTAAAATATGGTGAAGATATGATGAAGACCCTTGGCGACAGGCAACAAAACTCCTCAATGACGAATGATCAAGTTGTGATTGGTTATTGTATTAAATGCAAAGAAAGTAGCTGGTACCTATGAGTAGACAAAGGATCACAGACTTCGTAAATACCTTATGGAACTCCTTAATAACCGACAGTACATGTATTGTGATTGATTATTATGTTGAGTACTAAGAAAAGTAGCTGATTACCTAATCAGCTACTTTTCTTTTACTATCAACGAGCTAAGTATCCATATGGAACTCCTCAATGACCAACAGTACACATATTGTGATTGGTTATCATGTTGAGTACGAGGAGAAGTAGCTTGTTAGGTAACTATCAATGAGCAAAGGATCTCAGACTTCACAGATACCATATGAAACTCCTCAATTACCGACAGTACACATATTGTGATTGGTTATCATGTTGAGTACGAAGAAAAGTAGCTAATTAAGTAACTATCAATGAGCAAAGGATCACAGACTTCACAGATACTCTATAGAACTCCTCAATGACCGACAGTACACATATTGTGATTGGTTATAATGTTGAATACGAAGAAAAGTAGCTGGTTAAGTAACTATCAATGAGCAAAGGATCACAGACTTCAGAGATACCCTATAGAACTCCTCAATGACCAATAGTACACATTATGTGATTGATTATGTTGAGTACGAAGAAAAGTAGCTGCTTATGTAACTATCAATGCGCAAAGGATCACAGACTTCAGAGATACCCTATAGAACTCCTCAAAGACCAACAGTACACATATTATAATTGGTTATTATGTTGAATACAAAGAAAAGTAGCTGGTTAGAAAACATTCAACGAGCAAAGAATCCCAGACATCAGAGATAGCATATGAAACTCCTCAATGACCGACAGTAGACATATTTGGATTTATTATTATATTGGATACAAAAATAAGGAGGTGGTTAGGTAACTATCAATAAGCAAAAGATCCCAGACTTCACAGATACCATATGGAACTCCTCAATCACCAACAGTACACATATTGTGATTGGTTATCATGTTAAGTTCGAAGAGAAGTAGCTAATTCAGTAACTATCAATGAGCAAAATATCCTAGACTTCACAGATACCATATGGAACTCCTCAATCACCAACAGTACATATATTGAGATTGGTTATCATGTTGAGTACGAAGAAAAGTAGCTAATTAAGTAACTATCAATGAGCAAAGGATCACAGACTTCACAGATACTCTATAGAACTCCTCAATGACCGACAGTACACATATTGTAATTTATTATAATGTTAAATACGAAGAAAAGTAGCTGGTTAAGTAATTATTAATGAACAAAGCATCACAGACTTCAGAGATACCCTATAGAACTCCTCAATGACCAATAGTACACATATTGTGATTGATTATTATGTTAAGTACGAAGAAAAGTAGCTGCTTATGTAACTATCAATGCGCAAAGGATGACAGACTTCAGAGATACCCTATAGAACTCCTCAAAGACCAACAGTACACATATTATAATTGGTTATTATGTTGAATACAAAGAAAAGTAGCTGGTTAGGTAACATTCAACGAGCAAAGGATCCCAGACATCAGAGATAGCATATGGAACTCCTCAATGACCGACAGTAGACATATTTGGATTTATTATTATGTTGGATACAAAAATAAGGAGGTGGTTAGGTAACTATCAATAAGCAAAAGATCCCAGACTTCACAGATACCATATGGAACTCCTCAATCACCAACAGTACACATATTGTGATTGGTTATCATGTTAAGTTCAAAGAGAAGTAGCTAATTAAGTAACTATCAATGAGCAAAATATCTCAGACTTCACAGATACCATATGGAACTCCTCAATCACCAACAGTACATATATTGTGATTGATTATTATGTTGAATACGAAGAAAAGTAGCTGCTTATGTAACTATTAATGAGCAAAGGATCACATACTTCAGAGATACCCTATGGAACTCCTTAAAGACCAACAGTACAGATATTGTAATTAGTTATTATGTTGAATACGAAAAAAAGTAGCTGGTTAGGTAACTTTCAACGACCAAGGGATCCCAGATTTCAAAGATACCATATGGAACTCCTCAATGACCAACAGTACACATATCGTCATGGGTAATCATGTTAAGTACGAAGAGAAGTAAATGGTTAGGTAACTATTAATGAGCAAAAAATCTCAGACTTTACAGATACCATATAGAACTCCTCAATGACCGACAGTACACTTATTGTGGTTGATCAATAAGTTGAGTACGAAGAAAAGTAGTTGGTTAAGTAACTATCAAAGAGCAAAGGATCACAGACTTCACAGATACCATATGAAACTCCTCAATGACCAATAGTGCACATATTGTAATTGGTTATCATGTTGAGTACGAAGAAAAGTAGCTAGTTTAGTAACTATCAATGAGCAAAGGGTCACAGACTTTACAGATACCCTATGAAACTCCTCAATGACCGACAGTACACATATTGTGATGATTATTATGTTGAGTACGAAGAAAAGTAGCTAGTTATCGTACTTATCATTGGACAAAAGATTATAAAGTCATAGTCAAATTATGTTTATTTAATAAACTCAATTAATAATTACTATAAATTGTATAAATCTTTTAAACCTACCACCAATTCAGGACATCATTTTTCAACTGTTTAAACCATAGCGCACAGAAGTAACGACATTTACAAAAAAAGTCGTTACCAGATCATAAAATACAATACATACTCATCGTATACCAGGTCATATAATATATATATATATATAGATACAAAATACAATAAGTACTTCAATGGTAACTTAAGGAACCAAATAATTGGCTATTGTACAAAATATATAACAACGTCGGTGGTTAGGTACCTAGCCGTAGTCAACTAACAATCACTACGACGAAAGCATATGCATAAGTACGCAATGTAGAAAACAACAATGCTGATAACATAGTCGTCATGGCGACATACTTAGATAAGATGGTAGCGGTAAAACTAGTGGTAAAATGTCATAGCCTGTCATAAAAAATATCAACATTTTTAGTAATTTTAACCGCCTCTGTGGTCTAGCGGTAAGACCTTAAACCGTGAGGTCCCGGGTTCTATTCCCAGTGGGGGTACTATCTGTGCTCGGTTTGGTTAGTGGTAGGTGTGGCGGCCTGCGTCGCCACAAAATTTATTATCCTCACGTATAGTTAAAGAGTTTGTTAGCGCATTCCTAAACGCGTGTTGATCCGATAAAGATAAGACGGCATCCTCCCTCCAACATCTACGTAGTATAAATTGTCTTGTATGTTTTAGAGACAATAAGTTAGTTACAATGTAGTCACTATAAATATACAACATCACATAAAGAGACGCAGTCGTTATTAACCATCACCATGGAACCTTCCATCATCACAACCTCCTATAACTCGCCAGACGGAACCGTAGGTCTTGTTCAAGTCCGCCTGGCTATAGCTACCACCAACTTATCTTAGTATGTCGCGTCGCCATAACAACAATGTTATCGGCAGTTCGAGGTAAGATAGCCAGTTCCTTAGTGGTTAAGGATACCGGGAATAACGCGATTTCACATACCTTATCATCACTTAACATAAATCAGGTCCGGTCAAGTAAAGAGCTTATGTACATCAGGGCCACATCGAATGTTAATTACAAAATAAATGTTCTCGAATGGTACTTAAAACATGTTATGTTTACACATTTTGGTCCTCGCTTTGTACATGCGGGACTCGGAAAAACGTCCTCATATTGTTTCTGTACAGTCAAACACACGGTCCTCGAATTGTATTGGATTCAAGAGAAAGTGTGTGAAAATGAGTCCCCGGATTGCCATGTGTAGTCAGGCGATTGGGTCCTCGAAAGGTACACACAGACGTCCTCGGAAAGATGTCTCCACAAGCGTTGGCAGTGTATAATAAGTCCACGCATTGGTCAAGAAAAGTTAATAAATAAAATGCTGCAATAGCGTTAGACAAATAGACCTGATCATTAACAAAGTGTTTTCTGTTTCTTTCTATCGTTCTATAGTAACAATACAAGGTCATTAACATGATTTTTGAGAGAGTACTCGGATGGGTCATATAAAACCATAGTCCTCGAAAGGCCGTCTGTACAAACAGGGGTGTGTGTGTGTGTGTGTGTGTGTGTGTGTGTGTGTGTGTGTGTGTGTGTAAAAAACCGTGTCGCGTAGCGGTGAAAGAATGTCATGCTGAGCACATTCATATGCAGTCGCCATTTGGTGAAAAGTGGACTATGGCAGAGGACTGCTTTTGCGGTCCTTATTGCATAGTCTCTGGCTAACCTATCGGGAATAATAGTCGTGATTTTATGTATGTATGGAAAAATAGTGGTTCAGATTTTTGATGCCTACTTGCTTAGTATACTTGTGATCAACAGCTCATATTTGGTTTGCGATACCCATCTATTGTAGCGATGATTTAATTGTGTTGACGGAGATCGTTGCCCAGCAGTAAAAAATATATTTACTTTACTTTTATTATTTACTACCACAAAATATAGATACAAGCAGAAGAATTTTATAAAGATTGTTATTATAAAATTATTATTATTGGTGTACGTACTCAATAAAGACTTTATCAACATCGTAATACTGAAAACTGACCCAATATACGTAAGCAAACTCTCTTTTCATGACACCCAAAGGGATATTTTGTTTATATACCGGACTTCGAATTTACGCCAGACCACAAAGTAATTGCTACGTTTGAACTCTACCCTTTCCGATCTGATAGATTCGCTAAAAACATTATTATTACACACCTGCCACGATATTGTTCGGTAGGACTCGAACGGGGAAACTCGTATCTGAACATTACACTCGTGTACATAATCGAGTTAGCCTAAGAGAATCGATAAGGTGGACATTTTATTATGTAGGCTATTGAGTTGGAAGCAAAGAGGATTAGTTTTTTCTTTATGCTTTTTAATTTAAGAAAGGGGGGTTATTGCTGTCCGCTCGCCGCGATACGTATGTAAAGTTCTGGACGTACCAGGAATTGTATAAAATGTGGCCGAACACATTTCCATTGCCAAGGGAATTTGCACAAGGAGGAACAAGGAAGAAGCGGGGGCAACCCCTTTCTCGGGGGGGTAGGGACGTCCATCCGCCCTACATACGTACGGACGGCCGCTGCTGCAGAGCGTGGGGTTGGTGTATTTTAGACCTTATTGCGTGGGTGGTAGAGGTGTGGCCGCCCGCATATCGGTGTGGTGGTCCACGCCGAGGGTAGGCTGTTTACAACGCGCCGGGCACGCACGCCGTCGTTCTCTGTTCTAGAGAATCAGGGCTGCTGGCCGGACACGCAGGGCTGCCACTTTACAATCATTGGAAATTTTAGTTAAAATTTTAAGTTTTTTTTTTTGGTTTCTGTGATATTTACTTTTTTTAAATGTGTTTGATACGAATATGTCAGTATACTATGGTTTTGTGTATTGCCAGAGTAAAGTAGTTTAGAAATTACTTTTTATTTCAGTTTGAAGTAGGTATTTAATATTATTGGTGTTTAGTTTACTGATGATAAACATATTTGAAACTTTATTACTTGATGAAGAAATATATTGCAATGACAGACGTCTAATATTAATTCACTTTAGTATGGATGAAGTAGACTACTAAACATAGAATTGGTTGCTCAATTTTTTTTTATCTAAATTACAATGGTGTGTATTCTGTGCTTCGTAAAGAAAAGAGGTGTTTATAAAGCTCCATGACCTTTTTACAATCAATCCAAACCTCGACTTCACTAAGTAACAAACACTAACAGCAATAAACTTTCCTCAAAATATTCGTCAAAAATCAAACTCACCCAAAAAAGAAAAAAAGGTTTTTTAAAATATTTAAATAGTATTGAATAGTTCGAATTAACCCTAGCCGGTGGTACTGGATGACGCAGGGGGTGGTGGGGGCGCGGGGGCGGGGGCCGGGGCCGCCCCCCCCGCCCGCCGGACGCGGCCGGTAACGCGAGTGCGCCTATGCGAGGCATGTATCTTGGACGAGCAGATATAACAGAGAAGTAGCCCCAGTACAGGGCTGTAGGCGGACGGTAATGGAAGCCGCTCTGCTACACTTTAAATTGCGATTTATTTTCGAATTATGCCCGAAACCAATAACGTATCTTTACCCCATCATATATATGAAGCATGCATGTCAAAAATTTGAATTTAGAAAGCTAAACAATCTCTGATAGGTCTGGCTAACAAAAGCTGAACCAGGAAAAACGCGGCAAATTCAAAAAAATCACTGGGTAACACAGAGTCTTCTCAGAAATTTTTTAATTTGACATACGACATGTTACCTCAGATAGGCACACATAGAGACAAAGAGTTGCCGATCAAATACGAGGGCGGGTCAATAAGTCCGTGACTTTTGGAATAAAACACAGATTTTTTTATAAATAATACATTTTATTTTTCAACGTAGTCTCCCTTGAGCTCTATACACTTTGTCCGGCGCCTCTCCAATTTTTTTATCCCTTCCAAAAAATATGATTTGTCGAGGTCCTGAAAATAGGCCCACCTTGGCCTTCTTTGGCGCCGATTCATCCTTAGAAACCTACTGTTTTGACTGTTGTTTGGTCTCTGGTGTGTTGTGATGGATCCATGTTCCGTCCACGGTTACAAAACGGCCCAAAAACTCCTCCATATTGCGATTAAACAACGCCAAACCTTTCTGTGAAGTTGTTACACGATTGCGTTTGTGGTCGACTGTGAGCAAACGCTGCACCCATCTTGCGGAAAGCTTTCTCATGCCCAAGTGATCTTTCAAAATTGAAACCACTGAGCCATGCGAGATCCCTACGGCTTCCACAATCTCTTGCACTTTCAATCTTCGGTCGGCCAACACCATATCGTGAATTTTTTCGATTGTTTCGGGTGTAGAGACCTCAACTGGGCGTCCAGGACGTTCGGCATCTTCAGTGCTTGTACGGCCACAACGAAATTCAGTAAACCACTTTTTTACCATTGAAATCGATGGTGCAGAGTCCCCATAGTGTTTATCAAGCTTAGCCTTGGTCTCGGTAATGGTTTTTTTTCGCATAAAATAATGCTTTATAAGCACTCGAAATTCACTTTTTTCCATTTTTTCCCCAAATTACTGGGTAGTCTGATAAAGATAGCTATCAAACACAAACTAACTGACGCAGCAAGTTCAAATTTTGATAGGAGTCAACTGACAGATGCCTGTTGACAGGAGTAGTGTGCTTTTTCAGTAAAGAGGTCAGAAATTCAAAAAGTCACGGACTTATTGACCCGCCCTCGTAACTACGAAGTTCAGCTTTTGTTACGTTATTAATTTCAGGTTAGTTGTGATTGTGAATTATGAATGTTTGAGATTTTGATTGGGGTAATCCCTTGGCCAGCAATGTACGCCTTTCGGTTGATAGAGATGATGAGATTTTCTCTTTTTGATAATGATAAGGTTTATAGTGCATAACTTTCCATTTGTGAATGATTTTTAAACTAGATACCTGCTTCATATGTTGACTGATAAAGTGCTCAGGCACACCTGAAGTGGTTGTTCACCACACATTAACGCGGTTGTTCTGTCCGGTAGCGGCAACTGAACGCAATGCAAATAGCAACAGAGGATGTTTAAATAGTAATAAGTCGGTCGTTTACATTTGTCATTATTGACACGATTTGATATTTTTTATATTATTTTATAACAATCGCGCATACTAAATCTTCTACGCCATCATAAGAAAAAGCTCTGCCTCCATGTTTACCAAGCTCCGCTCGACCACTAGCAGCCTCCTGAGTGTGTTTAAAGACCGGAGGGACACCCCGCTCGCTGCTGCGACACTGGGTGAAGCTCCACACCGGATAGTATGTACATAGTGTTAGAATTGTTGTTATTTTTTTTGTTTTTTATTTTATATTTTCTATCTTGATACTAAAATTAACATAAAAGTACCTATTAATTTTTTACTAACAGTATGGAACCTGTTTTCTGAAATAAATTATTTGAATTAAATTTAATAAAAAAATCGTAACGTAATAGTGGCAGCGTTGACATATACATTTGACGTATGTATGTCTTTTGGCAGAATAGTAATTTTTGAAGGAGCGCACTGCAAATAGCAACAGAGGATGTTTATGTTTGCGCAGCGCCTAAAGTAACAGGTCGGTTGTTAACATTTGTTATTATTGACACGATTTGATATATTTTATATTAATTGCGCATTCTAAATCGTAGCGGAATAGTGGCACCTTTGACATCCTATACATTTGACGTAAGTACTTAGTTAATAGCTTCGCGTTTATCATTAAGCCAATTTCAAGTTGTATATATTTTTATTACAGTACATTTTAGTATTGTACGGTAGATTGAATTAAAATGGAGTCTCACAACACGTGTTGTTGCTAAAAGAACACGGGAGAAACTCCGACGTAAGTATATGTGTTTTGGCAAAACAACAAGTTTTGAAGGAGCACTTCGTCGTATTTTACCGACCTTTTTTACCTTTTTTACCTTTTAAGGACTGTTTTTCTAAATTGATTTCGGGTCTGGTTGTTTTTTCTATGTTATGTATTTATCCGTTATCGACTTAGAAAACATCCGTTATATTCTACTTTCTTCAAAAGCAGTTTTTTTTATAATTTCAGTTCTGTTTCGTCATGAATGACGGATGTAGATAACCTCTAATGACCCTTGAGAGAATATCCTAATCCGATTAGTGATAGTCTTGATGACCAATAAAACAAAATTTTAAAAATATACTTATGTGTACTTATAAACTTTAAAATAAAAAAGGTGCTTACATCTATTCTCTTTACAAAATAATAAAAAGATTGTTTTTTATCAAGTACCTATAAGTATTTTTTTCTATGATGTTAATAATTAAGGTGAAATATCATAAATATTAAACAATCGAGTCAATCGTTTTAGGCAGATCAGAACTGAAAATGGTAATTTATAGATAGCGTTATGGGCTGCATTATTGTTAAAACTTGTTTTATTAATTATTTTTTTGTATTATGGTATACTTATTGTAGTTGTTTTCTGTTTCTATTAAATAAAAATAAAATAAAATGTGAACTCAGAGCAATACGGAAAAAAGAAGTGATCTGATCTGACGAAAGCGGAATCTGACAGATGAAGTCATGAAAATTACTGTTTCGTCACCAGTTTTAAAATTCTGACCTATACGGAAGAAAGAAGTGATCTGACGAAAGTGGAATCTGACGGAAGTTTTCTAAATCCCGTTATCTTACCATATTAAAGAGTTTCATAAGAATACTTATCTTGGATAATAGGTAATAGATAATAGGTGTGAGCGTAAACAATATTATTATTTTTTTATTTTTTATTATTGACACTAGTTTGCACACTACCTAACGAAATGCGTACCTAAACGTCTCATCATCATCTAGTGCATCTAGTTTTTATTTGTGATCGAAGATTATTTTGTATTTCTTATCGAAGTAGAGCAACCGTCGAGGTTAAAGCTATTTTACATGTGCGCGAACTATAGCCGCCCGCTCTTATTGGTAGGTAGGGCAGTTGGAATAGATTCGGCGACGCTGAATACATTTTGTGCCTCGTGTGTTGCCTCCGAATAGACGCTCCCGATTCCTTCGCCAATCGCGATCGATTTTTAAAGAAAAACTTTGGCAGTCTGTGCTCTCCTGCCCTGTGCTCTGTGTACCAGTACTTTTTCTTTGTTAGCCTCCTTGGAACGAAAAGATTTGGCGCGCAAGATTTTATGCAAATTATACGTATTTCTCTTTTGTTATTTCAACATTTCGACGAGGGCTAGATTTAGATAGTTAGGCACTAGGTCCGAATTGTGGTAGGTACAGTCACCAGCATTAAGATGTGACTGTCGATGGCCTGCAAAAATATCTGATCATTGGTGGAAAGCATATATATACCTATAATATGCCTTTCACCAATGATCAGATATTTTTGCAATGTCACATCTTAATATGGTGACTGGTGACTGTACTAGTGTCATCACTCCATGTCCCGTAGCACATGGGAAATTGGGCCATAGCCCATAAACCCACCACGCTGGCCCATTGCGGGTGGGTTTTAACGACTGCCACCTAACGACAACAGCCTGTATCAACGGTTTACGTGCCTTTCGATGCACAGAGGTTGCTTGAGATGTTTTTATTTTGGCCACCCATCCAGTGACCCGGCATTGCGAAAGTTGCTTAATTTGCCAGATCGCAATAAGATCGGTTTCTATTTTTATCGAGTAGGTGTAGCGAGTTTTTGTATTGTGTATTGTGGCGTTATTTAGCTGTTATTTTGTATGGTGGCGTAAAATAGTATGAATCTGGAACCTTTAAAATTGTCGGAGCAATGCTGCATGTAAACATTTCTCTAACTAAGGAATATATTTTTTAGTTATTATTTTTATTCACATATTCTAATAAAATAAGAGAAGAAATTTTAGAAAATACGTTTATTTCAATATTGATCGATTGATTTTATTATTCATAACAGTGCCCTGAAAAAATACTTCACGCATAACGACGATTAGGTAATTATCTTTAATAACCAACTATGATATTTTTGCTCACTGGCTATGATTAATTTGACGCCGACTGTACAGGGTAAAAGAATTGAATGAAGTGACGTCACAACAACTGTGAATAGCTGACCCGAAGGACCACTAATAAGAGGGTCGTGGTATAAACATAACTACCGTCTAACATTTTTCCCGCCCTACGTGTTGCGATACAGTTTCAATACTTGTTTTGTGTCAGATAGTCTATCCATAAGATTTCAATATGGAAAAAAGTATTTTTAAGTTCTTGTGTTAGTAACGAATGAAGATCTTTAAACTCAAATGTGCCATAATTATGCAAAAAAAATCCGAACTTATTGATAGGCTAACTTACATGAAAATATGGCCTTTAGTGTTAGTAACTGGTGATTTATTTAGCTATAAGAATTATTATAATGTTACCCCTTCTCTAAATTGTTAACAAAACACTTTAAAACAGTAGTTTTTTAACGATGAAAGCCTTAAAACCAAGCTTTTCATAAAAACGGAACATTGTCCAAGAAAATTAACGCGTTAAGCCATAATAAGTTGAGACGATTCTTGTAAGTTTTTTGTGGCCGTGCACGCGAATGAGAGCTTTATTCGTCAGACTTTAAAGTATATTGTCGGTCGGTCGGTAAAGGAACGATCACACTTCGTTTCGTAATAACTTTAAATGTTGTGTCTATTGAAGATGTAAGGTTATTTTAATTGTACCCTTTCTGTAAATTTCCTTTCAACTAAATATTCTTTTTTCCGTTACCTATGTCGAATAGCTAGCTACATCACTACAGTCGACGTATTAATTAGATAAGTTTCTATCTCGAATAGATACCTACACCTAAGAAGTGATTAAGTACCTAAAACAAGTATACCATAGTATCTAAATAGATAGTTACTCTTGTTCGTGTTCATAATGAAAATGCGAAGTTTGCAAAGACAAGTCATCAGCAACTACCGCCACGCCAGCAGAGGCCGCCACCGCGTACGTTCATAAAGGCCAAATCTACAAATTCAATTAAGCGCCGCATTTTTCGGACAGAGCAAGCGTAGCCCTTTCGGCCGGCGGGCGTCGTCCGTTCCGCATTGGAAAATTCTCCTCTCGCCGGGCGAAATTGAAGATATTTCGCCTTCTCCCGGGCGGGCGGCTCGACACTTATGGTCGGTGCCTCCTGCACAAGGCTTTTTACATAAAGTCCGCACGTATAGGTATCGATCGGCCCGGCTGGACAGGGGTACGCAGATGACGGTGGCGCAGCCCGCCTCCCTAGCCCCCTTTCATTATGTAAGTGCGTTACGCGTGTTCGCAGGCCTGATTACAGGGGCCTCTTTTTTAACTGACCCCCTCACTCGGTGGCGATTAAAGCTAATTTGAGATTGTCCTCAATACGATTAGGTTACACTAGCGTTGGGCGCATGCAATTAATGGCCGGATGGTGCGTTACTAAACTTCACTGGTTAGTGAAGAAGTTTTTAGTGACTGGTTTTTGTGATTTGATAAAGGTGAATGGCGTCTTCATTTCACTTTGGTGATCAATGTTATCTCGCTATGGTATAATGGGTTGTATTTTGAAGCAATATTGAAGCTCCGTGTCTATTTAGTGTAAGATCAAAATATTTGATTTTGGTTGAAGAATAATGAGAAATTCTGTTACCTAAAATTAGACATTTCGCATCAGCATAGTTAAATAAGTTTTAGTCATTCTCTTATGAGTTCAGCTGTCTTAATACCAGACACAATATAAATTCAATTCTTAGCAACCTCTAGCAGTTTTGTGACAAAGGCTTATGCAGGTACTTTTACTATGTTTTATCGCCCATGACTGCATGGAAGAGATTGTTTGTTAGCTCGCCTCTTTTGGACTCCTTCTTTTCCTCCATTCATCGGTATTTTTATTCTTGTGTGCAAATAAAGTTTATTGATCTCATTGTGTGTTTTATGAGTTCTATTAAAGTTAAACACTAATACTCTTTCGTGGCAAAAATACACTAGAGTACTAAAATATTTGCATGAATGTTAATTAAAAAAAAATCAAAATGTAGGTAAATACATATTGATTGCCATGAGTAAAGATAAACCTACATACCTAAATATTGTATTGAAACATAATTCCCTATCAGACCATCTATAGGTAATATTTGTTCTGCGCAAACATCAAAAGATGATACATCTTTCAAATAAATTCAGAATTTTCACATCGTCCGCTTTCAAAGGAACTGGAGGGGTTGGGCAAATCAATAAAGTGACCACGGCCGTACCATATGGGGGAGTATTAAAATTACCCTATTTTCTTTGACGGAAGGGAAGCTGGATACACACACGGTCCTTTGTTTTAGAAACATGCTTAATACACTTTAGCTAGGCACTACTTGAGATGCTAATTCATAACGGGAATGGGAATACAATGTCTACGGAATAAGGTAGGCAGTATTTGTATAAACGCACGGCATTTGTATAGAGCTGTGAAATAACTAAAAATATTTATGACCAATTGACCTAAGGTAGGTACGTTATATTAAAGCTTACGTGTATGCCATTTAAGATTACAGAAGAAACTAGAAATACGGACTTATTGGCGGGAAAGTGAAGCGTCATGTCTGTATTATTTTCTATAATTTGTGTTTAGTCAAATATTGATGTGAAATAAAGGTGGATTAATTTTATTGTTAAGTGTTCGTGAACGTGCATGAGTGTTAGCAAATAAAACAAAACAGTGCAACATCACTTTTCAAATTCTCTCAAGAGGTCCGTGTGAGACCTTAATAAAGTCCCACAGCTTTATTGAATATCGAGGGGTTTGGGGGAAAATAATTTACCATTGAACGTTAATTATCACTCATTATCATCCACTTAATGTAAAGAAAATAATAATTACTATTAAAAACTTGACACTGGCTAAATGTGCTGATCGCACGAAGCCATTATTTAGGAGACAAAAAAAACGAGAAATACTTGATTTTTTTAGTACTCTAAAGTATTTATTAGATTAAATCTTCAGGCCATAATCCGGCGATGTACTTTAATACAGGTGCGGCATAGACACGGCTGACTAACCTATTGATGCAAAAAATTTGTCCTAGTAGGTATATTTTTATTTAAAAAGATAAAAGTTCAAATTAACAACGATCTTCAGGAAAACAAGGCGAGAAAAGTTTGTCCTCGATTCTGCGATGCGTCTACAATCGTGTGCCTAATAACAGTCGTTTAAACCCACCAACCCGCATTGGGCCCGCGTGTTTGGTTCTAGTCCAATCTCCCCATGTGCTGCTGTTTGTTTGTGAAACCCTGGTCCCATCGGTGGGACGTTTACAATCTAGTCATGATGATCATTAAAAGCTTTATTATTTGGCGGTTTGTTTAATCAAGCTGTATTGAAGAAAAAAACAATCACATAAAAGGGCTTAACTCTAGTTGATAACTTTTTGGTGCAAAAACTATTTTGCACTTAAGCTTTTCATAAAAAAGTTTAGTTTGACAGCATGATTAGAGCTCAGAATACAGAACAAGATTAAAAATAGCTTTTCAGTATTACGGGCAAATGTTATGTGCTTACGCCTGTAATAGCCGAATCTTTTATATTCTGATTAACCTATGCTCTGCTGCTATCAATAAACAATAAGATTTCCTGTAGTGCTATTTCAATTTGTACCGATGATATAATAATTATTTAATTGTACGACAAAAATATTGATTTTAAACAGGAGCAAACTAAGTGGACTCTGAAAAGGGTAAGTACCTAGATTAAAGTACAGATTTCGTGATGATTTGGACATCCTTTGTCAAGGATCATTATGGGGTAAGTAATAGCATATTTTTAGGAATTCTTGGCTTTTATTTAAAAAAAATGTGTTTTGTCGAATATTAATGTGAAATAATGGTGGATTATTATTAACCGTTAAGTATTGGGGAGCGAGCACGAGTGGTAAATAAAACGAAATAGTGCAACTCAGCTTTTTAAATTCTCTCTAGAAGTCCGTGTGACAACTTAATAAAGTCCGACATCTTTAGTGAGACTCAAGGTGTTTGGGGGGAATATCTTTTAACATAAAACATTCATATTATCACTCACATCTACTTAAAGCCAAGAAAGTATTTACTATTACCGCACTAAGCTATTGTTTAAGAAAAAATAAACATAATTTACCTAAATTACACCAGAAACACCAATGTTGTGTTGTGAAAATTAACACCATAATCATCACTATAATATATGATATAGGTCCCGCAAGATTATCGTGAATGCTAAATATTAAAATTATAATTAATATTGATAATGAATAATAATTAAATACTTAGCTCAAAACCTTAAATAAATCAGTTAGTTCAGAATCAAGAGCAGATTCGATTCCACTAATAAAAAATATGTGACCCACATTTTATAAAAAAATATATATTTTGACTGCACACTTTTGACGCACCAACTTTAATGCAATCAAAAATATAAAATAAGCAAAGAACTTTTTAATAATTCATATAAGTTAACTCTTTTAACACAAACATTTAGACATAAAAGAGCAAAAATATAAAGTTGCATTTTTTTGGTCTTATCGCTTAAAAGCGATTTCTTCCAGACAACCAATCTGATAAGTCTAATCTATGGTAAGTTTAGGGTTTTGAGCCATTTAATTAACACGCTGTTGCGAACAAATCACAATCGGAAAAAGACAATATTTTGACAACTTTTTTCCACGAGCATGTTTGACCTCAGAATATCTCAGAATAATAAATTATTATTCTGAAACCTCTGCATAATAAAATCAATATATTTAATGTCAATTTCAAAGTATTTGTGGTAAAAAAATACACAATTCTAGCATGTTACAAAATTATACAAATTTTGGCCTCTCGAAAAGTTCACCATTTTGAGTTACGCGGTGTTAGAACTTTAACTACGATATACCGTGTAGGGGCACTAACAACTATGCTATTATTATTATCACCAGCACCAGCCGAAGGAGCTCCTCCAAAAATCTCTACAACGACCGGTCCTGCTACCAGAGACCTTTACCAGATCGTCAGTTCACCTTGTTGGAGTCCTGTCTACTGTGCCTGCCCATTGCCACTTGAGCTTCGCAATTCTTCGGGCTATGTTGGTTACCTTAGTTTTTAAACGGATACACGCTATTAGACTGTGCTGCGTTGCAGCACGCATTGGGCCGGCTCACCCTGTGTAATACAACCCTCTCATGAATATCCGGCGTGAAATAATGGCACTTGGTGCTGTTGTGTTTCGTCCGGCCAGTGACAGTTCCGGAGGCCCCTCCCCCCCTCCTCACAATTCCTATTCCTTCCTTAACCCTATTCCTTTCTTAAAGGTCGGCAACGCATCTGCGACTCCTTTGGTTTTGCGGGTGTCCATGGGCGGTGCATGGTGATTGCTCTCCATCAGGTGACCCGCCTGCTCGTTTGCCTCCCTCTAATATATATTTAAAAAAAACTTACTTATTTTTAATGAATACAATATAAATTTTATGTGATATCGAATTTAGACTGACAATGGAATTACGATTTTTAGCTACGAAGCATCTTTGAAGAATGTTTTAAGAGTAAAAAATTACCTCAAATAAATGGAAAGCTTTGGTGTCGGAATACATCGTGCTCTGTGCTCCTATTCTTTTGAAATTGATTGTGGAAAATTTATTTTGTCATTTGGTATGCCGCATTCAACTCTTCACTTAATTAAAAAAAAATATAATTTTTCGCTGTTTTCTGTCATACGCATTTGTTTCGAGAGATCAGAAAGCATATAAGGGTAGAAATTAGTCTAATAAGGGGGTGCCGCACGATCGCAAAAATTGATATAAGTCTCATAATGACCTTAAAAGCAAAATCAATCTTATTGATATTTATAAATAAAACAATTCTGATTTGAAGTTTCAGACTTAGTAATTTAATTAGAGCAATGTTTAATTCTGCGACATGTAAAACCATCACGCGCTTGTGTTAAAAATTAAAATTAACTTTTTAAAGAAGGGAATATCAATACAAATATTTTCATGTAAGAATTATTGTTTCATGCGTCAAATTAAGAATAAGTTGTCGAAAAAATATGTATTTATGAGTCATTAGATTTATGTATTGTTTGTTGTTGTTTAAAGAATTTGTTTCAAATTTCAACTAGGCCATGTTCTTATGTAATGACCAGGCTAACTTACATAAGTTCTTGTAGTGTATTTAACTAATTCAGCGCATAGTACAAGTGACTTAAAAATACGTAAATGTTCACAATGTCGTGCAGAATAGTTCTCCTTAATAGATGCACATATTGGTTTGTATACTTTTGTATACCTGGCTATATATAAGTACACACATATACTATTATATTACTTATGTTCTATTCTTACATAGGTGAGTACTAGCGGACTGCCCGCCACTTGTTTGTTTCCAAGTTTACCTCCTACAACATCCAATCTTACAAACTTTACCTCTTTGTTAGATTAATGTATATTAAAAATCTTCACTTTAAAGTCAAGTACTTATGTACAAAGTTCGCTAGAACTGGATGGGTATTGGCTTAATCGCCAAGCTTGTTAATGGGGGTTGGTGATCACAAACCTGCTTCGATCAACAACACAACTAGATGTCAGGTCGGCGCTAAAAATGTGTCTCGGTAAATAAGAGCGCACTTGAGAAGTGAGCTCTTATTTTCTCGCAAGGCATAACAGGAAAAAGTACTTTATTTGTTGCCCCTTAGGGTTGATTTCACCACTAAATGTTATTGACGTCTTTTCTTTTTTAAGTGACAGGAGTAATTTATTGCTTTGAAAAAGTATTTATTCACGTGGACAGAATTTAGCTTTGATTTTGTACGTGACGCGTTATCTAGTTGGTATTGTTGATCGAAGCAAACCTGGCATATGCATTAAATAATTAGAAAGACACTTTGCCCGACCTGGGGTTTCAACCCAACCCTACGATTATCGGGCCACACTCGGCCACCGAGGTGTTAACTTAAAACTTTATCTAAATAAATTTTCACAATACTTATAATAGACTTAAATGTGCCTAACATTCGAAGTGTCTGACCGTTGCTTTTTAAGAGAAAGTGTTTGCGAGTTAGTAAGCAGTCCCAACAGAGAATTGTTTCCACTGGCTGATTCGTAAAAGAAGCCGAAAACTTGGAGAGCGATGAAAAGGGGTATTCTGCATTAAGTATTCCAAAAGAGAAATCGGACAAGAAAAGCAAAGTCTTGTTTTAAACGGGGATTGAGGCTTATATTGAACTTTTCCAATGATCGGAGGAAGAATTTTTCAATATAGATGTTTGGCGCATCATTTATATTTTAGTATTCGAACTGAGAGAGCTGTGGAGACCGCTCGAATAGCTAAAACTGCCCAATTCGATGAAGATAATTATCATGTAAAAGTAAAGACAAAGTCAATGAGAATAGGAGGTTTTAAACTTTTATAATAAGGAAAGCAACCAGTGCAACTATTGTAGAATTCCTGTTAAAATTATCAAATTCTCTTTTTGATGAAAATCAATACTTGGAAAAATCTTAAATGCAATTTTTTATTTTTTTCTATAGAAACATTTGCATAGCTATCTTGTACTACTATCTTTATTATCAGAATATTTTCATGAACCTTTCGTCCCCACTGCTGGAAAAGAGTAAACAATTAATTAATTTAGGTAGCCAACTCCAAGGATGTCCGTTCGCCAAAAGCCCGAATAAGGTTACTGCTTAATATAAAGCATATTAATGCGTATATTACACTTTGTATTTCGTCGGGCCTGCGACTAATAAAAATAAATTTTGGGTTAAATGCAGTAAATCGAAATATTAACTTTATGGTTGGTCGCATAATGTCTCTTGTCCTTTACGGGCGCGTATGGTTAAATGACCATACCAAGTGCCGCTACTTATGAAGCGTCCTAAATGATCAAATGGGATCGGGTATTAGGCATTTATAATGAACTTATTAGGTGATCGCTTGAAACGCCTTGGTGGCGGTACTGGGTACTACTGGTAACTACCTACTAAGTATTCTTAGGTCGGTTCGGAGTTTTCTCGCATTTTGCAAAAGTAGTAAATACCTACTTAAGCCAATACCTTAGTTAGAGCATGACAATTCACATCAATATTAGTGATAACTTGATTTCTACGCGAAGCTGTGGTGCAGTACCTATAGGTACTTACCTATTTAAGCCATTTAGTTTACCTTACCATATTTATTAGATGACAGTAGATACTTATGTGTATTAACTTCTTAATAATTATATAATTATAATATTATTACATTATTATAATATTATTACATTACCTATTTAATAACTACTCACTGGTGTGATTTTATCTGAGTGATGAATTCGAGTTTTATTCACCATTCCATGGACTAGATAACAAATGTAAGTAACCAGAACCAATATTTTGTATCTATTACAATTTTTATTTGTAATTTTTATAGACATTTGCGGTAAGTAATTCAGTTCAGTCGGTGTTAATTAAAAAAGATAATACAAAATTATTTTCTTTGTAAATATAACGTTGATGATAGTGAGTAATAATATGAATGTATAATGGTAAATGATATTCCATCCAAACCCCTAGAGATTCAGTTAAGATTTCAGTTAAATCTTTACTCAAACTCAAGGGTTTTTTAGGGAATATCATTATAAGTACATAGGGAATAAAATGACTTTTCTGAGATCGAACATGGAATTCTTGAGAGAATAATAATTGAAAAAGTGATGTTGCATTGTTTTATTTTAATTGCTAACACTTATGCACTCACTGGCTGATGGCACGAAACTCCAAACTTTCTGTCGACAACAAACTACTGACATATAAAATGATCCTAATACCAATATGGATGTGTGGGATACAATTGTGGAGAAGCGCCTGCAACAAAAGCTTATCAATCATCCTGAGGTTGCAAAATGGTATACTGCGAACCAATATCAAATGCACCTTGGTTTGGCACCAACGCAGAACTCCACGAAGCATTAAATATCGCAACAGTGAAGGAGGAAATAAAATTGTCTGCTTCAAACTACAAATCTCGACTTGAGAACCATCCCAATGAACTGGCCACAGCGCTTACGAAAGTAACATACCACAAATGCTTCAAGCGCCATGATATACAGGCCCTGGAGAGGCGATTCTGAATGATGAAGGAGACCTACTGGGGAGCAGCCTTCTAACGCCAAAAGTGCTTAACAAATCTGCTTATAAGTAGTTTTAGGACTGATCGCAGATTAGCACTAAAAAAAAGAAAAAAAATACACTTATGCACGATCACAATCACACAACATTAATGGTAATAACTCACCGTTATTTCCTGGATCACATGTTTTTATAAGTGATCGAAGGTTATTTCACATCAATAATTGACAAAACACAAATTTTAAACGGCAGTTAAGACGCTTCACTTTCCCGCCAGGAAGTATTTTTAAATATTATTTGTCACAGGATTGTCCTTAGCGCGACATCTACAAATCGTAAGATATACTAAATGGCAATTGCTGGACTTCCAACTAAGCATTGCTGTTGCTCAGATAAGCAGAGGTTGGATTAAAAATACGCTAGAGGTCGCTAGCTTCATAAAAGTGTGCTATTTGCTTCTTCTAAAGCGTTGCGTGGTTTAGCAGAGGCTGGGTTAAAATACGCTAGATGTCACTGGTACTAAGAACAAGCTTTTCTCTTTTAGCCTCTGCTTCTTGTGTTCGTGCTTTTCGTTTGCTAATGTTTATTTTATTTCGTATCATAGCGTATTATTATTATTACCAACATTATTACCGCACCAATGCATTAATTTTCTGCAACTTACTGATATTATTACTTAGGTATATGTTACGGTATATGTGAGTAAATGGAAATTATTAATAATTACCAGTAATTATTATTACCTAGATCGACGGTAAAAGTGATAATATATTCACTTTTACCGGTTATTATTAATAATTACACCACAGATTTGTTAAATGTAATAAATGAGGGCATTTTGTAGAGCTCCAAAATGTAATTTGCCAAAAAACAACGTGAATTGTGCAGCTTCTAGTGATCGGCAAAAATAGGTAACTAAATTGATCAGCAAGTAATGTGATATTGGGCAGCTGCAATTGATGTCTTTTACGTGAACTAACTAGGTACCTAGTTACTAAGTTCTTGCGCTTCGCCGGCCGCTGCCGCGGCACGCTTTGCTCGCCTCGCGCTGTGTTTTTGTCACTACCTACCTAACAAATATTACTTATAAAAAAGTACCATTTAATTACTTAACATATATAAGCCTAACTTGAGTTGGGTTGGTTAAGTTAAAGCATTGACTATTAAATACAACAGCGGCCGGGGAAGCGCCATAAAGCTTGCTTACATGCTGCATAACCGATTTCTGTACTTACCCGTGCGTGGTACCTACTACCGATGGTCCTACTGGTAGTACCACGGGATTTTTTTTTTGCCCGTGGTACTAACTAGCCTGTCTGGTAGTACCACGAGAGATTTTACATTACCCGTGGTACTACTAATCAATTTAATATTCGCTACGCTATTTTTTTTGTTTTTTTTTTGTTTTTTGTTTTGTTTTTTTTTGTTTTTGTTTTGTTTGATACTACTTTGAAAAAGGTTCTATAACCTTTTTGCAAATATGTAGGTACTGGTTAGCTGTGAAAGTATAAAACAAAAAAAAACAAAACAAAACAAAAATAAAAACAAAAAACCATACAAAAACAAATAAAAAAACAAAAGAAAAGGTTCTACAACACTCGATTTTTCAAGCTTATGCATACCTCGAAATGCGTTTGTAGGGAAAATTAAATTTATTAGTAGTACCACGGGTAATGTAAAATCTCCCGTGGTACTACCAGTAGGACCATCGGTAGTACCACGGGTAAGTACAGACCGATTTTTATAAATTTTTAATTTTAGCTAAGTACATTGTACTTACCCTAAAATTATTTAGCACGTTACTTCCATTTAGTTACCACTATTAATGCACTGGGATCATTTTAACATTCTAATTCTAATAAATACTGACCAAAATATGGTATCTTCTTTGACTTACTTACTTATTACTTTTACCGAAGATAGTTGGGAATTATTAATAATTACCGGAAAAGTAAAAAAATCACAGTTTTTATAGCATTTACCAAATCATGTGGTAGTTATTAATTACTACCAGTAATTATTAATAATAACCACTTTTATCACATTTATTGTAACATACCCATATCGAACTAGTGGTTAAATTAGAATTTATATTTATGTACTTATTCTTTTACTTTACACTAATCATAAACAAACGAACATTAGAATTTATATTTATGTATTATTCTTTTACTTTACACTAGACATAAACTTTGCTTGAATGTCAAATCTTACGCATCTAACGTTTAAATCTAATTAACTTATTAGGTATTCTCTAATTAAACAGGACCAGGATCGGCGAAGGGACAAACTCAATAAGCTCCTTGGCCAAACCACAGACCACATAGGTAGGTGACCTTAGACGCCGCATACGAGGGTAAGCTGAGATCACGCGGACTGAGACTAATTACAGTTAGAAAAGAATAGTGCTATTCATCGTTTAGTCCACTCTCGTCCCCTCGACCCCCAATAAATAATGTGTTCACTGGACCCCTACAGTGTATTCTAGACCCTCGGGGGTCGAAAGTAGATTTTATTTTACAGCCAAAATTTCGTTTCTTCTCGACCCTCAAAATACAGTTGCGATAATAAATAAACGAGAACGAAACGTTGAAAAAAATTTCTACCTCAGGTGGGAATTGAACCCACGACCTCCGCACGACGACGTGCGGTTGTGCTTCATTTTCTTCAAGTTTATTTGAGCGTTTTATGCAAATACTTAATTATCAAATATTAAATAATAATAATATCAAATAAAGAGTTTTGCTTTAAATATGTTATATTATTACTTTTTGTCCGTTTTTTAGCATTTTTAATCGACTTTAGAAAAGGAGGAGGTTCTCAATTCGTCAGGAGCTTTTTTTATGTACCTATGTTCCCTGATTTGTCAAATACGGTTGAACCGATTCAGATAATTCTTTTTTTTGTTTGAAATGATGTTCTACCTTGTTGGTCGCATTTTTATCAGGTCAGGATCTGATGACAGGATCCTAGAAAATTGAGGGAAATCTTCGAATATTATTGGTATAGTTACCTAAAGCGATTTAGGTATTATTTGCAATAAACTGGGCATTTGTCTTCGGAAAGCATCATCAAGTAAGTGGAACTGATAATGAAGACCATGCACAGACGGCCACCGGAATTACGAAATAATAAATATTTTAGGTGTTTGCTAAACGATTACAAACTTTATATCATCACATATAAATCGCTATTCCTTTCTAAGTGTACTCAAGCAGAGATTGGAGTGTGAGTTTGGTTTTAGAATACGAGCCTTAGAAGACTGAGCGAGGAGGACCGCACCGGTCGACGGCAGAGCAAATGGTTCTATTAGCAGGATAGCAGGATGGTTTATTTTTTTACTCAGAAAACAATTTAGATTTTGAAAATATAAAAAACATAATTGCTGGCCTTTGTTTTATTACGTTATTTCGGAAAGTTTCATGATTACGAGTACTTAACGTATTTTGTGAATGATAGCTGTTTATTATATTGTTTTAGACCTAACTTTGCAATGTTTTTCTATCTAGGTATTTTTTATTTTTATAAATTTCTATATATTTTATTTCGTGTTTTGTTAAAACGTAGTGCTTAGGGCCTATTCTCAACTTTACTATACATTAATGACAAACTACCTAATTGATTCAGTAAGTTTTATTAAATTAGGGATCTGGCAAAACAAGAAGGGTTTTTTTTTACAAAAACTACATAACTATTTTTTATTAATGATGGCAATGTGATCTATGGAAAAAGTTGCACACAATGGTTAAACCAGATTTTACAAAAACAACTTAATTAGCACAGAATCACACTATAAAAAGTATACAAAAACGATTAATCTGAACGCACTTATGTAGTTTTTGCAAAAAATATAAGGTTTAGTCATAGCTGTCAAAAATGTCTTACTACGCGCAAAGTGAAGAATTTTCTAATTCATTTTTATGAGGCCTATTACATCTCGACTGTGATTTTTGCGTAAAATAGACAATTTTGGCGTTCTTGATCCCAGAAACAAAAATACATTAACAGTTTTGACTTATTGAATAGTGTAGAATAGCTATTGGCATAGTTCGTAGCGGCCTCGCTTTTTGTAAATTTTGCTTAACTTTTTAATTAAACCAAATTGCAAAAAAAGATTTTCATAAAATGCGCGAAGGAACTTTTTTGAACTCCTAGTTTAAATTATTATTAATTAAACCAATAAACTTCGAAAATCGCTTTATGTTAACTGTGAATTTCTCCTATTTACGATAATATTATTGATAACATTTATACCAAAATAATTGTTACTTCATGAGGAATAAAGATTTTATAATGAATTTATTGTCCTATTTCGATAAAAAACGATAAATACAACTGCAAAAATACTACAAAATGCAAAAATGGGCATTTCACGCATAAATCACTTTTGAGATGTAATAGGTCTCATAGAGAAAACGTATAGATAAGAAGACAAAACGGTCATTAAAAAAAAAGAAAGTACCTAAAGGGTGAGTACAATAATAATAATCATAAAATGGTAGCAGCTCTGAAAATCGGCCCTGATTGCAGGATTGTTTTGATATTTCATTTTATTTTGCTCGTTATTATCTTTAAATAAGGCTTATGGAAATACTATTTCACTAACTCATTCTATTACTTTGTTTCAGATGCAACGTTATCAATGTTTTAGTAAAGTGTCTCCCAGAGATCGCGAAATGAAAAAAAAGGAAGGAGAAGATGTTGATAATGAAAATGAAGATGTAAGTGGAGGAGAAGAATAAATAATGGGTTATTTATGATTGATTACAAAGGTTTTCATACAGAATTATGGGAATAAACTACTTAATTATGAATATTAGGTATGTCTTTTTTTCAAAACTTTTACTTTTATTTTCACAAAAATAACATAATTGCACTTTTTTTACAAAAAGGACACTAGTTCATACTACTTTTTATTATTTCTCTCGATAACTGTACAAACAAATAGTCAAAAACATATGTAATCAATAGATACATTATCATGAATAAATGATCACAAGTTCTAAGTTATTAACAAAAAATAAGGATTTGAGAACGTTTTTCTTATTTCCTGTAAAATCGTTGCTAAAAAGTTGTGCTGTTTTTGTAAAAAACCTTTCTAATTTAAGGTAGTAAGGACCTTATTATGAGCCGCTACGCGACACGCTAGCTATACCTCTTACATTCAACCCTATACCTCTTTATCGTAGAAAGAGAATTCTCCGTTTACGCTCTTTATAATATTATTAAAAGGGTAGATTGAAAGTAGCGATGCGCGATTATGACTAATTTCATTAATCGAATAGACTACTAATACTAATCTCAAAAATCGAATACCAGATTAGTAATATACTAATTTCAATAATCGAATAAGTTTTACTAATTAGTAATAAAATCAAACGATTATTGATATTGAAAGAAAGAAAGCTAAAATGTACTTTAACGCCACAGCATAAGGCTTATAGCGGTTACTAAGAGAGGTCTGCTATAATCGAAAATGGCGACCAGTGTATTACACACAGCTACGTAGTACTATTATTTATTCTGTGACACAGCGAGAGGGGATCAAAATGAGTACCTAATTAGGAAAAGAAGTTAGTTACTTGCTTTTACACCACCCCAGCAACTGTTCTGTAGGAACAGAATAATATTACTAGCTGTAGGTAAAATGAATGAAATTTTTGAAAATAGCGTCGCAGAGCCAATTAATTTAGATCGTAATAATCCGCGGGTCTTCTTTACTAAATTAGTTACTTACAGTATCATTCATTATCAATGAATGACCATTCAGTCAGTTGCAAGATTCTGTATTCGTTAGTGGTTGATTCCTACTACACTACTGACTGATTAGCACCCGATTAGTACTGATTAGTAATTAGTAGTTAATACATTTTAGAAGTCATTCGAATTATTCGAATGAATGTAATAATCGAATGATTCAGTTAGTATCATTCATAATCGCGCATCGCTAATTGAAAGATACTATAGAATTTCGAAAAACTATAAAAAAGTTTTAATAGCGCGACATCTATAATCGTAAATTGATTTTAAGCAGTCTAAACGTTGCTGCTGCTAAGATTAGCATAGGTTGGGAGAAACGTACGCTAGATGTCGCCAGTAAAACGTACTAAACTTTGAAAGGTTCCGCTACTTGTTAATCAAGAAAACTGCTTGCTTGTGCTTTTCCTTTATTATGATAATTTTGGTTCCGTAAGATGGCGTAACAAGGCAGTTTGTAATAAGATAAATTAATGAAAAGACAACAAAATTAATTTAACGTTTTTGATCGACTTCAAAAAAAAGGGAGGAGGTTGTAAATTCGTCGGGTGCTTCTTTATATAGGCAAAAATATTTGATGGTCTGCTTAATGCACAGTTGGTCAAATACACAAACCTACACGACAACCACGCGAACAAAGTCGTCGGCGGTCTGCTAGTATTTTATAATTTCTTAGTATCTTTGCATATTCTTGTTTATCAGGAGATTAATTATCCCTTTACGTTTAAGAAAAGCGTAGTTGATACTAGTAACATGCATTTGTGCTTGCTTGCTTGCATGCTTTCATGAATTGTCCGCTTTGTCTGCCCTATGTAGGAACTACCACAGCTACAGTCTTTTTTGTAGACGCCTGGTGTTTGTACTAGACCAGTAAAAAGATACAGTCATCAATCTTTCACACGTGAGTTTAGATGATACTACTATTACCATCTTGGCCAAGGGTTTAAATTTTCTCCAACGCCAAAGCGAATACCATATGAAGCTGTGATCAGCAGCGTTGAGGAAACGATTATTCGTAAGATACCGCCTGGCGATGCCGATACCCTAAGACAGGACGCCGAGGTCATTTTGCAAAAGTCAAAGCTTCCGGCTGGGAATATCACTATGGAAGAGCGTCAAGCACTAAAAAATATTCGTGAGAATGATGACATTTTAGTGCTTAAGGCCGATAAGGGAAACGCCACTGTAGTGATGGACACAATTGATTACAAACATAAAATACAGGATTTGCTGCGTGATGAAAAACTGTACAAACCAGTGAATTACAACCCTACGGCCAGAGTAACGCGTAAGATACGAGCTCTGATATATGACAACCAGGACCTATTTACCGAAGACGAGTACGAGACACTTTACAGGCCGAAGTCACATCAACCGCCTAAATTAAATGGCCTACCCAAAATACACAAATCCAACGTGCCATTGCGGCCAATCGTATGTCAAATTGCATCTCCGACTTACGACCTTGCAAAACACGTTGCGTCAGTATTGCAGCCACTTTCGGGTAAAACACCGTCTTTTGTAAAGAATTCACGCCATTTCGTCCAAATTATAAAATACCTTATATTGGAACCGGAAGACATTATGGTGAGCTTTGATGTGGAATCTCTGTTCACCAATGTTCCAAATAAAGGAATGTTTGGACGTAGTCCGGGAGAAACTGAGGGACAATGAAATGCCGCGAAATTACATTGATCTACTGGAGCACTGTGTGGACGATGGATGGATGGATATGTGGAGATATGTAGATGACATCTTTAGTGTCGTTAAAGGTAGCAAGCAGGAAGTGGATCAATGGATTAAACATCTCAACTCCATTCACCCACATATGAGGTTCACATACGGGATGGAGGCGGACAGGTCGTTGTCTTTTCTAGACGTTAAGATGACCGTGAGATCCAACGGGTCCGTGTCGCACTGTGTGTACCGAAAACCCACGCACATGGACAGATATCTACACGCTGCCTCACATCACCACCCTCGACACTTACAATCCGTTGTGACGTCACTCAAGAACAGAGCTTTTGACCTCTGTGACCCTGAGCATTTGGAGCGGGAGTTGGATTATGTTCAGGAGGCACTTAAGAAAAACGGATATCAAGTGAATCGACGACGAAAACTGATCAAACGCAACAAGCATCCCGAGGTTAGCAGGCAACCGGCCTACATGTCTTATGTCATAGGAGTCACAGACAAGATCGGCTATATATCACGTGGGTACTCCATACCGACCATATACACTCCAGGCATAAAGGTTAACAACATCGTGGGCACTCCGAAAGATGTCTTGCCACTGCAAACATCAGGCGTCTACAAAATAGATTGCAGCTGTGGTAGTTCCTACATAGGCCAGACAAAGCGGACAATTCATGAAAGGGTCAAAGAACATATCGCAGCTGTCAAAAACCGCCAGTCTAATAATTCAGCGATTGCAGAACATCTACTTGAAAGAGGCGCAAATCACTGAACTGAATTTCATCGAACGCAAGTCCTCTCCACAGATCGCCACATTTATTCAAGAGTAGTGCGTGAAGCGATTGAAATCAAAAAGCATCCTAATAATTTCAATTGGGAAGACGGTCACAAAACTATCTACAGCGTGGAATCCAGTATTTGCAAAAACGCAACTACGTTTTACTTCACAATCGACTAACCACCAGAATAAGGCCTGTGTACGTACCTAATAGGGACACCGTTACTGTTGTGTGTGACGGTAACTGGATAAAAAATGTGACGGTGGACGAAGACTCAGCCGCGCATACGGAGGCAGCACATTGCGACACCAGTCCGCCCGTGACCACGACCGGTGCATCTCGGTCGAAATGCGGGTATAAAAAGGTATACGTAGTATGCCTATAATATGTAGTTAGCGTTAATCCCGTCTAAATGTACATTTAGTATTGTACGGTAGATTATATTAAAGTGAAGTCTCACAATCACAACACGTGTTGTTGCGAAAAGAACACTGGAGTAACTCCTAAAAATATTAATGAAACTTGGTCACCATTTGACTGTACAGACATTGTGACAGTGACAGTGACATTCGATAAATCTAAGCTATATATAATATAAAAATAAATAGCTGTGCGTTTGTCTCGCTAAAACGCGAGAATGGCTCGCGAAATGGAAGCTCAAGGAAGCTATACTGGGTGAAAAACATATAAAATAAGTAACGGAAAATAGTAAAAACGACAATTTAATTTTCAATACAAAATGTTCCTAGCTGTGACACATTTGAAGTCTTTTGTCTTTTTAAAAATAAAAAATTGACAATTGGTCCTCAAATATTTATAGGTGCGTTCAGAAATTTGTCGGATCTCTTTGGTCTACTTTGTTGGAATACAAAACAGTTCTGTTTCAGAAATAAAAAATTTAAAAGTGTCACTTGGTTGTCGAAAAAAGAAAATAAATAACTAAATTTCAAGATGGTGTCAGAATAATAACCAAAGCAGATGGTTATTAAAATCTATCATCGTTTGTCAGTGCGCGAGGTCACTTATAGATTGTAAAATATTTATAGGTGCGTTCAGAAATTTGTCTGTTTCATAGCTGTTCATAAGTAGTTTGAGGTCCGATCTCTTTGGTCTGTTTTGTTGGAATACAAAACAGTTCTGTTTAAGAAATAAAAAAACATGTAAAAGTCACAGACATATAATAGAAGCAGACCAAACATTATTTCACAACTACATAGATGAGAATAAAACAATATTTCTACTTCTTTCTCTCCCACCACAAATTAATGAGACTATCTCGTTTCTTTTTAATGTCGCAACACTTCCACACACATAGACAAACTGGACCGTGACGCAAAACGCCATCTTGACAAGCTACAATTAAGCTACAAATGTCTTCCTAGACTTGTCAACAAAGGACGTACAGGAGATTGTTTTCGCTTATTTTTTGTGATCTAATAAAGTATAGGAGCCAAAAGTACTAAAATAAAATGGTGAAGTGTAGTGCGCCCCTGTGCGGCAACTCCTCATATAGAAAAACACCTGAAATTACGTTCCATTGGTAAGTTTTGTTGTGCCATCTAATCTCATAATTTTTTTTAGTCATTGTGTGCAATGATATTGATTGTGTGATTATTATTAATCTTTCGACATTGTAGAAGTAGTGAATAATTGTCATAAGTGCAAATCTCGTAAAATCTTAACGTAAAGTAGTTTCTGAAAGATTCTTGTGGTAACAATAATCAATTATATAGTAACTCTGATCTCGTTTGACGTTTCATATACTTGTACAATTTTACGGGGCCGTATTTAGGCTCCAGTTTTGTTTAATAGGTATGTTTTTGAAGATTGATTAGAATTAAGTATGCAATATATTTTTCATTAGGGATAAATTAAATATGAGTAAATTATTTTTATAATATTGTTAACTTAAACCCTATCCTACCCCTTGAACCCTATGGTAGTTGTAGGGATGTATTCTTGTATGAACATGTGCATAAAATAATAACTTTTTACATTTGTTTTTCAGAATTCATCTAAATCTTTACTAAAAGCTCCGGTAAGAAGCAATGCCAGTGGAGATCATGTTTTGAGGAATTTGCAAAATTTACAGCCGAGTACCTCAAGTGCTGTATTAACTACATTAAGTGAGTTAACGTAAGTATTATATTGTTGTACAGTATTCTAGGGTATAACATGAAGAAGATGGGTCTGAGCAGTCTCTCAACTCTGTTACTTTGAAATAAACAGAAAATGATAAATTTATTTGTTTTCAGAAACCTTCATCATTACTTCCTGAACAGACTCAGTAAAAAGTATCCCGGATATGTTGTTTTTAATTACTTATTTAATTTTTTTTATTTTACCTAACGGTTATACTACGAGTATTTCATGCATTTTATTAAGAGATCTATTACATCTCAAAGGTGATTTTTGCGTAAAATGCGCATTTTTGCATTTTGTAGTAACTTTTTAGTTGTATTTATCGTTATTATCGAAATAGGATAATAAAATCAAGCTTAATATTACAAATCTCCACTCTGCGAGAATAAGCTGAGTTCGGACGGCCGGCGCATCGTATTTTGTAGTAATTTTGCAGTTATATTAATCGTTTTTATCGAAATAGGATAATAAATTCATTATACAATCTTTATTTCTCAAGAAGTAACAATTATTCTGGTATAAATTTTGCTCAATAATATCGTAGATAGGAGAAATTCACAGTTAACTTAAAGCGATTTTCGAAGTTTTTTGGTTTAGAATAAGATTTTTTTCTATATAAAATCAATGATATCTAAAAGTTTCGAGACCGATACGCACTATACGACTATATAATAGATAACATTCTAATTTTTTTTTCATTTCTTTAGAACAGTAGTTCAATCTAGGAGCTCAAAAAAGTGCCATCGCGCATTTTATGAAAACCTTCATCAATTTTGGGTTTCATAAAAAAGTTAAGCAAAACTTACATAAAGCGAGGCCTCTACGAACTATGCCAATAGCTATTCTACATTATTTAATAAGTCAAAACTGGTGATGTATTTTTTTTCTTGGATCAAGAGCGCCAAAATTGGCCATTTTACGCAAAAATCACAGTCGAGATGTAATAGGCCTATTAAGTTAATGAGGTGGCGTCGCAGCCAGATACAGATACAGACATAGCCTGCCTGGCACTCAATGTTAGGAATGCATTCTACTGGTAAATTTTTTTAAAATTTAATGAGTATCTTCAAATGTCTATAAAATATAAAATTGTCCTCTTTACGTAGGTATAACATTATTATACTTGAGGTCCCTTGCGTGCCTGAGTTCAGCCCCTTTTATTGTAAATGTGTGCATGAAATTTGTCTGTAGGCGTAATGGGCACGCTTTTTTGTTGTAATGTTTGGTCTGTTTCTATTATAATGTCTGTGGTAAAAGTGGACTTCTAGGCGGGAAAGTGAAGCGCCATGTCTGCAGTTTTATTTTATTTTCTTTAATTTGTGTTTCGTCGAATATTAATGTGTAATAATGGCGGATTAATAACTGTTAAGTGTTCGTGATCGTACATGGGTTTTGGCAAATAAAACAAAACCGTGCAACATCACTTTTCAGATTCTCTCAAGAAGTCCGTGTGGGATCCCAATTAAGTCCCACAGCTTTATTGAGTCTCAAGGGGATTGGGAGAATATCATTTACCATTAATCGTTATTTTATATTATCACTCATTATCATCTACTTACTTTAAGCAATTTTTTATTAACTTGACACTGGCTAAATGTGCTGACCAAATTTTTTTGTCCTTATTTAGTTTTGACCATATTTTTTACAAATATAATGATACGAAGTTCACCAAGTAATCTAGTTATATTTATAAAAATAAATAGCTACGCGTTTCTTTCGCTAAAACTCGAGAATGGCTGAACCTATTTGGCTAATTTAGATTTTGAAATATTTGTGGAAGCTCAGGGAAGCTATAAACGGTGAGAAACATAAATAATAAGTAACGGAAAATAGTAAAACAACAATTTAATTTTCCAATACAAAATGTTCCTAGCTGTGAAACATTTGTTATCTTAAGTCTTTTTAAAAATGAAAAATTGACACTTAGTTGTCAAATATTTATGAGGTTCGAGAGTATAACCCGTGTTCTTTTAGCAACAACACGTGTTGTGAGACTCTATTTTATTTCTATCTACCGTACAATACTAAATGTACTTTAAAAATATATACTACTTGAAATTGGCTTAATGCTAAACGCGAAGGCATTAATTAAGGGGGTCCTGCACGAAATTTCGAAAATTTACGTATTTTAAGTTACCTGTACTATGCGCTGAATTAGTAAATACATTTAGGATAAAATGTTTACTAGAAAAAAATCAACCAGTCTCAGGAAGCTTGAATGGGATTCGAACCCATGACCTTTGGATTGCCGGTCCACTGCTCTAACCGCTGAGCTACCGAGACCCCAGAAGACTCGTTAAATTTTTTCTAGTAGTTTGTGATTTACGCTGTAAGCCAGCGGCGTCATGGATTCGAATGCGCGCGCGGCGCGGCACCCCCTTATGTTATAATTATAATATTATGTGCCTATTGGAAAACACAGCATCGCATTATGAAGAAGCAGTGTGTTACTTACCTTGTAAGTTTACTTACTACAGTGTGGATATATCCATTTGCCTTGTCATAGATCGCTCTTACAATCTAGGTGTAGTCTATGGTCTGTCACCGCAAGGCGGGAACCGGCCTGTCAGTGTCATTGCGTGTGTTTTTCGCTACCGCGATACAGTTGAAAAGTTGTAAAAGTGTTTTGTAACTTTTTTTCTATGTGTGTTGTGAATTTAAACCGATGAATAGTAACACAGAAACCGCCGCGAACGTTGTGGATAGTAATCCTAACGTTCCGGCTCCAAATGAAGCCGCCTCGAACTCTGACTCGTCTGCTTCATCCTCATCACGATCGGAAAGTGGCAGGCCTCCTTTTAAAAGGAAGGCGCCTAAGGATGATCCGCGCATTGAGGCTCTTATAAATCAGGTAGGATTTTTGTCTAATCTATATATGCAAAGCCTCGGCACGCTGGCGCCGGCACCGCAATATAATAATACAACAATTGTCGATGGCTCGACATCAAACGAGTCCTTTTTAACTGTTCCTAAGCAAGTGAATTCTTCGATACTAGATTTAGGACAGATGTCAACTAATATAGACCAAACTAAACTTGTGAAGTCTGCCCTTCCGGAGAGGATAGACAAGATAAAAACACTCCAACATTTTGGTCTTCCTACATGGCAAAATGTTAGATATTCTAAGACTTTGCAGTCTTTCGTAGCCACACCTGGATTTACTGATTTAAAAGTGAATGATGAATTGTGTCAACTAAGCAAATCAAAAGATTATTTAGCGGGCACTGAAAATATTATGGCAGCCTTATCAAATGCTATGTTTGAGAGCACAGATTTATTACGTGCTGGCTTACAGTCAGTAGTGGACTGGGCTTTAATTCTCCAGAGGAATTGAAAGCACCAGCACTTGTAGAAATAATTAGTGCTGCCGTTGGAACAGGATCACCATTTTATAGGAATTCTGAAAATATTTTACAGGTGTTATGTGGTAAAAGATCTAAATCCATTGAGACCAGAAGAGAAAGGATCATTAAAGAAATACCTAATAAGTGTATTCAGTTGGCTCTTAGGAATATTCCCCCCTCAGAAACATCTCTATTTGACCAGTCTCGACTTAATGCATTAATTCAGAACTTTGGTGGTCCTCAACAATGGGTTTATTCTCTAGGGATTAAGGAACTTAGAAACCCGAGTACCTCTCTTAAAAGAAAAGGACCAGATCCTTCTTCGGGCCCTTCCACTAGCTCGGCCCCCAAAAAATCTAAAACTGAATTTCCTCGAAGGAACTTTGCTTATCAAAACAATAATTATAAGACCAGGGGAAAAGGTAAAGGAGTAGGTAAAAAGTCTTCCTTTCGCTCCACTGACCAGCAGTACAAGCAATGACTTCAAGCGGGGCTTCAAGGGAGGACAATTGAGGAATTTCAGAGAGAAATGGGAGGAGCTCGGAGCAACTCCCTTTATACTAAAGGCAATATCCGGGTCTCGAATACCTTTTGCTCAAAAACCTCCCTTGGTGTACCCCTCACCAATAGTAGTTCGGAACTACAGTACAAAGCGATCAGTACTAATGACCTCACAAGTCGAGGAATTAATAAAGCTCGGAGTATTGGAAAGGCCAACTTCTTTGACACCCGGTTTCTTCTCCCGAATGTTTTTAGTAAAAAAGAGCGATGGTGGAGTCAGACCTATCTTCGATCTTCGGGAGTTGAACAAATTTGTGATAACAAAACATTTTCGTCTCATAAGCCATGCCACAGTCCCAGAGTTTCTCCAACCAGGCGACTGGTTGATAAAAATCGATATTTCTCAGGCTTATTTCCATTTACCTATAGCAGTGTCCCACAGACCTTTTCTGAGACTGTTTGACGAACAAAAAATGTATCAAATGACCTCACTTCCATTGGGCCTATCATCGGCTCCGAAACTTTTTTCTGCAGTAACTTGCTGGGTCGCGGAGACCATGCGCAAGAGAGGGATGCGAGTCCTGGTTTATCTCGACGATTTTCTCCTGGTGAACCAGAACCCTTCCAGGTTGGCAGCACAGGCCTCGGAGGCTGTGACAATCTTAGAGTCCCTCGGATGGCAGGTCAATCACAAAAAATCAATATTGACTCCAACAAGGTCCTTGGAATTTCTAGGCATCAGTTGGAACACAGAAGGAAATGTCATGTGCTTACCACCCAGAAAGCAGATGACAATTTTTGTTGCCCTAAAAAAGATATTAGCAACAAAAGTTTGCAATCTTCGGCAACTGCAGTGCCTACTGGGTCAACTAAATTTTGCATGTTTTGTGATACCGCGAGGGCGACTTCATTGTCGCTACTTGCAGATAACTCTGAAACAATTTCCTCGGAATCAGGCAAGGGCAAAAATATCTATCCCTCGGAAGGCAATGAGAGATTTGGAATGGTGGCGCGGAGTCCTTTCCTCGACAATGCCGATTCACCCGATGAGAATATCTCACTTTCTAACCACAGACGCCTCGGACGTGGGGTGGGGTGCCGTACTAGACAAAAGGACATTGTCCGGGTCATGGGCTACTCATCAGAAACCTTGGCATTGCAACAAAAAAGAGATGTTTGCTGTGGTGTCTGTCATAAGGAATTGTGCAGAGAGCCTCAGGGACTCTCATATACTTTTACAGACAGACAACAAAACCGTCATGGCATATATCCGCAAAGAGGGAGGCACTCGCTCCATAGACCTGCTACTTCTGACCTTTCACCTTCTCAAGTTGCTAGACAAGTGGAACATCATACTTTCAGCCCAGTATCTTCCAGGCAGATACAACGCCATAGCAGACCGACTGTCTCGGAGACGTCCAGTACCAGAGTGGCACTTACTGCCACAAGCAACCGCAAAGGCCTTCAAAAATTGGGGCAAACCCGACATAGACCTTTTTGCGTCAAGAAGGTCCGCTGTAGTGCGAAACTATGTAACAATAGATTCACGAGACAATTCCGCAGAATTCGTAGACGCCTTTTCAAGAAATTGGAATTATCAGAGGGGATGGATTTTTACTCCTCCAAATCTAATTCCAAGAGTGCTCTCGCATCTAAACAGAGCCAAGGGAACTTACTTGTTAGTAACACCAGATTGGGAACAACCGTTTTGGAGAGCGGATCTTCAGGCGCGAACACTAGACAATCCAATGACTGTCAAAAACTTACCGAACGTATTAGTGGACCTAACAACGGGTCGTCCGCCTCCACAAGTAGACCGGTTAACTCTGAAGATCTGGAAAATTGGGGGTGGGGAGACAAATTAGCTATGTGGTCCCAAGCCGAAAAAGATCTCCTAAAACGAAGTTGGCGCCAATCTACATTAGGCACTTATCAACCAGCTTTAAATAGATAGAAAACATGGTGCGAAGCTAAAGAAGTTAATCCCAAGTCACCCAAACCTGAAGAGGTAGCACAATTCCTTGCTGACACTTTTTTGAAAGAGGGTTATGCATATAGCACCATGCTAGTCCAGAAATCAGCAGTTGCAACTTTTTGTGGACAGAATAATGAAATCTCCTCTAATTTTATGGTGAAACAGGTTTTAAAGGCCATCCACAACTCTAAACCGCCAACCTTTAAATCACCTGTTTGGGATGTAAGACAGGTCATAGACTGGCTTAAGCAAGAACCCAAGAAAATTTCATTATTTGAAACTGCTAGAAGAACAGCAACAATCTTACTCCTCACATCTGGTCGTAGATTACACGACTTGACCTTGTTAAGGATATCCAAACCACATTTCAGTGACAATGAGCAAGAGATTATTTTGTGGCCAGTATTTGGAGCAAAAACAGATAATGGATCTAGACGCCAGTCTGGTTGGAAGCTTCTCCCTAATGAGGTTATTAATTTATGCCCAGTTAGGTGGATTAGACTACTTATCAAAGCAACCGAGAGCAGACGGACTGAAGAGGTTGGGAATCACTTGTTTGTCTCAATCAGAGGCCGTCCTAAACCAGCTTCTAGAACTCTGATAGGAGGATGGGTCCGCTCGGTATTAAAAGATGCTGGAATAGATGCTTCGCCAGGTTCATGTCGCTCAGCAGTAGCATCCTTAGCCTGGCTTGAGAATAGACCAGTAGAGAAAATTTTAGAACGAGGTAACTGGACAGCAGTTCAGACAATGAGGAAGTATTATTGCCGAGAGATTAATAATACACAGGAACGCGATAATGAGAACAATTTTTTGATAATTTTCAGTCCATTTAATTAGTATTTAAGATAATGTGATTTAATCTTGATCTCAGATACACATATAATTATTAAGGCAAATGAATAAGCATTTGTTTTGTTTGAAGAAGTGTTACTCTTATGCTATATTTTGTTTTTCTTTGATTAGTAATACTTATTTAATACTTTTGTTTATTTAAGATAAACAGGATTTGACGTCAGATTATTAAATTGATTGATTAAATTAAAATAATTAAAATCGAAGTTTTTATTTTACCAGTACATAGACTTAATCCATAACAATCTTTACAACCATTCCATTAAATTATTATGCTTTCAACATTGCGTGTATTTGTTATAGTCACCAGCAGATATCAAACACATCTTCATAATGCGATGCTGTGTTTTCCAATAGGCACATAATATAAACGTTTTACATAACAATAAAACGGTTATTATGAGCCGAAAGAAAACACAGCATCGCAGGAAGGCTCTTCCTGGTGAAGACTTCAATGACACTGACAGGCCGGTTCCCGCCTTGCGGTGACAGACCATAGACTACATCTAGATTGTAAGAGCGATCTATGACAAGGCAAATGGATATATCCACACTGTAGTAAGTAAACTTACAAGGTAAGTAACACACTGCTTCTTCATAATGCGATGCTGTGTTTTCTTTCGGCTCATAATAACCGTTTTATTGTTATGTAAAACGTTTATAATAAATAAGGTCCGATCTCTTTGATCTGTTTTGTTGGAATACAAAACAGTTCTGTTTCAGAAATAAAAAAAAGTCTAAAAGTGACAGTTTGTTGTCAAAAACAGAAAATAAATAAATAAATTTCAAGATGATTAAAATCTATCATCAGTTTGTCAGTGCGCGAGAACTTTATATTGTCACTTGGTTGTCAAATATTTATAGGTACGTTCAGAAATTTGTCTGTTTCATAGCTGTAGTATGAGGCCGGATCTCTTTGGTCTGTTTTATTGGAATACAAAACAGTTCTGTTTCAGAAATAAAAAAAGTGTAAAAGTGGACTACTAGGAAGTAAAGTGAAGCGTCATGTCTGCAGTTTTGTTTTATTTTCTTTAATTTTTGTTTTGTCGAATATTAATGTGTAATAATGGCGGATTAATAACTGTTAAGTGTTCGTGAACGTGCATGGGTTTTGGCAAATAAACGAAACCGTGCAACATCACTTTTCAGATTCTCTGAAGAAGTCCGTGCGAGGTCTCAATTAAGTCCCACAGCTTTATTGAGTCTCAAGGGGTCTGGGGGAATATCATTTACCATTAATCGTTATCTTATATTATCACTCATTATCATCTACCTTAAGCAATTACTTATTAACTTGACACTGGCTGACCGAAAAAATTTGTGCTTACTTATTAAGGTTTTAACCATATTTTTCACAAATATAATGTAGGTGATGCGAAGTTCACCGGGTCATCTAAATAATAATAAAATTACTATTTAAATCATAGATGTAAACAATAGAGGAAGATACGGCATGCCCTTATTCTTCGATCAACAATACCATTTATATAACGCGTCACGTACAAAATCAAAGCTAAATTCTGTCCACGTGAATATATACTTATACAGCTAGATTTCTTTACTAACGAAATGATACAAAAGTTATAAAACATTTTTAAGTTCAACCTAATAAACAACCAGTAATAAAGTCACAAATGCATCCACGCATCCACTGTTCTGTTTCACAAAATTTGTGCCAACATTTAATGTTGGCGCGTCTATTGGTCAACGTTGGCCAAACATTTGTAGTGTGGGTTAAAATCGGTAATTGTGTTCATAATTTAATATTAAGGTAAACGCTGGTAATGATGAGATGATGATGGACAGTGCCCCAACACTCGTCAGTTTCTAAAAAAGGTCTGTTAATATTTTTCTACCAACATAATAAACGTATTTATGGCAACATGGGTATATATAGCATCTAATGCACAATTAAAATGGCAACACTTAGTTATAAACTGCAATGGCGTACGACAAAAAAATGTTGAAAAGTTGAGGACACCTTAATTAGTAAGTAAATAATCTAAATTCAGCTCAGCAGCTAAAAGTGTAACCCGGTTGGTCGGACTGACTTCACTTTTTATAAGGAGTTATTAGCTGTTTTTTGTCGTAATTTAGCTTTTGTCGTAGTTAGCGATGTCAACCGAATACAATTTCTGGCACTTGTTTAGAGCGATTACTTTCTGAAAAAATCCGGAATTTTTAGGTTTGAGTTTTTAAAGAAACTGATAAATTTTAAAAAATCTAAATATTTGTCATTTTTATTGAATTAGTCAGAGGGTTACCTTGGTAAAACTTGATGGGAAGGCAACCCCATCCCGTCATTGCAAAATAATTGCAGTTTATATTGCGGTCTTTATCTAATCGAAGCGATGGTATTGTTTTTGCGACTTGCGTAAGTGAGACAGATACATTCGAGAGCAATGAATCCGGGTCACTTATCTTATCTTATCTTAGTGGGGTCTGCAGAGGTCTCCCTCTCGCAGCAGCACGTCGACCCATTGGCATCTTTTGTCCTAAGTAAATCTTTTAAACACGGAAAGACGACAACCTCATCCGGGAATCGAACCACGCACTTTCCGCATTCCGGGCGGCTGCCTTAACCACTTGGCTACCGAAGTCGTTTTCACCCGTCGAAATTTGTCAGTGCTTGATGCTCAGTCATCAAGCTTGGCAATGTCTCTGAGGGCAAAGAGCCTAAAATCTTCTGGTATCGGGTCACGCAGTGAGTGTTGCATGGACTCTTTTCTCTCCACATGCACTGCACAAGCTGTCTGTTGCTAGTTGCATTCCATGGAGCATTTGTTTTGTGGCATAGTGCCCGGTCAGGGCTGCGATGAGTGTTCGTGCCTGCCTTTTACTACCTCCGCATATGATTTCTCTCCGTCCTATGGCGTTTCTACCTATGAAGGATTTTGAGTGTTCCATACCGGGTAGCTTTTCCCATTCGGTTTTATGCCTGTTTTTGATATGGTCCTTAAAGGCCTAGTTGATAGTGCTCGGTGCCAGTGCAACAAACGGCTCAAGACCAACAAATAGGGTATCTGAGCCCTCCCTGGCAAGGGCATCGGCCGTCTCATTGCCATAGATTCCCATGTGGCCTGGTACCCAGATCAATCTCAGCCTGTTGTGTCCACCTAGCTTGTTTAAAGCTTTTGTGGTTTTAAGTACAAGGTTAGAGTCGATTCGAGGCGATGTAAGTGACTTGAGCGCGCCTTGGCTGTCACTCAGGATGAATAGCTGATTCTCTTCTAGGTACCTCAAGAGCTGGCAGTTTGTAATGGACTCCATTACTTTGGAGAACAAAGAAGTGATGGCTGTTTGCCTGTAGTTGGACGGATCTGAGCGATCGCCTGTTTTGGGAATCGGGTGGACAAGGGCTGTCTTCCAAGAACTTAGGACCACGCCAGTAGTGTAAGAGAGCCGGAAAAGCCGCTTTAGAACCGGTGCCTACCTATCTATTCTACCTATTCTACATATTCTATCTAAGAATGATGACTTCGCCTTCGCAATGTCCCTTTAAAGGACCTGACGGCATAGTTGTACCTCTTTCTTAGCACGCTGGTGTTTGGATCCTGAGATGACACTGCACTAGCCCAGGCTTAGTAATCGTTTTTGGCGAGACGCCATTTTGCAGCAGCGACCAAACTATGGTTGGGACCTGCCGCCAATGGGAACCACAGAGTTTAGAATGAAAAGTTCCATTCCCTGCAGTATCACATCAACGACAAAGTTGGCGGCGACATCAGGATTATCCAGCGAGAAGCGAACTCGTCACTACAGGTAGGACGTAAAAAAACTTCGCATCCTATCCCAGTCCGCTGACCTATAATGCCAGACCATGCCATACAAAGAGGCACAGTGCTACGAATCAGACAATCGTCTGATGAGCCTAGTGGTGCATCAACAGAAACTTGATAGCCGTCTGGGTGTTAGGTTAGCAGAAGTTCCAATAAGGAAGGTGCATGGCCCTCCACATCTGGAATCCGTGTAGGCTCGGTTACCGATTGGGACAGACTGTAGGCCAAAGCGAAATCATGAACGGCTCTACCCGCGTGGTCAGTTGTGCGGGAACCAAGCCATTCGACGTGGTGGGCATTGAAGTCTCCCAATACCACAATTTTAGCCGAGGGATCCGTTGGAGAAGGGAGTCTGTCGCCGTTTGGACGGTCTCGATGAGTTGGTCAGTTAAGAGGATGGCGTCCGCAGTCAACGTGTAGCCATAAGATGGAGAGGTCCCTATCTTCAAGATTGACAAGGCGACGGACGCACAAATCCTCCCTCACGTAGGCACAAACACCGGCTCGAGGAACAAATGCATGTTCCAAATTGTATCCCGCGTAGCGCAAGTAGAAGATGTCAGTAGGGGGGGATATCTGCGTCTTGGTGAGGATGAGTAAGGCCGGCTTCTCCGTCTCGAGGTGATAATGGACGGCGCTCAAGTTAGAGTAGATTCCCCTGATGTTGCAGAAGTCCACGTGAAGCGTAGAAGGGGGTGCCAATTGTCTTGCCTTTCTCCTGCCTGCAGTATGCCTTGACACGAGCGGACTTTTGCCCTCTCCAGAATACGTAGGGCAGCCTGAGCGAAAACGCTCAGGGGGGATTCTCCGGCACTGGATGTGTCGGTATCCCCTTGGGGTAAATCTAAATTCGCTGCCATATTAATTGTGGGGGGGGGGGGGGGGCTTTCTTACCCAGTTCAAGACGCAATGGATCGGTTGGATCAGATCAATATTTACAGTAAAATGTAAATTGTTAAGTTGGGAAGCGTGGTGCATGTATTCTCAACAACTCAACAAGCGCCCTACGTTTTTCAATTAAGCACATAACATTGAGGAGCTCGATGGCGCAGCGGCTAGCGCGTTCGGCTTGCGATCTTGCTCGCTAAGCAACTTTCGCAATGCCGGGTCGCTGGATGGGTGACCAAATTTAAAAACATCTCGAGCTCCTCCGTGCTTCGGAAGGCACGTTAAGCCGTTGGTCCCGGTTGTTGTCGTAAGATGGCAGCCGTTAAAACCCACCAACCCGCACTGGGCCAGCGTAGTGGGTTATGGCCCAATATCCCCACGTGCTATTGTTCACGTGGGAGGCCTGTGCCCAGCAGTGGGACGTTTATAGGCTGATGATGATGACATAACATTATTTTCTATTAACCATTCAAGGATCATTAGACCGCCGGCGATCACAAAACAATAGGTTTTCAATTGCAACGTGAAACCAGATTTCATGTTGCTTGAGGGATTAATTAGAGTTTTTTAAACTAAATTAGTTCAAACTATTAAGTATTTTAGGAAGAGAAACATCGTAAAAAATACTTATTAAAAAGAAAAAAAATATGAACTTTAAGTTCAACGCCAAAGAGTTTAAATTGGTAATGAAAATTTACGAGTTTTAGGTCATGTTGATGATTATTGGGACAAATCTGTCGACTAGTGGTACATATAGCAAATTTTTAAATTGATTAAATATCTAATTTTTTGCTGTGTTTCACCGACAATAATGCAATATTTTCTAAAAATACGAATAAATTGTTTACCTTGCCATTTTCATGTTTACCTTGTGGGAAAGCTGCAAAGTCAACTTTTTTCAGAATCTGACGTGTAATGGGCCGCTTACCTTATTTGATTTTAATTGAGTTTGTAGCCGTGTGGTATACCGGCTCGCTAAAATAACTTTATGTTACTTAACCCCTCAAACCCCAAGCGGTCGCATGAGACCGCACCTACAAAAACACACTTGACTTTGTACCTTGTTTTCATAGACTTACAGACTACTTTAGTATGAACAAGTTTGGTTATTTCGGTTCTGTGGTTCATCTTATGTATTGTTATTGCAAAATATCGTATAGTCTATGCTCGATTCTGTCAAATTTGACGTTGACAGTTAAATTATTTTTGTCGTAAAAGGCTACTAACGGACTAAATACATCCAACAGCATAAAGCGGCGATGGGCTCACCATCTTCACGCTGAGCATGTGCTGTTGTAATTTGGTGAAATATGGACTATTTCAGTGGACTACTTCTGCGATCTGCCTAGTCTCTGACTGACCCTTTGGGATAATTAGTCGTGAATCCATTTATGTATGTACCTGTATACGGAAAAATCGGAACACTCACTTGAAGAATACAACCCGCACGATCCCTGATATATGAATCTCACAAGCGGCCGCTCGCGGTTTGACCCGCGTGGCTCCCGTTCCCGTGGGAATATCGAGATAAAAAGTATCCTATGTGTTAATCCAGGTTATAAACTATCTGTATGCCGAATTTCATCGAAATCCATTCAGTAGTTTTTCCGTGAAAGAGTAACAAACATCTATCCATACGTCCCCGTAGAAATATCGGGATAAAAGTATCCTATGTGTTAATCCAGGTTATAAACTATCTGAATGCCGAATTTCATCCAAATTCATTCAGTAGTTTTTACGTGAAAAAGTAACAAATATCCATATATACTTACAAACTTTCGCGTTTATAATATTAGTAGGATAAGCACAGCGTGGGCGTCTTTCCACGCCTGGGCGAACGGGAAGCTGAAACGATTAATCACAGGTTCACTCGTGTCTCTCTGAAAATATGGTCGAATGTTGCACTGCGCTTTACGAAATAATTGCAGCCGACCGCGAACATTATGATATTAGTGCGACAAGTTGAAAACTACAGTCGAGGTGATATTGCTAGCCCGAGCCGAGGCGGCGAGGGCTACAAAAAAGTAGAGGCTTAAATATTATGATCAAAGCGCACGTATGTCATACGACGTTTTATAACTGAATTAGCGAGGAAAACACATTTTCTGAAAATGACTGCGTGTTTTTGTTGCTTTTCTAGTGTATAATTTTTGGTAAGCCAACATGTATTTTTCTTTGGACTTAGATGGTAATAGGCTGTCAATTACATTTTGTGCTTCGCTTATTATTTCCGGTGGTGTAAACTGTAAGTTTAGTTCTTCATTACTAAAACTAGACATATTTATTTTTAAACTTTTAAAGTAATTATTGAACAAGAAGCTGCTGTTTAAGTCGACAAAATATAGGTAAGTATGTGAAAGGTAGGAAGTCTTTTCATCCAAACCCTTTGGTGTCGTAAATGGCGACTAACGGACTAAAGACTGCACATACATCCTACAGCATACAACGGCGATGGGCTCATTAAAATAATACTACCAACCCCTTTTTTCCCTTTGTTGTCGTAAAAGGCGACTAACAGACAATAGACTGTACATACATCCAACTGCATAGAGCGGCGATGGGCTCATCAAAATAATACTACCAACCCCTCACTTCCCTTCGGTGTCGTAAAGGCGACTAACGGCCTAAAGACTGCACATTCATTCAACAGCATAGAACGGTGATGGGCTCTTCAAAATAATACTACCAACCCATTTCTTCCTTTCGGTGTCGTAACGGACTAAAGACTGCACATACATTCAACAGCATAGAACGGCGATGGGCTCTTCAAAATAGTAATAAGTACCAACCCCTCTCTTCTCTTGGGTGTCGTAAAAGCGACTAACGGGCTAAAGGCTCACCACCTAAGCACTTGTGCAGACTGTGCAGTTGTTTCTTGCTGAAGCGTGGACTGTGTGGGCGTGGTCTGTGTTATCCATAGATTCAAATTATGACTAATTTTACATTACCGCACTAGTGTGCTATTACTAATTTTACATTACCGCACTAGTCTGTATAAGCTACATTACGATGCTGAAATCGGTGTAATAAGAGCCACTTTACGAGCAAAAGTGTTATAAAATATATTGACGATATGGTTATGCACGGCGCACATTGCGAAACATTATTCAACTATAAAAGTAACATACGGAGCCGAGACGTGGACATTTAGGGTGCTACTTTTTCACAAACTGAAAGTCACCCAGGGAGCTATGGAAAGAGCTATGTTCGGTGTTACTCTAGGAACGAACCCAGAACGAAATTATTCGCCAGAGTACCGAATAAGTGACCGACATAGCTCAAATAATTAGTAAATTGAAGTGACAGTGAGCTGGTCATAGTAGGCGCAGGACCGACGACTGCAGGCTGGGGTAGACGTTTTTTTTATTTTTTATTTATTGGCAACGGGTAAGCGCTTGGCCTTCATCTCACTTGATAGTAAGTGACGATAAGGCCGAAGGTGGAAGCGCGATCCCCCGGAATCCTCAACCACTGAGAAACTGGCTATCAGCTCAAGCTGCCGGAACACAACAATGCTATAAACATCGTTGTTATGGCGACAGACCTAGATAAGATGGTGGTAGCTAGCCAGGCGGACTTAACAGCCCTACCACCAACCAAACCGAGCACACAAAGATGTACCCCCCGCTGGGAATCGAACCCGGGATCTTCGGGTCTGAAACCGGTAGCTTAGCCACTAGACCACAGAGGCGGTTAAAAAGAGGTGTTCTGGAGTGGAGGCCGCGACATGACAAACGTAGTGTAGGGTTCTTTCTGGCGGCGGTGGAGCCAAGACACGTAATAAGTGGGGTGGCTGGCAGCAGTTGGACCAGAAGAGTAGAAGATCGGGCTTAGTGGCTACTTACATACACACCTTAGATTAAAACAAAAAGGGAAGATACGGCATGCTCCTACTTGTAGTAATTAAAAATATAGTCCTACTCAACTACTTAAGCAAACACTCACACACGCACACCTATAAAGTGTAAATCGAGCGAGCGAGACAAAGCGGTAAGTTTCAACGTCAGCGCGAGGGAGTCAGCGAGTAGCGCGTTGACGTCTCGGTCGCTTCGCAACAGACGAGTGCGTACGACTGATTCCGACGCCACTGCGGAGTAGCGTCTTTCTCTTTTTCACACAGTAGAATATCCGCAATAGTGCGATGTAGCCTGGGGCCCAAGTCTGCTAATTTACAAATAGCATAATTGAATCGCAATTGGATCGCATTGTAATTGTTTGACACATTTGGTATTCTCTTACTCATTTAAGAATCAAACAATTACAATGCGATCCAATTGCGATTCAATTATGCCATTCGTAAATTAGCAGACTTGGGCCCCTGTTCGCTCGGCAAATTGTGACTGAAGTGAAATTGTGCCTATACCTAAGCCTAATTTTGGCGGCTCACTCACGAGACGCTAATGCCGTATCTTCCCGTTTTATTTTAATCTAAAATACACACATATAATCACGACATTTGATGACCTCCTTGGTCGAGTGGTTTGTACACCGGTTTTCATGGTGTCGCCATCTCTGAGGTCCCGGCTTCAATCCCCGTTTGGGTCAATTTAGAAATAATTGTTTTTCTAAATTGCCTCGGGTCTGAGTGTTTTCAATGTATAATAAGTATGTATTTAAGTATTTTAAAGTATGTTTATCCGTTGTCTAGTAACGATTTAACAAGTTTCTTCGAAGCTTCTCTTCGGCTAGATAATTGGTGTGAGTGTAGGGAACTTTACTTTACTATTATCCCCGAAGAGTTAGTCAGAGACTAGGCAATGAGAATAGCAAAGCAGTCCTCTGCCATAGTCAACTTTTCACCAAATAGCGACTGCACATGTGCTCAGCGTTGTCACGCTGTTGTTGCTGTTGTCACGTTGTTGTCAGTTGGATATACGTGCCGTCTAAGTCCGTTAGTCGCCTTTTACGACAACCAAGGGATGGTAGTATTCTGTGACCGCTATGCAATACGGTTACGCAGTTACACGGTTGCGCAGTTACACGGTTACGCAGTTACACGGATACGCAGTTACACGGTTACGCAGTTACACGGTTACGCAGTTACACGGTTACGCAGTTACACGACTGCATTAGGAGAGCCCTATGTCAGGCAGTGGACTGACACGGATTAATTATGACGATGAATTGAATTGAATGGACCAGTCATGTGCTGCTCGCATCCAGCGAGTCTCATCTACTGCGGGTAGTTGCAACAAATATTTATTAACAGATTTTTTATTTTATTCAATGCGTCACTATTAAGCATTCAACTTATTTCAAATAAGTCTGGATCGCCCGGGAGTCTTTGAATTAGGTGTGTCCCGCAGCGGCGCTCACAGCCGCGATCCGGTGCCCTAGTTTGGCTATAAAAGATTTAGCTCACGAGCCCCACACCCTTTAAAAATATAAATACATTTGACCTAATCCTCATTTGAAACTGAAATGAGTGACCTAGTATTTTGTATCATATTGCATCAAAAGATAAAAAAAAATTATGGCTCCATTTCGACTCTGGCGCCGCATTGTTAACTAACTTAACGAGTCTATCCTAATTGTGTTTACCATCAACAGACACGAACCACAGCTGGGCAGAGGTATTCCCACATGCTCAAAAGCACATAGGATAATTGGGCCCTAATAACCCACCGATCTGGCCCAAAGCAGGTTTGTGGTTTCAACGACTGCCATCTCACGACAACAACCGGGACCAAAAGACTTGACGTACTGTTATGGGGCGGGTCAGGAAATCTTTAAAGAAAAAGGAATTATAATTCAAACAAGTTATTTTTTTGTTTTAAAATAATGGACAGTCAGTTAGCCAGGTAGGTATTATGAAGCTATGCTGGCGGGACGCTACACCAACCGCACGTAATTTTTAATTAGTAATACATAATTTCACCCAATCCGTTTACTCGACGCCTCGGAACTTGGTGGGGGAAAAGTAATAAAACACTGTTTAGTGAATAACAGTTCGGGTCTATACTAGTGGCATAAACGCTTGTAGAATAGAATGATAAATCTGTGGGATTGACATGACGTTGGCTTATGATATATACATACATCACGTCCGCTTCCGGAAGGGGCAGACATACACCACAGCTTTCCATCTGCTACGATCTTTGCACAAGGTGTACCCCACGCACTAAAGCGCCATCTTTTTTTATTCATTTAGCCTGTATTGTGTCCCACTGTTGGGCAAAGGTCTCCACTCTACGTTTCCACCTCATCAGACCTCCCAGGCCTCACTACCACTACCTTATAATTATGTATTATTTTTGTATCAAATAAATTAGAGTTAGTATTCTAAGGCTACGGATCCTGACACACATCCTTTGCTTTTCTTACTTACTCTCTTATAGTAATATTAAATAACTCTTTTGCCCGCCTTCCAAGTGCTTCCATTGGGAACTAGGAAATTTCTATGAAGATTGCCGTTGCGAGTTGAACGGAGTACGTACGGAGCCCGCACCGCTCTTAGTGGAAGGCGGGCAGCTACGATCCAGACACATCCTTTGCTTTACCACTACTACTTACTCTCATAAAGTTCTTCATACATGCTCGCCGATTTAGGGTAGGTACTCTTGACCCTTGGGGTATTTTTTTTATTGTGACACGTCAAGTGACTACATCCTGCCCGATGGTAAGCATAGCCGATGCTGTCAGGTAATGGGGGTAGTACAAAACTATTAATATAATGTAGGTAGGCTTTACATATAATAAAACCCCTTCCGGGACTACCAGTCTTAGCTCGACCACTATCTTTGATTGCCGCCTCCGGCGTCCGTCTCGAACATGACATGGCGCAGTCGGTAGTCAACGTATAAAGTAAATCACACAATGGAGTCAGTATTGCAACCGCCGCGACCTTTTAATTTTGAAAACAATTTAACGAATATTAGATCGGGAAATTTGTGTACGGAGTGGGAAAAATGGAAAAATAGTTCAATGTGTACTACTTTTAACATTTTATTACACGTGATTGGAGAAAAATGTCGCGATGTATATGACCAATTTCATTTACCAAATTTGATACATTCTTCATACCAAAAAAGAATTTGGCGGTGGAACGACGAATTTTTTTAAGTGAGATCAACGAGATGGATAGTCAGTGGAACAATATGTATTTGAGTTAAATTTTTATTTAGCTATTTTAGCTATTTTTAGCTGCAAAATGTGAATTCAAGGACTTGAGAGACGATCTTGTGTGCAGCAGATTGATATGCGGAATAAAAGATGTCGCGTTGTCTGAGCGTTTATTACGGGAACCGGACATAAAATTATCTAAAGCTTTGGATATCTGCAGTTTGGCCGAGATGTCACATATGCAAGCATTAAACATCAAATCGGTTAATGATAATCAGCATGTTCACGAAATTAGTCGAGCTATGACAAAAGACGATGAAAATGACATACGTTTGATCAGAAACCGTTACACAAACGAGCGAGCGTCAAAAGCACGGCGAAGGTCACCCGCCCCACCTCAGGAGCAGCAGCGGGCGAGCGGCTCACACGAGTCACACACCGGCGACGAATCCATCGGGTCGGCGTGTTGTTTACAAAAACTCGAATGCATTTAGTTATCAGAGCAAGTTAAGAACAATATATGAAGAAACTGCGGTAAAGTTCACCGAAGATATGAATGTACGGCATACGGGCAAAGGTGTAACAGGTGTAATCGTGTAAACCATTTTGCAAGAATGTGCAGGGCTGGTAGCGTGTACGCAGTAAAGGGGGATTCCACCGATCAGGTAATTCATAATGTTATTTGTAATTCAAAGGAGGATTGGTTAGTTGAGTTATGTATAAATAACTCCCAAGTCAGTTTTAAACTGGATACTGGAGCTGATGTGAACGTATTACCGAAAAGTGTCTTACATAAAATCAATTTATCAGAACAACAGCTTACGAGTTCATCGGTGAAACTGCGGGGCTATTCACGTAATAGCATTCCAGTTATAGGAAAATGTTATTTAAAAACGTTATACAAAAATAATATATATTTTCTCAAGTTTGTTGTTGTTTATGTTTCATCACCACCCGTATTAGATCGACAATCCTGTGAAGAGTTGCAATTAATAAAAAGGATTATGACAGTTAGCACGAGTAATTGTAGTGAGGCCATTTTAGATGAATTTTCGGACGTCTTCACGGGCATGGGCTGCCTTCCCGGTGAGTACAAAATAAAATTGAGGGAGGATGCACAGCCAGTGATTCATGCACCTAGAAAGTTACCTATAGCCTTAAGAGATCAAGTAAAAAATAAATTATTAGAAATGGAGCGTGATGGTATAATTGCGAAAGTTGAGGGCCCAACGGATTGGGTAAATAGCATGTTAGTTGTTAAGAAACCCAATGGAGATTTGCGTATTTGTCTTGACCCCCTGGATCTGAACAAAGCTATTAAGCGAGAACATTTTAAATTACCCTCTTTTGAAGAAATAACGGCCAATCTTTCAGGTTCAAAGTATTTTAGCACTTTAAATGCTAAGCAAAGTTTTTGGCAAGTTAAGTTGCATTCTACGGATTTGTGTACGTTTAATTCAGTTTTTGCAAGATATAGATTTTTAAGAATGCCATACGGTATAACTTCAGCTTCAGAAGTTTTTCATAAACGGTTATTTGAACATTTTGACGATATAGAAGGTGTCGCTCTATTTGTAGACGATTTATTGATTCACGGCCCTAGTAAAAAAGTACATGATGAACGGTTGAGATTAGTATTAAAAAGGTGTAGACAAATAAACATAAAACTTAATAGGGATAAGTGTAAAATCGGCTTAACTGAAATAAAATATCTTGGTCATATGATTACAAAAAATGGCATTTATTCAGATGACTCGCATCTAATAGCTATAAAAAACATTCAAAAGCCTCAATGTGTCAAAGATATTGAACGGTTCCTCGGTATGGTAACATATGTTAGTACTTTTATACCAAACTTATCCGATAAAACATTTTTATTGCGTGAATTACTAAAAAAAGATGTAGAATGGCATTGGGATGAAAAACACGAACGATGTTTTAATGATATTAAACAGTTTTTAATTAGCCCGCCTATATTACAATATTATGACCTAAATAAACCTATTGTTATATCAATAGACGCCAGCAAAAATGGGCTGGGCGCATGCTTAATGCAAAATAATTTACCTGTTTGTTATGCATCAAAATCGCTTACAAAGACGGAACAATCTTACGCGCAAATCGAAAAAGAACTGTATGTGTGCGTATTCGCTTGCGAGAGATTCTATACCTATGTATACGGCCGATCGGACATAACAATAGAAACCGATCATAAACCGTTACTCAGTATTATAAACAAACCTTTAGCGAGCGCACCGGCGCGTTTACAACGCATGTTAATGAGATTGCAACCTTATTCTTTTAAACTTGCGAAGCCAGCCGCGAGATCATCTCGATGCGCAGGCGCAAGTGTGTGCGTTGACTGCGCTAAATCCATTGTCTGATTCGCATTTTCTCGAAATACAAAAATGTACTAAACAGGATGATGAACTACAAGAATTAATGAAGGTAATAAAACGGGGTTGGCCTATAGAAAAAACGAAAGTGAGCGATAAAATTAAATGTTACTGGGATAGTCGAGATGAACTAACGGTAAATTTTGGTATCATTTGGAAGGGTAATAGGGTATTGATTCCGAAATGTATGCGGAAAGACATGATTAAGAAAATTCACATAGGACATCTCGGTATAGAAAAATGTAAACTTAGGGCCCGCGAGATAATGTTTTGGCCTAACATGAATTCACAGTTACAGGATTATTTGTCAAATTTCCACTGCTGTGAGAATTCATAGAAACTATTTGAAGAAAATTCAGGACCATTATCAGAGAAGATAATTTCTGGAATCCTCTGCCGACTAAAAATTTGTTTAAGTGCGTTTACTACACTTTGGGACGTTAAAGAATTTAATTTTGATATTTCAATAAATTTGCTAAATTAATCAATTATTATTAAAAAAGAATTGTTTCCATAATGAAAAATATCTATTCCTACCTTACACCATGCTCTATTTGGAATCTCATGCGGTATTAAAGTCTCTTTTGTGTTTTGTTTTTTATACGTTAAACAGTCAAGCATAATGGTCCTGAATTTTCTTCAAATAGTTTCTATGAATTCTCACAGCAGTGGAAATTTCGACATGTGACGTCATCCCTAAGGTACCCGCAGTCTAATGGTCAGGTAGAACGAGCTGTACAAATAGTGAAAAACATAATGAAGAAAACAGCCTATGATGACACAGATTTTGATCTGGCGATGTTAGAATACCTGAATACTCCGATCAGTAGCGAATTAGGTTCCCCGGCCGAATTGTTATATAACAGAAAATTACGTAGTATTCTACCATGCAAACCAACTTTATTTAAACCTTATATTAAACAAAATACTTATCAAAAGTTACATTCCCGCCAACAACAGATGAAGCAGTATTATGATAAAGGTGCGAAAAATTTAAAAGCTTTACATAAGGGACAAAAAGTGATGGTCAGAATAAACAACAATTGGGTACCTGGTAAAGTAGTCGGTTTCAAAGGTCCACGATCTTATTTGGTTGCTATGTTTCATTCGGGAAATACACACATCAAAAGTGTCTAGGGATCAAGCATTTTTATGCGGATTTCTTGACATTGAGATGTGGCTTTGTAATAAATTTATGATTTTATAAATTTATATGGATCCTTTTTGGTGCATTTCATAATTTGAAACAGGAACTTTCAATCAATTTCTAGTAAAAGATGAAAATCAGCTGTCAATATTTTCCCTATAAAAACATACAACGCATTGAAGACATTATTAGTGCTACTGTTTCCCTGCTACTGATTAAAACCAACGTTATTATGGAGCGGCGACGTCATTTAAGCAGGGAAGAAATGCTCAGAGCCGTGGGAATGATAGAAGCTGGTTCCCGGCAACGTACTGTGGCTTTAGCTCTGAATACAAGTCAGAGTGTTATCAGTCAACTTTGGACACGTTACCGAAGCACTGGTACCGTGGCTGAGCGCCACGGAGGACGGTATCGCTGCACCACACGGAGACAAGACCGATACATTCAAATCACAACTCGAAGAGCTCCAACAATAACCGCCATGATGTTAGCCGTGAGGCTTCATCACTCTTCAGGGAACTTAATTAGCGACCAAACAGTCAGAAACCGCTTGCATGAAGTGAACCTTCATTCCCGAAGACCGCTAAGGGTACCACCTATAGCAATGCACAATCGTAGGATTAGATATCAATGGGCTCTTGAACACAGAAATTGGGCAGAAGAACAATGGCGTTTTGTGTGCTTTTCTGATGAGTCTTGTTTTGGTATGAGACCGGATACAAGACGTATACGACACTGGAGAACCCCTGGACGCCAACAGCGATTAAAATCCTGCCAGGAAGTCCATCCTTATATTGGTGGAACCATCATGGTATGGGCGGGTATTTGGATCGGCGGAAGAACTGAGTTGATTTGGATCAGAGGCAACCTCAATGCTCAAATTTATGCTGAGACGATTGTATCAGACGTCATCGTTCCTCTACAAGTGCAAATCGGTCCCTTATTTCAGTTAATGCATGATAATGCACGACCGCACACCGCAAGAGTTGTAAGACAGACTCTCGCCGCAGCTAACATCAATGTCATGCCCTGGCCTGCTCAGTCGTCAGACTTGAACCCGATTGAGCATGCATGGGATATGCTACAGAGAAGAGCTCTGCCGAATATGGAGGGTATCCAGTCGCAAGAAGACCTTTTTTTGTTGTTGCAACGAACATGGGCAGCCATTCCACAGCGTGATTTGGATGAACTCATTTTGAGTATGCCAAACAGATGTTCTTGTGTTGTTAGTGTTCGCGGTATAAACACGGATTATTAATTGTTTAAGTTACCCAATAAAATTTTAAAGAAAACTGTTATTTCAGTCTTTTTTTCGAACTTTAATGTTAGTGGTTCAAATGTCAAAAATCCCTTTATTAGGAAAATGGCAAATTTCTTTATTAATGCAAAGGTGACTTGGTTTATCGTTACTGTAGACAAACGAAAACACTTTATTTAATGAATCCTTAAAGAAAATTTTAATTAATATCAATCAGGAGAAAAGTTATTGCAAAAATATATGTTGATCCCTAGACACTTTTGATGTGTGTATTTTAAGACGAAATAGGAAACATTTATTAATAGATAATTGTCCCGATGAGTCACCGATGCGCGGCTGTTACGACGATTTAGTTCAGAATAAATACATCAGCTCCAGCATACCAATACAACAACGTTATGACAACACGGGTTCAGGATCCAATAATAATTATCGTACTCGTTTTGGCAGGACAGTACGACCTCCTGATCGGTGGGGTTACACCACAGCTGCGGCAGAATTTAATAAGTATTATTATAAAAATGCAAAAATGCATGCAATATATTATTATGTTAATGTTATAAATAAAATTAAATACTTAATAATAATAACTTAATCTAATATAATTATTAATATCTCAATATAATGAAAACAGCCGTTAGTTTGTACGTTTACTATTACCGAATAGTAAAACGAGAAAATAATGTATATAATAATAGATAAGATTTAATTTGAAAAATTTAAAATAGAATCAACGAATTAGTTGAATATTTTTTTTAATATTAACTAATTTGTCACACAAAATTTTAATATTTGCCTAATTGTTATTATTTGTTAAATCGGTTAAGTGGTTGTTATTTTATATTTTATTGAAATGTTTATGAATTTAAGTAGGTACTTAATATTGTACAAAATTTTAATAAATGAATAAGTATATTAATTAATAATAAATTAAAAAAAAATCCAGTTGTGTTAATTATGTAATTATAAATCTATTTATACTTAATTGTTATATCAGTTACATAAATGCATTATTAACCCTTATTACAATTTTACTAAAGGAATCATATCATCATTGCTAATTGATTTTTTGTATTGAATTTTAGTGTTTTATTAATTACTGTTGTTTAAGTAAGTTTTATAATGATAACAATAATGGTAATGTTTGCATTAATTTTATCTAAGGAATGTTACGAACATATTATTCTAATTAGTATTTTTTTTGTAGAAGGGGATTGTCAGGTAATGGGGGTAGTACAAAACTATTAATGTAATGTAGGCAGGCTTTACATATAATAAAACCAGTCTTAGCTCGACCACTATCTTTGATTGCCGTCTCCGCCGTCCGTCCCGAACATGACAGATGCAGTCCAAAATAACGAGAGCGTTCCTACGTGGAATAAGCACGGTAACAAACAGTTAAATTGGTAGGTAATTATTAATTATAATATGAAAGTACTAATACATGATCATAATTCTGTCTTTAGTATATTAATGTGGTAGAAATTCGAATAGACATTGTCTCGAAGTAAGTATACGTACATTTGAAAACAAATTTTACTTACGACAACGTTAAGGCGATAGCGTTTAAATATTCATTAGAGTAGTGAGTAAACGCGAGTTAATACGTTAAAAGAGTAAAATCCATTAAAAGTGTTTTATTTCAATGTGTAGTATTCGCGTAAACCTTGGAAAATAATGTAGTAACTCTGTTATTATTTATTATTTAACAGTAAATTATTATGATAACAGTTCTAATTGCCCACAATATCGGAGTGAGACAGAGAGAGAGAGAAACATTTATTGACAGAAACAACAACAAGAACAACAAAAAATTGATATCAGAGTAGTTTGCGATTTTTTCTGAATTCAAACGCTCGTATCGGTTGAATTGAACCACATGTCTTCATAAAAGAGACACCTCGCTGGCCGGGTGGCAAAGCGCCCGGTCTATATCCGAGGGGTCAGGGTTCAATTCTCAAGTATGACAGTGTTCAAGAGTGTTTGACACTATATCAGCTGTTCCGTACATTAAAACCACGGAATAGATAGATAATTTTTAGGAAGTGTATATATGTTACTGGCAATCTGTATAATTCAGGTATTCTATATAATACCTAGGCAATGTATAGAATACCTGGGGCGTCCAGGCAATGTATGAAATATGAAGCATATTATTGTCCATTACATACTTTACCTAGGTAGTGTATAAAATTCCTAGGGATTGTATAGAATACCTGCTGGTCCACCGGCAATGTGTAAAATAAATAGATTTTTGTCTATATTTATCAATGTTAATCAGCAGCCTACCTATAAAATGACAAAATAATACACTTCTGGACACATCTATTGGCCCACCTTGCATTTTCAGTTTTGTTTAGTCCTAGCTAAAAATTTATATTAGGTCAAGCAAAAAGTTTTTTCACTCCTCTTGCTCAAAAAGACCGTCATTGTAGCGTTTTAGAGCGGAGCTAAAATAGCTTTACTTGCGCTAGGGAAAAAAGTAATTTTTTTTAAAATTTTTGTCTGCCACATGACAATGAGCCTACAAAAACGAAAAAGTATTTAGTGTTATGTAGAATAATCATGAATAAAGACTCGACTTATTACTGTTTACTTAGATCAACAACTTTTTTGAGATAGTTATTATTAAAGTCTATGGTAAAATTAGTAATCATTTGAATCTATGGACAACACAGACCACGCTTCAGCAAGAAAAAACTGCACAGTCTGCACATGTGCTTAGGTGGTGAGCCTTTAGCCCGTTAGTCGCTTTTACGACACCCAAGGTAAGAGGTTGGTAGTAATATTTTCATGAGCCCATCGCCGCTCTATGCTGTTGTACAGTCTTTAGTCCATTAGTCACCTTTTACGAGCCCCATGGAAAGGGAGGGGTTGGTATTATTATTTTGATGAGCCCATCGCCGCTCTATGCTGTTGGATGTATGAGCAGTCTTTAGTCCGTTAGTCCCCTTTTACGACATCGAAGAAAAGTGAAGGGTTGGTAATAATATTTTGATGAGCCCATCGCCGCTCTATGCTGTTGGATGTCAATAGTCAATAGTCAAAATATATTTATTTAATAAACTCAATTAATAAGTACTTTGAAACGTCCAAATATTTTTTAACCTACCACCCATTCAGGACATCATTTTTTAACTGTGGCAAAGAACGGGCGCATGAAACCACAGCGCACAGAAGCAACGACATTTACAAAATATATATATATATTATATGTCGTTACCAGGTCACAAAATACAAAATATGAATTTGAATGTAAATAGTTTAATTAAATATGGTGCTCTATATAAATTAATTATAGGCAATTAGAAATAGCTGTTGGAGTAGGTACTTGGAGCATTTCAGACCCAAGCTGTTTTGTCTTCTGTATAATCCGACACTTTATAATAAGCTTTTTTATAAAGCTTTTCTTTGATTTTGATTTTAAATTTATCAAGATCTAATTTCTGAATATCATTTGGTACTTTGTTGTATAATCGTACACACAGACCCTTAAAATAATTATTTATTTTATGGAGGCACTGCTAATTTGTTCTTACTTCTAGTATTTAATTTGTGAATATCACTGTTTTTTGAAAACATTTCAATATTTTTATGAACATAAACAAGATTTTCATAAATATATTGTGATGCAACTGTCATTATACTTATATCCTTAAATCTCTCTCTGAGAGAATCACCAGCCTGTAGGTTATATATTGCTCGAATAGCCCTCTTCTGCAGCACAAAGATAGTTTGAATGTCGGCAGCATTTCCCCACAGTAAAATGGCGTACGACATTACACTATGAAAGTAACTGAAATAAACTAATCTAGCTGTATCAACGTCAGTTAACTGACGGATCTTCATTACTGCATAAGCCGCAGAGCTAAGTCTATTCGACAATTTAGCTATATGTGGGCCCCACTGAAGCTTGGCATCCAACGTGATGCCTAGAAACACAGTGGTGTCCACAGGATTCACATTCTTATCTTTAATTTGTACACTAGTTATTACCTGCTTAACATTAGGCAATACAAATCTTACACATTTGGTTTTTCCCTTGTTTAATGGCAAGTTATTAACACTAAACCAGTGAACAATCTTTGAGACCGCATTATTCACATCGTCACAATTTGGGTGTCGTCGTTTCACTTTGAATAAAAGTGAAGTATCATCAGCAAACAATACTATCTCATGACTGTCTTTTACAAAATAAGGTAAGTCATTAATATAAAAGAAAAACAAGAATGGACCAAGTATTGAACCCTGCGGAACTCCCATTTTAACCACTGATCCCGGAGATCTTTTACCGTTAATGTCGACCTTTTGAATCCTGTTACTCAAGTATGAGATTAGAAGGCTCAAAAAAGCATCCCTAATTCCATAGTGGTTAAGCTTCCTGACCAAAGTTTCATGTAAAACACAATCAAAAGCCTTGGATAAATCACAAAATACCCCTAGGGCATCCTGTGATTCCTCCCAGGTATCAAATATTTGGATTAAAAACTCAACACCGGCGTCAGTTGTAGAGCGACCCCTAGTAAAACCATATTGTTTACAATGTAAAAGTTTATTTTTATAAAAATGAATTTGCATTTGCAACTTTTTAAAAATTTTACTAAATGTGGGTAGCACAGAAATAGGTCTAAAATTAGAGGGGTCAGAAGTACTACCTGATTTAAATAATGGAATTATTTTACTATATTTCATGAGGTCAGGAAAAACACCACAGTCAATGAATTCATTAAATATGCAAGCTAAAACTGGAGCTATTGTCATAATTACAGTTTTAGCGACGTCCACGGAATTACCCCACAGATCAGCAGTTTTCTTTTTATTGAGAGTGTTAAATGTTATTATTATATCTATAACACAATTTTTTTGAAAACTGAAATTACTTTCACAATCTTTAACATTCTCCTTCAAAACAGATTCAGCTACAGTGGGGGGGAAATCTAGGCTTTTGTAGTTGAAACTGGAATGTCAGTAAAAAACCTCTCAAATGCTGCAGCAATATCAGCATCAGAAGTCAAGGTTTCATTATCACAATTTAAATTGTACTCATTATTACGACTTTTGACCTTTCCTGTTTCACTATTTATAATATTCCATGTCATTTTTATTTTGTCATTACTATTCTTAATTAAAACTCAAATAGATTGCCTTGGCTAATCGACATACTCTTTTGAATAACTTTGAATAATTTTTAACATATAATTTGAAGTCATCGCTGGTGTTATAGTTGCGTTCACCATAAAGTTCATAAAGACGTTTCCTACTTCTGTGAATACCAATTGTAGCCCATTCATTAAAAGTTACAGTACCACTAACTGAGATATTTTTTGGAATAAAAGTTTTATCAAATTCTGAACAATAAATGTTAAAAAAATTATTATAAAAGACATTAGGGTTGTCATTGTATTCTAAATAATTTAATTTTGTATCTAGATTGCTTTTAAAGCGTTCCAGCCGACCTGCAGTTTTTGGTACTACAGTGATATTCTTTTTCGGCACTTGTTTACGCTGGTGTGGAAAGCTGACCATTTGGCCACAATGATCAGAGTCCAGGTTATTAATAATTTGCTTAGCCAGTGGTTTTACATTTGTATATTTGTTATCAATACAGGTGGCCGAAGTGGCAGTTATTCTTGTCGGCTCCAAAAATAAATGATTTAAGTTGTATGATAGAAATAGGTTTTTAATTTTAGTTGACATTGTGGAATTTTCTAACAAAATAATATTAAAATCCCCGCAAACAATTATTGTTTTACCTGCATTACGGACTTTATGTAATGCCTTATCCATAACTTTTTCGAAAAAATCATATGATGCTGAAGGAGGTCTGAACACACATAACACAACAAACTGCTCCAACTCCACACAAGCTATTTCTATTGTTCGCTCAACCGAGAGGCTCACTATGTCTTTGCGTTCCTTTAATTTAAACTTTTTACTAACAATAATTAACCCATTATAGACTGAGTTTTTATGAAGTGTCAGATTTTCATTTTTTTTTAAATATGTTGTTGATTATGGTCTACTTAACAATACACAAGCATTTAAAAATTGATGTAAGGCTTAGTTTACACAAAAAATGATGGTACCATATGGTACCGCTAGCCTCTTATCATGTCGATTATTCAAAATGTAACTTTGACCTTTATAATTAGTAAATTAGTACATCTATCCACAAGAACAGGTATTAAATAAACAGAGTTGGGGAAAAATGTAATATTTATTATTTTTGAGACAATTAAGTATGAAAATGGTCATTACATGCAGCACATTGTCCTACATCACATTTCATGCACGCCAATCTAGTTCGGGCTTTGCTTTGAGTTTTCTACAGCACATCTATGGCTTCTCGAAGAAAGAACAAGCAGGTGATCACGGCCTTTGAACCTCATGTTATAACTGACCCGATTGTCAGTAGGTACGAGATGCTTCGTAGACTTTGGCCGTCCTAAGCTAAGAGGAAGGTTTTGGAATCGAGTCAGATATAAACAACGAAGCATATCTATTTGATTGAATAACCAACAAATTGATTTCTGTTTCTCCCCAAAACAACTCGAACATTTCGACAGGAAATTTTCCCTATACTTAGAGTAATCTCCTTCAGGAAATGCAGGCAGCTCCTTCGATTGATCCTCTTTCACCCCCATGCGTGAAGGTAGTTTTGTTTTCTTTCGTACTGGTTCATCGATAGGCAAACTATCTGAATCTTCGCGGGAGGAACTAGAGCTTGATGACTTAGCCCTGGAACTGCTAGCATTGCCGCGTCCACGTCCACTAATACTGCTGACATACGACCACGTCCAGCACTACTAGAGGCACGTCGTTCATGCAGAAATCCTCCCGCGAGTTTCCGTTTGTAGTGAAAATACGTTACGTGTTTTCTCACGACATGTACGATGTGGTCGTGTCGTGAGTTGTTTGTCGCCAATATTACCTCACAAGGGGCACTGAGCTGTCGACCACTGAGGTTATTTATCAATGCACCAGTGTCTTTCTCTCCTGAATCTTCATCTGAATGCACGGCGGGCTCCGGAGGTTCTATAAATATCTGCTGAGGCTCGAGATTCTCATCTTCTTCCAAAATAGCCAGTGCTTCGTGAATATTGCATCTGAACAGAGAAGAAAAGGTGTTTACTTTGAGAAATTTAGCACGAGCGAAAGAAAAAATGTTTTTTAATATCAAAAAAGTAAAAAATTGGAAAGACACGGTGAGCGGCTAGGGGTACCGTATGGTACCAGCAAGTTTAACAAACAAATTTTTCGACATAATTATCAATTAAACTAATCTAACTAAATCACAGAATCAAAACACTTATAAAGAACACATAATCGTAAAAATATTGTTGTTTTGTTATGAAATGAAAAAAATATAGATACTTACTTGAATATCTCGTTCAATTTCTCGAGAAATTTCTGACACTTTCACTTCTTCAATCAATCTCACTCAACTAAAAACAATAATTGTCAAAATCGAATTTTCTACAAATACGCCACACCTCCTTGCTCCGATTGCACTAATTAGCGTGCATCTAACACATCACGCGTCTACGTACAGCGACCATATAAAAAGCGCGAAAAAATGGTCCCGTTTGGTACCACTAGTCTATAATGGGTGGAGCCACCATGTATTGATTTCCTCGACTGAACGAACTTCCTACCAAATGATTCTTAAAATTGAACATGAACTGATGGTCTTTAAGCCAGTGTTCTGTTATGCAAAGAATATCAATTTTATTACAGTTCATGAACAATTCAATCTCCAAATCTTTGCCCATCATTCCTTGGATGTTCTGGTGGACAATGTTTAAAGATTGTACATTTTTTAAATTTAATGATTGACATGGGCTTTTGCTAAAGCTATTTTTACATTCATTTAATTTCATTTTATTAACAAACATTTCGCAAGAGTTTTCCTCTTTTGTCATATAATTAAATTTAAATAATTAATTGGAATGTCAGTAGAAACACTACTGACGTCTATGTCAAATATACATTGCTCAATAGAAGCAACTTGTTTAGCCAAGTTTTTGGCTGACGTTTGAATACAAAAGGATAGCGATAAAGCTATTTGTCGCTTAAAATAATTTGGCAGATAATAACTATCTCTTGTCAAATAAAAATTACTATCATAATTGATAATGTGAATTAAATGCATTATGTCATTTTTGCAAAATAAATGTAATATCAGGTTAAGCTTATGTCTAATAGAATTTTCCTCCTGTGGCAAACTACTACAATAGGGTAATGTAAACAATATAATTTTCTTTACAATTAACTTATTCAAACATTCTAAACATTTTATAAGGCTTGTTTTGTTCAGATTACCTCTATTACCAACAAATAATAATAAGGTGCTACGGGGGTTATATTTATGTTCTACAGCTTTTTTCAAAATATGTTGATAAGAAGCACCCGGTATACAATAATTGATAACTGAATGTCGCAAGTCAAATAACAACCGACCCATGTTTTTACCAAATTCATCACTAAATATTACCAAGTCACTATTACAATCTGTCTTACATGGAATCTTCATGGTTGGTTGGTATAAGTTGTGGTACATTTTTAATTGTGCACTGAGTAAGGGAACTTTTGGAAGAAACATCAATCAATTCGACTGAGGAAGAATCACATGGGTATGATGAACGGCTTGGTAACTGTTTACATTTACAATTACTTGTGAGTGAATCAATCCCTTCATTGTTACCATTACACAGGACTACCAGTTCATCAATGGCCAACATGTGTTCTTTTATTTGACCTTGTGAAAGATCATATTGCTTAGTAATAGATATAAGCGAGTCCTCTAGGTGTGCAATTTTAGTTTGTAGAATTTGTGTATCATTTTTATATTTTAAATTTTTATTGTGTAGTTGTGACGAGTATATATCTAATTTGTCAATTAAGTACAATCTTTCTCTATTTAATTTTACATTTTTAATAAAAGATTTGTGCTTCTTAACTAATTATTGCGTTTTCTTAATGTACTTATTTATCTTAATATATTTTTTTAGTTTATTTTTGCTACAGCCAGCAATCTTCACTGAGTGGTTGCTATTTTTATTTTCCTCATATGTAAGATCTATAGTGACAGTGGGCTGACTGCTAGCTGTCGCAAAACCATGGAGGGGGCACAGACTACCAACTCATCGAACAAGCTTTGATTTAATGAGGCAGTCATATTAAGTTTAGATGTTTCCAATAAAGTATTTTTATTATTGGCCTCATACAATTGTTTTTTCAACTCATCTATGCAGTTCAGAGCCTGGTCATACTCTGAACTACATTGGTCGAACCTGTCCACAATGTTTTGGAGCCTGTCCCGGGCATCAATAGCATCGATATAACGGTCATTTAACTGTACCAACTCATTTTTTAACTTTTGATGCCTGTCTAATGATTCCAAAAGTTCCCTTTCGTTGTCATCTCGCTCTCTGTTTAGTTGATCACACAACTCTTTCGAAGCCTTCAATTCATTTAATGTCAGTTGGAGTTTGGACTCCTCCTGACGAGCAAGGCCTTGCGAGTCATCATTATGGGAAAACTTAAAAATTGAACCGTATAAAAGAGAAATACAAATTTTTAAATACTATGTAGGTTACAAGTAAACAGCTGTACGAGTAGTCGCGTAACCAACAAACAGAGGTTATGTTTACGTATGTTAATCGCAACTGAAGTGGTTGGAATTAAACAAAAACGTATAATAATTAACAAATCGTCAATTTATGCAAATTTATAAGATTATAAGTGAAATAAGGGTAGGTACTGTGGAACTCGTAAAGGTTGGGGGGCGTTTGTTTAAATAACAACAACCTTTATTTAGTATACGAGTTCATTTATTGTATACTTTTATATACATTTACAATTACATATTTACAATATAAAAATAACATGGTCAAGTCTACCCATGTTGGCACTTCAGATCGTTCTCTTCTAATCCCCGGTTTGACATCTTGTCAATTCAAATTACGTTTTTAATAAATTACTATAAAGTAAAACCAGCCAGCGCCCTAACATGGTATAAACTCTACATTCCTCCCAATCTGGGAAAAAAAAAAAATTTAAACAAAAAAAATTTTGTTCCAACTTTTTTTTTACATTTCTACCCATTTCTAAACATTTCTAAACATCCTAGCAGAAACGGGAAAAAAAATACATACAAGAATGATTCAACCTAAACCCGACTTGGATTTAGCTATTCGAAGAATTAAACTTCGAAGAACTTGGCACATATAAACCCGTCAAAACTATATACCTATTTCGAATCATCCTCCAACACTAACCAACACGACTCATAAACATCACCCTTAACAAAAATTACATAACTAACTTTATCAATCTGCATGTTAAAATATTTAATGGTAATGCAGAGAAAAATTCCAACTTTCTAAGGGTGTGATAGTCGTTCTTAAACTTAAGCTTTATAGCAAGACTCAAAGCAGATACTATCAACTTATCAATAGGAAAAATATTCTTCACCATTATATTTAAAACTCTCAAGAATTCAAGAGGCTCAAGTACAAGGTAAGAAATAGAATCCCCAAAAACATGTCAACTATCCCACGTTATGACTTGATACTCAACAATACAATATTCCGTCATAATCTATAGAATTAGGGAATTATTGATTAAACTTTAAGGCAAAAGATAATCCCTCTATTTCCAATCCATTACTTAGGTAGAACTTCTACTAAGTAATTCCGAATGCTTATGAGAATAGTCACTCTATTCTACACCAGAAATTGCTTATCGTGAGAGAAATTTATTAACTCACTACAAACTACTAAAATAACAAACTATTAATTAACCCTATACTACTATTACACTACTTCTATAAATCAAATAACCTACAACATCATACTCTTCCATACTACTAACTCCTTAACCTTCATAAACTAATGCTCTAAATACTCAACCCTTTATCTGCATACTACATACTGCTAACTCCTAAACCTTCACCAACTATGCTATAAATACTCAATCCTTTAACCCTCAGTAATAATAACACACCATTTACAAACCAGATACTAACCCTATATCCCATCATTTATGTGTGTGAAACCCAAATCAGGAATCCATGACAAATAGCTTATTGCCTAATCATGTTACACCAAATAATAGAACTAGTCGACTAGATCTACCAATCTAAATCTACTTAACCCTTACAACTCATTACCTTTCTCAAATACTTACTTTACCAGCATTCAACATTACAAATACGTTAATAAACCTATCTCACGCTTTTTAACAATATTTTCCTTATCATATCAAACTACTCTTTAAGGTATGTCTTGTATTTGGTCCTCTTTTTCAAACATCAATTGCTACCTAAAATACGTTTTTCATATTTCTCTCGTACATTATGAAACATTAAAACACATATTAGTAAATAACAATGACAACATATAACTTAAAATTAACCTACTAAAGCCTTCCCTTTATACACAAACCTATTATATTTTACAAACATACATACACAACAATGTCTACAAACACACATCATCGTGACATGAAATGCTTTAGGCGATTTGTATGAAAAACGAACTTAACAAGCCACCAACATTAGACCTCCTATCGCTCAATGATTCTATATGCCATTGATAAAGACGTGCCAGTTTCGTACATCTGCCAATAACTCGCCTTGGAACATAATAAAACTAAATCATTGACGTTAAAGAATACCGGTCTAACTCTTACGTAGTGCCTTCGTAAATAATCTACTCATACGACCTACCTATTCTATCGAATTTTCGTTTTAGGATAACCCGTTCCTAAATCTAATTTAGTTACAAAACGTTTTTCCTCCACCGGCAAGGAAAATTCACCACTATTTGGTGCCTTCAAGAAATATACGTAATCATTGTTACGCAATTTCTGAAAATCAATAAAGTCAACAATTGATTGATGCCTGTCACTTGTTGACACATCAATGTTTTTCTTTTCCGCGCCCGGCTCGAAACTTTCTAAAACAATTGCCTGATATAGAACATTCGATGACCTATCTGACTTTTGTTCTAACTTCAAACTTTCTAAACCAATTGTTTGACATGGAACATTCGATGACTTACCTAACTTTTGTCTAACAAGTGAACTCGATTTTTCCGAATCCTGTCTTGCAACAATAGCGGCTTTATCTAATATTTCGCTCGACACATTTGGCTGAACTAAATGAATATCTCCTAACTTTTGTCTAGCAATCGAACTCGATCTTTGCGAATCCTGTCTTGCAACAAAAGCGGGTTCATCTTTTTGGCTCAACACATTTTGCTGAACAGAATGAATATTTCCTAACTTTCGTCTAACAATCGAACATCTTTCAGAGTCCTGTCTTGCAACAAAAGCGGATTCATCTTTTTGGCTCAACACATTTGGTTGAACAAAATGAATTTTTCCTTGGGAAAAAGACACACAATTGTTATAAAAATCAATACACATTTTATTCTTTATTAAAAAATTCTGTTTAAAACTACACTACATTTTAAGTCAGCTATAATTATAAATTCTTGTTTAAATAAAAAATCGCACAAAGAAAACATTATATCGCATTTTCCAACTACTTTTAACCTACTACCATTAACTGCACTAATACACCTATTTTCTATATCTCTACATTTTACTCCTATCTCATCCGCGACAGCTTGACTGATGCAGGAAACCGTGGCACCTGTGTCTACAAGAGCTACAGAATTTATCTCATTTGTAAAAAATACTAATAATGGCAATAACGCAGAAGAAGGTCTAACCTGTTGACTAGCTTCATCCATCGCTTGCAATTTCACGTCAGATGTGTGCGTTTGCAAAAGACCAGACGACATCTCAAAAACATCACCGTCGCGACAATTGGCCTTCTTTATTGTCGGCGCGGTGGAAAACCCGGCTGCGACTGCGTTTTCCTAAAATTAGAACTTAAATTATAGCTATTTGAAGGTGCAGGTCCTGGTACAACGCGGCATACATCTTGCACTTCCGTCGTCATTGGCGGACCAAATGGATTGGGCGTACTATGATCACCTCCCCCACCAACAAACTTATGAACGAACGCAGCAGGATTCTGCGCTAAGTTCATCTGCTCTTCACGTGCTTGTGGATACACCTTCTCCAATTGCAAAATAACCTCCCTGAGGTCTCTTTTACACGCATAGTGGGAATATGCCAGTTTATTCTTGTAGTAAGGCTTTAATCCCTTTAAAAATTGCGTAATGAACGTGGAATCCTTGGTTATATTTGCTTTGCTAGCCAACTCCGATAAATTATAGAAATGCTCGCTCAGGCCTTTCTGGTCCTGCTTGGCATTATAAAATAATTCGGAGTTATCACACACTTCAAATTCTTCCCTTAATTTATCCACCACTTCTTCAAAGCTTTTACATGAAGCTTTTATTGATCGGAAATAGTGAAGTGCAGACCCTTTTAAAAATGCTGGCAACAACAATAACCGATCCTCAGAGCTAGTGCACTTCTTATAAACTGCTACTGCTTGGAACTGCTCCAGAAACTCTTCCACCGACTCATCAAAATGACCCGTAAAACAAGTGACTACGCGATCCATTTTGCTTAAAAAAATAATTTTCCTCTTCTTTCAGGTAAGATTATCTTAATTTCTTTTCTATTCTTCATTCTTCAACACTTAGCTTTTTCACCATTCTTTTCAGTGCTTTCGTGCCACCTGAAAAACGGAAACTTTTCGCGCACGGTCGGCTCTTGGCGCCTCCACCATTGTGGAACTCGTAAAGGTTGGGGGGCGTTTGTTTTAATAACAACAACCTTTATTTAGTATACGAGTTCTTTTATTGTATACTTTTATATACATTTACAATTACATATTTACAATATAAAAATAACATGGTCAAGTCTACCCATGTTGGCACTTCAGATCGTTCTCTTCTAATCCCCGGTTTGACATCTTGACAATTCAAATTACGTTTTTAATAAATTACTATAAAGTAAAACCAGCCAGCGCCCTAACATGGTATAAACTCTACAGTACCATAAAGATGACAACGGTTCACTTACATGCCGGTAACTGTCACTAAACAGTTTTACTTAAATTTTTGATTTTGCACATGAAATACACTAAAAGCGAAACGCTCACCACTAAAACACAACTTAACTTAATGATTGAATTGGTTAATGGGCGTAAAATGAGAAAATAATAAATTAAATTTAAAATTTTACACAGGAGACATTTAGATCAGCTGTTTACAAAAGTGTTGTCACAGAAGAAAAAAATGTATGTGCAGTCTTTAGTCCGTTAGTCGCCTTTTACGACATCCAAGGGAAGAAAGGGGTTGGTAGTATTATTTTGATGAGCCCATCGGCGCTCTATGCTGTTGGATATATGCGCAGTCTTTAGTCCGTTAGTCGCCTTTTACGACACCGAAGGGAAGAGAGGGGTTGGTAGTATTATTTTGATGAGCCCATCGCCGCTCTATGCTGTAGGATGTATGTGCAGTCGTCATTAGTCCGTTAGTCGCCTTTGACGACACCCAAGGGAAGAGATGGAAAGACTGCATACACCTACTATCCAACAGCATAGAGCGGCGATGGGCTCATCAAAATAATACTACCAACCATTCTCTTTCCTTGGGTGTCGTTAAAGCAACTAACGGGTTAATTTTTAATAAAATAAACCAATTCATATTGTATTGGATTGTTTTTTTTCTCGCATTCGTAGTGAAAATCAGGGTGTAAAACTCGGTTTCTATTTACTCCCTCGCTAACCTCGTATATAATGGGTCATTTTAGCCCCTTGTTTAACAATCTACTATTATACAGTTTTGAACCAGGCACATTCATAATTTTATTCAATCTTTCATAATTTTATTCAAGTCTTTTTTTTAAATTTCGAACACAGAATTTAAAGAAACAAAAGACAATTTGTAGCCTGTTCGTTGATATCAAACAATCGTATACTAAGAAAACTTGATTTTATTGGTTTACTTAGATTTAATTCTTGAAAGTGTGATTTTTCTCTTTGGTTTTGCAACAAACATTACTTATTCTTAACATTAAGGTGAGTATCGGCCTTTATAAAAGAGGAGTTTTGGCCGAAGGGTGTCCTGTTCCGGCGGTTCCGTGGTCGGCTACCGGACACCGCGCTGCGTCACACGTCGCCGTGTTTACGTGTAAAATAGTGATAAGGTTATGTTGTATGTATATGTTAGTCTGTAAGGTATTAATCTGTGACCCTGCGTTGCCTGAATACAAATAAATAAATAAATATATAAAAAAATAAAATAAATAGGCGGCGGTGATTATGCTCTCCATCGGGTGACCCGCAAACTCGTTTGCCTCCTTCTTTTATAAAAAAACAAAATGTTGTTTTTAATTATTATCAGGTTGGGTGGAGATATGCGCAAACTGATGAAAATTGATGCCCGGTAATATGTGAAAAAATATGGACACGTCACACACGAAATGGAGACACGAAATGGAGCGTGATGGTATAATTGCGAAAGTTGAGGGCCCAACGGATTGGGTAAATAGCATGTTAGTTGTTAAGAAACCCAATGGAGATTTGCGTATTTGTCTTGACCCCCTGGATCTGAACAAAGCTATTAAGCGAGAACATTTTAAATTACCCTCTTTTGAAGAAATAACGGCCAATCTTTCAGGTTCAAAGTATTTTAGCACTTTAAATGCTAAGCAAAGTTTTTGGCAAGTTAAGTTGCATTCTACGGATTTGTGTACGTTTAATTCAGTTTTTGCAAGATATAGATTTTTAAGAATGCCATACGGTATAACTTCAGCTTCAGAAGTTTTTCATAAACGGTTATTTGAACATTTTGACGATATAGAAGGTGTCGCTCTATTTGTAGACGATTTATTGATTCACGGCCCTAGTAAAAAAGTACATGATGAACGGTTGAGATTAGTATTAAAAAGGTGTAGACAAATAAACATAAAACTTAATAGGGATAAGTGTAAAATCGGCTTAACTGAAATAAAATATCTTGGTCATATGATTACAAAAAATGGCATTTATTCAGATGACTCGCATCTAATAGCTATAAAAAACATTCAAAAGCCTCAATGTGTCAAAGATATTGAACGGTTCCTCGGTATGGTAACATATGTTAGTACTTTTATACCAAACTTATCCGATAAAACATTTTTATTGCGTGAATTACTAAAAAAAGATGTAGAATGGCATTGGGATGAAAAACACGAACGATGTTTTAATGATATTAAACAGTTTTTAATTAGCCCGCCTATATTACAATATTATGACCTAAATAAACCTATTGTTATATCAATAGACGCCAGCAAAAATGGGCTGGGCGCATGCTTAATGCAAAATAATTTACCTGTTTGTTATGCATCAAAATCGCTTACAAAGACGGAACAATCTTACGCGCAAATCGAAAAAGAACTGTATGTGTGCGTATTCGCTTGCGAGAGATTCTATACCTATGTATACGGCCGATCGGACATAACAATAGAAACCGATCATAAACCGTTACTCAGTATTATAAACAAACCTTTAGCGAGCGCACCGGCGCGTTTACAACGCATGTTAATGAGATTGCAACCTTATTCTTTTAAACTTGCGAAGCCAGCCGCGAGATCATCTCGATGCGCAGGCGCAAGTGTGTGCGTTGACTGCGCTAAATCCATTGTCTGATTCGCATTTTCTCGAAATACAAAAATGTACTAAACAGGATGATGAACTACAAGAATTAATGAAGGTAATAAAACGGGGTTGGCCTATAGAAAAAACGAAAGTGAGCGATAAAATTAAATGTTACTGGGATAGTCGAGATGAACTAACGGTAAATTTTGGTATCATTTGGAAGGGTAATAGGGTATTGATTCCGAAATGTATGCGGAAAGACATGATTAAGAAAATTCACATAGGACATCTCGGTATAGAAAAATGTAAACTTAGGGCCCGCGAGATAATGTTTTGGCCTAACATGAATTCACAGTTACAGGATTATTTGTCAAATTTCCACTGCTGTGAGAATTCATAGAAACTATTTGAAGAAAATTCAGGACCATTATCAGAGAAGATAATTTCTGGAATCCTCTGCCGACTAAAAATTTGTTTAAGTGCGTTTACTACACTTTGGGACGTTAAAGAATTTAATTTTGATATTTCAATAAATTTGCTAAATTAATCAATTATTATTAAAAAAGAATTGTTTCCATAATGAAAAATATCTATTCCTACCTTACACCATGCTCTATTTGGAATCTCATGCGGTATTAAAGTCTCTTTTGTGTTTTGTTTTTTATACGTTAAACAGTCAAGCATAATGGTCCTGAATTTTCTTCAAATAGTTTCTATGAATTCTCACAGCAGTGGAAATTTCGACATGTGACGTCATCCCTAAGGTACCCGCAGTCTAATGGTCAGGTAGAACGAGCTGTACAAATAGTGAAAAACATAATGAAGAAAACAGCCTATGATGACACAGATTTTGATCTGGCGATGTTAGAATACCTGAATACTCCGATCAGTAGCGAATTAGGTTCCCCGGCCGAATTGTTATATAACAGAAAATTACGTAGTATTCTACCATGCAAACCAACTTTATTTAAACCTTATATTAAACAAAATACTTATCAAAAGTTACATTCCCGCCAACAACAGATGAAGCAGTATTATGATAAAGGTGCGAAAAATTTAAAAGCTTTACATAAGGGACAAAAAGTGATGGTCAGAATAAACAACAATTGGGTACCTGGTAAAGTAGTCGGTTTCAAAGGTCCACGATCTTATTTGGTTGCTATGTTTCATTCGGGAAATATTTTAAGACGAAATAGGAAACATTTATTAATAGATAATTGTCCCGATGAGTCACCGATGCGCGGCTGATACGACGATTTAGTTCAGAATAAATCCATCAGCTCCAGCATACCAGTACAACAACGTTATGACAACACGGGTTCAGGATCCAATAATAATTATCGTACTCGTTTTGGCAGGACAGTACGACCTCCTGATCGGTGGGGTTACACCACAGCTGCGGCAGAATTTAATAAGTATTATTATAAAAATGCAAAAATGCATGCAATATATTATTATGTTAATGTTATAAATAAAATTAAATACTTAATAATAATAACTTAATCTAATATAATTATTAATATCTCAATATAATGAAAACAGCCGTTAGTTTGTACGTTTACTATTACCGAATAGTAAAACGAGAAAATAATGTATATAATAATAGATAAGATTTAATTTGAAAAATTTAAAATAGAATCAACGAATTAGTTGAATATTTTTTTTAATATTAACTAATTTGTCACACAAAATTTTAATATTTGCCTAATTGTTATTATTTGTTAAATCGGTTAAGTGGTTGTTATTTTATATTTTATTGAAATGTTTATGAATTTAAGTAGGTACTTAATATTTTACAAAATTTTAATAAATGAATAAGTATATTAATTAATAATAAATTTAAAAAAAATCCAGTTGTGTTAATTATGTAATTATAAATCTATTTATACTTAATTGTTATATCAGTTACATAAATGCATTATTAACCCTTATTACAATTTTACTAAAGGAATCATATCATCATTGCTTATTGATTTTTTGTATTGAATTTTAGTGTTTTATTAATTACTGTTGTTTAAGTAAGTTTTATAATGATAACAATAATGGTAATGTTTGCATTAATTTTATCTAAGGAATGTTACGAACATATTATTCTAATTAGTATTTTTTTTGTAGAAGGGGATTGTCAGGTAATGGGGGTAGTACAAAACTATTAATGTAATGTAGACAGGCTTTACATATAATAAAACCAGTCTTAGCTCGACCACTATCTTTGATTGCCGTCTCCGCCGTCCGTCCCGAACATGACAGATGCAGTCCAAAATAACGAGAGCGTTCCTACGTGGAATAAGCACGGTAACAAACAGTTAAATTGGTAGGTAATTATTAATTATAATATGAAAGTACTAATACATGATCATAATTCTGTCTTTAGTATATTAATGTGGTAGAAATTCGAATAGACATTGTCTCGAAGTAAGTATACGTACATTTGAAAACAAATTTTACTTACGACAACGTTAAGGCGATAGCGTTTAAATATTCATTAGAGTAGTGAGTAAACGCGAGTTAATACGTTAAAAGTGTAAAATCCGTTAAAAGTGTTTTATTTCAATGTGTAGTATTCGCGTAAACCTTGGAAAATAATGTAGTAACTCTGTTATTATTTATTATTTAACAGTAAATTATTATGATAACAGTTCTAATTGCCCACAATATCGGAGTGAGACAGAGAGAGAGAGAAACATTTATTGACAGAAACAACAACAAGAACAACAAAAAATTGATATCAGAGTAGTTTGCGATTTTTTCTGAATTCAAACGCTCGTATCGGTTGAATTGAACCACATGTCTTCATAAAAGAGACACCTCGCTGGCCGGGTGGCAAAGCGCCCGGTCTATATCCGAGGGGTCAGGGTTCAATTCTCAAGTATGACAGTGTTCAAGAGTGTTTGACACTATATCAGCTGTTCCGTACATTAAAACCACGGAATAGATAGATAATTTTTAGGAAGTGTATATATGTTACTGGCAATCTGTATAATTCAGGTATTCTATATAATACCTAGGCAATGTATAGAATACCTGGGGCGTCCAGGCAATGTATGAAATATGAAGCATATTATTGTCCATTACATACTTTACCTAGGTAGTGTATAAAATTCCTAGGGATTGTATAGAATACCTGCTGGTCCACCGGCAATGTGTAAAATAAATAGATTTTTGTCTATATTTATCAATGTTAATCAGCAGCCTACCTATAAAATGACAAAATAATACACTTCTGGACACATCTATTGGCCCACCTTGCATTTTCAGTTTTGTTTAGTCCTAGCTAAAAATTTATATTAGGTCAAGCAAAAAGTTTTTTCACTCCTCTTGCTCAAAAAGACCGTCATTGTAGCGTTTTAGAGCGGAGCTAAAATAGCTTTACTTGCGCTAGGGAAAAAAGTAATTTTTTTTTAAATTTTTGGCTGCCACATGACAATGAGCCTACAAAAACGAAAAAGTATTTAGTGTTATGTAGAATAATCATGAATAAAGACTCGACTTATTACTGTTTACTTAGATCAACAACTTTTTTGAGATAGTTATTATTAAAGTCTATGGTAAAATTAGTAATCATTTGAATCTATGGACAACACAGACCACGCTTCAGCAAGAAAAAACTGCACAGTCTGCACATGTGCTTAGGTGGTGAGCCTTTAGCCCGTTAGTCGCTTTTACGACACCCAAGGTAAGAGGTTGGTAGTAATATTTTCATGAGCCCATCGCCGCTCTATGCTGTTGTACAGTCTTTAGTCCATTAGTCACCTTTTACGAGCCCCATGGAAAGGGAGGGGTTGGTATTATTATTTTGATGAGCCCATCGCCGCTCTATGCTGTTGGATGTATGAGCAGTCTTTAGTCCGTTAGTCCCCTTTTACGACATCGAAGAAAAGTGAAGGGTTGGTAATAATATTTTGATGAGCCCATCGCCGCTCTATGCTGTTGGATGTCAATAGTCAATAGTCAAAATATATTTATTCAATAAACTCAATTAATAAGTACTTTGAAACGTCCTGCAGTGAAAACGCAGATTGGTGGAAATAAATATATATTTAAATAGACAGAGATGAACAGTCGTAGCAAAAGTTTGTGACAACAGTGTGTCAAAATAAGAGTCTATCAACATTCAAATACTTACATGACAACACTATAAAACAGCCAGTGTCCTTATTTTAGTAAATAGTTTTTACACCTTCCCGTAATAAGGACACCATGTATCTAAGTAAATAAAACTAACAAACACAATACTATACACACCTTAAAACTATAAACACAAGACATTTTTAAAACAAATTGATAACTACATACAACACGTAATACAAGTTAAAAATGAGACAAGTTAGGAAAGTGTCAAGTTTAAGAAAATGACGAAGTCGTCCTGAGGGAAACAAATGACGGCACAAATAAAGTAACATTACAAACAAAACTAACTTAACCCTAACAATTTTATGCACTTCTGATGTTTGATTTTGGGCAGAGGTTTTGTCAAAACATCAGCAGGCATGTGATTTGTGGGGATGTAATGTAATGAGATGAGTGTGTCGTCCAAACAAGTGCGTATGAAATGATACCTAATGTCAATGTGTTTGGATCGAGAATGATAACTGTTGCTGTGAGATAGCTTTAGAGCACTTTGATTATCACAGAACAGTTTTATGGGTGTGACTGTGTTCATGAGATTATTTACAATGGACTTTATGTAGATAGCCTCTTTACATGCATCGCTCAGTGACATGTATTCGGCTTCCGTCGTCGAGAGAGCAACCGTACGCTGTTTGCGGGACTCCCAAGATATGGGTGCTCCACTGAACGTAAGTACGTACCCTGTGTACGACCGACGATCTACGAGACACGACCCGTAATCGGCATCCGCGTAGCCCGCAATGTTGAGGCTCGATGTTTTGTCGACTTGAAATCGTAGACCCATTGATTTTGTCGCTTTAAGATAGCGAACGACCCGCTTAGCGGCTCGCCAGTGCACCTCCCCGTAATGTGTGTTGAATTGGCTGAGAAGTGACACAGCATGAGCTATATCAGGTCTCGTGCCTATAGCAACATACATTAGGGAGCCGATGAGCTGCTGGTATGGAAGATCTGGGCGTTCGGCTTCTTTGTCAGGTAAAATCAGCTTGAGTCCAGGTTCAAGAGGTGTTGAGACAGGAATGGCGTCGTTCATGCCAAATTTATGTATTAGTTTCTCTATGTAACTGGTTTGGTCAAGTGTAAACGTCCCTCCGGCTTGTGTTACACGCATTCCAAGACAGTCTTTTAATTGGCCTAAATCTATAACGATGAACTTTTTCTGTAGCTCCTTTTTGAAGTCATTTTTCATATATTCATTGTTGCTAAAAAGAAAAAAGTCATCAACGAATACAGCGACAATTAAAAGATCACTTTTATTTCTCTTGAAGTATACACAATGCTCAGTCTCAAGTTGTGTCATTGAGAGACACGCCATGGCTTCACGAACTTTTAGGTTCCATTGCCTCGGAGCCTGTTTTAAGCAATATAGTGACTTTTTAAGAAGACACACTTTATTTTTGTCTTCAGGAGCATAACCTTCAGGTTGCTCCATGAAGATTTCCTCTTCCAACTCGCCATTCAGGAAGGCAGTCTCCACATCCATGTGGTCAACTTTTAAATTCAATTTAGCTGATAAAGCCAGTAGGATTCGGATGGATGATAGTCTTGCGACTGGTGAAAAAGTTTCACCGTAGTCCATGCCATAGACTTGTGTGAAGCCTTTTGCTACAAGTCTAGCTTTGTACTTTACTATTTTTCCATCAATGTCCCTCTTTATTTTATAGACCCATTTATTTTTTATTATTTTTCTATCGTTAGGTCTGTCCACTAAAGTCCACGTTCTATTTTTTATGAGACAATCATATTCAGCATTCATAGCTTTAATCCATTCATTTTTTCTAGCATCTTCCAAAGCTTCTTTATATGTCTCCGGTTCGGAATGAGAAGAAACCAAATAGAGAGATGATCCATTATTCGCTGGAAAACGAATTGGAGGTCGACGCTCTCTAGAAGGATATCGACTCTCACTTTCTTCGGAAGTAACAACAGCTGGTTCAGGTTCGAGTTGTGGTGTCACTGGCGGTGGTTCTGAAACAGTAACGATTGGAACCTCTGCAGGTATAACCTCAACTGAACACTGATCTTGAATGGGAACTGATGGCTGTAATTCATGCGTGGACGTGGGAGTCACATCTTCTATAAACGGAGAACTTGAATTGGATGAAGATGAATGTGGAGTAGTGGATTCGTGGGTATCAACAACATATGGAGTCGTTACTCTTGGGGGACTATCGTTAGAAAGTTGACTTGGAGTTGTCGTAGGACTTGTCAGAGACTTATTTTCAATGAAAATTACGTCTCGGGCAATAATAACATTCTTCGGGTTCCGAGTATCGATTAAACGATAACCTTTTGAGTGTTCGGCGTACCCTACAAATATACACTTTTGTGTCTTGGCGTCAAGTTTCTTGCGCTTTTCCTCTGGAATAAGCACGTGAGCTTCACAACCGAAAACTCTAAGATGAGAAAGGTTCACCTTAGTACCAGTCCAGACTTCCTCGGGAATCCTGTTGTTGAGCGCTGTAGTGGGGGAACGATTCTTGAGGTAAATCGCTGAACTTACGGCTTCTCCCCAGTAGGCTCTTGGTAGACCAGCATCTTCAAGCATTGACCGCGCTTTTTCTATGACAGTACGGTTTACTCTTTCCGATAATCCATTCTGCTGTGGATTATATGGTACAGAAGTTTGGTGAATAATTCCATTATCTTTTAAAAAATTCGACATTGGTCGATTAACAAATTCTCCACCGCAATCTGACCGGAGTATTTTAATTTTGAGACCTGTTTGGTTTTCAACCAAACTACGAAATTCGACAAACTTATTAAAAACTTCGTTTTTATGTTTTATAAGATAACCGAAAGTTTTTCGTGAAAAGTTGTCGGTAAAAGTTAATAAATATAGAGCACCTCCAAAGGAATGCGTACTCATCGGTCCACAAACGTCAGTGTGAATGAGCTCTAATTTATTACTTGACTCCTTCATAGAGGATATAAATGGTCTCTTTGATAATTTACCTCGTATGCAAGACACACACGGTTCGAATAATCTGCTACTAACGGGCAAAAGGACTATGTTGTCCATAGATTCAAATGATTACTAATTTTTAAACTACATTACCGCACTAGTGCGAAACTTATTACATTACGATACTGAAATCGGTGTAATAAGAGCTTCTTTACGAGCAAATGTGTTATAATAGTACATTATGATATTAGTGCGGTAAGTTGAAAATTACAGCAGAGGCGATATTGCTTGCCCGAGCCGTAGGCGAGGGCTACAAGAAAGCAGAGGCTGTAATGATCAAGGCGCACGTATGTCATACGACGTTTTATAACATATTTGCGAGGAAAACACATTTTCTGAATTGACTGCGTGTTGTTGTTGTTTTTGTAGTGTATAATTTTTGGTAAGCCAACATATTTTTCTTTGGACTTAGATGGTAATAGGCTGTCAATAACATTTTGTGCTTCACTTATTATTTCCGGTGGTGTAGACTGAAGTTTAGTTCTTCATTACTAAAACTAGACATATTTATTTTTAAACTTTCAAAGTAATTATTGAACAAGAAGCCGCTGTTTGAATCGACAAAATATAGGTATGTGAAAGGTAGGAAGTCTTTCCATCAAACCCCTTGGGTGTCGTAAATGGCGACTAACGGACTAAATACTGCACATACATCCTACAGCATAGAGCGGCGATGAGCTCATAAAAATAATACTACCAACCCCTTTCTTCCCTTGGGTGTCGTAAAAGGCGACTAACGGACTAAAGACTGCACATACATCCAGCAGCATAGAGCGGCGATGGGCTCATCAAAATAATACTACCAACCCCTCTCTTTCCTTCGGTGTCGTAAAAGGCGACTAACGGACTAAAGACTGCACATTCATTCAACAGCATAGAACGGCAATGAGCTCATCAAAATAATACTGCCAACCCCTTTCTTCCCTTCGGTGTTGTAAAAGGCGACTAACGGACTAAAGACTGCACATACATTCAACAGCATAGAACGGCGATGGGCTCATCAAAATAATACTACTAAACCCCTCCTTTCTCTTCGGTGTCGTAAAAGGCGACTAACGGACTAAAGACTGCACATACATCTAACAGCATAGAGCGGTGATTGGCTCTTCAAAATAATGATAGGTACCCACCCCTTTTTTTTCTTGGGTGTCGTAAAAGCGACTAACGGGCTAAAGGCTCACCATCTAAGCACGTGTGCAGACTGTGTAGTTGTTTCTTGCTGAAGCGTGGACTGTGTGGGCGTGGTCTGTGATGTCCATAGATGCAAATTATTACTAATTTTACATTACCGCACTAGTGTGTTATTACTAATTTTACATTACCGCACTAGTGTGTAATAAGCTACATTACGATGCTGAAATCGGTGTAATAAGAGCCACTTTACGAGCGAATGTGTTATAATAGTACATTATGATATAAGTGCGGTAAGATGAAAATTACAGCCGAGGCGATATTGCTGGCCCGAGCCGTAGGCGAGGGCTACAAGAAAGCAGAGGCTGTAATTATCAAAGCGCACGTATGCCATACGACGTTTTATAACATATTTGTGAGGAATAAAAAAATCCGAAAAGGCGACTAACGGACTAAAGATTGCACATACATCCAACAGCATATAGCGGCGATGGGCTCATCAAAATAATACTACCAACCCCTTTCTTCCCTTGGTTGTCGTAAAAGGCGACTAACGGACTAAAGGCTGCATATACATCCAATAGCATAGAGCGGCGATGGGCTCATCAAAATAATACTACCAACCCCTCTCTTCCCTTTGGTGTCGTAAAAGGCGACTAACGGACTAAAGACTGCACATACATCCAACAGCACAGAGCGGCGATGGGCTCATCAAAATAATACTACCAACCCCTCTTTTCCCTTGAGTGTCGTAAAAGGTACTAACGGGCTAAAGGCCTATGTTGTCCATAAATTCAAATGATAACTAATTTTTAAATTACATTACCGCACTAGTGCGAAACTTATTACATTACGATACTGAAATCGGTGTAATAAGAGCTTCTTTACGAGCAAATGTGTTATAGTACATTATGATATAAGTGCGGTAAGATGAAAGTTACAGCCTAGGCGATATTGCTAGAAAGCAGAGGCTGTAATTATCAAAGCGCACGTATGCCATACGACGTTTTATAACATATTTGCGAGGAAAACACATTTTCCGAAAATGACTGCGTTTTTTGTTGTTTTACTAGTGCATGAATCTTTGGTAAGCCAACATATATTTTTCTTTGTCCAACAGCATAGAGCGTAGATGGGCTCATCAAAATAATACCACCAACCCCTCTCTTCCCTTGGGTTTCGTAAAAGGCGACTAACAGACTAAAGACTGCACATACATCCAACAGCATAGAGCGGCGATGGGCTCATCAAAATAATACTACCAACCCCTTTATTCCCTTGGTTGTCGTAAAAGGCGACTAACGGACTAAATACTGCATATACATCCAACAGCATAGATCGGCGATAAGCTCATCAAATAATACTACAAACTTCTCTCTTCCCTTCGGTGTCGTAAAAGGCGACTAACGGACTAAAGACTGCACATACATCCAACAGCATAGAGCGGCGATGGGCTCATCAAAATAATACTACCAACCCCTCTCTTCCCTTGGGTGTCGTAAAAGCTACTAACGGGCTAAAGGCCTATGTTGTCCATAGATTCAAATGATTACTTATTTTTAAATTACATTACCGCACTAGTGCGAAACTTATTACATTACGATACTGAAATTGGTGTAATAAGAGCTTCTTTACGAGCAAATGTGTTATAAAAATTATTATGATACCGATTATTTACACATGCAATAATACTTTAATCAGCTCAATCAAAAGTAATAATACTAAAAGCTGCTCATTAAAGCCAGGTTTAGTTCCTTACTTGTCCATTAATAAAAACAATTCTAGCTCCATGTTGCCAAAACGTGGTACTATTCCCGTTTATTTCAATATTAAAACACAAAAATCGAGCACGCTTTTGTCTTCTCAACATAATTTGTGTAATGAAAATGTTAGTCACTGTCAGTAATTAAATCCAGAGTCAATTACAACACCAAATAAAGTAACAATACCATATTACTTTACACATCAAAGTAGTAATAACTTAGAATCGAATAAGTTTTTTCTCTAAAAAAAGTAATCATTCCTTGAAAGTGCTACATCTAAACATCCAGGGTATTAGATCTAAGGTAAGTCAAATAGAAGTACTTATGAACGCACTACAATATGATGTAGGTATTATGTTTTAGTGCAACCTTTTTAAAAAATGTAAATGTTAAGAGGCCTATTACATCTTGACTGTGATTTTTGCGTAAAATGGCCAACTTTGGCGTTATGGATCTCAGAAACAAAAATACATTAACAATTATGACTTATTGAATAGTGTAGAATAGCTATTGGAATAGTGCTAAGCGACCTCGCATTTTGTAAATTTTGCTTAACTTTTTAATTAAACCCAAAATTGCAGAGAAAGATTTTCATAAAGTGCGCGAAGGCACTTTTTTGAGCTCATCGATTGAACTACTGTTCTAAATAAGTGAAATAAAAAAATTATAATGTTATCTCTTATATAGTCGAATAATGCGTAGCGGCCTCGGAATTTTTAGATATCATTGATTTTATATAGGAAAAAAATCTTATTCTAAACCTAAAAACTTCGAAAATTGCTATAAATTAACTGTGAATATCTCCTATCTGCGATAATATTATTGAGCAAAATTTATACCAGAGTAACTGTTACTTCATGGGGAATAAAGATTTTATAATGAATTTATTATCCTATTTCGATAAAAATGATAAATACAACTGCAAAATTACTACAAAATGTGATGCGCCGGCCCGCGGCCGTCTGAATTCAACTTATGCTCACAGAATGGATATTTGTAATATTATGCACAAATTTATTATCCTATTTCGATAAAAACGATAAATACAACTGCAAAATTACTACAAAATGCGAAAATAGGCATTTTACGCAAAAATGACATTCGAGATGTAATAGCCCTTTTAATACTCTACAGATTCCAGGATACCAATTAGCTGTATACTTTTCTCGAAACAAGTCAAGAGGGGGAGTATGAATATATTAAATATTGTATTAACTACAAAAAACTTGATTGTGTAAATACTTTAACTATGGAACTAAATTTTGAATGTTGCGGTGTTCTACTTCAAGAGTTGAATCTTGTGGTAAGATGTATTTACCGAATACCTAATTCAAACTTCGATTTGTATAAAAAAACACTAGAGTTACTATAGAGTAACACTTAGATCTAGTTATGCAAAGAGAAAAATAGTTATGGTGATTTCAATATAAATACCCTAGAAAATGATAGGAAGAGTGAAATATTTAAAAACACACTGTCGAAATTTAATGTCAAATTAACAATTCATGAACCTACAAGAATTACTTCAAAGTCACAAACGTGTATAGATAATATTTTAACAAATCTAAAATCATTTAATTCAAAGGTTGAACTGAAAGGTTCACTTTGGAATCTCTGACCATGCAGCCCAAATTATAGAAATACCCTGCAGTAAAGGTTTTGAAGTAAAATATAAAAGGAATTTTGTAAAGTACGTAGATCAATTTCTACATCATATTTCAAAATTAAGCTTTGCTGAAATGTATCTTTATAATGATGTTAACAAAGTATATGAATCATTCATAAAACTTTATGTAATGGTTTTCAATTTGTGTATTCCTATTGAAAGGATAAAAATTACCCATAAGAGATTTGCAAATTGGCAAAGTAAAGGCATACGTATAGCGTGTAAAAATAAAAGAGCAGTATATAATAGAATTATAAAAAATAGCAAAAAGACGAGTAACAGATTTTAATATTTTACAATACTTTTAATAATATGAAATAAGATGTGTTTATTTCATATTATAAAAAGTATTGTAAAATATTAAAATCTGTTACTCGTCTTGCAAAAAAGAAATCAAACATCAAATATATTGCACAGAGCACTAACAAAGCCAGATCTACTTGGAACTTCATAAATCGGCAAACTACGTCTGTAAATGATATGAAAAATACTATCGAAAATATTAAAGTGAATAATAACATCATTAAGGACCCTAAAACTATAGCTGATATTTTTAATAATTATTTTATCTCAAACAGTTCACGAAATTATAAATAGGAAAACTTTAAGCCATAACCCGTACCAAATTGTAAAAGCATTTACTTAAAATCTGTGAATGCTAAAGAGTTAATGAATATTGTTAAAAGGATTAAAAACAAAATGAGCTGCGGTCATGACAGCATACCTATGTATCTTATTAAAAAGTCAATTCCAGTTTACCTATCATTAAGAATTTTAGCGTGAAACGGATTGCAGTTAAGTAATTTTAAAAACAATCTACTCTACATGAAATGAAGTAATAATTAATTAGCATCATAGGCCTTAGGGCTTCTTAAATCTATAGAAGATAATTAAAACAGCGTCCAATTGTGAGGTTTGGCGTTTTCTTAAGTGGCTTGTAATGTTTTCTATGCTTGTAAGGCCAATACGGGAGCGACAATTACGGCCGCACACTTTGGCTGGCAGACGAATTGAGTACCTGGTGACGTTGGAGGAAGTGCAGCGCGTTATTATTTATAGTACCTATATGTTTAGATAATGAGCTAACTGGTAGAAGCCGATCAGATGGGGAAGTGAAGTTAACGTGGATAAGCATGAAGCAGTCAGCAAAATCCAATTTATCTGCTTATAGGAGGGAACTATTACTGTAACATGGAGTGGCAAAAAGCCACCATCACCTCCTGAGGATTTTGAAGTAATTTCAATTGCTCCTCACGACTTTCTCAGAAGTAAATGACTAAGTATGCTATGATAGTGATGCAGTGGTAAATAAAACATATTTAATTAGGTATGTAACATAAGTATTTTTATTAAAATTTAATATGGACAAAATAAGTAATACATATATTAAGTCGTAGTACTTAAATGTTAAAACTTGTAGGTACATAATCTTAATTTGATTGTTTTAGGTTTCGAATGTTGCATTATCAATTCCTGCATTAACTGCCACTAGTTATGAAAAAACTGACTTAACACCCGTCAATTTCAATCTGGAAAACACAGGTAAAGGTGTTGCCTCCCGGAAGTTGGGTATTCTCAATAAGGTGAGGCGGTTTTTCACTCTCGAGCAGCACTGTTTGCTGTACAAAACTCAGGTGCGATCGAGTATGGAGTATAGTTCCCATCTATGGGACGGCTTCGCTAAATACCTCCTCGATGCACTTGATAGACTGCAAAGGCGAGCGGTACGCATTATTGGAGATGCTGAGGTTACAGCCTCCCTTGAGGACCTCCAGCTGCGTAGAGACATTGCTTCTCTCAGTGTCTTCTACCGGAACTACTACGGATAGTGTTCTGAAGAACTTTTTGATCTAATCCCGCCCTCTCCTTTCCTCTCCCGGACTACACGTGCTGGTCTTAGGAACCAACATCATACTGTACAGACTATCGGTACTCGTACCAAAAAGTTTGGCAAGTCGTTCCTCTGGAAGACCATTTGGCTTTGGAATTCTTTGCCGGCGCATGTGTTTCCAAGCTCCTACAGTCCCGGGTCTTTTAAGCGGGGCGTGGAACGGCATTTATGCAGGCCGTCATGAATGGGTGCGCTCGTTATCGTGCTTATTCCACGGTGGGGAGCGCTCTCATTATTTTGGACTGCATCGGCTGCTTATGATCAGGCAGGATGAAGTCACTATGACGAGTCATTAAAGAAAAAACCTTTAAAATTTAAACGCAAATTTTGTTGCGAACGAACAAACCTTTTCAATTTTTAAAAAACACGTTGTAATCATATATTTTATTACTGATGTAAATAATTAATAATAGTTATTATTATTTCCGTATTGTACAAGCACACATTTAAAAACACGTTACAAATAACAGTGCAAGACATTTTACAAAGGTGAGCTTATCTCTAGAAGAGTTGTCTTCTGGTATTTTTGCCGGAATTGTTTTTATTACATGTACGTAAACACAGTTTGTTAAAGAAATCGATGTCCGTTAATCAACCAACCAATAATTAAAATATTATTTTTCACTTGTGTTCAACGGTCCATAGCGAAATTTTCCAATGCGTAATTCATTCAATCAGAAATCCGCCCTACTCGTCTATAGCCGGCCTACTGGAAAATCAATTGGCTTAAACCAAATAAGTAACTGAATTTATTTATCATTAATTTTACATAAAAAATTTAAAGCTTTATAATTACATTATGCAAGCTCAGATGGTATCGTCGATGGTTAAGACGTAATTTTTTTAAACGAAACACTTATTAGTGGTCGCGGATATGGAAAGGCTACTTCAAAACGTTCCTTCAGGCAAAGTCAAACCGAGTTAGCTAAACGTTACACACGCGTTAATGCTGCTTTCGTGTTGCTCTTCCCTTCGGTGTCGTAAAAGGCGACTAACGGACTAAAGACTGGATATACGTCCAACAGCATAGAGCAGCGATGGGCTGAGTTTACGGTCCTCAATGAGGACCGTAAACTTCTCATTGCCTAGTCTCTGACTAACCCTTCGGGGATAATAGTCGTGATTATATGTACCTATGTGTATGTATGTATGTATAATGCTGCTTCCATACGTAACAGACCCTTTCTTAAGTTTAATGCTGCTACTATGTGTATTACGAAATGCGTTTTATTTCTTTTTAATATCCATGTTTTATGTAGATCTAGCTAGGCATGTAGATCTAGGCATGTATTGCAAGAAGCCTGCTACCTTAGATAAATGATTGGTCTCGCTGCGCTCGACTAGATACCTCCGTCGTACTTGTCAAATGCGGCAACAAATACTAAGCCGCTATCGGCGTACCAGAGAGCCAGTCACACTGATATGTATGTGTAAAGTGTACGTACCGATTTTTTTATTAAATTTTGGGCATAATTCATATTAAAATGACAGCTTGCGTAATAAAACTGTTTAAAAATAATACTACAAAAAAATAGGCAGAACAGCATCTTTGCAAATTGTCATAGATGAGTTGCCGCAATTACGGAGCTGTGGTTTTTAGATAGGGCGGTATCTAATCGAGCTCAGCGAGACCAATCATTCATCTAAGCCTGCCACCTATGTCCAGCAGTGAACTGGCTTAGCCTGTTATGAAATAAATAAATTAGTGAATAAAAATGAATGACCAATGAATTAATGATTCACCTTTTGAATTGACAAATAAACGTTACTGTATCTGTTACACCCGCAGACAGAGAGATAATCCTATTCTCTGTTTAAGGTTTCACCGGTATGTAGGCTTTTCACAATAATAACATGTAGGCTTGCAGTATTTTTAAAGTGAATTACAAACGTGGATCTAGCTAATCCTTGGTTGCGGCGTCGCGTGTGTCAAATCGGCTTTGAAATATCGAAGCAAATTGAAAATAATACAAAAAGTACGAGCCTCCCATTTATGTTCAAAATGCCTTGAGTAGGTAACAGGATAGGCGTATACTATAAGAGAGGGAAAATCTTCTTTATTGACATTATCAAGATAACTGCTGTTCGCGTAGTAACCACTAAACTAAATGCAGGAAGCCACATGTCTTGGGTATCGGGTCAGCATTTGGGACCTATATTAATAACAACACAACTTTTCGGTTTGATTCTTAGCTGACGGTTAGTAAAGTAATATAAAGGATGTCCGAGAATTAACGCAAGATTTCATTTAAATAAAAAACCCAGTTTTCAGTACTTTTATTGCTTTTTTTTATGAAGTTATAAAGTCAATAGGATAGGGTTACTTTTAGAAAAACACATTGGGCGAATGGCCTTCCAGATTTTGCTGCCACATACGCATTCTTTTATGACAAAATTATCCATGACCGTTTTGCTTAAATGTGGTTGAATTTCGTTTCGGTGATTAGAACCACCAGATTGAACACCTTTAATTTTTTTATGGGGTTATTTGAAGTCAAAGGTTTATGACAACAAGCCTTTATCCACCCGTGCATTAAAACAGGAAATTCGACGCTGCATCAACGAATGCAAATTTGTCATGTTATATTTGGACAAAAAAGTGTGTGTGAGTCGTGAAGGCCAACCAAATGTGTTATTCCAAGTAACCCTATCCTATTTACTTTATAATTCAATAAAAATAACAATAAAACTTTTAAAAACTGGGTTTTCTATTTAAATCAAATCTTGCGTTATTTCTGGGAAAGCCTTAATAAAATAAATAACTTTTCCACTTTCACACCAATTATATGGCCCAAGTTAAGCTTCCTTTGAAACTTGTTTTGATTTGTTAGATCCTAATTATTATACAAAGAAATACCCAGACCCGAAATCAATTTAGAAAAACAGTTTTTTTTTCTAACTTGACCCAATTTAGAAAAAAACTGTTTAGTTATTTCTATGCTGACCCGATATGGGAATTGAACCCTCAGAGATAGCGACACCGAATCCGGCCGACCTGCTAACTAATCGACCACCGACGCCGTCATTATTAGGTATTTGGTAAGTAGGTATTTTGTATGGTTTGTGGGTTTGTTCTAATTACGCCTGGCTAGCGGCAGCTTGGAGATGACTATGAAATATTCCTATCTCATAGCATTGTTGTGTTAAGAGTATTAGAGATAAGATGTCTGAATTTCCGGCAGAAGTGTGCCGTGTGTATCAGATAAGATAAAGGTCAGGAACTTATCTATTTTGAGGTAAAATCTAAAATATAATAGGTACCCGAAATGTGCACATGTGCTCAGCGTGACAGGTGGTGAGCCCATTGTCGTCTTTTGGTCCCTTCTCCATTTGACGCCTTTTACGACACTTAAGGGTCGGTAGTATTCTATTAAAGAGACCACCACAGCTGACAATCAAGCGTTAGAGAATCGTACAACTGAGCTACGAGACAACGGTAGTTGATTCGGTTAAAATAACGCTTGGCTGCAACCAGCCGAATTCAACGCGGGATTCAAGAAAATCATATTATTATTGGAATTGTTACTGAGCGTAGGTACCGATTGTGCCGTAGCTCCATTCTGTATTATAAGTCCGGTCAACAGATGAAATCCTTCGCAAAGACGCTCTGCTGGTTTCATATTGATAAAATGATTTGTTAGATGAATTTCGCGAACGCATTATTCAGTAGCAGCAAATTTCAGAGTAGCATTTTTTTTGCGAAAGCTTTATTTATGTTTCCATAAATTTATTATTAGAGGAATTTCGCGATCTCCTTTTTTAGTTGTAGTAAATTTCAGAGTAGGTAGCATTTGTAGCCTAACCTAACCGACAGAACTGTAGTTTTGCATACTTAACTTTTTCTTTATAGCGGGGGGCCTCAGGCCCCCTGATCCCCCCGAGCAGGAGGGCCAGCCCCCGATGCATGCTGCATGATTGAAATTTTGTTACGCTTAAATAATGCAATCCTGAAATCCGCTGCAGCTGAATAAGGCGTTCGCAAAATATATCCAACATGAAATATTGATTCGCTAAAAAATGCGATTCTAAAATTCGCTGCAACTGAATAATGCGTTTGCGAAATTCCCCTAACACGTGTCTATATATTTTTAATAACCATGTTTTATGTAATCTTGTTTGGCCCCCGCTGTCTGGCATTCGGCTGTCGGCTATCAGGCATATTAAGAAGTTAAAAATTTTACCAACGAATAAGCATTATTATGAACTTAAAATAAGAAATCTATATAGTTATTAGGAAACATTTAAAAAAATATTTGACACAGCAAAAACATTATGCAATTTTAAAAGTCCACTAAAAAACAATTTAAAATCGATTAAACTCAGTTGAATAAACTATTTTTATAGTCCAAGGCCAGTGTTAGCCTTGGACTCTCTATCAATCGTAACAAGACCAAAGTGATGATAGAAGAAAGAGCTGAAAACGACCAACCGATCGTCAAAGTACAGCCAAACTCAATTTTCTTTACGGAGCAGTGATGTGGACCTTGAGGCTAAAGAAGAGAAGGAAAATCGTTGCACTGGAGGTGTGGTGCTGGAGACGTCATCTGAGGATTCCATGGACCGCTTACCGTACCAATGTATCGATCCAAGAAGAGCTTTACCTAAAGGAAAGGTTATCGTCGACTGTTTAAATACGAATACTGAAGTTCTTTGGGCACATAACTCGCAAGGAAGACTCAATGGAGCGTCCCGTAGTTCAGGGCCGAATGGAGGGCAAGGTGTCGTGGTCGTCAAGGGCCGTGGTCGCTTTTCATCCAGATGGGTAGACTTAGATCCTTCACTCAATCTACCATGACTGACTGCTCCCAAAATGCCACTAACAGAGCCGAATGGAGACGAATAACGAGAGTCGTCATTCACCAAGACCCCCCATAACCACGAGCATTCTGTTAAGATTGCCCGACTAAGAAGATCGCAATCAGACAAATAATAAGATAAAATAAAATAAACGATAAAATAAAGCGGAAAGTACACTACAACCGTCTGAAGTTTGTTTGCTTTGCCAATGAAAGTAATATTTTTTTGAAAATACTTCATGTATTTTATAATTGAAATTGTGCGAAGCATTTTTTAGCCTCCAAGTCCAATTGAAGTATTCCTTAGAGGGGGAGCCAGCAAATTCAATTAGACCCTGTTCAATTACGGACATTTCAGGACCTGTCGGGAATTTGAAATTACGGGTCTATGAGAAAAGCTCACGGAAGCAATGAGTTTAACACTTTAGTTGACAAGATGTAGCCGGAGAGGTTTGTTCTAGGGCATCTTGCCACAGAATAGGTAGTCTTGCAGAGTTTGGCTCGAGCACTTGCACAGTGTTCTCTAACAGAGCGGCTGTAGGTAAGTAAAATTGAATTAGGCTCGAGACAACCCACCGAATACCATGGCCAGAGCAAGGTTCTCGGGCTGTTCAAACTGAGCGCCGCTTCGCCGAGTTATCTGTGATATCCGAGAAATAGACTGTTTGAGACAGTTTCAGTAATTAATTACGTCTACAAGAGCTAAGAGTGTCGTGCTCGTTATTTTGTCAGTGGCACGAGATATGACAATACCATAATGATTTTAAGTCCGTCTTTGTTTGTCAACTATATTAGGTTGCCAACTTATTTACGGTTATTTGTATAAATGTCGCAGTCATATGATAAAAACAGAGATTTGGTCAATTCCCTAAGTGATTTGATCAACTCACGGAGGATGTTAAAATAACAACACGAATTTATCATTTTCCTTAATAAATCTAGGGATTTGAACACCACTAGAACATAAATTAACCTATACTTCTGTAGGTCACGTGATAGGTTAGAAATTTGAGACAATCGCGAAGCGCAGCGTAGCGATAGTCTTGAATTCGAGGTTTTTTTTTTTATTAGACAACAGAAATACTAGCTGCCCTACTCCTGTAGGTCACATGTTTTTGGTCATTTCACGGAACCAGTTCTGGTATTTGTTCAATCCCTAGATTTGTTTAGGGAAATGATAAAATCGTGTTCTTATTTTAACATCCTCCGTGATCAAATAACTAAGGAAATTGACCAAATCTGCCCCTTACTCTCGAATCTAATCTCAATGTCGATTTCAAAGCCGTCAAATAACAATACAATAATAAGTGCGTACTCTTGACGCGCTTAAAATCGGGATCAGTAGGGCAAGCACGAACTTTTAAAGTATTCGTAACGTAAACGTATCGAGTCCACGATACGAAAACGTAGTACAACGCTAGTCCTAAGCACGAAGAGTTCCGTTATCGTATCGCGAGCTCGATGCGACGGCGAAGGTGACGTCATCATAACGTAAGCAGAGATGTGCCCTGTGAATGAACAATCGCAGCATATTGAATGATTGGTTACGTTCGAAAATGAGATGAAGTGGTTTTTAAAAAGCTACACAAGAATTTTATATGAATATTAGAGTCAAATGCTATATTATAATTAGGAATGTTTATTTTAATTGTTATTATTGTATAAATACTATTAAAATTAATAATTACGCCTTATGTTCATAAAATTTTAATGAAATATTTTGATTGATTTCTGAACGACATTACATAGATAGATAGAATTGCTGTCGCGGTCGCGGCAAAGCCAACTTTGTTTACTTTATTAACAGCACTTCACAAACAATCTTTATGGTGAATAATTTAGTGTTACGTCTGGGAATAGTAGAATTTATTGTTTTGGATTGATCAAAATGAGGACAAGCCATGCACAATACGCAATGATGATAGAGTTTATGGAAAAGTAAGCATACTTACTTTGTTGTTTGTGACGTGTTTGCGAGTTTATGTATGATTGTTTATAACACATTTGCTCGTAAAGTGGCTCTTATTACACCGATTTCAGTATCGTAATGTAGCTTATTACACACTAGTGCGGTAATGTAAAATTAGTAATAACACACTAGTACGGTAATGTTAAATTAGTAATAATTTGTATCTATGGACAAAACAGACCACGCCCACACAGTCCACGCTTCAGCAAGAAACCACTGCACAGTCTGCACAAGTACTTAGATGGTAAGCCTTTAGCCCGTTAGTCGCTTTTACGACACCCAAGAGAAGAGCCCCTCTGGTACCTATTATTGTTTTGAAGAGCCCATCACCGTTCTATGCTGTTAGATGTATGTGCAGTCTTTAGTCCGATAGTCGCCTTTTACGACACCGAAGAGAAGAAAGAGGTTGGTAGTATTATTTTGATGAGCCCATCGCCGATCTATGCTGTTGAATGTATGTGCAATCTTTAGTCCGTTAGTCGCCTTTTACGACACCAAAGGGAAGAAAGTGGTTGGAAGTATAATTTTGATGAGCCCATCGCCGTTCTATGCTGTTAAATGAATGTAAAGTCTTTAGTCCGTTAGTCGCCTTTTACGACACCGAAGGGAAGAGAGGGGTTTGTAGTATTATTTTGATGAGCCCATCGCCGCTACGAGTATATACTGTAGGATGTATGTGCAGTCTTTAGTCCGTTAGTCGCCTTTTACGACACCCAAGGGAAGAAAGGGGTTGGTAGTATTATTTTGATGAGCCCATCGCCGCTCTATGCTGTAGGATGTATGTGGAGTCTTTAGTCCGTTAGTCGCCTTTTACGACACCCAAGGAAAGAAAGGGGTTGGTAGTATTATTTTGATGAGCCCATCGCCGCTCTATGCTGTAGGATGTATGTGAAGTCTTTAGTCTGTTAGTCGCCATTTACGACACCCAAGGGAAGAAAGGGGTTAGTAGTATTATTTTGATGAGCCCATCGCCGCTCTATGCTGTAGGTTGTATGTGCAGTCTTTAGTCCGTTAGTCGCCATTTACGATACCCAAGGGGTTGGATGGAAAGACTTCCTACCTTTCACATACCTCTATATTTTGTTCGTTTCAAACAGCGGCAGTATTGAACAAGAAGTTCAATACTTATTACTTTGAAAGTTTAAAAATAAATATGTCTAGTTTTAGTAATGTAGAACTAAATTTACGGTCTACACCACAGGAAATAATAAGTGAAGCACAAAATGGCAGCCTATTACCATCTAAGTCCAAAGCAAAATACATGTTGGCTTACCAGAGATTTATACACTAGAAAAACAACAAAAACACGTAGTCATTTTCAGAAAATGTGTTTTCCTCGCAAATATGTTATAAAACGTCGTATGACATACGTGCGCTTTGATAATTACAGCCTCTGCTTTCTTGTAGCCCTCGCCTACGGCTCGGGCTATCAATATCGCCTCTGCTGTAATTTTCAACTTACCGCACTCATATCATAATGTACTATTATAACACATTTGCTCGTAAAGAAACTCTTATTACACCGATTTCAGTATCGTAATGTAATAAGTTTCGCACTAGTACGGTAATGTAATTTAAAAATTAGTAATCATTTGAATCTATGGACAACATAGGCCTTTAGCCCGTTAGTAGCTTTTACGACACCCACGGGAAGAGAGGGGTTGGTAGTATTATTTTGATGAGCCCATCGCCGCTCTATGCTGTTGGATGTATGTGCAGTCTTTAGTCCGTTAGTCTCCTTTTACAACACCCAAGGGAAGAGAGGGGTTTGTAGTATTATTTTGATGAGCCCATTGCCGCTCTATGCTGTTGGATGTATGTGCAGTCTTTAGTCCGTTAGTCGCCTTTTACGACACCGAAGGGAAGAGAGGGGTTTGTAGTATTATTTTGATGAGCCCATCACCGCTCTATGCTGTTGGATGTATGTGCAGTCTTTAGTCCGTTAGTCGCCTTTTACGACACCCAAGGAAAGACAGGGGTTGGTAGTATTATTTTGATGAGCCCATCGCCGCTCTATGCTGTTGAATGTATGTGCAGTCTTTAGTCCGTTAGTCGCCTTTTACGACACCCAAGGGAAGAGAGGGGTTGATGGTATTATTTTGATGAGCCCATCTACGCTCTGTGCTGTTGGACAAAGAAATATATATATTATAAACAACAAAAAAACGCAGCCATATTCGGATTTTTTTTTTCCTCACAAATATGTTATAAAACGTCGTATGGCATATACCTACGTGCGCTTTGAAAATTACAGCCTCTGCTATCTTGTAGCCCTCGCCTATGGCTCGGGCTAGCAATATCGCCTCGGCTGTAATTTTCATCTTACCGCACTAATATCATAATGTACTATTACATATGTTCGATGGCTAAGCTGTGTGATTATTATTTTATTTATAGAAATGGAGTTTATCTGAACCCTCTGGAAGCCTGCGATGTCGCCATTTCATACAAATGAAATGGAAGGAGCTTACGTTAAAATAAATACCTAGCAATGTGACAGGACACTCGCACTCGGAGGGAAAAAAAGTGTAGCAAATTAGTTTCAAGTTATTACTTTCTATAACTTCTTAAGTACTCGACCTAACACTAACTCATTACAAATCAAAATTATTGATCTATAGCAACATTATTTTATATTTATTTAATATTATTATTATTTTTTTATAAGTATAGGTACTTACTACTACCTACTTAAATAGTATTTGGTTTTGTATAAATGTTGAAGGTTTTGTGGTTTAAAAAGTAGCACGTACAAAAGAAGTGGTTCAAATTCATAGGGCTGCTTTTGGCACCGGTGGAAGTCCAGCACTTAAATTATCTTTGACTGACCTAGAGAACAGGGTCATGCGTACATACTGGAGTACAAGCTGCTACTGGGATGGTGGTTGTGGAAGCTGGTTCTATTGCTTATCATTTCACATTAACAACATATTAATACATACACACTATATTGTGCAGTGTACCTATACGTATCCAATGGCGGCCTTATTTCTAAGTGGAATCTATATTTAGTAAACTTTAAAAAAAAAAATTGTTAATATTGTTAAACTAACAATATTATTAGGGACCAATAATAAAATATTTTTAAGGGTCAAGATGCAACGCTTTCCAAGTTTCCACACCTTTTAATTTCAACACGAGGAGTCAAATTCTGAGGTTCTTTTCGCAGGTGAAGGCACAGGTAAACTTTCTTTTTAATTATACGAAGATTGACTCATTTATTTTATTATATTTTTATCATACTAAATGAAATCATCGGTGCGTGCATTGCAATGCAATGCAGTTCATGCATCAAGGCCGCGAAATAAATATCTTTATGTTAGATTTTGTTTAATTGATTGATTTTGATTAACAGGAATTTTATTTATATTACAGGGGATTGAAATGCTCCTGGAACTAGCAGCCAATCTACTGTGGCTGTTCCAGCAGACGAGCAGCAGCCTACTATAGTTTCCCTACCATTATCAATAGTTATTAACCTTAGGAGCCATAGAACCCTTCGGCGCCAAAGAAACACAAAACGGATAACATTGCAAAACTATGAAACTTAGAGGATTGCAAGAGAGTATGATAAAGAGCAAGACTTCGCTTTTCCCCTTGACACAGAGGGTTACGGAGCTCCTTTATCAAGCTCAATGGTTAGAGTTCATGAAAGAAGCTATGAATGTATGTTTGTTAGGTAACTAACTAGGTAGGAACTTTGAAAGGGGAAATACCTATGTACTTAATAAATTTAATTTTGTTTTATTTAGTTGTTTTATTGCGCCGATTTTCCTATCTGCCACCCTTATTGGTAAACTAGCTAACTAGCAGAGAATGACTATTGACTATGACTATTGATACACAGCAAAAGGCACCTTTTGGTACAAAGTTCGCCTTGCTGTGTTGCTCTGTATCAAAAAAGATAAATAAATAAATTAAAGTATAGGTAGGTACTTTGTACATTAGGATGTACTTTTGAATCATTACATAATTATAAAGTAAAGTCGCCGTTTTCCTCTGTCTGTGGCACCGCACTATGCTCCTAAACCACGCAATGGATTTTTATGCGGTTTTCACTAAAAGATAGAGCGTTAACTGAGGATGGTTTTGTTTATATTTTGTAGATATATTTTTTTAAATGGCTGAACTATGACGGTCTTCTTAAGTTAGCGTAGACGACGGCGCGGGCGGGCCGATAGTTAATTATAATATTAAAAAATAGAATAAGAAATAAAAGATAATAATAAAAAAATTAAACAGTCTTAGTAATAAAATGTATTACTTAATAAGTTCATTAATTCTCCATACTAGCATGTTTTATATTGCTCTTCCCCTCACTTAGTCATCGCCTACTTCATTTTATTGAAAAATATGCCTAGAAAGTGCACTTTGGCCATAGAAACAACAAAAAAATAACTTTTTAATGATTTTAAAGTCACAACGATACTTTTTTCACCGACAAATTCTCCGTGTAGAAACATTCGTAAGTTCACGCTAGCCAGCCTTCGTCATCCACGATACCTTATGTCAAAACTAAGTTCGTGCTCGCAAATTTCCATATAAACATATCAAGTAACGTTGGTGTTACGATACGAAGGCGTTAGGCGATACGCTTACGATACCTTAGCATTCGTGCTTCCAAATTTAGTTAATTTTACGTCCGGTAGGGGCGCTGCTCAATTCTCATACAAATTGTTGACGATGACGATACGAACACTTTTTCGCAAATTGTTCGTGCTTGCCCTACAGATTGAAATCGAAATCGACGGAGTCAATTCCATTTTTACCTCAGAACAACAATTGTTGTTATTGTTGTTCTGAGATTTTTACACCGACTTTACAAGTTTGACAAGACCTTGTGTCAAGACCGCGTTCTTTTTTAAAAATAAATAAATGGTAGGTATTCGATCTCGGACCAATTGGTCCGAGTATTCGATTAATGAAACCAAGGAGTTTTCGATTATAAACTCTTTACTCTTTGATTATATTACATGTCTAGATAGAGCCTGGCCGTAAAAAAACGTAGAAAAATTTATAGGCCAAAATTAGCCTATCGCGCAATTCTGGCGGTCAGTGTCATTGTGCCGTCAAGCAGTGTTTACCTCTCGCGTTTCGGTGACATTGTTCGCAAAATAACCGTTTGCTCAGTGAAATTCTGTCGAAACTACAAAAGAATTTTTTTTTCAAAAAGGAATGTCACGTTTCATCTGTAAGTGTCGATAAATTTTAATGAAAATTTAAAGTTTAACAATAATAACGGCCATGTATGCGTAGTGTTGCTGGTATCAAAATGTAGAATGTCTCTCAAGTAAAAGTAAAATCCTACTGCAACTGGTATAACAGTAATCTGTTTACAAACATTCGTCATCGAATTTGGCTGGATTATAGGTTAAAACTCAAACTCAACTCAAACTATATATATTCAATAAACTTAATTAATAAGTACTTTGAATCGTCCAAATTTTTAACCTACAAGAAGAAATATAATTACCTACTGTAATATTTTATAATACTATTATTATAAATTGTTATTGTGGTATGGTATCGTATCGATATTTGAAACGAATAAAATAGTAGATTGTTATACAAGGGGCTAAAATGACCCATTATATACTAGGTAGTTTTACTCCCGAGCTTTAGCGAGGGAGTAAATAGAAATCGAGTTTTAATGGGTTTATAATAAAACAATCCAATACAATATGAATTGGTTTATTTTATTAAAAATTAACCCGTTAGTTGCTTTAACGACACCCAAGGGAAGAGAATGGTTGGTAGTATTATTTTGATGAGCCCATCGCCGCTCTATGCTGTTGGATAGTAGGTATGTGCAGTCTTTCCATCTCTTCCTTTGGGTGTCATCAAAGGCGACTAACGGACTAATGACTGCACATACATCCTACAACAAAGAGGGGCGATGGGCTCATCAAAAGAATACTACCAACCCCTTTCTTCCCTTGGTTGTCGTAAAAGGCGACTAACGGACTAAAGACTGCACATACATCAAACAGCATAGAGCGGCGATGGGCTCATCAAAATAATATTACCAACCCTTCACTTTTCTTCGATGTTTTAAAAGGGGACTAACGGACTAAAGACTGCCACACATCCAACAGCATAGAGCGACGATGGGCTCATCAAAATAATACTACCAACCCCTCCCTTCCCTTGGGTGTCGTAAAAGGCGACTAATGGACTTAAGACTGCACATACAGCCAACAGCAAAAAGCGGCGATGGCCTCATCAAAATAATACTACCAACCCCTCTCAAGGGAATAGAGATTCCCTTGGGTGTCGTAAAAGCGACTAACGGGCTAAAGGCTCACCACCTAAGCACATGTGCAGACTGTGCAGTTGTTTCATGCTGAAGCGTGGACTGTGTGGGCGTGGTCTGCATTGTCCATAGATTCAAATAATTACTAATTTTACCATAAACTTTAATAATAACTATCTCAATAAAGTTGTTGATCTAAGTAAACAGTAATAAGTCGAGTCTTTATTCATGATTATTCTGCCTAAGACTAAATACTTTTTCGTTTTTGTAGGCTCATTGTCATGTGACAGACAAAAATAAAAAAAAATACTTTTCCCGTAGGGCAAGAAAAGCTATTTTAGCCTCGCTCTAGAACGCTACAATGACGTTCTTTTAGAGCAAGAGGAGTGAAATAGTTATTTGTTATACAAGATTGCAAAGTTGCTTTTTAACTGCGTGCTCAATTTTGATGACCGAGCAATCGAAGGATTCTAAAATTGAATCACGAGTGCAGCGAGTGATTCAAACATTAGAATCCTGAGCGTCAGCGAGGGAATCAAAAGAGCACGAGGTGAAAAATCTTTGCAATCGAGTGCAACACGTAACTTTTCATCCCACCTCAGCGAGGAAATGACTAAATGCAAAAAAAAAAACATTTACATTCACAAGATACTTTTATTTCAGTTTAGGTATTAACTACTACATTATGACAGGTAAGTATTACAGAATAATCTTTAAATTATAACAAAATAATACTAAGGTAAAATTAAGAAAATTTTAAAGTAACGTTGCTACAGTTATTTTTTAACAAATTAAAAAAAAGTTGTATGATATATTAGGCACCATAGAGGTAGCAGTAAATAGGTTTAATGTTTTTTTTAATTCACAAACTTAGTGCACACGATGTTCTAAATTCAATTTACTTTATCCTCTAGAGAATAAAAACGGCTTTTCCATTCAGATATTGAAGATTAAAAATACTCTTTCCGAGATGGTGGGATGAAAAAATTATTATGTTTGAAATGGAATGTACGTAAGTATTTATGTAAGAAGTGTGTGTTTAAACAGGTATATGTATGTAGGGGATGGTAGTATGTATGCTTCAGAGCTCGATGGCGCATCGGCTTGCACGTTCGGCTTGCGATCTTGCCCGCTAAGCAACTATCGCAATGCCGGGTCACTGGATGGGTGACCAAATTTAAAACATCTCGAGCTCCTCCGTGCTTTGAAAGGCACGTTAAGCCGTTGCTCCCGTTCGATGTCGTAAGATGACAGTTGTTAAAACCCACCAACACGCATTGGGCCAACGTGGTGGGTTATGGCCCAATATCCCCACGGGCTATCTCCACGTGGGAAGCCTGCGCCTAGCAGTGGGACGTTTATAGGCTGATGATGATGATGACGATGTTTGAGAAAGTGCGGGTGTATGTTTGTGCCCCTAAAAGGTCAATTTTTCTCGTCTCATGTACGTAAACTATTGGACACGGATATTGATGTGCATTCATCACATTATGTAACCTTTTCAACTGTTCGACCACATAGCAAGATTTCCAACTGATCCGGTAGAAAGAAGTCGTTGTCGAAATATTTAACTATAAGGTTTCAACATAATAAGAAATTAGAGAACATGAAAAGTTATGTAACATCCAAACGAAAGTTATTTAAGAAACAAATACAAAAAGAACGCCATTAATTGTTTTGATTTTAATTTAAAGTATTTAAATTTATAATTAAAAATCAATTTTGATTAAGTATTAAATGTAAATCCTGCCTGTTGCTTCTATTTTGTCCCTATTACAAACATATCACACGCACGCAGGCTTCCATTAGCGCATTATTTTATTGTACTGGCCCTCGCCTTCAATCATTAATTTTTTCTAAACACACCAGCTTGTTTTATGCGTTATAACTACATATACGATAGACTTAAGGTCAATATGGGTAAGTGTGTCATACTTTTATCAAAGTTAATTTTGAACTTAAAAATCATGTAGTTTAGGGTATAATTTCTAACTCTCTGCGTAAACAAATTAAAATGAGGTTCATAATTGACTGAAAACAAAGTGTTTTACGCAATATTGTCCATTAAATCATTCGTTTTTAAGGTCTTTTATAAAGTGCTATGGTAGACACACTTCCCCAACAAAGTGAGGCAAGTGTGACTATATTATTGAAGAACAATAGACAGTTATTTTTTTATTCCAAAATACGAAGTCTCTTTTGCTTGATCGAGGGATCCAACAATTTGTCGACTAGATTACTTAATATACTTTGTGAGAATAGTTTAAGGGAGCAAAAATTATGAGGTAAGTGTGTCATACTACATTGGACAGGGATAAAAAACATTTTTAACTAAAAATGTTAATTCGCTAAATGAAATGCTTGTACGTGTAGAAGATTTTATAATATGACAAGAATCATGAATAGGTACACCGATATACGGAGATGGAGGCCATTGAATGTTAAAAGTTTTAATAGTAATCAACAACACTAGGATATTAAATGAAGTTTTTATTATAGGGGGAGGTAGTATTCATCAATACGAACATCTTTTACTATGTAGCCAAAAACAAAATCGCGAAACACAAAACAGCTGTTCCATACGTTTTCATCCAGTGGGTATCGGTACTTTTATAAGGAACAACTATTATTTTTCCGCGGTTTGGCTGTTGGCTACGTACATAAACATACCTTCTAATTATTTAAAACAGAAAAAGTGTGAAAAATAGGTTTTATTACTGAATTAATAATCATGTTTTATTTCACTTTGGAAATTTACAAGCAAACCCGGGGGCATAGAGTAGTTATATACGAGAAAATCGTTTCTAATAAGTCCTTACTATCGATGGGAGTAACATTTCTGTTGGTTTTACGCCCAGATTTCATAGAAAATTGCTCATCATCCAGCAATAAGCAATTAGAAATTACCTATCACTAATTTAAAAATAAAAGGTTTGTAACCCCTGATTTGAGGCAAGTGTAACATACAGATACACTTGCCTCACGCAAAGTAGGCACACTTCCCCAGCCATTTAATTTTTAGGTAAAAAATTTTAAGTGGACTTAATTCTCTTGTTATCAACGATTCCAACAAAATTACAAGAATAATAATAAGTTTGGTTAGTATAAAAACTACTTAATGGCAAAAAATATACAAATTCTTCAAAATCACCAAAATTTTTATCGATTGAAGACGCACGTGCCAACTCGAGTTCGTCTTAAAAAATTGTCAGATTTTAAAATGGAGACAGCTTCAAAAGTGTTTGACAATGCCATCTAGATTTTAATTGAGTAAACTGAAATTTGTTTTAACCACAACAACAGATGTCGCTGCCAACAAAAGCTCAAATAGTTTTCGAAATAAAAGGGCATCCACACTTGCCCCCTAGTTACACTTCCCCACACTGACCTTACCTAATTTAAAAAGTTATGTTATGTTATGAATCATTTTAAAATTATATTGTGCATAAATATTTTTTCCCTACCATAAGGCGCAGGACAAACACAAGCGGCGTCAGGCGTGGGCGCGGTGCCGGCGAGGAGCGGGTGAGGCGCGGGCGCGGCGCCGATGCGATGCAGAAGAAGTGTGCAAACGATGTCGAAAAGGCGAGGCAATAGGGCGGGCGGGCATTTTAGCATTTAGTTTCGACAAAACAACATGTCTTTATCTTCTGACGAAGTAGACTGATAAATAGTTAATATTAAAGTTTATTGTTCATATTAGTATTATTTCATACGTACCTATCGTTAAATTATATTGTTATATTTAACGAAATAAAAATTATTAAAGTATATGATTTTAAACAGAATAAATATATTTTTTCAGTTATTTATGAACATTATGACAGTGCTAGCTAGTCAATTGCATTGCATGCTTAAAGGTACATTATTATCAATATTATTTAATTGTTTTGAGATTTATGTGATTGTGTCCTCACAAACGAGAGACGTTTTTTAAAGTCGATTTGTTAATTATTATAAATTTTATTTCAAATTAATTTTGCTTTTTTATTTGTACACATTTATTAAAAATGTGTGTAGTTCCGATACTAGTATCGGAATTCCGATATTGAGGCCCAGTATCGAAAATCAGTATCGATACTGAAAACTTTCCGATATAATGTCCACCCTTATCCAGTGCGCCACTGCCAAGTGTGGTGCGGCGCGGGCGAGAAAGCGGCGTACGAGCACCCCGCCCGCGCCTCGCCGCATGTATATGTCCCGCGCCCCGCCGCTTCTATACGATTCATATGAAATACGAATGAGCGGGCGCCTCGCCCGCGCCTCGCCCGCGCCGCGCCCGCGCCGCGCCCGCGCCCGACGCCGCTTGTGTTTGTCCTGCGCCTTATCGGAAATTAGGCATTCGCTGGCAACTATTCGCGCTAGTGTCAGATACGCGGCTGTCACGCACACTTCAAATTCAATACAAAAACCGGGCGGATTTTGAGAAGCGTTTGTACCGCGATGCTCCGTCTAGACATGTATATAGTCAAAGTCTTTACTATGCCAGGAACTTAATGCTTTAGGGCCAGGAACAATAGAAATATTCCATTTCCGATACTTTTAGTGCAGCCTATGCACTTAGCGGGAAAATATACCTAGGTATTTCAAATTGCAATGGAATAATAAAACAGAAACGCAAAATTGGCTAAAGAATAAAAAGAAACCTTTAAAAAATAAACTAAAAATAAAAACCTTTTTTTAAAAACAAGCTTTTATTTAATTGCGCTTAAAATAAAAAAAATAAACCTTAGTATCAACTTATAACGTCGTTAGACAATTTTAAGATTTAAAAGGTTGTCGCAAGATAATAAGTACTCGTATATACTTATATTGAAATTTTTTTCAAGTAAATCTTGCGACAATCCTAAAAATCACATAAATTGTGTAACGACGTTATAAGTTAATAGTAAAAATTTTTTTTTACTTTTTAGCGCAAATAAATAAAAGCTTGTTTTAAAAAAAGGTTTTTTATTTTTTATTAATTTTATACTTTTTAGTATTCGATTTAGAGTCATCTTGCACTAAAGTGCTCGAAAAGACATCCAACGAACCCAAACTCGATGAGTTTCCGCCGTTTCGCTTAGGAGTGCCTATGGCCATCTCCCGACTAGGTGACCCCAGGTCCAGGTACAGTATAATTAAAGCGCAATACACACTAAAGTAGCCGACCTGCTGACTTTTTATCGGCGGGCTAGTTGACGGCATATCACTCAATGCAATGATATTTCATAGTAAAGATAATATGTTACGTTTCAAGTAATTGCGTTTGCAAAACGTCGCGCGCGTTTAGATAGCTATAAAACTACTACAAAAGGTTCTATAACCAAGGCATTTTATCACCAAACAGTGATATAGTAGGCCTGTAATGGTAATCATTGTGACTGCTTGTACCATAAAGGTTTTAAACAGAGCGATTTGCTTCTATAAAATTAATGAACATTTAAGTACTATAATTTTGCTATAAGAACGTTTACAGGGCTATACAAAAGAATCATTAAAGTGTTGCACGATAATAGATAATACAATAGCGATTATGTTACTATTTAATACTATAGACGACTTTATTGACAGTTTTGTGTATCTATTTAGCAATAATAATGCGTAAAAAGAACTTTAACAGCACTAGTATTGTAGAAGTGTCAAAAACACTATAACAGGTTCAATTTGCACTGTAAAAGTAACTTGCACAATCATTACGGAACTTTATGTTTTCTTACAAGCTCCCTTAACATCGCTATGGAGCTAGTTCTATAAAAATCATGAAAACTCTTCTACAGTACTTAACAGTACCATAGCGACTCCTGGTGCAGCTGCTAAATAACTTCAATTCTTAATAGCTCTATAAGTGAGTTCGTGTTACTGCTACGATATTAAACCGTCACAAACAAGTACTAAAATTAATAATTAATGGACTAATTGGATTTATAGATATTCAGTATCAATAATTATATCACTAGTTTTTCAAAATGGTGGCACTCTGTCGATTTTTTTAGAGATCTAGTTAAGATTTAAGTAATTACAGATTTAATAATGGTTTTGAGATCTTTGCGTAAGTATACTTATAAAAAAAGTAAAGAGTCTATATACACAGGCATTATCATCAATACAACAGGCTCATGTCCAAAATGTAAATACTGGTCAAGCGGGTTCAGAAAATTCAGCTCATAGTTCCGTACAAAATATTGGTTTTGTACCACTTCAGGGTTGTAGCAATAATGTTCCTCCTTTTCAAGTCAGTAATAAGGATGAAGAATATTATTATGAGAGTGAGAGCTCCTCTGTTCAAAGTTCCTCAACATCTGAATCAGATGAAGATAGCAATAAAGATGAACAATTATGCAGTGATATAAGAAGATGGTGCGTCACTTATAATATACCTCATCAAGCAGTTGAAAGTTTGATAGAAATAATAAATAAGCGTATTCCTAGTTTCTTACCAAAAGATCCAAGGACGCTTTTGAAAACAGATGAGAATTTGAAGAACAGAAGCCAATTCAAGCTTTCCTGAGATTGGTTATTTTTTTTCTAGTAAACATTTTATCCTATATTTTATATTATAGACTAGGTATCTGTATAGCATTGTGAATGTGAAATGTCAATAATAAAGATACTAGTGCGAGTGCCTACTTACATATTTTAGGTACCTACTTTCATATTTACCATTCCCTAAATTATGCCCCTGTGTATTTAGAAAAGTAGATAAATAAACACTACAGGTACTTATTGCACAAATAGTTAGGTAAGTACTTAGAATCACAAACAACAAGAGAAAATAAAAGGCGGCCTTATATCTAATAGCATGTAATGTAGGTACCTCCATACAAGGAAATTTATTTTGACTACCTGCTCTGCTACACTGATTTAGTCTGATTTTAAATTTGGACAACGAAACCCTAATAGAAACGAAATATGGCTGCTGTTTTCTGCTATGATAGCACATTAGCAGCACGGCTGGTGCCAATGTGTACTATACCAGCCATAGTGGGGAAAAAAAATTATTTTATTCCTTTAAAATTAATGAAAACAAGAAAATTACAAGGGCGCATTGTCAATTTTGAAATCGGCATTAATGATTTTATCAATAGAATTAATTTCGCAAGTGCAAGTTACGGCAGAGCTACGCAGTGTCCTTTTAATTTTTATTACTACGGCGAATGAAATAAACCATCATATTTTTGTTGTTATTAATTTGTCGATTTTCGTTGAAGAACACTCACGACGACCGACACGACGAGGCACATTAAATAAGTGTGATAAAAAAGATCACTAGAATTGTTTACGGCGCAAAATAGCACTATAAACATGTTTTGGTTACTTTTATAGTGCAAATTTGTGACATAAATGCTGCAGATAGCACTATTTCAGTACCAAATAGCGTTTCTCGACACTTTTAGGTTTCAACTACATAGCTGATTTATTACCGTGAGAGCCCTTATGTAATGTTTATAGAATAAATCAGTGATAATACTAGGGCCTATTCGGGGTTCTGTAAACGTTCTTAACATCATTATAGTGCTAATCATGTACACTAATTAGCACGCTCCAAAACGTTCTCAGGACTTTTATAGTACCAAATTTTGCTGCTTGGGGTTATGTTCACGTGATTCACTAATTAACGACGAACAAAGATACAGTGAGCACGAGAGTAAAAGAAATACGAAATAGCTATCTCTAATTAGATAAATGATTGGTCTCGCTGCGATCGAGCCTCTGAACAATACTTTAGTTATTGTTTTGAGGGTCGAGCGCAGCGAGACCAATCATTCATCTAAGTATCTATGATTGACTCGAGAAAATTCAAGAGCAATGATTTATTATGACCTTTGAAGTGGTTTAACCTTAGATTAAAATATTTGTTTTAATTTAAGGGTTTAACACAAAAACAGTGTGTTAATCGGATGCTTTCTGCATTTGGTGATGAAGCCCCATCTAAAACCACAATATATCGCAGGTTTGCGGAATTTCCCCGTCAAGGTCGCCCAAAAACTGCAATCACCTAAAATAACGTTGATGCCGTGCGTAAGCTGATTTAGGAAGATCTACATGTGACATATCGCGAAATTCAGGCAACTTTAGACATTGGCATGAGTCAAATACTTACAAATAATCTTGCATGAACAATTAGGTGTAAAAAAGTGGTTTTCCCGATGGATCCCGCATTCGCTCTGTGAGGAGCAAAAAGCGGCTCGCGTTACTTGGTGCGTCAGAACTTTCGAGAGATTCTACAGAGGATCTTCAAATACTATATACCTACAGCGTCGTATCAGGTGACGAATCCTAGATTACGCATACGAACCCGAAACAAAAAACCAGTCACGAGTTTAGGTGTTCGAAAATGAGTTGAAGCCAACAAAAGTTTTTCGTTCACGGAGCGTTGCAAAAAAAATGATGGCCACGTTTGTCTGCAAAACCAGCCATGTTGCGACTATTCCTTTTGAAGGACAAAGAATGGTCAATGCAGAATGGAATGCTAGCAATTGTTTGCCGCAGGACTGTAGGGCTGTACTCAAAATATGAAGTAAACGCAAAATAATTATATTAATTATTCTGCGTTCCTCTCTTTTGGCGATACTAGGTGACCCCAGGTCCAAGTACAGTATAATTAAAGCGCAATAAACACTAAAGTAGCCGACCCTCTGACTTTTTATCGGCGGGCTAGTTGACGGCATATCACTCAATGCAATGATATTTCATAGTATATAGATAATATTACGTTTCAAGTAAATTGCGTTTGCAAAACGTCGCGCGCGTTTAGATAGCTATAAAACTACGTTATGTTCACGTGATTCACTAATTAACGACGAACAAAGATACAGTGAGCACGAGAGTAAAAGAAAAACGAAATAGCTATCTCTGAGCTATTGCGCTTCGAGTGTGACGACCAAATAATTCTGACTCGCTCTATGGCTTGTTTGACGCAAACTGATTGCGACATGAGACAGTTGGACTACAAAATTGAGTCTTCAACTCAAGCCGCATAGTAACATTTATCTACTCCTTTTTAAAATGTAATATAACTGACTCTGACTATTTCCGCCGGGTTGTGTCGGCGGGCTGTGTTGGCCGGTTTCGCGGTTTTGGTGTGTATTGCGCTTAAGAGTCGACGAAGCGAATTCTATCGATCTATATGTTTGATTTTTTGCATTAAGTCATTTCTTTAATAACCAGGAGCCTACAAAATTTAGCAAAATCACTCCGTTTTAAGGCGTCTTCAGAAACATTAAGTGGCTGGTTTAAAAAGCAAATCAAACATACAGACATAGAAAATCTCTTTCTTTAACCGATGCTGAAAAAGTAATAAAAATTGGCCCAGTTCTGAAGGAGGAAACAGAGGACTACGAAACGTCGTTTTTCTATGTTTTGTATTAGAATTTTGCATACACTCCGACGCTCGTAGTGTTTGCCGCCGGCTATTTTCGTGTTTCGGCTTCTGTCGTATCGTCGTCATTTTTCAATCGCACGCAGTAGGTATACTTGCATGTGTATAGAGTTGCCCAACGATATTACATACCTTTGACTATCATGTACATTATCAAAGATTTTTTATTTTGTTTATTATTGTAATGATGATTTAAATTGATTATTTAAATTTTTATAGTCAATTATTTGAATTGTTTTATCACAGTTTTTTGTAGTTTTTATGTTAGTATTTGAATGTGAATCAATTATTCCTTTGTTTTTAATAATTTATATTAATTCTTTCTGTACCATAAATTATAATATGTATTATTTATTTTAATTTGTAAGTATAAATTTTGATTGAACTAATTTATTGTATAAACTACTTTTTGAGGGAACTCACAGGTTTTATTAAGGTGGAAACTGAAAATCATTGATTTACTCTCTGAGTAAATATCTCGCTAAGTTTCTGCCTATTTGCATCGCTACGGCACACAAACCGTTAAAATATTTGTTTTAAGTTAATTTATTATTTTGTCTTTTTATATTACTTTTTTTGCGATTTTATGTAATAATGTTTTAATGTGTGCATGTTTTTTGGTGAAAATAAATCATTTATCTATCTATCTATCTATCTATTACTTACCTACATACATAAATTCACGATTTATCAGACGGTTAGTCAGAAACTAGGCAATGAGACCCGCTATATTAGTCCTTTGCCATAATCCACGTTTTACCAAAACAACTGCACATGTGCTCAACATGACAGGTGGTGAGCCCATAGCCGCTCTTTGCTGTTGCATGTATGACCACTCTTGAGTTCGATAGTCGCCTTTTAAGACCCCCAAGGGAAGAGATGGGTCGGTACGGTAGTATTCTTTTAATGAGCCGCCACAACACAGCTCATTGTGTATGCTATGATATACATTTGTATGTATGTAAGTACATACATATACAATTACCCCTGAAGGGTTAGTCAGAGACTAGGCAATGAGGAAAGCAAAAGCAATCCGCTACCATAGTCCACTTTTCACCAAATAGCGACTGCAAATGTGCTCTGCGTGACGTGACACCCATCAACGGTCTATGCTGTTCGATAAATGTGCAGTATTTAGTCCTTTAGTCGCCTTTTGCGACACCAAAGGGATAAGAGGGGATGGCAGTATTCTTCCACCGCTACGTGACATGGTTTATTTATTTTGGTTTTTACTAAGAAAAATATTATTAACAGTCAAAGTACTAAACTGTCTGTTTGTTAACTGTCATTAACTTTTATTAGTGTCTGGCGGTGTAGTTTCTTGCGCCATTCCATTTATTCTTGTCCACAGCAAAAATGACGGTGGACGGTTCAAAGTGAATATCAAATAAGTTTTCATGACTACAAATATTTTGATTTTGACATTGATGTTAAAAAAATAACTGTAAAAGATAATCAGTAAGTACTTATAAAGATACATGTCCGATTCTTAGAAACACAGCAGTTTAAGTAACCAATCCTATGTAGGTTTATTGAACATTGGCAAAGTTATGAAGGTAAGTGTACTAACAAGAAAGTAGCAAACTTCGTCATGATATCACTTAAAAAACTTTGGCTAGATGTCGAAATAATGTATAAGAATCTGATGCCGCACATAAGTATTCCATAAGTGTCTGCTACTAACAAATTATGGAAACATATCTCTATGTAACTGAGCCGTTAAACAAGGATACGGCTTGCCTAATGCCCGATTTACACGTATTAAGTAGTTTAGTAATTAACTAAATTTTAAAAGTTACTTAAATTTAAGTGTATGTCCATACGTATTTAAGTAGTTAAGCTCTTTAGTTCACTCAAGATGGACGATCAACAACGTAATGAAGTCGTAAATTCTGTGCTTAAATAATGGCTTCGCGTGGTCAGCACATTTAGCCAGTGTCAAGTAAGATATGAAAGTGAATATTTTTTTGCATAGAGTAGATGATAATGAAAATGAGTGATAATGAACGTTTAATTGGTAAATAAACCAAACCCAAACCAATTCAGACTTAATAAAGCTTTGGGACTTTATTGAGATCTCACACGGACTTCTTGAGAGAATTTGAAAAGTGATGTTGCACTGTTTTGTTTTATTTGACAACACTCATGCACGTTCACGAACACATAACAGTAAATAATCCACCATTATTTCATATTAATATTCGACAAAACACAAATTAAAGAAAATAAAACAAAACTGCAGACATGACGTTTCAATTTCCCGCCAAGAATTTCGAAATATAACCCATTTAACTAAATTGTGCCAGTCCAAACGTGTCAAGTGACAAGCCCCGCCCACCAACTTAACCGAAAAATAGACAAAATTCTAATTTAGCTCTTTAGTTATTAACTAAATTTTTACTTTCAACTTGCTACTAAATTCTGTGTTTACATGCACTTAATCACTAAAAATTTAGTTAAAATTTAGTTAACTACTAAACTACTTAATACGTGTAAATCGGGCATTAAGCCGCAGCCACGCTGGCGCGTCTGCGATGGGCGGGACAAGCAGTAATGCGGAGCGAACGGGGGACGCAATGTTGGCGCGACCGGCGGCGTGCGTGCCAGGCGACCGCAACCAGCGGAGGGAATAGCACCGCGGAAAATTCAACAAAATTTAATAAACACGCAAGACGCGCAAACTCGTACTATTCCATCCGCTGGTCGCGGTCGCCTGGACGTGCACGATGGTTGCGTGCGCCAATTTGGCGCCCTCTATTATGCCCCCTCTTCACATAGGCAGACGCATCCGCAGACTTCATCTGCGGATGCGTCAGCCGACGTGTAGAGGGGTGATTTTTGCGTCTGTGGTAAGTATACAGAGTCTGCAGAGTCTGCTGACGTTAAATACCTTCGTCAGACGCGCAAATCGCAGCCCTACACGTCGGCAGACGCATTCGCAGATGACGTCTGCGGATGCGTCTGCCTATGTGAAGCGGGGGTTTTAGACGCAGGACGCGTCGCGCCAGCGTGGCCTGCGGCTAATGGAATTCGGCCAATGGAATGCGGCTTCCTCAGCTGATGGTAAGGTAGGTATCACGTCGTCGACCATAAGCTTTATAGTGCCTTGCCTACTCTCTTTCTTCGAAACGAAATTTCGTCCAATTTTCGTTTGCTATTTACAGCGGTTTTCATTCCTTCCGATATTTCGTTCATACAAAAAAGGTTTGGTCGCGCTCTCCACTTGATTTTGTACTGTGTTCTGATACACTTACAGACTACTTTAGCATGAACAAGTTCGATGATTTAGGTTCTTTGATGCACGTAAAATGTAACATAGGTAGCAGTGGCGAAGCGTGAAATATTGAGAGAGGTAAGCCGGAGCAAAAAAAAAATGCTTACCTACTCTGAGCGCGGGCACGCAGTCTTGAGTCCTTACCGAAAATCTGTGATTGGCATCCTGGCTTCAGTCTTGTATAGGCAGATGTATCTTCAGTCTACTTTTACTATACGTGTAAGCACTGAGATATTGAAACAGTGTCTTGCAAGCATAATAGAAGTGGTTTTGATAAAAGCCGTTTGTGGTGAAATGATGATATGATGTAAATTAAACAAAACTTAATCGACTAAGTACTAATAATACTACTTATACTCTAAAGCTATTCGTCTATTCTTTCTTACAAAGTGCGCTAAGACATTATCATAAAAGCCGGGAAGAATCTAAAGCTATTAATGCCGACATCTTACAATTCTACCGATTACTTTGCAAATCTACTTAAGTACTTACTCTAAATACGTAATTTCAACTTATTACAATATCTACTTACCGCAAATACCTAATTACAACGTACGTCTTCGTAACTACTTTCATCACTACACACAACACAAATAAACAAAGTCCAACTACAATATTAATCATTCTAATAGGTGAAACTAACTAATAAATTCAAATACTAATAAAACACAGTCATGCATTCAATGATGAATTGCAATTACGTCAAATTATCTGTCAACAGAACACAAACCGAAAACGATATTCCTCCATCCCGCTCACGCGCACGCAAATTGTATTACTTTCTCTATCAAGTAACTCGGATAAAGACGGCTTACCGGCTGCTAACACATGAGTAAACCGTTTCTTTACTCATGTGCTGCTAATACGCGGGTGGGTTTATTGACCTTTATGTGACGTCATGACGTATATTTTGTACAGAAGTTTAACTGCCAAAAAGCCGATCGCGCCTGCGGCTTATTTTATAGCAATATGTTGTTGAAAAGCAAATGTTGTTGATTTAATGTCCATAGTGTAGGCGTTTTGTATTTACTTTTATAATTACTGATTGTGCCATTTCTCAATTCAAGTAGAGAGTGGTTGTGTTTTAAACTTCTGAAGGGAAGCCGGTGGGAATCGAGTTGTATGGAACCTTCGTCACTGATAGGTAGTAAGTAGTACCCACTTCTAGCTCGCTCTGAAGTTGCGACGCGCAGGTGTACAGTTAGCAACATTATAATTAGAGCTTTATAATATTTATACAATAACACATCAAGATAATTTATAAATTAGGCGTTTTTTTAATACCCAAAATTAACCAGGATCCATTAATAAAAACAATGAAATTATAAGCATACATATAATTTAAAAAAATTACGTTTTAAGAAGCTGTGGAAGCTGTGTGTTCCCTTATCGAGAGTACGGAAAACTGTCAAAAAATGCGACTTATTTGCTTCTTCATTAATTCTGCGCACCGTCCATAGTCCATACTGAATCCAGTCGCAGCCGAAATTATTTTTTGTGAACCTAAGGTCAATTTGTATGCCTTTGTCAGCTTCTTTCTTCATAAACTCCGATACGTTATAAATATTTTTTTTAGCCGACATAAAACTTTATTACGTCTAGGCATTTTAACAGCCTTTCAAAAACAAAACAGTACCTACTCCTACAATAACAGAAACAAAAAAAATTAAAACGATAATTTAAAACATTAACGTAACAACAAACAATAACAAACACCAAATATCGCGACGCGACCAAAAAAAATATACACGTGACTAGTGATGGGTTTACGCCCGGACGTTTTGGGCGCATTGGATAAATGCCCGATAAATGTCCGTATATGCCGAATAAATGTCCATTCACTGGGCAAAAACTATAAGAGAACATTTATCATTTTTTTTTCATTAAATAAGTGACATTTTATCATGCAGCATGAGTAAATACCTACATAGAATTAGATTATGACTATATTATTGACATATAAATTTCTCAACTTCTCAAAATGAAAAAAAATAATTAAGTTTATTAATTCAGAACACATTTACTTTTTACTAGCGAATACATTAGAATTTCAGGGGCAGGAGGGGGCGGGGTACCCGCGCGCCACGCCGCCACGCCACGCGGTTCTTTTAGCACTCGTGGATAACACAAACAATGCAAAAAGGAATCGCCTTACGACAGACCGAGCAGCTAAAATTTCTTTTTTGGCGTACGATTGGAATTTGAAAAGTAGTCAAGGTAGTAGGTAGGTAGGCAGTATACCACTGTCAAACGTTACCAATTTAGATTCAGATTTCGGAGATACTTTTAGTGATGATGATGATGATGATACACAATATGACTTTGATTCGGTTGAATTTGGTTTGATTCGGACTACTTCCGATGATCCCAACCATCAATATCTTCTTCGACAAATCGAGAATTAGAATTCGTTGATGTTGCTATTAACAACCTCAGTGATGATGATGATGACTGAAGTTTCCTATATGCTGGTATTATTATATTTTTTAAAGTTAAATTTATGCATACTAATTTGTAATATTGTTCTTGATTTCATTCATGTAAATGTGAAAATCCAAAAGTTGTACCTTTGTTGTTACGTAAAAAACAAATATCTTAAAATAGTTAGAAAAAGGCGGCATATTGAAAAGTATTTAAGATAGTTATATTTAGTTCTAATATTATATTTAAATATGAAGTTAAAATGTTGAACTGTAATTTAATGTGACTGAAAGAATTCGTTGATGTTGCGAACAACAACCTCCGTTATGATAATGACTGATGTTTCCTATTATACTGATTTTATTTATTTATTACCTATTATTATAGTTTCTTCAGTTTAACTTCTTCTCTATCGATTCGCTCTTGGCAGAACGGTCGTGGTCACTTTGAGTCGTCAAGTTTGGTGGTTGAGGCAGACACAGCTCTCCTCACGATACCCCGCCATCTCTCCCTGTTTTTAGACAGTCTGGCACAATCTGATACACTGTCCTCGATTGCGGATTTGACTTGGTCAGTCAAGCGCATAGGTGACCTGCCACGTGATCTGGTTCCTTTCACACTTTCTTGTACGACGAGTCGCTCCATGGAATTGCCATCCCGCCGAGACACTTACCAAAGTACTGCAATATGCGCCACTGTACTACGGCCGACAGACGCGGCGTGATGCCGAGCTCCTGGAGTATAGACACGTTGGCGCGGAACTCTGTCCACGATATCCCAAGCATACTACGTCACCCAGATGGTGAATGTGGCGACGCGGGTACCTGATGTTTATGGCCATACACTAACCTGTCTCGATCTTTTACTGACGATGAACCCTAATATACACTCAGTATCGGTCTCAGCTTCCCTGGGAACGTCCAATCATTGTATGGTGAAATCCGTATGTGTCTGTTCGTCTCCTGATGTCAGCCCTAGAGGCCCGAGGCGTGTCTGGCGTTACGAGTCAGCTGATTGGGACGAGATGCGGTACTTCTTTGCATCATACCCTTGGCGCTAAGTGTGTTTTTCTTCGAACGATCCCTCTAGTTCTGCAGACGCGATCGTAGAAGTGATTCGTCAGGGAATGGAATACTTTATTATCTGTTCTCAGTTGTCCTTCACGGTTACAACGCCCGACTTTGGTTTAGTGTGGACTGTACATATGCAGAAGCACGTAAAGAATCCGCTTACCAAGACTGGGTACACGCTCGTGACTGTAAAGAACGGGCTCGGAGGGTTCGTGCGAAGAAGAAGGCCTTCAACTCTGCAGCTAAGCGGTGCAAAAGAATGATCCGCAAGGCGCGATTCGACCACATAGGAGCCAGACTAGCATCTTACCCTGCTGTTAGTAAGCAGTTCTGGACAGTGTTCAGTTGGACAGTGGTCCAAGTCGGTCGAGTAAAATTTTTGCCCCCCACTTTACCCCCTTTGTTTGTTCTCGGCCAAAAGAAGACCTTTTATAACCTGGCTCCTACTTTCCGGGGTGTAAATGTACCACTTAACCGATAACCTCGATCTCCTCGGCATCAAGTTGACCTCCAGTCTTAACTTCGACGACAACATCGAAATCAAGGCTCAAACTGCGGCCAAAAAGCTGGATGTTCTAAATAAGTTTGAGCGATATTTCACGCCGGGACAGCTTCTAACTCTAAATAAAGCACAAGTCCAGTTGTGCATGGAGTATTGCTGCCCCATTTGGGACGGCTTAGCTAAATATCAACTTGCCGCGCTCGATTCGGAGGAACGCAGAGGCAGGAAACTTATAGGTGACGATAAGCTTGTGAAAACCAAGCTTCACAGTCTCGCTCACGCGTGTCGCTCAGTTGCTTGCTTGTCGGTATTTCACAGGTTGTACTTTGGAGAGTGTGCTGTTGAGCTACACGAGCTCATTCCACCGTCCCTTTTCTACTATCGGAAGTCCAGACGTACGGCGAGTTACCACTCTTACTTGGTTGATATTCCACTCATACGCACCAAGCGTTATACGTCTTCATTCATAATGCGTACAGCCAAGGTATGGAATTCCCTGCCGGCGTCTGTGTTCCCGAGTGCATATAGCCCCAACATCTCTAAAGCCCGAGTAAATAGGCTGGTTTGGGGCAAGCTCGCTTCATCGTCAGCCTCTTCTTTTTCCTACGGATAAGAATGTGGCCAAGAGCAAACCCATCTATCATGAAAAAAAACCTTGTACTTATGTTACGTTGAAAAGTTATAATTTTATATTTAAATTATTAAAATGCTCAACTGTGATTTAATATGAGGTTATTTTATGACTATGTTATTTGATTGAAACTGACATATTGTTACAAAATATCAATATATAGTTTTATTTTAAAGATATCCTTATCATAATATAATTAAAATCGAAAATCTAAATTTTTTTACAGAATAAAGTTGTTGTTTTGTTTTTGCCCAGTGATCGGGCATTTATTTGGGCGTAAACTAGTTTTTGCCCAATATGCCCGTTTATGCCCGTTTCTGCCTTATACTGTTTTTGCCCTCGACCCATCCACAACACGTGACTGTACTTTCCACTGTTAAACCAAAACAAACAAATAAACATGGCGAGCGCGGTACAGCGTAGGGGTGGACGGGGGTGTGCCCTGCCCTCCCTAACCGCTTACGTCCCGCTGATACCCATATTGCGCTACTGCGACGCGAATCGCCTCGTGTTCACAGCGAGCCAGATGTTTGGCGGAGGTTTGGCGCGGGTTTATACTCTGTGTTCGATTCTTTTTTTTTCGTCATTGACATTTCTGTCAATTTCTATGTCAGAAATGTTTGTTTGTGTCATTCTGTGTTTTGTGCTCAGTTATTTATCTATGGTTTTGTGTCGTGTTTTTAATCGGATTTATCTTTAGATTTATCTAATGTAAGTACTGTTTTTTGTTAGAAAATTATTATTCTGACTATAATGATCCTATATAGGTAATAAGTTGTAAGAAATACATCGTTATAACTACTAGATAATGCGTGATAAAGTCCGTTAGCATGTTTCCGATTTCCGAGTGATTTATAAAGAAATACTGAAAAATTTCAGTCCAGTATATGATTAATTAAATATTTAAAAATATTTTTTTTAAATATTACACTTGTTTCGATAATAGATAAATTACATAGGTACCAATCGAAGGAATGAAACCTATAGAATATGCAAACGTTAGGTTGACTATTTTTTTCCTGTCATAACTTGGGTAGGCAGGTGTATACAGGCAAGTCAATGTTAGTAATTTGCAACCGTCTGGTTATATAAATAAAATTTATGTTTATTTAAAGATAAGCTCATTACAAATACACACACACCAAACCAGTGTAATGTAAAAAAAATTTTTTTTTTAAATATTAAATTAATCATTAATGGTACTGGACTGAAATTTTTCAGCCAACCCACTCGCGATATATTATTTATCATATTAAATTTGACATAAAATACTTTTCATCCATTAACCTTCTTGGTGAAGGTCGTTCTATACTCGGATCTTAGACTAGTTCTAGAAACACGGGTGACGGCAGCGCCGCGCCGCTGCCGCGGAGCGTACCAAGTGATAAAATATATTGACTGCGCATCTACACGTTCAATATTTATCACGATCCATGGATTGACAATCCGTAATTCGGAAATCTAGAAATCCTGTGATCCGTATCGCGATCCGTCAATACTTCAGTCTGCACGCTCAATAAATACGTGATATTTATATGGAATTAATAGCCGTGGATCACAAAATTTATTGAACGTGTAGCCTTCGCCTTAGACAAGACTCCTGAGTGCATAGTGGAACTCAAGGTCGCCCAAGAGGAAGGCACCTTTATCCCCGAGGTGAATACTCTACTTTTCACACCATTTACGAGACAATAAAAAGCAATAGTATAACAACATTGACCTAGAAGAGATAGAGAGACAAGAACGTTCATACAAATCATTTGTTCAAATTCTGGAATGAGAAACCTACTAAAGTTCGCTGCAGCCGCTACAGCGCTTATGAGGCCTATTTCTCGACTGTGATTTTTGCGTAAAATGGCCAATTTTGGCGTTATGGATCTCAGAAACAAAAATACATTAACAATTATGACTTATTGAGTGGTGTAGAATAGCTATTGGAATAGTGCGTAGCGGCCTCGCATTTTGTAAATTTTGCTTAACTTTTTAATTAAACCCAAAATTGCAGAGAAAGATTTTCATAAAGTGCGCAAAGGCACTTTTTTGTGCTCATCGATCGAACTACTGTTCTAAACAAGTGAAATAAAAAAAAATATTGTTAGCTCTTATATAGTCGAATAGTGCGTAGCGGCCTCGGAATTTTTAGATATCATTGATTTTATATAGGAAAAAAATCTTATTCTAAACCAAAAAACTTCGAAAATCGCTATAAGTTAACTGTGAATATCTCCTATCTACGATAATATTATTGAGCAAAGTTTATACCTGAGTAATTGTTACTTCATGAGGAATAAAGATTTTATTATGAATTTATTATCCTATATCGATAAAAACGATAGGTTTACTACAAAATGCGATGCGCCGGCCGTCCGAATTCAACTTATGCTCACAGAATGGAGATTTGTAATATTATGCACAAATTTATTATCCTATTTCGATTAAAGCGATAAATACAACTGCAAAATTACTACAAAATGCGAAAATGGGCATCTTACGCAAAAATCACATTCGAGATGTACCTAATAGGCCTCTTAAACATTTATGTCGTCTAATCTACAAACAGACTTCGCAGCGCCAGGTCGCTGATCGGTCAAAGACAACGTAGTATGTATCAAGATAGCGTCTGTGATTGTAGAAGCCGTGGCACAGAAATGAAAAAATATCTTTTCTATTCTATTATTACGATATAACTAAGTACCTAATAATGACCGGAATAACAATTAATTTCACTTACTTTACAACTGAATTATTGTTGAAATGTCTAGGTGTACACTTTGATAAGAAATAAAGAATTATTTTCATTAAGCACGCGTCTAAGTCGTATGAATGTCGAAGCCACACTAAAGTAAGGTGCCGAGTCGACTCCGCAGATGTCATCTGCGGAGTCGACTCGTTGACACTCGTTGACTTGTCGACTCATTGAGTCCAACATAGTGCGTGTTCGGTTCTAGTGAAATGCCCGGGCTACACGAGGCAAGCTTTTTAAGCTCGGATAGGAAGCTAGTTCTCTACTAAACTGTCCTGGCTTGCTAACCTGGCTTGGAACATGCTAGTTCTGTTTACATGAGGCTAGATTATTGTAAGCTAGTATGATTGCAGTGACTGAGGTGACAACACGTCCAAAATGAACTGCATGCGAAAAAAAAAACACTACTCGACTCAAAGAATTACTTACTTCGAAAATGTTTGTTAGTTCTTGAAAATACGTTACTCTCAAATTTTTTATTTAATTTTTTATGTCTTTGGTAGTTATATCAATACTCACTGTCTTTAATTCGCCACAAATGTTTGTAGTGCAATATCACGTTTAGACTTGTTTTTTATAACTTGAAAGGCTGGCGATCCACAGACTTTCATGGTCATGGTACAGTTGTACAAACTTTAAATTAATCTACGTACTTAGTTTGGGTATACAAAAATAAACGAAACGCGTGGTTCCTGCTTACTAGCCAACTGAAAACTAGTTTCGCTGCCACATAAAGATGCCACTCGATAGTCCACCGCTCTATAGTTGAGCAAAAGCAATAATATCGATAGCCCCGTAACCGTCAATTACTATCGACACACAGCAACACTATCGATAGTATCGATACAATCGAAGCTCAATATCGAAGGCACCTTGTTAGTATCAATAGTATCGATACTATTGCTGCTAAATATTGCAATAACAATCGATACTATCAATAGTATCGACAGTTTTGTTCTATCGATAGTAACATTTCCCTCAGTATTGCTATCTATATTAATATTCATTAACAATACTATTGAGTCAAAGCCTACTATCGATAGGCATATCGATATTATAGAGGATTTCCGAGGTCAACTACCGATAGTCAAACTATCGATAGTTCGGCAATACTATACACAAGCCAGGATAGTAAAATCAGTAGTAGGGGGCGCTACATAACCTAATAGTAGATTATGCACCAAGGGGATAAAGCAGTGTCTTATGTAGCGGGCGCCCCGTATTGAATCCTGAGTGCAGCGTGGGATTCAAGGTCGCCCAAGGCGAAGGCACCTTTATCCCCGAGGAGAATACTCTACTTTTCACACCATCTACGAGACAATAAAAAGCAATAGTACTGGAACCAAAGTATTTATTAAAATTACACTTAGTAAACCTATTTAAAACAATTAAATGTTAAGGGTAATGTTTGATACATTACACCAGTTGTGAAAAGACAAAGTTACGTTTTTATTCGGTATATTTATTGAAGTTGAGGTAGACTTCATTTGAGTATTACTGTTAAGTAAAATTTCAGAAACTTGGGTCTGCTGAGGACTATTTTGGATCGTGAAAGTTGGTGAAGGTGGTGCTTGAGGCAGCGGGTTAGATAAATAATGTTTTGATGTGGACAAAGGTGTCCAAGGATCAGTTATAAACGGTGTTTTTAGTTTGATGTTGTCACCAATGCGGCAGCTTATTTTATCTTTATTTTGTATTGAATTTTCAACATAGCCCTCTGCTACTACATCAGATTTCCAGCCACCGTGTCTCTTAATCTGGGTCATGTCTGCTCCTGAATCCGCCAATAGAGTAGCCGATGTTCTCCTGTAACGATGACCCGTGTAGAGCTCGGTATTAGTCAATTTCAGGTATTTCGCAATTTCTTTCGGCATGCCGCTGATCTTATTTTTTCCAATGACTTGCCTGGTGCACTTGCCATTATGATAAGCTACAAAAAATCTGTTACTGTTTATATTAGTGGGGCGTAGAGCTTGGTATTTTTCGATAATTCTTACGTATTCTCCACGGACTACGAATGACCGTTCTTTCTTTGATTTTGTATCTGGCTAATTTACAAGCAACAAATTTGAATGTTTTTCGATATCTTCGATTTTAATGTTTACGAGTTCATTTCCACGACAAGCGCCATTCACTCCAAAAATCAATGCCACCTGTAACAAAAATAGGTAGTAGCTTAGTATTATAGGAAGGTAATAATATTTTAATTTTATTTAACATAATAAAAACTTTCTTATATTTGACTGACACACTCATGTGTGTGTTAGACAAATTTAAGAAAGTTTATTATTTTTAATAACAACACATACCTAAACCTTACGAAGGCTTACAATAATAATTATTATTTAACTTAGAGTCGAAACATCACATCAGTAGATCGCACACAGGCGATAGAGTCGAATCATCACATCAGTAGATCGCACACAGGCGATCGATTCATGAGCTGGTAGCTGTACCTCTACTTACCTATAGTACCTACCTAAGTATGTAGGTAGCTATTTTAGTTGCTAAAATTTAAATCAATAGGTAGGTACTTACTTTTGTGGCAAGAAAGCTGTGGTCAAGGGCTTAATTTAGAAACGTTTCCATATTATGAGCTGTGAAAACTTTTGATTTCTTAGGACGATGTCCTTCTGATTTCCTTTTTAAAAATGCCAGTAATTTGGTGTATGTATTAATTTGTATATTATTTTTGATGCTTATTGTTGACCTGAGCATCGAATCGGTTTGACGGTTTGAAGGTGAGCTATGATATGGATGTTAAGGAGGAGCCTAAAACTGTAACATGTAAACCAGTTACAAAAAAGCGAATGGAGTATTTTAAAAACAATGTACGAGTAGCTTGTAAAATTGATACTTTGCTCTTTGTACAAGATGATCCGGATGTACTATATAGTAATCTCTTTGATTTAATAAAGACAGAATACAACCAGGTGTTTACCTCTAAAACAATAAAGTTTTCACAAAAACTTATGTTCTGTGACTGGGCCACGCCTGGTATTTATAAAAGTAGAAATAAACGGTTTGAGCTATATAATCTAAGACAAACCATAATTTTAATTTTACAGAATATGTAATAAAATACTCTAAATTGCTTAAGAAAGTGTGCATACTAGCAAAATCAAATTTCATTAAAGATAAAATTAAAAAGTCTAATAATAAAATAAAAGCCACTTGGGATATCATCAACCGTGAAACTGGTAAATTAAAACCACGGGACAACACTTTTACTCTAAAAGTTAATGCCAACCTTGTCAATTCGGATGCACAAATTGCTAATATTTTTGATGATTTCTTCATAAATATACCTGTGGTAACAACCTCTAATTTGAATTCATCACCAGTGGCGGCACAATCTTTTCTCGAAGAACATGTACCCAAATGTAATTTTTCTTTTAATTTTCAATATATTAACTCTAATAATATTATTAAAAGTTTCAAATCACTAAAAATAAAAAACACAGGTGATTTGTGGGGCATGTCTATAAAGATAATTAAGAATATTATATATTCTATTGCACCCTATCTTGCTGACATATTTAATAACTGTATTGATAAGGGAATCTTTCCTGATCTTATGGAGTTTATTAAGGTTATACCTTTATTTAAATCGGGAAATAAAGAAGACCCCAGTAACTATTGACCAATTTAAAATTTTCAATACTACCAGCACTTAGTAAGATTTATGAAAAAATTATTCTCGAACAGTTAGTAGAATACTTTAACTTAAATAATCTTTTACATAGTAAGCAATTTGGCCTTACAAAGGGTCGTTCCTCTACTGATGCAGGTGTTGCTCTAATAAAACATATATTTGATGCCTGGGAGGGGTCTCAGAACGCTCTTGGAGTTTTCTGCGACCTGTCCAAGGCTTTCGATTGCGTTGAGCACCGAACACTGGCGATGAAGTTAAATTATTATGGTCTCAAAGGTTTTGCGCTTAAATTGATACAGTCTTATCTGAGTTCTAGAACACAAACTGTCGATGTTAATGGAACTAATTCATCCGGTTCTCATGTAAAAATGGGAGTTCCACAAGGGTCAATTCTTGGCCCTTTCTTATTTTTGATATACATATCAATGATTGTTTGCAGATGATACTTCACTCATTTTTAATGTGACTAGGAATAAGAATAATTTTGACGATGTAAACAACGCTCTCTCAGAGGTACTTAGTTGGTTTACTGCTAATAATTTACAGCTAAACGCTAAAAAAACGAAATGTATTAAATTTACACTACCAAATGTCAAGACCGAACAAACCGATGTTAGAATGAATGGTGATAAATTAGATTTGGTAGATTCGACAGTTTTCCTAGGGATAACCCTGGACTCAAAACTCCAATGGAATCCGCATATATCGAATTTGGCCGGCAAACTCAGTTCAGCAGCTTACGCCATTAGAAAAATTAGACAATTATCAGATGTTGAAACTGCTGGGACTGTTTATTTTAGTTATTTTTACAGTGTCATGTCGTATGGCGTCCTTTTGTGGGGAACAGCGGCTGATATTAAAACTATATTTATTTTACAGAAACGAGCAATAAGAACCATTTATAGACTGGGATCACAAACTTCTCTGAGAAATATTTTTAAGGAAGTTGGTGTTCTTACTGTTGCATCGCAATATATTTATAATTGTATAGTTTTTGTGCGGTGCAATATTAACTCTTTTTCTAAACACGGTGATGTACACAATTTCAATACTAGAAGTAAGTCAAAACTAGTAATGCCACTGTTTAGGTTACAAAAGGTTCTCGGCTCTTTCTTGGGGCAAGGTATACACTATTTTAATAAAATACCAAGTACTGTACAATATTTACCTTTAAATAAGTTTAAGAATCATGTAAAATCTTGTTTACATAAGAAAGGTTATTATACAATCAAAGAATATTTAGAAGACAAAACAGCCTGGTTATAATAATATTTTCACATTTTATTTTCTTAGCAATTATTTTTTTATAATAATTAATTTTACGCTGGTATGATAGCCTTTAACAGCAGTGTCTTACAGACAAAGGTACCCACTCAAAATTTATATTGCGTTTAAAGTTATCTTATTGTTCTCTTGCTTTAGTTGGAGTTGCTCGAGTGTGTCATGCTCTCTTAAAGTGTCTCTGCGGTGGTGGCATGTGCGTCGGGTCGTTACGTTCCCTAAAACATGGTTGAGCGAAGCGATGGCTGATTCACATGTCATACTCGTGAACGGGTGCCGCCTGTGGAGGCTGGTCTGCTCTTGCAATCTTATTTTTTTTATTGGTAGTATTTAATAGTCTTTCTTTTTATTTCATAGATACTGTAAGATGTTGTTCGTTTTATTTAAAATCGAGCAATACCTGTTTTTTATTGAATATTCTTTTGTCTTGTAATCGTATCAAATGTTTTTATTTGTTGTAATGGAAAATGTCCTTCTATGACAGGGAGGGCATGTTCCAACTTGTATTGACGCTCATAATTTGTTTAATTGTATGTTGTATAATTTGGTAACGACATATTGTTTTGTAAATGTCGTTACTTCTATATTATTATAAACCTGTGGAGTTTCTTGCGCCCGTTCTTCTCCACAGTTAAAGACTTCCTGAATGGGCGGGGTGGGTGGGCGGGTGCCCGTCCATCCTTTATCTTTTGACGATTTAAAATGCTTATTCTAAGTTTACTGAATAAAGAGATATTGATTTGATTTGATTTGATTTGAATAGATGCACCATAGGCTACTTGGCTTCTTTGTACATGATAAATGCTGGAAGTAGACTAAAAGCACTAATTCAGATACAGACCTGACGCCCTTTGTAGTTTTCCAATTGTTAAAATCGTCGTAGGCTTTCATCTTTGATTATACATGTCTAGATAGAGCCTGGCCGTTAAAAAACGTAAAATATTTATAGGCCAAAATTGGCCTCTAACGCAATCCTGGCGGTCAGTGTCATTAGTGTCATTTAGCCGTCAAGCAGTGTTTACCTCTCGCGTTTTGGTGAAATTGTTCGCAAAATGACCGTTTGCTTAGTGAAATTCTGTCGAAACTACAAAAGAATTTTTTTTTCGAAAAGGAAAGTCTCGTTTCATCCGTAAGTATCAATAATTTTAATGAAAATTTAAAGTTTTTTAGGTATAAGAAAATTATTGTTGTAATAACGGCTATGTATGCGTAGTGTTGCTGGTATCAAAATGTAGAATTCCCATTATTGGTGGCAGAATATAAAAGGAGGTTTAAATATAATAAGTATGATAAAAAATACTCAGTCTTCTAAGTTAGTATTTATACATGTTCTTGTTGTAAATAAAGTAAATACATTAAATATAATTATTATTGGAACGCTTTCAAAGTTTTTTTTTAAACTGATATCTGATTTATAAGAGCGTGTAGAAATGTCACGGTTCCTATTCCAGCCGAATGTTTGTAAACATATTACTGTCATTTGTGCAAATGTCTAGTTTCACTAGGATTTTTACTGTTTTTTGAAAGAAAGACACAATAGTTAACTATTTTCTTGTGAAACTCTCAAGAAAAAGTAAAATCCTACTGCAACTAGGTATAACAGTAATCTGTTTACAAACATTCGTCATCGAATTTGGCTGGATTATAGGTTCCGTTCTAAAACAAGAAAAAATATAATACCTACTGTAATATTTTATAATACTATTATTATAAATTGTTATTGTGGTATGGTATCGTATCGATATTCGAAACGAATGAAAAAATTAATATGTTTGAAATGGAATGTACGTAAGTATTTATGTAATAAGTGTGTGTTTAAGTATATCTATGTAGGGGATGGTAGTATGTATGCTTCAGAGGTCGATGGCGCATCGGCTAGCACGTTTGGCTTGCGATCTTGCCCGCTAAGCAACTTTCGCAATGCCGGGTCACTGGATGGGTGACCAAATTTAAAACATCTCGAGCTCCTCCGTGCTTCGAAAGGCACGTTAAGCCGTTGGTCCCGTTTGTTGTCGTAAGATGACAGTTGTTAAAACCCACCAACACGCATTGGGCCAGCGTGGTGGGTTATGGCCCAATATTCCCACGTGCTATCTCCACGTGGGAAGCCTGCGCCTAGCAGTGGGACGTTTATAGGCTGATGATGATGATGACGATGTTTGAGAAAGTGCGGGTGTATGTTTGTGCCCCTAAAAGGTCAATATTTCTCGTCTTATGTAGGTAAACTATTGGACACGGATATTGATGAGTAGTCATTACATTATGTAACCTTTACAACTGTTCGACCACATAGCAAACATTTTAATTTTCAGATTTCCAACTGATCCGGTAGAGAGAAGTCGTTGTCAAAATATTTAACTACAAGGTTTCAACGTAATAAGAAATTAGAGAACTAATAACAAAAAGAAAACCATTCATTGTTTTGATTTTAATTTAAAATATTTAAATTTCTAATTAAAAAATCAATTTTGATTAAGTATTAAATGTAAATCATCCTGCCTGTTGCTTCTATTTCGTCCCTATTACAAACATATCACACGCACGCAGGCTTCCATTAGCGCATTATTTTATTGTACTGGCCCTCGCCTTCAATCATCCATTTTTTCTAAACACACCAGCTTCTTTTATGCGTTATACCTACATATACGATAGACATACCTAATTTAAAAAGTTATGTTATGTTATGAATCATTTTAAAATTATATAAAGCAATAAAGAACACAAATTTTAAAGAGGCGCGAATACTGAAAATTACTTTGCTTTGATAAACAACAAATTACATAGCTACAAATTCTCACAAAAATGTCGTGTGACGATAGTGATTTGACTCCGGAGTACATTAAATCCGAAGCCATTGGCATTGCCAACAATCTACTCCCAGAAAAGTCCAAGGAATCGTACATGAAAGCCTTTGACTATATACATGTCTAGACGGAGCATCGCGATACAAACGCTTCTCAAAATCCGCCCGGTTTTTGTATTGAATTTGAAGTGTGCGTGACAGCCGCGTATCTGACACTAGCGCGAATGGTTGCCAGCGGATGCCTAACTTCCGATAAAGTAAGGAAAAAATATTTATGCACAATACAATTTTTAAATGATTCATAACATAACTTTTTACATTAGGTATGTCTATCGTATATGTAGGTATAACGCATAAAAGAAGCTGGTGTGTTTAGAAGAAACGGATGATTGAAGGCGAGGGCGAGTACAATAGAATTATACTTTACGCCTCGTCCTTCGAGATTATATTATTGTTACATGTAGTACCGCATATTATGTGGCCAATCGTGCACTAGTTTAGAGTATTTCTTTGTAATTTTTATAATGTGGGTAGTCTTCTTGCTACGTGGTGACCGCCATTACGCTCCTTCGTCATTCGCATTTTAGTGCTCGGCCAGTCAAGACACAAAAATGTCAAAACGCTTAAGTTTTAAAGTAAAAGTAATAATTTAATTATTTTGTCGTGAATACCAACAAAACGCTATCGAATCTGCCATTGGGGCTTTTTCACAGCAATTGAAATGTGACGGTTAGCCTTCTAACCTGAACAAAATAACGTTGGTCATTAATACTATTCAAGACACATAGTTGCCGAAAAGAAATGTTTTAAAGTGAAACTGATTATTTTAAATTATTTTGTCGTGAATACCAACAAAACGCTATCGAATCTGCCTTGGGGGTTTTTTCACAGCAATTGAAACGTGACGGTTAGCCTTCTAACCTACACAAAGTAACGTTTGTTATCCAGACACAAGTGCCGCAACAAAAGTTTAAAAGTGATAGTGATCATTTTAAATTATTGACGTAGATACCAACAAAATGCTTTCGAATCTACCATTGGGGTTTTTTCACAGCAATTGAAACGTGACGGTTAGCCTTCTAACCTGAACAACATTACGTTGGTTATCCAAGATGCGCAAAACTAGTAGTTCCAATAAATTTTAATCAACACAAGAAAAAATAGTATAAAAAAAAAAAACTGCGTATTCTTATTAATTCAATTCGTTGCGATGTTAATTAAGTGCGTTATCTTAATATTGCGCCGAGAGCACGTGCAGCCCTGCCGCCGCCAGTGCACTCAGCGAGGCAGTGGCTGCGCTAGCCGCCCGCCGCGCGCTGCAGCCACCTGGACCTACAGCTAAGTATACCACTTACAACAAAGGACTGCACAGTCCTCTCCTTGATTGATGGTTATAAAATCCACTTAACCAAAAAACTTTTTTAAGTCCTATAATGCAATAGGTCTAATACGTGTTTTAACCATGTATCACAGAGCTAGTTTACATGAAATACTGGTCCCCAAAGATACTGATTTTATTTAATGTTAAAAATAAAAAAAACTGTTTAGTTTGGTTTAACAATCAATGAAGATACAAGCCTCTGTGTACCTTGCAGGCTATGTAAATGTCTGGGCATGGTCATTACTCACACAAGAGAAAACCATTACCTTAACCTGAACAAAAAAAAAAAAAAGGTTCACCAAGGTCCTTTTAATCACAAGATATTCATCACTCATCCCTAGGTAGTCAGTGCATCACTCAACTAAGCTGATGAGTGTGTACATGTGTAAGAATGTTTATCAAACTTCTTTAAAACGTAATAGGACTAATGGCGTGACAAGACTGATTATAGTGGTTACTGTAAAAACATGATGTTTTAAAAATTTAATCATTTAGTCTACGACAACATCCCGCACTACTATGAAATTTATTAAGGGGATTACTGGTGTCAGCTTGCCTTGCAATAGAATACTAGCTTCTCCACACCAAAAATATCCCCAGATCACTGCGGATGGCTTTGCAATGGTGGAATTCAGTGAGTCGCATATGAAATGACGCCTTTCGAAAATGTCTCTCAACGATTGGGGGCAGCTTATCTAGACAGGGAGGCTAGTGGAAGATCGTCAAACGAAAAGCGAAAAAAGCACATCAGCTATTTTAAATAATAATATTTTATTACTTATTATTCTTTTTTTTTCGCAAAATGTTTCGCAATAGACCTGTCAGACTGCCAGATTCTGTTGCGTGTAGATAGATCAACTGCAGTTTCCTATTTCAACTAAATACAATTTACTCATTAGTGTTTAAATTGGTTATTGTTATTGCTTGTAAATGTCTTGTTCTATTGTCTACCCTTTCTCCTTTTTTGGGGGCGGACGTTGTTATCTGCGACACCGCTTTTTAAACTTAAGCTTTGTTAAGCTTAGCTTAGAAAGATATCATCATTTTTTACTATTATAATTACTAAGTTATAAATGTAGCCCTTATTTTTCTTGAAATAACATTCACCTTACAATATTATTATCATTATTATCAACTAAATAGGTGGTGTTACGTACTAAAACCTAACTCATTGTTATTTAGGTCCCCTGAGCTGGATCTTTTTGCAATCCGCATCAATAAATAGTGTGAAGCCTGCTACATCTCGTGCCATAGAGATCATGATGCAGCTGCTGTCGACGCCTTCATACTTCCAGTATTCAAGGCTAATACGCCTTTATGCTTTTCTTCCTTTCTCGGGAATTTTGAAAGTTCTCGCAGAAAAATCATTTTAATTTTAATAAATTAAAGTAAGGTCGATTTGAAGGTATTTTACATTTCCCTACGTCTCACTTAGGCTTGACCTACCTATTCTTCAAGACAACAACTACAACAGCCTCATTTTTTTTTTTTTTTCCAGTTTCAACATATGAACGCGTCTATTGTAGGTGTAGGTTTGGCAGAAACCAAACATTAAAAAAAAAAAAAAGTTCACCAATATGTTCATTGGTGCCCGTTCCTACTGTCAAACAAAATTTTTAACTGGACTTTTTAACAGGGCGCCCAACATATCAATATTTAGTACTCCTTGCACTTCTATTAGGACCTACATCCAAGGACGATAGAATACAGAGATTCTTTACAGGCGTGTTTTATCTTCGACAGCTACATTATTAAAGTATAGCTACACATGGAACCCAAATTACCACCACCACTTATGTCAGTGGTAACTCTACCTGAGTTATCGTTTGACAAAGGAACTATGAAATTTCTCATTAAACTACTGGCACTTACCGTGGCCTACATAATAGATTGCAGACAATATTGCTATTTATTTTTGTTAAGTTTAACAACAGTTAAGTGAAAATTATATGCATGCACTTAATAAAAACTTCTAAGGCAGGTTAAAACAATCAACACTTTACATTCCATTTTTTTTCTAAACTTGCAATGTACATATAATAATATGTAGGTACATAGTTCCTAATAGAACAAATACTTCACTTCATAGGATAAATTGAAAACTAATCGATAAACTCGTAATATAGATATATTAAAAGAATAAGTAAAAGATTGGTCACGCAGGTCCTTGTACGCAACGCTAGAAAGAAAGCTAGCTAAGAAAAAAAAAATACATAAAACAATAGGCACCTTTAGTTTCTTACATTGTAAAAAACAATTTTATGTTTAATGAACTAGCGGCTCACCCGCGACTTGGCCCGCGTGACCGATGACAAATTTTCAAAAAATGTCTCGAATACTTTGACAATAACAAACACACACAAAAAAAAAGAAGTAAGTAGGTATTAGCCACCATGACACAGACACAGGTGCGTTCTAAAGTGATGCTCGAACATACATTCGTGGCGATTGATATTTATTTGTATAGATCACAAATTATATTATCCGTACGAATACGTTACGTTCCGTGTTAAAGTGCTGGATAGGAAAATATATAAGTACTTACATTTTTTGCAGTACCAATAAAATGACGACTTGGTTGTTTACCTTAGTTTTTAATCGAATTAACAATTTTAAATCCTACCAGCTCTAGGATGCTTGTTTTCGTGATGCTCTTTTTTCAAATAAGTATTATACAAATGTCGGCGCGGGCCGGAATTAGAATTAGAATTCATTCTATCACCGATTTGAGTTGCTTCTAATCCTAATGGGGCCTGCAGAGGTGCAGCAGCATGTCGACCCATTTGGATATTTTGTGCAATAAGATCAGAGTTGCTTAAAATCGTGGACATATTACTTATAAATATGTCCATGCTTAAAATTCAGTTCAAAGTAATTTGTATTACACTTCCTGATAGAATGCAGTAACATTAACAGTTCGGAACTCACTAGAGAGAAGCTACTATATTAGAGTAGATAAAATTAAAAAAACATGCATACTTACTTAATATATTGACCTGACAGGTATTGGACGGTGGATTACTAAATAAACCGCCGTGAAATTAAAAACAAAAACTTTTTTATTTAAGTAGTCAAGGCGAATAGTAGAAATTGGCGGTTAATAAATTAAATTAACTATTCTATTCGCGCTAATCATACATAATTACTTCCTGAATATATTGTGTTTCTTCGATACAGAAGTAACTATTACAATACAAAGAAGAAGTAGGTCTACCTACACACAGACACATAATATTTACCTTTCTCTGTTAACCGTCGGTTATTTGAAAAAAGATAAAACTATTATTTTATGCTATTAGTTACTTAAGTTACACTATTTTGACAGCCGTCTACATTACAATAAGCATGAAACTTAGACTTAGCCATATGAAAAATAAATTATGTTGTGTTTGTTTCTCATTCATGTCGTGATGCGCGGCGCGAGTGCGTAGCATTACCCTGGTAGCACCCACCCAACTGTTGTGTAGGTATAAAAAGCCGCACAATGCAGTCGGCACGCAAACCTTAGCCGCTGGATAAAACAACTACATCAAGTGAGTGCGGGATCGACACGTCCGTGTCCTCGGCGCACATCACAGGCACATGAATTTACTCATGTGGCACAGGACAAGTAAGCGTCGGTGGCGATGCAATCCTGCATTTATTATAATCATTCTAAATAATATTGTGATGATCACACACCACACCACATCAACATCAACGACACACCAAGCTAAATATGTATCCTTAGCTCATTCAATAACCAATTATTAGAAGGTTTAAATGCTCAGAGTAGACATTCATGTTCTTTATTTATGAGAAGTACATTAAGTTTAACAAATATAACAAATTCGTTATTTTTAACGTTAAGTGATTGTTATTTAGTCATCGTATTAAATGAGTTGATGAAACAATGTTAAATTAAGATCAAGATGTGTTAATACATTAAGTTGCAAAAAAAATATATACTTGCATAAGGATATAAGTAAATATTTTATTATTATTTAATACGTAGGTGGTATCATTGATACAATTTCCGTCACATACTCTCAAAGTCTACATGTAACAATAATATAATCTCGAAGGACGAGGCGTAAAGTATAATTGATGATTAAACGAACTTACCTGTAAGTGAAGTTCTATCATAATTATACGAAGCGCCTCGTCCGAAGAGATTAGTAACAACCCACCCACCCTAACGATCCCGTTACTAATCTCTTAGGAAATGTATATCAATGATTTCAGGATCTTACTCTAAACTACATGACGAAGGAGCGTAATGGCGGTCACCACGTAGCAAGAAGACTACCCACATTATAAAAATTACAAAGAAATACTCTAAACTAGTGCACGATTGGCCAAATAATATGCGGTACTACATGTAACAATAATATAATCTCTTCGGACGAGGCGCTTCGTATAATTATGATAGAACTTCACTTACAGGTAAGTTCGTTTAATCATCAATAATGCGCTAATGGAAGCCTGCGTGCGTGTGATATGTTTGTAATAGGGTCGAAATAGAAGCAACAGGCAGGATTATTTACATTTCATACTTAATCAATATAGATTTTTTAATTAGAAATTTAAATATTTTAAATACAAATCAAAACAATAAGTGGCGTTATCTTTGTATTTGTTTCTTAAATAACTTTCGTTTGGGTGTTACATTATTTATCATGTTTTCTAATTTCTTATTATGTTGAAACATTATAGTTACATATTTCGACAACGACTTCTTTCTACCGGATCAGTTGGAAATCTGAAAATTAAAATGTTTGCTATGTGGTCGAACAGTTGTAAAGGTTACATAATGTGATGACGGCTCATCAATATCCGTGTCCAGTAGTTTATATGAAACGAGAAATATTGAACTTTTAGGGGCACAAACATACACCCGCACTTTCTCAAACATCGTCATCATCATCATCAGCCTATAAACGTCCCACTGCTGGGCACAGGCTTCCCACGCGGACGTAGAACGTGGGGATATTGGGCCACAACCCAACACACTGGCTCAATGCGTGTTAGTGGGTTTTAACGACTGTCATCTTACGACAACAAACGGGACCAACAACTTAACGTGCCTTGCGAAGCACGGAGGAGCTCGAGATGTTTTAATTTTGGTAACCCATCCAGCGACCCGGCATTGCGAAAGTTGCTTAGCGGGCAAGATCGCAAGCCGAACGTGCTAGCCGATGCGCCATCGAGCTCTGAAGCATACATACTACCATCCCCCTCAGTGTCACGCGAGCTTTCACGCAATACGGTCAACTCGTTTTACGCAATGATACGTAAGAAGTAACTACCCTCGTTTAATATTAAAATCTAAAATGCCGAAGTGTGATAATTGTGACAAGGCTATAACTAAGAAATTGCCCGGCCTGGAGTGTAATAAATGCTCAAAGATTGTACACGCAAACCAGTTATGTACCGGACTATCTTCAAAACAGCTATCAGCTCTGCGTAATGCAGAAACTCTTGAATGGACATGTCAGGAATGCCACAGGGATTCGCCTCGGCGTAAGTCATTTGTAAACAGATGAATGACGGTGGATCCAGTACTGTAAACAAACTACTCAAGGACATTTCTAGTGAAGTGAAAAAAAAGAAATTGCTATTGTAAACGATTCATGCTAACTGCTGTAACCTCATGCTGCAAGAAAATGGATGATATGATAAATACGTTGGAAGAGTATAGTGAGAAAATTAAGGAATTAGAAAAGAAAAATATCCATCTGATGAACCAAAACACTTATCTAGAACTTAAAGTCGACGCTCTCGAACAACACATGAGAAATTTTGAGCAGCAGCAGTTAAATAATATATGTGAGATATCTGGAATACCTGAATCAAAAGACGAAAACTTAAAAACCCTCACAGTCAAACTAGCTGCTAAGCTTAATGTGGAGCAAAGAGAGAATTATAGTTCAAGAAGACTACACGGTAGAAATGGAAAAGAAGGTGTGATCCAGTTAACTTTTAGTCAGGAAGATCAGGCGGATCATTATGTGCGTGCGGCGAGAAGAGAAAAAATTATTGTGGAAGATGTAATCTTTGGTGTGAAACCGGATATAGCCAAGGCGAAGGTGATGATACGTCGTGCTGCTCTCACCAGCGCGAACAAAAATCTACTCTGGCAAGCCAAAACAAAACTCAAAGATACCATCAAGTATGTATGGTTCCAGGATGGCAGAGTTCTTGCTCGCAAAAACGACAACGATAAGCCAGTGGTCATCAAGAGTGCCCGCGACATTGAGAAAGTGTTGCAAGATACGAAGAATAGGCGATAGCAGACCTCACTAGGTTCTAGTCTCAGGCACTACCCCAGAAATACTAGAAATATTTAATTCTCCTAACCTAACTGAGTTTAGTTCCTACCTTCCTAAAAACAAATGTAAATTAAATATTGTTCACATAAACATCAGATCCATAGTTAAGAATTTCAATTTAATAGTTCAATTTATAAACCAAGCTATACTGTCAATCGATTTATTGATTCTAACAGAAGTGGGTATTTCGATATGTAGTGGCCTTAAAGAAATGTTTGTCATAAACGGCTACGAAATGTGCAGTGTGCTCCGTGAAAAGCGAAGAGGTATAATAATTTACACTAAAAGTAGTCACGAATTTCAAATTATGAATAATTTATCATTAAAACATTGTGAATCGTTAATTGGAACATTAAAAACACCACATCACTACACGGCACACATCTGCGCGTTATATAGACCGCCTAATGGAAGTAAACACCTTTTTGTCACTGCACTAAATCAACTTTTGTGCAAAGATATTTTTAAAACACCGATCTGTACTTGCTGGGAGACAAAAATATCGATTTAAAGTCATACGATAACATTCGAGAAGGCTACTTGAGTTGTATGGCCGAGTGTGGTCTAGCGAGCGCGATATCTGATTACACCAGAATTGAAAAGCGCGATGAAATAATAACACGGAGCTGTATTGACCATATTTTTGTAAGGTCACGTTCGCTAGACCTATACTCGGCGGTGCTCGGCACAGTAATGGCAGACCACCGCATGACCGTATTATCGTGCGCAGGTATCGAAACTAAACGTACTGTACAGGATGGTTCAAATGTTAAAAAAATGATAGACTATAATAAATTAAAACCATTACTCGATGAAATAAATTGGAATAAAGCTGATGAAATGGAATGCCCTATTACATTTTTTAATTTTATTAAGAACAGTTTTAGTAATTGCTATGATCAATGTAAATATAATAAAATATTAAATCCGACAAGTAAAAGAAATAATGATCCATGGATTAATAATAAAATAAATAGTTTATGTGATAAAAGGGATTTACTATATAATCAATGTTTAAAAGATACAAGCTATAAAATACTTAAGTTACAATATAATAAACAGAGAAACATAGCGAGAAAAACAATAGAGAACTCAAAAAACAGTTATTTTTACAATCACATAAACATTAATAAAAAAGATCCAAAAAAACTATGGTATTTTAAATTAATTATCAGGCCGAGTTAGTAAATCTATAGATATGGCATTATTAAAGGCGTTTAAGAAGTATAAAGTTACAGTACAAAATCTAGCTAATAATTTTGGAAAAGAATTTGATAGTAACGTTAAAAATATAGTACCAAACTGTAATAAAAAATTACTTAATGAATCTGATTACATATTTTCCGAAAATATATCTTTGTTGTTCAAAGCTGCAACAAAGAGTACTGTGTCAAAAATAATCAAAAATCTAAACATAAACAAAGCACCTGGAATAGATGGCATTCAATGCATAGATATAAAATCACTCTGCGAAAAAATTACAAGTGCTATAGTCAGACTTATAAATACCAGTATCGCAGTAGGAAAATATCCAGAAGAATTAAAAAAGGGCATTGTTCGACCTATTTATAAAAAAAGGTTTCCACTCAGAATACGAAAACTACAGACCGATCACAATCCTCTCAGTTATAGATAAAATCATTGAAAAATACGTAGGTAAGCAGATACAAGATTTTTATGCGTAACGTAACGTAAGATGTTCTTTCTCATGCTCAGTTTGGCTTCCAAAAAAATAAATCCACCGCTTTATTGCTCACAAAATTCACTGACGAAATTTACAATTACCTCAACCATAAAAAACATGTTATACTTTTATTCATCCATTTTAGTAAAGCATTTGACACTTTGAGGCACGACACGCTCATAAAAAAGTTAAATAATACAGGAATTCATGGTCCTCTCCTAAATTGGTGCGAAAACTATCTCAGCAATAGAAAATACGGGGTAAAAATAGGAAATGAACTTAGCGATGAGGTATCTGTTGAAACCGGAATGGCGCAAGGTTCAGTATTGGGGCCCTTGCATTACTTAGCGTATGTGAACGATATGGAAAACGTTGTCAAAAACTGCTCTGTTATGCAATTCGCAGACGATACATGTCTTATTACAGCAAATAATGATATCTCAGAAGCGGAATTGAGCATTGAAAGGGACTTCATGAACCTATGCAAGTGGGCACATGATGACTTGTAATAAATGTTAGCAAAACCAAAATTATGCACGTCCGTTCTAACCACATACCTAATGTTGTGAGACCTCTGAAAGTTCTTGCACATAGTCACGACTGCTGGCATGATTATTCCACAATAGGTTACGATTGTCGATGTGAGAGGTTAGAACAAGTAACTAATTATAAATATTTGGGCGTCATTATTGACGACCGATTCAATTGGAGTAATCACATATATAGCGTATGTGACAAATTACGAGCGATGCTAGCTAAATTCTCAATATTAAAATATAAAGTACCATTCCGAATTTTACTAAATTTATATAACGCATTCGCTGAATCAACTATTTCGTACGGTATTACTAGTTACGGGCGAACCTTTAAGACCAACTTAGATAAAATTTACAACTTACAGCTAAGAATATTAAGAACAATACTACCCAAAAAGACTAAAAACAGATTAAGTTACGAAAATGGAACTTTAGGAATATTTAGTTATTGTAAAGTACTGCCAGTCCACATAAAATTTAAAATGTTAATACTCACCGAGCAGTTTCTAAACAAGGAAGTACAAATAAAATGCAAACACAGTATCACAACAAGAAAAATTTGTCAATGTAAGCTTCAAGTACCTAAAGTTAACAACTACTACGGCACACGATCAAATCCATACTTATTCCCCACATTAATGAAAGAAATATCTTCAACAATATTATCCGATATGACCGACGACAATTTTAAAAACAAATACAATAGTAGATTGTTATACAAGGGGCTAAAATGACCCATTATATACGAGGTAGTTTTACTCCCGAGCTTTAGCGAGGGAGCAAATAGAAACCGAGTTTTAATGGGTTTTTAGCGCCGAGTGTTACACTCTGCTTTTCACTACGAATGCGAGAAAATAAAACAATCCAATACAATATGAATTGGTTTATTTTATTTAAAATTAACCCATTAGTTGCTTTAACGACACCCAAGGGAAGAGAATGGTTAGTAGTATTATTTTGATGAGCCCATCGCCGCTCTATGCTGTTGGATAGTAGATATGTGCAGTCTTTCCATCTCTTCCCTTGGGTGTCGTCAAAGGTGACTAACGGACTAAAGACTACACATACATCCAACAGCATAGAGCGGCGATGGGCTCATCAAAATAATATTACCAACCCTTCACTTTTCTTCGATTTGGTAAAAGGGGACTAACGGACTAAAGACTGCACATACATCCAACAAAATAGAGCGACGATGGGCTCATCAAATTAATACTACCAACCTCTCTCTTCTTTTCGGTGTCGTAAAAGGCGACTAATGGACTAAAGACTGCTCATACATCCAACAGCATAGAGCGGCGATGGGCTCATCAAAATAATATTACCAACCCTTCACTTTTCTTCGATTTTGTAAAAGGGGACTAACGGACTAAAGACTGCACATACATCCAACAGCATAGAGCGACGATAGGCTCATCATATTAATACTACCAACCTCTCTCTTCTCTTCGGTGTCGTAAAAGGCGACTAATGGACTAAAGACTGCTCATACATCCAACAGCATAGAGCGGCGATGGGCTCATCAAAATAATACTACGAACCCCTCCCTTCCCTTGGGTCTCGTAAAAGACGACTAATGGACTAAGACTGCACATACATACAACAGCAAAGAGCGGCGATGGACTCATCGAAATAATACTACCAACCCCTCTCTTCCCTTGGGTGTCGTAAAAGCGACTAATGGGCTAAAGGCTCACCACCTAAGCACATGTGCAGACTGTGCAGTTTTTTCTTGCTGAAGCGTGGTCTGTGTTATCTCAAAAAAGTTGTTGATCTAAGTAAACAGTAATAAGTCGAGTCTTTATTCATGATTATTCTACATAAGACTAAATACTTTTTCGTTTTTGTAGGCTCATTGTCATTGTGACAGACAAAAATTTTAAAAAAAATTACTTTTTCCCCTAGGGCGAGAAAAGCTATTTTAGCCCCGCTCTAGAACGCTACAATGACGGTCTTTTTGAGCAAGAGGAGTGAAAAAAATATTTTTATGGTCTTCTAAATCATTATTTTTTTTAAACATCCTTTATAGGGCTTTGCCTAGCGCGGTGCGGTAGTTGTAGTATCGCAGCAAACCGGTTTTCTTTCTGGCGAGCGACGAATGACACGAAAATCACGCGACGGGCAGCTAAGCGCTGCCCGTGAGTTTATGTTTTACTAATCTAAGCATTTTGTTTGCAACAACAAATCTTTTGGATTTTATATAGGTACATAAACAAGCACATGTTAGTTCTTAATCTAATACGACCGCTTTGATTGATTGTTTACTTATTATTATTGCTTCTTATTAAGTTTTTGTTTTTTGTGATGCTCTAAGTATCCGTACAAACCGACAAACGGTTTTTGTGATGCTTATCAAACAAACATTGTAATTATTATGTAACAAATAAATAAATATAAAAAACATATACTTAAATACACACTTCTTACATAAATACGTACATTCCATTCAAACATAATTATTATTTTATTCATTTCGAATATCGATACCATACCACAATAACAATTTGTAATAATAGTATTATAAAATATTACAGTAGGTATTATATTTTTTCTTGTTTCAGAACGGAACCTATACTCCACCTAAATTAGATGACGAATGTTTGTAAACAGATTACTGTTATACCTAGTTGCACTAGGATTTTACTTTTTCTTGAGAGACATTCACAAGAAAACAGTTAACTATTGTGTCTTTCTTCCAAAAACAGTAAAAATCCTAGTGAAACTAGACATTTGCACAAATGACAGTAATATGTTTACAAACATTCGGCATCGAATAGGAACCGTGACATTTATTCACGCTCTTAAAAATCAGACATCAGTTTAAATAAAAAGAAAAACTTTGAAAGCGTTTCAATAATAATAATTTAATATATTTACTTTATTTACAACAAGACCATGTATAAATACTAACTTACAAGACTGAGTATTTTTTATCATAATTATTATACTTACATATACTTACTTTTAAATTCTGCCACCAATAACGGGAATTCTACATTTTGATACCAGCAACACTACGCATACATGGGCGTTATTATTGTTAAACTTTAAATTTTCATTAAAATTTATCTATACTTACAGATGTAACGTGACTTTCCTTTTCGAAAAGATTTTTCTTTTGTAGTGTCGACAGAATTTCACTGAGCAAACGGTCGTTTTGCGAACAATTTCACCGAAACGCGAGAAGTAAACACTGCTTGACGGGGCACAATGACACTGACCGCCAGGAAGAGGGCGATAGGCCAATACTGGCCCATAAATTTTTCTACGTTTTTTTACGGCCAGGGTCTATCTAGACATGTATATAATCAAAGGGTAATGATATAGACAAGGTGGATATCAGCGTGTGTTCTAAACGCAAATGCACCTTAGTATTGCGAAAGTGTGTATTACATACATACGTACATATAATTATGACTATTATCCCCGAAGGGTTAGTCAGAGACCAGGCAATGAGAACCGCAAAAGCAGTCCTCTGCCATAGTCCACTTTTCACCAAATAGCGACTGCACATGGTGCTTAGCGTATCAGGTGGTGCGTACTGGTGAGCCCATCGCTGCTCTATGCTGCTAGATGTACTTATGTGCAGTCTTTAGTCCTTTAGTCGCCCTTTACGAAACCCAAGGGAAGAGAGGGGATGGTAGTATTCTCTCACCGTTACGCGACACGGTTATTGTCGTGAGTGAGCGTAGTGTGTATTACCTATATAGCATGTAGGTGGGTCATAGTCAAATTCAGTGGTTATTTTGTTCGTACGTATCAAAATATAACCCTTATTGATAATATTTTACCAAACGAACCTAATGAAACTATTGTGGTTCTTTCTAAAAATCATATTGTCATAATTTCAACATAAATCCAATCTTTGTCTCGGGAAGTATTCTTCGGTGGTCTGTTCGGAGACCGACTCGGCTTGGTTTGAAGCTTAGAAAAAATATATAAAAACACTTAAATAACTAGTCTTGTTGCCATACAAACATTTAAGCCCGTAATTTACCATTACCGAGCCTACCCCCACAATTAAATTTTATCATTGTTCCATTATAATAGTCTCAATTCAGTTCTTAGGATTTTGTTCTTTTCGGTTGTCCTAATTATTATTTATCACTAGAAAAATCAAAATATTGTTGAATTCTGAGCGCATTCTAATGGACTTGCACAGTGACGTATTTGCGAACGCATCAGTCATCCTCAGTCACTCAGTGTGACTGAGTGCGCTGCCGCAAAATAAATCGTGTCCAAAAAGAATTACATTACAAATGTGTAAAAGTTCATTGATCTTTCCGGTTTCAGCAATAAAAAGATAAATATTGTTTGTATTTTAATTTAGAATCGTTTGTTAGCTTGGTAATGGAGACCTTTTTACCAATTTGTAAGAGCTTTTAACATAACCTTCAAGGAACGTTGATAAGATTCATTTTTGTTATAAAATTCCATTCGGTGGTCCTCTTTTCGGTGGTCATATTATACTATACTCCTTTAATATAGGTTTGTCGATCTCAAATTTATGTTAAATTAGATTGCTCATGTTCTTACGAATTTAAATAAACTTTAATTTAAATTTCACTTTTTGAGTCTCGTTTTGACAATGACCCAGGTATGTTGCCTGTACCGATCTGTAATTTTTTTTGGATTGTGTACCATACAACCCTGCTTTTCGGAAGAGGTATTAGATATTGTTAGTAGTTAAGGATTCCGGGTGAAGTAAAAAGCTCCCATTTACGGTCATCACTTAGCATCAGAATACCATGTATGTTGAAATTTTTTTATACATTTATCGTATTAATAATTAATGGTGAGACGAATACACATATAAATATCTATCAGAGACCTATTCGTTTCGTGAAATAGAAGTTTTAAGTTATGTGCTATCCTTCATTACATTAGTAACTAAATTTTATAGTAAATCGTTAGCTTTTTTAATAAGTACATACATTCGTACGTCACGCCCCCTCCCAGAGGAGTAGGCTGAGACCACAGATTTCCATCTGCTACGACACATCCTTTGCTTCAAAAACTCTCATAACATTCTTCATACATGCTCGTCGGTTAAGGTATCTACTGTTGACCTGACCTTTTTTAATAAAATAACATACTTTCATAATGTTTTCTTTATATATTTAAGCGATTTTATACACTTAATCATGAAACTTTTTTCAGTGTTCAAAATTTTACTTATCATACATAGACAAATCACGACTATTTCCCCCGAAGGGTTAGTCAGAGACTTAGCAATGAGGACAGCAAAAGCAGTCGTCTACCATAGTCCACTTTTCACCAAATATCGACTGTACATGTGCCCAGCGTTAATAAAATAAACTTAATGAAATTGGTTTTTTAAAAATATATAAAAATTCACAGATTTCGCAGTCCCCGCAAGCATCGGAGCATTGAAAATAATACAAAAATTTACGAAAAAGAATTTATTTTATTTTGAATAACACATTGCAAGTTGAATAATATGAACATTTTATTAAAATATACTTCCATAAAATTACACAACTACATAACTTTCAAGCCATATTATAACGCTGCACAACACAGAGAATAACATTTTCTTTTCTTTTACAACCTAAGTGAAGTTTCTCGAATGCACTTCTCGCCTGCATCCGCATCTTTTAACACCATTACCATGACGATCGGTCAATAATCATAGAAGCTACATCACTTTTATATACATAAATACCCGGTTTTCTACAATTCCAAATCTAATTGGGTTAAAGGGACCACCTACATACCACAAACACTGCACAACACAGAGAATAACATTTCATTTTCATTTTGAATAACACATCACAAGTTGAATAATAAGACATTTTTATTGAGATATACTTCCCTAAAATTACAGAACTACATTACTTACAAGTCGAATTATAACATACGAATGTATAACACAGACTGCACAACACAGAGAATCATATTTTCTTTTCTTTTACAACCTAAGTAAAGTTCATACTTAGATTTTCTTATGTTCTTAGACTCACTTAGCTTTTCAAAATTTCAACTCAAATACACTTCTCGTCTGCATCCGCACGCACCTTTTACACCATTATCATGATGATCGGTCAATAATCACAGAAACTACATCACTTTTGTATACTTACGGAAATATCCGTTTTTCTACAATTCCAAATCTAGAGGGATTAAAAAAAATTAAATTTACTAATTTAAAAAAAAAATCGCCATTTTGTAGCTAAACTAATACCATAGGACTCTTTTTTTAATTTTTTCATAACCCTTAAATGCATGGAGTATCAAAAAGGATTACCGTATCCTTTTTACGTACCGTACATACATACATACCGTACCGTAACCTTTAAGCCTATTATACTATTATATTTATTTTAAATAAATATTTAGAATATACACTGTAATTAAAAAATGTAAATTTTTCTTAAATATAACATCATAAACAAGAAAGTTTTGACGGAAACCTCTTTGGATATGAGAATGCAACCTTTTATTTCAAAAATAAATAACAATACTTCATTAAGTTCTATTTTAATAATGTAAATTTAAATAGATTCGTAAATTATTAAAACCAATTATAAAGTGAAAAAAATATGATATACTTAAAACAAAATAAAAACAAATTATTAAGGACAGCATTTTTTCAAGACTTATCGTATTTTTTAAAATTTTTAATAATAAATTTTTATTAAAAAAGTGTAGTGTTAAAAAAAAAAATTTCGATGTTTTGGAATCAAATAGTATCCAATACTAAGCTTTCAATAATAAAAAAAATCATGCATTCAAGGGTTAAGTCTGCTTTTTTTCTGAAATATTTACAATTCAGTAAACAAACGCCCCCCAAAATAGTTTTTTTTTAAAATTTTTCAAAATTCCAAATAAAGTTTTTTCAAAATTCAAACGCTCACACGTGTCTTCCCAAAATCCTCGGAGCTATGGTCAAAAATACGTCTCAGGCGATTTGCATCTGATAATTTTTTTAAATTTAATTTATTGCCTATGTCACCCGGGGATAGTGTAGCTTCCGGTGAAAGAATTTTTCGAATCGGTCTAGTAGTTTCGGAGCCTATTCAATGCAAACAAACAAACAATCAAATCTTTCCTCTATATAAATATTAGTATAGATATTAGGTAAAGGTTTAACCGAAATTAAAAAGGTATATAACCGTGTCGCGTAGCAGTGAAAGAATACTACCACCCCCTCTCTACCCTTGGGTGTCGTTAAAGGTGACTAATGGACTAAATAGGTACTGCACACACATCCAACAGCTTAGAACGACGATGGGCTCACCACCTGTCACGCAATGCACATGTGCAGTCGCTATTTGGTGAAAAGTGGACTATGGTAGAGGACTGCTTTTGCTGTCCACATAGCCTAGTCTCTGAGTCACCCTTCGGGGACAATAGTCGTGATATATGCATGTATGGATGTAAAACTAACTGTTCTCTAAAAATTACTTACTGCGATAGCATATTACATCCGTACCTGACTGTTTAAAGGTTCAGTTGACTTCTAAAAACCAAACAGACAAAAGGAAATATTTCAAGGAAGGGCGCCGCCGCTACCATCCATAATTACAATTTGTTTAATGAGCTTTGTGCTGATCCGCTTAATTAACTTCCAGAGATTTTGTTGTGTTGTCCGCTTTGTTAGTTAAGCCTGAAGTAATACTTAAACTGTCGTTTATGTTATGTAAAACGAAAAACTGCAGATAATAAGATATTTTAATAATTAGTTAAAGTAGCTCGATGGCGCATTTATTTTATCCACTACCGGTAAGCAGTTGGCCTTCATCTCACCGGATGGTAAGTGACAATAGGTCTAAGCGCATAATATCAAATATTCACGACTATTATCACAGAATAACTGATAGTACCTACTACCGTACAGAAGGTTCACTCTCTTATGACTTTCACGCGAAATTGAACCTTATCGTGTAACACGAGCGTTCATATTCCGTTAAGCAACGCTGACTCGATATCGATTTGTAGGCAGGAACGCATGGATATATTTATGAGGGTTTACGCATTTCGGTTTTCCATACAAACTTCCAAGTCGAAATTTTTAAAAACCAATAAGCCAATTTTAATGAAACTTTGCACGCTAAAGTAAAATACAGGGATCTAAATAGTTTGTTGAAAACATTTTTAAAAAACGTTTATTTAGCTGAGTTATTGCGATTTAAAGTACACTATAAAAGTTCAAAAACATTAAAAATTTCGACTTGGAAGTTTGTATGGGAAACCGAAATGCGTAAACCCTCTTAAGTACGATTACGATTTAAGCGATGACGCGCGAAGTGAAGCGTGAGACGAGCGGCAACCTTTACTGCCATATGCCTGCCTGGGAGGCGCGCCGGCCGAACATACCTAGACTGCGGAGTGACACCCCTCTGCTATTATCTCAAAAGGGTTAGTCAGAGATCGGGCAATAAGGACCGCAAAAGCAGTCCACTGCCACAATCCACGTTTCACCAAATGATGACTGCACATGTGCACAGCGTGGCAGGTGGGGAGCCCATCGCCGCTCTATGCTATTGGATGTATGCGCAGTCCGTGGTCCGTTAGTCGCTTTTACGATACCCAATGGAAGAGATAGGGCGCTAGATTTTCTACGCCGCTGCCAGCACCGCGGCGTAGAATACTACCGGCGGCGGCTACGGCCGGCGGCGGCTACGGCAGGCGGCGGCTACGGCAGGCGGCGGCTACGGCAGGCGGCGGCTACGGCGGGTGGCGGCATCTAAGCGCACCTTACCCGTAATCCTCAATCACTGAGGAACTGGCTGTCTTATATCTAAACTGCTGTTACTTATGAGTACCAAATGAAGTGCGCGCTTCGGCAGGCACTGATTTGGCGTCAAGACCTAACGCAGATGGTCTCCTGCACGAGTTGGTTTACTGGCGCAGGGACGTCTGGCACTTCTTGCATAACCTAACGGTTAGTCTCGAGGTGCCAGTACAAATAAAACTTAGTGAAGTAAGGAGAGGGGATGTAGAGAGGGGACGGAACACAACAATATAATGAAAGTAAAATTTAAAAATAAATTAAAATTGGATTACGTACACACCAATAATCCAGCCCAAGATAGGCTTCTATTGAAACTAGTTAATACGGTCAAACTAGATAACGGATAAATATACACAAACATAGAAAAACACCCAGACCCGAAATCAATTCAGAATAACAGTTTTCTCTAAATTGACCCGACAGGGAATTGAGATCACCTCAGAGATGGTGACGCTAGACCTGGCGCGCTAACCACTCGACCACGGAGGTCGTCATGTCCAAACAATGTTATTTAACATTGTTGTTTTAGCGCTAGACTTAAGATAAGATGGTGGTAGCTAGCCAGGCGGACTTAACAAGCCATACCACCAACCAAACCAAGTACACAAAGGTGTACACCTCACTAGGAATAGAACCCGGAACCTCTGGGTCTAAGACCATGGGCTTCGCCACTAGACCGCAGAGGCGGTTATAGGCATTTGAATTGGAAGGCCGGTCAAGCCGTCGTCAGTCCCGGTTGTAGAAGATAGCTTAGTCGTCAAAACCCATAATTAACCGAGAGTGGGTTTTGATCCTTGATCTCAGTGATTATGTGATGTGATACATACATACATATAATCAAGACTATTATCCCCTAAGGGTTAGTCAGAGACTAGGCAATGAGGACAGCAAACTCAATCGTCTTATAAACCATCACTTTTTACCAAAAAACGGTTGTACTTTGCTCAGTGTGTAAGGTGGTGAGCCCATCGCCGCCCTATGCTGTTGGAAGTATGTGCAGTCTTTAGACCGTTAGTCGTCTTTTACAACACCTAAGGGAAGAGAGGGGCTGGTAGTATTCTTTCACTGTTACGCGACACGGAATGATGGTTGTGATTATATATCCATCATCATCAGCCTACACACGTCCCACTTCTGGGCGCTGGGCTAGGAAGTCTTGTAGGAACATGGACGACAGCTCATAGGAAGATTGGGCTAACCCACCACAACTGAACAATAATATACTTAAATAATAATTAAAATATCATCACTCATCAGCCTATAAACTGAGAATATCTCAAAATAATAACTATTATTCTGAGAAAAAACTAAACAAAATAAATTAACACCCATACTGTTGACGTCAAATCTTTAGTAATATTTCAATTGTAATAATCTTTAGTAATATGAGTAAGAAGTTGAATGGGCGGAGGTGTAAGGAGGTTAAAGTTCGATAAATGGCGTAGCATCATTACATTCTACAATCGTTTATGCCACCCTCAGGTAGCGAAATGTTTCACCTCTTTACTGCATTAAATATTACTAACAGGTTCATTTGAGGTGTTATAACTAGAGAGAGATACACCGCGAAGCATTATTTTGCGCCCTGATTGCGGCCGCAACGTCCACAATCTCTTGGATTACAATCACTGAGGCGTTACCGCAACTCCTTGTGCAAATACTTTCTTCGCGGTATCGTCTCTAGTTATAAAACCGCAAAGACAGGTTCACGACTTCACACATGCATGATGCATTAATTGAACTTCACCTTGGAAGAGGGGAAAATTGATGCATTTATCAATGCGGCGCGTTACGAATTAGCCTTGTTATAAAAGGTGCAATTTACCTTTTCGTTTAAATATGCAGCTTACAGAGTGAGCCTTCGATACGACTTAAGGTCAGGTATTTCGAGCGCTGCTCTCTCGCTCTCTCGACGGTATAACTAGGCTTGCCAACTCCAAAAAAGGCATTTCCGGGATTACCCAACTCGACATCCGGGACTTGGGTATATTACGCGGGACGCAACACACCACATATAAAATGTTTAGTAAAAAAATACTATTATGCATTTTTTTATCATTTAATAAAAAAATCAAAACAAATGCCTAACCCGAGGGTAGTCGGTACGAGATAGATACTTACCTATATCATATTATTACTGATATCCGGGACAAAAAGCGTCCCGCAAGGGGTCACGGCGGGACGGCCCAAAACTAACCCAAAAGCGGGACGTCCCGGAAAATCCAGGACGATTGGCAAGCCTAGGTATAAGAGCGAAGCGGTGCGAATAGGCGCGTTATATATTTAAAAAATTGATAGATGTAATAAAAAAACGATCGGTTATAATACCTCAAGTTATCTATGAACTTCTTTGGGTAAATGACTCATAATATCAAATTACTTATTTTAAGAATAAAACCTAGAAAAGATGACACAAAAATATGTAACTTTGTGAATTTATTCTATCGAGCCAACTTCATCAAATCGTGTTTCCATCGGGTATTACACAGAATAAAGCCTCAACAATATTTATAATTGTGGCAGATTTTAATTTTACTGTTTACTACTTTAAAAATTACCTTACAATATAATTGCATTACCTGTATAATTATAGATAGAGAACACAAGCACTTTGCTTTTTCATTTTAAATTTATAGCTTATAGAATATGCTATTTTATTTATTTTATTTTATATATTTATTACAGAAAACAGATATAAGTACAGAAATTAATAAATATGAGTAACATGATTTTTTACATAAACTATGAGAAGGCTGTATCTCAAACATATGTGTAACCAACATGATATTCAAGTCCGATAAGATAAATTAAATAAATTAAATTGGGCAAATAGTGATTACAATTACAATGCAATGAAAAAAAATAAAAATAACCTAAAATAAAATAAAATAAAAAAAAACAATATTAGAAAATAACAACAACATTAACGATAAATAAAGTTATAAAAAATATACTAAAATTACAATACTTACAAAAAACAAAAAATATTATAATATAAGTAAGTACCTAAAAAAATATAGTTAATAATATTCTCAATATTTTAAGTAAACGGGCGCAAGACATTACACATTATACTATCTGAATGATTCTGTATTTTATTAGACGTTTTCGAATAAGTAAAATTTTAAACACTGAAAAAAGACTACAACCTCAGGCGGGAATCGAACCACGCACCTTCCGCATTCCGGGCGGCTGCCTTAACCACTTGGCTACTGAGGTCTGGTTTTCACCCGTCGGAATTTGTCAGTGCTTGATGCTTTATGTTTTTTAGTCAACATTGCATTGTTTTCGAATGTTATAATCTAATTGCTTATCATATTACACAGGATACTTGATAAATAGGTATATGATCCCAGTAGGTAATTGAACCAACATTTATCTCTATGGCGCAGCGGCTAAGGCTCTGCTTCGATTTGTGATCTTGCCAGTTAAGCTACTTTCGCAAAGCCTGGTCTAATTATGGTCTAATCTATTATACGTACATAACTATCACGAATATTATCCCCGAAGGTTAGTCAGAGACTAGGCAATGAGGACAGCAAAAGCAATTATCTACCATAGTCCACTTTTCACCAAATAGCGACTGCACATGTGCTCAGCGTGACAGGTGGTAAGCCCATCGCCACTCTATGCTGTTGGATGTATTATATGTGCAGTCTTTAGTCCGCTAGTCGCCTTTTACGACACCCAAGGGAAGAGAAGGTAGTAGGGTAGTATTCTTTCACCGTTACGCGACATGGTTAGAAGCCAACCTTTAGTATTTACTGTCCCACTGGGCAAAGGCCACATCAAACATCACTAGACGTAGACACTGGCTATTTAGTAAACCGCACCAAGACATTTTACTAAAATAAGAAAAAAATTAAAAGTAAAAAACTTTTTTAAAAATCAAGTTTTTATTAAAACTTGTTAAGAAAAAAATAAACTTTTACTATCAACAGCTTATAACGTCATTACACAATTTATATGATATCGAAGGTTGTCGCGAGATTTAAGTAAGTACTCGTATTTGTGGCGTAATCAAAGTATTAAAAATTTTAATAGTTTTAATCAATCACATAAAGTCTTTAATTTACTTGTTTACTTACACAAGTAAATCTCGCGACAACTTTTTTGTTAATAGTAAAAGTTTTAAAGTAAAAGTTTTTTTTTCAAATAAAAGCTAGTTTTTTAAAAAGGTTTTTTTAATTTTTTATTTATATTTTACTTTTTAGTTATCCCTGGACGTCCACCATATTGGATTTATAGTGACGTCACTTTATTTTTCGAGTTATTCTCAGCAAGCTCTTTCACTTAATACCCATATTAGAAGAATTTAAAAATAATTAGTCTGCCATCTTGGGTGTGCCGCCATCTTGGATTTAGACGTCACATTATCATCCAAACTGAACGGTGACATACAAAATTTCAGCTCAATCGGTTGAAGATATCTGCTTCATAATTGAGTTGCATGAATCCACCCTAACGAACATCCGAGCAACTTGCAATGTTGCAAGTTGCAAAACTTGTAAAAACAAAAAAATTCTACCGAACCGATGACGGTCCACTTACCTGCTTGCTAGATTGCTTTCCGCTCTAGTTTATACGGAAGCGCCGTTGCGACGATGTTGGATGGCGTTTCAGGTGGTCACCTGTTACACGTATCGCCGGCGGGCGGTAAGCTCGCCGTGATCTATGAGGTACATACCACAACAGGGATTCAATGTTGACCGAGTAAGACGTGAAACAAAATTGCCTTGTCAAAATTGTAGCCTCCTAATCACTACCCGCTTTCGGTGGTGCTGAGTGGCAACATTATGAGCCAACCATGGACATATTACTTATACCAACAACATTCTGTGCCTCCTGTGATAAAAGTGACAATCTCAGAATGCAAACTTTTCATTGTTAACATATAGGTGTTTAAAAAATATAAGTAGAAGATCAGCAATTTATTAAACTACAAAAACGCTACACTCGTTCAATCTACTTAAATGAAAGTTTGGAAAATAAAGATTTTCTTCTTTGTATTTTTTTGCCGTAATTTTTTATAAACACACAGGCCGCTGCACTGTTTTGTCATTTTGAGATGTCAGTATCACATCTCACAGGAGCCATAGAATGAATAATGATGTTCCGTGCAGTGTTGGTAGGTACGACCCCTACGACGACATACGATTACATTAAACCGATTGGCTTAGATGTGCAAACAAAACTGCCCTTTAAAATCGTAGCCTCAACTCACTACACCATCAGCTTTCCGCCATTACTGAGCGATTACAAAATAGAATGACAACATAGTTGATCCGTACAGTGTTGCTACAACCCCTGTTGGCACAATAAACTGTTTGGCTTAGATGTGGTAACAAAGCTGCCTTGTAGAAACATGTCGAAAATGGACTGATAGCATAATAATGTACTGATATGCACGGAACAATTATTGTTCCGCGCAGTGTGATGCGACGACCCCTGTTTGCACAGGGATCTAATATTCTAAAATTTCCAATATAGAACTTTATTGTTTGGGTAAAAGGTTTAAAATCGATTAGAGAAATTTGTCAGTTTTGGGTAGGTTGACATGCTGGTGTGTGTACAAGCGTTTGCCTTTCACCCGTAGGGCACAGGGCGATCAAAGGCATCGGATTGCCATCGGTCGGCTTTTAGAGTGCCAATTATTTTAATGAACCTTTGTGAAGCAGCGTGCACCTAAAACTATCTAGTTGTAAGCTTTGTTACCTATACATCAGTGCCAAAATAAAAAGGTTCGCTGATTCCCAATGTGCTGCTGTACATGTAGAAAGGTCTGTGTCAGCAGTGGGAGGTTCATATGCTGATTATAATGTCTTAAACGAAAAGTATGGCTGAATTGCAACTAACGTCGCTTGTATTTTGTATGAGAGACACTGCTTCAATGCCTTACAAAGTTCTGTTAGGTTACACACATAATCACGACTATCATCCCCGAAGGGTTAGTCAGAGACTAGGCAATGAGGACAGCAAAAGCTGCCCTCTACCATAGTCCACTTTTCACCAAATAGCAACTGTACACATATGTGCTCAGCGTGACAGGTGGTGAGCACATCGCCGCTAGTTACACACTTGTAGAGTGTGATTTAAGCTGGCATAGGTCTGGTATTAAACTTATTAAACCGCCTCCGTGTATTAGCGGTTAGACCACCGTTCTCAGACCCAGCGGTCCTAGGTTCAATACAAATTTGGTTAATGGTTGGACTTGTTTTATGTCCACCATCTTATCTAATCTTGCTAGCATTTTTGTTCATACATACAGCAAAAGCAGTCTCTACTATAGCCCTGTTTTTACCAAATAGCGACTGCACATGTGCTCAACGTGGCAGGTGGTGCACCCATCACCGCTATATTATGCTGTTGGATGTATGTGCAGTCTTTAGTCCGTTAGTCACCTTTTACGACACCCAAGGGAAGGGAGGGGGTAGCAGTATTCTTTCACCGTTACGCGACACGGTACGGTAGCATTTTTGTGCTCCGACAGTTATAGATATATTATAAATAGATATATTATAAAACTAGCGGCCGCTCGCGGTTTCACCCGCGTGGCTCCCGTTCCCTCAGGAATATCGGGATAAAAAGTATCCTATGTGTTAATCCAGGTTATAAACTATCTGTATGCCGAATTTCATCCAAATCCATTCAGTAGTTTTTACGTGAAAGAGTAACAAACATCCATCCATACTTACAAACTTTCGCGTTTATAATAATAGTAGGATATACCCTGTTGCTCAGTAGTTGAGGAGTGCGGGTGAAGTGCGTTACAACCATCGATCTTATCATCAGGCGTGACAAAGCCAAGTGCTAACTAACTGAAAAAAAAAAGTTTGAATTATAAATTATTGAATACCAAAATTCAATAGTGTATTAGTGTAGTATTAATGTAGTATCTATAAGTACATTTATAATAAAGTTGTGAATGGCCGATGTCTGTACATTATAAATATTCAAGAAAAACTTTAATGGGGCAGGACTTTATTAGAGCCGTAGAAGCCAAATCAACTTTATTTTTTGTCTGTCTGTCTGTATGTTTGTTACAGCAGCACGCAAAAACTATTAAACGGATTTTGAAGAGATTTTCTTAGATTGGTCACATTTGGTCCAATTTAAAATATAAGCCATATCGCCACAAGCGGCACTGTATCTCAATCGGTTCGGGAACCGTAAGTTTTGCGGTATAATAGTGACGCCGCCTAATCTGCCGTAAAGTTTTTTTATTAGACAACAGTAATACTAGCTGCTATAGGTCACGTGATATGTTAGATATTTAAGGCAATCGCAAAGCGCAGCGTAGCGATTGTCTTGAATTTCGAGGTTATTTTTTTTATTAGACAACATATATCTAACTACTTACATACAAATATTTTTTTGAATATAATGTCTTCTGAACATTATGGCATATAGAAAATATGTTACGGTTCCCGAACCGATTGAGATACAATGCCGCTTGTAGCACACATTTTGTACTAGGATGCCGTAATTGCGGCATCGTAACCGATCGTACTATGTTGCCGCTTGTGGCACTCTATACACTGCTTACACTTTGTACTAGGATGCCGTAATTACGGCATCGTAACCGATCGTACTAGAATGCCGCTTATAGCACTCTATCCACAGCCTAATAAATATTCTTCAACTTAATTTGGCTTTAGCAATTAAGTAGTAGTCGTCAATATTCTGAAAGCGTATGAGCTAATTGTTCTGCTCAGTATGTATAATACCTTTGTGTAAATGATTAAAACTGATCCACATTTTATCATTTAATGCTTCCACAAATACTCGTGATACAATAAGTGAGATGGAAAAGAAACCGTCAGAACTCTCTTGCACTCACAAATACCAACTGCGATACTCGCAGAAGTTATTTCAAAATACTGGAACAGATTAATCTGGCGTAATGCGAAATGCACGCGGAATTTCCTTGAGTGCCGATTAATTTGCAAAATTGTGCGTGTGCTTGTGTAAAAAGCAGAACAATTTCTCTTTGCATTTTACGGCGTATGTTGACGGGCGTAAAGAAAATAATATTTCTGTTACATTAGTAATCTGTTGGGCGCTATCAGTGTACTCGTAAGCCTTTGAGCCGTTGCTATTTACTTTGTCCTACGAGTAATCATCATACATACATTGACATACATACATTATATACCGCAGAAGCAGTCCACTGCAATAGTCCACTTTTCACCATATTACAACTGCACATGTGCTCAGCGTGATAGGTAGTGAGCCCATTGCAGCTCTATGCTTTTGGATGTATATGCAGTCTTTAGTCCGTTAGTCCTTTTATGACGCCCGTAATCATCATTGCTCTACAAGTAGTGATTAAATCCTCTTTGAAGCCGGCAGGCTTTTCCACATAGGCAACAGCACACGGGGAGACTGGGCCTACTAGTAAGAGGGGTAATAATTTAAAAAATGTGTGTAGTTTATTGCTTAGTGGTTTACGCCTCGGATGCCGAGTGGCACAGCATCCGGTGGTACTTAGTTCAATTCCCAGGTTGAGCAATGTGTGTATCAGATATTTTCATAGTCCAGGTGCAGGTCATGGTCCACAAATCATGGTCCTACTGTAACCTCTTAGAGCGGTATTTACTCTAATCTTACTAAAATTCGTGTGGTAATTATCTAAGTAAGATTAAAGTAATACTGCTCTAAGGAGCTCTGAGGAGCTCGATGGCGCAGGATGAGGTCGAAAGCGCAGCGGCTAGCGCATTCGGCTTGCGATCTTTATGGCCCAACATCCCCACGTGACATTGTCCACGTGGGTGGCCTGTGCCCAGCAGTAGGACGTTTATAGGCTGATGATGAATACTGCTCCCATAGTTGATGGTAAGGCCCCTGCTTTGTGCTACTGCGAGATGGTGAACACAACTCTGCAGCACCAGTAGTGATTTGGAGATGTATATGTCGCAGTGATATGTTAAAAACGGAGATTTAATCAATTCCCTAAGGGATTTAATTAAATCACGGAAACTAAACAAATCTAGGGATTTGAACAAATACCAGAACTGGTTCCGTGAAATGACAAAAAAGCTTTTCTATGGTATTTTAAACGTTTATTTGTAATTACATGCATAATTATAACAATTAGTAAGTGTAGTACTGTAACATTGATCTCAAAAATCACCACTAGAACATAAATTGCCCTACTCCTGTAGGTCACGTGTGATAGGTTAGATTAGGTTAAATTCAAGACAATCGCTACGCTGAGCTACGCGATTGTCTTGAATTTCGAGGTTTTTTTTATTAGACTACAGAAATACTTGCCTGTAGGTCACATGTTTTTGGTCATTTCACAGAACCAGTTCTGGTATTTCTTCAAATCCCTAGATTTGTTTAGGGAAATGATAAAATCTTGTTATTATTTTAATATCCTCCGTGATTTGATTAAATTACTTAGGGAATTGACCAAATCTCTGTTTTTATCATATCCTGCTATCAAATGATATATTATTTTGCTAATTAATAATGCTAATTGTAGATATGAAATTAGAGATCTGATTACAAAATTATTCGTACTAAGAAGAAGAAGAATTATTCTGTTTCTATAATCATAGTATCATACATCATCGTCTTTGGAGCGTGCGGTTGAGGTCTCTTTCGATAAAGATGCATCGTTCTTTATATTAGTTTGCGCTACTCAGTCCATAAACGTATAAAAGCTGTATGCAATAATGGTGATACAACAGATATTGTACAAGAAGGCGTCTTTGTAGCTGGTTAAATAAAAGGTCTTACCCAGAGGGACTTTGGACCACGTACCTAACTTTTTCATTCTAACACCAATTATGTAGCGCACGTTGTAAGTTTCTTTTGAAACTGGTTTTTATTGGTTAGACAAAGGATAAACTTACTTATTATATTAAATAATACCCAGACCCAAAGGTCTCACACAAAAGTGTTTTAGTTACCCGCTTTACGTAGCGGAAGCTCTGGATAAGTGGACGACCACTACAGGGCCCGTCGCGTGCCCACGGAATATGAGCGAGCGTGTGTCCCCACGCGTGGACCCTTATTGTTATGTCACCAGAAATTTCACTGAATCTCAAAGCATACACAGCAATGTGTATACAGACAAGTTATGTTTATAACCTTTCACCGGAAAATACAAATTAACGAAATTGTCTATTATTCGTGGAATCCAACGCAATGACGGAATTCCTGTGGGATTTTAACGCGAAATTGTGCGTATATCATTTTAATTTTTGGCACTGTGAACTGTCAGAGTGTGCTCTCGTCCGTAGGGGATAGTTGTTATAAAAAGCTGATTTAATGCAAATTGCTTACGTGTTCCAAGACTATTTACATTGTGTAACTTTTATGATGGCTTACTAATAATATAATAAAAAAGGGCAAATTGACGACCTCCGTGGTCGGTAGTTTGGACGTCGCCATCTTTGAGGGTTGAATTTAGAAATAACAGTTTTTCTAAATCCTCTCAGATCTGGGCCTTCTTAATTAATTAGTCGTAATAAGTACTTACCTATATAACTCAAAATATCTACCTAGGTAAGTACTTACCTACGTTTAATTGTGACTGCCATATATAATATAACCATTAGAGAAGTATTTAATACAGCTTGCCTTAGGCTAGATAATTTAGGTGTGAGTAAGTTATTTCCTTTGTATTTTTAATTTAACTGTAATACTTCATTAGCTGCCAAAAAACATTTAGGCGTTAAGATGAGAGTTTTAAGAGATCTATTAAATCGTTGACTCAAAGGAATAGTGTTAAGAGCTACAAGGGAGTTATTGCATGCACTAACTCTCCTGTACCACCGGATTAGCCATCTGTTAACACTCTCAACGCCTTTTGTATAGGCACAAAAGAGTTAAGACAGGATTATGACTTAAAATGGGAGCAATTTCAGGGTTTCAAAGTCGACAATTAACTTTAATGAAGCTAGTACAGTGGTTTATAAGCGTGAATTAGCTCTTTGATCGGTAGTAGGAGTGCGTATGCCACTTGTGACCTTGCACACACTACTTATTTTAAATATTATTTTATAAGTCTGATTTCCTTCGAATACAATTACTTATAAGTTGTGTGGGTCTGCCATATTGTAAAAAATATAATATGTATTTGCTATATATAAAGATATATGTATTAAAATCATAATCAGGAAATAGACATCTTTACAAACTCTAAAGTCACCTTTAGGAATGGTGTTAGGTCGAAGTTGTGTACTGCACAACTTTAATATTGTGTTGAAATAGACGATATCATCAGTTTATCTGGTGCACTGTTTTGAGTTTATGTACAGTCACGAGCATTAATATATATACATTAAATACATTAACACATTTTCTAAAATATGTAAACTAATAGTATTTTAAAAATATTTACTCAACAATGTGTTCAAAATTATGTTCTCATCAAATTGTGCTAAAATTAGGTATACGTTAGGTTGGGGTGCAAATTTGGGAACCTCCTCGTGGTGCACCCTGGGGTAAGACCTCTCGGCCCACGTTCAGCGTGGGACAAGGGGCCTTATGCTAATCCCTGGCGCCCCTTCTGGGCGTCGAATAAAGTAGGCAGTGCCCCTTCTGGGCCTGCACCTCCAAGTGCGTGCCCACTCTGGGCCGCACGCTCGCCGCTCGATCTGAGCGGCTTTGAGCGGAGTTTTGACGGCGCCCCTTCTGGGCGTCGTCACACGGGGGGGGGGAATTGGTAGACCGGCGCCCCTTCTGGGCGCCGTTTCAATGGGGGGGAGGGGACGCAAAGGTCTCGTCGTTGGGGCTCGCGGCGACGGACGCCCGTCTTTGTCGGACGGGTCGGTGGGCGGCGATACAGCCCACCCACCTAGCGGCCATCGGGGGGGGGGGGGGGGGGGGGGGAATTGGGGGGGGGGGAATTCGGCGCGAACGCCAGCGCCAAGGCCAGCTCTGGTCCCTTCAGGCTGCAACGACCCGCCCGGGCGTGCGGGTAGCGGCGGTTAGGACCAACTGGCCGGTCGACGGGAATAGGTCGTTAAAGCCCGGGAGGCCACCCGTATAAACCAACGTCACCACAGACGCTAAAAGGGGGGGATGGTAAACCCTTAAATTTCCACTATATCGTAATGGAAATGTCAGACAAATGCGATATAGTTGTGCGCTGCGATCCGGCTAGCGCCCGGCGCGAGGGGGTACCCGGGCCCCCTCGTGACAAATCAGTCACCGATGGCCCTGCAGGGGTGAGCAACCAGGCTCCTGCAGCGGCAAATGCCCCTGGAATGGTGACGAGGTCGATGTCCGCGAAGGACAATCATGCCGGGGACGCGTCCGGTGAAGCGCTCGCGAGGGCTAATGGCCCGAGCGACGCGGAACCGGCGGTGCCCGGTTCGGAGGACGACGGGAGGCTGCCCGTAGAGGTGGTGCTTGGGTCCGAGAAGGACGGTGATGCCGGGGACGCGATCAGGGAAGCGTCCGCCCGGGCTAATGGCCTGGGCGGCGTGGAGCTGGCGGTGCCCGGTTCGGCGGACGAGGGGAGGTTGCCCGAGAAGGGCGTTGTCGACGTAGGGTCCGAGACGGACGGCGAATATGCCGGGGACGCGTCCAGCGAAGCGTCGAACTACGCTACTGGCGGAAGCGACGTGGAGCTGGAGGTGCCCGGAGTGAGGGACGTGCCCAAGGTGGGCGTTGAGGAAGTAAGGTCCGAGAAGGACGCAGAGGCCGGGGACGCGATCAAGGACGCGTCCGCGAGGGCTAATGGCCCGAGCGGCGCGGCTCAGACGGTGTCCGGTGATAGTGAATCTGATCACATCGACCACATGCCTGACGCAGAATGGGACGAGGAGATCAGGACTGACGGGTCGGATCGGTCTGGCAACTCGGTGATCCAGGTGCTCGAGGTGAACGGAAGCAGGCTGTCTGTGAGTAGGGAGGGGGCCAGGGTGGACACCCCATATATCAGCGCGATGGAGACGGAGGAATCGAGCCGAAAGCGGCCGAGGGAGAAGACGGACTCCGATTCGTCTAAGGGCTCCGAATTAGAGGTGCGGCTAAGTGCGGCCTCGAAAATATCGACGGCAAGACGGGGCAGGCGCCAGGCCAACGGTCCCCACGTTCACGTCGATTCGAGGATGAAGCGGCGCTTAAGGGGTATGAACGAGCGGTGCGAACTGGACGACGCCGTAGAGTTTGTGGAGGACTACAGGAAGACCAAAGACCTGCCTCCGGCCATGCCCACGAGGGCCAGCTCAAAGAGGGCGGCAAAGAAGGCGTGTAAAAGGGCTCTCAGGGCCTCGCACAGGACCACGCCGCGGAATTCGACGGCTTCTGAGCCGGAGGCCTCTGACGAGGAGGCGGTGGAGGCTCCCAACGCGGAGGAAGCTCTTAATGCGGAGGAGGACCCCATAGTGGACCAGAGCGTGACGCAGGTGGAAGCTGCCCTTGACGGCATCATGAACGTCGTCAAGAAGAGCGCGAACCTTAAGGGAACGTGCAGGAAGGAGGTGTTCGCTTGCATTAAACGGGTCAACATGGCGGTAGAGCGCATGGCGACGGCAACCATGAACGAGGAGACCAGAAGGCTCCGCGCTGATAACGCGCGACTCGGCGCCAAGGTGGATCACTTGCAGGCGGAGCTCGCCGCCATCAAGCGCTTGTTGCAGGAGAAAACGCCATCGCCCCCGCGTAGCTCACATCCAAGCTCGCCCATCGTGGGCCGTCTGGTGTCGCCGGAGAGGATGGAGAGGGATGAGGAGCTCCTGGAGGGTTTCCAGGCCGGCATCATCTCCAGGCTCAGCCAGATGCTGAACGCCCGCATCGAGGGGCTGGAAAGCAGGCTGTTACCCGCCAAGCCTCTGCGCCCGCCGCTTGCAGCGGACACGAGGGGGGAGGCCCCACCGGCCCCGCTGGCCCCGTCAGCACCGCCGCCTGCAAAAAAGCCTTTGGCTACTGCGAGGGCCCCGGTGCCTGCTCCTCGAGCCAAGCCGCCTGCCAAAAAGCCGGCAAACACGGCCGCAAAGAGGGCCAATCCAGCGCGGGAGGACGTCTGGGATAAGAGTCCCTTCACGAACCCCAACCCGGGTCCCAGCAGTGCGCCGGACCCCCCGGCAGAGACTCCCTGGACTGAGGTGGTGAAGAAGAGCCGCAGAAGGAGGAGGGCCCTGCCTGCTCTCCCATCGGCGAAGACGGCCCAGCCGGCGGCCCGGCCGGCGAAAAAGAGCGGGCCCTCACTCTCCGCACCGAGGACGGCGGCAGTCACGGTGACACTGCTCCCGGAGGCCGTAAATCAGGGCACGACCTATGCCCAGGTCATAGCCAGGGCCAAGGGCGGCATCTCCCTGTCCGAGCTGGGCATAGTTGGGGGGGTGCGCATCAGGGAGGCCGCGACCGGCGCCAGAATGCTCGAGGTGTCCGGGGCCGATAGCGGCGACAAGGCTGATGCGCTGGCCGAAAAGCTGCGGGCGGCGCTGGAGGGGGTCGCCAAAGTGGCAAGGCCCTGTAAGATGGTGGGCCTGCGGGTGGTCGGGCTAGACGACTCCGTTGAGACGACGGAGGTGGCGGCAGCACTGGCCACGGCGGGGGGCTGCTCAGCGGAAGATGTGCGCGCCGGGGCGGTGGCGTTCAGGCCGGGGGGCAACGGCTCCTGCCTTGCCAAGGTCCCGGTCATGGCGGCTAAGCGAATCCTGGCTGCAGGGAAGCTGCTTGTGGGGTGGAGCGCCGCAAGGGTGGTGGCCCTCGAACCCACGCCCATGCGCTGCTTCCGCTGCATGTGCTTAGGGCACACAAGGCAGCGCTGCCCGATGGAAATAGACCGCACGGAGGCCTGCTACAGGTGCGGGGCCATCGGGCACAAGGCGGCAGGTTGCACGGCGAGGGAGCCTCGGTGCGCGGTGTGCGCGAAGGCGAGACTGCCGTCGGGCCACTATATGGGGGGCAGCAATTGCGTCCCCCCCACCGTCAAGCCGAAAGCCGACCCCCCGGGGAGAGCTCGGCGGCCAGCGGGAATCCCCCCTATTGGGGGCATGGAGGTAGACACTAGGGCCCCCAATGTCTAGTACGCCCCTCAAATTTCTCCAGGGGAACTTAAATCACTCCGCAGCTGCACAAGACTTACTTGTGCAGCACATTGCGGAGTGGGGCATTGGGGCCGCGATAGTCGCGGAGCCCTATGTGGTCCCCCCGTCGCCGAATTGGGCCGGGGATAGTGATGGTACGGTCGCGGTGGTCGTCCCCTCGGGCGTTGGCCGCTTTCCCTCCCTTTCTGTTCGTGAAAGGGGCTCGGGATATGTGGCGGTTGGATGGGGGGACTTGGTTATCCTGGGGGTGTATTTCTCCCCCAATAGGGGACTCGCGGCGCTGGAGGCGTGGCTGGAGGTGCTGTGCAGCGTTGTCCGGCGAATGGCGCCCTCTCAGGTGGTTGTGGCCGGGGACTTCAACTCGAAGTCCACGATGTGGGGTTCCCCGGCTACAACAGTGAAGGGTTTCGCGGTGGAACTGTGGGCCGTGTCGGCGGGGCTGGCGCTGCTCAACCAGGGCACCGCCTTGACGTGTGTGCGGCATAACGGGGGGTCAATAGTGGACCTAACGTTCGCTACCCCCGCTATCGCCGCACGCGTCCATGGGTGGCGGGTGATGGAGGAGGCCGAAACCCTTAGTGACCACCGGTACATCGAGTTTGGGATTTCCCCCTCGGGGAGGGGAGTAGGTACCGGTGGGGGTGAGGTGCGACGTGGGCACTTCGTGTTCCCAAGGTGGGCGCTGTCCCGGCTCCAAGCAGACCGTCTGGAGGAGGCGGTGCTTACGGCCGAGTGGTGTGCCACACCCGAGGAGGACCTGTGCGTTGAGGAGAGAGCTCGACGCCTCCGCCAGGTCCTGATAGGGTTGTGCGACCACTGCATGCCCAGGGCCAGAGCCGCCGGATCCAGACGGGGGGTGTACTGGTGGACGGAGGAGCTTGCAGTCCTCCGCACCAGGTGCATCGGCGCGCGTCGGGCGTACCAAAGGTGCCGCCGAAGGTGGCACGTGGAGGAGGAGGAGGCAGCCCTGCTGGATGCCCTCCGCGAGGCCAGGCAGGACCTCAGGGTGGCCATCTTCCAGGCCAAGGAGGCCGCCCGCGCAGAATTCCTTCTGGAGTTAGATAGGGACCCGTGGGGCAGACCTTATCGGATGATCAGGGGGAGGATGCACGGCCAGGCACCCCCCCTAGAAACGTTCGACCCGGGTCTCCTAGATCGGATTCTGGACGGCCTCTTCCCGCGCGGTAGACGCTTCGTCCCGCCGCGGAGGACACTGCCACCGAGGGAGGTGGAGGAGATTGTGCGCCCGGAGGAGGTGCCCCCGGTCTCGGAGAGCGAGCTGGCGGTAGCGGTGGGGAGGCTGACCCGCAAAAAAGCGCCGGGGCCCGACGGAGTCCCGGGAACAGTCCTGCGGCTTGCGGCGGGTCTGCTCGGCGAGCGCTGGAGAGGGGTGTTCTCTGCGAGTCTGCGTGCGGGGAGGCTTCCAGATATCTGGAAGGAGGGGCGCCTTGTACTCCTGCCCAAGAAAGGTCGCTCCGGGGATGGCCCGGCGGGTTATCGCCCGATTGTCATGCTGGACGAGGCGGCCAAGCTACTGGAGAGGGTAGTGGCGGACCGCATCGTCCAGCATCTGGAGGAGGTGGGCCCGGACCTGTGCGATAGGCAGTATGGCTTCCGTCGGGGCCGCTCGACGATCGATGCCGTCATGCGGCTGAAGCGGTTCTCCGACGGGGCGACGGAGCGCGGGCAGTGGGTGCTGGCGGTGTCCTTGGACATCGCCAACGCTTTTGGCACCCTGCCCTTTGCGGCGATCGAGTGGGCCCTGCAACACCATGGGGTCCCGCTCTACCTCCGGCGCTGGATTGCGGACTATCTCCGAGGCCGGAGAGTGGTGTTCCTCCGGAAGGACGGGAGTCGGGGGGAAAGGCCGGTTCATGCCGGTGTTCCACAGGGGTCCGTTTTGGGGCCCCTCTTGTGGAACATCGGCTTCGACTCGGTGTTGCGTGGGGGGTGGCTGCCCCGGACCGAAGCCATCTGCTACGCGGATGACACCCTCGTAGCGGTCCGGGGTAGCGATTTTGGGGAGGTATGTCGGCGTGTGTCGGCGGTGTCCTCTACGGTGGTCGACCGTATCCGTGCGTTGGGCCTCGAGGTTGCTCTGGCCAAGACCGAGGCCATGGTTTTCCATGGACCGCGGCGCCGTCCTCCAGCGGGTGCTCGGGTGATTGTCTCGGGTGAGCGGGTGCGGGTGGGGTCAGTGATGACCTACCTGGGGCTCACCCTGGACAGCCGCTGGAGCTTTGTCGAGCATTTCCGCCGGCTGTCCCCGCGGCTCATTAGCATGGCCAATGCGTTCGGCCGTCTTCTCCCCAATCTGGGGGGGCCGAGTGCGCGTTGTAGAAGGCTGTATATGGGGGCCGTGGGTTCCATGGCCCTCTACGGCTGCCCTGTGTGGGAGGGGGCTATGAGACGGAGTCCGGATATCCGGGCCATGTTGCGCCGACCCCAAAAGGTCATGGCGATCAGGGTGATCCGGGGATACCGGACGGTGGCGTATGAGGCGGCCTGTGCGCTCGCTGGCGCCCGCCCCCCCGTGGGAGTTGCAGGCGGGGGTGCTAGCGGAGATGTATGAGCGCCGGGCCGCGGCGAACATACGGGGTACCCGCTTAACTGCCGAAGAGGCGCTCAGTGTCAGGCGCGAGCTTGACGGCGCCCTCAGGGAGAGGTGGATGGCCTCTCTGGCCAACCCACAGTGGGGAGTGCGCACTGTAAGCGCAATCCGCCCACTACTGGACCAGTGGGTGGACCGTGCACATGGTGCCCTCTCCTTCCACCTTGTGCAGGTGCTGACCGGGCACGGATGCTTCGGTGGGTACCTGCACAAGAGGGCTAGGAGAGAGACGACGGGAGCGTGCCACGAGTGTGGGGCTGTGGAGGACACAGCGCAGCATACCCTTGAGGTTTGCGGCGCGTGGGCTGCGCAGCGCCACACTCTGGTGAGCGCGATCGGGCAGGACTTGTCCCTGCCCGGGGTGGTGCAAGCCATGCTCGGGAGCGAGGTGGCTTGGCGGGCGGTGGCTTCCTTCTGTGAGACCGTGGTCTCACAGAAGGAAGCGGCGGAGAGGGTACGCGAGGACGATGTCCTCGCGGATCCGATCCGGCGTAGGCGGAGGGGGGGTCGACGGCGACGTTATAACGTCGCCCTCCTCCCCCCCTAGGGAGGGCCGCGGCCTAGTGTAGAGGAGCACTAGGCTGCATTGCACCAGCCCTCCACCCGCTTGGGAGCAGCCTGAACCTACCAGGCTGCTCCGTGGGGGCAGGGGACCCAGGTAAAACTGGGTCCGCAGCGTGCGGCGTTTCGCGGGGCATCGTAGTATGGTACCGTGGCGCCGCGTCGCGCTTATGAAGGAAGGTGTCGGTTCTTTTACCGGGTCGGGCCCATATGTCCTTACTCACCCGTTTCCCCCACGGGGGGGCGGGTGGGGACTTATGGGTTCCAGCCCCGGACAGTGCATGGGGTGTCTCACGTTCCTCTCGAGGCCCCATGCCAGTGCAGAGAAGCATTTTCTCCGACTAAAACAAAGAAAAAGGTATACGTTAGGTTCACATTAATGTAAACGATACATAACCAATAATAAGTACTCACTATGTATATCAAATTTATGTAAACATGAGTATATCTATAACATGTATACAATTTCAATTTTAAGCTTATTTGGAAGTGGAGACTGTGTTGGCTTAAATATCAAAAATATGTATACACTATTCAGTTTCAAAATTATCTAAACAAACGGTAAAAAGTGTATTTTCGATAATAACTATTGTTTGATATAGATAGCCTACATCAACTCTGCTACCTTTTTACTTAAAACTAACGTTTAATTAGAAGAAATATAAACTAACTTACGTACTATGAAGACGGTGTGCCACACCCTTGAGATACGCCGCTCAGCCCGGTGCAGTCCGCCGCGCTGGCTGTCTTCAGGCTGCGGTGCTGGATCGCGCTCCCGCGCGTCTTCGGGGCTGGTGCTATGGTGATGGAAAGGCCCTAACTTCCCGTTGGCTACCCCAAGAGAGCTCTCAAACCCCAGAGAAATACGTACCCCTGCACCAATCACTTAGCCCGCCACGACACGTGTGCGGGTCAACCAACAAATCACTGATTTTACTCAGGCCGCCCTGGTTACAAACTAAACTTATGTGTTCTACACTGTACTTAATTATTACGGACCCCCGAATGAACCTATGTGCCCCACATATTAAATTACACCAAAGTACAAATTAATTTCACACGACCCCGCGTTCCAGTTCCTAACCTAACCAATGTGAGTCTGTGTCACACTGACATTGACAGTCGTCTGTCAATTACAAATTAAAACTATAAAGAAGGTTGCCAGCCGTAAGTGGCCATTTTGTTCCGAACAACTATAATATTTTTTACAGGCTTTTATGTCTTTTGTTCGGGTGGAATTTTGCAACTCAATTTTGATCCACTTTCCGGTTACCGATTAAGCTGAAATTTTGTAAACATGTATGAATCGCTTGGCAATGCAATATTATGATGACATGGTGCTAATCTGATAATGGAGCTGGAAGGTGGCCATAGGACCTTCGCTTCGAAACAACATAATTTCATCGAGTTTGTGCTCATTTGAATCGTCTTGACGAGTAGTTTGTCTTTCAATGGTAACCAGGGTCTGATCTGATGATGGAGCTAGAAGGTGGTCCAAGGACACTCAGCAAAGAAACGACGCAACCCCATCGAGTCTCAGCTCATTTGTTTCGTCTTGACGAGTACTTTGGTGCAAGATGGTAACCAGGGTCTGATGATGGAGCTGGAAGGTAGCCATAGGAACTCAGTAATTAGGCGACACAACCGCGTCGAGTTTGATTTGTCTTAATGGGTGGACCATTTTGATGGGTGGTGAGTGTTGGTGGTTTGGTGGACGTGAATAAATTTTGTATACACGTTCAGGGAAATGAACAGTTGTAAAGCGTGTCCAGGGATAACTAAAAAAAAAATAATAATAAAAGTATAAGTAAAACCTTTTTTAAAAAACAAGTTTATAAGGCGACTGCTAGAAACCGCAAAAAACTTCAAGGGCTGGTCAGGTCAAGTGTTTTAGACATGACCTAGATGACAAAAAAGAAATTCGTGTTTATTTAAATTGCCATTAAATAATTCATGTCATGAATTTTAATTTGATAGTCTTTGAGTATCTAATTTATTTTAAAGCAATAACATAAGAAAAATAAAATGAAAGTAATTAACTATTAAATAACGATTATTTACAACGCGCGGGCAGCGGCCGGCCGTTGACTTACCCGTCTGTTGACCCGTCCGCGTCAGCTGGGCGATAAGTACCTACGTTAGTCTGCATTCTTTTTTGTCATTTTCGTCATGTTTAAAACACTTGACCTGACCAGCCCTTGAAGTTTCTTGCAGTTTCTAGCAGCCTTATATTTAATTGCGCTAAATACACAAAAATAAACTTTCACTTTAAAACTTTTACTATAAACTTATAACGTCATACATTACACAATTTATATGATATACCTAAAAGGTTGTCGCGAGATTTACTATATACTATATAATTATGTGTAAATAAATAAGTAACTCTAATAACTTGATTTGATTGATTTTAACAGTTAAACACATAATTATACAGGTTTACAGGTTAAGTCGACCTATATCCTTTAAAGGGATGTTGTTTCTATCATTTCTGACTGATTTGACTATAAAACACCGTACCCCAAACTACCGTACAAATTCCGTAAAGGACAATTATTGTCCTAGACGCAGGGAGTAACTTAACTTAATACCAATATTTTCATTGCTACCTGGGAGTCTTTCATCAAAGTTTTTTCCGAGAATTCTGATAATATCCTAATTTGTTATACCTTGATAGAGAGCTTAGAAACCGTAGATATTTTTACGATTATCTGCAGCACAATTGTCATAGAATTCTTTTTCATATTGAAGAAAGAAATAACATTTTATTCCGAATTTAATTCTTTTTTATACCGTTCATCGTCTACTACGATTTAGTTGATACAACTACATGCAATTTTAGTGTTCAGTATAATTAAGTTAAATTAAAAAGAGGATACACAAAAAAAACGGATTTTTTTTATAAAAAATCTTCAAATTACTATAACTTATGAACGGTTAAGTTTGGGTTACGGTGTTTAATAGCCAAATCAGTCACAAATTATGAAACTACATCCCCTTAAAGGATATAAGTCGACTTAACCTTTAACCCTGTATAGTATGTAGTAAGTCTCGCGACAACCTTTTATGTCATATAAATTGTGTAACGAATGACGTTATAAGTTAATAGTAAAAGTTTTAAAGAAAAAGTATTTTTTTTTGTTTTTAGCGCATTGAAAAAAAAACTTGTTTTAAAAAAAGTTTTTTACTTTTAATTATATTTAATTTTATTAGTTATCCCTGGACACGTTTTTCATCTGTTCATCTCACTGAACGTGTATTCAAAATTTATTTACTTCCACCAAACCACCACCACTCACCACCCATCAATACGGTCCACCTATTAAGACGAATCTAACTCGACGCGGTTGTGTCACCTAATTACTGAGTTCCTATGGCTACCTTCCAGCTCCATCATTAGACCCTGGTTACCATCTAGCACCACAGTACTCGTCAAGACGAATCAAACGAGCTGAGACTCGATAGGGTTGCGTCGTTTCTTTGCTGAGTTCCTAGGACTACCTTCTAGCTCCATCATCAGATCAGACCCTGGTTACCATTGAAAGACAAACTGCTCGTCAAGACGATTCAAACCAGCACATACTCGATTAAATTATGTTGTTTCGAAGCAAAGTTCCTATGGCCACCTTCCAGCTCCATCATCAGATCAGCACCATGTCATCATAATATTGCATTTTCAAGCGATTCACACATGTTTGCAAAAGTTCAGCTTGATCGGTAACCGAAAAGTGGATCAAAATTGAGTTGCAAAGTTCCACCCGAACAAAATACATAAAAGCTTGTAAAAATATTATAGTTATTAACGAAAATACACTTTTTACCATTTGTTTACATAATTTTGAAACTGAATTGAGTATACATATTTTTGATATTTAAGCCAACACAGTTTCCCTTCCAAATTAGTTTAAAATTGAAATTGTATACCTACATGTTATAGATATTCCCATGTTTACATAAATTTGATATTCATAGTGAGTACTTGTTATTGTTTATGTATCTTTTACATTAATGTGAACTCAACGGATACCTAATTTTAGCACAATTTGATGATTACATAATTATAAACACATTGTTGAGTAAATATTTTTAAAATGCTATTAGTTTACATATTTTAGAAAATGTGGAAATGTATATATATTAATGCTCGTGACTGTACTTAGGTGTGTTCTCTGTGTGTATGCATAATATTGTATATTTGTATTTATGTATGTAATTAATATGTATACGTGTTTATTTATAGGTGTGTATTTGTGAGTATTTATGTATAATATGGTGTATTTAATTCATATCATATCTAAACATATATTATCCCTTCGTAAACATAGCGTTTGAAACTAATTGAAACTCTAAAACATTATTGTGTTCCGAAAGAGGTCTTTTTATGTTAAGTACCTAGTGGATATTTTTTCTAAATTGTAAAATGTGGATAGCTCTAATTGGCCTATGTAGTTGCACATTCACAATGTTACACAAAATTTATTGTTGGCTGTTGTTATCCCTAATTAAATAAAAATAAAATAAATAAATATAATAAATGTTATCTCCGCCTTTTTAATTATTATTGCGAAGCTAAGTTTACTATGAATACACATGAACCCATTTTTAGCTAAAAATTAAAGGGCCTTTTATTTATCATCTATTTGTTAATAATATTTTATATATAGGGGCAGAAGTGTTAGGTAACCACAAACGAATATGTTTCCATTCTTGTTATTGAGTATTGTAGTATATTGGATAATGTAAGTTCTAACAAAAAAATTAAAATACCTGCCTTTAGAACTAGATATTTATTTGTTTTATTTAATTCAAGTTAATTAATTCATAGGCCTCTATCTATGTGTATTGTAACTTCTTTACCTATAGTGCGGTGTTATTTAGAGTTCTTATGCACCTTACACATCTATAAGAGTGATAAAAAGTAGACATTGACAGACTTCGCCGTCAAAACAGATTTCAAGCGTGCAGAGTTATACGAGATCTCCTTAGCACTATTATATTATTAAAGCCGCCAGTAAGAGCTACCGTAACTCTTTTAGTGATTCTTGTTTAGAGTGACGTTTATAGTCGGTATAGAACTATTGCTGTTAATAATATCCAGCTATATGCTATGTAGCTCTTAAAGCTATAAGATTACAGCCTTTGTCTATATTAAAGACTTCTTCTATAATCTAACGATGTATAACTAACTATTGTATCGCTGTGCGATCTAATCGCAGATCCTATAACGCTCTTTTGCCTCTTTAGGATAGAAAATAAGAGTTACCAGACACCAAAATGTTTGTTGGGTTACGTAACATTAATTTTTAATCGATAGCTCAACTCGCGTAGTTGTTTCACACACAGTAGAAATCCAAGCTCCAACTTTTCTCTTTATTATTGTTACTTTGTATGGGGGAATTGTCTCACGACGGCTACAACCCTAGTCCCCTTATAATAAGGGCCTTATTTCCTTAATTTTGACCACCGAACAACTAACCTGTAATAGAATGTTGCAATGCGTCTAATACATTATAGTCACAGAACAGGAAAAAGAAGTTTTAGCAGAACATTATTCATAAATAATCAATGGTGTTAAGTGAAAATGTTGTTTTTATTGGAATACTCGAAGCCCGCCCTCGCCTTCGTCCACGCTAACTTAGAAAAACCGTCATACTTCAGCCATTTAAAAAAAATATTCAAAAAATATAAACAAAAACGATCATCAGTTAACGCTCTATCTTTTATTGAAAACCGCATAAAAATCCATTGCGTGGTTTAGGAGAATAGTACGGTGCCACAGACAGAGAAAAACGGCAACTTTACTTTACAATATGTAATGAATAATGAAGATATTTTTTATTTATATTTAGACTTTATTGCCTACAGTACAGCAAATGGCGGACTTAATTCCATAATGTACTCTCTACCAGTCAACCAGATAAGATGTACAGATTTTTTTATGATTCGAATACGGTAAAAGATTATGTAATGATTGTAAAAGATGTAATTTTCCTGTTGTCAGTTGCTGTAGGTACTATCGTAAGTGGGAAAGGGTAATAATGACCTTTAAGTAAAATAACCGTGACGCATTGCAGTGAAAGAATACTACCAACCCCTCTCTTCCCTTGAGTGTCGTAAAAGGCGACTAACGGACTAAAGACTACACATACATCCAACAGTATAGAGCGCCGATGGGCTCACCACATGTCACGCTGAGCACATACGCAGTCGCTATTTGGTGAAAAGTAGACTCTGACAGAGGACTGCTATTGCGGTCTTCATTTCCTAGTCTCTGACTAACTCCTCGGGGATAATAGTAATGATTATATGCACAGAAATATATTTCTGTGATTATATGTATGTATGTAGCAATTTGGTGTCTTTTCTTTTTAGACTGTGTGTTCATTAATTGTTATTTTTGTGTACTATTTTAATTAATAGGTTTATTTATAATTACATAATAAAAATATGTGTTAACAATAATACCTATTTTAACGTACGTATTCATTCTGTGGGGAAGGCATGAAAATTCCTCAAATAGCAAAACTTTCTGTACGGTAGTTTTCAAACTAAGTCCCGTTTCTTAAAGCGCCGGTGAAGTTTTATGGTGATTTCACAACCGCAGATTATTTCTACAAACCTAGTTAGGTCCTAGCGAACTAAGATTTCTGAACTGATACAAATCTTAATCTAAAGTGAGGTAATCCTACATCTTTTGCAAGAAAAGAAAACAGTGTTTTATGTTATGTTAATTTTAAACAGGTATTATGCTGCATTGGATGATGTCGAAACACAAGAGACCTCAATAAACTTACTTTTACGGTATTTTTACACACCTCGTTGGCCGAGAAACTATAGCCCGACAAGTTCGTGCGCGACCTTGATCCGGATCAATTACGTGGTAGCGTCTGGCACTGATTTGTCTTTACAAATATTAGTTACAATGATATTATCCTACCTTGTAGGACAAGAAATTTTATATTTGTAGTCAGACAAATCAGTGCCAGACGCTACCACGGAAGAAATTGATTCGCGTAAAGGTCGCGCACAAAACTTGTCGGGCTTGAAGCGCTCAAAGTTCCATGCTCAGCCCCCTTACTCATGAAACAGATCGCTATTGGATCGGATTGGTATTGTAAATTTCGTATTTTTAAGTTACGACACCAGCGCTAATTTGGATTCATATTGGGTGAACTAAATGGCATTGAGTTTTGTATTTTTCTCACTCAATATCCACGCAATATGAACCCGTATTAGCTCTGGTGTCGTAACTTAGGAGTACGAAAATACACAATACCAATCCGATCCAATAGCGATCGGTTTCAGGAGTAAGGGGGCAGGTTGGGCACAGTGTGTCTTGTATTTTTCTATGCTTAGTCTGGGTTTGCGAACACCAGCCGGTATTTGGCAAGCTTGGTGATTAAGCCAATGCCCATCCATTGTGGCGAAGTTAATTCCAATGATGGAGGCTATATTACACTTTATTACTTTTTAGAATATGGTGGTACCTACTTATGATCTTTGATCACCTAAAAGAACTAGATACACAATCCCGTAGACATAGATCCTCTGTCTAAGTATTCGGCCAAAACCGTAGACAGGGGAGTGTCTACGCGGAATCTTATACTAAATAGTAGCAGTAGACAGAGAACTGTCTACGAGCGTAACGGAATAGTGGCAGCATTAACATAAAACCGTAGACAGAGGAGTGTCTACGCACAATCTTATACTAAATCGTAGCCGTAGACAGAGAACTGTCTACGATCGTAGCGGAATAGTGGCAGCTTTAACATAAAACCGTAGACAGAGGAGTGTCTACACACAACCCTATACTAAATAGTAGCCGTAGACAGAGAACTGTCTGCGATCGTAGCGGAATAGTGGCAGCTTTAACATAAAATCGTAGACAGAGGAGTGTCTACGCACAATCTTATACTAAATCGTAGCTGTAGACAAAGAAGTGTCTACGATTGTAGCGGAATAGTGGCAGCTTTAACATAAAACCGTAAACAGAGAAGTGTCTTAGCACAATCCTATACTAAATCGTAATCGTAGATAGAGAACTGTCTACGAGCGTAGCGGAATAGTGGCAGCATTAACATAAAACCGTAGACTGAGGAGTGTCTACGCACAATTCTGTACTAAAACGTAGCCGTAGACAGAGAATTGTCTACTCTTTTTGTTCAGACTTTATAAAAGCGTTGATTGTGCATTTAGGTTTTATAGGTGATCGAAGTCTATAATTCCTTTTTATTCTCGTAGCTAATTATGGCATTGCATTAGTGTATGCAACGTGTAAGTGCTCCGGCAGCTGCACACGACATCGCAAATGCATGTAAATTACATAACCACCTTTGCGGTCTGGTGGTTACACCGCCCACTTCAGACCCAGCGGTCACACGCTCAAATATATGCAGAGACCAGGGGGTACTTAATGTAAGGACTGGCGGCAGTAACTACTTACTTATAAGGCATTTACACGTAACGAGTACAGGAGCGAGACAGTGAATTCGGCCGGATGCTCGGTACGTATAAATATTTTCATGGGTGCTCGGTCGAGCGTTCGGTGTAAAATTTGGCAAATCGTTCCTATGTGAGACCATTTGGCTATAGAATTCTTTGTCGGCGCATATGTTTCCCAGCTCCTATAGTCAAGGGTCTTTTAAGCGGGGCGTGAAACAGCATTTATGCAGGCCGTCATGAATGGGTGCGCTTGTCACCGTGCTTGTTTCACGGTGACGAGTGCTCTCGTTATTTTGGACTGCATCAGCTGCTTATCATCAGGCAGGATGTAGTCACATAAAAAGACGAGTTACATTAAAAAAACATATAATCAAGACTAGTATCCCCGAAGGTTAGTCACAGACTAGGCAAGGGACCACAAAAGTTCACTGCCATAGTCCACTTTTACTAAATAGCGACTGCGACAGCTTGACAGGTGGTGAGCCCATCGCCGCTCTATGCTGTTGGTAGTATGTGCGGTCTTTTGTGGTAGTATTCTTTCATCGTTACGCGACAAGCTTCTGTTTTAAAGTGTTGTGTAATTTATCTGCATATTTATTTTCTGTTGCGCCTTTCAAAAGAATCAAAGTAAACATTTGTAATGGTCTGAGAGAAGCCCACGGCATAATATTATTTTTTAATTAAAATGAATACAATAGAATAGAAATATTTATTTATTCAACATGAAATACCTATAGACCACCATAAAATTACAATGAACAACATTAAAGTCTTCTAATTATGCTGTTAAGGTTTTTTTTGGACACATGCTGCCGAAATAACTAATCAAACTATCTGTTGCTTTGCCTATAAGAGAAGCTCTATACAAAATATGTATTTTTTTACTCTAGGCTAACAAGTTGGTGTAGTACAATTGCAGTCGTTTAAAGGTTGGTAGGTACTAACCTGCATTAGGCCAGCGTAGTAGTTTATGGCCTATCGCTTCATGTGTGTTATACTTGTGGGAAGGCCTGAGCCTAGCAGCGGAACATTTATAGGCTACCTAGTTTAGTAGTAGTAGTTTTGCCCGCGGCTTCGCTAGCGCTAATTTTTCGCGGTAAGAAGTAGCCTATAACCGTATACAAGGCCCTATCTATCTTTATGCCAAATTTCAACAAAATAGGTTACGTGGTTTAAGCGTAACATACAAACAAACTCAAATCAAATTTATAGTATTAATATGATGATAAAGGTTTTCATAAGCCTTTCCACATCAATGGAAAGTAACATATAAGTTTAAATTTCAACTGTTAAAACACGAGTTTAATTTCATACCGCCGTTTTGAATAACACATTTGAAATTCAACAGAATCAGAATAATTTCAAATCCGCTTGTCAGCGCTCTCACAGACCGCTAACAATAGTACCTACTCATTCGCTCTACAAATAAATTCTACATTTTGCCACAGACTCGTATTCAATTCATAATAGGTTAACTTTATGTTTTTTTCTGTTCTTTTTTGATAAATGAACGTGTCGGTAGCCAAGTGGCAAAGCGCTCGGCGCGATATCCGGAGGTCTTGGGTTTAAATCCCGGGCCATTTGAACACACATTTATTGATGCGTACAAATTGTACTTAAGTATCGTAGATATAGATATCGTAAGTAAGTTTTGTTACTAAGAGGGAGAAAATAGAAAAGCCTCCTGAGTTTCTTGCCAGCTTCTTTTCAGTCGAAGTCTCTCCCAACTGGTGGTAGATTAGTTAGGTAGGTAGAGTAGATTAGTTAGTCAGATTATTTGTTAAGTCTTAAGTACAAGTTATTAAACTGTTTTTTTATTAATATTGACGTCAATAAGTCCTGCAAAGATTTATAATGAATAAATAATTTGACTTTGACACAACATACTTAAGCGAATCGAGTGGAAGGCGGGACACTCTTGTGTGATGCCATTCTACAGTAAAATAAAAAAATCAAAATCATAAGTAATTTCCTTATTCAGTAAACTTAAAATAAGCAATTTGAGTAGTCTAAACTTAATTTTACTACTATGAATGGGTAGGCATAGACATCACCAAGTATATTTCATAAGCTAAAAATTTGTAAACATTCTTATAGTTGGCCACTTTCAATTGTAGCAATAGCTTGATTTCAATGATTGGGATTTGGATAATGCCTTTGTCCAGCAGCAGAACAGTATAAATAATGTACCTCGTTCCTCCTTATATTTCTATATGATTATAAAATTTTAACCTTTTTTTTTATAATAGATGGGCTTGCTCTTGGCTAGATTCCTATCCGTAGGATTAAGAAGAGGCCGACGATGGAGGTAGCGTTCCCAGAAGCTGCATATTCACTCGGGCTTTAAAGATTTTGGGGCGAATGCACTCGGGAACACAGACGTTGGCAGGGAATTCCATACCTTGGCTGTACGCATTATGAATGACGACGAATAACGCTTGGTGCGTATGAGTGGAGTATCAACCAAGTAAGGGTGGTAACCCGCCGTACGTCTGGACTCCCGATGGTAAAAAGGGGACGGTGGAATGAGCCCGTGCAGCTCAACAAACCTATTTTCAAACGTTAACACGACACATTTTAATCTTATTAAGCACTCTTATGTTTCTGCCCGACATTTTCTTGTGACATTGTTGTGCAATGCTTTAAAATGAGTTAAGATTTTGCTACAGCCACTGTTTACTGTGTAAAAGATATGATACAGAAAATATGTCGGTGTATCCCGTTGTAGTAGTTGACTGGAATTTCTGGGATTCCTCTTTCCTTTCTATTAACTGGACTACATAAATATAATCACGACTATTATCCCCGAAGGGTTAGTCAGAGACCAGGCAATGAGGTCCGCTAAAGCAGTCCTCTACCATAGTCAAGTTTTCACCAATTATCGACTTTATGCTCGAGGCTCTATGATGTTGGATGTATGTAAATAAATAAATAAATCATAAGTAGTTTATTATTTTACCAAAATACTTAACACACAAGTGATCGACTCCCTCTATTATTGCACCTGTACCAAAGGGAGTCGCTCTTCCCTAAAATACATTTTAAGACGCTACGGAACGTGAGTAAAATCAAAATTTGTGTATGTATGTGTGTGTGTGTGTGGGTGTGTATGTAAGTGTTAGTGTGGGTGTGTGTCAGGTGTAAATTTTTAGAAGTTTTTCAGTTTCATCATACTCCAAAGACTTGTGTACATACATACATGTATGTGCAGCCTTTAGTCCGTTAGTCGCCTTTTACGACACCCAAGGGAAGAGCCCTCTCTTCCCTTGGGTGTCGTAAAAGGCGACTGGTAGTATTCCTTCACCGCTACGTGACCCGGCTAACTGGACTACTGGGATTGTAATTGCCAAAAGTACTGCGTCTCTCGCAGAAGTATACACAGACGCACGAACGTGTCAACTACATTAATATTGTTGTAATTGTAGTTACATTATTTAAAAAATACTACAAACCCATCTCCTTATTTGGTGTCGTAAAAGGCGACTAACGGCAGTCCGTTAGTCGCCTTTTAGTACTACTGCACCAGTATTCAGTAGTAATGCTTATACATCGACCAGCATAAAGCGGCGGCGGGTGGAGGAGCTCCATGGCGCAGCGGCTAGCGCGTTCGGCTTACGATCTTGCCCGCTAAGCATACTTTCGCAATGCCGTTCGCTGGATGGGTGATCAAGTAAAAATATCTCGAGCTTCTCCGTGCTTCGGAAGGCACGTTAAGTCGTTGGTCCCGGTTGTTGTCGTAAGATGACAGTCGTTAAATTAAAACCTACCAACCCGCATTGGGCCAGCGTGGTGGGTTATAGCCCAATATCCCTACGTACTAGTGTTCACGTGGAAGGCCTGTGCGCAGCAGTGGGAAGTTTATAGGCTTATGGGTGGAGGTGGTGACATCTATAACGCTGAGCACATGTGCAGATATCTTATACCGTTAACGTCGACCTCCTAAATACCGTTTCTCAATTAACAGATTAAATGATTCAGTAAAACATTTCTCACTCTAAAAGATTCAGTATATTTGAGAATATTCTTTGTTTATTGAATATGTTTATCTTCGATCAACAATACCAACTAGATGCGTCACATACAAAAACAAAGCTAATTTCTGTCCACGTGAATAAATACTTTTTCTTTACTAATTGATTGCTCCTGTCACAAAGACGTCAATAACATTTAGTGGTGAAATCAACCTTAAGTGGCAACAAATAAAGTACTTTTTCCTGTTATTGCCTTGCGAGAGAATAAGAGCCCACTTCTCAAGTGGGCTGTTGTTTACCGAGACATATTTTTAGCGCCGACCTGACATCTAGTTGTATTGTTGATCCAAGGTGTTTATCCATTATCTAACCAATATCCATTATCTAAAAAACAAGTTTCAAAACATGATTAACTTGGACTAGATAGTTGGTGTGAGATTGGAAAAGGAAAATCATTTCTAGTTCCATATTGGTAGAGCTTCCTGATATGAACAAATGTCAAAGGGGCTTTCTGTCTGTTCATCAAAGTTTCATTTCGACTGCTGCAGTGCTTTTTTTCATGAACCACGCAATCAAACTTTGATTTGACCGAAATAGAACGTTATCATGACGTTTGGAATCACGCAGAGGGTGAATATTTACTTTTACACCCATCGCCGTCAAAAATGTAATGCTTTGAGTAACCTAACTACAGTAATCAAAAAAAATATGTAACGTTTGTTGCTGTTGGGGTTCCCTACTTGAAATCGATTGCCGTCTGATAGAACATCAATTCTTCTTCTTTTTCTGATTACATTTTACTGTTATCACACTTCTACACCCCACTATTGGTCCTTGCAGCGTGGGCAAAAAAACAAGAAGGCATCGAATAAAAACCAACTACAGTCCCAACCTTCGATCAACAATACCAACTAGATAACGCGTCACGTACAAAATCATAGCTAAATTCTGTCCACCACGTGAAGAAATACTTTTTCGAAGCAATAAATTACTAATGTCACTTAAAAATGAAAAGACGTCAATAACATTGAGTGGTAAAATCAACCTTACAATTCTTAAATAAAGTACTTTTTCCTGTTATTGCCTTGCGAGAAAATAAGAGCCGACTTCTCAAGTGCACTCTTATTGACCGAGACACATTTTTAGGGCCGACCTGACATCTAGTTGTATTGTTGATCGAAGGTCCCAACCAATGGAAATTTCTTGGAGAATGGAGAATTCTTTTCCCTAAAAAATGACTTGGTGCTGCGCATAGAATAATATGATTTAGTTATTATTCTGAAGTGCTGCGGTTAGAATAGCACATTCAGTCAGTGTCAAAAGGTTGTCATTTCAAAATTCACAAAAAGATTATTTCACATTGATATTCGGCCAAACACAAAATAAAGAAAACTAAACAAAACTGCAAAAATGACGATTCATTTTTCTGCCAGGAAGCGCTTGTCTTGACTTGTCTTATGAAGAACGAAGGAGTTTTATTTAAAATTTGATACTAATTTTGTTACACGAAAAAGCGAATACCTATCACACATTCAGTGAAGTCACAGTCCCAAAACAGTACCGGCACAGTACCGTCACAGTGCGAGATATTCTTTCATACATTCTCTATGAACGCATCCCCACTTATCAGTATCAGTAACAATTCTGGTGCCGTCCGTCTAAACCAATTAAAACTGGGCACGTTGCAACGCCTGTCAGCGCAAATGGGGATGGTCAGATAGCCCAATCTGCGACCACGGTGAGGAGGCCAAGACTATGGAACACATCGTGCAGCGATGCCCTATTCGCGCGTATCCAGGACCTAGAAGTGATATAAATAAGCTGCCACCTGACTTCATCAATTAGCTCCGGGATCTGGACATTAACTTATAATTAATTCATAATTATAATTTAAACTTTACGACATTTGGAAGCAACTATGACTTGTATCTCCTTCGCCTATTTCATACTATCATACGATAAAAAAAGTGTCAGTGACGACACAGTGCTCTCAGTGTCAGTGCCGGCACCGTGGTGCTTTCTAATCGAACGCGCTAACTAGCACATACGGGGTTTTCCATACTTAATCGAATGCCGTTTGGCCCAACATTAATAGCTCGAAAACGTTTACACGATCGTTCATGCACCGATTACATCGTAAGCTCTATAATTACCACATTGATGCAATAAAATACCTAAAGAACATGTGTGCTCTAACCATCAATTGCGAGAATGGACGATCTCAGTAATCTAGCGTATAATATAACTATTTAGGATATTTGATTTTAACATTCATTTAAACATAGTAAGGGTAAGTCAGAGACTAGGCAATGAAGACCGCAGAAGAAGTCCACAGCCATTGTCTACGTTTAATTTTTTTATTTTTATTTGTTGAGCTTACAGCATCATTTACAAAGAGACATAACATATAGTAACTTACAAGCTAATAACAAGCTACCACATCTAAAAGTGGATTGAAATTTATAAACATACTACATAGGTAAACGAACAAAATTTTCTGCATTCCTTAAGTAGCTAAACAGTTTTTACCTGGCCAACGCTAGTACAAAAGAGATCGAAGCAGCTATCTGAGCTGAGTTTATTAAAGTTCTCACATGATCGTATCATAAAACTATTATTTCTATAGTATGTAGTTAGTATGTGCGAAGGGAGTATGAAGCAATTTGCGTCTATTATTTAATTAGTTCACTAAATTAGAACTGCACATGTGCTCAGCGTACTTTAATAGAATACTACCAATACGTTCTACCACCTCTTTCCTTGGTTGTAATAAAAGGTGACTAACGGACTAAACCTATAGACCTAGGGATATATATATATATATATCCAACAGCATAGTACGGCAGCGGACTCACCACCTATCATAATTATTTGGTATGCCGTGGACAGTGGCAGCGATCAGCTGTTACGGCCCTCATTGCCTAGTCTCTGACTAACCCTTCGGGGATAATAGTCCTGAGTGTATTTAAATATATTTACAACTAACTAAAATAGAAACTAGATATATAAAAGTTCCCTTACGAGGGTTTACGCATTTCGGTTTCCCATACAATTTTCCAAGTCGAAATTTTAAAGTCCAATAAGCCAATTTTATTGAAACTTTGCATGCTAGAGTAAAACATAGGGATCTAAATAGTTTGTTGAAAACATTTTTGAAAAACAGCTAACTTATTTAGCAGAGTTATTGCGATTTGAAGTCCACTATAGAAAGATTAAAATCGCAATAACTCAGTTAAATAAACGTTTTTTAAAAATGTTTTTAACAAACTATTTAGATCCCGGTATTTTACTTTAGCATGCAAAGTTTCATTAACATTGGCTCAATGGTTATTAAAAATTTCAACTTGGAAGTTTGTATGGGAAGCCGAAATGCGTAAACCTTCATAACATCCCCAGCACGCAGAGTATCGGCACTTTTTTTTTCCCCAGTGAATCCACCTTATAGGTATCCATAGCCGCGGGGCCTGTCCACTAGGGAATTGAACCACGGGATAGAGTAACGGCACTGCCTCATGGATTTAACAAAGTTTAAATAAAATTGACAGAGCACAACTTGCTTTCGCGTCTGTATCGCTAACAGCTCATAGTGGTTATAGTAATGGTTAAGTAAGTTCGAGAAGCTTAACAAAGATAACACAGCCAGAGTTAAGTACAGCCAGCGGCCGCAGCCTCCAGCGCGCCGTAGTAACTTTGGCAAAGTTCTTGTGCCAAAGTATTCACAGGTGTACATGTGCCATCGGCATTCCCTCACAAATTAACCAACTCAATAGCCACCCGGCACACCATCTGTTGGCTTATATTTCACAAGGAATGTTAATTGCCGCTAACTGTGTTACATATTCTGTCGCCCTCAAATCGCTCTCGCGTTTAATAGCGGAACGCCACAGCCCAGGCTCACTTGCCTTGACCGGCGGTGCTGCAAGGCTATTAGGGCTCATGTCCTGGTGGAAGTGAATCACGTGGGCATCGATCGTCTTTAGGAATAATGAGAGATAAATTGTTAAAGGTCCCTCGCATTTCGGCAACGGTGCGCGGTAGGCGGGCGCGGCGGCGTATTAGGGCGGGCGAGAGTGCGCGTAGGTCGATAGCGGTTTGGCGTTCAGTGTGGTTTCAGCGTTCGGAGCGAGCGGTCGCGCGTCCGCTTGAAATCGCTTTCTGCACGCTCGCGACGTGTTCGTAACACTTGTGCCGCATTCCGCCGACCAAGCGAGTTCGTTCCCGGCGACACCTTCTGCCGATGTAAGTAAATAAAACTATCGTGCGACCCTTTTGTATTTCAATTCGGCTCACTTAAATATATTTTTTAATATTGTGTTCAATTTCGAAACTTTCCACGCGCCTTGACACAATGTTAATAAGACTCTCGCTTTCACACGCTCGTGGATTTACAATGGGAAACTATACAATATTTACAAGTGAAACAAAGAACTAAAGGTCGTCTCTGGGTGCCAGTTATTATACTACAGAAATATTGTGAACACCCATAAAGCGGTCAAAATTAGAAGTTGTCTATATATTCAGCATTATTTTTAAATACGAATGAATCAGGGGAATTCTGTCTCAAAGTTTACAAAAAAAGGTCAGATTATGGTCTAGCGAGTGTTATATTTTTTTTATCCTCTAAGCCGACAAATCCACGAAATATATTTTGCTTTGCCGTTGTGACCAAATGTATGTTCGTAGCAATATTGCTCGTAGCGAAAGTAACCTCCAGATACGCATTGTGCTACGACCAACCAAATTCGTAGTAGGGTACGAAGCTACGACATTGATTTCTGTGTCAACTGTCACGTAAAGCGCATTGTTTAAGCGCTTAACCTCGTTCCTTGTGTACACATTGTTTTAAGTGGGGTACACTTGGATTTATAACGTAGTCCTTTTAATGAGTTACGAAGAGTCGAGCTACGTTTTTCACTAGTCTATTGCTAATCCGGTTTTACTAACGCGTCGAATTATATCTAACCTTCACGGGTGATAATGTAGCCTTAATCCTGTCTTCACCATCTATAAGGCTTTTTTATATCTATTTGTTTAAATGTGCGTATATTTAAAATATAATTATTGCCTACTTGCGCGACAAATAAGCGGACCATAAATAATTTAATGCAAACGGGTTATTCCTAATTCACTAGTAAATAATATTCTTGTGTAAGAAGTAAACGCAATAGTGAAAACGTCTCCAAATAGGTATTTTATTTTATTTAAAAACACGATTGAAAATTATCTTAGAAATGGTTCCTATTGACAATTTGTATTATAAAACGTATTATTATATATTTGTGTATTTCTATTTTAATACACTTTTCATTTATTCATCATCACAATAATATGTAAAAAATTTTACTAAGAAAATAATCGTCTATTTGGCAACTTTACAATTTAGCAACAATACCAAAAATTCTTGTTTAATTTGTACTGTTGGGTATACTTATACACAGACTAAAAGAAACTACTTTTTGTGTTTTGTGGGTATGTCCCTAAAGGTCTTATTAATGTTATATTTGATGATTGTGCCACAAACAGTTCAGCACTAATGATTCTAGTCCTCAACCTTGCTCCGCCCTTTTTGAAATGTTAGTAACATTTTTTGGGAGAGAAATCCTCGATCATAACCCGTATTTTTCAACCACCAATAACAACAACAATTAACAACAAACATAAGTTCACTTTCAATCGCGGCGTGTTGCGGTGTTGCGAATTAGGTCAAAAAAAAAGATTAATTTTTCATATAAAACTTACATTACAATCTAAAAGTAAGATGGAAATTTAAAATACTAGAATAAAAACAAAATTGGAACTATGGTGGAATTTTAATCCATCTCTTATTTTACACATATATTAACATTAATTTGATAATTCATACCTGGGAACACTTTTTGTTAATCTGAGCACGAAAATATTTCGTGACGATAGATCTATTTATTAGATATGATACAACTTGATGACAAATATAAATTTTGGTGACAAGAAATATAGTCCCCGAATTTTAATAAGACACACGGCGGAAAAATTTTGATATTATACTGACTTTACGGTCTGTCCCGCGACTTTGGTCGTTTGATCACCTTCGTGTGCCATAACGTGCAAACGTACAATCACGAGTATTCCAGTGACTACTAAAGGGTTAGTCAGAGACTAGGCAATGAGCACAGCAAAAGTAGTTCCCTTCCATAGTCCACTTTTCCAAATAGCACTACATGTGCTCAACGTGACAGGTGGTGAGCCCAACGCCGCTCTATGCCGTTGGATGTATGTTAAGTCTTTAGTCCGTTAGTCGCCTTTTACGACACTTAAGGAACGACAGGGTAGTATTCTTTCACCGCTACGCAATACGGTTAACGACTTTCTAACCATAACGATTTCCAAAGAGTTATTGCGATTTAGAGTCCACTGCAGAAAGCTTAAAATCACAATACCTACCCCACAAATAAATAAACGTATTTTCTTAAAGTTTTTTACAAAGTATTTAGATCATTGTACTTAACTTTTTTGTTTCATTAAAATTTGTTCATTCCTTTGTAAAATTTTGACATTGGACGTTTGTATGGGAAACTGAAACGCATAAACTAGTGGAAACGGGAAACGGAAACTACTTATCGCAAACCTCAGCTCATAATTTTATAATTGTATTATTATGTTTGCTAAGTGGTTCAATCAATATTACTACTGAATCCAGACCTACAGGTCCCAGGTTCGATTTCCTGTGAAGAGAACATGCCTATCAACACCGACTTGGTTATAAGTAGGGTTACTGTTTTCTGTCAAATACCGTATATCCGTAGAGCATTTAATTTTTATTCCTAGATTTTATCAGCATGCTCAATAAGGCGCCAATAAAATGGCGGAGATACATTTAGGATACTTTTATACCGGAAAAGGCTCCCGTGGGATAGGGGATTGAGTATGCACGTTTTGGTTATTTAGATACCTTTTGGGAAATGAGTTTTTAATAGAAATTAATTAACTTATAATTTGTACACTTTTAAACTTTCGCGTAACTTATAATTTGTTAAATTATGAAAACATACATACACAATATAATTACGACTATTATCCCCGAAGGGTTAGTTAGAGACTAGGCAATGACGACAGCAAAAACAGTCTTCTACCATTAGTCCACTTTTCACCAAAGAGCGACTGCACATGTGCTTAGCGTGACAGGTGGTGAGCCCATCGCCGCACTATGCTGTTGGATGTATGTGCAGTCTTTAGCCCGTTACCCGGAGACCCTGCACGAAATTGTGAAAATTTACGTATTTTTAAGTCACTTGTACTATGCGGTGAATTAGTTAAATACATTAAAAGAACTGTAAGTTAGCCTGATCATTGCACAAGGTCATGCGACCTTGTTGAAATTAAAAACAAATTCTTTAAGCAATAAGAAACAAAACATAAATCTAATTTATTTATTTATTTATTTATACACGACAGATTACAATCGTTTCTATAAAAAACACATAAAAGTAAATACTAAAAGGCTGGATTGCAGTTCAAAGTATGTGTGCCCTATAAAAACAAAATAGAGAAACCCTTAAAAAATTAAATCTAATAAATTATAACTATATATTATTACTTTCAAATAACAAAAAAAATCAAATAATGATTTTATAATGTCTGCTGTGAAATAGAGGACGTCCTTATAGAAATCTAGCACGAAATTTTAAAGATTTACGTATTTTTAATTGATTTGTACTATGCGCTGAATTAGTTAAATACATTAAGAGAACTTACGTAAGTTAGCCTGATCATTGCACAAGGTCGTGGACTTGTTGAAATTTGAAACAAATTCTTTAAACAATGACAAACAAAACATAAATCTAATGACTCATCTAAACGTAGTTTTACGACTACTTTCTTAATTTTACGCATGAAACAATAATTCTTACATGAAAATATTTGTATTGACAATTCGCAAAGCACCACCCCCTTTTTGAAAAATTAAATTTTTATTTATATCACAAGCGCGTGATGGTTTTGTACATTTCGCAGAATAAAACCATTGCTCTAATTAAATTACTAGTTCTGAAACTTCAAAGCAGAATTGTTCTAATTATAAATATCAATATAATTGATTATGCTCTAAAGTTCATTAAGATACTTCATGTCAGTTTTTGCAATCGCGCGGCACCCCCTTAAATAAAAAAAATGCATGTGCAGTCATTCTTAGAAGCAGCCATAAGCAGCATACTACTTTAGTGACATAGTGTCATCACAACAACAACTCGCTCGGAACGATCGCAATCGTGATACTCTTTGACTATAGACATGTATATAATCAAAGCGTGATACGTGATACTATATTAAGTATATACAAATTAGTGTGCAAAGTAAAAGTAAAGTACACCATGATACTGCCCCACGGCGGGGCAAAGGCCTCGTACCATTGAAATCAAGTCATCACTACAATTCGTTATTGACAGCTGTTGTAACAATAAATTATGTAATATGACGGAAATTGTAGTTTATAATTTCAGGATAATTAAGAGTTTTTATCTGAGGATTACAAGACCCGAAACACGGGCGGCAATGATTAATCCTACCAACATCTCTCTTCCCTTCGGTGTCGTAAAAGGCGACTAACGGACTAAATAGATACTGCACATAGTATCCAACAGCATAGAGCGGCGATGGGCTTATCAATATAGTACTACCAACCCCTCTCTTCCCTTGGGAGTCGTAAAAACAACTAACGGGTTAATTTTTAATGAAATAAACAAATTCATATTGTATTAGATTCTTTTATTTTCTCGCATTCGTAGTGAAAAGCAGAGTGTAACACACGGCGCTAAAAACCCATTATAACTCGGTTTCTATTTACTCCCTCGCTAAAGCTCGGGAGTAAAACCATCTCGTATAATAATGGGTCATTTTAGCCCCTTGCATAACAATCTACTATTTTTCCATAAAATAAAGCTTTTTCGAAAAAAAAAATATTGTAAGATGCATAAAATAAGCGTTTGTAATTTTCCATACACTTTTCCGAAAACTGTCAAATGGGTATTAACATCAGCACGTTTGCCAAATGCGGGTTTGTTATCACAAACCCGGGTTTAAATCGAAATATCTGAAACACACTTTACCCGACCTACAAACCCGAAACCTCCGGATATTGAGCCAAACGCATGGCCACTCGGCTACCGAGGCGTTAATTGGTATGATATGGTACTAAAATAAAGAATTAATAAATTGAATTTAAATAATTAAATTTGTTTACGCTCACACCAATGATCTAGCTAGACCAAGATGAATATTCTTTTGAAACTTGTTTATATGGTAACGGATAAATATACATAAACATAGAAAAAACACCGAGACCCCCGAAATCAATTTAGAAAAACAGTTTTTCAATTGAAATTGAACAGAGTTTCAATTGAACCCAGGACCACAGAGAGCGTCAAACAAGTGGTCGAGACCACGGAGGTCGTCCAAAAATGATAAGCTGTTTGAGAGTACATGAGCTCTTAATGTTCAGTTCCTGGAGACTGTTGAAGATGTGGAATGTTTAGTTAACCCTACGAAATTCCTCTCTTTGTAAAGTTGATGCATCTTCCCACATTTTTTATTCCTGTCACTTAACCCTTTTTAAAGTAGGTCTTTTAACCGACCCTGTGGTCTAGTGGTTAGTAAGGCCACCCTTTTGAAAAGCTGCGCATAGTCAGTTTAAAACAAAATAAAATAAAATTACAAAATATTCAGTAAATAAGTAACTACATTATCATTTGTTGGAGCTCGATGGCGCTGCGGCTAGCGCGTTCGGCTTGCGCTCTTGCTCGTTAAGCAGCTTTCGCAATGCAGGGTCGCTGTATGGGTGGCCAAATTAAAAACATCTCGAGCTTCTCCGTGCTTCGGAAGGGACGTTAAGCCATTGGTCCCGGTTGTTGTCGTAAGATGGCAGTTGTTAAAACCCACCAACCCGCATTTTGTCAGCTTGGTGGGTTATGGCCCAATATTCCCACGTGCTATGTCCACTCGGGAGGCCTGTGCCCAGCAGTAAGACGTTTATAGGCTGATGATGATGATTTATTAAACATGTTGCTAACTTTTTCAATTAATTAATAGTCACCCATATGTAAAAAAAAATCAATTTTTACTAATGTTTGTTTGCGCATCACTTCAGAACAGTTGCACTGATTTGGTTTTTTAACGGATGAAATCACGGGCAGGCCGCTAGTAATCTAAATAGGTCGGTAGGGAGAAATCAAAAAGTATAAGAGATAGGGAAACGAATGAATATTACACATCATCGTGAGGGGTACGCGAAAATCAGGTTCATTCGTAATGGTACCTGATTCTCGCGTACCCCCCACCCCCACGACACGGTAAACCCAAACCGAGGTACCGTGCCTCTTAGAGGCGCCCTCGGGTTTTCCGCTCCCTACCGGCTCGAACCCCCAGAGGTTCTGGGGGAGTTCGGAGACTCGCTTGCGGCGAGATGCCATCCCCACCGGAAACCCTCTGGGGAATTTCGACCATCACGGCTTGAGGAACCTTTAAGTTTCTCGCCGCCCCCAAACAAGCCCGGTAACGCTGTAAAGGTCATCTGCGACCGACAGCACTCACAATCAAAAAAAAAGAATATTAAGGAGCACAACAAGGAACACATTTTTGACTTTCCATTAAAAATAATATGTTCTTTATATTTGTAAAATTGGCCACCTCAAGCGGGAATCGAACCCGCGTCCTCCGCAATTCCACAGACATACTTTTCATACCATCAACAATAACAACGAATAAACTTGCAGAATTTATAACGTTGTTTACAGATATAGAGACTGCGGGTCGACATCCGGTTACGTACTTATAAGATTTAACGAAAACAATACTGTTTTTATTAATTCGATTTCCCTATCTCTTATAGTTTTTAATTTTTCTCTATATTGACCCATTTGGGTCGATCATCCTGTATATTAAATCAAAGATTGGGTTCTTATACAATTTCACTAGTTTTCCCGTTGCTATACATAGGTACGAATAATCATCATCAGCCTATAAACTTCCCACTGATGGGAACAAGCCCTCATGGACAACAGCAATGGTAACAATAATGCGAAGTTGTAAAAGCCAAGTTTATGTTGGCTATTGACTCGACAGGAAATCCTATAACTGTATAAATGAAATCTTAACATCTTTGTTCAAACTGAACTTTTAACAAAGGTTTTTACCCAGACGAAGCCGCAAGATAATCGGCCTTTTTTTCTCCGGTTTTGTGTACAATTACAATACAAGGTACAAGTATACAATTATAAAAATGTCTCAAGAACATTGTATACGAATACTTTTCCGTATTTTATATAAACCATAGCTTTTGTAATATTTAAATTTTTGTTAGTAACCGTTTCTAAGGCTTCATCTATCCCTCTACCCAAGTCCATAAAAATAGGTTTAGCGGTTTAAAAGCGTGATAAACATACAATATCATATTGTTTTCTGAGGTTTAAGCGAGCACTACATATAATATAAAAACTATGTAAATAGTAAATTAAACGCGAGTTAATCCGTAAAAAAGTGTTTCATTTCATACAATATCATTATCACATTTATGATTTAAGTTAGGATTCTGTTTTAACCCTTGGTGTCCCATTTTTGGACAAAGGTTTCCCCCAAATTATTCCACTCATATCGGTTTAGTGGTGAACCTGGTCTGGTTTACCAGGTGGGTTTTTCTTTCTGGGCCTTCCGCTTCTACAGAATTCGTCTGTGGGTATCCTCAGAGTAACAATGTGGTTCAATTTGTGCGCCCTGCAAGCGTGTCCAGCCCACTCCCATTTAATTTAGACAACTTATTCGCCTACAACTGCTATCCAGCATTTGGAGCGAAATATTTGTTATACTTTGTCAAGCGGCTTAAAACACCAAGGATGCTTCGCTCCATTCCCTATTTATTATAACAAAAATCAAAGACAGTTTTTAACTATTTTTTCCAAATAAACTAAAAGCAGTAAGTAGGTAGGTACTTAGTTTGAGGACTCCAATAGTGTATGAAGGTGCAACTTTGGAATGCTTTTAACTAATAAGAAAAAGACTTGTTTAATAGTTATTTGTTATGCAAGGCTACGAAGTTGGTTTTTGGAGGTACGAGATGCAAAATAACTTCGCTGGCGAGTGAAACACACAATGTTTTACCTCACTACAGCGATGAAAACGCCAGGTGCAAAAAACAGCTTATTTATTGAATTAGTGTTTATTCATTTTACAAAAAAAACATTCAGTCGAATTGAGAACCGGCTCCTTTTTTTTAAGTGGGTCAGAAATTAAAAATAATGATATAGGGTGACGGACCCAATTATGAGCACTTTAAGAGGTCATTAAATTTTAACTCTAAATATTTCATATATTACAATATTCTATAACTTTTGTGTTGTGTTATTAATGTTGAGAATAAAATCACCTGTAGTGTAAAGTAAGATTTTTTTAATATTTATTTTATTAATTATTATATTTTAATAATATAATAATTATATTTTAGTAATTATTGAGTCAAAATTACAATTTATCAAAAAACAAGCCTATCACCATTTATCAGCACAGTCATCACCAATTAACATCACCCACTTACCCAATTATTAGCACTGTGAATTGTAATACGTTTTAAGGGCTGAAAAATAAAATATCCTTTAGAAATTAGTACTCTTTTTTATTGTTTATTAATCTTTTAACATTTCTATTAATTATGGCACATCAAAATTTACCTTAACATATAACTTGTTCAACTTTCAGTCGACTGTATAGATCTTTGGAAATAGGAACATTACTTTTAAACTAGTTAGATAAACTTTAAAATAATTAATCTTAAAATAAAACCATAAAATTCTTTGCTTGAAACTAGGAAAATAAGTAAAATAACCATAAATTATTTGCTTAAAATTAGGAACCAGTAAAGCAGAGCAATACAAACATTACTTAAAAATAGTTTACTCCTCAGTATACTGTTTTCTTCTCATAATAATTCTTTTCTTTCTTTTATTAGGGTTTTTTGTTGTTTTTGATAAGTTCATCTTAAGAGATCTGAAACGTAAAAATAATTTAAACAAATCCAATATATCAGCATAGTTTTGAACCAAATATCAGCACCGTGATGATAAATGGAAAATGGATTTTCAGCACGGGGCTGAAATTTGGATAACAAGGCTAAATTCACTTTTTACACAACACTCAACCATACAGTTCATTTTAAATGAAATACATTATTTATGATTGATTGATAATTGGATGAAATAGTCCTATGCCTATTTCATCCAATTATCAGCAGGTGTGCTGATAATTAGACAACTTGAAATTTCTGTATCCAGATATTGTCACCACTCTATATCTATTGTAAGTTAAAAAAATACCTAAAAATTATTTCAAATTAGGATGCGAAAAAAGTTAATAATAAAGTTTAAATGCCAGTATTTGTAAATAGTGCTATAATCGCATTACTAAATGACTAATAAACGTAAGAAAAATCTTACCCTTGATGTGTCAGAATGGCTGAAAATCACCTAAAATCACACAACATTTACTTCTCCTCAAGAATAAAGCGCCATTGAAAATGTCAAACTATACGCAGTGTTGCTAGTACAATAATTAAAAACTATCTGAACGTTTTTTCACCCTTCCCCCTTCCAACTTTAAAATTATAGACAATAACTTACATTTTTAGTTTTTTTACGAGGTGCTGATAAACTGGTGCAGTGCTAGTAAATGGGTCAGTCACCCTAGTTACATTTTTTTTTCATTCAGTCCAGTGCTGCCACCTGTGGCTGGCCAGTGCAATTATTCAAAGAAAATGAGGTTGGCGCACTGACATGAAATAAGTATTTAATGCATTTTCAGTGGACTTGCGGTATAGAAAAGTATGGAATAGAAAGGTTTGAATTTTAAAAACTCTTTCCACGCTAGCGGAAATGCACTTTTGCACTCAGATTTCTAATGTCAAATAGAATCTTCCAAGGTTGCAAGTGAAAAAAGCTATTGGTTATACAAGAGTGCAAAGTTGCTTTTTAACCGCGTGCTTAATTTTGATGACCGAGCAAGCGAAGGATTCTAAAATTAGAATCCTGACCGTTAGCGAGGGAATCAAAAGAGCATGTGGTTGAAAATCTTTAAACTCCACCGCAACACGTAACTTTTCATCCCACCTCAGCAAGGAAATGACTAAAAAAAGTACACCAAAAAGGTTCCGAGTCTGCGTATTTTACAAATTAAAAAAGGTTATGATAAATTCGGCACCATGGAGGGAGAAGTAACTAGGTTTAATCTCAGAACAATAATGCTTTAGTTATTGTTCTGAGGGTTTAATGATGTTTTGAATTCCCAAACTTAGTACACACGATGTTCCAAATTCAATTTACTTTATTCTCTAGCGGATAAAAACGGCTTTTGCACCATTGAGTTATAATGTACTTTATCTCAATGTTTTGCACTTAGATATCGAAGAGTAAAAATACTCTTTCCGAGATGGGGGGATGAAAATTATTTTTGTTTCCATGAGTACTGCGGCACATTCTCTTTGAATCTGTTAAATTCCACACAGAGGGACAGCCAGGAAGTGTTTGCAGCAAAAATTTAATATCAACAGGTAGGAAGTTCCTGAGCTGAGGGGCCGATGTAAAATCAAATAGTTTGGATGCACTTATTAAAAGATTTTAGCAGAAATTATTGCGGCTCTCTTTTATATATTACTCTTTAATATTAAAATAATAAATAAAAGTATGTTGTGTATCTACAAAGCAGTAATGAGTTAAGATATAGCAGACATATTTCATTATTAGGTTTGCTTTTATTTTTTTCTTATTAGCCTTTACTATCTCATTGTACAAAATTAAGCGACCCTATAAACAACTAATGTAGTAAATGCCAATTTTGGTAAAAATAACTTTTTATCACCATTATACTCAGTTTTTCGAGCTCTATCGATCTGTCTATTCAAAGTGTTTAAATTTGCATAAATGTATTTACGTCGTAGTTCGATTAACAATTAAAGTTCGGTTAATTTGTCGTAATGATCAATTTAGACAGTGAAATTTAGAAAAAATATGCTGTAAATGGCAAATTTTGAAATTACCTGGCTTTTACTAAAATGTGTGATACAGTACAAAAAAGGAACCTAAGTATATTTGTAGTATAGTGTAGTATGTATAGTAGTAAAAAAATGATTATTTGAACTAGATAGATGATGAAGACTTATTAGTGATGATGATTCAAACGCTTAATACATATTTAAACTTGTCATTACAATTTTGTAAACATTTAATGTGTCTTTCATTTTCGCTTACATTCTGAGAGAATAGTAAAATTACAACACATACACGTTAATAGTACATTATGATATAAGTGCGGTAAGTTGAAAATTACAGCCGAGGCGATATTGCCAGCCCAAGCCGCAGGCGAGGTCTACAAGAAAGCAGAGGCTGTAATTATCAAAGCGCACGTATGTCATACGACGTTTTATAACATATTTGCGAGGAAAACACATTTTCTGAAAATGACTGCGTGTTTTTGTTGTTTTTCTAGTCTATAAATCTTTTGTAAGCCAACATGTATTTTTGATTGGACTTAGACGGTAAAAGGCTGTCAATAACATTTGTGCTTCACTTTTATTTCCATTGGTGTAGATTGTAAATTTAGTTCTTCATTACTAAAACTAGACATATTTATTTTTAAACTTTCAAAGTAATAAATAAATATTGAACAAGAAGCCGCTGTTTGAATCGACAAAATATAGGTATGTGAAAGGTAGGAAGTCTTTCCATCCAATTCCTTGGGTGTCGTAAATGGCGACTAACGGACTTAAGACTGCACATACATCCTAGAGCATAGAGCGGTGATGGGCTCATCAAAATAATACTACCAACCCCTTTCTTCCCTTGGGTGTCGTAAAAGGCGACTAACGGAGTAAAGAGTGCACATACATCCAACAGCATAGAGCGGCTATGGGCGCATCAAAATAATACTACCAACCCCTCTCTCTGCCCTTCGGTGTCGTAAAAGGCGACTAACGGACTTAAGACTGCACATACATCCTACAGCCTAGAGCGGCGATGGGCTCATCAAAATAATACTACCAACCCCTTTCTTCACTTGGGTGTCGTAAAAGGCGAGTAACGGGCTAAAGACTGCACATACATCTAACATCATAGAGCGGTGATGGGCTCTTCAAAATAATAATACAAACCTCTCTCTTCCCTTGGGTGTATAAAAGCGACTAACGGCCTAAAGACTGCACATACATCTAACAGCATAGAGCGGTGATGGGCTCTTCAAAATAATAACACCAAAGCATCTCTTCCCTTGGGTGTTGTAAAAGCGACTAACGGGCTAAAGGCTCACCCTATCTAAGCACTTATGCAGAATGTGCAGTTGTTTCTTGCAGAAGCGTGGTGGGTGTGGCTTGTGTAGTCCATAAGTTCAAATTATTACAAATTTTACCATAAACTTTAAAAAAATATCTCAAAAATGTTGTTTATTTATGTAAACATTTATAAGTTGAGTCTTTATTCGTGATTATTCTACTTATAACTAAAGACTTTTTCGTTTCTGTAGGCTCATTGTCATTTGACAGACAAAAATTAAAAAAAAAAATATTTTCCCTTGTGGAAGAAATGCTATTATTTCTTCGCTCTGGTCGAGATTCTATTTTTTAAACTACATTGTGTGTAATTAGCTACATTACGATGCTGAAATCGGTGTAATAAGAGCCACTTTACGAACAAATGTGTTATAATAGTAGATTATGCACCAAGGGGATAAAGTAATGTTTTATGTAGCGGGCGCCCCGTTTTGAGTCCCGAGTAAAACGAAGGATTCTAGCGTTAACTCCCGAGCGCAGCGAGGGTGTTTAGAGTTAACTCCCGAGCAAAGCGTGTGAGTTAAGACAAGAATCGTGAGTGCAGCGTGGGATTCAAGTTCGCCCAAGACGAAGGTACCTTTATCCCCCGAGGAGCATATTCTACTTTTCACACTATCTACGAGACAATTTATAAAAAGCAATAATAAAACAAAGAAATTTTCAGTATTCGCGCCTCTTTGGTAGTCGGTCTATTTTTCTTTTATTTTCTACTCGTGGTGGCCAGTTCGATTTTCGAACAATTTGATGAATGCATTGAATTAATATTATTTACCTACCTATCGTAAATGTTGTATTTTACAAGCTTTTATTTAGCTTGCAATGTACGAGTATGTATGATGTATGTCTTGTTCGGGTGGAATTTTACAACTCAATTTTGATACACTTCCCGGTTACCGATTGAGCTGAAATTTTGCATACATGTGTAAAACGCGTGACAATGCAATATTATGATGACATGGTGCTGATCTGATGATGGAGCTGGATAGTGGCCATAGAAACCTCGCAATGAAACAACACAACCTCGACGAGTTTGGGCTTGTTTGAATCGTCTTGACGAGTAGTTTATCTAAATCGTAACCAGGGTCTGATGATGGAGCTGGAATGTGGTCATAGGAACTCAGTAATGAAACGACGCAACCCCATCGAGTTTCGGCTCGTTTCATTCGTCTTGACGAGTACTTTGGTGCTAGATGGTAACCAGGGTCTGATGATGGAGCTGGAAGATGGCCATGGGAACTAAGCAATTAAACGACATAACTCCATCGAGTATGTGCTAGTTTGATTCGTCTTGACGAGTACTTTGGTGCTAGATGGTAACCAGGGTCTGATGATGGAGCTGGAAGATGGCCATAGGAACTAAGTAAGTAATTAAACGACATAACCCCCTATCGAGTATGGGCTCGTTTGATTCGTCTTGATGAGTACTTTGGTGCTAGATGGTAACCAGGGTCTGATGATGGAGCTGGAAGATGGCCATAGGAACTAAGCAATTAAACGACATAACCCCATCGAGTATGGGCTAGTTTGATTCGTCTTGACGAGTACTTTGGTGCTAGATGGTAACCAGGGTCTGATGATGGAGCTGGAAGATGGCCATGGGAACTAAGCAATTAAACGACATAACTCCATCGAGTATGGGCTAGTTTGATTCGTCTTGACGAGTACTTTGGTGCTAGATGGTAACCAGGGTCTGATGATGGAGCTGGAAGATGGCCATAGGAACTAAGTAAGTAATTAAACGACATAACCCCCTATCGAGTATGGGCTCGTTTGATTCGTCTTGACGAGTACTTTATTCGGGTTCCATTTTCAAAAACACATTTATTTGTACTGCATTTGCTACAAAAAATACTTTTTGTTTTGATCACATTTTCTCTTTTAATTCAAAATCACCTTCCACTAAACAATCGGTGAAGGCTATTACCACAAAAGTAATAATTGGTAAATATAATGTTGAGTTCGACAGGATCAGATTAGAGAACGATCTGCAAAAAACTGTCATAGAGGGATTAAGAAAGGACAACGTTGAACTCCGTGCCTGTACGCAAGAACTAACTGGCCGCCTGCATCAGATGGAACTACTCTCACGCACAAATAACGTCGAGATACAGTGCGTGCCGGAGTACAAGAGCGAGAACCTGTACAACACTGTGCAGCAGCTGGCCAAAGCAGTTCATTGCCCTCTGACAGAGTCTGACATTCAGTACTGCACTCGCATTGCAAAACTCGACAACAAAAATCCTAGACCTCGCTCAATACTGGTAAAATTTAGCAGCCGGCGCCTACGCGACACGTACCTTGCTTCAGTCGCTAAGCACAACAAACACAACCCCGCAGATAAACTTAATACCGCCCACTTAGGAATTGGAGGCACCAAAAAGACACCGGTGTACGTCGCCGAGCACTCTACTCCAGAAGTGAAGGCTTTGCATGCCGCCACTCGTCGTAAAGCCAAAGAACTCAACTACAAGTTTGTGTGGGTGCGCGACGGCAAAGTCTTTGTCAGGAAGACTGAGACCTCGAGTTACACCCTCATCAAAAGCACGGCGACTCTGAACAATTTAACATAGACTCGTATTTTGTAGCTTAGTAAGTTAATTGTTTAATTCTGCAATCCATTTAAATTGAACTTGTAATTTTGTTATCTAAATTATTGCTTTATTATTAGTACTTCATTTTTTTTATAATTTTTAATTTAATTCACAATTAATTTAGATTCTGTTGATTTATTTATTAGATTGAAATTTGTCAGCGTTTTATATGTTACATTTTTATTACATAAACATATTTTTATTTTGAATTATTATTATTTATTATTAATATTATGATTGAATTTATAATTTTGTTTTTATTGTATTCAATTTATTGTTAAATTTATTTTTAAGCATATAATATTTTTGGTCAATTTATACATTTATTAATTTTATGTTACTATAACATTACTTTTCACAATTAATTTTATTTTTATTGATTTGCTTTTAACATTGATATTTTTTTTTAAGTGTTATTTATGATAAATTTTTATTATCAAAATGTTAGAGGATTGAGAACCAAAACTGTTGATTTTTTTAATAACATAGTCTGCAGTAATCATGATATCGTTGTACTGACCGAAACATGGCTGAATAGCAGCGTCTTTGACACGGAGCTTTTCGATAGTCGCTATGTAGTGTATAGAAGAGATAGAGAGACGAGTGGGTTTCACTCTAGGAAGAATGGTGGGGGCGTGCTTATAGCTGTCTCCAGGCACCTACACTCAAGACGCTTGCAGAACTACGAGTCTGATTGCGAGGATCTCTGGGTAGGTGTTCAGGTTCGATCTAACGACGGCAAAGTTGAGGAACTTTACATTTGTGCTGTTTATCTTCCGCCACCTATACAAAAACATGTACTCGATGAGTTCATTAATAATACAAATATTACTGTTGAACGTAACAAAATCGTCAACGTGGCCTTCCTGGGAGATTTCAACCTTAGCTCGATAACCTGGAGGTTTTTAAACGAAAGCATCCCATTACACGGAGAGACGAACAACAGTCTGTACTCCACTATGCTTCTTGATTTTGTTGCTATGCATGACCTGAAACAGTACAATTTCATCCCGAACAATAAGGGAAATCAGTTGGACTTGTTGTTGAGTAATACAAAAATATCTGATGTATCGTCCAATGTTTCTCCTTTATCAGTGATCGACCCAATTCATCCGCCTATGCTATTTTCTATATCCTTTGGATCCAGTGTTTGTCTTCCTGTTTGTGGCGGTGCTCGTTTATGTTTTCACAAGGCTGACTATGAGAGTATCATCAGTGACCTTTCTAGTGTCTGTTGGGATACAGAGTTCGCTAACTGCACAACTGCTAACGATATGGTCACTGTCTTTTATGGCTTTATTCGTGAAGCCATAAGAAAGCATGTGCCTTACTCTAGACCGCACTCAAAAAGGTACCCAGTGTGGTTTTCCAATGCGCTTATTGGACTCTTGCGCGAAAAGCATAAATATCACCAAAAATTGCGCAAATTTAGCCAGAACCCTCGTGACAAGCTTTCTTTCGAGCATGCCAAGGAAGGGTCTCTAAAATTAATGTCACAATGTTATAAGATCTACATTACGCGTCTCGAATGCAGCTTACGCTCTAATCCCAAACTATTTTGGTCATTCATTAAAAACAAAAGGAAGGGTCATGGTCACTATCCAGCACATATGATGTTGGGAGACGAGTCGGCGGATAATGGCAGCGGGATTTGTAACCTTTTTGCAAAAAATTTCGCTTCGGCTTACACTTCTGGCTCCGTTCGTACCAAGCCATCTGATTCCGCTGAAGTTGCCTATCATACAAGCGATTACTTGACTCTCATTAAATTTCGGGATAGTCAGGTGTTAAGGGTGTTAAAAAGACTTGACCGTAACAAGGGTGCCGGTGCTGATGGTATTCCGTCAGTGTTCGTATTCAGGTGTGCCTCAGTCTTAGCAGTTCCTTTGCGCCTCATTTTTAATCACTCCCTGGCTACAGGTTCATTTCCGGACGCCTGGAAGGAGTCTTTAGTTGTCCCGCTTTACAAGGCTGGGGATGCGAATCTTATCAATAATTATAGGCCCATATCCATACTGCCTACATTTGCTAAAGTTTTTGAGAAGTTGCTGCATCCTGTTCTGTCTTGGCACTTTAAAAACATTATTTCTACCAGGCAACATGGTTTCATGAAGCGTAGGTCCACTTCCACAAATCTAGTTTCTTTCGTTGATGAAGTTTCTTCAACCCTGACAGGCGTTCTTCGGTCAGTGCGATCTATACCGACTTCAGTAAGGCCTTTGATAGAGTTAACCATACGTTACTTGTTCGTAAGCTTTCCTTGCACGGTATCGCCGAACCTTTGCTCGGTTGGTGTAGTTCGTACTTGCTTTGTAGGGAGTCGAGAGTCGTGGTGAACGGTTATACTTCTGAGCCGTTCCCTGCTCATTCCGGTGTCCCCCAGGGCTCACATCTTGGCCCAATGTTCTTTAACATTTTTATCAATGATATCGGCAATTGTTTCCGCAATTCTCATCACTATCTTTTCGCCGATGATCTTAAAGTATTCCGTTCGATTGACGATAGAGTCGATGTTGCGCTGCTTCAGGACGACCTTAACAGACTTGATACTTGGTGTAACGTCAATGACATGATTTTAAATGTCTCTAAGTGTCATTCAATTTTATTCACGCGCAGGAAAAAAATTGACATTCCACTTTACACTCTCAGAGGTAAAACCCTGCTAAGTGTTAGCGAAGTGCGCGATCTGGGAATTACTCTTGATAGCAAACTTTGCCTGAATGCCCACGTTGATAACATTGTCACCAAGGGATTCAAGTGCCTTGGTTTTATTTTGCGCAACTGTAAGGACTTTCAGTCTCCAAAGACTAAAATTCTACTTTACAATTCACTTGTCCGTAGTGGCTTGGAGTACGGTTGTGTAGCATGGAGCCCTTTCTATGATGTTTACAGAAAAAGGATAGAAAGTGTCCAAAAGCGCTTCCTGTGGCACCTCACGTATTCTTGCCATTTGGGTAAGGTCTTGCTGAGCTATGATGATAGGCTGCTTCACTTTAAAATGTTATCCCTGTCGGATCGTAGACGAATGCTTGACACCACATTCTTTCACAAACTAGTGAACGGTATCCTTGATGCTCCTGATTTGTTGGCTTTGGTTTCCTTATGCGCTCCGTCTAGGTTACCAAGAGTATCTAGGTTCAACTTATTCAAATTGGAGGGTTCTAAGTCATGTCTGGGATACCACGCACCTATGTCTAGACTTGTTAGGCAGTACAACACTCTCTCTAAAGGAGAAACTATTGATGTCTTCGCTGATAATGCCATGAAGATTAAGAGCTATTTTAGTTGCGATAAATTATATGGAAAATCTAATTGAAAAGTGCGATATTAATTTTATTCGTAAATTCAGTAATTTAATTTAATTCATTCTTATTTTTTATTAGTAAATTGATTTTGTTTTGTAAACAGTCATTTAATTATCGATTTGATTTAATTTAGTACTAATTTTGTCTGATATTTGTTTTTTACCTAACTACTTAGTTTATTACTTGCTCATTTTTGTTGCATGTAGTCCGCACCTATAATTGCAGTGACATTTGGCTTGTGTTATCCTATGTGTATTTTTGTTGTGTAAATTTTATTGGTGTTCATTGTGTTGGTGTTCGATTAAATAAATAATAGTCGAGTTTAAAAAAAAGTCGTTAAGGCCAGTATTTACAGTTATGTTCTGTAGTAAAAGCCATGCTATCTCTGTAACTATCAAAGCCACATCATCTTAAGTTTTATATTAGTAAGGTACATTATAAAAACATTAAATCATAGTAAATTAAATATCTAAAGTGTTTAGTAAAGTTCACAATACAATGATGTTAGATTTTTTTTTTTTGGTAAGAATTCTAAACCCCTCGATTTAACGGTGACTGCGGATTTTGCCGTTTTTGCTCGGCGCAGCCTTAAGAGACTCGAACTATAAACGTTCAACGGAAATGTAAAATTATACTATTAAAATAATATCCTTACTGTCTTCATAAATATTCTTATTCATTTTTCCTCTTTTGAGTATTGCGATCGTCATAAACCTAATCGTATTACGATTACGCTTGTTACTCAACAGGAAATAAAATATTGTTCTAAGGGGAATATCTCAACAAAGCGGAATTATGAAAACATCTATAAATATCAAACTGGATGATTTATTATTTTCTACAATCGATCAATATCATTTATATTATATATTATATATATTATATTATATATATCATTTATATATATTATATATCATTATCAATCTACAATTTTATCTGTGAACGTTTAGTTTTTTTTAAAATATTTAACATTAGCTTTTGCTCGCGAATTCGCTCAAATTAATTTTTGTAGAAAAAGTAACCGTTTTCAGGTTGGTGAAACGTGGACAATGGCATGGACTGCTTCTGCGGTCCTCGTTGCCTAGTCTCTGACTAACCCCTCGGGGATAATAGTCGTGTATCTATTTACCTATGTACGTAAAGAATACTACTACTTTCCTCCCTTGTGTCGTAAGAGGCGACTAACGGACTAAAGACTACACATACATCCATAAGCATTGAGCGGCGATGGGCTCACCACCTGTCACGCTGAGCATATCAGTCGCTATTTGGTATAAAGTGGACTATGGTTGAGGACTGCTTTTACGGTCCTCATTGACTAGTCCCTGACTTGACTAACGTGGGGGTTAATAGACGTGACTCTATGTTCGTACCTAATTATAATTTTGCATCAAATATTTAACAAATAAAAATAAAATGTGAGACCGTATTATTATCGTCGTTTGATTATCGTTGATAAACGCTAATCATACATACAAACATATAATCGACTGGTGAACTGAAGGTTAGCCAGACTAGGCAATGAGGACCGCAAGAGTAGTCCTCTACCATAGTCCACTTTTCACCGAATAGCGACTGCACATGTGCTAAGCGTGACAGGTGGTGAGCCCATCGCCGCTCAATGCTTATGGGTTTATGAGCAGTTTTTAGTCCGTTAGTCGCCTTTTACGACATCCAAGGGAAGAAAGGAGGTGGTAGTATTCTTTCACCGCTACGCGACATGGTAGCGCGACACGAAACGCTAATCAAACTTCCGTATGCCATTATCTCACTATGTGTAGATACCGTAAACTATTATTAGTAATCCTTTTTTGTTTGACATGAAATGAATTGATCATTATTGTTTGACGACCACCTTGGTTCGAGTGGTTTGTGCACCGGTTTTCATGGTGTCGCCATCTCTGAGGTCCCGGGTTCGATCCTCGGTCGGGTCGATTTAGAAATTATTGTTTTTCTAAATTGTCTCGGGTCTGGGTGTTTTCTATGAAATAATTAGTATGTATTTAAGTATGTTTATCCGTTGTCTAGTAACCATTTAACGAGTTTCTTCGAAGCTTCTCTTGGGCTAGTTAATTGGTGTTTGTAGAAAAGTTTTTTTTTTAGTCAGATTTTCTCTGTCACATATATGTAATTCTATGACACTCTCACTTAACTCTATCATACGATGACAAGGCATCCTTTGCAATTTTCCTTATTCATGGTTTACTCGCCTTTTAAACGTATGTTATGTAAAATTTTTTGTTTAGACAATTTGCAATGTTGACTTAAAAACATAAGCATTAATTTCCACGGGTGAAAACCAGACCTCGGTAGCCAAGTAGTTGAGGCAGCCGCCCAGAATGCGAAAGGTGCGTGGTTCGATTCCCGTCTGAGGTTGTCGTCTTTTTTCAGTGTTAAACAATTTTACCTAAGTATATTTCAGCGTTAATAAAACGCTAAAGTATATAAAAAACATTAACGTATGTTATTTGACAAAGTTACATACAAAGGAAATATTATAAAATGTGAGTTGTTGCGTAGCGGTGAAATAATACTACCAACCCTTTCTTCCCTTGGGTGTCGTAAAAGGCGACTAACTGACTAAATACTGCACATACATCCAACAGCATAAGCGGCGATGGGCTCACCACCTGTCACGCTGACATGCACGCTGATGTGCAGTAGCTATTTGGTGAAAAGTGGACTATGGCAGAAGACTGCTTTTGCTGTCCTCATTGCCTAGTCTCTGACTAACCCTTTTGGGATAATAGTCGTGATTAATGTACTAATCACGACTACTCAGTTTTGTTATTTGTTATACGCGTTTGTCTGGCACAGACTATAGTTCGTTAGATTAGTTGTTAAGTCTTAACTACAAGTTAGTGAACTGTTTTTTTATTATTATTAGTATTGACGTCAATTAGTGCCTGTAAAGTTTTACATTGAATGAATAATTGGACTTTGACTTTGAGATTTTCAACGTTATGTTTTTTCACTAAGTTATATACACAGGAAGTATCATAAAATTTTTGTTGATAATAAACAACTCAACATCAACTTTTGTCACTTCTTACGTAATATGAAAAGGGCTGTATGTTTTCAAATAAATCTGTTATCAGTCCCACTACAAGGCAAAGGCATTTTACCAATGAAAATGTTTACAGTTTTGTCTTCTTTTCGACTAGCTGTTGCCCGCAACTTCGTATATACGCCAGGGGCTGTTATAAAATTCGTAGGAGAATTTGCACAGTAAGATTAAATTAATACTAAGTAGAGTTGGTGGTAGTTATCCTAACAAAAACATCTATTGTTTTACGCTATTTCAGAGTTGTTTCTTTTTATATAGTATTCTTTGCAATAATAGGATAGTCAAGTTTCAGGATTAAATACGTACTTACCTATTACAAACAACGTTTTATGCACACAACGAGTCAATATAAACAGTACCACAGTAACGGTGTATATTATATTTATTTGCTTTATCGTTCGCACCATCCAGTTGATCCAATATAACTTACCAGCACAAAGTCGTATCAAATTCAATTCACACTTAGCGCTACAGGTTCCCAAGCTCGTCGCTGTATTGCTACAAGCATGAACCTATGCTTCTATAAGCCTTTATAAGTGACTAGTTGCACACGGGACTTGGCAAGGGCGCATTCCAGCACGTTTGTGACTTAATCCGTTGTATGAATTGAATTTTAAAAAAAAATTGTTACTTACCGAAATGTCACCACATCGAATGACACCAGTGGAATTCTCAAATTGTGTAGGTGAGGACGAATGTTTATAAATAACTTTCTGCGCTCACACCAATTAGGTACCTAGGTTGAGTTAAGCTTCTTTTGAGGCTTGTTAAAATGGTTAACTAGACAACAGATTACGTAGGTAAACATAAAAAACACCCAGACCTGAAATCGATTTAGATAAACATTTTTATATACATGTACCTACTACGTATTTTTATATACATGTACCTACTACGTATTGTTATATACATGTATATAGGTGTGGTAACCGCGTCGCGTAACGGTTAAGGAATACTACCACCCCCTCTCTTCCCTTGGGCGTCGTAAAAGGCGACTAACGGACTAAAGACTGCACATACTTCCAACAGCATAGAGCGGCGATGGGCTCACCTACTGTCACGCTGAGCACATGTGCATTCGCTATTCGGTGAAAAGTGGACTATGGTATTGGACTGTTTTTGCTGTCCTCATTGCCTAGTCTCTGACTAACCCTTCGGGGATAATAGTCGTTAATATATTTATGTGATACCAATTAATAAGGCGAACAAATTGTTGCAGCTGCATGTGCAATTGAGAATCGAGAATATCTTAATTAGTGCTCCGGGAGTGCGTTACGGCAAAGTATCTCATGTGGCGCTGTATGTTACTGACTAATTAATTAGTACTCCAGAGCGCGATACAGCAAAGGATCTCATGTGGCGCTGTACGCCACTAACTAATTAATCGCGCAGATTTATCGTCGGATATTGAAAATATCGGCGGCCTGGGATAGCGACGAATGGAAACGTAGAGGGGACACCTTTGCCCAGCAGTGTGACACAATAGAGTCTACAAAAAATCGTTTTTTTTTTAAATAAAAGTGCAAATTATTAAGTGACATGTCCGCTGATTTTAATCGTTAAGCTTTCATTTATTGACCTTCGCTTCGATGTTATCTGTCTGCTAAATTACTAAAAAATACCCTGAAAGACAAGGTAGACGGCCTAACAATTATATCTAATGATGAAACTTATGTTTCTTTTTTTTGTGCCATATGTTGCTACAAAATGGACACAATATTTCTCTCAGATGAACTGGATGGCATCCCGTATTTTAGGTGATATTCGATTACAAAATATGAACCAAACGCAATAGCCGTTAGCATCATGAATTTTTATTCTCGTGTTAAAAGCCATTTTAATTTGCGAATCGGATTAGTTTCTTGTGTAGCGTATAGACTTTTTGTACAAACTGTTTGTTAAAATCATATTGCCACTTACAAAATTGGATGTAAAGCCTTTCAGATTGGTTTAATGTATTTTAAAATGAAAAGAGATCATTATATCATTTGACTTAAACAAATTGCAACAACAATTAGTGTAGGTATATCTATATTGTCTAAAATTTATGGAATATTACAGTATATAGCTCATTTATCATATTCTATCCCACTGCTGGGCAAAGGACTCCATCGTGAAATCAAGTCTTTGTTACAGTTGAGGGGTATTTCCTTAGGACGAAACACTACGTGGAAGTGGCATGCGAAATTCTCAAATAAAACACAGATCTAAAACATAAAAACGACGTTTTGTAGTCCCCTGTTTCCTCCTTCAGAACTGGACCAATTTTTTGTTTTTTTCAGCATCGGTTAAATAAAGTGATTTTCTACGTATGTATGTTTATTTTTTGGCATTGAGTCATTTATTTAACAACCAGGAGTCTTTAAAATTTAGCGAGTTCACACCGTTTTAATGCGTCTTCAGAGACATTAAGTGGCTGGTTTAAAAAAAATAAAACATCAAAAAAATCAACAAATGTTTATTCAGTAACAGTGGGATTACAAATACTATTTCAATAGCAGGGGTCCCCTTGTAAGTAAAACTATACCTGTTACAGAAGACCCCGCTCTTCCTCCATGTTCTTACAAAAACTTTTTGTTATATAAATTTCACTTACGTACTTACAAGACAATAAAAATGAAATATAAAAAGTAATTTTTTTTAAGTAGATAAGGAGATTGGTACATCACGTGTGACTGTGTTTGTGTTTGTGTGTGTGTGTGTGTGTGTGTGTGTGTGGGGGGGGGGGGGGGGGTGCGTGTGTGTGTGTGTGTGTGAGTGTATGGGTTGTATGTGGAATTCATTTAATTATATTTTCTATTTTCTTATAGTCTTTAGACTTAAGCCAGTCCATGATAAGCATTTTACACTGTTTATTTGTTTTAGGATATATATTTAAATGCTTATTCAGTAGATTATATAAATAAAAAGATTGTGTAGCTTGTTGTCGTGCAGCATATGCTGTTTTAACAGGAATTCTAGGAACCACACATGTCTTCCTTCTTCTATTTAAACATACAGACATAGAAAATCTCTTTCTTTAACCGATGCTGAAAAAGTAATAAAAATTGGTCCAGTTCTGAAGGAGGAAACAGGGGACTCCGAAACGTCGTTTTTCTTTTTTAGATCTGTGTTTTGTATGAAAATTTTGCATGCCACTTCCACTTAGTGTTTCCTCATAAGAGGGTGGCGCGCGATCGCAAAAACTGACATGAGTCTCTTAATGAACTTCAAAGCAAAATCAATCATTTTGATATTTAAAATTAGAACAATTCTGCTTTTAAGTTTCAGACCTAGTAATTTGATAAAAGCATTTTTTTTATTCTGCGATTACTTTTTAAAGATGGGGGGACCTGCGGAATATCAATACAAATATTTTCATGTAAGAATTATTGTTTTATGCGTAAAATTAAGAAAGTTAAATGTTTTTAGGAGTCATTACATTTATGTATTGTTTGTTATTGTTTAAAGAATTTGTTTTAAATTTCAACAAGGCCACGACCTTGTGCAATGATCAGGCTAACTTACGTAAGTTCTTTTAATGTATTTAACTAATTCAGCGCATAGTACAAGTAACTTAAAAACACGTAAATTTTCACAATTTCGTGCTGGATCCCCTTAATTTTTGACCTGGCTTATCACAAACTCGGGCTATGCATCGAAATATCCTAAACACACTTGGCACGACCTGGTAATTGAACGCTGGACTGAAAAAGCAACAAAAAAAACTTAGCCATAGCCACCGAGGTGTTATAATATAATCATAAACGTCCCGTTAAGAAACATGTAAGATAATATTATAATAATATTATCTTTCCCCTTTGTTGTAGAAGTGCTTGACTTTCTACTCATCTTATGGTAATTAAGAAAAATATTACAAGAGCGCACTTCACCCGGTGTCTTCAATTAATAAAGAGCTGATTATTTTACCTCGAACTGTCGGAACACAAAGTTGCTACTAACTTTATTGTTTCAGCTTAGGGTACGTTCAGATGATCAGCGCTCAACGCGCGTTTTGCTACTGCGCGTTTATAGAACGGTAGAAACGCGCGTTAGCATGTGTAGGTACTCCTAGATTAAAATACATGTAGTTTTAAATGTGCGTTGAGCGCTCATCATCTGAACAGACCTTGACGGGGATCGTCACACAGCTTGATACGTCCACGTTGAAATTCCGAATTCCAAACCAGCGATAAATTGTGGTTTTAGATGGGGCTTCATCACCAAATACAGAAAGCATCCGATTAATACCAATGATATTATAATTGTAACATCATTGATTAAGGCACTGTTTTGTGTCAACAACTTCGAAAGTCATAATAAATCATTGCACTTGAATTTTCTCGAGTCAATTCTATTTTTACACCGACTTTACAAGTTGTACAAGACCTTGTGACCGTTTTTTTTTAAATAAAATAAAGTAATGGTATTCGATTAATAAAACCATGGAGTTTTCGATTATAAACACTTTATTATGCCAGAAACAATGGAAATAGTCCATTCAAGATACTTTTAGTGCAGCCTATTTAGTTGTAAACGCGCGTTTAGTGATGATCATCTGAACGTACCCTTAGACTTAAATAAATTGGTGATGACTTAGATTGGCGGTTTTTTTTAATGAGGGCTGGTAATATCATAACCGTGTCGCGTAGCGGTGAAAAACCCTACCACCCCCTCTTTTCCCTTGTGTGTCGTAAAAGGCGACTAACGGACTAAAGACTGCACATACATCCAACAGCATAGAGCGGCGATGGGCTCACCACCTGTCACGCTGAGCATATGTGTAGTCGCTGTTTGGTGAAAAGTGGACTATGGTAGAGGACTGCTTATCCCCTTCGGGGATAATAGTCGTGGTTATATATGTATACGACAGCCGGGTGGTCGAGTGGTCAGCCACCCTGACTACGCAACCCACGGGCCCGGGTTCGAATCCCGGTAGTGGCAAATGGGCAAATGCCGGTCATGAGGAAGGAGTTACAATCTTTGAGGAATGAGTAGGAATTGGGGGGGGGGGGGGGAGAGAAGGAAATATGGCCTTTCGGTACTTTTGCTCACCGGACGTAGCTCAACAGCAACGAATGCCATTATTTAATGATTTAATGCCGATACTCCGTGACAGGGTGGTAAGTATTACGCCGGGCGATCCGGCCTACCACTCAGATAGTGTCAAATCAAATCAAATCATTTATTGCACTCATGTAGTATAAAGATGGTAGGACATATATATCATTTTAGTAACTTAAACATGAACCCTGTTAGTGTATCGCAATTTTCGCATTTAAAAAAAGGGAATTGTATTATTAGTATTATTATCACAAATTAATTAAAATAATAAAACTAAAATATATAAAAAGAAGACATTTGGTGGGTACTTAATAAATTAGCATTAGTTTAATAATTATTACAAAATAATAGACATACACAGTAAAAACAAAAAATAAAACAAAAGACAACATTCGGTAGGTCGTTTCATTCTGATGTTATATAAAGGGTATCTTTTAAGTATTCACTGACGGAGTAATAGTATTTTTCAAGGAGAAACATTTTTAATTTATTTTGTAATAAGGAGTTTTCTGCTCGTTTCTTATTTGTTCTGGGAGTTTGTTAAAGATTTTAACCGCCATATTGTAGGGGCTACAATTTAACATCTTTATTCTTGATTGTGGTAGGAATAGTCTGTTCTTGTGTCTAGTGTTAACAGTATGTGTTTCATCTACTTTTGTAAACATTTGATAATTTTTAATTACAAATAATGATACATCAAATATATTAATGGAAGGTAAAGTCAAAATATTGTATTTTTTGAAAAATGAGACACAGCTTTGAGTATTATCGATCTGGGCTAAAATTCTAACACATTTTTTCTGCATTACAAATAGTTCTCCGACATTTACACTATTACCCCACAGCAAGATACCATACCTAAGCCAGGAATAAGCATATGCGTAGTAGGTTGATAGTGCAGTGTTGGTATCTGTACTATATTTTATTTGGTATAGGGCATAGGTAAATTTAGAGAGCATTGACTTTAAATGGCCAATGTGGTTCTTCCAGTTTATATTAGAATCTATATGTATTCCAAGCAAATTAAAGGTATCAACGACTTCTATCTTTGAATTACTGTATTTTATATTTATATTTGACGGGGTGGTTCTGTATGGTCGAAACTGAATTGTCTTGGGTTTTGAAAAATTTATTTCAAGATTATGGTCTGAAAGCCACTTTATTATGCTACTTAAGGTTTTATTTATAGGCAAGTTTGGGTTTTCGTTGCGTTCACATTTAACAAGTACGGATATATCATCAGCAAACAAAATTGGAAGTGCTACGTTGTTATCAAACATTTTCGGAAGGTCATTGATGTAAATCAAAAAAAGTACACATCCTAATACGCTACCTTGGGGGATAGAACACGTTACAGTTGTTTCTTGGGACTACACTGTTTCTATTGCTTTGGTTCCTAGGTTGTGATAGTCTATTTGTACTAATTGTTTTCTGTTTTCCAAATATGACTTGAACCAATTATGAGTTGGACCTCGTATACCTGAGTATGTTGCAGCGCTGCCTGCATATATCTATATACTGCCAATGTAGTTGACCGTGACTCTCTGAAGCCTGAATGATATTTTTCCAAAAACACATATAATTGATTGCACATTGCCTTTTCGAACACTTTAGAAAATGTTGGTAATAATGCAATTGGCCTATAGTTACCAAGAGTTGTAGTATCATCCTTTTTGTGGATAGGTATTATTACTGATGTTTTCAAAGGATCTGGAAACCGACCTGCTTGAAAGCTTTGATTGATTAGATGGGCAAGTGGTATGGCTAACTCTTCAGCACATTCTTTCACCAAAATAGGAGGTATTTCATCAATACCACAGCTGTGTTTATTTTTAATGGTTTTGATGATTTGAATTACATCCTTATGGCTAACAGGACGCAGATACATGTCACTCATTTAGCACTACCCAGGGATCACGTGTTGGGTCTCAAGGGTAGACAAACAATATGCTGTTATAGAATTCGTAAATTCTGCCTGATCTGGTACACCGACGGATCCAAAATGGAGTCGGGCACTGGAGCAGGTATCTTTAGCAATGACTTTAGGCACAGTCAGAGTATGGGAAAGTTTGCTACTGTTTTTAGACAGAAACTTTCGCATATCTCCTGTGTGCTAAAAGGAATCTGGAACTCGCTCCCAAGAAGCGTAAAACATTCAACTTGAGTGACAGCCAAGCCGCGCGTCGAGTCACTTATATCGCCTCGAACCGACTCCAGCCTTGTGCTTAAAACCACGAAAGCCTTAAACGAGCTAGGTAGGCACAACAGGCTGAGGTTGATCTGGGTACCAGCCACATGGAAATCCAAGGCAATGAAATGAAATCCAATGCAAGTGCATCGGCGCACTTGCTAGGGAGGGCTCAGAGACCCCATATATTAGTCCTGAGCCGTTTGTGGTACTAGCATCGAGTACCATCAACAAAGCCTTCAGAGACTACATCCAAAACAGGCATAGAACCGAATGGAAAGAGCTACCCGGCATAAGACACTCAAAATCCTTCATAGTAAGATCATATGCGAAGGTAGCAGAAGGCAGGCCTGATTAATCACCGGTGCCCTGACTGGTCACTATGCCACAATACCAATGCTCCACAAAATGCAACTAGTAACTGACAACTTGTGCAGGGCATGTGGAGGGGAAACGGAGCCCATCAGCACCTTCTGTGTGACTGCGACTCTTTTGCCAGGAAAAGAATGAATCTTCTGGGATCGGCCTACCCGAAACCAGAAGATTTTAGGCTCTTCGCCTTCAAGCACATTGTCAAGCTTATAGCAATTATCGTCACTGAGGAGACAGAGTGATAGGAAGGGGTTGCACAAAAGATCCCAATGGGTCAACGTGCTACTGCGAGGGGGAGACCTCTGCAGGCCCCACTAGATAAGATAAGATGAGATAAGAAATGTTATATCAAAAGGATACCGCGAAAGATCTGTGTATGATAATATAAAAAGGCTAGAGAGAAATACGAAAGCTTTTATAGTTTCCGTATTACCAGTAATGTTACTAAAACATGAAGGTGCAATTTAAATATGCTGTGGTTGTTGATGTAGAATTTCTGACCCGAAGGGAATTGAGCCCGGTATCACAGAGATGGCGACTATGGCATATGATAATCGTGGCTTGAGAATAGTCACCCGTTTGTGTTATGTAGTTCGCCTTTATCTTATCTATTCTAAAGGATTCCAATTATCCTTATAATATGTTGCATTCTAAACCGTGGCTTCAATTTTATCGTCCTCTAAGTGTTCCTCTCGGGCGAAAAATGAGGTTAAGCTCTCTTTAAAGTTTCACTGTCGTCCCTGACAATTTTTATTAATTTCTTAGTCTATGCCAGATTTATTTTAGGACATAGAATATTAACTAAAGCATAGAAGGAGTCCAAATGACACTCGTATATAGTTGTTCTATTTTTTCAAATGGGCCATAAACATTGAAAGAAAGGAGACAAAATAAGTTGCTAAAAACCTCAACTGTACCTAGAGCGAAAAAAAATTTTTGATACCCGGTCACCATTATTATGATACCAAATTCAAAAGCGATCTACAATTAAATGTGATTCGAAGGGTTGTCAAACGGAGTGCACACTCAAATGTCATAGCACTCTTTCTATGCTATAGTTATTATTCTGAGTTTTAGGATCAAACAATTCATACGAATTCATAAGACTGTAATATCCCATTGTCTGTCACGAAGACTCATAAGGTTGCCAACAAATTAATTTCTATTTTGTCTATTATTACGACAGCTCAGCTCTAAAAGAATATAGATATTATATTGGACTTGGGAAAAATGAAAAAAAAGTTAATTTTTACTATACATATACCATTATAGAAGTCGTTATTCTAAAACCAATAGTTTTTATTTTACTTCGATACGAGAAGTACTTACAAGGTTATTGTACATAAATAATTGCATAAAACACTACTAGGTACCTCGCTTAGTTCGCTGGCATTCGACTAACGTGACGTGACGTCATCGTATCCGATAGCCCCCGCCGCCGCTCTCGCTGCCCGCACCCTGCAGGCGTCCGATTACATTACTTAACTATTTGCAAAATTCATTATTAAGTAATCTGTGGCACAACTGCACTGTTTCATATTAATAAAACGAATAAATCTTTAAAAAAATATTGTGAAGTATTTTGAAAGGCTACAGAAAAATTTTTAATGTCATATTTTAAGTTAAAACGTAAATATTTAGTAAATAAATAAATAAAAATACTTTTCCCAAGCTCATTCTACGTAATATACATATTGTAATTCTAGTCATCAAGAGCTTGAGAAACACTTTTGACAGATTAATCGATAATTCCTTTTAAATCTTGCTTCAGATCATTGGTCCAGAGTGCGCCTTCAGTTTTCATCAAATGTGTTACAGACATACTAAATAGTCTGTATAAGCCCGGTGTTCGTGAATGTACACAAACACACTATATGTACGTATAAATTACAAACGAACTAAATGTACGTTTTATAACAATACAGATAATCCTTCTTGGAAACTAATACGCTTGTGCCAGGATTGAGCATACGCTGGCTCTGTAAATTCGCTTAAGAGGTCGCACTAGTATTTATCGCCTTTGATCAGAACGTTTCTCTCTGTAACGTTAACGATACGATCCGCTACATGCTAATTAGCAGATGCAGATGCATGCGCAGGCAGGTTCAGGTTCCCTGTTAGAGATCTTAGCCAATTAGCCATAGTCTTGACTCTTAATGAAACGGAGTGATGCAAGCTAGTTTTATTAGCCGTTATAACCCCTTGGTGGTCGTGTGGCTTAGCGGTTGGCCCGATAATCGGAGTTTCAGGGTTTCATTCCCGGATTTTTCTAACCTTAACTCAAATTCTAATTATATTTTCATAATCCATTACTACCGTAATGTAATAACAATAATAATAGTAATACCTTACGGTACGGGTATTCAAGTATGCAATGACATGACAACGTCACACAGTGTTTCCAAATGCCCAAAATTCGGACGCCGCGCCGTCCTTTTTATTATGAATCCCGAAAGAGTTAAGTGTAACAAATGCAAAATTGAAACTCCCGCGTTCCAATTTTTCTTAGTTACCGAGTAATAATTTTTTTTTTGTATTGGAAAATCGAAAAATAATGATCGTAGGAGAAATATACGCGTTATAGACATATTCATTATGTAGGTGCATAGAGGGATCAAAACTTTAAATACTACATTCAGTTCCGATCTTCTACAGCACGTGTTTCGAAGAAAATTAATTAATTTCGGTTTTTTTTAGAATTTATTTTCTTCAAAGTTCTAAGGATTCGGCATTTTTTTTTCAAATGATAATATAGTTTATGACATACACTAAATACACAAAAAACAAGATGCCTATTCCATGGAATCTCACTGTAAAATGCATTTAAAACCAATACCGGTAACTTACGTCCTAGGGTTGTCATAAACTTAAAAAAACAACTACCGGTATTAGTTATATTTTATTTTGTATCGTTGTAATTACATAATTTGAAATGACCAGATCATGTCAGTGACCTTGTAGGACTGTTTATGATTAAGTTTCGAAAAAGATATTTGTTATAGTTTGGTGGATTGTGGCTAATGCTGCTGCACTACAGCTATATCTATAACCATGATGATTTATGATGATGAACTACTAAAGTATAACATATTAGTGCATGGTAAGAATACAATAGAATCCACGACATTGCCTATAAGTATGCTTTTCAAGCAAGGTGCAGAATCCTGGAATAAGTTTTGGAGAAGCGACCGGGAGCACCATACTAGAAAAATGAGCCAAGAACTTACAATGTTAGATCTCTTTTACCGGACCCTGGAATCCTCAGATCCTTTAATTTCTATGCTCAATCTGCATAAAAGACAAAAAAAATTAAAGAAGGTACCTTTGCCTGCAGCAGCATTAGAACTGTTAAAATGTGTCACTATGGAAAATACCATGTCTAACACAGATGACGATGAACACATTTTAGAAGATAATGAAAATTACCTAGTATTAAACACAGATAGTGACTAGATTATTTATATGAGAACACAAACTTAATATTAAACTAATCGATTAAAATGTTTTTCAGTAGGTATTTTCTAAAAAAACAACTAATATTTAATTACTTATAAACAAATAAGTCTACTTTACGAAACAGGTTTAAAATTTTCAACACGCGATATACACAATTTGTGAAATACCGGTAAATTAAAAACAAATAACGTGACAACTTCCATAGATTAGGCATCTGGTTTTTTTTTGTGTATTTAGTGTATGTCCTATATACTATATTATCCTTTGAAAACAAAATGCCGAATCCTTAGAACTTCGGAGAAAATAAATTCTAAAAAAAAAACGAAATCAATTAATTTTGTTCGAAACACGTGCTGTAGAAGTTCAGAACCGAATATAGTATTTAAAGTTTAAATTCCTCTATGCATAAAAATGTCTTTAACGTGTATACTTCTCTTATGATAATTATTTTTCGATTTACCGGTACAAAAAAGAGGCAATTTTGAAAAATGTATTACTCTATAACTAAGAAAAATTAGAACGCGGGAGTTTCAATTTTGCATTTGTTACACTTTATTCTTTCGAGATTCGTAATAAAAGGACGGCGTCCGAATTTTGGGCATTTGGAATCACTGTGCGTCATTGTAAACTCCAGGTACTTACTACTTTTCTATAGAGCGTTAATATCAAACGACTGTCAATTTTGTATCTGGTCTTATGCTTTAGTGCTTTGCCACATTAGAATGTACTTACATTATTTACCTAACTATACATAATAATGTGATCTCTGTATAATTAACACTGAGCTCGATTAATTAACGCACGTCGCTTAGTTAGCCAGGTCTGAGACGAAATAATCTGCCCACGTGCTGAGGAGGCCTGTGCCAGGCTGGTGATGAGATATAATAAGTACGGGTGTCATACCACGCGTGAGGTACTTATAACTTACCTAGCGATAAGCCCGTGACTTTATTTGCGTGTATACCTATGACGCCTTCGCTATTTTATCATATTAATGTATATAATTTATATTCATATAAAAGTAGCATCCCAATTTTTGTCCTGATATAATGGGATCAAAACGAAAAACAATATTACCAAATGGGTCGAGCCGTTATTAAGTGATGCTCCGTCGTAATTGTTTCAAAAGATTACTAGCGGAACGCCCGCGACTACGTCCGCGTGGACCCCGTACACAGTAGGTAATGAATTTCTGAAAATGTTCGTCATACAAACCTGACAATTATAAACACCAGAACAAAAAATTTGCCAGATAGGTGCAGCCGTTCTAAAATGATGCAATTGATTTTTATTAATACAGACTAGCGGCCCGCCCGCGACTTCGTCCGCGTGAACACCCGTCCCGGTATCTCGGACACCCTGTATCCCGTGACGCATTTCCAACTATTTCCTTTCACATGTCCTAACAAATACGAACACAACAGAATAAAATTCGCCAAATAGGTGCAGCCGTTCTGAACCGATGCTAGTACAAACATTTCGGCAATTGATTTTTGTTAATAAAGATAAGTAATGTAATACCTACTTAAAGTTTTAATCGAAGCATCACAAGCCAAACGGATTGATTCTAAGGTCGAATGCTAGAAAATTTTCGTTAAGGGGCCTTAGGCGGTGAAAACGGAAAAATTGACTGTTTTCTATTAGCTGTTATTCAAAATATATTACATATTTCGCACTGATATTTTGTGTACGTGTATTACAGAGCGTATGTGTGAGGGGATTAAAGAAGCCAAAACACGATTGCAAACATTTGGCTTGATAGAAAAAAATCCTGAAGTTACCTCTAAAATTTCATATAAATGCACATTACGTCCGTGTTTTACAATAATAATTCCTATAAAATCATAAACACATAGGTATTTTCGATTTTTGACTGATTTGGATTTTCAAAAAACTAATCATTTTTATTAACTTTTTGATAAAAATGTGAATGGCGCTTACGAGTTACCGCGGACCCCGCCCCGCGCAACGCCCGCGAGGCCCCGCGCAACATCCAAATTTTCGCTGACCGCTTAAACCCCCTTAAACAGTTGACCCCAATTAAATTGCTTTTTGTAGGTACAAGTTAAAAAAGAAACATACTTCACATATAGTTTACTATAGGTACATCCCTTAGATAGGCGGTGGATCCTGCACGAAATTTTGAAAATTCACGTATTTTTAAGTGACTTGTACTATGCGCTGAATTAGTTAAATGCATTAAAATAACTTATGTGTTAGCCTGATCATTGCACAAGGTCATGACCTTGTTGAAATTTGAAACAAATTCTATAAACAATAACAAACAATACATAAATCGAATGACTCCTAAAAACATTTTTTTCGACAACGTTCTTAATTTTACGCATGAAACAATTATTCTTACATGAAAATATTTGTATTGATACTTCGCAGGTCGCCCCCATCTTAAAAAAGTAAAGGACATCATTTTTTTTGGGGCTTTTCTGAAAGTGCCGGCCAACAAAAAAAATGGTACGTGTTATTAGAACTAGCCATTTGAAGAAATATTTAACATGGCACAAAAGTTGTAGAATTGCTCCGAGCCAAGTTATACAAGTTCGAAGATTCATCATTTTCATACATTTATTGATTCCTTTTTTTTTTTGTATGAACGGAACAGATCATTACCCCCATTATCAGCTTTTGCGCTGCAATGACAATTGCTTCAGGTCATTAGTTCTAGCAATATCTATCATAATTTTATGTTTTCCAGTCCCAGCACTTTCAGAAATCAATAAATGTATGAAAATTATGAATCATCGAACTCGTATAACTTGGCTCAGAGCAATTCTACAACTTTTGTGTTATTTTAACTATTACTCCAAATGGCTAGTTCTAATAATACGTACTATTTTGTTTGTTGGCCGGCACTTTCAGAAAAGGCCCAAAAATGTATGAAGCCTGAATGATCTCCTTTTAATTTCTAAAACAAGCGCTTGATGGTTTTGTACATCTCGCAGAATAAAAACATTGCTCTAATCAAATTACTAGGTCTGAAACTTCAAAGCAGAATAGTTCTAATTTTAAATATGAATAACATTGATTTTGCTTTGAACTTCATTATGAGACTTATGTCAGGTTTCGCGATCGCGCGGCCCCCTCTTATATAGATATTAATGTTGTAGTTTACGCTAAATTACATATTTATTTATTTTTAGTCGCAACGCAGGGCAAAGGTCTTCGTTCCCTTATTCCACTATTCGCGATTATGAAACAAATATTACATACATACATATAACCACGACTATTATCCCCGAAGGGTTAGTCAGAGACTAGGCAATGAGGACCGCAAATACAGTCCTCTACCGTAGTCCACTTTTCACCAAATTACGACTGCACAAATGCTCAGCATGACTGGTGGTGAGCCCATCGTAAGCTGTCGGATGTATGTTTAGTGCAGTCTTTAGTCCGAGAGAGGGGGTGGCAGTATTCTTTACCGCTACGCGACGCGTTCAATTACTATCAATCAAGATGACGACCGAGCATTTTATCGTTGCGAAATAAGAAATAAACTGTACTGTAACCTAACAATATAAATTGCTTCCGTAAACAACGTACACAGTTTTCTTCCTACTTCATCTTAGCTCTTTGGTTTATTATAAGAATCCATTATTAAGGCATATTATAGGCTGTATTCTGAGAAAGCGTTCTAGCTAAATAAAGTTTACAAAACAGTATTTATAACTAGACAGAGACTCCAATTTACTTAGAAACCATAATAAAGAGCTACTACCTGTACTTAGAAACTGTAACTAGGAAACTCTATTACCTTAGCCGAAAAATATTCATTGAGTATTATGTACCTAAAACTGTTGTTAAAAAAAAAGATTATTGTTATTTTTTTTTTAACTTCTAAATCATATCCAATTCAACGAAAGCCCCGCTGTCGTAATCAGGCTTTCGTATGGTTGCATTGCAAAAGTTGCTTCACTTGCGACGGTGCCTATTACTACGAAAATACGGCTCTGGCTATGAATAGGTCAAGGGTCATAAGACCGCCGGCGGTCGCGAAACATTTGGTTTTTAATGGTGTCTGGTTTTACGATCCTCAAGAGGATAAGTAATGTATTTTCTTATGATGTGTTTTCTTTCTACTTTATTAATATACATACATACATCCACTCATGACTATTATCCCCTAAGGGTTAGTCAGAGACTAGTACCACTCACTCGTGGAAATTTTCTGACACAAAAATTGGCGCAACTGTCAACGTCAAATTTGACAGAATCGAGCATAGACTATGCGATATTTTGCGATCACGATGCATAAAATGTACCACAGAACTGTCTGTAAGTCTATGAAAACACGGTACAAATCAAGTGTGTTTTTGTAGGTGCGGTCGCATGAGACCGCTTGGGGTTTGAGGGGTTAATGAGGACCGCAGAAATAGTCTACTGCCTTAATCAACGTTTCACCAAAAAGCAACTGCACATGTGCTCAGCGTTACAGGCGATGAGCCCATCGCCGCTCTGTACTATCGGAAGTATGTGCAGTCTTTAGTCCATTCGTCGCCTTAAGGGAAACGAAACCCAAGGGAAAAGAGTGGTTGGTAGTAGTCTTTTAGCGAGCTACATAGCTAAAACAATTTTAGAACAAAAAAGTATCTTTTTTATATAAAAAGGAGGCAAGCAAGCAGGCTGGTCACCTTATGGAGAGTAATAACAGCCGCCCATGGACACCTGTAAAACCAGTGGAATCGCAGGCGCGTTGCCGACCTTTAAGGAAGGAATAGGGTTTATAAAGGAATAGGAATTGTGAGGGGGAGGGGGGGGGGGGGGAGATTGGCCTCCGGAACCCTCATTGCCCGGACGAAACACAACAGCACTAAGTGCCATTATTTCACGCCGGATATTCGTGAGAGGGTGGTATTACGCCGGGCGAGCCGGCCCAATGCGTGCTGCAACGCAGCGTGGCTCTACCACTCAGTCAGTGTCACTCATTTAGCACCACCCAGGGGTCACGTGTAGGGTCTCAAGGGTAAACCTACGGACGCGAGTAACTTTAACCCCTAAAAACATGTACCATGAACATCTGTATAGAGAATTATTTTTTTAATTAAATTAGGCATTGAACTTAACTCAGCATCAGTTTAAATAGCGCTCGCTATTTCCACCCGCCCTGATGATTGCATGTAAGCTCGCCGACCGAAAGCTTAGCGGTCAGCTATGTAAATCGGGTGGTAAACAATGTTGCAGCGATCCCGGGTGACGGTGCCCAAGCCACATCAAAGGTATTATTTTCTAATCTGCCACTGTTTATGGATAGTGGACCTTTGAGCAACGGGGCTCTCCTTCCATCGAGTACTAATTAATACCTTGTCAGTATTGCAAAGCACGCCCGGGAGATTAGATCGTAGCATGTTAAGTTCGAACAGCCGACAATAGGATTTTTTTGGGCCATGCATTTTTTTATGAATACTAGTAAGGTAAACGCAGGTATTACCGAGGTAAAATCAAGGCCTTAAGGTTTATACTTTCGAAATAAAAATTTCCAATCGTAAATCAGTTACAAGTATATATTTCCTGATACTTTGAGATCTAGACTTTAGAAAAAAAATTAAATATTAAAAGCCGGATGAAGCTTTTACCGAGGTATTATACCGAGTTATATACCGAGGTGATTCGTGTGAGGAATCGTGATTCTATTACTGAGGGTAGAAAAATAATAGGCACTTTAGTTCCATACAAATCTTTATTAAAAACAAATTGATGGATATTCTATGTATGAGGGAAAACATCGTTGCACACTCAAGCGACTTAATGTGTAACCATGATTCAAGCTGGTTAGGTTCCCCTGTTAACAGTGTAACGGAGATCAGACGGCAGTCTCTCCGCTATAATTACCTGATCTCCCCAATCCTGGGTCATGGTCCAAAGTTAAGGAGGTAGAATTGGCGGTAAATCAAGCTGCCCACCATTTATTTCCAATCTGTGGGCATAAGAGATAAAAATATTATTTAAGAGAAAAGAGGTAGCTTGAATTTTTGCCTACGTAAAATTAAATCCTCAGTTAGAAAAGTAGGTAGGTATAAGTAAAAATAGGGTTGTGAATTTCATATAGGTTTTGTTTCTAGAGAACCCTAAAATGAAAAATAAATGCTATTATCAGTCGGTATTAGATTTCTATGGTGAAGTTAATACCGAGTAATAACACTCGGTAATAGCTTCTTGTACAAGTTATTACCGAGTATTGGCTTGTTTTCACCATCGGTGATAGTTTCATTTGCGGTATTGTAAATAATCTAATTCCGAGGGATAAAAATTAATTAATTTTACAGAAATCAAAAGTTAAATAGATAGCCATGAAGTTACCTAAACATATACATTATATTTCAATTAGGTACTGCGGTTAAAATACAGCCAAAAATAAGGTTTCATGTCGTATTCAATTTAGTGCTCTCATACTAAGTTAATTTTTATGGCTCAATTTAGGACAAAAAAAATAAGAGTTCTACTTCAATTTTCATACCGCGGAAATAGTTTTTTAAGTTAAATACTTAGTTACCTAAACGAATTACCTAATCATTCGGGTTGCTGTTATATACAATTTTCTTAAAAATTTAATAAAACTATTGATACTGATTTATGCTATTACCGAGTATACTGCGGTCAATACATTCTAGAAGAAAATTGTGAAGCTATCGCCGTGGTATTTTATTTTTATTTACTGTAGCAAAGTAAAATAGTGCAAAATAAAAATAGATAATTACAATCATAGCTGAAACTTTAATCCACCTTGTGACCTACTTCGAATCTGTTTCATTGTTTCTTTACGACAGTAAAATATTGAGTGTCATCACAGTCCGCCACGGATCCATCCAAACGAATATAAATTGATCTTTCATAAAAGTTTAACTTTTTGAGTAAAATATGCCTGTAATTGCTTAAAACTACAATTATATAACATACCTCGGTGTTACCTGCACACTTTTGACTAACGCGGAAATACCTGCGTTTACCTTAATAACTTTGATTTTAATTCTAAATATTTTTATGTATTAAATAATTATAATGTTTTGTTGCTAAAGTTCAAAGATGATAGCGATGTTTTTTTAATAATATGTAATCCCATTCCCCTATGAATTTCAAAAACCACGTAAGACTACTTAAAATTGAGTTCTCACACGGACTTCTACAGAAAATAGGGAAAGTGATCTTTCACGGTTTTGTTTTAATTGCCAACAATCCTGCTCCTTCACCAACAAGTACCTACATTCTTACTACAAAAATAAGTCTTAGTTTGGCAATGTCAAACTTAACACTTGTTTTTCATCATCTTCAAATGCGCGCACTTTTTCCAATACATAAGGCAAAGACCCAACATTAAAACATGAGTTTTACTTTATAACTGTTTTAGTAATGCTTTTGATGTAACAATAAAGACACTCCATTTCTCGCCATTATTTCACATTAATATTCGATAAAACACTTCGAGCAAAGAAAACGCATGCCTGCCAACGTGACTCTTCACTTTCCTACCAAGATTTATCTATAAAGTTATTTTTCTGATAAATTCTAAGTGGTGTGTTGAGCAGTTGAAGAAGGCTTGACGCAGGAGGAGGCTCTCGACAAGGCACAAATTGTTAGCATTTTGTTTCTTTTGAAAATAGTTTTTAAAATTCGCATACTTTCCAATTCTTACAATAATATACGAGTATATCTAGCGTGCCGTTGTCCATGTTTGGAAGGGCTATGACCAGCAGTAGACCGTTATTTAAGTTTTTTTTTATGTTGTAATGGAAAATATCCTTCTATGATAGGGAAGGGCATTTTTCAATTTATATTGACGCTGTAAAAGAAAGAGAGAAAAGAAACGCCCTTGCTGAGTTTCTTGCCGGTTCTTCTCAGTAAAAGGCTCCCGCCCCATAGTTAGGACTTCCGAACCGATGGCATAGCGACATTCTTATGTGCTCAATTATTGAAGCCTAAATTGAATAAATGATTAATTTTGAAATAAGATGATGATTATGGTTCCATCATCAGTTGAGAATGCTGTCATCATTATAATATCCAGAAGAAGTTAGCAAACACTTTGATGAAAAATGAAACTAAGTACTTAGTGACAGATTCGTAATAAATTGCTTCAACGAACCTTTTGATAGAAACTTGGAAAGGCTGAGCGTATAACTGAAGGAATGGGCGCATCATTGTTGAAATTAATTCCGTGTGACGTGCCGCTATCTTTGAGGCCTCTTCCGCCATCTTTCGTGTCTGTATACTCGTATAGACGTTAGTATAAGCATATGCCTATACGTTTTGATATATTTCTCAACATAATGCAAATTGCTTTGAAAGGTTACGCACGTAGGCACGTATTGTGCGTGCTTTTGAAGATTGGAGGTGGAAAATTGACAGTTTTTGTCGTGAACAATGTTAGCAACACATTTTTGCTTAAACTTTCTTAATTTTAATAAAACGGCATACTACGAGTATCTTCAAGGTTAATTGTATAATATGATGATACCTTTGATTATAAAGTGATTGCAATCTTGGTCAAATATTGCTGTAAACTCATTTCATCACCAGCCTATAAACGTCCTCCAGGCCTTCCCTCATGAATAACAGCACATAGGGAGATTAAGACATAACTGACAACGTTAGTCCTTAAGCTAAGTAAGCTGGGAACCCTTTCGGTCGCATAATCTCTTTCGTCATAATGTATTTTGGCATAACAGTTTCAGCATAAAGTTTTTTCGCATAAATTATGATAAACATAACATTCCCACGTACTAGGCCAGCCACCCGTGCCATTGGCTGACCAGCTTTACCACACACCAGCCCCGATCGACCTCTTATTGGGGTCGGACGTTCTTGGCCAGGTGTTGGACGGGACTAAGGTCTCGTTGGGCCCGGGCAAGCCCATAGCCTTCGGCACGATTTTCGACTTCGCGTTGATAGGACCCATTGAGGACTTGTATGCGCAGCCGGCGCAGCAGGTTAACTCAGCTCACGTCGTCAGCTCACAACCAGACTCAGCTGAATCAGCCCAGGACATACGTCAGAGTCTGGAAAGGTTCTGGGAGTCTGAGGAGCCCCTCCCTCAATCTCACACTCATAATGATACCCTGGAGGAACAATGCGAGGAAATCTTCCGCTCTACCACTACACGCGATCCCTCAGGCAGATATACGGTCGCTCTGCCCTTTCTAAAGGACGCCCCTCAACTAGGTAAAACTCACCCTATCGCATTACGCAGATTCCTCAATATTGAGAAGAAGCTAATGGCGAACCCGTCTCTGCGTTCTAAATACGTCGACTTTATGGCCGAATACATCGACTTAGGGCACATGGCTCCCTGTCACCCAAATACATTCGCCCATAAACCTCACTTCTACATCCCTCACCATGGCGTATTTAAGTCAGGGTCGGACAAGCTGCGCATTGTTTTTGATGGTAGCTGCAAAAGCTCCAATGGTGTCAGCATAAATAAATGCCTACACACAGGCCCCGCCCTTCAACAGGACATTGTGGACATCATCATGTCCTTCAGAACGCATCCAGTCGTTTTCAGCACTGACATTCAGAGGATGTTCAGAAATGTGCTGGTTGTTATAAACCCATAATAGTTTCATCGGCATAATTTTAACTTACTATAATTGTCTTTATCATAATTTTAATCAGCATAAATGTAAAGAACATAATTGCTATACTTACGTCTTAATTTAATTTATCATTAAATACGAAACGCATGATGGATGAAGCGCAGCGTAGCGATTGTCTTGAATTTTGAGGTTATTTTTTTATTAGATAACAGAAATACTTGTAGGTCACGTGATAGGTTACAAATTTAAGGCTATGGTCGCTTTCACCCGCCACCCGCGGGCGTTGTCTTGCATTGTCTAGAATTTCGAGGTTATTTTTTTTTATACAACAGTATTACTGTTTGCCCTACTCCTGTAGGTCACGCTCACGTGATAGGTTAGAAATTTAAGACAATCGCGAAGCGCAGCGTATCGATTGTCTTGAATTACGAGGTATTTTCTTTTTATTAGACAATAGAAAAACTAGCTGCCCTACTCTTGTAGGTCACGTGATAGGTAGAACATTAGGCGTTATATTCTTGTGATATATATGTATGACTGCCAATAAATGTTATGATTAGTAATCGTTATTGTAAAACATTAACCATGAACATATGATTCTGATATATCATTATTATGAAAGAAGTTATGGGGAAATAAAGTATGCCTAATGATTTAGTCTGAATAAACGTTATGCAAAACGAAGAGTATGCCGAAATTCGCGCGCACGCACCTTCTGCATTCCGGGCGGCTGCCTTAACCACTTGGCTACCGAGGTCTGGCTTTCACCCGTCGAAATTTGTCAGTGCTTGATACTTATGTTTTTAAGTCAACATTGCTTCATCCAAAAGCGTCAGGATCGTACCGTAACCGTGTCGCGTAACAGTGAAAGAAACTACCACCCCCTCAGTCTGCGGGCACGAGATTGGCGACGGCCGAGCGATGGCGACGCGACGCGATGGTGACGCGACAGCGATGGATAAAACAACATGGACACCTTGGTGACGCGCACGAAACGAGCGAAGGCGGGGCGATGCGATCGAGCGATGCACGGGCGACTCGGGACGGGAGCGAAGACGGCGGCCGGCGGCGGTGCGGAAGCGACGCGAACAAACTATGATTTGGTCGCTCGCGATTACAGTAGTGTTGTGTTGATAAATATTTTTATATTATTTTTAACATTATAGTACTTACCTACCTAACGGAAATTGAAATTGATAAGAATTTAGGTATCTCGTGTATTTTATCAAAACCTGCTATGGGTTTCTATGGGATAGTAAAAATGTTCACCATAAAAACAAAAATATTGTAAATACTCGTAAGTTCTATTTTCTCTAAAATGTAATCAAATTTTGATGGATAAAAAGGGTAGAAAATTCGCCCAAAGTACTTCTTCCTTAATTTATTGGATGAACACCATCTCTAGGTAATAATAATAACTCCGTCCTCATTAGTAGACTTGTCTCCAATAGTTCTCTTCGACGGAGACTTGTGTTATGATGACGTGACATGTTGCTCACAACACTATCTCGAGAGCGACATTACCTACACATTACCAGAAAAAGTCAGAATAGCTTCAGCTGCTTATTATCAAAACCTGGTACAATCCCATATTTTTTTCAATGAACCATAAAAATAATTTGTTATGGAACCGGACTATAGCCCAAGTTAAATTTCTTTTGAAACTTGATTTTATTTAGTTAATAACGGATAAACATACTCATTCATTATATACAGAAAACATATAAAATTAATTTAGAAAAAAGAGACCCGACCGGGAATCAAACCAGCGTGCTAACTACTCGACCACGAAGGTCAGAGATATAAAAAAGATATTAAAAACAATAATAAGTCGACTACTACTATTTTAAAATAACTGTTTTGCATAGTAATAATAAATTGTAAAGTTATTCATAGGTATTATAAAATACAGTTTCAGTGCAACAGATTTTTGCCGCAACTTTTTGAACAGCGTTTTGCCAATAACAATATCGCAAAAAGAGGAACAAAACTTTTACTACCGAACAAATTAAAACAAAAAATATGAAAGGAAAATCCAACAGAGCTGTTATTTCCCATTCGGACTGTTTCCCTGTGCAAACTAATTCAATACTGCTGGGAGTCACTATCAATGGGCTTTAAGTTGCAGGCACTATTCAGTAGAGCGATCGCTATCACTAATAATCGATGAAATCCTCTAGCTATAGCGAACGTTGAACTGTCACAGCTTCAGTTGCTTTAGTTCTGCAGTGATTGATAGCTGACTGTCACATTGTAGGGGCTGTGAGCTTAGGATGCCACTGTCCTCTAGATTAAAACCTTCATATGATAACATTTGGACTGTCACGACTTTACTTGTATAAATTCTGCAGTGACCTTTAAAGCTGACTGTCACAAAGGACGAAAGCACTCTTCATTAAATCCTTCAGCAAAAGCTAACGTTGAACTGTCACAACTTTACTGACATGCATTCTGCAGTGATAACTGACTATCACAATAGGGGTGGATTCGACCAAACTGGAATAAGGCCTTATACATAGTGTTACATAATATGAGATTTTGTCCCTCTTGGGGAAAAGGAAGAAAATCCCAAACACAAGCTTCAGTGGGTTTGTTGCAAAAAAAAACATAAAATGTTTCGCGGCTAGGTAGTATATTGTATAAGAACTAATCCTTTACCGCCCTAAATTCAGTTCAATAACAATAAATTAAAAATATAAATTTTAATTTACTATTATTATTTAGTAACAATTTTTCTTAAATATTAAGTTAGGTGGTCAGCATTTACATTCCTTATTTAATTTATTTGGCCGAAAATACAAAAAAAAAACTATAGGTCGAAATTGCCCCGACGACGCGGCGACGGGTCAATTTCAAACAAATTTTAAATAAATTTCATAATAATTTAGTCACCTTTAATTTACTGTTTTAATCAATCTAAAAATTATATTGAAAATATTACACACCCTAAAACACAAGAAAATCCTATGGGGCGTAAGTGACCCAGTGGGTCTATGATAATTTTAATTTTAAATTAATTTTATTACTTATAGTGTTCCTTCTACTACCTAACCAGCCAGCTAATATTTCAGCGGTAAGAGCTAAGGTCGTGGGTGGTTCGGATAAAGCCATAGCGTCCGGAGTATTATGTTGAAAAGAAAATTAAAATACCTGGTCTATAAAAAATTGGATTCAATTCAAACAAAATACAATGTTTATTCACTAACAATGTCTACAGGTAATTGTTATTTTAATTACTGCGCATCTATTTGTAGATTAGTAAAGGCAGACATGGACCAGATTTTACAACGTAACACTAGATTAAACGCCGACTTTGTATAGACTAATCTCGGAGTAAGTCTTATTCCATTTTGGTCGAATCCACTCTTGGAGGGCTCAAAGCTTTGAGCGCTATCTCTCTGTTGAATTATTTCTTTAGCAAAAGCGAATGTTTGAACTAATCCCATTTTTACTGACTTTGATATTGACGCAAATAATTATAGTCGCAAGTTTTATTACTTGCTAAAAATAGTTACATAGTATTGCTTAGGTTCAACTTGGAACTATGCCTTAGGAAATTTGGACTTAGGAACAAAAGTTCTGGCTACAACATTTAACACTGAAAAATTATCGAGTCTACAATTCTTAGAGTGTGTTGATGTCGTTTTGGTAGTCTTTTTTAATTCTGGTGTTGTTAATATTTAAATTTCAAAACAACAAAAAAATATACACAAATAATAGCCTATCCTACAGCTGGGAAAACATAAAACATTTTAATTAGGTCTTAGTCATAGTTGGTTAACTCAAGAAAAGTTCTTTGTAAGTAGTTGCTAATTGACTGAAAATCTTCTAACAAGCAAATCGATAAATATAAATAGCTTCAATTGAGGGGTATAACTTCTCGGACACCATGCGGTCACGAAAGAAAAAATACAAATTAAAATACCAATGGCTTCTAACGCTCGCACTAATTCGTAGTCCAGACCACTTCAATTATTATTCTGCCGTGGTCGATATTTGAGTGGCACAATCGATGGGCTAAAAATTGCAGGTGAAATATACAGGCGCAATACTCAGGCGAAATATACAGGCGCACTCGCTCCTGCCATTAATGGATTAGTCCTTCAAAGCAAAAGCGAACGTTTGAACTGTCACAACTTCATTTGCTATTTACACGGGAATACTTGCCGTTCTAGCGGGCACTTTTACCATCTGCTGAAAACATTCAAAAGGTATCTTGAAACTTTTGTCGTATAATACTCAGTTCGTTTAACAGAGATACGGATATACTTTTACACTATCTACATCAAAATTTTTTTATAAAAAGGTAAAGTTTGTAAGTAAGGGGTTAATCTTCAAAATATACATCCTATTTTAAAAAATCGTTCAAAACTATTTTGTGTTGACCTTCAGGGTACACCCTGTATTTGGTCTGTCCACATAGGCTGTATACTATAATATAATGTATGTAAGCGAAACCATCACGGTATACAGGTTTGTATGTGTAATGTGTGGTAGTGTCTAGAGCGTTGATTGGTATCTACCAATAAGGCGCGGCGCAAACGATAATAATTTTGTGGCTGTGTTGGATACTAGCTACAAGTAAATAAAATTTTGTTTTTTTTATAATCAATCAACCGGTCAGCCCATGCTCAATTCCTTAAGAGTATGACAGGTGTACGACCCCAGCCCAGACAAATAGTCAAGCACGTTTCTCATCCTTATATCCTTTATTAAAAAAAAACTGATTTCTTTCTGCCTCCTACCTTTCATACTCCGTTCCTTAGTACCATCCTTTAAGACCGCCTCGTGGCGGTATAACCACACAAATGACGGAATCTTAAATACTACGGTATTTAAGATACGACTAATGACGGGCACCAGCGTAAATGGCGAAGAACCCCAGCTACTGCGGTCCCAACCCGCCTGCCAAGCGTGGTGACTATGGCAAATACCCCCTTAATGAAACGCAACAAAAATTCTCGGACCACAGTTCCCGGTAGCTCCACTATTCCTGATCCTGACCATGGTATCGTTATGGTAACGATGGGGCGTATGGTGCTGAGAATCCCCGGGCTACGGTAGGGTACCACCGACGTTTCAACCTGGCGACGTACAACGGACGCACTCGTCGGCTGAACGAGCACATCACTGAATTGGATGTAGAAACATGCCTATTTTATTATCGTATCAACTGGCATATTTTAGAGCTATCTGAACTCCGAAGACATGGAGAGGAGTTGCCTGTCTCTTAATTCTGGTCACTTGCTCTAATTCCGAGAAGGAAACACCCAGGGTGGTGTCAGATTTATGGTTCATGGGTTCATGGGCAACGTTGTGGAAGTTGGTAGTGTGTCGCCGAGGGTGGCGTACCTTGTCTTAAACATAACAGAGAGGTACTCCTTGAAACTTGTACAAGTGTATGCCCCCACATCTGCACACCCGGAAGATGAAGTCGGAGCCATACGAAGACATAGCAAAAGTTATGTCTCTTACCAAAACTCACTACAGCTTTGTTATGGGTGCCAAATGAGTTTACAAGAATACGGCGAATCAAAAATAATAAATAAATAAATAAATAAATCTTTTCTACAATCACACCAATTATCTAGCCCAAGAGAAGCTTCGAAGAAACTCGTTAAATGGTTACTAGACAACGGATAAACATACTTAAAATACTTAAATACATACTTATTATACATAGAAAACACCCAGACCCGAGACAATTTAGAAAACAATAATTTCTAAATTGACCCGACCGGGGATCGAACCCGGGACCTCAGAGATGGCGACACCATAAAAACCGGTGTACAAACCACTCGACCAAGGAGGTCGTCAAAATGGGACCTTACAGCTATGAACAGAGAAATCTCTGGAGGCAAATGCTGGTCAACTCTCTTGAAGGGCTGCGCTGTTTTTGTTGAATTTATTTTTCCAAAAGAAGCACCAACGAAAGTGGATCTGGCAAAGCCCCGATAACTTGACTAGGAATGAGATATACTTCATTATGACCGACAAGCGCCGAGTATTTAGAGATGCCCCTGTGATCAACAGGGTTAATACTGGTAGCGATCACCGGCTCGTAAGAGGCACTCTGAATATAAATGTCAAAATAGAACGAGCGCGCTTAGTGAAGGCGACTCTCAGACCTACAATGCTCCAAGTCGAAGCTGATTTTAAAGGTTTTCAGCACGAGCTACAGAACCGATTCGCACTGTTGGAAACCATGGCGGACATAAATGACGCCACGAATAGTCTAGTGCGGACTATCCGCAAGGTAAGCAAAAAAACTTTCGGCAGAAATGCAGTAGACACAAGTCGAAGCTCACTAGTGAGACCATGGATATGATGAAGAAACGACGAGAAAAAGCAAACGTCACACCATCTGAGCGTCAGGCACTTAACAGAGACAGAGAAGTTAAGATGCTAGTAAGGCGGGACACCCGACGGCGACGATCGAATGCCCGTGCTGTTGAATACGCAATTGCGAAAAGCAGAGGCTCGAAGGTATTCGCCAAGACTCATCACTCCAGTTGTCACCTGACGAAACTCAAGACATCACAAGGCACCACCGTCACTTCAAAGCCAGAGGTACTCACTGATGTCGAAAATTTCTTTGGGGAGTTATACTTTTAACAATCATACTGACGTAATAAATAAGAGACTGAAAAAATGAAATAATAAAAAAACTAATAAATATGAAATTCACAATTCCCTGCGCAGACGTAGACATTTTTTGGGTCCAGTCGCTTCCACTCGACACATAACGATCGCGAATCAAAAAGTGTTACGCTTCCCTGTGATCGCTTCCAGATGCAGCAACTACGGTTCCTGTGATATTATCCAGTGTCAGCCACACGTTTGCGCAGTATGGGCAACACGTTTGCGAAGCGCCTAAAAGCACTGAACACCAAAGAAGCGAATAGAAGAGTGCAGTAATCGTGAAGAATCGCCAGCAATTAACACGAGAGGAGTGAGCTTTTTCTGAGCAGGCGTCTACGTGTTACCTTCCGGGGTCCTTCCGGGGCTTTCCGAGGTCGTTTAGAGCTTCCGCAGGCAGTGCCGCCTCCGCTTTAAGGGCTTGTCAGATATTGAATAAAGGCTTCAGGGTAAAGGGTTTGATCTTTGATACATTGTAAGAGCATTTATTTCTCATTAAACTTTTTTTTTAAAACTAGTTATTTTCAACATTTTTGGTTAATTTGCTAACGGACTGTCAATGGCATTTATAAGACTTTAAACTGCAACTGCATTAAAACTATTTTAACTGGACCTAACACAATTAATGTTGTAAGTAAGTACATCTACTTACTGCTTGACGTTTCGGCCGCGATGCTGCGGCCGTGATCACAAGCGGACAGTTGTACTAAAAACCACTTTAATTAAACACGAAAACTAAGTAAGTACTGACTCTACTTTAACTAACTAGGTTTAATGTAACATCATTACATACCTAAATACTAAACATTTATTTAACTTTTTTAATGTTACCGAAAATGAAATTTTCTATTTAATTCCAATTTTATTATTTCCGACTATTACAAAAGTAATGTACCAACAGTCACAGTCGCTTGAACCGTGTTTTTTATTTAAACAGTTTAACATTTTTAAGTTTTTAATCTTAAAAATAAGCTATATTACTTTTCTTTTTATCGCTAGATAAAATTTTGTTTCATTTTAATTTTATTTAGAGTCGACAGACGTTGTCCTGTCCAAATATTAAAATCTTCCTAAAAGTAAAGAAAAATTCTCAAAGTTTGAGTTTTATTACCTCTTAAAGTTTATAGACTTTTAGAGGCTTTGATCATTACAATTAAAGCGCGGTACCATACAAAATCAAATGCAAATAATGTGCCCGCGTAAATACATTATCCATAGATCAACATCAGAAATGAAACTAGAAATAGATAAACATTTATTATAACTTAAACTTTAAACTTCAGGCACTAAATACAAATTCTTAAAAAAATTATGGGAGTTACATCACTTCGGAACTAGACTTGCTAGATTCAAGCAAGTTAGTTAGAACAAAGTTCTAAATTGGAAATTTTGACAGCAAAACAAGGCATTTTTTTGATTTGTGCCTTGTTTTGTGGTGCCGTTTTTCAAGCAGCAATCGTGTATCTATAGTTTACATTACCAAAGTTTAGTGGTAATGATCGTTGGAAAGATTTTATTCTTTACTAGCGGCCCGCCCGCGACTATGTCCGCTTGGACCCAGTACTCTGTGACAACTTTTCCAAAAAAAATCTTTTTTACAAACCTTTAAAAACACAAAAAAAAGAAATAGCCAAATAGGTTCATCCGTTCTGAAGTGATGCAAGCCCAAACATTTAGGCAATTGATTTTTATTAATATATAGATAAAGATAATTAGCCCGATTGACAATAACAATTAACATAATAAAAATTGTGTAATGTTTCTTTGATTCTCGGCTTTTTAGTGGATCGTAGCTTTATATATTAGTTTATTGTTTGTGCTCACCTTATTCTATGTAAAACATAAATACCATTAAAACTGTTTTAACGGGACCTAACACGATTATTTTTGTAAGTAAGTACTTAAAATATACTTACTGCTTGATGTTTCGGCCGCGATGCTGCGGCCGTGAACTGACAATATTTTGTGCAAAAGATCCCAATAGGTCGACGTGCCGCTACGAGCAAAATAATACAACTCTTAGTATAAACTCGTATATTTGTGGTTTCCTATCCCCTCAACCGGCCACCCATTTACCCAAATTTGTTCGTATTGGTTACACGTGGCCGGCTGAGTGCTGAACGAGGACAATATTATTAATTTACACTATTACCTAATTTAGTTTAAAGCAACAATTTCGTGCGGTGTGTAGCGGTGAAAAAATACTACCACTCTCTCTTTTCCTTGGGGGTCGTAAAAGGCGACTAACGGACTAAAGACTTAGACACATACATCCAAGAGCATAGAGCGGCGATAGGCTCACCACCAGTCACGCTGGGCACATGTGCAGTCGCTGTTTGGTGAAAAGTGAACTATTATAGAGGACTGCTTTTGCTGTCCCCTTAAGTTAAAATTAGAAAATGAACACTTAAAACATCACAAAATAGCATCAGAGTCGTAGTCGACGGTTGACTGACTGACATGATCATCATCACCAGCCTATAAACGTCCCACTGCTGGGCACAGGCCTTCCACGTGGACAATAGCACGTGTGGATATTGGACCATAACCCACCACGCTGGCCAAACGCGGGTTGGTGGGTTTTAACGACTGTCATCTTACGACAACACCTGGTACCAACGGCTTAACGTGCCTTCCAAAGCACGGAGGAGCTTCAGATGTTTTTAATTTAGTCACCCATCCAGCGACCCGGCATTGCAAAAAATGTTTAGCAGGCAAGATCCTTCACTGAAGAAGGATCTTGAGTTCATATCTTCATGTCAGAGGAACTGTCCTCTGACATGAAGCCTGTGAATGCTTGAGTCCCGCAGGGGTGCGTGTTATCCCCTACTCTGTTTCTTCTGCATATCAATGACATGTTGCAAAACAACATCATTCATTGCTATGCGGACGACAGTACTGGGGATATGCTCTATACTGGACGAGCTAATATTTCTCTGGAAAGCGTCATCGCGACCCGGATTAAACTTGTGACTGACATCAAGAACATGTTAAGTCATGTCTCGAATGGGGGCTGACATATTATTATAATCTAGTCAACTTTAACCCCTCCAAAACACAAATTTGCGCATTTACCGCAAAAAAAAAATCCCTTCGTCGTACCTCTGAACTTCGAGGGAGCTTCCCTTAATACCAATCCGACTATTGGAATCCTTGGCGTCAATATTTCGAGTGACGTTCAGTTTCGAGGTCATTTGGAAGGTAAAACTAAATAAGCTTCGAAAAAGCTGGGTGTGCTTAAAGCGGGTCAGTATTTCACGCCGGCCCACCGCTTAAAACTGTATAAAGCACAGGTCTGGCCGCATATGGAATACTGCTCCCATCTTTGGGCTGTAGCGCCCCAACACCAACTCCTTCCATTTGATCGCATTCAACGCAGAGCTGCTCGAATTGTCGACGACGTGGTTATTTCAGGTCGGCTTGATCCACTGGCTCTTCGGAGAGACGTTGCGTCTCTGTTGTACCGCATATATCATGGGGACTCGAGCCGAACAATTCCTCATAACATCACCATGAGGAATTGTCTGGCTTGATCTTTGACAGTGTTGTAGAACCAGCTCTCGGTGGCGGTATTTCCGGACCGTTACGACTTAGGGATCTTCAAGAAACGAGCCTATTCCTTCGTTAAAGGCCGACATCGCGTCTGCGATTCCTCTGGTTTTACGGGTGTCCATGGGCGGTAGTGATTACTTTCCATTAGGTGTTATAAAAGAAAAAAAATCTTTACGTTGCCTGCCTGCAATGCAAACCAGACAGAATGGAAAATTAATTGTACCTCGGACACCGCTAACCGCAGTGGCACTCATACAGTTACGTAACATTGTAACAGTATTTATAGGAAAACATCAATAGAACAAAAAAAGGAAAGTAAAGCATGTGCAGTCTTTAGTCCGTTAGTCGCCTTTTACGACACCCAAGGGAAGAGGGTGTCCCTTATCTCTCTCACCGCTACGCGACTCGGTTAATCAAATGACAGTTCATCAATAAACCAAGGAAAGATAGAGGTTGGTAGAATTATTTTGATGAGCCCATCGCCGCTCTATGCTGTTGGATGTATTCGCAGTCTTTAGTCCATTAGTCGCCATTTACGACACCGAAGAAAAGAGAGGGGTTGCTAGTATTATTTTGATGAGCCTATCGTCGCTCTATGCTGTTGGATGTATGTGCAGTCTTAGCCCGTTAGTCCCCTTTTACGACATCGAAGAAAAGAGAGGGGTTAGTAATATTATTTTCATCCCACCATCTCGGAAAGAGTATTTTTAATCTTCAATATCTGAATGGAAAAGCCGTTTTTATTCTAGAGGATAAAGTAAATTGAATTTAGAACATCGTGTGCACTAAGTTTGTGAATTAAAAAAACATTAAACCTATTTACTCTCGGACCATATTTGGTCCGAGTATTTACTGCTACATCTATGGTGCCGAATATATCATACAACTTTTTTTTAATTTGTTAAAAACTCAGACTCGGAACCTTCTTGGTGTTCTTTTTTCAATCCAAACCAAACAAAAATATTACACTCAATTTAAATAACTGTAGCAACGCCGTATCGAATACATTGAATTTTTACGTTCTTGTTGTATTATATTCTTTTTATTAGTTTGCACTTGTAAAAATATCTAAAATTCGTTTTTGTCAGTTTCTGAGGACTTAATGAGTGTGCACAAATGTTTTCATCAAGATCCTTACAGTGAAAAAAGTGAAAACTAAAACAGTTGTTACAACATACCTGACATCACACCAAGAACTGTATATCCAAAATCAACGTGCATCACTATCCAGATAAGTTGATTAAAAACTGCTAACATCCGAAATATCATAAACAGTTACCTATAATAACACTATTTTAAAGAAGACAAAAACCTTACGTTTATTTCTGCTGACAACAGTTAAAACAGCTGTTGATGACACATTCAATTTGAAATGCGGAATGATTGCAGTCTCCATAGAAACTAACCCCATCTAGTGTACCTACGTGTGACATGCACAAGATTCGTCGGTAAAACAGTTACTATTGCCTTGAAAGACACACATAAATTTGTCGCGCCAAGTATCGTCTCCATGGCGCAACGGTAGTGAGCGCGCATACGTAGCTACAGGTCTGCGGATCGAATCCCAACAACACCTTAATAACTTTTTTTGGACTGTTTATTATTGTAAGGAACATAATTGTAAAATCTTACAATGAGCTACGGAAAAAAAATGCCTGAAACAGTAAAGTGCTATAAATGCGGCTCAATGAGTAACATTAAAGATACAATTCTATGCACTCAGTGTAAATACAGATATGAGTTCGACTGCATTGGACTATCAGAAAAATTATACCGGATTATGTCTAAAGAAAGGAAACAAAATTGGAAATGTCCAACTTGCAATAAAACAAGCACGCCTAGTACTAATGAACAAAACAATATTACCCTACGGAAAAAAGTTCCTAATAAACCTCATTTAAACGTTACTGTATCATCTGATAATAAGGTGGTGACGCCAAAAAATGCTCTTAACTCTCCGCCATCATCGTCTTCGTCTTCACCTTTACCAATATCATCTGTATGCACTTCAGAGAAATATTATGACTCACATATTCTAACGGAACAGGAAATATCGAATGACTACTCCGTAACGACAAGACTTTCAAGAAGTGTGGAGCATGGACCGCTTAACGATATAAATAATGAATATGAACTGAGAGAAGAAATAGAAATATTGAAAACAAAATTATTATCTACAGAAACTGAGTTAGAGAATCAAATACTCGAAAACAATAATTTAAATAAACATATATCGAAACTTAATAAAGAATTGCACTTATTAACAAATGTGTGTGGAAAATTCTCTGCGAAAACGATCATGGAAAACAAAACACATTCCTTACAGCCACATTCTTTCTTTACTCCGCCGAGAGTTCATTCAGCTGAACACAATACTGAGCGATCGAACAATTTTATGCACCTCGTAACAAAGATTTCTGACTTGAAACAGTCGCTTCTAGACGCTCAATTGGAAATAGACAACCTTAAGAAACAAATGATTGACTTAGAACAAAAACAACTGAAAGCAAAGGAAAGTTCAATATGTGGAGACACACTCGATAATTCGACAAAACTGAAAATAAAATCAAGACGAGACGCAGCTAATAAAGAAGATCTCAAACGGATATTTATCCTAGGCACACAGCAATGTGTAGGTCTCGCCTCTGCTCTGTTATCTTCAAGAGATACGTCTCCATATGTGAAATATATGGTAATGGCGGATACAAAATCTTATGCGCAAAGTGCTGAAGTGTTAAAAAATTACCATAAAATGAATCTAAGATCTGGTGATAAACTGATTTTAGGAGTCGGTGAAAACGACATAGATTTAAAAGGACTGATTTTATTGTTGCGAGGCATTTTTGAACGATTTTATTTCTGTGATATTTTCTTAATCAATGTATTCAAAAATGTTAGTGTTGGCAGACATCATATTAATAACACTCTCTACAATTTATGTAATGACTTCAAAAATTGTCACTTTGTATGCTGTAATAATTATAATTTAGCTGACATGTGCTATTACATTAATTACCATATTGACTGTGTAGACTACAAGAATAAATATTTAGATGTAACAGTACTAAAAAAACATGTAATAAGAAACAAATCTAGATCCGTCGAAGTTAACAAGTGCGAGTTCACATCTCCTAAAAAGGGCACAATACCGTACTATTTTAAAAAAATAAATCACAAAGGACAGAATGAACAAATCAACGAATATTCTGACAAAATAAACAAAAAAATTTTTTTTCGTGAATAAAATTAAAGCAAATCAAGTCTTATTTAAAATTATGCACCAAAATATTGCTAGTATCCTGTCTAAATTAGAAATCGTAGAGTTAACTTTAGATGAACTTGATAAACTACAGTGCAAGCCCGACGTTATTTGTCTATCGGAGACTTTTTTGCGTCTAGGTAACGAGAAATACTTAGATGTTTCTAACTTTAATTTAGCAACGTCCTTTTGTAGGGACAAACAGAGAGGAGGTACATGTATACTTGTTAGACAAAACCTGGTTTACAAAGAACTAATAAACATAAAAAAACATTTAGCATCTGAAAAAACATTTGAGGCCTGTGGGATCGAAATCCCATCACACAAATTAATTATAATTTGTCTCTACAGGACTCCTGCGTCAAATCCGAATATTTTCTTGGACATATTAAATAAACTCTTGTTTGACTTGTCAAAAAAACATAACACTAACACTAAAGTAGTTTTGACGGGAGACTTTAATATCAACACGCTGAAACAAGGCAACACCACAACTATTTTACGTGATCTGTGCTATAACTACAACATGCATATACATATTAATGTTCCAACTCGGAAGGAGGCCTGTATCGACCATATAATAAGCAACATTAAGAATGCTACTGCAACTGTTGTACCTCTTTACTTATCGGACCATGAGACAGCTCAATTTATAACTTTTCCAGTGCATCAAAACAACATTCCAAAATCCTTTTTCATCTACAAAAAGGATTATAGCGATGATAACATTATAAAATTCAGGGAGTGCTTAAAAAGTCTTTCCTGGGAAGATATTTATGCAGAGAAAGATTTAAATAAATCATTCAGTAGTTTTCATGAAATGTTGTGTCTTTAAATAAACTATCATTCCCTATAAGTAAAATTAAAATAAATAACACAAATAAAGCTAAAAGAAAATGGATAAGCATGGGTCTTAAAAAAAGTTGTAAAATGAAAAGATATTTACGTTTCAAATACTACAAACATAAAACCGTAATAAATAAAAATAAATATTTCCAATATTCTAGAATTTTGAAAAAGTGTATACACTACTCTAAAAGGAACTCTAACATAAAATTCATTCACCAGAGTAAAAATAAATGTAAAGCTGCTTGGTTTATAGTCAAGAATGAATTGTATGCACAAAAATACGCGGATGATTTGTCAGACATTAAAATAAATAACGACTGTTTGACTGACCCAAGTAAAATAGCAGCTGCTTTTAATAAATATTTTATAGATTTAACCAAAGATATGAGCTCGAAGTCTGACAACTTGCAATACGAACTAAATACTAACACAATGTTTTTATACCCTGTATCGGAAGAGGAAGTAGGGAGGGTCATCTTAACTCTTAACAGTACTCGCTCTGAGGGTTACGACGGCATCAACACTAAAATAATTAAGGCATGTGTATCCGAACTAGTGCCTGTCTTAACGTATCTTATCAACTTGTCATTTTCATCTGGAGTTTTTCCAGAAGTACTTAAATTATCAATCGTCAAACCTTTATATAAAAAAGGTGACAAATCTGATGTTAATAATTATCGACCTATTACTCTAATACCCATATTATCCAAGATATTCGAAAAATGTATGCTGACTAGAATAATTAGCTTTTGTGACAAATTTAATTTAATTACAGACGATCAATTTGGCTTTCGGAAAAACAGGTCAACGACGTTGGCTATATTTACACTTTTAAACACCATATTAACAAGACTAAACAATAACTTCTTGACTACGGCTTTATTCTTCGACCTATCCAAGGCTTTCGACCTCGTCTCACATAGATTATTATTAAATAAACTTGACTGTATAGGAATCAGAGGACCCGCACTTCAATGGATATCATCATACTTGTCTGACCGTCGACAATCTGTAACGGTAAACAGAATAACAAAAAATGAGCTTATTTCACATTCATCTAGCTTTATAAATAATAATACAAGTGGTGTTCCCCAAGGAAGCGTATTGGGCCCAATACTATTCGTGCTCTATATTAATGACATCATCAAAGCAACCAATAACAAGTGTATTCTATTTGCTGATGACATATCTATAATTGTTACAACTGATAAGACCAAAGACTCGATCCGTGAACATGAAATTGCAATAAATAATATCATTGACAAAATTATTAAATGGCTAGAAGAAAATCATTTAAATATTAATTTAGATAAATCAAATTTTATTCAGTTTAATCAATGCAAGAATCATAAATTCAATTTTAAATTAAATATTGATAAGATAAAAGAAGTCTCGCAAACTAAATTTCTAGGAGTCAATATAGATCAAAATTTAAACTGGCAGTGCCATATAGATACCCTATGTAAAAGAATTAATCAATTTATTTACGCGCTCTACAAAGTCAGAAATGTGACCAATAGGGAAACGGCTATTACAACCTACCGTGCGTACGTAGAATCAATACTACGCTATGGCTTAATATTGTGGGGTAACAGCACTGGAAAAAATAAGGTTTTCATCGCACAAAAGAAATGTGTAAGATCTATCTGTGGAATCCCACCAGACCAGTCTTGCAAACCTTTATTTAGAGACCTTGGATTATTAACACTACCATCATTGTATATTTTAGAAATTTGCACTTTTGTAAAAAAGAATATAAAACTATTTAAGAAAGCATGTGATGTAAACTCTAGATTAAAAAGAAATTCTAATAGGCTGGTTCTTAATGATGTTCCCAAATCGGATAAATATAGCAAAAGTTGTCTTGTTATGTGTGTTAGAATTTACAATAAGATTCCAGATGACATTAAACAGTTAAATTTCACTTTATTCAAAAATAAATTGTATAAATGGTTATTAGAAAACAGCTTTTATGATGTGATAGAACTAGTAGAAAAATAAGTTAATTTACACAATAAATATTTGCATGCAATTTTATATCGCTAGGCATGAGGATTATCTTATTGTTAACCATCTCTGTGTACCATGTTTTATGCAAATAAAGATTTATTATTATTATTATTATTATTTAACGTTACTTTAAAATTTTCTTAATAATACCTTAGTATTATTTTGTTATAATTTAAAGATTATTCTGTAATACTTACCTGTCATAATGTAGTAGTTAATACCTAAACTGAAATAAAAGTATCTTGTGAATGTAAATGTTTTTTTTTTTGCATTTAGTCATTTCCTCGCTGAGGTGGGATGAAAAGTTACGTGTTGCACTCGATTGCAAAGATTTTTCACCTCGTGCTCTTTTGATTCCCTCGCTGACGCTCAGGATTCTAATGTTTGAATCACTCGCTGCACTCGTGATTCAATTTTAGAATCCTTCGATTGCTCGGTCATCAAAATTGAGCACGCGGTTAAAAAGCAACTTTGCAATCTTGTATAACAAATAACTATTTCACTCCTCTTGCTCTAAAAGAACGTCATTGTAGCGTTCTAGAGCGAGGCTAAAATAGCTTTTCTTGCCCTACTGGAAAAGTATTTTTTTTTATTTTTGTCTGTCACATGACAATGAGCCTACAAAAACGAAAAAGTATTTAGTCTTAGGCAGAATAATCATGAATAAAGACTCGACTTATTACTGTTTACTTAGATCAACAACTTTATTGAGATAGTTATTATTAAAGTTTATTGTAAAATTAGTAATTATTTGAATCTATGGACAACGCAGACCACGCCCATACAGTCCACGCTTCAGCATGAAACAACTGCACAGTCTGCACATGTGCTTAGGTGGTGAGCCTTTAGCCCGTTAGTCGCTTTTACGACACCCAAGGGAATCTCTATTCCCTTGAGAGGGGTTGGTAGTATTATTTTGATGAGGCCATCGCCGCTTTTTGCTGTTGGATGTATGTGCTGTCTTAAGTCCATTAGTCGCCTTTTACGACACCCAAGGGAAGGGAGGGGTTGGTAGTATTATTTTGATGAGCCCATCGCCACTCTATTCTGTTGGATGTATGTGCAGTATTTAGTCCATTAGTCGCTTTTTACGACACTGAAGAGAAGAGAGGGGTTGATAGTATTATTCTTTGATGAGCCCATCGTTGCTCTATGGCATAGACAGCATAGAGTCTATGCTGTTGGATGTATGTGCACTCTTTAGTCCGTTAGTCCTCTTTTACGACATCAAAGAAAAGTGAGGGGTTGGTTATATTATTTTGATGAGCCTATCGTTGCTCTGTGCTGTTGGACGTATGTGCAGTCTTTAGTCCGTTAGTCGCCTTTTACGACACCCAAGGGAAGAGAGGGCGTGGTAGTATTCTTTCACCGCTACGCGACACGGTTTTTGTCTACTAGAGTTAGATATTAAAACGAAGGTCAACAAAAATTATGTCTATAGTAAGGCTATACATTGAAAAATCCAAAACACACTACACGATCAGGGAAGTGGTTTTAGTAGGTACCTGCGGATACAAACCGATCGGTTTGGCAACGTCCTAAAGCTAGGTAATAAAACTGAGAATTGCTCGCTGCACAGATACAGTTGCCAAGCTTGGAATAAATTCTTTAGAGGCTTAGGAAATATGACGTCGAAGATTGTTAACAATATTTCGTGCCCTATATATGGGTATTTTGTTAGTTATTTCCGGCTCCAAACATACATCAATTATGTATTCTGGATGTGACTTCACTAATGAGTGATAAATATTCATGCTTACATCATGTGGAATACAGTTTGATATTTTACATAGTGCTCGAGTACTAAAATTAGATCTTTAAAATTAGTTTATTTAGGTACTTATATATATTCGATGAGTTGAAAGATAAATATTGTGATTGTGATTTCCGAGTGTGCTTGTTATCAATTAATTACTAACGACAATTTCCAGAATCCTAAATTTTTTTTAAATACTTGTTTCTAGAAATAATCGTCGTTTTAGTGTAAAAACCATTAAAGCTGTTATCAAATCATTTATTAATAATTTGACTTTGACTTGACTTCTGCCTTGGCGATATTACGATTACGAACAAGTCCAAGCGATGGCTTTTAACCAAAACTACATAATGCAATAATAATTATGACTTTAATGTACAAACACTTTTTTGCTATCATTCCCTAATTACCTACAATACAACAAAAATATTATAGTCTATATAATTGGCTAAATATTATCGACAACGACCGGCACCCAACGGTCTAAAGTGCCTTTCACCATTGCGAAAGTTTGTGCAACTCTCGCAATGGCGGATCCAATTATTGCTACCACTTAAAATATCGCAACTCGAACACGCAAACTGCGCAATAGAGCTCCCCTAAAGTTTGGTATTTATCTCTAACTTTATATTCCATCCCAGCGTGGATGAAAATGTAAAAATCGTCTGTCACGAAAATAAAAGACTAGACTAACTTTTTGCCTGATTTTGGTACCAATCCTGGCCGTCTCAACCGATCTTAATCGCCTCTGTGGTCTAGTTAAACCATCAGTCTCTTAAACAGTGGCTCTGTCGATTCCTGGCGGCGGGAAGATGTTTGGTCTGGCTAGCTACCACTATCCTACTAATATTATAAACGCGAAAGTTTGTAAGTATGGATGGATGTTTGTTACTCTTTCACGTAAAAACTACTCAATGGATTTGGATGAAATTCGGCATACAGATAGTTTATAACCTGGATTAACACCTAGGATACTTTTTATCCCGATATTCCTACGGGAACGGGAAGCACGCGGGTGAAACCGCGAGCGGCCGCTAGTCTTACATAAATATGTCGCCCTATATACAGTCAATGTTATATAACCATGTCGCGTAGCAGTGAAAGAATACTACCACCCCCTCTCTTCACTTGGGTGTCGTGAAAGGCGACTAACCGAATAAAGACTGCACATACATCCAACATCATAGAGCGGCGATCGGCTCACCACCTGTCACGCTAAGCACGTGTGCAGTCGGTAGTTAGTGAAAAGTGGACTATGCGGTAGAGGACTGCTTTTGCTGTCCTCATTGTCTAATCTCTGACTAACCCTTCGGGGATAAAAGTCGTGACTATAATATGCATGTACTTATGTACGAGTACGTAAATTAAAGACAAGATAGTTAAGGAATCCGGTTGAAATGCACTTCCACCATCAGTATTATCATCATTAAAACTATTTTAACGAGACTTAACACGATTAATTTTTGTAAGTATGTACATATCTATATTGTTTTCTGAGGTTTAAGCGAGCTTGAAATGAAACACTTTTTACGGATTAACTCGCGTTTAATTTTACTACATTACATAGTATTTAGTTTCCTGGCGTTTCGAACCCTTTACAGGGTCCGTGGTCACAGGGAGACTGCGCGTGAGCATTGACACCTGCAAAGGATTCGTAATGTCAGGAAACTAAAAACTATGCAATGTAGTAAAATTAAACGCAAGTTAATCCGTAAAAAGTGTTTCATTTCAAGTACATATCTACCTACTGCTTGTCGTTTCTGCCGCGATGCTGCGGCCGTGGGTTATCTTAGCATTATCATCACCTAACATCAGGTGATGTGAAGGCCAAGTGCTTAGCCGTAAAAAAACGTTACTTAACCCATGTTATTTAATATGTAAATTAATATAGGTAGGCAATATAATAATGAAAGTATCTATTTTATTTATTTCATTACATGTCACATGATATCTGTTACAAGGTGGTATAAAAATATGGATTACAGTATTTATTTTTGTTTCGTAATCGTATTAAGTAAAAATTAAGAGTTTTTGAATTTTTATTCTTGTGATACGAGACTATATATGCTTCTTCCTAAAGAAAAGAAAGTACACTTTAACTTCCGGTAAGTGAGCTCGAGAGCATCAAAATATTATTATGTGGTATAATTTTATTAGCCGTATGTTTTAGTTGCGTTGGCTTGAAAGCTTTAATAAAAAAACCCGTGCCAGCGAAAAAGGATCACGACTTTGAAACAGTGAGACGGGCAAACGAACAGACAGACGAATAGCAAATTGATACTACTGTAGCGGCTTACAATGTTGCAATAGTTCGGATCAGCAATCTGCCATAGTGGATGAACTAAACATGAAAGATAACGAAACTTTAAAAAAAAAATCGATTCTCAGGCGGGATACGAACCCGCGTCTACTAAACAACTTATTATTTCCTTCTGATGGGCCAAACCCACTAAACTACCTATAAGAATTCCCGAAGAAGTACGAAACAAAACAGAATTAAGTTTAAATGCACAAAATATTAGACAAAACCATCGGTAGACTACTCCTTCCCCTTTTAAGCCTTTTTCACAACGAGCGAGTAATTAAGTCGAGTAGCTTCACTTGTTCGATTATCGCTAAGCACGTTCGCTCAAAAATTGCCTTTTTATGTTACTATTTATTAATTATCGTTTACTAATTCAGGTATTATATTGAGAATTTATTATCTAGGCAAACCTTATATACAGGTAAAAATAAATAAGAGAAGGCCTATCCAAAACTGTCACATTACTGCAACCGATATTGATCATTATAACCAATCGTAAAGGTTCAAAATTAATTGAAGACATTTTGTCAGTTTTGTAAAGGTTGACATGCAGGCGTCTGTACTCCGGTACTTGACTCTAACTCGCTGACTGTGTACCGGGCTTCAGGCGTAAAATGTGTGGTGTAACTTGTAAGTTACAAGCACACCGACACTTGCAAGGCTTCTGTGATGTTCAGCGCATGTACAAGCGTGTTGGGCGGAACGTTTCATTAAATACGTTACGTTACATGCAATGCAATATCGCGGCGCTCACGTTTGCAATATCGTCAACTATTTCTTCATTACCTATTCAATGACAGTCGGGCTAACCTTATGTGGTTATGCCAGTCAGTACTTGATATACCTGTTTCCTAATGTAATATGTATAATATATAGATTTATTATTAGTTTAATATATTTACTACTGCGTTCGAAAGCACAAATCACTGATGTTGGACAAAAAGCTGCTAAAGTGGAACTGGGCCGGACACATCTGTCGTATGTCAGACGAGTTCTGGGCAAAAACTACAACTATGTGGACGCCACGCAATGCCAGGAGACGTCTCGTGGCAGGCCTAAAAGGGGATGGCAGGATGAACTGGACTCCTACTGCAACGACTGGCCATCAAGAGCAATTATTTGGCCTTTGCCATGCAATGGGGTGACTATCGCTGAAAATAATAAATAAATGAATAAGTAATAACATAGTCACCGCTAAATTGATTGTGATAAAATTTGGAAAAAGAGATAAGTGGGGCCTTGGAGACGGTTATAGGCTACTTTTCCAGAGGAATAGTTTTTTCAAACGCGCAACATAACAACTAAACACAAATGTAATTTTCCGCAACAAAACCATCGTATTATGTGAAAAGATTAACTGTTCCATAGACTTACTATACATTTAGGTCGAATAGTATTTACAGTTTAGTAAAAATCATGAAAAATTAAAAATACAATTAATGTTTACCCAAACAAATAGGTTTTTGTTTGTTGTATATTTAATTTGCAAGACAGTATATATTCTGTACAAGTAATACTCTTTTAAATGAATTTTTTTTTGGATGAAAATGAATTGACGCTTTAACCCGGCGAGCATGTGGTGAAAAAAGTTACACCAAGCATGTGGTGGGGTATGCCAAACCCCAACTTATAAGTGCCAACTTATTAAACCAAGATTTTGGAATTTAGTCTAATTTTAAATTATACTTTATACTGAGTGTATAAAATAAAAAAAACAGTGTGTTTTTATATATTTTTTGTATTATTTATCAAAATACGAAAACATAACGTTTACAAACAAAAAAATAAATAACTTCTGAAAAAGGAACCAAAATCAACAAATTCTTGAAAAAAGTTAAAATCAACTTTAAAAACTTATAACATATGAGATCCTCAATAAAATAATCCGTTAAAAACCAATCACAATAGTTTTGGAAAATATTTAGGGGGTGGTAGAGTCAGTACATTCTTGGCAAGTAAAAATTGCATGATCAAGAAAGACATCGGCTTCTTGCATCCTGTACACGCGTGTTTTGTTTTTCGGTCTTTCTTACGTGGGCAATCAGCACATCTAACGTAGCGACCAGATATGTTTTGGGCATATTACCTTGGTGTTTTAACGATATGGGGGGCGATTCAGAACAAGTACGTACATTTCATCGTGAAGCTTCTTTGTACCACTTTTGACCATCTGTAGAAGTATAATGGGGTGCATGATCATGAGCTGACGAACAAGGTTGGGTTCGAAAAACTAATAGCGGAACATCGTCATCTGAGGAATTCTGAAAATCTAAGTTGTCAGCGTCACTGACCACTTGCTCCGTCTCTGTTCCGTTGCTGTGTTCGCTGCAGTGATCTATTTCTTTGTCGGAGCTTGACTCGACGGATGAATCTTCTAATACTTGTTCTAATAACGATGCTAAACGCATTTCACTTCCCTCGGCATTCATTTTTATCATTATTAAGTTTACCTAATTCACGCACAAAAAACTAACATGGAGCATTTGGCGGGGTATGACACACCCCACGGACGTTAACACGCGTGTAACTCCTGCGCCGGTCGCCGCGACGCTGCGGCCGTGCCACTATCCCCCCGCGGAATTCATTGACTCCAGCTACTCGAAGCAAGGAAACGATTGGGACGCAAATTTGCAAAATACACGGCTTCGCGCAAATTGTGGGCATCTCACACCCCACCACATGCTCACCGGGTTAAGGCAAACAGGTAGGTAGTGTAGGTACCAGTGGCGTGCCTAGGGCTTCAGATTGGGGCAAGCCACGAAACCTGAAGTTCCTAATCTTGTTACCTAGGTACAATGTTGGTGCCCATTTGTGACACTAGCCACATTTTTTACTCAAATCGTCATAGGCCGTGGCATTCCAAACATTCTTGTCGTTGGTAAAAAAACAGGCTATTACCAATGACCTTTTAGAAATATCATTGGCTATTACCTTCTATTACATCTTGAATGTGATTTTTGAGAATTTTATTTTGGCCAATTTAAGCATTCTTTATCTCAGAAACAAAAATACATTAACAGTACCTATTTACTTATTGAATAGTGTAGAATAGCTATTGGCATAGTACGTAGCGGCCTCGCTTTTTGTAAGTTTCGCTTAATTTTTATTGAAACTCAAAATTGCAGAGATAGATTTTCATAAATTGCGGGCACTTTTTTGAGCTCCTGGATTGAACTACTGTTCTAAACAAATGAAATAAAAAATGAAACAAAACCAAAAAAACTTCAAAAATCGTGTTAAGTTAACTGAATTTCTCTTATCTACGATAATATTATTGAGTAAAATTTATACCAAAATAATTGTTACTTCATGAGGAATAAAAATGTTATAATGAATTTATTATCCTATTTCGATGAAAACTATAAATACAACTAAGTACAAAATTACAACAAAATGCGATGCGCCGGCCGTCTGAACTCAGCTTATTCTCGCAGAGTGGAGATTCGTAATATTAAGCATGCATTTATTATCCTATTTCGATAAAAACGATAAATACAACTGGAAAATTACTACAAAATGCAAAAATTGGGCATTTTGCGCGGGAATCACAGTCCGATATGTAGGCCTCTACACTTAATTTATAAATTATTAGGTATTTAATTATTTGAATGGAAGCAACCAACAATCCCAAGAGTTTTTTTACATAGACCTATTATAATTAATGCCCTAGATGACTTTTAATAGTTTGCGAAATACATAAATCATGTGTGATGTTCAAAGAATTTATTTACCTCTGCCTTTCGTATGCCAATCATCAACACGTTTAAGTACACATTTGTTTGCAACACATCACATGCCCAACACATCTAAGTTCGTCACAGAGACCAATAAAGCGACGAACTGAACTCGGAACACATTTTTTTTATCACAAATTACGAAAACACTTGTTACAAACTATCCCTCAAATAAAGTGAAGTGTGACAATAACAAAGAATAAAAAATGGCTGGCTGCTGCCTGACGCTGCTGCACAGCACAATCGCGTATTAACGCTCGCCTCTGATTGGTTCGTCCGAGCCCGAGCTGTCGTCGGTCGCCTCTGATTGGTTCGCCCGCGTTTAAGTTGCACGTGATTCGGTAGAAATAAAGCCTGATTTGGAGAAGGCCTTACTTGCGAACTTCATAACGCAAGCTGGCTTTGACGAAGAGTATGAATTTCTCATAGAATCTATACATACTTACGCAGTATTATGTTTATAGAGTAGCAATTTTGTTAAAGTTAGAAGAGAGCGGATATACTTTAAATCCGAAGCCCGGTTGCAAGCCAACTTGTGCGAGAGAGATGTAAAGCGTTGCACGATTTATAAGCAGCTTTATATGCGATTTGTTTTATGAGAAACTTATAAAATTGATAATTTGAATGCTGATGAAAGAAAATTAACAATGGTAAAAAATATTAAGTGATTTTAATAATTGCGTTTTACCAGTAGTGATATTGAGTTTTTGTTAGGGCAAGCCGGGCTTTTCGGCTTGTATGAAGGTACCGCCACTGGTAGGTACCTAAATAAATGGTAACAGTTCCCAATTCTACTATTATAAACTCGAACAAAATAGTTTATTCTCATCGTGACCTGGTCTAACAATTCCTCATAGGCATATTAAATCAGGTCACCTAGATATAAAGTGGACATTTTAAAATAGCTGTATCGAAGTCTAGAAAATATAATATTCAAATTCAGCATTGCAGTCTTATTTTAGTGACACTGTGGCAGTATTAGTGGCAACCAATGATACATACCTACATATTATAATCACGACTATTATCCCCGAAGGGTTAGTCACAGACTAGGCAATTAGAGCAGCAAAAGTTTACAAAAGTAAAAAAAAAAATATTAGTAAAATTTTAAAAATTTTACTAATTGACTAAGTAAGTAAAGTAAAGTAAAAAAAACGTTTATTGCTTCTTATTGCATTTTACAAACGATGAACAAATAGAAAAACAAAACAAACAAAGCAATTGGAAGTAGCTCAGCATGTGCTGACCTGGGGGAGTATCCCAGGCAGCGCTGATTTTCAGCCACTCCCACTTCTCTAGAGATCTTTTTTGAGAGTAAGGTAACGTACTAAAAACATAAGCATCAAGCATTTCGACGGTTGAAAGCCAGACCTCGGTAGCCAAGTGGTTAAGGCAGCCGCCCGGAATGCGGAAGGTGCGTGGTTCGATTCCCGCCTGAAGTTGTCGTTTTTTTCAGTGTTTAAAATTTCACTTATGTATATTTAAGCGTTAATAAAATGCTTATATATCAAACATTAATCTATAAACGCATCTTCATCTTAACCGAATGTTCAAATATTTGTAATAATATTTCTTTCGGATCTCAGAGGTGAAAACTTCTAAGATTTGATGAAGCAATGTTGACTAAAAACATAAGCTTCAAGCACTGACAAATTTCGACGGTTGAAAGCCAGACCTCGGTAGCCAAGTGGTTAAGGCAGCCGCCCGGAATGCGGAAGGTGCGTGGTTCGATTCCCGCATGAGGTTGTCGTTATTTTTCAGTGTTTAAAATTTCACTTATGTATATTTAAGCCTGATAAAACGCTAAAATATCAAACATTAATCTATAAACGCAGCTTCATCTTAACCGAATGTTCAAATATTTGTAAAAATATTTCTTTCGGATCTCAGAGGTGAAAACTTCTAAGATTTGATGAAGCAATGTTGACTAAAAACATAAGCTTCAAGCACTGACAAATTTCGACGGTTGAAAGCCAGACCTCGGTAGCCAAGTGGTTAAGGCAGCCGCCCGGAATGCGGAAGGTGCGTGGTTCGATTCCCGCATGAGGTTGTCGTTATTTTTCAGTGTTTAAAATTTCACTTATGTATATTTAAGCGTTAATAAAACGCTAAAATATCAAACATTAATCTATAAACGCAGCTTCATCTTAACCGAATGTTCAAATATTTGTAAAAATATTTCTTTCGGATCTCAGAGGTGAAAACTTCTAAGATTTGACGAAGCAATGTTGACTAAAAACATAAGCATCAAGCACTGACAAATTTCGACGGTTGAAAGCCAGACCTCGGTAGCCAAGTGGTTAAGGCAGCCGCCCGGAATGCGGAAGGTGCGTGGTTCGATTCCCGCCTGAGGTTGTCGTTATTTTTCAGTGTTTAAAATTTTACTTATGTATATTTAAGCGTTAAAAACGCTAAAATATCAAACATTAAAAAATATTATATTGTTTTCTAAGGTTTAAGCGCACTACACACTGAAATGAAACACTTTTTATGGATCAGAACTCGCGTTTCATTTAAAATGTAATATCATTGGTGGCAACGGATTAGCGCATCAAGTAGTGCCCGAGGTAATTGCATGTAATCACAGAACCTCAGAATAATAACTAAAGTTAACTAAACTAAAGTACAGAAAAGAATAAACCTCTTTCTTCTGTTCTGTGCATGTGACAGACAGATATGCGACCATGGAGAGCATGAAACTCAAAAAATAAAAAGGTTACAAAAGTTTAAAAAAATATTATTGGTGTTAGTTTTACAGTCACAGAATTATTATTGTATGACTGATCTTATGAGGACTCCGCTTTTTCTCCGGATATACGTAGGCTCCTTACGCCTACGTATATCCGGAGAAAAAACTAACTATTTTTTTTTACTTTTGTAACCTTATTTTCCATGGTCGCGTGGTGATTAGATCGCCAACTCGTTACCGATGGTATGTTTTTCTAAATTATCCGGAGTCTGGAGTTCCATGTATCATATTATTTACGAATGAATATTGTATTTAAAAACGGATTACTTTATTTTATGTGATGTTTGTTAGAAAATACTTACAAAAATATATTATTATGTTATGGTTCAACTTCCAAAATCAAACAGTTTCACAGGACTATTGATTATGATTGCAATCTCGTAGTGCAGTATTAGAGATAAATAACGAATCACGCCGGCACATAAACCAGAAACAGCAACAACATGAATAGTCTATTTTAATGTGGACCATTTCTACTTTGGGAGTGGTTGAAGATCCAGTTTCTGACCCACTTACATCGCATATATAGGACTGAATCGAACTAAGCAGTAAAATGGCAGGCAGGTTGAAAAACGGCGCTTTATTCATAGATAAACAATAAATGTGTTTCATCCACAGACGCAATATTACGTCCTTGGTCTCATCTCACCTAAATTCAATTTGGCTAGGTGACAAACTCGATATTTCCGACTGAAGGCAGGAAAAGTAAATAGGCAAAACTAAATGGTTTGTAGGTTGCAGAGTCTTCATCTGCCTGTGTAAGTAAGTATCCCACAGCTGGAACTTTCTTTTAATTTTTATATTTATTTATCTTTCTTTCTTATTACTTCCCTTTCATTCTCTTTCGTTTGCTCACATAAAAGATGAGGGTATATTGGGCTATAAACCTAGGTTTACCGGTTTTATGTGGTTGTTGGCCCAAATGTGGGTTGGTGAGTTTTAAGGGCCGCCATCTAACGACAAAAACCGGAACCAATATGACTTATCGTACGAGCATATTTTGATTTGATTATCCATCCGGAGACCCGCCAGTGTTCTTCGTCCTTAACTTGCAAGATCACGGTAACCGCTTAACTGATCAATGAAGTTAGTAACACTCGCATTCGTAAAAATATGAGTAGGTATAATAATAACCATAGCGAAATACTAATATCTTAGATAAATGATTGGTCTCGCTGCGCTCAACTAGAACCGCCCTATCTAAAAACTACAGCTCCGTAAATGCAGCAACTCATCTATGTCAATTTGCAAAGATGCTGATCCTTTTAATTTTTTGTAGTATTATTTTTACACAGTTTTATTACGCAAACTTGCAAATTACTTTGAATTATGTCCAAACTTTTATAAAAAATTCGGTACGTACACTTTACAAACAGCTATCAGTGTGACTGGCTCTCGGGTCGCCGATCGATTTCGGCGTAGTTTTTGTTGCCGTATTTTACAAGTACGACGGAGGTATCTAGTCGAGCGCAGTGAGACCAATCATTCATCTACGACTAATATTATGTTTACATTTAAAAAAATCGCCAATCAAAAAAGTAAAAATCGGTTTTTAAAGAATAAGTTAATCTGCTAAAAATAGAATTACTTATGTTTTATTAATAGGAAAAAAAACAAAGGCGATTTTTAATAATATTTAAAGATAAGCCGAGCCTTTAAAGACGACCATAATTTTATTAGATTATTAGGTTTTTTTAATTTTTGCTAATTGACAATGTTTGTTTGTATATACCTTTATCATCTAGGTGACAAGCCTGTCTACTGAGGCATCGTTTCTATAGGGGAATATAACAATATTGATGGCGTAGTTGTTGACATTGAGTCTCCTTTGACTTACAAAGTAAGCGTAGCGTATTAGGCAGGGTTGGTAAGTTTGCTCGCTCAAACAGATACAGTAAAATTGGTAGTGCACTAGACCCGCTATGTCAGAGAATACGAGTTCAAATACTGTTACTTAACTTTGGGTATTTTAGTTTTGTAAAATATTTACATTTTCGTGTCAACCGTGTCGCCGTAGCGGTGAAAGAATACTACCCCCCCCCCCCCCCCTCTCTTCTCTAGGGTGTCGTAATAGGCGACTTAACGGACTAAAGTCAGCATGCATTCAACAGCATAGAGCGGTGATGGGCTCACCACCTTGTCACGCTGAGCACGTGTGAAGTCGCTATTTGGTGAAAAGTGGACGGGTAGAGGACTGCTTTTGTTGTCTTCATTGCCTGGTCTCTGACTAACTCCTCGGTGATGATAGTCGTGATTTAATGAATGTAAACCTACAGAAAACAAGAAAGAGGTCTTCTGTTAAACCCAACGAAAAAGATAATTAATTAGGTAATTGTTTTGTGGGTAAACCCATATTTATTGACATTATTTCGTAATCTTGATCCATTTCTTGAGGTGTAATACGAAGTCACGCAAGCCCAATTAACACTGTATACATACCTTGCCGCTACATAATTTATGCAATTTTCTAAAAATGCATTGATAAATTGACGGGGTATTCCTCGAAGCGCACCCAATATGAAGCGCACCCAGACCAAGCGCACCTAAACTATTCCTCCAAGCGCACCCGTTGGGTGCGCTTTAGGATAGGTAATTAAAATATTAATTTTTTATTCCTTGTAGCGCACCCACGGACAAAAATAGAGAGAAGCTTAAAAGATTAGTAATATTGATGTCGATAGAGACTAGGGCTAGGTGTTAATGCAACTTACTACGTCAATAATAAATTAAATCATGACAGTCATTTTGATCTAAAAGTACCAGGGAGACATAAATGAAAAGAGGTAGATAGGCGCGTTAGCGATCCCACTTACCTTTAACTAACAGGAAAAAAAGAAATGAACGCTTAAAATATTCGTAATATTGATGTCGATAGATACTAGGACTAGGTGCTTAAGCAACTTACTACGTCAATAATAAATTGAATCATCATGACAGTCATTTTGATCTAAAAGTACCAAGGAGACATAAATGAAAAGAGGTAGATAGGCGCGTTAGCGATCTCACTTACCTTTAACTATCAGAAAAAAAGAAATGAACGAGTAGTAGTAGTTAGTTGCCATCAATCAATAAAAATAAACGTACGTTATTCGTTATCGATATTTTCTGATAGTTGCTACATCTCTTTCAACATTTTTTCCGTGGGTGCGCTTCGAGGAATGAAAAATTAATATTTTAATTATCTATTCTGAAGCGCACCCATCGGGAGCGCTTGGAGGAATAGTTTAGGTGCGCTTGGTCTGGGTGCGCTTCATATTGGGTGCGCTTCGAGGAATACCCCAAATTGAGGGGCGCTTTATTCAATAAAAAAAATATAATCTTGAACGTTAAGAGCGCGTTCACGTATAAAACGCTGCCCCAGCAAGCAGGCCCCTCCATATTACAGGGACTGCAACGCGGCTAAGTAGCGAAGCTTCCGCTAGGGCAGTCACATTCATTTCCGCCACCACTAATTACTATTCCTCAGCTCTGCACCCGTGATACTGTCGCAATACTTGAATGTGTAGGGATGCCCAGATGTGTTACAGCAGCGCTTCTACGTTGCACTGAAGTCTAGACTATAACGACTTTCACGTTAAAGCGGTATTTAGCCACTTTTCCATGCACTTACGTTGCAACTTTGCGTTCCGTCATGCAGCCATTTTATCACATCATAGCGCTTGTTAGAAGCTATGAGCTGTAGTATAATGTTAATAATAATAATAAAATTTCCTACATTCACACTAGCCCAAGAGAAGCTTCGTTATGAAACTCGTTAAATGGTTACTAGACAACGGATAAACATACTTAATATACTTATATACATACTTATTATACATAGAAAACACACAGACCCGAGACAATTTAAAAACAAAAATTTCTAAATTGACTCGACCGGGAATCGAACAAGGGACCTCAGAGATGGCGACACCATGAAAACCGGTGTACAAACCACTCAACCAAGGAGATCGTCAAATGTTATAAATATAGTTTATAACATTTTCACGCAAATTTTGTTGCGAACAAATTACAAATTGCAAAAAGGCGCCCATTCAATGTCACTCAAATAACTCAAGCATATTGTTCTGAGGGTTTAGGTATATCAATGAAACATGCAGCTTCCAATAACGTCATTTGACGTTTTACGTACAGTACGTTACGAAATAAATTATTTTTGATGAAACATTTGACATATTGGCTTTACGATATGTGTGCAAAATAGTCAAATTACAGAAACTGACCAGTTGCCGGAAGTGTAGATAGAGTAGATAACTGACTCTTTTTACAATTATTACAGCAATATACATTTTCGGCCAGACTGCGACTTCTACTTTCAGTATTGCCGAATAAAATTTTATCGATATATTCCCCTAATTGGTTAGAGTAACACCGAAGCTCAAATGAAATTAAGCCTGTTTCTATGTTAAAATAAAAACATTGTATAGTAAACATTGTAAACTGTTTACTTATCTAATGGGTGCGTGTGCTCGTTGACTATGTAAAAACCGCTTGTCCTATTTACTCGAGTAGAACTGTTGTGGGCGTTTTTTAAAAGTTATATAGAGTAAATAGATATATAGAGATAAGATAAGCCTATTTAAAGATAGATATTCTCTGTTGCTCTCACTTTAGCTCTTTTATAGAAATATATTAAATAATTTGAAAAAAAAAATTGGAAAGAAAACAAGGATCTTCTTGTGTCTTAAGTAGACTGAAGTCATTCAGACCAATATCGTTTTGAATCAAACAGTTCTTGATATTAAAATCAAAATTCATTTGTCGATGCAGTCAATATTTAATGAAATAATCCTTCAAAGTTATCTTACACATATTAATTTAAGCTAGATTTTAAAATATTTACAATTTAAAAAGAAAAAAAAACTAAATTACAATAAAAACTATAAAAACTATAAATTGCCCCAGATCATCGCCCCATCAGGCAGAGTACCCAGTACACTAGCCGCATTGCCGCGCTGGATGGCGAGGCTTAGGCGTTGACCCAGATAGCTGCTGGCTCTGGGGTCTCGGGTGGCTTCCACCAGCTTTTTCGAAATATCTTAATCTCATGTCAATTACGATAACATGAGTTAGCTATACAATTCGTACTCGTACCTCCGGAGTATTTTCAGCCCTCTATTCTCAAAATAACTACGGTCGGAAGACCTACTGTTTAATATGCCTAAAGATCGTTTCACATATAATTGTTATTTAATAAAGTTATAAATTTATATTTATAACTTTATGTTATTTAATAGAGGTATAAAATACCACGGAACTAAAATTTCAACCGTTGCAACCTTCGACCATAATGGTCAAAGGTTGCAACAGACGACGACTCGGTACGAATTAGCCAACTGCCTGTAAAACAAAACACGATTTGAAAAGATTCTTGCTTCAATTACTTACCATTTTAAAACTTGTAAGTACCATTTTAAAATTGAAATACATATTTCATTATAATTTTTTCTGACTTAACATACTTAATCACCCTGAGATTCTGTAGTCGGCTACGACGATATTCGAATAGCATTGAATAAATTGCATTGCAGTATTTGCAGTGTCACTTACTTGGCCTATCGAGACATTTGCGAAGGGTGACTAGAGCGGAAAACGCGGGGCTGGGACCTCCGCTCGGGTTAACAGTCTAACAGTGCCGTAGCGATTTTCACGCAACAGTCTTGAAGCGCTTTTTACTCGTAGTTTATTTCTTATCATTATGAACGCCTCGGTAGCCGTGTGGTCAAGCGCTCGACTCGATAAGGAGGTCCCGAGTTCAATTCCCAGGTCGGACATAGTGTGGTTTCAGAAAATTCGATGCATAGCCCGGGTGTGTGATTACCATTTAACCGTTTCTGTGGTCTAGTGGCTAAGCCATCGGTCTTAAACCCAGAAGTCCCGGGTTCGATACCCAGCGGGGGGTGCATCTTTGTGTCTTGGTTTGGTTGGTGGTAGGGCTGTTAAGTCCGCCTGGCTAGCTACCACCATCTTATCTAAGTCTGTCGCCATAACAACGATGTTTATACCATTGTTGTGTTCCGACAGTTTGAGATAAGATAGCTAGTTCCTCAGTGGTTAGGGAATCCGGGTGAAGCGAGCTTCCACCTTCGGCCTTATCGTCACTATACCATCAGGTGAGATGAAGGCCAAGCGCTTACCCGTTGCAGTTAAGATAAAAACCAACCCGCACTTGGCATGCGTGCAGATTAAACCAATACCAATAAATTGAAGCGATGATGGCTAGATTTATTATTTAAAAAATATTATTTAAAAAACCAACCCGCATTTGGCAAGCGTGCAGATTAAACCAATACCAATAAATTGAAGCGATGGCTAGATTTCAATGATGGAGTCATGGATGGAGTGGATGGTTGGAGCCAGTATACAGGTTGTACTTTTACTGTAGGTACTTTTATATTTTAAGTTCTACCTCCTTTATCTATATCGAAGCTATTTGTTTTGTTATTCACTTTCACACTAGTCCTCGCATTAATTATTCCTCTCGCACTTTCATTCCGCATAACTACCATTCATACTTACTTACTCTCTCTTCTTTACTCTGTCAAGAAAGTACCGGGAAAAGATCAATAATACACAAAATGTTAGTTATTCATCCAAATTTATTTTAGCCTTCAAAGTATGCTCCTTCAGAAACGATACACTTACGCCAACGAATAATCCAATCATCAAAACATTTTTTAACGCTTTTTCCGGAATTGAGTTCAGTTCTTGCTGCGAATTATCCTTTAGTATGTCTTCTACCGAATGAAAACGGGTGCCACGAAGTGGTAATTTAAGTTTAGGAAAAAGAAAGAAGTCGGTTGGAGCCATATCTGGTAAAAAAGGTAGTTGCTGGATGGTATTTGTTGAGTTTTTGGTCAAAAATTCGTTCACAATAATGTCCTTGTGCGAAGGCGCATTACCGTGGTGCAAACTCCAAGAATTTTCTTTTCACTAATTTGGCCTTTTTCGTCGTATTTGCTCTCTTAAACGCTGCATAACGCTCAAATAATATTCTTTATTTACCGTTTGACCTTCCGGCAAGAATTCCGAGTGCACAACACCGCGATAGTCAAAAAAAACATGACTGACTTTTGATCGACTTTGGCGTGATTTTTTCGATGTCGGTTCAGTCGGAAGGCGCCACTCCGAAGCTTGTTGACTAGTTTGCATGTCCAACTCGTAAACCCACGTCTCGTCACCAGTAACAATGCGTTGCATGAATGTTGGGTCGGAATTGACTCGTTCTAGCATGTGCTCAGCGACTCTTAAGCGATTGAGTTTTTGGAGAAAATTCAGGTCTTTTGGGACTAGCCGAGCGGCAACATATTTCATACCCAAGTGAATATTTAAAATCATACAGATCTACTCTTGAGATACAGAAAGTTCAGCGGCTATCTCTCTCAAACTTGATTGAGGATGTTCAGTCACCATTTCCTTCACTATTGCGATGTTTACTTCAGTTGAAGACGTTGATCGCCTGCCAGAGCGAAGGAAATCTTCCATCACATCTCGACCGCTTTTGAACGCTTTGTACCAATCATAAGCACGTGTTTTTGATAAAATCGATTCACCGTAAGCCTTCTGTAACATTTTCAGTGACTGTGAACACGATATTTCATTGGCGACGCAAAATTTAAGACAAACTCTTTGTTAGATGTTTTTATCCATTATGAAATTCGCAGTACACACAAGATATAAACTAACTAAAAACAGCACTGTATTTATAATAGTCTAAGATCCGAATATAGAACGACCTTCACCGGGAAGGTTAATGAATGAAAAGTATTTTATATATTAAATAATACTTCGCAAGTGGGTTGGCTGAAAAATTTTAGTCCAGTAAGTACCTTTAATGATTAATTTATATTAAAAAAATATTTTTTTTTTACATTGCACTGGTTTGGTGTCTGTGTGTTTGTAATGAGCTTATCTTTATTTATGTATACATTTTATTTATTCAACCAGACGGTTGCAAATTATTAATATTGACTTGCCTGTTTACACCTGCCTACCCAATGTTATGACATGAAAAAAATAGTCAACCTAACGTTTGCATATTTTATAGGCTTCATACTTTCGATTGGTACCTATGTAATTTATCTATTAACGAAACAAGTGCGATGTTTAAAAAAAATATTTTTAAATATTTAATTAATCATATACAGTACTAATTTTTTTCAGCCAACCCACTCGCAATATATTTTTTAACACATTAAATTTGATATAAAATACTTTTCATCCATTAACCGGCTCGGAAGGTCGTTGTATACTCGGATCCTCTACTATAACAGATGCATCTCAAACTCCGCGCCAAAATGGATAATCTAACGCGCCAATCTAACAACAAAAAAAAAAACAAAAAAAACAAAAAAAATAATTTGGATTCATAAACAAACCATCCGTTCCCGAAACTTTTTGACAGAATGTACATCATCTTTTATTCTATACAAGCGGCCCGCCCGCGACTTCTTCTACGTGAACACCCTGTATCCCGCGACGAATTTCCAAAAAAAATATTTCACATAAACTTAGTCCTGACAATTACGAACACATATAAAAATAATTAGCCAAATAGGTGCAGCCGTTCTAAAGTGATGCGCGTACAAACATTTCGGCAATTATTTATTTTTATTAATATAGATTCAGTGGGTGGTCTGCTTAATTTTAATCCTTACGCCTACATAGCTTTACTTTATTATCTTAAGACTACTGCGGAAAATAAACTTGATTTTTCTTCAGCTTATAAACGTTTGTATTTCTTACTTTCTTTCTTGTTATCTACTTATCCTATGATTACATATTAGTTCATTCCCATTACATATTCCTTATAATTATACTATTTCTTATTTGAAGCATAAATAAATGTAAACATTATTTTTGCTCGTAGAATGAACATAATAAAATTATATTAAACATATTATTTAACCGTGTCACGTAGCGGTGAAAGAATACTATCCCCCCTCTCTTTCCTTGGGTGTCGTACGAGTAAAAGGCGACTAACGAACTAAAGACTGCACAAACATCCAACAGCATAGAGCGGCGATGGACTCACCACCTGTCACGCTGAGCACATGTTCAGTCGCTATTAGGTGAAAAGTGGACTATGGCAGAGGACTGATTTAGCGGTCCCCATTTGCCAAACACAAATTATAAAACAAAACTGCAGGACACGACGCTTCATACCAGCCAAGAAGTCCTTGTAACATTTTTTTTTCTCTTAAATAATGGCTTCGTGCGATCAGCACATTTCGCCAGTGTCAATTTTTAAATAGTATTTATTATATTCTTTTCATTAAGTGGATGATAATGAGTGGTAATGAACGTTTAATGGTAAATGATTTTCCCCCAAACCCCTCGAGACTCAATAAAGCTGTGGAATTTTATTGAGGTCTCACACGGACTTCTTGAGAGAATTTAAAAAGTGATGTTGCACTGTTTTGTTTTATTTGCTAACACTCATGCACATTCACGAACACTTAACAGTAAATAATCCACCATTATTTCATATTAATATTCGACAAAACACAAATTATAGAAAATAATTGAAAAACGCAGACATGACGCTTCACTTTGCCGCCAAGAAGTCCATTGTAACCTTAGAATAATAACGCTATAGAAAGATAGTCTTCATACAAGCGCTCTGTCAAAAATGAAGCACTAAACCGATTCACACACGCGTGACGTGCGCGCATGGCCGTGATCTGCTGTCTCTTTCCAATTCTATGAATATGAAAGAGACAGCACTGCGGCAGCCGCTGCTACCGATGCTTTAACTTAGAGAATCACACTGCAGTACGTTTATATTTTGACCTAATTAACTACAAGATACTATGAAATACTGAAAGCTTACCTGTGAAAAGTGATGTTATTACACTTCTTTTGTTTTTCAGATGTGTTGTGACACAATTTAACTGCACAAACCGTCATTTTTTTTTTGTTTTCGCGACACACGTTCGGCGCGCTGTGACATTGAACACTACGGAGCGGTCCGGCGTTTGATTCTAAGATTGTAACCTTAGAATAATAACGCTATAGAAACCAAGTTCGCGCGCCTATTTTGAAGCACATTGATTGGAGCCAGAAATGGCACCAAACGCCGGACCGCTCCGTAGTGTTTAATGTCACAGCGCGCCGAACGTGTCTCGCGAAAACAAAAAAAAAATTACGGTTTGTGCAGTTAAATTGTGACACAACACATCTGAAAAACAATAGAAGTGTAATAACATCACTTTTCACAGGTAAGCTTTCAGTATTTCATAGTATCTTGTAGTTAATTAGGTCAAAATATAAACGTACTGCAGTGTGATTCTCTAAGTTAAAGCCTCGGTAGCAGCGGCTGCCGCAGTGCTGTCTCTTTCATATTCATAGAATTGGAAAGAGACAGCAGATCATCGCCATGCGCGCACGTCACGCGTGTGTGAATCGGTTTAGTGCTTCATTTTTGACAGAGCGCTTGTATGAAGACTATCTTTCTATAGCGTTATTATTCTAAGATTGTAACATATAAATTAAGTAATTTTTTTTAAAATTTATTACATGGAAAAATAAAATAAAATTTGACATAGCATTTTGGAAACCAACGAGTTTTATATCAAATGCTTTGAAGAGGCTACAAAATTGGCTACTTGTCAGTTTTCGAAAAAGTATTTTAAAAATCTATAAACGCTTTTTTTATACCCCGTACAATATTTTCTTTCTCGAAAAAGCTTTATTTAACAGATAAAAAAATATATTTTTCTTTATTAATTTCTTTCGTGCGAAAACGGTTGGTCATGTGATTTTTTCCTCTGTGACGTCATACTTCAATAAATATAGAAACTTAACTCAATGATATTATATAAAACAAGAAGTTTATATGATATCATTGACTTAACTTGAAACCATAGAATAATAACAACTTCAGTTATTATTCTGAGCTAGAAACCTAAACATATAGTTTTTGATAATTTTTTGAAATGTGACGTCACATGAAGCTCAATCATGGCCGCCCGTGTTTCGGGTCTTTATTTCCACAGATAAAAAATCGCAAATTTATTTTATAAAAATAAAATATGTTCGAATTATCTTAAAAAAAACTATTGTATAATAATTATCGTTAAATCATAAACTACTATTTCCGACATATTTCTTAATTTATTGTTACAAAGGTCAAATAGCCAATTAAATTCTAAACTATACTTATACTTCTGTGTGCTAACGGCGAGGTACTTATTATGAAATGAATACTACCAAACCATTTCTTCTCTTGGGTGTCATAAAAGGGGACTAGCCACATATTTCTGTGGGACTAGCGGACCGAAGGCCGCACATAGGTACATACGATAGCACAAAACGGCGATGGCTTCTCAACTATCACGCTGAGCACGTGTGCAGTTGATATTTAGTAAAAAGTAGCAGTGCCCTGCTTTTGTGGTCCTCTTTGCGTTGTCTCTCACTTGGGTGTAATAGTCGTGAATGTAGGCATGTTTATAACAGCTGTTGTGGCAACTTAGTCAGATGTAATGTAAATGTAATCCTCACTTGCTAACATGTAATATTACTAATATTATTAGTAAAGTCAATTACCCTAATACCGATTGCATTTATAGATGTAATATTACTATTATTATTAGTAAAGTCAATTACCATAATACCGATTGATTTATTACACAACGCAATAGGTACCCAGTTTAGACAACTCACAATAAAAGACGAACACCAAGCACTTAATATTTAGTCCAACAAAGCAATTTTAGTCTTGTCTCTCTAACAACAAGACCGAAAATCTTTTTATAGACAAGCATAATAATAAGAGCATTTGAAGACAATTATTTTGCTACAAGAAGAGCTTGTTGGATTTACAACGACCCATTCCGTAAAAGAAAAACAAACATTTTAGAGATCTCTTAAGATAAAAGTATTTCTAAGATTGTTACATTTTTCATTACCACTTCTCATTAGGTACAATGAATGACATGAATAATTTATAAAACCATGTTTTTATTTACAAAGAGTAAAGTAACAATGCTATGGCTTAGTTTTATAGTCATAATGTAGTTAGAAGGACATTTTTCTTACTTTGCTTAGTTTTCTGTAAACCTTAGTTCGGTACAGGGCCTAGTTTTATTTGTTATTTTTTGTAACTACTGTGACAAGCTTTTAGAAACTGCACAAGTGCTTTTTTAAAGGGCAATTATTTTCTTGTCTTATTATGTCGAGAACGGTTATCCTATTGCTTCATTAATAAAAAAGTGTATATTTAAATAAGGTTTTAACAAATTACATGGACGTAATTTTAGTACAACAATCAAACTACATTTACTAGGAATATCAAATAATAGCTTGAAAACAATTACGAGTGCTTCCATATACTGCGACTGCTTACTTGCGTTCTGATATACTATGGATTTAGTGTTTCATCACAACTTGAAGGATTTCCTCATGGGTTTTTAATTTAACCGACCGACAATCGGGTCACGTAGCGGTGAAAGAATACTACCACTCCCTCTCTTTCCTTGGGTGTCGTAAAAGGCGACTAACGGCATGGGGGACCACTCCGCAGTTTAGGTACGTTCGGCCGGCGCAGGCTAGGCAGGCAGTTCTAGGCTGCCTGCCTCCCAGGCAGGCAGCCTAGGCGTATGGCAGTAAGTCTGCGGGCACGAGATTGGCGACAGCCAAGCGATGGCGACGCGATGCGACTGCGACGCGACGGCGGCGGAGCGGGGCGATGAGGCGCGATATCTTGCGTGGGCACGAAACTTGTCGCTCTAGAGTAGTGTTGTGACTGTGAGCAACATGTCACGTTCTCATAACACAAGTTTACGTCGAATAGAACTATTTGAGCCAAGTCTACTAATGAGAACGGAGTTATTATTACCTAGAGATGATGTTCATCAAATAAATGAAGGAAGGAGTACTTTGGGCGAATTTTCTACCCTTTTTTACGAGCATTTTTACAAGGTGCCATCCAACAAAATATTACAACTACACCAGAAAGAGTTTACACACCTTTGATTACATTTTAGAGAAAATAGAACTTGTTTAGAATCTTGTTTTTATGGTGAACATTTTACTGTCCCAGCTCTATAGGTTTTGACAAAATACACGAGATACCCAAATTCTTCATTATCAATTTCTATTAGGTAGGTAGTACTATAATATTTTTCAACACAACACTAATGTAATCGCGAGCAACCAAATCAAACTAGTTTGTTCTCGCTCGTCGCATCCGAGTCGGCCGTGCATCGCTAGATCGCAACTCCCCGCCCGCCATCGCCCGTTTTGTGCGCGTCACCATAGGCACAGTATAAATATAGGCTAAAGCAGTACGGAAGTTTCTTGTTTTATATACCTACGCGCCAATTGAGCGTTAGGGTTGTCCTCTTATTTTTGTAAAATTGAAAAAGTTTTTGTTTAGTTTGCGCTGTATCTCAGCTAGTTAGCGTTTTTTTGAGACAACTAGCAAAAAAGAAGGGTTGTCACTTTTTATTTAAAAAAAATTAAAAACTTATAAGATAAAGATGGAAGCTACTTTCCTCATTCTATTATCGGATTCATTGTCGGAAACCACACAGATCCTCTGATATCGATTTTTAAAGCAATCGGTCGAATAACTAAAAAGTTCAATATGGAGGCTATTTTGTCTCATACTAATAACGGAGTCGTTGTCAGAAACCACACAGATCCCTAGATATCGATTTTCAAAGCAATCGGTTAAATAACTAAAATGTTCAATATGGCGGCTACTTTTTCTCATTCTAATAACGGATTCATTGTCAGAAACCACACAGATCCTCAGATATTGATTTTCAAAGCAAAGTTTATTAACGATGAAGTTTCGTAGTATCAATTCTTATTATTTTTCACCATTTAAATAACGCGCGCTCAAAAAATATACTTAAGTAAGTACGGCAAATATCACTTAGACAACCAAATGATTTATTTAAAAGAAAAAGCTTTTTATTTAGTAATAATAAATCATTTTTACCTTTCAACATCAGCAAGAAGTTTTAAAAACGAAAGCTCCGGTTTTGAAGAAGCCGAGTTCAAGCAGCCGTATACTACGCAATACACTCGCGGAATTTTTAAAAATCGCGCGCACAGGGCACGCAGTACATCTCGTCTCGACGCGATACGCGCTACTGAGAGCACAGCACTGCGATGTCCGCTTAGGGGCCCTGTAAAGACGTGCGTCTGTGGGCGTGCGTCATTTCGAGCGTTTGTACGTAGCTTCCTTACTGCTTTAGCTCATATTTATACTGTGCCATAGGTGTCCATGTTGTTGTATGTATCGCGGTCGCGTCGCGTCCCCGTCGCTCGGCCGCCGTCGCCAATCTTGTGCCCGCAGACTTAAGGTTGCCGACCGCGACGCACGCGCCACGTCGCGCGTCGTCACTTAACTCGTAATCCATGCGCGCGCGCGTAAACCCTACGCTCTGTGACGTCATGACGTCAATTCGATATCGAGTCAGCATTGCTTAACGGAATATGAACACTAGGGTCACACGATAAGTTTCAATTTCGCGTGAAAGTCGTTAGAGAGTAAACCATCTGTACGGTAGTACTATTAGTTATTCTGTTCTAACGGTCTCTTGACTGAGCATACATACAACACCATAAAGCGGCGATGGGCTCACCACCTTCTAACGCTAAGCACATGTACAGTCGCTATTTAATTAACAGTGGAATATGGTAGAGGACAGCTTTTGCTGTCTGCTAACTCGTAGTGGCTTGTGGTGAGCTGCAGAGCTTGGGAATGTTCGTCTGTCCTGGTATTGTGTGCCAGGACTTCCAATCTAGTGAAGCTCGCAACGAGAAGTGAGCGAGCTCGACAGCTCCGGTCTCTATCTATCTGAAAAATAGGCAGTAAACTACACGTGTTCACGGGGAAACTCTCCTGAGACGCTAGTCTTATGAGGACTGAATGAAGAACGCGCTTCGGCGGGCACTGATTCGGCGTCAAGACCTAACGCAGATGGTGTCCTGCGCGAGTTGGTTTACTGGCGCAGGGACGTCTGGCACTTCTTGCATAACCTAACGGTTGGTCTCGAGGTGCCAGTAAAAATATAATTAGTGATGTAAGAAGAAGGTGTCGTCACCAGCACGTTTCTATTTCAGCTATTGGTCGTGAGAAGGATTTTCAAAATGTCGAGAAAACGATCTGTGCACGTTCTCTCAACGCGATTTGGGCGCACTTCTCTCTGCTTTAAATGCTATAAATATCGTAAGATTATCATATGCATAGCCAAATAGTCGAAAGAATATAGAGTGATCACAATCCGAATGTTACTAGTACTTAGACATCAGTATGCCATTATTCCACACATCAGCTTCTCCCAAGTCGGTAGAACCTCTTTCATTCGACTTATTTATTGTACGGTTACTTGACTTTTTTATCGTGTGAACGCAACCAAACTGCACTCATAGACCGTTTTTAAAACGGTCAGTTGTTTTGTTTGTGAAAACGCAAGGAGCGATAATAAATTAATGTAAGTAAGTATTCTGCCTTACTATGTCTTACAATTTTACAGCCATAAAGGCAATAGGTATTTATTGTAACCTTTTAAAAGTTAGCTTATAGGTGTTACTTTCTTATGCGGGATAAAATGGTTCGTCTATATTTCTTGCATAGTTAATATTTTCATGGGCCGCGTCGTTTCCTAGAAAATAATGAATAAAATTAATATTATTTTATAAATTAAAATCAATTCGCATTCACTCGACTTTTAGCCGAGAAATAGAAATGTGGTTTCCATTTTACGACTTCTGGGACCGCCATTGCAGTTAGTTTAGGGTTCCTTAGCGTAAAATGGTAAACCATTATTATTAGTCGTCGAAACGTCGGGTATAAAAGGTATGCGTAGGATGATTTACTAAATAGTTTTGCGTTAAATCCCGTTTATATATGTGTGCATAATGGAACGCGAAAGTTTAAAAGTGTATATAGCATTTTTATTAGAACAAAATACTGTAATTTATCCAAACTCCAGAGGAATGTAATGTGTATTTATTTATACATAAGTCCCTAAAAATCTGCCAGGCTTTCTGTATGTGTTTAAACGTATAAATACGTTTTAATCAATAATAATAAACTCTATTAATTGATAAGTCCCTCGGTTGATATAATTGTAATATGTAGCTTATTACAAAAAATATAAAGTAACAAAATATTTAAATAAGTTTTATTTTTTTACACAAAATAGTATGGTAGAGATAATGAGTCGATGAAACAAGTAGAAAATCAAATGAAAAACTGCCTGTCATCCAATCAGCTAAACAAAATATCTGCTTTTTTTTTAATCCCATATAAATATAATTATAGGATTGGAAATAACAACATAACTTAATAATAATAAAAAAAAACTTAATTACTTACACAAATAAATAAAATTCCACCTAAACTAAACTACGGTAAAAAAAGAAAAAAAAACCTATAAATAAAAGATGTCCTCCAACTGTGGGCTCATGGGTGCGGTACCAAGAATGCTGGCAACGTTACCTCTTTGGATTGCGAGGCTGATACGCTGGCAGAGGTAGCTGCCAGCCTTCTTGTCTTCTTCTTCTGCTTTAAATCAATAGTTTCATTGAATTTGTAAGTTCATCATTTGAATTTTCATCGCCTTCGGACTTTGAACTATCATTGTCTTCATACTCTGATCTTAGATTGTCATTATCGCTTTATTCAGAATAATTATCAGAACCCCAGTCCTTGGTCAGCGGAGATACCTATTAACGGAATGAGAACACTCTTAAATATATTAGTAGGCAATTCACAAATTTCAATATCAGTAGAAATGTGAATATTTCTACAGAACCCGCACTAATATTCTTTAATCGCTCTTCACCCGTAGTTACAGCCAATGTAGACGTTGATTGTTTCAATCCTATATATATTTTATTTACTTTCCTCTTCGTTTAAGTTTTTTCATTGATTGTAGTCCATATTGTGCAAAATAAAAGCGAATACGGTTGTTGTTGTCCAGTGATCTAACAAAACGCCGTTAACAGTGTTAAAGCTTGTATTGAACTTTCATACTACTGTTACGCTGTATGATTGCTTTTAAATAATGTTTAGTACATCTTTGGGGCTGTAATAGGTCATTTTAAAGCGTTTTCTCAACTTCAATAGTTAAGACGAATGAAAGCCTTGCAGAATGCTATCATATGATATGAAGTGCTGTTATAGTATATAGTTAACTATTTTGTTGAATGAACAGCTTTTACTCTACAATAATGCAGTTCAGTTCAGTTGCTTTCAAAGAGCTGTCATAGGACTTACGGTTGTATGAAGGCAATCGAGATTATCTTTATAATATTATCGAGTAAATACGACACGAATTCGTTAAGTCTACGTTTACTCGACATGTTTATAGAGCCAAAAAGCTTTAAATGCTAATTAATCGAGAAAACTGCTTTTATTCGGCTTTTTGAAATAACGGGATCTTTCTGTATGTATTTTGAAACACTTCATGGGCAGCTAGTTGACCACGTTTTTGGATTTAACCTTTGAAGGTAGATACTTAATCACGCTGTGTGAGGTCAACGATCTCATGCATCAAGTGCTAATTTTAGTAAAAGCAACGAACTCAGAAAATAGGGAGACTAAAAAAGAATCCAAGGGGTGACCCCACTATCGTTCGCAAAAGCACACAAAGTCAAGATGCCGTAAAAATACAGTCGGCAAAGAGTGTGTGCTCAAGAAAAAGGAACTAAGGGAAAGTAAAAAAATAATAGTTTATTTGTTGAAAACTGTTGACAAAGTAGATAGAGAAGAATATCCGGTGATAGTCAATCAGAAAATAAAGCAGATACCTACTCTAACAATTATACCGAAAAGATATTACATACATATTAAAATCACGACCATTATCCCCAAAGGGTTAGTCAGAAACTAGGTAATGGGGACCGCAAAAGCAGTCCTCTGCCGTAGTCCACGTTTCACCAAATAGCGACTGCACATGTGCTCGGCGTGACAGGTGGTGAGCCCGTCGCCGCTCTATGCTGTTGGATGTAGGTATGTGCAGTCTTTAGTCCGTTAGTCGCCTTTTACGATACCCAATTAAAGAGAGGGGGTGCTAGTATTCTTTTACCGCTACGCCACACGCTTAATATTATTAATAATTAAAAAATACTGTAAGTATTTTTATTGTGGTGGTGGGGCATTATTGCATTCACTCAAAATTATACAACTTCAAACAGTATCAACAAACTTCCTAGAAATGTATTAAAGCTGATCTGTAAACTGGACGACCTATTACGGGTTAGATTTTAAATTCAGTAAAAAAATCAATATTGACACTCTAAACGACAGTTGACGTACCCGAAGAATAACGTCATAACCGCGATACAACTACCTTGCAGATATGACGTTATTCTTTGGAACCGTCGCTATGTTCCAAGGAAAAAGAAACAACGATGCTGCTTCTAAGTGCACGTAGGTACTTATATCCCGAGATTCCCAAGTAGTACAAAGCCGAGATTATTCGCAATATCAAAACGGAAGCTGCATGTTCTTCACAAACAGATAAAAGCTAGCGGACCGAGGTTAGGTTGTGAAGCGCTCATTCAGATTAGGTTACTTATGAGCTCAGCTGTGGTAATATCAGACACAATAGAAATCTTTGTGACGTACGAGGTAATATAAAAAGTTTAATTAACGACGTTGGGAGGAATTTCAGCATCGGATATTGGAGGACCTAGTCCTTTTGGAGTTACGTTTCGACTTAAACAAGTTGATATCTGCTAAGAAGTTGTTCGATTATTTCTGTTCGGTGCATATATAGTATTATTGAGGTGATGTTCATGTACGTGAGACAAAAGCAAGAATCCTTCCGTGATTGACGAAGGGGTATAGAAGTTGAATACACGTCACATAAAGATGGAAGCTGCGTCAAAGGGGAGTTCGTCGCCAGTGGTGAATGAAAAAAGGCCATGTCAGTAAGTGCAGTTACAACCGTAACTAAGGCCAAAATGATTTGCGGTTCTAAATTCCACAGACGTATAACTAAAACGATACGTAGTTATGCTGTCACGAAATGTAAGAATAATATTCTACAAGCAAATCTTAAAGTATTGCCATTTTGGTATATAAGACGCCTGTGCTGTTCCACTGTTGGGAAAATATTTCAAGCTCTTCCATGTATCTGCAGCTGTGCGTGTAAAAATAATAAATAATATTAAATAGAGAGGGTCTTGCTGTAAGGATGGATCAAGGGTCAGATATAGAAGGCAGTACTCCTTGACACGGCAAGTATTGTCAGGAGGTACTGTGGACACTGTGGTACTCCTCTCAGAGTGTGCTCTGCAGTCCTAACCACCAATAGCATTGGTTCTTTCTCCGCTGCCGGTGGCAATCTAGGTTAAATTTTTTAAAATGTTTTATACTTTAAAAAACGTAACCGTGTCCCGTAGCGGTGAAAGATTACTATCACCCAAACGACGCTAAAAGGCGACTAACGGACTAAAGATAGCACATACATCCAACAGCATAGACCGGCGATGGGCTCATTCTCTGTCACGCTAAGCACAATATGTGCAGTCGCTATTTTTTGGTGAAAAGTGGAATTTGACAGAGGACTGCTTTTGCGGTCCTCATTGCCTAGTTCGTCTCCGATTAACCCTACGGGAATAATAGTCGTGATTATATGTATGTATGATTGTGTACTTTAAAAATAATATTTGATTTTTGAATATTTTCCTAGTGTTGCTCTTGTATTAGGGTACGTTCAGATGATGAGCGCTCATCGCGCGTCGAACGCGCGCAAAATTGTTGTTAAGTGTTTATATGATGCGCGCCTGGCAGGAGTTGAACGCGCGTGTTCGCGGCCACCCTGGTTCAGTTTGAGTTTTACATTTGTTGAAGATGGACGTAGACACAGCTTTAACGGTGATTTTATACCGACGGCAGAAACGACGCACAAAAAGACTGAGATATTGGGTCCATCCATTTTTTTCATACAGGCAGACTGAAAGTCACTACATAATTTTGTATCCTAAGTTGAGGCAATTTGGACCCAAATTTTTTAACTACTTCAGAATGTCAATCAAGTCATTTGATGAGTTACTGGCTCTCATAAAAAATAAACTCGTAGTAGACGAAAACGCTGTGCGATATGTATTTCACCCGAAGAAAAACTCATAATTACATTCTTGGGATATGTTTTTTATTAATCTACACACTTATAAATCAATGATAACTAAATCGAAAAAGAAAACGTAAAAGAAGTAATAAACGTCGTGTTACTCCCCGAATAAGTCTAACTCCGATTCAGTGCTTGCATTGGTTGGTGCTGGCGATGGAGTGTGTGTTACTGGCGATGGATGACCCATTGCTGTAGTGTAAACATAATGTGCTAAATTATTTGGCTTTCTGGATTTCTGGACTAACTGAGCGAACCAATGACCTTTGGAGCGAACCCTAAAATACGTCTATCAGCGTCAAAAGCGCCCGCTTAACTGAACAATTACATAGAAAACCAGTGACACAGTATAAATTTAGCTTATATTTATACTTTTCCAGTGATCTTAAATCGCGTAGTCAGTCAACAATACGGCGCTAGCGCAGCTTTGAACGCGCGTTAGCATGTGTACTCCTAGAATAAAATAAATGTAGTTGTAAACGCGCGTTAGCAAAACGCGCGTTGAGCCCTCATCATTTGAACATACCCTTAATGTGTCTAACGCGTCTTTCACTAGCTGTGAACATACCGACACCGAAAATTGGATTGGCAGATAATCACTGCACTGCACCTAAAATGACAATCCGCCAACATATTGATGAGTTCTTTTCAGTTTCACAATTCTGCTTTGTTCTTAAGGTTTTACTAATTATGAACACACCTTTTTATGCGAGGCTAATTTAAAAACATTATTATTTGCAATATTACATTTTCAACTTCCACCAAAATTATGATTGTAGTCTTTCATTATATGACTCTTCGATCACGTATAAAAACGTTATACATATCTATACTAATATTATAAAGAGGAAACATTTGATTGTTTGTTTGTATAGAATAAGCTCCGAATTTAAAAATTCTTTCACTGTTGGAAAGCTACACTATCTCCGGGTGACATAGGCTTATAATGATTTCAAAAAAATTTGGGATCCATACTAAAACTTAAATAAATTCCTTAAATCGCTTGCGGTAAGAAAACTATTACTGATAGAATAAAATATTGTACTACGGCTTTGCAGAACACACCATTATCTACAAAAAGTATCGCGGTAGCACATGTCTAACTATTTTAGTTACGTCACAATAAGTGTTCTTGGGAGGGGAGTCATTTTGAAAATTCGTCACGGGGGTACGGGGTCCACGCAAACGAAGTCGCCGGGGCGCGGTCTGCTAGTCCAACATAAACAAGTTTCAAAAAAACTAGCTAACTTGGGCTATACATGGCGTCCCACGGATATGCCACATGGAGGGAAAGTACCTTGAATATTGTAGATGGAACATTTTACTGAACTAAGACATTATTTTAATTTAAAAAACAATTTAAACTGCATTCATAGATATTTAAATAATTACATGGTTGAACGGGAATCTAACCGGTTACATGAGAAAAATAATCAGCTTTGTAGCCTGTAGCTTTGTCATACCGATCGAAAGGCTTCATCTTAAGGATTATTTTTTGCTAAATACATAGTGTTACAAATAAAAGGAAGACCATGAATTTTAACATTTGATGTGAAATTTTGTTCAGAAAAATTAAAAGCTGACATACAAGTATAAAACTGACATTGAAATAAATACATACATAAATTGAAAAAATGTTAAAATTCATGGTCTTCCTTTTATTTGTGACACTATGTTACTTAGCAAAAAATAATTCTTAGGATGAGCCTTTCGATCGGTATGACAAAGCTACAGGATGATTATTTTTCTCATGTAACGGGTTCGATTCCCGGTTCAACCATGTAATTATTTAAATATCTATGAATGCAGTTTAAATTGTTTTTTAAATTTAAATAATGTCTTCTTTCAGTAAAATGTTCCATCTACAATATTCAAGGTACTTTCCCTCCATGTGGCATATCATATCCGTGGTACGCCCTGTATAATTGGTGTGGAACAATAATGTGATACCTATAATGTTAAGTTATCTGTTATAAAGACCGAGAATCGTGTTGAGTTGCGGTGATAAAATATTACCACCCCCTTTCTTCCGTTGGGAGGGTAATTTGGTGAAAGTGGACTGTGGTAGAGGACTGCTTTTGCTGTCCTCATTGCCTAATCTCTGACTAACCCTTCGGGGATAAAAGTCGTGATTATGTGTGTTTATGTATGTATTTGTTATTTTTTATTTGCCACCCCTTTAGATTGATATTATTTTATTATGATGAATGAGCTCGATGGCGCAGCGGCTAGCGCGTTCGACTTGCGATCTTGCCTGCTAAGCAACTTTCGCCATGCTGGATCGCTGAATGGGTGACCAAAATTAAAAACTTCTCGAGCTCCTTCGTGCTTTGGAAGGCACGTGAAGCTGTTGGTTCCGATTGTCGTCAAAAGATGGCAGTCGTTAAAACCCACCAACCCGCGTTGGGCCAGCGTGGTGGGTTATGGCCCGATATCCCCAAGTGATGTTGTCCACGTGGGTGGCCTGTACCCAGCAGTGGGACGTTTATAGGCTGATGATGATGATTATTGTTGACATGATAATAATTTCTTTCGCAGGTTGTTGGCGGAGTCGATGTAGGTCGCGAGAGCACGTTACCTTCCCGACGCCTTCAAGATGCAAAGGTAAGTAAGAAATATCTAATTACGGTATTACTACATAACCGTGTAATTCATTACTTATCGAGTAGCGGTGAAAGAATAGTACCACCCCCTCTCTTCCCTTGGGTGTCGTAAAAGGCGAATAACGGACTAAATACTGCACACACATCCAACAGCTTATAGCGGCGATGGGCTCACCATCTGTCACGCTGAGCACATATGCAGTTGTAACTTGGTGAAATGAGGACTATGGCAGTGGACTGCTTCTGTGGCCCCCACGGCCTAGTCTCTGACTAACCCTTTGGGGATAATAGTCGTGATTATATTTTTGTATGTGTCGCAGGGATATGATAAAAACAGGGATTTGGTCAATTCCCTAAGTGATTTGATCAAATCACGGAGGATGTTAAAATAACAACACGATTTATCATTTCCCTAAATAATTCTAGGGATTTGAACAAATACCAGAACTGGTTCCGTGAAATGACAAAAAAGCTTTTCTATGGTATTTTAAAAGTCATTTATTTGTTATTACATGCATAATTATAATAATTAGTAAGTATAGTATTGTAACATTGATCTCAAATCTCACCACTAGAACATAAATTGCCTTACTCCTGTTTGTAGGTCACGTGATAGGTTAGAAATTTTTTCTTGAATTTCGAGGTAGGTTTTTTATTAGACAACAAAAATACTAGCTGCCCTACTCCTGTTATGTAGGTCATTTGTTTTTTTTTGGCTTTATTGGCTTTATTGACTTATTGACTTGTTGACCACTTCAATGTGGTTTCGGAATGACAACGTTGAGTCAAAAACCACACCAAGATCCCTAATTGGTGCTACACGGTTTAAAATATTGCTATTAATATCATAAAAATACTGAATATATTATTTATTCTTTGTAAATGTTATAATATTGCATTTATTTACGTTAAGCGCCATCATGTTATTTTGGCACCAACTATTTATTAGATTCAAATTATTTAGCAGCTTAGTACAGTCATAAAGAGAAGAAATTTCGCTGTATATTTTTATATAGTCGGCATAAGCTAACCTGTTACAGGACAAGGATAATAGCAGGTCGTTAATAAACACTAAAAACAAGAGTGGGCCAAGATTAGATCCCTGTGGCACTCCGGAAGTTGAAAGGATAGGAATGGAATCAAAACCACAAACCGCGATAAACTGAGACCTGTTCTCTAGGTAGGACTTGAACCATCTATGCGAGGATTCCCAGATGTAGTAACTTTTTCAAAAGGATGTCATGATTTATTATTCAGGCTGTTACATAGATAATTGGTGTAAACAAGTAAATTGCTAGTGGTAGATCGGCCGCTGACAAATACATGCTGACTAAGACTAAGTACATGGTGAAAATGGCAGTAAAGACGTTCATACATAAGACTTTCCATTATTTTAGCGAAGAAATTTAAAATGCTAATTGGTTGGTTATTGGTTACATCAGATTTATCTCCAGCCTTATGTATAGGAGTCAACTTTGCCAATTTCTACAGATCTGGAAATGTACCTTCCGAGATCGACATTTTAAAAACTATGGTCAATGGTTTCACCAAAACTGAGACACACATGTTTATAAACACTGGCGGTATACCATCAGGCCCCGGGCCCTTAGTCAGATCAAGATGTTTAAGGCGCGAAAGGACATGATCTTCACTGAATATAAATTTGGTAGTACTGTAATTCGATGAAGGGAAGCAGGGTTCGAAGTTATCAACGTGAGCGGTGCCATACACAGAAGCAAAATACTCAGCAAAGAGATTTGCTACTTCAGAGCCCGAATGTGAGACCTTGTCGTTAAAATGCACGTTTTTAGGATTAGAAAGATTGTTTTCAATTTTAGAAATATATTCCTTAAAGCACTCACTCATCAAAGCCTTAAAACGCGATCTCAATAACGAGAAAATGTCATAATCACGTGGGTTTCTGTATATATTACCTACGATGATGCTTATTTTTCTCTTTAAGCACCTTAATCAATGGTTTTGTAAACCAAACCGGGTAACGTTGGCTCCTACGCCTATTCAGTGGTGTATATTTAACAATGATACTCCACAAAACATCATATAAATTATGCAAGAAATGCTTCTTGTGCTGCAAATTGTGGCAAAATATTTGATATCACTAAGTCAAGAGTCCTATTATTAGAATTAGTAATATTGTTGTAAAAGTACAGAAACTAAACGTTTCTCCAAAAAAACCCAAAAGTAATTGTGATCTTGAATTTGTTGTATTACCAAGAGTTTCTGATGTATCCCAGTTTAGTAAAGGCAGGTTAAAATCGCCTATTATCAAAAAACGAGTTTTGTCACAAGACACAGCGATTATAGTTTCGCAACCGTCCAAAAACCTCTTCAATGTGTCATCGGAAATGTATGATGGTATGTACACTACACATATATTAATAAAAATTCCATGTATGTCTAAACACACCCATAAATCCTCCAGAAAACTTTGCCATACTGATTTTACGCTTAAATTAAGGCGCTTTGTTACGGCTATCAGTACACCACCACCATGAACCTTAACATATCGGTCTTTAAAAGTTAAGTCACGATCTCGTCTCAATACTGTAAGTATACCGATCGTCAAACAACTCCGTTGAAAAAATTGTATCATCCAACCACGTTTCACACAAACAAATATATCGTAACAGTCATTAAGTACATTGTTAAAAATATCATGACATTTGGACTTAGTTCCACGAATATTCTGGTAATATACTTTTAATTCCATAAATAATGAAAAATGTATGTCTCACTGCACAAAAGTACAGCAGTATTATGTTAATAATTAATAAATTTACAAAAAACAGAAAAAAGCTTCTATACAATAACAATTAAGACATCAACTTTAGAGAGTCCATGTTCTTTAACGATATATACCGTGATTTTTCGTCCTTGCGGACGAAAACGTGGCCATTGTGGATCCAGACGAACTTATACTATATAACACTTTATTGGTTTTAATGTAAAAGTTGGTGGCGTGGGTTGTGGAAGTATTTTTTTATAGCTTTTGACCTTGGCTTTGATTCAACACCCACTCATTTATAAAGATTAGTTTATAAAAAACTAGCGGACCGCTCACGACTTCGTCCGCTTAGACCCGCGCGTGACGAATTTTTAAAAATATTATACAGCCTATGTCACCCGGAGATAGTGTCGCTTCCCAACGGTGAAAGAATTTTTCAAATCGGTCTAGTAGTTTCGGAGTCTATTCAATTCGCTTCCCTATCAATGTATATTTTCAAGGAAAAAAGTTGCCTATAAAAAGTAATTTACACATTTTTATGACAAAAGATGAATGAAAATCAAGGCTTATTACGACGACCAACCTTCCATGGACTTTTTAATAATGTCAAAAAGGTCAAATTGCAATTGTAGGTGCATGTAGCAAGCGCACGTTACACCGTCAGATCGCCTCATGATAGCAATTAGTAGCTTTCGACTTTTATTGATAGAATCGGATTCCAATCGAGTAGTTACACTAATTGAGTGGCTTGATTTAAATGGCCTTGTTTATTTCTGTTGCAGTCATGTTTTTATTTTTTTGTTTTATCGGGTTTTTTTCCGATATAGAGAAAATCAGTTATTTAAGATCAATCTCACACGAGATTGAACAGGCACACGCCTGTTTTATTATTGCAGACGTTTATCTCTTATTAAAGCGAAAATTTTATAGTTTGTTTTTCTCATTACACTGTAATAAATTATTGAAAATTAATTCATTAATATAATTAATAATTTTTAATAATTAAATCAAATAATTAAACAGCACGTGGGGAAAATGGTCCATAACGCACCACACTGGCCTAATGCGCCGCATTGACCAATCTGGAAGACAATTTACTAAATCATTTAATCGTATATTCGATATGTATAATAACCTTTAATAAAGCAATTAATTTAAATAACATTCTTAAAAACTAACAATCAATTCCTATAAACATGTTTCAAATTGAACACAAAAATAATCCTTTCAAATAAATTTCTGTAGGTATGTTATATTTAAGCAAGGATGTAAGCAATTTCTAACTTATCACGTGACCTACAGGAGTAGGGCAGCTAGTATTCTGTTGTCTTATAAAAAACTAACCTCGAAATTTAAGACAATCGCTACGCTGCGCTTCGCGTTTGTCTTAAATTTCTAACCTATCACGTGACATAACGCACCACGTCCATAACGCACCAAACGTGGTGCGTTATGGACCATTTTCCCCACGTGCTGTTTATGCGGTTTGGTGGGTTTTCACGGCTGCCATCTTACGACAACAACCAACCAACGGCTTAACGTGCCTTACGAAGCATGGCGGAACTCGAGATGTTTTCGACTTGGTCACCCATCTAGGAACCCGCATTGCAAAAGTTGCTTAGCTACCGACGATCGCAAACCGAATGCATTAACCGTTGCGCCATCGAGCTCCATAAATAAATTTTATAAATAGTAAATAGAATTTAATATCACTCTATGAAATGCAAGATCGCCCGGAATTTATCAAATTTAAACTTAAGTAGCACAGTCACGAGCAAAATTAACGTTAACAATTGTAACTCATAATACAATGGAATAAGAGTAAAAGTGTATACTACTCTGTCAAGAAAGTACCGGAAAAATATCAATAATGCACAAAATGTTAGTTATTCATACAAATTTATTTTATCGCCTTCAAAGTATGCACTTTTACAAACAATACACTAATGCCAATGAATAATCCAATCATCAAAACATTTTTAAACGCTTTTTCCGGAATTAAGTTCAGTTCTCGTTCAGTAATTTGAGTTTAGGAAAAAGAAAGAAGTCGGCTGGAGCCATATCTGGTGAATAAGGAGACTCGATGGTATTTGTTGAGTTTTTGGTCAAAAATTCGTTCACAATGATGACCTTGTGCGAAGGCGCATTATCGTGGTGCAAAATCCAAGAATTTTTTTTCACAAATTTAGTCTTTTTCGCCGAATTTGCTCTCTTTAAACGCCCAAATAATATTCTTTATTTACCGTTTGACGTTCCGGCAAGAATTCCGAGTGTACAATACCGCGATAGTCAAAGAAAACAGTCAACATGACTTTGACTTTTGATCGACTTTGGCGTGGTTTTTCCGGTTTCGGTTCAGTCGGAAGGCGCCACTCCGAAGTTTGTTGACTAGTTTGCATGTCAAACTCGTAAACCCACGTCTTGTCACCAGTAACAATGCGTTGCATAAATGTTGGGTCTAAATTGACTCTTTCCAGCATGTCCTCAGCGACTCTTATGCGATTGAGTTTTTGGAGAAAATTCAGGTCTTTTGGGACTAGCCGAGCGGCAACATGTTTCATACCCAAGTGATTATTTAAAATAGTACGGGTCGACTCGTGAGACACAGAGAGTTCAGCGGCTATCTCTCTCAAACTTGAATGAGGATTTTCAGTCACCATTTTCTTCACTTTTGCGATGTTAACTTCAGTTGAAGACGTTGGTGGCCTACCAGAGCGAAGCAAATCTTCCATCACATCTCGACCGCTTTTGAACGCTTTGTACCACTCATAAGCACGTGTTTTTGATAAAGTCGATTCACCGTAAGCCTTCTGTAACATTTTCAGTGATTACGAACACGAAATTCCATTGGCGACGCAAAACTTAAGACAAACTCTTTATTCGATGTTTTTATCCATTATGGAATTCGCAATACACACTAGATATAAACTAACTAAAAACAGCACTGTATTTAATATAAATAACAGATGCAACTCAAACTCAAAAAAAAAACTGAATTTGTAATCATAAACAAATCATCCGTTCCCGAAACTGTTTTGACAGAATGTATATATTGGTGCTCGTGACTGTACATAAAAAGAGTAGCAATGTCTCAATTTTTAAAGATGGAGGCTTTTGGCGTGCAGTGGTTAAAACTACTACTCTTTGATCGTCTAAACACAACTACTACATAAAAAGTATGATAGTGCACTGAACTCACGACAACCAATTTTATTTATTTTAAGTTGGCGTTTGTGGCAACTTTTTATATGAACTTTTGTGCAAAATAATATCCGTCTTTCTTTCGCCTGCATCACTCAACCACTCTGCCGGAAATCACAGAGTAAATACATCATAATATTTTTTTCGAGGATCTCGATCTTGATGGTAGAGGAGCTCGATGGCGCAGCGGCTAGCGCGTTCGGCTTGCGTTCTTGCCCGCTAAGTAACTTTCGCAGTGCCGGGTCGGTGGATGAATGACCAAAAATAAAAACATCTCGTGCTCCTCCGTGCTTCGGAAGGCACGTTAAGCCGTTGGTCCCGGGATGACAGTCGTTAAAACAAACCAACCCGCATTGCGCCAGCGTGGTGGGTTATGGCCCAATAGCCCCACATGCTAGTGTAGTATAGTGGGAGGCCTGTGCCCAGCAGTGGGACTTTTATAGGCTCATGATGATGATTAAATGTGAAGCAGTAAGAAACTGTGTTTCCGACTACTATAATTTAGCGAACAATTATTACAACAAGGTGAAACAGCAGCTAGCTTCGACTTTAACTTCATAACAAACTAAACAATACAAGCGTCGAATTGGTACAATTGTACCACCATTTAACTTGATATCTTTATGTTGCTACCGTGACAGTTTAATATTAAAACTCGTTAATATAATAATAATTAAAAACTAAAATAGGTACTTACTAATTATGAAATTGTGTATGCTATATATACACTTAAAGCATATTAATTTTCTAAGGCTATACAAGAACTTTACAAAATTGACAGTATAGTACTGTCGAGGTGGCGTAATAATGGGAGAGGAAGTAGGACGAGTAGACTACTTAGTGCCCCATCCTCCTTTTTTTCCCTAAAGACTCATACCCGCTTCTCGAGACCTAAAGTTAAAGTTTTCAGATTCCTATTCGTAGTCAACATACAATCATACAAGGGATATACGACGTACGTTCGTCTGTGGAATGCTTTGCCTGTGTCTGCGAGACGTGCTACCTTGCGAAGCCACTGCAAGTTTTTAACAAACTTTTTCTTAATAAATCGTAAATTAAAGATTCATTTAAGTAGTAGGTACCGCTGGAAAATACGAGAAGTATGCTTGTGAAGCGTTGGTTTGACTCGCTCCAAACTTCCTAGGATGTAGGAAGGAGTTGTTTCCTAACTTGCATACGCAGTATTCACATGGAATTTAACTTTCTGTCAGCGTTTCTTAGAAAGTTTTAAGGACTTGAGAGAAGAACAAGGTTTGATTCGATTCCATCCATTCGTTTGTATTTTGGAAGAACTTTATTAAGGTAGCTGTGGTTTAACTGGGGTGTTCATAGTAAAGCTGAATATATCATTATATATTATATTATTTACTTATCTGTACTTATCCTACTACTGGAGTATACAATGTAATACGACATTTTTATCTTACTAAAACCGGCAAATTAGCGTACAGGCCGCTTGATGAAAAACTGTAAGCGCAGCTCTTAAGACGCTCGCGATCACAGAAATAGATCTACGGTAAACATTGGTCATATCAAATGGATATTAAGGTGCATTAATTTAGAGGAATTTATGCGCCTATATAGCATCCTGCTAATATTTTAAAAGCTAGTGCCTTTTAACTATTTTTTTTAACAAATAAATTTTAAGTAGGTAGGTACCTACTTTAAAAACTTTTATTTTTTATCACAAATCATCTGAGAGTTGGACGTTTTGCTACATGGACCTTTTCCTAATTAGGCTTACAGCTCATTAGACGTTTCGCGCTGTTGGACGTTTTGCTGCTTAGACTTTCTGATCGTAAAGGATGAAAACTAAGTGTGTCACTTTTTTCTATGTCGATTTAATAACAAAATTACTTACCGAAAGGATACTTGTTGATTATTTCGGTTAACCTTTCTTGTACAGTTTTTACAGTGCGATACGACGCAAGTAGTATTTTTTTTATTCCACTTATGTCCGGTGTTAACAACGGCTAAATGAAACGCGGTCGAGAGTTGGGATTTTACCATCCTGTTGGTATTATTTTGACATCGCAAAGTACGTACACATGCGACTTCTATTAAATATCTATTTCTGTACTCGTGAACAGGAGGCGCTGCGCACGCAATGATACTTTAGAAAGCAGGTGTCGGATGTTGGCTACCAGTGAATATTTTATTTTCATGCAATCAATTTACTTAAACAGGACACCGAGTTTACATGAGGCTGTTTTAATCACGGCTATCGAAGCCGTCCCTATGGTTCTGATCGTAGCAAATCTCCATACCGAAGTCCAACACCCGATCGAGCTCAACAGCATCTTTCACTTGCTTCATTTCGGGTTTAACCTGTACATCCGCTGGGTGACCACCATGCACTGTGCTACCATCTGCAAAGCAAGGAATATTTCTAAGTGGAAGCATACCTATAATTGATATGCAGAAGAAACAGCGTGAAGGATAGAACAGTAATCTAAGGGACACTGCATTCACTGATATGACCCGTGAACCTTTCCATCTGGAAAAACACCATTCTTCGCATCCAAAGTACTAAAGTGGTTTAAGACGAAAAGTGTGTTGCAAGTGCTGACATACGGGAATAAGCCGTGGTCACTCACTGAGGGCGTTATAAGAAGCCTTAAGGTCACTCAAATAGCAATGGAAAGGGCAATTCCTCTGCGGGATCGAATTAGAAATGAGAATCCGTAGAAGAACTAATTAAACTAACCGAAATATCCCAAAGAATTGCTAAACTCAAGCTTCACTGGTCAGAGAACACCTATTATTGTAGAACCGACGCGTCGATTCAAATCGTTGAGGCAGGACGATTCTTGAGTGGCGACCGCGCACCGGAAGACGCAGTGTAGGCTAAGCAGCTGGATGTGAGCAGCACAAGACCGGACGTGACAAAAATTACAAAAAAGAAATTCGTGTTTTTTTTATCTTTCATTAAATATTCATTTTATGAATATTAATTTGATAGTCTTTGAGTATTAATTTATTTTAAAGCAATAACAAGAATAATAAAATGAAAGAAATAACTACAACGCGCGGGCAGCGGCCGGCCGTTGACCCACCCGTCTGTTGACCGGTCCGCGTCAGCTGGGCGATAAGTACCTACGTTAGTCTGCAATCTTTTTTGTTATTTTTGTCGTGTTTAAAACACTTGACCTGAACAGCCTATGAAGTTTCTTGTAGTTTCTAGCAGTCACCTTATATACATAATACATATTACACCAATTTACATAGTTTTCTTATGTTGCGTTTTACTTGTAAGCCATTAAAATGTTTTAATATTGTGTGGTCTTTAAATCTTAGTGACTATTTAGTACGTAATCAAATTAAGTTAGAAGTAAGTATTTAAATATTATTTAAAACTTTTCGGCGATGTAAATGAATAGCTTCTTATAGTTATCCAAAATTGCTGGCAGTAAACTGGGAACATTGCCGGAAACATTGGGTATTAAGTATCATAATAATTATGATACTTAATTGTTAGCTTTTAATTTAGTGATATAGGTTATATATTACTTAGTAGTAAAGGAAAGTTTGTTCAAGACCAATATTTTAAAATTTCTGTATAATTAATCAAAACTCCCAGTAAATTCTCACTTTGGTAACAATTCCGGGAACGCTGCCAGCAAAATTTCACGGGCACGGTACATCACAAGCCGTGTCGGTAACAGGCAACCAGCACGGCGACTGTGTCCGGTCGCCGTTTCCGGATACTGCAACTACCGTTTATTGTGTCTAGTGTCAGCAACACGTATGTGTGATGGCGACAAACGCAGACACTTTCTGTGGCCAACACGGGTCACCGTCATACAAAAAAGCTGTTAAAAAAAGTAATAAAACAGGTAGTAAATAAAAAAAGCAATATAATCCAAACTTCGTACAAGTCGACTAGCCAGACTATCAGGGAATGTATTAACTCCTTAATCGATACAATGAATTTGAAATTCAGAATTGTCCAGTAAGTATCGTTAAGCACTGTTGAATAATAATGCTTTTAAGTTAATAATTTATGCAATTTGTCAAATTTAAATTCGAGCGTATTGTAAAGGTATCTTATCAGAACCATTACCTACGCTTTCCAACAACGCTACTTACTGTTAGTTAAATTTTTATTTTATTTTATTTTATTTTATTAAATTATTGAAGTAAGAATAACAAATTTTTGGTTATTCCCAGCTTTCTAGAACTTGTAGATACATACGGCATGTGCCTCTCCAGCACAAGAAGAACAGAGCAAGATATTGGTTTCTTTTAATGCTTTATATTATTTTTAGTTTAGTTTCAATAATTATTATGTAAGAACTTGTATAGTATAAGTTTTGGACATAAATCTGCAAAGCTCAAGTGGGACTGGGTGAGGCACGTGGTAAGAATGAACCCAGAGAGGTGGGCGAACATCAGCACGCGTTGGGTATATACCCAAAGACCGACGTCGGCGTCGAGGCCGTCCTCGGAAGCGGTGGTGCGACGACCTCGATGCCTCCGACGGAAATTTGTTAGCGCTGGCTAAGGAGAGAGAGAGCTAGAAGGAAGTGGAGTAGACCTTTGCCCAGCAGTGGGACATTATAGGTTTATTTTTAAAAAAGTACTAGCTTTTGCCCGCGGCTTCGCCAGCGCTAATGAAGATTTTGTCAATCAATTTTGTTTTTCGATTGATTCCGGGAGCAATTACGTAAACCTATAAATTTAAGACAGTAAACATTGCAAAAAAAATAACGACTACCTCAAGTGGGGTTCAAACCCACCACGTTTTCCGCATACTGGATACTGAAAACTAAAAAACCGCATACTGAAAAAGTGACCGTACACCAGCACTAGTTGCCAAAGTTTAACACTTGAGCTACCGTGCTTATGGTAGTGGTCGAAAAATACTGTAAGATAACTAAATCAAACAGTTATTGTAAAGAATTGTGTTAATTCGTATTACCAACCTACACATTTGTGTCGTTATTCAACAAATAACAAAGTTTTTTTTCCCCACAGCGCAATACAGAGGCTGCAGCAAGTGGACTGGCCGGGACTGAGGCGAGATGGCCACAACATCTTCACGAAGCTGATCAGGACCCGTGACCCTCGGGACACTGAGAACAACGAGCTCGCACTGCCGGGCAAGCAACGACTGTCGGTAAGCAAACAATCACATGTGACATGTCACATATAAATAAATAAATAAATAAATAAATTTTAATTAATTAATGCCCACATAGGGTAAAGCCACTAAACAGCATGCAATACCATACTATGCATATACACTCACGAGTATAATTGTCCCCAAAGGTATAGTCGGAGAACTGCTATACTCCACGGCACGACACACCAAATAGCAACTGCACTGCACTGCAAATTAAATCAGACAAGAGCACGTACGAGTCTAGCATTGACAGATACACATTCATTCAATCATTCATTCATTTGCTGGGCGCCCACAACGTCGTCGGCGGGTGCGATGGTTTTAACAGGGGCGTTCGGATTAACTCTGTCCTGTGGGCAAGGAGACAGCCACTTAAAACTTGGTACTGACGTAAACAAAATCCTAACACAAGAGTTTTAGTTTAACTGGAGAAGTTAAAAGGACTATATAAGGTGCTATTAAATCAATGGCGTATATTAAAAGTACAGGTAGTTTACCCCAAAATTAAAATATTTTCCCCAATAAACAGTAGTATTTTTTCATTGGTTTAGATTTTAATTTTTCAAACAAAATAATTTATTATTTCATTGGCAAAAACTGCACTACACTGTAGATGCTTTCACTCCACATACGACTGCATTGTGGAAGTCTCACTCAGAAGCACGACTGCGACGACTTCCACAATGCAGTCGCATGTGTGAGTAATTTGATCAAGGCATTTAGTAGTATGATGCAGTTTTTGCCAATTAAATAATAAATTATTTTTTTGAAAAATTAAAATCTAAACCAATGACAAAATACTACTGTTTATTGCGGAAAATATTTTATTAAATATACGCCATTGATTTAATAGCACCTTCTACACATATTAATTAGTACCAAGGTACTGCTTACAACCTTTTTGGCACCATGCACACATTAATTCAGACACTGACAGACAAGTGTCGGTATAATATTGCTACTAGTAACAGGTACTTTTCGGTAGTGCAAGCTCTTTGGCGGCCTTACCCAACTGTATGCACGTAAATGCAACGAAACGTAAAATAGTCTCCTTCCTCAGTATTTTGCTGGTTATTTAATATTGACTTACTTTTACTTACAAAGTTTAGTCTTCTGTTCTGTGGATCTACAAATGATACCTACCCTACATTTTTTAATTAAATATACTTAAGCATAATCATTTTAATTATTACCTATTATGCAAAAGCACAGCATGTCGATTCTGTAACGCTCGATCTCTAAATTCGACTCTATGTTCTCTCTCTTTCTCTATTACAAAAAAGACACTATTACAAAGGTCACTCTTGATCGGAACGTGTGGGTCGAAGTAGGCGCGAGTGATATAGATATTCCGAATGTAATTTTAATACCAAAAAGTCGTTTTTTGGATGATAATTCATAAGTAATACGCGAAAAAAAACTATAAAAATGGCAACTTTTTTGCAGTTTTCTCTAGTTTTGGGCACTACAGCACTTTGTACCATATTTCTGGCAATAATTGATTTGAGATTTATAAAAAAAGCTATTCATGAAAACTGAAAACTATATTTGAAAAATATATTTTCAATGTCGCTCTAATAGTTTTGATGTGAAAATTGATTCTGTATACAACTGTAATGGTGTTGATTTTTGATGGAGGCGATTTTTTTTATTTAGTGAGCTGAAGCGAAGGTTTATTCCGAAAACAGATGACGCGAGTCCTATATAATATGTAATCGTATACTCTTATAAATTGCAAATCCTACGTAACGATTGTGATCCGTAACTGTGATGTAGATTATACAGGTTGTCCCCACGGCTGGCCACACGGAGGGGAAGTACCTTAAATATTGCTGATACAACATTTTGTTGAAAGAAGACTTCATTTTTATTTCAAAAACGATATGTATTGCATTCATTTTGTTTTTAAATAATTCCCAGAATTAACCAGGAGTCGAACATCTGAAATAAAGAACATATATTCTTTATTTTTACGACGCCGATAAAAACGATCATTTTTTTATAAAAAAAATTTAAAGTAATATTATGTGTCTACAATATTTAAGGTAGGTACTTTCCCTTCGTGTGGTATAGCTGTGGAACGTTTATCTACTTTTAATAGATTTGCTCAACAAGTTGTTGGCGTTCGCTGCTTCACACACTGTCTCTATAGCGCTAATCCCGCGGGATTAAGGATTTAAAGTCAAACCATTACGCTTGAAGTGTGTTCCGCTGTAACTGTACTGTGCTTGACATTTACTTGAATACAAAATTGTTACATCAGGTCATCTCCCTACTTTAAGTAAATTCTATTATAATAAGTAGTTTTTAACATTAACTGGCTGACCCGACAGACGTTGTCCAGTCCAAATACTGCTACGAACGCCATCTTTTAAAAGGAATTCCAAATAACGATAGAGCAACGTCAGGAAAGACGATTTTCCATAATAATTATGTTTGTCGTTTTGAAAATTTTCTGTGGGCTTCATAATAATTTTTCTTTATAACCTTGGCTTGTTCGTTTTAATATAGGGGTTCCTATATTAATACAAACAAACCAAAACAAAACATATTCAAATTGGCCGAGCCGTTTTTGAGTATACCCTAGCTAGACTAACGAACAGCAATCAATTTTTATATTATACTAGCGGCCGCTCGCGGTTTCACCCGCGTGTTTCCCGTTCCCGTGGAAATATCGGAATAAAAAGTATCCTATGTGTTAATCCAGGTTATAAACTATTTGTATAATATCTATATATAATCCATTCAGTCGTTTTTACTTGAAAGAGTAACAAACATCCATCCATACTTACAAACTTTCGCGTTTATAATACACGATATTCCAAGTGCAAAAATACATAAACATATCATTGTTACTTCAATGTTGCTATTTTATTATTCTATAACGCAATCTATGCATTCTGAACTGGCCAGTTCACCGTTGTTTCGGCAAACCGAATACCTTATTGCCACTTTATATTTACTGACGAATTCGGAATCTATTATTATATACAGGATCTGCTGAATTAGGATTATGTCCTAAGCGGTTTAATACGAGCCATATACGAGCCATACATGAGCCATATACCATATTATTATACGACTGGCCATGAACGAGCTAACATTTCCACAGTAACACGAACATTAACCGACTAGGTACTAACTCGTCATCATAATCAGCCCGTGCCGCGTAGCGGTGAAAGAATACTACCCCCTCTCTTCCCTTGGGTGTCGTAAAAGGCGACCAACGGACTAAAGAATGCAACAGCATAGAGCGGCGACGGGCTCACCACCTGTCACGCTGAACATATGCAGTCGCTATTTGGTGAAATGGTAGAGGACTGCTTTTGCTGTCCTCATTGCCTAGTCTCTGACTAACCCTTCGGAGATAATAGCACAGAATAACTAATAGTACTACCGTACAGAAGGTTCACTCTCTAACAACATTCACGCGAAATTGAAACTTATCGTGTGACCCGAGCGTTAATATTCCGTTAGGGTGTTACCAGACCAATCGATCGATCGTCGATCGACGGCATCGATCAAAATCGATCGATGTCGATCGACTGGTTTGGTAGCTTTAATCGATCGACGGATACCGTTTGACTAACCAATCGATCGACGACGGTCGGTCGACGTTGATCGATAGGTGTGGTAGCTTTAATCGATCGACGGATACCGTTCGTCTAACCCATCGATCGACGTTGATCGATTAACCCCGGCTATATTCCATTAGTTTCTTCCGAAACGCATGCAGAAGAGGACTCGTTGTTCTTGGCCAGTACGATGTTGCTCGTACTATTATTACGGAGACGCAAACGCAGAAGAATCTGATTGCGGCCGTTTTTTAAAGCCAAAGATCGCTTATTTTATCCAAATTACGATTTAAGCAGCGGTTTTTTTTGCGTAGCGATTGTCATGAATTTCGAGGTTATTTTTTATTAGACAACAGAAAACTAGCTCCATTCAAAAATATCTTAGGGGAGGAAGGGACGGGGATGGAGGGGGTACGGTAATGGTAACTTAGTAGAATATTTGTTTTTTTTCCTAAAAATAACCTAACATAACCTCAAAATAAAAATATCTTAAAACTATGCATTTCCGCACTTTGGCTCCCCCCTCCCCCCTCCCCTCCCGCCCCTCCCCATCACTACCCCCTCCCCTCCCGCCCCTCCCCATCACTACCCCCTCCCCTCCCGCCCCTACCCCTCACTCCCTCCCCGCCCCCTCCCCCGCCCCTCCATCTCCCCCTCCTCCTCCCCCGCCCCCTCCCCCGCCCCCTCCCCCGCCCCCTCCCTCTGCCCCTCCCCCTCCTTTCCCCTTCCCCCCTTTTTCGGTGTTGCTTAATCTTAAATTTATAAAAAAAGTGAAGCGGCCGGCGCGTCTAATCAAAAAGCTCGATCTGACACCCAATCCATTCTACCGGTCGAATGTCGATCGACATCGATCGATTGGTCTGGTAGAAACTAACGATCGACGTCGACTAATCCATTTTACCATCGATCGATGTCGTCGATCGACGATCGATCGACAGGTCTGGTAGACACTATCGATCGACGTCGACTAATCCATTCTACCATCGATCGATGCCGTCGATCGACGATCGATCGATTGGTCTGGTAACACCCATAAGCAACGTTGACTCGATATCGATTTGACGTCGTCATGATGACGTCACAGAGCGTAGGGTTTACGCGCGCGCGCAGGGATTACGAGTAAAGGTCGTACCGCATTTGAGCGGCGCTGCGCTGCATTGCACTGCGCGGCACGCGGCGCAACAAGATATTCTATTAGTCATTTTGTATGGTGTATGTCGCACTAGGGTGGCGCTGCAGTGAGCGTCACTGCGCGTCGCAGCATTGTTGCCTCCAAAAGAATATTTTGACGCGCTGCGCAGCGACGCTAGTGCGATATAGCAAGCGGTGTGTCACGTCATTCAGCCTGCGCACTGAGCTGTGCGCTTAGTGAGGATTTAGTATTGTTTAATTATTTATTGAAACAAAGAATACAAATATATTAGACTACTTAGCGCCTTAAAACCTGAGTGGTTTGTCTTGTATAAAATGGAATAGTTCATAAAATCCTGCCTTACACATTCTGAAGTAAGTGTGAAATCGTGCAGAGTCATTTTAAGTAGACGAGAAAGCAGACAGTGGTATTCATCTTCTTCATAGCGCGACCTTGGTATCTCTGAAATCCATTCCGTCTTCTTTTTTTATGTTCTATAATGCGTTCTTTTTCTGCACATAACAAAGACACAACAAACAAATCCTCATCACTGTCGTATACTTCCACCTTTTAACGTTGCTCTCACGCGAAAAGCAGAGGAATAACGCGAGCTGCCGCTACCTGCAGTTATAGTGCGATAGGTGCTGTGAAGTGACGCGCAGCGCAGCAAGATATTCTTTTAGTCATTTTGTATGGTGTATATCGCACTAGGGCGCGCTGCAGCGAGCGTCGCCGCGCGTCGCTGCATTGTTGCCTCCAAAATTATATTTTAACGCGCAGCGCCCTGACGCGCTGCGCAGCGACGCTAGTGCGATATAGCAAGCGGCGCGTCGCGTCAGTCAGCGCACTGCGCTTAGTGAGGATATTGTATTGTTAAAATAGAATAGTTCATAAAATCCTGTCTTACACATTCTGAAGTAAGTGTGAAATCGTGCAGAGTCATTATAAGTAGACGAGGAAGCAGACAGTGAGTGGTCCTTGGTATCTCAGAAATCCATTCCGTCTCCTCTTTTATGTTCTATTGCGTTCTTCTTCTGCACATAACAAAGACAAATCCTCAAAACTGTCGTATTCTCCCATCTTCTAACGTTCGGAGACGTTACTCTCACGCGAATAAGCAAAGGAATGACTCGAGCTGCGACGTGCAGTTATAGTGCGATAGGTGCTGTGAAGCGAAGCGCAGCGCAGCGTCGCTCAAATGCGGTCCCACCTTTACTGCCATATGCCTAGACGGCCTGCCTGAGAGGCGCGCCGGCCGAATGTAGTGACACCCTCCTGATAATAGTCCTTGCACGGGTTGGACATACTCGTATATAAAATTATACATGTGCCATGAATTCATAAAAAGGTATGAAATTAAATGAAACCAAATGAACCCAAGTGAAATCAGACAACATAAAATATTATAATCTAATGAAATTAAACTAATTGAAATTTAATAACATCAAATTTAATCAAATGTTATCAAATGAAATCAAATGAGATCAAATGAAAATAATCTGATACAATATAAAATATCTTAAGTACTTATTGAAATCATATTTTTTTTTAGAAAGAGATAAAGATATAGAAATTATATATTATTATCTCTGTAACAAATCCTTTTTTGAAACCCAAACACTGGCAATCAAACATAGCGTTTAAACATTGGCAATCAGACTCTCCCCAGAGAGTGATCGTTAATCGTTACACAACATCGGCTAATGAATGAGAACTTTTCTATCATACTTTTTTTCCGTCACCAGGCAACGCGAATCACGAGAATTGTTAATTACATACGAAACTTTGTTTTCTTAATTTATTTGGATAGGACAGCCAACAAGCTAGCATTAAAAACAAGTAAACATTTTGGGAGAAACTAAACGTTGTCTGTCTTTTTAGGGTTCCGTAGCCAAATGGCAAAAAACGGAACCCTTATGGATTCGTCATGTCCGTCTGTCCGTCCGTATGTCACAGCCACTTTTTTCCGAAACTATAAGAACTATACTGTTGAAGCTTGGTAATAGATGTATTCTGTGAACCGCATTAAGATTTTCACACAAAAATAATAAAAAAAACAATAAATTGGGGGGGTTTCCCGTACTTAGAACTGAAACTCAATTATTTTTTTTCATCAAACCCATACCGTGTAGGGTATCTATGGATAGGTCTTCAAAAATGATATTAAGGTTTCTAAAATATATTTTTTTCTAAACTGAATAGTTTGCGCGAGAGACACTTCCAAAGTGGTAAAATGTGTGCCCCCCCTTCTTCCCTTCCCTTCTGTAACTTCTAAAATAAGAGAATGATAAAACTAAAAAAAATATATGATGTACATTACCATGCAAACTTCCACCGAAGGTTTGTTTGTTTGTTTGTTTGTTTGTTTGTTGGTTTGAACGAGATCTAGTAAGTAGTTTTTTTAATACGTCATAAATTAAGTAATTTAAAAAAATACACTATTATTAACAAATCGATCAAAGTTACAACGAACTACAAGAACTTTTATATGATGTTACTTGCTGCTACGGAACCCTTCATGGGCGAGTCCGACTCGCACTTGGCCGGTTTTTTTTGATCTCTCATGCGGTTTCTGATTGAAGTAAAGAACACATTAATGAATGTTGAATCGTTGAATTTAAACAACATATACGAGTATGTGCAAATGCTTATATGATCAAAGAAAATAGATGGAGGCCTTTACCCGCCGTGGGACAGTATGTAGGTTACAACTTTTTTTTCAATAAAAGAGAAGGAGGCAAACGAGCAGACGGGTCACCTGATGGAGAGTAATCACCGCCGCCCATGGACACCCGCACAACCAGAGGAATCGCAGGCGCGGTGCAGTCCTTTAAGGAAGGAATAGGGTTAAGGAAGGAATATTGTTAAGGAAGGAATAGGAATTGTGAGAGGGGGAGGGGGATGGGCCTCCGGAACCCTAACTGGCCGGACGAAACAACAGCATCAAGTGCTATTATTTCACGCCGTATATTCGTGAGACCTTTTACCTCAAACAAAAGATACATAGTTAGCCTGTGACCACGGTCACTCGAGCTAAACTTCGTTTGCGTTGAATGACCCGACCTGCGAATTGCACCCAGGACCTCCGGAAGTCAGCTGAGTGCTTTGGCATCAAGTGATCGGTAGGCGTTTTATTTTACAACATAAAAAATAACTGATCTTGATTTATCTGATTTGCTTCAAACACTACTGTTTGAATTTCACTGCGCTGTATTTCAAGTGATGCTACCTAGTGGAGTCTAATGTGCTAAACGCTAATGGTGCACAATGGCTGCCAAACTTACTTCAACTAATTAGCATTCAGCACTAGACTCTTTAGGAACAATATGGGAGGCTTTTAACCCGCCCCTGTGGGTGGATTGGGACGAATTAATAGCTGACACTAGAGAGTTTTACGTTTGCAACGTTTTGTCCGTATTTAAATATGGCCGATATGATATTTATTTCTCTTAATAATGGCTTCGTGTGGTCAGCACATTTAGCCAGTGTCAAGTAAGACGTAATTGTACATATTTTTTTTGCTTAAGATAATTTGAACGTTTAATGGTAAATTATATTTTCCTAAAACCCCTTGAGACTCAATAAAGCTGTGGGACCTTTAACCGCCTTTTTTTTGTGGGGCTTTTAACCACCTCTGTGGTTTAGTGACTAAGCCACCGGTCTCAGACCCAGAGTTCTCGGTTTGATTCCCAGCGGAGGTACATCCATGTGTAGGTACTTGGTTTGGTTGGTGGTAGGGCTGTTTAGTCCGCCTGGCTGCCCAAGTAGCAAAATTAGTGTTTATAACTATCTTGAAGACATTTTTTTATACACTTGTAAGAGACTGTTAGCGTGCTACAACAATGGATTTGGCCACATTTATAAGAGTCATTTATTTTTGTAACAATCCTATAGTAATAATTATCCTACAGAATGTTATTAACTCCTTTAATGTACTTATAATAGCATTGCTAAAATGCAATAGTTTCTGCAATTATCAAACTCTCCACATTTACAGGTATGTTAGCTTGTTTAAGTGTCTGACACTTTTCATACCAAACAAATCATGTTTAAAATGTGATAGTAACATACTTCGTTGTTTGTTATAAGTACCCACAGAAGCCGCTTTTACAAAGGTGTTTTGTCTGTACAAAATTTTGTACAGGCATCATATAGTGGAAGTTAAATAAAAAAATATTTCTTTTAACATTTTTAATATTAATACGACACTCATGTGAGTGAGGGATTGAGAATGTGAGTATTGGGTGTAAAATCATTGGGAAATCAGTTTACAAATTCGTCAATTTCACTATTATCCTTAATTAGTCACTTTTCTTAATTTGTTACTTGGGTTATCTGGTCCGTGTATGAAACTCGCCTTTTATCAATTTCGCTTAATTTCCGTATTTGGTCAGTTGTAGTACAATCACATAGGTACTAAAGGATAATTTAAAACGTTTGGACTGCCCCGGTCTATTCATTCGGGGTAAGTTAGATGAATGGAGCACCTATATGAATGTGTAGCGCTTATATGCAGATGAAATTGTACTTAGAGATTTTACTGTAGATTTTGATTTTACACACACATGCATACACAAACCACGGGTGATCGTGGTTGACATCAATTTGAAAAATTAATAAAATAATATTTATAACAATGATTTTCATTAACGATTGTACATCCAGTCCAAATTCATAAACTGCCGAGTTTCATACACTGACCAGATAACCCAACAAACAAATTAGGGGTAGTAATAGATAGATTAAGGATTTTAATGAAATTGACGAATTACAAAAACTGACCAGTTGCCGAAAGTGACTAATTAACGAAACTGTCGAGTAGATAACTGACTCCATTGTTAAACTATAGTAAGTTTATGTTAGTTTTTTAAAGCGCCTCTATAAATTGAAAGTTACACTTTTGTATTAAATAATTTATAACTAAGTATCTAACTTCACCAATATTCGCCATTTTTCGTTAATGAATATTCAACATGTCACCGTTCATTGAAGCATTTTAAATCACATGAAGTGGCCTTGGATTATAACATTTATAACACATTTTGTGTTATCTGAAAAATGCAATGGCTGTGGATTCTTAGTTTCTACAAATAATAATACATATTATAGACCTATTCATTTTATATGCAGTCAAAAAAACGTTTAAATCTTTATTGTACCGCAACTTTTTCTGGTGCCCTATCTGCTCGTTGTACCTACAGCGTGTATGCCCATTATACATAAGACGAATGCCAATTTTATAACTAATTGTTAGTTAATTAAACCCACGTAGAGTACGAGGCACGGTATATATTTTCTTGTATATTATACCTCCCCATTTCGCACAAGCGGAAATTAATGAACATGTGCATTCTTCCCATCCTGACATATGGCGCACAAACATGGTCACTAACCAACATCCACTAATCCAAACTCAAGGTTTGCGAACGCGCGATGGAATGTAGCATATTGGGTGTCAAGCGAACGGATCGATTCCGAAACGCCGACCTGCGCTCCCAAACGCAAATCAAAGATGTGCTCTGAAAGTGGCTCAGCTGAAGTGGCATTGGGCTGGTCATGACTGCTGCATTCCAGAAGTGTTGTGGGTCATGTTGGCTACAGACTGGAAGCAAAACACAACACGGCGGCGCGGCGGCAGATCGAGAAGAAGTTGGCGGGACGAACTTGATTCTTTTCACCAAAATTGGATAGAGTTGGCTCCGCGATCAGTAAAAAAATGGAGGGAGACCTTTGCCCAGCAGTGGGACAGTAAAGGCTAATATAATAATATATTTTAATTTAAATCTGTGATTGAAATTGTATTGACAGATCTGTTTAAGTCTTGATCTTCAAACATATTTTTAAAGGTTTGATCAATACATTGATCAAACCTTTAAAAATATAAATAAAATGGATGGCAACTACACACTTAAATATTGGAAATAGCCCATTTTGTGTAAAAGAGACTTTCCTTTATTTTTAAAAACAATAAATTCTGCTTTATTGGATTTTAGAAAAATTGCTTGTCGTAGGCGGGACTCGAACCAGTCAAATGAGACAAAAAATAACATGCTGTATTTTATGATGCAGATCGAAAGGGTTACTGATAACGTTAATTTTTTTCAAAATAACAAACACAACAAAATAATGGAAGGCAATGAAAACTAACAATTAACTTTTTAATTTTGTATTCACACGTAACGTGAAATGCACCGCAACTAATTTCATTATTGGAAATAGCAAATTGTATCCAATTTAGGAATTTAGACTTACTTTTATTTTAGAGAATAATAAATACTGCAATTATGGATTTTTTTTAACCGGGAATCGAACCGATTAAATGTGGTAAAAATTACTGCCGTATTTTATGATGCAGATCGAAAGGGTCTTTCTTAAATTGATCGTTTAAAACACATAATACCATGAATTAAATAAAAACCATGAAAATTAAGAAAATTAAGTTGAAAATTACTTGTATTGTGTTGTGTCATTACCTAAGCCCATCACGAATACTTACTGAAAAACAAGACACTCTAATCTCAGACATGCAATGAAAGTAAAGATGTTTAAATGATAGCTCATTTTGAAGCCACTTATATACTACATCAAAATGTTCCATTTTTATGTAGTATATAAGGTGGTAGGCTTCATACTTTCGATTGGTACCTATTTAATTTATCTATTATCGAAACAAGTGCAATATTTAAAAAAAATATTTTTAAATATTTAATTAATCATATACTGGACTGAATTTTTTAACACATTAAATTTGATATAAAATACTTTTCATCCATTAACCGCTCGGTGAAGGTCGTTGTATACTCGGATCCTCTACTATAAAGAAGTGACATTATTAATCGCAACTAAACTTATAGGTAAACATAAGTGTAGCTCATTTAATAGTAGATTATTCACCAAGGGGATAAAGTAGTATCTTATGCAGCGGGCGCCGTATTGAATCCCGAGCGAAACGAAGGACTCTAGCGTTTACTCCCGAGCATAGCGAGGGTGTTTAGAGTTAACTCCGGAGCAAAGCGAGGGAGTTAAGACTAGAATCCTGAGTTCAGCGTGGGATTCAAGGTCGCCCAAGACGAAGGCACCTTTATCCCCGAGGAGTATACTCTACTTTTCACGGCATCTATGAGACAATAAAAAGCAATAGTAAAACAATAGTAGATTGTTATACAAAGAGCTAAAATGACCCAAACGGACCAAAGACTGCACATACATCCTACAGCATAGAGCGGCGATGGGCTCATCAAAATAATACTACCAACCCCTTTCTTCCCTTGGGTTTCGTAAAAGGCGACTAACGGACTAAAGACTGCACATACATTCAACAGCATAGAGCGGCGATGGGTTCATCAAAATGATACTACCAAACTCTCCCTTCCCTTCGGTGTCGTAAAAGGCGACTAACAGATTAAATAAAAACTGGAATTACATCCAACAGCATAGAGCGGCGATGGGCTAATCAAAATAATACTACCAACTCGCGATGCGCGATTATGAATGATACTAACTGAATCATTCGATTATTACATTCATTCGAATAATTCGAATGACTTCTAAAATGTATTACTAATTACTAATCAGTACTAATCGGGTGCTAATCAGTCAGTAGTGTAGTAGGAATCAACCACTAACGAATACAGAATTTTGCAACTGACTGAATGGTCATTCATTGATAATGAATGACCATTCAGTCATACTGTAAGTAACTAATTTAGTAAAGCAGACCCGCGGATTATTACGAAACTAAATTCATTGGCTCTGCGACGCTATTTTCAAAAATTTCAATTATTTTACCTACAGCTAGTAATATTATTCTGTTCCTACAGAACAGTTGCTGGGGTAGTGTAAAAGCAAGTAACTAACTTCTTTTTCTAATTAGGTACTCATTTTGATCCCCTCTCGCTGTGTGTAATACACTGGTCGCCATTTTCGATTATAGCAGACCTCTCTTAGTAACCGCTATATAAGCCTTATGCTGTGGCGTTAAAGTACATTTTAGCTTTATTTATTTCAATATCAATAATCGTTCGATCCTATTACTAATTAGTAATGCTTATTCGATTATTGAAATTAGTATATTACTTATCTGGTATTCGATTTTTGAGATTAGTATTAGTAGTCAATTCGATTAATGAAATTAGTCATAATCGCGCATCGCTACTACCAACTCCTCCCTTCCCTTGGGTGCCGTAAAAGGCGACTAACGGACTAAAGACAGCACATACATCCAACAGCATAGACCGGCGATGGGCTCATCAAAATAATACTACCAACCCTTTTTCGTCCCTTGGGTTTCGTAAAAGGCGACTAACGGACTAAAGACTGCACATACATTCAACAGCATAGAGCGGCGATGGGTTCATCAAAATGATACTACCAATCCCTCTCTTCCCTTCGATGTCGTAAAAGGTGACTAACGGACTAAAGACTGCACATACATCCAACCGCATAGAGCGGCGGTATGGGCTCATCAAAATAATACTACCAACCTCTATCCTACGAGTATCTAAGGATGTAAAACGGGCAAACGCATCACTGTCATTCGGTCAGCTTATGTGAAGTTTGACACAATGATTATTTATTTTATTTTCATTTTTATCTCGTTTTTTATATTTATGTTGTTTTATTTTTATTGTTTTTTTTAATATCGTGTATTGTTACGTGCGTCTCGACCTCAAGGTCCCGCCAGAATACCAGAGCTGTAGCGACAACATATTTGTCTCTGTAGCCTATGCTGAGGCTGGGGCTAGTTGGCCACAAAATATTTATTTGTTTGTCCCGTGTATATACCTGTGTACTTTAGTTATAATTTTTTTATTTAACTTTTTTCTAATGTTATACTGTTTGTGTGGTCAATAAATGTTTTTCTTTTTTTCTTTCTTTCTATCTTCTCTTCAGTTTCGTAAAAGGCGACTAAAGGACTAAATAAATACTGCACATACATCTAACAGCATAGAGCGGCGATAGGCTCATTAAAATAATACTACCAACCCCTCCCTTCCCTTGGGTGTAGTAAAAGGCGACTAGCGGACTAAAAACTGCACATACATCCAACAGCATAGAGCGGCGATGAGCTCTTCAAAATAATACTACCAACCCCTCTCTTCCCTTGGGTGTCGTAAAAGCGACTAGCGGGCTAAAGACTGCACATACATCCAACAGCTTAGAGCGGCGATGGGCTTATTAAAATAATACTACCAACCGCTTTTCGTCTCTTGGGTGTCGTAAAAGGCGTATACGGACTAAAGACTGTACACCTACCACTACCTATATAGTAAATGTTCGTATGCGATTTCTATTTATGTTCCAAATTCAAATCACATTAATGAATGACCATAAATGACCAGCGGATCATAATGAAATTCAGTACAATATTAATGCCCTGCTAGACCTCAGGTGACTTTAATGACTTACTTTAGGTTAGGTTTGCATGACATATAATTTGACATTGTCGAGCAGGTGGTGTGAACACATCTTTATTTTCCTTGCATGCCAGAGATTAATGTCTGGTTGTTTTAGTAAGTATTCGTTAAATGATTAGGTAATGACAAACCACAATACAAGTATTTCGTAATTTTCACGAGTACTTATGTGTTGTAAACGATCAATATGAAAGACCTTTTCGATCTGCATCATAAAATACGGCATGTTATTTTTTGTCGCATTTGTCTGGTTCGAGTCCCGCCTAAGACAAGCGATTTTTCAAAATTCCATAAATGCAGAGTTTATTGTTTTTAAAAATAAAGGAAAGAAAAATAATTAAGATAGTTGCCATCTATGTGGCATTAGATCTTTCCACCCTGTATATACAATACTATTTAATCCTTTAGTTTCTCCACTAAGTATCTATGTAATTTATTTAAATACTCTTCTTCTAATTGAATACCATTATAGGAGCAGAATTTTCTCAAGAAGGAAGTAATGTAGCTTATTACACACTAGTGCGGTAATGTAAAATTAGTAATAACACACTAGTGCGGTAATGTAAAATTAGTAATAAGTAATTTGAATCTATGAACAACACAGATCACGCCCACATAGCCCACGCTTCAGCAAGAAACAACTGCAAAGTCTGAACAAGTGCTTAGATGGTGAGCCTTTAGCCTGTTAGTCGCTTTTACGACACCCAAGAGAACTCTCTTCTCTTGGGTTGGTACATATTATTATTTTGAAGAGCCCATCACTGCTCTATGCTGTTGAATGTATGTGCAGTCTTTAGTCCGTTAGTCACCTTTTACGACACCGAAGAGAAGAGAGGGGTTGGTAGTATTATTTTGATGAGCCCATCGTTGTTCTATGCTGTTGAATGTATGAGCAGTCTTTAGTCCGTTAGTCGCCTTTTACGACACCGAAGGGAAGAAAGGGGTTGGTAGTATTATTTTGATGATCCCATCGCCGTTCTATGCTGTTGAAAGAATTTTTAGTCTTTAGTCCGTTAGTCGCCTTTTATGACACCGAAGGGAAGAGAGGGGTTGGTAGTATTATTTTGATAAGCCCGTCGCCGCTCTATGCTGTTGAATGTATGTGCAGTCTTTAGTCCGTTAGTCGCCTTCTACAACACCCAAGGGAAGAAAGGGGTTGGTAGTGTTATTTTGATAAGCCCATCGCCGCTCTATGCTGTAGGATGTATGTGCAGCTTTTAGTCCGTTAGGCGCTATTTACGACACCCAAGGGACTGGATGGGAAGATTTCCTACCTTTCACATACCTACTCGTTTATTTTGTCGATTCAAACAACGGCTTCTTGTTCAATAATTAAAAATACTTTGAAAGTTTAAAAATAAATATGTCTAGTTTTAGTAACGAAGAACTAAACTTACAGTCTACACCACCGGAAATAATAAGTGAAGCACAAAATGTTTTTGACAGCCTATTACCATCTAAGTCCAAAGAAAAATAAATGATGGCTTACCAAAAATTTATACACTAGAAAAGCAACAAAAACACGCAGTAATTTTCAGAAAATGTGTTTTTCTCGAAAATATGTTATAAAACGTCGTATGACATACGTGCGCTTTGATAATTACAGCCTCTGCTTTCTTGTAGCCATCGCCTACGGCTCGGGCTAGCAATATCGCCTCTGCTGTAATTTTTAACTTACCGCACTAATATCATAATGTACTATTATAACACATTTGCTCGTAAAGTGGCTCTTATTACACCGATTTCAGCACCGTAATGTAGCTTATTACACTCTAGTGCGGTAATGTAAAATTAGTAATAACACACTAGTGCGGTAATGTAAAATAAGTAATAATTTGCATCTATGGACAACACAGACCACGCCCACACAGTCCACGCTTCAGCAAGAAAGAACTGCACAGTCTGCACAAGTGCTTAGATGGTGAGCCTTTAGCCCGTTAGTCGCTTTTACGACACCCAAGAAAAGAGAGGGGTTGGTACCTATTATTATTTTGAAGAGCATATCACCGCTCTATGCTGTTAGATGTATGTGCAGTCTTTAGTCCGATAGTCGCCATTTACGACACCGAAGAGAAAGGAGGGGTTTAGTAGTATTATTTTGATGAGCCCATCGCCGTTCTATGCTGTTGAATGTATGTGCAGTCTTTAGTCCGTTAGTCGCCTTTTACGACACTGAAGGGAAGAAAGGGGTTGGCAGTATTATTTTGATGAGCCCATTGCCGTTCTATGCTGTTGAATGAATGTGCAGTATTTAGTCCTTTAGTCGCCTTTTACGACACCGAAGGGAAGAAAGGGCTTGGTAGTATTATTTTGATGAGCCCATCGCCGCTCCATGCTGTTGGATGTATGTGCAGTCTTTAGTCCGTTAGTCGCCTTCTACGACACCCAAGGGAAGAAAGGGGTTGGTAGTATTATTTTTATGAGCCCATCGCCGGTCTATGCTGTAGGATGTATGTGCAGTCTTTAGTCCGTTAGTCGCCATTTACGACACCCAAGGGGTTTGATGGAAAGACTTCCTACCTTTCACATACCTATATTTTGTCGATTCAAACAGCGGCTTCTTGTTCAATAATTACTTTGAAAGTTTAAAAATAAATATGTCTAGATTTAGTATTGAAGAACTAAACTTCAGTCTACAACACCGGACATAATAAGTGAAGCACAAAATGTTATTGACAGCCTATTACCATGTAAGTCCAAAGAAAAATATGTTAGCTTACCAAAAATTTTACACTAGAAAAACAACAAAAACACGCAGTCATTTTCAGAAAATGTGTTTTCCTCGCAAATATGTTATAAAACGTCGTATGACATACGTGCGCTTTGATAATTACAGCCTCTGCTTTCTTGTAGCCCTCGCCTACGGCTCGGGCCAGCAATATCGCCTCTGTACCGCACTTATATCATAATGTACTATTATAGACAAGTTAGTAGGTAGGTGTGCAGTCTTTAGTCCGTATACGCCTTTTACGACACCCAAGGGGCGAAAAGGGGTTGGTAGTATTATTTTGATGGGCCCATCGCCGCTCTATGCTGTTGGATGTATGTGCAGTCTATAATCCGTTAGTCGCCTTTTACGAAATTAAAGAGAAGATAGGGTTGGTAGTATTATTTTGATGAGCCCATCGCCGCTCTATGCTGTTGGATGTATGTGCGGTATTTAGTCCATTAGTCGCCTTTTACGACGCTCAAGGGAAGAGAGGGGTAGGTAGTATTATTTTGATGAGCCCATCGCCGTTCTATGCTGTTGGATGTATGTGCAGTCTTTAGTCCGTTAGTCGCCTTTTACGATACTGAAAAAAAAGAGGGGTTGGTAGTGTAATTTTGATAAACCCATCGCCGCTCTATGCTGTTGGATGTATGTGCAGTCTTTAGTAAGTTAGTCTCCTTTTACGACATTGAAGGGAAGGGAGGGGTTGGTAGTATTATTTTGATAAGCCCATCGCCGCTTTATGCTATTGGAAGTATGTGCAGTCTTTAGTCCCTTAGTCGCCTTTTACGAAACCGAAGAGAAGATAGGGGTTGGTAGTATTATTTTGATAAGCCCATCGCTGCTATATGCTGTTGGATGTATGTGCGGTATTTAGTCTGTTAGTCGCCTTTTCCGACCCCCAAGGGAAAGGAGGGGTTGGTTGTATTATTTTGAGGAGCCCATCGCCGCTCTATGCTGTTGGATGTATGTGCAGTATTTATTTAGTCCGTTAGTCGCCTTTTACGACATCGAAGGGAAGAGAGGGATTGGTAGTATTATTTTAATGAGCCCATCGCCGCTCTATGCTGTTGGAAGTATGTGCAGTCTTTAGTCCGTTAGTCGCCTTTTAGGACACCCAAGGGATGAAAGGGGTTGGTAGTATTATTTTGATGATCCCATCGCCGCACTCTCCGTTAGGATATTTGTGCAGTCTTTAATCCGTTTGGGACATTTTAGCTCCTTGTATAACAATCTACTATTGTTTTACTGTTGCTTTTTATGTCTCGTAGATGGTGTGAAAAGTAGAGTATGCTCCTCGGGGATAAAGGTGCCTTCGTCTTGGGCGACCTTGAAACCCACGCTGCACTCAGGATTCTTGTTTTACTCCCTCGCTTTGCTCGGGAGTTAACTCTAACCACCCTCGCTACGCTCGGGAGTTAACGCTAGAATCCTTCGTTTCGCTCGAGATTCAATACGGGGCGCCCGCTACATAAGACACTACTTTATCCCCTTTGGTGCATAATCTACTATTATTGAGGTCTCAGGACCGCAAAAGCAGTCCTCTGCTATAGTCCACATATCATCACATAACAACTGCACATGGTGCTCAGCGTGACAGGTGGTGACGTCATCGCCGCTCTTTGCTATTGGATGCATGAGCAGTCTTTAGTCCTTTAGTCGTTATTAACGACATCCAAGGGAAGAGATAGGTCCGTAGTATTCTTTTAATGAGCCGCTACCATACTATACATCAGTACCCCTAGCACGAAACACTCTCGTAATGGTATAGTTACCGTATTTGCTTACTATTCGATATCGCTAAGTTTCTATCGTGCCCTCACACAGAAAAAGTGCGTTCATAAATCCATGTGGGTTATTGTGATTTACAATTAAATAAATTACTTATTAGGGACGTTATTCATTCAAAACTTGAATTTTTATTTACTGTCATACTAACCGCAATAAATTATTCCGCTAAACTTAATATTTATGGCATAAATTTGTGTTTTGTTGTTTTTCGGCATAAGTCCATTATCTAAATAGTTTCTGAACGTCCAATAAAAATGTCAACTAGATCAAGTAGAAGTAGGTATCCCTCAGAACAATGACTAAAGCATAGAAACCACGCTAAAATAGCAAGCAAAGACATATATTCATCCTTCTTCTTCTTACGAGTCATGCTAATGAGTTAGAAAGAGATGGAGAATGTTTGACTTGTCCTAATTTGTGTAGGTGATCACTAGTTTATTCCATACTAGGGACGTCATTTCTCGGCATTTTATATCGACAAAAATAAAACTTTATATTGAACATGTAAATAAATATGAAGGCGAAGGATAAGCGCGCCGTCAATTTATTTCATTTTATTAATATAGTACGTTTCCAGGGCAGGCGAAAAAGCCGACAATGACCGAAGCATTATGTTAGCATCGAGAAGATAGAATTTGTGTTGGTTCCATGTACTATTGTCATTCTGTATATTTCGTTGCGTTTCACTACACGCAACTACATTACTCACAAAATGCATTTCCGCGAGAAAATGATACAGAATGACAGAAGTGTATGAAGAGCGATACAAATCCTTTTTCGCTTGCCTTGGAAACGATATAAACTAAATCAGACAAATTTTCAAAAAACTACGTTATGGTGCACAAGAAAAACACCTACCTATTGAATCACTGTAGGTACAGCTGCGTCAGATCGACCTACCAAAATCTGTTAAAATATCCCAATCGATATTTAACTCTATGACTACAACATTAGGTTGAGATTCGGTTGCAGGTATTTCACAGATTAGTAGGTCGCAGAGTAGGTATAGGGTAGGGCGATATGAGGCTATCTGTACAGCCAGCGTCACATCTATATCCTTGTATGTAAAATTCCCGCAACCAAATTTCATCTTAATATCAATCAAGTAGAGTTCAATATCGATTGGAATATTTTTGATCAGTGGCCGTGTGTACTCAACTTTTCGTTCTATTGTTAGGTCAAAAAATTGTTAACGGAAAAAGTGATCACTTTTGAATTCAACAAGTTTTGCTAGTTAATAACGAAAAGCAGTGTACCTACAGTCAGTGTCAGTCACAACGGCCTACCCATATCTGTCAAATTAACTAGATGGATATTGAACTTTATGCTTTGAACGTAATCAGAAAACTGTACAGGAAAATATAAATATGAAATTATTAAAGAAATAAAAAACTTATAAATGAATATTTAAAACATTTTTATTAAATCACTGCCTCATATATAAGAAGGTTTTGGTTAAAAAGCTTCATAATTTGTCACGAGGCGCACATTCCTGTAATTCCTTTTTGGTATTCGTATTGTCAAATATAACTTAGGTACGGCTTTTATCAATAGGATTCCGTGATTGTCATCGAAACTTTGTTCTAGAGAATGATTAACAAGATTGCTCAAAATGCTTGTTGGTACAAATGTGTCGCAGACATTGTTCATCATTGATTGATCGTAAAATGTTTGGAACATATATAACTGCGTTTATTCCATATCCAATTTAGTCTTCTTACACGCCGGCCGTAGCCATTCTTTATTTATATCATCATTTTTTGGAAACCTGTAACCAAAATGTAAAATTTTTAAAATTAGTGATAATGCAGATAAGTGGTAGTAGTAGTAATGAAGAAGACCCTTCAATTATGTATATTTTTAAAATTATCAATAGGTAGGTACTTTTAAAGTTATACATTATTAATATCATGTTAAAAGTAGAACAAGTTGTAAATGAGGCGTATACATATTTCATAATTTAAAGACAGATGTGCCAACCACTTCACAAAATACTGATTTATCGATATAGAAATTCACGTCACTAGCCGAAAAAACATAACCTTCAACATTTGAACAAAATTTCATTGATAAATGCCTTATATCAGCACAGAACTGGACACGATGACTATTTAGACAAACTATTAGTGTGTTTTAATAGATTCATGCCATTAATTATGTTTAGGTAAAACGAAAACAGTCTGAACTCACCGATAAAAGGTTATTGTCTCTTGATTATTTTCTTTTCTTATTATAAGGGATTTACAGCCCTCAATCACACAAGAGATTTTGTCACACGTAACACGTAACGCATAAATATCACTAACAATGCTATGGCTAGTTTATAACTATCTTCGGAAGAATACCTACCTTGCAAATAATTAAATTTATCTGAGAGGAGCTACAACTTATTGTGAAAATAATCCGTCACTATAATGTAACCAAGTTAGGTTGCCACTTATTTACACAGCATAAAAAGGAAATAACGACACATTTAATCTGGTGGTGTTATAAAGACATCCAATTACATCCGTTTGACATTTACCTTGTGACAACCTAGAAAAAATAGAAACGAATGTGGATTAAAGGTTTCATTCACTCTCGTTATAGAATTAAATGAAGTCATATGAGTAAGATAGCTGTTGTCTAGCTCGTCTTTTAGCGTGGTTTCTATGCTTTAGTTATTGTTATTGTTCTGAGGGTATCCCTCTACTCGTTGTCTCAAACGAATATTTCAGAGATGCAAGTGGAATTGAAGTGAATTTATTCTTAAACTTAGTAGGTATTTCATCTTAAGTCCAACGATGAGAACTAGTTCAATGGATTTGCACAGGGGAACCCGATTCTAATAGTGTCGAAAGGGTATGGTGATTGGAACCTTCCTGGCACCAGCCAAGGACCACCATCTTCAGCACCAGCAAGAAGTGATTCCCCTGTGATGATTGAAGCTTCGAGTGTGTATTTTATAAAAAGATGTATATCAGTTATTTGTGATAGTAGTTAAAAGTACTTAATAAAATTATGTGTACAATAAAGAATCATGAATGAGAAAACAGTCTAGGTATCTTATTTTGGCTGTCACCAATAAAAAATACAAAATAGTGATTTTTATTAAGTAATATTCTATCATATTATTATATCCTCCTATAATTAACACGATAAAGACGAAGAATCAAAGAAATTTAAATATTTTTTTAACATATTTGGGTACAATACTAGCACCCCCCTCTTCCCTTGGACGAGACCCAAGAACCCAATGAAGAAAGGCGACTGGCTAACGGACTAAAGACTGCACATCCATCCAACAGCACATTGTGCAGTCGCTATTTGGTGAAAAGTGAAATATGGCAGAGGACTGCTTTTGTGGTCCCCATTGCCTAGTCTCTGACTAACTCTCCGGGGATAATAGTCGTGATTATGATGTATGTATGTACCTATGTAAAAATATCCGTAAATCAATAAATTTACACAAATAACCTAACTTTTTAATTTCGTTTTCTCTAATACTATAACCCTAGAAGTAATAACTAAGTAACGAACGATTTCTAAATAATATAGCCATAATTTTCAGTGTCTGAAATCACCTACTATAAATTAAATTAAATAAATTCCACCACAACCGTAGCGACAGCTCTGTCAGGCGAATGACATTTTACCCTCAGAACAATAACTAATTGTTCTGAGATTTTACCTATGTAATCACTACGTAGACATTACGATGACTAGAATATGAAACGATACGATCCGTCTAAAGCGAGTTCGTGCTTCCGATTTTCACGGATTTTCATACATTAGCTCTCGTTAACCTACGCACGGACGTTCTCTAAACGACCACAGCGGCGCTGCTTTGGTTTTCATACAAAATAATACCATTACGATTACCTTAACTAGTACCATAATGGTTCGTGCTTGAGGTACTGTTATACGTTATGTTTACTATAAGTAGTTAACAAACAGAACATCCTTATAACTGCATTTCGCATTCAACTGTTAAAGGGGGTGAGGCGGTCAGCGAAATTTCGGGCCCTCGCGGGTGTTGCGCGGTGAGGCGTCCACGGTAATTAGTAAGCGCCATTCAAATTTTTATGAAAAAGTTAATAAAAATGTTTAGTTTTTTGGAAATCAAAATCAGTAAGTATTTTTTATTTCGTTAAGAAATCGAAAAGGTAAATGTTTATGTGTTTATGATTTTATAAGAATTATTATTTTAAAACACGGCCGTAATGTGCATTTATTATGAAGTTTTAGAGGTAACTTTAGGATTTTTTAGAGCAAAGTGTTTCCAATCGTGTTTTGGAAACAGTCATTCCCTCACACATACGTTCTGTAATACATATTGAAAATTTCAGTGCGAAATACCAAAATATTTTGTATAACAGCTAAGTAATAGAACATTGCCAATTTATCCGTTTTCACTAACTAACCGCCCCCCTTTAAGTCAGCCATATAATAGTTGTATACAGACACATATAGGATATAGGATAAAAACACAATCCGTTCATTACTTTGTTCACTATTTTTACAGCATATATCACTAGAGCAGAAAGAGTCAGTATTTACGAAGAAACTCCGCTGTCCCGAGGAACAAATAAACTCGGAAGCAAGCCGACTTTAAGTGGGTAAATTTAATTTACCAGGAATAGCTTCCTCGGTGCCCCGCGCTCTGACCGCTCGCGTTCGACGTTGCGGCTTTTTACAGATTAGTAGAGGTTTTCCCAACAAAAGAATTTTAATATGGCTATACTTTATATGGAGAATTGTAGAGAGGCTTTGAGATATTTATAAGATGTTCACTTTTGTAAAATCCGTTCCGATAATGAAGACATTTTTGTCGTAGTGGAATTTATGTGATTTATTTGATTGTGTTGTGTGATTAAAACTCAATACCTATCAATTGTAGCGATGACATAATTTCAACGATAGAGGTCTCAGACCTACAGTGAGCCAGTAATCAGGCTTTACTACTGAGAATTTGTTTTTCATTTAATAAGCAGCCATACGAACTAGAGCTCATTATTATATAAGAATACTATCAACCCATTTCTTCTCTTGGGTGTTGTAAAAGGCGACTATCTATCACTATCTCTGTAAACAATGTTATAAATTCTGCAAGTTTGTTCGTTGTTATTGTTGATGGTATGAATAATAAGTCATAAGGAACACATTTTTAATATAATCTTGTTTAAATAATTAAATGAAATCTCAAAAATAATAAAAAAAAAAATTAAGGTTAATGTTTAGAATAGTTAGTAGCCATTTTCCTTTTCTAGATGTAAAAATTAATTCACTCGGGCAACGAATGCAATGCTTATAGCGTTTCGTATTTTTGTTAGATGCATCTGTGTTAAGATATAGCTATGAATGTTGTTAAATTGTCTAAATTTCATCTTTCTTCCTATAAAACTATAGGTAATAATAAGTGGCGTGATATCATGCGATCTCACGGGCCATTTGATGAGGCCGTCTGTACCCATCCAGTTATGTTGAAGATGAACATTTCTGTCTAAGGTGTAGGCCCTAGACAGAAATGATCATGGTCATCACATCACCTACACAAGATTTCTTAGCGAAATTTGATCTTTATGGGTCAACTATAATAACGAAATTCGATTAGGTACCTAATTAATTAATTTTTGTATCCTGGAAAATGGCTCACATTTTGAACATTTGCCTTAAAATAATAGTATCTTATTCTTGGGATTTATTTCAATTATTTAAACAAGATTCCATTAAAAATGGTTATGTTTCTTATGACTTATTATTCATGCCATAACAATTACAACGAATAAACTTGCAGAATTTATAGCATTGTTTACAGAGATTAGACAAAATAAAATTAATGCAGTTTTTATTTAGTCTAAAATCGACACCATGGTTCTAAGAACAGATTTCTCTATCTCTTATAGTTTTTGATTTCTCCCTGCTGACCCATTTGGATTGATCACCCCTGTATACATAATATTATATACCTACTACTACTATTCTAATCACGAAACAGGCAATTTTTTCCCAGTTGAAACATTAGACAATTTACTTCATAAATACTAAAAACCAAAGAAAGGACAAACAAACTGCGTCGACTGTTCCGGAATTACCTTAGAGGTACATAATACGTACTTGTACATAATAAAGAAAAAACATACATACATAAATACATAATATAATCACGACTATTTTTATATCCGAAGGGTTAGTCAGAGACTAGGCAATGAGGAGCGCAAAAGCAGTCCTCTGCCATAGTCCACTTATCACCAAATAGCGACTGCACAAGTGCTCAGCGTGACAGGTGGTGAGCCCATCGCCGTTCTATGCTGTTGGGTGTATATGCAGTCTTAAGTCCGTTAGTCGCCTTTTAAGACACCCAAGGGAAGAGAGGGGGTCGTAGTATTCTATTATTGAGCCGCTACTCGACACGGCTGAAAATATAAAAAAATAAACAAAAATGGTAACATTGATTGGCTGAGCTCTTCTAAGGCGCCTGAGTGTTATCTTAGTAATTTCATTCAGACGAAGGATAAGGCACCTTCCCGGCTAGCCCTTGACCTACAAACCTACTATAAACAGACAGCGGAGGGAGTGAAATGGCGTACGTAAAACTTGGAAGTAGGTTGCAAGCTTGGTGACGTAGTATCTATCGTTTTCTTTATTTTTAGAAAAAAACACGAGTATGTACTATGTAGGTACATGTACACATACCTACAGGGTGGAATTTTATAATGCCACCTGAAGGGAAAGTACTCTTAATACTGTAGATAGAAAATTTTACTCAAAGAAAATATTCCTTTATTTTTGAAGTGAAAGAAAACTGCATTCAGAGATTTTCGAAAATTTGTTTGCCACACCCGGGATCCGAACCGGCTAAAATCTATAAAAATGATTCCCTGTATTTTTGTTGCAATTACAAATTGCAATCGTCTTATCTAAATAGTAATTCGTCATTTTAATGGATAAATGACGTCAATGATAATTATTAATTACTAACAGATGGTTCTTTAAGTAAAAGTGCTTTAACTTGACCCATTGAATGTTATAAGTCCAGATTTCATAGTTTCCTTTCATTTATATTATCTAGTTAGTTAGAGAGATTTCATCTTGATAATTGGCCCTAACAATCAATACAATAAAAGTACAGAGTGTATTTTTTACAGATTTAAGTCGGTTCGATTCCCGGGTGTGGCAAGCGAATTTTCGAAAATCTTTGAATGCAGTTTTTTTTATTTTCAAAAATAATAGAAACATTCCCTTATTTTTGAATAAAATTTTCTATCTACAGTAATAAGAGTTCAGGTGGCATTAAAAAATTCAACCCATACATTTATATTTAAAACTTCATTTTATGTAGGTATAAGCGGATTGCTTGTTTTATTAGTTTATAGCTTGGTAAGGTTGCCACTGGATGCGAGCAGCGCACGACCGGTCATGGTGGAGATCCTTGGGGGAGACCTTTGCCCAGCAGTAGACAAATGCCTACAAAAAAGGATAATTATATAACTACATATTTTGACGACCTCCTTGGTCTAGTGGTTTGTACACCGGTTTTCATGGTGTGGCCATGTCTGAGGTCCCGGGTTCGATTCCCGGTCGGGTCAATTTAGAAATTATTGTTTTTCTAAATTGTTTCGGGTCTGGGTGTTTCTATGTATAATAAGTATGTATTTAAGTATTTTAAGTATGTTTATCCGTTGTCTAGTAACCATTTAACGTGTTTCATAACGAAGCTTCTCTTTGGCTAGATAATTGGTGTGAGTGTAGGGAAGTTTATTTATTTATTATTATTTATTAACATATAACCGTGTCTCGTAGCGGTGTAAGAATACTACCACCCCCTCTCTTCCCTTGGGTGTCGTAAAAGGCGACTAACAGACCAAAGACTGCATATAGGTACATCCAATAGAATATAGCGGTGATGGGCTCACCACCTGACACGCTGAGCACATGTGCATTGCCTAGTCTATGACTAACCCTTCGAGGATAATAGTCGTGATTATAATTATGTATGAATGTATATAACTACCGACCCGTACGACCTAACGGCCCGTGTCCCGTGACGAATTGTCGATATTTTTTTTAATACATACTTATTGTTTTGTGAGGTTTAAGCGAGCACTACACATTGAAATGAAACACTTTTTTACGGATTAACTCGCGTTTAATTTACTATTAACATAGTTTTTTTATATGACATGAAATACATACCTTTTCCTTAAAATTACAAACATAACAATTAAAGAATTATAATGATACAAAATATTGTTTATGTAGGTAATTTCAACGCTTTGATTGCGAACAAATTACTTAATTGAGAAGCGTCGAAAAATTTCCACGTTACTACTTTGTTGACATTGAATTTTTTTTTCAAAGAAAAATAGTAGTGTTGTTGAATTTGGCGGGCTGAATAAGTCCACGGTAGCTCAACTGGTAAGGCCACTTGGTTCGGATTGCCAGAGGGGTGCAAGTTCGAATACTGCTCGTGGGAAATTTTCGACACTTTTCCATTTGTAATTAAATAATTACTTAAATAGGTGCAGCCGTTCTGAAGTGACGCGCCAACATCAATGTCAGGCAATTGATTTTTATTTAAATAGATTTAAAGGTCAATTCACCCATACCAGTGAAGTCACAGTTCCGGTACAGTACCGGCACAGTGAAAACTATTTATTCATACATTCTCTATGAATTTTGTCAAAAAGAATACGTCCGTGATTTGCCGGTGGCGGCACTGACACTGAGACCATTATCACTGACAGGTGGGGATGCGTTCATAGAGAATGTATGAAAAACACTGTGACGGTACTGTGCCGGAACTGTGGCTTCTCTGATATGTGTGAAGTAACCGTAAGAGTATTGTATCTAACACTCGGTTAACAAGTGCACGAATAATCGAACAGAAATTCTGTAACTAAGGCATCAATTTGTGCTAACGCGGCCCAAAACACATTGATTACAAAATCACTTCGTTAATTAGGCGTGTGTATGTTACGATTAACGTTAACAATGAATTCAATCTCATGCTAATTAGTTAATTGTCCTTTACACAGAGGGTAGTTTAAAATTACGCGAATGAATTCATGTTTTATTTCCAATATGTTATTGCTTGTTAAAATATCACCGATTAAGTTAATTGCACAGAAAAGACTATGTGTATTGATATTACTTGTGGTTAAGACTTTAACGTAGTTACTTAGTTAGCAGTTACGTAGTACCTACTTAAAGAGATGCTTAAAATAACAGTTTGATGAACCAGCTTCGAAAGCTGAAACAACTTTCAATAAAGCAGCTTTATACGGAACATAGCGGACGCACTTATAAGCTTGTTACATTAAAACATTAGTATTTTGTAATAAGCATTCATATTATAGTTAATATATTATTAGTTAATATGTTTTCGTAGAGCAATATCACAATCGTATAAAAAAAAATACAGAAAAGGTGTCCCTTTGTCACATTTCATCAATATCGAACCATCTGAACGTACCGAGAAGGCCAGGAAATAAAGTATTACACAAAACAGCGACGCGTGAAAATCTATTACCGCCACGATATTGTTACGGTCTCGAGGTTTTTCGACAAACGATTTATGAATCACTGAATGTACGTTGGGTATTCTGCCTTTTCTTTGGTGAGGCGCAAGCCAGCCAATACTGTCGCGCTATAAAATTTTACGCTGTCATTTCGAAGCCAATATTATGTTGACTGTCGCGACATCGCGCCTCAATCGCACACAAAGACGTGCCCCCTTACTCTCGAAACCGATCGCTATTGGATCGGATTGGTATTGTGAATTTTCGTATTTTTAAGTTACGATACCAGCGCTAACTTGGATTCATATTGGGTGAACTAAATGGCATTGAGTTTTGTATTTTTTATTGTTACGACACCAGAGCAATATGAATCCATATTAGCTCTGGTGTCGTAACTTAGGAGTACTAAAATTCACAATACCAATCCGATCCAATAGCGATCGGTTTCAAGAGTAGGGGGGCTGGTCCTACGCGTCTAAAAAGGAAGCTCGCACACGACAGACTTAAGAAAAATGAAAAAAAGTTCATTTTTACTTCGTACCATTATAGAAGTCGTTATTCTAAAACCAATAGTTTTTATTTCACTTTGATACGAGAAGTATTTACAAAGTTATTGTACATAAATAATTCGTTAAAACACTACTACCTCGCTTAGTTCGCTGGCACTCGACTGACGTGACGTGACGTCATCGTATCCGATAGTCCCCGCCGCCGCTCTCGCCGCCCGCACCCGGCGGGCGTCCGCGTGGTCCGATTACATGTCCGATGACGTCACGCCGCGGGTTTCGCGCGTATTTTGATTGTCACAAAAACAATAGCGCGTGGTCATTTTTATGAATCTTTAAAAAATTATTGTGAAGTATTTTGAAGGGCTACAGAAAAAAAATTAATGTCATATTTTAAGTTAAAATGTAAATATTTCAAAAGTAAATAAATAAAAATACTGTTCTCAAGCTCATTATACAACACATCGCGCTCGCTTCTCGGAGGGGTATGCAGAGACCGCAGCTTTCCACTTGCTACGATTCGAACATATACAGGGTTAATTTTGGACCCCCGATAAATTTTTTACGTTTTTACGTGATTCTATAGCAGCAGTACAACCAAATAATGAAATAAAAATCCGGCCAAGTGCGAGTCGGACTCGCCCATGAACAGTTCCGTAGCAGCAAGTAACATCATATAAAAGTTCTTGTAGTTCGTTGTAAGTTTGATCGATGTTTTAATAACAGTGTATTTTTTTAAATTAATTAATTTATGAAGTATTAAAAAAAACTACTTACTAGATCTCGTTCTAACCAATATATTTTCGGTGGAAGTTTGCATGGTAATGTACATCATATATTTTTTTTAGTTTTATCGTTCTTAGAAACCTCATTATGATTTTTGAAGACCTATCCATAGATACCCCACAAGTAATTATGGGTTTGATGAAAAAAAAAATTAAGTTTCAGTTTTAAGTATGGGGAACCCCCAAAATTTATTGTTTTTTTTCTATTTTTGTGTGAAAATCTTAATGCGGTTCACAGAATACTCTTTTTACCAAGTTTCAACAGTATAGTTCTTATAGTTTCGGAAAAAAGTGGCTGTGACATACGGACGGACAGACAGACATGACGAATCCATAAGGGTTCCGTTTTATGCCATTTGGCTACGAACCCCTAAAAAACATTATTTTTTTTACATTTTTGTCTCTTCTTTTCCTTAAGAAAATTATTGTCACCTAGCGCACGGCATATCGCGCGGTTATCAAAGCACATGCGCGTGACCGCTATAATATTATTCAACCCGTGCACCAATGACAGCGCGCGGTTGCTTTGACTGCGAGGGTGAGAACTATAGGATATAAAAGAAGGTAAAACATTGTATTTAAAAAAAGAAAACATTTATTATTTTTACCTGGGGTCCAAAATTAACCCTGCATATCCGATTTTATGTCGCGGAGTATAATATTATGCACACCATAAAATCTAAGCCGATACGCCATAAAAAGAAGGTGTTACAAAAAAAACCGGTGTCCGCTTGACTGGTTCTTAACCGATCCGATTAACGGCAAAAAAGCGAAAAAAGTAAAACACCATGTTATGGCTGTGAAAATCGGTCCTAGAAAAGTAGGTCGTGTCACGTGTATCCTAATATGTATGCTTCGATCACGTTTAAAAACTATGTGATCGAAGTATGGATGCCAATTCGACAGCTTGAGTTAGCTTGTATAAAATGATCTTGGTAGGAAAATGTAATCTGTTTATTGATCTAAAGTCAGAGGTTTTATTAAAAGCCAGTAAGAGAAAGTTCAAAAATAACAATTTCAAGTTTGCGGTCGGACATTGTTTTTTTGAAGTTTTTCGGCAACATAGGTACATATACTTAGCTAAACATGTTTTATACCACATTTGTTTCAATTAATCATCCACAACACATATTTATAATTAAAGAAGCCAATAATCAAGACTATACATGAGTTTCCTTAAACTATAAATTACGAATCGGACTACTACAGACAAGTGACAGAAATAGCTGATAATAAAATTGACAAGTCAAAAATACGTTTCGTTTTACCCATGATGTATAGCCGGTAGTTTCTCCCGTGTTCTTTTAGCAACAACACGTGTTGTGAGACTCCATTTTATTTCTATCTACCGTACAATACTACATATACTTTAAATAATTAAACCACTTGAAATTGGCTTAATGCTTCACGCGATAGCCATTAATTATGATATAATAATAAAGGTACTTAAAGCCGTTCAATCAATTCATGATGATGAACTATTGGGTTAATAATTCTTCATAACTCGTTAGGCGTATTTAATGCTATGATAACAAATCTTAAAAAAGAGAACTAGAATATAGTTTTATAAGCATGAAATTAATTATATGTATATTTAACGTTAACAGCTAAAAGGCGGAACGAAACGCTTTGAGAGGCAGAATGCGTTCAAAAACCTTAAATTGGTTACTGCCATAGGAAAATAATACATATTTTTGTATTTTTCCCTGACTAGCATGGTTAGATTTATGGAATTTTGAGCTATTTTTGCCAATACTATTTATTAATCATACATTCTCAAAATAAGACAGATCCAAAATGGGCATTGTCATTTACAGCATTATTTTCAAGTAAAATTAAAAACCAAATTATTCAAAACATCACATACGGCTCCGGGCATATAAGAAGAACGACGTAAAAGATTAATAAATCTAAAGAAATGTAAAGCAAACGCTTTGTTTAAAGCTGCACGAATATCTTGTCTGTGTTTTTGATTAAATGACATGTAAATAGTGCTCAGAACAATAACTAAAGCATATTGTTTTGAGATATAGTCAAAGGTTAGAGGTAAGTAACTTTGACAAGTTCCTTGTTCATAGACTCGTATCTAGCTGCCGGGTACATACCTTAGTAATTCTTTCTTTCTTTTCTTTCAGCTATAGATTTTCTCAATTTCATCGTAAGGAATGTAGCGAAGAATTTGCACTGGAATGAAATGTAACCTTTTATTTCTAAATACTTTAGTTGGACAGTGAAATAATGAATGTTAGAAAAAGTAATCAACAAAATGATCAAAGTATCGTATCATAATCAAATGCTCGTTTATGATATTGTGACTTAATAATCCTGTTGCGATACTAACCCAAAGTAGACTACGGTCTAAAAAAATAATTAGAATTTAAAAAAATAAACTTTAAAGTAAATTTCATGTTTTTTGTCTTAAAAGTAATTAATTGACTGGCTTAGTATTGCCAAAAATGCAAGATCAAGTACCGCTCCTGGATAGTTAATTCAACGTGGGTTCTATTCCCACCTGAGGTACCTAATCATTTTTTGAACGTTTCAATATCAGTTTTATTTAACTTTGATAAGACTACGGATCACCGGAAACGTTTGTTAAACGTGAAATTTGCTATTGCAATTTTTTGGTTACATAGCCTCGAGAGCCGGCAAACTGAACTCTGCTTCATTTTTTCAAACACCTTTCATCGCCTCTTGCCTCCGAAGCTCTAAAAGTAACTTTTCATCGGAAAGCGAATTTCATTTTAAAAGGGCCTTTTCATTTTAAACGTTTCGAGGTTCTATATAGTGATGTCGACTCGACCAACTGTTGAATGTGGTACTCGTTCATGGAACTCGTTAACACGCTTTTGTGATTTGGGCATTTATATCTAGCTAGCTATTGGTCATTATTGTAATCGAATGATTCTAAATGGTCTAAGGAGGTATCTGTGGCTGACATGTCAAACTGAACCAAATGCCTAAAGATCCTAGAATCATTGGTTCTACTTTGCAGTTCAGTTATTCTACGAGTCTAGGATATTTTGTAATGGAGGCATGATTCGCTCTTAACCATATTATCTAATTATTTGGTAATACTGTTTTCAACGCACTTGCTCGTAAAGTGGCTCTTATTACACCGATTTCAGCATCGTAATGTAGCTTATTACACACTAGTGTGGTAATGTAGTTAATACTGCTGACATTTTAAATATTAATTAATGTTTACACTAATCGGTTTCTCTCATTTATTTTTCGGGATCGTCTTCTATTTTTAGTGCGTAACAATTATTCATAGAATGTCGATCAGCGCGAAGAATTAATAGCATTTCTTCCACTAGGGAAAAAAGTTTTTTTTATTATTTTTGTCTGTCAAATGACAATGAGCCTACAAAAACGAAAAAGTCTTTGATCTTAGGTAGAATAATCATGAATAAAGACTCGACTTATTACTGTTTACATAAATCAACAACTTTTTTGAGATATTTGTTTAAAGTTTATGGTAAAATTAGTCATCATTTGAATCTATGGACAACACAGACCACACCCACACAGTTCACGCTTCAGCAAGAAACAACTGCACAATCTGCACATGTGCTTAGGTGGTAAGCCTTTAGCCCGTTATTCGCCTTTACGACACCCAAGGGAAGAGAGGGGTTGGTAAGTATTATTTTGATGAGCCCATCACCGCTCTATGCTGTTGGATGTATGTGCAGTCTTTAGCCCGTTAGTCGCATTTTACGACACCCAAGGGAAGAAAGGGATTGGTAGTATTATTTTGATGAGCTCATCGCCGCTCAATGCTGTAGGATGTATGTGCAGTCTTTAGTCCGTTAGTCGCCTTTTACGACACCCAAGGGAAGATAATGGAAAGACTTCCTACCTTTCACAAACCTATATTTTGTCACTTTATACAGCGGCTTCTTGTTCAATACTTATTACTTTGAAAGTTTAAAAATAAATATGTCTAGTTCTAGTAATGAAGAACTAAATTTACAGTCTACACCGCTGGTACTATTAAGTGAAGTACAAAATGTTATTGACAGCCTATTACCATCTAAGTCCAAAGAAAAATATAGGTTGGCTTACTTATTTATACACTAGAAAAACATCAAAAACACGCAGTCATTTTCAGAAAATGTATTTTCCTCACAAGTGTGTTGAAAAACGTCGTATGAAACGCGTGTGCATTGGTAAAATACACTGTATCATAATGTACTATTACGGAAATTAGCTCATAGATAGGGTGATAAATCAACAAACTGCCCGAATGCGGGTTTTAACGTCCGCCATCTTTATCGTCAACGACCGACGTCAGCAACAACCGAGACCGAGGGTTAACATGCTTTGAGATATTTCAATTCGATCACACGTCCAGTGATCCGACATTGAGAGAGTAGCATAACTTGCAAGATCGCAAGCTGCATCCAGTTTCACCTACCACAGAACTCAGTATCTTATTACCGCGTCATAGAGCTCACATTCACGGCTTTGTTATTTGTTCACTTACAGAAAAACGTGCCCTATTTACTGAAATAGCTGCTTTTAACCTTGTCCCCTAGCGTCGTAGACGTCCCTGCTGTAGCTAGCTAGAGTAGCTTAGCTTAGTTCCTCGTGGCCAAACTAAAATGCCAAACTACTTAGGCCACGAGGAAACTTAATTCCTCGTAGCCAAACCGTAGTCATACTTTAAAAATAACAAAACAGCAAAACATTTAAGGAGGAGCTCGATGGCGCAGCGGCTAGCGCATTCGGCTTGCGGTCTTGCTCGCTAAGTAACTTTCGCAATGCCGGGTCGCTGGATGGGTGACCAAGTTTAAAAAAAAAACATCTCGAGCTCCTCCGTGCTTCGGAAGGCACGTTAAGCCGTTGGTCCCGGTTGTTATCGTAAGATGGCAGTCGTTATAACCCACCAACCCGCATTGGGCCAGCGTGGTGGGTTATGGCCCAATATCCCCACGTGCTATTGTCCATGTGGGAGGCCTGTGCCCAGCAGTGGAACGTTTGTAGGCTGATGATGATGATGATGATGATGAAAACATTTTAAATAATGTTGAAATTTAGTTTTTTTTAGTCAAAAACAAAAATATATTTTTTTAATCTGGTAGTCTCTCATTTCTCTGTGATTTGGCTATTACATGGAGTTTCTTTGTCAAATACAAATATTTTTTTTATTTTTGTTGGTCTCTTATTTCTCTGTGATTTGGCTATTACATGTACAGTGTGTGTTATTTTTATACTATGACTGCGGTTTGGCTACGAGGAAATAAATTTCCTCGTGGCTAAATTAGTTTGGCATTTTTATTTGGCCAGGAGGAAAGAGCCTGTATAAGTGCTAGTGTTGAGTAGCTAGGCTTAATAAATAGTAGCTTAGCTTAGTGAAGTGCTAATAGTGCCTGCCTGCCATCAATATCCATTATTTATAATGGTATAACTTCCGAATATATAATTCCGTTAAATTTCGTTAATTTCATTTATTTAGTCTTACATTATGTAAGTCGAATTAAAACTCAAAATTTATTACCAATGTATCTGTGGATTCAGAAGTAAACCTGATTTAAAATATTAAGCCTAGTGCGATAACAATGCTAGGTATAAACAAACACATGATTTGATTATATAATATATGTTGCAATATCACTCTTTGGCCTCAATGAAACGTGGGAACGATGAAGAAACGGGTAACTTTCATGAAAAATAAGTCTTATATAAAAAACACTGACCGCGCTTAATGCCTAATGAAATATGCAAATTAATTTATTGGAATGTGTAAACAGGAATACGTGTACCTAAATAAACATGACCTTATGAAATCGGGTGTTATTTCTGTGTGCACCGAATACAGAGGTATTTGACATTTACGAACGGCAATATTAACGTAAATGCTCCGCCAGTTTTAGCAGTTTTCGGATTCACTTTAAAAAAATAGATATATGCTGTTATGTTAGGAAAGATGTTATAATTTATAATGAATCTTAATGAAATTCAGTAGGTACTCAAATTCGGTATTCAATCACACAATAATTATTAAATAATAGTTTAATCCAAAAGAGCAGTTGATTCTATTACCGACCCATGGATTGCGGTTTTTTTTAAATTTTTATTGTGGCACGCCATAATGGCCTCACTCTGCCTATGAAAAGCAGCCAGTGAAGCCCAAGAAGTGAAAGCGTTCATCACAGCGCTACCACGCTATGCCGAACGCTCACACTATGGCGGCCTGCATAAATGCTTTTACACGCCCCGCTTAAATAACCCGGGAGAGAAAGAGGAGGGAAACACGTGTGCGGGAAGCGCATTCCACATACGGGCAGTTCGGCAAAGGAACGATTGTCCAAACTTTTTGGTACGTGTCTTGATGGTCAGCACGGTATGAGGGTGGCTTCTAAGACCTGCACGCGTCGATCTGGAAAGGAAAGGAGAGGGAGGAATGAGGTCAAAGAGCTCCTCAGAGCATTCACCGTGGTAAAGGCGGTAGAAAGCACTAAGGGAAGCAATGTTCCTACGTAGCTGTAACGGCTCCAGACTGGTCGTAACGTCATTGTTACCGATAATACGGACATCACGTCTTTGCAACCTGTCAAGAGGTTCGAGCAAGTACTTGGCGGATCCGTCCCAAAGATGAGAGCAATACTCCACGCAGGAGAGCACCTGAGTCTTATACAAAAGACAACGTTGCTCCGGCGTGAAGAACCGCTTCATTTTGTTCAGGATTCCGAGGTTACGTGAGGCTGTGGTTATAATGCCCTCAATATAGCTCTTCGGGTTGAGGTCGCTGTGTATGTCCATACCTAAGAGACTGAGACCAGTTTGAATGGGTAATAGGTTGCTTTGGAAGGAGGGTTGGGGGAGAAATGCGAACTTTTTAGCCGTGACAGCGCGGACTTGTGTTTTTTTGGCATTGAACTGGACCAGGTTATCAGAGCCCCATTTCTAAATGCGGTCCAACTCCTCGTCCAGCTCAATGACAATCCTCCGTCTCGACTCCACTACATCGGCTTGCTTTGCCGCAGGGCGACCCAAATAACGCCGATGTACTGTACTGTCGTCTGCATAGCAATGAATGTTACCCAAGGATAACATGTCATTGATATGCAGAAGGAACAGCGTGGGCGATATTATAGAACCCTGCAGCACTCCGGCGTTCACCTGCAGAAACTGTGAGGCACTGCTTTCGCAGAGTACGCAAATGCTGCGCTCATTCAGGAACCCGGCTACCCAATCGCATAGGCGAGGTGGCAAGCCGTATGACGAAAGCTTGGAGAGATGCGAACGATGCCAAACTCGATCGAAAGCCTTGAAGATGTCCAGGCTAACAGCCAGTGCTTCTCCGTGCTTGTCCATTGCTTCACCCCACAGATGTGTTATGAACGCCAGGAGATCACCCGTTGATCGTTTCGGTCTGAACCCGTATTGTCGATCATGAATCAGGGAGTGATCTTCTAGGTAGCGAATGAGTTGCCTGTTTATGATTCGCTCAAAAACCTTGCAAAGGACAGAGGTGACAGCAATAGGTCGATATTTGGCTGGGTCGGACCTATCTCCTTTTTTGGGGACCGGCTGGACGTTCGCCTTTCTCCAGGCCTCCGGCACAATCCCAGTAGGGTACGAGAGGTGGTATAGGCGGTTAGATTCTTTTACTGTTTTTCTGCCTCTATTACCGACTCTTAAGAAACTTCCCCTATACTGTAAAATAAAATAAAAAATAGTAGTAAGAGGTATTCATTATAACAGTTTTATTTCTTGCGGTCTAGAAAAAAATAATTTCTATCTAATAGGAAAATATCTGTAACACAAAAACCGTGTCTCCATTTATGTAGGTGGTACTTAACAGTATTTCCAATTTTTGAACTGCCAATATAACGTGACCCTAAGCTGGATACATTTTACGAAGCTACTTGGTACTCATTATACTGGTGCATAGATAACACTTTAATTTATCTTAGAGAACAGTACGGAACCCTCATTACGAATGTCTGACTCGCATTTGGCTTGTTTATTCTTAAGTTTTTGTGTACTAAAATTTGACCTTAAATATCTTTTCATCTATGAGTCGGTAATAGAATCAAGTATGAAGATTACAAAAATCTATTAGCGATCACTAAAATTAATAATTAACTAATAAAAAATTAATAATTAAAAATAAATCTAATTAAATAAGATAATTAATAATAATTCATCTTAAAATACCAAATGTTCTCAAATTTCTAACAACGCTATGAGTCGCTATTAAAATCAAATTATGAAATTGGGATTCTATCACCGCCCTAATAAAAAAATTGATTTATACCTTATAAACCAATAAAAATGGTTATATTATGGGTTACTTTAGATACCGAACATATACATTACATTTGTTATGTGATAGCAAGAAGATAAACCCACTTTAAGTATGTTATTTTCCTTAGGTAATATTTAAGTGTACTTACGTAGCTAGAGACGCGACACTGTGGAACGTGTGTCCGTTTCGGGCGCGTCCCACTTATCGTCAAATTATTCGGTTCACTGACTATTTAGACACACAAACTTCACTCTTTTTGTTGACCAACAAAAATACCTAACTCATTTTAAGTTGCGACTTTTCTTGAAACTATATTTAGTCTAATATGTATAATTGATTTAAAAAATAGATCGTTAATCGAAAACAAATTTTAGGGGGTCGTTAATAGGAGCTTTTACGTTAGCACCTTTTTGACCCAGGTACCTCTGCGTTTACGTGCGTTTTTTAAATTTCCGCGACTTTTCCGTTTTTTTATGTCAAGATATTTTTGCTTATTATAAAATCATAAGTAGGTACATTCACGACTACCATCCCTAAAGTGTTAGTCAGAGACTAGGCAGTGAGGATGTGCCCGCCTTTTAGCTGTAGAGAGATGGAAGTCGGGTCTTTGGTTGCAGGCACTTCCTCATCGAATACGGGTGCTCAGCTAGACCGCAGTACTTTTCGCCTTGCCACTTCCCTGCGTCTTGGTGCCCCCAGTATAGTCCCCTGTCAATGTCGTTGTAGCGCACCGGGAGACACCCACCTGCTGTTCCACGGGCTGTTCTGTGCACGGAGTGCTGGCCGCGTTTCCCGCCATCATTACTTAAATGACATCATTCGTCGGGTTTTAGTCACTGCTTGAGTGCCAGCCGTACTAGAGCCCGCCTGGCGCGCGTTGATGGCAAGAGGCCGGACGGCATGACCCTGGTACCTTGGAGGGTGGCACTAGTGTGGGATGCTACCTAGTCTTGCCATAAGTTCTGTCCCAACTTAAATGAGGGTATTTTAAAATATATAATATGTTAGTTTTTTTTTTTTTTGTTTTTTTATAAAAGAGGGAGGCAAACGAGCAGGCGGGTCACCTGATGGAGAGTAATCACCGCCGCCCATGGACACCCGCAAAACCAGAGGAATCGCAGACGCGTTGCCGGCCTTTAAGGGAGGAATAGGTTTAAGGAAGGAATAGGAATTGGGAGGGGGGGGGGGGGGAAAGGGCCTCCGGAACCCTCACTGGTCGGACGAAACACAACAGCACCAAGTGCCATTATTTCACGCCGAATATTAGTGAGAGGGTGGTATTACGCCGGGCAAACCGGCCCAATGTGTGCTGCAACGCAGCGTGGCTCTACCACTCAGTTGGTGTCACTCATTTAGCACCACCCAGGGATCACGTGTAGGGTCTCAAGGGTAAACCTACGGACGCGAGCAACTTTGACCCCCAAAAAGTATTACTAATTATTATATAATTATAACGGGTGATTAATTTAGAGGTACTTTTTGTGTATATGGATTTTTTGACAGATGAAGCGTGAGTCGTGAAAATCTTTGGTGTTTTAGTTCAGAATAGTTTGACATTTCATCATGGAAAGACTTAGCCCCGCACAGCGTCTACAAATTATTCAGCTGTGTGCCACTTGCCACACAGCACGTGAAACCATGGCTTTTTTTGCGTGAACAATTTGGTGAACAGTTAGATTGAGACTCTAGATTTTTTTCATTTGGAGCTATGTAAAGTCTAAAGTCTAAATGGATAAACCGGGTACGATTGAAAATTACTCGCGTTATTCGCCAAATACCAATCAAATGCTCGGACGCGTCATCCCCACTGTTATTCTATGGAAATGAGAGAGAGAGAGAGAGAAACATTTATTGACAAACAAAAAAAGTATAAATAACAAACAAATTTGCAAAAAAAAATACAATTGTCAATCAGGACCCCGCCTCAGCTTGTGTCGCTGCGAACAGAACGTATCGCAACAACGCTGGTATTCTGGCGGGGCCTGTCGGTGCATGGTACACGAACAACATACAGAATGAAACAAATACATATTATTTACATAAAACTAAACATAGACAATACTAACTGGCAGAATGTGTACGACTCCTTAACCTATATTATTTTTAAGATAGACTGCCAATGTAAAATAAATTACTTTAAATGTCTGTCTTGTCTTGTCCATGCCAATAAAGATGCAAGCAAAGCAAAATAATGAACAAGCACAAGCATAGCTTAGCATCAATTTTGCACTCATTCGTACATACGCAGAAAGTTACCAATCCGTTTACTTTCATATATCCCAACCTTCACATATGCAATATTGTATCAACAGCTAGAATAAACATAAGCCACCGAGCGTGAATTGCCTCCTTTGATTCCCAGGTCCAATGCGCAACGAGCAAACACGTTGGATTGTTAGCCTTATCTGCCATATTCCCAAACAGATATACACACCACGACACACATATCAAAGATCAGTGGTCTGTGATACACATACATAATGTGTGCTATTGCCTCGAATACCCTCAGAACAATAACTAAAGCAAATACCTTTGGGTTCCTAAACGCATAATATGTCAGTACGGGCGTAAAAGTCAATTTAATACATTATTATTTATTAATTATTCTTAACCATCTCAGCCTTCGATCACATAAAAAAACTAGATACATAATCCCATACTAAATCGTAGCGGAAAAACTAAAAAAACTACATAGTTTTTTTTTAATTCCGCTTATTATTACGTCAAATGTATCTCAGATTCGGTGCAGAGCCGGTACCGAAACGAAAACGCACCGGTAAGGAAGAAGCCTTACAGAAGAAAAATATCCCCGGGCTACCTTACATGTGTGATAAAAAAAATGCTTGCACTTCTATGTAAAAAGGAACAGCTAACATAACAGACTTGTCATTACCTACTGTTTATAGAGGCAGAAAATTTACAAAAACTGATCGATCTTTCATGCTGGCGTTAGTTTTAATTCTACAAATTTTGATACAGGGCCCTAAAGCAAGCTACGCTACTAAGTTGTACGTACAACATAGGAAATGTGTCTAAACAGGGACTCCACAGGCTGTCCCGAGCCGGCAACAGCAAGTGTTTACGTTTTCGCAACGCTTTAAACTAGAATTTGTGCGACGTCAGAGCAGTAACATGTTGTAGTTTGGTACTAGGTGGCGCTGCTCCGATCCAAATGGATAACTTTACTTGTTGGAATTGTTTTAAAAACTCGTTACCAGTACACGGTAATGCTATTTCGTGAACTCATTTCGCATCTCGAGAATTAAGAATTTTTAGTAAAAGTATGATTTAGCTATCTGTGTTACGTACTCGTTAGCACTGAAAATGTAATTAAAACGTCGTCGTTGCAACGTTATGTCACTTTGATCGCTTTATTCCTTTTGAGATCCAAGCGGATAGGAATAGATGATATTGCGAGTAAAATACAGAGCCGGAATGAACTATGAACTGGAAAGTGGAAATGTTATTTTATTTTTATTTTACGTGTATGTAAAATAAAAATAAAATAACATTTCCATTCTCACACTAATGAGCCCAATTTAAGCCTTGTTTTTATTGGTAAGGTAACGAATAAAAATTATATATTATACGTAGAAAACACACCCAGACCCGAAATCAATGTAATAAAACAGTTATTATTGACTCGGCCGTAAATTAAACCCAGGACTTTAGAGATGGCGACACCGGAACCGGCGTGCCTCAACCCAACTTAACCACGGAGGTCGTCCAGTTCAAGTTAAAAATCATTTATTCAATTTAGGCTTGACGACCTCCGCGATCGAGTGGTTAGCACGCCGGGTCTGGCGTCACGCTATCTCTGGAATCTCGGGTTTAATTCCCAGTCTGGTCAAATTAGAGAAAAACTATTTTTCTAAATTGATTTCGGGTCCGGATGTTGTTTTTATGTGTATGTATCCATTTTCTTACCATATTAACGAGTTTCTAAAGAAAACTTATCTTGAGCTAAATAATTGGTGTGAGTGTAAACAAATTTATTTTCACCTCACAACCTCGGAAAGATTCTGTTTGTCATTAGAAATCTGAGTGCAAAAGTGCATTTAATCCGATAACGTGAAAAGAGTTTTAAAATTCGAACCTTTCTATTCCATACTTTTCTATACCGCAAGTCCACTGAAAATGCATTAAATACTTATTTCATGTCAGTGCGCCAACCTCATTCTTTGAATAATCGCACTGGCCAATTGGCCAGCCACAGGTGGCAGTGGCAGCACTGGACTGAATGAAAAAAAAATTCATTTGTAAAATGAATAAACACTAACCGTGTTATTACAAAAGATTTTTAAACACTGTTTACTTAGATTAATGATTGGTCTCGCTGCGCTCGACTAGATACCTCCGTCGTACTTGTCAAATGCGGCAACAAATACTACGCCGAAATCGGCGTACCCGAGCCAGTCACACTGACAGCTGTGGGTGACGTGTACGTCCCGAATGTTTTATACAATTTTGGGGTGAATTCTAACTATAATGCCAGTTTGCGTAGTAAATTGTGTAAAAATAATACTTCTAAAAATAAGAAGGACACTGGGATCACATACCATCAGTAAGTATCGTATAATTTCGAAATTTCATCATAAAATAATATAGACAATAAACGCCATTCAGTGTTACCGCTTATACAAGAATAAAGTCCCCGTGGTTGAGATTTTTATTATGTGAATTTATTGTTATTGTCTTTTATTTTAAAGGTAACCTATTTCATTCGTCTTACAAAGTTACTATATACTTAACCTAGTTCTATGTTATTTCATGTTTACTTATATTTGTGATAAGGTGTAAAATGTTAGCTGACACTACATCAAGGGGATTCTACCGATGAAACTGAACAATTTTCCTTAAGAAACATGGGTCGAAAATTTGTTATTTTTCCCTATACAAAATGCGCAATCAGCTGATTGACTCAAGTATGAAAAAGTTATTTTTTTTCATTTTGACCTATGTTCCTGAAATGTAAACTTTCCGTGTCTGTACTTACATTGAAAATATTTGCGAAAAACATAATCTAGGGGATGAAGGATACGTGAACATTAGAATCATTTTTGGAATTTTTGTCTGTCTGTTTGTTTGACGCGCATCACACAAAAACCGCTGGACGGATTTTCATGAAACTGAGAACAGGTGTATAGCTTATAGTTATTAATATTATAGGTTAAAGGTTGCTTCACACATATCAGTGAAGCCACAGTTCCGACACAGTACCGGCAACAGTGTTTTTCATACATTCTCTGTGAACGCATCCCCACTTGTCAGTGATAATGCTCTCAGTGTCAATGCCGCCACAGGCAAATCACGGACGTTTTCGTTTTGAAAAATTCATAGACTGTGTTTGAAATAATATTTTCACTCCTCTTGCTCAAAAAGACCGTCATTGTAGCGTTGTTAGCGAGGCTAAAATAGCTTTTCTTGCCCTAGGGGAAATGGTTTTTTTTTTAAATTTTTGTCTTTTACATGACAATGAGCCTACAAAAACGAAAAAGTATTTAGTCATATGTAGAATAATCATGAATAAAGACTCTACTTATTACTGTTTACTTAGATCAACAACTTTTTTGAGATAGTTATTAATAAAGTTTATGGTAAAATTAGTACCTAATCATTTGAATCTATGGACAACACAGACCACGCCCACACAGTCCCCGCTTCAGGAAGAAACAACTGCACAGTCTGCACATGTGCTTAGGTGGTGAGCCTTTAGCCCGTTAGTCGCTTTTACGACACCAAAGGGAAGAAAGGGGTTGGTAGTATTATTTTGATGAGCTCATCGCCGCTTTATGCTGTTGTATGTATGTGCAGTCTTTAGTCCATTAGTCGCCTTTTACGAGACCCAATGGAAGGGAGGGGTTGGTAGTATTATTTTGATGAGCTCATCGCCGCTCTATGCTGTTGGATGCATGTGCAGTCTTTAGTCCATTAGTCGCCTTTTACGACACTGAAGAGAAGAGAGGGGTTGGTAGTATTATTTTAATGAGACCATCGTCTATGCTGTTAGATGTATGTGCAGTCTTTAGTCCGTTAGTCGCCTTTTACGATACCCAAGGGAAGAGAGGGGGTGGTAGTATTCTTTCACCGCTACGCGATACTATATAGGTAATTAGGTAGGTCGCGATATAGGTAATTTAATAACTAAGCTGTTTTTATGCAACTTCCTTTTTCCTCGCTGTAGTGAGGTGAAAATTTGTGTGTTTAACTCGGCAGCAAAGTTATTTTGCATCTCGTATCCACGGACCTTTCAGGTGCGTGCTCGTACCTTTAAAACCCTCGCTACGCTCAGGTTTCAATACAAGACTAACACCCATATGCAGAGTCGTTTCCTTTAGACCTCCTCCACTCGACCTTAGTCGAGGTCACCTCAAGGATATCCTCAAAACTCCATCGAAATCGGTATGTTAAGTTACTGCTTCACACTCCAGCTGAGGAACCTTCAGTGAGGTCAAGTGTACCTTTGGTTATTGGTACTTGGTGTTAAATTCAAAACCGGCAACAGGATATTTGATATTGTTTCTTTTCCAAATCGAAATCTTCTTCGGAATTCCACATCAACGTAATATTCCAGCGGATTTGTTGCATTCCGAAAATACCGCTTTATTGGACGATATTGGTACAAGTCTTCATAAAAATAGTCAATAAAATCACCAAAATTACTCATTATGACAACAAAATAAATTAAATATGGCGTCGAAAGCGTTGTTTAAAAGCTGTAAGGACACCTCAAGGTAGATCGCGACGTACCTTGAGTTTGACAGTTCATTGCTCGACTCGACTGAGGAAGTTCCTCAAGTCGAGGATGGTTTCAACAATTCAGCAGTACGAGTACCTACTTACTACAATCTACTACTATCGGTATAGTAGTAGATAGTAGTAATTAAGTACTCGCGCTAAAAACCAACTTTGCAGCCTTTTTTTTCTCTTAAATATTGGCTCCGTGCGATCAGCACATTTAGCCAGTGTCAAGTTTTTAATAGTAATTATTATTTTCTTTACATTAAGTGGACGATAATGAGTGATAATGAACGTTTAATGGTAAATGATTTTCCCCCAAACCTCTCGAGACTCAATAAAGCTGTGGGATTTTATTGAGGTCTCACACGGACTTCTTGAGAGTACTTGAAAAGTGATGTTGAACTGGTTTGTTTTATTTGCTAACACTCATGCACGTTCACAAACACCTTACAGTAAATAATCCACCATTCTTTTAAATTAATATCCGACAAAACACAAATTAAAGAAAATAAAACAAAACTGCAGACATGACGCTTCACTTTCCCGCCAAGAACTCAACTTTGCAGCCTTGCTAACAAATAACTAATATTTTTTTTTTCGTTATATTTGAATTTATTTGAGCGTTTTTAACGCAAATTATTAAATATTACGAATCTATAAAGCAGTCTTATCATATCTGAATGTTTAAAATTTTGTAAAATATTTTTATTCAGATTAAGTAAGCTATGTTCGACTATTATAGAAAGCGAAAGAAATGAGGTTGTGTTCCAGTCTCAGAACAATAAGGTTCCAGTGCAGCGTTAATTACGTATTGCCAGATTAATTTATCTAGAATTCAACATTTTATTGAGTCTCGAGGGGTTTGGGGGAAAATCATTTACATTAAACGTTCATTATCTCTCATTATCATCCACTTAATGTAAAGAAAATAATATCCATTAAAAACTTGACACTGGCTAAATGTACTGATTACGAAGAATTCACGAAGCCGTAATATAAGAAAAAAAAGTGGTCTACCGGGAAGTGCCTCGACTGTTACTATGTTTTTATGTGCGTAGCTCACCCACTATTTTGTTCCAGCGATGCCTGTCCACGCTGGACCTGACTTCGCTGGGCGTGGGATCTTGCGTGGGCACCGGCATGTACCTAGTGGCCGGTATGGTGGCGCGCAAGTTCGCCGGGCCTGGTGTGGTGATCAGCTTCATCATCGCCGCTGTGGCTAGCATCTTCTCCGGTAATATTTTTGGATTTTTTCTGGTTCTACGAAGTCGGCAAACTAAGTTCTACTAATCGTACCGCCTTTGATTAGCTTCATCATGGCCGCTGTCGCTAGCAACTTCTAACAACGGTTAGTTTTTTTGGTTTTTTCTATGTTAGGTACTCGGCAAACGAGTATAGAAGGCGACTGCTAGAAACTGCAAGAAACTTCAAAGGCTGGTCAGGCCAAGTGTTTTAGACATGACAAAAATGATAAAAAAGAAATTCGTGCTTTTTTATTTTTCATTAAATAATTCATTTTATGAATTTTAATTTGATAGTCTTTGTGTATCTAATTAATTTAAAAGCAATAACATAAGAAAAATAAAATGAAAGAATATTATTTACAACGCGCTGGCAGCGGCCGGCCGTTGACCCACCCGTCTGTTGACCCTTCCGCGCTTGCTGGGCGATAAGTACCTACGTTAGTCTGCAATCTTTTTTGTCATTTTTGTCACGTTTAAAACACTTTGACCTGACCAGCCCTTGAAGTTTCTTGCAGTTTCTAGCAGTCACCTTATATATTCGTACCGCTTTGTGAAAACACCGCAGCCCATGGACGTAGTGTTATGCAATAGGAAATTTAAAAAATAATATTCATTACTTTATTAGGATACTGATACTGAGATTTTTACGTGAATGTCACTGATACAAACGGACTACTGATACAAATAGGACGATGGGGTTTTTATATAATTTCTACTATATTTTGTACAAAATGGCTAAAGTATGGCGGTTTTTCTTAGCGTGGTCAAGGACGCGAGCGAGCAGGTAGCTTTTTATAAATCACACCTCTCTGTGGTTGTTTTATTACTACAAATATTGAAGTGTACTTATTCTCCAATATTTAAAGTGACCTTTGCAATGAATTTGAGTAAGACCAAATAAAAAGTTAAGACGAAACTCTGCGAACAGCGAAGTGAGGCCAGTTTTTAAACATGTGTGTTTTAAACGGTGTTGCCATTAAAATTCAATTACCCCAAAAGTACAAAAATAACGTTAAAAATTAGCAACGTTATTTTTAACGTTATTAATTAATAACGCTATCATCATCATCATTACATATTATAAAGTAAAGTCGCCGTTTTCCTCTGTCTGTGGCACCGCACTATTCTTCTAAACCACGCAATGGATTTTGATGCGGTTTTCACTAATTAAAAGAGCGATAACTGAGGATGGTTTTTGTATACCAATAATTTGTAGAAATTTTGTACATAATAGCTGAAACTTGACAGTGTTTCTATGTTCGCGTGAAAGAAGGCGCGGGCGGGCCGCTAGTATGATATAAATAAAAGTGATCCATTCCGACCTAAACTGTCTGTAAAAAGTGGTGGCGGTAGAAGAAAGGAAATTGAAAAAGTGTTTCAGAGATAAAATTTGCTATTTCTTTATTATTTATCGAAATGATTTAATTAAAAACCTTTATGTACAATTAATTTCGTGTATGCTGGCCTTTTACTTTCCACTGATTTGGAAATTGTTTCTAACTTAGCAATATGGTGGAACCATGCTTAAGTATTTTTCAATCATACATCGTATTAAATTATGTTGTTGTTCTTGTCCAGCATATTTATGTTTAGTTTCTAAATTACTAAAAACCTGGTTGTTTCCAATGAATCTCTTCAGGATATTCATAACAATAGTGAGGTGTTGATTTTCCGCGGTTACTGTTATATTTTCAATTAATAATTTTCGGACCACCGCTTTACAAGTAACACAAATCTCAAAAAAGATACTTATATGGGAAGCAAAGCCCGCCCTTATTTTTCAAATACAAAAATATGTAAAGCGGTATGTACACACATATACCTATATTCAGAGTGAATAGGTAATACAAGTAGAAATTCACCTATTAATATGGATATAATGAAAACACGTTAAAAACAACGGACTACAATGCAATGGCAATGAATAAAATATTGGTCCATTTTTTTCAATTTGATAACCAATTTTGAAAACATGAATATGGGATGAGACCACCTTTAAGAAATATTTTATTAAACGAAAAATAGTACATTGTTACCCATGCCCATCGCCGCTATATGCTGTTGGTTGTATGTGAAGTCTTTAGTCCGTTAGTCGCCTTTAACGACACCCAAAGGAAGAGACACCGCTGCGCGATACGTTATAAAATACACAGATAAAATATAAATAAATATAAATAAATTGTTATATTCAAGAATTAAAAGACTCTATCTCTACACTTACATTACATTAATCGTTTGCTTACCTTAGTTTATAAATAATATTTGAAGGCAAGTAGGTAAGTATAACATACAGAAAATAAATTAACTTACCCTCTTATTCTTATTCAAGTATCAATTTTACAGACAATAATTTTTTATTGCTTCACCAAATCCAATTCGTTGCTTATTACCAATAAAAGGTATGCGGCATTCTGACCTTTGACAGTGATTCGTATAAATTCCAAAGTCACAAAGGGAATAACATCGAAAGCGCATTTATTATGTGCTGACTGGAAGCCCACATTTATTTGAGTATTCCATTTGCAGATATATTAAAACGTACAAATATGTTTTTGAAATAGGTTTCAGTCTCAGTCAAAGTAACATACAAACTAAATAATAGTGGCGTTTATAAGACGTATAAATAAAAGCGTTTTAAATAACTCTGCTCCGAGCGGGAAAAGGAGGCGGGCGCGGGCGGGTTGAAATCGCGACTTAGAGTCAACACGTGCAAACGTCATGAATCCTTTGAACAGATGTTAGCTCTGTTAACGGAATCCGTAATGCTATGTATATGTAAGCTCTTTATTAACTACAACTTTTTAGAGCTATACAAACGTGCTGAAACATTCTACTCACGCCGCTCACTGATCAGTGCTTAATGAATAGAATTTATATTGTGTCCAGTCTACTGCTTCGCGACACTTGCGATTGTATCATTGCAACAGCGCGTTTGTATCGACGCAGACCAATGGGATTGTGAATTGAACTTTGCAACTGCATCGCTGCAGACGAACCGCAAAAAGTCGTACAAATGTATAAAGGTCTTCATCGTTCTGATACGGTTTGTAAGAAGTGCTATAAGAACCAGTGTATAGATGGAAAGGTGTATTAACCGTTTCACCGTTGGTGAAAGAATACTACCACCCCCTCTCTTCCCATGGGTGTCGTAAAAGGCGACTAAAGACTGCACATACTTCCAACAATATAGAGCGGCGATGGGCTCACCACCTCTCTCACGCTCTGGGTGACAACCCAGAGCACATGTGCTGTCGCTATTTGGTGAAAAGAGGACTATGGTAGGGGACTGCTTTTGCTGTCCTTATTGCATAGTCGTGATTAAATATATGTATGCATAAAGGGAATGAAGACACCAAAGAGCACGTATTTCCATAAGCGGGCCTAGTAATTGATAATGTTGTATCGGTTAGCTTTATACACTTGCCTGTGAGTTGCCTTTGACTTAATTAATGTGTGGAATTAATAAGGTTGACGTACGTATCCTGTGGTAGTGCTTATAAATTCTATGGATGTGTTTCTGCCAGTCCTGTACTTTTTGTTCAAGTGGTGTGTTTATGAATGGTTCTCTTAAGTGACAAACCTACTTACAAAACCTCAGTGCTATGCTACGCTTTAAAGTCTATCTACGAGTTAAAATATAAGGAAAAAGACGCAATTTAGAGTTGTGCAAAGGAGATAGCCCAAATGCCGATTGAGCCATAACCCATCACGCTGGCCCAATGCGGGTTAGTGGGTTTCAACGACCACCTTCTTGCGACAAAGGGACCAACATCTTTAGGTGCCTTCCAGAGCATGGAGAAAATAGAGATGCTTTAAAGTCTCCCATCCACTGACCCAGTGTTAGTATGCTCAAGTTTGGCACTTTTAATCTATGAATTATGATTATTATTCTTAAGCGTCAGCCGCCAGTAGCCTCAAAATATCGAGCTTTACACTACGAATTAAAAAAACAACATAATATTTTAGTCACCAAAATTACAGGTTATGGCAAATACAGTGGACTCCCTCCCTATAAGTTAAAACAATAACCTGTACTGGATGAAAGCCGCGCTTCAACTAATAATTTGTGCAATGTCCGATGAATGCTTTTATCCAGAGCGTGGCGAAATCAATGCACCGACCGGGCGTTTGATATCCCAGTCTCGACTGTGGTTGCGGTGTCGGTCAGATATCGAATAATTGAGCTTTTGATGTTTGCCCGGGGTCAAGCCGGGGCATATTGGGTAGACTACCAGGGCTAGCGAGTCGGTCGGCGAGCTGCCCTCCGTAAATATGCGGGTGGAATCAAAATTGCACAGTGTGTATGCGCTTCGTTTTATTAAACATTCGGTATTTTCGAACGATGAAATAACAACAGTAGATTTCACTTAGATTCTCAGCGGGGGTAAATATTTGTTTGTTGTGGATAGGTCTCTAATTCACTTCTTATCCTTGTGCAACATCAATTCCTTCGGGATTGGGATCCTCTATAAAAATAAACACACTTCTAATTTCATGTTGTTTACGTTTGTTTTATGGTTGGTGATAGGGGTTGTTAAGACCGCCTGACTACTTACGGCCTTATCGCCACATACCATCAGGTGAGATGAAGGTCAAGTGCCTATGTATGCCAAAACTTTAATCATGATCATCATTTCAGCCTGTTTCCACCACACATTAACCACATACACACCCACTACTGGTTATAAAAGCCACGACTAGACGTGTGATGTTGGTCTGTCACATGCAGTCGTCTCACTCATCCACTGCCTTCCGGCTAAGCTGTCGAAAAAAGCGGAAGAAAAATCTGTCCCTTTAAATTTAGACGACACTATCTTTGCGAGGGTCGACACATTCAACCTACATAGACACATGCAAAGATAGTGTCGTCTAAATTTAAAGGGACATATTTTTGTACCGTGCTTTTTTCGACAGCTTAACCGGAAGGCAGCGGATGAGTGAGACGACTGCATGTGACCGACCAACATCAAACGTCTAGACGTACATTAGCTTTAAAACTACACAAGTACCTTAGCTTTAAAAAAATAGATAGTATTTAATCTAAGGCTTTACGGATTATAACTGGAAATCCATGCAGGTTGAATGTCTCGACCCTCCCTTAAAATTCAGACGACATATCTTGGCAACAGATTTTTGTTCCGTGCTTTGCAACTGGCTTACCATCCTCTACAATTTAAACTACAGCTGTTATTGTCCGATATCATGGAAAGTTCATCATATTGGTCTCACAAAAGTCTTCCCTGTCTAGTTATCAGTTTTTGGAACTTCATATCTCTTCAAGCTCCCACACATAAATCTCTGCATTTTCCTTTATTCTCTACTAATTTAAATTCTTGAGTTATTTCCCCTTCTGTTGTTTTGGACTTGGATCTTAAAAACGACCTAAATGCTAAAAACTAATTTCAACTTCCAATCAAAAGAGGAATGGCATGACCTCTAACACATTTACAGTGATGCTTCAAAACATGACAATACATTATAGTACAAAAAGTAAAATTACCTCCAGAAACCTCAATATTCACCGGTGAAACTTTTGCCATTTTAAAATCCTTGGAATTTATTTTATTATTAAAACTAAAAAATACTGTTATATTTTCCGAAGCGCTTTAGAAGCCTTAAACGATTCCCTTTAATTGCAATAATAATTTAGTAGTTATCATTGAATATAGAACTTTACTTCAAATATGCGTATTAGGGGTTTGAATTAAAATTGGTAAGGATTATTGGTCATAAGGGTATTCTGGGAAATGATCAGACCGATAGACTAGCTAATGAAGCCATTCTTTGTGGAGACTTACACCCCTATAAAATGTATTGCTTTGTACTTGCGAATCTTCCAAGGGTTGATCTTATTAATTCTTGGAACGATCATTGTCAAATTAGCAGCCGGACAAAAGCTAGACAGTATAGAACTATACAGCCTTCCATTCCTGTTAAGCCTTGGTTTTCTGGAATTCAACTTAGTAAAAGTGCTTCATCAAGCATCATTCGTATGAGGCTGGCACATGTCCGCATTACTGCCCATCTTGCAAAATTACATATCGTTGATAGTGACATTTGTGAATGTGGTTACGTACGATACTGGTGACCTTAATCTTATCTTTTTGTGCATTTCCTTTATATGATCATTCCGATTTTATCGAATCCTTAACATCACTTCATATTTCCTTTCCATCCTCTATATCCTATTTATTATTTACAAATGATTTTCGTATTTACAAAGCATTATCTTCCTTTTTCTCCATTAACAATATCAAAGTCTAAATCAATCATTAATTCCTATCTAATCCTATTTGATCATTTCCTTCTTAATTCCGTTATTTCCCTTTTTTATATAAGTATTATATAATCCGCTTCCTAACCTTTTACTTTGCTTTGACTAAAGCACAAACCGTGCGCGCCAATAAACATAATAAAAAAAATCGAATTTTTGCGTTTTAATAATGTACTTATTGATCTTAATATATTTTTTTAGTTTATTTTTGTTAGCAATCTTCACTGAATGGTTGCTGTTTTTATTTTCTTAACATGTAAGATTTATAGTGACAGTGGACTGACTTCTAGCTGTCGCAGAAACCATGGAGGGGGCACAGACTACCAACTCATCGAACAAACATTGACTAAATGAGGCAGTCATATTAAGTTTAGACGTTTCCAATAATGTAATTTTATTTTTGGCCTTTATGCAATTATTTTTTCTAATCATCTATGCAGTTCAGAGCCTGGAGCTCTGAACTGCAATGGTCAAACCTGTCCACAATGTTTCGGAGCCTGTCCCGGGCATCAATGGTCATGTAACTGTACCAACTCATGTTTTAACTTTTGATGCCTCTCTAACTCTTCCAAAAGTTCCTTTTCGTTGTCATCTCGCTCTCTGTTTAGTTGATCACACAACTTTTTCAAAGCCTTCAATTCGTTTAATGTTGAAGTTTGGACTCCTCATGACGAGACAAGGCCTTGCGAGTCATCATTATAGGAAAACTTGAAAAAAGCAAACCATACAAAAAAAAACTAATTTAACTAATAAGTACTATGTAGGTAGGTTACAAGTAAACAGCTAGTAGTCGCGTAACCAACAAACAGAGTTTATGTTTACGTATATTAGTCGCAATTAAAATGGCTGAAATTAAACCAGATACTACTTATAAAAATTAACAAATCGTCAATGTATGCTGATTTCTATGATTAATGTTTTAATTATAGTAATAATATGAAAAATAAGGGTACCTTGAAGATGACAACGATTCACATAGATAACTTAAACAGACACCGTATCTACACATATACGAGTAATGTATACGAGTAAACACATATACGAGTAAACTAGGTGCGTGCGCTCACCCTCGCGGTCAAAGCGATCGCGCGCTGTCATTGGTGCACGGGTTCAATTATAGCGGCGGCGCTTTGATAATCGCGAGATATGCCGTGCGCTAGGTGACAATAATTTTATTTTTCTTATGGAACAAACAAAAATGTAAAATAATAATGTTTTTTTAGATTAATGTTTAATATTTTAGCGTTTTATTAACGCTTAAGTATACTTAAGTAAAATTTTAAACACTGAAAAAAGACGACAACCTCGTCTGCGGAATAGAATGCGGAAGGTGCGTGGTTCGATTCCCGCCTGAGGTTGTCGTCTTTTTACAGTGTTAAAAATTTTACTTAAGTAAGGTTTATTTTAAAAAAGAAGGTGCCTTTCCAAATAGCCCCCAGGGTGGGGTTATTTGGTATGCATACAAAATGACATAGAAAATATCTTTATAAACTGTTTTTATTTCAATATATACACGGACGGCGATATTTGGTAACATACATTTAAAAATTTACAAATAATGCAAAAGTCAACACTAAATAATTTAACATTTTTACTTAAAAACTAATTTGGAACAAAACTGACAGACTCTCGCTAAATGTAGTTCTTAACATCACACGCGCTGTGTTCTTTTCTCTGATTGGTCGAGATTGACAGATAACGGAGTTACCAAATGTTAGAGAATAAAACGTTAATTTGTTTGCGTTCGTTCAAAAATATTATTTTTTTCCAAAAAGCCCCACGGTTACCAAATAGCCCCGTTCTACCGGTACTTAACTTAACCTGAAAATGCGAGTGGTGCTAACACAACACCACTCGCATTTTCAGCCTTCACAAATACACTCGTGGGGGATCTAGGTCCCTCATGAATTTATTCTTTATAATAATCGGCCGCGCGATAGGTGACAATAATTTTAATATATTTTATTATTGAAATTTTGCATTCACAATGCTATATAGATATAAAATGTTTACTAGAAAAAAATCAACAGTTTCAGGAAGCTCGAACGGGATTCGAACCCATGACCTTTGGATTGCCGGTCCACTGCTCTAACCGCTAAGCTACCGTGACCCCAGAAGACTCGTTGAATTCTTTCTAGTAGCTGATGATTTACGCTGCAAGCCAGCGAGCGGTATTACGTCACTGTGAAGGTTTTACCTACCCTCACAGTCGAAAGAAATACTATTGCAAGTATTTAACAATCGATAAAGACGTAATTGCTTATAAATATCTTTTATTATTGAAATTTTGCATTCACTATGCTATATAAGGTGACTGCTAGAAACCGCAAGAAACTTCAAGGGCTGGTCAGGTCAAGTGTTTTAAACATGACAAAAATGGTCTCATTGCAGACTAACGTAGGTACTTATCGCCCAGCTGACGCGAACGGGTCAACAGACGGTCGGCCGGCCGGCCGTTATCCACGCGTTGTGAATAATCGTTATCTTTAACTGTTTTTTTGTCATAACCATTTTATTTGTCTTATGTTATTGCTTTAAAACAAATTAGATACTCAAAGACTATCCAATTAAAATTCACAAAATGAATTGGGTATTTAATTAAAAATGAAAAAACGAATTCCTTTTGTCAATCATGTTTAAAACACTTGACCTAACCAGCCCTTAAAGTTTCTTGCGGTTTCTAGCAGTCAACTTATATAGATCAGAGATGGGCGTAATCAACTACTTTTTTAATCAGATTAATAATCTGATTGAAAGATCATGATTACATTTAATCAGATTAAAGTAGTCGTGATTACTTTTAATCATGATTGAACATATAATCTTTAATCTTGATTACAGTAGTCAGTAATCTAAATTACATGATTATTCTTAACTAAGTTTAAGTATATGAATTATGGTTTACGAATTAATGAATATAATTTATATTTTATTGAGTTGACATTAATTATCACAATTCGTATGCATCTAGAAATTGAGTGGTTGGCTTTATGTACTATAAATTATACCTACTACCACAGTGTTACTATATTCATACAGTGGGGCAACGCGTTTGATGTAGGGCGATGCCGCCGCCGCCCGCGTAGGAATCCACGCGGTCGTTCGCCGATATGCAACAAAATTCGAAATCAAATAATCGTTAAATTTTATAAAATAATAATTTATTATCGATATTGTAATCCTTATTTTACATTTGAACAAATGAACATGTAACAGAAAATATACAATCTCTGCTCACAAGAATAAAATAAAAAATAAAATAAAAAATCTTTCCTTCACTCACACCAATTATCCAGCCCAAGAGAAGCTTCGTTATGAAACTCGTTAAAAGATAGACAACGGATAAACTTCTTAAAATACTTAAATACATACTTATTATACACAGAAAACCCCGAGACCCGAGAACAATTTAGAAAAACAATAGATTCTAAATTGACCCGACCGGGGATCGAACCCGGGACCTCAGAGATGGCGACACGATGAAAACCGGTGTACAAAACCACTCGACTAAGGAGGTAGTCGTCGTTCGAATAGAATAGAATAGAATTTCTTTATTGCGTGTAAGCTGCATTGATAATAGTTGTTCAACACCTACATCAAAAAAAATGTGATCGGGGCGATGACAACCAGGACCGACGTCGGCTTTGGTGCTCTCCAGTGATAAATATATATGGAACATTTAAAAAACTTAGTATTGCCCAGGATCGAACCTAAGCCTCGCCGACGAGAGGCGGGACCCAATACCTACCACCAGGCTTTCACGGCTTAGTAGCACGTTGGTATGCTAACTTATTACCCGTCTGCGGCGAAGCCAAAAAAGTAGGGTTTGTGTTTGACCTGTATGTATATGTATGCCCGTTTTTATGTTCTCTCTTACCTAATAAACAGCAGAAGCAATTTTGATTAGTTGTTAAATTCGTCTTTATTGCGCGAGTGCCGAGTTATTATATCAAATAAAAAAAAATAGCGGATTTGTTGTGCCAGCCAAGTTAATTTATCTAACAATTAACGATTTAAAGTTAATTACGACTTTATTCACTTCAATTTCACAAGCCCATATTGCAATGTCTAGAAAGCAACATCTTTAAATAATAATAAGTCGAAAAAAATAATGAACATTTATTGCTATAAGTACAACATGTTCTTTTATTTTTTAAGGTTCCGACTGTTGGTTTTATTAATCAATCATAAAAGTAATCAAGATTACGATTACAGATTTATAATCATTTATCACCGATATGATTACATTTTTGATTAATTTTTGTCGTAATCGTGATAATCTGTAATCGTGATTGAAGATTACACATTGTAATCGTAATCCTTAATCATTAATCTGATTACTTTTTGCTCAAGACTGATATAGATATAGAATAAAATGATTATTAGAAAAAAATCAACTAGTCTCAGGAAGCTTCCTGTGAATGTAAAATTGTAATAATAAAAGATATTTATAAGCAATTACGTCTTTATCGATTGTTAAATACTTACAATAGTATTTCTTTCGACTGTGAGGGTAGCTAAAACCTTCATAGTGACGTAATACTGTTGGCTTGCAGCGTATATCATCAGCTTCTAGAAAGAATTCAACGAGTCTTCTAATAGGGTCTCGGTAGCGTAGCGGTTAGAGCAGTGAACCGGCAATCCAAAGGTTCCCATTCGAGTTTTACAATTAATAATTTTAATTTTAATTTTTTTAAGAAAAAATTGAGAAATAGAAGTAAAAATAAAAGATATTTCATTATTTAGTTGTACTGCTTCTATAGGATCATGTGAGAGACAGCTAGCTAAAGCTAAAGACAGTTACTTTTGCTGTTGATAACGTTATCTTTATAACTACAAATTAAATAATATTCTGTCAAATATAATTATTCAATAATTGTAAGGTCATATATACTAACAATGTTGTGTACGTCTGTAATAGACTTAAGCATTAAGTAATCATTTTTTTTAAAACTTACTTGATCATTATATTGTTATATGTTTATGTTGTAGATGTACCTTTTTCAAATAAATAAATAAATAAATGTGAAAAAATTTGGCGGAGGTCCAAAATTAACCCTGTATATGGAACCCTAAATTTCAACCATCTTAGAGCCACCGCACACATGATACTTTTAGCATCGGCGATCGGCGATTTTGCGACTGGCATCGCATTTTGGCGACTCTCTGCGTACGATTGCATTATCGGAATCCCGCGGTTTAGCGATTCAGTCGCTGAATTCAGATTCTAAAAAGCGTCTAAATCGCCGATCGCCTCTGCTAAAAGTAGCATGTCTGCTCTGGCCCTAGCTATAGCAGTAATAAAATAATAATAAAATATATTGTCCCTACATAAATAATAATGATAATAATAATAACTTTGAACGCTTAAATTAATAGTTTAAGGGAAAATTCAGGCTGCTGGCACTCATCGAAATCAGGGTTGGATAACCATCAGGTCCTGCCGACTTGGTACAATCAAGAGCCTTCAACATTGTGAGAACCTCGTCATCTAAAACTTCAACGATACTTTGGATAGGATTGTGTGTCTAGTTTTTATAAGTGATCGAAGGGGATGATAGTCGTAATTGTATGTATGCATGGTTATTTTCTTTATTAATACGTCAATAAATTTTTCAATTCTTATCTTATCTTATCCTTCCTCCTTGTTCCCAGGAGCCTGCTACGCAGAGTTCGGCGTGCGTGTGCCCAACACCACCGGCTCGGCCTACATGTACTCCTACGTCACCGTCGGCGAGTTCATTGCCTTCGTCATTGGTTGGAATATGGTCTTGGAATATCTGGTAAGTTGAATAAATCAATAATAAACGTGACATTACCACGCTCACACCCACATCTATTTCTGTGCTCACACCTGTTATCTAGCCCAATGGTCAACTAGATAACGGATAAACACACATAATAAGTTTGTACATAAATACATACTTTGTAGAATATTCTTTATTGCACTGAAAACACATACAGAAAATAATGTACAGACAATGGTGAGCAACGGTGGACTTATCTCTAAAAGAGATCTCTTCCAGCCAACCTAATGTGAAATGAGAGCTTGTTATGTGAAAGGAAGCAACAAAAGTGCAAACTATCTCATTTCTATTATTACAAACAATACATACTTATACCTACTTACTTAGTACCTAATTACAATAAAATACAATAAAAATAAAATATTTATATACTCGTACTTACCTCCTCTTGCACCATGAGCCATGCTTGTGGGCGACATGACCAGCTCACTCCCACTTAAGTTTGGCCATCCGCTTTGTTATGTTTGTGACCCCGCTTTGCCGGCGGTTTTACACATACATAATTATAACATTATAATCACGACTGTTATCCCCGAAGGGTTAGCCAGAGACTAATAGGCAATGAGGACAGCAAAAGCAGTCTAATAGCGACTGCACATGTGCTCAGCGTGACAGGTGGTAAGCCCATCGCCGCTCTATGCTGTAGGATGTCTTTAGTGCGTTAATCGACTTTTACGACACCCAAGGAAAGAGAGTGGGTGGTGGTATTCTTTAGTGCGTTAATCGACTTTTACGACACCCAAGGAAAGAGAGTGGGTGGTGGTATTCTTTAGTGCGTTAATCGACTTTTACGACACCCAAGGAAAGAGAGTGGGTGGTGGTATTCTTTAGTGCGTTAATCGACTTTTACGACACCCAAGGAAAGAGAGTGGGTGGTGGTATTCTTTAGTGCGTTAATCGACTTTTACGACACCCAAGGAAAGAGAGTGGGTGGTGGTATTCTTTAGTGCGTTAATCGACTTTTACGACACCCAAGGAAAGAGAGTGGGTGGTGGTATTCTTTAGTGCGTTAATCGACTTTTACGACACCCAAGGAAAGAGAGTGGGTGGTGGTATTCTTTAGTGCGTTAATCGACTTTTACGACACCCAAGGAAAGAGAGTGGGTGGTGGTATTCTTTAGTGCGTTAATCGACTTTTACGACACCCAAGGAAAGAGAGTGGGTGGTGGTATTCTTTAGTGCGTTAATCGACTTTTACGACACCCAAGGAAAGAGAGTGGGTGGTGGTATTCTTTCACCGCTACGCGACACGGTTTTAGACAATCAAGAAAAACAGTTATTTCTAAATTACCCTACTTATTAGGTACAGTAATTTTCCAATCAAAGTCAAACTCAAAGTCAAATTATTTATTCAATGTAAACCTTTACAGGCACTTATTGACGTCAATACTAATAATAATAAACAAACCAGTTAACTAACTTGTAGTTAAGACTTAACAACTAATCTAACGAGCTATAGTCTGTGCCAGACAAACGCGCATCGCTACCCCCAGTACCACTGCACGCCGAAACAGAATCGCGTCGAACCGAAATATAAGCAGTGGTTATAGAATTCTGTGTAAACAAACGTATCCTGGTACGAGACAAAAATAGCAATGGCAAGTCTCTCCCCTAGCGACACAAACGGCTAAAACTTATAGGTAATTTATCGTTTTTTTGGATGAAGGTGAAGAATGATAAATTATAACGAATTGTTAACTTAAGTTATCATTTTAATGCCCTCACTGCTGCTTTCTCGTCTAGACACATTGTAAAGAACTGCAAGCGATCGGGTGATTAATACATCACGCTCATTTTCCGGAGAAGTAGGCAAAGATCACAGCTTTCCATTTACTATGAAACTAGAGCCTATAAACGACCCACTGCTGGGCACAGGCCTCCCACGTGGGGATATTGCACTTGGGGATATTGGGCCATAACCAGGCTAGCCCAATGCGGGTTGGTGGGTTTTATCGACTGTCATCTTGCGACAACAACCGGGACCAACGGCTTAACGTGAATATCGAAGTACGGAGGTGCTCGAGATGTTTTTAATTTGGTCACCCACCCAGCAAGCCGGCATTGCGAAATTTACTTAGCGGGCAAGATCGCAATACCGAACGCGCCAGCCGCAGCGCCATCCAATTCCGTAAACACTCTCAAAAATTACTTATCCGAGTTGAACCTCTATGTGATCTCTATCTTCCAACCCCAATAAAATGTGTTTTCCAACCACTCCATACCATACTACAAAAACAATTCTTACTATTACTTCTTCACTAAGAAATACTTAGTTACTACTAACTGCTAACGTCACTAACTACCGCACTCAGAAACATCAATCAAGTTTTAATGACAATTACATGTCTTTCCTTCTCTATTTAACATTATACATAAGAAAGTGAAAGCACGAGAGACTTAATTGTCATTAAAACTTAATTGACGTCTCTGAATACGGCAGTAAGAAATTAAAGGTGAACCTCTTACAGGAAAAATGCCAAGAATCCCATTCTGATCAACTGAACAAACCTCCTTTTGTAAGTGAAATCGGCATTTAAGTTTGTTTCTTATTTCTCGTTCACATACCGAAAAGGAAATGAAAAACTCAATTACAGACATGATGTTTCACTTTGCCAACGAAAGGTAGGTGAACTATTTGGCGGGATAGTGAAAAGTCATGTCAGCAGTTTTGTATTTTCTTAAATATGTGTTTTGTTAATACTTACCTCTAAATGTGAAATAATGGTAGATTATTGACTACTTAAATAAAATATGCAAACCGCACCTACTAACTAAAAAAAAAAAAGTGTTTCATAGGTTTTACGGTCTTTGCTTCGACCGTGGAAGAAATATTGTCAGTAGCCAGTGTCACTTATAAGACAAAGTAAATATTTACATTACATAAGTATAGAATAATTTACTTAGTTTAAGTAAAAATGTGGGACTTTACTGAGATCTCACACTAAAGTTATGAGAGAAATAGAAAAGTGATGTTGCACTGTTTGTTTTATTTGTTGACACTTATTGCACGTTCACGAACACTTAACGATTAATAATCCACCCTTAGAATAATAACGCTATAGAAAGATAGTCTTCATACAAGCGCTTTGTCAAAAATGAAGCACTAAACCGATTCACACACGCGTGACGTGCGCGCATGGCCGTGATCTGCTGTCTCTTTCCAATTCTATGAATATGAAAGAGACAGCACTGCGGCAGCCGCTGCTACCGATGCTTTAACTTAGAGAATCACATTGCAGTACGTTTATATTTTGACCTAATTAACTACAAGATACTATGAAATACTGAAAGCTTACCTGTGAAAAGTGATGTTATTACACTTCTTTTGTTTTTCAGATGTGTTGTGACACAATTTAACTGCACAAACCGTCATTTTTTTTTTGTTTTCGCGAGACACGTTCGGCGCGCTGTGACATTGAACACTACGGAGCGGTCCGGCGTTTGGTGCCATTTCTGGCTCCAATTAATGTGCTTCAAAATAGGCGCGCGAACTTGGTTTCTATAGCTTTATTATTCTAAGAATCCACCATTAATTTTCGACAAAAGACAAATAAAACAAAATTTTAGGCATGACGCTTCACTTTCCCGCTAATCCATATTGACATTTATTTCCTTTTAATGAATAAGGAGACACGTAATAGCCCTAAGATGACGTCATCGACTTATAAAGACGTCTTAGTATTTATCGTGACGTAACTGTCTCATGCACACCGTCATAAAAAGGCAATACCAGAAAAAATGGATTTTTTTAGAATGTCTTTGACGCTGATGGCTTCATGTCGCATGCAACAATACTTGTCTGTTCTGTTCGTCGTTAAGAACTTAGCCACTATATCTTATTGTTTTCTGTAACTTTGAACAATATAAATAAGTTCTAAAAATAGTCTGGGTACCAGTGATTACAAAAAATGCTTCCATTATCAAGCTGGAGCTCCAAGTAAAAATAAGCAATTCGACGGTTCCGGAGAATAACATCATAACTGCAATACAACTCTCTTACAGATATGACCTTATTCTTCGGGATTCGTCGAATTAATACATTACATATATAGTTTTACGACTATTATTTCCAAAGGGTTAGTCAGTAGGCAATGAGGACCGCAGAAGCTGTCCACTGCGACAATACACATTTCACCAAAATACCACTGCACATGTCCTCAGGGTGAAGGGTAGGTAGTTAAGCCCATCGCCGCTTTATGCTGTTGGATGTATTTGCAATCTTTAGTCCGTTAGTCGCCTAGGACACCCAAGGGAAGAGAGGGGTTGGTTGTATTCTTTCAGTGAGCTCCACACGGCTCCATGACAACATGCCATGTGATATAAACAAACGCAGACTCGAACATACATAAACAATATAAGTACTTTGCAAAGTAGTTTTCGAGACATTTGCTCGTGACAGACAAGTGAGTGATGTAGTGATACTCTTAACTAGCCCTTTTTTATCGATGCCACAGTAAAAATACTACTTAGGTAGTGATTGATTATACCACAGGATTATACTGTGGTGTGAAACAGCCTCCACATAATAATATACCAGTATCACGGGCAAAATTCAAAGATTGTAACTTTTCAAACAAAAAGTCAATTATCTTAAAACTTTATATGCGGAAAATACAAAGATACAGTAAGTTACTAAACAAAATCTTATATTTATTTTAATAATTGTATTGATATTAAACTGTAAATGTTAAAAAAAAATTAAAACCATTTAGAAGTCACCTCAGAGTAATAACTACCTTTATTATTCTGAGGAAGTCACATTAAATAAAGTCAAATTATTAATCAATCACATAAAGTCAAATAAGTAATTACAAATAATATATTTAAAGGTATTACAATAAAATTTAAACTCAGGTTTCAATAATTCTTCCAAAAAGTTGATTCAGCTATTTGCATTGTCATGACATGACGTATTCATGAACAAAATAAAAAGGATTATCCTCAAAAAATCCTTAAATATTTTCCTAAAAGGACCGTGATCTATCTAGCCTTGATACACTTAAAGGTAACTTATTGAACATTATAATCTTAATATAAATGATATCCTGCTTTTTGATTTTGTCCAACCTCGTTCTTGGGTGTACTAATTTATCTTAATTGCGAAGATTGTGTTTATGTAAAATCACATGTTTTCAAAAGGTGGTCTTTCTTCATTTCAATTGATTAACTCAAACTGAGCCCACTAACCCGCATTGGGCCAGCGGCCGGCGTGGTGGGTTATGGCCCAATCTACGATCATAGGAAGGCCTGTGGCCAGCACTGCAGTGAGACGTTTTTATACTGATGATGACAAGAAGACGAGAAACCAGCAGTAGAGCTTTTGAAAATAACTTTATAAAGATGGGAACGAGCTCTATGGTCAAACGGCTAACACGCCAGTCCTCGCGTCGCGTCGTTTAGTAATACAAAAAGTTGTCTCAGGCTCACGGTAATCTGGGTGCCCAACAATAAGACGTTTACAGGCTAAAGATGATGACAATCTTAATTAATGCGGTATTTGATCACGTTGATCATATTACCCTCGAAGTAAATATAAACCTCTATGAAAAAAATAAAATCCCACTAGTTTTTTTCATAAAACATTGTATCACTGTCACACACGTACTGGCTTATCAATAAACATAACAAACATTGACTTTTAAAGTTTGAATCCTAAACTTCGATCATCATACCAAAATGTTTATAAGCTGTAAGACTGAAAAAAAAACTTAACTACTCGTAATCATTCACATTTACGATAAGATAGTAGGTACAGTTTGATTCAAATAGGATGGCGGTTGTGAATTTAGCTGCGAGTGCCGCAGTGCGCAGGTGCCGAGCGGCGGGAGGGCCACCGCGGGTTGCGGTCTGCTAGCGGGTGGGGGTGACACCTAAAATTCGCTACTGCGATGCGACTTTTGACTAACTTCACGGACGCCATTCTATTTGACCTACTGTGGTTCTGTGGCACAGAATAGGTAATATGCTGTGGTCTCTGCCTGCTCCTGCGGGAAACGGGCGTGAGGGTTGCCACCTTTTTTTAGAGTATTTTTTCATTTTGTTAGAACAAAAATAGAGTACTTACATAGCATAAAAAAGAGTATTTATTTATTAGTTCTTAAAAACGTATTTTTTGTTGCTCTTTGCGACATTGAACAAATATTTGTCTTTATTGAAGATATTTACAGCCTTTATTGCGATCATAATTTAGATTAAAATTATATAATCAACTCGTTTTTTATTAAATTTATGGTAGCTCTATTCCTTTCGTCTCTCCACTTTACATTCATAAGAGAGAAGACTCTCTCAGTGAACTCTGAAGTACTATAACCAGTAACTATTAGTTTTTCGTAATAGAGTATTTTAGCGTACTGTATTGGTGTCGTAGATTATAGAGTACGCATACATGAAAAAGAGTACAATACTCTATTTTAGAGTACGGGTGGCAACCTTAGGCATGATGTATGTATATTTATGTATCGTACATTTACGAAAACCGCACCAGCTTTCAGTGGGCCTGCAGTGACCTACTGTCGAAAACGTAACGTGAACTGCTAAAGTTATCTGAAATACGGTTTCATATTGCGTTTGCATATTGGGCCATCCTACTATGTGCAAAGATCAACTATTTGTATGGTAGATACTCTGAAATTGCAAAAATAAGATGATCCAATACATTTAGATACTTATATCCATAGTATTTGCAGTTATATATAGAACAGCTGATTTTTATTCGCCTTTTCATAGTTGCTTTCATACAAGTAGTTGTTCTTTGCGCCTAATGTTGCGGGTTTACGCATAAGCAAACCGAGCGGGCAGTTTCAGACCAGCGTTTTTCCGCGAGTACAAGTTCGTATCGGATGACGCGCCTAACGAGCGCCACATTTTGCGCTTCATAAACAGGAACGCGCTTACGGGCGCTTATTCCGACCAATTCGTTCGAACAAGTGCAGGGGTGAGTCAGTCTTACTATATGTCATTTTATCTTATTTGATGCCTCAGTAAGATAAGATGAGATAAGGTAAAGTGCGTCTCTCGCATAGCACGTCGAAAGAGGCATCCAAAATCTTTCAGTCAGAAGTCTATTCTTCTAGTAGTCACAACTAGTCACAAGCGCATCGACGCTCGTACGAGTTGCGCGTGTGGCAAAAAGCGCATATAAGGGGTCTTTCAAAACCCTCTAAAGGCACTTATTCACAAACGAAGATAATTCATGTTTAAATTTTAATACAAAACCGCATGAAGCATCGTTCGCGACGACAACGCCCAATAGCAACATACCTACTGTTCTAAAGTTACGTGTCGTAAAAGCTCTGTTATTGGCTAACTCTATTTTAGTGGAATTTGATAGTGACAGACTGTGTTTTAGTGAGTTTTCATACAAATGTCACATTTCCTAATGGCTTTTATTAAACGTGTTTTAGTGGGATTTGTTACGGAATCATTAGTGGATTATGGAAGGAATTTATTGTATTGTGTTTTTCTGGTAATAGCATAGAATACTTAATAATACAAGAGTAATAGTAAAATTTGGCCAATATTTGTTTTAGGGGGTTTTGAAAGTAGTCCACTCATATACTCGCCTACACCAGCCTATAAACATCCCATTGCTTGCTGGGTAGAAGCCTTATTCCCACATGAACACACATAGACGCTACGCGCATGGCTGTGATCTGCTGTCTCTTTCCAATTCTATGAATATGAAAGAGGCAGAGTCAATTATCAGCGCTGCGGCAGACGCTGCTACCAAGGCTTTAACTTAGAGAATCACACTGCTGAACATCTCCAGATTCTGGAGATTTGGTTAAATAGTGACCTTTGCTGTAAAATAGTCATATTACCAAAACTTCAACATCCGACCGGACAGAGAGATTTGATGTACCTATCTATTAGGGACCATTGGGTAAAAGTTAAAAATTAACGAAACATAAAAATCCGAACTGCGTAAATTAAAAAAAAATCGCACGGTCGCTCTTTAGATGCCCTCTGAATTCCGGTAGACCCAGGGAAAACTAGATGAATAACAAATTAACAACCAAAAACGAGCTTGACGCACAAAATAATTTGTAATTATTTGATTTGCAACAAATAAATTTGCTTTGAGTTGGAGTCTAAACGCGTCAAATAAAATCTGGTCTGAAACCGCTATAATGCTTAGTAGCTTCTTGCGGTGCCTTAAAATAACTCACTTATAATAAACGGCCACCAAGGAGCCGGCTCTGATACCACTTATCAGAGTTATAGGATTATCTACGACGCGCTTTTTTTCTCTTTTACTTTCAAATAATTTCCATAGAACGTTTTAAAACTTTTATCGATAAAGAGATTATTTTTGCACATCTTGCCTCTGAGGATTAGCGGCTAAGCCTCCGGTCTTAGACCCTGCGGTCCCGGGTTCGATTCCCAGTGGGGGTACATCTTTTAGTTTAGTTGGTGGCAAGGCATGTTAAGTCTGTCTACCTAGCAACCACCATCATATCTAAGTCTGTCGCCATAACAACGATGTGTATAGCATTGTTGTGTTCCGACAGATAGATAGATAGATAGATAAATTCTTTATTGCACATACATGTGGAACAACAATTTTACAATATAAAACTTAAATCTAGTATGAGCAAAGGCGGTCTTATCGCTGAAAGCGATCTCTTCCAGACAACCTTTGGTTTTAGGACCCAAGAAAGAGAAGGAGGAAGTGCGCAAGTACAATTAAAAAGAATTACTCGATAGATAATTAATAAAAACAGATATTATAAATATATACTTATAAATTTATTTTTAAATTAGACGTACATGTATATACGACGATATAAGTATCATACATACATACACATATATTAAATAAACTATTACATGTTACTAGCAGATGACTTAGCTAATAGATGCTTGTGTAGCCTAGATTTGAAGATAGAAAGTGTCTTGGAGTGTCGTAGGGTAAGTTATTCCAAAGAAAAGTAGACTGGACTGTGAACGAATCCTTAAAATAACCTGACCGAGTAAAGGGAGCCTTTAGTACATTATCCGATTTTGACCTGAGACCACGGTTGTGATCCTCCCCTAGAAACCGGAAACATCCCTTAAGGTAGGAAGGAGTACGAGGATCATACAGTACGTTAAAAACGAGAGTGAGGATATGCTCCTCACGACGCAACCTAATAGGTAGCCATTCAAGCCTATGCCTGTATTCAGACACATGGTCGAACCGATCTGAACCGACAGTTTAGAGATTTACTCAGTTTTCATTTCGATAGTTCCTCAGTGGTTAAGGATTCCTTGTGAAGCGCGTGATGAAGGCCAAGCCTGTTGTAAAATAATAAAAAATATTAAAAAATCGCTTTGTTGTTGACGGATGCATTTGTTTTGATCACAGATTGGAACCAGCGCCTGCGCAAGAGCCCTCAGCGCCTGTTTCGACACCCTCTGTGACGGTGCCATTGCTCGCAAGATGGCGTCAGGTGTAGGAACCGTTTTTGGTAAGTACATACATAGGTACATTCACGACTATTAGAAGTCTATATCCCCAAAGTGAGAGAATAGGCAATGAAGGCCGCAAAAATAATACAGTGGCGCACAGGCCACGTTCCACCACATGACAACTGCACATCTATGGTAAGTATACCTATAACCTTATTCCTTCTCCATAGGACCTAAATCCCCTTGTTCCATAGGGCCACGCGTGCTGCTGTAAGATGTCGCCGATATGCCGTGCCTACGATTCCTTCGCGAACAAATAATTTAGTAACTCATTTCATCGTCATTATTGCTCTCCCAGTACTGATTGGTTGATCACCACGATATAAGACTTATTGGCGACAATGATCCTGTCCGAGATGGTAGAGCGATCCCAGTAGAGCGTTGCATGACCATTTTAGAGAACTGACGCAGGTGCGTACTTATAGTACGGCAGCTCTGTTTCAACAAGGCCCACTAACGATATTACGTCCATGACAAGGCCATACTTGGGTATGGCCAAGGTCTGGCCATCTTGCTCTTGGAAGCAATTTTGCTGTTGAATTATTCTGGCTACTTGGTTGTGTCTGTGCCAAAACGACACAGACAGAACGACGGCCGGGTGGTCGAGTGGCCAGCGACTGACTACGTAACCCACGGTCCCGGGTTCGAATCCCATATACATATAACTTCATCATTCGCTATTGCAGACGATTTATGGTGCAATGCTAGGCAAACACCGTTTTTGGTGGCTGAAAAGGCACCTATAACTTAAAATACATATAATCACGACTATTATCCTCGAAGGGTTAGTCAGAGACTAGGCAATGAGGATGTAAAAGCAGTCCTTTCACCAAATAGCGACTGCACATGTGATCAGCGTGACAGGTGGTGAGCCCACCGCCGCTCTAAGCTGTTGGATGTACCTATGTGCAGTCTTTATTCCGTTAGTCGCCTTTTACGACACCCAAGGAAGAGAGGGGGTGGTAGTATTCTTTCACCGCTTCGCGACACTGTTGAATTCGAATCCCGGTAGGGGCAAATGTTTGTGTGGTGAGCACGAGCATTTTTGACCGAGTCATAGATGTTTATTAGTATTTATGTCCGTTATGCAGTCACCATTGTTCGGGCATTGCTTAATTTGGGGCTGAATTATTAGTGTGACATTTGTGAAATTTATTATTATTGTTCTCTTTATTTAATTTAGATCTTATGTAAAATTTCTTACTATATTTTATATAAAAAAACATATTTACAATATAAACTATTAAAAAAAAAACTTAACCGAGTATGCCACCGGCAGCGGGGATAGACCTAAGCTACTAAAATTCAAAATTATTAATTAAATTTCGGCTACGATAATTGAGCACTTATGAATGTCGCTATGCCATCGGTTCGTAAGTCTAACTATGGGACGGGAGCCTTGTACCACAGTATAACAGTATAAATATAAGCTAAAGCAGTACGGAAGCTCGACCTTTTTCTTGTTTTATATACCTACGCGCCAATTGAGCGTTAGGGTTGTCCTCTTATTTTTGTAAAATTGAAAAGTTTTTGTTTAGTTAGCGCTGTATCGCAGCTAGTTAGCGATTTTTTTTTTTGAGATAACTTGCAGAGCACTTATGCTTAACAACACAACCCTTAGGTTGCCACATTTAATATTTAAAAAATTAAAAAGTAATAAGTTAAAGATGGCGGCTATTTTCTTCATTCTATTATCGGATTCATTGTCGGAAACCACACAGATCCCCTGATATCGATTTTTAAAGCAATCGATCGAATAACTAAAAAGTTCAAGATGGAGGCTAATTTATCTCATACTAATAACGGAGTCGTTGTCAGAAACCAAACCGATCCCTAGATATCGATTCTCAAAGCAATCGGTTGAATAACTAATAAGTTAAAGATGGCGGCTACTTTTTCTCATTCTAATAACGGATTTTCAGATATCGATTTTCAAAGCAAAGTTTATTAACGATGAAGTTTCGTAGTATTAATTCTTATTATTTTTCACCATTAAAATAACGCGCGCTCAAAAAATATGCTTAAGTAAGTACGGCAAATATCACCTAAACAACCAAACGATTTATTTAAAAGAAAAAGCTTTTTATTTAGTAATAATAAATAATTCTTACCTTTTAACCTTTCTTTTAACATCAGCAGGAAGTTTAAAAAACGATAGCTCCGGTTTTGAAGAAGCCGAGTTCAAGCAGCCGTACTACGCAAAACACTCGCGGCATTTTTAAAAATCGCGCGCACAGCGCACGCAATACATCTCGTCTCGGCGCGATACGCGCTACTAAGAGCACTGCGATGTCCGCTTAGGGGCCCTGTAAAGACGTGCGTCTGTGGGCGTGCGTCGTTTCGAGCGTTTGTACGTAGCTTCCTTACTGCTTTAGCTCATATTTATACTGTGCTTGTACTGAGAAGAACCGGCAAGAAACTCAGCAAGGGCATTTCTTTTCTCGCTTACTTATAACGGTGGTTAGGGCTGCAGAGTGAGGAACCTCCTGACAATACGTGCCGTGTCTTGACATGAGTACTGCCTTCTGTATCTGACTTGTGACCAAACTTTTAAGTAAGAGCCTCTCTAGATGTTGATCGAGGCTATTTGCCGAACCGTCTATCGGTACATACAATAATGGTTGAATCCACATCCCACATGGCGGTAACCTCGTGAGCCAAGTCAAGGTTCTTACTGAGCTTCTCCTTCTCGGCTTTTACGAGGTTCTCATCATGAGGTATGGTGATATCAACCAATATTGCTCAGCGTTGAAATCGGTCGACCACCACGACATCAGGCTTATTGGCGACAATAGTCTTGGGGTCTATGACAGAGCGATCCCAGTAGAGCGAGCGTTAATATTATTAATAGTCTCCATCAGCAAGATGAGAACAGCCGGAAATAATTTGGCTGAGTGGCTCTCCTGGATATACCCGACATTGCACATAGGCATTCACATAAACAAGACCTTCGATTTCCCAAAAGAGATGACTAAAACGTAGCTGGGACCACCCAGACAGGTAAATCTACATCTGGCTTAGTTAGAGCCGATACCCGTGTAGCACCTTTTTTTTATAGTGTGATAGGCTTGCATTTGGCCACTATCTCACCTGATGGTAAGTGATGATGTGGCCTGTGGTGGAACATGCTTGCCTAGAAGTAACCTGTTCACTCGTGATTTGAAGACCCCAGTATACCTTGCTCTTCCATAATGTCCTTGCGATCGAGAGTGCTTAGCACCACTGAGGGGCTACTCTCTTTCACCGAAACGAAATTTCGGCAGATGTTCGTTTGCCATTTACAGCGGTTTCCATTCCTTTTGAAATTTCGTTTATACAAAACGGCTGCCCAAAAGCAAAACAAAGTAAGGCCAAACTTCAATTTTTTTTATTAGTGTCCTGATTTGCCCAGTAACGCTCTACAAAATGGTCTGATCCTCGTTGCGCTACGTTGTCTAGAGCCTGAATTATTTAAAGAAGTTAAAACCTAGTAAGAGACAAAATAACACAAAACACCACATCAAAAAACACAGTATGTCTCAAAAACAAAATTAAAACATAGAATGAGACATCGGTGTTACGGTGTCTTAATAGGTTTTGATTTTGTTTCTGTGTACCTATAATATGCTTAAGGCAGAGCAAAAACACGTTTCTGCTCGTCCTGTAAATTTTTTCTAATTTGCCTTACTGTGTTTTGGTTTTGAGCAGCCGAAAACAGGTTCGGCATTTAGATTATCATTTTTTTCGGTTCCGTGAAATGACCAAAAACATGTGGCCTACAGGAGTAGGGCAGCTAGTATTTCTGTTGTCTAATAACCTAACCTAACCTATCACGTGACCTACAGGAGTAGGGCAATTTAGGTTCTAGTGGTGTTCAAATCCCTACATTAAAATCGTGTTGTTATTTTAACATCCTCCGTGATTTGAATTGACCAAATCTCTGTTTTTATCATATGACTGCGACATATACAAATAACCGTAAACAAGTTGGCAACCTTATATAGGTTATATATATAGTATAGTTGACAAACAAAGACGGACTTAAAATCATTATGGTATTGTCATATCTCGTACCACTGACAAAATAACGAGCACGACACTCTAAGCTCTTGTAGACGTAATTAATTACTTAAACTGTCTCAAACAGTCTATTTCTCGGATATCACAGATAACTCGGCGAAGCGGCGCTCAGTTTGAACAGCCCGAGAACCTTGCTCTGGCCACGGTATTCGGTGGGTTGTCTCGAGCCTAATTCAATTTTACTTACCTACAGTCGGTTAGTGAACACTGTGCAAGTGCTCGGGCCAAACTCTGCAAGACTACCTATTCTGTGGCAAGATGCCCTAGAACAAACCTCTCCGTCTATATCTTGTCAATTAAAGTGTTAAACTCACTGGTTCCGTGAGCTTTTCTCATAAACCCGTAATTTCAAATTCCCGACAGGTCCTGAAATGTCCGTAATTGAATAGGGTCTAATTGAATTTGCTGGCTCCCCTTCTAAGGAATACGTCAATTGGACTTGGAGGCTAAAAAACGCTTCTCACAATTTTGATTATAAAATACGTTAAGTGTTTTTCTATAAATTAATACTTTCATTGGCAAAGCAAACAAACTTCAGACGGATGTAGTGTACTTTTCGCTTTATTTTATCGTCACGTCTCTTATTATTTGTCTGATTGCGATCTTCTTAGTCGGGCAATCTTAACAGAGTGGTCGTGGTTATGGGGGGTCTTAGTGAATGACGACTCTCGTTATTCGTCTCCATTCGGCTCTGTTAGTGGTATTGTGGGAGCAGTCGGTCATGGTAGATTGTGTGAGAGATTGAAGTCTACCCATCTGGTTGGAGAGCGACCACGGGATCTCTTGCCCTCCATTCGGCCCTGAACTACGGGACGCTCCATTGAGTCATCCTTGCGAGTTATGTGCCCAAAGAACTTCAGTATTCATATTTGAACAGTCGACGATAATCTTTCCTTTATGTAAAGCTCTTCTTGGATCGATACATTGGTACGGTGAGCGGTCCATGGAATCCTCAGATGACGTCTCCAGCACCACACCTCCAGCGCAACGATTTTCCTTCTCTCCTTTAGCCTCAAGGTCCACATCACTGCTCCGTAAAGAAAAATCGGAAAGACAAGACTTCGCATCAGTCGCACTTTAAGTGTTTGTGTTTGGCTATACTTTTGACGATCGGTTGCTCGATTTCATCTCTTTCTTCTATCATCAATTTGGTCTTGTTAGAGAGTCCAAGGCCAACACAGGCCTTGCGATGATTGATCTAAATACGATCACAGACCCATAAAAAGTTTCGAACTTTAATTCGAAAAATAATATGTAAAAGGAACGCGATAGTTTCGTATCAATGTTTACCTAATTTCAATATGTAGTGTTCGGTTAGGTAAAGCCGCCCTCAGAAAAATTCTAGTAGGTCCCATGTCCTGCCAACTACTGTGTTCGTAGGAACATAATGTTTGCATGAACGCTAAGGTATTTAAAGTGAACCCTTTGAGAATTTGCTAAGTCAATATTAGCAGGTGCTGTATTTGCTGAGTTCAGAGGGTTTACAGATTTTGGTTTCCCATAAAAACTCAAAAATTCTACAAAATAATAAGTCAGTTTTAATGCAAGTAATATTTTTAATAGTTATCAAAAAACATTGAAAAATAGTTTATTCAACTGAGTTTAAGCGATTTTAAATTTTCTTTAATGGACTTAAAAGTCCAAAATTTAAAATTGCGTAAATTTATCTGCTGTGTCAACATATTTTTTTAAATGTTTTCTAATAACTATATAGATTTCTTATTTTAAGTTCATAATAATGCCCGTTGGTAAAATTTAGAACCTCTTAATATGCCCGATAGCCGACAGCCGAATTGGGGGGGCTAAACAAGATTTACATAAAACATGGTTATTAAAAATATATAACGACACGTTAAGCACAAGAAAGGGTATAAGATAAATAAGTAGATATTTATTGTTTTTCGAATGAAACTTGCTCGAAAGCTAATATTTTATAAATATGAAACTAGTAGAGCGTCTTCGCGAAGGATTTCATCTGTTGACCGGACTTATAACACAGAATGGAGCTAAGGCACAATCGGTTCCTACGCTCAGTAACAATTCCAATAATAATATGATTTTCTTGAATCCCGCGTTGGAATCGGCTGGTTGCAACCAAGCGTTATTTTAACAACTCCAATATGATTTTCTTAAATCCCGCGTTGGAATCGGCTTGTTGCAGCCAGGCGTTAGTTTAACCGAATCAACTACTGCTGGCAGACCGTGAATTTTGACCGCCGACCTCAGTTGTACGATTCTCTAAAGCTTAATTGTGAGCTGTGGTGGTCTTTAATAGAATACTACCGACCCTTGAGAGTCGTAAAAGGCGTCAAAGGGAGAAGGGACCAAAAGCGGCGATGGGCTCACCACCTGTCACGCTGAGCACATGTGCACATTTCGGGTACCTATTATATTTTAGATTTTACCTCAAAATAGATAAGTTCCTGGCCTTTATCTTATCTGATACACACGGCACACTTCTGCCGAAATCCAGAAACTGTAAATCTTATTGCTAATACTCTTAACACAACAATATTATGAGATAGGAATATTTCATAGTCATCTCCAAGCTGCCGCTAGCCAGGCGTACTTAGAACAAACCCACAAACCAAACAAAATACCTACTTACCAAATACCTAATAATGACGGCGTCGGTGGTCGATTAGTTAGCAGGTCGGCCGGATTCGGTGTCGCTATCTCTGAGGGTTCAATTCTTTTTCTAAATTGGGTCAAGTATCAAGTTAGAAAAAAAAACTGTTTTTTCTAAATTGATTTCGGGTCTGGGTATTTCTTTGTATAACAAGTACTAACAAATCAAAGGAAGCTTAACTTGGGCCAGATAATTGGTGTGAAAGTGGAAAAGTTATTTATTTTATTAAGGCTGTCCCAGAAATAACGCAAGATTTGATTTAAATAGAAAACCCACTTTTTAGAAGTTATATTGTTATTTTTTTATTGATTTATAAAGTAAATAGGATAGGGTTATCACATTGGATGCCTTCACGACTTTGCTGGCACATACTCACACACACTCTTTTGTCGAAATATTCCATGACAATTTTTCATAAATGTAGTTTAATTTCGTTGATGCAGCGTCGAATTTCCTTTTTTAATGCACGGGTGGATGTGGGCTTGTTGACATAAACCTTTGACTTCAAATAACCCCATAAAAAATTTAAAGGTGTTCAATCTGGTGGTTCTAATCACCGAAACGAAATTCAACCACATTTAAGCAAAACGGTCATGAAAATATTGCCATAAAAAAGTGCGTATGTGGCAGCAAAATCTGGAAGTTCATTCGGCCAATGTGTTATTCCTTAAGTAACCCTATCTTATTGACTGTATAATTTAATAAAAAAACAATAAAAGTACTAAAACTGGGTTTTTTATTAAAATCAAATCTTGCGTTAATTCTGGGACATCCTTTATATTACTTTACTAACCGTCAGCTAAGAATCAAACCGAAAAGTTGTGTTGTTATTGTTATTAATATAGGTACCAAATGCTGACCCGATACCCAAGACATGTGACCTCCTGCATTTAGTTTAGTGGTTACTAAGCCAACAGCATTTATCTTGATAATGCCAATAAAGAAGATTTTCCCTCTCTTATACGAGTAGTACAATAAGCCTATCCTGTTACTCAAGGCATTATGAACATTAATGAGAGGCTCGCACTTTTTTGTATTATTTTCTATTTGCTTCGATATTTCAAAGCCGATTTGACACACGCAACACCGCACCCCCAAGGATGAGCTAGATCCACGTTTGTAATTCACTTTAAAAATGCTGCAAGCCTACCTCAGAATAATGTTATTATTGTGAGAAGCCTACAGACCGGTGAAACCTTAAACAGAGAATAGGATTCTCTCTCTGTCTACGGATGTAACAGATACAGTAACGTTTATATGTCAATTCAAAAGGTGAATCATTAATTCATTTACATCATTAATTTTTATTCACTCGTTAATTTATTCATAACAGGCTAAGCCAGTCCACTGCTGGACATTGGTAGCAGGCTTAGATGAATGATTGGTCTCGCTGTGCTGGATTTGATACCGCCCTATCTAAAAACCACAGCTCCGTAAATGCGGCAACTCATCTATGACAATTTGCAAAGATGCTGTCCTTATTATTTTTACACAGTTTTATTACGCAAACTGTCATTTTACTTTGAATTATGCCCAAAATTTAATAAAAAAATCGGTACGTACACTTTACACACAGCTATCAGTGTGACTGGCTCGGGTACGCCGATTTCGGCGTAGTATTTGTTGCCGCATTTGACAAGTACGACGGGTATCTAGTCGAGCGCAGCGAGACCAATCATTTATCTAAGGTAGAAGCCATTTTGCAATACATGCCACAGAGCTAGATCTACATAAAACATGGATATTAAAAAGAAATAAAACGCATTTCGTTATACACAAATTAGCAGCATTCAACTTAAGAAAGGGTCTGAGACGTATGGAATCACCATTAGAAATACATAGATACACATACATACTCGTATAATCACGACTATTATCCCCGAAGGGTTAGAGACTAGGCAATGTAGACCGCAAAAGCAGTCCACCTACTACCATAGTCCACTTTTCACTAAATAGTGACTGCACATGTGCTCAGCGTGACAGGTGGTGCGCCCATCGCCGCTATATGCTGTTGGACGTTCACCCCCAAGGGAAGAGAGGGGGGTGTTAGTATTCTTTTACCGCTACGCAACACGGAAGCAGCATTAACACGTGTCTAACGTTTAGCTAACTCGGTTTAACTTTGCCTGAAGGAATGTTTTGAAGTAGCTTTTCCATATCCGCGACCACACTAATAAGTGTTTCGTTTAAAAACAATTACGTCTTAACCATCGACGATACCATCTGAGCTTGCATAATGTAATTATAAAGCTTTTAATTTTTTATGTAAAATTAATTATAAATAAAATCAGCAACTTATTTAGTTTAAGCCAATTGATTTTGCAGTAGGCCTGCTATTACGAGTAGGGCGGATTTCTGATTGAATGAACACGTAAATTTCGCTATGGACCGTTGAACACGAGTGACATAATAACATTTTAATTGTTGGTTAGTTGGTTAATGGACATCGACTTCTTTAGCAAACTGTGTTTACGTACTTGTAATAATAACAATTCCGGCAATAATACCAGAAGAAAACTTTTCTAGAGATAAGCTCACCTTTGTATATGTCTTGCACATGTCTTTTGTAACGTGTTTTAACTGTGTGCTTTCATGTACAATACGGAAATACTAATAACTATTATTAATTATTTACATCAATAATAAAATATAAGATGACAATGTATTTTTTACAAATTGAAGAAGGTTTGTTCGTTCGCAATAAAGTTTGCGTTTAAATTATAAAGGTTTTATCAAAGAGGTTTTATAAGTTGCAAGTCTCTAGCTCATCGGGAAGCTAGTATAAAATCGTTTGCATTTTGTCGACAAATAAATAAACAAATAAAGTTGCAACGCATTATTCGTTAATTCGGTGTATTGTTTAATTGCGTTCAAAGAACTGATTATTGTCTATTATTAGACTTCTCCCGATGTTAAGTGGTGTTAATACCGAATATAATTGTATAACAAAAAACAAAAAAAATGTACAGAAGTAAAAAGAAAGGGAAATGAAAAGGAAAGAATTTAAAGTAAAATTGATATAAAAGTAAGAAAGAAAACAAGTAAATAGAGTAAGTAGAGCTCATAAAGCTCCAGTTAATTTAATTAATCACTTTGAAAGAAAAGAAAATAGACACAAAAGAACAAAAAACCCTGCCAAAATAGCGGAAAGCAGTAGATTAAATAATAATAAAAAAAAAAAATCCCGAATATATCCTCAACTACTCAGGAAATAACTATTATCTCTAACTGCCGGAACACACCGATGTTACACACATTGATGTTACGGCGACATATTTAGATAAGATGGTGTTAACTAGCCAGGCAAACTTTATAGGTAAGTATTAATATAACGATTTGGTACACACGCTAGCTGTCAATCTGCCCAAAACGGTCTAATATATCTCTAATCGATATTGATGCTAATACCCAAACATACACACAATACTTAAAATCACTACTATTACTATATGTTACTTTGCTATTATCCCCGAAGGGTTGGTCAGAGACTAAAAAAAGTTTAAAATTTATTAAAGAAATTTGACATAATGTGGTATGGTACCTATATTGATCTGCTGGCGTCTAAACTTAATTATCTAAAATAATTGATTATACCTTTTCTTCATTCGACGCAGACGACATACTTGTATTAATACTTTAATATTTCACGTTCCATTGAAAACAAAATGTTTCTATAACGCAGTTAACAAAAAGTGGAACAACCGTATACCAGAGTTCGCCGGTCCGCAACACATTCATTTTATTTCCAAGAATACCTTCTGGCTATCGAAACATTAAAACTGTATAACTCGCAGTTGCGAAAGGCTCACTGTCAGTTGCCGTTCAAATTTCCAACCAAAATTAAACTGTTGCGGAATTGTGTCGCCAGAGCTCCGGTGGAAATGAAAATGCATTACGTTTTCCAGCCTTTCAGCGGGGCTCTATTAAACAATTGGCGTCCGCGCGAAACAGCATAATTCTTTTGGAGGGCCCTCCGCCTTTTGAAACAATTATGCTCGTATTAAATAGAGACTAAGTTAGTTAGCGCTCTCGAAAGTTTTGCATTCGTGTCAAAGAGATGCGACCGGACAAACGATATCGTTGCTCACAGTTTGGTACGAATTTATATTTTGAATGGTACTTGTTTGCTCTATTCTAAGTAATTGAAATCCTTTGCTTTTTCTGACGGAAACTGAAGTCGTTCTCGTAATAAATTAACAGAATTACATACGGTAGTTAAAAGGCAGGCTATCGTTGCTCACAGTTTGGTACGAATTTATATTTTGAATGGTACTTGTTTGCTCTATTCTATCTGAAATCTTTTGCTTTTTCTAATGGAAACTGAAGTCGTTCTCGTAATAAATTTACAGAATTACATACGGTAGTAAAAAGACAGGCTAACTTGCGTATGCATCATATAAAGTAAGACTTCTAAAGTTGACACGTGACGTTGCGTTTGTTTGAGTCATTAATTGCCCATATACGCGTTCTCGACCACTTAACAGTTAATGATCCCCATTTTCATCGTGTTCCTGCTCTTATCTAGCTAGGTAGAGTCGGCGTAACATGTATTTCTTTCTATGGCCGTCAGAATGGCTTTGCTTCTATGCCATTTTCTTCTCTATCAACCGTTATTGTGCGAGTGCTGTGCCGGTAGCAGCTCATTAACACGTTAAGTAATCATAAAAAAAAGTAAAGTTAAATAAAGTTAAGTATCATCTGGTATACACCGCTGTGCTTCTGTATAAGCGATGATATACTTGGCGCTGAACGTGTTAATAGAATAGGTACTACCGCCCATTCTCCTCCCTTGGGTGTCGTAAAAGGCGACTAACGGACTAAAGACTGCACCACCTGTCACGCTGAGCACATGGTGCTTTTATCAGGTGAAAAGTGGACTGTGGCAGTGAACTGCTTTTGTGGTCCTCATTGCCTGGTCTCTCACTAACCCTATAGTCGTGAATATTACGGTTTTTCTTTAATTTCATCATTTAACATTTTAACATCAGTTTTACAAGACTTTAATATATCACCATAGCACTTAGAAACAGCTAAGGTTTCTTATTTTAGTGCTATTAAGTATTGACATCGAGATTAATTTATTATTTAGATATCCAGCAGAAATTAACTTAAATTAACTTAGGAGGGTTTACGATTTCGGTTTTCCATGCAAACATCCAAGTCGAAATTTTTAAAAACCAATAAACCAATTTTGATGAAACTTTGCATGCTAAAGTACCTAAAACACAGGAATCTAAATAGTTTGTTGAAAACATTTTTAAAAAACGTTTATTTAACTGAGTTATTGCGATTTTAAACTTTCTATAGTGGACTTTATATCACAATTATTCAGCTAAATAAACGTTTTTTAAAAATGTTTTCAACAAGCTATTTAGATCCCTGTGTTTTACTTTAGCATGCAAAGTTTCATCAAAATTGGCTTATTGGTTTTTAAAAATTTCGACTCGGAGGTTTGTATGGGAATCTGAAATGCGTTAACGTGCAGAAAAATCTGTTAAGACTTTTCTGCCTGTGTCATATTTGTCTATCAACGGGTGCATTATCAATTCATATTGGATAGAAAATATGTTTTAAGTTTACTTTTGATGTTAAGAGGATCAATACCGTCGTGTATGTGTGTGTATGTATCGACCATTATACACAATTTACTTTCAAACTATTACAAAACTACTAATGACACTTTACTATCCCGACAAGCACACCGTGTGTCCTCATTACGGAAAGTGACGTTTCATGGTTCTCGTATGCATAATAAGTAAATAATGTGTTATTTGCGATCAACATAGTTTGCCGTCTTACACTCCGCTTGGTCGCGTCTGTAATCTGCATAATGTAGGAGATCGCAGTGTGTCACGGTGCTGACAGGCCGAGTATTATAAACAACACCCTATTGCATTATCATGCACAACATTTCCAGTGGGGATAAGGAAGAGCTCTCAATTAATTATTTTTACATCATAATTTAGTGAAAGAATCGGGTGCGCCAAAGTTCACCTAAATTTTCAACTCCTGTAATCGGAACTCCGAAAATGTTCTTCGTAACATTTTTCATCCTAACAATCAAATACTCTGTTTATAATGTTCATAATTCCGAATTATTCAACTTCATAATGTCAGTAGCAATACACATCTATTATTTGTTTTCCTTTATTTTCTTAACATAACTGTCTTTTACACTATTATTCAAATTATTGAGGATACAGCTGCCCTACTCCTGTAGGTCACATGATAGGTTAGAAATTTAAGACAATCGCGAAGCGCAGCGTAGGGATTGTCTTGTTTTTATTAGACAACATAAATACTAGCTGCCCTACACTCCTGTAGGTCATATTATGGAAATTATGTTTAGGGATAAAAAGCGTTATAAATAGAATAGAATAGAATTTCTTTAAAGCTTAGACTGTGTAACAAGTTTAAAAAAAAAAAAAATTAACCATAAGAGTTTAAATATATTATTCATTTCAATTTTCAGAAACATCGGTGTTATGAATATCGTCGGTAGTACTACAAATTGTATGAATGAAAACAGGAAGAAATATTTTAAGAATAGTGATCATTCGAATTACAAATCGGTAGGAAGAACAATTTCGGGTAAATAACTCTAGGTGAGCCAATATGGACCCGAAAGAATCACCACCTCCTCTCTTCCCTTGGGTGTCGTAAAGGGCGACTGACATACTAAAGACTGCACGTACATCCAACAGCATAGAGCGACGATAGGCTTACCAGCTGTCACGCTGAGCACATGTGCAATAGCTACTTTGTGAAAAGTGAACTATGGTAGAGGATTGCTTTTGCTGTTCTCATAATGCCTAGTCTCCGACTTACCCTTAGTGGATAATTAGTCGTGATTATATGTACAGGGATCGGCGCTTGAAGTCTTACCAATTAAAATTGCTGTAATTTTGTCAATTTAGATTATTTTTTATTCAAAAACTTCAGAATATCGTACGGAACGGATCTGCCAAATACCAGTTGGCCGCACTCGACTCGGTGAAACGCAGAGCTATAAGGCTCATCGGTGATGACGCGCTTGTCGAGGCCAAGCTTACCAGCCTCGCACACCGGCGACGTTTCGCCTGCCCATCGCCCTTTTACCACCGAACCTCCAGACGTACTGAAGGATATCATCTCCACCTAGTAGAAGTTCCACTATGTCGCACTAAACGCATGAAGCGTTAAGTGCGACATAGTGTCATCATATTTGTTGCGCACTGGCAGGGAGTGGAATTCTCTGCCATCGTGTGTGTTCCCAAAAACTTATAACCTGAATGCCTTTAAGGCGAGAGTTAATAGGCATCTTCTGGGGCAGCTCGCTCTATTGTAGACCTCATCTACGCTCCTCATCAGGCGAGATCGAGGTCAAGAGCTATCTTATTAAGCATAAAAAAAAGCCATTCCATATTTTAAGCAAAATATGTTATTGTTCGATGTAACCACATTAAGCGCGGATAATAGCATTGAATCTGTTTGGGATTTGTACCATTCTCGGCGAAGAGCAATCTTTAAGGTGTTGACCGTCTCATACTTTTTAGTTGATACTTTGATCTGCAGAATGGATCATATGGAAAAAATCATCTCCTAGATGCCGTAGCTTCCGGTCCAGCCAGCCGCGTAGGACGTGGGAACTGGCTAGGCGCCCGGATGGGTTCCGAGAAGTGAGTGTGCTTACTACTCCGTGACCAAGGTGGACACTTGGGAGTCGACGACCCGAGCAGTGGCAACTGCGAGTTGTGCCCTTCGTGCAACGTGAAGTGAGCGAGCTTGACAGCTCCGGTTACCTATCTGGACAATAAGCATTGAACTACACGTGTTCACGGGGAAACTCTCCCGAGACACTAGTCTTATGAGTACCGAATGAAGAGCACGCTTCGGTGGGCACTGATTTGGTGTCAAGACCTAACGCAGTTGGTATCCTGCGCGAGTGTTATACTGGCGCAGGGACGTCTGGCACTTCTTGCATAACCTAGCGGTTGGTCTCGAGGTGCCAGTACAAATAACACTTAGTGAATAAGGAGAGGGGATATGTTTAAATCTGGGGAATATAGTGGCCATTGTTGTGAAGAAATGTAGCTAGAAACATATTCTTGTGATAACCTGTGGGTATCACGGGCTTTATGAGATGGTGCCGAGTCTTGTTGAAACGAAAGCATCGTTTAAAATCTTTTCACGGTAGATTTGTTTGTTTTTACGCCCTGTTCAAAGAGAACGAGTGGTGAGCGTCCTGTGGCAGTTACCGCGGCCCGAACCATCACTGATTTAGATGCTTGCTTTTGCAGAGCAATTCGCTGGTCTAAATTGTCTTCTGATTTGGGCTCTAACCATACACGATCGTTATGTTTGTTTACATATTGCTGAACCGTAAACGGACGGTAATCATAACGTTATACGGTTCAGAAAAACACGCGTTATAGGTGGTTATTTCAAACTATATTTTTATTAAAAATATTCTGAAGTTTTTAAATAAAAAAAATCTAAATTGAAAAAATATCAGCATTTTTTATTGGTACCACTTCGAGCGCCGATCCCGGAGGCCTTTGTCCAACAGTGGACGTCTTTCGGCTGTGAATATGCACCACTCAAAAATTCCAATCAGCAGTATCAATTGCTGCCGTTAAGAGACTGCCAACGATACTGTAGTGTTACTGGACTTAGTGTGGGGCCGGTTACCTATCATAAAGTCGAAATTTACTTGTACGAATTTTATTTGGTCGAAAACGTTTTGTAATTTTTTGTTTTCCATAATTTTCTTTTTACCGAAATTACAATTGCTAAAGTTTTAAAATGCCGATTATCAACTGTTATTTTTTTATATCTTTATGTTTTGAAATCCCACTCAACTTTAGGCCGAATTTATTTTCTAGAAACACGTTTCCAATATTATAAAAATACAACATTTCAAATAATTTGAATCCATATTATCATCGAATAAATTGTAATCGTAGTAACGTTTAAAGCATGCAAGCAAGCATGCAGCATGCAAGCAAGCATGCACCAAGCATGCAGCATGCAACCAAGAATGCAAGCAAGCATGCACCAAGCATGCAGCATGCAAGCAAGCATGTGCCAACCATGCAGCATGCAAGCAAGCATGCACCAAGCATGCAGCATCATTCAAGCACGCAGCATGCAGCAGGCATAGTTTCTGTCACGGCTCCGGCGCTGCGAGGCTCCGAGTGAGCGTTAAACCCACCTGCTCCTCAGCTCGCGGGCCGCCTCGCCCCTCCGCGCCTACGCGGGCTTAAATCACACTCTAGCGTAGGGCAGACAAGACTACGTGGAGTCGGTTTTGCCACGATTCGTTTCTGTTACTGACTTTTGTAGCAAAACCTTAACGAAAACACAAAGTATTAACTATTTAAGACATTTTAGTTTATTTACCTAATAATATGAATACTTAGGTACATATATGAAAAACAAAAAAAAATCTGAGTGTGTTATTTTAGAGAAAAAGTTACTTCGAATTTTAATACTTCTAGATATTAAATTTATTGTAAGCATAACATCTTCCAAAAGCAAAAAAGTAGTTTTGATAATCGGAGAATAGTTTTTCTGGAAAATGAAACGTTTGTATGATAAGTATAAGGATTAACAAAATTATGTAAAAGCAACAATCTGGTATTTAAAACTTCGTCATACCGTTTTCGAACAATTGAAATTCGAACAGGAAAGTTTCGAATTTATGATAGGTTACCGTGGGGCCACTAAAGGAGCGGTTTATTTATAAAGATTGATAGAATCGATCGCAAAGGGCATTCGTGATGTATATAATATTAGACTTTAAACTATCGCGTTGCATTGGATTAAAACGGTTTGGACGGGACCTAACACGATTAATTTTGTTAGTAAGTACATATTATGAGACGGTGAAAATAAAACTACCCAGGAAATGTGGGATTGGACTTGTATGAATCTTTTTCTAAAACGGGTAACAATGGGTTGTAACGACAATAATAAGACAAACAGAATTGATTGATAAAAATTAAATGTACAATAACATAAGCCAGTATTTATATAAATAAAATTTAAGAATGTGGAATAAATGTAAAATAAATAAATTAAGTAAGTACAAAATATTATGCTATGAATTAATTAAATGTTAGTTAATATTTAAATCAAATCAAAGGCAAAATTTACAATATTACTAAAACAATTTCATAACAATAGATTTCAATGTACCTACGTTGTCAAAAAATAATAATACTTCCAGATAGATTAAAAACTTCTGAAACAGTACATCTTTTGTTTTTGTCTATTAATTAAGTGCCTCCTTTATTTTGTGTTTTTCCGAGCTCTAATTACTTAACGGCCAACTGCTAAGAAGCTCCGTCTCCTAGTTCAAGTAATTCAACCCTCGCTCCTTTCTTTTCGACGACCTGCGTTGTCGAGTGGTTAGCACGCCGGGTCTGGCGTCGCGCCATCTCTGAGGTCCCGGGTTCAATTCCCGGTCGGGTCAATTTAAAGAAAAACTATTTTAAATTGATTTCGGGTCTGCTTGTTTTATATGTTTAAGTATGTATTATATACGGATTAATATCCGTATACAATAGAATACTTATCTTGGTCTAGATAAACAAATTTCTAGCGTAAACAAATTTTATTTTTTTTATTTTATTTGTCACCAGGTAAACCTCCGGACTTCCTGGCATTCGGGATCACCTTGATGATGATGATGCTCCTGGTGGCCGGGGTTAAGAAGTCTCTTTTCTTCAACAACGTGCTGAACGCCATCAACCTCAGCGTGTGGGTGTTCATCATGACTGCTGGCTTGTTCTACATCGACATCCACAACTGGACCGACCATAAGGGGTTCCTGCCTTACGGATGGAGCGGGGTAAGTGCTTTTTTTATAATGCACTGTTCAAATTTTAGAGGTTTATTCTACACACAAATATACATAATAAAACATTTCACATAAAACATTCTAAACTCAATAGTTTAGAAATGGCAGCCTTTTTTATTTTGTAATCTTACATTTTTGCGTGAGTGTATTAATAAAAACATAATCACGAAAAGTTGAAATCGTATTATCGTAAAAAGGTGGAACTGGTCGCAAGTAAATGACAATCAGTAAAATAGCCAAAATATTGAACATCAGTAGAAAAAAAACAAATATATCGGTTTTCAACACCAAAAATAAAGAAAAAACACATAGTAACCAATTTACCACGTAAATTCCTCTACCTATTTTATTATATATTTTAGTATTATTTAATTATGTCTATTTGAGCTTAGAATCCACCCCTATAGTTTGTCAGTACATGTCATTACACATTGTATAAAAGGTAGGCAAACAAGCAGGCGGGTCACCCGATGGGAAGTTATCACCGCCCGTAGCAAAACCAGAGAAGGCACAGATACGTTGAGGACTTGAGGCAGGTGGACCTTTGAGGAAGGAGTTGGAATCGGGGGGAGTAATAGCTCTACGGACGTATCGCAATAACAAAGAGTGAAATTGTTTCACGCTAATATTCCATGAGAGGGTGGTATGGTATTGCCCGGGGCGAACCGGCTTAATTCGTCCTGCAACGCAGCGTGGCTCTACCGCTCAGAGAAGTGATGGTTTTCATGTTTTGTTCGTTGTTTAAAGCATATTCATTTCTCATTCATTTCATAAAAGCATATTCTATAGCGGACTCCGTCGCTTTACCAGTCTAAAGGTCAAAATCCCTTGCACACCGCTTCGTCTATTTGGTACGGGCACGTACCCGGGCGGTCGGTGCGCTTCATACGAAAATCGCTGCAAGGTGGTAAAGCGACGGTGACCCCCACCGTACGTGACCACCCGTATTCGACTTTTCCCGAAACTTCAAGTGACTACATTGTCCTGTCAATTACGAACACAACGAAAAAGGATCCAGTCGGTCAAGCTATTCTCAAGCGATGCTCCGTTGTACATAATATTGATTTTATTTTTATACATACATACATACATTTTACTATACATACAAACATCTACAACAACAACAACAACAACCTACATACATATAATCACGACTATTATCCCCGAAGGGTTAGTCAAGAGACTAGGCAATGATGACCGCAAAAGCAGTCCTCTACCATAGAACATCATCATCATCATCATCATCATCAGCCTATTAACGTCCCACTGCTGGGCACAGGCCTCCCACGTGGGCAATGGCACGTGGTGATATACCATAGTATACTTTTCACCAAATAGCGACCGCACATGTGCTCAGTGTGTTAGGTAATGAGCCCATCGCCGCTTTTTGGATGTATGTGCAGTCTTTAGTCTGTTAGTCGCCTTTTACGACACCCAAGGGAAGTGGTAGTATTCTTGTTATTTTTATATAATATGTTTATTTTTATTTAGATTATTAAAACCATACACTTCTTTCATCACTATCAAACCGTCCAATAATCGAGTTAAACATTCTCTTTATAAAATTGTATATAATAGTGAGAGGTGATGTAATGATGAAATTGTAAGTGATATTCCCCCTAAAAGAGGAAAATGTCTTCCTATGATTGAAAAAGTGAAAATTAACATAAAAATAGTGCAAAAAATGTTAAAAATACCTTGATAATTAAGAGAAACAGATAAATTGGTTTTTCCCCGAAAAATATACACATCTGAAAACAGTGAACCCTTCTCACATTTCCCCGTGATCGAAACCGTATAAGTATGAGTGTCTAATACCACTATTTTTATTACTTTTTTTATGAGTACACTATCCATCATGCATGATGATCATCAATTATGATTGTGAAAAATGAAAATGTTACATTAAAATATCGGGATTAAATTAAAACGTGGAAATCGCGGACACCCTATCCGTGATTCTAACCATTCACAGAAAAGAAGAAAGAGGTCTTTCTGTTCTGTGGTTATATTTGCTCCGTGGTTAGAACCCATAATTATGCTTTTAACTAACACGTCGTTAATAGAACGAAACTGTTCAATTTTTCTTTTAACAATGACGGCTATCTATTGTGACTCTAAGTTTTATTAATAAATAATTTAAACATGACGTACTTACATTTTTGATTCCACCAAAACATTAATTGAAAGTTTTATATGCTTTGTATGCTACGACCAATATGCTTACTTACTTACTTCCGTAAGTTCCTCTCATGTAAGCTTTATAGAGAAATTGATAAACCCCATCATTAATTTGTTTGGTGCTCAGAAATAGAACACTAAAGAATCAAAGGAAAAAAAATCTTTCATCCCTAATACTTTTAGTTATAGCCGTATTGTACGTCGTACATGGATTACAGTATTTCATATCTGCTATTACTCGCCCTAAATAGACACTCGGAAGGCATACATTAAAAAATGTCGGGATACATACCATGGTGTCAGTAAAATAACTGCCAAATTAACAAAATTTACCTACGTGTACAAAGTTGTTTGCTTCCACAGTTTAAAGCCGCTTGTTCAAACACTGATTGTGCCTGTGGACTTGTGCTGGACGCAATAACGATTCATTCGACACCATTGCATACAATCAGAAGGCAATTCAGCGTTTGAAACTATGTATTATATTCGTAATTTCAATTATCATAGTAAATTATCCCTGAAACTTTTGCACAAATTTCCAAAAGGCGATTCTAAATGAATAAGAGGGTTTCTCAAGACAAGTGTTGAATTCTCAAATTATACTAAACTTTTGTGTTGTTTAGTTTGGTTTTTGCTCTGTATCCTATAACATATATGTTGTACGGGCCCCAACCCGTACGTAGCTGGTTGTATGCTGTTGGTGTGATTTGGTAAGTTTGACGGAGTGCAGTCTGTAAGGTAATGTTGTGGAGAGGTAAACACGTACGCTCAATCCAATGTCTTTATTAGCACTAAAAATGTGACAATACATTATGTTTAATGTAATCCGCGCCAGCGAAATGTGAGCTGTAGGAGCTCGCTCGTACATGCTGCCGAATTTAAGAAAAATCTCTAAAACAATCAAAGATGAAATAAAAAATAAAAAGTAAAAGTATAAATAGTAGTTAAGGCGAAGTCGGCCTGTTGACTCGTCTGTTTGAATGACGCTCGTCGATCTGCGTTGCAGCAGCTTGTGAATGTGATACATCACTCGGCGTGCTACATCGAACGCTCTGCAGCTCTACTTCTTGAATCGATATACCATTTTTTCCTTGATGTCGCTTCTTTATCTTGCAGTAAACATATATGGCGGTGATTATAATGCTAATCAGTACTTAGAAAGCATAAACCACGTAATGATGCGTGTCGTGTGAAATGTTATGCACACTCAACCTGTCCTGTGAAGCCTTTACTGTGTTTATTTGGCCTTGAAGAACATTAAACTGTTTTTGGTGAGTTTCCGGGATGTATGTGAAATTCAACCCCTTCAAAATGCTGTTGACTCCAGACTCTGGCATGTAAACTTCGTCATCAGTGAGAGTAATTTCTGAGCGATATGTTTTCGGTGAATGTATGATGATGTTGTCTCCTTTCAGCATGCAGCTAGGCTTTAATTCCATAACTCCAGTTCCGTGCATTGTTTCTGTAATCAATGTAGAGTCGGGACAGAAAATGCGTACTGTGCATTCCTGGCAACAGGTAAACAGCCACTCGGCGCGGCTGTGTAACATGATCCAGTCGTTGCGACAACTTGATACTACGGTGCCGCAATGAGATAACTGTTTATTGTTAATAACTTGAGCTTCGCATAGTGTCGATGCTTCCTTTGTTGTTGTATGTATAGGTAGCTGTAGTTTACAAATCAATCTGTTCTCTTTAAAAGGTATACACTCATTATGCATATCTTGCTCTGTGATCGGTATGAGCATGTCTCTTTTTAAGTTTAAAGCTGAGTACTTTGCAGTAGGTATTAGAAATGTTGATGTTTGTTGGTGAATTCGAGGTATAGGTATGACTCTATTCAATTTAAAATGTTCGATGTTGATGAGTGGCATTTTGATTTCAAACATCAGAAACTCTGTAAGTCTCACGTGTACTCTTGAAAGTTTGTACATTTCACGAATGTAATCTGGTTGACTACTAACGCAGGGTAAAGTAACGTCAGAAGAAATTTGAGCAGTAATTATGTTAAGCTGATTTTCAAACTCTTCCGGTTTCAATAAGTGGGTGTCCATTCGTCCGCTTCGCACATCCGTCATAAGATCGAGCATCTGTTGTTGCAGCCGGCGTAGGTTGTCTATGATGAGGTTCGCCGTCAATACTGCTGCGGTAATGTACATGGTTTTCTTATGTTCATCTTCTACAAGATTGTTAAGATCTGACATTTGACGGCTTATACTGGCAAACTGTTTAACCATCGTTTCTTTGTTTCGTTTTAGAATACTGTATTCTCCTTCTATGAACGAAACTTGTTGCTTGTATAAGTTATTTAGATGATTTTCATTCTCTTGTATAGTCTTGATGTCCTGATCGTATTGCGTGGCAAACCGTTCGTCGAGTACTCCAAAAAGTGAGTTGGCAACATAGCCAACTCCGTCAATAAGGCCTCGTTTTAAACGTCTGCCATGTTCAGTCTTCAACATCAAGTTATTATGTTGAAGTTCTGTTATTTCGTGTTGAAACTGTGATGTAATTATTTTGTAGGCTGGCTCGTCCTTGCTGAGGTCTGCGAGCAGGTTGACCTGATATTCAATGTTCACTAAACTGTGCCAATATGTTGTCAGATTGTAATAGACAACCAACTTCCACTCATCCTGCACCAGTTGCATGTCCGCAATCTTATCAAAGTACAGTGGTTGATTTGGTTGTAGGGTTGTCACTCCTGTGTGTTGAGCATATTGTTTCCCAATAACCCCTGTGCAAAATATAAGTAATAGGAGCAGTAAGTTAAGTAAATTGAATGCCCCTCTTTTTCTTCCCTTAGTTTTCAATGTTTTAGGTTTTTGTTCCAGGTCCTGTTTTGTTACTTGTTGTGTTTGTTCCAGTTGTTGCTGTAGTGTCTGCGGTTCAACAGGTAACCGTATTAATTTACTAATTGGGCGTTTCACTCCATTGTTATTTTTAGTTTTTAGGGTGACGACGCGTACACGGCCGTCATTGCCAGGGTGGGCCAGAGTGACCCTTCCAAGAAGCCAACGAGCAGGTGGGACGTTATCTTCCTGGATGATTACGAGATCTCCGACGCATATGTCTTTTCCAGCAAAGTGCCATTTGCTTCTTGTTTGTAACGTTTGGAGATATTCCGTGGACCATTTTCGCCAAAAGTCTTTGTGCATTTTTTCCATCAACTTCCAACGCGTACCATAGCTGATGTCTTCAACTTCTCGTGAAAGAGGTGGTGCCAATGTTTGGTCTCCAATTAGAAAGTGACCAGGTGTGAGGCATTCAAGGTCTTCAATGCTGTTAGATAAGGCCACCATAGGTCTAGAGTTTAGACATGCTTCGATTTGTGTAAGAAGTGTAGTGAACTCTTCATATGTTATTTTCTGTTCTCCTAGCACTCTTTTCAGGTGGTACTTCATCCGTTTCACCGCAGCTTCCCACAGTCCACCAGCTGTGGGCCATGACGGCGCATTGAAGTGCCATTCGACACTGTATGATATCAAATAGTCCATGACTTCTGTAGCTGTCAGGTAGTGTTCTAGGGCTTGTTTATATTCTCGTGTTAAGCTGTTGGCTGTGCCCACAAAGTTCGTGCCGCAGTCACTGTACATATGCTTTGGCGTGCCACGACGAGCGCATAGCCGTTTGAAAGCAGCTAAAAATGTTATTGAGCTGAGGTCAGACACCAGCTCTAGGTGAATCGCCTTAGTGGAAAGGCAGATGAAGATGGTAACATAGCCCTTTGTTGTTGCTATGCCTCTGCCTTTATTCGACTTGACATCTACTGGTCCAGCTAGGTCCACGCCCGCGTGAGTGAAAGGGCGTGACGGGGTAACCCGTGGTTTAGGGAGATCAGCCATTATTTGGTTCTTGTTAGATGCTTTGTAGCGCAAGCATACAACACATCTTTGTAATTCTCGTTTTACAGCTGTCATCCCGCCGATTATCCGTACTTCGTTCGCAGGTAAGTTAATGTTAGCCTTGCTCCTCCATGCAATGTTCTCATATGTGCCCAGTTAATCAACAGAATACTCAATCTGTCACTGCCGGGAATGATTGCTGGATGTTTGTTTTCAGTGCTCAGCTGAGAGTGTGCAAGTCTGCCACCTACTCTTAATATTCCATTTTCGTCAAGCCAAGGATTCAGACTCAAAAGTTGACTTTTACACTGTAGTTTGTTTTTCTTTGATAGTTGTTCAATGTCCATGTGATAATGTTTATGTTGTACAGCCCTAATTATGTAGTTATGGGCCATTGTTATATCATTCAATGTTAATTTCAATGTTGCTCTGTTATCTCTACTTCGCAAGTTGTGAATGAAACGTGATATCCACGCTAGTACGCGCGTAGCTCGTTCCATAGAGCTATAACGCTCGAGAAGTGTCTCTATTAATGTTGTTTCAGGTTTGCAGTTAATAACACACACATTTAGTCTTTTCTCTTCTGTTGGAGTTGGGATCCCCTGGTCTGTTGATAGTTGTGTTATTCTGTTGTTATCTATTAACCATTTTGGACCCTCCCACCACAGAGAATGAGTGAGTAGCTGAGATGGCGACAGTCCTCTGGTAGCGCCATCTGCGGCATTGTCCTCGGACCGAACATGTTTCCAACAGGCCGTCGGAATGCTGTTTAGAATGATTGCAACACGGTTAGCCACAAAGGTCTTCCAACTTCCAATGTCGCCTTGCAGCCACCCCAACACAACCATTGAGTCAGTCCAGCCTTGTATTTTGACTTGGCCTGTCTCAATGTTCAATGAGTCTATGACCTTTTTCATAAGTCTTGACAATAGCAGTGCCCCGCATAGCTCTAGTCTGGGCAATGATATTGATTTATTTAGTGGTGCAAGTTTTGATTTTCCGGCTATTATTCTGATTATCTGTTGGCCATTGTGATCTTCACTTTTGCAGTAGATGACGCTTGCGTATGCCTTCTCTGAGGCATCACAGAAGCCATGTAGCTCAATGAGTTTGCCTGCGTTTCCCATCCAGCGTGGAATTGTTATATTATTAATGCAGTCAAGTTCCATTATAAATGATTCCCACTCCTTTTGTATACTGTATGGTAGAGGGTCATCCCAGCCTGTTGCTAACTTCCAGACTTGTTGAAATATTATTTTTGCCTTTGTTGTAATTGGAGATAGCCAGCCCAACGGATCGTAGATTTTTGCTAAATCTGATAACAATGTTCGCTTTGTTATTGTTCTATTTTTATCTTCAATGTTCACGGTATGTCGGAATGTAAATTGATCCGTGCGCGGGTTCCATCTGATACCAAGTGTTTTGTTTGTTTCGGCGTGTTTAAAATCGAGCATGGTTTGATTTAATAGATTTTGATCTAAGTCTTGCAATAATCTTGAGTCGTTGCTAGCCCATTTTCGTAGATTGAAGCCAGCCCCTTTCAACATGTTGATAAGTTGGTAGCGCATCTTTAAAGCTGTATCCACATCATTGCTGCCGGCCAAGATATCATCGGTGAAGAGTTGATTGGTGAGAATGTCAGCAGCGAGTGGATATTGGCAGCCATCGTCCATGATCAGCTGTTTGATGGTGCGCACCGCTAAGAAGGGGGCCGCTTTTGTACCGTACGTTTTGGTACAAAGTTGATATTCCTTAATGACGTCATCAACTGTGTCACGCCACACTATTTTTTGTAGATGTTGATCTGTTTCTTGAATTAGAATTTGTCTGTAAAATTTCTCTATATCCGCTGTATAGACGTACTGATATTTTCTTCAGCGAAAAATCATTGCTTGTATATCCTGTTGTAGGTTGGGCCCACACTCCATCAGGTCGTTGAGGCTGTAACCCGATTTAGTCTTGTTGGCCCCGTTGAATACCACGCGAAGTTGTGTTGTAGTTGACTCCGGTTTTACTACTCCGTGATGTGGAAGGAAGCAGCATGGATCTCGTGGTGATTTGCATTCCTTCATATGATGTAGCGTTAAGTATTCGTGTATGAAGTTTTTATAAGCGCCGGATAAATTATCATCTTTGGCTAGACGCCTTTCTAATTGTTTGAATTGGGCTATCGCCTGCCCTTTCGATACTCCCAAATTTTTTTCAAAATTATTTTTCAAGGGAATTCGTACTTCGTATCTTCCTTCAGTGTTTCTAAATGTTGTATTTGTATATAATTGTTCGCAGTACTCTTCTTCACGTGTTAATGTTTTTATGTTTTCCGATATTTCTTCAGATTCCCAAAATCTTGAAATTTCTTCGATATTATTGATTACTGCGTGACAGTTGAACGTTTGTATGTTGCCCAGTAAAACCCATCCCAACCTTGTTTGCTGGGCTATGGGCGCTTGTGTGGGTCCTCGCAATATCCCATCCATTACAATTTGTGCGTAAATTCCTGCATCCAATAAAATATCTACTGATCGCGAGACATTGTAATTTGTGTCCGCTAGGTTAACATGGTGTAAATGAGGCCAGTTTTGTCGTTCGAACGTGTAATTTGGGAGATTGTTAAGCATTTTCGGCATTACCATTGCTTCTGTAGTAAATGTGTAGTCGCCATACACGGACTCGCATTCCAACAATACGGTCCCTCTTGTCTGGTTGCCAACAATCCCAATTCCGGACACAGTAGCATTTTGTTTGCGTCGCGGAAGGCCCAGGCGTTGTGCTGCAGCCTCTGTTATTAGGTTGATCTGTGAACCTTGATCTAGTAAGGCTCTGAGTTTTATCAAGGTACCATCGCGGGTTCTCACGTTTATTTCCACGGTGGCAAGTAAAACTTCGCTATTCCCAGCCACGTGGTGGGACTTGCGCGGCATAGTACTCGGCGCTTGCTTTGTGCTTGTAGGTGTCGAGTTCGAGCGTATTATTTTGTCCTGTACATGGAAAATATCATGTAGTGTCGTATGATGCGCATTGTTACAAACCCGACACCGCTTGTTTGAATTGCATTGTTTTCCATTGTGGCAATACATGCAGTTTTGGCAAATGTCATATTGCGACATTGAACTTAATTTAATTTCCGTTGCCATGTTCTGAAATTCCTTACAGTAAATCAATAAATGATTTGATTTACATATGGGGCAAGTTCTCTCTGTAGTGGCATGGAATGTTTTAGGTGAAAGCCTCTTGAAACCTTGAGTCTGTTGTAATGATTTTGACGAAAATTCTTGATTTTGCCGATAATGTAGTTTCTGTTCGTTTTTCCCGGAAGTAGATGACGTAATCTTCTTAGATATAGGTTCCAATGCTGTAAACTTGCTTTCCAAAAATCCCATTAGTTCTTTATACGATGGTAGTGACCTTGGTGTCTGTCGGGCTTCCATGTATGCTGTGTAGGTGTCGGGGTCCATTTTTTCTGTTAAAATGTGTACCAAAATAGGGTCCCACGACGAAGTATCAACTCCTAGATTGTGGATTGCATTAATGGTTTCCATACTGATATCATGAAGTCGTTTCAACTCATTTGAACTGTGTTTGTGGATTGATGGTTGGTTCATAAATAATTGGATTAGCTTAGTAAATAGAAGTTGTACATTGTTGTACCTGTGAGTGAGGATCTCCCAGCAGGTATCATAATTTTCGGCAGATATGTTTAGATGTTGGACCAACCTTTCAGCTTCGCCACGAACCTTTCCTTTTAAATGTTGCATTTTCTGTGTTTTTGTTAATGTAGGGTTGTTGTGGATAGCTTCTGCGTACAAATCCATGAAAGTCGGCCACTGTGTGTAATTACCAGAAAAACAAGGTATATCCATTTGCGGGATTGATTGGTATAGATGGGCAGTAGAAAGTAATTTATGATTCAATTCCTTTTTTGTAGTTTCATAGATTGTTTCATGTTTTGCATACTCTTGTTCATAGTCCAAATCGGAGCCTATGAGTAGGTTGTCAATTTGCCAATGTATTTTATCAATGGTTTTCCATCGCTGTTGAAGCATCTGGAGCTTATCTTGTATTTCCCACTTTTCGGAGATATCCATGATGGCGGTGTTCTTGATAACTCTCATAAAAGCTCTAAAGTTTGTATGTTGTTGATTTATTAATTCGTCACTTTTCGACATCATTCCTTTTTCGTCGGAGGCACGAACTATTTTTCCACTTCCTGCTGCTTGGTCTGCTCCTTCAGAACTCGACGACCCAGGGATCACACTTCTTAACCCCGAACATGTGGTTTCGTATTGACGTTTTATCATCTCGTAAGTGTTCATTGTAAAATAAGTATCAGTTTTATCTTCGTATTTAAGTAAAATGTTATGGTTTTCATCAAACTCACGCCATAAATTTTGAAGAGATTCCAGCCGCTTGTCAATGTAGTCGACGGTCTTGCGACTTGCAGAATCTTTCTTGATGTTTATGTTGATTTTCTGAATAGTTTCAGAAATGATCTTCTGACGCTGAAGTAGTCCTTCCATTGTGGTAAAATGTGTAGAAGATTGCTTCAGTCAGATTTAGTAAACTGTGTATCACTGTCGCTGTTGTTCGCTGTGTAACAATAGCCTTACTACGATATCGTAAAGCGCTTCTCAATCTGATCTGGTGATTTCCGCTTGTGGAAGGCCAGCAGACCGAACGCAACCGTAGTACGACGCTAGTCACACTGCTAAGGCTCGAAGGACCAAATGTACGGGCCCCAACCCGTACGTAGCTGGTTGTATGCAGTTGGTGTGATTTGGTAAGTTTGACGGAGTGCCGTCCGTAAGGTAATGTTGTGGAGAGGTAAACACGTACGCTCAATCCAATGTCTTTATTAGCACTAAAAATGTGACAATACATTATGTTTAATGTAATCCGCGCCAGCGAAATGTGAGCTGTAGGAGCTCGCTCGTACATATGTATTTAGGTGAATTAAAATCAAGTAGGTACTATTTTCAGTTTCGTTACAAATAGGAAATTATTAGAGTCAGTAATATATCATATCTTCCTTCACTGAGAATAGCACATAGTCAGATAAATATTAAGGAGTGAAATATTTCTTAAATCAAGAGTACTTACAAAATGATCTGAAGCCACTGGTTATGAAGAATATCTTTTGCTGCGTAAATAGATTTATTGAAAGCTAAGACATCCATTACATCCGCAAATATATAAAGTACCTTATCCGAGTGAAACGTTGTTGGGCTAAAAATAATGTAGAAGATAAACGCAAGTAAATAGAACCGTATAAATAAAGTGTTTTTTTCTCTTTGAATTACTCGTGTAGATACACTTAAGTAAACAGGGTATTGTAGAGAGGGAACCATTGAGTTTACCTTAATTTCCATTTTGCACACCAAACAAACTGAATTAATAGGAAAATACTAATAGTGTAAGGTCCGAGCATAAAACGACCTTCACCGGGCCGGTTTTTTTTTTTTTTTATATAAGAGGGAAGCAAACGAGCAGGCGGGTCACCTGATGGAGAGTAATCACCGCCGCCCATGGACACCCGCAAAACCAGAGGAATCGCAGACGCGTTGCCGGCCTTTAAGGGAGGAATAGGTTTAAGGAAGGAATAGGAATTGGGAGGAGGGGGGGGGGGGGGAAGGGGCCTCCGGAACCCTCACTGGTCGGACGAAACACAACAGCACCAAGTGCCATTATTTCACGCCGAATATTAGTGAGAGGGTGGTATTACGCCGGGCGAGCCGGCCCAATGTGTGCTGCAACGCAGCGTGGCTCTACCACTCAGTTGGTGTCACTCATTTAGCACCACCCAGGGATCACGTGTAGGGTTTCAAGGGTAAACCTACGGACGCGAGCAACATTGACCCCCAAAAATGTTAATGGATGAAAAGTATTTTATATCAAATTTAATATAAAAAAAAATATATCGCGAGTGGGTTGGCTGAAAAATTTCAGTCTAGTACCTATAATGATTAATTTAATATTTAAAAAATAATTTAACATTGCACTGGATTTTTGTGTGTGTGTTTGTAATGAGACTATCTTTATGTAAACATTATTTTTATTTATTTAACCAGACGGTTGCAAATTACTAATATTGACTTACCTGTTTACCTACCTACCCAAGGTTATGACGGGAAAAAAATAGTCAACTAACGTTTGCATATTCTATAGGCTTCATACTTTCGATTGGTACCTATGTAATTTATCTATTATCCAAACCAGTGCAATCTTTAAAAAAAAATATTTTTAAATATTTAATTAATCATATTATACTGGACTGAAAGTTTCGCTCTCGCAATATATTTTTTGACATATTAAACTTGATATAAAATACACTTCCATCCATTAACCGGATCGGTGAAGGTCGTTCTATACTCGGATCCTCTACTATAAGGGAGCCATCCAACTAGGTCAGTATGGGAAAGTACTGAACAGCAAGTGAGGGTAGTGTGTAGAAACATACATAGGAATGTAATAGGATTCTTCTGTCCTGTGAGCGTATAACTTTGCCATCCTTTGCTCTCTGTATTATAAGGCAGTTAGGCACAGTGCGTTATAGGTATACCTACAGAGAGCAAAGGACGCGACAAAGGCAAACTGCATTATAGGTATACAGAGAGCAAAGGTTTGAAACAGCCATGAGCACTTGAATTGAATAGTTATTCGGGAGCTTTGCCGAAATATTGAGTACTAAAAAACAACATGAAATATGGTCATAATGCTGTAAATAATATCCTGAAGGGACCACATATTATCGAATTTAATATCAAGTAAAAAGATGTAAAACCACACATGCTGTGTGGAATATTGCCGGCCATTTGATAATCTCAGCAAATATAATCTAGTCAAAACAAACATGATTTCGCACACAAACTTGATAAAATTACATTCAAAGGATTATTTTTTTATTAGCGGTTGCCTACGCAGTACATTAAGTAGTTACGTTTTAAAATTTCCTCTTAATTATTTTCATTTCCGCTTTGAGTAAACAGAAATTACAAAGTGTCATTGTGATATAGTAGTATTTTTAATACGCTATCAATTTAGAGAAGACTGCTTCATATTATACTTTTTTTTTTAAATGTCGGAAAGAAAAGCTTTATGGCTGAACGGTTTTTCGCCGGTAAAAAATTCCCCATGAAAGCTTTAAACTAAAAAAAATGAACAAGTTAAAAATAAACCATTGTTGGTGCGAGAGGCACTAACATGCGACGTAATCAAGGTTGTGGACCCAGAACGACAGGTTTGGTTAGGGATAAGGAAGAAGTAGGTACTCACGGGAAGGTGTCCGGAATCGCAGGAACCTGGAGGCGAGCCGGCGGCGGGCAGCGATGCAGGCGGTTTCTGACGCACAGTACACAATCACTTCACCTAATCACAGGCACTATCATCACAGGGTCACCATCAATAAGGGCACTCCAAGGCGATACAGGGCGCGTATATCTGTGGGCGTCTCGCGGTCGCTAGCAGACATAGTGACGCCCGACACGCGTCGTTCCTTCACCTGACGCGCGCCAACTTCGCGATACAACGCTAGATGGCGCTAGGCATATCTTAATACGCTTATAACAAGACGTCTCGCCCGTGGCGAGTACATCCTCCGGGGCCCAGGGTGGGCTCATCCAGAGGGAGCCTGGCAATCTTGAACACAGGCCTCCGGAGGTGTCCATTGGCGGTGTCCAGGTTCACCACCCGCACGACGCCATCCTTCCCAGGCAGGGTGCGAGTAATGCGCCCCAGTTTCCATTGAAGGGCAGGCAGGTTGTCCTCCTTGATGAGGACGAGCTCGCCAACTCGGGGAGGGGAGGATGGCGACAACCATTTGGAGCGGGTTTAGAGTGTGTGGAGGTAGGACTGGGTCCACAGCGTCCAGAAGCGCTGGGAAAGGGCCTGTACCATCTGGGATCGCCTACGTGTGGAGATCGGCCTATCTTCCACGGATAGTTCGGGAAGGGCCGTTAGAGGGCGGCCTATAATGAAATGTCCGGCTGTAAGCGGCTCAAAGTCTGAAGGATCAGACGAAAGTGGGCAGAGAGGTCTAGAGTTAAGGACAGCTTCGATTCGTGCTAAAAGTGTAGAGAATTCCTCGAATGTGAGGTGCTGTTCGCCAATTACGCGATATAAAAGTTGCTTAGTTGATTTTATGTTGATCTCATGTAACGCACCGAACCATGGTCCCTTAGGAACGTTCAATAACCAAGTAATGTGCTGACCAGCGAGCTTGTGCGCAATCGTGTCATTATTCGAGACAAGAAAGTTTTGTACTTCAATGAGCTGATTTCTAGCGCCTACATAATTTGTACCGCAGTCCGAGCGGATGAGAACCGGGGCACCGCGGCGTGCTATAAAACGCTGTAATGCCGCGAGGAACGCTTCCGTGCTGAGGTCCGAGACTGGTTCCAAATGAACCGCCTTAGTGAAGAGGCACACGAATATACAAAAAAAAACGCTTTTAAGAGTTTAACTTTACGTAGGGTACTAGATTTAACGAGGAATGATCCGGCAAAATCGGTCGTGACTTGACTAAATACTGGCTGAGGCGTAACTCTATCGGCTGGCAAGTCGGCCATGAAGGGCGCTTGCGGCTGGGCCCGGCATCGAAAGCATCTAATGCATTTCAAGACTCGGTGTCTAATAATACGGCGCGCGGACAATATCCAAAATTGTTGGCGTAGGATAGCGTGTAAAGTGTCAGCGCCAGGGTGGCAGTGTATTTTGTGGTAGTGGTCAATGATGAGGTCTACAAGTGGGCTAGAGCTGGGAAGTATTAGCGGATGCTGCGCATCATATCGGATAGACGCATGGGACAGTCGTCCGCCAACTCTAAGGAGCTCATCTTTAATAAGAGGTGACAGTCGCTAGAGTCTGACGGAGCAGAATTTGCCAGTGTGAAGGCGGTAGATGTCCTCTGCAAACTCATTGTGCTGAACACTGCGCACCCAGTAAAGTAGGGCCTCTCTTCGTTCACTGACGTACAAGGGGCCTGAGCGTCGCGAATCTGGGTGGTGTCTGCAGTTGTGCAGAAAGCGTTTTAGACAAGCTGTCACTCCGACGAGCTTGTCTAGTGAACTGAACCGAGTGAGCAGGTCAAAGTCAAGACCGGGCACTGTGACCAGTGACGGGACGTGTTTGGGCTTAAGGCCGGGCAGGGCGTGATGGCCCAGAGCTAAGGGCATCGCAGGCCAAGACTCACAAGGCTGTCTAAGCCACGTGGGAGACCACCATAGGTCGTGAGCTGACAGGGATTGCGCAGACATCCCTCTGCTTGCGCAATCTGCTGGGTTGAGCTCGGAAGGTACGTGTCGCCAGGTACATTCTGGCGAGCCTGAGCTGATCTTGACTACCCTGTTGGCTTCAAAGGCTTGAAGACGGTGAGGCGGTGTATTGAGCCAGGCTAGGACTATCGTACTGTCTGACCAACATATGTGTTGTTGTATACTGATATGGGCGGATAACTGAACTGACACACGGTTCATGAGCTGGGAGAGTAGGGTGGCGGCCGACAACTCTAATGAGATTAGGGATTGTGAGGCGATTCTTGATTGGTGCGACTCGCGACTTGGCGACAATCAAGTGTACCAAAGTATCTCCGGAGGCATCGAGCTCATGGAGATAAACAACGGCGGCAAACCCGGCTTCAGAGGCATCTGCAAACCCGTGAAGCGAGTATGAAGCTGAGCCTTTGTTTGCACAAATGTGCCGAGGGAAGCGAATGCTAGACAACAGCGGCAGATCCTCTGAGATGTGGTGCCACTCCGTTTGTACTTCAGAGGGAGTGGGCTCATCCCATTCCAGCTTCAGTAGCCATAATGGCTAAAGCAGCAGCTTTGCGCGGAAGCTAACGGGAGAAACCCAGCCGTTTGGGTCATAAAGTGAGGCTACGGTGCTTAAAATAGACCGCTTTGTGACATGTGTGATGGGGGGCAGAGAGATGCGGTAGGTGAACTCGTCTGACTGAGGGCTCCACTGTATACCCAAGACCTTAATGGACGTGGACTCTGGGTTCATGTCGAAGTCCTTGGGCATGTCGCATTGGTTGTCGGGAAATCTCTCGAGCAGCTTAGGCGAGTTAGATGTCCATTTACTGAGCTGAAAGTCGCCTAGGTCTAGCAGACTTATCAACTCGTCCTGGAGTGCTTGGGCGGATTCAACTGTGTCATGACCACACGAGATGTCATCAACGAAGATAGACTAGCGAAGAACCTGAGCGGCTCCAGGATAGCGATGGCCTTCATCATCAGCTAGCTGAAGAAGAGTGCGGATTGCATGGTATGGGCTTGATCTTAAGCCGTAGGTGACTGTATTGAGGGCGTAGGTGAGCAGAGGGTGATCTGGTGAGGACCGCCACAGTATCAGCTGATACCGTCTCTGGTCTGGGGCAACCAGCACATTTCTAAACATCCTCTGGATGTCAGTGCTGAAAACGACTGGATGCGTTCTGAAGGACATGATGATGTCCACAATGTCCTGTTGAAGGGCGGGGCCTGTGTGTAGGCATTCATTTATGCTGACACCATTGGAGCTTTTGCAGCTACCATCAAAAACAATGCGCAGCTTGTCCGACCCTGACTTAAATACGCCATTGTGAGAGATATAGAAGTGAGGTTTATGGGCGAATGTATTTGGGTGACAGGGAGCCATGTGCCCTAAGTCAATGTATTCGGCCATAAAGTCGACGTATTTAGAACGCAGAGACGGGTTCGCCATTAGCTTCTTCTAAATATTGAGGAATCTGCGTAATGCGATAGGGTGAGTTTTACCTAGTTGAGGGGCGTCCTTTAGAAAGGGCAGAGCGACCGTATATCTGCCTGAGGGATCGCGTGTAGTGGTAGAGCGGAAGATTTCCTCGCATTGTTCCTCCAGGGGATCATTATGAGTGTGAGATTGAGGCAGGGGCTCCTTAGACTCCCAGAACCTTTCCAGACTCTGACGTATGTCCTGGGCTGATTCAGCTGAGTCTGGTTGTGAGCTAACGACGTGAGCTGAGTTAACCTGCTGCGCCGGCTGCGCATACAAGTCCTCAATGGGTCCTATCAACGCGAAGTCAAAAATCGTGCCGAAGGCTATGGGCTTGCCCGGGCCCAACGAGACCTTAGTCCCGTCCAACACCTGGCCAAGAACGTCCGACCCCAATAAGAGGTCGATCGGGACTGGTGTGTGGTAAAGCTGATCAGCCAATGGCACGGGTGGCTGGCCTAGTATGTGGGAAATGTTTGGTACCTTCTCTAAGGGAAGGTAGCCAGTGACGTTTTTTAAAATATGAGCTGTGGCAGTGATTGTAGGAGTATCATTGTGAGTGGGTCGGCATACTATTGCTATTGCCGCTTTTGAATCATGTTTGTGCTGATTCCCAACTCCTGTAATTTTTAAAGAAGTGGGTTTTGATGGCAAGTTCAAAAGTCGTGCCATGCGTGACGTTATTAATGTCAGCATACTGCCACAGTCCAATAAAGCTCTGGCTGTGTGAAGATGGCCATGTACGTCCGCGACTCTTAGTGAGACGGTTGGCAACGAAATGGGTGTGCCAGTGGGCACACAAGGTAAGTGAGCTGATTCAGTAGCAGCCGAGATTGTATGAGCTGAGTATGTAACAGCTGTGTGGGCATGGGTTGACTGGGCATGGGCGAAATCTACCTCTTCGCTAGGGTGCTCCGTGATAGTTGGGAGTCATGATTGCTGGCGGCGTTCGCGGGGCCTACCTGGCGAACCGGACCTGGGCGGGCTGGCTCTGTGAGCAGAGCTGGGTTGCACCTGTTTAGCCTGTGCGGGTTCGTGCCGCCAGCTGTGTCTGGGACGCTCCCTCGAGTGCTCTCTCAGCTGTGGTGGGGGTACATGTACTGACGACGAATGAGCTGAGTGCGTTGGGTCGTCTGGTCGATGGAGGGACGTGTGGTGGTTCGAGCTCCCACAGTCCTTGCATGCCCCCCTTGACCTGCACTCGCTCTCGTAGTGACAGCCGAGACAACGCTGGCAGCGCTCGCGTGCCTGTACAAAGTCTCAACGGCCCTGTGTTGGCTGGGCATTGTACCATCTGCACGTCATGAGCCTATGTCCCCTAGTGGCACAATAGGGACAGTAGGACGTAGAGCGTGAGGAAGAGGACGAGGACGATGATGAGGAGCAGCTTTGCTGGAAGGCCGAGTAGATGGGGAAGGGCTGTCTGCGAACCGGGGAGGTGGATGGGCGGTGACGCATTTGCTACGCTGGGCGGAACGGCTGGTGAGTAGGCTGATCATAGGCGCGGTGAGGCGATGGAGCTGAAGAGCGGCCACGGTAATGGTCGGGTTGTTGCTGAGCCATCTGAGCATAAGTGCGATGGGGCAACTGAGGAGGTGCGCGGCTACGAGAAGGGCCGGGCTGGGGCTGAATGGGTTGAGCCATGGCTATGTTAGAGAACTCTGTCTCCACACAGCGCGCGTGCTCCTCGAGGTAGGAGATAAGGTCCCTTAATGTGGGCAGGGTGTTACTAGACCCGTGCCTGCGTTCAAATAGCGTGCGGAGCTCGCCCTTGAGCTTCCGCACCACTATTGACACAAACACGTAGTCGTCTCCTATTGGCAGATCTAAATTGTTGAAGGCACACTGAGCTGATATGAGTGGCGTGAGGAACAGTTTGCGTATGTTCGAACGCGTACTTGGCAGCCCTAGGATGATGTCCACAAAACTATCAATGAGAACCCGGCGGTTCTCGTACCGCTTGGTGAGGATGTCCATGGCCACGGCAAAATTCTCATTGGTGACCTTTAAGTGGGACACCATACTTAATGCCTCACCGCTGAGACTTGAGAACAGGTAGTGGAGCTTGACTGCGTCTGACAGGGTCGCCATGTCGTCAGTCAGACTCCTAAACAGCGCAATGAAGGAAGGCCAGTCCTCCACTTTTGAGCTGAACCGCTATCTTGGGGAGGACGGCTGTGGGCGTATTGACGCCGAAACTGGGCTGAGCGCTATGGGTTGGGGATGACGTGGAAGAGGTTGAGATTTCCTCCCTAGCCATAAGTATCCCCAGGTACGCTCTGGAGGCTTTTGTGTGGTTCTCAGTGTATGTCTTCTCGGTCTTCTCGTCCAGGTCCTCCTCGTCAAGAATGTTATAATACACTGCGTCCATTTTGTCTTTCACGCCTTGTATCTGTGTGAAACGTACGGTAAATTCCATTATGGAATGTGTGGTGCCGCCAGCAAAAATTTGCGATCCTATCTCAAGGAGCTGAAGTATGGCCTTAACGGCCTCCCTAAGTATCGCGGCTTGTGACTTGGTCGGCATCGCGATGAATAGGAGACGAAAAAAAAAAAAAAAAAAAAAACAAATTTAAAAGCAGTAAAAAGAACAACATATTCTATAGTTAGGCTGGACGTACCTGTTCACCAAGGTAAGGGCAAATGGGCTAAAATTATTGCAACAATAAACAAAATAAAAACTTAGTTGGGACGCCTTGTATTTGGCCCACGGGTGGACAAACGCGTGTGTATGTGTATGTGTGCCTGTGTTTATTGAACGCGCGTACGTAAGATTAGCCGACCGCAAGGAAAAAATAACAGAAAAAAATCACGTCATCCGTAGCCCACTAGTGGGCAAGCGCATGCGTAGGCGATGGCGGCGCATCCAATTAGCCGGGAAAGCGCGAGGAAAAGGAAAAGAGAAAAAAAATCGAATAAAAAAAAGTGTGGGATACGTTGTACGTAGTCCACAGTTGGGCAGACCTGTAGTGGAAACTAGCGCGAAGAATGAGTCGGTCGCAAAAAAAATAAAAATAAACAAATAATAAAAATTTAATAAAAAAAAATTGGGAAACTCTGTCTGTGTCCCACAAGTGGGCAAACGTGTGTAAAAGCGAAGGCAACGCACGCAAATAACCGTAAGCGATTTAAAAAAAAACTGATGAAACTAAATGAAACGCACAAAGCTCATGTGGTGAGCACGCACAAAGAATGAGCCGATCGCAAAGGCAAAAATTAAAAACAAAAAATATATAAAATTAACACGAGCGAAAAAAATAAAGCACGCTACTTGGCACGCGTGGTGAGCATGCACGGGAACTGAACCGATTTAACACGACAAGAACATAAAAAAATCATTAAAAAATAAAACGGGAAAAAAAACAATTTTGCATACAATCTCTCGTCATAATACCAGTCACCATACAAATACAATTTATTAACTAAATGCGAGTGTGTTATACTTAACAAGAATTATATGTGCAGATAAACGTAACGCAAACGTAACGTAATAATTAAACTACTACTTTACCGAACAAAGTATCATTAGGCAATAATCATTTAGGTACACAAGCGCGCTCCGATCACAACAACATTGTATGACACCATACTCGTAGATCTGTGATCAGACAATCGGATGCATACACGAAATCAACAATAAAGCAACGTGCAGAAACAATTGCGTTAAAATAATTTTGGATGTTGTGTGGTCGCAATCCTCACACAAATGTTTTACGACTACCGACGAAATTTTTATTGGGGCAGGGTAAAGTTACGGGAACAAATGAATTTAGAAATGATGGCACGAATTAGATTATGGGCGGAAATAATTATTTTTAGCGGACTGTAATTGAATGAGCTGATGGAACGTCAAACCAAGTTATGGTGAAATGGTAAACAGTTTACTGGTTACGGGAAGGTCGCCGGTTTTTAATATTACCGGTTCGAATGACCATTTATGTTGGTGCGAGAGGCACTAACATGCGACGTAATCAAGGTTGTGGACCCAGAACGACAGGTTTGGTTAGGGATAAGGAAGAAGTAGGTACTCACGGGAAGGTGCCGGAATCGCAGGAACCTGGAGGCGAGCCGGCGGCGGGCAGCGATGCAGGCGGTTTCTGACGCACAGTACACAATCACTTCACCTTATCACAGGCACTATCGTCACAGGGTCACCATCAATAAGGGCACTCCAAGGCGATACAGGGCGCGTATATCTGTGGGCGTCTCGCGGTCGCTAGCAGACAGAGTGACACCCGACACGCGTCGTTCCTTCACCTGACGCGCGCCAACTTCGCGATACAATGCTAGATGGCGCTAGGCGTATCTTAATACGCTAAACAAGACGTCTCGCCCGTGGCGAGTACAACCATTTTAATTTACTGGGAAAACTCAGCAAGGAAATTAAAGCGCTTGTCGGCTGAATAATCGGAAATAGAATCGGTAATAATCAGGTGATTATTCCTTTTAAAATCGGTTCACACTGAAGTTTCAGATATAGGAATCTATAGCTACTTCAGCCCGACGTTATATTTTAGTTTCAAATAGGACAAACATAAATGCTGGCGCGTAAGGCACCGACATGCGACGCAGGAAAAGGAGTAAGATGGGAACGGGCTTACCGGGATTCCGTTTAGTAGGCACGGGATCGTGCTGAAGCGCAGGGGCGCTCTTGGCGCGGGCTTGATGGCGGCAACACACAGACACTTCACTAAGGGCACTGGTGTTCGTTAAGCACTGCACACACTGCACACATATGGCCACGTCGGGCTGAGTTCAAGGGCGCGTGACGTGTGGGTTCGCCTTGAGATCTCGAATGGCACTGCTTGGGCGACCGCGTGATGCCCGCGGTCCAAAAAGTGCGTCCGGTACAGGCGTCATAGCGTTTGTGCGACGGGGTAGTGCACTCCAATATGCACTCTAATTGGCCGGCGTAGAGACGGCTGTCATTCGTCGTTGCGCTGGCGCAAACATAACGATTGTACCTAATTAATTATTATACTTAATCAGGCTGTAAGCATACTATTGTTGGAAATAGACCTTCCCACATTAATAATGTGAAGTCCTTACAGTAAGACAAATATACATTCACTAAACCCTTTTAAAACAACACAAAGTTACGCCATACGACAACAAATACCAAAATAAACGATCTATCGTAAGTATTTGTAACCTTCCTAAACTCCGTACTGCGTTTGCAAAACGGCAGCAGGCATTCCTATCTAAGTATCTTTATAATAAAGTAAATAAAAAGTTGATTTTTACCCATTAACACTTAGGGAAGCCAAAGTTAAAATAAGAAAATGGTTGATGATCCTTAGCTATGATCAAACTGAGTCTTTATTATATAACTAAATACACACGCACACAATCACTCACGCGCGCACACACACCCACTCACACACACACACTCATACACATATACACAAAAACACACTCACACACACACGCACACTTCTTTCTGGTAATTAGTTTGTATAATTTAATTATTCTAAAGTCGGATTTTAATATGTTTATTTGTTAATTTCATTTGTCAATTGAAGTACCTTTGTTAACGAAGAGGGCACTGGCCTCTGTCACTCAGGTGATAAACCTAAACTAGAGGTCAGGGACTTCATCACAAATATGTAACAATTATGTGACAATAAATATTTATTAAATTTCTTATATAATAGGACTGATATTATTATTTTAAAATGGTTACGTAGTCTAACCGGAGTCGGAGTCCCTCAAGGGAGTGTTTTGGGCCCCTTATTGTTCCTTCTAAATATAAATTACCTTCCGGATACTACAGAATATACTTGTACTCTATTTGCTGACGATGTATCTGTTGTTATACCATGCAACGATACTAAAACATACAATAATGAAATCAATAATACTATGAATAAAATTATAACATGGATTAAAAAGAATAATCTTAATGTAAATTTAAAAAAGACGACATTTATTCAATTTATAAATAAAAATGGTAAAAAACATAGTTTAAATTTAGGTTTTGAAGGTTCTGCTATCGAGGAATCTCATCACACTTTGTTCCTGGGAATAGTCATAGACGATAGGTGTTCTTAGGCCAAAATATTGACAAAATATGTAGCAAAATAAATTCTTTTGCATATGCTCTATGGAAACTTACGAAAGTAAGTGATAAAAGGGTAGCCATCCAAGCATATCATGGCTATGTGGCCTCTCTTCTAAGGTACGCAATTTTTCTTTGGGGTAACTCGTGTCATGTTGGTCAGGCATTACTTTCACAGAAACAATGCATAAGAGCTATTTGTGGTGTGGATTCCTTAACATCTTGCCGGCCTCTTTTCAGGGAACTCAAAATCCTTACTGTCCCAGGGATGTATATTTTCGAAGCTTGCATATTTGTTAAAACTAATAAACAGTTACTTGAGCGTAAAGAAACATTTTGCAACTTCAATACTAGGTATCCCAATAGACTTGTTCAGCCTGCTAGGACAACTTCTCTTTATAGCCGAAATGCGTACTGTATGGCAGTTAAGATTTACAACAGATTACATGACGAGATGAAAAATCTGCCAATAGTTAGTTTTAGAAGTAGATTGAAGAATTGGTTGATAAATAACAGTTTTTATTGTGTTGATGAATATTTCAATAGCTTTAGACCTCAGATTTAGCCAACCCAAATATTTTTGCTCTCTTATTTGACAATTTTATTAACTAATAAGACATACCTACATGACTTAATGAATTAATATATATTTATAATTTTAATTTATTTGACTTATTTAATTAATCAGTTTTTTTATTTAAATAATTAATAAATAGTAATAAATTTTGCATGCCAGAGTCTGGTGACTAGTGTGATTCGAATTTTTGTAACAACTTTATGTACCACTTCTCAAGCAAAATAAATCATTTGTATTTGTATTTGTATTTGTAACCTAACCTACCAACTAAAAAATCTAGAACTATCACTTCTCTGCCAAACTAAAACTCTCTGGAATACAAACGGCATGCACCGAGTATAGATATATGTATACTTTTTCCGAGTATAGATATATGTAAGTATACTTTTTTCCAAAACGTTATGTCCTAATAATAGCACCGTCCGACACGGGCAGTGGTCAAGAACAGTTCAACTCCGATACTAACTTGTACTACTTCCACGGCTTAAACCCTCGCTAAATATTTCATTAATAAAGAAACGTAATTTTCAGATAGAATTATTTTGTTGTCCAGGTGTTCAGCGGCGCCGCGACCTGCTTCTACGCTTTCATTGGATTCGACATCATCGCCACCACCGGCGAGGAGGCCAACAACCCCAAACGGTCCATCCCCCTGGCCATCGTGCTGAGCTTGGGCATCATTCTCTTGGCCTACGTCAGCAGCTCCATGATGCTGACCCTGATCGGTAAGTCAAAACCTTATATTTGAACGATAATATCGCCATACATTAATTATTCGTAGGCACTTGTGAAAATTGCTATAATATATTACCTATATAGAGCCGGCTGCCGCGCACGCCCGCCATTAATTGTTGCAAGAACGCGAACAACTTCAGCATCGGATTATAATGATAAAATGATTCTAACTGCTACACTGGTAGACGTACTTAAGCTTCTGGACTGGAGTGAACTCAGCATCAACATTAACAGCATGCATCACTCACGATTTGCTGACGATAATGCATCGTATAATCTTTATTTTATTTTATTTATTATGTTATGCCTTATTATCCTCCGATTAAAAATGCTTAGTTTGTGGAAGACCGGCACAATGCTTGGTGACCTCAAAACAATTTTGCAACAAGTAGGTCTTAAAATGAACATGGAGAAAATCATGTCAAACTCACGTGTCGCCGTACCCATTTCTCCGAAGGTTAGAGCCCTGCTCTTGAACTTGTTGATAAAAACTAACTTGACAAAAACATAAAACCGAGACAGCCGTTGATGCAGAATGGAAGACGCAATGTAGGCAGGCCTCCAACAAGGTGGACTGATGATCTGGTAAAGGTCGCGCGCGGGTAGCCGATGGAAGCGAACAGCTCAACACCGGACGTGGTGGAGATCCTTAGGGGACGCTTAGTCTAAAAGTAAACATCTTCCGGTATATGATTCATGATTCTAACTACAAGTAAGGGCCTGGGTTTAATTTCCAATGTGTGTCTCGAATTTTTTGGCCGAATTTGTCAATCAATCCGCATCTTAAATGCGGGGTTAGTCTGAAATTTTCTTCTATCTATTGGTGGTTTTAACAGATAGACAGAAATTTCGGTCGTAAGCCAATACTCATCAATTTTATTGTAGCGATAACGTGATTTCTACGACAGCTGCCGACAATTGCCTTGCTGTGGGATGGTAAATTAATTCTCTATTGTAATGAACTGAATTTAGGCGTGCTTGACTTATTGAAAATACTACTGCGCTTTTGTGTTTCATAAATTCACTAACATTAAATGGTGCCTCCACAGCGCATTTACACAACGTTGAGCGACGTGAGTATGCAAATACCATTATTGAATTTAAAACATATATATTTTTGGGTACTATGTGCAAGTATGATCATTTGAAGTAATGATTATACGAAACATTGTTAGTTTAAGTGAAAAAATATCAAAAGTTAGAAGGAGAGAGAACCCGCAGAACATATTATAACTATTCCTTGAAAGAACCAATCAGAACTGATTATATCATTTTATAAATTCTAAATCACTTAGTGCTTAACAACTTAATTTCTCATGATTGAACGAAGCCTAATAAGCTATCATGCTTCGACCGACTGGGTTGTAATATCAATGGCTCAATATAATATTCCATTTCAAATGTCAAAGTAATTTCAACCGGTCAAACTTGCAGAAAGTAAAAAAAAACTTCGTAGTGATTGAATTTAATATCTAATAATGTGGCCTCCTAGATTTAAAAATGGGGCAAGGCATTTGAAGAACAGTGCTCCCGCAAACTTTTCGATAGTAGTGAGCAAGAGAGAGACCTGCAGTTTTTAAACGTTGCTCGTTTTAAATCTTTAAGTGCCGCACGCGCCCGTCTCTAGCTACTCTCGACGCGGCATAGAGCGATGTCACACTGACGCAGACAAGCTCTCAGAGAAACGCCTTACTAAGTACTCTCCGCATGCCTTGTTTTATCTTTTACCAATTATTGTTCTCAGAATAATAAGCTGTAGTTATTATTCTGAGCAATTAATATACGTTTTACGACTCAGAAAGTTTTGCGAAAAAAGTTTTTATCTATAAGGCACTAGCCACTCGTAATTATTAAATTAAATAACACTAAGAAAAGGTCAGTGACTGGGCGACACCGGTATTTATTTTCTTGAGAACATTTCCGTAACACTTGATTTCTGTGTAGCTTTCTTTAACCATGAAGGTTACACACGCGACGGAAGCTTAAAAAATGGAGTAACTTCTCCCATTTTCCCAACATTTCCCTTCACTGCTCTGCTTCTATTGATTGTAGCGTGATGAAAAGTATACTATAACCAGCTCAGGAGTATGAAAATTAACTGTACCAAGATTCGATAAAATCCGTCGAGTAGTTTTTGTTTCTATAACGGTTATACAGATAGACAGACAGACAGACAGACAGACAAAAATTTTACTGATTGCATTTTTGGCATCAATATCGATCCCTAATCACCCCCTGATAGTTATTTTGGAAATATATTTCATGTACAGAATTGACTTCTCTACAGATTTATTATAAGTATAGAAGATAGATGTTAGAAACTATTCAAAATTACTTTAAAAAATCTGCAAATTTTATTTTTAAAAAAATTGGACTTTCTGATATAAAATAAAGACTACATGGAATACTATTAATGAAAAAACTTGTGAACAAAAATTAAGGACTGTTCATATTCACTTAAATTCAATAGTAAAATATTACAATCAGATGGTGCATTTGAGGATTTTTTTTTAGGATACCTATGGACTTTGACTATATACATGTATATAATCAAAGCCTATGGACATAACTAGCAATATAAGTTCTTGCTCTTACACTGCTGTCGCTCTCCTCCTGTTAAGTGTTGATAAGTGCGGTGACAGTTATAGTTTTAGACAAATAAACACTGACACCATTTTAAAATAAAAGCTTTTAAAACAATAAATATATAAAATCATAGAACATCTATTCGGTATCTCTACAAATGTAGCTAAATCAATTCCTAATGCTTTAGCTCCTCAATTGCCCGATATTTTATTTTTTTAGTCTTGAAGAAGGAACTTTTCCAAATTTAATGAAGCATGCTAAAATCATTCCTCATTGTTAAAAGCTGGTGAGAAAAACAACCCCTCTAATTTTAAACCATTTTCTATATTTTCTATATAAAAAAGTTTTTAATCAATTACTGTCTCATTTTGCAATTAATAAACTTTTCATGAAAAACAGTTTGGTTTTACTGAAGGTAGATCTACAACAATAGTGCACTTTCAAAGGTATTGCATTGGTTCACTATTAATAATTTATTACTAAATTCAGAAAAACATTGTGTGTTAAATTTTCTTTAGCCAATGTAAGACACCAATGTAAGCGCGCAGTATATTGGGTGTCCGCCTAACGGACCGTATAAAAAACTCAATTCTGCGCTCAAGGACTAAAATTCTGGACGTCTCTCAAAAATCTGCCCAACTTAAAAGGAATTGGGCCGGGCACGTTTACCGCATGCCAGAGGAACTTTGGGCCAAGGCCACTACCGTTTGGGTACCTCCCAATGCTAGAAGGCGACGCGGCAGACCGAGGGGAAGATGGCGTGACGAGCTGGAAGCATATCAGCCAGATTGGACCACTGTGGCGGTAGACAGAAAAAAAGTGGAAAGAAGAAGGCCTTTGCCCTGCAGTGGGACAAAATGGGCTGACAATAACAATAATAACAATAATAATGTAAGACAGGTCAGCACAGAAATTAAGATGAACGATAGTGTAGTTGAATTAGTAGATTCTCTCTGTCTCTGGGACCCACATATTGATGCCTTGTCAGGAAGACTGAGTTTAGCTGCATACGCAGTTAAGGAAATAAGGCTTGTAACGATGTTGATACGGCAAGAATATTTTGTTTTAGTTATTTCCTTAGTGTGATATCTTATAGCTTGCTGTTGTGGGGCTCCGCTGCTAGTGTTGACGATATATTTATTCTACAGAAAAGGGCGGTCCGTGCCATATACAACCTAAAGTTTAGAGACTCACTCAAAGAGGTGTTTAAAAAATCGATATATTAACTATTGCATCACAATTAATTTTTGAAAACATACATAGACAGGTATGTTAGTCAAGAAATACCAAAACACATTAGTTTAAAATTGTGATCTTCATAAGTTAAACACATGTAGGAAAAATAAGCTTGCCGTCCGTAATTTTAGACTACAATAAACAGGTGGCTCTTTATGGGTAAAATATGTGTTACGTTTTATAACAAACTTCCACTAAATATTACTGAAATGCCTTTACAAACATTTAAAGCACTTGTTAAAAAAACTCTCATGAATAAAGGTTATTATAAAGTGGAAGATTATGTAAATGACAAATATTTGTGCAGTTGTACGAGCTTATCCTATTTATTAGTCATTTGTATCAATATATTTTTTTAAATGTATTTTGTATGACTTGGGTACGACATTATAACTTTGTTACTCAGAGAGAAAAAAGTAAGGCCTCCTGAGTTTCTTGCCAGCTTCTTCTCAGTCAAAGGCTCTCCCAAAATCTGAACTGGCGATAGATTAGTTAGGTAGGTACCTACCTACCCTTTGTCTGAACCTTTGCCTTTGACATAACTTATCTAAGTTAGTTGATAAGATTTAACTACTGTTAGTTATCTTATTTTATACATATTTAATTTTTTTACTTCAATAAGTACCTGTAAAGGTTTATATTGAATAAAGCATTTCACTTTGACTTCAATTATTTTAAAAAATTTGGTTACTTGAAAGTGAAAATACCATTGTTCGAATATCGGATTTCCCTCCACATTTTTTCGAGATCCAAATTAAATTACCGTGTCTCATTTAGAAATGGATCTGCACCGAGAACATTTACGTGCGATGATTTTCTACGATATTAAATGTGGCCTAAAACCCGATGCGACATTTGATTGACTTCAAATGGCTTTTATGGATGAAGGACCTTCAAAAGCAACCATCTACCGTTGGCATAGCGAGTTTTAAGCGCGGTGGCCTTACTTTGGGGAATGAACAAAGGAGTGGTCGTCCTCGACGGCTGTCACGGAAGAAAGTGTGCTGGCAGTAAAAAATTGAAAACAGGCAAATTACATACGAAGAGATTCAGCATACTTACAGTGCAGATTGAATCGGGAAGCATTCACAAGATTCTAAAAATGTTCCGAAAATTGGTTTAGACGCATAAAACTTTGTATGGTGGAGAGTTCTTCGAAAAGATTTAATTAAAATATTTTATCCATAGAAGTTAGTTTTTAGTTTCTTAAAACTTTCTTAGTATCGCACGTATATACAGTGTTGTGGCTTTATATCTACTTCCCGGTGCTCAGCCATATTGGTGTTTGCGTTTTATGTCGCGCAGAAAAAAATGGACGACGCTGACGTTGTTGAAAAGAATGGACGCGTCCGCGATGGACGCCGCGCCGTGGTGAGTCGCGTAGCTGTACGCTTGCCACCGTTTTGGCTGGAAGACCCGGAAATTTGGTTTGTGGAAGCAGAGGCAGGCTCAAATATCGGGTGTCAAAGCAGATAGATACGACAAAAATTTACTACGTTATTTCGCAACTAGATCAGAGGTATTATTCGCGAGATTAAAGATGTAGTCAAAATTCCTCCTGCGATCAGCAACAGGAGCGATAATAAAGCGATTACCTAAGCATTTCTCGACATCGTCAGATTACGCAGCTGTTGTCACACGAAGAACTAGGTGACAGTGAACCGTCATAGTTTTTACGTCATTTGAAAACGCTGGCAACGGATACTGTCACAGACGAATTTTTATTTTTGGTCGAGTAGATGGTCACCACATGTGCAAGAAATTATTTTTTCAAATCAAAATATCTTTATTCGTAAGCTTAAAATAAGCATTTTGAATCGTCTAAATTTTTTTTTTATGGATGGATAGGAATAGGAGAGACCCATTCAGGAAGTCTTTTAGCTTTGCTTTTCCAACATCCGGCACTATCGAAGACATCGCGGAACTAGCGGACAAAATTTGTGAAGTCGCACCGCTAGCACAAGCGCTGTCACAAACAACAGTAAAGATTTTTTAAAGCGCATTGAGGATATGATCGCGTTACGTATTCAATCTGAATTAAGACAGAGTGTTTCACAGCTCAATTTAGGTTCTCGTGATCGCTCTTCATCACGAGGTAGATACCGATCGAGGAGTCGCTGCCGAAGCAAAACTCATAGGGTATGTTGATATTACAATAACTTAGGAGATAACGCTAAGAAGTGCACTTCACCTTGTATTTTCAAGCTGGAAAACCGCAGCGACAGTTCGTAGGTGCGACCGACGACTGTTAAGCTGCTACCAGAGGTGCTACCAGTCGCCTTTTTATAACGGACCGAAAGACAAAAGTCTAATATTTAATAGATACTGGGTTCGATTTATGTGTACTCCCACGCCGGTTTATTTGTCAGCCTAGACAAGCCACTGACTACAAACTTACCGCTGCAAATGGTAGTATCATTAACACCTACGGTACCAAGAACTGGACTTTGGTTTGAGACGAGACTTCACCAAGCACTTCGTGGTCGCAAACGTGGACAGACTATTCATCGTAGCTGACTTCATCGCGCATTTTGGATTATTAGTAGATTGCAAGAAAAGCGCCTGGTGGACAGTATAACAACACCTGGAACTGTCAAAACATGCAGCTAAACGAGCATCAAATCAATCAATCAATCATCAACAACCTGATTTCATGTTTTACTCTCTCGTTATCCTGATTTCTCTAGACCTCCTTATGCGTAATCTCAAACATTCAACTATGCATTACATAAATATACCAATACCAGGACCTCCAGTATTCTGCAGACCACGAAGTTTGGCACCTGATCGGCTAAAAATTGCTAAGAGTAGTTCGAGGAGATGATTCTCAGTGGAACAGCTCGTCCTTCAGATTCACTGTGGGCGTCAGCGATACACTTGGCACCAAAGAAGAACGGCTGGAGGCCCTGAGGCGAATACCGCGCATTCGATGCGTGCATATATACCTGACAGGTACCCTATCAGACATATAGAAGATTATGCACATAAGATAGCAGGGTGTACCATACTTTCTAAAATTGACCTGGATAATGCGTACCATCAAATTCAGGTTACTCCAGCTGATATATCAAAAACCGCCATAACAACCCCTTTTGGTTTGGTAGAATTTGACGTTTGACGTTCTGACGTTTGACTTAAGGAATGCAGCTCAAACTTTCCAGTGGTTCCTCGATGAGGTGCTGAAAGGCCTGAATACGTGCTGTTTTTCATTGAAGCTGATATTTTGATATATTCCAGAAGTACATCCGAACACCTGGAACACATGTAAGTAATTTTCAAGCGCTTACAGGATTATGGGCTTCATATCAACGAAAGTAAATGCAAGTTCGGCTAAAGTGAGATCGATTTCCTTGGGTTTCACATCACAGAATATGGTACGCGTCCTTTAGAAGGCAAGGTCAAGACGATGCGAGTGTTCCCGCCGCCAAAGACCGTCAACGGCTTACGCAGGTTTTTGGGAATGCTTAATTTTTACAGACGTTTTATCTCACATGCTGCTACCGGTCAAACACTACTGCATAAAATGCTATCAGGACCCAAACTAATAGGTACGCAACTACTTGAATGGACGCCAGCGCTCAGTCATACACTCAAGAATCAAAATAACTTTAAATCTATAAAATTGTTCTTAAACTTGAGTATTAATCAACGGAAAGTAGAAAAGAAAAGACGTGCAATTTATGAAGGACTTATAACTCGAGTATTTTACAAGTCTAGACGATGGAGTTTAAATCCAGAGCGGTTTCATAAGCTAATTTGTGTCGCGGTGCATGGCGCGGCGGCGCGGCGGGCGGTATGATAAGCGGCAAAATTCGCGGTAAATTGTGCGGCGAAACGCTTAACGGAATGCACTCGGAAATTTGCAGCGACGCCCCGCCGAAAACTTTAAGCCAGCAACCGATAAAAACGCGATCTGTATTGACCCCCAATATAATCCCAAATAAAAACTCACGCTCACTCTGCCCGCTTGAGTAGGACTTAAATAAAAGACTTAGCTTCGGTGATCTTCCTGAAGGACGGTGTGCAGAGGCGAAAGCTAGGCCGCGTACACGAAGACCGCGCCGACAGGAAACCGGAACCCGCAGAGGTAGTCACCCGCAGGAGACCGGTGGGTAGGTAGACTGCGGTAGGGCAGCGGTATGTTGACTGCGGTAGGGCAGCAGTAGTTTGGGTGCGGTAGAGCAGCAGTGGTGGCAGCAGACCAGGGGGTGGCAGGAACCCGGTAGAAGAACCCTGGAACCCACAAGAAAAAGAAATGAACTTATGTTCACTAAGTACAGCCTCTGTGGTCCGGTGTAGTACAGCTACAATTGAACCAGGCTCACTTACTCAGTAAAATTGTAATTGCAAAACCTTTAGACAATTTTAACTAGAGAATTTACAACAAGCAGGTAGATACCAACTTTCTAATTTAATGTTGTACTGAAAAGTAAAAAATGAGTAATTCTTATATTAACTGGGAATGGTATTTCGTCCCCGGGATCATAGGGAACCTCGTGTCACGTCAATACCAAATACACTTGCTCGACAGTAATCATAACAAGGTAGGAATAGCAAATATTCAACTTGAAGGTAACATGACTTTAAAAGAAATATATTAATTTAGGCTTTACGTTAAACACTAACAATCTATGCAATTACCAAACACTTTAAAACTCTAGTAATATCTGTAAAATTAAAACACAGCAATATAACAAAATAATTCAAGTTGAAAGATGACAGACAGCTCACCCAAAGATTTCGGGGTTAAATAATTTCGCGTAGAATTTCGGCAGCACGACGTGGTAGGTAGCGTTGGGAGTAGGTAGACTCGGAGCAGCAAAGAGACCGTTCTCGTCATGAGTCGGCCTTTTAGAACAACAGAAGACAGTAAAAAAAAATACTCCGACTGTTATTTCAAATCCTCCAACGCTACCTTAAAACTCTACTCTTTGGCTACCATGCAAAATGATCACTCAAGCAGAGACAAAAAATGAGCGACCAGACCATAGAGTAACACAGAGCAATATGCCCGGCTTACACATTCGAGTGTAGCAAAATTATAAGTGGTATATTATGGGGTAAGACACACAGAAAAATGAATAGTATTTCCTCAATATGTCTCACCCCAAAACATTATTTAATTAAAGGAATTCACATAGCACTACCAAAAATTAATCATTGAAAACCACTTCAACCCGACTGGAACACGCTTTCACCGTCCTAACATAAGTGGCTAAACGACAGGATATTGAGAGTAAGGGAACAACCTCTGTTAATGCATCTTTGGCAGCTGTCAAAAATCAATGCTTATTGCAGGTAAATTAGATGTGTATAATTAGCTATATTAATCATGTTTGCCCAGCAATAGGACGTTTATAGTAAGATCATTTGATTTGATATGATATTATTGAATGAAACAACAACGTAAGTACTTCAACAGCTAGAATTCATTGTTGACCAATCATTTTATGTTTTAAGTTTATCTTTTACTCGCACAGCAGCACCATTTAGGATTTGTGGTTAGACAGAAGTGTTACAAGGCGCGTCATCTGATGGAGAGCTATCACCGCCGCCCATGGACACCCGCAAAAGCAGAGGCATCGCAGACGCGTTGCCGGCCTTTAAGGAAGGAATAGGAATTAAGGGGTGGGGGGAAGGGCATCAAGCTAATTTTTAACATGACGAAGTGCTCCTTCTAAAATTGCTATTCTGCCAAAACATTTATACGTCAAATGTATATTATTTCAAAGCTGCCAATGGGTTTGTGTGTGTGTATATAACTATGTTATAAGCTAAACATATTTATCAAAACCCATAGATACAAGTTCCATTTACTTTTTTTTTAATTATAAACGAAAAGATCAACAAAACAAATTAAAAAAAAGCGCAGTTTCCGACTAAAATAGACCAAAGAATAACGCCACACAACAAGTGGGGAAGCACTAAGCTGAAGTAATAGACGCTCTGACATTTGTTTGTAGTCACAATGGAAAGCGGGTTCATCACGTTCAAAAGAGTTTTTAATACTTCCCAAGTCCGCCCACAACCATCGTTTACCTTTGAGGAATACCCCGTGTTGTTTTATTAATTACCATTTCGATTTACTTTTCTCATTTTGTTTATTCAACAATGAAGGTATCGCTTGACATACACACATAGATACACTCACAGGCTATTACCCCCAAAGAGTTAGACAGAGACTAGGCAATGAGGACCGCAGAAGCAATCTACTTCCATAGTCCACGTTCCACCAAATTACAACTGCACATGTGGTCAGCGTGATAGGTGGTGAGACCCGCACCACATGAGTAATACAACGCGCCGTCGCGAGTCTCTCCGTTTGTCCACTGGCCGAGCGAGCGTAAAACTGTGGTAAACCGGTTTTATCCAGTGGCGGCGCATACGCGACGCAGCGGCTAGTGGACACGCACACATGCGCCGTATGCTTGTAGTAGTTGACTCGTGACGGCGCGGTTGTATGAAGCTTTGTCTCTGTACCGTTTCTTTATTCATGTGCCCGCACTAAGTCCGTTAGTCGCCTTTTACGACACCCAAGGGAAGAGTGGGTTGATAGTATTCTTTAGTGATTATACCACACGGCTCTGTTATTATTTGTCATTTTGATTTCCTTTTCCCATTTTGTTAATTCAACTATAGAGGAAGCACTTAACCTTAATCGCCAATAACGACAAGGCCGAATATGAGGGCGCACTTCACCCAGAATCTATTGCCACGGTGGTAGATTGATAGATAGATAAATTCTTTATTGCACATACATGTGAGACAGTTTTCCTGTATTGGTTATCTTATCTCTAACTTTCGGTACACAGCAAGGCTGCGGGAGAATACTTTGATCAGGTAGTGGGAGGATAGCCAGGCGGAATCAGGACAAGCTTTACTACTAACTAAACCGAGTACCGCAATACCAAGTATAAAATGACGCCATAACCTTAGATTAAAACAAAAAGAGGTTTAATCTAAGGCCATAACCATAACTTTTCAAAAAGAGTCGCATTATAACTGGTACCTAGTATAAAGAAAGCTGAAATAAGAAGATCTAAATATAATATTATTATACGGTACACGTAAATAAGTATAAGCTATTTTTTTTCATTACGAATCAGACAGACAGGCAGAAATGCGACCGTCAAAAAAACGCGTTCTGAATGAACGTGAAACGACGATGACGACCATTATGTCAACGCGATGACGAAAACGACGACGAGGTTACCTACTCTTTTCGGCAAAACACTCTGACAAAAGGAGTTTCACACTCGCGCGTTTCCATAAATCAGGTGTATACTATTTACATAAATCTCCTTGTAAAGCATAAAGCATAATAAGGTGTGAAAATTGAGCTACTACTATGAAAACTCTGGAATGAGACGGAGAATATTGAGGAAAAAAACCCGTGACCCTCCATTTTATGGGAAATCTTGTGTTAGCATAATAGGAATGATAACGTCTGCCATTTTTATTCATGGCGGGGAAGCGCTCCGGCTACATCTCATTAATTTGTTAAAAAATTTATTCATAGCGACGAATGAATTATATGACGTTTAATCAATTTTGCATCGTACAAGCAAGAATTTAATCGTTATAAGAATACATATAAATAAGAATTTTAAGCCGCCCTTGCCATGGTACTTGTATCACATCGCCAAAGTGCTTCTACCATGAGATGAGTGTACTCACTCATTTTAACGTAAGTGTTCATTTGGGCGTGTAACAGTATATTGTGAAGCGTATAGACAAGAAAAAAACAAAAAGGGTGTAAAAAAACAATGTTTAAGAACTAATAACAGAACGAAAGTGTGCATTTAAGTACTGCAGGTTGAGAAAATGTCTCCTATGTTTTTGGATTTCATGGCATATCTAAGGATTTAAATCTGTGTGTACAAGTAGGTGCAATCTGCATCGAATGGATACAAAAAGCCTTCAATAAGTATAGTATCCAGTTAGCTTTTAAGAAGCAAGTTACGTTGAATAGGTTGCCGTCCTATTTTTTAGCGAGGCAAGTGCGAAGTAACCCCCCTCTCTCACGTCTCCTGCAACCCCGCTAACTTAATTGGCCGATGTGTAAAAAGGCCAGTTTAGTACATTGCATAAGTTTGCAGACAGTGGCCGCAAATACATGTTATTTTTTTAGTGTAAAAATGAAGTGGTCTGATATTCATTTCTTCTAGGAATCCACTTTCTTTTATGAAAAAGAAATCTGTTCATTTCTATTTATATTTAATTTTCAATGTCTTTATACCGGGGAACAGGGAGTGTAAGTGAACCGCAGATATGATGTTAATACATACTGATTCATTTAAGTACGTTCACCGCCTATATAAGGTGACTGCTAGAAACCGCAAGATACTTCAAGGGCTCGTCAGGTCAAGTGTTTTAGACATGACAAAAATGGTCTCATTGCAGACTAACGTGGGTACTTATCGCCCAGCTGACGCGAGCGGGTCAACAGACGGTCGGCCGGCCGGCCGTTGTAAATAATCGTTAGTTTTAATTGTTTTTCATTTTATTTATCTTATGTTATTGCTTTAAAATAAATTAGATACTTAAAGCCTATCCAATTAAAATTCACAAAATGAATTATTTAATTAAAATGAAAAAAGCACGAATTACTTTTTGTCATTTTTGTTATGTTTTCAACACTTGACCTGACCAGCCCCTGAAGTTTCTTGCGGTTTCTAGCAGTCGTCTTATATAATAAATACAACATGTCATATCTATATGTAATGTTTAATCTTACTTTAATTATATATTGGTACGGACAGCCTTTATATTGATTATATTAACACGTGAGTACGTGATGAATCGGCACATGTTCTACAAGTAGAGACACTTTTCTCTGATTGTCACACGTAAATTGGTGTTAAGTAATTCGACGTCCATTTTACATAGATAAATACTTTATTAAAACAACCGTTTCGGAGGCCTAGATCCTCTTTGAATAGAGTGAAACAACCAATGACGCGACTAGTCTTTTTCTTAGATCGGCAACTTATGACGACTCACTTGCTTACATTTGGACGCTACTAACTTACTACTAATTATAGCTGATATACTAATGTAATAGATGATATACTAATTATAACTTATTACTACTTACTACTAATTACTTAACTGACTAATTTCTTAACTCGTTACTGTAGTCATTGAAATGTAAATCAGGTTTAATAATAATATAAAACTCGAGTAGTGTAATAATGTAATATGTCTTTCTATTTTACCATCAACAATCATTTTATTCAGATTTAAAACAAGACAGTAGGTACGCATTAAAAACTTATTTTACTTTAGACGCGAAGATCTCTCTGTCGATTACGTCTGCTTCGATCAATTTGGTTAGCACTTGCGAAGTTCTATTCTAATAGTATTCAAATGGAGTTTAAATTAAACCGTACGAAGTATCTGCTCTTGACGCGTCCCTTTACTCAACGACTATTTAGGTGCAAATTAATTCCCGAACTCGGTCTAAACTCGCAGATGGTTTCTGGAATGATGATACTTGCGCTCAGGTGCTATTACCAATCGAACCTGTGACGTCGCGATGACTGCTCGATCAACCAGCTATACGGTTATGAAAACAAGGTCAATGATTGGTGTTGCCAATAGATATTTATTTCATTTATTTTGTTTAGTCTTCCAACAAGGTTTTTAACGATCATTAAATAAAATAACAATCCAAAACTTATTATCCACTGGAAAATTAAAACATCGATAAAAGTAACGTCAGAGGAAATAAGAATAAGATAATGAAAAATTTTAGTGACGCTCACAGATTCACACAATACAGCACATTCCTACCGCGGCGCGCGTCCGTACAGTAGCGAGCGCGAGATAGTGTGCATCAAGCTAATGCCCCTCTTCACATCGGCAGACGCATCCGCAAATGACGTCTGCGAATGCGTCAATGTCGAGGTAAAAACCAAATGTGTAAGATTTGTATTGCCTAATGTTAAGCAAGTAACAACTAGTGTACAAATTAAAGATAGGAATGTGAATCCTGTGGACACCACTGTGTTTCTAGGCGTCACGTTAGATGCCAAGCTTCAGTGGGGCCCACATATAGCTAAATTATCGAATAGACTAATAGTAGGGGAAATAAGCGACTAAACCTTGCACTTTTGTCTCGGAAGACGCCACTTGGCACGATTGTTCTCTAGGTCATTCTGAGCTGATTTCTCCCGCGTTGCACTCGGTGCATAGTTCTAATTGCACAAAAGGCTTAACATTACCCCTTACGTTAATTTTTAACAGGTCTTTAACAGATGGAGTTTTTCCTTGCGCCTGGAAGGAATCGCTCATTTTGCCACTGTTCAAGAGTGGTGACAGGTGCTCCGTTGGAAGTTACAGGCCTATCTCTATCTTACCTGTATTTGCAAAGGTTTTCGAGTCGCTTGTTTATCCAGTTTTAGCATCTCTATTTAAACATATTATTGCTAGACAACAACATGGTTTCGTTGAGCATAAATCCACTGCGACTAATCTTGTTTCTCATCGAGGACCTTACAGTAGCTCTTGATCATGGTTATTACATACAATAAATACAGACTTCAGTGAGGCCAGACTTTAAACTATCGCGTTGCATTGCATTAAAACTATTTTAACGGGACCTAACACGACCACGCTTGTGACCACGGCCGCAGCATCTCGGCCAAAACGTCAAGCAGTAAGAAGATATGTACTTACTTACAAAATAAATCGTGTTAGGTCCCGTTAAAATAGTTTTAGTTCAGTAAGGCCTTCGATAGAGCAATACGAGGTACATATATCGACGGTGGAAATTTCAAATGTCCTAAGAGACAAACCCCTACTTTTCAGTAGGATAAAAAACAAACTTCAACTTTTAAAAATGTCATAACTTATAAATTTTTTGTGCTATTGTGGTGTTTGTCGAATAGATTTTTTTCAAAATTGGTTTATCTTTCCTTTAGTTAATGTTAAATCTAAATATCTCAAGCAATTAAAAAGTTGATGTCCCTTACACACTGCAAATTTAGAATTACTCTCCGTTACGATACGGAAAAATTTACTTTTATGAGATAAATGTCCCTTACGCCCTAACTGTAATGGAAACAGTATTGTTATAAATACCCAAAGATTTTGACAATGTCACAGTAAAATGTTGTAAAGCTAATTAAAAAATTATAATAATGATGTAAGTAACAGCAACGGCAGAAATAAAATTAGAATTTACAGAAAAAAGTCCTCATTACAGAATAATAATTACTGGCATGGTAATCTCTGGGATCAGTTTGTTATCTATACCATAAAAAAATTGATGTCTGATAGCAATAAAAATCAAAATTAAGTAATTAGCAAATGTTATTACTCATTTAAAATCCCAGTGATAGTTTTAGTGGTCGCCTTCAACGACTCCCACGGGAAGATAGGGTAGTCTAAGATCCGAGTATACAACGACCTTCACCGGGCCGGTTAATAATAAGTTAAAAAATATATTGCGAGTGGGTAGTTTAAAAATTTGAAAATTTCGTAGGTATGGACTGGCCACGTCTGCCGTATGCCAAAGTAACCTCACAATGGGTCCCAGAACAGTTACTGGTGACGTTTTAGACACTGAAAGAGAAAAAGACGGAACGGACGAAGTAGACATTTTCCTAAAGGATTGGTCTCCGATCGCTACGGAAGGGTGGCCTTTGCCAAGCATTTCATTTTTTCTTTCGATAGTACAATCGCGCTTTATCATTTCGATCAAAAATGACCTTTATTACGTTACAATAAAGTCGAATTTAGACAATGCGAATTTGACAACTCGCTGTGGTTCAAACATGTCATCGTGAAATATCCACATTCGCTAAATGGCTAGATTCGACTGTTCGCTAACGTAACAAAGGTCACTCTAGATCGGAACGTGGAATTCGAAGTGAGCGCGTGTTTATTTACGATCGAGCGTTAGAATTGGGACAAATGAGGCGTATAATAATAATAATAATCATGAGCCTCGATCAACATCTAGAGGGGTTCTCGCTGAAAGGTTGGATCAAGGTTCAGATAAAAAAACAGTACTCCTTGATGATACGGCACGTATTGTCAGGAGGTTCCCCGCACTGCTGCCCTAACCACCGATAGCTTGGGTCTATCCTTTCTGCCGCTGACCTTGGTTAAGAGGCCTACTCAAATGTGATTATTGTGTAAAATGCCCATATTTGCATTTTGTAGTTATTTTTTAGTTGTATTTATAGTTTTTATCGTAATAGTATAATAAATTCATGAACAATATTACAAATCTCCACTCTGCGAGAATAAGCTGAGTTCGGACGGCCGGCGCGTCGCATTTTTTAGTAGTTTTGCAGTTGTATTTATCGTTTTTACCGAAATAGAATAGTAAATTTATTATTAAATCTTTATTCCTCATGAAGTAACAATTATTCTAGTATAAATTTTGCTCAATGATATTATTGTAGATAGGAGAAATTCACAGTTAACTTCAAGCAACTTTCGGTTTTTTTTGATTTAGAATAAGATTTTTGTCTATATAAAATCAATAATATCTAAAAAATCCGAAACATTCTATTTTTTTTTATTTCATTTGTTTAGAACATTAGTTCAATCAAGGAACTCAAAAAGTGCCATCGCGCATTTTAGGAAAATCTCTCTCTGCAATTTAGGGTTTATTTAAAGAGTTAAGCAAAATTTACAAAAAGCGAAGCTGCTACGCACTATACTAATAGCTATTCTACACTATTCAATAAGTCAAAACTGTTAAAAAATTATTTTTGTTTCTGAGATCAAGAACGATAAATTGGCCATTTTTAGCAAAAATCACAGTCGAGATGTAATAGGTCTCTTAAGTTTTTTATAATAATTTAAATTGCAAAATGAGGAGCTCAATGGCGCAACGGCTATAGCGTTTGGCTTGCGATCTTGCCTGCTACCAACTTTCGCAATACCGGGTCGCTAGATGGGTGCCCAAATTAAAAACATCTCGAGCTCCTCCGTGCTTCTATTCAATAAGTCAAAACTGTTAAAAAATTATTTTTGTTTCTGAGATCAAGAACGATAAATTGGCCATTTTTAGCAAAAATCACAGTCGAGATGTAATAGGTCTCTTAAGTTTTTTATAATAATTTAAATTGCAAAATGAGGAGCTCAATGGCGCAACGGCTATAGCGTTTGGCTTGCGATCTTGCCTGCTACCAACTTTCGCAATACCGGGTCGCTAGATGGGTGCCCAAATTAAAAACATCTCGAGCTCCTCCGTGCTTCGAAAGGCACGTAAAGCCATTGGTCCCGGTTGTCGTCGAAAGTTGGCTGTTGTTAAAACCCCACCACCCCGCATTGGGTCAGCGTAGTGGGTTATGGCCCAACCTCTCGCATGTGATGTTGTCCATATAGGAAGGCCTGTGCTCAGCAGTGGGACGTTTATAGGCTGATGATTTGATTTTTTTGATTTGACGTTGCAAGTATGTTTTTTATTTATAAAATAAAAAACATACTTGCAAAACACAGAAATTAGTTTAATAAACAGGATAATCATAACCTTTTCCGTCCGTCTGACTCTGTGTCCTGTTGCAGTGCCCTTCGACGAAGTGGACAATAAATTAGTTTTATAAAGAGCATAATCATAACCTTTTCCGTCAGTCTGACTCTGTGTCCTGTTGCAGTGCCCTTCGACGAAGTGGACAATAAATTAATTTAATAAAGAGCATAATCATAACCTTTTCCGTCCGTCTGACTCTGTGTCCTGTTGCAGTGCCCTTCGACGAAGTGGACACAGACTCGGCGCTAGTGCAGATGTTTGCTTACGTGCACGCGCCCACCTGCAAGTACATCGTGGCCATCGGTGCGCTCGCCGGCCTCACCGTCTCCATGTTTGGCTCGATGTTTCCGATGCCCCGGGTGGTGTACGCTATGGCTTTAGACGGACTGATCTTCAAGTGAGTATACTGTTTCGGTGTACACTATGGTCTTTCACCGTCTCCATGTTTGGCTCGATGTTTCCGATGCCCCGGGCAGAGAATATATACACTACCGTGATACCGCCCCGGGTGCAATGGCTTTGGACGGGCTGACCTTCAACTGAGTATACTGTCTTAATGTTGCCGATGCCGCGAGTGGTGTACGCCATGGCTTTTGACGAACTGATCTTCAAGGCAGGCGGACTGATCTTCAAGTGAGCTTATTGAAACCTCAATTCTGTATCGATGTTTCTGATGCCCCGGTTGGTTTACGATTTGGCTTTGGACGGACTGATCTTCAAGCGAGTATACTGTTTCGATGTACACTATGGACTAGAATGCCTTGATGTTCCTGTTGTGTACGCCATGGCTTTGGACGGACTGATCTTCAAGTGAGTATACTGTCTTAATATTTCCGATGCCGCGAGTGGTGTACGTAACGGCTTTGGACGGACTCATCTTCAAATGAGTTTTTTGAAAGCTTAATCTTAAGTAGAAATCTTTTAATGATGTCGACTGCTTAAAATGTAATTACTTGAATAATTTTTTTGGTTCCTATTTTTACATGTAAGTGGGTACTTACTGCCGCACTCGGAGCACTCAATTAACTTTAATGATTACTTAGTACTTTTTAAATTTAATTCTAGGGCAATATAATAATTATCAAGTAGATCGAATGTAAAATTGTTGTGACTAGAACTTTTAGTTGAAATTTGTTTAAACGAAAACGTAGAAGTTTAATACTACAAATGGGTCAATCCTGGGTGAAGCGTTCTTCGCGTCAGAGCCGTGGCATTTATTTTTTCTCGTGACTTGTGCAAATAAAAATTACATGGCAAAAGAAGTATTAAAAACGAGTCAGTCAATCAATAAGGCACGGTAATTATGCACAGAAATTAATTGTCATATAATATGTGGTCAGATCCACGGCCGATAAAACAGATCCATGACTTAAATCCACGGATTTTACAGCCATGGATCTGACGACAATTTAAAATTGAAGCTATTAATATAAAACAAAATCGTAATTATTTTGATTTCAATAACTACTCATGGATAAATGCAACCATGTTCTCGTTACAGTTAAGTGTACTTCATTACTTTTAATTTAGTAGCAAAGCAAGACACGAGCTTTACCTACTTACCAAACCAAAGTTTAAAAAACTTGAAAGAACTTAAAAATAAAGTATTTGCGCGATAGCTAGCGCCACGTTCTTCCTGATAAAGTGCTGCATCACAACTGGCGATGGTTTGGACCAATCACGAGACTCTTACCACGTATTCAATGAAGTAGGTAAACCATTCAATGAGGGAAACATAATTTCGTCGCGCGATTTAATATTTGCCCACCGCGTGACATTGTATTGAACGACTATACGCACAAGGGTTTTGATTATATTAAAACAATGAATACATGATTTGATAGATGCACTCTTTTCGTATTCAACAAAGTATTAATTAACGCAGTCTTATCTAGTCTCTCAGTCTAATAAATATAATACACAATAACATACCGAGCGCCGCTCGTGTGACATGTAAAAAGCTTGTCAAATCACCCCATTTTTGAGTTATAACTGAATGTTTATGCAATTCATTCTGTAAAATATTGGTTTTAATTGATTTGCTTCAATACTACATAAGTTATGTAAACTTATAAGTACTAATTTAATTTAGTGTGATGTATATTATAATTTATATTATGCTGTGACCTTTAATATCAAGTGTCCCAGGATTGACCCAAATACGGCGAAGGAAAAGATCTGCTCCCTGGCTCCTCAACAACTGACAATCTTAAATTTATTAAGTATTTAAATTTTTCATTATAATTTAAATTATAACGCTAACAATTTTAAACATCTTCCTGCTTTGGAAGGCACGTAAAGAGCATTCCGGTCGTTGTCGTAAGATGACAGTCGTTATAACCAAGCCGCATTAGGCCAGCATGGTGGGGCTATGGAATAATCTCCCCATGTTCTGATTTCCATGTGGAAATAACCGTGCCCAGTAGAGGAACGTATAAGTGCGGATAATTAATTTGAAAATTATGTACAGTCGAGGCAGTTCCCGGTAGACTTTTGGGCGATATTCGCTTGCGCTCCATTCCAACCACGCCTATAAACCTTAGCGTGCGCGTAGATAGTGTGCAAGCGAATATCGCCGAATAGCGGTAGAACACTTTTCGGCGATATACTCTTGCGCTCCATTCCAACCGCGCCTATGAACCGTAGCGTGCGCGTAGATACCTAGTGTGCACGAGAATATCGCTGAATAGCGGTAAACCACTTTTCGGCGATATATTCGCTTGCGCTCCATTTCAACCGCGCCTATGAACCGTAGCCTGCGCGTAGATAGTGTACAAGCGAATATCGCCTAAAAGTGGTCGACCGGGAACTTCCTCGTCTTCTGAAATTATTCTCTACGTTGTTCTTTTTTTTAAATATAGCCGTTCCCCCCTTTTTACCGGTTGTCAGCGGCCCTTTAAATATTCATGCCGAATGAATTAACGACAGTCACCCACCACACCCACTACAAATTAGATTTGTGTGTGCGTGCTCCCCTCGTCTAGCGCGTAACATTTTAGTGTTTGTCTAATTTACAAGTTTCTCTGTAACATTTTCGAATTATTGCGTTGGGCGCAATTGCTTTAGTGCCCGCCTGATTGCGAAAAGCTAACGACTGTTAGAACCTATTTAGAACTAGAATTATGTCTACTGCGACTTGACATTTTATATTATACTAGAGTTAGGCAGTTGTCCCACCAACGGCGAGTAAACGACTAACTATCAGCTATTTTCTCGCTCAAGAAACGTATAATAGATATACATTCCGTGTAAACAAAAAGAGATGCATATAAGTATAAATAGTTGATCGCTGACTGTTCACACTGCGGGCGAGGGCTCACTCCACTAGTTCGTCGCTGAGTGACAGGAGCCGTCGCTGAGTGACAGAAGCTATCAAAAATAATTCTGCTTAGCGATACTCGCTCAGCGAGAACTCACGCCGAGAGACCAACCTGCGGCAGCGGTCATTTGCCGCCAAGAGAACTGCTATGCAATTCTCTTGGTGACACATAGACGCTGCGCGCATGGCTGTTATCTGCTGTCTCATTCCAATTCTATGAACATGAAAGAGACAGAGTACATTCTCAGCGCTGCGGCAGTCGCTGCTACCAAGGCTTTAACTTATGGAATCGCATGCTTTACGCTCGGCTCGCCCGCTGCGAGCGATTGGCGCGAGTAATCGCCCGGCTCATTCGTACACTCACTATAGCCCAGCGACAAAACTATCGGAAATACACACTCGCTTTCCGCTGCCCGCCAATTCGTGTCTAGTTCTAGCTCGACTCGCTTCTCGTTCATCTTCGGCGGTGGGACAACTTCCTTAGACAGTCATAATTTTAGTTCTACAAATTGAAGAAATATGTTAATTAGGAAAACGTGTTTATTGTACTAACTCATGAAAACACGGGTATTTTGTTGGTGTTTTGTAGTAGCAAACAAATAATTGGGGGAAAATTTTGAAAAAAGCGCTGGCTAGAAGGAGCCATATTTTTGTTGTTTTAGATTAATTCTAAAACAAAAATAGATGTGCTTACTATTGCAGCATAATAGACAAACAGGGTGTTAGGTAATATAATCCCGCCACTCGGCCATTATATTATGCGTAAAGAACAACTCCAAAATTACGAACAAAAATCAGCTTATCCATACCGCACCCGAGTGTCAATGTCGTAAAATGTCCAGTGTCGAAATTGCGTCCAGATCATAAGAAGTCCATCGGCCCACTTGCAGAATCATATACCTATTACCAAACACTCTGTATAGAGAGAAAATGCTTTTACTGCTACACCAGAAGAATTAATATTAAAAATATTACTTAGAACAAATGGCTTAATACAATTAGGCGGTGTTATCGCTCAAGTTTCGCTTTAACGTTTTGGAATTATTGCCATTCACGCCTTTACGAATTGTTAAGGGGCCTCTCTGATTGCAAGTTGCAATTTAAAATTATATTTGGATTTATCCGAGATGGACTATCATAATGAGTCACACTACGAAAGTCACTACAGTTCTTTCCATCATCAGTCGATAACCGTGCCACTGCTAGGTTGTGGCCACGGGACAGAACTAACCTCTTTCTCCTGTTCTGTGGTTGTGGCTTCCCAAGATAAGAATATCGGTCTAAAGGCCACAGCTAACTACCTAGCTAAAAGCAGGGGGCTGGTTGTCTAACTTTAACACCTATTGTACCTTGAATACCATAAGTACAAGTATATTACTTACTAAAACTAGAGAAGGAATGACTCTTGGCGCACTTTACAAACTACAAAACTTCATACCACCTAGCACTAGAGTTGTGCTCGTACGAGCTCTTCTTCATCCGCTTTTTGATTAAGCTGATGGTTGTTAGTCCGATATTAATCAAATCTTTCTCAACAAATTGGATCGTCTTCTCAACAGTACTATACGCTTTGTCTTCGGTCTACGAAAATACAACTACATCTCTGACTTCCGAAACCAACTTGAGTAGAACTTAAGGTTGGTTTGCCTTCTTTTTAATATCCTTTTTGATTCACGCGTCCCGGTTTATCCTAAATCCCGTTTTAAATTTTTGGGTGCTTCACACCAACACCATCTTCGCTCCAGCACTAATCTGGTACTCCAAACTCCTTCTCATAGCTCTAATTTCGTTTCTAACTCTTTCACTCTCACTGCTATTCGACTCTGGAATACACTGCCTTTTACCGTTAGAGATGCTTCCAACGCTTCCGGTCTGTTAGGACCGATTCCTATATTGTACTGATCTCATAATTTAACAAATATCAAAATCACCTTTTCCCAAAATAACTGATTTTTTAAATGTCTTTGTTTAAGAACGCTGGAAACTTTTATAATCTGATCGGTATATTCGTGATATTAAATCAAAAATAATGTTTAAGCAATCAAAACAACAAGCAAAACAAACCTGTTTTCCTTCAACGTTTGAGATTGCCTTCAAGAGTTTAGCGCGTGAGTACTTTCTCAAATCCGTCTACTGGTTTTAAACTGATTTACAATATGTTGCTAGTGTTTGTATTCATTAGTATAATATGTATGTTAAGTATATATATTTTATGTATTATGTATGTAGGTATATTCGGGCTAGAAGTTTAGTGTTTCTTTTACTTTTCTTAATTAAATTAATTGTTATTCTCCTAAGTTTTAATGTTACCGCCTACAAAAAAATTATGTTTATTTTCACTGGTTGACTGTTAGAGAATGCCTTATGGTATTAAGTCTGCCGTTTGCTGTATTTTAGGCAATAAATTTTAAATCAAAAAGTAAATGTAGGTACTTTCACTTTAAAGGTACTTCGATAGAAGTTAAAGTTACCTAAACAACAAACCCCCAGGTTTGTGGGTTTCAAGAGAGCCAGAGAGTAACTCAAGATATTTCATATCTGACACTCGGCCCGGTGACCCGTATGTCTAAATTGCTTAACTTGCACGATCGCCTAAATTAACTATGTTCCATTAGAGCCTTTCAGCATTCAACATTTTCAGGTACACACAATATGTTTACTGAAAATAACTAAGTTATATTAAAACGCAGCTTCATACCAAATAGAATCCATCTGTCTATCATATTACGAGTATCATATCATGTCATGTATACCACAGTATCGTTTTCATTTTATTCAACCGTCATGTTAAACCGTAAAATAATTTTCAGTTCAGCACTTCATTTAATGTATCATAACATAATAGAGGAGGTGCAATTTCAGAGCTTCCATATCTGCGGTTTACTGCTAAAAGGTAATTAATATTTTACGTAAATTAATATTTGCAATGCAGTAACACGATCGACCCTAAAATTACCTTGTTAAATTAAAACTGATATTTCAATGGAAAATAACATGAAGCCTTATGTACAATGCTAGAACAGTAGTTTAATTAAGCTGTAAAGCAAAGTTAAACAGATACTAAAGCTAGCAGTTAGCGTATTTGAAATGCATTTTGTATCTATAGTCACAAGCAATCTGTTGACTTTCTACGGATCATACCAAAAATAGTAATAATAGTTAACGAATGAGGTCGGAGAGGCCTAAGTCCAGCAGTGGACAAGTATAGGCTGATGATGATGATGATGAGGTTGGGTAAAACTCCCAAGCTTGGGGTCTCCTATGTGGTCAGAGCACGTTCGTCAGGCTTCCCCTTCCAATAAAATTGTCCCATTCACTTTCGCTTCATACCCTTTTTTGTAAGTCTTCTTTCATCTACTCACACTACCATCTACCCATACAGTTTGAGATAGGAATACCAATTCTTCTTAAGTTATGGATTACAGGTGAACTTCAATCTTTGTCCTTACCGTCACTAATCATCAAGAGCAACTCTTAAATTTCCTAGAAGGAAAATACCCAAAATTACCAAATTAATAATTTATCACTTTTTTAAATTATAAAAAGTACTCCGGCAAAAATTTTTAAAATTCTTAAAAAAACAAAAAAGTTCCAAAAAACTTAGTAAATTTTCGGCCAAAACTTCAAAATTTATACTAACATTAGCCCCTGACTTCGTATTACTGGACTACTTATACCACATGACTATTTTACGAGGATAAAAAGTATCCTATGTCCTATGCAAAATTGTGTGATGATTGGTTTAGTAGTACTAGCGTTATCACGCTATCGCGTTACCCACAAACAAACTCTCTTTCGCATTATAGTGGCAATAAAGATTATTACCTAATTGTTTATAATTTCAAGTTAATTGATTAATTTAACTTAAAACATCTTACTAAGTCATTAAGACAGATTCAAATATCAAAAAGTCGTTAAGTGTTTGGTGACATATCTGAGTGCGGCAGTTAAGTAAGGTACTTTTACGCCCTTCGCGTCACTGGATAGGTGACCAAAAAATAACCCCTAGCTCCTCCGTGCTGCAGATGGCACTAAAAGCCGTCGGGCCCGGTTGTTGTCCTAAGATGGCAGTCGTTCTACTAGCAGTGGGACGTTTATATACTTACATATTAGGCTTTATAGGACTTTATCTAAACTCCACCTTCGTCCACAGGCAACTGGCCAAGATCTCCGAGAAGTCTGGCACTCCAGCGTTCGCGACCATCTGCGGGGGGCTGGCGGCGGCCCTCGTGTCTCTGCTGATCCAGCTCGAAGTTCTCGTGGAGATGATGAGCATTGGTAAGCGGTCTTGCTTATTTTCATACACGGTTTTATGACTATTATCCTCAAAGGTGTAGTTAGAGACTAGGCAATTAGGAACGCACAAGCAGTCCACTGTGTGGACTAGTGGTTACTGGTGAGCATAGCGATGAAGGTGAACTTGATGTTAATGATGGAGGCCTATGTACTGTCCCACTGCTGGGCATACCAAGCAGGCTGTTTACTTGATCCGGATTGTTAGAGGTTGCAGGTTTGCAACAAGTAAATATGCTAAAACTTTTATTATGAAAAGTGCATACGATTTATTAGAAAGATTTACAGGACATTTATGTAATAAGCTAATTGGAATTGTTTGCAAAAGTAAAGGTACTTTTGCTATACTTTTACTTACATACATAACTTTACTAATCACGACTATTATCCCGAAGGGTTAGTCAGGGACTAATAGGAATAGGCAATGAGGATCGCATAAGAAGTCCACTGCCACTGTCCACGTTCACAACGGCACATGTGCTAAGCGTGATAGGTCCATTGCTGCTCTATGCTGTTGGATGTATGTGCAGTCCTTAGTCCATTAGTCACTTTTTACGACACCCAATGGAAGAGATGGGTTGGCAGTATTCATTTAAAAATAAGCCGCCATCACACAGCTTTACCATCCCTTATTCGTGAATAATAAAACTTAAACTTCGTTAGCACAAACGTTTAGTTTATCTGATTCAATCTCAGATCTTTAAACCGGATACTTAAGCCTTACAAGTTTGCCGTAAGGAACAAAGACTCATTGTTTGTCGGAATACTCGTAATAGTGATTAGTGACCTCGTTTAATTGCTCTAAAAGCCATTTTCTCCAGCATACATAGACTAGTGGTAAAGCTCCATGTCGATTCTATTGCGTTTAACGCTAACAATATAGCGTGGTATGTCAATGTGTACAGATGCTTACTTGGCGAACGCTCGATTAAATCGATATACAGAACCGAATGACTTTCATAAATTGGCTACTTATAAAGTTTTTTTTTTTTCACATAATGACAAATGTTAGTGACAAATCGATGCTTTAATATATATGTGAATCCTAAAAAAGCATTTTTGCGACAATGGCCTGCTGATGGCAAGTAATGATAAAATCGAATCCTTAACCTCTGAAACACTATCTTAACCCCGAACATTACAAAGCTCCGAACATTTTGCTTATTTTCAATAATTTACTAATTTACCACTACAAACTACTTACCTACTATTATTTCATTATACATTTAATTATAACGTGTCTGTTGTTGGTATATTCTATTCTACAATAACTAATTACAGCGTTAAAGTAAAACGTTATTGCTTTTTCGCCTGCTGATCAACCTGTCCAAAATGAACAAAGAACAATTGCCCACGGCCCTTTCGTTTGAAAAGCTGACAATGAGTTAGCTTGTACAAAATGATCTGGTAGGAAAATGTTATCTGTTATACATATTAGGTACTGTTTATTGGCCAAAAGTCAGATTTGTTTTATTAATAACCAGATTTAAGTGAGAGAAATTTTAAAAATTACAATTTTAAGTTTGCGGTCTGACATTGTTTTTTGAAGTTTTTCGGCAACATACAATCATAGTTAAACGTGTTTTATACCACTTTTGTTTTAATTAATCATCCACAACACATATGTATTGTGGTAATAATAGAAAAACAGAAAGAAAGAAATAAACCGCACATCCTAGTCTTAAAAAAAATTATATCTTAAAACTATAAATAAAAAATGTCTTCCAAATGTGGGCACGCAGTTACGATCCTAACGTTACCTTTTTGAATTGCCAGGCTAATAGGCTGGCCGAGGTAGGTGCCAGCCTTCTCGTCACCGGAGGCAACATAACAACAAGTCAACAAGACGTGCCCTTAAATCTTTTACAAGATGCCTAGCCTCCGGCCCCTACGTACCCATTGTCTCCACACCGCAAGCGGCACAAATATATAATTAGGGCCTAGGTTCGCGTATTTGAGCCGTTTGCGATTTTCGGCGCTTACGCACGAGGTAGCGCGTGAGGGCGCCGAGGTGTCTGCACAGGTCGCATCCCACACCAGCGGCCTGCCAAACCTCCAGGGTTCTACGGTCATACCGTCAAGTCTTTTGCCATCGCTGCGAGAGATACCAGCCGGCTATAATACAGCTGGGATGCCAACGGCGGCAAAAGCACTGTGGATGATGCTGTTGTGCGAAGAGTGCCGTAACATCCGACCAGCACTGCGGGCGCATGAGAGCCCGTGGTGGCCAAGCTCGTCAACAGCCTCCCCACACACAAAGCGATGAGGGTGGAACACCCTGGCAGCGATGAGGGTGGAACAGCCTGGCACCAAGGCGGAGGCAAACCGCTAGAGTGAGGGACGGCCCGTCCAGCAAGGTACATTAGCAGAGAGTAATTAATGCCTGAAGCCAAAAACCTGACTCTCTCTCGGAGACGGCAGTGGGACGAGCGAGTTCTGCCATGTTATCAGAATCGAGATCGAGATCATCGAGATCCATCAAGTATTTGTTTGCATAGAGGCTCGTCCCAATGCCTCTGGGGCTGTGGTAACAAAGGGAGGTTAGAATTTAGACAGGTGGTTTGCTAAGCGTTTGTGGCATCAGCCTTGCACGACAACTCTTTAGAACCCAAGGATGGGTTAATAATCTTCCGGTAGAGATTGTGCGTGCTATGAGCAGATGACAAAAACGCTGGCAGGGCCACGCTGGTTAAATTTCTAATACCTAGGCCCCCAAAGCCTGCAGGAAGGGGTAGCCTGCTGCCAAACGCGGTCATTCATGGGGGCAATTAAGAATTTTTGGTCTGTCTAATGACATTATCTAGGTTCGAATGAAAGCAAGAATGGAAAAAGCCAGAGTTGTGAGAAAATTTCGGAACAAAAAGGTAAAAATGTATGATGAATAGAGCCATGTGTAAATTAATTTGGAATAGAATTGGGTCTAAAGTTGAATTGAATTTTTCAATGGTATCGTTCATGAAAGCCGGGATAGCAGCATCGAGAAGCGGTGCGTCTAATAAAAATAACGAGATGTCGTTAAGAATTTAGATGTTGGGGGCCAGAAAATTGAAATCAGAAACTATTTGTGTTTTACGTTCCGGGCCACGGTATTTAAAATATAGGTAGGTATAACTCACACTTTGTGAAATTTAGTTCCAACCCTATAGTGCCAAACTGAGTTATCAAATTCTGTAGGTCCTCGAGAACTAAACTTAAGTTGCCTACTAGAGTTCCATCATCGAGATACCAAACGTTGAAGTTAGAATTTAGACTCGAAATTATGTGGTGGATAGCCAAAGAGAATATAGTCAGTCCCAGGAGGTTGCCCCTGCTGGCAACCTACGGCAGAATGTAGTTGTTACGGTGTATCAATTTTGTTGGCTCACCACGACCACGAGAGAAACGAGACCGACAGATAAGACGAAGAAAAAGTAAAAACTTTTATTTGATGTCGAACCAGCACTCTTTGGCTCAAGGTTATAGTTTCACAAATTGACTATGAGTTGTAATTTATTTATTTATTTAAGCACACATACAGGTTACAGTCATACAATAAAAACAACATAAGTAGGGACTATGTATCGGGAACTAGACCATAACCCTTAAAAGTGTACATAGCATGCATAGAAAGTAATACATCACAACTTACTTACCTACACAATACTCAGTAGTTTAGTGTGTGGTAAGCAACACATAAATAAAAAGTTGAGTTATAAAAATTAACATTGAATTACATTAGAAATTATTTAAAAAAATCAAACAAGCATACATTACCTATATAACATTAAATTATTTTTTAGAAATAATAAAATATTATCAATTAATCATAACAGAAAAAAAATGTAATTACCAGTTTCAGATTAAAATATGTATAAGAAGTAAGAAAGTATCACAGAAATTAAGGAACCCTAGATGTAGTGAAGCTCAGTGCCCCGTCAATACTTCTCCGAAAATGTGTTATTTTTATACACTTCGAGTCTATAATGATGGATGGGGATGACGACATCTATAATTAACATTTAAAAATATTTGTGACAACAAACTAGGGCAATCAATTTTAGAGTGTAAGATGTTATATAGAAGCAGCAATTATCATTATATATAACGTAGATTCACTACTATTATCCCCAATGGGTTAGGCCAGAGACTAGGCAATGAGGACTGCCATTGTCCACGTTTCACCAAATTAGAACTGTGCTAAGCGTAATAGGTGGTGTGTGCCCATCGGCCACTCTATTCTGTTTGATGTATCTGCAGTCTTAGCCTGTCAGTCGTCTTTTACGTCGCCCAGGGGAAGAGGGGATTGGTTATATAGGGAGTATACAGGATGTCCCACGGATATGCCACATGGACGGAAAGTACCTTGAATATTGTAGATGGAACATTTTACTGAAAGAAGACTTTATTTGAATTTAAAAAACAAATTAAACTGCATTCATAGATATTTAAATAATTACATGGTTGAACTGGGAATCAAACCCGTTACATGAGAAAAATAATCATTCTGTAGCTTTATCACACCGATCGAAAGGCTTCATCTTAAGGATTGTTTTTTGATAATATATAACATAGTGTCACAAATAAAAGGAAGACTATGAATTTTAACATTTTTAATACGAAATTAATCAATTTATGTATGTATTTATTTCAATGTCAGTTGTATTGTATGTCCTTACGGCAATGTCAGCTTTTCATTTTGCTGAACAAAATTTCACATCAAATGTTAAAATTCATGGTCTTCCTTTTATTCGTGACATACTATGTTACTTAGCAAAAAATTATCCTTATGATGAAGCCTTTCGATCGGTATGATAAAGCGATCGATATGATTATTTTTCTCATGTAACGGGTTCGATTCCCGGTTCAACCATGTAATTATTTAAATATCTATGAATGCAGTTTAAATTGTTTTTTAAATTCAAATAATGTCTTCGTTCAGTAAAACGTTCCATCTACAATATTCAAGGTACTTTCCCTCCATGTGGCATGTCCGTGGGACGCCCTGTATAGGGAGAGTATAAGTAGCCGCTATGCCACATGGTTCATTGTCATTACATAATTATAAAGTACTAGCAGCCGCTCGCCGTTTCACCCGCGTGGTTCCCGTTCCCGTGGGAATATCGGGATAAAAAGTATTATTTGTGTTAATCCAGGTTATAAACTATCTGTATGCCGAATTTCATCCAAATCCATTCGGTAGTTTTTACGTGAAAGAGTAACAAACATCCATCCATACTTACAAACTTTCGCGTTTTTATTATTAGTAGGACGTACAGTTTCCCTGTGTCTGTGGCTCCGCTCTCTCCTTCGAAGCCACGCAATGATAGACACGCAATTTTACCGATAGAAAGATCGATGAAGGACGATGGTTTTTAATATAATTTGTAAATATTTTGTACAAAGTGAAAGAAGGCGCGACGGGCTACTTGCTACTAAGTTAAAAATAAAAAAACAGGCACTATTTTATTCAGGTTTAATATAGAACAGGTGCAAATGGAAGTTATAAATGGAAAAGCAAGCTTAGAGCTAAAAACCATTACACTGGGCGAATCCAGCTAAAGTTAAAATAAACAATGAAATGTGAATGTCAGCCGACTGCTTTTTCAAAATACATTTCTATGAGTGATGAAGAAAACTATTTATGAATTATTTATTTACCGTTTCATAACTCTTCCTTGCAGCGGATTAGTGTTTTTCCCTGCAGCGGATATATTAGAATGGAAAACTGTTTTTGCTTAGAACGCATCGCATTATCTGGCGGCAAGCTTTGTCCAAATCAAATAGAAGAGCTTGCTAAAGCTTGCTTACTACAATATTTGCCAGCGGCCCATTCCCCGCAGATTAAATGAATTCCATCGCTTCCACATTAAAACTTGATACATCCGTGGAAACACACAGACACAGCTAGCGCCGGCGGTCCCAAATTGTGTTTGGTTACTGTTGGCGTTGTATTAATTATATTTTAATTGTCTGGCGCAAACATGAATAACAATAATGTTGGTTATTATTTGTTACAAGTTTGTTAATTTCGACAATGATATAACTTTCAAGTTACTTTTAAATGGAAAATAGGTTCTTATTGTATATTGCCGCAATTGAAAGTAATGGATGCATGGAATTGTTAACCGCCGAGATAGTCAAAGTAAAAGATAAGTACTTTTTGCCAATTGATAGGTAGTCTGTTCTGTTGCTGATTCTTGGAACACAACATGTCTACTAACATTTGAGACACAAAAGATAAAATGGTTCGACGTGCTGCTGCGAGAGGGAAAGTGTTTATCTTTTTGGAGCAAGACGCCAGCAGACTAATTATTACAATAAACTACAAATTTTTAAACAATACTAAAAATATACTAAGTAAGTATACTAAATATACTAATATACAAAGTTAATTTGAAAATAGACATTAATTAATAATGACATTACAAATAGGTATGTCAGCCTTTAATTACATTATTATGTGAAATATGTCACAACATGGAGAAATTATTACAATCAGATAGAATTACAATACAGACAATAATTATTAATGTTACGATTTTAACATTAAATTAAAGAATAAGTATTAAGTACATTGTGAATAAAATACAAAACTCTCAACCTAAAACAACTGTTATAATGTCAGAAATATCAAAATATAAAAAAAATTCCAATACTAACATGAATTGTGTAGTCTTCGTGTGGAGCAATGACTTTTTTCAAAGATGCATTTACTCAGTACTGGGAACTGTAAATTATTTATATTACTATACTTGAATTAACATGTATTCCGTATTCTATCGAACTCGGTGTTCTTTGTGTTCGAGACACCTGTTTTAACACTAATGACAAAACTAACTTGTTACTTTATGAATCGAGAATTGAGAATGGCTGTCCTGACTGGAACTATCATGGATGCCCATTGATATTGCTGTAAGTTTCTAGACTGAGATAATATTCAGGTTGGATGAAGAAGCAAGGGTCTACAGAACAATGCAGCTCACTAAATCTTAGTGCAAGATACTATTAAGCTCTTAAATCCGCGTCAAAGTTAGTCCAACTTTAGACGGTTACTATGACAACTGAAGAAGGTCCCCTGAAACTCGCAGGTTCGCTTGAAAGTTGTTATTTCCCATAGTTTTAGTATAAATATACCTATATAGTCAACGACGATCACTCACACATATCAGTGAAGTCACAGTTCCGACACAGTCAGCAAAGTGCGAAATATTCTTTCATACATTCTCTATGAACGCATCCCCATTTGTCAGTATCAGTGACGACACAGTCACAGTATAAATATATGTATTTATACTGTGACACAGTGCTTTCAGTGTTGATGCTGCTCTTCTTCTTCGTCGTCCAAAGCAATAGCTATCATTGCTAGCTCCGTAGTATTTGACAGAACCATAGCAAGCAATAATCACGATACTTGACGACGGCCACGTTTTCACTGAAGCTCCGTGAATTGACAGACTTGTGTGAATTGAATACGCAATCACTTACGCAACACTGCAGCACTGAAACTGAACTGAGCGGACACGTTGACGGAACTGTGACTTCACTGATATGTGTTAATCGACCTTTATAGATCACTTCTTAAAACTAGATGCACAATTAACGCTCTCAAAATTTCTGAACAAAACGAGTAGTAGGTAGGTACCTAGCGAGATGTTATGGTACTTATTTTGTTTGGAGTGTGCGAGCTAAGTGTCACTGACGATTTGCTCCTTCAAAAATTGCTATTCTGCCAAAACACAAATATATGTTTTATTTTACAAGTTGTTTTAGTCATAGTAGTAAATGATGTGCTCATTCCAGCATTCGGATTGTCCAGAATTGTCATATTTCTCTGATCGATCGATTTTAATCCTTGTACCCTTACCATTAAGTTCAAATTTTAGTACTTACCTAATTTTATTATTTTGAGAGGTGGGTTGACCTGCCAGGCATCTGTTTATTATCTAACATGTACCTACTTAAATATATCAAAGTTATCTTTAGTAATATTGTTAATAAAGGAAAATATAGGTCTGTTTATTGTTGACTTTATGCTTTACATTTGTGAAATAAATGACCGTTTGTTTTCTATCAATAAAAAAAATGACAAAGCTGCCACTATTGCGCTTCTTTCATGGACATAATTACGATTTAGCACGGGATTGTGTATTTAATTTCTATATGTAAACGGAGCGCAGAGGGCATTAAGCACCAGTTCCTTCCTTATGCTTCTTTGCAGTGTAATTTCACTGGATCTAGTACCCTTCAAATCGTGATCAAAAGGAATTCCTGAATCCGGAATTTAATTTAAGACTTCAAATAAGTGACGCAATCTAAGAAAGTGAAGCTTCAAGCATTCGTTTCTGTAACATTCCGTTGCCTTATTATTATTTTTTATTGTCTGTTAGTCAGTTTTCAGTATTCTTTTCTTATTTTCTATGATACTTAGGCATCAATTCTTATAAATCGTCATCATCGTTCGACAAAGGGCTTTTTGTGCACTGGATATCAGAATTTATTTATAACATAAGTAATAAAGTACCTACTTCAACAAATCAATTTAACTAGAATGTATTATTATTTTAGCTATAGCAATAAATCGTGCGAATAAAAATGCGTGTTGACATTTTTTTAATATTTCAATGGGCATGATGTGTAGACATTATCCAAAAAGGATAAGATAAAAGTCCACTAATAAAAGAAGTGCAAAACTTCAAGTTGGCTTGATTTGGATTATGTTTTTACATTTGAAAATACTGTTATGTGTACTGCCGTATCCAGCAACCAAGAAAAGGCACAACATATTTATGAGCATTTGAAACTATGCTCATCAAGATTCACCGAGTCACTGGTAACCATAGTGGCTTAGGGACTGCCACAGACTAGATGATCATCTATGATATTAACTGCACCTATCACCAAGCCGAGCCAGCATAAAGATTACTCTTCTTAAATGCCCTTAATGGTAGTGTCGTCATTTCTAAAAATCAGGCAACGAGGCAGAGAAGCGCGATAACCCCCAATTTAGGAGCTTAGAACACGGACGTAGATTTTGGGTTACAATTTCACGGGGCGGGGGATCGAGGACTCACACGCTCAGGTTCCCGAGAAACCCGGATGGAGTGCAACCTCACTCAAGGGCTACTTGGCCTCATATCCGGTCGAGTAAATTAAGAGGTATCGGATTTTTCGATGCGTAGCTCGGTTAGTGATCACCAATACGCTTTTTGGTAATTGTGGTGAAAAATGAAACAGAATGTGGAATGATCTAGGTCATCCCAAGACCATAAAATTTTTCAAGAAAGAAGTAAACATGTTTTGCCAATTCTTTAACGCTGCAGACTGGCGGATAGATGGCTAGCACTGTGGTATATCTTCGGCCCATGAGTTTTTCGCTCACATAATAAATGTCTCGAAAGCCTCGATACGAAAAATACAAATTAGGAATCATGCTCTTTTTTAAAAGCCGTTTCTGTTAATATTCCAATGTTTTATACCTAACCCATGGTAAGGGCTCTAGCTCACTTCATCACGGTTTGCATTTGAGCGCACTAATTGCATTCCATTAGACAGGATTAAGGTCAGACACGACCTAATATTAATCCCATGGTACTACTGTAGTTTAACGTTTACATGAACAGCACAATAACAGCTAATACGAGTTTTAAATAAATTAATGCTTAAAAATTTATTTGCCATAAATATAATTATACCTAACAACAACATACCATAAAATAAAAAACAGAAAAAAAACAATGCTAAATAGGTCCCCGAGGCATAGTTGCCACGACGAAGCTGGTATTCTGCGGATACCATATTATAAAAAAAACAGAATCAAACACAATCTGTTGGTTCATACCAACAACAACAGTTTTATTGAACATTCGATCACGTATCGGATGGGTGACCGAATCGAAGTAACTCATCCTTACGTGCTTTAAATACTTATATGTTTTTATTAAACCATTGCCAGTGACGATTGTAAACGGTGTTTAATCTAATAAGTGTAAAAGCTTACTGTAGACGATAACCATAAGTACAAGAAACTTGTGGAGCCCGCAAACAAATTTGCTCAACAAACTTTCTGGTGGTCATGAACAACTCTCACTAAGAGGCCAACTTTCGCTGTTTCCTACAGAAGATCAATACTGTATTACCGTTCAATGTATGCCATGAATGTGTTTTATATTTACTCTATAATCTGGGTTTCTTAGACAACCGATATGAGACCCACAAGTTCCATCTTCCCGTTTATTCAAAATTCGTTTTTCTTATAGTTAGTAATTTTTTTCATACTATTTTAATGTTTTCGTTAACGCAGACAGTTCAGCTTCTTGAAATCTTGTCCGTATAGAAAAGTAGGACGATGGAACTCTTTTGTACCTACCAATATTCAAAAGTCTAAATGCAATTAAATCCCTGTAATGTCGTAGCTATTCACTATTCATTGAAAACGTAACCCCCTATTGATGTTTACTGAATTGCGTCACAAATTCAAAAGCTTATTGATGAAGGCGTTATCGAAATTGCAGATATCCGGTCAACATGGATAGCGGAAAGCAAAATTGAAACAAAAAATGGTCAGATTGCTGCCCCCGACTTATAGTCGTCCATTTCTCGATAACTATATACCGTTTACGTTTAACTTATTCTCGGAATCATTTCTTTTTATCGGGCGTAATTGATCTGCAGATACTCAATATATCTGAGCTTCAAGAGCCTTTAATACTCGTAGCTTTAGAGTTAATTGATATTCCCTTTCAATAAACTCAACTCTTAAATGTAACCTAGATTTTGAGTAAGCGCAATAGGATTTTAGGAGCTTGGTAGGGCAGCGGCTATGCGTTTGGTTTGCGATCTTGGCAGTTAAGCAACTTTCACAATGCCGGGTCACTGGATGGGTAACATACATACATACATATAATCACGACTATTATCCCCGAAGGGTAGGTCAGTCTTCTGCGATAGTCCACTTTTCACCAAATAGCGACTGCACAAATGTACTCAGCGTGGCAGGTGGTGAGCCCATCGCCGCTCTAACCTATTAGACGTATGTGCAGTCTTTAGTCCGTTAGTCGCCTTTTACGTCACCCAAAGGGAAGAGAGGGGGAAGTATTCTTTCACCGATACGCGACACGGTTGACCAAATTAAAATCATGTCAAGCTCCTCCGTGCCTCGGAAACCACATTAAGCAGTTGGTCCTGGTTGTTGTTGTATACAATGTGATAGGGCTGGTACTTCTAACCTGTTAAGGCCAAGTACTACATCTAAATTCATCGACAAAAAAAATAATATGGACTTTAAAAAAAAGTGATTTTAAATCACAAAATAATTAAGTAATGATTTTTTTTCTCACCAAAATAATCTCAAACATACGAAACAAAGTAATTTATTAGTTAGCCAGTGTCATTAGCTACCGTTTGCCATTTTTTCATGTTTCTCCGACGTATGAAACCTTTGATATCTCATAAAGTAAAAATGGTCATAAATTATAGGGGTAGGGGGTAGGATCCCCCCTATTATTTTTTTTGTCGATGAATTTAAATGTAGTACTTAGCCTTAACGGGTTAGAAGTACCACCCCTAACACATTGTATAAGGCAGTCGTCAAAAACACCGACCCGCATTGGGCCAGCGTGGTAGGTTGTGATGTGAGTTACACATTGCCTCCTTTGAAACCTCCTCTGTCAGGAGGTCCACAACGATAATGATGAATAGTATCTCGCCTGCAAGTCTTACTGGACTCATCGAAACCGCCGATGTTTAAATACGTAAACTTTTAGGTTATTCCTTGTGCCCAATAAGGGCCTTCCACTCCAGAGCGAAATAACAACTAAATAAATTTCATCCGTGCGGTGACGGAGAAAGAATACCAATCGCGGCCCCTCTCTCCGTTCGGTGGGTGTCGTAAGAAGCGACTAACGGACTCTTTCGAGCGATGATCTGCTCCACTGGTCGTAGGGCTTGACCCGTCTGGTTGGTGACCACCGTACGCATGGTGTAAAACCCGTCAAGTGACTGCTTGTCGGTCGCGTTTCGGGATCAGCCAGCGTATAACCAGAGCTCGAGAGGATGATGCTGCGATGTATTTGGTCTGTGGAGGCTTCCGTCAAACCAGTGCCAGGAGGACTTCGTTAACCTGCCGACCAAGGAGACCCGTAGAAACGGTTGTCCCGCTGGCCACACGTGGCACAGTACAGGGGCCCAAGCGAGCCTAACCAGCTCGCGAGGCTGCCTCACCATGCCACGCATAATCTCGGGGTGTCCGTCGTGCCGGTTGGTGACCGGAAGGTGGGGTCCCGGCGGCCATTCCCGGGGGGGTTCGGGGGCCCTTCCGTTCGGCAGGTTAATAATACTCGTCTGTGGGCAAATTCCTGGGGAAACAGGCCACCACACTTTGACCATTCGCATCGCGGCATCATTTTCTCGATTCACGCCTCTCTCTTTCCACTCCTAAAATGACAGCGGCTAACAACAAAACTGGTTCTACAGCGGTGCACACCCCCACCACAACCTTACCGTTTGAGGTGGAGTTCGCTAACATCCGCGGACTCCATGCAAACCTCAATGCCGTCCACCACCATCTTGAGACGGCACGGCCAGCAATGTTGTTCCTGACGGAGACGCAAATAATCCGCCCAGCTGACACCACCTACCTGAACTATCCCGGCTTTGTGCTTGAAGAATCCTTCAAAGCCAAAGCCGGAGTTTGCTTATTCGTTCGGGCGGATGTTTGCTGTCGCCGTCTGCGCTGTCTGGAGGACCCTTCCTTCTCCCTCCTAGTGGTACACGTCGACTTAGGCTCTCATTGCCGTGTCTACGTCTGCGTCTACCGATCCCATAACGGCGACATGGAGACAACTCGACTAATTGAACATCTTAGTCGGGTAGCAGATGATGTGCAGGAGCGGTTTCCATCGGCGGAACTGGTGTTTTTGGGGGACTTCAACGCCCACCATGAGTTGTGGTTAGGTTCCTTCAAAACAGACCATGCTGGTAGAACTGCCCACGCATTCGCTCTCACGCATGACCTGACGCAACTGGTGAACCAGCCCATTAGGATCCCAGACATAGTTGGCCATGCGTCCTCCTTACTCGACCTTCTGCTGACGAGTCGCCCAGCTGGATACCGGGTGGAGATTCGAGCTCCTTTAGGTTCCTCGGATCACTGCTTGATATCCAGCACAGTGCCCTTGGCATCGCGCCCGCCAACAGCGGTTTCGAAACGCCAGATTTGGCACTACGCGTCGGCAGACTGGGACGGGATGCGGGAGTATTTTGCATCCGTCCCTTGGAGGCAGCGCTGCTTTAGTGGGAAGGACCCGACCGCTAGCGCCACTGCCGTTGCTGATGAGATAGTATTAGGAATGGAATACTATATTCCACACTCCTATGTCGTCAGCAAAGGCAGACGCAACCGCTGGTTCAATCGCGAGTGTGCCAGCGCTGTTGAGAGCAAACAGACGGCATACCGCGCTTGGATCAGAGGTAAAGCTCATGGGGCTCCCGAAACTCGCTCGCTAAAAGCAGCCTATAATAATGCCACCAAGTCGTGTAAGAGGGCCTACATTAGAGCGGATGCCCAGCGCGTTGCACGAGTAGGCCAAGAACTCCTGACGCATCCTACGGGCAGCCGTAGCTACTGGCGTCTGGCCAAAGCCGTGCAATCCAACTTCTGCCAACCCTCGCTGCCACCACTGAGATGTCTTGACGGAACTTTAGCTCACAAGCCGCAGGAAAAGGTCGATCTCCTGGCCAAACTCTTTGCGGCTAACTTCCGGATCGATGACTGTGATGCACAGCCACCCTCAATTCCTCACTGTGGCCACACAATGTCTGATATTAAAATCAGGCAGTGTGATGTCCGTGCGGAAATGCAGTCAATCGATGTCTGGATAGCTAACGGTCATGATGGCATCCCAGCAATAGTCCTGAAAATGTGTGCAGCGGAGTTGTCCCCTGTGTTAACGCGTCTGTACCGTCTCTCGCTCTCTTCGGGTTGTGTGCCGGAATCTTGGAGAGAAGCTAATGTGCAACCGATCCCTAAAAAAGGAGATCGGTCAGATCCGACTAATTACCGCCCTATAGCCGTAACTTCAGTGTTGTGTGAGATCCTAGAACGAATATTGAACAAACAGCTTATTCGATACCTAGAAGGTCACTCCCTAATTCACGATCGTCAATATGGGTTTCGGCCAAAACGGTCAACGGGTGATCTTCTAGCGTACGTCACACATCTCTGGGGTGAGGCTATTGACAAGCGTGGCGAGTCACTGGCAGTTAGCCTTGACATAGCCAAGGCTTTTGATCGGGTCTGGCACAAAGCTCTTCTGTCCAAGCTCCCGGCATACGGTTTGCCCGCTCAGTTCTGTACCTGGATTGCCAGCTTCCTGCATGAGCGTAGAATCCGTGTCCTTTCGGATGGATGCGCTTCGCGGTTCATGTCAGTGAACGCTGGTGTTCCTCAAGGCTCCGTTCTATCCCCCACGCTGTTCCTTCTGCATATCAATGACATGCTTCCTCTTGGAAACATTCATTGCTATGCAGATGATAGCACAGTGCATGGGGGATATAACGGGCACCCAACGGCTGGGCGGGTAGACACCGAAATGAAGCGAGCAAATCTTGTCATTGAGCTCGATCGGGTGTTGGACCTCATTTCTAGATGGGGCACCGATAATCTGGTGGAGTTCAATGCCAAGAAAACACAGGTGTGCGCGTTCACAGCGAAAAAGTCGCCATTCCTTCCCCTTCCCTCTCTTCAGGGTACATCTCTAGGCCTGCAGAGCAGTATTAACATGCTCGGTATGGATATCCGCTGCGATCTGAACCAAAAGGACTACATCGAAACCGTGATTACGTAAACTCGGTGTCCTGAACAAGGTGCGGCGATTCTTCACGCCTGATCAGTTGTGTCTATTATACAAGACACAGGTGCGGTCTTGCGTGGAGTATTGCTCTCACCTTTGGGACGGCTCCGCAAAGTACCTTCTCGGTGCCTTGGACAGATTGCAGCGCCGCGCTGTGCGCATTATCGGCAATGCAGAGTTCACTAAAACTCTCGAGCCTTTGCAATTGCGTAGAGATATTGCGTCACTCAGCGTCTTTTACCGTTTATACCATGGCGAGTGCCCTGAAGAACTCTTTGACCTCATCCCTCCTTCTCCCTTCCTCCATAGGAGTACGCGTGCTGCTCTGCGGAGTCACCAATTTACAGTCTCTAACATTCCATCTCGCACAAAGAAATTTGGTGACTCGTTTCTTTACCGCACTTCCAAAAGATGGAATAGTCTACCAGCACACGTATTCTCTCCTACCTATGACATAGGGTCCTTCAAACGAGGCGTGAAGAAGCACTTTGTGGGCCGGCAGAGTGAGGATGACTGATGCTACGTCTCTTACGCTGCACCAGTTGTCCTCGCGCCTGGACCTCATTTCCACTTAACATCAGGTGGAGTGGGGTCATTTGCCGGGCTTAGAATAAAAAAAATAAAATCTGTAATATAGAAATCAATTGCTGTTCGTTTGTCTCGCTAAAACTCGAGAATGGCTGGACCGATTTGGCTAATTTCGATTTTGAAATATTTGTGGAAGGTCTAAACGGTGAGAAACGTAAATAATTAGTAACGGAAAATAATAAAAACGTCAATTTCATTTTCCAATTCAAAATGTTCCTAGGCTGTGAAACATTTAATGTTTTTTGTCTATTTAGAAATAAAAAATTGTCACTTGGTTATCAAATTTATATCTAAAGGTGCGTTCAGAAATTTTTCGGTTTCATAGCTGTAGTATGAGGTCCGATCTCTTTGGTCTGTTTTGTTGGAATACAAAACAGTTCTGTTTCAGAAATAAAAAAGTGTAAAAGCTGCTTAATTCTTGATACCAAATATCAGATTTTCAGAGTTTCAGAAATAAAAAAGTGTAAAAGCTGCTTAATTCTTGATACCAAATATCAGATTATTTTACAAGACTCACAAAAGTAATACCATAAATCTAAGTAACAATTATGTTAACTGTATTGCATTTAATGTAGATAAAAATTTTGTATTAAGAGGGCACTTAAGTTTTGACCATTATTTTTACAAATATACACACATAGTAAATAAATGCTTAATCGCTTTCATGTGTTACTTCCTATTTGTTGAGGTGGACAGGGAGTTAGCGCGTCTGCCTTTGACGGCTTTGGCGCCACTTCGACACCACGGTCAACGCTAGAGTAGTTTACCTATTAACAGGATGTCGCTTTCATAGTGCAGTGATAGTTTTGTATGGCTATTCAACTATTCGTTTCGGTTTATTGGTTTGTACCTACCTATAATAAGTAACTACATACATCATACAAGTTTCCCGGAGATTTATACAGAGTCCACAACATTTCATTCGCTATGATCCTGATACTTACACTTCTTTTGCTTCATTTACTCTCACATACAATTTTATTGATGCGTACAAATTGTACTTAAATATGTTTTTTATTATATTATACTTAATTAGATCTATTACACTGTAACTTTTGTTACTTAGAGGGAGAAAAAAGTAAGGCCTCCTGAATTTCTTGCCAGCTTCTTCTCAGTCGAAGGCTCCTCTCCTAAAATCCAAACTGGTGGTAGATTAGTTAAGTAGGTAAAGTAGATTAGTTAGTTAGATTAGTTGTTAAGCTGTTAACTGTTTTTTTTTGTTTAGTATTGACGTCAATAAGTGCCTGTAAAGGTTTACATTGAATAATTATATAATTACTTTGACTTTGAAAAATATCATTATGTATGCATGCTCTTCGACGTGCTTATTTGTACGTTAATTGGATAATCAATGAATATTCTTGTAAAACTAACAGTTTCGGAACAGATATTTTTTCGGCAGCGCAACCCTTATCACTAATGGACCAAAACACAACTGAAGTTAGCCACAAACCTCGCACATAGCCGGTGTGACGTTTGATTCGCACTCTTATCGGCCGCGCACTCTTACACCACCTTACCCTACGAGTTTGATTCATTACCAATAAAACCGCCCGCGATTTTGTCTGCGTGAACACTCATTATTCCGTGAAAAATATTCCAAAAATGTAATTTCCCATTTACCTTGTCCTGACAATTGTACTACGCGAACATACATTCGTAGCAACTGATCTTTAGTATTTATATGGATAGATTTTGAAAATTTTAACTGAACAGTAAATTTTTCATTGCTTCCCGATGATCACAAACGAAGTGGGTTGCACATTTGACATACATTCTTTCGAGTTAATAAAACTCCTACTCAAGCAGACTAAGCTTAAAAAACTGTATTTCAGTCAGTTGAATTTACCATTTAAAAGAAAATGGAAAAATTGTTCCAATCATTTATTACAGTATTTTGTTACAGCCGTCTTGACCTATAGGTACTTATGTCTAACAGTTGTGTACGTAAATGTAATGTTCACACAGACCTGGTTATGTGGTCTGTGAATGTTCACCATTAACATCCTTTAACCAAATCACAATTATGTTGAAAGAAGGGATCAAAGGGCTACACATATCTTTGATAGGTGTTGTGATCATCCAAGCGCGCAATATGGGATCGGGTGGCTAAATAATATAATTTCAATATGTATAGTCATTGGCTTTTAGGTTTACGATTTTGAAATTTGTTTACATATTTCACTATATCATCATCAGCCGAAATAAGTGTACTGTTTGTACAAAGGCATTCCTCAATGATCTCCACCACGACCAGTATAATATTGTGATGGTTGCATCCAGCGGTTACGCGCGAGCTTTAAACAGATTGCCTGCGTTCACTGTGCAACATCCGGTGCAGGATCGCCACTCAAGAACCGTTCTGCCCCAATGGCCGTCACTTCTACGATCGATGTGCCCTGCCCACTACCACTTCAGCTTACCAATTCTTCAGGCTATAGGTTACCTTAGTTCTTCCACGGATCTACTCATATCTGATTCGATCCCGCAGAGAAACTCCCAGCATAGCCCTTTCTATTGCTCTTAGCGAGAAGAAGGCTCAATTTCTTATAAGATCCAAGGTCCAGTAGCGTCAACACTGGCAATACAAACTGTTCAAAGACTTTCGTCTTGAGACGTACTTCACAGATTAAAAACATAATTCCGTCTCTTTTAACTACAATAATAGTAATAATAACCTTAAGAAGATGCGGTACCAGCCAGTCTAAACTAACTCTCTAGTAAATGTGCTAAACTACTAATATTATAAACCCGAAAGTTTGTAAGTGTGTATGGATATTAGTTACTCTTTCACGTAAAAACTACTGAAAGAATTTGGATGAAATTCGGCATTCAGATAGTTTATAACCTGGATTAACACTTAGGATACTTTTTATCCCGATATTCCCACGGGAACGTATGGATGGATGTTTGTTACTCTTTAACGTAAAAACTACGGACTTGGATGAAATACAACATACAGATAGTTATAACCTGGATTAACACATAGGATACTTTTTATCTCGATATTCCCACGGGAACGGGAACCACGCGGGTGAGACCGCGAGCGGCCGCTTGTTTAGTTAAATAAAAAGCACAAATATCTCCGGAAGCTTTTGTGAGTTCTCAAATTAAGGTCATCATAAATTCTTCAGATCTCTCGGACAAAAGCTGAACTAATTGGAAATCATTAAAAACTAATTTAAGTACTATGTAGATACCTCCTATTGGACTTGCTTTGTTGTAAAAAAAAATCCTTTCATTGTTTAACTTGCAAAGTCAAAGTTGTCAGATCTCTGTAAAGGGAAAAGTCTTACATCTTTACTAAGGCGTTTGGGGAGGAATATCATTATTATTTACCATATAAACATTTTAATTATCTTTCACTAGCGGCCCGCCCGCGACTTCGTCTGCGTTAACACCCTGTATCCTGTGACGAATTTCCAAAAATTTTATTTCACACAAACCTATTCCTGACAATTACGAACACAACAAAAAAAGAATTACCCAAATAGGTGTTGCGTATCAGCCGTTCTGAAGTGATGCATGCGTACATACATTTCGGCAATTGTTTTTTATTAAAAATTAGATTATCATCTACTAGCGGCTGCTCGCGGTTTCACCCGCGTGGTCCCGTTCCCGTAGGAATATTGGGATAAAAAGTATTCTATGTGTTAATCCAGGTTATAAACTATCTGTATGCCGAATTTCATCCAAATCCATTAAGTAGTTTTTACGTGAAAGAGTAACAAACATCCATCCATACTTACTAACTTTCGCGTTTATAATATTAGTAGGAGTAGGATAGGATTGTTAAACTAAGCAAATTGTTTAAGTACCGCTTTTTACTGCCTCCGTTGTCTAATGGTTAAGCCACCGGTGTTAGACTCCGAGGTCCCGGGTTCGACTCCAAGGGACCTACATCTTTGTGCACTTGGTTTGGTTGTTGGTAGGGCTTGTTAAGTTCGCCTGGCTAGCTACCACCATCTTATCTAAACTCTGGTGCCATAACAACAATGTTAATAATATTGTTGTGTTCTAACAGTTTAGAGATAAGATAGCCAGCTCCTCAGTGGTTGAGAATTCCGGTTGAAGCGCACTTTCACCATCGGCCTTATCGTTACTTACCATCAGGTGAGATGAAGGCCAAGCGCTCACCGTAGTGGTAAAACAAATTAAGTACCTATATCATTCCTTGCCTTATTTTAGTGGGGCTTGCTGAGTCCCCCTCTTTTTTATGTAAGAAGGAGGCAAACGAGCAGGCGGGCCACCTGATTGTTGATGGTGAATGTTTGTGAATAATTTAGACTGCTTCTTCGTATAGCTCCTTTATTTTATGAATTTTGAATAACATGAATTTAATATACAAATGACGTGTACGTGCTGTGACGCGTGCGAATTGTCAATGTCGTGCCGCCGCGCAGACCCCACCATCTCTCTCCCGTGCCATCTGTGACGTCACGCGCAAATTTTGGTAGCCGGTGGTAGATGCGTAGACATGCCCCCCGCCTTGGAGTAGCAGCCTCCAACAGGAATGCAGAAGAAGCGAAGGCATCGAGGCGTGTTATTGCGTGTTAAGCGTCTTCGTTCAGTAGCGGACATAGCCTTTTGTAACTCCTCTTGATGATTCCGCCTCTCGTTTTGATCTCCGCCACTCGTGCCAGTCCGTCGTTTCCCGGAAAAATGCGTGTTATTCTCCCGAGCCGCCATTGTAGGGGTGGCAGGTTCTCCTCTTTTATGAGCACCAAAGAGTTAGGTGTTATGGTATCTTGGTTAGTCTGCCACTTAGTCCTGGTCTGTAGCTCCCCGATGTACTCCTTGGTCCAGCGACGCCAGAAGGCTTGTCGCATTTGTTCGACGCGCTCATAGCGATTCAAATGTGATGTTGATGCAGCCGTAATATCTTTGTAAGCAGGTGCGACGAGCGGCCGGCCAATCAGGAAATGTGCTGGGGTGAGCGGAAGTAGGTCATTGGGATCGGATGACATGGGATACATTGGTCTGGAGTTTAGTATTGCCTTAATTTGTGCCAATAACGTGAAGTATTCCTCATAAGTGAGGTTCGCGGTTCCTAGCCGACGGAGGTGGTGCTTGCACGACTTAACCCCAGCCTCCCATAGACCACCAAAATGAGGCGAATAGGGAGGAATAAAGGTAAATTTAATGTTCTTATTTGATGTAAAATTTAAAATATCGCTTTCATTATTAACTAAACAATTTGTAAACTCTTTTAATGCGCCTATAATTTCCGTTGTCGGAAAATATTTGAGCGGGTTTTCCGCGACGAGAGAAAAACCTTCTCAAAGCCAGTAAATACGCCTCAGAGCTAAGACTTGTTACTAACTCTAAATGAACTGCACGTGTTGTGAAGCATATAAATAAACAAATATAACACTTGTCCAATCTTGCCCCTCTTCCCTTCCGGTTCGACACGAACACAGGTCCTGCGTAGTCGACCCCGCATCGCTGGAAAGGATACCCTGGCTCTAATCGCTCGAGCGGTAAGTTACCCATTTTTACAGATAAAGCCTTTCCTCTCTGACGTGTACACGAAATGCACTTTATGTACTGTTTGCTTCGCCAGGTCGCGACCTTTGAGTGGCCACCAGTTGTCTCTGATTGTGGCAAGTAGAAGTGTAGGTCCAGCATGAAGCAAACGATTATGATCGAACCGAAATAAGAGTCGAGTAAAAATATGTTTTGAGCATAACAATATAGGGTGCCTTTTATCGTAAGAGAAAGTTTTAGAATTCTGTAATTTTCCTCCCACCCTAATAAGGCCGTCATTGTCTAAAAATACATCTAGACTGGATATGCTTCTAGATTTTATAGGCAGATTATTTAATAAAGCTTTGTATTTATCTGGAAACGAATATTGTTGCGCAATTTTAGCTAACACTAATGTAGATTTATTTATTTCCTCAGACAAGAGCGGACCGTTGCTACGCTGTGTCTTATCTTTAATGCGTGAATTGTAAATAAATCGTAACATATAGCCCACCGCCAGTCTCATACGATTCCAATTCGAAAAACGATCAAAACCAAAGATTAAGTTAATTTGATCTATCTTAGCTGCTAATGAAATTGTATGTGATTTAAGTTCCGGTAATCTACTAATATTAAAATTTTCATTATTATTTTGAATAAAATTATTTTTTATTTCTTGTAAAAATGCTGGCCCGTGCCACCACATCTCGGATTGTTGAAGCGCGTCGAAAGTCAACCCACGGGATAACAGGTCGGCTGGGTTGTCCTTGCCCGCGACGTGCAACCACGGCAACTCACCGGTCAACTCGTTAATTTGTACCACTCTGTTTTGAACAAACGGTTTTAGTAGTTTTGGCGACATTTTACTCCAACTTATTGCTATCATTGAGTCTGACCATAGGTACACTTTATTAAAGCTTATTCTCCATGACCCGATAATTTTTTGATATAATTTAGCACCAACTAATGCACCGCAAAGTTTTAGCTAAGATTATTGCCGGCGCTAACAGACCCAGAGGATCAAAGACTTGTGAAATAGTTGACAACATTACGCGTTTAGTGACATCGGTAACATTTGTGTCAATCCTAGTAGTGAAGTGTAACACATCATTCGAATACGACCACCCTAACCCAAGCGTTTTGGTTAGACAATCCTCGCCTAATGACAATTCTTTTGTGTTATCACTTTTAGAAGGTTCTAGGTTAAATAACCATTTACATAATGGAAAACATGCTGACTTTAAAACATCTGCAACCTTAGTGCAAATATTTAATAACGAATTCCTATCATCACAGCCCGTCACCAAATCGTCAACGAAAAAATCTTCATCTATTACGCGTTTAACTAAGTCATCGTCGCATTCCAATGCCAGCTGTTTGATGCATCGAATGCTTAGATAAGGCGCGGACGCCGTACCGTATGTTACGGTGTTAAGTTGGTATACACCGAGCTCGTCCGTTTTATTTTCACGCCACAAAATTAATTGAAGATTTTTGATCAGAATGAATACTAATTTGTCTGAAAAATTGTTTAATATCAGCACATGCAACATATTTATATTGCCGAAATCGCAGCAATATAGAAAAAATATCATTTTGTAAACAAGGACCGACTAACTGGATGTCGTTAAGCGATTTACCCGATGTCGTCTTTGCACTAGCATCGAATACAACCCGCAATTTGGTGGTGGTACTGTGTTCTCTTAAAACTCCATGATGAGGTAAAAAATAATTAGGGAATGAGTATTCATTAACGCGACTCATGTGACCTAAATTTAAATATTCATTCATAAAATCACAATATAACTCTCGATATTTAGTTGAACTGCGATCTAACTTACGTTCAAGCGCGAGAAATCGGTTCCGTGCGAGCTCATAAGAATCACCCAGTGTGTCACTGGACTCCGCCATTGGAATGCGCACGCAAAATCTACCATTATTGTCGCGGAACGTGGTTCGTTTGAATAAATTATCGCATATCAATTCATCTTTTGTGAGATTATGCTGTGGAGTGATTTCTTCCAAGTCCCAAAATTTTCTAAGCTGGGTGTCTAATGCTAGTGAATAATTACACTGGACCCAATTTTGTATTTTGTAAATACGGGCCACTACTTAAGCGAATTAGCCCGTCGTTTAATAGTTCCCAGAACTTATCTGCGCCTATTAATAACTCAATCCCAGATTGTGATTGAAAATAAGGATCCGCTAACTGTATATTGTCATCGATACCTATTTGCGATTTCGTATTTAAAGCGGGTAAAGGAGCAGTGATTTGAGGCAAAACTATACATTTAATGCGCGTATTGTAAACTGTATTTTTTGATCTCAACTTAAATCACTCCAGTGACTTGAACAGTGGACTGTATTAGGGGAATTTTTAATTTATAACATAATGACTGCGCGATAAAGCAGTGCTGGCTACCGTTATCTAATAAAGCGCGAGCCGTGTGGTAGGTATTGTTTACATCTGCGATTTTGACTAAAGCCGTGGATAGCAATACATTCTCTAATAATGAATGAGATATATTATTATCCTGCGTATTTGTCGTGTAAGCGGCTGAATGTAACGTTGTTGTATTTTTTGTATTATTTGACAAGTCTGGCAAAATCTGTACAACAGTTGACGATGTCGATGCGCTAGCTTCATTACGCTGGTCAGTATGGATTAAACTGTTGTGTTTCTGATTACACAATTTACACGGACCGAACCAACACTCTGATACGGCGTGACCATTGCGCAAACAGTTATGGCAAAGCTTTTTTTCATTAACAAAATTCAATTTATCTTTAAGTAACAGATTTAAAAAAGAATTGCATGCATAAAGAGGGTGATTAGCGTTGCACATATTGCAGTTACGTAAACGTTTAGAATTAAGCGTATTTGCAGTGTTCGATTGTTTATTTTGTATTGAAATAAAACTATGCGACTTATTCTGATAATTCGACCGGTTTTTTTGCGCGTCGTTATCAGCTGTACTGCTTTTAATTTGCGACATGTTAATAGTTTCCAAGACATCAGCTCTATTTTTAAGAAAGTTTATTAATTCGCTTAATTTTAATCGTATGCCGGACTGATTTTGATTAATGGTACTTTTATAATTTTCCCATTCCCGTTCAGTACACGAATCTAGTTTAGAGGTTATTAAATAAATAATTAACGTGTCCCAAGACTCGGTCGGCTCGCCTAGGGTACTAAGGCCGCGTATATTTTACAAAATGTTATCAATTAGCTTACGTATAAGTACTGGTGATTCTTTAGTTATTGACGCCATATTAAATAATGCCTTTACGTGGTTTTGTACAAGCAAACGGTTATTATTGTAGCGGTTTTCCAATAAATCCCAGGCTATGGTATAATTCTCCGATGAAAATTCCAATGACTTTATAACTAATAATGCATTACCTGTGAGAGAGGAACGCAGATAATGAAATTTTTGAACATTGTCGATTTCTTTCGAATTATGGATAAGAGACAGGAAGGTATCGCGGTATTCCACCCAATGGTCGTACGAACCGTCAAAAGAAGGTAGCAAAATTGTCGGTAATTTAATTGCACAAGAACCTTTAAAAGAATTATTTTGTTTTTCAGCTTTATTAGCGTTAATTATACACTTAGACTTAGCTACATAGGCATAAAATTGATTCTCAAAGGCCTCTCTTTCGCTTAACTCTTTTTCAATTTGAATGTCGGGTACGTTAGCGTCTATTTCATCTTGAATTTCGGAAAAACTGGAAAGCAACGATTCCGCCTTATCTAGCCGCGTTTGCAATTCTGTACGAATAGCCTCAGTTATTTCTAAATGTTGCAAAGAATCTACAAATTTCGAAAATAATGTTAGTTTGCCGCGAATGATGCCTCTTTTTTTGTTATAATCTTTTAAAGTATCATCTGCACTCTCAAAATGAGTAAGTGAATGCCTCTTTTTCGTCATTTTGGCGTTTTCGGAAGACTAAGGGATAAGTAGGTACAATACAAAAACTTTCACCGAACACTGTGCCCGGGCGCTGTGTCCTTGCAATGTCGTTTCAATGTCACTCGCAACGGTTAATTACAACGAACGCACAATATTGGCACAAATTAAAACACAAAACACTGGAAAGTTAATGAAAGGAAGGATGATTGACCTGACCTTTTTATGGTGATCTCGATCTCGATGATGCCTGACCTGCTGGTCTCGCGTGTCCGATTTATGCAGTAGTTCACGACGATTCCTGATGCATCCGGCGCTGAAGGTCCACAATTATGTTGATGGTGAATGTTTGTGAATAATTTAGACTGCATCTTCGTATAGCTCCTTTATTTTATGAATTTTGAATAACATGAATTTAATATACAAATGACGTGTACGTGCTGTGACGCGTGCGAATTGTCAATGTCGTGCCGCCGCGCAGACTCCACCATCTCTCTCCCGTGCCATCTGTGACGTCACGCGCAAATATTGGTAGCCGGTGGTAGATGCGTAGACATTGATGGAGAGCAATCACCGCCGCCCATGGACACCCGTAAAACCAGAGGAGTCGCAGATGCGTTGCCGACCTTTAAGAAAGGAATAGGGTTAAGGAAGGAATAGGAATTGTGAGGGGGGGGGGAAGGGGGCCTCCGGAACTCTCACTGACCGGACGAAACACAACAGCACCAAGTGCCATTACTTCTCACTGGATATTCGTGAGAGGGTGGTATTACCCCGGCCCAATTCGTGCTGCAACGCAGCATGGCTCTACCACTCAGTCAGTGTCATTTATTTAGCACCACCTAAGGGTCACGTGTAGGGTATCAAGGGAAAACCTACGGACGCGAGTAACTTCAACCCACAAAACCCCTCACGCGCTAGCATTTTACTTGACTCTGGCTAAATGTGGAAAACCGCACCAAACTATTTAAATAGAAAGACGACACTTCCAACCTGTTGGAACAGAGTGGTAAACCACAAAGAGCCACCCAGCGAGCCGATTTGTAAAAATCCCCATAACGTGTGATTCAATTGAGCGAGCTTAAACCACACATTTAAGCCGCTTAGAATAATTAGCCACTGCTTCATAAAATTGTTTTAACTTACCCTTTACAGTTTGCCTTTCGTACTTTTGTGTTATTAAATAAAAGAGTAAGGGATGGTTTAACATTTTACCTTTTAAAAATCTATATAAGGGTGTATGGTAACATGAATATAATCCCGCAAATAAGCCGTGTGGTCTCGGCTCATTAAAATAATACCACAGAATAAGTAATAGTACTACCGTACAGAAGGTTCACTCTCTATCGACATTCACGCGAAATTGAAACTTATCGTGTGACTCGAGCGTTCATATTCCGTTAAGCAACGCTGACTCGATATCGATTTGACTTCAGGAGCGCGCGCTAGCGTAGGGTTTCCACTCATGGATATGTTTAGGAACGATTACGATTATGCGCGACTTGGAGCGTGCGAGCCGAGCGGCAACCTTTAACGGCGGCGTATGGCACACGCCTGCCTGTGAGGCGCGCTGGCCGAACGTACCTAAACTGCGGAGTGACACCCCCCTGATAATACTACCGACTCATCTTTTCCCTTGGGTGTCGTAAAAGGCGACTAAAGGACTAAAGACTGCTCATACATGCAACAGCAAAGAGCGGCGATGGGCTCAACAGCGAAACGTGGACCATGGCAGAGGACTGATTTTGCGGTCCTCATTGCCTAGCATCTGACTAACTCTTAGGGGATAATAGTCTTGAGTGTATATCATGATGATGATGATGATGATGATGATGATGATGATGATGAACTATTTACACCTTCTTTATCTATTCCGTGTTTACAAAGACAATTTAATTAATACAGAACTTTCAGGGAGCAAGTCCTAATGGCTCCTATCCGCTTCTTTTTTTCTACTATACGGCTACTTAATCTCACTAGCAGGCCTATAGCATGCGCAACACGAGATATGTCGCGGACGATATTCTCTCTTCCTTCGATGGCGGGAACGACAAACTATCTCGGTTACAGTTGTCAAAACTCGATAAAATTATGTTGCATGTTGCATGTCAGGGTTTGTAGACAAAAATACCACAGACAAGCAAAAACTACTATTAGGTATGTCTATTTTTGACATTATCGTGCACCCACGAGAAAACGGGTCGAGAAAATTTTGTCGTGTTACGCATGCTAAGCCCGCTGATGTAAGTGACGACAAGGCTAAAGTAAAAAAAGTTATAAAGTAAAGGTGGAAGTGCGCTTCACCCGGAATCCTCAACTACTGTAAACTGGCTATCTTATCTTTTTACTGTCCGAACACAACAATGTTATTAACATTAATATTTTATATTTTAGCGTTTTATTAACGCTTAAATATACTTAAGTAAAATTTTAAACACTGAAAAAAGACGACAACCTCAGGCGGGAATCGAACCACGCACCTTCCGCATTCCGGGTGGCTGCTTTAACCACTTGGCTACCGAGGTCTGGCTTTCAACCGTCGAAATTTGTCAGTGCTTGATGCTTATGTTTTTAGTCATTAACATTGTTGATAAGGCGCCAAATTTTTTATGAGGTGATGGTAGCTAGCCAGCCGGACTTAACAAGACCAACCAAACCAAGTACATGAAGATTTACCCCTGGATCTCTGGGTGTAAGACCGCTAAGACACTATTGACCATAGAGGCGGTTAAATCTATTTTTGTTTAACACACACCTTCTTCTCAATTCTCTCTCTCGTCTCTGTCCCGGTCCAAATAGCCCTAACACATTCTCTTTCACATACTTAAGAGGGCTAAAACTACTAAATGGATTCTAAAACTTCTCCCACTAAAGTCAAATACGGGAAAGTGACAGCTACTCTATCCCTAAGTAATGCTACCTTTCATTCCGGTCAAATGTAATGTTCCCAAGGGCAAACATTCAAGACTGTTGTGACAAATTTAACCCGCGTTAAAGTCTGTTGTCACAAATTTAATCCGCTCCGAAGCTTGTGTAATAATGTGAAATTCAGAACAACCGTTTCATATTGTAACAATAATAATTGTAGTTAATTACATTTAAAGTTGGGCTCCCAGTTTTAACGTAATTGTTTCGCCAACGTAGCCACAAGTACGGCTTTTTGGATAATAATGAATGAAGCTCAAATGTCGAGATTCACCGCCACTGCATATTGTTCACTGCGGTCTGTTTATTTCACTACATTGAACAATGCAAATATTGGTAACTCCTGTTAAAGTTGAAAAGCCGAGATTCGGCCTTTGCAAATTAAAATTATCAGTTAAACAAATATGGGTCGACCAGACGCCCTAAGGTCACCTCTTATGACAGTATCAACTTTAAAATCTTACTATGTAAAATTCGTATGGTAAGTAATTTGCAAACTACTCTAAAAATTGATGGTAAGGCCTTGATCCGGTTTGAATGTGAACCTCGGTTTTCAACACTTTTCAGAGTTTTTGTTTTTTTACTGTCCTATTACCAGCTAAAGACTTTTACAACACCGCCACGGTAATCTGTGACACCGCCCTTGACCAATGAAAAGTTTAGAAACTCACTCTGCTCGACTTATCAATTGAACACAAGGCGGATATAGATATCGGATGTCAAGTTGACTGCTTTGCCCCCTCGTCTCGACCCATTCAGAGTATTAGAACACTTCATTTGATGCTGGGTTCTAAATTTGTTTAAAATATTTTTTTACGTTTTCCACTCTCACGCCATTTATCTAGCCCAAGTTCTTTTGAAACTTGTTTTTATCAGTTAGATAACGGATAAGCATACTTATTATAAACAGAAGACACCCAGAACCGAAATCAAATTAGAACAACAAGTATTTCTAATTGTACCGACAAGTAATCGGGAATCAGAGATGGCGACGGCGGCTACGCCAGAACCGGCTTGCTAACCACTCGAGCTCGGAGGTCCAGATATATTATTGGTTTACTAGTGATGTGCTGGTAGCGGCTCATTATTACAATACTACCGACCCATCTCTTCCCTTAGTAAAAGGGGACTAACGCGCCAAAGACTGCCCCACTATTTTTTTTTAAATAATTAATTTATCTACAAATACTTAATTACAATAGTGGTTAGTAGTATTTTAAAGCCTACATTAGGCTTCAACAGACATCCAACTGCATAGAGCAGCGATGGGCTCACCACCTCACGCTGAGCACATGTACAGTTATCATTTGTTGAAACGTGGACTGTAGCAGTGGACTGCTTTTGCGGTCCTCATTTCCTGGTATCTGATTAACCCTTTGAGGATAATAGTCGTGAAGTAAACATGTACTAGTGACTGATGAAAAAGACCACAGATTGCCACTGGAACTCCTCAATAATTAGTATATCACGGGTGGCGGTAAGATATCTCGATTAAGGTAGTTAAGCGACTATGACGAAGCTAAAGAAGGCAGGTACCGGAACTCAGTTCTGATGATGGGATCCTTGAGGAATTGAGGAAACTCCTCCTATAGCGATTGGATCTCATAATTTGACTTAATAAGGCTGAAAACACCAACCTTATTAAGTCAAATTATGAGATCCACTCCGGCTATGAATCCTTAAGTGATTTTTCTCTTCCCACAGGAACTCTTCTGGCCTACACCCTGGTGTCGACGTGCGTGCTAGTGCTCCGCTACCAGCCCCACTCCACCAACTTGATTGAGCTGCTGCCGCAGTGCCTGAGGACCCCCGTCGACCCTGAGGGAACTGCTTCTGGACAGAGGGAGACTAATTTTGCGGTAAGTACCTTCAGTAACTTTAGAGGAAGACGAAAAAAGCCACAGTAGACTTAAGGAACTGCTTCTAGACAAAGAAAGAGTAACTTTTTGGTAAGTACTAACTAATACGTAGGTACAAAATTGTACCTTCTACGAGTATATTACACTGTAACATTTGTTACTAAGTTGGAGAAAAAAAGGGTTCCTGAATTTCTTGTTATTCAACGGCTCGCCCAAAACTGTAATACATCAGTAGTTAAGATTTAACTAAATGTTTGTTATCTGTTATTTTATTAGTGTTTGACGTCGTGACGAAAAGGGCCAAAGTAGACCTAAGCTACTATAAATCGATCCTGTTCTTTAGTATTGTTTTCGGTATGATTCTGGAGGTATTGACAGCTTTAATTTAAACCTAACCACTTTACACGCGTCTTTAAATATTACTATACCTATACATAGATTTTAAGGATAACACAAAGCTGCAAATAACATTCATTTGCCTGTGAGATGGTACGACAATAGAATGCGCTGTGCAAAACGGAAATAAAGTAAAAATCTGTTTTACTTACACCGTGCCGTCTGGTATACATAGCAGCTCGCTAAAAGAATACTACAAACCACTACTATACTACTCGTCGGTCGTAAAAGGCGACTAACAGACTAAAAATTGGACAACTTACATCCAGCGATATAACTTACATCCAACAGCATAAAGTGGCGATGGACTCGCCACCTATCGCTGGGCACATCGCGTGCCGTTGTAATTTGGTGGAACGTGAACTATGGCAGTCTCTGACTAACCCTTGGGGGTAGGGTTACCATCCGTCCGGACTAACCCGGACATGTCCGGACCTTAAGACTCTAGTCCGGATTTTGTCCGGCTCTTTAATTTGTTTGGATTTTGGAATATGAGTAACAAAACTACATTGTAATAGGTCAAGGATCATAAGACCGCCGGCGGTCGCGAAACAATTGATCTTTAATTGTGTCTGGTTTTACGATCGTCAAGGGGTTAAGTAAGTGATATCAAATAAGTCTACGGTTAACGGTTTTAATCTTTAAGTATTAACTTATCATTTATCTAAAAACAAAACAAAAAGTGAGCAATTCTTCCATTTTGTTACTAAAAAGTTCGGACTTTTTTGGAAATGTTAGGCTTTTTGTCAGGACTTTTCAATTACCTAAATGGTAACCCTACTTAGGGGTTATAGTCGTGAATTTATGTATGAACGGATGAGTATAAAATAGGAGCATCGTGTAGTTTCACCTTGAACAGAGACACGACAGAGCTCCCCGGGGGCAATGCTTTAGACACCCGCACCGCCATTTCAAAGTATATTTCTTTGTCAATGCATTCGATCACATATATGGTGTTCAGTTTCCCGCAACATTAAATAGACATGTAGCTTGATTTTATACATGACCTAATGAAACAATGGTTGTTAACAGAAACGTTAAACATTAACACACATTAAAGTTAGACCGATACCGGTCTCGTTTGTCTCTGGTTCGATTCCTTCGGTACTCGGCTCGGTTGGTGTAGGTTAGCTACCACCATCTTATCTTGCGATATATAACCAGCCAGACTTACGATATACTACGACGGTACTACTACGGCTTACGATATAGCCAGATCCTCAGAAGTTGAGGAATTCGGGTGATGAGGGCGTCCGCCATCGGCCTTATCATTATCTTATCTATCTTATAACAACAGGTGAGGTGACGCTCTAAGTACTTATCTATAGAAGAATTAAAAGAAACAATCTAACTGTTCTGATAGTTTTTGTAACATGAAAGATCCCCAATCAAAGACGTCAAAGATTGCAATTCTATTACTTACATTTTTTCACGAAAAGAGTTGGTAAACAGTTTGCCAGCAATAATCCTATCAACTAACCCCATTAATCTGATACCCGTTAATTACACAATAGTGCTTACAGCCGCAGGAACTGGCGTTCACAATCAAACGAAGTGCTTAATTAACTATGGACATGTATATGATAATTCGTATGGTTATAACTTTCATACATAACTAGCGGCCCACCCGCGACTTCCTTCGCGCCCATAATATACTTACCGTAATTGCCGTGGATTTTCCAAAAAAAATCATACACACAAACCATAAGCTTGGCGTCTTCGGGTAGGCCGATCCCAGAAGATTTTTTATTTTCCTAGCAAGAGAGTCACATTCACATTACCTGTACAATATACATGCAATCACGAGTTGAGTATGAATCTTACAAGTGCACGATTTAATATTAATAACCCAAGTTAGTTGCATTAGTTTGCTTGAACAGGCTGGCCCCGTACTACTTATATAAATAGGTTTTAAATGTACGGCCGTAGCTGCCTAAACCATATTGTATATTTTATACGATTCTGCTAGGGAGTTAACATCAGTTTTACCTTGAAAGGGACAGAATGAAAGAACAGAATGTTCTTGAGTATTACAATATTAGCCAAAAGTTGTCCTAGTTTACTACACACATATTCGACACGCTATACCCGTGGTTTCCCCAACAATCTAACTTTGTTCCCGTAGTAGAGCTATACCCGTTGTTTTCCCAACAATCTATCTTTGTGCCAGTACCTATTCGCTTTTGTTGCCTCACGCCTTTCATGTCCGTTCTTAAATTTTATCACTAAGTAGGTAGTTCAAAATACCTTTTCTTGTTTCTAATTGGTTTGTTTTAAGATAGAGCAGTAGAAAGTCTGTAGTAATTATTAGTAGTAGTAGTAGGTAAAAGGGTTAATTACTCTTAATATGAATATATTTGGTAGTAATCACAACAGACTTTTTATTGATTACCTATCTTATTTATAACAAACCAATTCCAAACAAGAAAAGGTATTTTAAAATTAGTGACAAGGTTTAAAGAAAGACATGAAAGGATTTGTTAAATTATTGAGACTGGGGAATAAAACAGAAAAAAACAAAAATTTAACCAATTCAAAACTATGAAAAAAATATTTACAATAAGTGCTATGGTCTTTTCGAGAAGAAAAACTTCTGGGGCAACTACGAGTACCTACTCTGATCAACGCTGAATGGTGGAACTAAAACAGGAAAACTATTAAAAGTGTATATTTAATTGGTTTAAGTACAGTGTGGGATCATGTAGATTGGACATTTCAATATTCTCGTTTTGAGATTTCGACTGACACTTCATACAATACACTAATTACAAACAGCACAGCAGCATACACAACAAACACACGCGCGGCGCGATCGAACACTCGATGACTCAAACACACAAATGAACGTACCGCTGCGCTTCGAATCTTCGATGCACTATAAAGTTGTCAATGTTGTCATAATAAAAAAGTTACTTTAATCTACTAACTACTTTCGTATTTTGTTACATTTAAATATTGTTAACTCAGCGACTCGTAAATAAAAGGCAATTTTGTATTCAACATTGATACAAGGTCCACATATTATGCGTAGCTGCAGGAACAATAAATATTTGACAATATAAAGATTGCTACGGACAAAAAGTTCCTTTTGTTACCTAAACCAAGTGTTTAGTTTCAGTAACAGTAAATTTCTAACAAAGCTTTTATGGACGCGTTGTCAGCCTTTTTTTCTCAGTGTTGGGCGTCGTAAAAGGACTAAAGACTGCACATATGCACAATACAACCAACAGCATAGAGCGGCGATGGGCTTACCACCTGTCACAGTCGCTATTTGGTGAAAAGTGGACTATGGTAGAGGACTGCTTTTGCTGTTCTCATTGCCTAGTCTCTAACTAACCCTTCGGGGATAATAGTCGTGATGTATGTATATATGTATGTACTAGTAAACGAAATGAGAACCCAAAAATGTCGCTGTGTACTCTTTTTGCTCTGACGTTTTGAGAGCCATGATTTAGTTTTTATATTATGAGGGGGTCTACTTTCAACCCCCCTAAAGGCACTTTTTCACAAACGAAGATAAGTACCTAATTTATGTATAAATTTTATTTGTTTACAACAATAACGCCCAACAGCGACATACTGTACTAACGTTCGCGGACACAAATACGTTTTTAATTTTTAGGATTTGACACATAAGGTTTTCATACAAACTCATACCCCGCCTGTGGGCGGGTTGTCGTACAAAATGTTTCTAGATATCTGTGATATGGCATCCGCCCACAGGCGGTGCAGCCTATGGTCGGATAAATACCCTACAGAATGCAAGCTGCTTAGATGCGGCCCGCTGTAGGTGTACTCATACAAAAGCGCGGCGATGTGTGCGTGACCTCTCACCGACAGGTTCACCGACGCGCAGCCGTGGTAAAAACTGGTTTGCGCCGGTCCCATTGTGGTATGACGGACAGGGCCGCACGTTCGCGCGCATTAGATGAGATTCAGTTATTCGAGTGATTTTGTTGACGAATTTGGGAATTTACCATTAGTGTTTTAAATATTTATATACATACATACACATAATCAGGACTTTTATCCCCGAATGGTTATTTATTGCAAGCTTTTATTTAACATGCAATGTATGTAATGTATGTACTTATCTTTTGTTCGGGTGGAATTTTGCAACTCAATTTTGAAGCAGATATCTTCAACCGATTGAGCTAAAATTTTGCATACATGTGTAACTCACGTGACAATGCAATATTATGATGACATGGTGCTGACCTGATGATGGAGCTGGAAGGTGGCCATAGGAACTTCGCAATGAAACGGCACAGCCTCATCGAGCTTGGGCTCGTTTGAATCGTCTTGACGAGTAGTTTGTCTTTCAATGGTAACCAGGGTCTGATTATGGAGCTGGAAGGTGGTCATAGGAACTCTGTAATGAAACTACGCTACCCCATCGAGTTTCGGCTCGTTTGATTCGTCTTGACGATTTCTTTGGTGCTAGATGGTAACCAGGGTCTGATGATGGAGCAGGAAGATGGCCATAGGAACTCAGTAATTAAACAACATAACCCCATCGAGTATGGGCTCGTTTGATTTGTCTTGACGAGTACTTTGGTGTTAGATAGTAATCAGGGTCTGATGATGGAGCTGGAAGGTGGCCATAGAAACTCAGTAATTAAACGACATAACCCCATCGAGTATGGGCTCGTTTGATTTGTTTTGACGAGTTCTTTGGTGCTAGATGGTAACCAGGGTTTGATGATGAAGCCGGAAGGTGGCCATAGAAACTCAGTAATTAAGCACACAATCGCGTCGAGTTTGATTCGTCTTAATGGATAGACAGTTTTTGATGGGTAGTGAGTGGTGGTGGTTTGGAAGACGTGAATAAATTCTGTAGTATACCTACTACTATGAACAGATGAAAATTAGTTATCCCTGGACACGTTTCCAAGGATAACTAAAAAGTAAAAAATAATTTAAAAGTAAAATACCTTTTTAAAGAACAAGCTTTTATTTAAATGCGCTAAATAGAAAAAAAAAACTTTTACTTTAAAACTTTTACTTTATTAACAAATGATATCGTTATTACAAAATTTATATGATAACTAAGGTTTTTCCGAGATTTATACTATATATAAACAAGTAAATTAAATAACTTGATGCGATAGGTTTTAACTATTAAAATTTTCAATCTAAGAAAATACGAGTACATAACCTCGCGACAACCTTTTATATCGTTATAAATTGTGTAATGACGTTTTAAGTTGTTAGTAAAAGTTTTAAAGTAAAAGTTAATTTTTTTTAGCGCATTTAAATAAAAGCTCCTTTTTTAAAAAGGTTTTTTTACCATATTTTTTTTATTTTAACTATTAGGTCTACCAACATTTTTACATTACAGCTTATATCTAAAATGGTAATGTGAATAATAATAGTTACAAATCAATGCATTACATTACATTATAGGCAAACACAACATGACAATAATGAAAAATATTCAGAAGTAATTTCGGGAAAATGATATGAACCTTATTTAATTGAATCAGTACTACAAAGAATTCCAAAAAGAAATCACATTAAATAAACAAACATAGCATTAAGAAATATAAAATTATATTAATAATTAGTCAGAGACTAGGCAATGAGAACAGCAAAAGCAGTCCTCTACCATAGTCCACTTATCACCAAATTGCGACTGCACATGTGCTCAGCGTGACAGGTGGTGAGCCCATCGCCGCTCTAAGCTGTTGGATGTATGTGCAGTGTTTAGTCCGTTAGTCGCCTTTAACGACACCCAAGGGAAGAGAGGGGGTGGTAGTATATTCTTTCACCGCTACGCGACACGGTTATGTATTTATATTAGTGTTTAATCTAAATATATAAAACAAAGTCGGGTTAGTTACACAATTCCCAACTCTTGCACCGTGTGTATGAAGAATTCCGGAAAAAATAAGGATATTTCTTTTTTTAATATTTTAAACAATCAGTTAAGATAAGACTGCTTTATAGATTCGTAATATTTGATTATTTGCGGAGGACGCGGGTTCGATTCAGCAGAGAAGACAATTTTTTCAACGTTTCGTTATCTTTGAAATAATTTAAATTAAGTATGTGTCAAATTACAATAAACCTTATTTTATACCTTTTGAAATACACGTTTTATTATGTACCTCTACCTACTTACCTTTTTTTATTTTTCTTTCCTAATTTTTTACACGTGAAACGGGTGTCAGCCCTATCAGAATAGGTATGAATTTTGCGCGTTGTTAGAGAGCTTGCACTCTGTATGGTAGTTACTCATGTTGTCGTACTGTCGTCTCAAAGGGATCTAGGTACCTGTGACAAGACGGTCCGTCCATTTTTTTAAAAATTATAGCCGTTTTTAGGCTTAACTTTTTTTGACCAGGAGCCATCTACAAACAAAAACAACCATCAAACTTAACCTCATAAGCAGAAACAATATACACTAAAAATATATTGAGAAATCTACCTTCTACACCTTCCGATAACGTAAACCACGTACACTGGTTCAGCTAATAACAAAAAACAATACAATCGCACTCCACTGTGACACTGCGCAATTGACTGTATGGGTAGCTTACGGCCACAGGCGTGTCGTCTTACTATGAAGTCTTTTTATGTGTGTGTGTGGGACGTGGAGGGCACTTCCGAAAATTTGCTCTGGACTTGTTTTCTACGACACTAAAAAAATTTGAGTAAGTGCAATACGACAAAAGATCACGTGACCCCATAGTAATCTATACAAATTTAAGCGCCTTTGGCCGGTACGTTGATTTTAACATGCTAAAGTTCACCGCCTGTCGACTCAGCGCCGTATCGCACGCGAAATAAAAACCGGCTCTCGACGGCGTGTCCGTGAACGTGTTACGTGTCGTAATAAAGCTCTGCTATTGGCCAACTCTATTTTAGTGGAATTTTATGGTGACAGGCTGGTTTAGTGGGTTTTTTGATACAAATGTCATTTTTCCTAATTGCTTTTAAACGTGTTTTAGTCAATGATGTATAAAGTTTGTCTTTGGTTTTAGTGGGATTTGTTACGGAATAATTAGTAGATCATGGAAGGAATTTATTGTATTTTGTTTTTCTGGTAATAGGTAGTTAAATTTTGATCAATTTTTGTTTTAGGGGTTTTGAAAGTTTGCCCCTCATATTGCGATCGAAACCTGCAAGGCATTCGTTGCGCTGCGTATGCCTCGCCAAGGCTGTTTCTGCCTACTAGGCTATAGCAATATTAAAGTAAAGAGACAATGACCAATCTCTCCAGACGGCACCAGCCACAATACCTACAACGAACACAATAAGCAAAGAAAAGTGAAAAGAAATTGCTAACAGTAATAACTGTGTTTGTACGAGTATTTGGAGCAGCGTTTTACCCTAGATTTCTTTATTAGAAATTATATAATACACAAAGCCATAAAGGAGAATACTGACGTTTACTATACAGATTAGCATCAATATGATGAAAGCCTCTTACATCATTACATAGTTTTTCCGTTTGCCGGAGGGTTAAAAGCTGTTTGCTACGATCCTGACAAAGCATCTTAGGTAAGAACAATATGTTATTATATTATTAACATAGGTACATAATATATTCACGACTATTTCCCCAAAGGGGAATATAGTCAGAGACTAGGCAATGAGGACCACAGAAGCAGTGCACTGCCATCGTCCACATTTCACCAAATTATACAACTGCACATGTCTCAACGTGGGGAGCCCATCGCTGCTCTATGCTGTTAGATGTATGTGCAGTCTTTAGTCCGTTAGTCGCCTTTTACGACACTTAGGGGAAGAGAGGGGATGGTAGTATTATTTTAGAGAGCAGTACACAACACGGCTCTATTATTAAATGTAGTTACTTTTAAATTAAAGAAGTCGTTTCAAGAGAACTCAAATTTTAACAATAAGTAAAAGAATATATTCTACTATTAGCGGCCGCTCGCGGTTTCACCCGCGTGGTTCCCGTTCCCGTGGGAGTATCGGGATAAAAAGTATCCTGTGTGTTAATCCAGGTTATTACTATCTGTTTCCCGAATTTCATCCAAATCCATTCAGTAGTTTTTACATGAAAGAGTAACAAACATCCATCCATACTTACAGACTTTCGCGTTTATAATATTAGTAGGATTAGTAGAATTAGCTTTTGCCCAAGGCTTGCTCGCGTTATTTTTTAGAGATGCAAAAAGCCTATTTATACGCGTCTTCACCCTGAAGCCGACCCATCTATGTCTTTACCAACGTTCATCAAAATCCTTAAGCATTAAAGCGTAACAAATAATCAAATTCACTTTTGAATTTAAAATATTAGTTAGGATGGTTGTCTTATTTAAGTGTAAAAATATTCAACAAGCTTTTGTCGTTGCAATTAAATAATGTTGCCGACTACGTTTGCAAACGTTTATTGCACAGCGGAGTAAATCTACTCAGAGATCCACAAATCTAGAGAAACACTCCAATTAAATTTCACAAATGCAATCCCTATTTATGAAAAGGAAACTTAAGCGTTCGTGTATTTTACAAGTCCAATAACAGCGTTTAAATACAGAGTTAATAATTAAAATGTTCTCATATTAATATTTGCTGAACCTCTAAAAATGCAACTAAACTATAATAATCGTTTTCCTTCTTTTCATTAGTTTTCATAACACAATGCCAAATCTACAGCGCCGCCATATTGTTTGTAATAAACGTTCCATTTCGCATTTGGAGCGCCCACAATACGTCATATAGAATTACAGAAGGTCCGATCTTAATAACGGAGCCGAGGTTGCAGGCACGTATCGCTGTTTAATTGTACGCCCTCGGGGGAAAATGGTGGACCACCCGATCCGAACGAAGGTTTCTTTGCTAATCAATTAAATCTGGTCACCTATGAACTTCGCTAAAACGACCCCTGTGTTCTATCTAATAGGTAGACCATCGCGGTCAGAGGCAAGAGGTCTCGGATTCGATTTTAGCTTATGTAAGCCCATCATAACAACACGTTTTAAACTAGAATATTTTGAGTGTAACATAAATCAGAAAGGTTTATTCGTACATTGTCGGTCTCAATAAACAAAATTTAATAGGTATCAGTTACTACATAATCGTACGTCGTTAGTCTTTTCATTATTTATTTTCTTTTATTTAAATATACTTAGGTAAGTATGTGTAATTTTTAAACACTGAATACCTATTTGTTTAATCGTATTGTAGGCTTGGCCTGTTAACCCAAAGATGCAGGTTTGAGAACCTGCAACTTTTAACATTACATTCACCAAGCTTATAAACATCTAACGGTACAGTACATGTGCCAGTTTTTAAAATTAGATATATTTAAAAAGACAAGAGAATACAGAGTGGAACTTGTAACATAACTTCCCTCCTAGACCATTAGCGTAGTACTATTATTTATTCTGTGCCATTAGTGCCAAGCGCTCACCCCCTCGTCTATTCGCAATGATATTATAAATATGGCCGTGGCCTAAATTGTTTCTTTCTAACATTAATTTCAACGTAAGTTTAACTTTTAATCGCTGTTTTAGATAAGTATCAATCTGAATAACAAAGTCAAGATTATTTAAGTGAAAAAGATGCATTGCTGCTTTAGTTCTAATGTTTCTTCAGTACTGCAACTACTGCACGATTAAACACCCTGTAACAAAAATATTTCATCTTAACTTTGTGGAATACCGAAAATTATTCGTTATTCGTCGTACACTGCTGTGAACTGTACGATTTGCTTTCGTTGCGTTTCGAATTGTCAATAATGCAAAGGATTAATGTAAATACCTACTATACTAAAGCTATTTTATTCATTCGTACGTTTTGCTGAATCTTGTAGGTGTAAAAAATAAATAGGCACCGTTCCCACGCTCATTATGTGACCAAACCTTTCAAACTAATTCACCGCCGCAGTCAATATTTAGTTAGCGCTAGCTTTGAATAAACTGCCGCTAGCAAATAAATGTTGACTGTGGCGTTCTCTGCATCGTTAATCCATAAAGGTAAAGCGTAGTTCGCATCTGAGCTTTGTAGTTGAGTAGAAGTACATAGCTTTGCTTATTTGTTTTATTCATTACAACTTTAAAACTAATCAAACTAGCGGCCCGCCTGCGCCTTGTCCACGCTAGCTTAGAAAGACCCTCAGTAGTTCAGCCATTTAAAAAAATATAATATCTACAAAATATAAACAAAATCCATCTTCAGTTAACGCTCTATCTTTTAGTAAAAACCACATAAAAATCCATTGCGTGGTTAAGGAGAATAGTGCGGTGCCACAGACAGAGGAAAACGGCGAGTTTACTTAATAAAATGTAATGATAATGTTAATGTTGTTTAGGTACATCTCATTTCGATAAGTAGTCTGCAAGCTAAAAACCAAACTCACACTCAAATCTCTGCTTGAGTACAGTTAGAAAGGGATGGCGATATATGCGACGAATAGCACCATCCCTTTCTAACTGTACTCAAGCAATTTGAGTTTGAGTTTGGTTTTAGAATACGAGCCTTAGTGTCAATATGACGAAGTTCTCCTTTTATTATAACTTTAATTAATGGCTCCGCGTTTAGCATTAAGCCAATTTCAAGTGGTATAATATATTTCTAAAGAACATTAAGGTATTGTACGGTATATTGAATTAAAACGGAGTCTCACAGCACGTGTTGTTGCTAAAGAACACGGGAGAAACTCGGACGGACGTTCTCCTTCAAAATTGCCATTCTCCAAAACACTTAATCGTCAAATGTAGGTATAATTCCTTCAAGGGCTGGTCAGGTCAAGGGTTTTTTTACATGACAAAAATGACAAAAAAAAGGAATTCGATTTGTTTCGTAGGTACTTATCGCCCAGCTGACGGGGGCAACGGCCGGCCGGCCAGCCGTCTGTTGACCCGTCGACGTAGGTACTTATTGCCCAGCTGACGCGGACGGGTCAACAGACGGCCATATGCTTTAAAATAAATTAGATACTCAAAGACTATCCAATTAAAATTCACAAAATGAATTATATCATTAAAAATGAAAAAAACACGAATTCCTTTTTTGTCATGTTTAAATCACTTGACCTGGGGGTTACTCTCGAACGCAAACTCAATTTTAATACAATTCCAATGCGATTAATATGTATCGATATTGGGATAAGTAAAGATAATTCTGGAACGCCATCTCGATAATACTTTGTTCAATCAATTTCCACGCAATTTAATTCCAATATGGCGCTATTGTCGCTTACAAACGTGCCATTTGACATTTATTAGATTTGTAATTGGAAATTGATTAATGCAATTCTGTTTCAAGAGTAGCCTACCTGACCAGCCCTTGAAGTTCCTTGCGGTTACTAGCAGCATATATTTAGTACACTTTTGGTATTTGGAGTATGGCACAGTACAGATTTTTTAAACTTTATTAACCCCTCGAGCACCGTAAAACCAGACACAATGACACAATTGAAAATCAATTGTTTCGCGACCGCCGGCGTTATTGTCATATCTGCCACTATTCCACTACGATTTAGTTAAAGATTGTGTACTTATCTAGTTTTTATTGCGATCGAAGTTCTAGTCTGTTCTACTACGACTAAATTACTCGCCTATTGAGAACCGTGCTGAAATTATTTAGCGAAAAAGCTGCGAATTATAAAGTGTCTTATTAAAAGTAGGTCACACTCGCGCGACAGTGTGCCTTTTTTATATCGTACCGGCGAAGGAAATTGTAGTAGGTAAACACGTTCCCGGGAGCAGCGATCAGCGTACAGGTGGGGAGGAAATGACTGGCTATCGAATGAAAATTCAAGGGGAACATCCAGTAAGGTATTATAGACTAACGGCGACACCGCCAAGCAATTTGTTGCGCACTGATTTGCAGCCGCAAGGTCCACAATCGCATGGAACACGCGCAATCACTGAGCGTTTGCGGGCTGTAAGTCAGTGCGCAAAAACTTACATACATACATACCTTACTTAATAAAAGCACGACTATTATCCCCTACGGGTTAGTCAAAGACTAGGAAATGAGGACCGCAAAAGCAGTCCTCTGCCAAAGTCCACTTTTCACCACATAGGTAGCGACTGCACATGTGCTCAGCATGATAGATAGTGAGCCCGTCGTCGCTCTATGCTGTTGGAAGTATTTTACTTTTTTTTTATCGGCAACGGGTAAGCGCTTGGCCTTCATCTCACCTGATGATAAGTGATGTTAAGGCCGAAGATGGAAGCGCGCTTCACCCGGAATCCTCAACCACTGAGGAACTTGCTACCTTATCTCAAACTGTCGGAACACAACAATGCTATAAACATCATTGTTATGGCGACAGACTTAGATAAGATGGTGGTAGCTAGCCAGGCGGACTTAACAGCCCTACCACCAACCAAACCGAGCACACAAAGATGTACCCCCCGCTGGGAATCGAACCCGGGACCTCTGGGTCTGAGACCGGTGGCTTAGCCACAAGACCACAGAGGAATGAAGAAGAAGAAGGACCAAGAAAAATTTGCAGTTTTTAGTCCGTTAGTCACCTTTTACGACACCCAAGAGAAGAGAGGAGGTGGTAGATTCTTAGATAGCCGCTACGCGACACTGCTTCGCAAAAACTTGCTTCGCGGCGTCGCCTCTACTCTATAATACCCCAAACTTGCTTCGCGGTGTCGCCTCTACTCTATAATACCCCAAACTTACCCCAAAAGTACTCTCGGAAGTGTCGGAGCCGCCCCGCGCGCGTGTCACGGAACGTTCGCCCTAAACAAGATCGACGGTGTGTGCATTGTATAGGGTACATTGTACCCTACATATTATTATGACTTAAATTAATAAATGCTTAACTACGTATACTGGGTTATTGAAGATAGACGACGCCAAAGTTGGCCCGGTATAAGAGGGCGAAAGACGATCTTGATTCTTGATGCTTCTGTTTGTATAACTTCAGCATTTCAACATCTATCGCAATACCTTTCAAGTAGCAGTACAGAAGCCAGCAGTTCAAACTGCTACAAAATGTTGAATTACTTAAATAAATTTTGAACTTCATAGTTTTGGTAAGAATCAATATCGCTTCGGATAATCTTGATCTGGTGGCGTGTGTACGTTGCTTCGCTAGTTTGATTATTTTAAATAATTTAACAAACTAGCAAAGCTATAAACTAGTACTTGAAAGGTATTGCGATAGGTGTTGAAGTTAGACAATTAGTACACCAGACCGGCTGGCATGAGAAGGCTCAGGAAAGAGATGGATGGAAAGACTTAAGAGGATCCTGCGCGAAATTGTTAAAATTTACGTATTTTTAAGTTACTTTTACTATGCGCTGAATTAGTTAAATACATTTTAAAAAGACTTACGTAAGTTAACCAGGTGATCTATAATATGGCCACTTCGAGCAATTTTTCTAAAAACAATTCATATTGTGAATTCCTTGCAGATCCTTAGCAATTCCTTTAATATTCATAAAATGGCCATTCAAGAATTTGAATCGTATTCAATTCAATCCATACTGCGACTCATATTTCGAAGTAAAATTGCCACACGAGAAAAATAAAAACTTAACAAAACTGGTTTTTGTTTCTTTACATTTTCTATTGTTTTATGAAGATATAAATTAAGAACTTCAGAATAAAAAAAACTAAAATACCCAATAAAACACACTTATGTAAAATCAATATGAAAAAATTGGCCACTAAAAAGTTATTCCACCATTGTTGTTAAAATAAATATTTTTCATTCCGCTGGCAACAAGTGTCAGTATGTCATTGTCATTTTGATCAACAATCAAAACTTGGTGTATTTTGTGGTAAGCACTAGCTCCTACGAACCTCTAATAAGACCCAGATGCATAGAAACTTAGTGCAGTTGACACCTGAAATGAGAAAAAGAAGATTACACCATCCAATAAGAAAAAGTTTAATTATTATTGCTTCGGAAGGTACCGGTTGTTATCGTAAGATGGCAGTTCTTATAGCACTCCTCCAACCCGAATCGGGCCAGCGTGGTTGGTTATCATGTGATGTTGTCTATGTGGGAAAGCCTGTGCCCAGCAGTGGGGCGTTCATAGGCTGATGATGATGAACTATTTAAATAGAAATGTTTTAAATTGGGGATTCTTCCACTTACCTTACACCTAGTACTTATACCCCCTCATCGAGAAGATAAGTAAGGCTCTATCTCTATCTCCGGTATGAATCACGACACAAGCTTTTATTGAGTCTATAAAGTCCAAATTCAGTGTCTGGCATTTAAAGCGCTAACTCCATTTTTCGAAATGATGCACTTCGCTGGCGATATAATGAGCTCTCCTACACTCGCGAATGCTCAATACACATTGCATAAAGGGCTAGGGCTAAATCTGCTATTATTTAATTATTTTTCGGAAATATACACTATATGAATTGAAATATGTTGCCATTGAGTAACTTTTATGATTCTGCTATTTGACACAGTCATATTCAATTCGGCTTTGTGGGCTATTCTACGAATCTCCATGGAAACTTGTCAAACAGATGAATTGCAAAATATGAATTGAATTGAAATCATAACCAGGGGGGTTACTCTCGAACGCAAACTCAATATTAATACAATTCCAATGCAATTAATATGTATCGATATTGGGATAAGTAAAGATAATTCCGGAACGCCATCTCAATAATAATTTGTTCAATCAATTTCCACGCAATTTAATTCCAATGTGGCGGCGCTATTATTGATCATTTGCACAAGGTCGTGGCCTTGTTGAAATTTGAAACAAATTCTTTAAACAATAACAAACAAAACATAAATCTAATGACTCCTAAAAACATTTTTTTTCTACAACTTTCTTAATTGTACGCATGAAACAATAATTCTCATATGAAAATATTCCGCAGGTCACTCTCCCCATTAAAAAAAAAATAAAATTAATTTTTAACACAAGCGCGTGATGGTTTTGTACATTTCGCAGAATAAAAACATTGCTCTAATAAAATTACTAGGTCTGAAACTTCAAAGCAGAATTGTTCTAATTTTAAATATCAATATGATTGATTTTGCTTTGAAGTTCATTAAGAGACTTATGTCAGTTTTTGCGATCGCGCGGCACCCCCTTAGGGGGGGCCTTTCCCCAGCTGTAGTACAGTGTAGCGTAACGCCGCAATAGGCGAATGGTAAAGCGTTTGGTCCGATGTCCTTAGGTTTCAGATTCCAGGGCGGGCAAAGTCGGTTTCATATTTTTCGATTCATAGCCCGGGTTTCTCATCGCGAACCGGCATTTATTGGCAAGCGTCCCGTCTTTAACCCCTTCAAATATACATACATATAATCACGACTATTATTCCCGAAGGGTTAGTCAAAGACTAAGCAATGAGAAAAGCAAAAGCAGTCCTCTACAATAGTCCACTCTTCACCAAATAGCGACTGCACATGTGCTCTGCGTGCAGTATTTATTCCGTTAGTCGCCTTTTACGACACCCAAGTGGTAATATTCTTTCACCGCTAAGCGACACGGTTCAAATATTGGAAAATGTTATTAAAGAAATAAAGAATTTATTTCTCATAAACTTTACATATTCACCAATAATGTAGAAAAACAAAAGGAAAAACAATTTACAATGTGATTTTTGGCCAATCAGCTCAGGTTACATAGTCATAATTCATAATACTATCGGTATTATTCCTATTATAAAAGGATATTATCCATTACAAGTAACTAAGCAATTATCAGTCATTGAAATATCACGCGTGCTCCTTTAGGACTCTATATCGGGACTATCGATTATCGTAATATCGAAAAGCTGAACCCACGCGGGATCTATTGTCCTTGGCCCCGTCTCTAAATTATATATAGAATGGAATAAATTATTATATCAGGACTCAATTTGTATACCAAATTATACAAAATTAACCGTGTCACGTAGTGGTGAAAGATGGGTGAAAGGTAAAAGACTACCACTTGGGTGTCGTAAAAGGCGACTAACGGACTTAAGACTGTATATCCAACAGCATAGAACGGCGATGGGCTCATCACCTGTCACGCAGAGCACATATGCAGTCGCTATTTAGTGAAAAGTGGACTATGGTAGAGGACTGCTTTTGCTGTCCTCATTGCCTTCTCTGACTAACCCTTCGGGGATAATAGTCGTGATTATGTATTACTGTCTTAGAGCATTAAACTTAATGCTTTCACTAAGATGTATGTATCTACTTAGGTACCTACTAATTCTTTGATTTCTATAGTGTTGTCTTTGATAACTATAGAAATCAAAGAATAAGTAGGTACCTAAGTAGATACATACATATTAGTGAAAGCATTAAGTTTAATGTATACTGTTTTCACATTACATTACATACTGTTTTCTATCAATACAACCGATCGCAGCCTTGAAACTAGTGCCAAAATGCTATGAGGTGGGTACTGTTTCCACGCAAAATTACCCATGGCCTAGCTGGCCATAATTGCTGTCACTAAAATACCAACAATTACTAGGTAAATACCACAATACAATTATGTAAATTCGTTCAAATTTACACAATTGAGGTAAAAACTAATTAATGGTCGTCAACATCACTTGTCACCGAGGATTTTAATTGCGTCCCTGTTTTGCCAGGCACAGCTGTAAGTTTTAATTTTGGGCTTATTATTTAATGGTTACAAAAAAATGTCACTTCTTCTTCTTCTTCTCCTCTTACTTTTGTTTATCTATGACATTGACTCAAACATATATTTATTGTAGAATATTATTTATTTAAAATCTATTGAATTTTTGAAAGCAATATCATTCGTACTAAGTAATGGTTTATTTAATAAAAATAATTACCTACATTCATTATTTCATTTGCTTTGTGCGCCCATCGTGACAGGTCTGGATGAATTTAACAACACATCTATGCAGAAAATTATTAAATTGAATAACTCTAAGAAAAAGTTCAGTGACTGGGCGACACCCGGTATTTATGCAAGTAGAAGAAAATTGTATGAATTATATGGATTAAAATCTACTTCTAAAGATCCTAATTTTATTGAATATGTTAGAAATTATTCAAATGTATTTAAAAAAGTCTGCTTCGAATTTTATTTCTAAAAAAAATGCACTTTTGAATAACAAAATAAAGACTACCTACATGGAATATTATAAACCAAGAAACTGGTAAAACAAAAATTAAGGACCGTTCATTAAAATAATAGAATCAGATGGAGGCGGATCGAAAAGCGAAAGGGCCTAAATCGTCCTTACTCGCTTAGTCGAGCTGGTGCATTTGAGGATTTTTTCTCTAGGATACCTATGGACATAACTATTAATATAAGTTCTTGCTCTCATACTGCTGTCGCTCTCCTCGAGTCAAGTGTTGGTAAATGTGGTGACAGTTTTAGTTTTAGACATAATAATATAAACACTAACAACATTAAAAAAAAATTAAAACAATTAATATTAAAAATACAGAAGATCTGTGGCGTATCTCTACAAATGTTGCTTAAACAATTATTAATTCCTTAGCTCCTCAATCGGAGAAATTCCTCCTAATTTCTATATTACCAGCCTTTAGCAAAGTTTTTGAGAAAATTATTTACAATCAATTACTGTCTCATTTTGCAATCAATAAACTTTTTCATCAAAAACAGTTTGGTTTTACTAAAGGTAGATCTACAGCTGACGCTGGAGTTGCGCTTCTTATAAACACATTTTTGACGCCTGGGAGGGTAAGGGTGTTACCAGACCAATCGACCGATCGTCGATCGACGGCATCGATCGATGATAGAATGTATTGATCGACGTCAATCGATAGTGTCTACCAGACCTATCGATCGATCGTCGATCGACGACATCGATCGATGGTAAAATGGATTAGTCGACGTCGATCGATAGTTTCTACCAGACAAATCGATCGATGTCGATCGACAATCGACCGGTAGAATGGATTGGGTGTTAGATCGAGTTGTTTGATAAGACGCGCCGGCCGCTTCACTTTTTTTATAAATTTATTTCGTGCCCTGGATGGATACTAGTCGTAATAATAGAGTTCATTGACTATGCTTAAAGTTGATGATAATAAGTTATGATAATATGAACGTTTAAATACTAAATGATATTCCCGCCAAACACCTTGGGAAGCACTTTAGATTAAGCAACACCGAAAAAGGGGAGGGGGAGGGGGAGCCAAAGTGCGAAAATGCATAGTTTTCAAGATATTTTTATTTTGAGGTTATTTTAGATTATTTTTAGAAAAAAAAAACAAATATTCTACTAAGTTACCATTACCGTACACCCTCCACCCCCCTCCCCCCCAGATCTTTTTCAATGAAGCTAGTTTTCTGTTGTCTAATAAAAAAAATAACCTCGAAATTCATGACAATCGCTACGCAAAAAAAAAAACAAAAACAAAAACCGCTGCTTAAAATGTCATTTGGATAAAATAAGCGATAGTTGGCTTTAAAAACGGCCGCATCTAGATTCTTCTGCGTTTGCGTCTCCGTAATAATAGTACGAGCAACATCGTACTGGCCAAGAACAACGAGTCCTTTTCTGAATACATTTCGAAAGAAACTGATGGAATTTAGCTAGGGTTAATCGATCAACGTCGACCGACCGTCGATCGATGGGTTAGACGAACGGTATCCGTCGATCGATTAAAGCTACCACACCTATCGATCAACGTCAACCGACCGTCGTCGATCGATTGGTTAGTCAAACGGTATCCGTCGATCTTTTAAAGCTACCAGACCAATCGATCAACTTCGATCGACGTTGATCGATGCCGTCTATCGACGATCAATCGATTGATCCGGTAACCCTAAGCAAGATGCATTAGGTATTTTAGGTGATCTCTCAAAGGCATTTGATTGCATTAGTCATGAAACTTTAGTTAATAAGTTAGAGCATTATGGTGTCTCAAAAGTAGCACTGAGCCTTATTCAATCATGCTTGCCGAATAGAACTCAAAAAGTTGTTATTAATGGTGCTGTGTCTTCAGGAGTACCTACCTATAACTATAGGCGTGCCCCAAGGGTGAATATTGGGTCAATATTTTTTTGATTTACATAAATGACCTGCCCTATTTTGCTAGAAACTTCTGTGAGACTGTACTATTTGCAGATGATACGTCACTTATTTTTAATGTTAAACGAGGTCTTGAAAATGTTGACGATGTAAATAGTGCACTTTCAAAGGTATTACACTTTACTATTCATAATTTATTACTGACTTCAGCAAAAACAAAGTGTGTTAAATTTTCTTTACCTAATGTAAGACAGGTCAGCACACAAATTAAGATGAACGATGATGTAGTTGAATTAGTAGATTCTACAGTGTTTCTAGGCATTAAACTGGATTCACGCTTACAATGGGACCCACATATTGATACCTTGTCAGGAAGACTAAGTTCAGCTGCATACGCGGTTAAGAAAATAGGGCTTCTAACTGATGTTGAGACGGCAAGAGTAGTTTGTTTTAGTTATTTCCATAGTGTGATGTCTTATGGTTAGTGTGGTGGGGTTCCGCTGCTAATATTGGCAATGTATTTATTCTACAGAAAAGGGCAGTCCGCGCCATATACAACCTTAAGTCTAGAGACTCACTCATAGAAGTGTTAAAAAAATCGATATATTAACTATTGCATCACAATTTATTTTTGAAAACCTTATGTATGTCAAGAAGTATGAAAAGACATTTGTTAAAAATTGTGATCTTCATAACTTAAACACTCGTAGGAAAAATAAGCTTGCCGTCCCTAGCTTTAGACTTCATAAAACAGGTGGCACTTTCTTGGGTAAATGTGTAACGTTTTATAACAAACTTTTGCTAAATATTACTGAAATACTTTTACATTTATTTAAAGCCCATGTTAAAAAAAACCTCATGAGTAAAGGTTATTATAAAGTGGAAGATTATGTAAGAGCATAACATATTAGTTAATTTGTATATTGTGTAATTTGGCAACGACATTGTATTGTAAATGTCGTTACTTCTATTTTATTATAAATCTATGGAGTTGCTTGCGCCCGTTCTTCTCCACAGCTAAAAGACTTCCTGAATGGGTGGGGTGGATAAATTTAGACAATTCAAAATGCTTATTTAAGGTTTATTCAATAAAGAAATTTTGAGTTTGAATTTGAGGTTAAAGAAATCGACACACCGTGTTCCATATAATAAAAATCGAATCATCAACTTTCGCAAACAAGTAGGGAACCCCTTTCTGCAAGGCGCTTTAGTTAATTAAGCTTCTTGAGTTAGTCGCAGAGCGCGAAAATCAGTAAAACCATAGACAAATCTTTTATTATATCCTCCTTGGTAAAACGAATAATCCGGGATGAGTAAGTTCGCTATACTGTTACAAAACTACGAAATCAAACCCGAATTATAATTGAAACCCCGAACCCTCATTATTTCTCCTTTAACTTGCAACCTGTATAATCAATATCAAGTATGTTGATTATTGTTAAACATCTCTTCATACGTGTATTTTGCTGAGATATTACGGCCTAAACAAACTTTTGCAATGGTAATTAGGTATGCAAAATAAATAAATCAGTATGATAAAGTTCTAAATTATTAGATATATAATTTTACCACCTCGGAAATCGCCAAAACTCTAAATTTTGAGCCTTCAAATTTGTTACTTTTTAAAAGGTAACGTAGGTATAAGTTGATCTGATTAGTAACAAAATTTTATTGTTAAGAAACGTTTACATTAAATTAAATACGTAAAGTTTATCTTCATCATCGTCAACTTTATTAACCGTCTCAGGTAACAAGGTTACTCCAAAAAGTACCTGACCAAAATTTGTTTGATTTTTTTGTAAAACCAGCCACTTATGGTTTTGAAGACGCCTTAAAACGGAGTGATTTCGTTAAATTTTTAAGGCTCCTGGTTATTAAATAAATGGCTTAATGCAAAAAAATCAAACATACAGACATAGAAAATCACTTTTTTTTACCGAAAAAGCTATAAAAATTGGTCTAGTTCTGAAGGAGCAAACAGAACGAAATGCCGTTTTTCTGTGTTTTGTATGAGAATTTTGCATGCCACGTCGACGTAGTGTTTCCTCTTAAGTTGCCTAGATAAATTAAGTATCACCAATATTGATGCACATCATAATACGTTTTTATTTATTGTATTATTAAATTGTATAGGTACAATATCCTGATTAATATGTGGAAGACAAACTGTGTTTACAGAAACGAAAGTCTCTTAATGATATTATGTCCTACTTAACGGGTTTCGACGCAAACTCATTAGTGAAGACGAAATTGACGACTTCTCACGAAAAAACATCTTCCCACACTTCTTCATGTTTGTGTTAATGATACTGAAGCAGGGAAAAATATATACATACATATAATCACGGCCATTATCCCCGAAGGATTAGTCAGAGACTAGGCAACGAGGACTGCAAAAGGAGTCATCTGCTATAGTCCACTTTTCACCAAATAGCGACTGCACATGTGCTCAGCGTGACAGGTGGTGAGCCCATCGCCGCTCTATGCTGCCAACAGCAAATATATCCAAATATATGTACAGTATCTTGTCCGTTAGTCGCCTTTTACGACACCCAAGGTAAGGGAGGGGTGGTAGTATTCTTTCACCGCCACGCGACACGGTTAATGTTAGCGTTAATGATACTGCAGCAGGGAAACATTTATGAGAGTAGGTATATAAGTTAATGATACTGCAGCAGGGAAACATTTATGAGAGTAGGTATATAAGTTAATGATACTGCAGCAGGGAAACATTTATGAGAGTAGGTATATAAGTTAATGATACTGCAGCAGGGAAACATTTATGAGAGTAGGTATATAAGTTAATGATACTGCAGCAGGGAAACATTTATGAGAGTAGGTATATAAGTTAATGATACTGCAGCAGGGAAACATTTATGAGAGTAGGTATATAAGTTTGTGTCGGTAATTTCATTTCGTATTAGTTCACGCGATGTGCTTCTATGCGATTCTCCCCATTAAGTTTTCTGTGCCATTATGCTTTTTCGCCGCCGTACGGTCGGGGTCACCGTCGCTTTAACACTTTGCAGCGATTTTCGTATGAAGCGCACCGACCGCGCGGGTACGTGCCCATACCAAATAGACGATGCGGTGTGCAAGGGATTTTGACCTTTTGACTGGTAAAGCGACGGAGTCCGCCATTGTACGTGTGGAAAGGCCTGTGCCCAGCAGTGGGACGTCTTCGGGAATAGGCCGATGATGATGAAGTTTACGCGAACACTTCACAACAAAATGAAATGGATCTTTATTTAACATTCTATTTTATCTCTTGCGACTGCTTCATTTTATAACTTTATCTTTGGCGTTTGGTCCCTATGTTGGGTCCTTTGTACCGTCTTCTCCCTGTGACAAAAATAAATAAAGTAATGTCGAATAAATAATAAAGTAGTTACCTTGGGTTGTACCTACCTATTTACCAACATTTTTGGGTAAGTAGGTAATTGAGTTTTACAGGAATAATTTTTGAAGTGGCAGGTAGGTACTTACCGCTCTTATTAAGAACCTATCGACAATTCTAATTATGAAGCGCTACTTTCTTTCAAAATTAAATAAATCAAATCTAGTTTCAGGCTTAGTTTCCAAATTTTTTTTATTTAAAAGTCACATGACGCACCTTGTTTATATTTGGAAGTTTAAAAATCAATTGACTGATGTATGTAAGCGTAGCGTAGGTATCACTTCAGAACGGCTCATGACTGATTTAGCTGTCTTTTTTGTTGTTTTCATAACAAGGTTTGTTTTGAGAAAATTAAAAATTCCACAGGAAATATTTAAATTGAGGAAAACTGAACTCCTTTTTTCTACAAAATTCTTATGTAAACTCAAAACCATGACTCGTTTTACGCATTTACAAACTTATAACTTTAAAAAAATATATTAGTGCTCAGCCTAACAATAACTGCATTATTTTACAGATTTCAAAAAAAGTTTACTTATGCCGAAACGAACAAACAAAAAGGATATAGTTTTCTATTTTATTTTTCTTTAAATTCCTATCGACAACAATATGGATAAACTGTCCAATAAAAACATTATCTATAAAATTTAAGGAAGACCATAAAAACTAACAATAAATTTTAAATTGTTATTGGTACAGGACATGCGACGTACTTCGGGTCTATTTATTTATTTTAATAATAGGTACACTACCATCGGTACACTTATTTAATCACAATTAATGTTACAAAGGCTTCGATATCATTTTATATGTTATAAAATAGTGATCGAAGATATGAAGTGCATGGATATGTTCGGCAATAGGCTTTGTGTCCACTAAGAATAAATCGGGTGGATTGGCGCTTCAAATGATCAATTATGATTTCTTATAGAAACAAAATATCTAAAATATTCATTATAAAAAATTGGGATTATTAATATTTTTAAAGAAAAAATTCGACAATAATACGCATTTAGTCATATTATTATGACCTCGGACCAATATGACATTAAACGGAAATCAGAAGCCGTGCCTTGCCAAATGTCATTTTATTGTTGTGACATTTCTATAAAACAAGCCTCGAACGAAACGGATGTTTGACACGGCGGCGAAACGTCATTTACTCAACATGGCGGTCTTAAACGTTTTTGCGGTAAATTTAAATCGGTATATAAAAACGCAAAATAAATATTGTACTTAAATGATCGATTTTTTGTAAAATAATGTATTTTAAGGATAAAATAAGTAAACAGGTATCGTTTTAATATGATTTTGAAATTTAGTCAACTAGCCTATTATAGGTATATACAGCTTTCATCATAACAGTAAAGTTGTCATTATGACAATTATCTAAGTCCTGAAAATTACAAACACGCCAAAAAAGTAACTAAATAGTTAAAGCCGTTCTGAAGTGATTGCGCATCGCATCACTTCACATATACATTCGTGGCAATTAATTTATATAGATTGTTTTCTATTCTATTCTGTTACTCTTAGTGCGAACAAGGTGGGCGTTGTAGCGGGGGCGAGCGCCGAGCACCGACGCCTACCATACAAGGCTTTCATTAAATTTTCAATGTCACTTATGACAGCGTCGGAAGTTTCGGCCGCAGATGTTACTCGGCATGGAGAATTCATGTTATATGCTACGGTAGATAACCAGATTCTTTTAATAAAAAAGACTAGATAGTGTTGAATTTTATTTTAACAAAACTACTAATTTGCAAGCCGCTGCCTGTTCGTGGGATCGCCAATTGTAAACGCTTATAATGTTCGTCAGAATCACGGTCACCAGAATCGATGCGTCAACGGATTACTTACTTCCTTATTATAACGGATTACGGATTACTTTGACCAAAACCATAATGTCTGTAGCCTTATTGAAGCACGCAATAAAGAAGCATTAGTTACTTTTATGGCTGTGAAGCACGCAATAAAGAAGTATTAGTTAGTTGTATGGCGGCCCAATATCCCCACGTGCTTCTTGTCCACGTGGGAGGCTTGTGCCCAGCAGTGGTACGTTTATAGGCTAATGATGATGATGATGATGTAGTGGCGCGAGACAGATACAAAGGAATCGCTTATAAATACATGCAAACAAAGAAAGCTGAATAATATGAAAATCTCTTTTTAACAAGTTGAAATATTTTCGGGTGAAATTCGTAGCCTGGATTAAAAATAATACTACGATATTCTCTTTATCTTCACTAAAGAGTTATAATCTTAATGCTAGGTACATAAACTCAAAGAAATTATTAAAACTATAAGCTTATTTATAAAGGATAAATAATCCCGCAATAGGTATTGTATTGAGTAATAGAACAACTTCTTGTATAAGAGCAACTCTGAAAATGTGTAGAAAACAGCTTATTATATGCTACTGTCAGAAAGGAAAACCACACGGGCAACGTTGTCTATTAAAAAATGTAGCCCTTAACAGTCACGAGTACACACGAGTACAAATTCAATTGTAAATCATGCTGAGAAGACCCTATTTATGGTAAGTATTTATGGTTAGTTATGGTTGTTGTAGCATAAAAAAAATATTAATAAAACCATGTCGGTAGCGGTGAAAGAATACTACCACCCCCTATCTTCTTGTGGGAGTCGTAGAAGGCGAATGAGGGATCAACCCACAGGATGGGCAGACGGCCAGCAAGATCCTTTGAGATTAACACCGTCATACTGCGATCGCCAGCCCGCCTGCCAAACGTGGCGATTATGGCAACTTTCCCCCCAATTAACGACATCACTAAACTCCGGCCTCTAGTCCCCGGCGGCCCCGCTCGCCCTAGCTACGGTAGCGGCCAAGGCAGCGACGGGGCAAGGGGTGCTAAGAATATCCGGCAGAGACCTGGCTACCGCCAACAACAAACTTAGGCCCTGGCAACCTACAACACGCGCACACTGCGGACGGACGAGATGGTTTGCGAACTGGAGGAAGAACGGTGGGGCATTGTGGGATTATCTGGGGTCCGAAGAGAGGGGAGGACTCGATAATCTTAAAGTCAGGTAACTTGCTCTATTTCCGGGAGGGCGAACAACTGTCCTAGGGTGGTGTCAGGTTTATCGTCCACAGTTCTCTCGTGAACAATGTTGTCAAGACCGAAAGTGTGTCGTCGAGGGTAGCGTACCTCATATTTAGAATAACCAAACAGTATTCGTTGAAGGTATGCAGGTATACGCTACGAGTACATCAGAAATTTACGTCAAAACTGGGCGAACGAAGCGGCCGGCGATGAGTTGAAAGTGGGAGTGCTGGAACTAAACTGGAACTGCTGGCGGACTTTCTGGAAAGGGAAGGACTCTTCATGATCCAACTTCTGCCAACCCTCGCTGCTACCACTGAGATGTCCTGACGGAACTTTAGCTCACAAGCCGCAGGAAAAGGTCGATCTCCTGGCCAAACTCTTTGCGGCTAACTCCCGGATCGATGACTGTAATGCACAGCCACCCTCAATTCCTCACTGTGGTCACACAATGTCTGATATTAAAATCAGGCAGTGTGATGTCCGTGCGGAGCTGCAGCTAATCGATGTCCGGAAAGCTAACGGTCCTGATGGCATCCCAGCAATAGTCCTGAAAATGTGTGCAGCGGAGTTGTCCCCTGTGTTAACGCGTCTGTACCGTCTCTCGCTCTCTTCGGGTTGTGTGCCGGAATCTTGGAGAGAAGCTAATGTGCAACCGATCCCTAAAAAAGGAGATCGGTCAGATCCGACTAATTACCGCCCTATAGCCGTAACTTCAGTGTTGTGCAAGATCCTAGAACGAATATTGAACAAACAGCTTATTCGATACCTAGAAGATCACTCCCTAATTCACGATCGTCAATATGTAATAGTTTATTTAATGTATATTTTGTATATCTTAAGTCTAGGTATAATACTCGTATGTATGTTAATATATTAGTATATGTATGTTTATATTATTTATGTATCTCTTATGTTATTACGTAACATATATCATTAGATCTTGTGCACTTTCCCTATCTCCTTTATATTATGTCCATAAACCAAAGGTTGTCTGGAAGAGATCGCTCTTAGCGATAAGACCGCCTTTGCCCATACTAGTATTAAGATTGTGTCATGTGTAACTGTTTCTTGTGTATGTGCAATAAAGTGTTTACCTATCTATCTATCTATGGGTTTCGGCCAAAACGGTCAACGGGTGATCTTCTAGCGTACGTCACACATCTCTGGGGTGAGGCTATTGACAAGCGTGGCGAGTCACTGGCAGTTAGCCTTGACATAGCCAAGGCTTTTGATCGGGTCTGGCACAAAGCTCTTCTCTCCAAGCTCCCGGCATACGGTTTGCCCGCTCAGTTCTGTACCTGGATTGCTAGCTTCCTACATGAGCGTAGAATCCGTGTACTTTCGGATGGATGCGCTTCGCGGTTCATGTCAGTGAACGCTGGTGTTCCTCAAGGCTCCGTTCTATCCCCCACGCTGTTCCTTCTGCATGTAAATGACATGCTTCCTCTTGGAAGCATTCATTGTTATGCAGATGATAGCACAGTGCATGGGGGATATAACGGTCACCCAACGGCTGGGCGGGTAGACACCGAAATGAAGCGAGCAAATCTTGTCATTGAGCTCGATCGGGTGTTGGACCTCATTTCTAAATGGGGCTCCGATAATCTGGTGGAGTTCAATGCCAAGAAAACACAGGTGTGCGCGTTCACAGCGAAAAAGTCACCATTCCTTTCCCTTCCCTCTCTTCAGGGTACATCTCTAAGCCTGCAGAGCAGTATTAACATGCTCGGTAAGAATATCCGCTGCGATCTGAACCAAAAGGACTACATCGAAACAGTGATTAAAAATGCCTTACGTAAACTCGGTGTCCTGAACAAGGTGCGGCGATTCTTCACGCCTGATCAGTTGTGTCTATTATACAAGACACAGGTGCGGTCTTGCATGGAGTATTGCTCTCACCTTTGGGACGGCTCCGCAAAGTACCTTCTCGATGCCTTGGACAGATTGCAGCGCCGCGCTGTGCGCATTATCGGCAATGCGGAGGTCACTAAAACTCTCGAGCCTTTGCAATTGCGTAGAGATATTGCGTCACTCAGCGTCTTTTACCGTTTATACCATGGCGAGTGCTCTGAAGAACTCTTTGACCTCATCCCTCCTTCTCCCTTCCTCCATAGGAGTACGCGTGCTGCTCTCCGGAGTCACCAATTTACAGTCTCTAACATTCCATCACGCACAAAGAAATTTGGTGGCTCGTTTCTTTGTCGCACTTCCAAAAGATGGAATAGTCTAATAGCACACGTATTCCCTCCTACCTATGACATAGGGTCCTTCAAACGAGGCGTGAAGAAGCACTTTGTGGACCGGCAGAGTGAGGGTGACTGATGCTACGTCTCTTACGTTGCACCAGTAGTCCTCGCGCCTGGACTTCATTTCCACTTAACATCAGTTGGAGTGGGGTCATTTGCCGGGCTTAGCATAAAAAAAAATGATGAACTCCTTTTTTAGTAAAGCTGAACACTGCAAGTGGACCTGGCTAAGTCCCGATGTTGCAACAAAAAATGATATTGACTTCATCATGTCGACGAGGAAGCAAATATTCAATGATGTCTCTCTCTGTGATCAACGCGTTCAAAACTGCTGTGACGAGTACTTGTTGAGGTTTGTGAAAACTGTCCATGCGGTTGAGTCTAAGTTCTTCAAAACCCACTGCACAAGAGAACCCAAAAAGCTCTCAGACCATACTCTCAAACTGATGGAAGAGCGGCGCGTGTTGGTTCTGCTTTCTTCGGATGATTCGTCTCAGCTTCGGCGGTTTAATAGGCAGATCTCGAAGTCTTTGACTCGCGACATTCGCCGATTTAATACCGAGCGTATTAAAGAGGCTATCGAGCGAAACATAGGTTCAAATGTGTTCACAAGAGATTTGGGTATTGGGCAGAGCTAACTGTCCACGCTGAAAACCGATGACGGCAGAACTGTCACGTCCAGATCCGAAGTTATGGGAGAGGTTGAGAAGTTCTATGGACAGCTATACACATCAACGCGGCCACCTGTGCAAAGCTACAGACCCTAGAGCTAAGCTAACCCGACACTACACCGAAGATATCCCGGACATCAGCCTGTACGAGATTGGTATGGCTCTCAAGCAGCTTAAGAACAGCAAGGCATCGGGTGCTGACGGAATTACGGCTGAGCTTCTGAAAGCAGGCGGAAGACCGGTACTCGCAGCTATTCAGAAACTTTTTAATTCCGTCGTTCTCGGAGGTAGAACGCCAGAAGCGTGGCATGATAGTATGGTTGTGTTGTTCTTTAAGAAGTGCAACAAGACCCTACTGAGGAACTACAGACCCATATCACTTCTAAGTCACGTTTATAAGCTGTTCTCGAGAGTTAACTAATCGTCTCGCACGCAGGTTTGATGACTTCCAGCCAATCGAACAAAGCCGGATTCCGAAAAGGCTTCAGCACCATAGACCACCTAATACGCGGCGGCTGGTTATACAGAAGGCCGAAGAGTATAACCGGATACTTTGCTTGTCGTTTGTGGACAATGAGAAAGCCTTTGATTCAGTCTCAGTCAGTCAGTCAGTACAGTCTCTCCAGCGGTGCCAAATTGACTACCGGTACATCGAAGTGTTGAAGTGTTTGTACGAAAACGCCACTATGACAGTTCGCCTTCAAGATCAGAGCTCGAAGCCAGTCCGGCTACAGCGTGGAGTTAGAAAAGGAGACGTCATATCTCCGAGCTCTTCACTGCTGCACTGGAGGACGTGTTTGAGCTTCTGGACTAGAGAGGACTTGGTATCTATATTAACGGCGTGTACATCAGTCACCTTCGATTTGCCGACGATATAGTAGTCATGGCTGAGACCCTGGAGGACCTCGGCACAAAGCTCGGTGATCTCAACAGTCTCTCAACAAGTTTGCCTTAAAATGTACATGGAGAAGACGAAAATCATGTCTAACTCACGTGTCGTACCCACTCCTCTGAAGGTTGAAGACTCTGCTCTTGAAGTTGTTGACGAATATGTATACCTGGGGAAAACGGTCCATTTAGGTAGGTCCAACTTTAAGAAATAGGTCAATCGTCGAATCCAACTCGGCTGGGCAGCGTTTGGTTAGCTACGAAATATCTTCTCGTCCAAAATACCGCAGTGTCTCAAGACGAAAGTCTTCGACCAGTGTGTGTAACCAGTGATGACGTACGGTACCGAAACGTGGTCGCTCACTATGGGCCTAATAGGCAGGCTCAAAGTCACGCAAAGAGCAATGGAGATGGCTATGCTCGGGGTTTCTCTACGTGATCGAATCAGAAATGAGGAGATTCGTAGAAGGACTAAAGTAACCGACATAGCCCAAAGAGTCACCAAGCTCAAGTGGCAATGGGAAGAGCACATCACCCGTAGAACCGATGGCCGTTGTGGCAGAACGGTTCTCGAGTGGCGACCGCGTACCGGAAGACGCAGTGTGGTCAGGCTTCCAAGAAGGTGGTCCGACGATCTGATGAAGGTCGCTGGTAGCTGGATGCGAACAGCACAAGACCGGTCGTGGTGGAGATCCTTGGGGAGGACTTTGTCTAGCAGTCGACTCTAGCTGATGATGATGATGATGATGATGATGATACGCGCGTCACTGGTGTACAGACACCAGCACTTCGACCTAACACAAATATATAAAATTACTTCAACACATTCTGAACTTAATCACCAGGCTTTAGGGGTCAATATGGATTGTAAAAATTTGACAGTTTCAGAAAGGTTGATCTGCAGTCGTGTGTACGGAATGACTGTGACCCTTAACACATGTAGTGTGGCTATGTGGTACCATATATAATAGGTATTGTGGTCAGTACCTAAGATAACTGGCCGTGTAATAACGTATTTCAAAATATTTCTAATTATTATAAGTATTTTTATAATAATGCATTAGAATGTTATCAATTACCGACTTTCGGAATACTAGTCACTAGATGGCAGACCAAATACAAATATTTTGAGTTCTTCCGTCCTTTGTATGGTGCGTTATGCCGTTGGAAACTATTATGTCGTGAGGTGGCAATCGTTAAAACACCAACTTGCATTGGCCAGTGTAGTGAGATAAATATAGACATTAGATGTGTTTTTGCTAGTGGGAAGGTCTGAACCCTACAGTGAGACGTTAATAAAGCGGACAATGATGAGGATGACAGAAAATGAATAAGCAAGGTAAACAAATACGGGATTACGCTTCCCGCACAAAGCCGCCTCCACTCTGATTTCTCATTTAACAAGCTATAAATAGGACAGAACTGCCTTCCTCTTTACATTTTCTTTTCTTTTATTCTCGTATTCCAGTCTCAATGACCTCGTGTCTAGAACGGAGGGCTCTTTGCCGATATCAGCAATTGACTTTCGGTCCAATCAAAACGTACCAACGAAGCGTGTTATTGTGTCCACATGCCATTTAAATACCAATGAATACCGAATTCGACCGGAACCGCGTCACATTCTATTTGCTTCCGAACACGCTTATGCTTGCTTTGCTCGCTCGGCTTTGAGCGCGTCTGTACAAAGCTTTGATAGAACGTTTATTTGTTTCCACGTATTTATTTTTGTTGGAAACAGTGTGCCTCTGTAATCCGACAAAGCTTTTTTTGAGAGTGAAACTTCAATCAAATACATATACAGTCGTGGTCAACTAATTAGGGACAATCTCTAGTTAAGCCAAATTGTGAATTTATTTTTTATTTTCCAACGAGTCTTAACAATATTCCATATCTTTTGCACGTAAGTATAATTAGTCATTGATGTGCCCGATTATACAAACAATAACAACTTCTTAAACATTAAACCTCTTTACAGTATAGCTGATAGATTATCAGTGTGCTATTTGTTCAAAGAATGCTGGCTGGCCATTTAATTAGGGACACTGAGATATTGCGTTCTATTTTCAAAATTTGAATCTCAATACTTTTTTATTTCTTCTTTTATTGTTTTGTGGTAGTTTTGGCGGCAATCCAGATTTTTAATTTTAAGTTTTGAGAATTATTTTGAAGAAATATGGGCAAAAATAAAAGTTGCGATCCAACACTACGAACAATTATCATGAAGTTTGTCGAGCGTGGTTGGTCATACCGAGGGATAGCAGAACATTTAAATTGTTCAAAAACTATGGTATGCAATGCAGTGCAACATTTCAGGCGCAATAACACAGCTTTAAATGTGCCCAGGACAAAAAGATCGAGAAAAACAACTCCGCAAGAAGATAGAATGATAACCAGGTTAGCTAAGAAAGATCCGTTTCTAGGCTCTATTTTAATTAAACACGAAGTGTTTGGGGCAGACGAAAGAGCCGGTGTATCAGCGAGGACCGTTCGACGACGTCTGGTAGAAGCAGGGTTGTTCGGAAGAGTGGCTCGCAAAGTACCGTTGTTGAAGAAAGAACATAGAAATGCTCGTTTGGCGTTTGCACGTAAATATGGACATTGGACCTACGCCCAATGGCAACATGTATTATTCTCTGACGAGACCAAGATTAATTTAATTTCTTCAGATGGAAGGCAATACGTACGGCGTCCTGTAAAAGCGGAAATGAATCCAAGATTCACAAAAAATCTTGGATTGTGGATTGTTCTGGACGTGGAGTGGGACCTGTGAGAAAAGTTCAGGGTAACTTAGACCAACATCAATACAAAACAATATTGGAGGAAACTATGCTTCCCTATGCTGAGGAGCATCTCCCTATTATATGGACGTTTCAGCATGATAACGACCCGAAACATACCGCCCGTTCAGTCAAGTCGTTTCTTACCAGTCAGTCAGAATCGGTGCTAGATTGGCCAGCAAATAGCCCGGACCTCAACCCAATTGAGCACCTTTGGCACGAAATCAAGAAAAAAGTTTCAACTTATCGTACCACAACTTTAGATCAACTTAATCAAGCTTTTTGTGAGGCATGGGCAAACATTCCTATCGAAACATGTCAGAAACTGATAATGTCTATGCCACATCGGTGTCAAGCGGTAATTACTAACAAAGGTTTTGCTACTGGGTACTGATTTTACACGTAATAAAATGGAGCTTTTAAAAATATTATAATACTGGAGATTATTCGTTTTGTTTAACTCTATTCATCATTATACTTTACTGTCCTTAATTAAATGTCCAGCTACATAATTATACCTTAAAATTTAATACATGTTCAACCTTTGATATTAAATACTTTTTTCTATTTAATTATTCTCTTATTTACAGCCATTTATAGTATAGTAATCGGACCAAATTATGCAAATAATAGGTGCTGAAAAATCAATAGGGTTTTATATTTATATGTACATAACCGGTTATTGCTCTTCACTATCTTGAATGTCCCTAATTAGTTGACCACGACTGTATATATACCTTCAATGTTATATTTGAATACAAGCAATCAGTTGAGCAATTTTTTGCAACGAAATTTGCATATTTTACTCGTAAGTGCATCCAAAACAATTTGTTCCCCCCTTTGTTGACATGTTCTGGAGCAAGTAGTCAATTCACTTTTGCTACACAAGCTTTCACTGTTGTTTACTTTAAAAGGTTTTGTGCACAATCTGATTAAATATCCTGGAACAGGTTCGAGTAACATGAAAGGTTTTTCCACTTTTTAAAAACATAATATACTTTGTATAATGGAGTTAAAGTGGAAAAAGGCTATTCAGAGTGGCCTTTTAAAGTTACCCGTAAAAGTTATATTGTCAAGGTAAATTAGTGTCAGATTTTGTTACCTGGGGAAGTTTGTTCGCGAATATTCAATATCTTTTGTAAATGGGATAAGTATAATATTACACGACGTTAAGTTAGTGAGAGACCAGACAATGAGGACCGCAGCTGGTGGCGTTTAATTAGCTATTTGATAGTAGTAACAATAAAATATGAAATATGTTGGATATGGTAGTTTATAATTTAACAATATTATTTAATAGTTTTTTTATTAAGATAATTATTATTTGTAAATATTTTATTTTAAAAAATAAATTTGCTATTTTTTATCTGTGGATTACAAGACCCGAAACACGGGCGGCCATGCATGATTGAGCTTCGTCTGACGTCACATTTCACAAAATAAAAAAATAAAATCTGTCAGGTTTCAAGGTAAAATCTTGAAACCTGACAGATAGTTTTTGTTTTTGTTTGCTTATTGTGGTGTGACGTCACAGGGCTCAATGTCACGTGACCAACCGTTTTCGCACGAAATTTGAAATGAAGGATGAAAAGTATAAAATAAGCGTTTGTAATTTTTAAAATACTTTTCCGAAAACTGTCAAGTAGAATTAAATGAGTAGGTATTTACTACAAACCACAGAACAACTACCAACTCATCTCTTTTCTTGGTTGTCGTAAAATGTAACTAACGGACTGAAGATTGCTGATACATCCAACATCTTAAAGCGGCGGTGGCTCTGAAAATATGTGCAATAATTACTTGGTGAAACTGTGGCAGGGCACTACTTTTGCGGTCATCATTGCCTAGTCTCTAACCCTTCGGGGATTATATTCGTGAGTGTACGTACGTAGGTATTACATGAAACCGCCTTTACCGAGTCCTTTCTTTTGCAGGCCCGCACCCAGGCGCATCTGAACAACCAACGAGTGATGGTTCGTCGCGTCACCAGAAGGTAACCTGCTTGCGATGCCCAGCGACTTAGCCTGCATAGCCGAAGCGAGAGGCCGGCCGCCCTTACCATACCATTACTATGTCCCGTTAGTGTTGACCTGACTCTTTCTGCAGCTCGCCCGATTCAGACGACACAATGCCAGGAGACGAGAGCGAGGAGGACGGCCGCGACGACGCTTACCTGATGAACACCCACAACGACAATGAGTTTTACGGTAAGAATGTTGACGACATGTCGTTGTTGCGAATGCGAAAGTCTGTAGTTGCATCGATTTTGTGATCGCGTGCGAACAATGTGCTTTATTAGTCCGATGCCAGTGAAGGTTGTGAATCGCTGTACTTTTTTAAGCCGATTGAATGTAAGTTTGTAAGACAAAGTTACATTGTGCCAGTAATGCTATAAACCTTGATTGAACTATGCAAGTAAGTTAGAGAAACTGCGGGTCAATTACCTCGGTACTTTGCAAAATTAAAACGAATTTTAAACGTATAACGCGATCAAGGTTTTACGGTAGAAATTAATAATAATCAAAATTGTTTTTTTGTTAGAAATATGACTTAAGCTTAATACAAGTTATGTCAAATTTCTAACTCTTGTAGACAAAACAACAAATGCTTCGATTATTAATTTCGGCTGTAACTCGTTATAAACACAGCTTATAGATTCAAGGATTTGTTTATTTGTTTAATTTACAGCGTCTTAACCGGCCTACGACTATTAAACTTGTTTCACCACTGTTTACATCGCTATACATATTATGTTATTGTGTAAATATCTTACTCTTAATGTGTAAATAAATGAGTATCTTGCGTTTGTGTGCTCATGTGTGTATGCGTGTATGTAATTGTAAAGGTAATGTGTGTGTACGCGCCGTGAGAGAGAGTGTGGACGTGTGTGCAAATATTTTGTTATTCTATCGTTTTTAATAAGCTTTTAATGCTAGGTAAGTAGCTTAGCCAAGTTGACACGGGTTTGTAATTCTAAACCCTTGTTTACGCCTCAGTAATTCAGCACCTGCTTACCACCAGATAGCGTGTAGTAGTCAAGAAATGCCCCTCGTGAAAAATAATCAAAAAAAGCTACCACCCATTCAGGACGTCTTTTAAGTCATAGCTCATTAGAGCCACCCTGCACCCAACCCTCACCGGCCGCACCTCCTCTCCTCGGGCGGTTAGTATTTTTTAAATGGACTTCTATGCATATGCGCTCATTATATCATCTCCGTAGGTTCACTGGTTATCACGCGACGTTACTGATTGACCACGCGACGTTCACATGTAACAATGCGTCGTCCACCCGTGGACCACCTGTCGACAAGTAGACGCCGAACGACGAGGCGGTGCTGGTCGGATGCCGGGTGGCTCTATTAGCTAACCTTTAAGCTGTATATAACAATGGGCAACAAAAACTGCACAAGCTGAAGCGGGGTGCTGATTGACAAATTGTCTTTTTATGTGTTTTATTATTTTTTGTGTGTCAATAAATGTTTCTTTCATTCTTTCTTTAGAAGTCTTCTCATAATAGAAGAAGATACATAGAAGTAACTAACGTAAAATTAAAGGTGCGGTTCCCGGCGGTTGCTCCGGCAACCCTGGCCGGTGTCGGCGGTTCTTCGACGCCCTGTCCCGCCAGCTGCACGTCATGTCCTACGTCTGCCCGGCTCTGTTCCCGTGGGTGGACTGCGGGCCGGCCACTGATGTCACCGGTATGTATCAAGTTATCAACCTCTTCTCTTTTCGTTTTTTTCTCTTTAATAATGGCTTGGTGCGGTTAGCACATTCAGCCAGTGTCAAGCAGGGAGGGATACCGTTATTTATTTTAATAACGGTACTAATAACGATACAAATTTTGGGTATAACGTTACATTAACGTTATATAAGTAATGTTATATGAAAAATACCGGTAATCCGGTCCCTGGTGTCAAGTAAAAAAGTTAAAAGCAAATATTTTCTTTGCATAAAGTTAGACAGATAGTGAGAGAAAATATCAATGATTGATGATAAACGATATTCCCCACAAACCCCTTGAGTTTCGGTAATAATGTGGGACTTTACTGAAATTTTTAGACCTTTTAGGCTGATGATGATATCTGTTCATAGCTTAATGTAGTTTGTACATTTGTAGCCAATGTCACAGCTAGGTAAAAATTCAGTAACATTATTTTTAACCATGCGAAGCGGCTATTGATTACGAAAGACGCCTATCATACGATGTAGTGGGCGTTGAATCAACGAACCGTATTTTTAAATGGTTTTTCTACTGTTAACGATTCAAGCGTTTCTCTTTACCGCAGAACCAGTTGAATTGATCAACCTGTTTCATTCGTCTACGCGTTAAACCTTCGTTGAGCTAATCCGTGCGTTTTGTTCTCGAATGTCGTTAAATATGAACCCCGATAGATTTTAATAAAACGAAACAAACATTGTGTTAAGTGTATATACTATAATAAACACGATATGAGAACATTATTTATGCAAATATGACAAAAAAAACACTGTAACAAAAAAAATGTTTGTAAATAGTCTAAAAAAACCACGAAAAAGAACAAAAAAAAAAATTTTTGCAAAATGTATATAAAATGATTGTTTATAATTATGTATACATGTTATAAATTCGTCACCCGGTCCACGCGAACGAAGTCGTCGGCGGTCTGCTAGTATTTTATAATTTCTTAGTATCTTTGCATATTCTTGTCTATCAGGAGATTAATTATGCCTTTACGTTTTAAGAAGAGCTCAGTTGATACTAATAACATACATTTCATACCTAATACTATCCTCAAAATTACCATTATTAATGAGAGGGCCTAAATAAAACTAAAATGCGATAAAAATTTAATATGTTCAAAATGCCCGCCACCAAACGATCACATTCGGCACCGCCGCAAAAATATTTTTCTTATATTTTTGCGGCGGTGCCGCATTTTGAGTTTTATTTTGGCCCTGTAATTAATAATGGTAATTTTTTATATTTAAACTCAAAATGCGGCACCGCCGTGATGACGCCTATACATCGCATTAGTTCTATCATCAATAGTTTTCGTAGCGCACGCGATGTAAGGAATTTATTAGAGTTTTAGTAAGGATCCCTATTTTTTTTAAATGTATTGTAGCCTGTGTCACCCGGAGATAGTGTAGCTTCCCAAGGAGCCTATTCAATACAAACAAACAATCAAATCTTTCCTCTTTATAATATTAGTATAGATGAAAATTACACAATTTCCGATCTACCACGTTCAACGACCGATTTCAGCAAATAAAGTCCCATTTAGTACATCTTTTTTTGTGTTAGTATGAAAGCATATTTGATTGGGCAGTTTTTAAAACTAGTCAGAAGCTATAGAAAATCTTTTTTAATTTTTTTTATTTAAGTTGAAAAATGTTAGGATCAAAGTTTTAGTAGGTACCTTAGGTTATAGTTAGGAAGAAGATTTTTTTACTCATAAAAGTGCAATCAATAGGCATTGTATTAAAAAAAAAAACATCGAAGAAAAGTCGACCCAAAAATAGATATAATTTTTTTAGAGCCGTCTCGTCGTTGAATCTAAAATAATGAAAAAAAATTATAACTCGAAAACTATAAAAAATCGTAGAACATACATGGGGGTTCAATGGATAGGTATGGTAGTTCCCTATCACCACACATCGGCTTGACACCTTACAAGAAACACGCTGTATAGAATGATTATGTACATAAAATGAATTAAACTTTAGAATAGGTACGCCTGGTTTATCACCAGCCAGTCCTAAGCCTGGAAAAGTATGAAGGAAAGTTTATTTCATTCTATTGTATAGATTCATTATTCACTTTAACTGCTCATTTCATTCTTCATTTACCAAAATGAAGTTCATAGATAACTTGAGGAATTATAACCGATCGTTTTTTATTTAATACATCAATAATTTTTTTTAAATATAAAACGATTTTATTTGCGCCGCTTCGCTGTTATACTCTATACTGTTATACGCTATATATATACCTTACCGTCGTACCGTCGAGAGAGCGAGAGAAAAGCGCTCGAAATACCTCCCCTTAAGACTGCACTTCCTCCAACAGCATAAATGGGCTCTCTACCTATAACGCTGATAACAAAATGTGCAATTGTCATTTGGTGAAATGGACTATGGCAGTGGACTGCTCTTGCTGTCCTCATTGCGTTAGAAGAAGGGTTAGTCTCTTACTTACCCTTCGGGGATAATAGCCGTCATTATATGTATGTATGTATTATAATGGAAACAGTTGTTTTGACGGTTGACGTAATGGGCTAGCAATGGGAATTCACAAAGCCGATGCTCGATTGGTCTTGTTGGAAACAAATTAGTTATAAAGTGCGGCTTAACGTGCGTTAATTTTTCACGGGCCTTATATATACGTCTCCAAGGTATTTATATTTATACCAAAATTCATCAAAATCGGTTCAGCTGTTCAAGCGTGTAAAGCCAGGTCTCCTGCGACACTGTTTTGTGGTTTCTAACACCTAACATCAAACATCTAACAAAATATGGTAGTATATTTGACACGGCTTAAGTCTAACAAAAACAAACAAACTCACTTTCACATTTATGATATTAGTTAGGATGAAGTTTCCTGCCTACCTGAGGTATTCACTTTTCAACGTTTCACTATAAAGTATATTTGACCGTTATTAACTCAAAAATAATCAAAAGTTACACACATTTTGTTATTTTCACAAATGATCTGAATTCCAATTAACCGTGTCACGTAGCGGTGCGGTGTCGTAAAAGGCGACTAACGGACTAAAGACTGCAACGTACATCCATCAGCATAGAGCGGCGATGGGATCACCTCCTCGACAGGTGTGCTAAGCACATGTGCAATCGCGGATTAGTGAAAAGTCGACTGTGGTAGAGGACTGCTTTTGCTGTCCTCATTGCCTAGTCTCTGACTAACCCTTCAGAAATAATCGTCGTGATTATTATGTATGTATCTGAATTGTATTTCTGGAGAAAACAGCAATATTGAATGATACATTACTAACAGCAACAATATAACTTCTGCTTTGCCTTTTGAATTCTTTAAATGCACGATTCTTCAAATACATACACACATAGGTCCGAGACAGTATGCTTAGTCGATAAAGTACAAAGACTCGGTTCATTAGCGCGCTTTTTTACACGCAGACACGTCGTGCCTGTTCGCATTTCCATCCCACCCCACACGCTTAATCCCTACTGAAAGCTAGCCCAAAAGGCACCTTCGGGATTCCCGCCCACCTCGTCGGATTTGAAGGAATTCAAATTTCAATTCAATTCACCCATCATTCTGTCAAAAAAGTTTCGGGAACGGATGATTTGTTTATGATTCCAAATTAAAACTTTTTGTTTTTTTTTGTTGTTAGATTGGCACAACTGTTATCCATTTTGGCGCGGAGTTTGAGTTGCATCTGTTATTTAGATTAAATACAGTGCTGTTTGTAGTTAGTTTATATCTAGTGTGTATTGCGAATTTCATAATGGATAAAAACATCGAACAAAGAGTTTGTCTTAAATTTTGCGTCGCCAATGGAATTTCGTGTTCGGAGTCACTGAAAATGTTACAGAAGGCTTATGGTGAATCGACTTTATCAAAAACACGTGCGTATGCGTTGTACACATCGTTCAAAAGCGGTCGAGATGTGATGGAAGATTTGCTTCGCTCGTTCGGAAGTTAACATCGCAAAAGTGAAGGAAATGGTGACTGAAAATCCTCATTCAAGTTTAAGAGAGATAGCCGCTGAACTTTATGTGTCTCACGAGTCGATCCGTATCATTTTAAATAATCACTTGGGTATGAAACATGTTGCCGCTCGGCTAGTCCCAAAAGACCTGAATTTTCTCCAAAAACTCAATCGCATATGAGTCGCTGAGGATATGCTAGAACGAGTCAATTGCGACCCAACATTTATGCAAGGCATTGTCACTGGTGACGAGACGTGGGTTTACGAGTTTGACATGCAAACTAGGCAACAAGCTTCGGAGTGGCGCCTTCCGACTGAACCGAAACCAAAAAAACCACGCCAAAGTCGATCAGAAGTCAAAGTCATGTTGACTGTTGTCTTTGACTATCGCAGTGTTGTGCACTCGGAATTCTTGCCGAAAGGTCAAACGGTAAAAAAAGAATATTATTTGAGCGTTATGAGGCGTAATTCGACGAAAAATGCCAAATTTGTGGAAAAAAAAATATTTGGAGTTTTCACCACGATAATGCGCTTTCGCACAAGGCCTTTATTGTGAACGAATTTTTGACCAAAAACTCTACAAATACCATCGAGCAACCACATTATTCACCAGTTTTGGTTCCAGCCGACTTCGTTCTTTTTCCTAAACTCAAATTACGAGTACCACTTCGTGGCACCCGTTGTCATTCAGTAGAAGACATAAAGGAGAATTCGCGGCGAGAACTGAACTCAATTCCGGAAAAAGCGTTTAAAAATGTTTTAATGATTGGATTATTCGTTGGCGTAAGTGTATCGTTTTTAAAGAAGCTTAAAAAAATGTTAAAACTTGAAGTATTTGCATGTTAAACCTAAGAAATCGAAAGCGCCAGTGACGTGTTGTTGCATGCAAATCAAAACGTCGTGTTTTAATTAAACAATAGTTATGGCAGACAACACAATATTTAGTAAATGTAGAACTTAAAATTGTGGTAATTTAAAATACAGAGGCCTACATTAAACAAAAGCTCTACTTTATTTTATAATAAGATAAAAATTAGCTGTACCCGGAAAGGAATAAATCATTGGGCATTGATAAAGTGTGGTTTAAAAATGTTAGCCAAATTGTAGTACCGGCCAAATTGCAAAAATTGTTAGCAGGCTATAAAAATAAAAGCAGGATACTGATATTCGCTAGCAACCACTTACTTACTTTTAAACTAGACAGTTTTATGCGATAGCACTTATAAATTATATTCCAAACCTTTTTTTTTTTAATTATAATAATATACATTATTATTAGTTGATATTGGAAAGTCCAAAACTCATAATAACATCGTAGCTGTAATGTACGCATTACTCCCGAACAAAACAAAAAGACGTACGAAATTATGCTGAGATTAATTAAGAGTCAAATCCCTGATAGGACTCCAAATACATTTATACAAGACAATGACAAAAAAAGGAATTTGTGTTTTTTCATTTTTAATTATATAGTTCATTTTGTGAATTTTAATTGGATTATCTTTGAGTATTTAATTTATTTTAAAGCAATTAATAAATATAAGAAAAATAAAATGAAAACAATTAAAAATAACGATTAATTAAGTACAACGCGCGGGCAACGGCCGGACGGCCGGCTGTTGACCCATCAACGTAGGTACTGACGCGGACGGGTCAACAGACGGCCGGCCTTTGAACCGTTAACGTAGGTACTGACGCGGTGGGTCAACCCCTTGCCCGCGCGTTGTAAATAATCGTGATATTGCTATTGAATATGATATGATATTGAAAAAACAACTAATTTCTTTTTTGACATTTTTGTCATATTTAAAACACTTGACCTGACCAGGACTTGAAGTTTCTTGCGGTTTCTAGCAGTCACCTTATATATTAGACTAACGGCTCGCTCACGCTCACAACTTCGTCCGCGTGAAACCAGTACCTACCCCGAGACGATTTTCCAAAAATTATTTGTTTGACTACCCCCTTGCCCTCCCGTACCCCAGTGACGCCCACATCACATATTAAGTGTTGCCTAGCTCTAAATACTTACATTTTTAAACTCGTGATAACTTTGGAATGAAATGTCCAAATTGAATAATTCAAAAAGTTAAATAAAGGTATTGAAGCAGTCTTGAATATGAAGTGATTTATTTTGATAAGATATAATACCAAGGTACAAATAAAGAGCCTTTTCTAGCGGCGGAATATCAATTATTTTTTTAAAATTAATAACACTTCTTGTGATATACTTATACATAATATGTTGTAGCGACACTTTTTGTAGATAATGATGTGTACTGCAAAGTTGTAGTACATTATTTTTTTCTATCATCATTAGTTTTTGCAGCACACGCGATGTAAGGAATTTTTAGGTCATTTATTAAAGTTTCAGTAAGGATCCCTAATTTTTTTGAAAATATAATATAGCTTATATTACCCGGAGATAGTGTAGCTTCACAATGGTGAAAGAATTTTTTAATCGGTCTAGTAGTTTCGGAGCCTATTCAATGCAAACAAACAAACAATCAAATCTTTCCTCTTTATAATATTAGTATATATTACTAGATGACCTGGTGAACTAATTTCTGAAATAAATGATCAAACTTAATAAAAGTTTTTTAATAACAATTGTTACATTGTTTAAACATTATTGTACAACAAGTTTTTTAAACTAACAGTACTAAGCTAAAATTACCTTATAAAATAAGTAAACTAAAACCTTTCTACTAATGTCATACTAAATGTACGGTAGTGTTTAATGTCAAAATGTTGGGTACTTCTCTTTTGATTTTTAAAAAGTTATTGATGTATTTTACTTATGAGGTAGGTCTGTGTGGGGAAGTGTAGCTAGGGGGCAAGTGTGGATGCCCTTTATATCTTTATATTTCGAAAACTATTTAAGCTTTTGTTGGCTGCGACATCGCTGGCCCCGGGCAATATAGCGGTAAGCGCCGGTTACGCCCCTTTTACTGTTATTTGATACATAAAAAAATTCACTTAACTTACTTAAAATACACTTAAAGAGAAACAGTAATACATTTAACCGCGTTTTATAAAATAAACTTATTTTATCAATAAACTGTAAACATTAACACGAAGTAATCATAGGAGATTTTATTCTGTACAAGCGATTACGCCTTTCTTCCCGTAATTTTATTGTAGCCTCGGAGACGTACTGTCATGTTACGCAGAACGTCATCCCTTTCACTCCATACGCATAAATGAATACCGCTTGCTTTCTAACACCATTTTTAGGTAAACAATTGATACAACGGCGGGCAGTGTCAGTGAAGCGTGTAACATCTTGCGCTAATAATGTTCTTTTAGCGCGATTGTGTGGTTTTGAATATTACGAAAATACTTCCATAAAAAATGGCGAAACAATTACGAGAAAAGAAGACCCTTCGCTAGTAATAGTAAGACATGTAAGGGGGGATAAAAAGAAAGAACAAGTAGAGGAAGCTATAAAAAGAAAAATACGAAAGACAAGAACCCAAGAAGGGAAGCAAATAGCAGTAATTTATGAAAAGAAAACGAGGAATCCACACGTGGCGCATATGGTGGTCAAAGTGGCCCCAGCTATATGGCAGCAGCTGACAGAGGCGGGGTCTCTTCAACTGCAATGGGGATCTCCAAAGTAGAAGATCAGACCCCGCTTATCCAGTGCTTCCGCTGCTTGGGCAGCTTGGGCTACGGCCGCATCAAGCGGGTCTGCGAGGAGCAGCTGGACAGCTGCAGCCACTGCGGGGGTAACCACCTGTACGCCGCGTGTGAGAAAAAAGACAGTCCCCCCAGCTGTCTGAACTGCAAGAGGGCCGGCCTCGAAGACTGCCACAACACCTTCAATATGGTATGTCCAATCCGAGCTATGTGGGACCGGCTGGCTCGAGCGAAGGTAGACTACAGGTGCTAAGGGCCCCGCGTCAGTTCAAGAAGAGAAAAAAAGAGTATACACGGTCATACAAGCGAACCTACAACGCAAAAAAATGCAACATCCGAACTCCTTATTGAAGCAAAAAAGATGAGGATCAGCTTCGCACTTATTCATGAGCCGTAGAACAACGGACTGGACGATGGGCATTATATCTTTTTATTTTGAACCCGGCGCCATCGACATTGCCCCCTACGTAGGGCTTCTGAAGGAGATGATAAGGGAGTTGGGGTGTGACAGGATTGTTATTGGAGACGACGCAAATGCATGAAGTGAGTGATGGGGCAGTGTAAGAATTGACGATATTGGTGTGGAACTAATCGGTGTAATAAATGAACTATAACTAAATATTTTAAATGAGGGGGATACTCCAACTTTCGACACATGGCGAGGAGGAAAAAGGTATAAGAGTAGCGTAGACGTCACATGCTGTATTGGCAAGATGGTGGGAGGTGTTTAAGAATGGAAAGTGGATACTAACCTAACGACCTCGGACCACAACGCGATAATAATAAAAATAAAACTAAACAGTATCAAAGAAAGAAATAATAATAGAACGACAGGAAGTATATAACAAAAAAGTAGATTGGGGAAACTTTAAGGAAGAGTGTAGGGAAGAGCTTGCTAAAGAGGAAATAAACGAAAAAGACATAGAAATAATTAAAGCAGCTAGCGAATTGGAAGTTACAGTAGAAAAATATATTAAAGCCATAGACAACACATGCAACAGAGTCCTAAAAATTAAAAAAGAAAAAAGAGACATCATAATACCGTGGTGGTCCGAGGAGTTAGAGGAGCTAAAAAGGAAGAAAAATAGATTTAAAGACAGAATAAGATGGGCAGCTCCTAGCCGGAAGGCATGGGTCGTAGAACAGTTTGTGGCGGAGAAAATGAAATACCAAGAAGCTATGGACAGGGCCAGGATCGAGAGTTGGAAGGAGTTTTGTGGCAAACAGAATAGGGAAACGACGTGGGAGGGGACATATATAGAGTTATAGGTAAAACTAAGAGCAGCTATGAGGATCTACCAATAGTCAGGGACGGCAGAAACACCAGCCCACGGGAGTCGGTCCGCATAATGGCCGACAGCTTTTACCTGGAGGATACCGAAGTGGGGGAGAACGAGGACCATGTAGAAACGCGAAGAAGGGCAGCCGAAACGAATGAGGGTGGTAAAAATGGTTTTTGCGACCCTCCTTTCGTGGAGGCTGAACTTTGACACGTAGTGGCCTCGTTTAACCCCAAAAAGCCCCGGGTAAGGATGGCTTTACGGCCGATATATGCGCGGCCGCAATAAATACCGACTTCCCTATGTCCCTGGCGTTGTACAACAAATGCCTAGAGCTCTCCCACTTCCCTAAACCCTGGAAAGAAGCCAATATAATCGTCCTCAGAAAACCCGGTAAAGACAACTACACACACAGCAAGTCATATCGTCCAATAGGCTTATTAGCAATTTTGGGTAAAATCTTAGAGAAATTATTAATAAGAAGAGTACGATGGCATGTGCTGCCAAAACTGAATCCCGCGCAGTACAGATTTGTGCCACAGCGCAGTACAGAGGACGCCCTCTATGACATGGTCCAGCGGATCAGACGTAATCTGGAAGGGAAGAAGATTATGGCTCTGGTCCCGCTGGACACTGGGGGGGCCTTCGACAATGCATGGTGGCCACAGATCCGAGTTCAATTAGAAGAAAAGGGATGGAAGTATGCTGGGGAAGAGTATAGTAAGGGAACGAATAAGGGCTGCGTCCAAGGTTCAATTGGCGAACCCTTATTCTGGAATCTTATACTCGATATATACCCTGCTCAATCTACTAGCCGGAACCGGTGTCTGTTGCCAGGCCTTCGTGCCGGAACCGGTGTCTATTGCCAGGCCTTCGTGCCGGAACCGGTGTCTATTGCCAGGCCTTCGCGGACGACGTTATTTTAATAGTAGAAGGCAGCACATCCAACGAGGTGTCAATTAAAGCCAATGCCGCTCTCTCCCGTATCCAAAAATGGGGTGTGTTAAATAAACTTAATTTCGCGCCACACAAAACCAAGGCCAGGATAATAACCAAAAATTGAAGTTTGACACGCCCCGTCTGGAGATGGGAAAGGAAATAGTCCGTAAAATAAAAATATTAGGTGTCATTTTTGACGATAAGTTATTATTTTAATAGTCACATGCAATATATCTGTAAAAATCACTAAAGGTAAAAAAATTGTGATTTCATTTAAATTGAAAAAAACAAATAAAGAGCCTTTTCTAGCGGCGGAATATCAATTATTTTTTTAAAATTAAATAACACTTCTTGTCATATACTTATACATAATATGTTGTCGCGACACTTTTTGTAGATAATGATGTGTACTGCAAAGTTGTAGTACATTATTTTTTTCTATCATCATTAGTTTTCGCAGCACACGCGATGTAAGGAATTTTTAGGTCATTTATTAAAGTTTCAGTAAGGATCCCTAATTTTTTTGAAAATATAATATAGCTTATATTACCCGGAGATAGTGTAGCTTCACAACGGTGAAAGAATTTTTTAATCGGTCTAGTAGTTTCGGAGCCTATTCAATGCAAACAAACAAACAATCAAATCTTTCCTCTTTATAATATTAGTATATATTACTAGATGACCTGGTGAACTAATTTGTGAAATAAATGATCAAACTTAATAAAAGTGTTTTAATAACAATTATTACATTGTTTAAACATTATTGTACAACAAGTTTTTTAAACTAACAGTACTAAGCTAAAATTACCTTATAAAATAAGTAAACTAAAACCTTTCTACTAATGTCATACTAAATGTACGGTAGTGTTTAATGTCAAAATGTTGGGTACTTCTCTTTTGATTTTTAAAAAGTTATTGATGTATTTTACTTATGAGGTAGGTCTGTGTGGGGAAGTGTAGCTAGGGGGCAAGTGTGCCCTTTATATCTTTATATTTCGAAAACTATTTAAGCTTTTGTTGGCTGCGACATCGCTGGCCCCGGGCAATATAGCGGTAAGCGCCGGTTACGCCCCTTTTACTGTTATTTGATTTTTGGTTTCTCTAAGTATCAATCTATCACTCGTATTTTTTTCAGATTTTTTCAATTAATATTTATATAGAATAAATGACAATAACAGCTTTATTGTATAAAAAACTTCACTTAACTTACTTAAAATACACTTAAAGAGAAACAGTAATACATTTAACCGCGTTTTATAAAATAAACTTATTTTATCAATAAACTGTAAACATTAACACGAAGTAATCATAGGAGATTTTATTCTGTACAAGCGATTACGCCTTTCTTCCCGTAATTTTATTGTAGCCTCGGAGACGTACTGTCATGTTACGCAGAACGTCATCCCTTTCACTCCATACGCATAAATGAATACCGCTTGCTTTCTAACACCATTTTTAGGTAAACAATTGATACAACGGCGGGCAGTGTCAATGCAGCGTGTAACGTCTTGCGCCAATAATGTTCTTTTAGCGCGATTGTGTGGTTTTGAATCTTACGAAAATACTTCCATAAAAAATGGCGAAACAATTACGAGAAAAGAAGACCCTTCGCTAGTAATAGTAAGACATTTAAGGGGGGATAAAAAGAAAGAACAAGTAGAGGAAGCTATAAAAAGAAAGATAGGAAAGACAAGAACCCAAGAAGGGAAGCAAATAGCAGTAATTTATGAAAAGAAAACGAGGATTCCACACGTGGCGCATATGGTGGTCAAAGTGGCCCCAGCTATATGGCAGCAGCTGACAGAGGCGGGGTCTCTTCAACTGCAATGGGGATCTCCAAAGTAGAAGATCAGACCCCGCTTATCCAGTGCTTCCGCTGCTTGGGCAGCTTGGGCTACGGCCGCATCAAGCGGGTCTGCGAGGAGCAGCTGGACAGCTGCAGCCACTGCGGGGGTAACCACCTGTACGCCGCGTGTGAGAAAAAAGACAGTCCCCCCAGCTGTCTGAACTGCAAGAGGGCCGGCCTCGAAGACTGCCACAACACCTTCAATATGGTATGTCCAATCCGAGCTATGTTGGACCGGCTGGCTCGAGCGAAGGTAGACTACAGGTGCTAAGGGCCCCGCGTCAGTTCAAGAAGAGAAAAAAAGAGTATACACGGTCATACAAGCGAACCTACAACGCAAAAAAATGCAACATCCGAACTCCTTATTGAAGCAAAAAAGATGAGGATCAGCTTCGCACTTATTCATGAGCCGTAGAACAACGGACTGGACGATGGGCATTATATCTTTTTATTTTGAACCCGGCGCCATCGACATTGCCCCCTACGTAGGGCTTCTGAAGGAGATGATAAGGGAGTTGGGTGTGACAGGATTGTTATTGGAGACGACGCAAATGCATGAAGTGAGTGGTGGGGCAGTGTAAGGATTGACGATATTGGTGTGGAACTAATCGGTGTAATAAATGAACTATAACTAAATATTTTAAATGAGGGGGATACTCCAACTTTCGACACATGGCGAGGAGGAAAAAGGTATAAGAGTAGCGTAGACGTCACATGCTGTATTGGCAAGATGGTGGGAGGTGTTTAAGAATAGAAATTAAATGAATGTGCAGTCTTTAGTCCGTTAGTCGCCTTTTACGACACCGAAGAGAAGAGAGGGGTTGGTAGTATTATTTTGATGAGCCCATCGCCGTTATATGCTGTTGAATGTATGTGCAGTCTTTAGTCCGTTAGTCGCCTTTTACGACACCGAAGGGAAGAAACGGTTTGGTAGTATTATTTTGATGAGCCCATCGCCGTTCTATGCTGTTAAATGAATGTGCAGTCTTTAGTCCGTTAGTCGCTTTTTACGACACTGAAGGGAAGAGAGGGGTTGGTAGTATTATTTTGATGAGTTCATCGCTGCTCTATGCTGTTGGATGTATGTGCAGTCTTTAGTCCGTTAGTCGCCTTTTACGACACCGAAGGGAAGAAACGGTTTGGTAGTATTATTTTGATGAGCCCATCGCCGTTCTATGCTGTTAAATGAATGTGCAGTCTTTAGTCCGTTAGTCGCTTTTTACGACACTGAAGGGAAGAGAGGGGTTGGTAGTATTATTTTGATGAGTTCATCGCTGCTCTATGCTGTTGGATGTATGTGCTGTCTTTAGTCCGTTAGAGGCCTTTTACGACACCCAAGGGAAAAAAAAAGGGTTGATAGTATTATTTTGATGAGCCCATTGCCGCTCTATGCTGTAGGATGTATGTGCAGTCTTTAATCCGTTAGTCGCCATTTACGACACCCAAGGGATTGGATGGAAAGACTTCCTACCTTTCACATACCTTTATTTTGTCGATTCAAACAGCGGCTTCTTGTTCAATAATTACTTTGAAAGTTTAAAAATAAATATGTCTAGTTTTAGTAATAAAGAACTAAACTTACAGTCTACACCACTGGGAAATAATAAGTGAAGCACAAAATGTTATTGACAGCCTATTACCACCTAAGTCCAAAGAAAAATACATGTTGGCTTACCAAAAATTATACACTAGAAAAGCAACAAAAACACGCAGTCATTTTCAGAAAATGTGTTTTCCTCGCAAATATGTTATAAAACGTCGTATGACATACGTGCGCTTTGATAATTACAGCCTCGATCTGCTTTCTTGTAGCTCTCGCCTACGGCTCGGGCTAGCAATATCGCCTCTGCTGTAATTTTCAACTTACCGCACTAATATCATAATGTACTTTTAACGTGTAAGTGTTGTAATTTTACTATTCTCTCAGAATGTAAGCGAAAATTGTATACAAAATTGTAATGACAAGTTAAAATACTAAACGTTTGAATCATCATCACTAATTAAAAATTTTAAAAAATACCTTTTTTCACTAAGTACTACTTATACATAGTTACTATACTACAAATATACTTGGGTTCCTTTTTTTGTACTGTATCACACATTGTAGTAAAAGCCAGGTAATTTCAAAATAATTGTCAAATACAGCATATTTTTTTAAATTTTACTGTCTAAATTGATCATTACGACAAATTAACTGAACTTTAACTGTTAATCGGACTACGTCGTAAAATACATTTTTATGCGAATTTAAACACTTTGAATAGACAGATCGATAGAGCTCGAAAAACTGAGTATAATGGTGACAAAAGGTTATTTTGACCAAAATTGGCGTTTACATTAATTTGTGGTTTATAGGGTCGATATACGTAACAATATTTTTAAAAACAATTTACTGTATGTAGAAGAGATCTTAGTTAAAGTCTTTTACATCCACAGGCGCAGTTCTTTTGACATTAGCTTTTGTTCTACTTTTCTCGTTTAAATGGGTTTTGTTAGTGTTGTAGGCGATCCAAATCAAAGTATCTCGGCCTTGACCTGACTAGCGCACAAAAGGATTTAACCTTGCCACTTTACTTGTTACGACCTATAATAGTAAATTTTAGTATTTTAACAAGAATATGCCTCGATATGGCCGGGTGAGGCTCTCTCTCTCCGTTATCTGCAGGGGGCATATCTGTAATGTTTGATATAAATACTTATGGTCTAACGTTCAGATAATATAACTTTATTTCATATAATTTCATTTGATATATATAACAACTGACTTAATATAATAAACATTTAATATAATTTTAAATTCTATAATTTCATTTGATATAATGTATTTTTGATATAATATACATTTGATATAATAATCTTATCATACGAAACATAATTCATGTAATAAGCAAGCAGCATGCAAGCAAGCAAGCGGCATTCAAGCAAGCAAGCAGCATGCAAGCCAGAATGCAGCATGCAAGCAGGAATGCAGGATGCAGGCAGTCATGCAGAATGCAGGCAGGCATGCAACATGCAAGTAGTCATGCAGCATACAGGCAGGCATGTATGCAGCATGCAAGCGGGCATGCAGCAGGCATGGTCTCTGGCGCTTCGGGACTCCGGCGGTCCCACGCGAGCTTATCGTCGCAAATGGCTTTCGCTCACCACCGCAACTTCGGCTTGCTGGCCTCAGCCGCGGCGGCGACCGTTAAACCCACCTGCTTCTCAGCTCGCAGGCCGCCTCGCCCCTCCGCGCCTACGCGGGCTTAAATTACACTCTAGCGTAGGGCAGACAAGTCTACGTGGAGTCGGTTTTGCCGCGATTCGTTTCTGTACTGAATTTGCACAACCTCAACGAAAACCCAACGTATTAACTTTTTAAGACAATATTTGAAATCGATTTAGGGTTAAATGCTATTTTTATTTATTAGCAAAAATTATATCAAATGATGTTATAGAATATGAGTATTATATCAAATGAATAATATACGTAATGTTGTTATAGGAAGTGTATTTAAAACAAGTAATGAACGTTAAGTTCTTTGAAATTAGTTCCTTTGTCATTATATGAAATGATACGCACCCATCTAAAGGTTCTGGGTTCAATTCCTGGATTGGTCATACCTACTTGATTTAGATCTTTCGATGCGTAGCCCGGGCTTGTGACCCCGTTTCTCCGGTCGGGCAATGTATGAATGGGGCTATCAGATTTTTAGATGAAAGGCCCATGTCCTAGCCCAGGATACTAACCCGCATTTAGCAAGCGTGGTCATTAACCCTTGGGGTACCTGGTGGGTCTGACAGACCCGTCACATTAAGTAATTGTCGATATTTTTTAAATATGAAATCAAGATTGCGGTGCTCAAGAGTAGCTTCGCAATATAGACTAGAGCTAATTTCGCTACCGCCCGTGCAGCCTTCAGGGCACTTGCGTCGGAGTAGCACGTTTGTTAAGTGCGTTTGAGTCAGAGAAACCCGACCAGGCACGGGGCTATTTTTTTACCTTAAGTTAGATGCAAGTTAGATGCAATTCAAAATGAATCTTTATTCTGAATTGGTTAATGGAGCTTTTTAATACATTTTTGGTTTTATTTTTTAAATATACTTATCACTAAAATTACAGAAAATATGAACTGAAATATTTGTATAGTTATATTTATATTTATATATAAAAAAAATTAAACAGGTCCATCAGACCCATCAAGCACGCCGTGTAAGTTTTATCCAACAGGCACCCCAGGGGACACCCATAAATTGCAAGGAAGACTTGATTTCAATGCCGGAGGCCTTTGCTGAACGTTGTTTCAGTGTGTAGGCTATCCTTTGCTGAACGGTGTTTCAGTGTGTAGGCTATACTTTGCTTTACTTTTATATTGTAGCGAAGACTTGATTTTAATGAATACCAAAAAGACAAATGTACTAAAAGTAGCACTGTAATGTTTAGTGATGAAATTGGAAGAGGCTTGGGTCAATTATTAAACACTGAGGGGCAAACTATTATAAATTATTGTATGCCTGGTTTGACATGCCATATAATGGAAAAAATAATTTCACATGACCTTAAAAATGTAGGAACTATTATTATTTTAATTGGGAAAGGGGGAAATCTGAATAAAAAAGTATTACTTAACTTTTATAAAACATTACTTTCTTTGAATATTGCAAAAATTGTAATGTTCACACTTCTTTACAATAAAAACTTGTCACACGAAGACAATAATTATAGATATAGGCTTAATTTGACATTGAATACAATGACTTTCTATGAAAAGAAGTAGAAATAATAGACACGATTAAATTATTAGATAGTAATTTTATATTGAAAAAAGATAAATATTATCTTAAGACTTATTTTAAGCGACAGATAGCAAATTCGCTATTAATTTATTTTTAAGTGTTTAGCCAGTAACATGACTAGTTCAGCGGCTTCTATTGAGCTGCAACCTACTGACATGCCAATTCAGACTTTGAAATATGTTCCAAATAATTTAAATTAGCTTTTAGGATAATAGAGGATACCTCTAGCAAATTATTGACAAAAGAAAAGTCAAACTGCGATAAACTGCCCACTGCCTGCCTGTTCATCAGAACATACAAGGCTTTTCTGGCAAAGAATTTGAATTAAATTTATTTTTACTTTCTTTTAATATTGACATTTTATGTATTACCGAGCATTGGCTCAAACATTATGAATTAATAACGAACTTAGAAAAGTACAGTATTGTCAGTTCGTTTTGTAGAAAGTCAGCCCTAAGAGGCGGCTCTTTAATTATTATTAATAATAATTTAAAAGTGAAAGAACGTAAAGACGTGATTGCACTATCTATAGAATGAACTATAGGATTGTCATGTGTCAAACTAGATGAGGTTGTTGTAATATGTGTATACAGACCTCCATCTGGAAATTACCCACTGTTTGAGTCCGCTTTGGAGATGTTTAAAAAATCATATGTAAAAAAGTAAGAGTGTAGTAGTATGTGGAGATTCATAAACTTATTTCAATCATTTAATTTAAATCACGTGTTCAATAAACCAACTAGAATAACATCCACATCTGCTTCTTGCTTGGACAATATTTTTTGTAGGTAAATGTCTTGTTTTTGAAAAATCTATTAAAATTGTGTTAGTTCAGACCATAGCGGACAATCAGCCACTATTGAGCACCATAATGTCTCTCCCATACAAAATATAGTGTGTAGACCAATCGGTGAAAAAGGTATTGAAAAATTTAGAACCAATATTAACTTAAAACTTTCTTAACTTTCAGTAGCACCTACTGATGATGCAGATAATACTTATACAAAAGTTTTCAGTTGCATTCGGGATGAATGTAACAACACATTTAAGCAGAAAATTATTAAATTTAATAACTTTAAGAAAAAGTTCAGTGACTGGGCGACACGCGGTATTAATACAAACGAAGAAAATTGTATGAATTGTATGAATTATAATCTACTTCTAAAGATACAAACTTTATTGAATAAGTTAGAAACTACTCAATATTATTTTAAAAAGTCTGCATAAAATGCTAAATCTTATTTTATTTCTAAAAAAATTGCACTTTTGAATAACAAAATAAAGACCACATGGAATATTATTAACCAAGAAATAGTAAAACAAAAATTAAGGACCGTTCATATTCATTTAAAGTCAATAGTAAAATAATAGAATCAGATGGCGCAGTCGCTGGTGCATTTGAGAATTTTTCTTTAGGAAACCTATGGACATAACTAGTAATATAAGTTCTTGCTCTCATACCGCTGTCGCTCTCCTCGAGTCAAGTGTTGATAAGTGCGGTGACAGTTTTAGTTTTAGACTATTATATCACTGACACCATTTTCAAAGTTTTTAAAACAATAAATATTAAAAATACAGAAGATCTGTCGGGTATCACTATAAATGTTGCTCAAACAATTCTTAATTTCTTAGCTGAATACCAAAAAGACAAATGTACTAAAAGTAGCACTGTAATGTTTAGTGATGAAATTGGAAGAGGCTTGGGTCAATTATTAAACACTGAGGGGCAAACTATTATAAATTATTGTATGCCTGGTTTGACATGCCATATAATGGAAAAAATAATTTCACATGACCTTAAAAATGTAGGAACTATTATTATTTTAATTGGGAAAGGGGGAAATCTGAATAAAAAAGTATTACTTAACTTTTATAAAACATTACTTTCTTTGAATATTGCAAAAATTGTAATGTTCACACTTCTTTACAATAAAAACTTGTCACACGAAGACAATAATTATAGATATAGGCTTAATTTGACATTGAATACAATGGCTTTCTATGAAAAGAAGTAGAAATAATAGACACGATTAAATTATTAGATAGTAATTTTATATTGAAAAAAGATAAATATTATCTTAAGACTTATTTTAAGCGACAGATAGCAAATTCGCTATTAATTTATTTTTAAGTGTTTAGCCAGTAACATGACTAGTTCAGCGGCTTCTATTGAGCTGCAACCTACTGACATGCCAATTCAGACTTTGAAATATGTTCCAAATAATTTAAATTAGCTTTTAGGATAATAGAGGATACCTCTAGCAAATTATTGACAAAAGAAAAGTCAAACTGCGATAAACTGCCCACTGCCTGCCTGTTCATCAGAACATACAAGGCTTTTCTGGCAAAGAATTTGAATTAAATTTATTTTTACTTTCTTTTAATATTGACATTTTATGTATTACCGAGCATTGGCTCAAACATTATGAATTAATAACGAACTTAGAAAAGTACAGTATTGTCAGTTCGTTTTGTAGAAAGTCAGCCCTAAGAGGCGGCTCTTTAATTATTATTAATAATAATTTAAAAGTGAAAGAACGTAAAGACGTGATTGCACTATCTATAGAATGAACTATAGGATTGTCATGTGTCAAACTAGATGAGGTTGTTGTAATATGTGTATACAGACCTCCATCTGGAAATTACCCACTGTTTGAGTCCGCTTTGGAGATGTTTAAAAAATCATATGTAAAAAAGTAAGAGTGTAGTAGTATGTGGAGATTCATAAACTTATTTCAATCATTTAATTTAAATCACGTGTTCAATAAACCAACTAGAATAACATCCACATCTGCTTCTTGCTTGGACAATATTTTTTGTAGGTAAATGTCTTGTTTTTGAAAAATCTATTAAAATTGTGTTAGTTCAGACCATAGCGGACAATCAGCCACTATTGAGCACCATAATGTCTCTCCCATACAAAATATAGTGTGTAGACCAATCGGTGAAAAAGGTATTGAAAAATTTAGAACCAATATTAACTTAAAACTTTCTTAACTTTCAGTAGCACCTACTGATGATGCAGATAATACTTATACAAAAGTTTTCAGTTGCATTCGGGATGAATGTAACAACACATTTAAGCAGAAAATTATTAAATTTAATAACTTTAAGAAAAAGTTCAGTGACTGGGCGACACGCGGTATTAATACAAACGAAGAAAATTGTATGAATTGTATGAATTATAATCTACTTCTAAAGATACAAACTTTATTGAATAAGTTAGAAACTACTCAATATTATTTTAAAAAGTCTGCATAAAATGCTAAATCTTATTTTATTTCTAAAAAAATTGCACTTTTGAATAACAAAATAAAGACCACATGGAATATTATTAACCAAGAAATAGTAAAACAAAAATTAAGGACCGTTCATATTCATTTAAAGTCAATAGTAAAATAATAGAATCAGATGGCGCAGTCGCTGGTGCATTTGAGAATTTTTCTTTAGGAAACCTATGGACATAACTAGTAATATAAGTTCTTGCTCTCATACCGCTGTCGCTCTCCTCGAGTCAAGTGTTGATAAGTGCGGTGACAGTTTTAGTTTTAGACTATTATATCACTGACACCATTTTCAAAGTTTTTAAAACAATAAATATTAAAAATACAGAAGATCTGTCGGGTATCACTATAAATGTTGCTCAAACAATTCTTAATTTCTTAGCTCCTCAATTGGCCGATATTTTCAATAGGTGCCTTGAAGAAGGAATTTTTCCAAATTTAATTAAGCATGCTAAAATCATTCCATTGTTTAAAGCTGGTGACAAAAACAACCCCTCTAACTTGAGACCAATTTCTATAGTACCAGCCTTTAGCAAAGTTTTTGAGAAAATTATTTACAATGAATTACTGTCTCATTTTGCAATTAATAAACTTTTTCATCAAAAACAGTTTGGTTTTACTAAAGGTAGATCTACTACTGACGCTGGAGTTGCGCTTCTTAAACACATTTTTGACGCCTGGGAGGGTAAACAAGATGCAATAGGTATTTTCTGTGATCTCTCAAAGGCATTTGATTGTGTTAGTCATAAATCTTTAGTTAGTAAATTAGAGCATTATGGTGTCTCAAAAATAGCACTGAGCCTAATTGAATCATACTTGTCGAATAGAACACAAAAAGTTGTTATTAATGGTGCTGTGTCTTCAGGAGCACCCATAACTATAGGCGTGCCCTAAGGGTCAATATTGGGCCCGTTACTTTTTTTTGAGTTACATAAATGACCTGCCCTACTTTGCTAGAAACTTCTGTGAGACTGTATTATTTGCAGATGATACGTCTCTTATTTTTAATGTTAAAAGAGGCCTTGAAAATTTTGACGATGTAAATAGTGCACTTTCAAAGGTATTACATTGGTTCACTAATAATAATTTTTACTGAATTCAGCAAAAACAAAGTGTGTTAAATTTTATTTACCGCATGTGTTATTGTGTTCTGACCTGTCTTACATTAGGTATTAATATGTGTATTATGATGAACGATAATGTAGTTAAATTAGTAGATTCTACTGTGTTTCTAGGTATTAAACTGGATTCACGATTTCAATGGGACCTACATGTTGATACCTTGTCAGGAAGACTGAGTTCAGCTGCATAGTTAAGTAACTACGTAGTTATGAAAATAAGGCTTCTACCTGATGTTGAGACGGCAAGAGTATTTATTTTAGTTATTTCCATAGTGTGATGTCATATGGCTTACCGTTGTGGGGCTCCACTGCTTATATTGTCGATGTATTTATTCTACAGAAAAAGGCAGTCCGCGCCATATACAACTCAAGTCTAGAGATTCACTCAAAGAAGTGTTTTTAAAATCGATATATTAATTATTGCATCACAATTTATTTTTGAAAACCTTATGTATGTCAAGAAGTTTGAAAGACATTTAAAAATCGTGATCTTCATAACTTAAACACTCGGAGGAAAAATAAGCTTGCCGTCCCTAGTTTTAGACTTCATAAAACAGGTGGCTCTTTATATATTATAATAAACTTCTACTAAATATTACTGAAATGCCTTTACATACATTTAAAGCCCATGTTAAAAAAACCCTCATAAGTAAAGGTTATTATAAAGTGGAAGATTATGTAAATGACAAATATGTACTGACATAGTGCATGTACGAGCATAACATATTAGTAAGTTGTGTATTGTATAATTTGGTAACGACATATTGTTTTGTAGATGTCGTACCTTCTATATTATTATAAATGTGTGAAGTTTCTTGCGCTCGTTCTTCTTCACAGCTAAAAGACTTCCTGAATGGGTGGGGTGACTATCCATCCAAATAAATTTAGACGATTCAACATGCTTATTTTAAGTTTATTGAATAAAGAATTTTTGAGGTTGAGTTTGACAGAGGCCTTTGCCCAGCAGTGTGACAGTATGTAGACTTTACTTTACTTTTCTATTGGACAGGTCTGTACGTGATCAAGTCCGTGGGCACGATGTTCATCATGATAATCGTGTTCAACCTGTTCGCGGCGTACGGGAGCCCCGGCAGCTCCAGCTTCTGTGTCTTCATGATGGTCGTCCTGTTTATCGGCATCTTCACGATGTTGCTCCTTATCTCCAGGAAGCCGCAGAACAGGTGCGTTGGTAACTTTGGTTTTCGCAAAGTCAAAGGCAAAAATCTTTTACTTAAGTACTCTTTTTTTAAAGTGCTTTGGTATCGGCCAATTGTTTTTATTTTGAAAAATGAACGTTTAGGGCAATGTCGTTACTTGTTTATGAAGTAAAGAATATTTTTTCGGTCAGTCGGCGTGTAATGTTGTTGCTTGAGAAAGGAACATTTAGCGCAATATCGTTACTTTCTTATGAAGAAAGTTTAAAGAATACTGGTTCTTTGCTCAAATATTTTAATAGAACAGAGATTTCGAAACCATTCGGTTATCTCTCTAAACTTAACATAAACGTATTCTACGAAACTTTCATGTTTAGACATAAAAGTCGGCATATGGATGGCTAGTGGAGCGGTTACATTAAGTTCTGTCCTAACTTAAAAGAGGGTATTTTAAAATAACAAATATGATGGTAGTACTATTATTAGATATCATTATATTAAGTAGGTTTTATACTATTAATTCGATCTAACACAGCTGTGTAAACATGGAGTGGGTTACCACAGAGAATCGAATCGTAGTGATTACATTGCACAAATGTAACACAAAAGACTAGTCCAGACTTACAACTTACTAAAACCATTTTTTTTTGTGTTGTAGAGAAGTTTAACCATCAAAACGATAGGGTGTATGCACACAGCTTCCAAGAAGCTACTGAGAAAATTCCGAAGTCGAAAGAGGCCACCATCCAGCATCATTGATGGTTTGATGGGGCGTGTCCTGCGAAGGCGTGACAAACCTCCATTTTTGTGATCAAGGGGTGAAAACACGAGCAACTAACTACCAAAGCGATATTTTAGAGAATGCGGTTAAGCTACTAAGTAACTCTGTGTTTGCTAGTAAACAATTTATATTTCAACAAGACTCAGCACCAGCGCACAAAGCGAAATCAACCCAGCCAGACGTGAATTTAACGGATTTCATCGCCTCTGAAGATTGACCCCATGCAAGTCCTGACCTTAATCCTTCGGATTATTGCTTATGGAATATTTTAGAGGAGAAAGCCTGCTCTTACACATTGGTGGAAGGCATATAATTATATAGGCATATACTTAATCTGGCCATAAATACTGTTACAATTAAGAAAAACATTAATATTACGTTTGAATTTGGAATCTGTCATTTTTAAATGAATTTCATTGTGTTTTCTCATTTTCGCGCCAGTCGGTATTAAATATTTTTATGATATTAAAATGGAGTGGCGTGATAAAGAGAACCGAACTGCTGTGATACTCGTAGCATTACACAAAGTTGGTATGGAGCCAAATGCAATCTTTGAAACTCTTCATCCGGATGGTATTAGTTGAATGTTTGTGTACCGGGCTATTAATAAGTACAATTAAACGTCCTCTGTTCGTGACAGAAAAAGATCTGGCCGTCTACGTAGTATTTGTACTAAAAAGGCGATCAAAGCAGTAAAGGAAAGAATTCGAAGAAATCCTGTCCGAAAGCAAAAAACTTTATATCGGGAAATGAATATAGCACCCAGAACCATGTCGCGTATTTTAAAAGATGACTTAGGACTTGCAGCATAAAAGAGACGCACTGGTCATTATTTAACCGATAATTTAAAAGTGAATAGTTTAGTAAAATTATAAGCAGTACGCAAAGAGCGGTCACAGAAAAATTTGATTTACTGACGAGAATTTTTTTACTATCGAGCAACATTTTAACAAATGCTGAAGACTGGCCGTCATCTAGTACCGTTCTTAATTCGCTGGATTGTGACTTATGGTCAGTTTTAGAGAATATGGCATACTCTAAACGCCATGATAATTTGGTAATAAATTTTATAACAATCCATAAGATTGGCAGTGAAGAATTTTCCCATGGAGAAATTACGTGTTTCAATTGATAACTGGCCTCAAAGTTTAAAGGATTGCATTTAGGCTAATGGAGATAATTTTAAATGAACTCCATATTTTTAAATGCTATTATGTTCATTTATAAACTAACGCACACTACAGTAATAAATGTTTTATGCAGTAGAATAAAAATAATCTTTTCCTTGTAACAATATCTATGGCTAGACTAGGTATTGCCTTCCACCAATTATCAGATATTTTTGCAGGCCGTCGCTTGTCACATCTTAATGCTGGTGACGTACTTAGATAAAGACTGTGTTTCTGATTTACAGAAAACGTAGCGTACATTTGGGAAAATAGCACAGTCATAACGTATGTCGATACGTCACTAAAAGCCAGCGTAAAAGCTTTACTGATGGAGGACTCTCTAATAGAAATAGAACAATGTTAAAAGCCTCTGTAGACGGCTTATTTCACAGTGTGATAGTAGTGCCATCCATTTGTGTTACTAACTTTCTATTGGAATCTACAAGAACATTGCAAATTAAAGTTTTTTCTTCTAACAAGAAACATACTAGTTCAGAAATGGAACAACGTAATAAACAGTGTATTTTACAATTACTATTAATAGTAAATTAATTTCAGAGGGTGCCCCGCGATCGCAAAACCTGACATAAGTCTCATATTGAACCTCAAAGCAAAATCAATCATATTGATGTTTAAAATTAGAACTATACTGCTTTGAAGTTTCAGACCTAGTAATTTGATTAGAGCAATGTCATTATTTTGCCAAATGTACAAAACCATCACGCGCTTGTGTTAGAAATTAAAATTACTTTTTTACCTGCGAACTATCGAAATATCGATACAAATATTTTAATGAAAGAATTATTGTTTCATGCGTAAAATTAAGAAAGTTGTGAAAAAAAATGTTTATAAGAGTCATTCGATTTATATATTGTTTGTTATTGTTTTAAGAATTTGTTTCAAATTTCAACAAGGCCACGACCTTGTGCAATGATCAGACTAACTTACGTAAGTTCTTTTAATGTATTTAGCTAATTCAGCGCATAGCACAAGTAACTTAAAAATACGTAAATTTTCACAATTTCGTGCAGGATCCCCTTAAATGAAATGTTTACATCATTGTCCAAAGTGAAAAAAAAACTACCTATACATTTTTAATCAATAAGACTAGTGGTGGTTGGTGGTAGGGTTATTTAGCCTACCACCAATCTACCAAGCTTTTACCACCTACAATCTCCCACTAGGCGTAGCCCGTTCTATGGGGGAAGAAGACGATCTAACGATATGATTACATAAGGCCAAAGTACAAACAGTCTATATAATTGATTATATAACTTTAACAAAAATAAAAATATACTTTAATGGTGATTTGTTTTAATTAGTTTCCACTCTAACACCAATTAGGTATGTAGCCCAAGTTAAGCTTCTTTTGAAACTAGTTTTTATTGGTTAGATAACGGATAAACATAGAAAATATCTAGACCAGAAATCAATTTAGTAAAACATGTTATGTCTAAATTGACCCTACTAGAAATCGAATCCGAGGACCTCATGGATGACGACGCTAAAATCGGTGTGCTAACCACTTACCTTATCACTTTTGCCGCAGAGTCGCGCTGGTGTACACGACCCCCGGGCTGCCGTTCGTCCCCGCCACCGCCATCTTGGTCAACGTCTACCTGATCATGAACCTCTCCATCCTGACCCTCGTGCGCTTCTCCATCTGGATGAGTCTCGGTAAGCAACAGCTTTTACTATTAGAAGATTCATCATCTGAGCTAAGATGGGTTGGTCATGTAGAAAGGATTGATGAAAAAAGAAAAGGTAAAGGTGCATGAGGCGAGAGTGAATGGGACAGTGGGAATAACAGCTTAGGTACTCAGATCAGAGAGAGATTAAGAGTACCCACCCGAAACCGACAAGCATGTATAAGGCTGAGTCCTGAGTCACGACGCATGGCGCAGGCGGATTGCGGAGCGTAGGAATAAAGTATGTAGGCGCGCCCGCTCGCAGTTCGGACAGGTTCTTACATGTCGAGTATTTGTTTCGTGCGCGGCGGATTCCGCCTGCGCGATGCGCCGTGACTCAGGACTCAGCCTAAGAACTTTATGAGGATAGCAGCAGATTGAAAGCTGTGGTCTCTCCTACCCTTCCGGAAAGCAGGCGTGATGTGCGTCTGTAGATGTATGTAGATTTATCATCAGCCTATAAATGTTCCACTGTTGGGCACAAGCCTTTCCGTAGTGACAACAGCTCATGGTGAGATTGGGCCATGGGGGTGTGGCCCAATGCACGTTGATGGGTTCATTAGATTAGAAGATTAGTCTGTATGTACAACGCGCACGCGCTGCTCTATTTTTTACTAGCAATTGGCACAGTACCTACACAGTAAGACGAATTACGAATAGACAACCCCACTTGCGTAGTGGGGCTGGCTGGAGAAAAATAATGGTATTAAAAGGAGGAGGGACGGGCTTATACTCATCAGTGGATAGATGGTAGACTGAATAGAAAATATTGATGTTCAGTTAATTTAAGATACCTATCAACTTCTACTTGCGAGATTCATAGCTTCTAACTCGCATAAAATCCCACAGGATTGGTAATGTACTTCAAGTACGGCATCAAGAATTCGACGCTGGAGACGAACCCGCCTACGGTGTCAGCGCCGACGCCGCCGCCGCCGAACCCCTTGGACCGCACCACCCTCCCGCCTCCCGCACCGCAGTCAACTAGGCCCACGGGTGACCGGAACATCTTCGAAGGCGACGGCAGCAACGGATTCTTTGGCGGGCATGACCAGTACGTTTGCAGATGTTCATCATCATCATAATTGGTCTAAAAACGGCTCACTGCTGACAATAGGTATAGCATGTAGGGATATTGGGCCATAACCTAACACGCTGGCCCTTGTTGGGTTTTAACTACTGCAATCTTTCGACGACAACCAGGACCAACGGATTTACGTGCCTTCCGAAGCACAGAGGAGCTCGAGATCTTTTTAATTTGGTCATCACTCAGGGACCCGGCATTGCGAAAGTTGCTTAGCGGGCAAGATCGCAAGCAGAACGCGCTAGTCGTTGCGCCATCGAGCTCCTCAGATATTATTTTTTTCTTATTATTATTTCTTATTACAAGCGTAAGCCTTCTAGTAAGACGAATGTTGAGTACCTACTTTCCTATTGTAATGATGCTATTCAAAACTGGAAAATCTCTCCAATCGATATTGATCCTTATACCCTTCGGTTACAAGTATTTTAGAAATTTGTCATTTTGAGCATTGTGAGGCAATGAGGACTTATTATGTAAACAAGGACCAAACATCTTGTATAGTGGGTTGCTGCGCTTAGAACATTAGCCAGTGTTAGGGTAGAATAAATAAAAAAAAATCAGCCAGTGTCAAGTACATACAGTTACAGTTAAATGTACGGAGATACAGTTAAATGTTGTCTTAGCTTTAGGTTAAATGGTAATGAATATCAATGTTTAATGGTAAACGATATTCATTATTGAGTTTCTCATGTTAGCTGGCAACATCCAACATCATTGATAGTAGGTACATGGACTTCTTGGCGGGAAAGTGAAGCGTCATGTCTGCAGTTTTGTTTTATTTTCTATAATTTGTGTTTTGTCGAATATTAATGTGAAATAATGGTGGATTATTTACTGTCAAGTGTTCGTGAACGTGCATGAGTGTTTTTAAATAAAACAAAACAGTGTAAGTAACATCCTTTTCAAATTCTCTCAAGAAGTCCGTGCGAGATCTCAGTAAAGTCTCACATCTTTACTGGAACTCAAGGGGTTTGGGGGGAATATCATTTCATATTATAATCACTCATTCATTATCATCAATTGAAGCATAATCAATGAACTCTAATATTACGACTGAAGGACTAGTATCCATGGTCATGAAATAATTTTAAAAAAAAATTTGATGGTACATTGCTGTGGTAATAGCGGCTCATTAATAAAATACTAACGCCTCATCTCTTCCCTTGAATGTAGTAAAAGGCGACTAACGGACCAAACACTGCACATATATCCAACAGCATAGATCGGCGATGGGCTCACCACCTGTCACGCTGAGCACATGCGCAGTTATCATTTGGCGTGCCGTGGACTGTGGCAGTGGTCTGCTTTTGCGGTCCTCATTGCCTGGTCTCTGACTAACCCTTCGGCGGTAACAGTCGTGAATATATGTATTTTTTTTATCCATTACGGTAAGCGCTTGGCCTTCATCTCACCTGATGGTAAGTGACGATAAGGCCGAAGGTGGAAGCGCGCTTCACCCGGAATCCTCAGCTACTGAGGAACTGGCTATCTTATCTCAAACTGTCAGAACACAACAATGCTATAAACATCGTTGTTATGGCGACAGACTTAGTTAAGATGGTGGTAGCTAGCCAGGCGGACTTAACAGCCCTACCACCAACCAAACCGAGCACACAAAGATCTACCCCCGAACCACCATCCGAACTCGGGACCTCAGGGTCTTAGACCGGTGGTTTAGCCTCTAGATGAGAGAGGCGGTTAAAGTATGTATGTTTGCAGGTACTCCGACCCCCTGTTGACCTGGCACGAGGCTGACCTCCAGGTGGTGCAGACCACAAGCCGCGGAGCTAACACCAGCTCCACCGCCACCACGGCCGCGCCCAAACAAGTCGAGACGCGGTATGTCTCATTGTGACCTATTCCTAAAACTCATCTTGCTGAAGGGCCCTTCCCACCTTCAGTTGAATGGGTAGTTCTAGGTATTATACCTTGCCCTTTAATTGTTTCGGTGTATATATTTGAAATATATTATAATGTGATAAATTAAATACAAAACGACCAACACTTCACTGTTGCTTGACAATAATTGAGCATTTATAAATTCTCAATTATTGTGGCCTTAACTGAATAAATAATATTGAATTGAATTAATTTGATGCATTCTCTATACAAATTACAGATATAACGCCCGAACCAACAGCACCACTTCCCACACGTCCAGCCGCCCGCCGTGGGCCTACCCTGACAACGCCTACGACACGTGGGACGACTAAGCGACTCACCGCACCGGCCCAACCCTCTGTTTCACTTTCAGCTGCTTGGGGCACGTCACCGCGCTGCTCTTTCGTTTTTCTTAATAGAATTTTAACCCCGTTCACGATAGCTAGTAAGCTGTAAGTTGTTTTAAGTTCTGTAGTTTTTAAAATTAGTCTTCTTTTAGTATCGCTCAAAATCATGTAGGTACCTACTTAATACTTTTATTTTATGAACTCTGCTTTTTGGAAGCTTATGTCTGTGTCTTGATTTTGATGGGTTTTCCATAGTCAAAATCAAGTGATAGCAACGTTTTCAAAATAAATTAATTTTGTGTTAAGTATCTGTAACTGTCTAGTCATTATTCTTGAAGCCTGTTTCACCTCTTTATAATAAGTGTCAGATAATCTATCCGGAACATAAGTCTTACTTACATAAAATTTTATTGACAAATACAAAAGTTTAGAAGAATCTACCACCTTTTCTATGCGATAACTCCGATCATGTTATTAAGTATATGAACTGACACATATCAGAACGCGGTGAACTCTATGATTAAGTATAATATTTTTTTAGAAACCAAGTCGACTGAAATGAAATATAAAGTGATAGGTAAGGGCCAGAGCAGACATGCTACTTTTAGCAGCGGCAATCGGCGATTTAGACGCTTTTTAGAAGCTGAATGCAGCGACTGAATCGCTAAATCGCCGACCGATAAAAGTATCATGTGTGCGGGTGGCTGGCTCTAATGCATTTAGCGATTCGGTTGCACCGATGATCAGGTCTATAGTTTTATACTTATAAGTAATTATTGTCGTTTTGTATTACAATTTTGATCTCAAATATTGTGTTCCTTTTCTATAATTATTAGGTTATTTGTTATGCTAAGTTTTTACTGTCATTAGTAATTCATTACACACTTATTTATTATTAGTTTAGTTTAGTATTTTATTTTTTCGTTTATCAATTTTTTTATAGAAAACAAAAATTTCTACGGCGAATTTGCAACACAACTCAAGAGGTGTGTTGCAAATCCGCCAATTTGTATGGCGTTAACTACCAAGTAGTATTTATAGTATTACCTACCGTTTATTATTTTTTGAATTTTACTATAAGTAGATACTTACCTACTTATTTATCATCTAAAAAAGTTTAACAAAGTGCCGATTTTTTTAATCGTTTTGCTCATTATAATAGTAGTTTAGATTCAACATTTTCGTTAATATTAAGATATTTAATTATAAGTTTTAACTTTAATTGTAAATTAAGTTTTCATTAAGTGTGAATGAAATTATTGTGTTTCAGTTATTGGTTTAGCTGATGCTTTTTTTAAATAGATCCATGGTTTATATTGTGTTATCCCCAAAAAAATATTTCAGTTATTCATCTTTATGTTTTTCTATGTAGGCACTGATTTACATATATCATAAGTATATTCATTCAGGTGTGCGTACGGTTAAACTGTCATCGTAGTTTATAAACCTTTAAAATTAGCCCTGAATCAAAGATTTCACCAAGGCATGATAAGGGTCAGATATAGCGTATCCAGAGCTTCGGTCGACCACGATTGATGTTTACGCGACAGAAGCTCTTGATATAGCTTCGTGACAATTATTGGGCAATGGTGAAACCGGCCATTCGTGAATGGAGTTACTACAGCGCGTTTCATAGGAAGATTAGTACGTATACCATGACAAGAGAGAGACAAATCGAAGACTCTTTAGGAAAATTAAAAGTTTTTATCAAGCAACCCAATGTGTTGTAGTAACTCCTTTGCATGTGAATAAGCACGTTTATAAAGCCTAGTCAAAAGGGAGAGCTTTCGAAGCCTAGCCAGAACCAAAACAAAATAAGGTACAATCCGGGCCAAATATATCTAAATTTCGATCCACATAAACTCTCTTCACGCACAAAAGATAAAATGACAGCTCTACTATCTATCTACTCATACCGTCTTATTAAAAAAAATGGCCTAATGATACACCTCCGTTTAAAGTGACGCTGTCTCGTTTTTGTTAAAGAAGACAGATAGAGACAGCGTCAATTTAATACTAAGTGTAACTTTATTCAACGTTTATTAATAACAGGGTATAAATTTAATAACATCTCGACTCAAAAGAACACCTTGATTGGCTAGCTATAAAGTTTCACAAGGTGGCCAAATCAACGCCGCCGCTGAGTGAACTGTCCAACCAAACCGAACATACCCAATCAAAGTATAACATCTGATACTAATCAATCTTAAATCGCCAATCACGTGAAATGTCAACGGCTAGTGCTAGCTAGCTCATTCTGGCGAGTAGAGAAGGGCCCATTGGATGAAATAGAAGTTAGCCGCATTCGACCGCGCATAGGGATGCGACAGAGGCAACTACGCCATATCGCGTGTAGACCGTACGGTGACATGACGCATCACGACGATTTATCGCGTGGGCGGCACTACACATGTACCTAAAATAAGTTAGTATGGGTATAGAAATTGGAAGAAGGAAATGTTGCTCGAAAGTACACTATACAGTGCTGTGGAATCAGCTATCGATCGTTAGGGCGCATTTTCATTGGTCGATAAGTCGGTCGTTAGTCCGACTTCTATGGTTTACAACTGCCGATGGATTTTTAAGGGGATTCAGAATTAAAGAGAAGACCTTTTCGAATGGAAGTATAAAACTATGGGCCCTATGTGGCATGCGTTTGTAAAATCTTCCCGCACCCCGCATGCGGGCGCTAACGACCAACGAAAATGCGCCCTTACAACGGATCTTCAAGAATTCTCTGCAAGGTTTTGCCATTAGGTGACCCGCCTGCTCATAGGCCTCCTTCTATAATAAAAAAAGGTATGTTTGGTCCCGATTGTACACATTCGATAAGTAGACACTCCGTCTGCGGCGCGGCGGAGTTTATCTTGTACCTTTAAGTTTCATTCGCGGCTGCAAAGTCGCCCTCGTATGCACAAAACACTAGCTCAAAATAAAAATAAACAAATATAAAAACATATCAGATGAATTTGTAACAACTTGTTGGAGCATTGGTTTCCGATCCCTCCAAACCTGCTGTTAAAGAAAAACATAAAAACAAAATTTTAAACAAATTATATCTCTATTTTACCTAAGTATATACTTAGTTTTATGTTCATAGTCTAATGAAAGTACCTAATTATTTTCAATTTATTTTTTATATCACTTTAATACCTGTTTATTGTTGAAAATCCTAACTTATTATTAAACAAATATTTTTCTATTTGTCCATACTATTTTTAGAGAGCTACCAATCATTTGTTTTCGTCCCTTCTGGTGACCAGCCTATTTGATAATTCTTATGGTCGTTTGTATTTTTGTAAGAGAAACTGGTGGATGGATGACTTATCCGCTATGACGCATTCCCCTGTACACCCACACGCATTTTGCGCTTAGCTCACACCAAACAGGATGTTTACCAGATGGAATGGAGTAATGTATATCTAAATATGGACGAAGCATTCACATGATTTGATTAACGGAATCCTTCTTATGACTGTTATATGTTGTCTGTTGTTGATATTATTTTAAATGGAGTGATAATTATCGTCTTAATTCGTGTTTCAAGATTTGCAAACGTTGTTTAAATTTCAGATAGGTAATTCACTCTGTTAGCGAAAAACGTCTTGAAAGAACTGCACGTAAAATATTGAAGCAAATCAATAATTTAAACAACATTTAATGAGATATTTATGACAGAAAAATAGGACGAGTAAAGTAACACAGCGTTCGCAATATTACAAATCATGCGTACCTATAGGTATTATCTACTAAAGAACACTAACTATTAGTAGATACTTATAAAACGATACCTACCCTGCTAGTTTGTCGTCGCCCTTAACTTAAAAGTACAGCTAGCAGAACTGTTCGCTCGATACAAGATTTATATCACTATTCGATAGAATCCTTCTTTTTCGTCTTCTTCTTTCTTTATTTCTTCTTCTTCGTCATCATCAGCCTTTAAACGTCTTATTGCTGGGCACAGCCATTCACACATGGACAATATCCTATGTTACCCGCATTGGGTCGGCGTGGTGGATTCACCACGCAGGCCGAATGCGGGTTGGTGAATTCAAGACTGGCATGTTACGATAACAACCAGAACCAACGGCTTTACATGCCTTCCGAAGCATGGAGGAGCTCGAGATGTTTTTTTATTTGGTCACCCATCCAGTAATCTTGCATTATGATAGTTGCTTAAATGATAGATAGCAGCTACTACCTCTTTCAGTGGTCGCTGCGCCTTCAAACGCCTGCATTGACGCCTTAAAAATTGTACAGACGGACGCCAGCACTTCAACCTACCACACAATGTCAAATTATCTTCAATACGTTTTGAACTTTGTCGCTAGAGGTATAAGGATCAATATCGTATGAAGAAATTTGACAGTTTTGGATTGAGGTTGATCTGCAGACGTGTGTGTACGTCTATACCTAGTTTAAGCTTACTCTGACGAATAGTGAATAAAAACTAGTACTCTGCAATTGACTGTGACGGTACGTGAAGTCACACGGTTGTCTGCCCGCACGCGTGTTATTCACGTATAGCGTTGTCCTTGTCATTCTCGACTGGCTTAGCCCTCGATTGACAACCCCACACTAATGAATTACTGCAAATCAGTGCGCTTGTGTGAATCGTCTGAATCCGCTGTCGGAACGTTATTACCTTGCATAACATGAAAAGTGGATAAGCATTAATAATTACAACATTGCTCACTCTACGGTTATCTAAGTCCCTTCAAAAGGGAAGAAAAAATTATACTATCTCACAAGGTACATCGAGGTTTAGCCACTATTTGGCTGACTGTACCTACAGGATGTTTGAAAACTACTCAAAAAGAAATCTACGTAGAAAATTGCGACGATAAGGATGGTCAAGAATGTCATGTTTACAGATGATAATATTATCTACGTATATCGTAAGGCCGTCCTTTGATGGATATTCTGCCTGGCAGAAGGTAAATTAAAAAAACACAGGATTCACAGGATTATCTCAATGAACACTACTAGTTTAATAGGCCATTGCATACAGTAGATACAAAATATTGTTGCTGACTAGAAAAAGAAAAAAATGCGACAAAATGCTCCATATACTGCTAAAACAAGACTGAGGCCGACCTAAACTAGGTCTTCACAGGTAACCTCGTCTTAACAGTGACCTGAATCCAGGAATTAGGTTTGGCTGCCACCATCTTGCCTAAGCTGTCAACAATAGTCGCCATTGGAACATTTTATGACGCTATCCAATGCCCAATAGGAAAGAAGCGGCAAATCACATCTTAAAGGCTCAGAAAACAGAACAAACTGTATAACAGTGTCTTGTCTCAATTTGCACCCCATTCCTATTCTATAATGTAGGTAACTATGAAAATCTTGAGATGATCCTGTGCATTACTGAAAAATCAACAAACAACATTGTCACTAGATGAGGTCTTCCTTTCAATAAATATGCATTGTTAATAAATTAGAATATTCTTCATAATAAGGTGATTTTAAAGTTTTAATTTATTTTTTAATTCAAAATCTGAAAACATACCGAAAGTTTTAAAAGATGCAAAATCTCTCTGTATTATTGGTTTATTAATACCAAACTAATAAAAAAGCTGTAAGTAACAAATATTTACAAGTAGTATAATTTAAAACCGTTTTGATAAACATTTAAATTAATTCGTGAAATAATAATGTATGTATATGGGTTTGCCAATGAAATGCGAACTGAAACGTTTTCATATTTTAATTAAGATATTCTCATAAAAATGTGATATTTTGAGTAATACTTAATATTCTAAAATATAATATATTAGAATTGTTTGGTAACACTGCGATCTGTGAACATGCTTCGCCATGAAATTGCAGCAAGCATTTTTATTATTTTATTATTTACCTACTAAAACTTCAAGAAATATTCTTTAGCAGTTTCAACTACTTATTATTCATTAACTATGTTATTATTATCATCAAATTGTAATGCCATTATGTTAGTAATTAACGTAATGATTAAACCCAGATCTCTAACATAGAGGTTCACTACGAAAGACGTAAAACGCTTTTTGAGTCGTGAAGTAACCTAATTTATAAATATTTATATAAATTTACACTTAACGTTATAAACATAAAAAATTACATAATGTGCTATAAGCTTTGTAAGCTCAAGTTTTGATTGAAGAATAAAAGACTTTTAATTTAGGAACCAACAAAATACATATCTGGGCAGCCTTTAAGTTGTTGTTTTTGATTACGCTCTGTAGCTATTACGTACGAAGTAAGTCATTTTGTCGGGATATGTTCACGGCAAAATGGGTATTAAATTTTATAATAATAAAATTGGATAGGCCTTATTCATAAAAATTGTTGACGTTTGATAAAAACTAGTATTGTTGGGCTTCTGAAAGGGCGAAGAGAGTCCGATTAGACGAGTGATAAGATGTGTATTTATTGTTAATAGCTTGGTTTGATAACAGCATTGTATTGTAAAAATGTAAACGTATTATGAAGGGAATGTATGTACCCGAGACTAACGGATCTACGAAGCGTACACCCAGACTTTTGTAGCATAGCTTGTCAGTCAATATATAGTCATCAACCTGGGGCCCAAGTCTGCTAATTTACGAATGGCATAATTGAATCGCAATTGGATCGCATTGTAATTGTTTGACACATTTGGTATTCTCTTACTCATTTAAGAATACCAAATGTGTCAAACAATTACAATGCGATACAATTGCGATTCAATTATGCCATTCGTAAATTAGCAGACTTGGGCCCCAGTAAACACGTTATTTGAAAAAGCGACACTGTGCAACAAATTAAACAATATTGGGACACTAATCATGAATTGTTCTGTAATTTTGTCAGCACTTAACGATTGAAGCTTATTAGCCACCGTGGACTTACCATGATCTCCTATTTCGTTCGTTTAGTTAATTAATTACCTAAATTTGATTAACTAAACTTATTTAGCAACGTAAACATAGTACAAAAGGAGTATTGCGAGATTAATTCACTATTCGATTAAAACTCTACGCGATTGAAATGGAATATAAAACTCCCACTCATCGCTCAGTAAAAATTATATCGACCGGGAGACCATGGTAGTGCCACACCTGATTGTCGATTGTGATTCATGCACATCCTAAGACAATACTTGAGTTGCACACTTATCGGTTAAGTATGGGAAACAAACAAGACTAGTTTTCGTATTAATTGAAGTGTGTATTTCGGCTCTTATCACGAAAAAGAAGTCACTTATCTGCCTATGAGGAACTGCTGCTTCCTCAACGAATAATAGTCCAGGCCAATGCAGTCCCTGTTATTTGTGCAAGTGTGTGAGCTACACAAAACGCAAGGCAAAGTACCAAAGATGCACATAAAAAATGGACAAAGACTCTAAGGACTAACAGCCGTTATCTGCTGTCTGCTAATATTATATCAAATAATCAATATAACATGTTAAAATTAAATGTTCATTATCAGAAATAGATGTTCGGTGTACTCGTGTAATCCATAGAAATAATTGTCCCGTCCTTATCGAGCAGAATGGTGAGAACTTTTGTAGGATGAGGCTGGATTTATTGGAGCAGTGTTCTGTAGGTGCCGCCCCCACTCCGCTCGATGAGCGGGTTTGATGTCAGTGAATGGTTGGGGTGCATAAAGGTAACATTAATGGTTGTTTTTTTTTGTTTTAGACAGATTAAGATAGTGTAGAATGTAACAAACGTAGAAGCCCAACGAATATTGCTGTCTCATCCCCATTAGAAAAAAACTAAAAGGAACACCTGACTAAAAAACTACGCTAACTTGTACGCAGTGTTAATATTATAACCAAATAATAAAAAAGTACCTACTAACCAATAGATACGTCTGTCCGAAGCGATGTGCTATGCAAAAATAATTGGGGCACTCTTTCTCTCTTGTTTGAGATAGAAAAAGCACATAACATAACAATCAAAACACCGCAAAAGCATTTCGAAGACCAAACATTAATGTTACCTTTTCACATTAATCGATAGTAAAATAAAATAATCGTTGTGTACGTTGTAATAAGCATGTATCTTGGTCGAATATTTTAACTGCAGTGGCATAATATATTTTACTATTTAAGGGTGAACCGTACATTTAATATACTAAGTCGTACACATTCAAGATTTGTATCCACACTATCGCAAAAAAACATGTTACATAAATCTAGACCAAAACTTAGTACACACATCTTAATTTAAGTTAACACAAAATTGTTATTTAATTTTACATTTCTTTTGAAATAGCTGCTGTTGTTAAATTTAAGCTTAAGATAAGAATGTTTAGTTAGGACTTACCTAATGACTTCATTCTTCGCAAACATTGTCTGCTTGTTTGTACTAATTTTATTGTAGTATTCACATCACAACACGATCAATTAGTATTTACCTACTGACATGTTTGGAAGGTTGACGATATCGTGAGCTGTATTGCGATTAGACTATTATCTACTGTATTGTGTAATGGGGCTGAACCAAGCCCCGTAGTAATAGTTATTCATGCTATACCCCGTATAGTCTATGTGCTGTATCTATTTTAGAACTTCTTGTTAATGGCCGTCGCTGTTTAAAGGTTCCGAATCGCAGTAACAACTCGTAAAATTATTGTTTTGAACATGTTGATGTGCGAGTCTCAGTCAGTGATTTCACAGTCAAGTGCTATATTGTTAAAATGACCCTAGAGTAAGCATTCTTTACAGCATTTGCGTGAACTGAAGGATACGCAACTAACTAGGAAACAGATTAATACATTCATACATATATTTTATAGTATCACGACTATTATCCTCGAAGGGTTAGTCAGCTGCAATTGTCCACTTTTCTCCAAATAGCGACCACACATGTGCTCAGCGGGACAGTGGTGAGCCCATTGCCGATGTATGCTGTAGGTACAGTCTTTAAGTCCGTTAGTCGCCTTTTACCAAAGGGGAGGCAAGGGGTGGTAGTATTCTTTCACCGCTACGCGACACTTTTATTAACACACGCGACAGCGATTAATGCAAATGTAAAAAATATTATGTGGTAACATAAATCACTTATAAATAAATGATTATAAGGTCCAGATTAGGAGTGCCTAGATATTTTATAAATCATAATTAAAACTTAACGCTTAGAGCGCAGTTTTAACGGCCTATGAACATGGTACTTGACATGTCCTAAACTGTTTTACTGTTAACAACTTTATTATAAGTAAACTTTATTCCAAAAATACTTGCTTTGTGATTGGGCTATTAACGGAAGGACGCTATAATAATAGCCGCGCCGGGGGGGTTTAGTAATGTTACACCTATAGTTATATATATTAGCAAAAGGGGAAGATACGACATACCCATTATAGTATGATTAAGAATTAAAAAAATTGTCCTACTCAACTATCGTACCTTAATCCATATTCTAGTGTAACAGCTAGTAGTGTCAATCAACTGAGCGAGACAGAGCGATGAATTACTTTACGCGAGCGCGAGCGGGTCAGCAAGCTCCGCGAAGTTACACCTACGTCGACGTAGAAGCGCGACAAAATGACACTCAATGACGGTATTCGGTACATTGTACTCAACTTGCAAAGAACGCGCGCGGTACGCGGGTTCATACGTATCTTACTCTTTTGCTTATATCTATGCCCTCACTAGTGTTTACGAGAGTGCTATGTACCAACTCTCTGGACGAAAGGCCGCTCTAAAAGACCTGATTGAGGTAAACTGTTCATCAATGGGAGATTTCTTCAGAGATCAATAGGTTCTCTTAGTGCCGACGACGTCAACTAACGTTAATAATTACTTAGCTGCACCTAAAATGTTTCATCCCTAAACTGTGCTGACGACATCACTATTAAGACTTTTTTACACAGCAATAAATTGTTAATGTTAACTGACGTACTTAAAGCCATCTCATCTGGAGGTGAATGGCTCGCGCGCATTGTTAGTCCTAATGATTTCGGACCAAAGGATTTTGCTACTGCAATGAAATACCTGTTCTGCTACTGCGGTTGGGAGCACTTTTGTTGTGATATGTAACTAAACGACTCTTGTATAAGTTTAATCGACTATAATAGAATGTTTACTAACGAATTTGTGGTTTCATTTCGTCTTATCATTATCAAAAGTCTGCGGCTGCGTCTGCCGACGTGAAGAGGAGGCATTACGTACGCAGAGCCGCGCGACTGACTGGTATCGTTAGCATCAATAAACTCTTTGCCTTGGCTAAAGCACAAATAGTGCGCGTCATTAATCATAAAAAAATCAATAAACTCGTCAGTGTGTGCGTGCTCTGACGCGTACGTACGGGATGGCTCGGTCATGCATGTGGCACGGCCGCGCTCATATACAGGCCGCGCTCGGTGCGTATGTATGAAGATAGCCTACTTGCTTAATTCTACTATGGCCTAATGGTGGGTCCAATCGTCAGCTGTTCTTACTCAGCCACTTTGCGTATAACGTCGATCCACCTCACTGTAGGAAGTCTACTCTACCTTTATGTTGTTAGGTAAATGAATGAATAGGAAAGTGAATGAACTACCTCGTCATATGATTTTAGTGGAAACAGAGTACAATAAAACAACTTGGTTATGAAACCAAATATTTATTTCAAAACTGTGGTGTGCGCTTTCTTAACAGAATAACATTGAACACATTTAACTTTACATAACTGTCAGCAGCCATAACTTCGAATGAATGCTTTTTATACAAATAGATGACACCGTATGTCAAAGATTTACATTCTCACCAAACTACGCCTGCGCTAAAGGTACTTAAAGTCGCCGTTATTAACATTTCTTTTTTTTTATTACGTACTAAAAAGTATTAATTAAAACAGATTTTTATTCGTTACTCTACTCATAAATTAATAACACATTATAATACTTGCGAAACACGTGAGCATCGACAAAACCGTTGCATTCCAGGGACAAGAAGTGGTCTGAAAACCGAATGACACTACGACTTTATGTAGCCAGGTAGCGTGTTGCAAGCAATACATATTTGTAGCGGCCAGCGCGGACGAGACATATTCCTTAGCATAAACATTTGGCCGTCAATAGTCACTAAAGAACATAAACAACATCGCACTAAAACGTACCGTAATTTTTATATTGCTTCGCTAGTTTGATTATTTTATAGTTTGTTTTAATTAAGCAAAGTAGCGATACAATGTACTTGGTACTAAACTAAATTTCTAGCACAGTGCGAACCAGGCTTTAGTTTGCGTTTCTGCTAGAGCTGTGCGTGGTAGCTGAGTAGGGCGCGAGTATAAAATCCACCAATGAGGTAACTTAATTTTACATCACATAAGCGAGGCAAGAGAAATGAAGTAATACTAATTGTGGATTTTTTCCTCGTGCACCTTTTATATTGACGATCTTTAAGCGAGTGATCACCGTAAATCGGTCAACATGGCGTAAGGGTCACAAAAAAGTTTTAGTTGTTTTTGTAAAGCGATCATGACGAACAAAAGTACACAGAGGATTGTATCTTGTCCAATAACACCAGCCCCTTGAGCACGGATCTTTTATCGACCGATAAAGTGACATTAAACGATAAAATTTGACAGTTCAAGTACTGCCGATGTCAATTTGTCGACGTCTAATGTCATTTTATCGGTCAATAAAAGAACCGGGCTCGCACTGCAGGCCGGTTTCACCACTTATATTAATGTGATAGTACCTATGTCCATAAGTTGTCACGGTCAAACGGTATAAATATTATGAAAGAGACTAAACTTAGCGACAGGCTATACATGCATCTATTCTAACGAATGAAGTTAAACGCAACACACTGTCATAAATTTTATTGTAAACACAATACATTTCTAAACGATTCAACGCAATACACGCAATACCGTGTAAAGTGCAATTTTCAACTTTATTATCATAACATTGTGGTTGCTATTTATTTTATACATTACAGTGTGGTGTAGTGTTAGTTTAGATTCAGACCGCCCATATGGGTAGCTAGCATTTGACTTTTTAATTGTGATCTTTAACCCTAGAATACTAATCATCGCCTGACAGGCCGCACGCGGTTAGTTTTTTCCGGTTATTAAAAAACGCGCGCGCGAGTCGTATTGAGCTCTCGCGCCAATTCGGTATACACCGCGCCGCAGACGTCAGCGAACGCGGGCCCGGCGCGGACGCTTCATTTTCAAAATATAAGCTACTGCATCGCCTGGGAGGCGATCATTAGTATTAATGGTAAGTTATTTATTTTTTCGTTACTTGTTGTTTTGCGCTTTTTTAGCATGTAGCCTTGTTATAACTTAGCAAAATGTTCATTTTCTTTTTAGATGGATCTCAACGATGGACAAATAGCCTTGTGCTTACTAAATGAGAGCTCTGACAGTGAAACTGAGGACTACCTGGAAGTCGATCCTTATGATTCGGATGATAGCGTAGAAGATCCTTCTTACATGCCTTTACAACTGGAAGAAGACCTTCAAAATATTGTATTAGAAGACTTTGAACCCCCGAACATTTCAGTACCACATCAAGCCACAAGTCATTCGTCAGGTTCTCCTCCTCCTCTTCCTCAAGAAACCGCGTCGCAAGAAGACCAATCAGCGGAAAATCTTATTGTTTTACCCAATGCGTCTGTTGTTAGAGGTAAGAACAATTATATTTGATCTAGAGAAACATCTGATAGGTCACGATCTACGAGAACTGCTGCGAGGAACGTAGTTCATATTTTTCCCGGCCCAAAACAGGATGGTAGAGATGTCATTAGACCATTGGACTGCTTTGAAAAATTTTTCACTTCTGATATGATAGACGAAATCCTCTTACGTACTAATCAAGATATTTCGGTCAAAGCCAGCAAATATAAACAGCAAAGTTCGACCATATCACTGTCAAGAAAAGAAGAACTTCGTGCATTGCTTGGTCTTATAATTTTCAGTGGTGCTATGGGTAACAATGATTTACCGACCAAAGAGCTTTTTGATCCCACACTTTGTGGTTCAAAATACATAGCTACGATGAGCTTAGAACGTTTCGAGTTTCTTTTACGCTGCCTTCATTTTGATGACCGCAGTACTCGTGAAGACAGGAGACAGCATGACAAATTGGCTCCTATCCGTGACATATGGGAAATATTTATACAAAGATGTAGGGATCTTTACAAGCCTAGCTCCTATATAACCATCGATGAACAATTACTTGCTTTCAGAGGTCGATGTCCATTTCGGATGTACATACCGAATAAACCTGCCAAGTACGGCATAAAGATAGTATTGGCTTGTGATGTGAACAGTAAATACATGTTTGATGCTTGCCCTTACTTAGGAAAAAATGATGCAACTAGCCCTACCGAACCTCTTGGTATTCATTACTGCAAACTGCTTACAAAGACTATTTATGGCAGCAATCGTAACGTCACTGCAGACAATTGGTTTACGTCGGTACCTTTAGCTGAACAACTTCTGGCAGCTCCATACAATTTGACTTTCATTGGAACAATAAAAGCCAATAAGAAAGAAATACCATCCGAGTTCAAGCACAATGCATCACGTCGTGTTGGCACATCTATGTTTGGTTTCCACAATAAACTCACACTAGTAAGTTACAAGCCGAAACCCCAAAAAACAGTTCTTCTGTTGTCTACAATGCACGATGAACCGGTAATAAATGCTGTAACAAAAAAGCACGAAATCATAATGTCTTATAACAGGACTAAAGGCGCTGTGGATACATTTGACCAAATGTGTGGTCATTTGAGTTGTAATCGCAAAACTAGACGTTGGCCGCTATGCTTGTTCTATGGGATGATCAATATGGCTGTATTGAACAGCTATATACTGCATGTATCCAATTCGAGGATTCACGGGGCTAAACAAATGAATAGAAGAGAGTACATGAAAGAACTGAGTACTGAGTTATGTCGTCCGTGGTGTGAATTGAGAGGTGAAGAGCGACCAAAAATGAGGAAACGAGTTAGAGACGCTATACAAGAGGTTTTGGCTACTGAAAATCAGCCAACTGTGACTGAACCAGGAATAAAAAAAGGCAAAAGAAGTATGTGTAGCTATTGCCCTGCTAAAAAACGACGAATGAGTGTATACTACTGCGCTAAATGCAATAAAAACTATTGCTTGGAACATCGATCTCCAAACTGCAGTTCCTGTGACAAAAAATGAAAGGCTGACTCAAATTAGTTTGTAGACAAAATTGTGATGTTACCAAAAGTTAGATTTAGTTCCATATAAAGTTTATATCTTGAATAGTAATATTGATGCCAAAAAAATAGAAATATACATATATTTTTTTTTTACCAGACTGTTCAAAGACTGTTATGTTATAAGAAAAAATGTTCATACCTGTAAGTTTTAAGTCTTATTTTAAGCCTAATGTTGATTTTAAAGAAGAATTTAGAGTTTAGTTTCTAAAAAGGTAGAATTTCACCTGTTAATTAATGTGATTTTTATACAAAAATAATAAACCACTAATGTGATAAATTGGTTTTATTTAAAAAGTAGCCTCCCAAGCGATCATTAGTATTAAAGTGTGGTAAATTTATATTAGTACTCTAGGGTTAAAGGTATACGGTAAGCTTCAACCGGAACGACCGACTACAACAGCCTATGTCGACATACGCTCGAAATTAATAACTTATCTATAGATTTTTTAGCCAATTATAGTGAGAAATTTGACATAAGTACTTAATCTGTGTGGAGCTTAATGCAAAAATTTGAATTTAGAAGTCTAGATAAGCTCTAGTAACGTTACGAATTTCGGGCGAATGTCGACATAAGTCCGAAATTAATAAAGTATCTATTAGATTGTTTAGCCTTCTAATTCATTTTGATATAGTTTCTATGGACAAAGGGATATGGTATAAATCTATACAAGGAGAACCCACTCGTATACCGTGGTTTAAAGATACCAACTTGAATAGAAACTATATTAAAATTGCTCTACGCTTGCGTTCGTGACACTATCCATCTGCAAAATTTGCATATTTAATGAAAGAATCTGACTCAGCTAATTGCAGTTCTTGTGATAAAATTGGAAGACGTACAACATATTATGCTGATGGACTGTGTTAAGAACAAAGCCGATAGGGAATCACTGTTCAATGAATTTAAATTAAATATTAAAGATGTTGGATTCATTCAGAATATTATATCTAAACCTAAATCAGATCTAGCTAAAAAAAATTGTATGTTAGTTAAAATAGCTGAACAGTGATTCCCGTAACATTTAATCATGTATTTTATGTTTAAGACTGTAATTGGGAAGATACAATGGGGCTGGCTTATCCATGTGAATAAAAGCCCCAAACTAAATAAAGAGAAAAAAAATCAATTTCTAAATACAAAGCTACATACAAATAATGTCAAATTTCTCACTCTAGTAGACAAAAAAATCTATAGATACGTTATTAATTTCGGGCGATAGTCGTATTCACTACATATATGGAAGGCTATTATCACATTAATTTCGGTGTGAGAATCACCCACTGACGTCATTGAAATACAGGAGTGTCCTGACCCCACTGAGGGTCAACGCGTTACCCAATACACAGTTATGTTACTATAAATTAAAAAGTATAAATATGTATTAATGTTTACAAGATCACGACTGCCCAGGTACTCATGCCCAGAGCCTACTAAAATTATAATTAATGTTAAGACACAAACGAAAAATTGTTAAATACTCATCACGCATACCACTATCATTGTAATGCCCAAATATTACAACACGATTACAATATGCAAAATTGGGAAGTTATCTACTTAACCTAAATGTAAGTAATGTATACTTCGAATCTATCACAATGATAATTAGCGCAGAGGCCGACTGATCGGGGTAGCTTAGGTTATAATAGGGTGTACAGTCGGCAATACCAATCACCTTCGTACCATGACGTAATAGATTATTATTGTAAAGAAGTAAGAAATTTTCAAGAGCCTTAAGTGTCCCACTATTAACGCCATGGTATATAAACGAGCGGCTAATTGTGTTGCCGACTGTACTCACGACATTTCACATTATTAAACTCAAACTACATAAATACAATAATAAAATTACGACAGTCGACCTCCTAGATAAGGGTAAACACGAAAAAAATTTATGAAAAATACAACAAACAAAAAATACAGCTGATGCTCAATTATACAGACAAAATAGAATACGCATAATATAAATATATCAAAAGTGGAATTGAAAAAAATGTTTTCAAAACTATTATTATAATAAGACGCGATGATGTTCGCTCACGCACTCACACAGCGGCGACCTACGCGTCGTACGGTACGGTACGGTGACACACTTTATAACCATTTTAAACTAACTGCTGCTTTCGTGCACAATGGTCCCACCGAGCGAGTTGGTGTGACATGGTACTAAAGTTACTTCCAAGACCGACTGTACGTGGTTCACGCTTTATGAGTTGTCAACTGTACATTAGTACGGTGGGCCGAGATAATATGAATGGTCTATCAGTTTTGACAAAACTTCCTGCCGACTTCTGTCGACTTCGTATAGCCATCGCGTGTGCCAAACGCGATAGCAATGAAGTAGGACTTACGGCTACAGTTCAGTTGTAGTTTGGTTGAGATTATTTAGCGCGATCGCCCAGCTGCGTTCAAGAAATATAGGAAAAGCTCAACCTCGAAGGATTCTAGAAGTCCATTGTTACGAGTACTACATTCATAGTTTGAAGACGCGCAATCGGATGTCAGTGGTAAGGAGGTAAACTACTTTCCTACTGACTGTAGACACGTGCGATCGACTTACAAAAAGGATAATTACGTACCCTGTTATTAAGGCGTCTCGACGCAGAACGTCACAATTTTATTTACAGAGAAAAAAAAATGTTTTTGCGGCATCCTGCGAAAACGCCTTTCTGCAAAAATAACTTTCTGTGAAAATGCATCTGTACAAAAATTACTTTCTGCGAATACGCCTCTCAGCGAAAATGACTTTTGCTTGAAGTGACATTCTCTGAAAGTGACGGTCTCCGTCAAGACCTTATATGAAAAGTGGATTAAAGAAACACCTGGCTCTAAACGGACACTGTCTCTATCTGCATTTTTAATATAAACGAGTCTGCGTATTTTTACCAGGTGTAACTTATATCAACAAGGTTAATCATAAAGGCTTTATCACAATGAACTCGCAAGTTGTCATTTGAGTTTCGTTGTTACAATTGGTTGCGCCCGTTCAGCTTAACGTTACTCAGCCGAGATTGGTTATCGAGTAGAGATTCAAATGATGTTTTTGGTAGGAAATGGCATTCTGATATATATTCTTAAGAACATATTAGGAATGAGTGACGTACTGCAATACGGGCTTTGGCGTCCTTTTCAATAATTATTATTATTATTATGTCCAAATGTTGCCAAAGTTTTTATTAGTCGATAGTAGTCTTTATAGCACAAGTAATAAGGCTTAAAAGCCAGTGTGTTCCAACTATGTTGATCATTTAAAAGTCCTAAAAAATTATTATTGCTATTATTGTTATGAATCTTCCTTTTGAGCAAATTTATACATTTAAAAGAAAGTCACAGAACACGTAATAGATAAATATATCGTTTTGACATTATTTCTAATGAAAAATACTGTTTTTATTACACTCTTATTAAACCTCCGATAGGCACATAGTACTTAACTAATATCGGTTTTAATTAACGGCACAACAAATATGAATGTAGAAAAAAAGTTGTATCTCCAAAATATTAAATAGGTACACCGACGTGATGTACTAAAAACGGTGACATAAGACAAATCACAACCCTTTGCAGTTTATTTGCCAACTCCAGATGACACACGAGCCAAATGGGACAGTTGGCAGTAAAAAGTCATTGAACAGTTAATACTTTGTCAAAGCAACTTAAATAACTTCAACAATCGCTTGTCCACTTTTAGGACATAGTACTTAAGTGTTCGACGACTTTCGGTGCCGGCTATAATGCGGGTTTAAAAATAAGATTTTCAGCCTAGTTAATTTAATATTGGTACAAAGGACTGTATGTATTTAATAGTCAATTGCAAAAAAAAACCATCAGCAGATGTTTAGTTTTAAGTAGGTTTGCACACACATTAGTAAATCTTAAGTGTAATTTAGAAACGCCACAGCAAAATATGCTTTATGCCAATGGCATACCGATCAATGTCGTCCGAATGAACTTTCACCAATCTATGATGATCCGTCCGATGATAATAGAAAAAGTAAACTCGGACCTTGCTACATTTGAAATACGATACAATTTAGTATGACACCACCGAATTAAGTGTATTACCAATATGTGTGAACGTACCTTATATCCATACTAAGTCATGAAGCAGCTAGATAACACCGATACAGTAAGACCCCTACCTCCTTCAACAACTACATTACAATTGACGTAGAGAGTGCGTTTGCCGTTGAGAGTAGACCAAGGCCGGTTCTCATACGTAACACAACCGACTTTGATAACTTTCAAGTACGCTCACGCGAAGCACACCCGCTATGACTAAACCATTATCACGAATGAACTGTCAGACTAAAAGTTAGGTAAACATTGACCTTATGAAGGGTTCGGGAACGTCAGCATACATTAATATTTATAAAACAAAGAGCTCCCGACGAATTGAGAACCTCCTCCTTTTCTTGAAGTGGGTTTAATATGTATAAAGTGTTTCGTTTCAATGTGTGATCGTGTAAATACAAATACAGAAATGGTGTTAGGAAAGAACTAGGATCATAGCTATTGGCCCAGTAAAATTTAATGTGCATTTAACATTTTATTTATAAATTAATTAAGATTACCTACTGATATTATGTCGGTTATACTCGTACACTATCAGTGTTTAATAATGTCGAAAAAAACTTGTGAGCTACCAAAACAAAACATTTAAATCAAAAATATTCAAATCTGCGCACGACAAAAATATATAATATGAAGAATTATCGGTACTTTCTAAAATCTAAGTAGTTATTGCTCATTTTAACGATAAGTAACGTTTCTTAAATTACTTGAAAATGTCAATTGACTAAAGAAAACAAGGAATTATTATTAATATATTTATTGCAATAACTTAAAAATAGTAACACTCATTAAATAAAAAGTTAAATGTAGATAAAAACGAACTAAGTAAGTACCTACATATTATTATGGTAATAATTGGGCAACATTCATACAACAAACGTTTATTTAGCGGACCCTTTTCTAACACCCTGCATAAATAATAAACCATTTAGGAGAGTGAAATGAATAAAAAAATTTTTATTCGGATATCGCGACTTCATCTGAATTCTTTATTCAGGTGTATATTTGAAAATTTATTTAAGCCCAGTCTTAGAAGTTTACTTAGAGTCGATTTTTCAATTGGCAGATTAAATTTATTTGTCGGTTAAAGTATAACACAACCATTTTGAATATGTGTTGTCATACCATGTCTTTTCTTTCTTTACAGGTGACATTTTAGTTTGATCGTATTATACTTTATCAGCTGGATAAGTTTTATCCGGGGTTTGAAAAATCAGCCCTTAAGGTATTAAAATGATTCCTTCAGCTCTTTTTACGAGAACAGAACACATCTGGTTGTTACCAATAAATTTATTAGCCAGTAGCTCATTATTTTTAATGTGATCAAATGTCCATGAAATTTTCAGAAAGTATTCAATAGAATTGTAGGTTATTTTTACATTATGTAAAATAGACAAACAAGTTCAAAGTTTACATGAGCTCACTCTTCGAATACGATGAAGACGCTCGCAAAGTCATTCTAAAATTATAGGTAACATACGGGAATAGATCCGAATGCATAATTTAGTTTTAATGTCTGAAATAACTCATCACACTATACCAAACAATCAGTCAGACAGTTGACCCGCAACAAAGGAACATAAACTACTTACATGCAGAGGAGTAAACCATAACACATTACACTCGGTGATCGTTCGGAGCGTCCGCGTTGGCACTGGCCTCACCTTTGGCGTCACTGACTTCAACTTTGGCATCACCGACTGCAACTTCGCCATCGGCGACTTCAACTTTGGCGTCGCCGGCTGCGACTTTGTCGTCGTCGTCGTCGGCGGTGTTCTCGTCCTTCTCCTCTATGGAGGCGTGCTCGTTGCGGAGGCTCGCGCCGCCGCATTCGCCGGTCGGCCTCAGGACAAGGTACATCAGCAAGTCGGACAGTGATATGATGCCGACCACTTTGTCCTCTTCGTCCACGACCACCAAACGATGCACCTGAAAGCAAAGGGTAGATAGATAGATAGATAGACAAAACGCTTTTGTGTGTGCAACACAAAAATACAGAAAACATAAAATAAGCATATTAAAACTAATGTGGGCAAAAGCGGTCTTATCGCTTAAAGCGATCTCTTCCAGACAACCTTTGCGGTATAGGACAACAGAAAAGAACGACAAGCAAAGCACCAGAAGAAAAGGGTTTTAGTTCTTTATTATTGAATTTTTGCATTCACAATGCTATTATAAATATAGAATAAAATGTTTTATAGAAAAAAATCAACCAGTCTCAGGAAGCTCGAATGCAACGCAACGCACTCGTAACCTTTAGATTGCAGGTTGCCTTTGCTTTTTTTTCTAGTAAACATTTTATCCTATAGTGTTTAGTTTTTATTTCACTTGTGTGACACAAGTTCATTTCAACATTTAAAACCCACTGCTGGGCACAGGCCTCCCACGTGGACAATAACACGTGGGAATATTGGGTCATAACCCACCACGCTGGCCCAATGCGGGTTGTTGGGTTTTAACGACTGCCATGTTACGACAGCAACAGGGACCAACCAAGGCTTAACGTGTCTTCCGATTAGAGGTGATCGCTATATTAGATAACGAATATTATTATAACGTTATAATTGTAACGCAAAATATTAATGTATAACATTTTCTGCTATTTTTCAACAAACATTATTTTATCGGTAAACCAACGCCATCTAGTGTCGTCGGTGTGTAAACTCCACGGTGGACACACGGTGGTCCAGTTTCTTTTAGAGGGTAGCAACTCCTATCGCCTACGGATTGTACTATAAGGGACCACATTAAATGTTGCTTTTTGATTAGAAAACCTAATTTTGGGACTATTTTACTGACCCAATCGTTATATTTGTGTGTGTCTTTGGTTTGACGTATGAACTATTTCTATGGATTCTATGACGTAAGAAATAAGGCCTAATATCCTAAATTACCAAAAATATTCAATACGTTATTTTTTACTGCTATTTATTACCTACTAATATTAATCATACAAATTTAAACCAGCCAAGTGTCACGTGCGGTGCAAATCGCCTTGTTTTTATTGTTAATATGAAAGTTATTCTTTAAAAATGCCAACACATTTAATCATAATAATTTAGAATAGCACATAACCAATTATAATCGCAATCGATCGGCGATTATTATATTAGGGAAAAATATAATTGTAGGTGTTTTAACCCGTCGAGCGTCAAATGTACTCAGGTTTGATACATGTTATTTTTCTTGCACGTGCGCAAAGTGTTCTTAAGGTAGAACAGATTTACAGCGCGCCACTGGCGTTCAAATTTTAGCTTTTCGATTGGTACTAGCGGTGTTTCCGTTTAGCTTGAATTATTATTTGGTTTGTATGGAGTAACTTTTATTTAGGAACCATTTGACTACAATTTGGAACGGAAGTCAGAAAAATTATATAAAAAAGTCGAACGTTTTTTTTGTCAGTTGTTGCGTCACTCACTTTGTAGTAGGTAGGTAAAAATGAATTCTCGACGAAAACGGCGAGTAATCTTATATAAAGTATATATTTAATTACTTGGAAAAGAGTGTAGATTGTGGTAAAATAATGGTTATTATGGAATCAGTGTTTATCTTTGTAAAAAAAGTCATGAACTTTTGAAGTGTGATTTTTTCGTAAGCGTGTATGGCGAGTAGGTGTTTTCCTCAGTAAGAAATATAAATAATAGTTTGTAAGTTTGTCGATTACATAAACAGTTATTGATAAAATAACATTTCATTACCAAATAACTAATGTAACTAATAACAATGAAAACAACGAAAAAACGAGATTTCGCGGACTCAGTTCGGTGATGGCCGCTGTTAGGTATTTGCCTATGCGGTGCATATTATTGTGAATAACTAAGTTAATATGTGACTTCAAAGCCTGAAATTTTAAATGTGAATACTTGAATAAGTGAACTTTGTGGTGTTAGTGTTGTTTTGAGTGAAAGTGTATGGGAAATATGTGTATTGAGGTGTGAAAGTGTAGGTACGCTGCGATGATAACATTCATCATAATTCAATCATCACCTCAGACCCTCATGTAAGTTTATTTTTTTACTAAGCTTATGATATTTCGATAGGAAATTTCATGCAGATTACATTGATATATAACACTTATGGATACATTATACAGGAATTACGTAATTAGGTTATTTCTGAAGATAAAACAAAAAAAAACATTGTTATATAGCGAAGCGCTTGAGGCGCTTTTTTTTCCTAGGCGTCGAGCGCTCCACGGGTTAATATAGCAGTAAAATTATAATAATATTTTAATATAGCATAACGTTATGCTATATTATATGAATATAGCAGATCCGCACACCTCTACTTCCAAAGCACGGAGGAGCTCGATATGTTTTTAATTTGGCCACCCATCCAGCGACCCGGCAGCGGCATTGCAAAAGCAGCTTATCGTAAACCGCTATTTAATCCCCCATCTTATCTTATCTTAGTGGGGCCTGCTGAGGTGTCCTTCTCGCTGTAGCACGTCGACCCATTGGGATCTATTGTGCTACCCCGTCCAATTACTACCGCCTCATATGGCAATGTCTTTAAAGACGAAGAGCATAAAATCTTCTGGAATCGGATTGGCCAATCCCAGGAGATGCATTATACAGGTATGTGGCAACTCTCATACAGGTATATGGCAACAGACAGGACTTGTTTCCTTGCTGCTCTGCCCATACATGACTCGAGCAGTGGCAACTGCGAGTTGCGCCCTTCGTGCAGCGAGAAGAGAGCGAGCTCGACAGCTCCGGTTACCTATCTGGACAATAGGCAGTGAACTACACGTGTTCACGGGGAGACTCTCCCGAGACACTAGTCTTATGAGTGCCGTGTGAAGAGCGCGCTTCGGCGGGCACTGATTTGGCGTCAAGACCTAACGCAGATGGTCTCCTGCGCGAGTGTTCTACTGGCGCAGGGACGTCTGGCACTTCTTGCATAACCTAACGGTTGGTCTCGAGGTGCCAGTACAAATAAAACTTAGTGAATAAAAGAGGGGATGCCCATACATGATTCTCCTGACAAGAGAGTCACACTGACACAACAAGTGTTGCATGGACTCCGTTTTTTCTCCACATGCCCTGCACAAGCTGCCTGCTCACGCACGTGTCTTATATCTCATAGCTCCATTTCACTACTGTCAAGGGTATTAGACCCAGTGAAATTACAAGACAAGGAGATAAAATGAGATACAAAAGAGCTGAAGTTTCAATATGCGTTCCGCGCGCGTCCATAAGCTGCGGTGGGCGCAAACCATCAGTATACCGTTTGCCGGCTAAGGGTGGATTCGACCAAACTGGAATAAGACTTACTCCGAGATTAGTCTATACAAATTCGGCGTTTAATCTAGGTACAAGACCTTATTCTCAAATTCATTATTATCAAATGGTGAGTAAAAACAGCATTCGCCCATGTTCTGCCCCGAGTTGTACAAAATGACACCTTAACCCTTAAATGCATAATGTTGCCAAAAGTTTACAATCATACTTTGAACCTTAACCCCTTGATATAAGCGTTAAAACGAATGAAAAATTTTTGGTTAATTCATGCATTTAAGGGTTAACCATAATTTTATGTAGTACCTCGTGAAGTGATATACAAAATCAAGCTTACACGAATAACATACAGGGTTTAGTGACAGTATGTCACGCTAAGCGAAGCGCTGCGTTACCTCGGCGCGCACTATCCGCTCCATCACGTCGAACAGCGTCTCGTCCAGGGTGCACTTCTGGACGCCCTCGAACCAGTCGTTGCGGTGCTCGTTCGCCGTCTTTAGCGACACATCCAGGTTGTTGTACGTCTTCTCGGCCGCCAGATTCTACAAAAATATTCATACACACATTATCATCATCATCAGCTTATAATCGTCCGTTTGCTGGGCACAGGCCTTCCCACACGGGGAGATTGGGCCATAACCCACCACGCTGGTCCACTGTTAAAACCCACTACATTTGGCGTATATGTCTTTCAAGCGTTTCTCGCTATCGTTTAGCGGCAGCGCGGACACCCGCCGGTTGACGAACTTCCGCAGCACGTCAGTCTCATGATGGTGACCATGATAATGATAATTGGCTATTTGACAGTTGTAACAATAAAATATAAAATATGTCGGAAATGGTAGGTTATGATTAAACGATAATTATCCAATAGTTTTTTTTATTAAGATAAATTGTAAATATTTTATTTTTACAAAATAAATTTGCGTTTTTTTATCTGTGGATTACAAGACCCGAAACACGGGCGGCCATGATTGAGCTTCATGTGACGGATTGTGACGTCACATTTCACAAAGTATACAGAAACTATCTGTCAGGTTTCAAGTTAAGTTTCTATATTTATTGAAATGTGACGTCACCGAGCAAAATGTCACGTGACCAACCGTTTTCGCACGAAGTTTGAAATCAACAAAGAAAAATATGTTTTTTTCTGTTAAATAAAGGTTTTTCGAGAAAGAAAATATTGTACGGGGTATAAAATAAGCGTTTGTAACTTTTTAAATACTTTTTCGAAAACTGTCAAGTAGTCAATTGTGATGATGATGATGAAATCACAACGCCGTCGTACTTGGCGTATACCTCTTTCAAGCTTAACTCGCTATAAATTAGCGGCAGCGCGGACACCTAGCCATTTGACAAATTTGCGCAGCGCCTTAGACTGACGATGATGATGATGATGTTCACAATGACGTCCAAACTTGGCGTAAATGTCTTTGAGGCGGCTTTCGGCGTAGATCAGCCGCAGCGCGTACATCTGCCGGTTAACATACTATTGCAGCGCCTCAGACTGATGATGATGATGATACTCACAATGACGTCAAACTTGGCGTAAATGTCCTTGAGGCGCCCCTCGGTGTCGATCAGCGGCAGCGCCGACACCCGCCGGTTGACGAACTTGCGCAGCGCGTCGATGATGGACGTGTCCTCGGTGGCCGTCTCGATGTCGTTGAGCGTGCCGATGCGCAGCTCGCGCAGCTTGCATTGCAGGTACGACGGCTTGGGCAACTCGTTTATCTGTATTAATTATGATAATTATTATTATATCAGCATTTCGTTCATGATTGTAGTTTTTTTTTATATTATTTCATGTTGTTGGTATTTGTTCAGTGTGGTAGTAATTCTAGAGTTACATTTATAATAAAATTGTCATTTCGTCGTAATTCACACACCCAATAATATTTGTTATTATAGAAATGTCCATGTAATAATTTATTTCTGTCTAATATCTTATGCCGCGACCAGACGCTTGCGCTTGCGCCGCGATTTGTTCGACGGATCGGCTACAAGCTACAAGCGCATGCAAACCAAGCCAAACGCTCTATCCACACGTTTAAATTTGTGACGGTTTGTTGAGGTTTGCCTGGAGGTTTGTGTGGAGCCGAGTCTCTTATTCTGCGTAAGATGATTATGCTTATATTAATTGTAGTTGTGAATTTTATGCTTGATTGTATTTATGATAAAATCAATTATGCTAAATTTGTTATGGCTAAAAATACTATGCGTAATTTTCATTAGTATTTTCATTATCCATTTATGCCAAGATATTTTATGGTTTAAATTTTTATGCAAATGGATAGTGAACCTAGCAAAGAGTGCTATTGTTTCGCGACAATATCCGTGAGAGGGTGATATTACGCCGGGCTAGCCAGCCCAATTCCTCTACCACTCAGGCAATGTTTGCCAGGTGTCCGGCTTTTCATAGTCGTGTCCGACCAAATTCATACAAGTCGGCCTGACTGGCTTTTGTTGGACTTTGGGTCAACCCTGTCGCGCTCGTCAAAAGGTGCAGAACGGAAGCGCGCGAGCGAGCTACGCCGCGTACCTTCGCAACCACGCAATACTCGTAATTCGCGATTTCACAGGTGAATACTTTTTTTTTTAATAATTCATTATGTCAGACACACTTAGAACGCGGCCCTACAAGACACAAACAAATTCTATTCATTGCGTCCGCGCCCGCAGTTTAAAGGTAAAAGGGCAAAATATCCGGCTAAAATGAATTTGTGTCCGGCATTTCTATTTTTAAGGATTTCGCTTCCATCTTCGATCTTATCTACACTTTACATCAGGTGGGATGAAGGCAATGTATTTTAAATAATAACCGAGTCGCGTAGCAGTGAAAGAATACTACCACCCCGCTCTTGCCTTGGGTGTAGTAAAAGGCGACTAACGGACTAAAGACTGCGCATACATCAAACGGTATAGAGCGGCGATGGGCTCCGCTGAGCACATGTGCAGTCGCTATTTGGTAAAAAGTGGACTATGGTAGTAAGACTGCTTCTGCTGTACTCATTGCCTAATCTCTGACTAACCCTTCGGGGATAATAGTCGTGATTTTATGTATGTATGAACTTAATTATTTTACAGTTGCTTGTCAGCGTACACTTTTTAAATAAAAAGGCAGGGTTGTAGGGTATTTAAAAAAAATATCTTTATCATTTTTTTGGGCCTTTTCTGAAAGTGCCGGCCAACAAAAAAAAATGGTACGTATTGTTAGAACTAGCCATTTGGAGAAATAGTTAATATGGCACAAAAGTTGTAGGATTGCTCCGAGCCAAGTTATACAAGTTCGAAGATTCATCATTTTCATACATTTATGGATTCCTAATTTTTTTGTTGTATGAACGGAACAGATGATGACCCCACAGCTTTTGCGCTGCAATGACAATTGCTTCAGATCATTGGTTCTAGCAATATCTATCATTATTTTATGTTTCCACTTTCAGAAATTAATAAATGTATGAAAATGATGAATCATCGAACTTGTATAACATGGCTCAGGGCAATCCTACAACTTTTGTGCGATATTAACTATTACTCCAAATGGCTAGTTCTAACAATACGTACTATTTTTTTTGTTGGCTTTCAGAAAGGGCCAAAAATGTATGGAGCCTGAATGATCTCCTTTTTGCATTCAGAGTGCTATATAGATATAGGATAAAATGTTTACTAGAAAAAGCGCTGGCTTGCAGCGTATCACAAACTACTAGAACAATATCAACGAGTCTTCTGGGGTCTCGGTAGCTTAGCGGCTAGAGCAGTGGACCGGCAATCCAAAGGTCATGGGTTCGATTCCCATTCGGGCTTTTCTGAGACTAGTTGTTTTCTCCTAGTAAACATTTTATCCTATAATTAAAAAAAAAACTAATTACTTACATATAAGAACAGGAAGCGCAGTATCCGCTTGTGCGTGAGTATGTACAGCACGTTGCCGGTGTCGGGGTCGATGACCGGCAGCCGGTGGATGCGGTTGGTGATCAGGATGCGGATCGCGTCGTACAAGGAGGAGTCCGGCCCGATCGACACCAAGGGCATCACTGAGCCCTTCAGCACCTCTGTGGGGAGGAAACGGTGGGGTTGATGAGATAATACGACGTGATGTAGTGGGGTGAGCGATGTTGTTTGTCCTTTAACACCTCTGAGTAGAGGAGGGGAATATAGTATTTTGTTTTTTTTTACCACCAGTCTCAGATCTATAAAGGTTCTATAAAGGCAAACATAATGGTCACGTTGTTCACAGGTAGAACTTGTTTATTTAGACATAGAATACAACCCACAAACTTTGTAGGCATGAAAATGCCATTAAAATGTAGATTTCGTTAAGGTAATCGAATGGTTAATAAAACTCGCGCATAACATTCTGATGAGATCAATGACAAGCGCTTCTCCATTGTAAAATGAAACAAATCACCTACTTCCGGAATAAAAACCAGTATATTCTAAAATCAAATGAAACCTTCTACTACGCGAATAAGGACCAGTATTGCCCAACTCACGTCTCTAGGTCTCCAGGCGGTGCTCTTCCAGCTCCTCCATGGCCACGTTGGGGCTGGTGTAGTATATATGCAGGATCTTGATGAAGCTCGTGATAGTACATCAATCCTGATACTGCTCCATTCAAAAAACTAACTGAAATCAACCCTCCTACTACGCGAATAAACTGAAATAAACTCTCCTACTACGCGAATAAGGACTAGTATTGCGAAGTAGTAGTACTCCAGGTCTCCAAGCAGTGCTTCGCGAGCTCCTCCATAGCCACGTTGGTGCTGGTGTAGTACATCCACAGTATCTTGATGAAGCCCGTGATAGTAAAACAACCCACATACTACCCTATATAAATAACAAACTGAAATGAATCATGCTACTACGCGAATAAGGACTAGTATTGCCAAACTACGTCTCAAGGTCTCCAGGCGGTGCTACTAGAGTCCTCCATGGCCACGTTAGGGCTGGTGTAATACGTTTAAGCAGGATCTTGATGAAGCTCGTGACAGTACAACAATCCTGATACTACTCCATTCAAAAAACAAACTAAAATTGACCTTCCAACTACGCGAATAAGGATCAGTATTGCGCAACTTACGTCTCCAGGTCTCTAGGCGGTGCTCCTCCAGCTCCTCCATGGCCACGTTGGGGCTGGTGTAGTACATCTGCAGGATCTTGATGAAGTCTGTGATGGTCAACATTCCGACAAACCGCTGCCGCTGCGAGTCCCACAGCGGCGCAGCGCGGACGCCTGCGGACAAGCGGTACATAGCAATGCCAATTTTTTTTCTAATTTAGATACATGCAAAAAACCCACCAACCGGCATTGGGCCAGCGTGTTAGGTTATGGACCAACCTCCCCATGTGATGTTCTCCACGTGGAAAGGCCTGTGCCCAGCAGTTAGTCGTTTATAGATAATGATGATGATGATGATACATACATATATAGATTCACTACTAATATAGGGGGGTGTCACTCCGCAGTTTAGGTACGTTCGGCCGTCGCGCCTTCCGGGCAGGCGTATGGCAGTAGGTTGCCGCTCGCGACGCACGCTCCACGTGGCACGTAAAACGAACGATCATTTCTGTGATTTATGTACACCGAACAATGACTACTAAACGATCTTTTAATACGTATAAAAGATACTGTTGTGTTTACGGATGTCTAAATAAAAGAAAGAACAATGAATATGATTTATTTAATATATACTTAAATATATTCATGAGTGGAAACCCTGCGCTCCTGACGTTAATTCGATATCGAGTCAGCGTTACTTAACGAAATATGAACGCTCGGGTCAAACGCTAAGTTTCAATTTCGCGTAAAAGTCGTAAGAGTATTTTTATACCTAAACATGACTTTAGTTAGAGGGGGAACCCTACCCCCTTCATATTAGTTATTCTGAGCTAATATCCCCAAAGGGTTCTTATCTTATCTTATCTAGTGGGGCCTGCACTGCACAGGTCTCCCTCTCGCAGCAGCACGTCGACCCATTGGGATCTTTTGTGCAACCCCGTCCTATCACTCTGTCTCCTCAGTGAAGATAATTGCCATAAGCTTGCCAATGTCTTTGAGGGCGAAGAGCCTAAAATCTTCTGGTTTCGGGTAGGCCGATCCCAGAAAATTCATTCTTTTCCGATCAAAAAAATCACTCCCTCCCTAGCAAGTGCTTCGGCCATCTCATTGCCTTGGATTCCCATGTGGCCTGGTACCCAGATAAACCTCACCCTGTTGTGCCTTCCTAGCTTGTTTAAGACTTTCGTGGTTTCAAGCACAAGGCTGGAGTCGATTCAAGACGATATTAGTGACTTGAGCGCGGCTTAGCTGTCACTCATGATAAATATGTTACGCTTCTTGGGAGCGAGTTCTAGATTATTTTAGTTCACAGGAGAATATAATAGAATAGAATAGATCTTCTTTATTGCTTAGACTGTGTAACAAGTTCTTAAATTATTTTAAGAACTTGTTACATAGTATCCATATTAAATAGTATCCACAGTTTGCCCACGATCGGGCATGCAATGTACACAAATATTATTATTTACTTTAACATTAACAAAATACATCATGAATTTTACAATTAGTTAGTCTTAAAACCAAAGTATTCATTTAGTGTATAGAAAACATTATTAAATAAACATGTTTAAATATATGACCATTCATTGCCTTTAAATCAGAAGGTAAATGATTGTACACTTTAATACCATGTATGAAAGTACTCTTATCATAAACATTATTATTGACAATTGGTAAATTTTAATTATATCTATACTTTAAACTTTGGTTACGGAGAGATTTACAGTTAAACAATTCTATGTTGTTTTTAATGAATACACAAATTTCTAGAATTTAGATATTAGTAAGAGTAAGTAATTTCTTTTCTATAAATACATTCCTAAGGGTATTATCATAATACATGTTATAAATTATGCGTATACATTTCTTTTGTAGTATGAAAGTACTATGTGAATTAACAGAATTACCCCAATTCATAATTATATCATACGTTAGGAAAGGATATACATTACCAAAATAAGCAGTTCGAACAATTTCAGAAGAGGAATTTTCTGATAGAAAAGATAACGCATAGCTTCAACTAGAAATCTTATTTATGTTATTAATATGCGATTTCCAATTTAAATTTGAGTCTATCGAAACACCAAGAAAGCTGCTTTCGTTAACTACTTCCATTTTTGAGAGACTCATAATCTTGAATGTTTAATTTAAATGAGTTCGTCTTGTAATTTCGAAATTGTACAAATGTAGTCTTAATTTGACATTAAATTTCGACAGTAATTGAGAATTGCTAAAGTTTCTACCTGATATACAGTAGCGAACTTTTCCATACTCTGACTGTGCTTAAAGTCATTGCTAAAGATACCTGCTCCAGTGCCCGACTCCATTTTGGATCCGTCGGTGTACCAAATCAGGCTGTCTTTATCTGGAGACGGTGGCTGTTTCCATTGGTCCCGAGTTGGGATACGTATACTGAATTTCTTTTCGAACAAGTACTTGGGGGCAATTTTGTCGCACCTCATTTCCATGATCGTCAATGGTATCATTAGGTTCCCATTTTGTGTGTCTGGTCAAAGACGCGTCCCACAGCCCGGCAGAGAGGGTTAGTCAGAGACTATGCAATGAGGACCGCCGAAGAAGTCCACGTTTCACCAAACTGATTTAAGGACAGCAAAAACAGTCCTCTACCATAGTCCACTTTTCACCAAATAGCGACTGCACATGTGCACAGCGTGACAGGTGGTGAGCCCATCACCGATTTATGCTGCTGGATGTATGTGCTGTGCTGTCTTTAGTCAGGTACGACACCAAAGGAAGAAAGGAGTTGTGGGTATTCTTTTAGTGAGCTGCTACACGCATGTAAAAACCCATTTTACATTTGAACACATACTTATAATGTATTGTTTTATCCAAATGATAACCCAATGCTTTTTAAAAATTAATAAGTTATTGTAAGGAGCACGATGGCGCAGCTACTAGTGCGAACGGTCTGCGATCTTGGTGGGTGATCTAATTAAAAACATCTCGAGCTCGTCCATATTTTCGAACGCACGTAAAGCCGTTGGTTTTGGGTGTCCGGTTGTCGTTGTAAGACGGCAGTCGTTTACAACAAACAAACCCGCAATGGGCCAGCGTAATGGGTTATGACCCAACCTCCCTATGTAATGTTGTCTATGTGGGAAGGCATGTGTCCAGCCGTGGGACGTTTATAGCCTCATCAGCCTATGCTGATGATGATGAAGTTAATGTTAGATTTTATGGTTTTTCTTCAAAGGAGAATGACCAAACCAGCCTATTCGATATCTATTGCGTCTAAATCATTCAAATATCAAAAATGTTCTCCTTTATTATAATGATTACTGTTAAAAAAAAGGTAAAAAAGGTTTTTTTATAGAACGCCGCGTTAAGCAGTCACGTGATAAATAAATGCTGAACTGAACTGATGGTCAATATACGTTAATATACTGAAGTCTATTCAATGATCTAACGGGATCGCATCTAAATATATTATATTAAAACGATTTTTATTGTAACAACATTGCCTACATCCATTTTAAATAAATACTCAGCATTTTTAGTACAGTTGTCAGAACCTCAAAATATCTAAAAAGTTATAAGCTAAAAATGAAGATAGCTTCAAGCTCCCGCATGATATTGTAATTTATTTTTTTCTTTATAATTCAGAGCATTGCTGCTATTGATTACTACTTATTTCATTAAAGCGCTATGTTACGCATAACTAGCCTAATCCATCCATAGTTTAAAGGCATTCTCCAATTTAGAGGTAATGTTAATAGGAAAGATTTTATCCTTAGCGTTGACCCGAACGTTAGGCACAATACAATAAAAAATGTGTTAGATTATTTTTCTATGTTTATTTTTACTCTGGATGACAGTTTTTAATGTGATGAAATGTGATTTAGTGTGATGATTTTGACTTCCGAATACCTTTTAACTCATTTGGCTTACACAACCTTTTTCATTGAACTTAACAAAAACTTTAATATTTACTATCCTAATAAATATAATTGTAAAGAAAAAGTAACCAAATGGCTTAAATCACTTAGTTATGATGAAACAGAAAAAATATTGACTATAGACTTATTATATATTATCTTATAATTTGTGTGAATATATACATATAAATAAATAAAAAAAATAAGTACTTAAGTAAGTAAATAAATATATGTTATTTATAATGTTTTATGTAGTATATGATATGTATGTTATTTATATGTAGATACATATAAAAAATTACTTCAAAAATAAATAAATAAATACATGTAATAAACTTGTTTACTTGACAAATAATAAAAGAATATAAATGCACGTATCTCTGTAAACAAGAATAAATATAATTTTATACCGTACCTAGTTGCTAATCTTTATGTTAAAATATGTAATTTTTAAACACTGATCTAATGTATAAATATTGTCTTGATTTCACAGTCTATATGTCGCACTCAAAGCGTAACTCATTCCTGCCGACATTGTTTCACTTCACTCACTCTGTCCTTAGTTATTGATGTTCGCTCCCGCTTGAATGACCGATGCATTGTATATTAGTGCACGAATTCTTGTATCGTAAAATGCAAAGGTACCCGTAATTAGTTTGTTAATTGAAAAATATCTTGCAAATGACTACATAAAAAGTTCCAACAGTGTTTTAAGGTACCCGTAATTCGTTTGTTAATTGAAAAATATCTTGCAAATTACTACATAAAAAGTTCCAACAGTGTTTTTTAAAGTTGTGATTTAGATTTATAGGATGTTTGGACTATAACAATATTTTAGTGAATCATTCCTTTTTGTATTTATCTTGTAATGCGTGTAATAAAATTAGGCAAATGTTATAGGAAGAAACTAGCATCTATTACACAGGCTCGGCCTAGTTTTGATGCTAGTGATCTTGTGTAAAAGTCTTCTATTTAAATGTTAGCATTGATCTAAGTCACATGTAGGTGTGTATTTTGCTTAATCAATAAAATATTATTATTATAATATTATTATAACCTTTATCATAGGTCGTGTGCTCTTTGCTACGTATAATTATACCTGCATACTAATGTATGCAGGTTGCACAAGTAGCTTAGTAACTATAAATCATAAATATTGATTTGCATTGCATTATTTGCCTGGCATATTTTAATTCCAACGGAAAACCCTATGTTTAGCGTATAACGCGTAACCTTTATCTCAATCCCTTTTTTTGCATTTTCATATTATTATTATCTTTATTAAATTTAATGCTTAAATTAAATACTTAATATAACAACACTTAACCGAGTTTGCTACCGGCAGCGGGGATAGACCCAAGCTATCAATGGTTAGGGCTGCAGAGTGAGAAACCTCATGAGAAGACATGTCGTGTCAAGGAGTACTGCTTATATACCCGACACTTGATCCAACATTTCAGCGAGAGCCTCGCTAGGTGTTGATCTCTCTTAGCTATATGACCGTTTGCCGAAACGACCATCGGTACAATAACGGTTGAATCTACATCCCACATGGCAGTCACCATAATATTATTTGTGTTAACTTGCTATTTTAACAAAAAAACAAAAAAAATAGTAAACAGGCCTTACTATAAAGGAAACTAAACATGGCGTACCTACCTAACGCATTGACTAAGTGTGTTACGTCACAAATAATAGTGATTGTAACATCCCGTCCACCCACAACTAAATCGACATTAAAGTTGTTTACAAAACAACAAAAGCGTGCCAGTGTTATAGACGTGTCTGGTTGTTATCAAATAACATCTCCGCTCGTCGCGCACCAACCAATGAGGAATTTGGCATAGAGCCAAAGCGACCGGCCGGTGGTGGTTTGGACCTTTTATCTTATTTTATATATGTAGGTGTTTACCTACTTAACGTCAAAGTAGTTTATTGCTAAGTGTCTGTGTGAACATAATTGCTTTAAAGGTAAGTATTTAGAGCTTCTTAGAGCCAATAAGTTAGTCACCTGTTATAGGTCTTACTGGAATATTTTACATATTAACAAATCTATAATAGAAAAAAGAAAAACCTACGCGGACCAGTTAGCGGGTCTGTTGAAAAAGGCTGTTGTACGCAGTGACAAAAACCGCCGGGCATGCATGGAAAGATTGATGCATTTAAAAGAAGCGAAAGTGTGCAAGGACCGCAGCAGATGGCGATCCATCATAGGCTCTGCCGGTTTATTCGCAAATAGTCAGATTCGCAAATTGTCAGGTGTTCATAATTTCTAGTTCTTTAGTTTTAATAATAATTAAAGTCAACTAATTAATAGGCATATTGTCTACCTATAGGTAGGGTAAATTAAAAAAAAATCTTTCATACAATCTTGTCCTGAACACAACGAAAACAAAGATTTTGCCAAATGGGTGCAGCCGTTCTGAAATGATGCACGTACAAATATTTCGGCAATTAATTTTTATTAACATACATACATATAATATACTATACTATACTATACTATACACCTACCTATAGGTAGACAATATGCCTATTAATTAGTTGACTTTAATTATTATTATTAAAACTAAAGAACTAGAAATTATGAACACCTGACAATTTGCGAATAAAAGGCTCTGCCAACCCCTATGGGAAACAGGCGTGAGTATATGTATGTATGTTAATAAAAATCAATTGCCGAAATATTTGTACGTGCATCATTTCAGAACGGCTGCACCCATTTGGCAAAATCTTTTTTTTCGTTGTGTTCAGGACAAGATTGTATGAAAGATTTTTTTTTATTTCGTCACGGGATCCGAGTTCCACGCGGACGTAGTCGCGGGCGGGTAGTAGTAGTAACTAAAATGGTAAAATTGATGTGGTGGCCGCTAATTATTAAAAGAATACTACCTACCAAACAGTGAAATAAGTCCAGACGGCAGGACCACTGGCAGCAAACGCTTACGATTAAACAATGTATTCTTATCAACAGTATGTAAATATGGCTATAATTTTTATGAGGACGCCATTTGGCAAAATAATCTTTAGGATTACTTCTCGATGGTGGGTAGAAAATATCTTTTAAATATAATAAGTCAATGAATGATAATCAAATACGTCTATTTTCGTATCCTGTATTGATACTGTTAGGCTAGTAACTACATAGAAACTTTAAACATGCTTGCTTGATTAATGTTTGTATACATGTAGTTTTTGATTGATGTCAAATAAAATTAGATGTGTACAAGATATCCAAAAAAAATCGCTAAGTCATGCCCGCCGTTCATATTGTTAGGTATCTAACTTCTTATTTCCTATTACGTAAAAAAAAAACTATGATAACAGGGAAAACAATATGAAAACTATTACGTGTTAGGTACTCGCATCGAACTGACCCATTGGCATTTAATTATATTTTATTGAAGCGTTTTGATCTTCTGTATTTTTTGTTGTTTTTTTTCCATTGAACAATAAATGAAGTTAATACGACTACAATTTAATTAAGACATGTTGACTGTGGGTGTACGGTACCGATATTAGCAATTACTCTTCCTTCTTATCTCTTTTTTTAAGTATATAAATAATAAGACTCGGTCATATGTATATAATAATAAATTATGATCATACGTATGACCGATTTCAGAACAACCATAATTTACAATCTCCACTGTTTAAAAATAAATAAACACCATTTGTCATTTTTATGTGAGTAATTAAATAAGACTTTCGATAATATACTTATGGAGTCATCACTTAATCAGAGGTAAAATTATTACAGGATTAAAATCACACCCCTACACATGTGAACAGCGTACCTATAATATTCCTAAAACGTTTTCACATTTTTATGCACGGTTCGTAAATATGCACCAGCAAGAAGGTAAATTAGCATTAAGTAGGTATAAGATTTTTAGAATCCACTCTCACTTCCACAAGAAACAATACGAACCCTCTACAAAAACAAATAAGTACAAATTATTTTATAAGTTGTCACTTAAGGTACAGTGGAGATTGTTTCAACTTGGAGGGGTATTCCTTGAAGCACACCCATTTTGAAGCGCAACAGATCAAGCGCACCTAAACTATTCCTCCAAGCGCACCCGTATTATATTTTTATTCGGTTCAGTCGACAAATGCACCTTTCGCAAAATGTACCTTTCGCAAAATGTACCTTTCGCAAAATGCACCTTTCGCGAAATGTAGCTTTCGCAAAATACACCTTTCGCAAAATGTGACTTTTGCAAAATGCACCTTACGCAAAATGCACCTTTCGCAAAATGCACCTTTTGCAAAACGTGCCTCTTTTTCTACATTAACTCTACATACATACATAATTCATACATAAATACTAATACATACATACATACACACATTCATACATAGTGTAATAGATCAATCAAGTTGCTGCAGTAGTAGTCGAAGTTTGATATTTATTGTTCAATTAACCTGAAACTTTATGCGATAAAGTACAAATTCTTAATAATATTATTTGAGTTTACATCACTTTGGAACTAGGCTCGCTAGATTCAAACTAGTTGGAACAAAGTTCTAAATTCGAAATTGCAACACAAAGTGTAACCAAGCAAAAAATTTTACAAGTCCAAACTCCATCCTCTCCACTTCATACAAAAAAATCACATTTTTTTTAAGTGTCGGCTCCATATGAACTGAAAATTTCAAGTCTTTTTAACAATAAAACTTTTTCTGGAAATTTTAGCTAAGTACTTTTGATAGCAATTATTTTCGTAATTTTGTGAAAAAAAGTTTTTTTGCACGAAAATTTTCTAAGTTTTACACCCCCTTTGCAACACCCTAACCCTGATAAGTAGAACTAACGAGAAGAAACCAATAACGACGACTTACTCAGGAGGCCTAGTCTAAAAAGGCTTTAGCCTTAAAATAAACCTAATTACTGCAAAAAAAAAGGTTATTTGCAAGCCTTATAGCCTTTTTCAAAGGCTAGTTTATTAGCATAGCTCTAAAAAGGACCAATAGCCTTAAATTCAGGGCTAAAAGCCTATAGCCTTCGGGAACAGTACCTGTAGCACTGTAAAAGGGTTAATGTAGAAAAAAGGTACGTTTTGTGAAAGGTTCATTTTGCGAAAGGTGTATTTTGTGAAAGGTACATTTTGCGAAAGAACCATTTTGCGAAGGGTGCATTTTGCGCTTGGTCTGGTGCGCTTCAAAACGGGTGCGCTTCAAGGAATACCCTGAAATAAGGGGTATTCCTTGAAGCGCATATGCCAACACGGCAATATTCCAAGTATTGTTCTATGGGTGCATGTTAAGTACTCTTTTAACATTTTTTTATCATTAGTAAAAATTTGGAAAATGTTGAAATTGATTTATTTTTTACAAGCAGGATTCGAATCTGCAACCCTTCTGACACTCCAGGTCAAATGTTCTTCTAACTGATTAACGCGTTAAAATTATATAAAAAATAGTTAAGTAAGTATACCTAACAAAATTCAATAAAAAAATCAAATGTCTCTTAAAAATGTTTGGAATAAAATGAGTCATATTATTTTAATCGGCCTGATAAATTCAACGTTCAAACGTATTTGCTTAAATAGATTCAGGTCAAGCTCAGCCGGTTCCTGCAAAACAGACTGCCCAATAAAAAATCATTTTATACGTTTTACATAATAAACTTTTCCATTAATAGGGTCATTCGGTTAAGGTACATAGGATCGGTATTTTATGGAACGATAAACACCTTGATATCCTTGGCAATGGGCTCGTATTGTTTCTTACGGAGAACCTCGGGAGCAACCATTTTGTCAGCTGTATCAAAATAAACAGATTTTACTAGAGTAGTCAACGGTTATCGACAGTTCGCTGTGCGCTGCGCTATTGGTATAATTTGATACACCTGCCCTCACTGGACAACCATGGATGATCGATAAAGCAGATATGAACTCGCATCGCTATCGGTTATCGCTCAGCAAAATACAAAAATAAGGTAGCATAAAGAATTTATTTTTACGATCACAATTGGAACGTCTGACCTTCTAACGAGGCAAACGCAATAAACCAAATACTTATTGCTCGGTAACAGAAACAAAATTAAGCATAAGTGAATGTTGGACATAGTAGATGCGTGAAATGGAATGCGCTTTGCACAAAAATGTGCAAATAGCAAGCAACAAACATAACAATGACGATCAAAATGTTAGAGGAGGAAAAAACCTAATGCCACGTCGCGTCGTCGTGAGGTATCGCTAGCCCATTGGTAGTTACGAGCATTGTTTAGTTAAAGCGGCAGCCGAGCTGAGATTATTAATCGTATGTGAGTCACGTGTCGCAAACACTGTGAGCACATTCGCGAGTGTAATACAATATAGCACTAACCATTGTAGACGAGAGCGAAGAACGCCTTCTTGACGAGTAGTTGCGTGTCGAAGACGACCAGCTTCGCTGAGGTGGGTATCAGGTCGTAGCACTTGTGGAACTTGAAGAACTTCACGAAGATCTGGGACTCATCTTCCTCTGTAATCAACATTGTTTTATGTGAGTAAAAACAGGCTTGATACAGCGCTACACCAGACGTCAGTCTGTGTCTGTTGTTGCTCTATCTACTGAAGGTTAACCAGTAATTTCGATATTACAAAAAATGTAGGGGACTATAATCTCTAAGGTTTTAGCGGAAAGTGGCAGCTTATCTATCAAAATTATAATACTAAAAACACAAAACAGAGAGAATCGTTGCTTATGGTTTTTTGCCATTTAACTGAAATTAACTTTTTTGATATTTCGGTGCCCTGACCTTCAGCAATTTGCTACCTTATAAATTGTATTTGTAACAAAAAGAAAAGCCAGTCTATTTCGCCCAGAGGAAATAATAACAATACATATTAAACAACAAAAATAATTGTAGATCTATTTTAAAAAACGGCACATCTTTTAGATGTCTATGAGAATAGGTTGTTTGGTCAGCGATGACGGAGACTTTAATGGTATTTAAGACAATCAATTTTATCGACAGGTTGTAGATTTAAAAAAAGGAATTTATTGTAATATTTTTGAAAAATGCTTGTCTTTTATTTATTGGCATTATGTACATTTTTAGCTACCAAATGAGACCTCTTTCGTGTTTGTAGGACCTCTCCATCTACTTTATCATACGCACACATGCTTTGGTTTCAATAGTTAAAAAGTTTCAATTAAGCTGTCATTTCACTAGGGTTAAAGTCACATACAGGGGGTGGTTTGTCGATAAAATTGATTGTATTTAATACTGTTAAAGGCTTCGACACCGGTGACCAACCACCCTGTATAATATTTTCAATAACGAGGTATTGATGATGATAACGTTGTTGTATCCACAACCTATCTCGCGAACGTTTTGACATTTTAACAAGTTGTTTAAGTACCTAATTATGTTTTCCACGGTACATCTAAAACAAATCATTTCCGCGCCAAGTATAATTCATCACTAAGCCAGGGGGGTTGGGGCGGCGCGACGTCGGTCGTCATCTCGTTCCGCTTATCCCCTTTACGCCCGTTTGGGTAACGATGTAGGTACATACGTATAAATGTCCGTACTATAGCAACGTTACCGCAGCCTAATCCAATTCAGACACGTTCCGTACGAGGATTGGAAAAAAATGGTGAATCCGATGGATTTTGTGAATATTGCAAGTGCGTAGGGAGGTAGGTCTATTAATATAATTGTTTTCCGTAATCTCTTTCGTTAACTTGAAAGTAGTCATTTAGCAGTGTTTAATAAAAAGTAAAACTAATATACAGTGTATAAACACACACAAACAACACACATGTTGTTCACGAATGAATAAATTTAAAGGTCATTGGGCATTTTGCTCGGACATTTAATACACGGCGTACGGTCGGGGTCACCGTGGCTCTACACCACTTTGCAGAAATTTTCGTATGAACGCCGCCGCCCGCCCGGGTGCGTGCCCGTACCAAGTAGACGACGCGGTGTGCAAGGGATTTTGACCTTTAGACTGGTAAAGCGACGGAGTCCGCGATTGTACATAAACAAAATAGGGCAGACTATGCAACTAAAACACAGTAATATAGGTCGAATGCTTGCAAACCGTGGGAGAATTGAAAAAAAATATTGGAAAAAAAACAACTAACTACCTACTACATTTTGATTATTATGATACTTCTGGATACTTTTGGCCTTTTAGTTACACTTTAGTGACACACTACACGTTAGTGTAGTGTTGTGTGTACGCTTTAGTGTAACTAAATGATTTAAAGAAAAATAAAAAATAATAATTCAACAAGCAACATAATTTATTCTGAAAGAAAATCAATTGTAAGATCATCTAAAAATACCGCAGGGGCGTCAATAACTTCCTGGTGTCTAATATGACAGAAGTGAAGTGTGAGGTGATGAGGCCATAATAGATATAAACAACAGGAAGATACGGCATGCCCTTAGTAGTAATAATATAATAATAATAATAATAAAAGCTTTTAATTCCCAACACTTCGTAACAATTATATAGTAAAGATAAAAAATTAAAAAAGAATTTTGTTTTATGGTTAATATATTTTATAATATTAAGTTAGTATTGTTAGTTTTCTTCCGTGTAGGGGCCACCTATAGCGGTGAAAGCCTCCTCCAATGCTTTCCATCGTTTTCTTTCTCTGGCTACTCTTGTCCAGAGTGTTCCGGCAACTGTAATTATGTCATCTCTCCATCTCTTTTGCGGCCTTCCTCTTGCTCTCTTTCAATGGGGTACCAGTTTATTACCTTCTTTGTCCATCTTCCGTCTTCAATTCTTTGTGTATGCCCAGCCCATTTCCATTTCAGTCGTAGTGTTTGCTTAATGACATCTTTAGCTTTAGTTTTCTTTCTAATTAGGCTGTTCTTTATTCTATCTTTTAGTTTTAAGTCTACGTAACTTCTTTCCATACCCCTTTGACACATTCTTAGTTTTTCGAGAGTTTTCTTTGTTAAAGGCCAAGTTTGGCACGCATATGTCAGGCAGGGAAGCAACATATCTCCATCGATTTGGTTTTTAATTGTGTAGGAAGTTTACTTTTGAATATTTCTTTTAGCGACCAGTATTTTGGAAATAAACCAAAGTAAAACAAAAATTATGACAAACAGGCAAGAAATACAAATAAACTTGGACAATACAACTCTAGAACACGTTGAAGATTACATCTACTTAGGGCAGCTTATATCATTTAAGTCAAGCACAGAAAAAGAAATAGACAGAAGAATAAAGAGCACGTGGAACAAATACTGGCCCTTAGTAGTATAAATCAAAAAATAGTCCTACTCAACTACATTACATACTCTTTGTATTAGAACTAATACTTTCGTGTTTCACTATCGATAAAGATAACCAACATTTGAAAATTGTTTGTTGTTTAAAGACAACTTTTTGTTACTTAGATGTGTAGGTATATAAGTAAAAGTAAAAAACTGACATCCGTATAACTCGTACAGTATGGTATATAGTAGTATATGACTTATAATAATAAGGAAGTAAATACACATATACGGTCGCTTATTGTTTTCCAGTCACATTTGATTTCACACAGGTAATCGATCCGATAACGCTTGTTTAGAATTGCTTGGTTTAGTCCAATTTGAGTTGAGTTGAAGTTGAATTCCGGTTGAGTTTTCTTCAGGGACGGATAGATGATTAATGAATATTCCCCTTGCCCCAGTTTACCGAGACCTCAAGCGGGCTGCTTAATAAAAGTTGGAAGTGTTGGAACTGACGATACGATGTTGATTGTCGTTGTTGATTGTCGTTGTTGATTGTCGTTGTTGATTGTCGTTGTTGATTGTCGTTGTTGATTGTCGTTGTTGATTGTCGTTGTTGATTGTCGTTGTTGATTGTCGTTGTTGATTGTCGTTGTTGATTGTCGTTGTTGATAAACAAGCGGCCGCTCGCGGTTTCACCCGCGTGGTTCCCGTTCCCATGGGAATATCGAGAGTATCCTATGTGTTAATCCAGATTATAAACTATCTGTATGCCGAATTTCATCCAAATTCATTCAGTAGTTTTTACGTGAAAGAGTAACAAATATCCATACATACTTACAAACTTTCGCGTTTATAATATTAGTAGGATATAGGACAAAAAAGCGGCCAAGTGCGAGTCTGACTCGCCCATGAAGGATTAGAAATCTTAATATCATTTTTGGAGACATATCCATAGATACCCCACACGGGCCACACGTATGGGTTTAATGAAAAAAAAATTGAGTTTCAGTTCTAAGCATGGAGAACCCTCAAAATGTATTGTTTTTTTTTCTATTTTTGTGTGAAAATCTTAATGCGGTTCACGGAATACATCTACTTACCATGTTTCAACAGTATAGTTCTTATAGTTTCGGAAAAAAGTGGCTGTGACATACGGACAGACAGACAGACATGACGAATCCATAAGGGTTCCGTTTTTTGCCATTTGGGTACGGAACATTGAGGCTAAAAATCACAAATAAAAATAAATGCATTAAAATAATTTTCATTTTCCCGGTACTAAACGCATCAGATTACTGACAACCTGTTGACAAGTTAAAAGATTAGAGGCATCAATTAAATTAAATAAACAAGTAAAAGTAGTGAAACTCGAGTAACCATCAAAAGATCAAGTTTCCGAATTGAATAATATTAGTAGATCACCAACGTTACGGTCAATCGCTATTGATCAAGGCGAGCAACATTTGAAGGTAAAGTTTAATGTGTGAAATGCCAATGGGCTCATTCATTATAATATCAAAAGGATGGATAACTGCGCTCATTATTTTGTATAATATTAAAGGTGACACCGTTTCCATATAAAGTTCTTTTTTACATGTTACCATAGAATATTGGAATAGGAAATACAATTTTCAATGTGGTATTAATAATATGGCATATATATTTATAAGGCAAATTATTTGAATTGAATAAATCTTTTAAAACAATGTTCTGTCGTGCCATTTACATTCTTCAAAAATTAAAAAAAAACTTAACAAATGACCTTACGTGGTGGTAGATTCTGCTTATATTATCATCTTAATAGCTGTTCAGTATTTTTTTAGAGATCCAGTGAAATGGCATAAAGGCAGGAACTGAAGCTTTAGGATCTGCAAGGCTCTTGTTGCTACAGGGCATCGTTCCTCTACACGCAAGATACAGGATTAGTAAAAATGCATACATATATAAACTAACGCCTGTTTCCCATTTTGGAAGCAGGCAGAGACTGTGGGTCGATCAGTTAAAAAAAACACAACATATAGCTTGAGTCCTGGCGCTGTCGAAAGATTCTGATTATATACCTACTTATTACCAAACCCTTAGCATATTACTTTATATATTTTTAAAGATAACGAAACGTTGAAAAAATGTCTACCTCAGGCGGGAATCGAACCCGCGTCCTTCGCAATCCGGGCGGCTGCGTTGACCACTCCGCCACCGAGGTATTGGTTAGACCGACGAAATTCTTCAACGCTTTTGACTTTATGTTTTTATAGCAACAGTGTCTTATCGAACCTCTTGCAGTCTTACAAATAAACGTGAAATAAATATTATACTAAGAATAGAGGAAGTAGGTATACCTATTACCTAAGCTAAATGTCTACTAATAAATTCGGAATAACGTGGGATTAACGTATACTTAGTTAACGTCTGTGTAACTGTTCATATTATAATTAGCGTTATACCTACCTAAAATTACCTGGTAGATTTGCTGTTTTGTCCACACATTAGAGTTCGTAGTACATTGAATAGTATATCACAATTATTTATCGAAGACTGAATTATGATTGCAATAAGAGAAATAAAGCGAGTTAATAATATAATTAACCACATAGAAAGAGATAGAAAAATAAAGACATTTAAAATCAGAGAAAATTCGTTTAATTTGTATAGTGACGAAGAGTTTCATATAAAATATCGGTTTTATAAAGGTGTTGTCAACCGGGTCGCGTAGAAGAATATTACCACCCCTTCTCTTCCCTTGGGTGTCTAATAAAATTTCACAACTGTCACACCAATAATTTAGCCCGAGCTATGGTGACAGAATAACGGGTAAACAAACATACATAAATACTAATAAACATCCACGACTCGGTCACTAATGCTCGTGCTCACCTTGTGCTCACCAGAAAAACATTTGCCCCTACCGGGATTCGAACCGTGGGTTTCGCAGTCAGGGTCGCCGACCACTCGAACATTCGGCCGTCTAATTATTATGAATTTATACCGTTATGATTTAAACATAATATATCAATACATTATAATTATCACCAACCCCTGAAGTGTCGAAGTGACGGCAACATAAATAAAACTATAGACCTGGACCAATCTTAGTTTTTTTGTAAGAATGTCTATAAATCGCGACGTTGCCGCTTTGATCTTATGACATAACTAGGAAATAGTTATTCCGACTGTATTCCAAGTTTATTTGCAAGAAATCATAACCTTCTCATTCCAAGTTTATACTTATCATATCTATTCTTAGAATAACAATAGAATAAACACCTTTTAAATAGTTTTTATTTAAAGAATTTACATTCTTAGAGATCTGAATGAAAATATTTTACAATATTTTAAACATTCAGTTAAGATAAGACTGCTTTATAGATTCTTAATATTTGATTATTTGCGTTTAAAAACGCTCAAATAAAGTCAAAGATAACGGAATGTATATGTTTTTATTTGAACTTTTACATGGCCTACTTAATTCAAGGCATTCTCTACCATGTCAACAATAGGGTAATGAAGATTTGATATGATACGTGCCAAAAAGTGAAAGTGAAGTATTTAAGTATTAAGATGGACCCTTTCCGCTTTCTAAAGTAAGACTGTTTGCCTTGGTGTAAGATTCAGCTCGGATGTACAAAGTTCAGATATGTAGGTAAGTGATGAATTATTCAGTAAATAATTGTTGTGCTCACGGCCTCATTTATGTTTATGGATACTTGCGTATGAAGAAACTGCGGTCGAGCATAGTAACAACAACCAATACTCAGTATACTCACCATTTAAGATGTATGTGATATTTATTTTTACACGACTGCTCGAAAAGAAGGAGTGTTATATTCTCAGGGTTGGGCTGAAGTACATGTGTAGGAGTTTCTTGATTCTACCGCTACTCCTAAACGACTCTACCGATTATTATTGGTGTTGTGGTTATTGTTGTTGTCAGTCAGTAACTTAATTGTCAAAAAAATCAACTTACAAAAATATCTTATCTAAAAGTAATGTTATTTAAGTAATACATTTTAAAAAATATGAAATATCATTGACTCAAATGTATACAAGAAGCAACGACAGCTAGGAAAGCGAGTCTTGTGTGTTCGCCACTTTATATTATTTCTAATAAAATTTAATTAAACTTAAATTAAATTTGTAAACTCTACTTCCTAAATATTTTTTTTCTTCATGGTTCATCGGTTTATTCATGAAGAAAAATTTTTGGTGAATACAAAAATAGTGGGGATGAATGACACTACAACTTTGATTTTGATATTTCTTATAAGCAGCCCAATAATAAGTTCAAAATTAATTGATGAAATTTCATATTTTGTGGTAGGTTGATCTGCTGGCGTCTACGTCTATACGTACAACCACAAGCGAGTGCTGAATGCATTTTATTCGCCATTCGGTCACTCTATCAAAAACGAGTACCAACTTATATGGCAACACCGGAACTCACCTCGTTTGTCAGTAGGAGGCATTGCTTTGATGTCACACAAATTTAAGTTAGCATAATTGAATGGTACAATCCGCCTTTTTTGCTTTTTGTAACGAGAAGTACTTAAGTAAAATTTTAGACTACAACTACTTTGTAGCGATATTTAAAAAAATCGATCCCTAGCTAGCATTAAAGACAGGTACTGTGTCCTGGTGTATCAAATCAAAGCATTAGCCTATACACGTCCTACGGAAGGGCCACAAGCCTTCGAGGAGTAGGAGGTTGGGCCATAACCTACCACGCTGGCTGGCCCAATGCGGGTGGCCCTGTCGTCGACGACAATCGGGACCATCGGCTTTACGTGCCTTCCGAAGGTGTCATATCATATCATAATGAGCCCGTGTTAGCCACTGCTGGACATAGGCCTCTCCCAATGCATGCCACTGAGCCCGATCTTCGGCTCATCTGATCCAACTGCTGCCAGCCGCCCTATGTATGTCGTCGCACCCCCTAGCCGGGGAGCGCCCCCACTACGTTTGCCAAGTCGCGGTCTCCACTCTAGAACACGTTTACCCCAGCGGTTGTCTGTCCTGCGGCTAATAATATGACATGCCACTTCAGCTTGCTAATTCTTTGAGCTATATCGGCACTTTGGTTCTCTGGCGAATGATTTCGTTCCGGATTCGATCCCTTAGATTAGTGTAATATCGAGCATAGCTCTCTCCATAGCTCGCCGAGTGACTTTTAATTTGTGGACCAGTCGTACCGTGAGTGTCCACGTCTCGGCTCCGTATGTTAATACAGGTAGGACACACTGATTGTAGACTTTCGTCTTCAGGCTCTATGGTAAACGCGACGAAAAGACCCGACGAAGTATACGAAACGCTGCCCAGGCCAGCCGTATTCTTCTATTGGTTTCCTTCTCGAAGTTGTTTTTACCTAGTTGGAGCGTTTGCCCTAGGTAAACATACTACGAAACAACTTCAAGAGCTACACGATTTACAGCAATCGGTACCGAATCTGTATGTTTATTGAACATGACCTTTGTATTTTCAAAGTTCATCCGGAGACCGATGTATGGAGAGGAATCGGCTTGACCGTCCAGCATTTGCTGTAAGTCCTGCATCATTTCAGCCATAATGTCCATGTCCTCCGCAAATCTCAAATGTGAGATGTACTCGCCGTTTATGTTGATGCCTCGTCCTTTCCAGTCCAGTGTCTTAAACATATTCTCCAAAGCGTTTAAGAACAGTTTTGGAGATATGGCGTCTCCCTGTCTCACTCCTCGACGCAGTAGGTTTAGTCAGCTGGTTCTGTACTTGGACGGTCATCGTTGCGGCATCATACAGGCATTTCAACACTTGGATATATCGCCAGTCAACATGGCATCGCTGCAAGGACTCTAGAACGGACCAGGTTTCTGTGGAGTCAAAGGACCTTCATATACCACAATCGCCATACACAGGGGCTGATTATACTCTTCTGTCTTCTGTATAATCTGCCTCATTTTGTGAATGTGGTCTATGGTACCATATCCTATTCGAAACCCGGCCTATTCAGGAGGTTGAAATTCGTCGAGTCTTCGCGCTAGACGATTTGTGACAACGCTCGAAAACAGTTTGTAGACATGGCTCAGCAGCGAAATTGGGCGGTAATTCTTCAACTAGGTTTTGTCTCCCTTTTTTTGAAGAACATGATAATAACACTCCTGTGCCATGCCTCTGGAGTTCTCCTAGTAAAGATGACATCATTAAAGTATTAAAATTGAGATAAAAAACTTTATATTACGTTTGGTTTTTTTTGTTTTGCCCCTCATAGTGTCACAACCAGCCCCTGGCGCGGGGCTAAAAAGTAGGTACGCGCCTTTTTTTCCAGCATTCATTTATTTATGTCACTTGTAATAGTCCGGTACATAAAATTGTTTTTGAATTAAATACCCGATTAGTTACATAATCAAATAAACCTATATTCTGGTAAAATAATCCAAAAGATAGCGAGCGACACTTTATAAAAAATGTCACGACCAGGCCAGTCTCCCCTACATGCATATGTAGTGAATCTTGGTATGTGGTGGCATTGAAAGGCAGGCAGAGGGCAAACTTTTACGGCAGTAACTCGATCGCTCTATAGGTACAGCCGCCACCACGCTTGAACAAGAGCCGAAGCTGCGTCCAATACAGCGCGGTCACCGGCGGCGTCGAGTTACCGGCAATCGGCATGCCTTGGTGAACTACGCCATTTGATACCGTACTAACCGATACACGCGATACGATAGGTTGACATTGCTATAAAAATTTATAAGTATAGTTTTTCATGGTACTGAACTGGTATTCAGACTTATAGAAAGTGGATGTGTGGTGGCGGCTCGTTAAAAGAATACTACCAAGTCATCTCTTCCCTTGGGTGTCGTAGAAGGCGACTAATGGATTAAATGGATTAAAGTCTACAAATAAAGCAGTGCAATGTGGTGGTTAGAGGCGCGAAAATAAACTCTGGGAGTCTGGATTATAGCTCATTTTTTATCGAATTAGTTTCTATATATATAGTGGACATATACTGCATAGGTATAAGTAATTATGTTTATAACACATTTGCTCGTAAAGTGGCTCTTATTACACCGATTTCAGCATCGTAATGTAGCTTATTACACACTAGTGCGGTAATGTAAAATTAGTAATAACGCACTAGTGCGGTAATGTAAAATTAGTAATAATTTGAATCTATGGACAACACAGACCACGCCCACACAGTCTACGCTTCAGCAAGAAACAACTGCACAGTCTGCACAAGTGCTTAGATGGTGAGCCTTTAGCCCGTTAGTCGCTTTTACGACACCCAAGAGAAGAGAGGTGTTGGTACCTATTATTATTATGAAGAGCCCATCACCGCTCTATGCCGTTAGATGTATATGCAGTCTTTAGTCCGTTAGTCGCCTTTTATGACACCGAAGGGAAGAAAGGGGTTGGTAGTATTATTTTGATGAGCCCATCGCCGTTCTATGCTGTTGAATGAATGTGCAGTCTTTAGTCCGTTAGTCGCCTTTTACGACACCGAAGGGAAGAGAGGGGTTGGTAGTATTATTTTGATGAGACCATCGCCGCTCTATGCTGTTGGATGTATGTGCTGTCTATAGTCCGTTAGTCGCCTTTTACGACACCCAAGGAAAGAAAGGGGTTGGTAGTGTTATTTTGATGAACCCATCGCCGTTCTATGCTGTTGAATGTATATGCAGTCTTTAGTCCGTTAGTCGCCTTTTACGACACCGAAGGGAAGAAAGGGGTTAGTAGTATTATTTTGATGAGCCCATCGCCGTTCAATGCTGTTGAATGAATGTGCAGTCTTTAGTCCGTTAGTCGCCTTTTACGACACCGAAGGGAAGAGAGGGGTTGGTAGTATTATTTTGATGAGCCCATCGCCGCTCTATGCTGTTGGCTGTATGTGCAATCTTTAGTCCGTTAGTCGCCTTTTACGAAACCCAAGAAAAGATAGGGGTTGGTAGTATTATTTTGGAGAGCCCATCGCCGCTCTGTGCTGTAGCATGTATGTGCAGTCTTTAGTCCGTTAGTCGCCTTTTACGACACCGAAGAGAAGGGAGCGGTTGGTAGTATTATTTTGATGAGCCCATCGCCGTTCTATGCTGTTGAATGTATGTGTAGTCTTTAGTCCATTAGTCGCCTTTTACGACACCGAAGGGATGGGAGGGGTTGGTAGTATTATTTTGATAAGCCCGTCGCCGCTCTATGCTGTTAGAGGTATGTGCAGTCTTTAGTCTGTTAGTCGCCTTTTACCTTGAAAGTTTAAAAATAATTATGTCTAGTTTTAGTAATGAAGAACTAAATTTACAGTCTACACCACCGGAAATAATAAGTGAAGCACAAAATGTTATTGACAGCCTATTACCATCTAAGTCTAAAGAAAAATACATGTTGGCTTACCAAAGATTTATACACTAGAAAAACAATAAAAACACGCAGTCATTTTGAGAAAATGTGTTTTCCTCGCAAATATGTTATAAAACGTCGTATGACATACGTGCGCTTTGATAATTACAGCCTCTGCTTTCTTGTAGCCCTCGCCTACGGCTCGGGCCAGCAATATCGCCTCTGCTGTAATTTTCAACTTACCGCACTAATATCATAATGTACTATTACAATATGATTAACTTACAGTCTCGTATTATATAAACAATGCCCTTATTTAGACCAAACTATTTAGGACTGTCTTTGTATCTATATATTTTATTAAGGTGAGTCACACGTGGTCACACCACTACAGCAGCATAGAGCGGCGATGGGCTCACCTATTACGCTGCGAGCGCCATGTGCAGTTCTTATTTGCAGATTGCAGACTTTCTAGAACAGCGGAAGATTCGTGACCTTTGTGAGGGTAGTTCCACCGAGTTCTACAAAGTCAATGCCGGAGTGCCGCAGGGTTCTGTGCTCTCACCTACTCTATTTCTTCTGCATATCAATGACATGTTGTCCTTGGGCAATATTCATTGTAATGCGGATGACAGTACGGTGCATGAGCGGTACTTGGGACATCCTGCGGCAAAACAAGCCGATATCATGGTGAAAAGGCAAGAACTGGTTGCCAAACTGAACCTGACTCTCCAAGTGAGGATCTGAAAACCTGGTCGAGTTTAATGCCAGCAAAACCCAGGTTTGAGCATTCTCGTCTAAGGTTAACTCCCTTCCATACTCCTCCATCTCTTCAGAACTCGCCGTTACCCATTTTAGTATACCTCAGCATTCTAATTAGTTCCTGATTCGCCGGATTCCTGATTCGCCGGATTCTTCTAAAAACAAATAAATATTTTGATTAATGTACCGAAATATCTGCTTTTTATTTAATAGATAGGTAAAGCCGCGATATTTCGATAGTTTTCCTTCAACAAAAAAATCCGACGAAACGAGAATCCGGCGAAACAAGAATCCGGCGAATCAAGAATCCGGCGAGTCAGGAACTAATCAGCATTCTTGGCATGGACATCGGCTAGGAACTGAATCCAAAATGTTATATCGAGTGTTATTTTAACTGCCTCCCCATAAGTTAGGTATTCTCAATAAGGTGAGGCGGTTTTTCACTCCCGAGCAGCGCTGTTTGCTGTACAAGACTCAGGTGCGATCGAGTATGGAGTATTGTTCCCATTTATGGGACGGCTCCACTAAATACCTCCTCGATGCACTTGATAGACTGGAAAGGCGAGCGGTACGCATTATTGGAGATGCTGAGGTTACAGTCTCTCTTGAGGACTTCCAGCTGCGTAGAGACGTTGCTTCTCTCAGTGTCGTCTACAGGAATTACTACGGAGTGTTCTGATGAACTTTTTGATCTAATCTCGCTCTCTCCTTTCCTCTCTCGGACTACACGTACTGGTCTTAGGAACCACCATCATACTGCGCAAACTGTCAGCACTTGTACAAAAAAATTTGGCAAGTCGTTCCTCTGTAAAACCATTCGGCTTTGGAATTCTTTGCCGGCGCATGTGTTTCCCAGCTACTTAGTCCCGGGTCTTTTAAGCGGGGCGTGAAACGGTATTTATGCAGGCCGTCATGAATGGGTGCGCTTGTTACCGTGCTTGTTTCACGGTGAAGAGCGCTCTCATTATTTTGGACTGCATCGGCTGCTTACCATCAGGCAGAAAGAAGTAGTCACTAAAGACAAGTCATTTTAAAAAAAAAAAATTTGGTATAACGTGGACTATGGCAGAATACTGATTTTGCTGTCTTCATTGCCTAGTCTCTGACTAATTCTTCGGGGATGATAGTCGTAAGTTTATGTATGTATGTCTGTATGGAAAGCGGCTACCGCAGTCGATGGACGCGCGCGTTGCCGACCGGCGGGTCGACCCTAAAGCTTCAATTCTTATTACAGCTTTACAGCCATAACGAATTGTAATTTTTCTACATTTTTATACAATTCTTCTATTCTAACATTCAATATTTTGTACGAACATAGCTAATATTGCATTTAAACAGGTACCTATAAGGAACCGACTAAAGAATTCCAAAAAGAACGTATAGGTGAAACCCAAAACACCTAGGAACACCTTGCAAAACGCCTTTGTATGCTAATTGCTTAGGAAGCATAATGTCTAAATTACAAATTTAAAAATGTCTAAAATGACAAATGTCTACAATATCAAAATGGCTAAAATGTAGAATGCCTCAAACGCCAAGAATTGAAACGTCTAGAACACCATTACGTCTACGTAGCAGAATGACTATTATCCGATGTGGAAACTTTTCCGAGTAAAAAAATTATACAATGGACAGGGAGGTAGTGACCACTTGACTCCGAAGAGTCTATTAAAATGGCAAGTGAGATTTCATATTCATAAAACAACAGTCTGTCATTTCATAGTAACTATACAAAAACTGGGCCTGTATGTATCATTGAATGTTGAAGCGATATCTGTCAATAATTTCAAATAAGTACCTACTTATTGCATTTCTGTGCAGAGACCAATGAAGTTTCGACGAACAATAGTCAAAAGTCAAGTCAAAAGTCAAAATTTATTTATTCAATGAACTTTAAATAAGTATTTTGAATAGTGTAAATTTATTTGGATGGATGGGCACCCGAATTCAGGAAGTCTTTTAGCTGTGGAGAAGAACGGGCACAAGAAACTCCACAGCTTTAAAATAATATAGAAGTAACGACATTTACAAAACCACATGTCGTTACCAAATTATACAATCAGTTATAAAGATAATGGATTAAGAAAAAATAATGTAAATATATTATTATAACCAGGCTGCAATGAAAACCATAGGCGTGTAAGGAGTGAAATCGGATGATTGTGACGCTGAATATACTTATGTTTTATTTGTTTACATGTCTAGTAGCCCGTATACTCATAAAATACAGTAGTATTTTAGGCTCCACTGTTTTCATATGTGATCAAAAGCACTATTTCAGAAGACATCCGTATGAAAAAAAAACGTAATTTTTTTGTCTCATAACACTTATCGAGTTACTTTTTTAAATATAAATTGTGATTGTCACTTTTTGTCGCATTAAAATAAACAGTTTCGGTAAAAAAATTAGAACAAAATATGTTGGCAATTAAAGTCAGAAAGGACACCCGTAGCCAATGATATTATGTTAAAAAGAGGTTTTATTGTAACATCATTGCCCGTAGCTTATTAACTCGACCGCAGTGTAATAATGCCAAAGAATTTCAAGCTAATGAGTCTGCGATCTTTTGTTCCGAATCTATAGCTTTATTTATTACATAGGTACTGTTAAGTATCGTACCTATGCTTTGATTATTTAAATAGGTACGTGTTCCTCGAAAACTTGTGGCGTCGCGTTTCCTATCAACGTGATAATAGAAAGGGCGCTTTTATTTTCAAACATTGACAAGCATTAAGACAATCGGTAGCGGTCTGTTGAAATATTCATGAGTACAATATCAGCGTGGGAGAATCGGAGAACAGTCTCACACTTATGTTATATATAGTCGGGACATAGAGATAAAACTGGCTCTGAGATTACTACTAATCTGATTTAAAGAGGGTTTACTCAATTCGGTTTCCCATACAAACTTTTTCAAACCAATCAGCCAACTTGGCTAATTGGTTTTTAAAACTTTGAACTTGGAAGTTTGTATGGGAAACCGAAAAGCGTAAACCTTCATAAACATGTTTCAAGAGCGTATTTGGCGGTCTATTATACTAACTATTAAATAAATTGCACAGTAAAATAGTCTTTCATTCAAATGCACAATTTAGCTGGATTATAACCTCAACATCGAACCATTAAAGTTGAAAATTAATTAAACAAAACAACAGTTGTGTACATTAAGTAGAACAGTAAACAAGAATTACCTACTGAAAAACATTACTGCATATCTTTAGCTATAGAACTTTCTAGATAATTAGGTAGGTAGTGAAAGGATAAGTTCAGAATTAACTATACTTAGACCCGATTTCACCAATATCAAAATTACAGGAGAATAGCTACCCGAGTATAAATTTACTACCTAGATTTATCATACGTATAACTTGTATTTCATTTCACCACGCTAATGTAAGAATAAGTTACTCTCGCATAATTACTCTGTGCTAACGAACATAAGCGGATCGAACGAATGAGCGTATTAACCACCAAAGTATAGTTGCAGTTTATGTCGTACGAAAGCAAAGGCGCTTTACACTTTTTATTTTCTGGCGTAACATTGTTTGTTTGCCGTAACGTTTCTGACGATGACATAAAAAAATGTTGTTGTTGTTAATCTTCTAAGTAATTTGTTATTTCCTTAAACCATCTCGGGCGTGAGCCTAAAATAATCTTCATCAATGCTATCAGATTCATCAACCAACAATCTCAAACGACGCGGCATTTTTATTTACTTACAATATTAATTTGAAGGCTGCTTTAAATGACATCAGTGACATTATTATCTTAAGAATAGGGGCCAACACGGCCAAAATTGGCGGTATAAGAATTTACTCTAGTGTAGTGTTATCATTAGGTTAAGCGTTGGTGAAACGTAAAGTTCATTTACACGTACAATAAGGATTTATTCTTAGAATAAGACTTATACTACTTTGGTGAAATCCATCCTTAATGTATTTAAGAATTTTAGATTTAATTTATAAACTTTATTAGTAAGAGGTCTTCTTTTGTAAAGATTGTAAAGTAAATAATTTGGTTGATAGGTGGTATACATAGCATGCGTTGCGTTAATCGTATAAAATAACGCAAATACATAAATCATAAGAGGTTTGTGAACGAATAAATAGTTTCAATTGCAACGACGCATCATTAATCATTATGTTACGTTGTTCGTTTCCGTAGTACCGAACACTGGTCTGAAATAAATAATAATTTGAGTATGAAAAAATATAATAAACTGGCTAGTACACATAAATTCAAGATGTATGCTGTGTTTGTTTATTTATGTTCGGTGCGCGCGCGTCGTTAAGGCCGCCGTTTGACGTCACTTGAAACCTCAAATAGCATAAAACAAGAGGTGGATATAGAATAAAGATTTATCGTTAGGAAGATGAAACTCTGACTTATAAATGTTTGCCGTTGGCACTCGATGAACACCGGAAGAGATGACCGCAAATACGCACTGTACAAGGAAGCTAAGAAAACACGTCTTCACTACTATTATGTTAGCTTTTCTTTTGAATGACACTTATTATGTGTACCTACCTTTAAAATGATTTTCAAATCTATAAAATTAAATCTTCATCTAATATCAAATGAAGTCTGGTATGATATCAACTCAGTAATTTTAACTACTTACTATAACAAAAACAAACTACGTAAAAAATAGTATCGTAGAAAATACGAAAATATAACAGACTGAAATATTCACTTCCATAGCTGCAGAGTCAACTCTGCCAGTCGCCACGGTCAGATCCAGTTATACGTGAAAAACAAAAACATCAACAATCGCTGCGTGTCGTCGCGGGCGCAGCGTGGGTGACATAAACAAACACCTTTGAGTATCCAGTCATCGAGGAACGCCTTCCATGCGCGTCCGACCGCCTCGAACTCCTTGATGAGGTCGATAGAGTATACGGACTCTTCGTCGTCGCCGGCGACGAGCGCGGGGTTGTCCGAGAAGTAGTGTAGGCGCAGCATACACGGGGCCGGGGCGGCGCATCGCCCGAAGCCACTCGGTGCGGCCCGCCGCGCCTCCCACGGCTCACTGCTAATTATACCCGAGTCGCCGGCATCGCCGCCGCCGCCCGCGCCGCGCGTCGCGCCGCTCGCCGGGAGCCGCGCTACAAACTTGACACCGCGCACCGGCCACAGTAGTCGCCCGAGCCAGCGCACGCCCTCTGCCGCTGCAGGGAAACACTGGCCAACCAGGAACACCTCACACCTGTCGCTGACTCACTCGCCGAACGGTGGCGATTGTACAATGTAAACCGAAAGCTAAAAACGTTGTCCCGTTTGGCGTGCTAAACTACGTGTGATGAGAACTTTACTGTGAAATTGATTCACAACATTTGTGTAGCGTCTAGTTGTCTGTCTGCCTGCCGGTGGCGTAATTCTAACTAATACTGTGCCAATACTCTGGACTAGCTTTTGCCCGGAGCTTTTCTCGCGTTGATTTTTCTCAGTAAAAAGTAACCTATAACTGTGCTATAACCATAATCGTCTTCAGGGCCAGCTTCCATCTCTATACCAAAAATCATCAAAATCGGTTCAGCTGTTTAAGCGTGAAAGCGTAACAAAGAAAGAAACTCACTCTCGCATTTATAATAACAGTCAGGATTAGGATGCGAAAATGAGTTTGTTTGTTTCTTTGTTACGCTTACACGATTAAACAGCTAAAACGATTTTCATACATTTTGGTATAGTGATAGATGGAGCACTGGAAAAGGTTATACTTATGATAATTTTTCCCGCGAAATGAACGCGAGCTTTCACTAAAATCTTCATATCATCATCAATCATTATAACCTTGTGGTGAAACCACTTACCTTTTCCACTTCCTAGGTATTATTTCATGTAATCATCTCATATTTTAACTTCGTCTTATATATTTGCTTTTATTTTTCCTCGCTTCTGCAACGATACATAATGTTTTAGTAGCTACACACTACACTACACACATCGCAATTCCTTTATCTAAACACATTTACTTACGTGTTCTAAATCACGAAACTTCGGACACTATTTTTCGACACTTTTACGTATCCCACAAGTTTCGGATCACTTCGATAATCTTATTATGCGTTTTTCCTTGTAATATTTAAATGTATCTCACTTTAATTGTTTTCTATTTACTAAATATTGTATTTTGGTTACGTTTTGAAGTATCTGACAACTTATTTTTGCTTCGTTGCTATGCAACTTATCAACATAATCCAATCAAAACTTTTTGACTTTCTTATTTATACATTTGGCCATCTAGATTTCTCGTTTTAAAAATATTATTTTGAAATTTATGCAGAACTCAGAAACCGAGGTTTCATTATAAAGTTCAGCCGACGACTAATGATTACATCTCTAGCTTTGGATTCAAAAGGTTTACTCTACTGAGACGATCACCAGCTTCCGAATTGGAAGGTCAAGACTCCTTACTTGCCTCTTCCAAATTGGAAGGACTAGTCTTCAAGTACAAACACCAGCTTCCGAATTGGAAGACTACGGCCTCCAGACATCGCGCGCGCCTACGCCTGCCTGAGCCTGTCTCGCCTGTCAGCCTGCACCTTCGCCTGCCTGCGCCTGGTGGCGCCTGCCTGCCTGCACCTTCGCCAGCCTGTGCCTGCTGGCGCCTGCTGCCTGCGCCTGCCTGCGCCTACCTGCGCCTGCCTGCGCCTACCGGCGTCTGCCTGTCGGCGCCTGCCTGTCGGCGCCTGCTTGCCTTCGCTTGCCTTCGCCTACCGGCGCCTGCTTGCCTTCGCCTACCGGCGCCTGCCTACCGGCGCCTGCCTACCGGCGCCTGCCTACCGGCGCCTGCCTACCGGCGCCTGCCTACCGGCGCCTGCCTACCGGCGCCTGCCTACCGGCGCCTGCCTACCGGCGCCTGCCTGTCTTCACTTGCCTGCGCCCTTCGACGTCTGCCAAGTTCAGCGCTTGCCTCCACACCTTCGCCTGCCTCCACGTCAGCTGCACCTACCCCTTCACTTTTTATATTATCATCCTACATTTTAACCATCATCACCTCCATACTCACCATCCTCACTCACCTTTTTATTTTAACTTTGTTTGTAATTTTATTTTGACTTATAAATATTTGTAAATTTCTTATCATCTTTTCTTTTTTAAATGTCGCTTCACGACATTTTGGCGCCCAACTAGCTTTTAGATTCTAATCTCTTCTTTCTTTTTACCCACTCCCTAGAGATTTTCTTTTTTTGTGTTTGCTTTCTTTTTCTTCACCATCTATGCATTTTTTTTTTTCTCTCTAAATTCTAAAACAACACTTTGTCTAGTGATTCTACAGTACTTTACACATTCACCTACTTAAACTCTTTTCATTTAATATTTTTATTTTCAGTTTTACTAAAGCTGAAAATATTTCTCCTCTTCAACATCCCGCAGCAGCCGTTCCAGAACCTGCTCTTACGACTCCTGCTGCCCTTCCTCTCCAACCTTACTGTCAGGTACCTCCTCAAACTATTCCAAACCTTCATCTTTTCAAATCTTTAAAAAAAATTTAACTCTTACCTGTATATTTTTTTTTAAATCTTTATATTTTTTTCTATATCTCTAACTTTTTATATCTTTATAATCTTTAACTTATCTTTGTGTACTTTTTTTTGGAGACCCTATTTGTTCGACTGGCAGATGGCACTTTACATTCCGCTCAATCTTAACTTCTTCATCATCTTCCAAATTTAATATGGTATATATGTTTTAATCACATTCACATTTTCATTCCATTAACTCATTAACGTTTTTGTTTCTTTTTTTTTTTTTTTTTACTTAGTCTGTGCTCTTAAGCACACTTTAACGTTCTATAACGTTACTCAAGATCTATCTATTGATCTTCTCTATAACTTTAGTACCTAACTACTTTAGTTATCAAGCTTTGAACCCTACCGTTCTTAGCTACTTTATTGCTTCGAGCCCTACCGCTCGTAGCTACTTAAAATATTATGCTTTGAGCCCTACCGCTCTCAGCATTTACTTCACTTTTATTTTCATTTCTTTATTTCTTTTTTTTCTTTTTTTTGTTAGGAGCGGCTGACTACTCCCTAAAAAAGCCTTAGGTCTAACTTTTCACTTATAGAGCGGTCGACAACTCTTAAAATAAGCCCTAATCGTCATTTTAAAACACCCTTCTAGAGTGGTAGTCATTGAATGTGAACTCCACCCTTATTGAATGCAGATGATAGTATGTAAGAGAACGTATGTCTGTTTGTTAGGCGATGTATGTCTGTGTGAAGTTGTGTTTTACGGTTTCTTTAGAAATATGCTTTAAAAATTTTCTCTGAGTCAAAAATTTTCTGGGGTCGTGGGGGAAATGTGGTGAAACCACTTACCTTTTCCACTTCCTAGGTATTATTTCATGTAATCATCTCATATTTTAACTTCGTCTTATATATTTGCTTTTATTTTTCCTCGCTTCTGCAACGATACATAATGTTTTAGTAGCTACACACTACACTACACACATCGCAATTCCTTTATCTAAACACATTTACTTACGTGTTCTAAATCACGAAACTTCGGACACTATTTTTCGACACTTTTACGTATCCCACAAGTTTCGGATCACTTCGATAATCTTATTATGCGTTTTTCCTTGTAATATTTAAATGTATCTCACTTTAATTGTTTTCTATTTACTAAATATTGTATTTTGGTTACGTTTTGAAGTATCTGACAACTTATTTTTGCTTCGTTGCTATGCAACTTATCAACATAATCCAATCAAAACTTTTTGACTTTCTTATTTATACATTTGGCCATCTAGATTTCTCGTTTTAAAAATATTATTTTGAAATTTATGCAGAACTCAGAAACCGAGGTTTCATTATAAAGTTCAGCCGACGACTAATGATTACATCTCTAGCTTTGGATTCAAAAGGTTTACTCTACTGAGACGATCACCAGCTTCCGAATTGGAAGGTCAAGACTCCTTACTTGCCTCTTCCAAATTGGAAGGACTAGTCTTCAAGTACAAACACCAGCTTCCGAATTGGAAGACTACGGCCTCCAGACATCGCGCGCGCCTACGCCTGCCTGAGCCTGTCTCGCCTGTCAGCCTGCACCTTCGCCTGCCTGCGCCTGGTGGCGCCTGCCTGCCTGCACCTTCGCCAGCCTGTGCCTGCTGGCGCCTGCTGCCTGCGCCTGCCTGCGCCTACCTGCGCCTGCCTGCGCCTACCGGCGTCTGCCTGTCGGCGCCTGCCTGTCGGCGCCTGCTTGCCTTCGCTTGCCTTCGCCTACCGGCGCCTGCTTGCCTTCGCCTACCGGCGCCTGCCTACCGGCGCCTGCCTACCGGCGCCTGCCTACCGGCGCCTGCCTACCGGCGCCTGCCTACCGGCGCCTGCCTACCGGCGCCTGCCTACCGGCGCCTGCCTACCGGCGCCTGCCTGTCTTCACTTGCCTGCGCCCTTCGACGTCTGCCAAGTTCAGCGCTTGCCTCCACACCTTCGCCTGCCTCCACGTCAGCTGCACCTACCCCTTCACTTTTTATATTATCATCCTACATTTTAACCATCATCACCTCCATACTCACCATCCTCACTCACCTTTTTATTTTAACTTTGTTTGTAATTTTATTTTGACTTATAAATATTTGTAAATTTCTTATCATCTTTTCTTTTTTAAATGTCGCTTCACGACAACCTTTCTACCTATTGAATAGCAAAACTACGAGTACTTCAATAATTTCTGTGAAAACTATAAAATTAAAATGCCTAATGAAGTCATCACATTTCATCATACACTCGGCGTCAAAAAAATCGCACCTCTTAGAAAATCACTTTCAAATGTCATTTACTCTTGATATGCACATGCAGTCGCATTAATTATGATTTTATTTACAAGGTTACTTAATTAACTTAATAAAAAACATTACTTTTCATTATCAAATAAAACCTAATGCAACAAATAAAGTGTCACAAAAATTCGATGCAAATTTTGCTACCCGTGAGAGTTGCTAGTTGCGCTTCCTTTGTGGGTATAAAACGGTCAACACGGGTTCAATGTGGGTCATTCGCTATTCAACCGTTGAAGAGGACACACGCACAGATTTTGATGGATACCACAGCTGATAAAGCCGCTCAAGTGGTTGCACTACTGCAATCAGGGGTGCGGCAGTGTGATGTCGCCCGGCAACTGAACCTGAGCCGTTATTCCGTTCGAAGAGTGTACCAGCGCTTCATAGAGACCGGTGGCTATATCCGCAGACACGGTTCGGGTAGACGTCGCTGCACTTCGGAAAGAGACGACCGGTTCGTTGTGTCGAACTCTTTGAGAAATCGTTTCTCCAACGCTGTTGAGTTGCAACAGCAGCTCCAGGCAGTTCGCAGACGCACCGTAAGCGTATCTACGGTTAGAAGAAGATTGAAGGAGAAGAAGATAGCGGCCCACAGAGCTGCTACGGGTCCAAAATTGACTGCAGCGCATCGGCGAGCCCGCTTGCAGTTTGCTCGTGACCACGTCGATTGGACCCTTGAGCAGTGGAGAGCTGTTCTCTTCTCAGACGAGACGCGAGTGTGTCTTTTCTGCAACGACCGACGGAGAAGAGTATACCGGAGGCAGGGTGAACGTTTCGCCCAAGCCTGCATCCAGGAGACGGTGGAATATGGTGGCGGATCCTGCATGTTCTGGGGCGGTATGTCTGCTGCCGGCAAAACCGACCTTGTCTGCGTCTCCCGGACTGGAGGTGCTCGCGGACAAGGGTCGCTGACTGCTCGCCGCTATGTCACTGAGGTCCTGGAAGTGCATGTGGTCCCCTTTGCCGAATCTTTTGGCGAGGGGTTCACATTAATGCACGACAACGCTCGCGCTCACACTGCAGGCATCGTGAGCGACTTCTTGCATAGGTCCCAAATCTCTGTGATGCAGTGGCCAGCGCGAAGTCCGGATCTGAATCCTATAGAGCACCTCTGGGACCATCTTAAACGTAAGGTTCGATCTCGGGATCCAGCTCCTTCGACTCTACAGGAGCTCCAAGACGCGGTGATTGAAGAATGGGGGCTTATCCCTCAAGAAGAGCTCCTGAAGTTGGTGAGGTCCATGAGGGACCGTATGGAAGCCGTGATCAGGGCAAGGGGGGGTAACACTAGATTTTAAGTTAATTTTAAGACACTTTTTGTACATTTTTCTTTGTAAATTATCTGTTGTTAATTAGGACTTAATTAAGGATTTTTATTATTTTATTAATTTTAATGTTGTTTGTATAATTATAATTAAACAGAAAGTTAAATTTAATTGTTTTTTGATACTCCTTTTTGTTACCTTTCTAATGATACCCAACACTATCCTCTACATAAGGTTTAAGAATTTTTAAAGATGATTTTTAAAAGGTGCGATTTTTTTGACGCCGAGTGTACTTATTTTAATAAATCTATAAATACACAAGTATACCGATTGTAATTAAACTCTCTAGACTTAAGAAAAATACAAACACTCGACAATTTATTTATTCTCATGCTATTGAAGCCACTTCCATAATACATTATCTTTTTTTATAAAATGTGGGAGAGCATTAAGGCATCAGACCAGAGCTAGACGTAGAGAAATATCTGGTAGACTTGTCTATTAACAGAAAATAATAAACATTTATTTTGTATGACATTATGAATGAGTAACCGAGCCGTTGTTACAATGGAGTTCTGTTTCCGATATTCATCATAAGTCATTTTTAACTATTTTGGTATGATGCAGACAAAGTCCCTAGATGCTATGTTTAGAATACTAAATGCAGGCATGCGAGTTATTGTGTGGAATAGGCAGACGTCACGTATGCACGTTCGGATGTTGATCTTAATTCAAGACTATTTTATTTATCAAAAAACCATCAAACATTGAGCAGTTCTACTAAAAGTAATACAATTAAAATTATCAAATATTCACAACTAAAATCCCATCACACAGAACAGTTACCTTATTTATTTATTCTGTGGTTTGAGATGTAATGCATACCAGCGTCAACACTAATCACAATAAATGAATCTATGAGTAACTTTTATTCGTAATGTTTCAAAATAAGATTATTCTATTACTTAAAAATAAATTATATGTATAGAGTTACGCATTGTCATTTAGAAAAGTTCTTGATCTACCTCAATTAGTATTAGTAGTACCTAATAGTTTGTTTAACATGTGTTAGTTTATGTCACACCAAACTGGTGCCCTTTTTGACCGTACTCTTTGATTAGAATCTCCATCATAGTGCCGGTAAAGTGAATTTATTCCAAAAGACGTCAGTCGTCCTAAAGCTATCTGAGAAATCTTCTGTCACACTGCTTTTAAAATCATCACAGAATAATATGCATTAACATATAGTACATCAATAGCTCCTATGAATATAAGCGTCATCTCATAAGTATGTCATTGTCCGTACAATCTAGCCATCGAGACAGGAAGGCTCAACGTTCTCTACTATGGAGCACATGATTGTCAGGGAGCAGTAGAAATTTTTCCTCATAATCATACAGCAACGTATGAAACATAAGAAGTGTAATACATCATCCACATCAACGTTTTTTCAGCTGTTCAAATGAATGAAAGTGAATGAAATTCTGATGAATTTAAATGAATATTTCGTTATCATACTGTCGTATAGACTTGAATTGAGTTCGGTGCCACCAAAGGTCTACATGATAAATATCTGAAGCTTTTACACTTATACCCCGGTAGCTGTCCACTCAGGGTCGAAATTCTAGTTCCACATGAGAGCACAGACATTATGTGCAATCTCTATCAAGAACATTTGAGTTTTACAGCATTGTCATAGAGTCTCATTTCTGAACCAAAATTTCACAAGGCCGATTCAATAAGAGGCAACCGCAATAAGTAAAGCACTAACAGAGTTATTGTGTGCCAATAAACGCATTTAGACCCTTTTGTGGTTCAATTTGGTAAATTTGATCAATTGTCATGACATCAATAAGCCGTCAAAAAATTCTCGAAATTGATTAAAGTTACTGACTGACTTGTGATGCGAAATCGAAAAACTTGGAGCATTTGGGTTACAGCGAAAATTTATCGTTCGTTGATAGCTAAATATAAATCAAATCTGCGACTAAATTCTAATCAACATGGTGGATGTAGACTTGAATTTTAGTTGCAGATTTGATTTATTAAGTTGGGGAAAAAGTATTTTCGCATAAAGTATATAGGTACTCACAGACTGTGGCGAAACCCGGGTAAACTCGCAACAAGGTGATGCTGTGTGTGTGGTTGGATTGGAAGGGCATTATTCATCATGAGTTGTTACCACTAAGCAGGACAATCGATTCTGAACTCTACTGCGAACAACTGATGAGATTAAAGCAGGAAGTTGAGAGAAAGCCGCCGGAATTAGTCAAATGAAGGGGCGTTGTTTTTTATCATTATTACCGCTAGACCTCACTCATCTTTAGCCACTCAGCAAAAATTAAGAGAGTTTGGCTGGGAGCTGTTAATGCATCCGACGTATAATCATGATCTTGCACCTTCAAATTTCCACCTGTTTCGGGTTCTTCAGAATTCTTTAGGCAGTGTCAGGTTAACATCACGAGAGAGCTGCGATAACCACTTGTCGCGGTATTTTGATCAGAAGCTCCAAAATTTCTATAGCAATGGAATCATGTCCCTACTTCCTACCTACTAGATGGAAAAAAGTTATCGAACAAAATGGCACCTACATACTTTAGTTAAATATAAATAAACTATGCACTTAAGGTCAACTTGGGGAACACGGTCTAGGGAGCAAGCCAGTCTACACGGCTTTTTGCAGCTTACAACACCTCTACGTTGTTTATTGTTCTGTCGGTAAAACAGTAATCGTTTTTTGATTCCAATAGTCTTAAATAGATGGCGCTACTAGGCGTACTTTGGAAAAGAAGTAAAGCACAAAATTATTGAAGTTTTGAAACATCCTACCTACACGTGCTTCGGAAAAAAATATTTTTTATGTGATTTAATCAGTGTTTTTAATAGAGATTATAGTGAGAGGCTTTTGAAATATCTACTAAAGCAATTTGCAGTATAAGTTCTAGGAAAATTAGTATAGTTATTAAATTAATTTGATGTAATTTTCTTTAACCTAAAAAACTAATAGTGGGGAAGTCCGTCCAGACCATCTGAGGCAAGACCGGCCGGCATATGCCAGTCTTGCCTCAAAACAGATGTTAAAAACCTTTTCTGTTTTAGCAATTACCTATTTACTAAATGGCTTCGCTTGATTACTGCTAATTTATCCACCTTCATTCTATATTTATTTTTTGGAAATAATGGTAGAATTGGTTTTCACCTAGTACTGTAGTCTAATAAGTACAATACAAGCTTTTATTTTTCAGTAAAATAATTCAAAATTTAAAAATTACATCAGGAAAACTGACAAATCTTATTTTATTCTTATTTTATTCTAAAGAACAATTAAGAGAAGCAGTGCGAGCAATTCAAAGTGAAGAACTCAGTGGTTTTAAAGCGGCAAACGTTTAAAATATACCACGCATGACATTATTGGACCATGTAAATAACAGAAAAATTAAATCTTAGTATGTTATGCGACTTTATTGCCATTTATTATAAAAAAATACAGTTTTTGTTTAGCTTATAAAAGCCTTTGCCTCTGAATTACAAAGTCATAGATACTAATAAACGGAGTTTCATTTAAAATTCGGACTATTTTTTATCAAAATAATACATTGTTTAATTAACTATCCATGTGAAAAAATGTTTTACACCCCTTCACCCAGTCATATGACGGAGTTGCCTCATTTTTTTGGTTTTTCAAATTGAAACGAATTTACACCATAAATTGTACATTTTTGTATGCACAACGTTGAATACTTTCACTAGACGAACTTACCCCTCGTCACGGGGAAGTCCGTCTAGAAGATGTGTTTTCAATATACCAAACGTATTTGCCAAGACATCAGAACACCCGGACATTCGCCCTATTTTGTAATGTTAACAAATGACTACTTTGCCATCTGCTTTAAACTCCGTCTTTCAGAATAATTAAAAGAGACCTAGTGGCAAATCAATTGTAACTATTAATAAAGTATGCCGGTCTTTACCCAAGTTGACCTTATATTAAAAAATGTTTTGAATTTTCTTAAAAAATGCAAAGAAACTTTTTCCCCAACCTATTAAACTATTCCAATATGCCTTTGTCTGTCACAAAGACTTCTAAAGGTTGCCATCAATTGAATTTATATTGTGTCTGGTATTACGACAGCTGAGCTCATATTATGTTATGGTGCAGATTTCCTTGCATACTTCGATCAACAATACCAATAACTAGATAACGCGTCACGTACAAAATCAAAGCTAAATTATGTCCACGTAAATATGCTACTTAGTCAAGTAAGTAAGTATACTAATAGTCAAAAGAGTACCGGGAAAATAAAGAAGAAGTCGGCTGGAACCATATCCGGTGAATAAGGTGGTTTGCTCGATGGGATTTGTTGAGTTTTTGGTAAAAAATTCGTTCACAACGATGGCCTTGTGCGAAGGCGCATTATCGTGGTGCAAAATCCAAGAATTTTCTTTTCACAAATTTGACTTTTTTCGTCGAATTTGCTTTCTTAAAGGCCGCATAACGCTCAAATAATATTCTTTATTTACCGTTAGACCTTCTGGCAAGAATTCCGAGTGCACAACACCGCGATAGTCAAAGAAAACAGTCAACACGACTTAGACTTTTGATCGACTTAGGCGTGGTTTTTTCGGTTTCGGTTCAGTCGGAAGGCGCCACTACGCCAACAATGCGTTGCATGAATCTTGGGTCGGAATTGACTCGTTCTAGCATGTCCTCAGAGACTCTTATGCAAATGAGTTTTTGGAGAAAATTCAGGTCTTTGGGACTAGCCGAGCGGCAACATGTTTCATACCCAAGTGATTATTTAAAATGGTACGGATCGACTCGTGAGACACAGAAAGTTCAGCGGCTATCTCTGTCAAACTTGAATGAGGATTTTCAGTCACCATTTCCTTCACTTTTGCGATGTTAACTTCTTGAAGACGTTGATGGCCTACTAGAGCGAAGCAAATCTTCCATCACATCTCGACTGCTTTTGAACGTTTTGTACGTACATAAGCACGTGTTTTTGATAAAGTCGATTCACCGTAAGCCTTCTGTAACATTTTCAGTGACTCCGAACATGAAATTCCATTGGCGACGCAAAATTTAAGACAAACTCTTTGTTCGATGTTTTTATCCATTATGAAATTCACAATACACACTACGTATAAACGAACTAAAACAGCACTGTATTTAATCTAAATAACAGATGCAACTCAAACTCCGCGCCAAAATAGATAACAGTTGTGCCAATCTAACAACAAAAAAAACATAAAATTGAATTTGGAATCATAAACAATATTGTTTTCTGAGGTTTAAGCGAGCACTACACATTGAAATGAAACACTTTTCAATCAATCATCATAAACAAATCATCCGTTCCCGAAACTTTTTTGACAGAATATAATTAAACAGCTAGACATTTCTTACTTACGAACTGAGACAAAAGATATAAAAAAGTTTTAAGTTCAGCCTAATTACAACCATACCAGTACCAGTAATAAAGTCCAAATGCATCCATCCACGCGCATCCACTTTCTGTTCCACAAATGTTGGCGCGTCTTTGGTCAACGTTGGCCAAACATTTGTAGCGTTAAAATCGGTAATTGAGTTCAATATTTAATATTATAGCTTATAATACAATTTATTAACGTGTACTTATCGAAAGTAAGACACTCCGGCCGTTAAATTGCTTTTTCGGGCATTATTCTTGCTTTACTTTTAAATACACATTGCGGCATTGTGAACGTGTTTACGTTGGCCGTGTTTTAAGCAAACTAAACAAAATAAGAGCTCACTTCTCAAGTGCGCTGTTATTTACTGAGACATATTTTTAGCGCCGATCTGACATCTAGTTGGTATTGTTGATCGAAGCTTTGTTGTTTTGTAAACTAATGGGCTTTAGTCAATTTTGCACTTTTATTCTTATAATTAAATTGCGCTGTGATCAAAGTGCTCTAGTCTAATTAAAATTAAAAAGGTATCGATCGCGCGTGTACAATGAACGGTGACCAGAATACGAAGGGCAAAATTATCGAAGAAGAAGGTGTGTCACAGAGTGGGTAAAACCATCAAAGCTTAATTGTTTTGGTTTTTATCCCGGGAGGCTTCAATCACCTTCGTATAACAGAAACAGAGAGTAGGTACAGTACAGGTACAGCTTCAACTACTTTTTTTTTAGTTTGATTCCAATGTATCCGATGGCTGAAAAACATTGACGTTATGTGTATACGTTATTTCCTGTAAGTTAACGAGATCGCAAGTTCGGTGGACGTGGTAAATCCAAAACCGGCTTTTCCTTTTTAAAAACGATGATATTACATAGTTAAAACAAAATTTGTTGATGTTTATATAAAAACCTATTTTGTTTATGTTGTCTGCATTCCTAATGGTAATAATAAAAACACTTAAATATATATGTAATAACTATGTTACGACTATGTTCACTCTACCAAATGAATGCAAAGGTAGTATTCGTAATCTGAACTAATTCTTTATCTGCATCGAACTAATGGATTAAATTCGCCAGGCTAGGAAGGTGGCTATTATTTCTACAACGGGTAGACGGCTTTTGGCCTTTATGTCACCTCATAATATACGACATCTGTGGTTGTGTTGTGTGTTCACAATTTTTTAAAGAATAAAACTATTTATTAATTAATTTAATAAATTGTTAATGTTAGTAATGTTAATTAATTTGTTAATAATATTATTTAACCAACGATCATTTCAATGATCTCTCTTCCAAATTACTGTACATGTCATAGACCTTATAATATGCACCTGTGCATGCGATAATTATTAACTAACTTACAACTATCCACAACTTGATTCGAAACAAACATACAATAACTCAGTGCACTAAATCTTTTAACAATTTAATTAAAGCATCACTCAACAGCGTACGGTCGTCACAAGCGATGCAGAGGACGTCACAATGAGCTTAAATCTTTGTACAGGCGACCGCTCGTAAGTCTAAAGAGCGGAATATTTTCAGTTTCAGTCTTTTAGGCTTACAGAACGAAAAGGCAAAGAGAATAGATAATAGTAACAGCCGACGACAAAAGGCTTTGAGAATTAAAAACTCGTATCTTACTAAGCGTGAACAAGCCACATTAAAAACTTTTAGATGAGTAGCAGATGGTATATTTTTAGAACTTTTTTGTCGTTTGTATGTACTTGAGATTTATTTATTTACGATATAAGTATTGTAAATATGTATTAAGTATAGTGGATGTAAGTATAGGAACACAATCCGGCGCAAGACGGTGTGGTCATCTGCCTCAGTTTTTCAACTATTACGAAATAAATCAAGAAGTGCTTCTCGCTCTTTGATTATTTAAAATATTAAACCTTAAAATGGGTGAAATGGGGGTGGTAAATGTAAAAAAAGGAATAGTAATAAAATAAACAAAAATTAATTGACAAAATCTACAAATTTTGCTAATAATCTTGACAAGCTTGTCCACGTTAATGCGTTTTATCTCACTATGTAAGTTACATTACGTACTTTATTTTTATGAAAAAAACGGGATTTTTACCATGTTTGAGATGTTGTTTTTGAGTCCCCGATATTTTAGCGCAGTTGTATGCACCATGATCACGGAGTAACTACTCTACTACTACCAGTTACTCCGTGATCATGGTGCATACAACTGCGCCGAAATATCGGGGACTCAAAAACAACATCTCAAACATGGTAAAAATCCCGTTTTTTCATAAAAATAATTGTAGTGACCATGAAATTTTAAAATGTTATTACATTACTTCATCCCATCAAGAGTAGGTAGTCTTCTTTGCTGGTTTACACAAAAAGCAGATACTGCATTTTGTCGACGACGTAATTAACAACTTCTTTCATATATAGTTTGCGTAGCCTCTTTGAGCACTACCCCATTTAAATAGAAAGCCCTATTCAATCATGTCCGGAAACTTTTGATGTTATTAGCTAACTTCTCTACTCCGTTCCGTACTCCGTCGCCAAAGGTAGCGATCCAGCAGTTTACGGTAGCATAAAATGCGGGATTTACGCCACTACCGTACACCGCGTACCGCATGAAAAATTTCCAAAAAAATCTTTCATGCAAATCTTGTAATAACAATTACAAACTGAAACCAAAAAAGAATTATTCAAATATGTAGCCGTACTGAAGTGATACGCGAACATACATTTGTAGCAATTGATTTTAATTTATATACTTACATTTGAAATTTTACCACAAAGTCTTCCCTTTTAGGGGCCGTCCATTAATCACGTGACGTGAGGTTCGAAAGGGGATAAGGGGTTCGGAAAAAATTACAAAACATCGCAACACAAGGGTGTAGTGAGATAATCACGAGTGTTTTTTTTTAACGCGCACAATTTCTCCGAAATGCGACGTGTGACTAGACTTGTTAGTGTTGAAGAAAGTCTCGCTAATCCGTGGTCCACGGACAATATCCATTAAATATGTTCTGGGACAATCATATGTTTTTAAATGGGATTAAAAAATGCTAAACAACGTTACGTGATTACCTAATCAATGGTCCTTAATCGCAGAATACATAATAGTACCCACTAGTCCTTTATAATTCTAATTTCTTTTTTCGACTTTATGGGATTAAAGTTCAAACTATCGTGTCCAATACAAAGGGTAAAATATAAAGGATGTTTGTAGTAGTTACCTAATATAGACACACCATTTTACAGAATACCAGCTTCATGTTTACTCCTGGTTGTATTTAGCTGTAATTTGTATGATATTCATACAAATTTCAGCCGACGCGCGACGCCCGCCAAATTTCGACGGCCGGATGGTCGAGTGGTCAGCAACCCTGACTGCGAAACCCACGGTCCCAGTTTTGAATACCGGTAGGGCAAATTGTTCACGTTCGTTTGTGACCGAGTTATGGATGTTTATTAGTATTTATGTATGTTTATCCGTTATTCAGTCACTATAATTCAGCTATGCCTGCCTGGTTTGAGGCTGAATGATTGGTGTAATAGTTGTGAAATTTAATTTTCGTACCGCTTGCTCAAAAAAGTGACATTCTATGCCACAAAAAGTGAACATAACAATAGTCATTTTTAATCTGTTAAAAACAGGGAAAGTAAATTGTACTGAATTTCATTCATCCTCTAGGGGGAGAATGTGATTTAAATTTGGAATACTTACCGAAATTTATACTGAACTACATCTGTGTTTACACCATTGAGTTTGTATATAAAGCATTATACATCTTTTTGAAAAAGGAAATAAATCAAATAAAAAAAGAAATAAAAAAAAAGTAAAAAAAAATTACCAATCAACTCATCAACAATAAATGTACCAAACAAAAATGTAACTCTCACTATCAATAATTGGACCAATGTTTCGAATGTTAACTTTTACTTTTAATTGTCGTTATTTTTAATAAATGCTTATCTCATATTATTATTGTGTTAATTTTTTCGCAAATGGTACGCAAAGTAAAGTATTTTCCTCGGTGATAAAGCTCTCTTAGTCTTGGGTGAACTTAAATCCCTCGCTACATTCAGGACTCGTCTTAAATCCCCCGCTTTGCTCGTGATTTAAGTTTTTAACACCCTCGCTACGCTTGGGTGTAAACCTCGCGTCCTTCGTTACGCTCGCGATTTAAATCGTCACCCGCGACAGAAGACACTGCTTTATCCCCTTGGTTAATAATCTACTATTATCAACGACGCTAAGCTGCGAGTATCCTTTTGCGATGCTGAGGCGCGGCATGGCATACGCAGCAGTACACGCACAGATACTTTTAAGGGAAGATAATTAATAATGTTTGTATTTGCAATGAGGTTTTTTTGTTTAGGTATGTACGGACTTTAAAGTATAGCGTTTTGCATTGCATTAAAACAATTTTAACAGGACCTAACATGATTAATTTTGTAAGTAAGTGCATTTCTACTTACTAAATGGAAAGAAAAATCGTCCAGAAGTAAGTCGTCTGGCAGCGTTTTTACCTTACCTTACATACAAGGCGTAACGGACAAAATTGGAACAGTACTAAGAAATTAAGGGTCAGAGCACACGGGCCACCAGCCACAGCCACAAACGCCGCCATGAGAAGCTAAAGCCAAGAAGCGATTTGTAGCGTGTAGCGGCTGGCGGCCACCGGCAGTAATATTATTCTGTGCACCGGCGCGCAGCTCGTCATCCGTGTGCGTCCATATAAAATGTATGAACACTACAGGAAATATGCCGGTGGCGTGCGTCGTTTTGTGGTTGTGGCCAGGTGGCCCGTGTGAGGGGACCCTAAGACTGTATTATGCCAAATATCAAACAAATTGCGGTCGCCTGAGACGTCATACCTTTATAAATACCGGGAGTTTATAAACTCGATTGTAGCTGTGGTAGTTCGTATATTGGACAGACTAAGCGGATTATCTCAGAACGTGACAAAGAACACATCGCAGCCAGTGGCGGTACCTTCATACAAGCCGAAAAGCCCGGCTTGCCCTAACAAAAACTCAATATCACTACTGGTAAAACGCAATTATTAAAATCACTTAATATTTTTTACCATTGTTAATTTTCTTTCATCAGCATTCAAATTATCAATTTTATAAGTTTCTCATAAAACAAATCGCATAAAGCTGCTTATAAATCGTGCGACGCTTTACATCTCTCTCGCACAAGTTGGCTTGCAACCGGGCTTCGGATTTAAAGATATCCGCTCTCTTCTAACTTTAACAAAATTGCTACTCTATAAACATAATACTGCGTAAGTATGTATAGATTCTATGAGAATTCATACTCTTCGTCAAAGCCAGCTTGCGTTATGAAGTTCGCAAGTAAGGCTTTCTCCAAATCAGGCTTTATTTCTACCGAATCACGTGCAACTTAAACGCGGGCGAACCAATCAGAGGCGAGCGTTAATACGCGATTGTGCTGTGCAGCAGCCACAGGCAGCAGCCAGCCATATTTTATTCTTTGTTATTGTCACACTTCACTTTGTTTGAGGGATTGTTTTTAAGTAACAAGTGTTTTCGTAATTTGTGATAAAAAAAAATGTGTTCCGAGTTCAGTTCGTCGCTTTATTGGTCTCTGTGAGGGACTTAGATGTGTTGGGCATGTGATGTGTTGCAAACAAATGTGTACTTAAACGTGTTGATGATTGGCATACGAAAGGCAGAGGTAAATAAATTCTTTGAACATCACACATGATTTATGTATTTCGCAAACTATTAAAAGTCATCTAGGGCATTCATTATAATAGGTCTATGTAAAAAACTCTTTGGATTGTTGGTTGCTTCCATTCTAATAATTAAGTAATAATTAATAAATTAAGTGTAGAGGCCTACATATCGACATTTTCGCATTTTGTAGTAATTTTCCAGTTGTATTTATCTTTTTTATCGAAATAGAATAATAAATTCATGCTTAATATTACGAATCTCCACTCTGCGAGAATAAGCTGAGTTCGGACGGCCGGCGCATCGCATTTTGTTGTAATTTTGTACTTAGTTGTATTTATAGTTTTCATCGAAATAGGATAATAAATTCATCATAACATTTTTATTCCTCATGAAGTAACAATTATTCTGGTATAAATTTTACTCAATAATATTATCGTAGATAAGAGAAATTCACAGTTAACTTAACGCGATTTTCGAAGTTTTTTTGGTTTTGTTTCATTTTTTATTTCATTTGTTTAGAACAGTAGTTCAATCCAGGAGCTCAAAAAAGTGCCCTCGCGCAATTTATGTAAATCTTCCTCTGCAATTTTAAGTTTAAATAAAAATTAAGCGAAATTTACAAAAAGCGAGGCCGCTACGTACTATGCCAATAGCTACTCTACACTATTCAATAAGTAAATACTGTTAATGTATTTTTGTTTCTGAGATAAGAACGCCAAATTGGCCAAAATAAAATTCTCAAAAATGACATTTAAGATGTAATAAAAGGTAATAGCCTGTTTTTTTTACCAACGACGAGCGTTTGGAATGCCACGGCCTATGACGATTTGAGTAAAAAATGTGGCTAGTGTCACAAATGGGCACCAACATTGTATCTAGGTAGCAAGATTAGGAACTTCAGGTTTCGTGGCTTGCCCCAATCTGAAGCCCTAGCAACGCCACTGATCGCAGCTGTCAAAACCGACAAAATATAGACAAATCGGCGGTAGCTGAAAATCTGCTGGAGCTGGAGTTAATCACTGGATAGAGTTAGATACATGATCCTAAAATCCTCTCCACCGATCGTTATTATCGTAGCAGGATAGAACGTGAAGCAATTGAGATCAAGAAGTATACAAATTTCAATCGGGAGGACGGGTTTAAATTATCATTAGTGTGGAATCTAGTGATTGACAAATGCAAGCCGCAACGTCTGCCTATAAAACGAAATTCCGATACTGTTAGTGTAGTGTGCCGGAGTTGTGTTACTGACGATTCATTGCACTGTGACAATTTAAAAGAACGTGTGAGGGTGGATGAAGAAACGAAAACGGCCCGAGCCGACGACACGCCGCGCACCGCCCGCCGCCAGTCCGCTTGTGATTACGACAGCAGCATCGCGGTCGAAACGTCAAGCAGTAAGTAGATACTAGATAGTACTTACTTACAAAATTAATCGTATAAGGTCCCGTTAATAGTACATTGTTACCCTAGGGGAGAAAGTAGCTTATTCACTCCTGAGACGGGGTTTGGCGCCCGAGCGTAGCGAGGGAGTAAATAAGTCTTTTACCGGAGGTAAACACTGCTTTTCATCACGAATATAAGGAAAGTAAAATAAAAACATGAATGTCTTTAGTCCGTTAGTCGCCTTTTACGACACCGAAGGTAAGAAAGCGGTTGGTAGTATCATTTTGATGAGCCCATCGCTATTCGCTGCTCTATGCTGTTGGATGTATGTGCAGTCTTTAGTCAGTTAGTCGCCTTTTACGACACCCAAGGAAAGAGAGGGGTTGGTAGTATTATTTTGATGAGCCCATCGCCGCTCTATGCTGTGGATGTCTGTGCAGTCTTTGATACGTTGGTCTACTTTTACGACACCCAATGGAAGAGATGTGTTGTTAGTATTATTTTAATATTAGTCACAATTATACATCTCAGAAAAACGATTCTCCCTAGGGAGGAAAAGTACTACTTTCCTCCCGCTCCTCAGGCAACTTCAGACCTACTTTCCGTGTATGAGGAATGAAAAATAGTTTTAATAGGTATGTACAGTCGAGGAAGTTCCTGGTAGACCACTTAGACAATTGGCAGTAGGCTGCCGCTCGCTTGCTCGGCTCGCACGCTCCACGTCGCGCGTCGACGTCGCGCATACAACGAACGATAATTTCTGTGATTTTTGTGCACCGAACATTGACTACTAAACGACGTTATAATCCGTTTATAAGATACTGTTGTGTTTACGGGTGTCTAAATAAATTACAATCTATAATCTAAATCTGTGCTTCTCTTATTCACCTAGTAATAGTTGCTTAGGTTTATACTACTTTAGCCATAAAAATCTTTAATGGTTAATCAAAAACAATTTTCATTCCTCATACTCGGAAAGTAGGTACTGAAGTTGCCTGAGGAGCGGGTGGAAAGTAATACTTTTCCGCCCTAGGGAGAATCGTTTTTCTGACAGGTTCTGTCATGTGTAGTTGTGACTTATTATTAAAATAATACTAACAAACCATTTCTTCCCTTGGGTGTCGTAAAAGGCGACTAACGGACTAAAGACAGCACATACATCCAACAGCATAGAGCGACGATAGGCTCATCAAAATAATATTACCAAACCCTTTTTTCCCTTGGGTGTCGTAAAAGGCGACTAACGGACTAAAGACTGCACTGCACATACATCCAACAGCATAGAGCGGCGATGGGCTCATCAAAATAATACTACCAACCCCTCTCTTCCCTTCGGTGTCGTAAAAGGCGACTAACGAACTAAAAACTGTACATACATCCAACAGCATAGAGCGGCGATAGGCTCATCTACATAAAACTACCAACCCCTCTCTTTCTTTCGGTGTCTTAAAAGGAGACTAACGAATTAAAGACTATACCAACATACATCCAACAGCATAGAGCGGCGACAGGCTCATCAAAATAATACTACCAACCCCTCTCTTCTCTTGGGTGTCGTAAAATAGGCGACTAACTGACTAAAGACTGCACTGCACATACATCCAACAGCATAGAGCGGCAATGGGCTCATCAAAATAATACTACCAACCCTTCTCTTCCCTTGGGTGTCGTAAAAGGCGACTAACGGGTTAAAGGCTCACCACCTAAGCACATGTGCAGACTGTGCAGTAGTTTCTTGCTGAAGAGTGGACTGTGTGGGTGTGGTCTGTGTTGTCCATAGATTCAAATTATTATTGCTAATTATACTATAAACTTTACATAAATATCTTAAAAAAGTTGTTGATTTATGCAAAATATTTTTAGTTACTTCATTGTACGAGTATTCGTAATGAAAAGCATAGTGTTTACCTATGATGAAAGACTTTATTAAGTCCAGTTGCATATTGCGTTTGTTAAAGAGTTTTGATTTTAGCTTACTTTCTAAAGGATGTTTGTGAATTAATTTACGCTATTTCCTTATTGATTTATTTTAATATATACTTAAATTTATCCTTAAGTGAGAACCTTGCGCTCCTGACGTCAAAATCGATATCGAGTCAGCGTTGCCTAACGGAATATGAACGCTCGGGTCACACGATAAGTTTCAATTTCGCGTGAAATTCTTAACAGTAGGGTATTTTTATACCTAAACTTGACTTTAGTTAGAGAGTGAACCTTCTGTACCTAGTACTATTAGTTATTCTGTGGTTATGCGGCGTTTAAGAGAGCAAATTCAACGAAAAAGGCCAAAGAAGAATGGGCAAAACTCTTGTAACACTTACCTACATCTATGCATCAAATAAAATTACTTGAAAAGTGAAGCATTTTATTGTATGACAGCAAATCTGTCAGCTTTTGGAGAAAAAAGTTATTGAGGAGAAGAAAATTAAAATAATAAATGATAATATAAAATTAAAGTCAAGATTTTTTCTTTAATTCCTCCCTCGCAGATTCCTTTGATTTATATGAGTCGTATAAAATGAAAAAAAAAATGAAAAATGAGGCCAATTTTTAGTTCTTTGTTTTTTTTTTAATTCGCTCGTTCATATTTGCTGTCCTTACAACAAAATACACTATTTATTTCGAAATTTAACATGTGGGAACTTACAAGTGGTGGGATGGGTTTCATACAAAAACGCCCATTCTTCAAATTTGTGAAAAGAAAATTCTTGGATTTTGCACCACGATAATGCGCCTTCGCACAAGGCCACCATTGTGAACGAATTTTTGACCAAAAACTCAACAAATACCATCGAGAAACCACCTTATTCACCAGATATGACTTCAGCCGACTTCTTTCTTTTTCCTAAACTCAAATTACCACTTCGTGGCACCCGTTTTTATTCAGTAGAAGACATAAAGGAGAATTCGCGGCGAGAACTGAACTCAATTCCAGAAAAAGCGTTTAAAAAATTTTTGATGATTGGATTATTCGTTGGCGTATGTAAGTGTATCGTTTCCGAAGGAGCATACTTTGAAGAGGATAAAATTAATTTGGATGAATACTAACATTTTGTGTATTATTGATCTTTTCCTAATACTGTCTTGACAGAGTAGTATGTGTAAATAAACAAGTAAATTAAATAACTTGATGTGATTGATTTTAACTATTAAACTTTTCAATCTAAGAAAATATGAATACTTACTTAAATCATGACGGTATACGGACTTATTAGCGCATTTAAATAAAAGCTTGTTTTTTAAAAAAGTTTTTTACTTTTATTCCAGTCTTCGATCAATCAATATGTTGATCGAAGATTCCAGTGAAAGACTGAAAAAAGGCATATTTGTATGATATTTTTACTAAATTAGTAGTAAGTAGGTATAAGCTAATATCGCCGAAAAGTGGTCGACTGGGAACTTCCCCGACTGTACGTACATGTTTTGTTTTCTAGGACTTTGTTTTTTTCAATTATGAGTGTGTGTATAGCCACACACAAATGTACCTAATTGTGGGCGCCTACATAAATATTCCCGACACACATAATTTTTCCAGTGAAAGACTGAAGGTGGAAAAGCCATATTTGTATGAAATTTTTACTAAATTAGTAGTAAGTAAGTACTTACAAAGTTGAGCGTTTTAAGTTATAACGCTCAACTTTCCGAGTGGGGCAGGTCAGCCCGATCAGCTCAACGAGCAAAAAAAATCATACACCAACGAGAGCAGAAAATTCATTGTAATTTTTTAAAATAACAAGCTGTTTTAAACTTATTAATTAGTTAATATCGTTAGTAATGTGATATAAGGTGATTCGCTTTGATAAACTATTTAATTACTTTACATTCAACGATGTTTGAGATAGTCTATTTGAGTATTGTTATATGATCAGTTTCTCAGTCGAGCGTGACTTGATAGGTACCGTTTAACAATAGCCTGTGATAATTTAATTTGAAATTTTATTGTGGTATTTAACCGATTGGATACTCCACTTATGTAAGTTCAGTATCCAATACAAAAAGTGTCTGTACACTAACATATTTATTTTCTTGCAAACCGCATTTCTGATTGATAGACCAATTAGTACCTACAGATTATATTAGGAGTAACTATGTGTTCGGCTCATTAAAATAATACTATACCAACCCATCTCTACCCTTGGGTGCCGTAAAAGGCGATTAACCGACTAAAGATTGCACTTACATCCAACATCAGCATAGAGCGGCGATGGGCTCACCTATTTTCTTCGATTGAAAATTTTAATACTTAGTTAAAAATCAATCACATAAAGTTACATATTTAATTTACTTGTTTTTACACATATAGTAAATCTCGCGACAACCTTTCATATCAAATAAATTGTGTAATGACGTTATAAGTCTATTGTTAAAGTTTTGAAGTATAAGTTATTATTTTCTTTTTAGCGCATTTAAATAAAAGCTTGTTTTTTAAAAACGTTTTTTACTTTTAATTTATTTTTTACTTTTTAGTTATCCCTGGACACGTTTTTCATCTGTTCATCTCACTGAATACAAATATTTATGTAAACAAAATTTATTCACGTCCACTAAACCACCACCACTCACCACCCATCAAAAACAGTGCACCCATTAAGACGAATCAAACTCGACGCGGTTGTGTTGCTTAATTACTGAGTTCCTATGGCCACCTTCCAGCTCCATCATCAGACCCTGGTTACCATCTAGCACCAACGCATTCGTCAAGACGAATGCGTTGGTGCTAGATGGTAACCAGCCTTATAAATATTTTTTTTATTTAGATTAGTTTTAGTGTTTAGGCCTTTGCCTTATTCAAATGGTTTTGTTTGTTTAAAATCTTCCATGTCTCCTGTACTCGTCTGAAGTTTATTTTAATTAGTGTTTTTCCACTTGTAAACGGTTTACTGGTAGGATGTGTGGAGTCCAGAGAATTTTCATTTAGTTCTTAATTTTTATTTGTTTTAATTTATTCGTATTTTTATTATTTTAGTGCAAATTTTATTATATTACTTATATTTAATTTTTTTTATATATTCATATCTTATTTCTTATTATATATTTTAAATGTCAGATTCTGATGACTTCGTTTCAGCCAGTGATAGTGATTCTTCATTTCATTCTTTTGATGATGCCATTGATGACTCATGTGACATAAGCAATCTTCTCTCACGTGAACTTGGTTGTTGCCATGAGACTCTCAACATCTGTCACATAAACGCTCAGAGCATTCCACAACACTTCACTGATCTCCTTCATTCCTTCTCTTCGAATACGGTTCATGCCGTCCTAGTGTCAGAGAGCTGGCTTAAGCCGTGTCTAAACTCCATAACTTATAACCTCCCAGGCTTCAATCTCATCCGCAATGATCGCATTGGCAAGGGTGGCGGTGGGGTGGCTATCTACTTATCTCACACCTTTTCTCACAAGCTTTTAGCCTCCTCTGCCTCCCGCCACGGCTGCATGGAATATCTCTTCCTTGAGATCGATGTAAAGGGCATGAAGGTTGTCCTGGGAGTGGTTTATTGCCCCCCTTCCGTTGAATTTCACCCTGACTTCGATTCTCTTCTTAACTCTTTCGCTACTGACTATTCGCACCACATTATTATGGGTGATTTCAACACCGACCTTTTAAAGGTTTCTGTACAGTCGCGCAAGTATCGATCCATAGTTGAGTCAGCAAACTTTCATATTCTTCCACTCGGTCCAACTCACCATAATTTAACGACTTCTGACTCTTGGATCGATCACATTCTAATTTCTTCATCTTCCCATGTCGTCAAACATGGCCAATTTCCTGCTCCTGGCTTCTCCAGGCATGACCTCATTTTTGTAGCTTATAAGGCTAAGCCTCCTAAACCCAAACCCCTTATTTTAAAAATGCGTAATTTAGCTAGACTGGATGTGGACAAACTTAACAATGACGCATGCGCTTTGGACTGGACACCTGTTATTGAGGCTGATTCTGTCGACAACATGGTTGCGTACTTCAACAGTTCAGTCCTGAATCTGTTTGATAAGCATGCACCTAAAAAGCTCGTCAAGCTACGTCGGCCTCCTGCGCCTTGGATTACACCTGGAGTACGCATGGCCATGCGTAGGCGAAACAAATACTTTCGTACATTCAAAAGATGCCGAACCGATTTTAACTGGGATGCTTTTAAAACCGCTAGGAATCGCTGCAATCGGATGGTGAGAGCTGCTAAACGCCAATATATCCATAAAAATATTTTAAATTCCAATCCTGCCGACACATGGAAGTTTCTTCGTACCCTGGGCTTTGGCAAGACGCCGACCCAGCATAGTTCATCTATTTCGCTTAATGACCTTAACAGTCATTTTACCTCAACTGCCTCCTTATCTGACTCAGTAACCCTCTCCACTATTTCCTCTATTACTTCCACGGCTCTTTCTACTCTTGACTTATTTTCTTTTCGTCCGTTAGTTGAAGAAGATGTTCGGAAACTTGCTCTCTCCATCAAATCCAAGGCAGTGGGATGTGATGAAGTGGGTAGATCTATGATCACACTTATTCTTATTTCTATACTTCCTGTTCTTACCTTTATTCTCAATTACTCTCTCTCCTCTTGTACGTTTCCCTCTGCCTGGCTTAAAGCCATCGCAATTCCACTTCCCAAAATCCGTAACCCGACTTGTTTAAACCATTTTCGACCTATTTCTATCCTACCATTTATTTCCAAAATCCTTGAAGCTGCGGTCCACAGCCAACTTTCCTCTTTCATCTTCCGACATAGCTTCTTAAGTCCCTTCCAGTCCGGGTTTCGACCCGGGCATAGCACTACCACTGCTCTTGTTAATGTCCTGGAGGACGTACGCAACGGCATGGAGAATTCTCAGTTGACTGTGATGGTTCTTATTGATTTCTCCAACGCCTTTAACACGGTCAACCATGACATTCTCTTAGCAATTCTCTCCCATATTGGACTGTCTTCTTCTACTACGACATGGTTTTCCTCATATCTTCGTGGACGCCAGCAAGTTGTTCGGGTTGATCAGTCTATTTCTGACTGGTGCGAGCTGACTGCTAGTGTTCCACAAGGCGGCATACTTTCCCCCCTTCTCTTCTCACTTTTTATTGACTCTCTTACTACAAAACTTCATTCTTCTTACCATCTGTATGCTGACGATCTCCAATTATATGTTCAAACTGATAAAAGTAATCTTAATCAGTCGGTCGTTAGCGTCAATGAAGATCTTGCCAGGATTGCCGAATGGTCAAACTGTTATGGCATCTCCGTTAATGCCTCTAAGTGCCAAGCAATTATCTTAGGTAGTTCTCGACAGTTATCTCTCGTCGATTTGAGCTCGGTGCTTAGTTTGGTGTTCAATGGGGATTCCATACCGTATCAGCCTCGAGTTAAGAACCTAGGTCTCGTTATTGACTGCTCTCTCAGTTGGGAAGATCAAGTGAACGAGATCTCTCGTAAAGTGGTCAACTCGCTACGGTCCTTGTATAGATTGAAATTTTTTCTCCCCTCCAGTACTAAAATCGCGCTTGTTCAGGCTCTCGTGTTTCCTATTCTTGACTACGCCGACGTCTGTTTCTCTGACATTAATCAACTTCTTCTGAATAAGTTGGATCGTTTGCTAAACAGCTGTATCCGTTTTGTCTTCGGTTTGCGTAAGTTCGACCACATTTCTCACTACAGAAGACAACTCAAATGGCTGCCTATCCGTGAGCGTAGGAATCTTAGAGTTGTCTGTATGCTTTTCAACATCCTTAACGATCCACGAACCCCAAGATACCTGAAATCTAGGTTTCAGTTTCTGGGAGCCTCTCATCATCGTGACCTTCGCTCCAGTAACAACCTCACTCTTCAAATCCCCGCTCATCATTCTGGCTTCGTCTCCAGTTCCTTTACTCTATGTGCTATCCGCCTTTGGAATGCTCTGCCATTAAATATCCGTGGTGCTCAGAGTAAAATGGCATTCAAAAGACTTGTGCGTGAGCACTATTTTAGCTCTATCTAGATATTGGTTATATTATGAGTAAAATGTATATAACTAATAATATGATGTCACACTATCTGATGTATTTTATTTATATATGTAGGTATTTATATTTCTATGTAAAATATTTATTTATTTATTCATTATATTATATATTGAATCTTTGTTATGTAAGTATATTATATTTTTTGTAGATCTGTGTATTTTGTATATGCTATTTATGAAGTTGGTTGTAAGTTGTTGTTTTTCATTTAACATTCATTAATGTATCTTTTTTGATTTATCGCCTTACCTAAGTCTCCTACATCCATACCGGTTGACTGGTAGAGAATGCCTTGTGGCGTTAAGTCCGCCTTTTGCTGTTTTTATGTGCAATAAAGATTAAATAAATAAATAAATAAATAAATCGAGCCGAAACTCGATGGGGTTGTGTCGTTTCATTACAGAGTTCATATGACCACATTCCAGCTCCATCATCAGACCCTGGTTACCATTGAAAGACAAACTACTCGTCAAGACAATTCAAACGAGCCCAAACTCGACGAGGTTATGTTGTTTCATTGCAAAGTTCCTATGGCCACCATCCAGCTCCATCATCAGGTCAGCACCATGTCATCATAATATTGCATTGTCACGCGATTTACACCTGTATGCAAAATCTCAGCTCTATCGGTAACCGGGAAGTAAATCAAAATTGAGTTGCAAAATTCCAACAGAACAAGACATACATACATACAACATACATTGCAAGCTAAATAAAAGCTTTATTTTACAATAAATCTGGATATACGAATTGGAGGTGCAGTAATCAGAGTGTATGTAAAACTTCAATTACTTTAGATTTTAAAAAAATCTGTTTTTTTAGAAAAGCTAAGCATATGTGCACACGCGACACTTTAAATTTTTTTATCGACGCTAAGATTGATGTGTGCAAGAAAGAAGTGTGCACCAATTTTAAATACATCCCAAAAATAGTTTTTGAATTTAGATCGCACATCTTTTTCAAGTGTAGCAGATATTAAACTACCCGAAGAACTAGTCAAAAATTTTTATTTATGGGACGAGGGACAAAAAACAAAATAATTATTTTCGGCACTAAAATGGCTAAGAAACTAATGCGAACAAAAAAAGAAGTATGGTGATGGCACATTTCGTATAGCTCCAAAACCTGATTATCAGCTGTACACCCTTCATGTAGACTTATCTAATAGCAATAATACATTAAGGTTTGTTCCACCGATTTTTGCCTTGTTACTAAATAAAAATAAAATGACGTACAAAAGATTTTTACTCCTCTTGCTCAAAAAGAACGTCATTGTAGCTTTCTAGAGCGAGGCTAAAATAGCTTTTCTTGCCCTAGGGGATAAAGTATTTTTTTTTTAATTTTGGTCTGTCACATGACAATGACCCTACAAAAACGAAAAAGTATTTAATCTTAGGTAGAATAATCATGAATAAAGACTCGACTTATTAGGTAATGTTTACTTAAATCAACAAATTTTTTGAGATTGTCATCATTAAAGTTAATGGTAAAATTAGTAATTATTTGAATCTACGGACAACATACGAGTAGACCACGCCCACACAGTCCACGCTTCAGCAAGAAACAACTGCACAGTCTGCATTTATGTGCTTAGGTGTTGAGTCTTTAGCCCGTTAGCCGCTTTTACGACACCCAAGGGAATCTCTATTCCCTTGAGAGGGGTTGGTAGTATTATTTTGATGAGGCCATCGCCGGTCTTTGCCGTTGGATGTATGTGCAGTATTTAGTCCATTAGTCGCCTTTTACGACACCGAAGAGAAAACAGGGGTTGATAGTATTATTTTTTGATGAGCCCATCGTCGCTCTATGCTGTTGGATTTTTGTACAGTCTTAGTCCGTTAGTCCCCTTTTACGACATCAATAAAAAGTGAGGGGTTGGTAATATTATTTTTATGAGCCCATCGTTGCTCTATGCTGTTGGATGTATGTGCAGTCTTTAGTCTGTTAGTCGGCTTTTACGACACCGAAGGGAAGAGAGGGGTTGGTAGTATTATTTTGATAAGCCCATTGCCGCTCTATGCTGTTGGATGTATGTGCAGTATTTAGCCCGTTAGACGCCTTTTACGACACCCAAGGAAAGAAAGGGGTTGGTAGTATTATTTTCTGAGCCCATCGCCGCTCTATGCTGTAGGATGTATGTGCAGTCTTTAGTCCGTTAGTCGCCTTTTAGGACACCCAAGGAAAAAGATGGAAAGACTGCACATACCTACTATCCAACAGCATAGACCGGCGATGGGCTTATCAAAATAATACTACCAACCCTTCTCTCCCCGTGGGTGTCGTTAAAGCAACTAACGGGTTAATTTTAAATAAAATAAACCAATTAATATTGTATTGGATTGTTTTATTTTCTCGCATTCGTAGTGAAAAACATAGTGTAACACACGGCGCTAAAAACCCATTAAAACTCGGTTTCTATTTACTCCCTCGCTAAAGCTCGGGAGCAAAACTACCTCGTATATAATGGGTCATTTTAGCCCCTTGTATAACAATCTACTATTTCACAATTTTAAAAGAAAAATTAGGTTTGTATATTACGACTTACAAATGCGATTACGAAATGGGTTCTATACAAGCTGTAAAAATTTATTTCCGGGTTGCAACAACAAAGGGTGCTACTATCATTTTGTAAATGCTGTATGGAAAATGTCAAAGAAAATTGGTTTTTCTGGATCTAGAGATGGGCAACATATTACTCGCTTTTGTACAATGCTACCATTAGTCCAAACGAATTGTATTCCAGAAGGCTTTTTATCAATTTGTGAAAAAGCTTCTAATAATGAATTATCTTCAAAATTTCAAGAGTATTTCACGAAATAATGGTTTAATTTAATAACCGGCGGAATATTTAGTTGCCATAACGAGAAACTTCGGACAAATATTGCACTAGAAGGCTGGCACAGAAGAATAAACTCGATCGTCATTAAAAAACCGAATTTATTTCTTTTTATATCGAAAATGAAAAAGAAGCAATTAAAATGAAAAAAGTAAACAGCATTGCAAACAAAAAAAGCGGCGACAACAAGATAATTAAAAATCAGATCAAGCTGATAAAATAATTTCAAAATGTTCAAACAGTGAAATATCGATTGAAGATTGCAGGATTTATCGGAGCTATAAAAAGTTAATTGTTTTTTTTTATCGTCAATTTGAATAAAATAATTGAAATATTTTGAGAATAATGTTTATCTTCTGCTATAAGGAGAATACTTTTGTACTTACTTCATTTTACAAGAGATAATATTTTGAGAAAATAATAGTAATAAAAAATAATAATAGCGCCAAAGATAAAGATGCGTGGAAGGGTTTGGGGGAGGCCTTTGCTCAGCAGTGGGACAATATAGGCTGAAACAAAAAAAATATTTTGCGAATGTAATGTTTTGCGAATGTAATATTTTGAGAATATAATATTATGAGAACGAAGCGAATTTTGGACCAACCGCTAAATTTTATTATGAGATCCTATAGCAGCAGTACAACAAAATAATGAAATAATATTTTTTTTTACTTCTTTTATTTTAGCTTATAAAAATTTCAATAATATAGGCTGATCAGTTTTAAAATAGTTGAGCTTTGAGGTTTGTACGGGAAACCGAAATGCGTAAACCCTATACGAACTATGTAAAATTTCTAACTCTAGTAGACAAAACAACAGACATATAGGTTATTGACACCGGCCAGGCTGTAAGTATTCATCGGCAGCAATGCTCAACCTATGCAGCAGGAACAAAATTTAAACTACGAGTATACCTACCTATTTACTGCGGTAACAGGGACGGACGCTGGAATGTGAACTGCATCAATCGTTATGCTACGCACCCAATTATGGTTGCCACCTTAAATAGCATAAATTCGCGATGAATGAGGCAATGGAAATGCTATTTGAATTCAAGTAAGTAGGTAATAATAATAACTAGTATTAAGTTCACCTCTGTACAAACGTGCATAAAGTGTATGAAATAAAACAATTAAAACAAAAATACGACACTCGACTATTGCCTTTCACTCGTGCATCGCGTCATTATGTGTTATGATGTGTAAACTAATGTGTGTTATGATGTGTATACATATACTACGTATACTTAAAAATAATAATATGATGAAAATGATAAAATAATGAAATTACTATGGCATAGAAGTACTATTATATTATATTATTTATTCTGTGATAGAAGCAGCGCCATCTAGTGACAAACTTGTGGAACCAATTTGTTGTGGCATACTTCTTACAGTCATTTATATAACATATCCGTTGTCTATAATTTACTAAATGAAATAGTATAGAGTAGGGCTACAAAGGTTGCGTCCAAAAAAGAAGCACTTTATTCGTGAACGCTATAAATTTCAGCATCCGATTCAGTTTGTCGGAATACGATACGACTACTACTGATAAATTATTAAGTTCTGTATTCGGAATCCCGGTCGTAAACCAAGGGCCGGAACCTATTTGGTATCACAACAGGTATACAGATGAAGGTCATGACGTCATTCAACATTATCACAGCGATTTCTCATCACGAACCTTCGAAAGATATTGTGATCTTGTAAACTATAAAACAGGCATGAGTGCACTGATAACCCTAGCAAAAGAACACAATAAAATGACCTAGATAGCTACACTGGGCACTTCAGGGCAAATTGCCTGGCTCCACCATGTCAAGTGTTTCACGGCAATAACTAGACACACAGCAAATATCTAGAGCATAATTCGAACCCAGGACTATTTATGAAAGCAATATTTTTTTTTAATATGTTCATGGGGATATATTTATGTTTATTTATTTTGTTATGAAAAGACCTTGCTAAGTTTTTTCTATTTGTTTTTGGGCGGACAACGACGGGCTTTGGAAATGGAAAAACAAATCCATAGCCGCAATTTTACGTAAAATATTTTCGAAATAATTTCTCGGAATGGGAATATCTACAAACTTTACAGAGTGCAATATGTCTCGCGTAAAAAGCCGATGGTATGGTATCAATATTTAATGTCAACAAACAATAAAATAGTTTTATGTTAAGTTGTAAAAGAATGATTATAAAAAATTGTAAGATGTAACACCTTTTTAGTTACCACACGAGGCTTATCAAAACGATGTTGAATTAACTATTCATGATCCTTATTTTGAAATACATCTATATATACATATATGTATATTTACTGTATTTCATAAACAGTGTTTTTACAAATACAAGATTATTAAAATTGCTTATTGAGGATATCTTTATTATTATATCACTGATGTTAAAACAATTAATTGTTACAAAAATTGTAAGAATTATTGCTGTATTTTGATCACGTAAAAACGATTATATTTGAATTTCTTTTTTAAATTGGTTACGGGATATTCACGCGGACGAAGTCGCAGGCGGCCGCAAGTGTATAAATAAATGGCAAACTGTAAGATTGTATGTAGCTATTAAATTATATTTACTTAAATCAGTTAAATTATTTTAGGTAACTCACCCAAGTCGGATAGATTGACCTTTTCCAAAAAGGGATCTGCAACCGGTAGCTGAAACAAAAGAGAAAATCTTTTAATAACGTTTTTACACAATTACGAAAGATAAAGAAGAATATCGTGCACATGCCTGCAGATCAACCTATGCAAAACTCAAATTTCTCCAATCAATATTGATGTTTAATTATTTTAGTGACAACGTTCAAAATGTATTAAAGAAATTTGACATTTTGTGGCAGGTTGAAGTGCTGGCATCTGTACAACAGTCCCAACTGTTGCGAGTCCAGTAGCTCCGATTAATACCTACTGAGAAAGACCAAGAGTTTCTGGTGCGGTTTATATCACAAGTTCAGTGAATAAGACAGTAGTAGTACATTGTTATGCTTGACAATTGATGACTCTCCGCTAATCACAGTTTATCGCCCCCACAGTCTGCTCATTATCATACAATTGAGTCGCAAACAAAATTAAGTGTAGAAAGTTCACAGAACATCACGAGTACTTATATTTACGGAACTCATAACTACGCGAATATATAGAAGTTTACATTAAATCAGTACTTATTTCAGTATCAAGTCTAAATCTAACATTTACATGACATAGTCGACATACCGGCGACATCACTTTAACCATTTTGAAAATAACTCTGTCACTGTAAAACAAATCTTTGTTGTATTAATTTGATTGAATGTTCAATGTCATATTGATATCATCGATGACTTTAAAGTAAGGATTCCACTATCGAAATAGCTTGATCGATGCGCGGCCAAGCGGGCGGACGACCGTGTCTGTCCTTCTTTTGATCCCTCGCTAAGCTAATTTTAGATGGATGCCGGCTAATTATGGAGATCGTTTACCGCGACCGAGAGCGGCGGCGTGTCAGCTGTCCTTTTAGTTAAAATTTCAAATGACAATTGCATTACATCGATAATAAATACATAAGTCATCGTCGATAAGAGATTTACCTAAAACTACTAATTGCTAAGTATACGAGTATATTGGTTATTAAATGCATTATTTGTAAAAAATGTGTAAAGAACATGCAGTGATAGCGATAGTCATAACAGTGTGCGGCTCTTGTTTGTTTCGAGCGATTGCTCCGGCTGTGCACTCTCGAACGAGACAGCTATAGCACGAGACCGCAGAAACCTTGTTGTTTGCTTTGTTTACATTCAGATTATTTCAAATGATCAATTTCCAGTGTAAGTAATTTTACTGTGTAATTCATTTACAGTTAGTACCCGACACGCTGCTGTGTGACGTGTTTACAACACGAGCAGTTGTCGCACGGCTGTAGCAGGCTGTAGCGCTGCAGCCGCGCTGTTTAATTACATACTAGCAGACCGCCCGCCGCCGGCGAAAATTGTTCGCGCGGACCCCGTACCGTACCCCGTGACGAATTTTCAAATTGACTCCCCTCCCAAGAACACTTATCAAAGGGGATAGAACCTTTGTGGCATATCCATTTAGATTTTTTCCTAAAGTTTCTGCGCACGTTAAAAGTGGTTTAAATCGATAGAGGATACTTTAACAAACAAAAAATGTCAAGTAATATGGTACCCTGGGGTCGTAGAGCGGTTTGATGTGTGCTCAAGTGTGCGATGTTGAGCAAGCTGCGTCTGCCGTCAAGTCCTATTCACACATTTCCACGTCGTCGACCCTGGAAATGCTGCCGTTACTAAGCAAGCATCGCACACCTACCATCGTGCGACGTGCAGCAGCCGAATGTGTGGGGCTAACCCGCCAGTGATATCCCGCACGGTGGGCCTTTCCCTTACCCTCAATCCCGTGACCCTATCCATAGCAACTCCCCTCCTTACCACTTTCCTTCCCTTTTCATAATCCTATCCAGTCAAATCCTCCATCAACCTCGACTCCAACATTGTCACTCTACACAAAAATGGCACATTTTCACAAACTAATTTACCCCAGGAGGGTACCGGAAAGGCCGGAGAACCCCTCCCTGGGCCTTCGGGCTCAAGCTGCCCCTTGTATCTGGGTGGGGCAAAAAATTTGCAAATTTTTGAGGCTGCCTTAGGCAGCAACCTTTTCGTCCCGCAAGAGACCCATGCGTGCAACACTCCTTCGGGAGTAAGGCGGGGCCTTCCCCCGGCCTTCCCCCGTTTAAGGCGGGGCCTACCGCGAGACACAGTGGAGATAGACACCCTCGGGGACCAACCCCATCAGCTGGACGTGGTAGGAACCGCGGGGGCTTTAGGGCTTCAGGTGCACGGCATCCGCCGCAGTCGGGATCGCGGGGGCCCGGAGGAGTGGGAACCTTAGGGGGCCCCATCCCGCCGGGAACCATGCGCGGGGACCAAGCGGTCGGAGGTCTGCTGCTTGTTAGAAGAGGGCGTCAGCACCTGCCCAGCAAACCCATGTGGAGGACCGTGGAACGGTGGGGCAACGGAAATTGGGTCCTGATGGGATCTGACCTGATCTGACCGGGCAAGAAGCCGTGACATAGGTCGGGCAGCCGCAAGCGTCAAGCCAAGCTGCTTAGGCAGCGGGCCGACGGGGAGATGACGGCTGATGCGGTGGAGCGCTCGAAAAGGCTGAAGGAGCTCAGCAATGAGGGTCAGGAGGGACTTGATGCCAAACGCGTTAAGACTCACGGGTCTTACGCAGGGGCAGTACGTTCCTATAAATTGGCCATCATTGCTGACGACTACCCTGCAACAACGCTGGGAGAGGGTCACTACGTGGCGATCCAAGGAACCATTTGGGACCTGCTGGAAGCCGCGCCTGACCCTCTGCCAGTGGTAAACATCGGAGGCATTTCGTCGGGGGCTATTCTTTTCACGTGTGAGGGGAGTAGCTCGGCGAACCAGCTTCGGAGCTGGATGGCCTTGTCGTGGAAGGCGTCGTAGTCGGTTCGGGCAAGAAGCCGTGACATAGGTCGGGCAGCCGCAAGCGTCAGGCCAAGATGCTTAGGCAGCGGCCGACGGGGAGATGACGGCTGATGCGGTGGAGCGCTCGAAAAGGCTGAGGGAGCTCAGCAATGAGGGTCAGGAGGGACTTGATGCCAAACGCGTTAAGACTCACGGGTCTTACGCGGGGGCAGTACGTTCCTATAAAATGGCCATCATTGCTGACGACTACCCTGCGACAACGCTGGGAGAGGGTCACTACGTGGCGATCCAAGGAACCATTTGGGACCTGCTGGAAGCCGCGCCTGACCCTCTGCCAGTGGTAAACATCGGAGGCATTTCGTCGGGGGCTATTCTTTTCACGTGTGAGGGGAGTAGCTCGGCGAACCAGCTCCGAGCGCAGGATGGCCTTGTCGTGGAGGGCGTCGTGGTCAGGGTGGTTGATGCAAAGGACCTTCCGAAGCCAGTTAAAATGGCTTGGAAATCCAGAAACATCAGCCGCCTTGAAGTAGGTAGGGTTTTGAGGATGTTGCAGAGGTACCATCCTGGCTTGCGGACCTCGAGCTGGAAGATCGTCGATTCTAAGGTCGAGGGTCTAACAGTTCATAGGATCGTATTAATGGATGGTGCCTCTGCAGCATTCATCAAAGCGGAGGGCTACTGCCTTAATACGGGCATCGACAAGAGCGTCTTTAAGCTTCTGGAGGAGAGGCCTAAGGACGAGCTTGTTGTTGCCCAAGACGGTAGCGGTGGTGTGAGCGTGGCGGGGGTAACTGTGGGTGAGTGCTCCCAAAGCGCTCCAGTGGCAGTGGGGCAGCCAGAACTTGGCGCACCTATCGCGGTAGCCGAGAATGTTGGAGAGGAGACTACACCAATGGAGTGTGGCGGGATCTTCTCGCCAAGATCCGAAGATGTCATGGGGGAGCTCGCCCTGGACGAGCTGCTTCTGGGGGGGGGTCGTCTCCGTTGGCCGTGCACACGGCATCGGACGGCGAACTCACGGAAGACGGGCGATAACCTTAACAGAGGTAAGGTGCGATCAAATTAACCTTCATCATTGTTAGGCTGCAATTGCCTTTCTGGCACGCCAGCTAAAAAGGAATCAATTTGATATTGCCTTAATCCAGGAACCTTATCTTTACAGTGGCCAGATTAAAGGTTTAGGTGGAACCCCTGGTATAATATACTACAATTGTTCTACTAATGACATGAAGACTTGCGTTTATTTCAGAAAAGACCTACACGCAATTCCTCTAATGAAGTTTTATTGCAGGGATCTGACCGCTGTTAAGGTCCTTACGGGGGAAGGGGGTGCTGGGCGGATGGTAATTTTATCATTAGCTTACCTCCCTTTTGAGAAGGCGGATCCAGTATCAAAGGAGATACGGGAACTGGTAACATGCGCTGGCCGAGAAAACCAAGATGTCGGCTGTGACGCCAACGCGCATCATGTGATCTGGGGCAGCTCAGACACCAATGAGAGAGGGGAGAGACTGCTGGACTATCTGGTAAGTTCACCCATGTAAATACTTAAAAAAGGAAATAAGGCTACCTTTTTCAATAATAATAATAATAACGCTCTACTGGGATCGCTCTATCATCACGGACAGGACTATTGTCGCTAATAAGCCTGATATCGTGGTGATCGACCGATCTCAGCGCCAAGCAATATTGGTTGGTATCACCATACCTCATGACGAGAACCTCGTGAAAGCCGAGAAGGGCAAGCTGAGTAAGTACCTTGACTTGGCTCACGAGGTTACCGCCATGTGGGATGCGGATTCAACTATTATTGTACCGATTCGGATTCGTTTCGGCACACGGCCTTATAGCGAAGAGCCTCGATCAACACCTAGAGAGGCTCTCGCTGAAAGGTTGGATCAAGGGTCAGATGCAAAAGGCAGTACTCCTTGACACGGCACGTATTGTCAGGAGGTTCCTCACTCTGCAGCCCTAACCACCGATAGCTTGGGTCTATCCCTGCTGCCGGTGGCAACCTAGGTTAAGTTATTTATAATATTTTATATTGTAAATATGTTTTTATATAAAATATTGTAAAAAAAATTACTTAAGAATTATGTTAAATAAAGAGGATAATAATAATAATAAAATCTCTTTATTATTCCTTCAAAACAATACAAATTTATATAAAATCTTATTTTACGAAGTGGTAACCTAAAATTGTGAAGGACTGGTGCCTGAAACGGGTTTGTAACAAACCTATACCACAGGTCACCAGGCCCCACCCGCAGAAAGGATACAGAGCTAATTTATAACAAGAGTTATAAATTTTCAATGCCCGGAGGGCGCAGGTGATCGATATAACTATTGCTAGTAACAGAGCGGTAAGTAACATCACAAACTGGCATGTATCGGACGAAGTATCCCTCTCTGATCACAACTACATATGCTTTAGGTACAGACTAGGTAAGACCATAGGAACTGTGCGAACGAAAAACCCAAGAAACACTAACTGGGAGGGCTTCAGAAAAGATCTCAGGCGGGAACTAGATGGTCCATGCTATAATCTTAACTCAGTTGTGGACATAGAGTTTGAAGCTGACAGACTCACAGAAGCACTGATGACGGCCTGGCAGAACAACTGCCCAGAAACGAAATCAGTGGCGGGGAGACTGCCGTGGTGGACTCCAGAGGTGGCTCAGATTAGAAAAGAGACACGACAGGCGTTCAATGAAGCGAAGACGAAGAATGACTTTAGCGATTACAATAAGGCTTTAACTCGCTACAGCAGTGCGGTTCGTAAAGCAAAAAGATCGGCTTGGAGGAAACATTGTGAACAGATACAGGATACAGACCTAACCTAACCAAGGCAATCTCTGCAACAAAGGCGATTCCACTGTCTACAGTAATGAGGGCAAATGGAACTCGAACAGAAAATGGTGAGAATACACTGAAGGTCATGTTTGATACCCACTTCCCTGAATTAAGCATCATTCAAGACGAACATGATCCAATCAGCTGGAAGGAGCAGCAAAGTATGATTGGGTAATAGCTAAAAAGGTGGTGGATGAATCTAAGGTTAAATGGGCACTGGGGAGCTTTCAACCATTTAAAGCCTCTGGACCTGGCAATATTTAACCCTACCTACTACAACAGGGCGCTTCCATTCTGGGACCCCATCTCTGCAGATTGTATAGAGCCTGCATTGCATTTGGATATATACCCATAACATGGAGACGTGTTAAGGTAATATACATACCAAAACCATATACCAGATTATGAAGAACCCAAAGCTTTAAGGCCAATAAGTCTCCAATCTTTTCTTCTTAAGACCTTGGAAAAGATGGTAGACAAATCCATCAGAGCGGGACCGTTAAAAAAATTCCCACTTCACGGACTTTAATGCGCGTACCAGCCAGGGAAGTCAACGGAAACAGCTCTCCACCACATGGTGAGCCAAGCGTAATCAGCCCTGGAGAACAAAGAGATCTGCGTTCGCACATTCGTAGACATTGAAGGTGCATTTGATCGCACAACCTTTGACTCCATCAATGTTGTAGCCAGAGATCATGGCGAGCCACAACCGATCTGCAAATGGATTGAATGCATGTTAAAGGGTAGAATAATCTACTCAGAACTGCTTTTTTTTATTTTATTTTTTTTATTGGGAACGGGTAAGCGCTTGGCCTTCATCTCACCTGATGGTAAGTGACGATAAGGCCGAAGGTGGAAGCGCGCTTCACCCGGAATCCTCAACCACTGAGGAACTGGCTATCTTATCTCAAACTGCCGGAACACAACAATGCTATAAACAACGTTGTTATGGCGACAGACTTAGATAAGATGGTGGTAGCTAGCCAGTCGGACTTAACAGCCCTACCACTAACCAAACCGAGCACACAAAGATGTACTCCCCGCTGGAAATCGAACCCAGGACCTCTGGGTCTAAAACAGGTAGCTTAGCCACTAGACCACAGAGGCGGTTAAACTTGCTTGCTTGCTTGGGGACAGTTTACTCGCTCAAACAACTAGAGGGTGCCCGCAACGGGGGGTCCTCTCTTCTCTGCTATGGAGCCTTGTAGTTGATTCAATCATAGCAAAACTGAACCAAGGACCACTATATACGGTTGGTTATGTGGATGACCTGGTCATCACAGTCAGTGGAAAGTTTCCCTCCACGGTATCGGAGCTAATGCAACGTGCCCTATGTTTGCTGGAGGATTGGTGTAATACCAATCATCTATCCGTAAACCCAGCGAAAACAACCGTTATCTCCTTCACGAGGATAAAAAACCTCACGAAACTGGGAAGTCTAAAACTTTACGGCACCCAACTTCCCTGGTCCAGTGAAGTGTAATATCTAGGCATAACACTGGAAAAGGAACTTACCTGGAAACAGCACATGGACACGACCATTACCAAGGCCTATAGCGTCTTTGGTATGTGTCGGTCCACTTATGGCAAAACGTGGGGGCTTAAGCCCAAAATCATAAGGTGAATCTACATGATGATGGAACAGCCGATCCTTACATATGGGAGCATCGTCTAGTGGCCCTGAACTAGGCTGAAAATCTGTAAGAATGCTTTAAGCAAACTTCAGAAGACAGCATGCATGGCGATTACTGGGGCATTCAGAACCACACCGACGGCAGCTCTGGAGGTCCTTACGGACCTTCCACCCCTGCACAGGTCATAGAAACAGAGGCAAAGAAAGCGCTACATAGACTAAAGGTGGCCGGGTTGTAGGACGCATCTAAGCCTCTGACCAGACATACAAAATGGGAAACTAATGATTCACTTGGTAGGATCATGGAAATGGGGTGTGACAAAATTTCCTCCCAGTACATGTTCGAAAAGAAATTCAGTATATACGAGGGGCGTTCAAAATATTCTCGGTATTGATACGTTACAACCTCTTTTATATATATATTTGTTACTGGCCGCTAAGATTCATCCATTGACATTAAAAAAAAGTAAAATTGGAACCGAGATGTTCTTTTGTTTTTCTGCAATTGCCGAACAAACATGAACACCATGAGCGAATTAACAATTTTAACGAAATTAGGGCACCAATCCGTCATAAAATTCTTGACAAAACAGGGTAAAAATCAAAAAACCATAAAAGAGGAAATGGATTGTGTTTACCGTGAGTCTGCTCCTTCTTTATCTACTATTCAAAAATGGTCAAGCGAATTTAAGCGTGGAAGGGAGAGTATTGAAGATGACCCTAGACCTGGCCGGCCTGTAGTGGCTACCTCACAGGAAAATATTGATAAAGTGGAAAAACTTATATTGGAAGACGGCCGAGTGAAGGTAAAATCTATAGCTCAAGTAACCAATCTCTCTATTGGTACCGTACATGACATTATACATGACCATCTTAATATGTCAAAAGTAAGTGCAAGATGGGTTCCGCGAATGCTGACGCTTCTTCAAAAGGATATGCGTGTGGCTTGCTGTTCAGATTTTATCGACCTGTGTGGTGAAAATCCCGATGAGGTGCTGCAAAAAATAGTTACTGGAGATGAAACCTGGGTTCATCATTATGACCCAGAGAGCAAACAGGAGTCCATGCAGTGGCACATTAAGGGTTCAGCTCATCCCAAGAAGTTCAAGGTAATCCCGTCAGCTGGCAAGGTCATGGCCACAATATTTTGGGATTGTGAAGGAGTTTTGCTTATCGATTATAAAGAAAAAGGTGTAAATATCACAGGGCAGTACTACGCTAACGTTATACGTCAATTAAGAGATGCGATCAAAGAAAAGAGGCGAGGAAAGTTAACCAAAGGTGTTCTGCTTCTGCATGACAACGCCCCTGTCCATACTGCTCATATTGCCAAGGCAGCTATTGTTGAATGTGGGTTTGAAACTGTTACTCATCCACCCTATAGTCCGGACTTAGCCCCAAGCGACTTCTTTTTGTTCCCCAATCTTAAAAAGGATCTGCGTGGAAATAAATTTTCTGACGATGAAGCGTTGAAGACGGCCGTGGAGGAGCATTTTTACACCAAAGATAAAAAATATTTTTATGAGGGATTAAAAAAAATAATTGATCGATCTTATAAGTGTATGAACATAGGGGGGGAGTATATTGAAAAATAAAAATATCAAACTTTTCGTACTTGTTTGTTTTTATCCACATACCGAGAATATTTTGAACGCCCCTCGTATGTCCCAACTAGGGATGAATGGAAACAAGGACCACCGTCTCCAGAGAAGAACAGCCTAATCTGGTGCACCGATAGATCCAAAATGGAGTCGGGTACTGGAGCAGGTATCTTTAGCAATGACTTCGAACATAGTCAAAGCATGGGAAAATTCGCATCCGTATACCAGGCCGAAACTTTTGCTATTATCCTATACGCAATAAATTATTTAGAACTCGGCTCCAGAAAGCGAAACATATTCATCCTGAGTGACAGCCAAGCAGCACTCAAGTCACTTATATCGACTCGGATCGACTCCAACCTTGTACTTAAAACCACAAAAGCTTCAAACAAGATAGGTGGACACAACAGGGTGAGATTGATCTGGGTACCAGGCCACATAGGAATTCGTGGCAATGAGATGGCCGATGCACTTGCCAGGGAGGGCTCAGAGACCCCATTTATTGGTCCTGAGCCGTTTGTTGCACTAGCACCGAACACCACCAACAAGGCCTTTAAGGACCAAATCCAAAACAGGCATAAAACCGAATGGGAAAAGCTACCCGGCATAAAACACTCAAAATCCTTCATAGGTGAAGACGCCCAAGGACGGAGTAAGATCATGTGCGGAGGTAGCAAAAGGCAGGCACGAAAACTCATCAGAGCCCTGACCGGGCACTATGCCACAAAACAAATGCTCCATAGAATGCAACTAGCAACAGACAGTTTGTGCAGGGCATGTAGGGAGAAAACGGAGTCCATGCAACACTTACTGTGTGACTGTGACTCATTTGCTAGGAAAAGAATGAGTCTCCTGGGATTGGCCTACCCGAAACCAAAAGATTTTAGGCTCTTCGCCCTCAGAGACATTGCCAAACTTATGGCAGTCGTTTTCACTGAAGAAACAGAGTGATACGACGGGGTTGCACAAAAGATCCCAATGGGTCAACGTGCTGCTGCGAGAGGGAGACCTCTGCAGGCCCTACTAAGATAAGATAAGATTATGGTACCCCAAAGTGTCACTTTCCCGAGATATTTGAAGGTAAAGATCGCCATACGAAAAAGTAACAATCATTAAAACCTAATAATTAAGTATAGTTACCATAGCATTCAAATGATAGTTCCCAGGTTGATTTAATTATTTATTAGAAGGCAGCACAACCTAGTAGCAAGACAAAGCACTTTATATAATTACTTGCCTACTAAATCGCATCATATCGCAATTAATCTCTATTTTGTCAAAGTAGTTAACTCGAACCGCGGTTGTTGGCTTATCTTCTATTCCATAACCAGTTAAAAATAAAACAAAATACATAATGTAGATGAAATGTAACAATCGTTTATTATTATTGCAAAAAACTACAATACCTAGGTATAAAACTACCGTGGCGGCGACGGGATAGAAAACAAGTCTACCACCGCGGTTCGAGTTAGGTACGGTCGGGGTCACCGTCGCATTACCACTTTGCAGCGATTTTCGTATGAAGCGCACCGACCGCCCGGGTACGTGCCCGTAACAAATAGACGACGCGGTGTGCAAGGGATTTTGACCTTTAGACTTGTAAAGCGACGGAGTCCGCCATTGTACCTACTTTGACAAAATAGCTTTTCATTGCGATGTGATGCGATTTAGTAGGCAAGTAATTAATTAAAAAGTGGTTTATTCGTGCTACTAGGTTGTGCTGCCTTCCAAAATATACTTAAATCGACCTGGGAACTATCATTTGAATGCCGTGGAATGCGTTTAACCACGTAATTATATTTGTGCCAACTTCGTAGCATGCATGAAACACATCAATATGAACTCCGAAACGCAGCAGCGGACAGCGACGACAGCGAGCGGCCACCATCTTGTTAGTGACACCCACCACTGACACCCGGTAGTTCGGCGACATCGGACGCGGCCGCTCATATTACTAATTTTGGCTCCTAAAAAACGTCAGTTTTTACTTGTTTATACTACGATTTGTTAGTAGATTTTTATTTAGTGTGTTTATTTGATCATTACTCTTTTGATATTTACATAAACATGTGCGATTTTACAGCTTTTTATTTTAGTTTACATTAAAAATAAATATGTTTTCTAAAAATATTAAATTAGTATTTCATTTCCTATTGCGAGTCTGACTGACCAAAAATAACGACGTTTAGATGTTTAATAACAAAGCCAAGTAATTACCCAGTTTAAGTAGGATTTTTGACAATGTGCGCCTTTGACATTCTGCGCTTTTGACTATGTGCGCTTTTGACATTCTGCGCTTTTGACTAAATGCGCTTTTGACTAAATGCGCTTTTGACATTCTGCGCTTTTGACTATGTGCGCTTTTGACATTCTGCTCTTTTGACAATTTGCGATCGTTTGTCTTTTTGCGCTTTTGACCATATACTCCTAAACGAAAAATTCGATCCCTCGCCTGTTTAATAATTACACAGTAAAAAAGTATTTTTTTGTAACAAAATATTGATCATTTTAGTATCCGATTGCTTTTATCGAAGTTTATGAATGTTACAATTTTGATGTATATATCCTTAAGGTCTTTAATGCTTACTTTTGCTCCAAAAGACTTAAAAACGGCACGGGCCTTATTGGGCATACCATGTTTAGTAAAGCCCAAAATAAGAGTTTTTAAAAATATTTAAAACCTAACTTATTATCGTTGTAGCTTCAATAACTACTTTTGTTTGGATTTTGAAATAATCATAGCTTTCATTGTAAACACTCTTTTTCTTCTACTTAAATGATAAAATATAGGTTTTATTTCAATTTGTAAAAAGTGGGCCTTGTCACCTGGTAGTACCTTACCACTTTCACCGTGCGCAGAAACTTCAGGAAAAAATCAAAATGGCGATATGCCAGCTTCCACACAAAAATATTCGAACCCCTTTTACAGCCACGCTGCAGCCGCGTAATAACCTTGAGGTTAGAGCTTTAAAAAGGCAACACTACTCACCCCTCTCGAGTCCCGGAATAGCATGGCGGCGTGGTGTGGGTCCAGAAAGGCGTCCGAGGCCCGGTGCCGGATGTTCGGCACGTTGCCCAAGGAGGACCGCCGCTTCTCCGCCTGCGACGCCACCCGCCGAAATTGTGCTCCTATGATACAAACAAAAATAACAATTTACATGCTGCTACCGGTAATTGAAAACTGAATATAGAACGCTTCTATGGACTCGAAACTCGAAACTTGGGTAATGCTAGCAGGTCCACTGACGACGTGGCACTAGACTGCAGTCTTCATATACCTACCCGATAAACTGGATGGATTTTGAAGATTTATATAGGAATGTGGCAACAAGCAGCGTCAGTTGTGTGCAGATGTCACCTCTCCCTCGTCGCCTTAAAACATGGGACTGTCACGTACGAATTTGCCAGCATAAAGTACTTTGCCAGTAATTGTGTTACGGAAGTCCTAGTCAACAGTAATGGAGAACGCAACGAACCAAGAAATCGCGCGACGCTACGCCAACCGCCTTGCTAAATGGTCGTTTCCGTGGTCGAAGTCGAAACATCCGGTTTAATTTTGTGTAGTGCTACGTGTTTCAGTTAGAAGCTAAGTAATTTTAATTTTGTTTTCTTTTATTTGTACTTTAAGCATAAAGTTAGTTACTTACTTAAAGTTAGTTACTAACATAATAAAGTACGGAAAGTTGGTTCTTCCAGTCGATTACAAAAAAGTTGGAGTTATGCTTAGTATTTTGTGTAAGTCAATTGGTGTTATGTTATGCTTAGTTGGTGTTTTGCGTAAGTGGTTTTTTTTAAGTTATATGTTTTGCGTAAATTAAGGTGGTGTTTCGCGAACTTATTTAAAGAGTTTTTGTGTCTAAAGGGAATATAGATGTTACTTTTTTATTATAATTTAAAAGTAAAGAGGTTTGTAGTTAATGCATCTTCTATTTATATGAAGTAGCGAGTCGCAACTTGCGTCTTTAAACAAAATAGGCCTTCAATAATGATTAAAGGTAGTGACATCTGCGTCTTCAGATTCAATTAAATTTTCACGTTGAAGTTCTTAATTGACTGACAGCTGTTACGACGAATTGGGTTTAATTGCCTCAATTTGATACAGAACGAGCAAATAAGATAGCAAAGGTGGACGTGAATAATAACATTTATTTTTAAAGCAATACTTAATTGTTCGGGTGACATATTTAACATTTTTGATTCCAGTCCTAATTTTTTCCTCTTTTGTAAAACTCTTCTAAAGATAAACTTTTAATTACACAATGTACATTAACCTCATGATAAGGTATTGTTCGGCATCTCGATTAAGGTAAGTAAGTAGGTAATCTAATATTTTATCGGTGTTTGGGAAAATAACATACTTACATATTATGTATCAAAATATAAACCGGCAGAAATTAAACAATTTGAAATATTCATAACTTCGAAAACCACCACAGCACGATGTGTATGACCGTTCTAGGGTTAAATGACACATGAATTGTACAAGTAGGTATATAAGTACATGCAGATCTCATCAATAACATGTCTCTGCAATTGTTTCGATAATTTATTCATAACCAAGCGAGCACAAATATGTCCCCAAAGGAGTTATTGTACGGATTCATGATTCTGCTTACATTGTTACTGCAACATTTGCAACACGGTAACGGGAACTCGAACCTAGACAGCATACGAATAAATTTCATTACTTTATGAGATTTCCTTACACAACAATGGGAAGCAAAGGAAGTGAAGAAAGTGTTCCTGACACTTCACGTAGCATATTATGCAACGCTGTGATCTCCTTGCCTATCCATCCGGGAGCGTGATAAATAAATGAATGAAAATGGTTATGTAGCTTTAAAGCCGGGTCCGCTGCGCCAGATTTTTGAACAGAACATTGTTCGAAAACATAAATAAGGGGCGTGGCCCATTGAGTAATAATGTGGCCCATTGAGTAATTTATGTTTTCGAACAATGTTCTGTTCAAAATCTGGAGCAGCGGACCCGACTTAAGAATAACAACTTTAAAAAATATTTTAAATCATTCTGGAAACTACGCATCTCTAATAAAAAGGCCATCTGAAATTCTATTAACTAGAAACTTAAAAGGAAATTTCTATTAATTTTATGGACAAATTTCTATTAATTTTATGGACGTAAAAATGTGTTTTAAACATGGAATGGCATTCTTTATTTATAAAGAAATACCTGAAGTTGAACAAAAGCATCGGTTTTAACCAAAAAATTACTCTTTATAAAATAGTCATTAGTGTGACAGGAGACTCCTAAACTGTGACTCCTAAAATACTGCGCTCTAAATCATCAGCATCAACATCATTACATATTTTAAAGTAAAGTCGCTGTTTTCCTCTGTCTGTAGTACCGCACTATTCTTCTAAACAACGCAATGGATTTTTATGCGGTTTTCACTAAAAGATAAGACTGTTAACTGAGGATGGTTTCTGTTTATATTTTGTAGATATATTTTTTTAAATGGCTGAAGTATGACGGTTTTCCTAAGTTAGCGAGAACGAAGGCACGGGCGGCGGGCCGCTAGTAAATAATAACAGTTAAGCATTTGGTCGTCTGATGTAAATCAGCCTTTAAACACACGATCTAATTCCAGCCGACTAAATCTAATAACTAGCTAAGTATTTATAAAAACAGACGGTGATTCAAAAACAAGATTTACTAGAACATTCTTCTAATATTATATGTAGGTACTATTATACAAAATGTACGCAGTACTTATCTATAAATATAATTTATGTGGCTACAGATAGATAGAGCACTCGCGAGCAAAAGTATGGAATCACCTGTTTGTGAATTATTTCAAGCGATCTTCGGAAATAAATGACTGATGAAGATGAATGAAAATAGGCTATATTGTTAACTTTCGGAGGGGTTCAACATCGGGTTAAATTCCCAGGACGGGCAAAGTGTGTTTTCGGATTTTTCGATGCACAGCCCAGGGGGGTTACTCTTGAACGCAAACTCAATCTCAATACAATTCCAATGCGATTAATATGTATCGATATTGGGATAAGTAAAGATAATTCCGGAACGCCATCTCGATAATAATTTGTTCAATAAATTTCCACGCAATTGAATTCCAATGTGGCGCTATTGTCGTTTAGAAAAGTGCCATTTGACATTTTTTAGATTTGTGATTGGAAATTGATTAACGCAATTGGGTTTCAAGAGTAAGCCTACTGGTTTCTGATCACCAAACAGCTTAAGCGTGGTGATTACGCCAAGAACCATCAATTGTAGCGGTGACTTGATTTTAATAATGGAGGCTTTTACCCTGCAGTGGGACAGTAGATAGGTTGTACTTTATTTTTATTGTGATCTTGATATTGATACCTACCATATTTATTTAAACTACACACATATTTCAGAAGCTATATTCTGCCAAGTGGAGGAGTAAGAATAGAAACACGTTTCAATTTCTCGATTCTCGGCGACAATGACCCCCAATAAAAACACATAAGGTTACCGAATTTTCTTATCAGTCGGCTATTACACGTTGACCGGTACACATCTCCGCTGAATTCCACACTAGATCTTAGATGATAATGGACACCACACCTACAGAAGCAGTACAAATTGTCGCCCTACTGCAACATATATGCTCCATATAAGCCAGTCTCGAGTCTCTGAAGGGTTGTAAACGCTCTCAGGAGACTGGAGACTTTGTATCTAGACAAATATCTAGGGTCTGGTGGTGTATCGTCGCGCAAGCATTTCGGAGAGAGACAACCGTTTTATCGATTCAACTGTTCTTCGAAATCGTCAATTTATTGGTCTCGACGTCCAACAGTAACTTAGACAAGTTTGTGAGCTGACTGTTAGTGAGTGGACAGTTCGGGAAGACTGTAACATGCAAATTTGTCTCTAAAATGGCCTGAGGCAGAATTCAAACTGACAGCAGCTCCCCGACACTCGCGCCCATCTTAAATAGACATCGAGTAGTGGAGGCCAGTTCTGTTCACAGACGAGTGCAAAAATATGTGATTGCACGGTAGAGACTAGAGACCAAAGCGGAAGGAGTAGGGTATCAGAAGGACAAAGTAGCAAAATGCCCTTAAGGCATTAACGACATAAAAGTAAAACGACCTACTAGTAACACGTCTGATATTTGAAAAAGTCATATAAGTAGAACGTCTGAAATGAAAAATCGTCATGTTAGGTAAAATGGCTTGACTATGCTATAAAGTACATTCAAGTGCATTCAATGCATTGTATTATATATGGCTGTGTTGTGTATCCACAATGGTAATAAAAAAACCTTTGTTATCCTTATTATAAAAGTAAAAGCACCATACACGAAGGTCAAAAACGTGAAAAGATTGATGGTATTTTTACTTTAACCGCGTCGCGTACCACCTCTGTCTTCCCTTGGGTGTCATAAAAAGCGACTAATGGACTAAAGACTGCACATACTACAAACAACATAGATGGGCGAAGGGCTCACTACCTGTCACGCTGAGCACATGTGCAGTCGCTATTTGGTGAAAAGTGGACTATGGTAGAGGACTGCTTTTGCTCTCCTCATTGTCTAGTCTCTGAATAACTTTTCGGGGATAATAGTCGTGATTGTATTTATTATGTATGTCGTTTTACTTTTATGCCTCAAAGGCATTTTATAGTTTGTTCTTTTGATACGGAGGGTTCCATACTATTTCTCGCGAGTGTGAATATTTTTAAAACAAATAGCTACTACAACAATTTACCTAAAATGTATATTATGTACCTATCTACTGTATAAAAATAAATTGCCGTCACTTAAAGGTGACGACCTTATACTGTTAACCAAAGTATCGGAAGGATTTAATACTTAAGAATGCAACAATGTTATTATAAATATTTATATAACTTATTGTGACAACAACGTAAAGATTAAAAAGATATGATATTTTCAATACGATTTTTGTTTAGATATAGAATAAATAAACTATTGCGAGGTCAATCTAGCAAAAATTAGGTATATGTTGCAGCTGTTTATTTAAACATTCAGAAGAGCAGCCACGCTCAATAACATTCTAAACATGGCATTTAAAATTAAAACTTAAATTTGACCAACACATGAACATTTTTATAGGACTTAAATATATAAATATGTATATCTGGGGGCAGGCAGTTCCCCCGCCAAGTCGAGCAAAAGAAGCGGCACGCGCACGGCCGTACCATCCTTTCTCGAAGCAGTTCAGGGGGGTTACTCTCGAAAGCAAACTCAATTTTAATACAATTCCAATGCGATTAATCTGTATCGATATTGGGATAAGTAAAGATAATTCCGGAACGCCATCTCGATAATAATTTGTTCAATCAATTTCCACGCAATTTAATTCCAATGTGGCGCTATTGTCGCTTACAAAAGTGCCATTTGACATTTTTTATATTTGTGATTGGAAATTGATTAATGCAATTCTGTTTCGAGAGTAGCCTACCAGGTCATTTTCGACCCCCCACAAATTCGTTGAGGATAAAACTAGAAGCCTGAATTTTCAGTAACCAAGCAGGCATTGTATAAACACGGTATATTTCAAATTTTCAATTCAATTTGAACCAGTAGTTTAAGAATTATAACTACCTAGTCAGTTTCTTAATTTTGTCACTCACTGACTGACCGATCATCAAAACTCTAAAGGCAGTTCTTGCAGACATAGAAGCTTCAAATTGAGGAGTGAGGAGCGCTCTCATTATTTTGGACTGCATCGGCTGCTTACCATCAGGCAGGATGTAGTAACTATGACGAGTCACATTAAAAAAAATACACCAACTGCATAAATAATTTTGTAATCCCATATAAATATATTCAATTACAAAGTTACATTTGCAGTGAATGAATCAGTGTACCTGTCTTGTATACTATTTATAATATAAGTAATGGAATATCCGTCGTTGGTATTCAAGAAGTAGATGGCACCGGAAAGGAAAAAAAGTGGGACTATTTACAAAAAGAAATGAGATGACATCAAAAACATACCTACCTACTCGTAAAAAAAAACAAGTCTCGCAACTCAGTTCTTCTACTGTAAAAAGTTGTGAAATCCATGTTATAACCAAGTCGGTTGACTTGGCCAACGCATGAAAACACAATTTATCTCAAAAGTAATACATAAATTTTAAATTAGATTGATTGGTTTTTTTAAGAGTAAGTATGTTTGGATGGATTTACTGACCGTAATAAATTATTAATCTTACGGTGTGGAATTGGGAAGTTGTCCTGCCAGGAGGGGTTTATTATTCAATGCCAGATGATCAGTGTACCTAATTAACAGAACTTAAGTCATCATAATAGTCAAAGGCATATATTGCTATTTCTTTACATTTAAGTGAAGTAAAGGACATAATTTTTTTGGTACTAAAATAAAAGAAAAATTAACTGCAACATTTCATATACTTCCTTGTCCAAGAGACTATAATTATGCTATCATTCTGTATATTTTTTAGATTTTTAATTAAGTACCTCCGTTAAAGAATACTGTATTGATAAGTTTTGTACGTTTCTGAACGAAAGTTCCGGTTTTTTTTTAATGTTAACGAACGCAGGGTTTTTAAGTACTTAAGTAAGTCTATGAGGTCTATGGTAATGTAGAAACGATATCGTTATCACAGTTATCTTTTTCGCACTTAAAGTATTTAGCAACGATACACACAACTAACACAACGAAAGCGCGGCCGGGAATCGTATGGCGGCTGACAGTCTGACATCTGTCTACGATGCGTATATTGACATATAAAACGTCAGACAAGCGTCACTTTTTCATTTTTAATAACATAAAGTGTCACAATACTACTATAATGTTGCCATTTTCGAGTAGAAATCAATGATGATTTTTAATTTATATAAAAAACGGAGGTCTTTAAATTAATAATACGGTCATACATATGTTGATAATAATTCAATTCAATTCAATTATTTTTATTTCAGATCTCATAATCCATAAAATATTAGTATGTACACTTAAAAACTATATTAGTAAGGGCGCAATTACAACATTAATTTATTTTAATTTAATTTAAATATTTATTGGATCCACGCATATGTTGCTGGATCCACTGCCAAAATATTGGACAGTCAGGCCTATCCTTTATAACCGCCAGGATGCTGTTGGTACTCCCCCGCACTCTTCTTAAAATCGAAGCTGTTCGCTTTCTTAGGATACTGTAAAAGTCATCCACCCCTGCTTCCGCGAACATGGCGGATGCACTGCAGTATCTAGGGAGCCTCATCAGCATCCTGAAGGCATTATTGTATTGAACTCCGAGCGCATTGACAGTCCTTTGCGTATAGTCACACCACAGGCTGCAAGTATAAAAAGTCTGACAATATGCTTTAAATAAAGTTATTTTAACTGTTCTCGTACACTTAGCAAACCTGCGGGCAAGCATGTTGCTTCGGACTGCCAATGCTGTCCGTTATCGCTCTATATCAGCGTTATCTGACATGGTCTCAGTCACAACGTGCCCCAAGTATTTGAATTGCGCTACTCTATTTAGCGCGGTACCCAGAAGCCTGATTGGTGGTACAGTGGAAGGTGTTTTCCTTCCCGCTTTAAAAATCAACAAATGGCTTTTGGCAACATTGTAACGAAGGCCATGCCCAGTGGCATACTTTTCACAAACTGCCAACAATTTACGCAATGCGCCTACTGACGGACTCAGGAGGACCATATCATCGGCGTAGCTAATCGAGTTAACCATATGAACGTCAATCGAGCAGCCGAGTTCGGCACCCCTAAGTCCCTCAATGAGCTTATTCACATATATATTGAAAAGTGCAGGAGATGTTAGTCCTCCCTGCCTTACCCCGCAATTAAGTACATACTCGTCAGATAATACGCCTGACCATCTGACCTGGTTAATCTGATGACCGTACCAGTACTGAAAGATTGAAACCAGCTCAGCAGGTAGTGATGCGGCTCGTAATTTCGACCATAGCAGTTCGTAATTAATCATGTCAAACGCCTTAGAGAGATCTAAGAAAACTGCGTATACCGGCGTTTTCCGTTGTGTATAGTACTTCACAGTATGCTTCAGCGACAGTATAGCGCTCTCAGTTGATAGGCCAGGTCTAAAGCCAAACTGTGCATCGTCTATTTTTATGCACTGACTAAACTGTCTCTCAAGCATAAGCCGTCAAGCACTTTTGCAAGTACATTAGCTAATGAAATCGGCCTATAGTTTCCTTTTACGACGACAGTTCTCATTAGCTCAAGCGGTAGGTACGAATGCCTAATACATAGTGTGTACAGCAATGACAAAACTCTTGGAAGATGATATCCAGCATAATGGAGGTGCTCTATACTGAGACCGTCATGCCCGGGTGATTTCCCTCTATGCATAGCCTTTAAAACGGATCGAACATCTTTTGATGTTATTCTGACAGGCACACCGGACACGACGCCCCCAGTACACCCACCCCTCCCTTCAGTTGGCTGGAGCAAAGACTTAAGGTTGAAATGGTTCTTAAACAGATCTGCGATTTCTTTAGGATCATTCACTCCGTCCACACACAACGGGGCCGCCGATCTTGGGCAAGACTTTTTTGTTTGTTTCCAAAATTTGGAAAAGTCTTTAGCCTTATGTTGGGTTACAAGAATATCAAGTTTTATCTGCTCCTGATTCTGTTGACATGTTTTTAACTTAGACTTAAATATCCTACGCGTGTCGCACATATTGTCACAAAGCTTGCCGGATCGTGGCTTGCCATACCACGCCCAGTAGTTAAAAGCTTGTCTAGCATTTCCGTGTGCTTCTTTAACAAATTTATTCCACCCCGCAATAACACGGCCACGTCCACGTTTTTTATCAGTTCGCTTCCCGTAACTAAATTCCGCAGCTCCCCTGAGCGTGTTCACAATTCTGTCATACAGTTTTTCTATAACTTGGTTATGGCCAGAATTCTCACACATTCTATCACAGCACGAGCTTAGTTCCTGAGGGAAATTAATATCTCTTAAGCCCTCAGTACACCTCTTACTATAGGTATCGATCTGACTTGCATCCCTCTCACCCCATATAACCTTATTATGCAGGTACCTGTCTGAAGTCGCAGGTACAGTTGGCCTGATCATACCCAAATTCACTTGCACCATCAACGGAATATGGTCTGACCAGTACGCATTGTAAAGTACCTCAACGTTAACAACAGACCGATACGCCGCTTCAGTAACCAGGCAATGATCCAGCCAGCTTGTGGTTCCATGTATTCTTCAAGTATTATATACATAATGTATTCTTCAAGTATTTATACATTGGCATCAAGTTAAAAGACTTTGGAATTTAGTACCAAGCCACATAGTAAAAAAAACATGTCCTTTGTAATACTTATTTGATTATTTGCGTTAATAACGCTCAAATAGACTCGTAGTGGACAAAACGTTAAAAAAATTACTACCTAATTGAGGTCCCTTTAAGAGAACGTGGGTTCAATTCCCAGCTAAGGTAGTTATTTTTTTTTAAAACGTTTCGTTGTCTCTGTAATAAATGTATTTATATTTAATTGTATAAGAGTTTATCTTGACTTTCCAGCAATACGATACTTGAATCTGAACACACAAAAAGTTAATCTACACATAAAAAATGTTTCTTAATTTTCCAAAAGCGTGATTTAGAACCGAAACTTGTGACATTTCGGGTCGAACACTTTAAGCATATTTAGATTATTAGACCTTGAAGAATTGTAACCGATATAAAGAAATAATAATACAGCAACAGCTGGTCGAAAGAAGCAAAGAAACCGGTCTGTCATTAAGGAGCTGCGCAAACGAAATCTTTTGGAGGCTGCTGTCGAATACTGGCTACCAGTGAATATTTTATTTTCATACAATAAATTTGAAATCAACCACCAATCGCGCAGACGTTACACACTTTTTGAATCCAGTCGCTGCCACCTGTCACATAGCGATCGCGAATCAAAAAGTGTTTGTTGTAGGCTTAGATCAACATTATTGTTGATCGAAGGTTGTAGGCAATGACATTCTATACACATGAACTTCGCATCAGCAGCGCGTGGTTTGCGGGACATCCGAGGTACGTAGGTATTTTCATCAGGGGTTGAAACTTTAAGGTTGAATGTGGACTAAACGCGTAAGCGTACCTCGCATACGTCAAAAATACAGTCAAAAAGAGAGCCAAAAGAAAACTAGAGTCGCGTGTAGAATCTAAAAGCCTTTATTTTTTGCCACATTTATTTCATCTGTTTAGAAAGTACCTATATAAGGTCCTAACAAATCTAGCGCAAAAATTTTAAGAGGTAGGTAGTCATATAGTGTAAAAATACCTTTGAGCAAAACAAATATAAGATCATTAAAGGATTTGCTTAATTTTTTTCTAAAACAAAAATTAAAACTTCCATACAAATTATTTTTATATGATTTTGTTTTCATGCACACACTCACTCACTCACACGCACACACACACACACACACACACGATTGAAGTATCTGGCGGTTAACAATGCACATCGAGCTAAAGAGGGAGATCAGAAGAAACGAGATAGAAACATTATGTGACGTTTTGTGGCTGTCGTGTCGTCGTCGTCATTCGTAGTTCGTTAGAGCGCAGCGTGAACTCCGCACGACAGAGACAACACTACAAACCCGAAACTAGCCGATTAACTTCCTCTTTAGTTCGGAAGTAAAACGTCATTTCTACTCACAGGTTTCTACTCTAATGATAAGATTGATAAGTTTTTATTCATTTGGAGTGTTTAATCAGAATCCATACATTATTCATACACTAACCTACAAAGTCCAAGATATCTTCCTCGACACGGACTGGAAATCGAGGTCTACCAGCATCCATTCTCGGTTGAAAATTTCCCGATTCCCGGTGCCGCTGAACCGCCCGAGTATATTATCCGTAGGTTCAGCTGAACTCCGTGTCTTTCCAGGTACAGATTTTGGGCTCGGAATAAGATTTCCCCGCAATCATGGTAGCAAAGTACCATGATTACGTAATCCTGATTGGAGTAGCGATACGGCTTGTTATCCACAGAACACTATTACTCACAGGGAGTTGTTATATCAATCGATAATAAATTATATGTAGTTTCCAAATCTTACTATAAAAATAATTGAAATCATTTTTAATGACCTGTGACAATTAAATGACATGTTTGTCTAAGCGGCCAGGAAACCTTTTATTTTAATCTAAAGAGTCCTTCTTTATTAGACGTAGTGCGGCGGTATGTGTGCGTGGGTGTTTATTTCGTATGGATGATCGATTTTTTATTTGACCTGTTATTCCTAATAATAATTATTTAATTTATGTATTTAACATTCTAAATTGTTATTTATCTTTTACTCTATCGGTCCTTAAAATATTTGCGCTTGATTTGTTAGGACCATATATTATTATAAGGTGACTGCTAGAAACCGCAAGAAACTTCAAGGGCTGATCAGATCAGGCTTTTTTTTTCATATTTTAAACATGACAAAAATGACAAAAAATGAATACGTGTTTTTTTCATTTTTAATTAAATAATTCATTTTGTGAGTTTTAATTGGATAGTCTTTAAGTAAGTGTCTAATTTATTTTAAAACATGAGAAAAATAAAATTAAAAACAATTAAAAATAACGATTATTTACAACGCGCGGGCAACGGCCGGCCGGCCGACCGCCTGTTGACCCGTTCGCGTCAGCTGGGCGATAGGTACCTATGTTACTCAACAATGAGACCCCATTTCTCATTTTTGTCATGTTTAAAACACTTGACTTACCAGCCCTTGAAGTTTCTTGCGGTTTCTAGCAGTCACCTTATATAAGAAAACCATCGAAAATGGTAAAAATATGTTCTTGCAGCAGCGCCAGTGTTACTTAAAAATGACTGTTAGTCAAAGGAAGTGATTGTACATAATGTTAATATTGCGATATTTTACCTTTTCTACAGATGAGATTAGGAGAAAGAATTAGCGCAAATTAGTAGAGAAAGATCTGAAAAAATCGCAAACAAAAATTAACGTTTTTTAGAAGAAATCTTTAAGGAGCTCAAAACTTTTGTTGTTTTATGTTTTAATATAAGAAACCATGACTCTTGTTAGGATAATAACATTCCTTTATTTTTTTTTAAATAGTGTAAACATCACAGATTGTTATAAAGCTGACCTGTAGGACTAGCATGCGCAACACGAGATATGTCGCGGACGAGAGACGACAAATCATTTTAAGTTGTCATGTTAAGGTTTGTAGACAAAAATACCACTGTTTATGAAAAATCTACTATTAAGTCTATTCTTGACATATTATGTAGAGTTCTAAGCGCATCCATGTGTCTTTAGTGTCGATAGACATTAGAGATAAATGAATAAAACACGAGAAAATGGGTCGAGAAGAGTTCTCGTGTTGCGCATGCTAGGCCGGCTGAGCTGAGAACGTAATTTAAGTAAATAAAATACAATACAATACTTAACTTTAGTTACTTTTAGTTTACAGTTTACACCCGCGTGGTTCCAGTTCCCGTGGGAATATCGGGATAGAAAGTATCCTATGTGTTAATCCAGGTTATTAACTACCTTTTTTCTTCGGGGGTAGCTGCTAAAATCAACATCAACTTTAAAAGCTCTGTGAAAGTTTATTATTTATCAATTGTAATATTTGTTTTGGGAACCCAATCATTAATGATAAATAATAATAGCACGCAATACCTGCCGGTGAGTGTTTTCAAGTCAAAAGCACAACCACAACACTTATAAATCACTCATACTCTGCACTGCACTACGGACAACCAACGATGGAGGCTATTCAGGATTCATTGGCTCAACTCCAAGACATCTCCATTCAGCGGATGGATTCCTACCAGGGTGAGCTTCATAATGCGGCTCCTTCATCAAGCATCTCCAACTTAACGGCTGACTTTGCCGCATTCAGGACATTCATTATGTCTGCCCTTCGCACCCTCCAGGACCAAGTGAGTCTTCTTGCCCGTCAGGTGGACGGCATAGAAATGCACAGTCGGCGAAAAATGCTGTTGGTTCATGGTCTGCCAGAGCAGACCAACGAGAATGCGGCCGCAGTTGTTGTCAGTGCCATTGCCGGCCGTATGAAGCTGTCCAGTTTCGCAGAAAAAGACATAGGCCGTTGTCATAGAATGGGCCGCACATCTGCAACCGACCGGCCGTGACCGATTTTGCTGAAGCTGCGCGATCTCGAGGTGAGGAACAAGATCTGGCACGCCAAGACCGCGTTGAAAGGCACTGGTATTACAGTCTCCGAGTTTCTGACGAAACCACGGCACGATACTTTTATGGCGGCGCGTCAGAAATTTGGTATCACCAGATGCTTCACGCGCCAGGGATACGTCTTCGTGGTCAGTTCGGACGGGAAGCGCAGCCGCATTAGCTCGCTTGCTGAGCTTGATAAGATCGCGGCAGTGGATGTACCTAAGCCGCCGGTTGTTGCCAAAATTCCGGAACCTGCAGTGCCGAAAACAAGGCGAGCCGGAGGCACGAGTAAGAAGTAACTTTTTGTTGTCATTCGAACTTCTTTGTGAGTTGTGTTGTTATTGTTCAGCGAACATTTTATGTGGACCCTGTTGCGTCGTTCGTTACAAGGTACATCATTAATATTTACCATTGATTTACCCTCTAGTTCTAGTCGATAATATTTTATTGTTTGTTTTTTTTTCTGTTTTGCGCACTTTTGTAAATCAACTTTTTATTTTTTCTACGACAGTGACAGTAGTGACAGTGAGTGAAACGCGCATGACAGACGCCTAACGCTGACGTTTTCTTTTTATTTTTTTTTTAATGGTACGTTCCGTTTCACTCTCAAATGTTTTTAATTTTTTTATACTTTGTTAGTATAATTAATTACGTCTGTGGTTCACAGCTATTTTTTTTTTTTTAATATTGTCTTTTAATTTTCTTGTTATTGTAGATTATTCTATTTAAATCAAGCACAAACCGGCGGGTGGAGTTAGCTTACCTTTTTGAAAAGTAATTGGTTATTTTTGTAATATTAGGTATTTAGTATATTTTTTAATATTTATTTAATTATCTTATATTTATTTGCATGTCAATCTCAGGTGATGACTTAAATTATTTTTCTTTATCTTCGAATAGCAGCGATGAAGACAGTTTTGTTAGCATCCCGTCCCTCTCCGACACACTGGAGTGTCATTTTTCTGATGTACCAAAAAACTTCAACGTCATCCACATCAACGCGCAAAGTATTCCGGCTCATTATTCAGACATGCTGGCGTCACTTAATCACAAAAATATCCACGCTGTTTTAATCTCCGAGTCTTGGCTTAAGCCATGTTTACCCTCTACCTCATATGCTCTGCCTGGCTTCCATCTTATACGAAATGACCGCACTGGCTCCAGGGGTGGCGGGGTTGCTATATACCTACGTCCTCATATTCCTTTCTCTGTAATTAGCACCTCGGCGCAACCACCTCCTGCTAACGCTGGCGAGCATTTGTTAGTTGAAGTTCTCCTTTCGCATAACAAAATCCTTCTCGGAGTTTATTACAGCCCTTCTTTAAATGTAAATTATTTCGCATCATTTGAGAAACTTCTAGATGATATAATTCCTTCCTACAGCCATTCAATTATCATGGGTGACTTTAATACTTGCCTCCTAAAGAATGATTCTCGCACCGTTTCACTTCAATCCGTCATCAATTCTAGTAACTTATATATTCTCCCACTTACTGCCACCCATCATTTTCCAAATTCTACTCCATCTCTTCTTGACTTGTTAATAGTGTCATCTCCCCAGCATGTTGCGAAGCACGGTCAATGCTCGGCCGATGGCTTTTCGTATCATGATCTCATATTTTTGTCCTATAAAGTTCGTCCTCCTAAAGCTAAACCCAAAGTCATCCTTCAGCGCAATTTTAGTGGTATGGATCAACGCGCGTTCCTTGATGACGCAGGTAAGATCGACTGGTCTCCTGTTTTTCTAGCTCTGTCTGTCGATGAACAAGTTAATGTTTTTAATTCCCTTTTAACCACATTATACGACAAGCATGCACCATTTAGAGCTGTTAAAATAAAGCATCACCCGGCGCCATGGCTAACTGACGACTTAAAAATGTTAAGGAATAAAAAATCAGCAGCGAAAAGACGATTTAAACTTCGACCTACTGACCACAACAGGGAAAGGTATGTCAAGGTTCGTAATCGCTGCAATAGGGCGTGTAGGGATGCGCTTCGCCGCCACATTCACAATTCAGTTGAAAACGTAGATTTATCCAAAGTTTGGAAGTTCCTTAAGTCGCTAGGAATTGGAAAATTAAAACAAAATTCTATTTCACCCAATATTAATATTGACTCACTAAATCTCCATTTCTCTTCCTCATCATGTATCAATGATGCTGAAAAAGCGACTACATTAGACAAACTGTCTACTGTACCAGTTCCTGATCTTGCTCCCTTTGCATTTGACCAATTATCGGATTGTGATGTTAAAAAGAGCTTGCTGTCAATTACTTCCAATGCGGTAGGCGGTGACGGTATTAGTCGCAATATGTTAGTGCCAATCCTTGATATCGTCCTTCCAGTCCTCACTTTTATTTTTAACAGCTCCATCTCCAATGCTGTATTCCCATCCTCATGGAAAGACGCTCAGATAGTTCCTTTGCCTAAAAAATGTAATCCTAAATCGTTTGCTGAATACCGACCTATTTCCATTCTCCCTTTCCTATCCAAAGTCCTCGAGCGTCTGGTCCACAATCAAATAAGTAAGTTCCTTTCCCATCATAATCTCCTAAACCCACTCCAATCCGGCTTCCGTCCAGGCCACAGCACTGTGACTACTTTAGTCAAGATCACCGACGACATTCGCCTTGGCATGGAAAACGGTCACCTAACTGTGCTTACGTTGCTGGACTTCAGCAATGCCTTTAACACAGTTGACTTTGACATCCTTTTATCTTTGATGCGCTCACTTAACATATCTCCAACGGTAATTGAGTGGTTTCACAGCTACCTGTACGGACGCAGGCAAAGGGTTCGCCTTGAAGAGAAATTCTCTGCGTGGTGTGACTCGACGGCTGGTGTCCCGCAGGGTGGCGTTTTATCTCCTCTCCTCTTTGCTATTTTTATCACTTCTATTTCCGAAAACCTTTCTTCCTCCTACCACCTATATGCAGACGATTTACAAATTTATTGCCAGGCACCACTTGGTAATCTCGCCGAGGCTATATTAACTACCAACGTAAATTTGAAACATATTGTAGATTGGAGCCGAGCCTACGGACTTAAAGTCAATCCAAGCAAAACGCAGGCTATTGTGGTCGGCAGCTCCAGGTTGCTTTCCAAGGTAAACTGGGAAACCCTCCCTAAGGTTACATTTGATGGAGTGGACATCCCTTTTAGTAAATCAGTTGCTGACTTGGGCGTTATTATTGATAGCTGCTTGAGTTGGGGGCCGCAACTACAAGCTGTCAGTCGCAAGCTCTACGCATCTTCGGCTTCTTTAAGAAGACTGCGCAACTTTTTACCCACTGCCACTAAAATTGCGCTAGCACATTCGCTGCTTCTTCCCGTTTTAGACTATGCCGACGCCTGCTATCTTGATCTCTCGGAGGACCAGCTAAATAAACTTGAGCGCCTTCAAAATCTTTGTATTCGATTCATATTTGGCTTACGCAAGTATGATCATGTTTCTGAATACCGCGCTAAACTCAAGTGGCTTCCTATTCGTCTTCGCCGGAATACTCACATCCTCTCCCTTCTATATAACATATTGTTTAATCCCACCTATCCTTCCTATCTAAAGGAACGCTTCAGTTTCCTTTATTGTTCATCCTCGCGCTCCTTACGGTCATCAGAAAATCTATCCCTTAAAACCCCTCTTCACAACACTACCTTTTACGATTGTTCATTCACCGTTGAAGCTGTTCGTCTCTGGAACTCGCTTCCAGTTGCGATCAGGCGTGCTAAAACAATTCACGCATTTAAGGTGCACGTGAAGAATTTCTACCTTTCCCTTTAACCCTATCCTGCTGCATAGCTGTCATTGTCCGCTACATCCTACCTGAGACTATTATATTTAAGTATTTATATGTATATATAATTGTTACACCCTATTATTTATTTATTTTATAATATTATGTATTATGTTTTGGTTCTTATTAATTTGCTTTTGTTTTTAATTGTTTTACTGTGGTATGCACCTCCGATCTTTGAGTGTATAAGTTCTCTCCATCCGAATGGTTGTCTGGCAGAGATCGCTTAAAAGCGATAAGACCGCCAAATTGTAACTTTGTATTTGTGCTCATTGTTATGTGTTATGTAAATGTTTGTGGTGTTAAGTTACAATAAAAGTATTGTCTATCTCTATCTATCTATCTCTGTATGCCGAATTTCTTGAAAATCCATTCAGTAGTTTTTACGTGAAAGAGTAATTAAAATCCATACTTACAAACTTTCGCGTTTATAATATTAGTAGGATCATAATATATATATTTTTTAATTTTTTATAATTAATTCATTGATCAGTCTTAATGTTTAAGGGGGTGCCGCGCGATCGCAAAAACTGACATAAGTGTCTTAATGAACTTCAAAGCAAAATCAATCATATTGATATTTAAAATTAAAACAATTCTGCTTTGAAGTTTCAGACCTAGTAATTTGATTAGAGCAATGTTTTTATTCTGCGAAATGTACAAAACCATCACGCGCTTGGTTTAAAAATTAAAATTTACTTTTTTAAGATATGACCTGCGGAATATCAAATCAAATATTTTTATGTAAGAATTATTGTTTCATGCGTAAAATTAAAAAAGTTGTCGAAAAAAAATGTTTTAGGAGTCATTCGATTTATGTATTGTTTGTTACTGTTTAAAGAATTTGTTTCAAATTTCAACAAGGCCACGACCTTGTGCAATGATTAGGCTAACTTACATAAAGTTATTTTAATGTATTTAACAGCGCATAGTACAAGTAACTTAAAAATACGTAAATTTTCACAATTGCGTGCGGGATCCCCTTAAAACCAGCGCAGCTTTTACGCGAAATCCGGAATGATGTAGATCTATTAGCGGGTTCTTAATATAACATATTTGTTATTTTATTGTGCCTATCGTATCGATAAGGATATTTTTATATTACACAAATTTTATTATAATAAAAAAAATAAACAGCCCGTTACTACTCCGCTGCCTATATTTTCATGTCAGCTTCAAAAATTCAGTATACTCGTGTACCTACGTAGCTTCGAGTGCATCATTTTTGTACATTACTGCTTAATGACAGAGGATGTTTTAAAACATAAAATTCAAGTCGTGTTCCACATTTTGACCGCGTTATTGTACGACGTGATTAGTGATGGGTTTTTATCTGGATAAATACTCAAAATGGATAAATACTCATAAATATCCGTTTTTACTCGAGTATTTATCCAAAAAGACGGATAAATATTTTATGAACCCTTTTTTTACAAATCATGTAAATTTTGAAATTAAATTATAGGTAGTTTGTTAATATAAACAAAATAACTGCTTTTGAGTTTTTTAATTCCATAAAATGAGCGATAAACAAAAATACTTGGTTAAAATTATTCGCCAAGTTTGAATTCAACTGAATTGGTTGGGTTTTTACCATTTGTATGCAATGAATTATAGATTGTGGTATATCATTTGAAAGGTAATTGTATAAGCTTTCAAATTAAATCAAAAAGATTTAAAAATTAATAAAATTTCCTACCCAAATATAGAGAATTGTTGCAAAAGGTTGAAGTTGTGGATGTCTAAATGAATACTGTGTATTTTATCCCCTCCTCAATACTTTGTATTACCCTCTGGCCCTAATGACTGCCTGTAAACGGTTTCTCATTGACCGAATAAGTTTTCTGACGGAATCTTGTGGAATTCCCTGCCACTCTTCGACCAAAGCAGTTTTCAGATTTTGTATCGTCGCCGATATCTTCCTCGTACCCGTCTTTTCAGCTCGTCCTACGCGTGTTCAATAGGATTCAAGTCAGGACTGTGGGCTGGCCAGTCTAAGGTGGAAATACCAACTTCTTCCAGGTACAGTCTAGTTATTGCAGCAGTGTGGCAGCGGGCGTTATCGTGCATTAGCAGGAAATGTTCGCCTATAAACTCGGCGAACGGGAGCACATGGTCTAGCAGAAAGTCGTTGATGTATCTTTCAGCAGTTAGGCACCCTCCCCGACCACCAACAGGTACGAATACCAGCTCCGTTTTTTCTTCTAAAGAAATCCCGACTCCGACTATATAATACTGCCCCCCCCCCCCCCCCTGAATGCTACTGTTTCCGGCAAACAGCATTGTGCAAATCGCTCCCCGGTCTTCTATAGACTCTCTGTCAACGGTCGCTACCATCCAGGCACATCCTTGTTTCGTCCGAGAACAGGACTCAACTCTATTGTTATATAATATCCCATATCCCTATCTAAGTGATCGCAAGCACCCCAGATTAGGCCCCGTAGCTGGCCTTCTTGGAGTCAAATTCGCTTCTTTAAGTCTTCGCCTCACTGTCCATTTGCTAACAGCCCTCACTCGAACTTCTCTGAGCTGCCATTGGACATCCACGCCGCGCCGGTTAGGTGTTGATTTCAGAGAGAAGTGGTAACAATGAATCGGTCATCTCTCACCGAGGTGCAACCCTGTCTTCCAGATCCTGGTCTCCGGACAAAGTTGCTAGTCTCCCTGAACTTTCTGTACGCCTTCAAGACACAAGACTGGCTTAAATGAAGCTGTCGAGCAATATTACGCTGAGACAACCTTCGCCGGATTAAGATGACGATTTGAACGGCTTCTGCAGACGTGTGGTTTCCATTTCCTTTCGGATTCAGTGTTCCCAGTGACGTGAAATATTGGACTAATGACCAATTTTCAGGGATGTTCACTTTTTATAGTGGACCACGACGCGAAGCGACGACGCGGGACGAGGGAACCCGAGCTCTAAATTCCGCGGCGAAGCCGGCAAATAATTGTAACCAAACCTATACTTTTCCCACTCTTGCGGATCTGTGCGCAACGTGTGCAAGAGTAAGAAAGCCTAATTATTTCAAGGACGCGACGCAGTTCCACTAGAAACACTATTACCACAGCTATTACAATGACTTGATAGGTATAGCGCAACCGTGCTAAAACAACAGTAAAAATTTTGATAACATAGTATTCGGACACATAATAGCATAGAATAATCTAAGCATAATAGGTACTAACCATTCGTAGTTGTGCGTGGATACCGTTAAAAAGATATTTATCCATGCTTTTGAGTAAATATCAGATAAAAATGGATAAAAACGAGTATTTATCCATTTTGAAAAAATATCCGAGTATTTACTCTTTGGATATTTATCCACTGCCCATCAATAGACGTGATTAGTCCATATGAATAGAATGTCTTTGGTTGTAGGCGACTAAAAGTCGTCAGTTGTCGGCAAGCAACATTTACATTACATTACATTACATTAACCTTACAAATGTATAGTCAAGTTCTAAAATATATAATACACCACAATTTGCCACAAAATGTAACCTTCTAAATTACTATAGATATGGAAACATGTAAATCTAAAAAAATAAGTATACAACTATTTGAACATTAGTTGGTAAACAGGCAAGTGCAATGTTTGCCTGCCTTTGCACTTGCCTGTGCAAAGGCAGGCAAACATTGCCCAACTACTAAATATTTCTTTTAGCAGTCACCGTAGCCGAAATCGGCCAGGGAGTACATCCTACTAATATTATAAATGCGATAGTTTGTAAGTAATGTTTGTTACTCTTTCACGTAAAAACTACTGAATGGATTTGGATGAAATTCGGCATAGAGATAGTTTATAACCTGGATTAACACATAGGATACTTTTTATCCCGATATTCTCACGGAAACTGTAACCTGCCAGCCATTATTTCAATAAATAGTAACCTATTTCAAACTCTTTGGCCGTGAAATATTATAATATTCTATTTAGGTCACATTTTCTCGATATTGATTTTTTTTATTGTTTTTAGACACTGGGGTTATGTAAGTAATGGTAATGATATGTAACATTAATTTGGATTATTCAAAGATTTTTTTTTATTTCTTCACAGTCATCAAATTAAACGAACCTAGTTTTAATTATATATTTTAAAATATCTTATTTCACAGTTATAAATCGTAATTGTTAAAATTCGTGGTGTGCGCTTAGCCTTTTAACTTAAAAAAAATGAAAATGAAGTCGGTATTACTTCAAGATTTTTTTTGCGTGACTGATTACGTAAAATGAAAGGAACAAACATCATTGACAGGTAGGCACTCTTTTCGGTTATTGACAAAATTCAAAATTGGAAGCCGTAAGTTTTTTTTTACTAAGTTTTTTTTAAAATTAAAGTTAATATTGATACTAGAATTTAATTATTGTATTAGGTAGAGGAAAAAATCTTTTCGCATATAGTATGTATGAACTTGTAATAAAATCTCTTTGGCTATACTATTTGTATCTGGCTGGTTTTGGTTTCATTAAAAGTTTTTTTAAATAATTCCATTGATTTTCATTTGTTTTTCTTACTGTCAAGATAAGTGAATCTAATTAAGAAATTCGATACATTTATAATTTTACTACAAAAATCTTGTTGATCGAAGACAAAAAAGGTAAAAAGGCAACGCAAGTCACGAAAAAAATTTGCGATGTTTATGGACCTAGTGCAGTGTCTGTGAGAGTAACACAAATTTGGTTTAAGCGTTTTCAATCCAGAAATTTAGATGTCAAAGATGCACGTCACTCTGGTCGCCCTATTACGGATAAAATGGGTGCCATTTTTGAAAAAGTGAAGCAAGATCAGCATGTTAGTAGCACGGAGCAAAAACAAAGAGGAGGTGTTGCAATCAATGTAGTCCAGCAACTATCAATGTAGTCCTGACGTCACACCGTTGTTGAACTACTTACGACCAGGTGTCGCTTTCGTCAGTACAACTCTCGTTGGCTGGCGAATAGGTTGTTCGTGGCTTATTCAGTCTTTTAAAGAATTATAAAAAATTCTCGACCCGAACTTTTTGTTAGCATGAAGTGCTGTGTTGTATCGTGTAGTAGTTACACGGATAAAACGAGATTAAACGGAATAAACATATCTTTCCACTCTTAAGTAATATTTAAATTAAATTTATACTTCATCAAATAAAGTTAAGACATACACGACATCTAGTGAAATATAGCAGAACACTTATGACAACTCTGCTAATCTCGTAAATTAGGTTGGTACTTGCTTTGGCTACTGGCCACTAGATGGTTTTCTCCTATTTGGACTCCCCCCGCAACCCGAACAGCTGAGACACTATTATTATATGAAAAAAGTTGTTACAACACCTCCTCTTTGTTTTTGCTCCGTGGTTAGTAGTTACGACGTAGCTAAAGAACTGGGACTTGACCACAAAACAGTTTTGGCGCATTTGAAAAAAACTGGGTACACAATAAAGCTCGATATTTGGGTACTTACCTCACGAACTCACTGAAAGAAACCTAATGAACCGTGTACTCATTTGTGATTCGTTATTACGACGTAATGAAACCAAACCATTTTTAAAGTAGCTGATAACTGGCGATGAAAGGTGGATCACGTACGAAAAGAACGTGCGAAAAAGGTCGTCGTCAAAGGCCGGTCAGGCTTCACAGACTGTGGCGAAACCCGGGTTAACTCGCAACAAGGTGATGCTGTGTGTGTGGTGGGATTGGAAGGGCATTTATTCATTATAAGCTGTTATCACCAAGCAGGACCATCGATTCTAAACTCTACTGCGAACAACTGATGAGATTAAAGCAAGAAGTTGAGAGAAAGCGGCCGGAATTACTAAACCGAAAGGGTGTGGTTTTTCAGCATGATAACGCTAGACCTCACACATCTATAGCCACTCACCAAAAATAAGAGAGTTTGGTTGTGAGGTGTTAATGCATCCGCCGTATAGTCCTGACCTTGCACCTTCAGATTTCCACCTGTTTCGGGCTCTTCAGAATTCTTTAGGCAGTGTCAGGTTAACATCACGAGAGGACTGCCAAATCCACTTGTCGCGGTATTTTGATCAGAAGCCCTAAAATTTTTATAGCAATGGGATCCATGTCCTTACCTACAAGATGGCAAAAGTTATCGAATAAAATGGTACCTACAAGCTTTAGTTACATGTAAATAAACTATATGTTTTGACGACCTCCTTGGTCGAGTGGTTTGTACACCGGTTTTCATCGGTCGCAGTACAGTCCTGAACTTGTGAACGCTACGGGAGTTTAGTGAAGACCGACTCGCTCCAAACCGACGTCCATGCTCCCAGACTCTGTACAGCCCCACCAGATTGCGCTTGCGTTCCGGTGCAACTTCAGACTAGTCATGCATGAGTCTCATGACGCTAAAGCGTCCACACTCATGACCAGGATGCGCCATATGCAAAAAGCAGCTATTTTGAACCCTTCTCCTTAACGAATTTTCAAAGCCGTTTATTAATATGTTAGACCGTAAGGATAGATTTTTTAAGTACGCCATCTTTTATACTCTATTTTGTCTATTTGATACTTCTCTTTGCTGTAGGACGTGGATGAATTTTGCACCTTCATTTTTTTATCGCAATTTGAGTTTTATTTTGGCCCTCTCATAAATAATGGTAATTTTGAGGATAGTAGTAAGTACGAAATGTATGTTATTATTAGTATCAACTGAGCTCTTCTTAAACGTAAAGGGATAATTAATCTCCTGATAGACAAGAATATGCAAAGATACTAAGAAATTATGAAATACTAGCAAACCGCCGACGACTTCGTTCGCGTGGACCCCGTACCCCGTGACGAAATTTCAAATGACTCCCCTCCCGTACCCCAGTGACGACGCCTACATCGCATTTGTTCTATCATCAATAGTTTTCCTAGCGCACGCGATGTAAGAAATTGATTAGAGGTTTAGTAAGGATCCCTAATTTTTTTTAAAATATTATATAGCCTTTGTCACCCGGAGTCTTCCCACCCAACGGTAAAAGAATTTTTTAAATCGTTCAAGTAGTTTCGGAGCCTATTTAATACAAACAAACAATCAAATCTTTCCTCTTTATAATATTAGTATAGATAAAAATTACACAATTTCCGATCTACCACGTTCAACGACCTTTAGTACATTTTTTGTATTAGTATGAAAGCATATTTGGTCGGGCAGTTTTTAAAACTAGTCAGAAGTTATTAAAAATCTTTTTTCTTTTTTTATTTAAGTTGAACATTCCATTCTGCTCTGATTAACCCAATTTTTTAAGTTAGGATATAAATTTTAGTATCTTAGGTAAAAGTTAGGAAGGAGAATTTTTACTCATAAAAGTGCAATCAATAGGATTGTATTAAAGAAAACACCGAAAAGTCGACCCATAAAAAAGATATAATTTTTTTAGAGCCTTCTCGTCGTCTAATCATAAAATAACGAAAAAAATTATAACTCGAAAACTACAAAAAATCGTAGAACATACATGAGGGTTCAATAGATAGTAGTTCCCTATCACCAATTCACCACATATCGGCTTGACACCTTACAAAAAACTCGCTGTATATTGTTCATTAGGTAAAATGAACGTTATTAAAATGCAATTATATCAAACGCGCGAAGTGCACCCGTCTCGGGGATAATAGTCGTGATTTACATGTACGATGTATGTATGTACAGATGTATATGTATAGATAGATAGATAACACTTTTATTGTAACACAAGCGGCCGCTCGCGGTTTCACCCGCGTAGTTCCCGTTCCCGTGGGAATATCGGGATAAAAAGTATCCTATGTGTCAATCCAGGTTATAAACTACCTGTATGGAAAATTTCATCCAAATCCATTCAGTAGTTTTTACGTGAAAAAGTAACAAACATCCATCCATACGTTCCCGTGGGTATATCGGGATAAAAAGTATCCTATGTGTTAATCCAGGTTATAAACTATCTGTATGCCGAATTTCATCCAAATCCATTCAGTAGTTTTTACGTGAAAGATTAACAAATATATATATATACAGCGTGTTTCTTGTAAGGTGTCAAGCCGATGTATGGTGATAAGGAACTACCATACCTATCCATTGGACCCCCATGTATGTTCTACGATTTTTTGTAGTTTTCGAGTTATAATTTTTTTTTCGTTATTTTATGATTCAACGGTGAGACGGCTCTAAAAATTATATCTTTTTTTTTTGGGTCGACTTTTCTATGATGTTTTTTTTTTAAACAATGCCTATTGATTGCACTTTTATAAGTAAAAAAATCTCCTTCCTAACTTTGACCTATAGTACTAAAATTTTGATCCTAACTTTAAAAATTGGGTTAATCAGAACAGAATGGAATTTTCAACTTAGACAAAAATAATTAAAAAAGATTTTCCATAGCTTCTGACTTGTCTTCAAAACTGCCCAACCAAATATGCTTTTATACTAATACAAAAAAAGATGTACTAAATGGGACTTTTTTTGCTAAAATCGGTCGTTGAAAGTGGTAGATCGGAAATTATGTAATTTTCATCTATATTAATATTATAAAGAGGAAAGATTTGATTGTTTGTTTGTATTGAATAGGCTCCGAAACTACTATACCGATTTAAAAAATTATTTCACCGTTGGGAAGCTACACTATCTCCGGGTGGCATAGGCTACAAGAAACACGCTGTATACTTACAAACTTTCGCGTTTATAATATAAGTAGGATAATCACACAAACATGTACAATGCATTTACATACAAAAGAAAAAAAATGTTACAATTTGGCGGTTTTAGCGCTTAAAGCGATTATATTGTGAAAACAAAATGGAGCTTAACCTATTTAGCCATTTTACATATAATTATAGCATGCAAATACAAATAATGATATAAAACACGAATTCTTTTACACTATAAAACATCCTATCAGAAAGCCAATTATACAATGCAGTCTTGAACCTGCTAAAGAGTAATTGTTTTATACTTTCAGGTATTTTTTTGAAAATTAAGATGGACATCGAGTTACAGTTTCTCTGATAAAGGGTGCTCCTAGGAACCGACGCAGAGATCAGTCGACAACCATGTTCCACAAGTACACATCCTTCGCTTGTTTAATTTGACAAATTTGGCAGTCTCTAAAATGTAAATACAAGGCAAGTATAGTATTTTGAGAAATCTAAAAAGAGGTCTACAGTAGGGCATCGAAACCCGGTCCACTTTTAAAAATCCCGAGTTTCGGGTTTTCTTGTAGTCAAACCCGGGTACCCGGGTTTTTCGAGCTTTTTCGGTCTTTTTGATATTTTTTTTAAATATGAGGAAATTGTATTTTAGTTTGGATTTGCCAAGTCAATACGAGTAAGTAAGTACCTATATAAAACAAGGGAAGGATTCATATCAATTAAACTACTTTCAAAATCACAAAAATATTTTTAATAGGTATTAAAAAGTCTTTTAGACAATGAGTATTTGTTCAAAACAAATATAAAATAGAGAAATATCTAGTATTTATCTAGCTAGTAATTATTTTTGATCACAGACTCACGCAAGTCACGCAGAACAAATTATTTATATTAATTTAGTATTTTGGTAATAGTCAGTTGTTATACTGCTATAATTATAATATGCTGAAGACTATTTTTGATACATAAATAGAAATATTTTTAAATTATTAAACTCTTTAATTAACATTAACAATAAATTCGTTTTTGTAGCTAACTTACTCGTATGAAGTCAGATTGGAATTGGAATAAAAATTTTAATTGAAGTCTTTCAGTTATAATCAGTTTTTCTCTTAACTAAAAATCTGCTAAAGACTATTATAAAACTTATTTTAAACATTAATTAAACTTTTTTCTCAACATTAACAATAAATTCGTCTAGTGGCTAACTAACGCGTAAGACGGCAGATTTTTTAAAATGTGAAACGTCTTAGTGACAGCATCCTGCCTAATGGTAAGCAGCCGATGCAGTCCAAAATAACGGAGCGCTCCTCACCGTGGAACAAGCAAGGTAACAAGAGCACCCATTCATGATGACGGCCTGCATAAATGCCGTTTCACGCCCCGCTTAAAAGACCCGGGACTATAGGAGCTGGGAAACACATGCGTCTAGCCGAATCGTCTTACAGAGGAACGACTGCCAATTTTTTTGGTACGAGTGCTGATAGTCTGCACGGTATGATGGTGGTTCCTAAGACCAGCACGTGTAGTACGGGACAGGAAAGGAGACGGTGGGATTAGATCAAAAAGTTCTTCAGAACACTCTCCGTAGTAATTTCGGTAGAAGACACTGAGAGAAGCAATGTCTCTACGCACACGCAGCTGGAGGTCCTCAAAAGAGGCTGTTACCTCAGCATCTCCAATAATGCGTACCGCTCGCCTTTGCAGTCTATCAAGTGCATTTAGCGGGGCCGTCCCATAGATGGGAACACTACTCCATACTCCATCGCACCTGAGTCTCGTACAGCAAACAGCGCTGCTCGGGAGTGAAATACCGCCTCACCTTATTGAGAATACCCAACTTACGGGAGGCAGTTAAAATAACACTCTCGATGTAGCATTTTGGATTCAGTTCCTGGCCGATGTCCATGCCAAGAATGCTGAGGTTCTAGGCTTGTGTAGTACATGTACTAAAGAACTAAAAGAATTGCTTCCTAGCACTGAACTAGAACGAACTATTCCGCATGCTTATTCGGTCTTCGTTCATTTAGTACACTCAGTCGGACAGGAACGAGATGTTCCGTTTGGCAGTCTCGGCTCTCTCGGTCTCGATGGTCTGCATCGGAATCGGAACGGTAGAGCCGAGAGCGTTTACAAAGGAGCATCTTTAGTGAGAATGTGGTGTTTGCACAATTTAAAAGATAATAATGTCGTAGGTGCGGTTAGCATAATATTACGATTCACTCTTTGAAAAGACAGTCTCCTACGTAAGCCTGCCAAGTAATATTATATGACACCAATGTACCTTTTTTACCTATCTAATTATTTAGTCTTAAGTAATTTGTGGTCTATTTACGCAATAAAACTATTTAATAACTTAATAAACTCTCATAGTAGTACATCCGTGACTGAATATTTATCATCAAATAAATCAGTTTACTAAATGAACTAATAGTACTATTAGAGTGAACTAGTACATTGCCCGTAATGTACTAGTACGGAGCGATCTTTGAGATGACCGAGCAGGCACAAGACTATGAGGTTCACTAAAATGGGTAAAGGAGAGTTCTGAAGAGAGGGAGGAGGACTGACGAAACAAAATGACGGGGGAGTCACTCGCAGCTCACCGCTCCCGTTGCGTGTCAACAACGCGACGACGCATCTTGCCTCCATCTTTCATTCCGTTTATGTCATTTTTGATCTGAGTCAATCGCACGAATTTGCTTTATTAATTTAATCTTTTTCGCACAAAAAAACAACTGTAGTTAAATAGGTCAAGCAGAAATTATTAGTGCCTAGTGCAAAAAAAGTTAAGAGAGAAGTAAGCTTCACTAACTTGTTTGTATCTTTGATTACATGCAAAGGTATGTATGTAGTGAGATACAATGGAGTTAGGTACTTTTTGACCGTGTTCAATCAAAGATATCATTTCGAAAAGGCGTAAATATACTTATGATACAAATAATTACCGACAAGAAAACGATTGTAAAAAAGCTCGAAAAAACCCGAAAACCCGGTTTTTGATTTTCCAAACCCGGGTTTTATTACGACTCAGAAAACTCGGAATACCCGGATTTTTTCGGGTCGGGTAAACCCGGGTTCGATGCCCTAGTCTACAGGGTTCATCGGGTGGAGAACCACATATGGCCCGCAAACATTTCTTTTGACAGATAAAAGCTTTACCTACATCAACACTATTTCCCCATATTATGAGCCCATAGGGGAGTACTGACTCAACATAAGCAAAGTAGGCACTAAGTGTAGTACTTCTAGACGCTATTTTAGTTAATTTATGAAGAGCAAAAGTGAACTATTGATTTTTTGCATACTACCTCTACTTGCTTCTTCCAGTTCAGTCATTGGTCAATTTCAATACCTATAAATTTTGTTCTATTCTCTTTTTTAAGTATTCTTGGTAGATCATGTCAAATGTTTTATTATTTAAATTTAGATGACTAGTTTTATTTATATTTATTATAAGATTATTATTATGCAGCCAGTCTATAATTAATGAAATAATATTATTAATGTCAATTTTATGTTCATCTAGATTTTTGGTTATCGTTGTTACTACTACCGACATGTCGTCAGCGAACAGAATGCAACGGTGATTAGTTATTTCAGGTAGGTCATTAATATAAACCAGAAATAAAAACGGGCCGGGAATACTTCCTTGCGGGACACCAAAATGGTTTTCCCCGTACTCTGATTTATACGTCTGAAACACCTTATTCTTGTCCAACTGAGATACTTGTACCAATTGCATTCTATTGTGCAAGTATGACTGCACATCAACTTATCAATTAAAATAAGTTTTGCTTAATATAAGTTTTATTTGGTATATTCATAATTTGATATTATAATATTGCCCTGGGAACCTACGAGTATCATACCTACTTCAAGGGGTCGCGGGGCCTAAGACAATCGCTACGCTGTGTTATTTTTTTTTATTAAACGACAGAAATACTAGGTTCCCTACTCTCCTGTAGGTGACGTGATAGGTTAGAAATTGCTTACATCTTTGCTTACCTACTTGGTTGTGTCAAACAAAAAAAAATAAACCTACCTACAGAAATTTATTTGAAAGGATTATTTTTTGTGTTCAATTGAAACATGTTTATAGGCATTGATTGTTAGTTTTTAAGAATGTTATTTATATTGATTGCTATATTATAGGATATCATACAAACCGAACATTCGATTACTTATATAAGTACCTATATGTTTAGCATAATATACTTTTAAATTTTTATGGTAAACGACTTTTTATGAATAGTTTGATATACGTTTTAAAATTATAACTTTTAAAATTAGATCTTTAATTGATTAAACTTTGTGATTATTATATTACTTAAACAAAATTATTTTATCCGAAATTATATTTTGTAAACGTTATGACATTTGTTGTTATATCATACATTACACACGCAATGTGGACAGCAATTTTCACCAAACAGCGACTGCACGTGTGCTCAGCGTGACAGGTGGTGAGCCCATCGCCGCTCTATGCTGTTGGATGTACATATGTGCAGTCTTTCATGCATGGGAAGATCATTAATCATATTATGTAGTTTATTCTATCACATAATATAAAAATTATGTGTAAGTAGTTATTTTAGTGCGGCGATGATCGTGACCTTGTGATAGTGACCAAAACAAAATTGTTAGAAATTGATAGAGTTGTAATTAATGATTTACCTAAGTAATTATGAGTAAAACTACTTTGCAAAAAGTGAGTACAAATTGGTTTCGCTTATAAAAAAATATTAAGTAACGTGAATTTACGCTATTCATAATGAAATAAGACTAATATAGACAGGTACTATAAAATATAAGCAACTAGATTCAAAAAGAAATATCTACTACTTAAAAACTGGCATGATATTTTTCTTACAGACTTAACGGTCGTTTAATTTTTATTTCAATTAATTTTGTACACACTTGCCGAATTTTAATAATAACGAGGCAGTTAGAAATAGTTTGAATAAACGCATTAAACACAAATCTGAAAAGTCGGTATGAGGGCAATATATGGTTTTTTTAATCGTCATGAAAAGCGCTACAAGGGTGAACGAGGCCGGGCATGGATAGTGAACAAAGATATCAACATTAATAATTACTACAAAACAAAATTACCTTCTTTAAGGATGGTGTCGTAAATTTGATAGGTAGCACCACAGTCTTCAAGAAGAGGCCTTCTAAGGACTCTGTTAAGATGGTCACCGTCGAGTGATTTAGACCGTGACCGAAACTCGGCAGACCCAGCTTTAGCAGCATCATCGGTGCTACCAGCGGGAACCGCGCATGAGCCTCGTCGACTTTCACCACTGGAGTCGTGCCGCCAATTCCCCACTTTCTTTCCAAAAGTTCGTATTAAGTCATGGATAGAATGGTGTTTATGCTTCTGTCCGCTACTACTCGATCCTGACCCTCGCCTTTCTTGGACATTTGAATCTTTGGCACCGCTAGCAGACTCTGTTAACTTTTGAGCAAAACTCTTATTATCAAAACGGTTTTTTAAAGGGTGGTTTATCTTTGAATTGCTAATTTCTCCGTAACGCTCACATTTACTATACTCGTTTTCTTGTATGTCGTCCATAGCATCGTTGTAGAGAGGTGACACAAAATGTCTGTAGTCGTGTCTGGGAGCCTGGTATGTATTGACTCCTGTGTATCGCTCGCCGTCGCTTCGCCGCCGACTATCCACGTGATGGGTGTGGTGATGCTGCGACGGAGATCCTTTTCCTTCCATGACGTCTCGGAAATAGCTCGCGAAATTTGGATAGCGGTCACGAGGGCTCGAAGCAAAATCGAAAGGGCTGCCCGATGTTCCCCGGAGACTTCTTTGAGCATAAGAGCCCCGTTGATGGATAGGAATAGATTTTGGTTGATTTTCATCATTTATTGTGTTACGCGAGTCCACTGAGCTCAATGTTGAGTACCAACTTTCGGTGCTATCTTCTTTTTCAAGAGGTGGGGTGGATTCTCTTGAATGGTGTTTGTGCAAGAAATGTGTTAAGCCGTGCATTTTTAATTTTTCACTTCCATGTCATTTATTTAAAATAAATTAAGGTGTAACTACTACATTTTCAATACTTTTAGAACAAAAACATTTTAAAATCACTTGTTTGTTTTATAAGTATAAGTCAAATCACGGCGTAGCCTCCGGCACAGAACAGCAACAACTACTCAGGAGAATCATAAAAGTTTGCATGCGCTTCATAAATACAAAATACCTACCTACTAAGATGTGTAACTTTGCTGTGAATCAAACCGGTTTTAGAAAGATTCAAGGTCAGGCCATGTCCCTAATGCGGAGGGGAATACGTACAAGCGCGGGAACGAGGGTGGCCTTGAGCCAAAACAAAAACTTTTTGGGCAGGACGCATGCGTGCTTAGGGTCACCTTGGTGCCACAGAGCACTTCCTTGTGCCGAGTTCAATAACACCGGCTCATTACGTGAATTGTGTTTACAATGCGCGACTTCCTTACTTAATTATTGTATGCAAATGTTACAATTTAATTTTATTTCTAATGTTTACGCGAACTCTACACATCGAAACGACTCTACATATGCGTGTATTGTTTATATTTTCCTGAGTGGATCCGTTAAAAATGTTCATTACAATCTATTTTGACTAGTCGATTGCAATGAATCTGCTTTTTATGTCACAAAGTGCGTACAAGGGAGAGACTAACTATAATAGCTTTTTTAGTAAACTCTTATTTCGATATAATTCAAAGTTTAAAACTTTCAAATGCTTATTTTAAATAAATGAAATACTTAAGTTGTGGATGAACTTTTGCTAGCTCTTATCATTAAGCATTATTTTTAATTGACCTATTAAGATTGCTTACCCTATAAATAACTTATAAATACAGTAATTTTTTTGAGGTTTAAACTTATACTGGTGTATTTATAACAAACAAAGAATAAGCAAATAGTGACCAACTTTAGTATGTTATTTGATATTATTTAACTCTACTGTACTTACTAATTATTTTGCCGTAGTGTTATAAACATATACATATAAGAACACATACGTTTACACTGAAATGTTTAGAAGGTTATTATGGAAAATTATCATGCCACTTATTTACATGCTTATTACAAATGTAATGGTTTCAATTACTTATTAATTAAGGCATTTTCTACCAATAAATGACTAACATTCATCCATTCATAACCTACCTACTCGGACTAATTTGCTAAGCTGACATAGAAACATAAATGAATAAAGTAGGTAATCGAAATAGTTTAATTTTTAATCACCAAACCAATAATAAACCTTAATTACAGAGTACATTAATACAAGCCGAACATTCTAGTTAAAATCTAGATACCTAACCATACTTATTTCAAATGGAACTATTTGTATCATAGTGCTAGAAAAGGCAATGATAGTGACGTAAATAACTTGTCAAACTAAATGAGCAAAATCTAAATATCAATTGGCAATTCTTATTAATGGTTAGATAAATGGTAATATTGATAGGTATAGCGGAAAAAGAAAAACTTAGAGGGGAAGAAAAGAAAATTAAAAGAGTGAAAGAACTAACAATGATCTAGCAGAAAGTGGAATTAAAATTTACATTTACTAAAAAGACATTATTAACATTTACAGAATACCAAAGTTATTAATATTGTGATTTCATCTATTTTAATATTTTTTTTATAAATTACTTATACATAAGTATTAGAGATGGACCGACTATGGTATACTTGCCAACTAGCCGACTAACCGACTAATCAGTTTTCGAATTGCCGATTAGTCGTTAATATTATGCCCTTGCCATTTAAGCATTGTCATATTTTTTAACTGAATTTAAATAAATGATTCCTAATTTCCTATAATGTGACCTTATCATTTCTTTGACAATGTTTTATACTTAATTGAAACTTTAGATCATACATACATATTATATTCACAAACTATTATCCCCGAAGGGTAAGTGAGAGACTAGGCAATGAGGAACGCAAAAGCAGTTCACTGCCACAGTCCACAAATGAACTTAAGATATTTAGATTATTGTTTTTTTTATATTTTAGCGTTTTATTAACGCTTAAATCTCAGAGGTGAAAACTTCTAAGAGTTGATGAAGCAATGTTGACTAAAAACATAAGCATCAAGCACTGACAAATTTCGACGGTTGAAAGCCAGATCTCGGTAGCCAAGTGGTTAAGGCAGCCGCCCGGAATGCGGAAGGTGCGTAGTTCGATTCCCGCCTGAGGTTGTCGTCTTTTTTCAGTGTTTAAAAAAAAATTACTTAAGATATTTAGCTAAATTATAAAATTTGTGTACTTAAATTGTTGGATTTTTTCATTTATTATGCACCGCTTAAAATCGGCATATTTATAGCCGAATAGTCGACCACTATGAGAGATGCCGGATAGCGGCTTTCTCGACTAGTCGGCCCATCTCTAATAAGTATAGATTTATAGCAGTTGCAGTTAGACTAAGCATTTTTATTTTTTGAATAAACTTAAAGTTTTTCCTTTTAAATATTTAAACTACTCTTTCTAAGTGATCTATTTATTTCCAAGCCTTTTATCGAGCTTGTTACAATTTAGAACATTCTTTATTTACAATTCTAATGATTACGATGACCACTTAGACCATAGTCATTGTCATCAGGCAATTATTTTCTGAATAAATTTACGAGAATATACGTTCAAAAAAACCTTCGCAAAACAACAAACTAGGTAACTACTCTTAAAAAGTTTTTTAATGTCCAAATGAATAGCTAAGTTTTGCTGAGATAATTCTAAAGTTTAACACGGACTATTTAAACGTGTCAAAGTTAGCTTAAAACTGCAATCGAGATAGATAAATTTCCTACATAGTATCGATATTTAAGTATAGGCAATTGCACCTGCGAATGGTGAATGTGTAATTTGAACCCAATTCATGAAGTTCAATGGGTAAGAACTGTTTCCGTTCTAAATACCCAATAAAACTGCTAACGAACGTATTGTTTAAATAACGGCGCGGTATAGTTACAATTTCATTAAGTAGCTATTTGCAAATTATAATCCAGCGTTTTCTGTGTGCAAAACTATCTTCTGTGCTTTGTTCTTTTTTCGTCTAATTTTAATAACAAAAGAATCTACTTATTTTTTGTACCATTGCATTCTTGTACTCTGTGACTTTAAATCTTTGACATTGAATCAACGCCCATTAACAGATTTTTTTTATTTTTTTAAAATCTTAACTTTTATTGTGTACAATATTTTATAAAACGACATTTACAAAAAAATATACTATTTAAACAGTTAATTTTGCTTATCATTATAAATGGCCACGTGATTATTGTAATCGGTATTTATACGACCACACATATTTCGGGTAATTTGGCAGCAATTAGAATGGCCAGTTTCACTAACGTTTAATATTTTAATATTCTGTAAAATTCTAAAATGTCGTTTTGGTATTTTTAGTTTTACTTACTGATGTACCTGTTACGATTTTTTATAATTCGTAATGGTGCGGCGGCAAAACGTAACAGAGTAACCTTGAGAAAGTAAGGCTAAAAGTTGATAAAGATCATTACAAACTCTATGATTCATATTATTACAAGCTAAGCGTATTTATTATAATATTAATTATTCCAACTACGCACTAAACCCTGAGCGAGTGTGGATTATAGGAACGAAAATCATATCTTAAATGATAAACAGGGCCACAACTACAACACACGAACAACTTGACCTTTTCAATCACTCGTGAGATAGGTAAATCTTGAGACGATGATCAAGATAAATGTTTTTAAAGTGTAAAAAAAATCCATCAACATTGCAGCGATGACTTGATCTTAAGATGAAGGCCTCTACGTAATAGTGAAACAGTATATTTTTCAGGCTCTTTACTAAATAAAACGTCTCGGTGGCCGAGTGACAAAGTCGCTATATGAGTGCGCTATCCGCACGTCCTAGGAGGACAAATTCCCAGATCGGGCAAAGTGCATTTTGGATTACGATGCATGGATGCAGAGCAGAGCCCGGATTTGTGATCACCAACTGTCTTATTTGGCAAGCATGTTGATCAATCCCATACCGTTAAAAGTATGGAACTGAACACTAAAAAATGCTACCACATGAAATTTACGCGGAAAATAAACTCAATGCAATCTGAATACATCATTAATGGAAGTCCCGTTTAACAAACTGACAATATTAGGGATTTCGGAGTTATAATCGACGCGAAGTTGAATTACATACCACACTTAGAAAATGACACCAAAAAAGCCACCAGGATGTTAGGTTTATTAATTCGCAATGCTAAAATATTTAAAAGTAATAATGTAAAAATCTTTATTTACAAGTACAATTGAATATTGTAGTGTGGTATGGAGGCCGCATTTGGCTGTCCATTATCTAAGGTTGGATTGGAACGTATACAAAAACGTTGTTTCACACATAGCTTTTAGGAACAGATTATCAAAAACAAAACGCTCATATCAAAAAGATTGCTTTATTTTAAAATGTATTCTCTTGAAAACCGCAGAATACTGCTCGATTTTTCATTTCTTTACAAAATTTTCAATGAAGAAATTGATATTTCGCTATTACTACAGAGGTTCCGATTTCGTGTTCCTAAGAGGAATCCTCGTACCCCCATAACTCTACTGCGTCCGCCGCCGTTCCGCAAAAATCAGTTTTGGGTTCCAACTCCCCAGTACCGAGGTTGTGTAAGTAACTTATAATTATAGTGACATCATTAATATTTTCGGCGACACATTTTCTAAGCTCAAAAAGAATTTGTTCCACGCTTGGCAACAAGCTGACTGATGCACTTTATTGTCTATATTACGAGTACAATTTTGTATTTTCTTTTTATGTTTCTTTTTTGTTTTTTTTTGTTTGTCTCTCATTTTATTGCATGTGTTTACCTTTAAAGATTGTTGCACTAGGTTATAAGAATGCTAGCTGTAAATAAGTGTTACAAATACTGGTGAACCAAATAAATAAATAAATAAAATAAATCAATAGTAGCAACGACTTGATTTCAATAATGATAGCATTTGCCTAGCAGTGGAACTAGTATGAAGCGTTTTACTATATCTTTGTTTTACAATGTGCGAGCTGTGTGGTTTTCAACCTATTATTAAAAGAATACACCAACCCATCTCTTTTCTATATCTTTGTCCTAAAATTAAGCAACTACTTTTTACAAACAAGTAATTAAATAAAACGTATTCGTGCAACTGGCCATAAGAATATCTTTTGTAATATTTTTATTAATACTTGTTACTTTTTAGAGTTAAGTAGGTACTTACTTTATTAATTATTATAAATATGTACACTATTTACATAACAGTATTTCTTACTTACTTTAAGTTTTATTTATTTGTATAAAACACATGTCGTGACAACTTGTAATTAAAACATAACTAAGTAGGTAGGTAAGTATTAGTACAAGCTACGTAAAAAGTAGCGCTATTGAAATCTATACCTATATAAGAAGGTTCCTAGGTACAATGTGTAGGTATGCCTTGTGAGCTTTTGTCCTATTGAATAATTACAAAAACCCTCTTTGTAAAGTTCAAATAATTTAGGAACAATAAATGCTATTATCGTAATATATATTTCTTGTTAGTAGTTTAGCAGTTCTGCGGGTCTATCGGCTAAATAATATGGATATGGACTTCATTTGACATTTGAAGCCCATATTTTGTCCTTATATGGGCATATTATGGACTTCAAATGTCAAATGAAACCCGTGTCCATATTCATATTTTTTAGCCGACAGGGTAGCTGATGCTTGCCTTTACACTCAGAAATTGAAAGATTCATGTCTTGAATGTTTTTTGAATAAAGTTACAGGTAATATTGTGGATGGATATTGTCCCTGGTACACAATTAATTAAGTTACCTACTATCCAGTTTCGTATTCGCTTTTTATCTACTTGTTTTGTCCTAGGCACCATAAATAATTAAATAAATAACAACAACAACAACTTACTAATCACGTTTACCGCCTGAACGTCGTTAATTATTTCAATATTTTTCATTGTCTATGACAGATTGATCTTTTTATTATGATTAGAGCTAATCTTGATTAGAATATGTGTTGTGAATTCCACCCCTTATCATGTTTATCGCTAATCGTATTAGTGAGTCGTGGAGTAAGCCAGCTTTAGTGACTAGTATATACACCTACCTAGGCAGCAATCGGAGAGTAAATAGAACATTTTATTATAGCATTATTGTTGAAACAGGTCGTTTCAATCGTTAATAAATAACTTTAGAACGGTTGTTCAAACAAAACCGAGGCAACCGTCGAAGAGAGCATGCTGGTGAATAATATGAATAACAATAATATTATTATTGAGAATCCATTCCCTTTGTTCAATGGGAAACCTATTTGGAGAATTTACCGATTGATTATTATTGAATATTTTTGAATGTTTGCTGTAAGCTGTAGCACTGTTACACTTATATTCCTTTGTAGTTTAAAATTTATATTGATATTATACCTACAACAAACGTGGAAGTGAAATTTAACTTTTAAGAGTGTAAGTGTTAGCCTAAATTTCCGAAAACATTTCCTATGCGATTGTACCAAAATTGCACGGGGCGGAATAGAAGAAGGGTCCCAAAAATGCAGAAGGCTACTTTCTACGCCGCAAATACAATAGGCACAACGCTCCCGGCACGATAGATAGGTTTGATGGACTTTTTGTGAACTTGCATTGAATTTTGCGCGAGCAGTTCGGGCAGTGACGTGACGGATGCTAGTTTTTTACAACTCGAGTAGGTAAGTACCTATCTGTAAATGGTTAGTAATACCTACCTTGAAAGTTAAACAAAAACAAAATGTCAAGTGTGAACGCCGCAATGTTAGTGTGAAGGCATTAACGACTACTCACAAAATAGTTATGCAAATATTGCGTTGTTATCACTGTGATAATGAACATAGGCGTAATATAGTAAAACTAGTAAGTACAAAGCATTAAAAAAATAGTTCCGTGTTATCAACTACAATGTTTACTATGTAGCGCAATGCGCCAGGCAGCGTAACAAATTGGTCGCACATGCCGTGCACCATGTGCTGTTATGGCATAACATAAACACGAGACGCTCCGTGCCGGGGCCCATCCGATATTTGACTAAGGGCGTGTGTAAACTATACCCCCTTATAAAGAGCACTGTTAATTTAACGCAAGATATCACTTTACATTCCGATAAATTATCGTAATCCACAGTTCATCGTAATATTTACGTAGCGCGGGCCGCGTCACTCACTCGCGACAGTCATGGGAGCACTAAGTTAGTGAAGTAAGCAAGAAGAGTGGGAACGAGAGGGCCGCCAGAGGAGGCGAACCGCGGCGCGGCGGGCGCGGTGCCGATGCCGCGACGCGACGGTGGCGATGCGATGACGACGCGGAGCGATGACGACGGAGACGCCGCGAGCAGCTATGCGATTCTCTGCGACACATAGACGCTGCGCGCATGGCTGTGATTTGCTGTCTCTTTCCAATTCTATGAATATGAAAGAGACAGATTTTTTTCTAGAAAGCATTGTAAATGCAAAAATTTCAATAATAGAGAGACAGTCAATTCTCACCGCTGCGGCAGCCGTTGCTACCAAGGCTTTAACTTAGAGAATCGCTCTGCAGAGCGGCAGCGTGCCTTTGCTGATGCTGAACGCAACAATTACTTAAGCCGTTTTGCTGTCGCCAACAACAGCTCAAAGGTTGTTATGTTACCAATGGCATATGGGTTAGGTGACACAGTTTCGATTTCGTATTTTTCTCGCTGAAGTTAGGTCCGCTGACCGTACTCCGCGAATCAACCGAATTGCAACAAAACACGAATTTTGATGGAATAAAAGACGAAAAGGAGAAAGATCAAAGACATATTGACACAATTATGTTTTTTAAGTAATGAGAGACACAAACTAATTTCAGGTAAGGTGGTCTAAATTGCTTTAAGTGTGACATTTAACAAAATTGCACTTTTCTTTAAATTTAAGAAATGATTATGCTTTTATTGAACACGCGGTAAAAGCAGGATGTAGATGGGTCACGCGACGCATGATGACACGACTGCCGAGTTCCGCTGAGCGTAGCATTAAATTCAGACATTTAAAATAATATATAAACGTAAGCAATTGACTTGATTCACTGGCGGTAGGCTAGAGGGGAGGGGAGATCGCTCGTATCGAATGGTATTTATTCGATTCAATTCGAGCATCTTTATTATGAGCGATTATGTGGAATATCTTATTAGATATTCCAGAGTTAAACCACAATGGAAGCGTGATCACAAAAACCACTCATCATTAAAATTTAATCAGAAATCAAGTATATTTTGGCGGAAACACCTAATGTTGTCGTATAATGTAGAATTGTATTTGAAAAAAGATTAGAAAGTTTTTTATCAACTATTATTATGGTTCCAAACATTTAAGTTGTACTCGTACTCGTAGTAGTCCCAATAAAACAGACGTTATAATAAGTTTTTAAGTAGTTAGGACTGAAATAAACTTTGAAAAGTAATAAAATACTTTTAAATTATATTTTAACAAACTTTCCTTGCGTAAATAGATTCTCAAAACTTTAACTGCCTATTCAACTTAGGAAATGCCGAGATAAAATAACATTGAATTTATTATGATGTAAAGCGAGTCGGTGGGGTAATCCTCTCACAGTTTTGCATTAAAGATAAGTAAAGCCTACAAACTGTCTCACAGTCAGTCAAAGGCATCCATCATCAGCTCCACTGTTAGGCAAATGCCTTCCAACATAGACTACAATGGGGATATTGGGACATCCATCACCCACCAGTCACATTGAGTGCTCCCTACAATAACCGCTGAGCAATCGTATTGCGATCACGAATAGTTGTTCAACTTGTTGACGCAATCACCAAATAGCTATTAATTTACTAAATGTATGATTGTGAAATGAAAATCGTCCAATACGTAGGTAGATACTATCTAATGAATAGTGCAACGCGCTGTGTTTAAAAAACTTGATTTGACAAATGACATATAATTGCTTAAACGCGTTTTTCTCAAAACTCGTTTAATTCTAAATACACATCCACAAACCCCTAAAATATTTTAGTAGGTACCTAACTTTTTTTTTCTACACAATATCATATTTTGAAGCTTTTTTATCTGACTGTACTGAACGGCTCCAATAATTTAATAGTTTCCCCGTGTGGTGCCGGGTCAGAATTGCACCACCCCCTCCCCTGTATCTTAGCGGGTGTCGTAAGAGGCGACTAAAGAGATTTTGCTGGTGGGAGAGCTTTGCTCGTCCGGCGCTACCACCATGCGGACTCGTAAAACCCGCCAAGTGTTCGGTGCTCGACACAGGACACGTTCCAGGTTCAGAGCCGTAATACCGGAGCTTGGGGAGGTGCGGTGGCGGCAGGGTCAAGGTCCGGTGGGAGTCTTTGTGGACGCATTGTTCGGTTGACTTGGGTCGATTCGCCGGCCAGGGAGACCCGTAAAAACAGTGGTGCCTCTGGCCGCCCGCGGCATAGTACAGGAGCACAACTAGGGCTAACCACCCTAGGAGGCTGCTCCACCAGGTCGCGCATAATCCCGAATTGGCGCGTCGTGCCGGTTGGTGACCGGATTGGTGGGACCCGGCGACTACTTTCGGGGGGGTACGGGGGCCCTTCCGTCCGGCGGGTCGATTAACGTCTTACCGAACAACTACATGCACCAGTTCATGTTAGTCTCCCACACTTTGTCTTTTCCCCCTTGCCGCCACAGCATCTCCTTTTACTCACGCCCCCATCCAACCACCATGTCAGTGTCTAAAAACAATGCAGGTCAGACAGCGGCACCCCACTTCCCCACCACCAAGTCGCTTTTTGAGGTGGAGTTCACTAACATCCGTGGACTCCATTCAAACCTCAACGCCGTCCATCAACACCTTGAGACGGCCCGGCCTGCATTGCTCTTTCTGACGGAGACACAAATCCGCCGTCCTGCCGACATTGCATATCTGCACTACCCCGGCTACGTGCTCGAGGAATGCTTCCTCGCGAAAGCCGGAGTATGCCTTTTCGTCAGGACGGACGTTTGCTGTCGACGTTTGCGCTGCTTGGAGGACCCCTCCTTCTCCATCCTATGGGTACACATGGATCTTGGTTCCGAGAGCCATGTCTACGCTTGCCTGTACCGTTCCCACTTCGGAGACCACGAGACAACTCGGTTATTCGACTACCTGAGCCAAGCAGTTGACGACGTACAGGAGCGGTTTCCGTCTGCCGATGTGGTACTTTTGGGAGATTTTAATGCTTACCATGAGACCTGGTTGGGCTCTTCCAAAACAGATCACGCAGGCCGAACTGCCCACGAATCCGCTCTCACGGATGATCTGACTCAACTGGTTCTCCAGCCCACCAGGATTCCAGATATATCGGGTCAAGCGCCTTCCCTGCTAGACTTACTGGTGACGAGTCGACCAGCCGGGTACAGAGTGTCGATAAGTGCTCCGTTGGGCACTTCTGACCTTTGCCTGGTTGGTGCCACCGTAGTGCGCCGTAAAAGCTCTCCCTCAGTGGAGTCTAAACGGCGTTTATGGCACTACTCGTCGGCAGATTGGGATGGTATGCGCGACTATTTTGCGTCCATCCCGTGGGGCCAGCGCTGCTTTGTGGGTAGGGACCCACCGGAGAGTGCCTCTGCTGTCGCTGACGAGATCATGTTGGGGATTGAATATTACATTCCCTACACTGATGTCGTCAGCGGAAGTAAGGCGCGCCCTTGGTTCAATCGCGAATGCGCCAAAGCTGTTGAACTTAAACAGGCGGCGTATCGCGCTTGGACCAAGGCTCGCACGCTCAACGATCGTAACATCTCTTCCCTCAAGGTAGTCTTCAACAAGGCTACCAAAGTCTGCAAGAGAGCTCTCTCGAGAGCGAATGCCCAGCGCGTTGCTCGCGTTGGCCAAGAGCTGTTGTCGCACCCAACGGGTAGCCGAAGTTATTGGCGACTGGCCAAAGCGGTGCAAGCCAACTTTTGCGCGCCTTCTCTGCCCCCACAGGGTACCGACCCTGATGGCTCGTTGGCCCATCGGCCGCTAGACAAGGCTAACCTCTTAGCGAAGCTCTTTGCGGCGTATTCGCGTGTCGTTGACTGCGGCGCGGAACCACCTACCATCTCTCACTGTGGTTCCTAAATGCCTGACGTCCAAATCAGACAACGTGACGTCCGTGCCGTGCTGCAGTCACTTGATGTGCGGATGGCTAGCGGTCCTGACGGTATACCGGCAGTCGTCCTTAAAAAATGTGCTCCCGAGTTGTCTCCAGTACTGACACGCCTATACCACCTCTCGTACTCTACTGGAATTGTGCCGGAGGCTTGGAGAAAGGCGAACGTCCAGCCGGTCACCAAAAAAGGGGATAGGTCTGACCCAGCCAACTATCGACCTATTGCTGTCACCTCTGTCCTTTGCAAGGTTTTTGAGCGAATCATAAACAGACAACTCATTCGCTACCTAGAAGATCACTCCCTGATTCATCATCGACAATACGGGTTCAGACCGAAACGATCAACGGGTGATCTCCTGGCGTTCATAACACACCTGTGGGGTGAAGCAATGGACAAGCATGGAGAAGCACTGGCTGTTAGCCTGGACATCTCCAAGGCTTTCGATCGAGGTTGGCATCGTTCGCTTCTCTCCAAGCTTTCGTCATACGGCTTGCCACCTCGCCTATGCGATTGGGTAGCCGGGTTCCTGCATGAGCGCAGCATTCGCGTACTCTGCGAAAGCAGTGCCTCACAGTCTCTGCAGGTGAACGCTGGAGTGCCGCAGGGTTCTACAATATCGCCCACGCTGTTCCTTCTGCATATCAATGATACGTTATCCTTGGGTAACATTCATTGCTATGCAGACGACAGTACAGTACATCGGCGTTATTTGGGTCACCCTGCGGCAAAGCAGGCCGATGTAGTGGAGTCGAGACGGAAGATTGTCATTGAGCTGGACGAGGAGTTAGACTGCATTTATAAATGGGGCTCTGATAACCTGGTCCAGTTCAATGCCAAAAAAACACAGGTCTGCGCTGTCACTGCTAAAAAGTCCGCGTTTCTCCCCCAACCCTCCTTCCAGAGCAACCTATTACCCATCCACTGGTCTCAGTCTCTTAGGTATGGACATACACAGCGACCTCAACCCGAAGAGCTATATTGAGAGCATTATAACCACAGCCTCACGTAAACTCGGAGTCCTGAACAAGGTGAAGCGGTTCTTCACGCCGGAGCAACGTTGTCTTTTGTATAAGACTCAGGTGCGCTCCTGCGTGGAGTATTGCTCTCATCTTTGGGACGGATCCGCCAAGTACTTGCTCGAAGCTCTTGACAGGTTGCAAAGACGTGCTGTCCGTATTATCGGTAACGATGACGTTACGACCTCAGACCAAATAAAAAGTATAGACAGAACTCTGCGAACAGCGTAGTGAGGCCGGTCAAACTACGCCTTGCCGTGTACACACACGATTACACGCACACACGTACAACGAAACTACGCCCTAGCTTGTCAGTCTAGACTGCGGCTCGTGGAAGCAACACGTTTTGAAAAATCATAAATATAACTGTCAAAATGCCGAATTGTGTTGTGAAAGGGTGTAAGAATAAATGTTCAAAAGATAAAACGCGGGATAGAATCACATTTCACACTTAAGTAATTTGGAAACCAATATTTTTCATTAAATCGAAATAAAATGTTGACGATAATGCTTGAAACAGAAGTGTTGCCATTATGAAGTGTTTTTATTTACCCTATTATTGGGTAATGTGACACGCAACGTAACGTTACTCGTTTCTTGTAATTCTTATCAATAAATTTTAAAAAACGACGAGGTAGGTACTCAATTCACCGTCGGTGCGTACGGTCCGTGTTTTTAACGACGACGATGATACAGATTTTTAATGTTTATGAATACGCAACGCGATATCTTCGCCGTTGGTGAACTAATTAAGTATATGATTTTTTTTCGTTAAATAAATTATTATCTTAAGGGTGGTCTCGTCCCATAATCATGTTATCAAAATTGGTTCAGTATATTTGTAGATTGAAAAAATGTACCATTTTATTCTTTCCCATTGCATTGAAGTCGGTTGTTTTTAACGTGTTTCCATTATATCCATATTAATATGTATTAATTAATATTGTAAAGGTGAATTTCTACCTGTATTACCTATTCACGCTTAATAATATGTATATGTGTGTACATACCGCTTTACATATTTTTTTTAGATTTCCGGATCGAGACCAAAACTTAAAACAGAAATGGATAGCCGACCCGTCATTTGTCAAAGTCGAAAACCACTATCATGGCAATCAACTTCCCGGAGCGTAGTTTGTTCAGCACATTTTAGTTGCAGTATTAACACATTTTCTAAACATGGTGATGTAATGCCACTGTTTGTTGTTTTGTAACCTACAAAAGGTTCTCGGCTCTTTCTTGGGGCAAGGTATACATACACTATTACAATAAAATACCAAGTACTGTACTATATTTACCTATATATAAGTTTAACAATCATGTAAAATCTTGTTTACTTAAGAAAGGTTATTAAACAGTAAAGGAATATTTAGAAGACAAAACAGTAAGACGTTGTTCAGTTTATTTTAAATTAGGAATGCCTGTTTTTTTTAATAGATATTCTTTTGTATGTTGTTGTGTTGTCTAATTGTCTTGTAGTCGTACTAAATGTTCCTTTTTATCTTGTAGTGGAAAATGTCCCTCTATGATAGGGAGGGCATTGTTCAATTTGTATTGATGCTGTAAAAGAAAGGGAGAAAAGAAATGAGGGAGGCTCCCTCCCCATAGTTAGACTTACGAACCGATGGCATAGCGACATTCATAAGTGCTCAATTATTGTAGCCTAAATTGAATAAATAATTTTGATAATTTGGATAAATAATAACAAATTTTATTTCTGTAACACTTTTTCCATTTTCTTTCTCCCATCGCCACCACTTTTTATCGACAGCTCAAGTCGGAATAGATCACTTTTATTTATAACATATGATAACGTTATTAATTGATAACGTTTAAAATAACGTTGCTAATTTTTAACGTTATGTTTGTGCTTTTGTGGTAATTGAATTTATTATGGCAACACCGTTTAAAACACACATGTTTAAAAAAGTGGCCTCACTTCGCTGTTCGCAGAGTTCTGTCTATACTTTTTATTTGGTCTGAGGTTACGACCAGTCTGGAGCCGTTACAGCTACGTAGGGACATTGCTTCCCTTAGTGCTTTCTACCGCCTTTACCACGGTGAATGCTCTGAGGAGCTCTTTGACTTCATCCCTCCCTCTCCTTTGGTTTCCAGATCGACGCGTGCAGTGCCCTGATTCTGTATCGCAATCTATAGATTCCACACCTTAACCTTACCGCGCAGAAACGTCAAACGCATACGTTTTTGGGAAGATATCGTAACTTTTTAAGGAATTAACGTGGTTTTAAAACAAGGAATCGTTACAGAATAAGGGCCCTGGTCTTAGAAGCCACCCTCATACCGTGCTGACCATCAAGACACGAACCAAAAAGTTTGGACAATCGTTATTTTGCCGAACTGCCCGTATGTGGAATGCGCTTCCCGCACACGTGTTTCCTTCCTCTTTCTCTCCCGGGTTATTTAAGCGGGGCGTGAAAAAGCATTTATGCAGGCCGCCATAGTGAGAGCGTTCGGCATAGCGTGGTAGCGCTGTGATGAACGCTTTCACTTCTTGGGCTTCACTGGCTGCTTTTCATCAGGCAGAGTGAAGCCATTATGGCGTGCCACAATAAAAAAAAAATAGTGTCCGAATCGTCAGTGAAAAAAATAATAAAATTAAAAAGTGTCAATTCTGACACTGTGTCCCATCCCAATATAATGTTTTCGAAACGTCAGTGAGCCTCGATGACACGGGGCTAGTTTACGAGCTGCTAGTCGGCGAGTTTACAAGCTATATAGCGAGTGAGCGAGTTTTTTGCAATCGGATAATTAACTAGCAGATTGTAAAAAAGCCGATGACACGGGGCGAGTTTACAAGCTGCTAGTGTCTGTGATTATAGATAATATTATGATAAGAGAGAAGTCGACAGAACGAGACTTTTTTATTATGTTGTACACGTGTGACGTTAATACGGCGTGACGTGAACCGATCGATATTACTTACAATTACAATGATAAAATGATCATTACTTTTAATTACAATAAAAATAATGATCATTTTATTTCAACATGCCGTAGATTAGATAGTAAATCAAAAAGGAGTAAATCTATCTATCTACATTAGTATATTGATATCAGTGACGAAGGTTCCATACAACTCGATTCCCACCGGCTTCCCTTCAGTAGTTTAGAACACAATCTTTCTCTACTTGAATTGAGAAATGGCACAATCAGTAATTATAAAAGTAAATATATAAAAGAAACATTACAAAACACCTACACTATGGACATTAAATCAACAAAATTTGCTTTTCAACAACATATTGCTATAAAATAAGCCGCAGGCGCGATCGGCTTTTTGGCAGTTAAACTTCTGTACAAAATTTACGTCATGACGTCACATAAAGGTCAATAAACCCACCCGCGTATTAGCAGCCGGTAAGCCGTCTTTATCCGAGTTACTTGATAGAGAAAGTTATACAATTTGCCTGCGCGTGAGCGGGATGGAGGAATATCGTTTTCGGTTTGTGTTCTGTTGACAGATAATTTGACGTAGTTGCAATTCATCATTGAATGCATGACTGTGTTTTATTAGTATTTGAATTTATTAGTTAGTTTCACCTATTAGAATGATTAGTATTGTAGTTGGACTTTGTTTATTTGTGTTGTGTGTAGTGATGAAAGTAGTTACGAAGACGTACGTTGTAATTAGGTATTTGCGGTAAGTAGGTATTGTAATAAGTTGAAATTACGTATTTAGAATAAGTAGATTTGCAAAGTAATCGGTAGAATTGTAAGATGTCGGCATTAATAGCTTTAGATTCTTCCCGGCTTTTATGATAATGTCTTACCGCACTTTGTAAGAAAGAATAGACGAAAAGCTTTAGAGTATAAGTAGTATTATTAGTACTTTGTATATTAAGTTTTGTTTAATTTACATCATATCGTCATTTCACCACAAACGGCTTTTATCAAAGCCACTTCTATTATGCTTGCAAGACACTGTTTTAATATCTCAGTGCTTATACGTATAGTAAAAGAGGACTGAAGATACATCTGCCTATACAAGACTGAAGCCAGGATGCCAATCACAGATTTTCGTTAAGGACTCAAGACTGCGTGCCCGCGCTCGGAGTAGGTAAGAATTTTTTTTTGTTACTGCTTACCTCTCTCAATATTTTACGCTTCGCCACTGATTGATATTAATAATTATTCATACATTACATTAGGTATATGGTGATATAAGGTGTGTTACATGGTGTACCAATATTTGAATATAATGTCCAGCCACATCTTATCGAAATCAGCTCACAAACAAAAAAATTGGCCGCCATCTTGGTCTTTATAAGAAATCAACTTTGGTCAGCTTATACGCGTACTTTTAGTATGAAAAAGTGAAACTTTAATTTCTCTTAGAATACTGTACCTACCTAGATTTGTACATCAACAAAATCTTGGCTATAGTCATAAATTCGCTACTTGCTCCATTTCGTGGAAAAACTATGTTTAGGTATCAACACCGTGCGTGACCCAAGCGGGATAACCTTAATTAGCGTTATATCTCAGGATGTACTGTAGCTAGAGTTCTCGTTTTTGTCTTACAAATTTTCTCTCAGTCAACAAAATCTTCCCTAAATTTCATGAATGTAGCCTTTTTTCTTATACCTCAACTAGAACTTACTTTTCGGAGGAATTTTGACGAAAAGTAGGTATTTGATTACTCGGTAACTACAGAAGGTAGGTAGTGTAGAATCCTGGAATTTTCACAGACGGATTCGTAATTGAATCAACAAAATCTTAGCACAATAACTATATCAGTAGCGTGTCTCGTTCCTGCTCGATTTAGGTCAAATAACTTTGACAAGCGTTACCCCCAGCGGGATACCCTTTAACATGGGATATCTCGATAACTATTGATCAACAAATTTTGGTATTTGCTAACAAATTTAAACATATTATCAACTAAATCGGTGCAAAATTTGAAGCCGATCAAAAGAGGTTATCCCGCTGGGGTCACGGACATAGTTTAACGCTTTAACGGGCACTCACTGCATGTTTAAACTTTTCATTGGTTTTTAACAGTTCGCAACATGATAAGCAATATTATACAGACAATGTCTTATTCTCGTAAAGGGTACCACCAACCAAACCAAGAACACAAAGATGTACTCCCCGCTGGGAATCGATCTAAAAAAAATGGTGGCTTAGTCACTAGACCACAGGCGGTTAATGATAATCTAGTTAACTAGTTACAACATACTGGAAATAAACTAGAAAAAACGTCGTCGGTGGTTACGAGCAACGACAAACAGTTCCAAACATCATTTGTGCAATCATATGACACATCTGTTGGGCACATTGATTAATATTTTCATAATTAGATTAGCCGGAATGTACTTCAGATATAATATTATATAGGCACATATGAAAAAATAATTTGGTATTTTCATTACTAGCTATGACTAAGGCTTATATTTTTACAAGCTTTTATTTAGTTTCACCTGTCCCGATGTTTGTCTGTAATCAAATCTTGCAAGTAAGAGGAGGTCATTCACGTTTCATACAAGTCTGGGCCCAAAAGTCAAAGTCATCTAAATGTTGACAGCTTGTACCATAACGTCATTTAAAAATAATGCCGGGGGGCTTATATGCGGTTCATACCTTGCATAAGTTATATACCCAACTATGCACATGACGTATGAACAACATCCTACAGTTCTAACCAGGCATTATGAGCGATTATATGAAAATAAATCCCTATTTACCTTGGACGCGCACGCTCTAAGAGGGTTTACGCAATTCGTTTTCCCATACAATTGTTCAAGTCGACATTTTTAAAGACCAATAAGCCAATTTTAATGAAACTTTGCATGCTAAAGTACAAATACAGGGATCTAAATAGTTTGTTGCGAACATTTTTATAAAAGGTTTATTTGGCTGAGTTATTGCGATTTAAAGTCCACTATAGAAAGTTTAAAATCGCAATAACTCAGTTAAATAAACGTTTTTTGGTAATGTTTTCAACAAACTATTTAGATCTCTATATTTTACCTTTAGCATGCCGAGTTTTAACAAAATTGGCCTACTGGTTTTTAAAAATTTCGACTGTATGGGAAACCGAAATGACCCTCTTAACTTGTGAACGACTTTTTCGAATTGTTAAATCTTTTTCAGTTTTTAGTTAAGTGTCTAGTGCAATTAATAAAATCGTAACGACTTCATATCATAGTACGAAATATTTTTATTAGTAAAATGTTTAAAAATCTGATTTTTCTACTTCAGTTATTAGAAGGAATATTAGTAGAGATATGTTCGAATAGTAAAATATACTCGGTCTGCATCACCCAATAATAATGACTCCTTATTTTTACTTGCCGCCACAAGAGGCCTATTACATCTCGACTGTGATTTTTGCGTAAAATGCCCATTTTCGCATTTTGTTGTAATTTTGCAATGGTATTTGTCGTTTTTATCTAAATAGTATAATAAAATCATGCTTAATATTACATTAATGTCCATTCACTCTGCGAGGATAAGCAGAGTTCGGAAGGCAGGCGCATCGCATTTTAAAGTAATTTTGCAGTTGTATTTATTGTTTTTATCGAAATAGGATAATAAATTAATTATATATAAAATCTTTTTTCATCATGAAGTAACGATTATTCTGGTACCTATACTATATTATAATGATCTCCTTTGATCCACTTCTCGGTTACCGATTGAGCTGAAATTTTGCATGCATGTGTAAATCGGATGACAATGCAAAATTATTATGATATGGAGCTGATCTGATGATGGAACCAGAAGGTGGCCATAGGAACGCGGTAGTTAAACGACACAACCCGAGTTTTACTCGTTTGACCCGTCTTGACGAGTGCTTTGGTGCTAGATGGTAACCAGGGTCTGATAATGGAGCTGGAAGATGACCATAGGAACTCGGTAAAGAAACGACACAACCCCACCGAGTTAAGGCTCGTATGATTCGTCTTGACGAGTACTTTGGTGCTAGATGGTAACCAGGGTCTGATGATGGAGCTGGAAGATGGCCATAGGAACTCAGTAGTTAAACGACATAATCCCATATGGTTTGGGATCGTTTGATTAGTCTTGACGAGTACTTTGGTGCTGATGGTAACCAGGGTCTGATGATGCAGCTGGAAGGTGGCCATAGCAACTTAGTAATTAAGCGACAAAACCGCGTCGAGGTTGATTCGTCTTAAATATGCGACCACATGTTTGGGAAAATAAATTCGATCGTCGCGTTTGTTATGAATGTAGATTCTGTCTTTGATTAGATGGATTAAATAGGATGGAACATTAAAGAACATTTAGCTTATTATTACACCTTCATAATTTTTCTTTTGGAATTCATAATGTAACACGCTTTTATTTATAAAAATTGGGTCTGTGATAAAAACGCAAAGATTTACACCTTCTAAATACAAGGGTTTAATAAAAAAAAAACATATAATTAGATATGTATCTACGCTCTGGGATTATTATGACGTAGACGAAGAAGGTTAATTTATCGTTAAAGGTTGTAATGTAGGTAGTGGTATTTTTCGTTTAAATAAATTAAACGTGTCGCGTCGCGTAGCGGTGAAAGAATACTACCACCCCCTCTCTTCCCTTGGGTATCGTAAAAGGTAACTAACGGAATAAAGACTGCACATACTTCCAACAGCATAGAGTGGCGATGGGCTCACCACCTGTCACGCTGAGCACATGTGCATGTCGCTATATGGTGAAAAGTGGACTATGGCAGAGGACTGCTTTTGCGGTCCTCCATGCCTAGTCTCTGACAAACCCTTCGGGGATAATATACGTGAATCGTGATTGTTGATTACATGTATGTATGTATGTATGTATAGGACTTGTATTATTATGTATTCTATGGTTTAGGCTTAAATTATTTTTATCTTTTTAGTTCTTTTTATTAACAAGTAATAAAAGCATGTTCTCAAAAAGTTTTTTCCTTTTAATTTACCATAAAAAAGCGGAAGCTTGATGAAGTGGAAGCGTCGAAATCCTAAACCACTGAGGAACCTAGTATCCTAAGCTAAAGAGCCTTACATTTGCCCTTTAAGCGCAGAATTTCACCTTCTAGAAATTAAACCACATAAAGAGAACTACAATGTAAAAAATTGAAGGTAAGTTTAACATAAACTTATTAAATTGGATTAGAAATAGAAAGCTTTAAGTATCAAATACTTTTTTTGATTAGTGTGTGGAAGGAGTGTTAAATTTTCTTTACACTCCTTTTTCATATTCGATTTGGTAATGCGGGAATGGAATAACAAGTATGATTTCTTCGTAACTGTACGCTGCACAGTGCATATGTTTTTCTTAAACGCGCTACGCACACGGTATGTATGCCAAAAACCCGTTGCCACTGCTCTAAATATAATTTATGTCCTTTGTATATGGGCCAATTAATCAGTAGGCGTGAGCAATCAATCTTTCATTTTATAATTTTAATCCTACCTGCGCAGCTTATCACGTGACAACCTGCAAAGCTCATAAGGTGGGATGATTTTTTTTCGGCGATATTGCCATTTATTTGGGTAAGTATTACTTACATAATTATATGATCAGAATAGGTAGGTACGTCAGACACAGTAACGGCGATTTTGTTTATATATATACTATATATACTGGCGCTTGGGATAACTGTAAGTCAGTATGTTCACAATTAAATTCAATTGAATAAATAAATTGAAATTGAAAAGCTATAAGGCAAAAAATTATTATTTCGTTTGAGAAATTCTACGTACCGCGTGCAATAATTATTCAATACCTATTTAAGTACATACGGTCGGATCAATTGATTAGTAACAAAGAGGAGACATTAACAGTTGACTGTTTAAAAACAGTTGACTGTTTAAATGAAAGACTATCCTTAAATGATGGAACTACTGTTTCATTTCATTATAATAAATATTACAAACAATTAAATAAAGAATGAGCTATTTAAATAGTTAGTAAGTAAAAAAGTAATTTTACTTACTGACGTTTAAAAGAAAGATTAAGCATGGCTATCAATCGATTTATTTAGCAGTTATCTGAACCATTATTTAAGGTTAACAGAGCCAAATAATTTTCCTATAATGCCATAATAAATTAAACCCAACACTAACTCGAGAGATAGACATTTTAAGACATGACAGTACATCAAAGTCAAGATAGTAATAGCTGGTATTCATAAACATCATATTCCATTATAATTATAGAATACTAAAATAACTAAACACATCCGACAGTGTGTTTACAATACCTACTATATTTAGATGTCGTAATTAGTTTGTACCGTTTAAGTTAAAACAAATAAAGTAATTAATCTTATATATAAGTTGTGTTGTGCCACAAACCACATGATAATATGATCAACAATAAATAAATACTAATAATAAAACTCAAAATTGACTTACCATGTTGTTGTTGCAGAGCTATAGCTCTCTGAAAAGAAAGAAACACACGAAATTATAGTAAAGCAAATAAAATAATAAAAACAAGAACAAAATTAAGAAATAAATATGCCTTATTTACAAAATTAATAAATAAAAAAGAGTGAACAAAATAAAATTAGATGCAGATGAATGTAAAAAAATCGTTTGGTCGCCGCCTACACTTACGTGCAAAAGTATGGAATCATCTACTTGTGATTTGTTCCGTGTTATCTTAAGAACTAATCTATTGATGAAGATGAATGAAAATGGATTGAAATTGATACCATAATATGACCATTTAAATTTAACACATATTTCAGAAGCTTCTTAAGTGAAGGTGTACGAAAAGAGACAGTTGTTTCAATTTCTTTAGTTGCGCGACATCGACCCTTTATAAAAAGCACAAGGTTTCGGTTTTTTTATCAGTCTGCTTCGGCTGTGGCACTTTGACCAGTACACATCTACGCTGAAATCCAAAAAAAAAATGGATACCACACCTACAAAAGCAGCACAAATGGTCGCCCTACAACAACAAGGGCATAGCCAGCGAGCTTCGCACCTCATCTCGTTAGTGTTTTTACTTTTTTATTTTTTATTAATACACTATACATTTATGAACAATATAATAAAAAAAGTACAAAAGGCGAACCTAAGTACATAAGAAAAGTACGAATAACGTGCTTGGATTGTTTCAAAGATACAAGCATGTCTATGACGTGCGGATATTTTTAATCTTATTACAAATGGCCTATTATAATTACTAACCAATCGATGCATTGGAGATCGTTCACCTGCATTAGTCTGCAATCAACTTTAGCAAAGACATGCCGGGAACGAATATATAAGTTAAGTTTTTTTAATGATGCTGTGCCGGCAAACGTACGTATCGATGGAAAACTACCAAAGCAGCTCATGGACGCCAAAAGGTACCACGAGAACCTTACCGCTCTTGAAGTTTCAGTTCATACGCCTATACATGCCCTATAATTTCAATGTATCTAGTAAAATAGGTACCTTTGAAACCTGAACGAAGTAAGGTCACACTGTGGTAAGGTAAAGCAATGCTTCTTGGCGTCAGTAATAGAAAGTATCTACAGCAACAACATTTTAAATAACATTTAACGGCCTTTGTGGTCTATAGTGGTCCCGGGACGAGCAAGACAAGCCTTACTTGATTTCTACTGCAACGATTGGACATCAAATCTACCAATCGCAAAGTGGAAGGAGGGAAGAGAGGTCTTTGATATGCATATGCTACGGACGCCTACGGCTGAATACAATTATAATAAACTTAAAACCTAGAAGGTCAAACTTGTATTACCTAAATGATTTGGCTGGATTTTGGTTTTTTTGTCTCTGCATTCGACGACAACTTTAGAACTATAATTTACAGGATAAAACGATCTAAAAACGACTGCTTTATAATATTTTCATCGTTCATAATAAAATATTAATCAACTGATTATAATATTTTATTATGAACGAAACTTTTTCCGGATGAGGGTCATCTAAAATGGTTTATATTAAATTAGAGAATTTGTCGATAAAAATAACCATAAGACGCCATTGATTAAAAATAACCGATCAAAATACCTGAAGAACATACTTTAATGGAATACCAAGCAGTTTTCCGATAGTTAATGTGTCAGCGATGCAATGATAGTACTAAATCTGCCTGAATCAACGCAAATAAAATATGACGCCCACCAAACTTCTAACAGAAAACTGTGAACTACCTGACATGATCGAGACGCGACGTCTTGGTCGACGACGACAGCTACTCGATTGAAACGTTATTTGTAACTTCTAGGTACATTACCGAAGTATATAAATAAAAATCAATAGTCACAAATGTATTTATGTAGGCTGCACCTATTTAACTAATTCTTTTTTTGTTGTTTGTAATTGTCAGGACAAGGTTTGCATGAAAGTATTTTTTTTTAAATTCGTCATGTGCTATGGGATGGTCGTGGGATACAGACCATTCACGCGATCGAAATCACGGGCAGGCCGCTAGTAAAATATTACAGACGAAAAAGAGTATTTTCCACGAGTGAGAATAGAAATTCGCCCTTCTGGCATTTCAGACCAGGGGGCCTAACCCTTTCTCCGACACGAAATTTCGGCCGATTTGCGTTTGCTATTTATAGTGCTTTTTCTATAAAATGAATATTCTAAATGCCAAACCGGTTTTGTATAATTGAAATCTCGAAAGGAATGGAAACCGCTGTAAATAGCTAACGAAAATAGGCTGAAATTTCTGAGAAAGAGAGTAGGCCCTCAGAGTACATGATGAGGGTATTTACTCATGTGCTCAGAGTTTCTAGTGCGATTTTTTCATTCGATCACGTTAACATGAATGAGATTTGTGTAGCAAAATTATTCACTTTGTTTGTCACCAGGAGGAGATGCTTCAATGCAGAGCTTCCCGGTCGACCACTTTGGGGTCGTCGGTGATGTTTTTTTTAGTTTTTTAACCTCTCCCTCCCCCTTGGTGATACGTGGTGAGGTTTAAGACTAAGTGGTGTGTAGTACGTGGTGAGCCCATCGCCGCTCTATGCTGTTGGATGTATGTGAAGTCTTTAGTCCGTTAGTCGCCTTTTACGACGCCCAAATGAAGACAGGGGGTTGTAGTATTCTTTCACCGCTACGCGACACGGTAGTCCATTTTATTATATGGAGTGATGTATCTGTTCAGTTAGGACCTTTTTTTATCTGTGGTAAATACTACTGCCAGATCGGAGACGTTCTCGTGAAAGGTTTAGTTAGGGCACAGTATGGTTAGGGTTTATGCAAATTCTCATACGAATTTTGCATAGTAAGATTAAAGTAATACTGCTCTATGAGATGACAGTGGCCCCAGGTGGCATGAAGTTATCAGCAATAGACGCTGCTCGTATAATGCCCTAAAAATTGCGATCGCATGTTGGATAAAACTCGCACTAAGCCGTCAGTCGATCCACAAAAGCGATCGTCTCAAAATACGATCTCGATCGTGCGCTGCTTACAGATTTACTAATTTTTGTTTTATCACGTGTCGATCGACCAAAATCGAGCGAATCTGGATGTATGTACAATACACAATGTCGTTTTTATCCCTATATTAGATGTCGTAACCGATTTTAGGTTTTCTCACAGACTACTAAATTTATATTATTTTGTTATTGTTTGTATAATTTTCATTTGAGCTACCGTGGAACTTAAAATTAACAATAAAATTATAACATAGCTTGCCCCTATTTGGTTCTTAACAGAACTGATCTTTAATTTTTGTAAAAATATTAAGATCGGATGTTGATAGAACGTAGTTTGTTGACATTGAATGGACGCCTTTGGCTTACAAAGTAAAAAATAAATAAAAATGGTTTTTATTAATTTCGGCGGGCTGCATAAGTTCCACGGTAGCTCAACTGGAAAGAGCACTGGCCCGGATAGCCAGAGGGGTGCGAGTTCGAATCCTGCTCGTGAAAATTTTTCGACACTGTCTTTTTCAATTTATATTATTATATTTGACAAAGGGTGTTATTAGTATTTTTAAGAATAAGTACAAGTTGTTTCGTTACATTTTTTTACGTTTTGCTAATTATGGTGGTGCGTGTAGATATAATACCATGTTACCATGTGTGTGAAAGATTGTTTAAGTACGTAAAGGTATATTTTACACCATTCGAAGCAAATAAATAAGATTTTTTTCATTGCGGTACGGCTAACGTCATACGTTTCTCTGCCATCAAGCGGCATTGGCTTGTATTGTGTTGTTCTCTGGTTGAAGGATTCCATCCACTTAAATGACTGGACAATCTGGGCATATAGAAGTAGGTAATTAAGGCCTCTGGGTTGACAATGCGCAAGTTACATACAAACGATAATCGCTTACCATCGGGCGGTGCCTACCCATAATTACAGTTGGAATTAATAAATTAAAGAGCCGTGTGGTATAGCAGATCACTGCAAAAATACTGCCAAAAACAAACCATTCCACCATTTTGCATAGGAGTAGGAGCGACAAACAAAGCGGAGATTGTCGTGGGTGTGTCTACCTATATCTAGTATTATCTTAATAAGCAAATGACCGTATCCCGCAAGGTCGGTGCTCGGACTATCACTGTATTGTTATACTTTACAAGTAGACGTTGTCTTGCATATAATTCTTACGGGACAAAGGAATCTGCAACAAATCATTGGGCGGAGACGCTTGCCTACATATGCATCTGAGATTAAATGAATGGCATTGTATTGCATACGAGCTACTTAATCTTTTTTAGTCCTTTTCAATACTTACTTTACTGGACTATCGAAACGGAATAGAGCTTGACAAAAATACTACAAGTCCATTAAATCCACGACCGATCATTATTAGGTGACAGTTCTTTCTACTTGCTTGTTTTATACCAGTAGGTAGTGTTGTTTCATCAATGTTTTTTAATATTATTAGACTTGTATTGTATACTTATATATTTACCTTAGCCATCCGAAAGAAATATTGTAATCCAAAGGACAACGTTCTGCGCCCATACATTGTTAGCCTAAGAACCAACAATTATGAAATATTCTTTTCTAGGTTCGAAATTGCAAGTAAATAACTGTAAAAACAAAGATTTTCGACGGACACTCCTGAGAACCTAAATATTAACTAAATATTATTATTTATCAACACTCATGCACGTTTACTAACACTTAAATAATTAATCATTATTTCACATTAATATTCGACAAAACACAAATTATAGATAATTAAACAAAACTGCAGACATGACGCTTCACTTTCCCGCCAAGAAGTCCAGAACGTCAACTTTTTTTTTCTTGACCATGGATACTAGTCCTTCAGTCGTATTATTAGAGTTAATTTTTAATGCTAACTGATGATAATGATGAGTGATGATAAATATTAACGTTAATTGCTAAATGATATTCCCCCCAAAACCCCTTGAGTAAAGATGTGGGACTTTACTGAGATTTCGCACAGACTTCTTGAGAGAATTTGAAAAGTGATGTTACACTGTTTTTATTTGCCCAAGAAACTGCACAACCAGTGTTGCCAGATCTTAGAGCCAGTATTCCGTAATAACTACCATATTCCGTATGAAATCCGTATGGGAAGTTTTATTTTATTGTAATGCACAGAAGTTATAGACATGTAAAATACAAACAAAAAATATTTTATCTTAATATCTAAGTTGAAACTCTAAGGTATGTATGTACATACTAACAACTATATCAATAAAAGTAATAAGATAATTAATAACGTCAAAAACACACTAAAACCATAGAATAATAACGCATAGAACGATAGTCTCGTATTAGAAAACTGTCATGGGGTGAGGCAAGAAAAAAATGGATGTAGGAGTAAGTTACGCGTACTATCTCGGCGACACGCACACAAGTGTACAAGTAATGTTGCTAGAAAAATCAGATTTGCCCCAAAAGTAAGGAAATTGGAACTGTTGATAGATAGATAAGTTTAGATAATTAGTACTGACGCGGGCCGTTTCGTTACCAAGCCAGTATGGCTTGGTTTTACTGGCCTCATTTATCGTGCGTGTTCTCGCTTTCTATGCGTTATTATTCTAAGACTAAAACAATATGGATGTCAGACAGACACAAATGATTCATAACAAAGTGTTTTACATCTTGCTTGCACTAACACTAAATCACAGCATTAACTCTCACTGGCTCTCATTTTTATATTAGCCGACCAAGAAAATACTTAATATATCTCAATAGGAATCCTCAAAGCCATAATTTTTACTACGCAGTAATTGCTGGTTCAGTACTGTAAAAATCTATGAAAATAAATAAGACTCGCTAGTTTACGCAGAATCAAATAAAAAATAACATATTTTTTAGGAATAATAAAAGCTATTACTAGGTACTACTTATTAAAAGTTATTACTCATTAAAAGCATTGTATCATCGTATGTGTAAAGTAATGACAATTTAATGTAACAAAATATGCCTCACTCTGTTCACACTTTCACTCAAAATATACATAAATTATAATGAAAAGTATAAATTAGTATTGCCATACATATACATAGATATTAAAGATATTAAATCAAAACATTATACCTACATACAAACATACAATACATTATACATATATAACCTTATTTTTTCTTCATACAAGTCACTGTCTATCTATAAGGCTAAACTCCACAAGCATCTTTTGGCTCTGTCATCTGCGAGTAACATGTTATAGTTTATTTATAATGTTTTATATTATAATATGTATGTGTATACGAGGGGCGTTCAAAATATTCTCGGTATTGATACGTTACAACCTCTTTTATATATATATTTGTTACTGGCCACTAAGATTCATCCATTGACATTAAAAAAAAGTAAAATTGGAACCGAGATGTTCTTTTGTTTTTCTGCAATTGCCGAACAAACATGAACACCATGAGCGAATTAACAATTTTAACGAAATTAGAGCACCGATCCGTCATAAAATTCTTGACAAAACAGGGTAAAAATCAAAAAACCATAAAAGAGGAAATGGATTGTGTTTACCGTGAGTCTGCTCCTTCTTTATCTACTATTCAAAAATGGTCAAGCGAATTTAAGCGTGGAAGGGAGAGTATTGAAGATGACCCTAGACCTGCCGGCCTGTAGTGGCTACCTCACAAGAAAATATTGATAAAGTGGAAAAACTTATATTGGAAGACGGCCGAGTGAAGGTAAAATCTATAGCTCAAGTAACCAATCTCTCTATTGGTACCGTACATGACATTATACATGACCATCTTAATATGTCAAAAGTAAGTGCAAGATGGGTTCCGCGAATGCTGACGCTTCTTCAAAAGGATATGCGTGTGGCTTGCTGTTCAGATTTTATCGACCTGTGTGGTGAAAATCCCGATGAGGTGCTGCAAAAAATAGTTACTGGAGATGAAACCTGGGTTCATCATTATGACCCAGAGAGCAAACAGGAGTCCATGCAGTGGCACATTAAGGGTTCAGCTCATCCCAAGAAGTTCAAGGTAATCCCGTCAGCTGGCAAGGTCATGGCCAAAATATTTTGGGATTGTGAAGGAGTTTTGCTTATCGATTATAAAGAAAAAGGTGTAAATATCACAGGGCAGTACTACGCTAACGTTATACGTCAATTAAGAGATGCGATCAAAGAAAAGAGGCGAGGAAAGTTAACCAAAGGTGTTCTGCTTCTGCATGACAACGCCCCTGTCCATACTGCTCATATTGCCAAGGCAGCTATTGTTGAATGTGGGTTTGAAACTGTTACTCATCCACCCTATAGTCCGGACTTAGCCCCAAGCGACTTCTTTTTGTTCCCCAATCTTAAAAAGGATCTGCGTGGAAATAAATTTTCTGACGATGAAGCGTTGAAGACGGCCGTGGAGGAGCATTTTTACACCAAAGATAAAAAATATTTTTATGAGGGATTAAAAAACATAATTGATCGATCTTATAAGTGTATGAAAATAGGGGGGGAGTATATTGAAAAATAAAAATATCAAACTTTTCGTACTTGTTTGTTTTTATCCACATACCGAGAATATTTTGAACGCCCCTCGTATATAATACTATTATGTATGTATATTTATAAATAAGTATGTATATTCATTTACCGGCCATCCATTATACTATACTTATTATCTATTTATTAAAACTTGCGCACTTCCTTTATCTCCTTCTCAGGTTCCGCTAACCAAAGGTTGTCTGGAAGAGATCGCTTTCAGCGATAAGACCGCCTTTGTACATACTAGTTTTTTAAAGTTTATGTCACGTGTAACTGTTCCGTGTGTATGTGCAATAAATTGTTTATCTATCTATCTATCTATCTATCTAAGGGTGAGTTCCACCCATGAAACTGAACAACTTTCCCAAAGAAACCTATGTGCAAAACTGCCAAAAAAAATTCGACCTTCCATACAAAACTGTCCGATCAGCTGACGACAATAGTATGGGAGATTGAAATTTTTTTGTCATTTTGCAAATAGGTTTCTTGGGGAAAGTTGTTCAGTTTCATGGGTGCAACTAATTAAGGTTGTATAAACGTAGTAAAGCGACTTAAATTTTTAGTAAGTAATTTGTGGGTGGATACGGGCTGACATGATGATGATGATGATGATGAAGTATTTTTGATTGAAGGAGGCATATATGTAGCAGTGGGTGAATGGATACGGGCTAACATGATCATCATCATCATCAGCCTATAAACGTCCCACTGCTGGGCACAGGTCTCCCACGTGGACAATAGCACGTGGGGATATTGGGCCATAATAACCCACCACACTTGCCCAATGCGGGTTGGTGGGTTTTAACGACTGCCAGTCTGCCATCTTACGACAACAACCGGGACCAACGGCTTATATTAACATGCCTTCCTTACATTGCATTTTTTTTAATTGGTCAGCGATCCGGCATTGCGAAAGTTGCTTAGCGGGCAAGATCGCAAGCCGAACGCGGTAGCCGCTGCGCCATCGAGCTCCTTGCTGACATGATGATGAATTTGTGAATTCAGATTCTGATAAATTGTCAAAAGGTAGGTCAAAATGAAGGTATGGCTTACATTTTTTATTTTGTTTTTTACTTTTGTTCTTGTTACATAAGTAGATACTTATGTCAGTTATTTTTGTAAGCGGTGCGCTATTGTTAGTTGATTTATTTTTATTTAACACTTTATAGTTCATGATACTTATTTTTTTTAAATAAATAGCCCGGCTAACAGTAGCAGCTTACTCGACTATACCTGAACTGTTAGTAATTATTTGTAAAACCTTGTTATTTTGATAAATAAAAAAATAAAATATATCTAGAAGATATTAAATCAAACTATTCATCCATGTTCCCTAAACACATTCCATAGGCAAATGAATCTTAGTCTGATTCACAAACGAATAAGATAAGACAGTCTAATTTAGCAAAAATTTACCAATGCAATTTTGCTAACATAATTCTATAAGGTAACACTTCACACTCATGTCACGTCCCTCTACCATACATTTATTTAAGGTAGGGTAATCTTTCATGGGGTTTGATTCCACTAATTAAAATAGTACCGTTTGGGACGAACCCGCACTGTTTTTGCGTATTGGTTAGCTAACCCGCACACGAACGAACAACCATTGCCCGCAGTCATCCACCTACAGCGACAGCCCACGAGAGCACACTATAATTGCCAAGAGGTCTTTATTGTGTCTTAGCAAGAGTCGCTATTTATTTAAATGACTAGGGCCGATTTTTCAATAGTCAGATAATACATATTCGTTGGTTATAGTATTACACAACCATATTGAAAAGTACTTTCAAATCACGTCATTTCTTTTTTGACAAATTACATTTTATTCGATCGCGTCATACTTTATCAGATGAATAAGTTTTCTCCATCAAATAAGAAATTGAATTGAATTAAATCCTAGGATTGAAATATTTGCCCTTAGCGGAGTGAATCTTCGGTAGGTACTTGTACTATCATGTATTCTATGACGAGGGAGGTAGCAAATAAATGAATCGGAAAATTTATTTTTGTAATGTCTCAGCTGCTGTACATACAACATACCATACGCATAATAAAATAAATAGGACATAACAAAACATAATGTGGCCCTTGTTAGTGCTATTTATATTAATTTAACGTTTAAATCCCTTTCAATATTTTGTCTCGATTCGTCCGGTTAAGTACGTGACGAGATGACAGTGAGCTGATTTAAATCCTTCCTTCTGTCTTCAGTACAGCCGGGCGTGGTTTACGATAAACTATATACGTAGTTAATAGAGCTGTTTGCTTCAAAAATGACATAATCAATATTTGCATTGCGTACTTTAATGAATTCAGTTGACGTCTTTAATGAATCATATCTTTGCAAAGGCCTTAAGAATACAAATTCCTGCCTGCCTCAAGCGTGAGTCTGCCGTAGTGATTTATTATAGTAAAGTGATTATCGAAATTGAAAATAGAACTAGATAACGAATGACTTGGGAGTTAAACACACGACCTTTCTAATTTCGGGCAAAAGTTCTTCCAATGAAGCTACCGAGACATGCATGATTATTTATAAAATAATGTATAAAACAAGCTTTGTTGTGTTCACTATAATTTAACTATGTTCACTATAAGATATGGTCAGGTCAGCGGCAGAGTGAATGGTTATTTTTTTACAGTGAATACAATGTAAATTTTGATAACTTTAAAAACATAAACTGAGGGTTCTACTTTCAAAACCCGCTAAAACAAATATTCGTCAAAATGTTACTATTACTATATATGGGTATGATTTAAGCTATTACCAATTTAATTTGTTATGCTAATCTAAATTAATAGGGTTTTTACGTAATTAATTCAAAACGATCATTAAAAAATCATAAGATTCCATAAAAAAAATTATTATATTCGTCATCGTAGTCGTTTCAGCCAAAAAACGTCCACTGCTGGAAATAGACCTCTCCCAAAAATTTTAATATCCATAGGTAGTAAGTAAGTATAAAAATATATTAAAATAAAATCTAATTACTTAAATAATAGTAAATTTAACACAGAATTTATTTCAAGTCACAATTAACAATATTATTATTGTTAAAAATAGCTATTAAACAGCGAATGAAGTAAACAACCGCGCATCGTACGACCCATCGATCGATCGTTGAGGCCGGATTGGTAATTTTTTTATAGCGCGCTAATTTGGCTCCGCCTCTTTGAACATTTGTTCCCTATTATGCTATTATCACAGAATAACTAATAGTTACTATTATAGAGGATAGGAGATGTACTTAACATTCCCCGTTTGTCCTCCCCACAAAAAAATATTAATGTTACTTGATCAAAATTGAATTTCTGTATTGGTTCTTCATACTGTTCTAAAAATGAACAGAAGTTATTGTTGTAAATAGAGAGGTTTGAAAGATAGTAAATATTCCTTGTAACATTTGACATTGCCGCCAAAGATTTGATTACAATTTATATTTAAAAAAAAATAAAAGCAAAGGGATTTATCTCATAAAGACTTAATAATATAATGTGGTACGTAATTGGTGCTTAGCACAATTAGCATAAGTTTTCAAATAAATGCTATCTATAGTCTGTTTAGTATAGCTTGATACCTGTGACAGGTGTCATCAAAAACGACGACGTGACTTTGTTAATAAAGCGTATGAATGTATTTGACAGCATTTAAATAATATTATTTTATATAATCCATCACTTAACATACTACAATTACTTTTTGTGATTATTTATAATACGTTAGATTAGGTTTTATCCCAATAAACTCACACAACACACATTTATCACAATTTTTAAACATTACTTTAAAAAACGTACCCCTTCACAAGGTAATTCCAATTTAAAAAAAAATACTTGTGTTGTGATAGTAAATCAATTTAAGTTCAATTGATATTCAATAACCAATCGATTGACTTCAATTTTGTATTTATAATTCTAGCTGTATTAGAATTCTCGGTGACTACAGTCACCGTGGACATTTAGGAGTACTTTTTTCTAGGTAACTATAGTCACCGTCGACGTTTGAGTGGTTGATTTGTTAGTCTTTACTTATTTTGCTTGAGTATAATGACGATTATATTATATTGATTATATATTTTGGTAATGATTAAGGTTCTTACACCAATACATTATTAAAAATGTGTTCATTATTAAAACATTCTAAATCTATTCACGTATTTTTATTTACATGATAACTTGACAAAAATGATAATTTAAAGCAAAAAACAAATAACGACACATAATGATATTCAATTGATAAATTCAAATTATCATTTGGTTCAATTACGTCTGTAATGTCTCGACCCCAGGCATGACAATTTGACACCTGTCACAGGTATCAAACTATATTGAACAAGACTACAAAAAGTAGTGACAACTTAATTTTTTACTTACGAACTTTACCTTTTTTTTTAACTTTCAAAGAATGAAATGTATATTAATTAGATTTTTTTATTTATTTATAAGGTTAGGCTCAAAAATCCTTGATACCAGTGCCGTAAATTATTAATTATTACAAAATGGCAGATGTGGTGTGGTAGATATGAAATGACGTAAGTCTAACTTTAATTCCTTTTTAAACGTAACTTTCAACATAACTTAAAACACTCAAACATGTATTTCATACATTGCCTGGACGCCCCAGGTATTCTATACATTGCCTAGGTATTGTATAGAATACCTGAATTATACAGATTGCCGATAACATACTCGTATATATAAGGTGACTGCTAGAAACCGCAAGAAACTTCAAGGGCTGGTCAGGTCAAGTGTTTTAAACCTGACAAAAAAGACAAAAAATAAATTCGTGTTTTTCTTTTTTTAATGAAATAATTCATTTTGTGAATTTTAATTGGATGGTCTTTGAGTATCTTATCTAATTTATTTTTAAGCATACGATCGTCTGTTGACCCGTCCTCGTCAGCCGGGCGATAAGTACCTACGAAAAAACACGAATTCCTTTTTTGTCATTTTTGTCATGTATAAAACACTTAACCTGACCGGCCTTTGAAGTTTCTTGCGGTTTCTAGCAGTCATCTTATATATAATGATTACTATTATTAGACGGCTATTTCTTGAAATTTTGTTATCAGGCGTGGTACGCTATTTCTCACTATCAAAACATGAAACGTCTCTAGAGCAGAAATAGGGCATCTCCTTTATATTTTTTTCTATTAATTTAGGAACGAATAGTATTATTTTAACAACTGAACGAAATATAATAATATAACGAAACTACAGTACTGGTGCCAACATCATATTAATAAAAATCTGATGCGGAAATGTTTGTATTCGCATCACTTCAGAACTGCTGCACCTATTTTGCTAATTCTTTTTTTGTTGTGTTCGTAATTGTCAGGAGTAAGTTTGTGTGAAATATTTTTTTTGGAAATTCGTCACGGTATACAAGGTGTTCACGCAGACTAAGAAGCGGGCGGGTCGCTAGTAATAAACTAGTCGCATTCTGAAGACTCTGAAGATCGATTTATTTGGCAACAGATCTACCATTCTGAGCACCAATCTATTATTTAGGGAACAAACTTATTATTTTGAGAACGAAGTTTCTATTCACGGAATTAACTACGAAATGACAAAGGACTGTCGGTCAGGGGACTGTCATTTTTACATATAAATTAAATAAAACATAATCATCTAAACTTATCACATTAACAAAACAAATGTGGCTACATACTTTATAATCAATTATTTTTAACAACTATTTGTAATTAAAACTCTTAAAATATGAAAAAAATGGCTAACCAGTGGACTGTTTTATCTAACGGACACGTGGTTCACTAGCAGACTCAGTGGTGGCACTAAAAAAATGTCAACTGCCCGCCCATCTATACACCCGAACGAACTTCACATTGATTGCCTTCCTTTTCACGATGTTAACGTTTCGCGCCAATACAAAATTTGACCTAATCGCGGTTTTCAAATTTTATCAGGGGACTGTTAAAAAAATTTGAGGACAGCATTCACGTCAAGATTTTTTGGTTAATTTTTTATAGTAAATATATAATTGTGATTTATTAAGATGCTGACGTTTTTTTTGTTAAGTATTTTAACACATTTTATTTAGTATCAACAGCAAAATAAATAATATTGGTCACAAGACTTGTAATTCGGGAAAAGGGACATACCAGGGGACTGTGTTTTGAGGTGTTTGAGGTTCATTTTAATAAATATTACATTATTAAATTACTAAATAAGCTGTGGCGTGTCAAGAATACCTAATACTTTGTCATTATTCATACAAAAAACTGAGAAATATTAAAAAAATTTGTATAAAATTTGCTTGGGACAAAGATTTTCCATTTAGTAGAGAAACGCCCGTAAATAGTAGTCTTGTAATGTAGTCCGCAAACATATAATTTGGGTGTTGTCGTTCAAAATGAATGCGTTTTAAATGTGCTAATATAGAACCAAGGTTAACCTCTAACTGCCATCGGAGGTCAAAAAATTACACAGTACCGAATACGTTCGTATTTTTTTTTATATAGTCTCATTCATTATACATTTCTGTTAATAATCAAATAGACTAGTATATTTAATTTTCATTCACCAGTTGGGCAGATTTAGGAGGACATGTAATTATTTGTTTGTTGTGTTTTTAATTGCCAGGACAAGGTTTTAAAAATGAACATTTTTGAAAATAGTTTAGCAAATTACGAAATTTATTCCTTTCTTTATTCATTTTCCAATTGTCTAGTTTTTCGCAAACATCAGTTTTTTAATTATCCTACGACTTATATATATGTGTTTTTGCTTCAGTATATTACGTCACCTTACAATTAAACACTTTTGTCTGTAACATCTATTACTTACGATGGAACTGATAATTTATTTAATAAACAATGTTGAGAAGCAGTTGACGTTTATTGTGATTAGCATCCTGAGAATACAAAACTTGTAAATTGAAGTAAATAATCGTACCTACCTACTTATAAGAAATTATATATTGTGTATTACATAAATGACTGTTCGATCGCTGGATTTGCAAGCAACATTTTATTTATTAATCACCCTATTTTATATCTACGCATGCGGTGTTTACTAAGTAATTGTTACACATAGCCAAACGATTTTAAGCAAATTTCATTAAATGTACAGTCGAGGAAGTTCTCGGTAGACCACTTTTCGGCGATATTCGCTTGGGCTATATTCTGACCGCGCGTACGTACACACGACGTCAGATCAACCTACCCTAAAATGTCAAATTTCTCCAATGAATATTGATCCTTAGAACACAACAATAAAGTTCAAAATTGATTGTAGTTTGACAGTTTTGGGAAGGTTGATCTGACGCCGTGTGTGTACAACTATGCGTGCGATTCACGAAATCTCGACACAGACGCTGCGCACATGGCTGTGATCATAGATGTTACAGTGGTCAACGTTGAGGCTGTTTAACTTACAGAATACCGATTTTATACCTACAAGAAATGTCATTTCCTATCACGCCGCTTACAGCCGTGCGGAGCTAGTGACGAACAGAGCGTTTAAAAATTATTTAGAAGAATACCAATGGTACGCTCACCGCTGGTGCAGCCGCTGTTACCAAGACTTTAAAAAGATGTATGCGCTTAGAGAATCGCCGTGTGCGTAGATAGTGTGCAAGCGAATATCGCCGTACAGTGGTCAAATGGGGACTTCCTTGACTGTACATACATATAAGTGTAACAACAGTTTTTGAACTGCTCATCAAAGTCCTCCCCTACCAAACCACGCTTCTTCATTCTTGGCTTTTCCCAGTAGCCTTTCACAAAGGCTAATTAAATTAGAAGATTTTCCGTTTTCCCCCTTTTTTGGGGGTATTCCTTGAATAATAGGTAAGTACTTAATTAAAATAAGATTATATTTTTATTCCTCGTAGGCCACCAACAGACAAAGTGTGGATAGATATGTAGTAGTAAGTAACAGAAAATATCGACAACAAATAACGCAAGTTTATTTTTAGATTATTAGGATTAGGCTTAGATTCTTAGACAGACATAACTTCTAATTTAATTCTCATAAAATTAACCTGTATATAATATTGCACGTAACTTAGTCATTATTAAACAATGCCAATTGTGACAACGAACAATCTGTGATTTTATATAATAATTACTTACGTAGGTATATAGTTTATACTAAGGTCTTTTTTATTAACTTTTTTTACTACTAGTGTTAAGAGTTTTAATTATTCTTATTGCGATTATAAATCAGATTGTGATTTCATGTACCCTCTAAGTAAGTCATTATTAAACAATGCCAATTGTGACAACGAAACAATCTAAAATAATGTTGAAATATTTTTTTATTTTTATTTTAGCCTATATTGTCCCACTGCTGAGCAAAGGCCTCCCCCAAACCCTTCCACGCATCTTTATCACGTTGAAATATTAACTAGTTATAAAAGATATCAAATTATAAATATGACATATCAAGAGCTGATTAATAAATTTAATTCCAATGCGTGTATAATGTTATAAAATACCTTAGAAAACTAAATAATTGTCATTATTTAATATTTAAAAATATTGATGGCAACTACTCGTTTATTTCTGTTTTCCTAGAAGTTAAAGGTAAGCGATTAACACGCTTAGCGCCGAGCACCCCGACGAAAAATAGCTTGGAACTACCATTTTTTTAATTGCGGAAATGACATCTACTGGCCCTAAAATGTTATTGGAACTTTACCCCTCCCACCCCTTATGCTCTTTTACCCCCATTTATGGGGTGTATACTATAGGATACACTGGCCTGGGAGTACAACCTTTCAAGTCAAGTCAAAATATATTTATTCAATAAACTCAATTAATAAGTACTTTGAATCGTCCAAATCTTTTTTTAACCTACCACCCATTCAGGACATCATTTTTTAACTGTGGCAAAGAACGGCCGCAAGAAACTACAGCGCACAGAAGCAACGACATTTACAAAAAAACATATACAGTCGTGGTCAACTAATTAGGGACAATCTCTAGTTAAGCCAAATTGTGAATTTATTTTTTATTTTCCAACGAGTCTTAACAATATTCCATATCTTTTACACGTAAGTATAATTAGTCATTGATGTGCCCGATTATACAAACAATAACAACTTCTTAAACATTAAACCTCTTTACAGTATAGCTGATAGATTATCAGTGTGCTATTTGTTCAAAGAATGCTGGCTGGCCATTTAATTAGGGACACTGAGATATTGCGTTCTATTTTCAAAATTTGAATCTCAATACTTTTTTATTTCTTCTTTTATTGTTTTGTGGTAGTTTTGGCGGCAATCCAGATTTTTAATTTTAAGTTTTGAGAATTATTTAGAAGAAATATGGGCAAAAATAAAAGTTGCGTTCCAACACTACGAACAATTATCATGAAGTTTGTCGAGCGTGGTTGGTCATACCGAGGGATAGCAGAACATTTAAATTGTTCAAAAACTATGGTATGCAATGCAGTGCAACATTTCAGGCGCAATAACACAGCTTTAAATGTGCCCAGGACAAAAAGATCGAGAAAAACAACTCCGCAAGAAGATACAATGATAATCAGGTTAGCTAAGAAAGATCCGTTTCTAGGCTCTATTTTAATTAAACACGAAGTGTTTGGGGCAGACGAAAGAGCCGGTGTATCAGCGAGGACCGTTCGACGACGTCTGGTAGAAGCAGGGTTGTTCGGAAGAGTGGCTCGCAAAGTACCGTTGTTGAAGAAAGAACATAGAAATGCTCGTTTGGCGTTTGCACGTAAATATGGACATTGGACCTACGCCCAATGGCAACATGTATTATTCTCTGACGAGACCAAGATTAATTTAATTTCTTCAGATGGAAGGCAATACGTACGGCGTCCTGTAAAAGCGGAAATGAATCCAAGATTCACAAAAAAGCAGGTGAAACATGGCGGTGGAAACATTAAAATTTGGGGTTCATTTTCTGGACGTGGAGTGGGACCTGTGAGAAAAGTTCAGGGTAACTTAGACCAACATCAATACAAAACAATATTGGAGGAAACTATGCTTCCCTATGCTGAGGAGCATCTCCCTATTATATGGACGTTTCAGCATGATAACGACCCGAAACATACCGCCCGTTCAGTCAAGTCGTTTCTTACCAGTCAGTCAGTATCGGTGCTAGATTGGCCAGCAAATAGCCCGGACCTCAACCCAATTGAGCACCTTTGGCACGAAATCAAGAAAAAAGTTTCAACTTATCGTACCACAACTTTAGATCAACTTAATCAAGCTTTTTGTGAGGCATGGGCAAACATTCCTATCGAAACATGTCAGAAACTGATAATGTCTATGCCACATCGGTGTCAAGCGGTAATTACTAACAAAGGTTTTGCTACTGGGTACTGATTTTACACGTAATAAAATGGAGCTTTTAAAAATATTATAATACTGGAGATTATTCGTTTTGTTTAACTCTATTATATGTTCAACCTTTGATATTAAATACTTTTTTCTATTTAATTATTCTCTTATTTACAGCCATTTATAGTATAGTAATCGGACCAAATTATGCAAATAATAGGTGCTGAAAAATCAATAGGGTTTTATATTTATATGTACATAACCGGTTATTGCTCTTCACTTCCCTAATTAGTTGACCACGACTGTATATGTCGTTACCAGGTCATAAAATACAAAATATGAATTTGAATGTAAATAGTTTAATTAAATATAATGCTTTATTAATTATAGACAATTACAAATAGCTGTTGGAGTATTTGAAGCATTTCAGACTCAAGCTGTTTTGCCTTCTGTGTAATCTGACACTTTATAATAAGCTTTTTTATAAAGCTTTTCTTTGATTTTGATTTTAAATTTATCAAGATCTAATTTCTGAACATCATTTGGTACTTTGTTGTATAATCGTACACACAGACCCTTAAGAATTATTTATTTTATGGAGCCTAGTATAAGGTTCTGCTAATTTGTTCTTACTTTTAGTGTTTACATTGTCAATATCACTATTTTTGGAAAACATTTCAATATTTTTATGAACATACATCAGATTTTCATAATTTTTTTGACTAAAATAACGGCATAGGCTACGTGAATGTATATACATAAAAAAGGGAGGAGCAAAAGTTGCTAAGCTATTTGTGGAAAAAAGGCAGGAATGTTGCAGGCCAAAGAAAATATACTGCCGAAGTAAGAACGATATGCAACAAATGCAAACATTTTTATTGCCGACCGTGTTTCAATGAAGCACACAAGTAGTGAGCTACAAGAGTTTAATAAATTCATGTCGTTTGATGTACCGAGTCAGGTGTTATATGATTTTTTTCTTTCATAAAACAGTAATAACTATAAAAATCTCATACTTTTTTGTTTTTTCCTTTTATTTAAAAAAATATGTTAGATATTTAGACCTAATTATAGCCAGCGATTTGGGAGGGCCATGGCAATATATCGCTCATACAAAATGTACGGCACGATGTATAGAGACGAATACACTGGCCTCCTAAGTGAGACACCTGTGGTGTTTATCCAGAGGACACACTGGCCTGGGGCAAAGGGCATGGGTGTGTATACAATAGCATACACTGGCGCTAAGCGTGTTAAGTGACATCACTTGGCGCCGATCTATTCTTCTCATTTATGTCATCCTGGTACTTTTAGTACAAAATAGCTGTCATGGTTCAATTTATTATTGACGTAGTAAGTTGCACCTAGTTCTAGTCATTTTCTGTTTTCTTGGTAGTTTTATTTGTATCTAATTGGAAAGTAGAATTTTAAAACTTCTATCGATACCATTATTACGAATATTTTTGCTCCTCTCTTTGTTTCACCGTTGGTGCGCTTCGAGGAATAAAAATATAATACTATAATTACCTATTTTGCGCTTGGTCAGATGCGCTTCAAGTAATACCCCGCTTTTTACCTTATGCAGGTTGACATAATATATTTAGCAATATCTTATTTACAGGAGCCTGGCGGAGCAGCAGCTTGCACGATTGGGTTCCCTACCCAATTGCAAGTTAAAGAAATTCGGGAATTCCGGTTAACCGGATGGGTTCCGGTTCACCCAAATTAAAATATCTCAAGCTCTTTAATGCTTTCGGAAGAACAAACCGGTTGTTATTGATGACATAAGTTTAAGGCGGGAAACCCGCATCGGGGATCACACGCATGCCGTCACAAACGCAAGTGGTCAAATACGCATTTGGCCATGATATGCAATTTGACAGAATCGCAACTCGTCATATTCGCAACTTTCAAACACGCAGCGCACATATTTAAGATGAAAAGCGCTTAACTCCCATTGAATGTCGAGGTGCGAATCTGACGAGTAGAGTTTCTGTTTTGTGATCTGACGAAATACGTATTTGACCACTTGCATAGGTATGTGACGTGACGATATGCATGTGTACCGATTTAGGGTTTGATTTTTCTGCGTAGAGGTTCATATAAACTATACCATTGGTTACGTCCTTTAATTCTTGCTTACCATAATTGATATGATAGATAACCTATAATTAATTGCAATAGTAAATTGGCAACCAATTGTTTTATCAGTGCAAAACATTTTCTGTTAAGTATAAGTATCGAATGTACGTACATTTTTGATACGCTTTTAGTTTCGATATCTCTATAAATAGTCCACTTCAGGTTCACATTGCTTCCATATTGTGCAGTTTGGAAATCAAACTATCATTTTGCAACACACCTAATTGATTCATAAAGATAAACGTTGAAAATGATAACAACATTAGAGGTAGTATTACAATACAATTATGTTTGTTAATGTACAGGTAGTTTCACAGAAGCAAACAAGCACTTCAGTGCTTGTTTGCTTCTGTGAAACAGCCAATGACAAGATGGTTGTTTGATCGGGGTCTTGCGTTGTGACAAACATTGTCACGGTTCATACTGAGCAGAGGCCTATTCAGTAAGTATATGAGATCTTTTTTTTATAAATAGTGTTTAGTCTGATCGGGCTACGGACACAGATGTACGAAGTAACTCAAATCTAAATATAGCATATTGTAACATAGGTACTAAGCACTAACATTTTATGAATAACTAGCGGCCCGCTCGCGACTTCGTCCGCGTGGACACCCTGTACCCTGTAACAGGGTGTTAAATTTTAATTTAATTATTTTTCTCTCCGTAAGAACCATCCTCGTACTTCAAGGAATATTATAAAAAAAGAATTAGCGAAATCGGTTCAGCTTTTCTCGAGATTTGAGCTTAGCAACACATTCAGCGATTCATTTTTATATTATAGATATACGTTAAACTAATACGATTTGGTCTTTTATTAGATTTGTTAGCCGTAGGTCCAATACGCAGTCCGTCCAAATGGTATTTGAACGCTCATTTTGTCCGACTCATATACTCGTATAGTCCAACACGCATTTCGTCCAACATCTATGTGTCCAACACGTATTTGGTCCAATATACATTTTGTCCATCAAGCATTTCGTCCAACAGGTTTTTCGTCTAAAAGGCATTTTGTCCAACGTGTATATTACTTACTTATTTATTTTAGATAATATTTTTGGTGTTTTTAATGATCACCAACCAACCCACATTTGGCAAGCGTGGTGATGGTGAATAATCCAATACCTATCAATATTTTTTTAGCGTTTTTTTGTAGCGATGAGGACTTTGCCGAGCGGTACTAGACCAATTACTGAAAATCAATAGTTTAAAATTAACTTCTGAAGTGAACAGTGCGCTCTTACGTTATTTGGTATTGAGTTAAGTTTACCTATCCATTGTATTCGAGCCTATCGTCGTGTGTAACAGCGAATAATAGTATAACTATTCTGACATTACGGTTTATTCTATTTACTATATGCATTCCTATTTCACGCATTCCTTTTTATATGTTACCACACCACTGACCCTATGTTTCGGCATTGGGCAGCCCATGCCCAGAGGGTCTACTCTCTTTCTCCAAAACGTTATTTCAGCCCATTTTTCGTTTGCTATTTAAAGCGCTTTCCATTATTTTTGAAAGGAGAATGACCATTTTACTATGGGAGTTAGGCTAGTTCTTTAGCTAGCTAGCGTAACACAGCGCTTTAATGAAATAAATAGTAATCAATAGCAATACTCTGAATTATGTAGAAAAAATTACATTACAATATCATGCGGGAGTTTGAAGCTATCTTCATTAGCTTAAGACTTTTTAGGTATTATGAGGTTATGACAACTGTTATCGTATGACTATCAGTTCAGTTCAGCATTTATTTATCACTTGACTCTTAACGCGGCGTTCATAGAAAACCTTTTTAACAGTAATCATTATAACTTAAGAGAACACTTTTGATATGTAAATGATTAAGACGCAATAGATGTCGAATAGGCTGGTTTGGTTATTCTCCTTTCAAACACTTTTCTAATAATTATTAATCTAAATGTCAAACCTATTTTGTATGAACCGGAAGGAATGGAAACCGCTGTAAATAGCAAACGAGAATCGGCCGAAATTTCGTTTCGGAGAAAGAGTAGGCAATCACGGCCGGTGCAACCAAAGGTACCTATGGTATGTTAGTTACCTATGCGTGAACCGTTAAAGGTAATTAATCTCCTAATTGTAAAAGAAAATCTTTACAATGTCCGCATAGTCTTGTTTTATCGCCATCAACACATTATTAGGCGAAGCACACTCCCTTAATCGCCTCCTACGATTAACCTAAATATTTTTAGTTAGCCTCTCACCTTATCTAATACACGATATAGCAAATATTTATAAATGTAAGAAGGACAAAGTATCAACTGACTAATATAATTCATACAATAGCGGAACCAGATGGTCGGTCGCAAACCCAGCCAGACTGGGAGATAAATAAGAATAACAGCATTTGGGTAAACACGAATACATAGGATGATTCAACTATGTAACATAAGTACGTTAACAAACAACTGATGATTATATTATTTTACACATTTATTTAAACGAGTGATAAGAAACCAATATGTATGCGGATTACATGTAAGATTTTGACTTTGACACAATTATGTTCAACCTTAGTCTTATATAATGTAGCACACAGCATGAACATGTAATATGATAAAATAATGAATTAATATAAAATCGTACGATAAAATAAGAATCAGTTAAACTAACAAATAATACTCTGACCTATGAACACATAAATGTAGCGAAACTAGTCTCGTATGAAAGAAAACTTTTTTCTTCCACAGCCTCTGAGCGAGAATGACTAACCTTGACACCGTACTACCACGGTAATATTACTAAGTTTACGCGCACTTATAGAGCACGAGCAAACATTAAACACCGTCATTTTGATAGCACAACAAAACCATTGAAACCAACAGATGCCTCCAACATTGTCCGGCGCATTGGAAACAACAATGCAAGTTTAAACACTATAAACGTGCAAACACACTATTAGACGGGTGACACATATACGCGACGACAATGTGACATACTATGCCGTTCGGACCATCAATCACAGTCGTATTATGATAATGTGCGTACGTTTCGAGAAGCTACCTGGTGGGGACGTTTACCTGCTGCGTTTGCTGGTGCGTCTGCTTCTCCTGTTGTTGCTGCTGTTGGTACTGCTGGGCGACCAGCTTGATCCCGCTCAACTCCAGCGAGCGAGGATCCAACGACCTGCTTCTAGGTTTCACCGAATAAAATACGTCCTCGTCCCGTTTGCCCTTCTTCCATCTGAAATAGTTCGCCATGGCGGGTGTGCGCAGTAACACAACAACTCAACACATCACTTTTAAAAACACGCTAGTTTAACCGACGGCCGCTCGGATTCACACATTCGCGTAATAGCGTCGAGGTTGGTTCGCGGAGGCATCTCTGTAAGCACTGAGCGATAACGTCGTTGTCACGAGACGTAATTGTTTGTTATGCAACGACGTGCGGCGCAGCTGTTATCCGAGCCCTTAACTCCTCGGGGGAACAGGGAAGTGCTGGTAGAAGTGTCGCGCGGCGATTTCTTATCGAATCACGGATACAATGAGAGCGTGGACGGATGTGTTGCACAATTTATATTGTCATCGTCATCTCGTCAGTGCATGTCTGTCGTGTCTGTAACGACGACTCCTAGAGGTTGCCAATAATTGAATTTCTCTTTAGTGTGCCGTGTGTGTGCCGTGTGTGCGCTCCGCTGCGTTGGTGGTCGCGGCGCGGCGACTTAAACGTTTGTCCCTCTGATGATCTGCTTTGTTCGCACGAACGTAGGTACGCAACACGTGGGTAGGTAGCAGGTACGAGGGGCGTTCAAAATATTCTCGGTATGTGGATAAAAACAAACAAGTACGAAAAGTTTGATATTTTTATTTTTCAATATACTCCCCCCCTATGTTCATACACTTATAAGATCGATCAATTATTTTTTTTAATCCCTCATAAAAATATTTTTTATCTTTGGTGTAAAAATGCTCCTCCACGGCCGTCTTCAACGCTTCATCGTCAGAAAATTTATTTCCACGCAGATCCTTTTTAAGATTGGGGAACAAAAAGAAGTCGCTTGGGGCTAAGTCCGGACTATAGGGTGGATGAGTAACAGTTTCAAACCCACATTCAACAATAGCTGCCTTGGCAATATGAGCAGTATGGACAGGGGCGTTGTCATGCAGAAGCAGAACACCTTTGGTTAACTTTCCTCGCCTCTTTTCTTTGATCGCATCTCTTAATTGACGTATAACGTTAGCGTAGTACTGCCCTGTGATATTTACACCTTTTTCTTTATAATCGATAAGCAAAACTCCTTCACAATCCCAAAATATTGTGGCCATGACCTTGCCAGCTGACGGGATTACCTTGAACTTCTTGGGATGAGCTGAACCCTTAATGTGCCACTGCATGGACTCCTGTTTGCTCTCTGGGTCATAATGATGAACCCAGGTTTCATCTCCAGTAACTATTTTTTGCAGCACCTCATCGGGATTTTCACCACACAGGTCGATAAAATCTGAACAGCAAGCCACACGCATATCCTTTTGAAGAAGCGTCAGCATTCGCGGAACCCATCTTGCACTTACTTTTGACATATTAAGATGGTTATGTATAATGTCATGTACGGTACCAATAGAGAGATTGGTTACTTGAGCTATAGATTTTACCTTCACTCGGCCGTCTTCCAATATAAGTTTTTCCACTTTATCAATATTTTCTTGTGAGGTAGCCACTACAGGCCGGCCAGGTCTAGGGTCATCTTCAATAGTCTCCCTTCCACGCTTAAATTCGCTTGACCATTTTTGAATAGTAGATAATGAAGGAGCAGACTCACGGTAAACACAATCCATTTCCTCTTTTATGGTTTTTTGATTTTTACCCTGTTTTGTCAAGAATTTTATGACGGATCGGTGCTCTAATTTCGTTAAAATTGTTAATTCGCTCATGGTGTTCATGTTTGTTCGGCAATTGCAGAAAAACAAAAGAACATCTCGGTTCCAATTTTACTTTTTTTTAATGTCAATGGATGAATCTTAGCGGCCAGTAACAAATATATATATAAAAGAGGTTGTAACGTATCAATACCGAGAATATTTTGAACGCCCCTCGTACAGTTAGCGAAATAGAGTTCGTCAAAACAAAACCACACCGGTGTTAAAAACAATATTGGCATTGAAAAAATAAATTAACTAGCTATCAACATGATTCGTGTTTTTTTGATAAATCCTAATTTTGTGTTCTAGCTAAGGTCTAGAATCTTTTTAGTGCGTAGGTAGGCGGTTTAAGGTCATCATGACTAAAATGGGCAATTTTTATTATTATGTTACGTATTCTATGTATATACATCCATAAATTAGTCTGTTTACATATTGCGTTTGGAAATCATAATAAAACTGTGACAGCGTGCGCTTCGTAACTTTACTATGCTACGTAATGTATTAAAACTAGTCACCGTTTGTTTAACAATATTTTTTCAATGGGTGACATTGAAAAAATATTGTATATAATAACCTGAACTAGTATCTAATAAAGGCATTGAAGGCATTCGGTGTTCACCGAAGAGTTTAAAACATTCTGCTTTGTTAACATCTTTATTGTTATATCTAACAGTGTAAACAATTAGGTAAGTACTTAAATAAATTTTATCTATAGTTTTTTTTTAATTCTTCAACAAAAACACCGTTTAGATTAGATTATTTAGTTTGCGACATTAGGTACTGACTGTACAACATCGTTTAACAAGACACGGTGATAGATAAGAGACATTATGCGTGAACTACTAAGTTCATCTACGACACACAAAGGACTGAATGCCATGTTCCAAAAACGTATGTTATCTACATGTCACATCTTTCACTGTCTAAATAGCTAGGGCCCCCAATAGTTGAGTTTCACAATACAAATATTTGCATCGGCTCTACATTGACAGTAGCAGAACTTTAATCTGATAAGATAAACCAATACAGGATAAGATTTAAGAGTCTGGTCACTTCATCATTATCATATCAGCCCGCAACCACCCACTGCCTGGTCAATTACATGAAAGTATTTTTTATTATGTGAAAAAAGGCAAACGAGCAGGCGGGTCACCTGACGGCAAGTGATCACCACCGCCCATGCAAAACTAGATTGCACGCTTGTGCGAAGTCGCCGGTTTTTACGATCACTGGTCGGTTTGAGAACTATAGGTTCGCGCTGCTCATAAACTCTGTTACGCAGTAAAGGTCCGTTGTAGGCAGACAACACAAATACTTTCCCTAAAACAATGGAAACGAAGAAATGAAGGGAGGCCTTTGCCCAGAAGTGGCTAACAGAAGAGCTAACAATATATAAAAAATATAACTTATATACCCTCAATTTTTATTCGTTTTAATGAAATTAAGGGTGAGTTGCAACCATGAAACAGAACAACTTTCCCCAAGAAACCTATGTGCAATAATGACAAAAAAATGTCGACCTCGCATACTATTGTCGTCAGCTGATCGGACAGTTTTGTATGGGAGGTCAATTTTTTTTGGTCATTTTTGCACATAGGTTTCTTGGGGAATGTTGTTCTGTTTTATGGGTGGAACTCACCCTTAATTTCATTAAAACGAATAATAATTAAGGGTGTATATGTTACCGGCCAAACCCGATTTCAGGACAAACTAGTTTTGCCTAGGCTAAACTAGTTCTTCCTATACGCGATAGGATTAACTAGTATAGCCTAGTCCAAACTAATTTGTCCTAAGCCCGATAGGATAGACCAGTTTAGGCTAGGCCAAACTAGTTGATCCTGATATAAATACGCACACTCTAGGATAAACTGGTATGGCCTAGTCTAAACAGTCTAAACAAATAAATGTAGCAGAGTCGAAAGTAATTGAGCAAACATGTCAGGACTTGTACATGGGGGAGTTCCCAATCATCAAAGAAAATATACACTACCGTGAAAAGAACCGACACTTAGCATGTGTGCTCGTAAAATCGCGGCTATGTTTGGGGTGTCTGGATCTGCGCGGGGGCCTTGCGCGGCGAAATGACGAAGGTTTTTACAAAGTTGGCACCAAACATGTTGGATTTCAGAAACTATATAGCAGATTTTTTATTTTTTCTTACTTAATTACTTATCTATCTTTCTGGACTATTAATGATATTCTAAAGTAGCTAATAAGTTTTTAATTTTATTTCTCAGATCAGAATTTGGCATTTGCAATCAAACTTTTTTCGATGTAGCAGATGTAAACCAAGACTCTGAAATATCGTTAAAGACTGCAGCTACGAAACATTCAGTTGGATCAGGCCAAGATTTTGTAAGATATTATAACAAAAACTGTTCCACAAACTAGCCACTAAAGCAAACCATGTAAAAACAAATAACAATTTTAGTAATTGAGTTAGATGATTATTGCTTCTATTAAAAAAACACTTATTATTTGTTATAGTAATATTAGGATAAAAGGTTTACTATAAAAAAAACAACCAGTCTCAGGAAAGCTCGAACGGGATTCGAACCAGTGACCTTTGGATTGCTGGTCCACTGCTCTAACCGCTATGCTACTGAGACCCCAGAAGACTGGTTGATTTTTTTCTAGTAGTTGATACGCTGCAGCTTTTTTTTCTAGTAAACATTTTATCATATATCTATATAGCATTGTGAATGCAAAAAATTCAATAATAAAGATATAGTATGATTGTTTGTATTACCAATTATTCATAATTTTTAACGCCGAATCATTATGGTTTTAATAAAAATGATTATTTTTCCAATTACGGAGTATTATATTCAGTTTATCTATTTATTTTGACTTTCAAGATATACTATAATGTTTAGACTAGGCCATACCAGTTTACCCTAGAGTGTGCATATTTATACCAGGATCAACTAGTTTGGCCTAGCCTAAACTGGTTTATCCTATCGGGCTTAGGACAAATTAGTTTGGACTAGGCTATACTAGTTAATCCTATCGCGTATAGGAAGAACTAGTTTAGCCTAGGCAAAACTAGTTTGTCCTGAAATCGGGTTTGGCCGGTAACATATATATAAGGCGACTGCTAGAAACCGCAAGAAACTTCAAGGGCTGGTCAGGTCAAGTGTTTTAAACATGACAAAAATGACAAAAAAAAACGAAATTTTACGAATTTTAATTGGATAGTCTTTAAGTATCTAATTTATTTTAAAGCAACAACATAATAAAAATACAGACATTTCGTAATAGAAAAAAAATGGGGTCTCATTGCAGAATAACGTAGGTACTTATCGCCCGGCTGACGGACGCGGAAGGGTCAACAGACTTGGTACAGGTTGGGTCAACCGTTGTAAATAATCATTACTTTTAATTGTTTTTAATTTTATTTTTCTTATGTTATTGCTTTAAAATAAATTAGACACTCAAAGACTATCAAATTAATAAAATAATGAAAAATATAAAAAGCACGAATTTCTTTTTTGTCATTTTTGTCATGTATAAAACACTTGACCTGACCAGCCCTTGAAGTTTCATGAATCGAAAATTTTGAAACACACTTTGCCTGACCATACACCGAGATGTACTTATTTATTATTATTTTTCTTTTATAAAAGAGCAGGCGGGTCACCTGATGGAGAGCAATCACCGCCGCCCATGGACACCCCGCAAAACCGGAGGAATCGCAGTCGCGTTGCCGCCCTTAAGGATGGAATAGGGTTATGGAAGGAATAGGAATTGTGAAAGGAGAGGGGGGGGGGGGGGGAATGTGTCTCCGGAACCCTCACTTAGGCGATACAGAAGAAGCGTTGCGAATCTGCCGTAGTTATTTACCATTTTTTTCTTCTAAGATTATTTATAAACAGTTAAAAGGTCCGTTACCAATGACGACGAGCCGCCTGAAAAATGTGACGTAACATAAAGTGATGCCGAGCAACGAGTGCTATTTTTAAATGAGAGTAATCAATCACGATTACATTTTTGCATACATACGATAGAAAACCCATTTGCGATAAAAAAATAAAAAAGACGTATACCTGTATATCGTGTTGACGACACTTCACGTCTCTGTCTTATCGATTACAATAAGAACATATAAACACCTATTACACCTTTATCTATCTATTTAGTGGCCATAGGTAGCGGGATTATGAAGTAGTATTTCTATATTATGATATAATTAGTACCTTTAATACAGACGGTTTTTTTTATAAACGGATAGAACTAGCCTAGTGACTAGGCTAGTTCTATCCGCTCATTTCTCATTTCATCGCCTCTGAAGATTGGCCCTCTGCAAGTCCTGATCTTAATCCTTTGGATTATTGCTTATGAAATATTTTAAAGAAAGAAAAATTTTTTTTTTCACCCGTAAAGAGAATTGTCCGGTGTTCACCGTCTGCGTGTCTCTGCAACAACTTCTTGGTTCTCACGATTCTCTGTGGTACTCCATGTTTACAAAGCTATGTGTTACATCGAAATGAATAGTATAAAACTTACTTAATATAATGATATCTAATAATAGTACTACCGTCATATTATTTATTTTAAAATACCCTCATTTAAGTAGGGACAGAACTTATGGACGTAGTAGGTACAATTATTTATTCTGTGCTTATGGCAAGACTAGGTAGTGGCATCTATAGAGAGATGCTTATTAAATGAATGATAGATCACTATTTATTGTTACGTATTTTCATTTTCTTGAATCTTTTGAAATTGCTATAAAAATAATGATAAAAATAATCAATAATAAAACTATATTATTTATAATCGGTCTAATTCATTAAAGCCTGTCACTTATCCCGAAATAAGGAAAATTTTATTACATTACATTGGCACACTGCAACACTTTCAGAGATAAGACAGTACAATAGATCGATATCGACTTCATCATAATGTTTGTTATTATTATTAATTTTTCAGAATTCCAAAAGATTTTTGGATCCGAGCTTGTGGAAATCATGTTTCGTGGACTCCTAAACGCACTCAATTTGCTCACAGTATTTTCAAACTTATACAATCCAATATAACAAGAGGAGCTTGAAAGAGCGTGTTGTCTGATACGGGACTAATACTCTGATAAGACTGTCACGTGTTGATCAACTCAAATGGAGGTGGACCGGACAAGCGGTGACAGAATACTACCACCCCTTCTCCTCCCTTGGGTGTCGTAAAAGGCGACTAACGGACTAAAGACTGTACATACATCCAACAGCATGGAGCGGCGATGGTCTCACCACCTGTCACGCTGAGCACATGTGCAGTCGCTATTAGGTGAAAAGTGGACTATGGCAGAGGACTGCTTTTGCGGTCCTCATTAGTCCTCATTTGACTAACCCTTCGGGATTATAGTCGTGATTATATGTATGTATTTTTTTCTAACAAATACTTATTGTTTAATAATTGTAAATGTTTTTTGAAGGTTTCCGCCAATTGATGATACAGCACGCGAAAAATGGGTGCGATTTGTGCAAAGTGTTTATCGAAACGTGGACTACCGGCTGTTAAAGTCAGCCATTTTACCTGATCATTCCCATGAATTTGATTCGTAAATCTAATCACACAACCATGTTAGATATGCTTTGAAGTAGACTCGATTTCGGTATACGGAAGTGTATAATAATCCTTACTTATGATAAGTGATCGCGGGGGTGGGTTTACTTCGAAAATGAGCGTTCAAAAATGAGGTAATAGCTAGGTACTTATGTTATTTCACATTGTTTTATAATTAGTTATGTTGAATTTTTAATAAGTTAATACTTTATTAAGTACTAAATAAATAAACATTTGAAAAAGCGATTATTTTCCTTCCAATTGTCACTTGCTTGTTCAAATATTATTAAATTTTTATACCGATTATGGTTAATCTTCATCAAAATTATCGATACGTCAAATTCTAAACGGAACATCCCTACTGCAGAGCGACACCTACCGTGGGGTAGGTGAAAATTATTGTAATTGTTCATAATATACTTCATAATATTCTTAATATAAGGTTTTGTTTTCCAACGTTTGATGGCGTAACTTAAGCACCAGCTCAGTTTTTTATGAAATAGTGTCTAATAGTCGCTCTATTACTATATTAAATCTCTTTGAATGGGAGAAACTCATAGAATAATAACTAAAGCATAGAAGGAATCCAAATGAGACTCGTATATAGTGTTGCCCAAATGCAAAAACAAGACGAGACTTAGCCAATCTTGGTCTTGGTCTTGCGCCACTACACCTGGTCTTGGTCTTGGTCTTGCGTAGCCAGTCTTGGTCTTGGTCTTGCAGCAAGAGTCTCGCAAGTCTCGCAATACTTATTAGCCTATTGCTATTTATTTAACGTTACTTTAGATCTTAGAATAACGTAACAGAGTAGGTACAATTTTAGCTTGAATTAACATAACCAAATTAATAAATGTCTTAACATTTAATGAGAAATTTGATAAATTAAATGACACTGGGTGGGGTTTGAATGAACCCACGACCTAAGCCGTGCTGATGCTTTAACCAACTGAGCTATCTACCGTCACGGGAGCCAGTCTGTTTCTTAATAAACGATTACATTTAAAAAGCATACATGTGCTAAAACATGGTTAAAACATATAAAAAAACAAATATAATGACATTAACTTGACCGAATTAGAACATTATCTGCCTAGAAAGAGATTGATAGACCCTCACCTTATATGAAATGGAATAAAAGAGTTAAACAATTTATACCACTACCATTTATTTAAATAAAAAATAAAATACAATACAAATCTACCTATCCTATCTACCAAATTACCTTACCATTATTCAATTACAATATTACTTACGTTATCAACATAATGTAATCGTGTCTATTCTGAGCACCCGGAAACTTATTTTATTCTTTGGAACATGTACTCTGTGGCGGCAATTAAAGTGTCAAATTTTGTGAGTGCGTCACTCACTTAATTACGGTTAAAAATCTTTTTTAATCCAATTTTTTACACCTTTTCGTACTTTTTTTCAACATTTTCTTTCACACATACCTTGTCCCAACATTACGAACATAACAAAAAAGAATTAGCCAAATAGGTGCAGCCGTTCTGAAGTGATGCGCGTACAGACATTTCGACAATTGATTTTTATTAATCATTCGTAATTTTTGCAATGACCTAATAAAAAGGGTAAAAGAGGAATATGAAAGCTCGGCAATAAGTAAATGTAGTAATCCTAAAGACACATGGAAAATGATTAGAAAATTCACTAACACAACAACAACAAAAAATCCTGCCGAAGAACTATTAAAACTCAACCAAACTGATCTACTTTCATCTATCAATCAAATAAATGAATACTTGTCAGTATTGGCCAAAAATTAGCTGATAATGTAAAAAAGCGTGACCAAACACAAATAGATTCCGAAATCACTAGTACACCCTGTGTGAAATCTTTTGTGATGCTGGAAACGGACGAACACGAAGTCGAGTCTCTGATTGCTGGGTTAAAAAATGATTCAGCTCCCGGTTGGGATGGAATTCCAGTAGCTTTCCTGAAACTAGTTAAAGATACCATATGCCCAATTTTAACGCACATATTTAACTTGTCTATAAAAAATAGAATCTCTCCAGACGGTTTCAAACGATCCATAATACACCCTATTCATAAGGGTGGAAGTAAGGACTGTGTCGAGAGCTACCGCCCAATCTCTGTCTTAACTGTCATGTCTAAACTCCTGGAAAAACTTATCAATAGACGCTTGATGACATATCTAAGAGACAATAAAATTATTTCTGACTCGCAATACGGTTTCCAGCCAAAAAAATCCACAGAAGATGCAATGGCTGAACTCACAAATGACATTGTAGATAATTTGGACAAGGGCCGTAGATGTATAGGTGTTTTCCTGGACCTGGCTAAGGCATTCGACACCGTCTCTGTTCACTTACTTGTGAAGAAGCTGGAACATGTTGGAATTCGCGGATTACCCCTGAAGTTGTTTGAGAGCTTTCTTACTAATAGACTGCAAACTATTAAAGTGGGTAAGCATGTTAGTCATCCCCTCCCTGTTACCTGTGGCGTCGGCAGGGAAGTGTTCTCGGCCCAAGTCTTTTCCTGATTTACATCAATGAGCTCTGTCAATTCAAACCATATAACGGCAAAATTATCTCATATGCTGATGACACAGCTCTGATATTTCGGGGAGAGACTTGGGCTGAGGCACGATCGTGCACGGAACAAGGACTTCTGCAAACCTCTTCCTGGCTAAATAAAAACCTTCTTACTCTAAATGTAAATAAATCAAAATATATCACCTTCTCTATCAATAAATCCACTCAACCTAAAACAAACCAAATTAATCTAAAACTACACTCCTGTTCCAGCCCAAACTTATCATCATGTCTATGCACTCCATTACAGAAAGTTAATGATATTAGATATCTTGGTGTCCAACTTGACGAAAATCTATCGTGGAATACCCAAGTTGATCTGTTATCCACGCGTATAAGGAAACTAATTTGGTTATTCAGAAAACTTCGTAATATACTTAAACCTTCATTACTAAAGACTATATACTATGCTCTTGCCCAATCGGTCCTAAGCTACTGCATTCCAGTCTGGGGTGGGGCATGTAAGACAAGATTCCTAAGATTAGAACGTGCTCAAAGATCACTGCTAAAGGTAATGTTCAGGAAACCCTTCCTATATCCCACACTAGACCTTTACAAGGATGCGGAAGTTCTGACGGTGAGACAACTATTTGTCATGCAAGTGGTATCACGACAGCATAAACAATTAAGCTACGACCCGTCAACCCAGCAGACCTGCAGTCGCAGGCGGCACAAAATCTGTCAAATTGGCAAGCACAACACCACTTTCTTTCGACGCCAAACAATCTTTCTTGCTAGGCATTTATACAATAAATTGCACTCGGCTATAAATATTTATCCAAAAATGCTTTATGAATGTAGAACTTCCCTTAAAAGCTATTTGTTGGAACTTGACTATCATAAGACAGAATCTTTACTAACATGAAATCACGTACGCTTACAGCACACACTCACATACGTGAACATAAGCACTCACACACACACACACACACACACACCCGTACGCACACGCACCCCCTCTCTCTCTCACACACCCACACACTCCCCCCCCCACCCACACACACTCACCCCCACACACACGCACCCACACCCCCCCCCCCCACACACACACACACGCACGCCAAGTTTAATCTAGTTTTAGACGCTGTTTTTATTTTATTCCTATTACGTTACATATGATTATAGGTAATGCTATTTTTCTTACTCCCTATGTTTGTCTTGTATTTTTGTTATTTTTGTTTTGTTACTATTTTGTATACCTACTGTACATGGTCTGGGCGGAGACACTGGAGTCCTGAAATTCAGGGATATCCTAGCTTAGGCTCCAGTCCTCCTAAATATTCTAAGTTTGCATTGGCACTGTCTTGTTTTTGTTTTTGCTTCTCTGTTTGTCCGTCCCAAGCTTGTAATGTTTTGGAGGAAAAATAAACAAATTTGTTATTTTTTATTTTTTTTATTAATTATAGATAGATTAGAAAAAGATTCAGACATTCCATGTTAATATTTTGTATTTTTACTTGTACTCTCTTCTCAACATTTGTCCTGTTTTATAACTATAATTCTCCTAGTGTGCAAATAAGGTGTTTTTAGGGTTCCGTACCTCAAAAGGAAAAAACGGAACCCTTAAAGGATCAATTTGTTGTCCGTCCGTCTGTCTGTCAAGACACTTTATCTCGCGAACGCGTGGAAGTATCAAGTTAAAATAAAACGATATATTCAGGTCTACAGTCTCTCGAAGCTGTGAAAAAAACAAACTCTTAGGTGACCGTAAAAAAAGATACGGCCATTTATGCCGTAATAAATGAATATTTCGACACTCTCACTGGAACCAAAATTTATAAGGTATTTTCCGTTGACCTAGAACTATGAAATTTTACAAGTATTTATACTACAAGTATAGGGAAAAATCTGAAAACTATACATTTGTAATTAAATCATTAAAAAACAGGGTCTTTATGCAGGAACGGCGGTCCAAATTTTGAATTGAGTTAACCGTTTCATGTGGCGTTATTACTAGTTATTACTAATACGCAAACATCTTGTATTTAAATTACGAATATCTCTCCCCTTCAAGTGTGTGGACCGATAAAATCCGTGTCGGTACAGACGTCAAGCACTTGTAGTGCTGCCACAAAATGTCAATTTTTCAATACATTTTGAACTTTGTCACTAAGGTATAAGAATCAATATCGTTTGGAGAAATTTGATAGTTTAGGATAGGTTGATCTGCAGGCATGTGTACATTAAATAAGAATGACACTCGGGACAGGATATCACAACAATCCGCCTATATTATGTCCGACACACAGACGCGTTTAACGGATAGTGACCGTTATTATTACAAAGGGAACAAACAAACGTATACCCTATTTCCTTTAATCCAATGTCCATATTGCTTTAAACTTTTTTACTTGTCTAATACAATGTTTGACTAACAATATAACTGAGACTGGTATTTAGGTCTAAGCCTTGTCTGAGTGTCGCCTGGTCTAATCCACGGCAGATGAAGGTTTTGCGAAGCAAGAACAGTCAACATCAAATATAGGTCACGGGTCACAGTCACTTAGAAAGTAGTCATTGCTAAAAATAGATAAAAACATAAATATAATCACGACTATTATCTCCGAAGGGTTAGTCAGAGACTAGGCAATGAGGACCGCAAAAACAGTCCCCTGCCATAGTCCACTTTTCACCAAATAGCGACTTGCACATGCGCTCAGCGTGACAGGTGATGAGCCCATCGCCGCTCTATGCTGTTGGAAGTATGTGCAGTCTTTAGTCCGTTAGTCGCCTATTACGAAACCCATAGGGAGGAGAGGGGGCGGTAGTATTCTAAGAATGAGCCGTTACGCGACAGGGCTCAATATAATAAGTTATTACAGTAAAAACGTTACTCAAAATGTGATCTGTTCTTTCGAAGAGATTGATAATAATAATATTAATTATTTATGTAGATATACGAGGGCCACACCGAAATGATCTGGAATAGAAAAAACTACAAAGATAACACAATAATATTTACTTTCATTGTTTTTCGAAGTATTCTCCGTGACAATCAATGCACTTTTGCATTCGTTCAAACCAATTATTGTAACAGTAATTCCAGTCTGAAGTAGACATAGTCGAAACGGCCGATTTATAAGCTTGGACTGCCTCTTCTGGACCTGGAAACCGTTGACCACGTAGCAAATCTTTAGTTCTTGGGAATGTAAAGTAATCGTTGGGGCTCAGGTCAGGGCTGTATGGAGGATGGTCCATCAACTCCACGTTTTCCTGATTTAAAAACGCGATCGTTTGCCGAGCGGTGTGGGAACTCGCATTATCGTGGTGAAGGATTATGCGACGGTTCGGATTACTTTTACGAAGTTCTCTTATGACTTCCGGCAAACAAACTGTTGTGTACCATTTAGCAGTAACCGTTTTCCGTTCCTGTAAAGGAATTGTAGCCACATGTCCGGTTTTCGATACAAACGAAGCGACCATTTTTTTCGACACGCTACGAGAGCGCACAACTTTTGTTGGTTTGACCTCACCTTCGTAGACCCAAACAGCCGATTGGTGTTTTCTTTCGGGCTCATATGAATAAATCCACGATTCATCACCCGAGACGATATTGTAAACAGCATTTGAGCTCCCTCTATCGAACCGTTGCAGAGAAGACCGACACCAATTAACACGAGCCGACTTTTGTTCTTCGGTCAAGCGATGGGGCACCCAGCGGGAAACTAACTTCCTGACACCCAGTTCATCATGCAATATTATTTGAATGGCTGTCATACCAATGCTGAGGGAAGCCCGTATCTGCTCGTATGTCACATGTCTATCTTCTTGTATTAATTGGCGTACAGCATCGATGTTTTCTTGTGTTACCGCTGTTTTTGGCCGACCAGTAGAAGGAACTGTGGTAAGAGATAAACGTCCTCGACGGAACTCAGAATACCAGCGATATATAGTCGTTTTACTAGGTGCTTCAAGTTCATAAATAGAAACAAGCTCGGCAAGACATTGTTCTTGGGATAAACCTCGGCGAAAGTTGTGAAAAATTATCGCACGGAAATGTTCCCGCGTAAGCTCCATTTTCTCACTGACTTCTTAATTTGAAATAGCTACCACTCTTCTTTTATTGAAAATTTTTATTTTTCAAAAATGGAATTAAGTTCGTAAGAATACTAAATTTCAAATACCAAAAAGATTTTAAGTCTAATTTATTCAAAAGTATTCCATTCCCGATCTTTTCGGTGTGGCCCTCGTATTATTATGTATCTCAGATAAGAACCCCTTTTATGTTAGTAACAGTTTATTTAAGACTGAGCGCCATGGGGGTAAATTGTGTCTGGTTTTGCGGCAGTCAACGTGTTTAAAAAACTTACGTCGTCTTGGACTAAAATGTTGCTGGTTGTATTCAAGAATAGACCGACCTAGCGCCAACTTCTAACGAAATCATAACGTAAACGCATCGTAAACGTTAAGCCGTGTTAACGCCATCATATATCATATGCAATGACGTCTGTCAACTGCCAGTTCCCTCTCTGCGGACGTTGTGGGGCTGCGTCGTACCAATTGATTAACATACAATTTTTCCTTTTACGTTAACTAGGTACCTTTATCCTTTAGAAACAAGGCAACATGTATTTTATATACAATGTGATAGGGGTGGTACTTCTAACCCGTTAAGGCTAAGTACTACATCTAAAGTCAACGACAAAAAAAATAATATGGGGGTCCTACCCCCTCCCCCTATAATTTATGACCATTTTTACTTTATGCGATATCAAAGGTTTCATACGTCGGAGAAACATGAAAAATGGCAAACGGTAGCTAATGACACTGGCTAACTAATAAATTACTTTGTTTTGTATGTTTGACATTATTTTGGTGAGAAAAAAAAATCAATCATTTTTGGGGGTCAAAGTTGCTCGCGTCCGTAGGTTTACCCTTGAGACCCTACACGTGATCCCTGGGTGGTGCTAAATGAGTGACACTGACTGAGTGGTAGAGCCACGCTGCGTTGCAGCACGCATTGGGTCGGCTCGCCCGGACGCACGCACGCAACGCGTCTGCGATTCCCCTGGTTTTGCGGGTGTCCATGGGCGGCGGTGATTACTCTCCATCAGGTGACCCGCCTGCTCGTTTGCCTACCTCTTTTATAAAAAAAAATAAAATCATATAATCATACTTACTTAACTATTTTGTGATTTAAAATCACTTTTTTATAAGTCTATATTATTTTTTGTGATGAATTTAGATATAGTACTTAGCCTTAACAGGTTAGAAGTACCACCCCTATCACATTGTATATACACGGCTATATTACATACTATATTAATTTGTTCGTTTAACAAACACTACGGTCAATAGTTTTGTATTGACATAACGCCTAACGCTAACAAAAAAGCAATATTACCCGAGCCGCAGCTCGGTTGGCCATACCACTTAATTCAGTTTGTCTATTTCACTTCCCTAGATAAACTAATTTATTATCCTTTTAGCACAGGCTGTTTCTAAAATAAGCTGTTGCATTTCGAGTATGTAATAACAGAGTTGCAGAGTACAGTAGCGTAATTTATAAATATATAATATTAATGGGAAGTACGTATAAGCACTTAGTGATCGGCAGCGACATAGTCTGTGTTAATGCTACACGCGTTATGTTACTCCGCTAGCCGTAATGAAAATTCCTAAAGCTCTATTTTATCTCTTGTCTAACCGTATCACGTAGCGGTGAAAGAATACTACCACCTTCCCTTGGGTGTCGCAAAAGGCGACTAACGGACTAAAGACTGCACATACATCCAACAGTATAGAGCGGCGATGGGATCAACATATGTCACTCTGAACACATGTGCAGACGCTATTTGGTAAAAAGTGGACTGTGGTAGAGGACTGCTTTTGCTGTCCTCATTGCGCAGTCTCTAACCCTTCGGGATAATAAGGGTGATTATATGTATGTATGTATCTCTTGTCAGTCATTAAGGAGACCTGCCTGCAATATTTCGGCATTATTTGTACACAAAACTTTCAGCCAACCTTTTTATTTATATAAAAAGGGTTTGAATACTAATTAGATACTAGGTATGTCATTAAGGAGACCTGCCTGCAATATTTCGGCATTCTTTGTACACAAAACTTTCCGCCAACCTTTTTATTTATATAAAAAGGGTTTGAATATTAGTTAGATACTATGGTTGCAGACTTATGTAAGTACTAGAGGTGTTCAATAAAAAGTGATAATGAGTATTAAGCAATTATATATTATTTATTGTTATTTTATTTTTCGACATAATCACCTTTGAGGTTTATACACTTGGTATATCGTTTTTCTAATCCTAAGATCCCCTTCTTGAAAAAATCTTCATCTTGATCGCTGAAAAAATCATGTACGGCGGCAATCACTTTCTCTTCATTGCCATATTTGTGACCTCTCAGTTGTCCTTTCGACCGCGGAAATAGGCAGAAATCACTAGGCGCAAGGTCAGGTGAGTATGGAGGATGTTCCATAAATGCCAATCCAGCATCTTGGATAGCAGTCATCGCAATGCGGGACTTGTGTGCGGGGGCGTTATCTTGGTGAAACAACACAACTTTAGCCAGTTTGCCGCGCCGATTTTCGCGTATTTCCTGACGCACTTTTTTATTTGTTCTGTATATAAGGCTCCTGTAATAGTGGCTCCATGATTAAGGTATTCAATTATTATTACCCCCTGGCCGTCCCAGAAAAGAGAGCCCATAATCTTACCGGCGGATGGAATTGCCTTAAACTTCTTAGGCGTCTGAGATGACGGCCTCTCCAAGTCATGGACCGTTGTTTCGTTTGAGGATTATAATGGTGAAGCCATGTTTCACCCATAGTTACAAAGCGAGCCAAAAATCGGTCAGAATTTTGTTGTAACAATTCCAAACTGATTTGGGAAATCCTGTCTTGTTTGTTTATGCTCGTCTGTAAGCATTCTAGGCACCCAGCGCGCTGATACCTTTTTCATGCCCAATGTTCATGTATAATACTATGGATACTTCCTATCGAAACCTTTAGTTCTTCAGCTACAAAACAAACAGTAACACGAGGATCTGCCAAAACCATAGATTTAGGATGTACAAGATACACAATGACGGCTCGGAGACGTGACAAAAAAGATAAGTACCTACCTACATTGTGTTGGTGAAATTTAAAGTGTATTGATTAGGGTTATTTCGTCCTGTAACGTCACATTCACGTACAGAACATGTTACCATAATTGCACATTTAATATTCTTGGTGTTAAATCGAAAGATTAATATAAAAATGCACGAATTTCAGCGCGATTTAAAACAGACTGGGACGCTATGGCCTCTTACTCGCGAGAAAAAATTGACATATCGGTACTTCACTCACTGTCTCTTTTGCTCTCGGGCGATTTAAACTTGATAATGATTTCTCGCTCCCACACTTCGTGTATCTTGTACATTCTAAATCTATGGCGAAAACAATTTTTTCAACTTCTTTTATCATTTGTTCGGTAACTGCCGTCGTAGGGCGTCCCGAGCGCGGGTCGTCTTTAGTTAAAGTTCTTCCTCACTTAATCTCGGCACGCCACCGCGCAACCGTAGAATACGGAGGAGCATTAGCCCCTAATGTTCCTTTTATGTCTAGATTTACTTGCTCAGTAGTAATTTTTTTCAGGCAGAGATATTTTATTACGGCGCGAATTTTAATTTTATCCATTTTGCGTACCACGCTTCGACACGACGAAAACAAATGACTTCTATTTTTAAAATAAGAAAAGAAAATCAATAATTTTATTAAATGTCTGGGCTTTACCTGCCAGTATTTACTTTTTTGTTGTTCAAAGAGTTTATATGCCATTATTACATTTTATTGAACACCCCTCGTTGAGGAACTCGATGGCGCAGTGGCTAGCGCGTTCGGCTTACGATCTTGACCGTTAAGCAACTTTTGTAATGCCAGGTCGCTGGATGGGTGACCAAATTAAAAACATCTCGAGCTCCTCCGTGCTTCGGAAGGCACGTTAAGCCGTTGGTCCCGGTTGTTGTCGTAAGATGGCAGTCGTTAAAACCCACCAACCCGCATTGGGCCAGCGTGGTGGGTTATGGCCCAATATCCCCACGTACTATTGCCTACGTGGGAGGCCTATGCCCAGCAGTGGGACGTTAGTAGGCTGATAATCATGATGATGATGATGAACACCCCTTGTAAGTTGATTCAACAAACATCTAAGATCGAGAGACTTACTCAATCAACGTTAAGTTAATAAGTTATCTGACTTGGGACATTCAGTTATCAATTATTGTATACCGGGTGCTTCTTATCAACATATTTTGAAAAAAGCTGTAGAACATAAATATAAACCCAATAGCACCTTATTATTATTTGTTGGTAATAGAGGTAATCTGAACAAAACAAGCCTTCTAAAATGTTTAGAATGTTTGAATAAGTTAATTGTAAAGAAAATTATATTGTTTACATTACCTTATTGTAGTAGTTTGCCACAGGAGGAAAATTCTATTAGACATAAGCTTAACCTGACATTACATTTATATTGCAAAAATGACATAATGCATTTAATTGACACTAACAATTATGTTAGTAATTTTTATTTGACAAGAGATAGTTATTATCTGCCAAATTATTTTAAGCGACAAATAGCTTCATCGCTATCCTATTGTATTCAAACGTCAGCCAAAAACTTGGCTAAACAAGTTGCTTCTATTGAGCAATGTATATTTGACATAGACGTCAGTAGTGTTTCTACTGACATTCCAATTAATTATTTAAATTAAATTATATGACAAAAGAGGAAAACTCTTGCGAAATGTTTGTTAATAAAATGAAATTAAATGAATGTAAAAATAGCTTTAGCAAAAGCCCGTGTCAAATATTAAATTTAAAAAATGTACAATCTTTAAACATTGTCCACCAGAACATCCAAGGAATGATGGGCAAAGATTTGGAGATTGAATTGTTCATGAACTGTAATAAAATTGATATTCTTTGCATAACAGAACACTGGCTTAAAGACCATCAGTTCATGTTCAATTTTAAGAATCATTTGGTAGGAAGTTCGTTCAGTCGAGGAAATGCAATACATGGTGGCTCCTTAATTATTGTTAGTAAGAAGTTTAAATTAAAGGAACGCAAAGACATAGTGAGCCTCTCGGTTGAGCGAACAATAGAAATAGCTTGTGTGGAGTTGGAGCAGTTTGTTGTATTAAGTGTGTACAGACCTCCTTCAGCATCATATGATTATTTCGAAAAAGTTATGGATGAGGCATTACATAAAGTCCGTAATGTAGGTAAAACAATAATTGTTTGCGGGGATTTTAATATTAATTTGTTAGAAAATTCCACGATGTCAACTAAAATTAAAAACCTATTTCTATCATACAACTTGAATAATTTATTTTTGGAGCCGACAAGAATAACTGCCACTTCGGCCACCTGTATTGATAACATATATACAAATGTAAAACCACTGGCTAAGCAAATTATTAATAACCTGGACTCTGATCATTGTGGCCAAATGGTCAGCTTTCCACACCAGCGTAAACAAGTGACGAAAAAGAATATCACTGTTGTACCAAAAACTGCAGCTCGGCTGGAACGCTTTAAAAGCAATCTAGATACAAAATTAAGTTATTTAGAATACAATGACAACCCTAATGTCTTTTATAATAATTTTTTTAACATTTATTGTTCAGAATTTAATAAAACTTTTATTCCAAAAAAGATCTCAGTTAGTGGTACTGTAACTTTTAATGAATGGGCTACAATTGGTATTCACAGAAGTAGGAAACGCCTTTATGAACTTTATGGTGAACGCAACTATAACACCAGCGATGACTTCAAATTATATGTTAAAAATTATTCAAAGTTATTCAAAAGAGTATGTCGATTAGCCAAGGCAAACTATCTGAGTTCTAAGATTAAGTATAGTAATGACAAAATAAAAATGACATGGAATATTATAAATAGTGAAACAGGAAAGGTCAAAAGTCGTAATAATGAGTACAATTTAAATTGTGATAATAAAACCTTGACTTCTGATGCTGATGTTGCTGCAGCATTTGAGAGGTTTTTTACTGACATTCCAGTTTCAACTACAAAATTGATTTTCTCCTCCACTGTAGCTGAATCTGTTTTGAAGGAGAATGTTAAAGATTGTGAAAATAATTTCAGTTTTCAAAAAATTTGTGTTATGGATATAATAAAAACATTTAACACTCTCAATAAAAAGAAAACTGCTGATCTGTGGGGTAATTCCGTGGACGTCGCTAAATCTGTAATTATGACAATAGCTCCAGTTTTAGCTTGCATATTTAATGAATGCATTGACTGTGGTGTTTTTCCTGACCTCATGAAATATAGTAAAATAATTCCATTATTTAAATCAGGCAGCACTTCTGACCCCTCTAACTTTAGACCTATTTCTGTGCTACCCACATTTAGTAAAATTTTTGAAAAGTTAATGCTAGATCAAATGCAAATTCATTTTTATAAAAATAAACTTTTACATTGTAAACAATATGGTTTTACTAGGGGTCGCTCTACAACTGACGCCGGTGTTGAGCTTTTAATCCAAATATTTGATACCTGGGAGGAATCACAGGATGCCCTAGGGGTATTTTGTGATTTATCCAAGGCTTTTGATTGTGTTTTACATGAAACTTTGGTCAGGAAGCTTAACCACTATGGAATTAGGGATGCTTCTTTGAGCCTTCTGATCTTATACTTGACGAACAGGATTCAAAAGGTCGACATTAACGGTAAAAGATCTCCGGGATCAGTGGTTAAAATGGGAGTTCCGCAGGGTTCAATACTTGGTCCATTCTTGTTTTTGGTTTATATTAATGACTTACCTTATTTTGTAAAAGACAGTCATGAGATAGTATTGTTTGCTGATGATACTTCACTTTTATTCAAAGTGAAACGACGACACCCAAATTATGACGATGTGAATAATGCGGTCTCAAAGATTGTTCACTGGTTTAGTGTTAATAACTTGCTATTAAACGAGGGAAAAACCAAATGTGTAAGATTTGTATTGCCTAATGTTAAGCAGGTAATAACTAGTGTACAAATTAAAGATAAGAATGTGAATCCTGTGGACACCACTGTGTTTCTAGGCATCACGTTGGATGCCAAGCTTCAGTGGGGCCCACATATAGCTAAATTGTCGAATAGACTTAGCTCTGCGGCTTATGCAGTAATGAAGATCCGTCAGTTAACTGACGTTGATAAAGCTAGATTAGTTTATTTCAGTTACTTTCATAGTGTAATGTCGTACGCCATTTTACTGTGGGGAAATGCTGCCGACATTCAAACTATCTTTGTGCTGCAGAAGAGGGCTATTCGAGCAATATATAACCTACAGGCTGGTGACTCTCTCAGAGAGAGATTTAAGGATATAAGTATAATGACAGTTGCATCACAATATATTTATGAAAATCTTGTGTATGTTCATAAAAATATTGAAATGTTTTCAAAAAACAGTGATATTCACACATTAAATACTAGAAGTAAGAACAAATTAGCAGTGCCTTATACTAGGCTCCATAAAATAAATAATTCTTTTAAGGGTCTGTGTGTACGATTATACAACAAAGTACCAAATGATATTCAGAAATTAGATCTTGATAAATTTAAAATCAAAATCAAAGAAAAGCTTTATAAAAAAGCTTATTATAAAGTGTCGGATTATACAGAAGACAAAACAGCTTGGGTCTGAAATGCTCCAAGTACCTACTCCAACAGCTATTTCTAATTGCCTATAATTAATTTATATAGAGCACCATATTTAATTAAACTATTTACATTCAAATTCATATTTTGTATTTTGTGACCTGGTAACGACATATAATATATATATATATTTTGTAAATGTCGTTGCTTCTGTGCGCTGTGGTTTCTTGCGCCCGTTCTTTGCCACAGTTAAAAAATGATGTCCTGAATGGGTGGTAGGTTAAAAAATATTTGGACGTTTCAAAGTACTTATTAATTGAGTTTATTGAATAAATATTAAGAAAAAAAAAAAACGTACCTACTTGTATGTAGTGTAGACTGTAAAAACAAAATGTACTAAAAAAATGCACAAAGTAGGCTGTGCAAAGATAATGTTTTTTAATTAAGCATTTTTGCTTAAATAACATTTATTCAACATAGTATAACTTGGCTTAGTTTCTAAACTTAACACTATAACAATGCTACGAGTCGACAATAACAACACAGCATCGCGCTCACCGTAAAGATGCAACTTTAAAAAAACTGCAACGTTGATTTACAGCTACCAGTGCTAATGTTATAATATGGCGACGAGCGGCTATATTCATTTTATTAGTTGTTAAAGTTTGTAATCTTGAAATTATGGAGAGTGCACAGATATAGATCTAAATAGTGTACGTACTTTGCGTGTCAAAATAGTGCAAAAAAGATGGTAAAATCAAATCTTTCGACCGCGTTTCATTTAGCCGTTGTCAACACCGGACATATAAGTGGAGTTTAAAAAAATTACTACTTGCATAAAAACTGTACAAGAAAGGTTAACCGAAATAATCATCAAGTTTCCTTTCGGTAAGTAATTTTGTTGTTAAATTGACACAGAAAAAAGTCACGCTTAGTTTTCATACAATGAAGCTAACATGCGGCTTTTATTTAGATCTATTTCTGTGGGATAGTGTTTTAAAATCTCGTGCTTTACGATTCTTTTCTGTTTTTTTTTTAAATTCACCCACATTAAAAACGGTGGACATAAAGGTCTATTTTATGCAGTCAGTCCAGCCCGAAGAAAACTCGACGGAGGAAATGGGTGGCCTACCGACTTAAATAAAACCTAGGACCATACCTTTTATGGCATGGAGATGGAACGAAAAACCGAGTATATACCTATAGTTTTGCATTTACGTACCTTTGTACTACCTTAGTTTTACGTACGTACCTTACCATAAGTTACCTTCTACCTATAGACACAAAGCATATAATGACTCACCGCTTTCCTCTTGTCCGCCGCCTCGACCGGCGCCGTCTGGCCGGGGATCGACGCCCTGCCACGGAATATGTCCATCACCTTCGCCATGGCGCTCGGCCGCCGCGATGCCGACGCAGTTACGGTATGGTAATACTGTTGGACAGGATACAATGTCATATATACATCGATTCACGACTATTATCCCCAAAGGGTTAGTCAGAGACGACTATAGGCAATGTGGACCGCAGAAGCAGTCCACTGATATAGTCCATGTTTCACCAAATCACAACTGCACATGTGCTCAGCGTGATAGGTAGTGAGCCCATCGCCGCTCTATGCTCCTGGTGTCCTGGCTATGGCCCCGCGATTATATAATAAACTACCTGACAATATACAGAGACATAATAGAAATAAATTTAAAAATGTATTAAGAGGGTTTACGCATTTCGGATTTCCATACAAACTTCCAAATCGAAATTTTCAAAAACCAATGAGACAATTTTGATGAAACTGTGCATGCTGAAGTAAAACACAGGGATCTTTTCTTCATCTTTTTTCTAGCTGAGTTATTGCGATTTAAAGTCCACTATAGAAAGTTAAAAATAGCAATAACTCAGTTAAATAAATATTTTTTGAATATGTTTTCAACAAACAATTTAGATCCCTGTGTTTTACTTCAGCATGCAAAGTTCCATCAAAATTGGCTCATTGGTTTTTAAAAATTTCGACTTGGAAGTTTGTATGGGAAACAGAATGGCGTAAACCCTCTTAACTAAATTACTAATTAACAAATGCTATTATAATATTAATGATTTTTGTAATGATGATGAAATCTTGATATTTTAATTAATTTGACATATTTTATTTGGATTTAGTTTAGTTATTCTTATTAATTGTTATAATTTATGGTTTGTTTGTATTGCAAAAACAAAACTTTTTTAAATATTCATATACATCTATTGGTGAAACATAAATGGTTCTAAATCAACACCAACATCACTCAATAATATGTAAGTACATATGTTTATGAATAAATGATTCTGATTCTGGATAGTCGCCTTTTACAACACCCAAGGGAAGAGATGGGTAGGATTCTTTTACTGAGCCTGGCATGAACTGAACATGGTTCTAATAATAATAAAATTAAGAAAACATAATATTACAATCACACACCAAAGTTTCATAGGGTCGTTAAGTCTCGTATAAACCACAAAGCGGTCATAACCAGCAAAATATCGAATAGAAAGGTGTTAACCGAGTAACAATATCAATTTCATTGTTTACCGCGACACGGCCACGCCAAAGACATAGATTTATGTAGAAGCGGCATGTGTACGTACTTTGCGTGCCAAAATAGTGTCAAAAAGATGGTAAAATCCCATCTTTCGACCGCGTTTCATTTAGCCGTTATCAGCACCGGACATAAGTAAAATTCTGAAAAATTACTACTTGCGCTGTATCGAGCTGTAAAAACTGTACAAGAAAGGTTAGCCAAGATAGTTAACAAGTTTCATACATTGGTACTTAAGTAATTTTGTCATTAAATTGACACCGAAAAATGTGACAAGGTTTTCATACAATTGAGCTGACATACCGCTTCTATTTAAATCTATATCTGTGGGGGCACACAATAAAATTGTATGATTGCGACAACCGCATGAGATACGCGCAAAGCGAGAGTAACCGTGAGAAATCTATCGCAAACTGCGCAAGGCAACGCAAAAGCAATTGCATTTGTGCAAATTCCATGATTATGCAAATTTTAATTTTTATCGAACATGAACAGATGTTATTTTTATAAATATAATTTAGACGACAATTTTTATAAAGGTCGTCGTTAGTACGCATAGATATAAACAATGGAGGAAGGTACGGCCAAGGACGTAATACACTAACAGGACTGTGCACTGTAACCAATATCGCGAGCCGAGTGAGACCGCCAAATTTAGAGGCCCTTTGTCACTTTCCAAAGAGGTGACAATCAATTCTTATTTACCATGGACATATAGAGAAATTTTACGTTACTGAGGTCCCTTGATACTGGATTTACTGGGTTTAAATAAAACAAAAATACGTATTTATTATAATAGTTTATAGATATTGAAAGTTGAAAAAAGTTAACTGCCTCAGGTGGGAATCGAACCCACTTCGTACGGAATCCAGGCGGCTGCGTTGAGCACTCCGCCACTGAGGTATTGGTTAGACATGTCGAAATTCTTTAACGCTTTATTGTCTCATCAAACCTTTTTGAATTTACATCCTACATACCAAACCGAGTACATGTACCTCCCACTAGGAATCTAATATGGTGCCTCCAGGTCTTACGCCCTGGCCACGTAGACGAGCTAGGCTAAGCGCGGGCGCGGGTGACTTCTGCGAGCGCGGGTGGCATGCCAGTTGCCACGTACATTCAGTAGCGGCTACAGCGACTGGCTAAGTGGACGTATTGAGGATGGCTCTAACTAAAGTGACGCGTAGTTGCCGTGACAGCAGTTCGTATTTTATGCACGACATTTTAAATTCAAGAGACGGAAGCAATGAATTAAATAAAGATCGTCATAAATGTGGAGAATTTTTCAATCTTTGTGCAGATTATCGGAAGTATCCGGACAAATTTTATGAGTAGGTACACTAGAATGAGTATTGCAACTTTTGATTAATTATATTTCAACATATTGAAGTAGTCCATAATTATTCATAAGTGTCCATAATAAAGTCCCACCGCTCGTAGATTCGTCTAAAAAAAATTGTTTCGCACGATCCGTCCCGCGCTAGCCCTTTTCAACCGCCCGGCAAACCGCTTGTGCACCGTGGCAAGGCGCAAACTAGCCCATAGCATTGTTTCCACCCGCCCGCCTCGCCCGCAACCGCTGCCGCCGACCGCCGCCGCCAGCCGCTCTAGCCCGCCGCTCTAGCCCGCCGCGCGCGCGTCGTGGCATGCTTTATGCGTTCTCATACATTTGTTAAATTAGCCAAACGCCGCCGCCACCCGCAACCGCGTCTAGCCCGTCTACGTGGCCAAGCACTTAGACTGGTGGTCTAAGCCACACACAACATATTTGAATATGTTATGGAATAGGGTTGGACATATTTTGTAAAAAGAACAATTATTTACTCAAAAGTCTGTTTAAAATATTTTTAAATAGTCCAATTACCATTTTGTCTACCAATCATTTCAGGGCTTCTTTTAGCAGTGAAGAAGAGTTTGTTATGCAAAAAACTCCACAGCTTCATATACAAGAACGAGATTTACAAAAAAGTATGTCGTTAAATTATACTCGTACAATGAACATTCAAACTTAACATAAATTAAAATAAGAAGGGGTGCGATTCTCTATAACGCTTAATCGTAACATCGACTGACGATCGATCTCTCACTTCGACACACAAAATCGGTTCAAAAGTCACTGGTACGAACGAGTTGCTGGTTGCTGCTGAATTGACGACTGCCACGGTATCCGGTGCTACCAATGATATTATTGTAAAAAGGTGTTACCCGGTCTTTCAGGCAGGGTTTGCAAGAGGCGCGTGTGGTACGCTGGTAATCTTCATCTATTGTTTATATCTATGTTAGTACGTACTTATATTTAATTATTAACATATTTTAAATTCTGGCAAAGTAGCACAACGATATGATACTTAGGTACTGAATTATTTTTAATGAAAACAAAAAGAAAAGGCCAGTACGCAATTTTCTGTAAAATACTTCCAAATGTAGTTTCCTTCACGCGGTGTAACTTACTACCTTAATTTTCTCGAAATCAAAAACAACACGTTGTGTATGTATCATCCATCATCAGCCGAAAAACGTCCACTGTTGTACAAAAGCCTCCCCAAGGATCCCCACCTCGTCCAGTCTTGTGCTGCTCGCATTTATTTAGCGGCTACCCGCAACCTTTACCAGAGAGTAAGTATGTATCTGTATGTTTGAGAAAAAAAAACTTAAAACTCACTTTCCGATATAAACATTATGAGAGTAAGTGAAGCAAAGGCTGTGTGTCAGGATCGTAGCAAATGGAAAGCTGCCGTGCGATTCTCTAAGCTAAAGCCTTGACAGCTGCGGCTGCCGCAGCGCACTCTGTCTCTTTCATATTCATATAATTAGAAAGAGACAGCAGATCACAGCCATGCACGCAGCGTCTATGTGTTGCTTAGAGAATCGCATAGCTGTAGTGTCTGCCGGGTGTGCCAAAGTTCACCTAAATTTTCAACTCTGATAATCGGAACTCCGAAAATGTTCTTCCTAACATTTTTCATCCTAAAAATCACAATACCTAACTACTCTGTTTCTAATGTTCATAATTAACCGCCTCCGTGGTCTAGTGGCTAAGGCACCGGTTTCAGACCCAGAGGTCGCGGGTTCGATTCCCAGCGGGGGGTACATCTTTGTGTGCTCGGTTTGGTTGGTGGTAGGGCTGTTAAGTCCGCCTGGCTAGCTACCACCATCTTATCTAAGTCTGTCGCCATAACAACGATGTTTATAGCATAGTTGTGTTCCGACAGTTTGAGAAAAGATAGCCAGTTCCTCAGTGGTTGATGATTCCGGGTGAAGTGCGCTTCCACCTTCGCGGTCTTATCGTCACGTTGCAGAATAATAAAAAAATCCAAATCATTCAACTTCATAATGTTAGTAGCTATAAACATCTATTATACTTAACTTACTATTATTTGTTTTCCTATATTTTCTCAATATTACCGTCTTTTACTCGTACACTATTATTGAGGATAGTAGTTGCCCTACTCCTGTAGGTCACGTGATAGCGTAGCGATTGTCTTAAATTTCGAGGTTATTTTTTTTATTAGTCAACAGAAATACTAGCTGCCCTACTTTATGTTTAGGGATAAAAGCGATATGAAAAACAACAGTAGGAGTTTAAACATATTTTCGTTAGTGATATTATTAATTAAAATTTTTGAAAACATGAGTGTTATGAACATCGTCGGTAGTACTTCAAATTGTATGAATGAAAACTTTAAGTAAGAAAAATTTTAGGAAGAGTGATCTTTCGGATTACAAGTCGTTCCTCTGTAAGACCATTCGGCTTTGGAATTCTCTGCCGGCGCATGTTTCCCAGATCTTATAATCCCGGGTCTTTTAAACAGGGCGTGAAACGACATTTATGCAGGCCGTCATGAATTGGTGCGCTTGTCACCATGCTTGTTGCACGGTGAGGCGCGCTCTCATTATTTTGGACTACATCGGCTGCTTACCATCAGGCAGGATGTAGTCACTATGACGTGTCACATTAAAAAAATCGGTAGAAAGAACAATTTCGGGTAAAAATATCTTATCGCTTTCATTTAGGCAGGTCTCTTCATTCTTACGAACTTCGAATGATTACGTTCGGTGTGGTTTCGCTTGCGGTCCGTCGAGAACAGTATGATTTAATTTATTTGTTTAAAATATTGCACTCAATAATCGATTCCCCTGAATTGCTTTCTTTAATTCAAATAAATACTTTGTATCGAACCCGGGCGCCAAAGACTTTTGTACTAAATGTCTATAAAAATAATACATCATATTACAATTCCATTGTTCGAATCTGCCGTTTATACAATGAACTGGTTGCGCTTAATAACGACATCGACATATTTTCCATGAAAATACAAGATTTAAAAAAAAATGTCCGGGAAATTCTCGGCTCGGCATCTCCCACTTATTAAGAAAGCTTCGTATAGTTGTCAACATTCATCTGGAATCCGTTTTCGATTTGTTTGATTTTTATTATTCTACATTCTATGAATATAATTAGTATTTAATTGAATGTTAGTTTTAGATTAGATAAACTTTAATATGGACGCTTATTATTAATCGTGCTGTGTACACATGTATTAGATAGGAATTCAGCTCTTATACAATTTGTGATGCTTCTTTGTTATTTTTTAATTTTTATCTGTTTTGTGTACCTAATAAATAAATAAATAAATAAAAATAACTTTAGGTGAGCCAATATGGACCCGTGTCAGGATCGTAGCAAATGGAAAGCTGTAGTGTCTGCCTACCCCTCAGCGAAGCGGGCGTGATGTATGTATGTAAGTATGTGTGTTTGTATGTAAGTAGGTATGTAAACTCACTTTCGTATGACTTCCAGGGTGTCGATGCGCCGAGCCATCCTTGGTCTTTGCAATGACTTCGCCGGCGGCAGGCCCCGCCTCAGGTTTAGCCTCTGACTTAGCAGGTTCTGCCTTTGGAGTCTCTTTGGTCGGTGTAGAAGACTTTGTCATACTCTGAAAGTTTAAATATACGTAATAAATGTGACGTTGATTTTACACCAATTATTATTGTCTTTAAATTGCTTGGTTTGCTATTAGAGAAATGCTTACATAAATTTATGTTGCATTAGAAAAAACCTCATTAGTTAAAGTTATTAAATAGTAAACGATTACATGAATGACAAATGATTATAGACATTACTGTGAAGAAAGAAACAGCCCTTGCCGAGTATCTTGCGTCTTCTTCTCGGTACAAGCCATGGCTTACCTACATATTGACGTTTAATAAATACATTGGAGGTATATAGTTCCTTAATCACACACACAAAAGCATAACAGGCTATAAAACCTGTAAAAATTCTCCAATTTTTGATTTCCAACTTTAGCTGTTGCGTGTTAAGTTCAAAATCGATTACCGAATTTTGACGTTTTGAAGTAGTTGGATGCAGTGTTGTCCGTACAAAAAAAAACGTATTTTTTATTTTTGTTAACTTACCTGCATGGCTGCTTTAACTTGCTGCATTATTGACGGTGGTTTCTTAGCGTCAGTTGCGCGAGGCTTCGATTTGAAGATATCGAAAAGGGCGGGTCTTCGGCTCACCCCGGTTGTTCCTGGTACAAACAAAATCCATATTAGTTTTAACAACTCTGTCGAAGTTATGTTGTGTGTGAAGTTGCTATCATTTTAGCCGATGAGCTAATAGTCACATATTAGAATTGTTTAGACGTATCCCTTACCATTTAGACATCATTGTCAGACTACAAACGTCTTATACGTTCTCGGTATAATTGAACTGTACTTTATACATGAAGCATACAAAATATAGCGCATAGCGAAAATAATCGACAATAGAGGAATAATAATAATATGGACAAATATTTAGCGCCTGCATATTTCCCGACCGCAGTGACGATCAACTTAGTGATTGATCACCATAAAGTTAACAATTATTGCCCCATAGCCACTTAATCACATAATAAATACTCGTACTCGTAACTGAATATGCCGACCACTCGACCAAAGAGGTCGACAACAATTGGTTACCACCAACACCAACGATACGTCATAGTAATTGTACGATTCCCACTGCCCACTGTAAACTGCAAACAACACTACCTATTTACTGGTTTGTAATAATGTACAGTTGCAATTTGCAGTCTGCATTCGCCATCACAATCTGCGAGAATAAAAATCCACCTACCATCATCATCATCATCATCAGCCAGTATCACTTTCGGGGCGGGCCGTAGGCCTCCGCCCTTTCTTCGGCTCTTGTTATCACGGATACTTCAGCTTGGTATACCCGCAGCAGCCGCAGCGGCCGCAGCATTGCGACCCAAACGTCAAGCAGTAGTAGATAATATGTATTTACTTACAAAATTAATCGTGTTAAGTCCCGTTAGCATAGTTTTAATACAATGCAACGCGAAAGTTTAAAGTCTTATCGCTTATGGCGGTTCAAAAAACTATTGAGCGTTGACCCAAAGCTTTACCGCGTATCGTCTGCTGGTACATGAGGTGCGCCAGGCCCTCGTCTGCAGGGCCGCGCCGCTTGCGCTCGCCAACCGTCTGCGTGCTGCGAGTGATCTTAATACCATAAAGCATTCTCTAACAGGCAACCAGCGAGATATTTGATGGTTGCTGACTCGAAAAGAAGAAGCGTTGACACAACGCTTTACCGTGTATCGTCTGCTGGTACATGAGGTGCGCCAGGCCCTCGTCTGCGGAGCCGCGCCGCTTGCGCTCGCCAACCGACTGCGTGCTGCGAGTGATCGCCGCATCGAGGCGCTGCTCTGGAACGTCAAATCGCCTTTATAAAACATACATTTAAGATATACTTGTGTACGTACAACAACCTCACCTTGTTGAATTTAATTCACGACCGAGTTGGCGCGAGCAAAAATTTTGTGTGGCATCAAACAAGTTAAAAGCTGGTTATACAAGTACCTACGCCACACAGGTGGCTGTGATCCCGTGCGTTACCCCATACAAATTGTTCATAACTATACAAGTACCTACGCCACACAGGTGGCTGTGATCCCGTGCGTTACCCCATACAAATTGTTCATAACTTTAATCCCTCGAATTGTGATTAGTCAAAGTTAATGCTTTGTAATTTATCTGCCTCTAAACGTCCTATTTTTGGCCGTATACCTTCCCGAATAGGCAGATTTTTTTCCTAGAGCCCGCTGTCCCGATGCAGGGTTAAGGCCTCCACCGAGTCCTTCCATCTATATTTTTCCTAAGCTTACTCATGCCAGACGGCCTATTGTACAAACGGCAAATAGACATGTAAGTATTTATAATTTTACAGAATCAAACTAGCATAAGGTTCACTAAACTACCTAACAAAGAAACTACCTAAATGTCAGACCGCTGCAGCCCTTGCAACACGATGCACCTGTAGCAACATGTACCTATTGTGACATCTTCGTTATTATGTCTCTAATAGGCCATTTGTCAGTTGTAACAATTTATAATTAAACAATAATTAAAACTTTTAAACACTGAAAAAGGACGACAACCTCAAGCGGGAATCGTTTGATACTTGTTTTTTTTTAGTCAACATTGCTTCATCAAATCTTAGCAGTTTTCACCTCTGAGATCCGAAAGAAATATTCTCTAAATCAGAGGTGAAAACTTCTAAGATTTGATGAAGCAATGTTGACTAAAAAAACATAAGCATCAAGCACCATACATCGCTATCAAGCACTGACAAATTTCGACGGGTGGAAACCAAAACCTCGGTAGCCAAGTGGTTAAGGCAGCCGCCCGAATGCGGAAGGTGCATGGTTCGATTCCTGCCCGAGATTGTCGTCTTTTTTCAGTGTTTAAAATTTTTACTTACTTAAGTATATTTAAGCGTTAATAAAACGCTAAAATATATAAAATGCATTAATCTATAAACGCAGCTTCATCTAAACCGAATGTTAAAATATTTGTAAAAATATTTATTTCGGATCTCAGAGGTGAAAACTTCTAAGATTTGATAAAGCAATGTTGACTAAAAAAACATTCCATCAAGCACTGACTTTCGACGGGTGAAAACCAGACCTCGGTAGCCAAGTGACTAAGGCAGCCGCCTGGAATGCGGAAGGTGCGTGGTTCGATTCCCGCCTGAAGTTGTAGTCTTTTTTCAGTGTTTATAAATTTTGCTTAAGTATATTAAAGCGTTAATAAAACGCTAAAATATATAAAAAACATTAATTAACAATAATTATACTATAGTTTTTTTTCTAAGATAATTTGTAAATAAGTAAATATTTTATTTAACCAAAATAAATTTGCGATTTTTTATCTGTGGATTACAAGACCCGAAACACGGGCGGCCATGATTGAGCTTCGTGTGACGTCACATTTCGAAAAATAAACAAAATCTATCTGTCAGGTTTTAAGATATTGTTTGTAATGAAGTGTGACGTCATAGGGCAAAATGCCACGAGACCAACCGTTTCTGCGGAAAATTTTAAATGAATTAAGAAAAATATTATTGTTTTTTTTACTATTTAATAAAGCTTTTTCGAGAAAAAAATATTGCAAGAGATATAAAATAAGCGTTTGTAATTTTTTAAATACCTACGATAGGGCAAAATGCCACGTGACCAACCGTTTCCGCGAGAAATTTTAAATGAATTAAGAAAAATATTATTGTTTTTTTACTATTTAATAAAGCTTTTTCGAGAAAAAAATATTGCAAGAGATATAAAAAAAGCGTTTGTAATTTTTAAAATACCTACTTATTCGAGAACTGTCAAGTAGCCAATTATCTTGAGAAAACTTTTCAGATATGCAGCTACACACAGGCAAAAATAAGAATGAATGTGTTATGCAGCTACACACAGGCAAAAATAAGAATGAATGTGTTACTACCTTCATTCTATTGAGACGTGTTCTGGTTCGAACCCCAGCATCAGCAAGCGTGCCCTGATTAACCATAATGACTCACAAAATCTACAGTGTCAAGGGGATCCTGCACAAAATTGTGAAAATTTACGTATTTTTAAGTTACTTGTACTATGCGCTAAATTAGTTAAATGCATTAAAAGAACTTACGTAAGTTAGCCTGATCATTGTACAAGGTCGGAACCTTGTTGAAATTTCAAACAAATTCTTTAAACAATAACAAACAATACACTAATCAAATCGAATCGACTCCTAAAAACATTTTTTTTCGACAACTTTCTTAATTTTACGTATGAAACAATAATTCTTACATGAAAATATTTGTATTGATATTTCGCAGGTCGCCCCCCATCTTAAAAAAGTAAATTTTAATTTCTAACACAAGCGCGTGATGGTTTTGTACATTTCGCAGAATAAAAACATTGCTCTAATCAAATTACTATGTCTGAAACTTCAAAGCAGAATAGTTCTAATTTTTAAAAATATCAATAAGATTGATTTTGCTTTGAAGTTTATTGTGAGACTTATGTCGGGTTTTGCGATCACGCGGCCCCCTCTTAATGAAAAGTAAAACCTACCAACCCGCATTGGCCCCGAGTGGTGGGTAATAATGGCCCAATCTCCATCTCCACACGTGCTGCTGACCATGTGGGAAGGCCTGTGCCTAGCAGTGGGACGTTTATAAACTGACGAAAAAAGAAATGCTGTTCCATGGAGCAAGCGCATCACTCGAGAACAGCTGAAAGGATTCGGATACAATATTGCACATATCAATGCAGACCTTGGCGCGGACTAGAAAATAGGATACTATTTTATGGTTCCTATGTGGAATAGTGTAGTCCTCGCGAAGAAAGTCAGTAGTTAGACTACGAGTGCAGCGGTCATTATTCCGTTTTTAACTTTCAAATATAAACACCACCAAAAGCAAGATTTATTTTCATGACGTGCCTTTTATTACCCTAACACAAGAGCGTCGCCAGCCGATGGCCCAAGGGGGTGCAAGCCGACATAAATGAAGGAGGCGATTGTAATAAGAACGGTGCAAAGTTCTATTGTGTAACCTCTACAACCTCTTCACTGTACATAGAGGCGTGCCTAAGGTTTCAGAGTGGGGCAACATCATTTTCTAGTGATTTTTAACAGTTCATTACGTATTTATTTCAGTTTCTAGAGGCGGGGGGGGGGGGGAGGGGGGGCTACTTGGGCCCCCTGGCGACGCCCTTGTCCTAATGATAATATTGATGCAATTCCTTAATAAGACTACATCCTTAAACATGTAATGATATTTATTAGGCGATTTTTTTTTGGGTCGGTAAATAGCACAGAAATTGGATTAAGCTATTTTCCAACGTAAGTACATGGTACTTATGGCAAGAAACGGATAACCATACAGATAAACGTGCCAAAGCAACCAAGATTAAACAAACAAATTAGAGAAAGATAAAAGACCGCACTGGGTTTACTTTGTGATTATATTGAAGCCTACACGCTGTTGGTATTTTAAAAAAGTGGTTACCCATTGCTATTCATATCCTTTTAACATTATAAGTTCACTTGAGTGATTTTTTTTGTAAAACTTGTTTAACGAATGAAACTGTCAAATCAAGAGTTTATAGAAATAAATAAAAGACAGGTGTACCCTCTTTGGACCGTGTGAACATGATCCGCAGGTGAGGACAAGTTACGAGGAGTTAACCGAGCCTTAATCAAAGAGTCACGGTCAACAAAAACCCAAAGGGCCAAAAACTAGCTACTGACCGATATGTCAATGGCTGCTGGGTGGGATCAACCCGAGGGAATATACAGCGCAATGTAGTGTTACAAAGACACAAATCAAATGTACCATCAAACAATTTATTGGACCACACATATATTAACAAAAACACACCTAGAATACGCCACAGGTTAGCGAGAGTAATATTCTGTCTGTGATTCTGTGCCAGAATCTACATACGCGTGTGCCGCCGCACAGTGTAGGAATTTCACTATCTAGCGGGATTTATTTCAAAATATCAACTTGGTCTAATTAAACCATTAATGTAGTTTTTCAGTACTATATAATCGACTTACAATCACTACTTAGTAACTAAAAATTATTACAGGAATCTTGAAATAAAGGATAAAAAAATGGAAGGTGGTAGAGTACCTAAAAATAGTCATTAGATTGACTGCAAACAACACCATTTATTTGAGTGCATTGTTGTTTCAATTACACCGTGATTATAGCTATACCTTTGAACTTTGTGTTGTTTATCGTGGTAACAGGGTCTTTGAGGTAAAATTAATACTTATTATTTTATTGATTACAAAGTGTTATTAGGAAACATAACAGCATTTCAATAAAACCTATAAAATTTCCCTAGTTTGAATAATGGTCAACCTCTCAATAGAGTAAAAGTTATTTTATTACACAACATTACACGACAAAACTTACATCATATTATAGTCTGAGTTCTTGAGTCTTGAGTATTAAATACAGCTCTGTTGCGCGTTTTTGCGAACGGACCCCATAATTTTTTTTACAAATAAAATGTTCGATATTTGGCATATAAACAGGGTAAAAGAGTACTTGACGCTGTTTTTGCTTATTTTATTAGCCTTTATCTTTTTTGTTATGTGATGGGTTGAACTAGTAGAATTTACCAATTTTTTAGGTTCACATTGATTCCCATCTTAATTGAAAACATTAACTGAATAAAATTTAAGGTAAGCTCAGCTTGTTACGGTCTCAGAAGTCTTCGTCATGAAGTTACTCTGGAGCAATAGCGGTAATTTTTTTTGCTTTGGTCGAGTCACACTTCAGATATAGTATTATGTTTTCGGGAAACAGTCATGATTACAATATTAAAAAGGCATTTGTACTCCAAAAGAGGGCTGTTAGGACCATAATGGAATAAATAAATAAGGTCAAATTTTATGGACATGTTAGTAGGGAAATTGAAGCATTATTAGCAATACTTACTGAAATAAAAATGGTCAAAGTCAAAAGTCAAAATCAAATTATTTATTCAATGTAAACCTTTACAGGCACTTATTGACGTCAATACTAATAATATAAAAAAACGGTTAACTAACTTATAGTTAAGACTTAACAACAAATCTAACGAGCTATAGTCTGTGCCAGACAAATGCGTATCGCTACCCCCAGTACCACTGCACGCCGAAACAGAATCGCGTCGAACCGGAATATAAGCCGTGGTCATAGAATTGTGTAAACAAACGTATCCTGGTACGAGACAAAAATAGCGGTCACTATGTGGTAGTCATCGCGATCGCTTTTTAACCGACTTCAAAAAAGGAGGAGGTTGTCATTCGGCTGTATGTTTTTTTTTAAATGTTTGTTACCTCAGAACTCCGTCATTTATACACCGATTCGTAAAATTATTTTTTTTATTTGTAAGGGTATTCTTTCAGTTTGGTCCCATTTTTATCAAAATCCAGTTCTGATGACGGGATTCTCAAGGAACTGAATGAACTCCTGTAATATTGTAGGCATACCTATAGTGATTGCAAGTAAATATTTGGTACCTATTTGCTTGTTTGTCATATGTGTTCTGTTAGATGTGAAGTTAAGTATATGGCAGACGCACATTTTTTAAGACTATAAGATTAAATAGAACAAAGGTTAATAGCAAGTAAATTAAACAAACTTAACTACGCAATATTTTTTTACCTTTTTAGTGCATTTTTTTCAGTAAAATCTGTTCTGTGTCTGTTTTTTTGTTAAAATTTTTAAGACAAATAGGTGCTGTAGTGCTGAAAAGCCAATAACTACTGTTAATTCTTAAAACAGTATGAAGAACCAATACAGAAATTCAATTATGATCAAGTAAGTAACAAAAAAATTTTTTTGTGGGGCGGACAATGTATGGGGAATGGGACATCTCCTTTGTATGTCCATCCAATAAAATCTGTTAAAAAACTTCTTTTCTTCTATTCTAGTAACATTCCAATAACATAACATAATTATTCGCCGTCAAAAAAATACGATAAGTGTTATTGATACTTAATTAAATCCCGCTAGATTGTGAAATTCCTACACTGTGCGCCTGCCGGTCGCTTGCGGTCAGGCGGTTTTATTACGAAACTGCTTTCATTGATAAATGAGTAGAAATTATTTTCAATATTCCTATAAAAAACATTTGTGAAGACAGATTGAATGATTGTGTTGTGTAGTGGGGTTATATTATAAATTATAATACTTACAATAAATATTGCAGCAACCAAGACTATTAATATATATATATATATATATGTACTTATTTATTATAAGTATTATATTCTAGGGCAGGGCTTGAAGAAAAGAATATACCTAAACCTAAATAAACCCATTATTTACCCTTCAATTTGCATTAAATATTATTTATATCTGCAATAGTCTGGTGATTAGAAAACGATGTAAGTATTGTATTATTATTAGTAATTCAGTGAATTTCTTAAACGCTCCTGTAATGGATCTGCGTGATTCACGAAGAAACTTAATGCATAATGCATCGAGCAATGGCGTTGCGTATACGGGACACACTAGTAAAACAAGCATCAATTAAGGGGCTTACACTTCATCTGAATCATCTGACTATGCGTAAACAATCGATAAAACAATTATTCTACACGCAAGTCTTCTTGCGTTGCATTGCTTCTTGTTGCCTTCAACAGCTAAAGATTTGTTTCACTAATACTAAACTAATGTTCTGATGGGCCAAAATTTCCTTTTTAAGATGGTAATTATAAGTCACAACACACAGGTTACTACCTCATATTTTAAATAGCAACTAACGAATCTGATCTGAATTAAATATATAAATATTTAATCAGCTAATATTAATCCAAATGTCAGGAATAATCCCACCTGGGTAATCAGCAGAGAAGCTAATAAACAAGCCGTCCAAATTCAATTCAGGACCAAATAACATGGTTAAGTCGTTTACTCGTAAGTTATTTTGACTTGTAAGTAGAATTAAATATAAAAAAATTTAAATAGCAAAATAAAATACATAGAACTTTTAGCGATTAAAAATAAAATACAATTACGATAATACATCAAGACACTGCAATTAAAATAGAGTTACAAATTGGCGGTCTTATCTCTATATGCGATCTTTGCCAGACAACCAGTATAATATAAGTAAAATCAGTATAATAATAATTACCACATGATTTATAACCACATTTATCACATTTACTGTAACATATACATTTTATATTATAATTATATAGTTTAACAAATTTTATCACGAGACTTATTATTAGTCTTGTGACGAGACTAGAAATTGGTAATAATCACATGTCTGTTTACCTTTCGTTTTACGTTCGAATATTACTTCTATTTTTGTAAAGAAAAGCAGGATGATTCAGAAATTATCAAGTAACAATAACATACACCCAGACGCGTAGAGAAGAATTACAACGAAAATAGGATATAAACACTATGAGTAAGCGTAAATCAAACGATTAACTCAACAAGATTCCAGAATGTTGAAAACTTGTAAATGGTGTTAGCATCGACCCTACGACTAAAAGTTTGGCATATTATGTGTATTGTGGTTTGGCCATTGGCCAGATACTGCCGGCGATTCTTACTCAAAAATAAAGGTGCGTACTCTGGCTAACATTACAGGGGAACACGTACAACACTCATCGTTGCTAATAAATCTATATTTACTAACTGTGAACAGCACAGAAGCTACGGTTTATTTGACATACACTTAGCACATGTTTATTAGCAGTTTGGTTACTTTGCTTACAACGGATGTTTTGAACTTTGTTAGTCTAACCACGGATGAGCAGAGCTACAACAATTAGAAGTTACATTTATGAATTTATGACAACTATTTACTAACCTCTTTTCTGGCGCCTTTCGTCGCTGTTTCTTCGTACTTCTTTTTCTATTTTAACTTGAGGCTTCTTTGTAGGTTCTATAACTTTTTGAGTAGATTGGGGTCCCCAAGTGCCAGAACGAGCACGTTCCGGTTCTTCGAGTTTTTCCATTGGAAGTTGTTCTTCATCTACTACGAGGGTGGGTTCCACGTCAACAACTTTTTGTTCTTCCTTAGTTGTAACCTGACAGTAAAAATATTCTTAAATTTTATTGCGCCAATAAAAAAACATGCAAGTAGGTACTTATTTTGTAATAAAATACACTCACGTTCTTATCGTCACTTCTTTTGACCCAAATATCTTCAGAACTAGTGGGTACACCGTCTACTGAAGATCTAATTTCAATTAAACTACTATCAAAATAAATTTTGTCTCGGTGAAAATTCTGTCCTGCGAAAATAGATCGTGCGCTAGGTCGCTGTTCCTCGGGACCTTTGGTGCCAAAATGAACGGTATGCGCATTGTGAACCTGTGAGCGTAACATTTTTTCTACAGGATCAGACGCGGGCTGTTTTTCTGCGGTAGTTACAAGAAATTTATGTTTAGGCCCCACCACCATACGCTTTGTAACATCATGGCTTTCAGCATTGTCTGTCTCCTCCTTTGACTTTGAATCCACATGATTCTTATTAATATTCTGTTCGTAATCATCAAAATTAGAACTGCTCTCTTCTGTTAGCGATCTCGAACTACCTTTTGATTTTATTTTTGAAACTTCTGCGGCAGACAAGAAATGATCAAACTCTTTTTTCTCATCATCTTCGTCTTCTTCTCGACATTGCGATAACCTTCTTCTTTCAGGGAAAGGAAACGGTGGGTTGGCATTGGAACTGCGGCTTGAAAGATTATTACAGTGATTCATAAAGTAATGTTGAAAAAAACTATCTGTTTCTGGTGTGTCACTGCCGTCACCTTGTATTATATCTTTTAAAGCAGCTAGTGATGTGATTGTGTTGTAGTTCATGGCATTAACTAAATCGTCGCTATCAGTGGAACTGCACGATTCGCTGTCTACTTCCATCTTTTTTGTGTGTGGACTCTTTTTTTCTTTTGATGTCACTTTATCATCCACTTTTTTCTTTTTCTCATTTTTCCGGTCCTTCCTTTTGACTTTTTCGTTCAAATTTGGCTTGGTTTCGTTATCCATTGGACACCATGTGTCTCTATTATCTTTTAACTAAAAACTATATTGCCTTCTATAAAATTTAAGGCAATTTAACACTTTCACAATAATATCACACAAAGTCACATGATAATTTATGTTTAATTTCTTAAAATTAAGTAATATCGTTGCAAGTCCGTTGAATTCCGTCACCGAACATATGCCATTTTAATGTTGCTTGATCGTAAACTATTTCCAGCGAACATATTACGAATCTGAAACAGAAAAGCGACACATTAACGGCTATGGTTATCGGCAAAATCACTCAAATCATTCATAGGGCAGGGACTGTGACTGACTCAGGTTGTAATAAAGATATTCGGTATTACATAATTTACGATTAATGAGTACAGTTGCTCGAGAGACTTGCTTCTTGAGAGCAAGTAGCAGTATTGCTCGCACGGACTTCTGCCTGCTACTCAAGTATTGCCCTATCTTTGGGTGAACTTCTTCGGGGACGGGCGTTCTTATTTACTATACAGTTGTGTAAACCTGTACTTAAATGGATATTATTATCGTGAGCATTGTATTCGACCAGGATGAAAGTAACACTATTACATTCTCGAGTCTTCCCTTCCTATGTGAACTACCTCTGTACAAAAAATCATCTCTGTACATAAAGAAACTATGAAATGCACTATTTTGTGTGTATATTTTGCAATACACTATATTGCATTTATCAAGTTGTTATAAATTTAAAAAGCTCATATTTTTCCGTGGTAATAACTGTTGGTTCGTAGCACATAGATATATGCAAATGTTGTATCATTATGTTATGAATTACGATGTATGTAAATCAAGTTAAATGCAATGTTATTCTAACGTACTCGTACATAATAATCGTCAATTGGATTTGATTATCTAATCACGCCAGTCGTAAATGAGAACACGTTATAGTGGCCAGTCTGCAAATAAAGCAATTATATTGACAACATTATGATTGATATTTGTGTTTATTTTGTCAAATTTTAAGCACGACGGATATATACTAAAATTTTAAATTGTATTAGTATTGTACAGTTAGCATTAAAAGAAGGAAGCAGGTACGCAGTAAAGTACCGTAGTAGACAATGTGTCTATAGGTATTGTAAAGCAGAGTTATTTTGAAATTTTGTACTTAACTGTACAATTTATAGTGATAAATAAAGTTAGTTACTCCCCTTCACAACAGCTCTTTCTTAAAATTATACCTTAGGGGTGACCCTTATTATCACACACTAATATTATAAAGGCGAAAGTTTGTGAGTGTGTATGTTTGTTACTTCTTCACGAAAAAACGACTGAATGGATTTGGATGAAATTCAGCATAGAGATAGTTTATAACCTGGATTAACACATAGGATATTATTTATCTCGATATTCCTACGGGAACGGGAACCACGCGGTTGAAACCGCGAGCGGCCGCTAGTATTTTATAAATGAGCAATTTCGCTATGTATCCTTTCAAAACCAAGATGTTAATGCTGTGATGTGAATGCGTCGTTACGCGGCGTGCTCCTATACAAACAAAAACAAGAATAGTACAGCTGTAGCCTTGGCGTCCTTGACCGAAGCCGACGGATACGGCCCCTTCGGATGAACCACAAAGAAAGTGGGTTGAGGTGGTTCGGACATGGTCTGTTAACGCATATGTCAATTGTCATGCTTAAAAACCTTCACGGAGATGTGTTTTGGGCGCGAACGTAAGCTGGACCACGGAGGTGGAACGCGCGGTGCAGACCAGCCACACATTATAATAAAATTTATTAAAAGAAAATACTTTAATGGTTGAAATTAACTTTATAGGTTACGAACTCGGTCGCATTCAAACTATTATGTTTTTTGTTTAAAAAACCTATCCTAACATTTTTATTGAAGATGTTACTTAACTGTTAATAGAATTATTTACAATGGTTTTAGTTTCTCATAAAACCTATCAGGGGCATAGGAATACTCCATCGATTAATATCCGTCAACATTTTGTAGCGTTCCAATTGGCGATAGGGAAACACAATTGATGTTAATTACACCAATTGTCATAAGATCCTACCGAAGTACCAACAGCGGCACTAAGATACCGAGGGTTGACTGCGAGTCTCATTTGCCATTCGATCACGTTTACGAATGCGATAACCAAAATGGGACAAAAAGGTCAAAATATACTTTGGCATTTGAACTGTAGAAAAGACTAAACAGAGGCTCTGAAAAACTTCATCTGACTTGACATCCATATAACGACATAACGAGATACTGAATAATGTTGTCAAGGATCTCGTATGCCTTATTATAAAGCAGAAAAAATTTCCAAATAGAGTTACTTACTTTTCAGCAATAAAAAATATATATTTTATAGTTTGAATGTGACTGTTGATTCATAATGATGATTGATGAGGTAAATATATTGATTTGACAACCTTGGCTAGCATGAGGAGGTCGCGCGTGAGTAAGATTTTTTGTCGGCTCGTATTCTAAAAGCAATTATGTATTCTATGGTAAAAGTAGTAAGTAAGTACCAATCTTTTTTACGATCTTCACTAACGTGGCAACTGGCAATCAGACATACGGTCCGCTTGATAGTAAGTGGTTACCGTAGTCTATGGGCGTTTAAGCGTTTATGCAACACCAGGCATAGACCCTCAAACACCCTTAATAAATTAAAAAAAACCGGCCAAGTGCGAGTCGGACTCGCGCACGAAGGCTTCCGTACCATTATTTATAAAAATTACGTTTGGTCTTGGGCGCCACCCTTAATTTTTTTTATTTATTAGGTTACGCATTTCGAACGAAGAAAAAGTACCATCTGAGTTCAAGATGTCTCGCATACAGACACTTTATAAGAACAAAGGGGACCGGTCTGATTGTAACTCCTATCGAGGTATATCGCTTCTCTCCGTTCCTGCGAAGGCATTCGCCAGAGTACTTCTCAACCGTCTTTTACCACTTTCGGAAAAGTTATTGCCTGAGACTCAGTTCGGGTTCCGTCCCGATAGGGGGTACCTGCGAGGCTATATTTTCCATCCGCCAGCTATAGGAATAAAGTCGGGAACAAAGCCAATCGCTTTATTAATGCTTTGTTGACTTGTAAAAAGCCTTTGACTGTGTGCCGCGGGAAGCCCTATGGACCGTATTGGCAAAATCAGGATGCTCAAAAAAGTTTGTTCGAATGATCAGACTCCTGCGCGATGAAATGACCTGGGCCCTTATTCTGTAACGAATCCTTGTTTCAAAACCACGTTAATTCCTTAAAAAGTTACGATATTTTCCAAAAAACGTATGCGTTTGACGTTTGTGCGCGGTAAGGTTTAGGTGTGGAATTTATAGATTGCGATACAGAATCAGGGCCCTGGTTGTGTAACTTACAACGGTGAACAGACAGAGTTCTTTCCAGTAAGTTGTGGCGTCAAGCAAGGTTGTGTGCTAGCACCAACATTGTTTGCGCTCTATTTTGCAGTAGCAGTCGGTGAAGTCGTGAAGCAGATTTCTGCTGGGATAAAAACACGATTCCGAACTAATGGTGGACTTTTAACCTGACTAGACTCAAAGCCCAGACTAAAGTGTCGCACTCAGTTTTAACGGAGATAATGTATGCAGACGATCTGTGTTTTGTTGCAAACTCGCCTCAGCATCTTCAGTTACTGGTCTCGAATCTTCGCGAAGTCTGTTGTCGGTATGGTCTTAAAATCAGTGTCTCTAAGACGGAAGTTATGGCAATGGATTTCTGTGAGGGCACAGAGCCATTTAAGATTGATCTTGGCGATAGTGAGCTGAAACAAGTAGGGAAATTCAAGTACTTGGGCAGCACTATTACATCCCAGTGCGACCTTGAAGCCGAAATAAATAACCGTAAAAGCGCGGCATCGGCTGCTTTTGGCAAACTTCGATCCAAGGTGCTGCGATCACATGATTTGAAACTCGCTACCAAAATCTCGGTTTAATGGCAGTGGTTCTCCCAAACCTCTTGTACTCCTCCGAGACATGGGTCTTATATAGGAAACACATACGCACACTGGAAAAATACATACAGAAATACATCATCTGTGAAAATTTCAACTGTCTAACTATCACGGTTCATGAGATATAGCCTGGTGACAGACGAACAGACGGACGGACAGCTAAGTCTTAGTAATAGGGTTCCGCTTTACCCTTTTGGGTACGGAACCCTAAAAACATCATGCTATAGAAGTAATTATTTTGCCTATATATCATCGAATCCTTTAAATACAGACAAATTATGTCCCGATTCAGCTATTTTAAAACATCTTCATTCATGTCTCAGCTACCAGACTACGACATTATTCTCCTTAAATAAATGTCAAAAATCAGGGGCCTCACCATCAACTCTCGTATTCTAAAACCAAACTCACACTGAAATCCCTGCTTGAGTACAATTAGAAACGGATGGCGATATATAAATAGCACCATCCCTTTCTAATTGTACTAAAGCAGAGATTTGAGTTTGGTTTTAGAATACGAGCCTTAGAGTAGTATTATTTTAATCTTACTATGCAAATTCCCGTACAATTTTGCAGATTAAAGAATACTGCTCTAAGAGATGACAGTAGGGCCCTACATAAGTAGCTGAGGCGAGATTACAGACGTTTTGGAATAGCTGAATCGCGGCACAGGTGGTTGATTGAGATTAATGCACTGACATTTCAAATGAGTGTGACCAAGGCCGTATCGCCGCGCAGTTGTCTGTCACCCACATACTGCTAGCAGCAACGCAAGCCCTACCACGAGTTTACGAAGTAATTTTGCCCCATCTGGTAAACATCCCTGGTAAATATCCTATCTGGTAAACTTCATAAATGGTAAACATTATCTGGTAAACATCCTATCTGGTAAACTTCCATCTGGAAAACATCCCATTTGGAAAACATCCCATTTGGTAAACCTTATTCATACAGTCCCAAAAGTTGCGCTTTGGAACAAGATAAAGAAATATTTACGGGAAGTTTACCATGATACGATAAATCCATTTACCCATCCCGTATCATGGGATGATGAGGGAGTTGGGGGTAGTGAAGTTTTTTGTAAAGGAGATCTTACTTTGTATTCTAAGATATAGATTTAAAAGACATTGACCATAACAGCAATAATTTGTCATAAGTAATGTTGGACTAAAATGGAATATCTTTAGTTGTACCTACCTAAATGATTTCTCTGCACTATACTTATTAGGAAAGTTAATGGGACTACTAGTACGCGCCCACGTAAAATGTCAAATTTAAAGCTAATGACTATTTAAGATGTACACAGTATCATAAATATTTCTAAAATTATAATGAACACCTCTGTACTTGGCAATAATCCGAAGCGGAAGCGACCCATGTCACTTATTGATGTTGATGAAATTAGGTAAGTAGTTCTAAACTGACAAAGATCCGCATAGCGCATAGCTTATCCACAGTATAATAACATAGCATAGCACCTAAAATATTTTGTAAAGAATGACATTAATTAGGTAGTTTTTAATTTTATTGTTTTTCTCCATGTACCAGTAGTTCCTGAGATAAGCGCGTTCAAGCAAACAAACTCTTCAGCTTTATAATATTAGTATAGATATCATTCTTGGGGATCGAATCGAAACTATAAATCGATATTTGATATCGGATTCTGAAACTATATATTTTAATATCGGTGATATCGGTATCGACCATATCTATCACATCACTGTACATCAATAAAGGATTCGTAAAACTATACTCACCTAGCCTAATACTAGCAACAAAAAATAATTATTAAAGTTATATTACTTACACTCACACATCAGGAGTTAGATTGAGATGACGCAGTTTTATTCGTTTGTTTGATAAGTAGGTATGTTTTGAGTGATTTAATTAATTAAGTTGAGTTATATTGAAATATTTTTTTTAATGTATAATTTCTATTTAATTGAACTTTTACAACCACATTTGTTAAAAAAACTGACCCATAATTCAATAAACATCAGCAATACGGCATCACGTACAATATGCGCCGCCGCATTCCAGACGCAATATAGTGTTTTCCAAAATATAAGTAGTACTTATAACGAACAGATTGCTCTTTATAATTTCAAAGCTAAGCATTTAGAAGTAAGTTTTGTTGATATCTAGGGTCGGGTAAGATGTTTGACATTTGATTCTCTTAAATCTTAACGCACATGAGGGTACTAATAAACTTTTTAAAAGTAACGATTCCTTGTTTCGAAAACACGTCAATTCCTTAAAAAGTTACGATATCTTCCCAAAAACGTATGCGTTTGACGTTTGTGCGCGGTAAGGTTTAGGTGTGGAATCTATAGATTGCGATACAGAATCAGGGCCCTGTGTCGGTTTGATGAATGGCATCCTTCTGGTGTAGATCTCCAGCCACGGCTGCGTGAAGTGCGAGGTGTGGCTATAAGTGACAGTACGGTGAGAAGAAGACTTTGTGAACATAACTTATGACCTCAAGAGCCAACAAAGAACCACAACTGACCGCAACTCATCGTCAAGCCAGACCAATTCGTGAGGGAACATCTTGAACGGACTAGGCTTTCGTTATATTCTGTGATAGGGGTCGAATGACTTTATACGACTCTGATGGGCGCCGTAATGTCATACGAATTTAATACAATTTGTTTCTTTCAACATGAGTTTTCGTGTAAATTGTAGATGGGCCATTTTGATTTTTGTGATGACCAGGGAATATACGATTTGTATCGACTCCTGTACTTAACATTATTTTCTTATTGTACTAAAAATAGTTGAGTATATTAAAAAAAAATAAGTAAGTCTGTTGAAAAATGAGTTGAGACTAAGATCATGGTAAGTACTAAACCCTACTCGGTGACAGTATACAGTTACCGTACTGCTGACGTGAACCGCACTTACTAAGTTATGTCGCGTGGCTAGACCACAGAATTACTACTTACCTATGAAACGCTCCACCACTTATGTCTGGTAGCACTTCGTTAGTTGGTATTTTAGTCGAGCAGCGAGAAATACATTGCTTCGCCACTTTGCTTAGTTAAAACTGATTTTAAAATAATTAAACTAGCAAAGCAATGTACTTTGGAGCAATGTACAATGGCTTTGGAGATCCCTAAGTATACTTAATACTGTTTATAATTATTTATGTAGCTATTAGATTTATTTTTACATACACAGGTACATAGATAGATTCAGTCAGAGACTAGGCAATGAGGACCGCAAAGCAGTCCTCTGCCATAGTCCACTTTTCACTAAATAGCGACTCTATCTGTTGGATGTATTCTTTAGTCCAGTTTAGATGCAGTCTTTGTCCGTTAGTCGCCTTTTACGACACCCAAGGGAAGAGAGGGGGTGGTAGTATTGACAGTGACCAAAACACCTCAAAAGCCGGAATATAGAAGCATCTTGAGGCTGGGCGGGCTATGATATGAGGTTAGTTTCTTACTGACGACGATTCTGCGCTGCAGCATATAGATACTAGCTGACCCACCCACGTAGCCTGTCCTGTCCAAATTATAAATGTTATAGGTGTTTCTTTGAAAATTGTTAATTGTAACTACGTATTCCCTATCTTTAGACGGCCGGGTGGTCGAGTGGTCAGCGACCCTGACTCGCAACCCACAGTCCGGGGCTGAATCCCGGTAGGGCTAAATGTTTGTGTGGTGAGCACAAGCATTTGTGACCCAGTCATGGATGTTTATTCGTTATTCATTCAACATAGTTCGGGCTATGCTTAAGATTGGGGTGAATGATTGGTGTGACAGTTGTGAGTTATTATTTATCTATCGATAGGCATAATGAAATGAAATACTGTATGATTATTGTATTTTGTAGTTAATTTAATTCTCAGCTATCATAAGCTGTATTGTAGTATCAGGTAAGCTATTTAAACATCTTCGAAAACGCAATTATGATACCGCTTTTTTGTGGAATGCGTAAAAAATCATAAAAAAATAGTTTCACTATATTTCAAGATAGGTAAATTATGTTTATATTATTAATAAAATCAATTACCCAAATGTTTGAACGTGCTTTACTTTAGAACGGCTCTACCGATTTGGCTGATTATTTTTTTGTTGAGTTCGTAATTGTCAGGACATGTTTTATGTGAAAGAAAATTTTCGGAAATTTGACACGGGACGAATGTTTACGCGGACGAAGTCGCGGGCGGGTCCCTAGTAATAATATTAATGACTTACATTCTCTGTTTTAAAGGGCCACAGAAAAATTTGCTAAAATTGGCCGGTGGTGGATGATTGGCCCTTCAAGGGATGTATCGTTATTCAACTAAGTACTTGTAAAATCAATAAATCTGGGGAACGGATCTTGAAACTTTACAGGCAAGAAACACTATTTGGTCACTGCCAAAACAAACATGACATCACTATCTATAAATAGCGGGACGGCACGTAAATAGTTTTCTAGTAGTGACCAACTACATAACAATAACTCGTTATGAATATGAAATTATGTAGGTAAGTAGTTGTCTTTAATAATTCAAACGATCGCATGCATAGTGCATATTATAAATATTATAATACAATGTATTGATCAGTATCAATTTATTGTCGGCTTAGTAGAACACTAGTAGCAGCACTAGCAGCCATCACATTGCATTCTGACTAAAAAGCATGTTTTCACTGGCCGTTATGGATAATTTAAATAGATAAATATAGTTATTTATGAATACATTAATTTGTACATTAAGTAGTAAACATGTTATGCCCAGCTAGGAATATCGTATTAAGGCAAATAAGTTGCAAGTAGCAAAATAAAATGAATAACGAAAGTTGTTGTTTTTTTAAGGTTAGTATAGTACACTACAGCGGGCCGCTACCAACTAGTGTTAATGTGTCATGATGATGTTCCAGTAGATAATGATGATAATGTTGACCAGCACTTCAACCTACCCACAAAATGTCAAATTTCTTCAAGACATTTTGAACTTTGTCACTAATATATTTACATTCTGTCAAAAAAGTTTCGGGAACGGATGATTTGTTTATATATTCCAAATTAAATTTTATTTTTTGTTTTTTTTTGTTAGTTACGTGCAACTGTTATCCATTTTGGAGTTTGAGTTGAATCTGTTTTTTACTTCGATCGAGTATTGTTAATCGAAGGTTATTTAGATTAAATACAGTGCTGTTTTTAGTTAGTTTATAATATCTAGTGTGTATTGCGAATTTCATAATGGATAAAAACATCGAACAAAGAGTTTGTCTTAAATTTGCGTCGTTAATGGAATTTCGTGTTCGGAGTCACTGAAAATGTTATAGAAGGCTTACAGTGAATCGACTTTATCAAAAACACTTGCTTATGAGTGGTACAAAGCGTTCAAAAGCGGTCGAGCTGTGATTGAAGATTTGCTTCGCTCTGGTAGGCCATCAACGTCTTCAACTGAAGTTAACATCGCAAAAGTGAAGGAAATGGTGACTGAAAATCCTCATTCAAGTTTGAGAGAGATAGCCGCTGAACTTTCTGTGTCTCACGAGTTGATCCGTAAACTTATGAGGGACGGGTAGGTATTTTTTTAAATGTAAATATGGCATGTATTAATGCCATTAATTAAATAATCACTTGGATATGAAACATGTTGCCGCTCGGCTAGTCCCAAAAGACCTGAATTTTCTGCAAAAACTCAATCGCATAAGAGTCGCTAAGGACATGCTATAGAACGAGTCAATTCCGACCCAACATTCAAGCAATGCGTTGTTACTGGTGACGGGCGTGGCTTTACGAGTTTGACATGTAAACTAGTCAACAAGTTTCGGAGTGGCGCCTTCCGATTCCGACTGAACCGAAACCGAAAAAAATGCAAAAGTCGATCGAAAGTCAAAGTCATGTTGACTGTTTTCTTTGACTATCGCGGTGTTGCGCACTCGGAATTCTTGCCGGAAGGTCAAACAGTAAATAAAGAATATTATTTGAGCGTTATGCGGCGTTTAAGAGAGCAAATTCGACGAAAAAGGCCAAATTTGTGAAAAGAAAATTCTTGGATTTTGCACCACGATAATGCGCCTTCGCACAAGGCCATCATTGTGAACGAATTTCTGACCAAAAACTCAACAAATACCATCGAGCAACCACCTTATTCACCAGATATGACTCCAGCCGCTTCTTTCTTTTTCCTAAACTCAAATTACCACTTCGTGGCACCCGTTTTCATTCGGTAGAAGACATAAAGGAGAATTCGCGGAAAGAACTGAACTCAATTCCGGAAAAAGCGTATAATTTTTTTTTGATGATTGGATTATTTGTTGGCGTATGTGTATCGTTTCTGAAGGAGCATACTTTGAAGGCGATAAAATAAATTTAGATGAATAACTAACATTTTGTGTATTATTGATCTTTTCCCGGTACTTTCTTGACAGAGTAGTAAGAATCAATATCGATTAGAGAAATTTGACAGTTTTGGATAGCTTGATCTGCAGACGTGTGTACCTCAAACATGTAACATAGAAGACCTTATTGTATTTATTAATAAATAAAATTCGCAATCAAACGTAAGAGTTACCAAAACGCAATGCAAGTGCAATGCGTGCAGTAAAATACCGATGCCTCCAATGAACACTTTGCTAACTCTAAAATCGTAGGTTTACAGGAGGAGAATTTGAATGAAAAAAGTTCTTAAAATCTTTATTATTGTAGATATTTTTGATGATTTTTTTGTGCGACTAGGTGATTTACTGGTTGCTTCATACCCCATTAATATTTTTTTTTAAACTCTATTTATTTTTATATCTATTTAATTTTAGAGGATATGAACTATAAATTAAATCCTTGTCAGATCAAAAACACTTATTATTTTAGTCAAAAATCGAATTTGTAACTAATTTACAGTATCTTAACCATTATTTTCTGATAATAAGGCCTATTTTTGTCAATTTATAAAAGTTGTCGTTTTGTAGTTGGAATAGCAAGAAAATCTTCTGCCGTGTTACATACCGCTAACAATTAATAGCGTAATGTAACTCAAAATGTGTATGTACTTAGCGTTTTGTTTTAGTAGATATCAAATAAAATCTTAGGATTGCACGCAACTATTGTTAGTTTTAAAATAACAAGAAAATTAAAAGGCGCTAATAATCAAAATATTGCTAAAAAACATTTTAAATATTTTATTTTATGTATTTAGTAGGAAAGGTAATTGGGACTAAAATTTAGATTTAAACAGACATTTATTTAGATAAAATTTAAAACACTAAAAAAAGACGACAACCTCAGGCGGGATACGAACCACGCACCTTCCGCATTCCGGGCGGCTGCCTTAACCACTTGGCTACCGAGGTCTGGTTTTTACCCGTCGAAGTTTGTCAGTGATGCTTATGTTTTTAGTCAACATTGCTTCATCAAATCTTAGAAGTTTTCACCTCAGAGATCCAATGACCTTTTATATGAGATCCGATAGAAATATTTTTACAAATATTTGAACATTCGGTTAAGATGAAGCTGCGTTATGGATTAATGTTTTTATATATTTTAGCGTTTTTATTAACGCCTAAATATACTTAGGTAAAATTTTAAACACTGAAAAAAGACGACAACCTCAGGCGGGAATCGAACCACGCACCTTCCGTATTCCGGGCGGCTGCCTTAACTACTTGGCTACCGAGGTCTGGTTTTTACCCGTTGAAATTTGTCAGTGCTTGTTGCTTATGTTTTTAGTCAACATTGCTTCATCAAATCTTAGAAGTTTTCACCTCAGTGTTTAAAATTTTACCTAAGTATATTTAAGCGTTAATAAAAACGCTAAAATATAACGCAGCTTCATCTTAACCGAATGTTCAAATATTTGTAAAAATATTTCTTTCGCATGTCAGAGGTGAAAACTTCTAAGATTTGATGAAGCAAATGTTGACTAAAAACATAAGCAACAACCACTGACAACTTTCGACGGGTAAAAACCAGACCTCGGTAGCCAAGTGGTTAAGGCAGCCGCCCGGAATGCGGATGGTGCGTGGTTCGATTCCCGCCTGAGGTTGTCGTCTTTTTTCAGTGTTTAAAATTTTACCTAAGTATATTTAAGCGTTAATAAAAACGCTAAAATATATAAAAACATTAAGATATTTATTTATCTTAATTTGAAGGTTCTTACATAATAAATCACAGCATGTACCTAAGTACGTAGGAACTTATAAAGAGATGTTGAGATCAAGCAACATTCCATTGAAAATTTGAAATATGTATTAAGTATAATTTATTATTATTACTATTATAATATAATAACTAAACTACAATAACTATAATACTTAAAATAAATCACAATTCGAAGTTAGGAATAGGAACTTACAAGGAAAACTTGAGATCAATCAATATGTTTACGAAGCTACAAATAATTATTTTAATAAAAATGATAATCGTTTTTGATTATAGTGCAGGACGTTGGCTTTAAAATGGCTAGGCTGATGTGGGAATGGGCTGGCCACATTGCACGATTCCTGGTGCAAGAGAGTCCTAGAATGGCGACAATGGGATCAAACGCCCCCAAGAGAAACATCACAAATGAGGTGGAAGGATGACATTAGGAAGGTGGCCGCTATCAACTGGGTCCTACTGCCCAGGATAGCAATAAATGGAGAAGTTCGAAGAAGGCTTACACCAGATCTCTGGTTGACAAAAGCTAAAACGAAGAATAGGAGATAATCGTTTTTATAAAAAATTTACAAAATTTAAAATTCTTTGAACTATTATACTCTTCGTCACTTTTATCCGTTTCGTGAACTTCTGTCTACTACCCAATTTTTTGAAGCATTGTATCTACTGACTTTCTTCAAAACTCCTTCATTCTCTGGAGAAGCTTCGATCTCTTTAATTTTATTCCAAGAAACTTTAATTTTGCAAAAACTCTTGGTCTAATATTTTGCAACAATGCCGTTTTTAAACTCTAGCATTATATCTTGTTTAATCTCTATAATGGTATAAGGCTTTCCGTTTGCTTTGGCCCATCGAACTAGGAAATACCATTCATCTGGCTAATAAATATTTTTATCTTTTTTACCGCCCCCCGCGCTCGCAGCATACACTCCGCTACGCCATCCTACTAATATCCTACTAATATTATAAACGCGAAAGTTTGTATGTATGGATATTTGTAACTCTTTCACGTAAAAACTACTGAATGGATTCGAATGATATTCGGCATACAGATAGTTTATAACCTGGAATACCACATAGGATACTTTTTATCCCGATATTCCCACGGGAACGTATGGATGGATGTTTGTTACTCTTTCACGTAAAAACTACTGAATGGATTTGGATGAAATTCGGCATACAGATAGTTTATAGCCTGAATTAACACATAAGATACTTTTTATCTCGATATTCCCACGGGAACGGGAACCACGCGGGTGAAACCGCGAGCGGCCGCTTGTATATTATATTACCCTGGCTATACTGGGATAGCGGTATGTCTACCACACGATTGCCGAAAATACATATAGGTACTTAGCGTTATGTAAACCTCAAAACTTTTTTGTTTCTCATGATATTTTTATAAAATTTGTGGGGCTTAATACTTATAAAATAGTGAAGCGATATGCGTGAAAAATGAAAATTTCAAAATTTTGAGTTAGAGTAGTGTTCATTGGAGGCATCGATATTATAGTATTTGCCCCTTCACCTCAGCCACTGATAATGAAATACGTGAAAAAAACTCTCCCTTAGCCTTAGCCACTGACAATAAAATACGTGACAAAAAAACTCTAAATGGTGCTTTTATATTCAAAATATGTCAGTAACTCTATTTTCAAAACCAGAGCTTCGCGAGAAAGTAAACAAAAAAAACTAATTTTAAATCGATGTTGATATGATCAACATAGATTTAAAATTAGTTATTTTTAATTATTTATATTTGAGAATAAAACAGTTTCAGTCGTACAAGTTACCTACTTACATTATTATTTAGATAAATCTTAGACATCAATTAATTAATCTTCAAGGCGTTATATGTACTAATAAGCGCCTTGACGATAAGGACACGCGGCCACTTGATTACTAATCAAATAGGTACCTAACAGCAGACATACAGAAAAGTACATTTTTGTAAGGATGATCTGGAACGAAATCAGTTTCTTTTACGAGGCACTACAGGATGCCCAGTAAATTGAACGACATATTGTGAGAAGACAGTTTCCTACCAAACTAGCTCAAAATTATTTCAGCGAAATTCTATAGAGATACATCAACATCATCGTCATAGGCCTCTTACATCCATACAAGATGATTCAAACAGCGTACATTTGTGAGGTTATAGACACGTCATACACCTACGACTATTATCCCCTAAGTGTTAGTCAGGTTTAGTTTTGTTTCGGCACCTTTGGAATGCCGAATTGGGAAATTTAAAGCTGGCCACTGTCGATCAGTTTTGCGCGTCAGTCCAGCGGATCTATCGGTTAAAAAATATGGATATGGACATGGGTTTCATTTGACATTTGAAGCCCATATTTTGTCCTTATATGGGCATATTATGGGCTTCAAATGCAAATGAAGCCCATGTTCATATTCATACTTTTTAGCCGATAGGGTAGCAGGCGTAAAACTGTGGCGTCACTCCAAATGGTTTTACGCCAAACAGATTCCCCCACTCACTGGCGCCACTCCGGCTCGTCAGTTCTCGACCGAGTGGTACAATCAATTTTGAACTTTATTGTTTGGTTCTAAGGATCAATATTCATTAGAGAAATTCGAACTGACGCGATTGGAATGTGTTCGACCGGCCGGGCTGTTCTTTGAACTTTATCGTTTGACCCGTTCTAAGGGGTTGTTGTACATTCGCCACAAAGTTAGTTTGCCACGTTTTTGTAACTCCATACATTGAAAGTAAATTCGCCATAGTCTTAGATTAAAACAAAAAGGGAAGATACGGCATGCTCCTACTTGTAGTCATTCAAAATATAGTCCTACTCAACTACTTAAGCAAACACTCACACACGCACACCTATAAAGTGTAAATCGAGCGAGCGAGACAAAGCGGTAAGTTTCAACGTCAGCGCGAGGGAGTCAGCGAGTAGCGCGTTGGCGTCTCGGTCACTTCGCAACAGACGAGTACGTACGACCGATTCCGACGCCACTGCGGAGTAGCGTCTTTCTCTTTTTCACACAGTAGAATATCCGCGATAGTGCGATGTAGCCTGTTCGCTCGGCAAATTGTTACTGAAGTGAAATTGTGCCTTTAGGCATAATTTTGGCGGCTCACTCACGAGACGCTAATGCCGTATCTTCCCTTTTTGTTTTAAGGGGCTACCACAAAAACGTCGGTTTACAACAGCCGTTTACAACAGTGTGGTAGGTTGTTTTCAACGACATTTCGGTCAACCTTTCCACGACCTTTGTTTGCGGGCGCGCGTTGAAAACCGCTGTGTTGCCACTGCCTTAAACACCATTATTACACACAAACTGGAAAAAGCCAAGTTCCGTATATATTAATGGACGTACAGCGCGGTATTTTTTACATCTTTAAAAGCTCATATTTAGCTAATAATTATATAAATTTAATCGCGTTTGTCTCCAGCAAATTGATCATTTGTTTTTTAAATTACCTCACCACTTACGTATATCAAGGAAGGGACACAGTAAATATATTAGCTCATATATTTACTGTGGAAAAGATGCCAATAGCGCTATTTAAATTCGAAAATAAAACAAAATATGTCAAATATGCTAAATATTTTACGATAATGCTTAGCATCCTGCTATAGCCTAAATTTTACTCTTAAAAATACTAATAAAGCAGGATCTTGCTAAAAATGGCAACACTGTGGACTGTGGCAAACCAAGTGGAAGCTCGTTTACAACAAGTTGTAAACGAGCCTCCCGCCAAGGTGACCTGGTGGGAAAGGCTTGTTTACAACAGTGTGGTAGCCCCTTTAATCTAAGGCCATAGTACATCATTCTTGCATAAAGTACCGGTAGCAAAGAAAGTTCGTTTTGAGCGCTCTAAATGAAAGGTAGTTATTTTATTCTAAAATTATTGATGTTTTTACTTCACTTAATGTTTGATTTTTCTGCTGTCTGTGTCGAAAATAAGAGTGTGGCGAAATTATTTGATAAAAATAGAACTGAGGCGAATTTACACATGCTTTTTTCTGTGGCAAACTAACTTTGTGGCGAATGTACAACAACCCGTTCTAAGGGTCAATATTCATTGGAGAAATTCGAACTGACGCGATTGGAATGACGATCACACACTGATGGTCAGTTTGGCGCGACGCAAAGTGGTATATTTTTCAATTTTAGCGGTAGGAAATTCAACTTTATCAGTATGAAGGTAATTCGAAAAAAATATCGTATTTTTACTTTAGGGTAAGTAATTTACATTATCAAAAAATATCATTACTGTACTGATATCGGTTCATAAGATTTGTTTATTTTAAAGTGATTTATCAGCGACTTGCAGTGCTATTATTTTGTACTACGCAAATTTCTATGTGTCGTCTTTTGTTATTTACTGAATACCGATTCAAAAGTGAGTTTAGTAAAAAAAATTGTTTATAAGTGAAAGGTCTGTACATTCTATTTTCATATAAATAATTTAAATTTTAGCAGATTTTTATGTCGCAAATAAATTATGGGGAACCCGACTACTGTTTTTAGGCATATTAAATAGATACAGATTAGAAATACATTTTATTGTTGTTTTGTAATAGGTTGAAGTGTTACCTTTTTAGTTATATAAGTTTTGTTTGCGGAAAGGAGACGGCCGACCATCCATAGAACCTTGGGCATAAGGTGAAGTTGAGATGTAACACAATGAAAGTAGTGTTATTTGAAAAATAGTATGAAATTAAAGGATTCCTGAAAATTTGGCTAAAATTGGCAGTCTGAGATCTAAGAAATAGAAGATTATGAAAAAGTGAGGTTAAGAATAGCCTACGCCGAAATAGTTATTTTTTACAAATAATAACCTATAAAAGCATTTCTTTTTAAAGTAATGGAACATTTTGTGTTAATACAGATAAGTGTATTTTTGTTACTAGCTATTTGTGTCCATTGGGTAAAAATATTTAGGTAGGTAGGTACCCAATCTCAACAGTTTCTATCTACACCAGTAGGTAGGTAGGTAAATAGAAATAACCAGGCATGTTTTATGCATGTGTATACATGTTTTTGATATTATTTAATAAAATTGACCTGCAGTGAAACGATTAATTGACAAATCAAAGAACTTGATTGTATTGTAATAATTCGATTCATTTCATTCGATAACAGTAACTTCTTTCTTACTTCGTTTTCTTTTTTCTTCGACTGTAGATAAAGCTGATTTTTTATATTTATCTTACCTATTCAATATGTGTTTAAATGAGTAATATTTCATCTTCTTACCTGCTTGTTAATCTTAGGTCCACGACGGTCCGTCTCCATTGCGGTTTTATTAGATTTTGTCTGTTTTTTCAGGCAATGGTACTGCTATCAAAAATAAGGAACTATTTGAATTATTGTTTGATAATCCTCCGTTAAAGCCGATGACACAGAATATTAAACATGTGTTGTTTAACTACCCTATTGGAATGTCAGAATTGAACTAAGATAACCAAATTAGTGTTCAAAATGCAATTCATAATTTTTGTACGATTACTTGGAAGTGGTGGCTTAAATCTGATCGAAACAGTAAAAGAATACGAAGTAAAAACAATGTGTGGCTTAATAGAATATTTATTTTAGCCGGATATATCGTCAAATATTTGTGGCATTGATAAAGATATGATAGAGAGGTTCAGTATCATCTAAAAACTCTTAACTCCGCCTACAAAATATATAATAGCACTAAATTTTATCAATATGCTAAGGAAACAGCTATGAAGTATGTTGAGCATTATAATTGAGGAGCTCGGTGACGCAGCGGCTAGCGCGTTCGGCTTGCGATCTTGCCCGCTAAGCAACTTGGACAATGCCGGGTCTCTGGATGGTTGACCAAATTAAAAACATCTCGAGCTCCTCCGTGCTTCGGAAGGCACGCTAAGCCGGTGGTCCCGGTTGTTGTCGTAAGATGGCAGTCGTTAAAACCCAATATCCCCACGTGCTATTATTGTCCACGTGGGAGGCCTGTCCCAGCCTCGTGGGACGTTTATAGGCTGATGATGATGATGATAATTGGTATCCTATGACACCAAACGTACATAAGGTTCTGGTACACGGGAAGGACATCATAGATAATTGCTTAATACCTATTGGCATGCTCGGAGAGGACGCGCAAGAAAGTCGCCACAAAGACGTGCGGTACTATAAATAAAGAACATAACACCAGAAAAATGTCCGAGAAACTAACCAATGAAGATCTCATTAAAATACTGCTTGTATCATTAGATCCCATTATGTATATATGAGATCAATATCCGTTAATTAAGTATAAGAACGCCGTGCCATCAGAAGTTCTAAATTTGTTAAAAGAACCTGAAGCCATACCAATTGAGAATTGACTTTCACATACCTAAATTGTATATAAAACATAAGAATTTTACGTTAGAGCATGGTATTTTACATAATATAATTATGTACCCCTAACTTTCCAAAATTAACCACTGTGCGTCGCGCCGGAAAAATCCGTGTCGCGCCGTCAGTTAAAACTCTGGAGTGACGATTCGACATTCACGTACAAATTTTGGACTGACGTCAGTTCAACTGATGGGAAAAACTGATCGTCAGTTGCCACCTTTAGTGCGATAAATCCCCATTTCGACACTCAGTCATAATTTACTAAGAATTTCGTACTTCTAAAGTACAGTTCCATTCGTAAAACATTTTGGTTTCCGTAAGAATTCCTCAATTAAATCAAGAAATATTAGTTTAAAAAACCGATCGACTAATCATCTAAATTCTGGAGGCCAATTCTAAGCCAATAAAGTTTTTCGTTAGAGATTATGCACTCATTTTTTTTAATTACACTGATTTTATTAGAGGATCAACAATAAAAAAACAAATGATATGTAGAGACTAGGCAATGCGGACCGCAAAAGCAGTGTACTGCCGCAGTACACGTTACAAAAAATAACAAATATTAACTGAACATGTACTCATCGTGATAGGTGGTGACTGGTGATGGTGAGCCCATCGCCGCCTAGTACATCCCTTCACTAGCTGCAGGGGTGATCTGTGAGACCGCCTGTTCAGCTCATCACAGTTAATTTACTGAACACCCGGTATAATAGTATGTAGGTAGGGACTTGTTTGGAAGCTCGCGTGTGTCAATTGGTAAAGTGTTCAGTCATTGAGCCGCTTGGGTCTTTATCAGAATGATACATTAAGTAGAGATGTCAAATAAATGGTTGACATTGATTGTGCGCCCCAGTTTGATAGTTGTTAGTGGCGCCGGCAGGGATCGCCAACTGAGATGCAAGAGGATATAGGGGCAAATAATTGCCATTGCAAAATGTTAATTATAAACTTGTCATTAGATTAATATTTACTTGCACTTTTTTTAAAAGCTTTGTTTTCCTATCTCTTAGCGTCGCGTCGTTCTTAAACTAACGCCTATAATTGCCAGTATAAGATACCTAAATAAAATTGTTATTAGACTACTATTTACTTTTATTTTGTACTAGCGGCCCATGTTGTGAACACCTTGTAACCTGTGACAAATTTCCAAAAATTTCCTTAACACAAACATTGTACGAACACAATAAAAAAAGAACCAGCGAAATCGGTCGAGCCGTTCTAAAGTGATGCGCGTTCAAACATTTTGGGCAATTGATTTTTATTAATATATTATTTTTATATTATAGACATAGATTATTTCCCTTGAGACCCTCGAGTGACGCACTTTTTTATAAGACTGTTTTCTAATCTCATATCGTCGTTCTCAAACTAACACCTAATAGTATTAATAAAACCCCACCTTGACCTCCAACATATGCACATATAAAATTATGCCAAAACATGGGTATAATGCCACCGAAAATGTTAAGTAATCGGTAAAAAATATAGCACTGTTGTTCGCGCGTTTGATACTAATGTTGCTCTAGCGCGCGTTCTATTGTGTCGGCGCGACCGCGATCGGTTATGGCGTAGATTATGAATAATGGCACACTCCTATACAACGATGTGATGACTGTGGATGTACGCTAGGCTTACGCCACGCTGACGTAATGTCCATTAGTTAGATAATCGTATATGTGATCTAGTGGTCGGATCACCAATGTTTAGACTCAAAGGTCCCGAGTTTGATTGCCAGCGAAAAATATTTTACTCTGGTAGTACACACGCTACCTAAAACCGTCAAATTACTCTAATTGATATTGATCTTCAGAAGTTTGTTAATTTATGGTATGTTGACATACTGGCGTTTGTAAGTATAAGCTAATCCAGGGGCTAATTTATTGTCTAACTTCAACATCCATCGCAATCCCTTTCAAGTAAGTATAATGGTACAGAACCACCGAATTAATATTTTAAAAAAAAGCAGCCACCGCTCACTCTTGTGGCTTGAGATGAGACGCTCGCGTGCCAACGCAAAAGCTCTATCTAAAGAGTACCAAATTCTAAACAGTTCTTATTTTTCTGTGTCCTATAATTCTCAAACGATCTAGATATCGAGGTACCTTGCAAAGCAAAACACAGCAATGTAAAACAATAATGTTTGGCGGCAGACATTATGTTGATATTAGAGTGATCACCATCCGATACGATGAAGATGAAGGCAAAGGCAAGTTTATCAGTGGTTAAGGATTCCAGGTGAAGATTGTTTTTATCTTTACCCTTTATGGGTGGACTCGACCAAACTGGAATAAGGTCTTATACCTAGATTAAACGCCGAATTTGTATAGACTAATCGCGGAGTACCTAAGTCTTATTCCAGTTTGATCGAATCCACCCTTAATCACTTACATAAATGAATAGAACGCCAAAAAATCTACCTCTTTTTCAGCTACCTACACTTTATAACAAAAAAAAATTTAGTTGTATCTTACTGAAAACCTATAAAAAGTATTTCCTGAAATAATCAACAATCCCACAATCTCTTTACAGTTGTGTAGCCCACAACTTTCAATTGAGGATTAATTGACTGACTCAGTTTGCAGCACTTGGGAGTCATACAAAACCAAGTGTTCAAGGGCCAATATCATCACTGCTATCATGTTTCAGCATATAAACATCATAATTATTCAAATTTATTTTTGATTTTGGAAGTCATACGAAACAAAGTGTTCAAGGGCCAATATCATCACTGCTATCATGTTTCAGCTTATACATATCATAATACTCAAACATACGACGACGACCTCCTTGGTCAAGTGGTTTGTACACCGGTTTTCATAGTGTCGCCATCTCTGAGGTCCCGGGTTCGATCCCCGTCGGGTCAATTTAGAGAAAAACTATTTTTCTAAATTGATTTCGGGTCTGAGTGTTTTTTCTGTTTATGTATATTTATCCGTTATCTTACCATATTTACGAGTTTCACAAGAATACTCATCTTGGTCTAGATAATTGGTGTGAGCGTAAACAAAATTTATTTATTTATTTAAAAAAAAAATATATATATTTTTGATTTGATAATAGGTAAAAATTAGTGGAAAACTGCCTATGATTTTCCACAAATCAAACTTGTTGTGCAACCACACTGCCTATGATTTTCCACAAATCAAGCTTGTTGTGCAACCACTAAGTGGTGTGGTTTACTCACATGTTATTTGTTAAAGAATATTATTATTATTTATTTTTTATTATTTATATTTTATTATTAATAATCAAGCAACTCTTGGCTATCCTATTTAGTGCAAGCAAAGAACTACTACTTGTATGGGAGCAACTCTGAAATTGATACAAAATACCAGTTGTTCCATACAAAACTGTAAACACAATTAGATGCGCTAGAGCCGCCTTTATATAAACCAGGGTTGGCTGATTTAAATCAACCTGATTTATGATTTAAAATCACTGATTTATATCAGGTGATTTAATTAATAAAAATCATCGATTTAAAATGTATAATATAGATTGACGTTTTATATTTTAGCGTTTTATTAACGCTTAAATATACTTATGTAAAATTTAAAACACTGAAAAAAGACGACAACCTCAGGCGGGAATCGAACCACGCACCTTCCGCATTCCGGGCGGCTGCCTTAACCACTTGGCTACCGAGGTCTGGCTTTCAACCATCGAAACTTGTCAGTGCTTGATGCTTATGTTTTTAGTCAACATTGCTTCATCAAATCTTAGAAGTTTTCACCTCTGAGATCCGAAAGAAACATTTTTACAAATATTTGAACATTCGGTTAAGATGAAGCTGCGTTTATAGATTAATGTTTTATATTTTAGCGTTTTATTAACGCTTAAATATACTTATGTAAAATTTTTAACACTGAAAAAAGACGACAACCTCGGGCGGGAATCGAACCACGCACCTTCCGCATTCCGGGCGGCTGCCTTAACCACTTGGCTACCGAGGTCCGGCTTTCAACCGTCGAAATTTGTCAGTGCTTGATGCTTATGTTTAAAGTCAACATTGCTTCATCAAATCTTAGAAGTTTTCACCTCTGAGATCCGAAAGAAATATTTTTACATATATTTGAACATTCGGTTAAGATGAAGCTGCGTTTATAGATTAATGTTTTATATTTTAGCGTTTTATTAACGCTTAAATATACTTATGTAAAATTTTAAACACTGAAAAAAGACGACAAATTCAGGCGGGAATCGAACCACGCACCTTCCGCATTCCGGGCGGCTGCCTTAACCACTTGGCTACCGAGGTCTGGCTTTCAACCGTCGAAATTTGTCAGTGCTTGATGCTTATGTTTTTAGTCAACATTGCTTCATCAAATCTTAGAAGTTTTCACCTCTGAGATACGAAAGAAATATTTTTACAAATATTTGAACATTCGGTTAAGACTAAAAACATAAGCATCAAGCACTGACAAATTTCGACGGTTGAAAGCCAGACCTCGGTAGCCAAGTGGTTAAGGCAGCTGCCCGGAATGCGGAAGGTGCGTGGTTCGATTCCCGCCTGAGGTTGTCGTCTTTTTTCAGTGTTTAAAATTTTACATATGTATAATATAATTTTAATAAAAATAACAAAAGTAGGTAAGCATACTAGTACTAACAATAAAATACTGTCAAAGAGTTTACACAGAATTAGCAGTCTCAGAAAAAAAATTGTATGTATTAGGAACTAAAAATCTTATTTTTCTTAGCTTTTTATTTTGCTTTAGCTATTTTTCAATAATTAACGTTTATCATGAGCAAGTGGTGTGGTGTACTCACATGTTATTTGTTAAAGATTATTATTATTAAACAGGATGTTTGGTAATAATCATGCAACTCTTAACTATCCTATTGAGTGCAAAGAACTACTACTTGTATGGGAGCAACTCTGAAATTAATCAAAAATAGGGGTTGTTAGGTGGGCGTCATGTTCGGCTTTAGTCATGTTCCTAACTGGTCACATTCCGCTTTGGTGATGTTCTACGCTAGTCATATTCTACCCTAGTAATTTTCTATCTTGGTCATGTTCTGCGTTGGTCATGTTCTATCTTAGTCATGTTCTATCCTAGTCATGATCTGCTGTGGTCATGTTCTGAATTTATAAAGTACAGAGTCAACCTGACTGTACTTTACAACCGTAGCTGTACAGCAATAAAAAACAAACTTATTATTAGATTGTTCCCACCTAGCAACCCTTTTTATTTTTTCAAGTACCTCTTACTTAAACATAGCAACATAAAAAAATACTAGTAGTTCCATACAAAACTGTAAACACTATTAGATGCGCTAGAGCCGCCTCTGTATAAACTAAATCAAACTAATTTAAATCAGGTGATTTTTCAAATAAAATCATTGACTTAGGTAAACAATTTAAAATGTTTTATTATCTTTAATGAAAATAACAATAAGTAAGTATACTGGTATTAACAATAAAATACTGTCAAATGGTATACACAAAATTAGAAGACTCAGAAAATAATTTGTATGTATTAGGAATTAAAATTCTTATTTTTCTTAGGTTTTTATTTAGCTTAAGCTATTTTTCAATAATTAACATTTATCAGGAGCAAGTGGTGTGGTGTACTCACATGTTATTTGTTAAAGATTATTATTATTATTATACAGGGTGTTTGGTAATAATCATGCAACTCTTGGCTATCCTATCCTATTGTGCTATCTATATAGCATTGTGAATGCAAAAATTTCAATAATAAAAATATCCTATTGAGTCCAAAGAACTACTAGTTGTATGAGAGCAACTCTAAAGTTGATAAAAAATACCAGTTGTTCCATACAAACACTATTAAATACAGTAGAGCTGCCTCTGTATATAAACTAGTATGCTTTAACTTACTAGTAGTAGTAAATAAGAAAGTAATAGTAATATAACCGTGTAGCATGGCGGTAAAAGTATACTACCATCCCCTCTCTTTTCTTAGGTGTCGTAAATGCGACTAACGGACTAAAAACTGCACATACATCGAACAGCATAGAGCAGCGATAGGCTTATCACCTGTCACGCTGAGCACTTGTGCAGTCGCTATTTGGTGAAAAGTGGGCTATGGTAGAGGAATGCTTTTGCTGTCCTCATTGCCTAGTCTCTGACTAACCCTTCGGGGATAATAGTCGTGATTATGTGTTTAAATGTAAGAAAGTAAGTATGTGTCGTTGAAGGATTTAAAAAATTGTGGTGATAATAGTTATGATTATATGTTTAAGTATAATATAAAAGTGAGTATGTGTCTTCTATGTAGGATTAAAAAATTGTGTAAAGTAAAATTATTTATAGATGCAGCATACTGTACTCCTTTCATATGTATAACAATAATTGTATTAAACAATATTAAACTTCGTTTTGTAATCTATATGATTAATTTTATGATGCAAATATAAAAAATCTGATTTTAAAGAAGATCACTGCTCTAAGAAGTGGTTTGGGGATCCTAGTATTAAATAAACATAGTGTAATTAAATTAAGTGTGTAATTAAGTATGGCTCTTAAATTATTATGCAGTGACAATAATTTTAATAATATCTGTACCCTTGCCTGCCATGAATGCATGAAGGAGAAATAAGTCTACTGATACCATAAGCAAAATTCATGATATTTTAACAGCCATAGCACAGATTAAATGATAATACCTAAACACTAATAAGGCAGGCAATGAGGAGAGTAAAGTGTAGGTCAATATGAAATATTGATAAAACTTTTAAACAGAAAGTCCGATTATGCAAGGGGCACTTGAATTAAATAGATTCTATACAGCTCTTTACTTTTGTTTTAGGTCTAAACCTATATTTATTGCTTTTTAATTCACTGATTAAATTGCAGGACGCTGTTGTATATATATTATCCGTGCGGTGACGGAGAAAGAATACCAATCGCCGCCCCTCTCTCCGTCCGGTGGGTGTCGTAAGAAGCGACTAACGGACTCTTTCGAGCGATGATCTGCTCCACTGGTGGTAGGGCTTGACCCGTCTGGTTGGTGACCACCGTACGCATGGTGTAAAACCCGTCAAGTGACTGCTCGTCGGTCGCGTTTCGGGATCAGCCAGCGTATAACCAGAGCTCGAGAGGATGATGCCGCGATGTATTTGGTCTGTGGAGGCTTCCGTCAAACCAGTGCCAGGAGGACTTCGTTAACCTGCCGACCAGGGAGACCCGTAGAAACGGTTGTCCCGCTGGCCGCCCGTGGCACAGTACAGGGGCCCAAGCGAGCCTAACCAGCTCGTGAGGCTGCCTCACCATGCCACGCATAATCTCGGGGTGGTCCGTCGTGCCGGTTGGTGACCGGAAGGTGGGGTCCCGGCGGCCATTCCCGGGGGGGTTCGGGGGCCCTTCCGTTCGGCAGGTTAATAATACTCGTCTGTGGGCAAATTCCTGAGGAAACAGGCCACCACACTTTGACCATTCGCATCGCGGCATCATTTTCTCGATTCACGCCTCTCTCTTTCCACTCCTAAAATGACAGCGCCTAACAACAAAACTGGTACTACAGCGGTGCACACCCCCACCAAAACCTTACCGTTTGAGGTGGAGTTCGCTAACATCCGCGGACTCCATGCAAACCTCAATGCCGTCCACCACCATCTTGAGACGGCACGGCCAGCAATGTTGTTCCTGACGAAGACGCAAATAATCCGCCCAGCTGACACCACCTACCTGAACTATCCCGGCTTTGTGCTTGAAGAATCCTTCAAAGCCAAAGCCGGAGTTTGCTTATTCGTTCGGGCGGATGTTTGCTGTCGCCGTCTGCGCTGTCTGGAGGACCCTTCCTTCTCCCTCCTAGTGGTACACGTCGACTTAGGCTCTCATTGCCGTGTCTACGTCTGCGTCTACCGATCCCATAACGGCGACATGGAGACAACTCGACTAATTGAACATCTTAGTCGGGTAGCAGATGATGCGCAGGAGCGGTTTCCATCGGCGGAACTGGTGTTTTTGGGGGACTTCAACGCCCACCATGAGTTGTGGTTAGGTTCCTCCAAAACAGACCATGCTAGTAGAACTGCCCACGCATTCGCTATCACGCATGACCTGACGCAACTGGTGAACCAGCCCACCAGGATCCCAGACATAGTTGGCCATGCGCCCTCCTTACTCGACCTTCTGCTGGCGAGTCGCCCAGCTGGATACCGGGTGGAGATTCGAGCTCCTTTAGGTTCCTCGGATCACTGCTTGATATCCAGCACAGTGCCCTTGGCATCGCGCCCGCCAACAGCTGTTTCGAAACGCCAGATTTGGCACTACGCGTCGGCAGACTGGGACGGGATGCGGGAGTATTTTGCATCCGTCCCTTGGAGGCAGCGCTGCTTTAGTGGGAAGGACCCGACCGCTAGCGCCACTGCCGTTGCTCATGAGATAGTATTAGGAATGGAATACTATATTCCACACTCCTATGTCATCAGCAAAGGCAGACGCGAGTGTGCCAGCGACGGCATACCGCGCTTGGATCAGAGGTAAAGCTCATGGGGCTCCCGAAACTCGCTCGCTAAAAGCAGCCTATAATAATGCCACCAAGTCGTGTAAGAGGGCCTACATTAGAGCGGATGCCCAGCGCGTTGCACGAGTAGGCCAAGAACTCCTGACGCATCCTACGGGCAGCCGTAGCTACTGGCGTCTGGCCAAAGCCGTACAATCCAACTTCTGCCAACCCTCGCTGCCACCACTGAGATGTCTTGACGGAACTTAGCTCACAAGCCGCAGGAAAAGGTCGATCTCCTGGCCAAACTCTTTGCGGCTAACTCCCGGATCGATGACTGTGATGCACAGCCACCCTCAATTCCTCACTGTGGCCACACAATGTCTGATATTAAAATCAGGCAGTGTGATGTCCGTGCGGAAATGCAGTCAATCGATGTCCGGAAAGCTAACGGTCCTGATGGCATCCCAGCAATAGTTCTGAAAATGTGTGCAGCGGAGTTGTCCCCTGCGTTAACGCGTCTGTACCGTCTCTCGCTCTCTTCGGGATGTGTGCCGGAATCTTGGAGAGAAGCTAATGTGCAACCGATCCCTAAAAAAGGAGATCGGTCAGATCCGACTAATTACCGCCCTATAGCCGTAACTTCAGTGTTGTATAAGATCCTAGAACGAATATTGAATAAACAGCTTATTCGATACCTAGAAGATCACTCCCTAATTCACGATCGTCAATATGGGTTTCGGCCAAAACGGTCAACGGGTGATCTTCTAGCGTACGTCACACATCTCTGGAGTGAGGCTATTGACAAGCGTGGCGAGTCACTGGCAGTTAGCCTTGACATAGCCAAGGCTTTTGATCGGGTCTGGCACAAAGCTCTTCTCTCCAAGCTCCCGGCATACGGTTTGCCCGCTCAGTTCTGTACCTGGATTGCCAGCTTCCTGCATGAGCGTAGAATCCGTGTCCTTTCGGATGGATGCGCTTCGCGGTTCATGTCAGTGAACGCTGGTGTTCCTCAGGGCTCCGTTCTATCCCCTTTCTGTTCCTTCTGCATATCAATGACATGCTTCCTCTTGGAAACATTCATTGCTATGCAGATGATAGCACATTGCATGGGGGATATAACGGGCACCCAACGGCTGGGCGGGTAGACACCGAAATGAAGCGAGCAAATCTTGTCATTGAGCTCGATCGGGTGTTGGACCTCATTTCTAAATGGGGCTCCGATAATCTGGTGGAGTTCAATGCCAAGAAAACACAGGTGTGCGCGTTCACAGCCAAAAAGTCGCCATTCCTTCCCCTTCCCTCTCTTCAGGGTACATCTCTAGGCCTGCAGAGCAGTATTAACATGCTCGGTATGGATATCCGCTGCGATCTGAACCAAAAGGACTACATCGAAACCGTGATTAAAAATGCCTCACGTAAACTCGGTGTCCTGAACAAGGTGCGGCGATTCTTCACGCCTGATCAGTTGTGTCTATTATACAAGACACAGGTGCGGTCTTGCGTGGAGTATTGCTCTCACCTTTGGGACGGCTCCGCAAAGTACCTTCTCGATGCCTTGGACAGATTGCAGCGCCGCGCTGTGCGCATTATCGGCAATGCAGAGGTCACTAAAACTCTCGAGCCTTTGCAATTGCGTAGAGATATTGCGTCACTCAGCGTCCTTTACCGTTTATACCATGGCGAGTGCTCTGAAGAACTCTTTGACCTCATCCTTCCTTCTCCCTTCCTCCATAGAAGTACGCGTGCTGCTCTCCGGAGTCACCAATTTACAGTCTCTAACATTCCATCACGCACAAAGAAATTTGGTGACTCGTTTCTTTGCCGCACTTCCAAAAGATGGAATAGTCTACCAGCACACGTATTCCCTCCTACCTATGACATAGGGTCCTTCAAACGAGGCGTGAAGAAGCACTTTGTGGGCCGGCAGAGTGAGGATGACTGATGCTATGTCTCTTACGCTGCACCAGTTGTCCTCGCGCCTGGACCTCATTTCCACTTAACATCAGGTGGAGTGGGGTCATTTGCCGGGCTTAGAATAAAAAAAAAATAGATCTTGAACAATTGAGTTGGTTAAGATAGGAACCTAAAATTAATTAAGTAAGTACCTACCTCCTTTAAGTTTTTGAGTTTATAATACAATGTTAATAAATAAGATTTACAGTGATGATTTTATGAAATTGCAACCATAAATTTATGGCTTAACGAAAGTCATCAACTGTTTCTAAATATCTCAGGAAAAGCAAATACAACCTGTTTTTAGCATTATGTTTCAATTATAACGACTGGGAAGTCATGTATTTGGTAAAAATATGGTTAGTTGTGAACAGTTATATGGGTATTTCTCTGCTATTTGGAAACTTAGCCATACAAGACTGTCCTAAGCAAATTTTATTAAATGTTGAAAATGTTTGTTAATAAAATGATTAAATTAAATATATCTCTTTAAAAAGCCCACTTATTTTCGTCCTGGTTTTTGAGTTATAGACGATTTTATTCAAAATCGTGACAGGGGACTGTTCTAAACGCACAGGGGAATATTATTATAGATAAAAAACGAGTATTTCAGTATGAAAGTAATCAAATTTGGTTTCTAGTTCTTACGTATTATTTAAATAATTATTTTTAAAATAAATCAAGAGAAATTTCACTTATAATTTATTACTTTAACTTAAGTTATTACCATTAACAAATGTTCTTAACATTTGTGACAACTTGGTAAAATCATCTTCTTAGAATAATAGTATCTTTAAGATACAAATTGTATGACCTAAAGTCAGTCTTTATAATGATTAAAAAATTAAATAATAACAAAGAAATAGATCCTCTGCTAACTAATTGCTATGAAATGACAGAAGACTGTCGGTCAGGGGACTGTCATTTTTACATATAAATTAAATAAAACAAAATCATCTAAACTTATCACATTAACGAAACAAATGTGGCTACATACTTTATAATCAATTATTTTATACAACTATTTATAATGAAAACTCTTAAAATAGGAAAAAAATGGCTAACCAGTGGACTGTTTTATCTAACGGCCGAGACACGTAGTTCACTAGCAGACTCAGTGGTGGCACTAAAAAATGGCAACGGCCCGCCCATCTATACACCCGAACAAATTTCACATTGATTGCCTTCCGTTTCACGATGTTAACGTTTCGCGCCAATACAAAATTTGACCTATGCGCGGTTTTCAAATTATATCAGGGGACTGTTAAAAAAATTTGAAGACAGCATTCACGCCAAGATTTTTTGGTTAATTTTTTATAGTAAATATATAATTGTGATTTATAAAGATGCTGACAGTTTTTTTGTTAAGTATTTTAACACATTTTATTTAGTATCAACAGCAAAAAAATAATATTGGTCACAAGACTTGTAATTCGGGAAAAGGGACATACCAGGGGACTGTGTTTTAAGGTGTTTGAGGTTGATAAAAATAAATATTACATTATTAATTTACTAAATAAGCTGTGGCGTGTCAAGAATACCTAATACTTTGTCATTATTTATACAAAAAACTGAGAAATATTAAAATTTATTGCATAAAATTTGCTTGGGACAACGATTTTCCATTTAGTAGAGAAATGCCCATATATTACTTACCTGGATTATGTATTTTAGTGTAACTTTGACAATGTGCTGGCATTTATCAGGTAAATAATCAAAGTGATGGCTGCATACACATATAAACTGGTATTTTTTCGAAGGTATTATAAATCTTTATGATTATCTTATCATGATTGTTAAATGTGATTTTCTAATTAAATAAATGATAACAATCCTTTTATAATTTGCGCTTAGAGATTAGGCATGAATAGAAATATTTTAATGTCATGCCAGTTTAGCTGGCATTAGGTTAAGTAGGTAGGTAAATAAATTAATACCTTTACGAAGGTAGGTTAAAAAAAATAGCAATTCCTGTACTTACACTGAATAATATTACCTACAAATTAATAGTCATTTCATTAAAAATATTCTTGTTACAAATGAAATCTTTAAATAACACCTAAGATGCTAATATCAACAGGTTGGTATTTTACATGATTAGACCAATAGAAAATACGAAAGAGACGTGACCAAAGAAATAAGTACAACAAACCGTAAACTCATCAATATCTTGGACAAAATTCAGCCTCCAGAAGGCGTGTTCTCATCACAAATAGCTAACACATCACACACGGAATTTCACAAAACGATAAAGTTAATGTTTTTGTATTATTTAATGTATTTCTTTCTATCGAAATCACAAATCAGTCATTTTTTATGAAGTAGAGGTACATTATTGTAAGTAATCAGTTCTTTTTTTTAAAGGTACCTTTTTCTATTAAAGAACAGCAAAGGGATCTATTTCATACAACCAAGTCTTGATTTATTATAAATTGGGTTTGAATAGTCTAAAAGTTGAAGAGTACCAATTAAATTGATGTTGATCTAGTATTGTGTTTTATGGACACCATTTAACTTTGTTGTTCTAAATGTGTATAAAATATAAATAAATAATAAATATTTTTTTAATAAATAGAGCCCGACCAACGAAGGCTGTCCACAAGAAAAGGCGGCAATTTAAGACAGGAGTGAGCTCTCTCTCTCTCAATAACATAGTAATTGCTAAAATACACCATAATCTAATCAATACTAATAGTGAAAAAATGAGCCGAGATGAGGAAGTCAACTACTCAAGGCCCCAGTACACATTGGCGTATATTGGCCCACTGCCGGCCATCGCCAATGTGTAGACACCCCGTCTATACGTCATTGGTGTACGATGGCCGTCGTTGGCGTACATTGTCCCATCGTGGCGCGCAATCGGAAAGTTGTCCGTATGTTGGCCTGTGGTATTCACACAATGGCCGAGTATGCATCATGCACGATTTTTCTCTTTGAATCGATATTTTTGAATCGTACACGTCTGAATCGATTTTTGGAACGAATCGGGTACGTATTAAAATCCCGAAAATTCATTATACCTACAACTAAAATACTTTTAGAAGATCGATTCACGGCAAATACGATCTGCCGATTTTTTAAATCGATTCAACAGGATGCGCCTTTGCTCAGATCGAATTGTATGCCTGGAAGATCGAATGAAAAAATCGTATCATTAAAATACAAAAATAATGCAAACTAAACGATAATAAGATCTTTGGCAACACTAAGATTTTAGCGGGGACGATGTATCTACAACAAAGTAAGATTACCTACACACACCTATTTGTTGAAATAGTCTTGAGTTACGTTCCTAAGTAAGACTACCGTGAGTATGAAATATGAAAAGAAATAAAAGTAAGTATATATGTAGAACTGTATTCAGAACATCATAGGTACTTTTTGTTCATTGTAGATAGTAGGTACTACGTTTGAATACGAAGTGTTTTATTTTGTAAGCATGACATATTGTCATATTATTTTTGATTATTGCTTTTAACACTATTTGTCTGTGGTTTTTATTATAGCTCCGAAAGTAAAGTCAAGCGTTTGGACGTTTTTATTAGATGTGGCACGGCAAGTTATGTAAACAGAATGTGAACCAAAGAAAATACTATTAATTTAAAAAATCATCTCAAACGATATCATTAAAATACTTATTCTGATTTAAACAAAAGTGGAGAAAGTTCTACTACAGCAGTGGCCAAAATCTGTCTTTTTATTATTTTTTTAATTTATGATACGATCTTTCAAGATCAAATGAGATCTATCCAATGCAATACGATTTAGATCGTGGATCGATTCACGGGTTTACGATCCATTACGATTCAAAAGATCGATTCTAAGCTAAAGATCGGGCATCCCTACCAGGCAGCAATGAGCATTGGGAAAACACACGCCAAAACGCCAAGTGATCGTGGCCTACAGTTGTCTACAATTGGCGATGGCCGGCAGTGGACCAACACATGCTAATGTGTACTGACTGGGGCCTTTACCCAATGATATTACAATAAAAATTAAAAAGAGGTAGATAGGTTATGTCAGTACTAATATGATTTCAATAATGGACCGAAGCGTCGTACATACGAAAACCTGAGCATGCGCTATACTCACTAAATATTACGATGTTATACGGCCGAAGTAACTTGTCACTTCTAGTCGATGATCTCATATGGCCGCATCTGCCGAGTTAACTTGATCGTATTCTAAAGTGTGAGCAAGATAGCATGACAACTAGTAAGAGCGTAAACAAGACAGATACATGTAGCGCTGTGTCATTTCGAATTACATGTCAATTTGCTGTCGCACTCTATATTTTTATGACACAATTTATTCTGACATTTTGTAGTTGATAAATAATAAGAACTTAAATCAATTAAAATTTAAACTCACGCATGCCACTCATGATATATAATTTCATGACCTTTTATGTAGTTCGCATGACACAGGACAGCATATTTTTAATTAATTTTCAGAAACAAATACATGCAAACTGACACTGTCAAAGTGTCAACACTGCTAAGGCTTTTGTGAGACTACGCTTAAGGTAAGCCAATTAGCATAGTTTTCTGTTGCCACTTTTTGGCACATGTAACACATCTACCTCTTTTTATTGTAACATCTTTTTAATATAATATCATTGCCTTTACCTACATATTTTTACCTATGTTCTGTGTCCCTTTCTTTTACTTGCGAACCGTTAAAAATGCTGTTGGTAGAAAGAGTTTACAGGTTATCACTATTTTCAAATACTCCACACTCGAATGTTTTAGGTCGCGAATATGGCTCCAGTCGCTTAGTGCCTCAAAATAATACTTATTATTCTGAGCTTAGTGCACACCGCAGTCAAGTGAGCCATAGAGTTTTATAGATAAATGTCAGACGATTAGGGATTTCCTCAGAATATTAAATGGGGATTTCGATTAAGCGTATGATCATGAAGATAGAGAGAAAACTGGAGGCCATAGGTACACCTCCATACCTACTTGAAGCAAAAAAATTTGACCTTGATTGACTGCATCCTAACTCGCTCTGTAGCTTTACATAATAGCCATTGCTTTAGTAGTCCGTACATTTTTAGTGTCACTCCCTAAATATGGGTAAATGTTACACAATGTCAAGAACGATACCCCACGTCTCGCCATAACACCTCTCATCTTTGTGTCGGATGTAGAACAGTTAGGATAAAAGAAACGGAAATATAAAATCAACAACAATGTATTGTGGATCATAAATCAACCAATCTTTGAGAAATTTTATACAATATAAAATATACATGTGAAGCCAAATTATAATGACTCTTATTTATGAAACAGTCCGTGGCCTAAATTGTTTCTTTCTAACATTAATTTCAACGTAAGTTTCACTTTAAATCGCTGTTTTTAATTAAGGATCAATCTGAATAACAACGTCAAGATTACTTAAGTGAAAAAGATGCATTGCTGCCTTGGTTCTAATGTTTCTTCAGTACTGCAATCACAGACCACGGTCTGTGACTGCAATGGACTTGGGAAAATTTAAAAAAAAAGTTAATTTTTACTTTATACCATTATAGAAGTCGATAATCTAAAACCAATAGTTTTTATTTCACTTTGATACGAGAAGTATTTACAAAGTTATTGTACATAAATAATTCGTTAAAACACTACTACCTACCTCGCATATTTCGCTGGCACTCGAATGACGTGACGTGACGTCATCTTATCCGATAGTCCCCGCCGCCGCACTGTGGGCTGATAATCGCTTCCCATAGACTTACGAATCGATTTTAGTAATCTTGACTTTTTATGGCCGAAATCGCCTTATTCTGTATAATCTTACTATTATAATGACATAATGACTTAAAACTATAAGTTTTAACGCATTTATAAGATTTTCGTTTTAACAAATGTATGAAAAAACATCTTTAAACAATTATAACTTAAATTCCGTGAGACTGCCCCTAATTTCCTTCGGCACGATTATACTTTATATTTTTCTACAATTTTTGACATACTGCATAGTGGGCGCACTCGTTAGATTTCAGGCCAAAAAAAATAAAAACCATTTTTATTTTGAAAGTATTATAGTTATTCATTAGTTGAAATATTTTTTCAATTAGTATTATTAATACATTAATTGTGTATTGTTACATAAATAAAGAATATACAATGGAAAGAGTTATAAAATAATAAATAAAATAGATTTTTTTTTATTTAAATCTATATTGATTATTTAAACTTTAAACTAAATACTTAATTTAGACATGAAATTATCTCAAGACAATTACAGTAAAACTAATATAGAAATAAACAAGAACATCACAAACTAACTATAAGAATAATAACAATAAGTGGTAGGTACATTAAACACTACACTTCTATATCGGACTCATCTAATTATGTGTCACTATAATGGGCGATTTTCCGAGATCAAAAAAAAAAAGAAATTGGTTCGTAAATGACTTCATAGATGGCGCTTAGCATAGATTAGTATGGCGCTTAGTAAAAGGCGGGTTCATGAAGAGCACGTGTATGGCTGCGTAATATTTATTCTATTCCAAAATAGAAATAGGTTCTGGATGTCCTGAATATAAATAGGTAAGTTAATACTATTTTTTTTATTCTTTTGGTAGACAAGTAAAAGTGTAGAATTTATTACAGCCCTTAAGTAGCCCAGCTTTCAAAAAACGACATCTATCGAGTGTTTTTGAACTAATTTTTACTTTTTAATTCGGGCTGTCAGAAAATCGCCCATTAAGAGGCCTATTACATCTCGACTGTGATTTTAGCGTAAATTGGTCAATTTTGGCGTTATGGATCTCAGAAACAAAAATCCATTAACAATTATGACTTATTGAATAGTGTAGAATAGCTATTGGAATAGTGCGTAGCGGCCTTGCTTTTTGTAAATTTTGCTTAACTTTTTAATTAAACCTAAAATTGCAGAGAAAGATTTTCATAAAGTACGCGAAGGCACTTTTTTGAGCTCATCGATTGAACTACTGTTCTGAACAAGTGAAATAAAATAATTATAATGTTGTCTCTTATATAGTCGAATAGTGCGTAGTGGCCTCGGAATTTTTAGATACTTATCATTATTTTTATATAGAAGAAAATTGCTATAAGTTAACTGTGAATATCCTACAATAATATTATATATCATCTACGATAATATTATTGAGCAAAATTTATACCAGAGTAATTGTTCCTTCATGAGGAATAAAAATTTTATAATGAATTCATTATCCTATTTCGATAAAAACGATAAATACAACTGCAAAATTACTACAAAATGCGATGCGCCGGCCGTCCGAATTCAACTTATGCTCACAGAATGGAGATTTGTAATATTATGCACAAATTTATTATCTTATTTCGATAAAAACGATAAATACAACTGCAAAATCACTACAAAATGCGAAAATGGGCATTTTACGCAAAAATCACATTCGAAATGTAATAGGCCTCTTAATACTTAATAGGTACTAGTAACATCACAGAATTCAACATCTGATTGTTCTGTCTGGGATACCAAAAGGTTCAGTCTATGTTTCTTAAATTGTTTAGGCCTAGAATTAAGCATAAATCGGTAGGTATATAAAATATATAACATTGGAACAAGCGAGTGACAATTAGGGAAGGAAATGAAAATTTTATTAAGTAGGTAATAAAGTGTTAACTTTTTAAAAATTCAACATACTTAACTAATTATCAGTGATCGGCGTAGGTAGTGCCATTTGGGGTCAATGAACTTGAATGTTAGTGTTAATATGAATACGCCCTGAGAATCCCGGGATCCGCGAAAATATTTTCCTAAATGTTGATGTAAGTATTAATTATTTAACATAGGTAGAGCAATATCTGATATCAATGAGATTGAATTTTAGTGTTAATATAGACATGCCTCGGAATTTCCGTGAATGTTTCCTGAATGCCGATGTCTTTATTAATTAAAGTTAAAATGTTTTTTTATCTACAACGGGAAAGATCTTCGCCTTCATCTGACCTGATGGTAAGTGAAGATAAAGGCCGAAGATGGGAGCGACCTTCACCCGGACTCCTCAATCACAAAGGTACTGTCTATCATACCTCTAATTGCCGAAACAGAACAATGCTTTTAACATTGTTGTTATGGCGACAAGCTTAAGATAACAATAGTATCACTTAAAACTAGAGATGTGCCGAGTCAATCTGACTTAAATAATTAATACATCAACATTTAGGAAAATATTTTCGCGGATCCCGGGATTCTCAGGGCGTATTCATATTAACACTAACATTCAAGTTCATTGACCCCAAATGGCACTACCTACGCCGATCACTGATAATTAGTTAAGTATGTTGAATTTTTAAAAAGTTAACAATTTATTACCTACTCAATAAAGTTTTCATTTCCTTCCCTAATTGTCACTAGCTTGTTCCAATGTTATATATTTTATATACCTACCGATTTTGGTTAATCTTCATCAAACTTATCTATAGGTACGTCGAATTTTTAACGGAACATCTCTACTGCAGGGCGACACCTACCGCAGGGTAGGTGAGGCGAAGGCTACACGTTCAATAAATATTGTGATCCACGGCTATTTATTCCATATCGTGATATTTATTGAGCGTGTAGACTGAAGTATTGACGGATCGCGATACGGATCACAGGATTTCTAGAAATCCGAATTACGGATTGTTAGTCCATGGATCGTGATAAATATTGAACGTGTAGACGCACGGTCAATATTTATCACTTCAGTTCGCTCCGCGGCAGCGATGGGTGACGATGTGCCAGTTATGTGTTCTGTGGTGCCAGTGCCATACGGGGTCGACGATGCGCCGGCGCGCCGTCACCCGTACTTGTAGAACCTTATGCAAATGACCAAAAATACCTGAAATAATTTATTCTCAACCTAGAAATAGGTACTGCCCGAACTGTGGGTTAGTTCATACACTTATTACAAAAAGAAACGAAGACCTAAGCAAGTTACTGGACAAATATAAAAAAAATAAAAGAACGTATTTATTGACGGTGTCAGAGAAAAAATTAATAGGATAAACTAAGGGGTCTCGGTAGCTTAGCGGTTAGAGCAGTAAACCGGCAATCTAAATAGAATAGAATATAATAGAATAGCTTAGAATAATAACGCTATAGAATAATAGTCTTCATACAAGCGCTCTGTCAAAAATGAAGCACTAAACCGATTCACACACGCGTGACGTGCGCGCATGGCCGTGATCTGCTGTCTTTTTCCAATTCTATGAATATGAAAGAGACAGCACTGCGGCAGCCGCTGCTACCGAGGCTTTAACTTAGAGAATCACACTGCAGTACGTTTATATTTTGACCTAATTAACGACAAGATACTATGAAATACTGAAAGCTTACCTGTGAAAAGTGATGTTATTTTATTACACTTCTTTTGTTTTTCAGATGTGTTGTGACACAATTTAACTGCACAAACCGTCATTTTCTTTTTGTTTTCGCGAGACACGTTCGGCGCGCTGTGACATTGAACACTGCGGAGCGGTCCGGCGTTTGGTGCCATTGCTGGCTCCAATTCATGTGCTTCAAAATAGGCGCGTGAACTTGGTTTCTATAGCGTTATTATTCTAAGTAGAATAGAATAGAATTCCTTTATTGCATAAACTGTGTAACAAGTTCTTAAAAAAATATATACTTAGTATCAACAGTTTGCTCGTGATCAGGCATGCAATGTACACAAATAAATATAATTAACATTAATATTAACAAAATTCATCGTGAATTTAACAATTAAAGGTCATGGGTTTGAATCGCATTCGAGATTTCCTGTGGTTTGTTGTTTTTTTCTAGTAAACATGTTATCCTATACCTATATTATAGCAGAATGCAAAAATTTCTATAATAAAAAAAAATAGTCTGCGGTCCAACTATAGAAAATAATTTTTCAACCATCGCTTTCTTTTCACTATTTTATTTATCAATTTTTCTAAAATAATAGCCATACAGGCTTTAACTTTTCTTGTTGTATCCATGGTAGCTTTTGCACGGTCCGCACCGCGCAAAGGAAGCCGCAATACTGACGTGATAAATATTGAACGTGTAGGGTGTGACCGTGATCCTCTACGTTAACCCATTAACGCCCAAAATGAAACTGCTCGTAAAAATTCTTTTTTCATGTTATTTATTGTATCATTACCGATTAAACAAAAGGTATCATAATCAAAATTTCAGGAAAAAAAATTAAAACATATGTTATAGGGGTGTACTCGGCCGGGTACAGTGGGCGGATTAAGTATGGAAACTACCAAAGCAAGGCCGCTCAACACATAATGTTTTCATGCAAAGTTCGCAACGCCAACGAACACGATTGTGACAAATAACACACCGCAACTGATTTTCTATACGTTCTGGGTTGTGACCGTTATTTTTTCGATCAAATCCTACTACTGACGATGACGAAAGTCGGATCTTTGTTTTTGTAGGTGTCAGGTAGGCTCTTGCTATGCTACGTCGAAATTATAACTGATCCATCCATTCAGCCGCCGTGCATTAGAAATAGCAATATCTAGAAGGTAGGTAAGCATCACCCAGCACCATTTCTTTCCCTTCATGGCTCATACTCCGCGTCCATTTGGTCAACACCTCCCATACCTTTGTTGTAATGTACAAATAATCTAGGAATATTGAAATAAACTTTCTGCTTAGCAATATGCACCATCTTTTTACTATTCCCATGGGCTCAATCTGATGAAAATTAGTTCCAATTCTAACTATGTTATTATCTTTCCACCGCACCATTGTAATTTCATTATTCGTATTGGCAATCGGTAGTCGTATTCTGCTGTTGGCCGTTTCTTCATATCCTGAACAGGAGTGACAGGACATTTTTTTGTCCTATTATCTCGAATTGTGCCCGTTGCTCAGTAGCCTAGACGCCGTAGATCCCATAGTAACTGATAATTGGTGAACAAATTGTCAAAATAAACAATATGTTCACTGGGAACAATTTTTGAGTAGTACTATTACTGTGGCGACGCGGAGTCACCTCAATTGTCCCTGGCACATCTCTTGGCATAGTCGTATTTAGCGAGATCATCATCATTTCCTTCTTCTTCGTCACTTACTATGGCTGATACAGGTGGCAAGAAGAAGACATCATATTAAATATCATCACTTTCATCAGCCATATATGGCTGATAAAAGTGATGATATTTAATATGATGTCTTCTTAATTGATTCAATAGCTTCTTCAGCCTTGAATACTCATTTCTACTTGTAAAAACGCAACGGTTGGCCATGGTGGATTATTCAAAAATACCTGCAAAATACCAGTAATTATAGTACATAAGTGCCCACTGTACCCGCCCAAGTACAGTGTAATAAAATATAGTCTAATACGTATTTATTGGAATGAAATGAAGCTAAAACAGTATTTTATGATTATGTGTATTCGAACAATAAGCACTAATACAAAACAAGTCCAAATAAATCATTAATAATATTTAAAACAAATTATCAAAACTTACCTTAGTACTTTGATCTGCAACTCGTATTTTACAACAGAAAACAATACATTAATTTTTGCGTTTCCACCAAATTTTATCTTTTTTTAATCTGCTAGTGATGTCTAGTAATGAAATAAATGGTTTTTATAACAAAAACCATAGATAATTAGTATGAATTGTTACACTTTGTAGCTGTACTCGCACGAGTACAGAGAGCGCTAATGGGTTAAGTCAATCCAGGGGCCCAAGTCTGCTAATTTACGAATGGCATAATTGAATCGTAATTGGATCGCATTGTAATTGTTTGACACATTTGGTATTCTCTTACTCATTTACGAATACCAAATGTGTCAAACAATTACAATGCGATACAATTATGCCATTCGTAAATTAGCAGACTTGGGCCCCTGATCGCGATATAGATCACGATAAATACTTTACGTGTAGCCTTCGCCTGAAACTTATTCTAATTGTTAATAGTATACTTCCTAATAATCTTAATATAAGGTTTTGCTTTTCAACGTTAGATGGCGTAACTTGAGCACCAGCTCAAAGTTTTTGTACGAAATAGTGTCTAATAGCCACTCTATACTATATTAAATCTCTTTGTCTCAAACTGTCGAAATACAACAATGCTATAAACATCGTTGTTATGGCGACACACTTAGATAAGATGGTGGTAGCTAGCCAGGCGGACTAAACAGCCCTACCACCAACCAAACCGAGCACACAAAGATGTACCCCCCGCTGGGAATCGAACCCAAGACCTCTGGGTCTGAAACCGGTGGCTTAGCCACTAGACCACAGAGGCGGTTGAAGTTTGTTTATTGTGGTGTGACGTCACAGACATTTAGCCAAATGTCACGCTCATCTCTTGCAGCTGTTTTTAGTTTTTTATATTGAGATTATGTGTAGTCTAGTATCAAAATCCGCCAGATCCAGAAAGGTAAATTTTACAATAAATGACTTTTTTTCTTTGTTACAGTTACAAATACAATATCATTCTAAGTAATTTAAAGTAAAATTACTTAAAATGATTCTGGGACTTATCAAGATAAATTGTTTTTAGATTTTGAATTATACAACTAAATAAAGATAAAAAAATGGATATAGCGGATATTGATATTGAGTTATGGATCTGGCGGACTTTGTTACTAAGCTCAATGGATGTAGCGGATTTTGACATTCACTTTCATAATATACAGGATGTTATTAAGAGTGGCTTGAAACTAAAATAGAAACGAAAAATACAAAACTAATGATTGTTGTTAGGATATAGTCCTTGAAGAATTATAAATAAAACTATTTGTATAAAACGGACATTTTTGTAACAGTCTGTATGTCATTGTATACCAATTTCAATGAAATTGTGACTCGCGTTTCTCAACGTTTCTTTTCTCTTTTCCAGTTTTCTTTGTTCATGCCTCGCTTCTTTGCCTAATTAGACGGAGCTTTTTCAAATTTTTTCAACAAATCACCCATTATTTACCATTAAATTCAATAAAAATGCAGCACAAAATCCACTTAACAATGTATGGACGGCCATACTCACAGAACACAATCACGGAGAAGAAAGGCAACTTCATACAAAGTGGTTTTAATAACGCCATCTTACTTTTTCCTCGGAACTAGAAGTACCGCGCGGGAATATTTAAAATGGATTCTTGGTGTAGGGATAAAATTTTAAAGAGGAAGTGCTTTTACTTGTAAGGAAACCTAATATTAGTGAAATGTATTAAAATGCACTATATATTAAAGTTTCCTTACAAATAATTTGCACAAAAAGTAAAGAATAAAACATTACAGTAGTATAAAAATAATGGTTTATTAGGTTCAAGAAAAACAACGATCAACAGCATATTTTCTCTTATCTGCTCAATTTACAAAGTTCGAAATTAAAAAAAACCGCGGGAAAGTTGATCAGTTTCATGGACTGAAACACTACACAAGAAATTATGTATTTCTGTAGTCCTAGTACTCTTAATTTTAGGTGCATCAGTAATAATGTTTGCATAAAGTATAATAAATACCTAGTTACATGCTTTTATAAAAAGTGCCCATTACACAACTTGGTTTTTTATACACACAAATATACGCTCAAATTATACAATAATCATGGACTGAAACACTACACAAGAAATTATGCGTTATTTCTGTAGTCCTAATACTCTTAGTTTTAGGTGCATTAGTAATATGTTTGCCTAAAGTATAAACATAACATAACTACCTAGGTACATGCATATAAAAAAGTGCCCATTAGACAAATAGGTAAGTACTTGGATTTTTTTATACACACAAAATATAAGCTCAAATTATACAATAATCAAGGGCAGATTTGTAATATTGTACCTCAGATTTGTATACCTATTAAGGAAAACAATTTATTTATGTAAAATTATATCCATTTTCCGTTTAAGGGCGGATGCTGAACTTTCTTCTGCCAATGACCGATTTTTTAAAATGCAAAACCTCTTAATACATATAAAAAATACACTTTGTGTGATAACATTAATATTACTATCTTTGTGACTTGAACAAGCTTCCATGAAATCAAAATTTACATTATTTTTCAAGTCTTCGATTATTGTTTTTTTTAAATAACATCTGTGAGAATTTATCTTTAAGAATTCATTAATTATTGAAGCACAAAATTCCACACATGCTATCATATTTTTGGTAACATAATTTAAACTATTTTCAAAGTCCCTATATTCCCTACATTCAACAAACAAATGGGATTCATTTGTGCAATCAGACAGAAATATTTGTTTGCAATTTGCGCATTCCTTAACTGGTAATTGTTTTATGAGAAACCCACACACATATGCACATGCTTGCACATCAGCAGTATTTTCATTTATTGTTTCGTCTACTTCGAAAGAAAGAGTTGAAGAAATACTGAATGTTAATTCGCATTCCACTTCATGTGAGCGTGTAGGTTGTGAAGCTGATAACAATGTGTCGAAATTATTTATGATGACATTGTTATCATTTTCACAGTTCCCAGATGTACCCATGTGGGACAGACTTGTTAAAATTGCTGTTTTTAGGCCCGCCACAAATTGACCACAAGTCGGGTTTGTATTTGAGCCACAGTTGCCCCGAATGCACCCAAAAAGATTTTCTAATGGGTCTTGCTGTAACCTGCGTGTAGCGATACTTTTAATTTTGTGTTTTTGGGCTAAATTGCGCCACAATCTTTCAACAGCGTTAATGGTCCATATCCATCCTTCCTGTGATGGAGGCTTTCTTAAGATTTCAACAAACTTCATTGTGGAGAAAAATATTTTCATTTCTGGAAATAAATGTTTATGGGGGCTTGTAGCCGTCAAATTGGTAGCATGCGGCTTCCCTCTTCGCAAATCCGAGGAATCACTATTTAACAAGTCAAATAGTTTGTCCATATTGGATATAACATTTGCTGTCACAGCAGCCTCTGCAGTTAACGATCCTGTAAAAAATTATTTAGCATTACCAAGTAGCATAAGAATTTTATTCCATTTAAATAAACTATACAAAAAAATTAAGTTATAATTTTTTTATAAAAATGCATACCTTCAGATATTTTTGCAAACATTCCTGCTGCAACAAAATGGCTTATCACTTGTGCTGCCAAATTCACCTTCATCTTCTGCTTATTATTAGGATTTAAGTGATCCTTCTTTAAACATGGAGCAAACACGAAATTCGGATTGGCGTTATCCATTTCAAAGAACTGCTTAATGTGGCTCCACTTTGCAACACCTGGAATAAAATTTAACAAAATGATTATTATTATTTTTTAGTTAGAAAAATTAATGTCCAGAAATGACCCTATTTTATTTTTATAATATGTACTTTACCCAGAGAAATAGATGTTATATTTACCTTTGCCCACCTTGTCAGTTGAGTGTATATTTGAAGTGCATTCAATATTGTATTTCATAAATAAATTGCGGAAACATTTCAGTAAATGTGGCGTGTCAAACATTGCAACAATATCTTTGCCTCCCACTGTTATATAAGGATGCTCTGACGATGCGCCCAAGGTTGACAGTGCCCTTCTATTCACGCCATCCATGTCGCATACTGTTGCCGCTATATTTACTCCAGCTTCAGAGCATTGATTTAAAACCTGAAATACAGAAACAAGATATAATTTTGCAACAAAATACAAATTATAAAGAGGATGAAAAGCAAGCACTAGCAGTGGCTTCTGTGAGTTTTCTACATTTATGATAAACTTCTATCTCCTAATTTATTGCAATATTATGTAACATTGGAAAACATAATTGTAATGTTTTTAAAAAATATTTGTAAGAAACTAATTACCTCTTTTATAAGAGCTGCCAGTCTGTCCGCAGTAGAAAAACCACTTGAAAAATAGTGAGCAATTGGTTGTTTTACTCTTTGTCTGATACCTCCAATCATAAACACCAATGCATACCCAGCAATCAGTTCTGATCGTCCTTGTGATCCATGGTCTTGGTATCCCTCTATAATATCACCTTTTGGCTCATAATGTAAATGCTTTTTTAATGACATTTCATCCCACATTAACATGAATTCATTAGTCATTGGTGCTTGAGTGTTGACAAATTTCTTTAAAACTTTAAAAACTGATTCATTGCAACCAACACCAAAGGGTACCTTATTCAGTAAAGTCTTTAATGTGGTTGGTGATGGCAGTAGAAATATCCTCCGTAGCAAGCGATAGCAGGTCGGTGACCTTTTAAATATTCTTAAGGCGATGATCTTTTCTTCTTTTGACCACCTTCTGCCTTTAATTTTTCGATCAAAATTTCTGATTTGCCCTTGTAAGAGCAGAGCAAATGTAGGCGTAATCTTATCACATAATTTTTTAACATTCTTTTCATTGGCTAGTGTATTCAGAATAGTTTCGTTGTTTAATTTTTTGATCTGTTTATGCAGTTGGCATATCCTTTGGAGGTACTTATTGCATTTAGCCTGCAGGATCTTCTCCTTCTGCGATGTAGCTGGTTTACTTTTGGTTGATGTTGAAGGGAGTGATTGATCTTCCGTGGGTTTATTTGTTAGGCCTCTTAGTGGTGGAACCATTGTGGAAGGTCCTGGTTGGTTTAGGTCATAGATAGGCAATGCAGTCTGAAAATGCAATACAAGATGGTAAACTAAACTACTTCATTATTATTATTGGCTAAAAAAACTTAAGGAAAGTTAAAGAAATAACAAGGATATTCAGTAATTACTTACATGTGCATCTCTTTTGACAGTGGTTGTTGTTGATGGTGGTGGTTGATCTACGGTGAACTTATTTGTTAGATCTCTTAGTGGTGGTACCATACTGGAAGGTCCTGGTTGGTTTATTTCATAGACAGGCAAATGAGTCTGAAAAACAATACTAAATTAGAAAAGGGTTTACCTATTATGTAGCACAAAAGTCTAAGAGATTAAAAAAAATACTATAGTATTTCACTTTTTTAATAAATGGCAATCAGCCATTTTAAGTTACAGCCATTACTGGCAGTTTCTTGTTGACAAGAGCACAGTTTTAAACGATTGACCGGTTACAATAAGTGGGCCAAAACAAATTTTATTTATTTTCCAACGAGATGGCATCTTTGCATCAAGTTTGACATTAAATGAGGATATTCAACAATTACTTACTTGTGCATCACATGGAACAGCAGTTCTTAATAAGTATTTTCTGGAACTATCTCTGAAGTCCTCATCTTTGAAATGCCTGGCACACACCATCCTGTGCTCATTAAATAATTTCATTTGAAATTCAACAGAACTGACATTCTGTTCCGGGAACAAGTACTTTGCCCATTGCTCGCACCTGTAAATATAACGAATTAGTATTAAAATATAATTTTTATTGCACTGGAAAACTGGACGCTAATATCATAGGACCGTTTGTTGATTTGTGTTTTAAATGAAAATTTTGGTGGATGTTTACTTACCGGACCAAGTTCCAAAATCCCGGCTTCAAAACTCTGAACAATTTAACTCCATCTACAGAAGGCGACGAACCACACTTAAAGCACGTGCGATTGTTTTCTTTATTATCACTCATTATATCACATAAAACAGAGTCCTTTCTCGTAAAATTATAAATAATATGAATGTAAACAGAGCCTAACCGAAATCACTAATAACTACATAACTAATAGTCATTTTCTCGGGTATCACAGCACAGAACTGATGAAAATTTCTGACAATTTATCGGAGTCTAACTCAACGATTTAGAAAGAAACCTCAACTTCAAAGCAAACTATAGCAAAATAACACGAGTACAAAAACATGCACAGCACAATAGGCTTGTGTCGATCTCGTTCTATTAAGACGCAATTCCTTTAGGTGAACTAGAACGAACTATTCTGTTTAGGTCGTTCTAATCGGTCTTTTAGTTCACTTTAGTTCATTATTCTCTAGGCGACATCGGGCTCCTCGCGAGCGAGAGCCGAGTAAGGACGAACGATTATGTACGAACAATTGTCTGAGCGAGAGAGGATTAATTAGAGACGCGTATGCGTGAGCGTGATGGAAGATGAACGAACTAGAACGCTTCTTAAATCACAATGCAGGGACGAAATGATCATCGGCCGCGCGGCTCTTGATTTGTTTTGATTTGAATACTGTCTGACAGTTTGTTGAGTTATGGAAACTTGGATTGCGTAAACTGTTATTAATGTTATTTAATTACATGTTCATTGGTAATAATTACTGATTTTGATGTTTTTATTTGTTTTAACATTGGAAATGTTTTGTAAAACGGCAACGTATAAGTTTATGTACCTACCTAAGTTTGTTAATAAACTTTTTCATAGTAAGGTATTACTGCTTTTGAAGAAGTCAAAAGTAAAAGTACAAAAAAAGCAAAAATTAATACAAAAATCTAAAAATCAAAAAATTATTTATTTTAAAAGAAAATGTTTAGGTATTATAACATATCACAGATCAGTGTAAATACTTAGTTGATTTTAAAATACACTATTTTAATCAGTCATTTAGTTTTACATAATTTAAATTAATGCAAATGTTAGATTTACCAAAATGACAGTCTTAAGCCTGCAAAGTATGAAGGGAAGTCAAATATTTAATACATTTCGTCCTGTGTCCTAATAAAATCAGTGAACTAAAACGTACTAATAGTACTAGAATACTGAACTAGTTCATTTAACGGATTGTACTAGTTCGGAGCGTTCCTTTTAGTGACCGAGTAAGAACAAGCCTACAGCACAAACGCCATTAATGTTATGAACACCTTTGACAGCAGTTTGACAGCGTGACGTTTGGTAGAAATGGTAGATAATTATGGTAGCATTGGTAGTTATCCCTGGTAGGTGTCGGCGCCCCGTCCCATACAAAGTCGACGGGGGCTGATACTGACGTCAAGGACGCCATGACAGTTGCCCGTCAAAATCTTGCGTTTTGATTGGTCCATTTGGATCTAGCGGGGAATGAACCTCAGTGGTCAAGGATCTGGCGGGATTTGATAATAAATAAAGATTTCAATCTCCATTTGCTAGCGATCTAGCTGGGTTTAATACGAATTTTCTAATAGGAAGCAAAGATTTCAAGAAAAATAAGCCAAAGAGCATCATAACTTTATTTTTAATAAAAGTGGATCTGGCGGCTTTTGATACTAGACGACACATATAAGCCCGCCTGTATGTAGTCACAACCATCGCCTTAACAACAATGGAAATGAATGCGGTTGTTGTTTGCGCAGGTTTAGAGATAGGAATAGGATAGTTAGTTTTTTAGTAGCTAGGGATTTCTAGATAGAGCTGTGTGGGGGCGGCTCATCACAAAGAATACTAACAACCCATCTCTTCTATTGGGTATCGTAATAGTCGTAAGGCGGCTAACGGACTAAGGACTGCACACACAACCAACAGCTTAAAGCGGCGATAGGCCACCTACCACGCTGAACACTATGCAGTTGTTATTGGGTGAAACGTGGTCCTCATAGAGTAGTCTCTGACCAACCTTCGGGGGTAATAGTCTTGAGTGTATACAAAATAATATTACCAACCCCTTTCTTCCCTTGGGTGTCGTAAAAGGCGACTAACGGACTAAAGACTGCACATACATCATCACTTACTTACTTAGTAAATATGTTTATTATATTTTTTTTTTTTTATATTTTTTAATTACTTACTTATTTTTTATATTTCTCATGGTTGTAATTAATTTAATATCGATATAATCGAAGGCTAAGTATTCATACAAATGTAATCCGTAGTTCCATGGGACCACGGGTAATTAAAATTACCCGTGGACCCGGTAATGGGTCGACCCACCGGGACCACGGGTAAAGACTGGTATGTGACTATGTATGTAGGGATTCTTCATCCATCCATCTTCACCTCCCTTTGATGTAAAATAAAGCGGAGAAGGTAAATGGTCCATTAAATAAAAATACTTCACTTTTATTCATTGAAATGTACACGAAGTGAATGCAACCAGTTCGAAAAAAAAAAAATTCGATACGTACCAACTTACTAAGATATACTTCTATGTTTAACATTATAATTTGGCTTTCACCAGTAGGTACCTAGGTTAGGTACATTAGTACCTATTACAATATGTGTCAAAATTAAAACACTAGTTTAGCATAATACATAAAACTGAACAGTTAAAAGTTAAATTGTGCTCCACAAAATTATGTCTTTTTTTACGTCATTCTTATAATTATTTTAGAAATGAAAATTAAGCTCTACAACAATCACTTTGTTACCCAATATGATAGGAAGGACGGCAATTCACACCCGTATTCACAAACATTACTATGAGGTCTTACAGTGCGCTCAGACGCACAGGGTTACAAAAATGTATTCATAAACAGTACTAGAGTGGCCACCGGGTAGCCAGGCTTGTCATACGAAACGCACTGAGAAATGTCTTACTTCGCATAGCATTTCTACTTTGCTTAGACAAGTAATGTTTGTGAATACGGGTGTTAAACACATTGAACTAAACGTGATTTAAGATTTTTAATAATTGTCCTACTTTTTATTCAAAATTTTCGGCAGTGAATGTAAAGGCACACAAAAGGTTCAGAAGAATTCACTAACAATTTACATTTGTTATTTCACTTCCTCAAAGTAGTAAATTTTTTGCGAGACCGTTAAAACGTAACGCTCTAACATTGCAGTGTTTAAATCACCTTTGGCATTAGATACCCTAACAGTCGGACGTATCACTTAATTTAATAAGTCTATAAATTCATATTAAAATTCTTCTAATCTACTATAAATTCATATTTTAAAATGGACTTCAATCACAATACTATTATAAGAATAAAATTAATTTTAACTGGCACAAATAAGTCTTGTGGTGTTAAACAATTATAAAAATAATAAAGGAACATCAGATATTTTTGACAAGAACAGTTTCTATGCATTTAAACAATGGTTTTCCTTTGCCGACAAAAGTTGTTCAAAAGTTATCGACAAAAGATTAAGATATAAATGCTATGGTCGAAGCCCGCGTGTTGTGCAGATTTCACCTATAATATGCATACAATCAATATTTCTACTAACAGGCAATATTGCTACTAAGTCATGTTGAACCTTATGCTCTTGGAATAAGATTAAAAACGCGCGTAATCAGTGTATCAGCGATCACTGTAACGCTTACTGGCTGGTCAGCTTTTATTTCAGTTAAATATTTACCACCTTAATATATACAAAATATTACTATCAATCATAACTTTACATAGTATTATTATTTTAATTGACTATAAGACCGCTAGTATATTTAAACTACTTACAGCTTTGCAGAAATGGGCAGATAGATAGTTTGGTATCAGGAGGGCGAAGTTTTCAAAAGTCAAGTTTTTAATTAGAACTACAAAGTCATCAAAATGTGGATGACGAACGTTGCTAGATATTATTAGTTACACTAGTTTAGAATACTATTAAAATTACAGAATATTATCTATATAGGTCGGGGAGGGAACACTGGCTCGGCGGGAACAGTGGCAGGCCTGGCGCACTCCGCGTTTTAGGTACGAAGCAACAAGTAGCCAACCGGACGGACGCCCGCGAACATCCTGCAGTCGTTAGAAGAGATAAGAACTACGCAATAGAAAGAGAGGCAACTTCTAGGTGAAATTAACTGTAGGTATGGGAGCGGTGTGCGATCTGTATTGCACTTTATTGTGTTTTAGCAAGAGTAGCTATTTATTTAAATGACTTAGCGGAGTGAATTTTCTGTACTTGTACTGTTATGTATTCTATGACAATGGCTCGAATGTGCTGTGCTAGAAACAGAAAGAGCTTTATGTCTGTCCCCTTTATCAATCGGAAGCTTTTGGTACCCGATCATACACGAACTAGTTAGTGAGCCTGCTGCTCCGGCGACATGGGGATGTATTATGATGCGTTTTTGTTTTTGATCCTGTCAAAATTACATTTTAAGGTAAGTTCAGATTTTTAATGACTTATGTTTTTGTCGAAGAGTGGGTCTAATCTACTTAGTAATGGCTGATATTTCAAGGGTCTCAGTTTTAGTCTTGGTTTCTAGTTTGATCTAAAATCCAAAATGGCGACAAGGTCAACAGTGGCTCGTTTCGGAAAAGTACCCTGTGGCTCGCAAGCCACTGTGTACTATGTGAAACGCCTTACAATAAAATATATTAAAATGGTATTTACAGAATGCCGCGACGTAGTAGATCACCATCAGTGCCACGGAAAATTGGTAACCGTACGGCAGAAGAAATAACGAATGGACTGAACTTAAACAAGAATGGTATGTCTATCAAAACAGCTTCGGAGACCACTGGAGTTACCATTTACATCACTGAAAAAATCCTAGTAATATTATAAACGCGAAAGTTTGTAAGAATGTATAGATATTTGTTACTCTTTCACGTAAAAACTATTGAATGTATTGGGATGAAATTCAGGCATACAGATAGTTTATAACCTGTATTGACACATAGGATACTTTTTATCCCGATATTCCCACGGGAACGTATGGATGGATGTTTGTTACTCTTTCAGGTAAAAACTACTGAATGGATTTGGATGAAATTCGGCATACAGATAGTTTATAACCTGGATTAACACATAGGATACTATTTATTTCGATATTCCCACAGACAACGGGAACCACGCGGGTGAAACCACGAGCGGCCGCTTGTATTATAATAAAACTAAAACTTCCGACTCTTTAGAAAACCAAAGAATGGAACCAAATAATTCAGTAAATAAAGTATTTACTTCCGAACAAGAGCAATCTCTAAAAGATTATTATAGCCGTTGTGCCCTTTTGTTTTAATTTGACTGCAAAAGAAAGCCGACAGATTGCGTTTTAATGTGCACAAATCAATAACCTAAAAATCCTGCGTTCGTGGACTGAAAATCAAATGGCCGGTAAAGATTAGCTCATGGCATTCAGGAAAAGACATGACATTACACTTAGTAAACCAGAACCATGTAGTCTTGCAAGGGCCACGGCTTTTACCCAAAGTAACGTTCAAAAATTCTATGACAATTTAGAGAATCTCATCAGTCGACCGACACCCTTCTTTTGGAGATGGCACAAAGATCTTCAATCTAGACGAAACGTCAACAAAAAAAGAAGGTTATAGCTCCGAAAGGAAAGAAGACTGTGTCAATAGTTACGAGTGGAAAAAGGGGCACATTAGTGACCACTTGTTGCATTATAAGTGTAAGTGGAAACTGTTTGCCTCCAGTAATGGTGTTTCCCCGAAAAGTCTTCAAAGATCACATGATTAAAAATACACCTCCAGGTGCATTTGGTTTAGTAGCACCTACCGGATGGATGATATCTTCAATCTTCCCAGAGGTAATAAAGCATTTTATAAAGCACACAAATTCCTTAAAAGAGAATCCAGCCATCCTCATCAAGGACAACCATTAGTCGCACTTATGTATCGAGGCATTGGACCTTGCGAAGAATTCTGGTGTTCATTTCGTGACATTACAACCCCACACTTGAGGAAAATTACAACCATTCGATGTGGGCATATATAGCCCTTTTAAAGTCTACTAAAACGCCGCTATTGACTCTTGGCTTTTAAGACATCCTGGAAAGCCAGTGACTATTTATGATTTAGGGGAAATCATTGGCACTGCTTTCCAAAAAGTTATGACTCCAAGCAACATCATCCATTCATTTGCTAAATGTGGTATGTTGCCGTTTGATAAACTTAAATTTACAGAAGAAGACTTTCTTCCAAGTTCTGTCACTGATCGTCCCTGCCCAGATTGTTTACTCCTTGCATATGGTATTGAAGTAATGCCGCGAACGTCATGCCCAGACAGTCCCATAAAACGTACGACGACCACGCAACACACAGTTGTAGCAATGCCGGATGCTCAATGGTACCAAACACGTCATCACCAGAAATTCGAGTGCTGCATACAATGACTACGCAACACACAGCTCCTGTCGCAATGCCGGATGCTTTAATGGAACCAAGCACGTTGTCATCTCCAGAAATTCCTGTGCTGCATACGATGACCACACAACACATAGCTCCTGCATCATTTCCGGATGCTTTAATGAAGCTACATACGTCGTGTGCAGAAAGTCCTATGATGAATATGACTACTGCACAACAAAACGTGCAAAATTAGCTTCCGCTGTGGTTTCAAGATAAATAATTCTAAGCAACAAGCGCCCACTCTAAAAGAACCAGATGATATGAAGGAGCAATCCCCAAAGTCACGTGAATCGTCCTCAAACAATGTTTTTGAACCAGGAATTGCAGCTCAAAATATATATGCACCAAAAGAGGCACGGGAACAAAAATCAGGCAAAACACAACATGCAGTGCAGACAACCGTCACTCCAATTCAATTGAAATCGGCAAAGAACACTTTTATAACTCCTTTCGATCTTAGAAACCCGATCAAAGCTGGACCAAGGCAATCAAACAGAAAACGCAAGAAAGCCAGACGCAGCTTGATTGCTACGGTACATCAGAAAAGTTTCAATTAGAACAAGACAAAATTGCTTCTAAAAATAAAAAAAAATAATTGAAAAGTGTTGCAAAGTGAAGGTGAAGACGAGGAAGTGGAAATAGTGTTAGCAGATTCTGACAATGATTGGGATGAATTCGAAGAACAAGAAGACATTGATGAACAAAAAAAAAAGTGTTGGTTGAGTTTGCAACAAAGAATCGTAAATCTTGGTAGGTATATAGGAAAAGTGTTGGACGAAAGGAATGATGATTTGGAGTATTACATATCTATTCTTTGATACAAACATCAAAAATTCGTTCTGCCTGATAAACCTAACCTATCTTTAATAAAAGAAAATGATACTTATTAAATTTATTAGCCTAAAGTTTTCGATGGAAGGCACTTCTTCATAGCCGTTTTATAAATTTTCAATTGAATATTCTGGTTTATATTTGTCCTAAAAGGTGATTTAATATTATAAGACTATTACTACCTATTTCTAATTAGGTAGGTAGTAGATAAGCGATTAAACCAAAAACGACAAATGAGTCGCTATCCTAAAATTATCTTTGATAAGATTGTTGTTTTTTAGAAGAATGGAGTTTATTTAATTCACAAGAAGTTTGTGTAACTATGCTCTTTCGTATTTTTTGCATATAAAAGAGTATTTTATATTTCTGTTCAATTGTTGATTTTGCCTTTAAAAGATTTAAAGGTTGTTAAGTTTATTACATTTTTGTTTAGTTATAAAAAAGTTAGTGTAACTCCCTTTGTTATTATTGCCATAATTTTACCAATAACAGATAAGTTTATTATTTTTTTCAGTTGCCAGCCAGAAGTTTGTGCATTTTTGTAGTTGCTTTGCTGAGCGCATGTTAACAGCCTAAAGCTATTTTTTAAAGATAAAAACTCATAACATTAACTAATTTTTAAAACAGCACCATTTTTTATTTTTCCTAAAGATCAGATCAGCCTCTACGTAGGGTGAGGTAGAATTGACTACTGCACACAGAGGGTGTACAGATCGTACACAGTGGCTCGATTAAAGTTTAAAAAATAATGGATATCGCTTTTTTCTAAAAGTAATAGTAAATCAATTTACCGCGATTGAAAGTTTAATAATAAACTATGCTTTGTTCTTGCTACAAATATTTTAATAATTTATATTTTACAAGCAACAGCCCGATGAAAAAATCCTAGCCACTGTTCCTTCCCTGACCCTAAAAATATCAAAAAACATTATGTCCTTACACTCATTTAGTGCTACACTGAAGTAAGTTTAAGTAACTTTAAGCAATTTTGTAGGAGAATTTTAAAGTGTTTTAATTTTAAATTTGTTTATTAACTTTCAATAAAAATATGGGAGGTACTCATAGTTCTGTTTTGTTGCAATATGATATAATAGTTTTATTATTTATAACGATTTAGGAACAAATACATGATTTATTATATTTTCCTAAAACGCTCATGGCTCAATGGTCTTGTCCTTGAGCAGAATCATTAAACAGTTTTTTTTAATTACCTATCGATAAGCCCTTGTTTGTTCATAAAGTATTTTAAATACTAAAAAAATCATCCACTTTCTAGCGGGACTCTTTTAGATGATTCGTCACAAGTAACAAATATTTGGTTATATTTTACTAAACATTTGAGTGTAGCACCGAATGATTGCCTATACTTATATGCTTTTTATTTAAAGACTCGGGTCTTAAGAAATCAAATCACAAAATCCAACGTCAACGCTTGTTAAACTAACCTTTTCGTTATTATTTATCCATGAATATTCCAAATACAAAAGTGACAATCAAGATCAATTTAACATAGGGTTCCCTATGATTTAGCCAATGTATAGTTTTTATGCAATTTTAGTCTATGCTCAAAGAACTCGAAGTGGTAAAATAGTTACCTTTATTTTATTAAGGGTTAACTGAAATCGAAATAAAACCACGTAGTACGGTTAGCTACAAAAGTCACTGACCACTTTAGTTCTACATAACAATATTTTTTATTGAAGTGGACAAGCACAAGCAGATATTTAATTGCTTTGACAAATTACTAAGAAGTGTTCGGATACTTACCTTGCTCTCTGTGCGAATCAAAAAAATTATAATTGATATTTCATGGTCAATTAAAAATGCATGTTTAAATTTTGACTAAACACGTGACACTTGATTGTCGACACTGGCGAGTGCCTAATGCGAGTTGAATTTAATCCCAGTCTAACCTAAACAAGAATTTGTATGTTATCGAAACAATTATGTCTATGCCTCCCAATGTGTAATATGTTTTGTATCCTTGCTGGAACCGTAATAAGTTGGATATCATTACGAAGACCGGTAGCTGAACGGATATTGCTCGGGTTAGAGAAATCATGCTTCAATCACTCATAGCTTCCTAGACTACTGCTCCAGATAGGTTAACCAGGCTATTATTTGTAAGTAAATGTGATAATATAATCTTTCAAAAAAGTTACAGAATTACGTCGCTATCAGCCTCTGCTTCATTCTCTATAAAACGTACCTTGCCTTTTCTCTTAATTTAGATGAACGTATCACCTAAGGCTATACGCAAACTCTTTACACGTTCGAAATTAATGGAGAAAAGTACTCGCATACAGTGAACGCCTCTCTGGACGAGTGGTCAAGCACTCAGCTCGATATCCGGAGGTCCCGGGTTCAATCCCCAGGTCGGGCAGTGTTTTCGAATTTTCCGTCGCATGGCCCGGGTATGAGATCACTAACCCGCATTTGGAAAGCCTGGTGATGAAGCCAAATACCCATCGATTGTGGCAATGACTTGATTTCAATGGTGGAAGCCTTTGCCATGATATGGGACAGTATTCAGGCTGAACTTTACTTTTTTTTTTCTCTTATACTGTTTTCCTCTATCCACACGTTAGCACTAAAAACAGCACGCCAAACACCAAAACTCTGCAGCCCACTTTGAACTCAACACGCAACAGATAAGGTTGAAAATCGATTGGAGTTTGGACAGTTTTGTACAGCCTGAAGTTCCGTTGTGTTTACGAAGGAGTTCAATTGGCCAATGAATCATCTATTCCGTTGTGGTGGTGGTTGATTTTATGGGCGTGTCTGCTACTGAGCGAATAGTCGTGTAGTCTAAAGTATATCTGGAATAAAGAAAACAATATAATCATTCATATTCAAACTATATCACATACTATTCATGAAACACAAACAAATTCTGTTTAAAACAAAATGGCTGGGATTTGGGATACACTTACAGTCTATAATTTTTTTAACTAGGTAGTCTTTTCTATTTTTATTATGGTAATAGCTGCAACTTTTTATTATGTTAATTAATTAGGTAAGTTAATTTTATAATAATAATTGGCTAATACTATTACCCCACCCAAATAAATGTTTATTTGGGTGGGTTAATGTCAAAGTTAAAAATCTTTATTCAAGTTAACTTAACAGCTTTATAATGAAGTAACAATATATAATAAAAAAATAATGAACAGACAGAAAAGTGTGACCTGGCTCTGATTCCAGGGGCTATAGAAGCTAAAGCATTTCAGCTGATAAACAGGAATGACTATGAACTCACCCATTCCTAGTCACCACCGTGGCAAAATGTGTCTTGTGAACCACGTAGAGCAACACGAACAAGCCAAGACCGACGAAAAATGAAATCCCAAGAATAGGAGGTAGCTGAAATAAAAGAAGAAATTTACAGTTCATGTTAAGACATGTTTAAACAACAAATACAAAATTATTTATTCTTATTAGATAACAATTAGAATTTAATTCTAATGATCATAGTCTTCGATCACATAAACTACTAGCGGTACGCTCGCGACTTCGTCCGCGTGGACCCCGTACCCCGTGACGATTTTTTGACGTGACAACGTCTTAAATTAGGTTGCGGCTGGGAGTCACTTATGAAAAAGTGTAACGCTCGGTAACGTTACGATGAGTCACCGAACGAGAGAGAGGCCCGCCGAATGCCTTGCGTCTCTCTCCCACTCAACTATGTTTTAAATATAATTCTTTGTTTAAATAAATGTTTTAAATTGTTACTATTATTTCATCCTTCTTCCTACTATACGAATGAATATTCACATTAAAATTATTTTACCACTCAAAGTCGTTGTCACGTAAAACTTTCGCCCGTATACCGACTTTATTTTAAATATTATTATAGCCTATGTCACCCGGAGAAAGTGTAGTTTCTCAACGGTGAAAGAATTTTTCAAATCGGTCTAGTAGTTTCGGAGCCTATTTAATGCAAACAAACAAGCAATCATATCTTTCCTTTATATAATATTAGTATAGATAGAGATACACGATTGCTACTTGAAAAGTGGCACCACGTACTAACGCACAAATAAGAAACTTACCTTGTTTTTCTATCAAAATTTCGAATTTAGAACTCTGTTCCAACTTGTTTGAACCTAGCGAGCCTAGTTCCAAAGTGATGTACATATTTGTACCTACTTGTACTTTAGTGCCCAAAGTTTAAGGTTTACTTCACAATAAGTGTATTGTATGTATTTATGCGCGGACATTATTTGAGTTTGATTTTGTATGAGACCGTGCATCTATTGTTTAAATTTTAAACTTTAAATGATCGAAGACCATAGTACACTTATATTGCACTATAAAAATACACATACAAATAAATAAACTAACACAGAGATACGAGTAAAAACTTGGCGGCCTTATTGCTTACAAGATATCTCTTCCACGCAACCTTGGGTGATATAACAGAACAAAAATATAAAAATTGGACAAGACTAAAGGATCGACTAGTTCCGGTCAATATGTAAGTAAAAAACTTTGTACTGTGAGATGTATTGGCAAGAAACTAAGTAAGGACGTATTTATTCTCCTTCTTTTTCAGCGTCTTAACAGTAACTATAACCATAGACAAATAAGATAAATCGTCCTTGCTATAACCCACCAACTCGCATTGGGCCAGCGTGGTGGCCAACAACGGGACGATTATAGTTAGTGACGAAGATGAATTATTAGAATTTACCATTCCTATTACACCGTCACAAAATAAACATCCAAATAGATCAAAGAGTACTTATTTTGCAAACTCACATTACATCCTAAAAATTTTACAGTGTCATACAGTACCATTATAAAAATGTTTATTACAATATAATTGATATTACTTTCTCTCTAACTATTTCTACACGTCTATTAAAATAATGGCTACTAAAAAGACATACAACATCAACGCAAAATTTTACAATCAATATTTAACTTCCAGCAATAAGTAATTTATAGGTCAAGTTATCAGTTAAGTCTAGTATCAAAATACTAGTGATGCAAGAAACTCAGTCTGAAGAATTAGTCGAGTCTTTGGCAAAGAGTTTCTTTAGCAAAGACTCGACAAATTTTTGAAGCTAAACAGCTGGACTAGTGTTTTAACCCTGAAGTCTTGAAGTCAAACGACAACTTAAGACTAAATTGAGAAGTCCTGTAACCATAATAAAACGAAGCCTCGGGGTCATGAGTCACGACTCTCGGGAGACTTGTGCCTAGCGCTACAAACGTCTGGCAACACTTAACTGCTTGCGTTTATACATTACAGTATTTACAGTACAAGCCTGACTATGCACTTTACTTTTTAATGTCAATCATATAATAATAAATAATGTTATTAAAACAAGCTTTAGCTGTGCCTATTGGAAGGTTCTTGCATTACCAGTAAACACTAAACTCTAATCATGGTATAACCCGCGCCAATCATCTAGCTCGCTGTGAACACGAGGCGAGTGGCGTCGCAATCGCACAATATAGGTATCGGCGGGACGTAAGCGGTTAGGGGGGGCGGGGCACACCCCCGCGCACCCCTGCGCATGCGCGCTCGCCATGTGTATTCGTTTGTTTTTGGTTTAGCAGTGGAAAGTACAGTCACGTGTATATTTTATTTGATCGCGTCGCGATATTAGGTATTTATTGTTTGTTGTTGTTGTTACTGTTTTAAGTTGTTGATTTATTTTTTTGTTACATACTGTTATTGTATTAGGAGTAAGTACTGTTTTGAAAGGCTGTTAAAATGCCTAGACGTAATACAGTTTTACGTCGGCAAGCAAGAAAAAATATTTACAACATGACTTTATGAATCCAAATCCAAGAAGCAGAGAAAGGTATCTGTAATCTGACGACGATGAAAGCGAAGTCTTGCCGTGCTCAAGCAAATCATTAACAGACTATATAAAAGGTGTAAAACCACTGTAATGTAATTTAATGTTTCTACAGCTTCATAAAAATTATAATTTTTTTAAAATATATGTACCTATGCTTATAATTTAATTGTTGTTATTCTATAGTTTTTTCGAAGCTTCTCTTGGGCTAGATAATTGGTGTGATTGTAGGAAAGATTTATTTAATTATTTATTTATTTATCCTGCTTAATTTTGAGTATTAAAGATAAATAAAACGCTTAATTTATAAATTGTCATGTTATGTTATTTTATAATTATAACGCTCTAATGATAATGTTGCTAACTGTACACCTGCGCGTCGCAACTTCAGAGCGAGCTAGAAGTTTGGCACGAACTATCTATGGTTATTCCAAAACGTGGACTACTTAAACTTGTTCTATAAATGACAACACGCCTGCCCCCTTTACTCTTGAAACCGATCCCGATCGATCGAAATTGGTATTGTGAAATTTCGTACTTTTGAGTTACGACACCAGCGCTAATTTGGATTCATATTGGGTAAACTAAATGGCATTGAATTTTGTATTTAATTCACTCAATATCCGCGCAATATGAATCCAAATTAGTAGTACGAAACTTTACAATACCAATCTTGATCGGAGTCAGTTTCAAGAGTAAGAGGGTTGTTTGGCTTGGCAGAGACCACAGCTTTCCATTTGCTATGATCATATATATTTATTAAGGGGGTGCCGCGCGGTCGCAAAATCTGACATTGAACTTTAAAGCAAAATCATACATATTGGTATTTAAAACTAGAACAATTCTGCTTTGAAGTTTCAGACCTAGTAATTTGATTAGAGCAATGTTTTTATTCTGCGAAATGTAGAAAACCATCAAGCGCTTGTATTAAAAATTAAAATTTACCGATTGACCAGGGAACGAACTCGGGACCTCAGAGATGGCGACACCATGAAAACCGGTGTACTAACCACTCGACCAAGGAGGTCGTCGATGTATTGTTTGTTATTGTTTAAAGAATTTGTTTCAAATTTCAACATGGCCACGTCGACCTTGTGCAATGATTTTTTAATGTTTTTAACTAATTCAGCGCATATTACAAGTAACTTAAATACGTAAATTTTCATAATTTCATGTATCCCCTTAGCCAAAATGAGACACCAGTATAAACCCAGTGTAAATCCGGTATAGGAATAACAGTCTTCTCGTTCAATAATTAGGTCTAATTATAGTCTGGGGCCCTACTGTTACCTTTTAAAGCAGTACTACTTTAATGTTAACTAATATGCAAAATTCGTATGGATATTACTATGGTAAGATTAAAGTTAAACTGCTGTAAGAGTTGATGGTTGAGTCTGGCTTATACAACTACTAAAAAGTTCATGAATTGATTTTGAAACCTTATTTAACAATTTCGCTGTAAGTACAGAATATACAGGTTTCGGCTGATAATGTACAACACGCAAAATGCTAACTGCACGCATAATGTGCAAACAGTCAAAATGTACATACGCAAAATCTACATAATGACAAATGTACAGTACGCGAAATGTACCGTACGCAAAATGTACTTACGCTGAAAGCACATAACGCATAATGTGTAAAAATTTTTTTACACATTTTGAGAATTGTTTAGCCGACACTTAAAAAAAATTGCAATATTTTTGTACGGAATTTAAACTTGTAAAATTGTTCGCTTGGTTCCACGTTGTGTCGCAAAACTAGCAAAGGGGTTCAGGACTAAGGCTCGGATTCTAAAACCAAACTCAAAATCAAATCCATGCTTGAATACAGTTAGAAAGGGATGGCGATATATAGCACCATCCCTTTCTAACTGTACTCAAGCAGAGATTTGAGTGTGATTTTGGTTTTAGAATACGAGCATTAGACGTCGGCTAAGCAATTCGCGAAATGGGCTTCGGCTGATAATGCCCAACACGTAAAACGCTAACTGCACGCATAATGTGAAAACAGTCAAAATGTACAATGGCGGACTCCGTCGCTTTACCAGTCTAAAGGCCACAATCCCTTGCACACCGCGTCGTCTATTTGGTACGGGCACGTACCCGGGCAGTCGGTGCGATTCATACGAAAATCGCTGTAAAGTGGTAAAGCGACGGTGACCCCGACCGTAGATACGCAAAATCTACATCATGACAAATGTACAGTACGCAAAATGTACTTACGCTGAAAGCACATAACGCAAAATGTGTAAAAAAAAATTTACACATTTCGCGAATTGTTTAGCCGACACTTAAAATAATTTGTGATATTTTTGTATGGATTTTGGAATTGTAAAATTGTTCGCTTGGTTCTACGTTGTGTCGCAAGACTCGCAAAGGGGGCTCAGAACTTTAAAAAAATCTCTAACGTTTTGTAAAAACGCAAATATCTCAAAATCGGTGCGCCGGCGTCGTAGCTAAAATCAAACGAAATCTTGGCCCCCTGTAGCTCCGCTCCGCTTCGCGATCACCTTATAGATTAGTTAGTTAGATTAGTTGTTAGGTAAGTCTTAACTACAAGTTATTTAAATGTTTTCTTAATTGGTATTGACTTTAATAAGTTCATGTAAAGGTTATATTGAATAAATAATTTGACTTTGACTTTGTAACCTCAACAAAAATATCGCAAATTTTTTTAAGTGTCGGCTAAACAATTAGCGAAATGTGAAAATTTCTTTTTACACATTTTGTGTTATGTGCTTTTAGCGTAAGTACATTTTGTGTACTGTACATTTCGCGTACTGTACATTTATCATGATGTATATTTTGCGTATGTACATTACACTGTTTGCACATTATGCGTGCAGTTAGCATTTTGCGTGTTGTACATTATCAGCCAAAGCCGCGAAACGAGTAAATTTCTTTTTACAGATTTTGCGTTATGTGCTTTCAGCGTAAGTACATTTTGCGTACAGTACATTTCGCGTACTGTACATTTGTCATGATGTAGATTTTGCGTATGTACATTTTGACTGTTTGCACATTAAGTTACTTGTAATCCTTTTTTCTACATTCTGAAACATTTACAATAATCAACGTCGTGCAACGATTGTTGTAGATTATTACTTAATTAATTTATAGATTGCACGTCGCGTCATTACTTACTACGATGGTGTCCGTGTAGTACGTTTCGACGTTTGCATGGATAAAGGCTGTAAATTAATACGGCGGGGGCGGGAAAGAAGAACGCGAGCGGCGGGGCTGCGCAGTAGGAATGTCAGTTATGTGCAGATGTCACCCCTCCCCCGTTGCCCGTAGACCATGGGACTGTCACGTACGAATTTGCCAGCCTATAGCCATGACGCCATACATGACATGCATACTCGATGCATACATAGAGCGATTGTTAAATATTGTAAACGTGTTTAAAAATGTACTGCCGTCCTAGTGAATAGTGCAGTAAAGAACATCGCGCTTATTCCGAGAAAATGCGCCTAAAGATACGGAATTTAGGCTATATAGTTCACTTTAACTGCACTATTCACTAGGACGGCAGTGTAGAAAAAAGTAAGGTAACTCCCTATAGCATACGCCTGTAACCGTAAAGTAGTAGGTAAGACTCATTAAGACAAAGACTCAATTTTGAACATTCATTTCATTATTTACAGTTTAATGCTTGAATTTAAACTGTTACATTATAGTCGAAAGCCCCCGATGACGGGTAAGGAACCGTCAGTGGTATGTACGAGTATACTTCCACCACAATTTTAGGTTTATTTCCTGATGACAAGATTAAAAAAAAACTCATTTAAATTTTCTACACGCTGTGACCGTTACAGTTACAGGGTGGAACTGAATTTAAAATGGCTGACCACATCAAAGTATCCCGAGCTCTTCCGTGCTTTGGAAGATAGTTTAAGTCTTTGGTCCCAGTTTTTGTCACAAGATAGCAATCGTTGAAACCAAACCACCCCGCATAGGGGTTGCATGGTTAATAGTAGTGATTTCCTAATTCACGTGGGAATGTAATGAGTGTAGCAGGGGACTTAACAAACTACGAGTAGTTTGTCGAGAACGATAATATTTAAAAGTTGGATCCAATTCATCGTATAAACAGTACACATACTCACTCACATATAAAGAAAATATAAATAACGTTATCAGCATTGAATTAATTAATTGACAACCAATTTTATAGTAGGTACTAATTGAATTACTAATAAATATTATTGTAGCTGTAGGTATAAAGATAATTTATTGCGTAAACATAATTAACGTTTCTACTTGTACGATACAAAATAATAAAATAAGGTACTTGTTTTTATTTTATTGATGCTTATTTAATGAGATGATTCATTACAAGTAACATTCTGGAAAAAACCAAAACTAAACTTGATTTAACAGTAGTAGGTAATTAGCATCGGTGACCGAGTGGCTAAGCGCTCGGGCTAATAACCGGAGGTCCCGAATTCAATTCCCCGGAATTTGGGATTTTCCGACGCATACCCGGGTTTGTGATCACCAACCCGCATTTAGCAAGCATGGTGATTAAGCCATTACTCATCAATTATACGGAAACTTGATTGCAATGATGGCTGCCCTCGGCCAAAAGTAAGTCAAGTACGTAGGTTAGGCTATACTTTTAATTTATTAATTACTTAAATGTCACATAAAGAATATCCCTTCAGGACCATTAAGTTGAACTCCCGTTATGTTGATTTTTATAAAAGTTGGATTCCCATTAAGTTGAATTCCCATTATGTTGAATTCTCTGAAAGTTGGACACCATAATGTTGGATTCCCATCCCAATAAGAAGTGGAGTCCAAAATTATTGTTTTATAAAAAATGTCGATAAGGTCGAAAATAGCCTGAATACATTTTTTCAACTATCATTTCCAGACTTTCTTTTGTTTTTGCAGATCGGGAACGGAAGTTCAAGTCCAATTCAACATAATATTGGGATTCAACATAATGCAACTTAATGGGAATTCAACTTTCATAAAAATCAACGTAACGGGAGTTCAACTTAGTGGCCAATTCGACATATTGGGGTTCAACATAATTGAGGCAAGATTTACAAGAAACGTAACGCTCCTGGGCCCTTATTCTGTAACGATTCCATGTTTCAAAACCACGTTAATTCCTTAAAAAGTTACGATATCTTCCCACAAACGTATGCGTTTGACGTTTGTGCGCGGTAAGGTTTAGGTGTGGAATCTAAAGATTGCGACACAGAATCTGGGTGCAGTTATCATTTGTCGAAACGTGGACTATGGCAGAATAGAATAGAATTTTATTGCTAATACTGTGTACAATTTGCGGTTGATGATGCAGTACATTTGGTAACAACAGTGCGTACTCTTATCGGGCATGCAAACAGTGGACTGCTTTCGCTGTCCTCATTGCCTGTAGGCCTAGCATGCGCAACAAGAGATATGTCGCCGACGATATTCTCTCTTCCTTCGATAGCGGGAACGACAAACTATCTCGGTTACAGTTGTCAAAACCCGATAAAATTATGTTGCATGTTAGAGCGCTTTCACATACAGGCGTTTTAGTCGCGCGACTGCAGCGCTTCTAAGTAGCGTTGCAGTAGCACGACTGGGTATCCATACAGATTTAAGTAGTGCGGCTGCAGAGCGACAGGAGCGCGAGTGCAGCGCTCCGAGCTTGTGGTGGCGGACACGCCGCGTTGAAAGTTGCGCGCGTGCGATCAGATCAGTCGGCGTTAGATCAGTGTTGCGAGCGCATCTGTAGCAAGTTGCAAATTACCTACGTCATAGCATGTTTGGTACCAAAATAATAAACGAAGAAGAATGATGAAATACCGTTAGATTGGAATCCATATCGGAAATAAGTTAGTCACCCCCACGTTCAACGCGCGTCTGCAGCGCGACTGTGAAGCGCGGCTGCCGCTAGCGCCGGCAGGCGTCGCGATTCAGCCGCGCTACAGCCGCTGTAGCATGAAGGGATTCGATGTGCAGCGCTGCAGCCGCGCGACTAAAACGCCTATATGTGAAAGCGCTCTTAGGGTTTGTAGACAAAAATACCACAGACAAGCAAAAACTACTATTATGTCTATTTTTGACATATCGTGTATAGACATAACACGGGAAAACGGGTCGAGAAAATTTTCTCGTGTTGCGTATGCTAGGCCAGTAGTCTCTGACTAACCCTTCGGGGAGAATAGTAATGAATGTATGTACATGTATGTGTTAGGAAACTTAAATTATTTAATCAAGCTGTTGTATTTTTGTAACTTTAGTTCATATTTTGTAAGCTGGCATCACTGCCACCATCTTGGTTTTGTCTGTCACGTAGACAGCTCTTTGTCTACGGTTTGTCAAATCGGCTTTACAAAACCAAGATGGCCATCGGGCAGCGGCCCCTGTCGTCCGCAAGACGTTGCGCTGAGAAGTTGTGTCGGAAGGATGTTGCTGTGAGAAGTTGTAAAAGTTGTTAAAAGTAATAAAATGGCGATTTAATCAAGAAAAGGTTTTAATTTTTGCACCAACCGTTATATCTCAGAAGCGGTATATCTCTGCCTACAAAGTGTAAGTTGATTTTTTTCCATATTTTAAGTTATTTATTAGCTTTTTCTTTGCTATTCCTTGGTATTCCTTCTATAATATTAATTCGCATTTTACGCTGTGAAACCTACCTTCTTCAATGTTTATTACTTATTAGTAGGTAGTCGTAAATTTAAATTAATGAAACCGATAAGTATTTTTTCTGTTGCTTTCTTATTTTATGAAAAATGCTTGATAATGAATTATGGTAATAATGAATTGGGATTAAATATATCGTATAGACTTAGATAAATTATATACATTTCATACTATACTGGCTTTGGCTGGATAGCCAGGGCTACTCTTTGGAGGTTTTCTGTCCTAATGCAGCCAAGACTACCTGAGGTTTGATGCTAGTGTGTAGTAGTGTTAAGGCTAGTAATGATAACAATAGTTAAAATGGTGATGAAGATTTTAAGTTGTGCAAATGATAACGCCTCCGTGGTCGACTAGCTCGGCCACTTGGTTTGTGGGCTCAGCGCTCAGACTGATAACCGGAGGTCCAGGGTTCAATTCCCAGGTCAGGCAAAGTATTTTTGAATTTTATTTTGCTGCATAGCCCGGGTTTGTGATTACCTAGGTACCCGCATTTGGCAAGCGTGGTGATTAAGCTAACACCCATCAATTGTAGCGATTACTTGATTTTAATAATGGAGGCCGTTGCCCAGCAGTGGGACAGTACTTAACTTTTTTTTTCCCTTTTAATAAGTTATGATTAAACGTAAGAATGCATATGCGTATCACTTTACATTAATTTATATTTTGCTTTTTACTTATTATTTAGCAATGCTTACAACGAAAACATAAAAATGGACACAAATTAAATATTATAAAACATCAAGTAATACGACATGCACCGACAGCATTTTTAAAGAGAGGCAAAACATTAACTATTCCATGGTTCAAATACAGTTCAAATTATTCTACATTTACATTGCAAACATTACTTCATAATTGTTTTCAATGAATTACACTTTAATGAGAAAATTACAATTAGATATTGTTCGAGTACTTTCAGCACATTGTCTAAGAAGGTTTTTCTTGAGTTATCAAAAATGGTTTTAATGTCGACCTTTAGGTTGATTTTATATTATACAACCGTCACTTTCACAACTGTATTAAGCTAAAAGTTTGTAAATGTGACCTTTTTCTTTTCTGGAATTTGGATGTGACCAAATGCAGATGTTTAAAATCAGTCGGTAAAAGCAGAACTACTAGGAGAAAAGTTGCTCTGGAATATCGTGCAATACTTGCTTCCTCTGGTACCTGTTGGTGGTACAGCTAGCAGCTTTAGTTCATAGTTAAAATTATGAGAATAGGAAACGTTCACAATAATGAGTTATATATGTAGGTGAGGATTTTACACATTGCATTAAAGGAAATATCTGTTTTAATATAAATAATAGGCTTTTGTTCTAATAAATATATTTTGTAAAGAAGCAACAACGTTAAACAAGTCTGCACGACCTTTGTACTATATATTTTTTTGCTATTTGGGAGTTCCTACAACGGCGAGAAATCGTTGTCCGAGAAACAATCTCGACGATGAAACGGTAGGCTGACTCCTGCTGGAAGTACCCTCCCGAATCAGAAGAGCAGACGCCGCCTTTATCCGAGCACCCGAGGTATCGAGTGGTTGGTGAAGATTCAGCTGGAGAGCAGTGTCGAGCATCGGTGGGCCAGTCGTAACCGAGACCTCATTCCGCGTGCACCGTGGCGTGCGCTGCTGCGTGCGCTGGCGTGCACCATGGTATGCACTGCTATGTGCGCTGGCGTGCACTATGGCGTGCACTGGCGTCCACCGTGGCGTTCGCTGCTATGTGTGCTGCTGAGTGCGCTGGCGCGCACTACGGCGTGCATTGCTGTGCACCGTGACGTGCGCTGCTGCGTGCACTGGCTTGCACCGTGACGTGCGCTGCTGCGTGCACTGGCTTGCACTATGACGTTCGCTGCTGCGTGCACCGTGACGTGCACCATGACGTTCGCTGCTGCGTACACTGGCGTGTACCGTGGCGTTCGCTGCTGCTTGCACTGGCATGCACCGTGGCGTGCACTGCTGCGCACCGTGGCGTGAGCTGATGTGTGTGCTGGCGTGCACCATGGCGTGCACTGCTATGTGCGCTAGCGTGCACTGTTGCGTGCACTATGGTGTGCACTGTTGAGCACTACTGCGTGCACCATGGCGTGCACTGATGCGTGCACTGTTGAGCGCACTGTTGCGTGCACTAGCGTGCACTGTTGCGTGCACTTTAGTGCACTGTTGCGTGCACTGCCGTGCCATATCGCAGGCACTGCTACGTGCGTCGTTGAAGTTCGAGGCGCGGGCAACATATTTCACTTTAATTTTATAGTTTGCGCTCCTATTCAGATGTCGCCGTACCTGATGCTCCGTGTTCGATTCCGCGTCGGGTCAATTTAGAAATAACTGTTTTAAGTACTTTGATTCCGAGCCTGGGTGTTGTCTATGCTTAATAAGTATGTATTTAAGTACACACATCAAAAGTGTCTAGGGATCAAGCATTTTTATGCGGATTTCTTGAGATTGAGATGTGACTTTGTAATAAATTTATGATTTTATAAATTTATATGGATCCTTTTTGGTGCATTTCATAATTTGAAACAGGAACTTTCAATCAATTTCTAGTAAAAGATGAAAATCAGCTGTCAATATTTTCCCTATAAAAACATACAACGCATTGAAGACATTATTAGTGCTACTGTTTCCCTACTACTGATTAAAACCAACGTTATTATGGAGCGGCGACGTCATTTAAGCAGGGAAGAAATGCTCAGAGCCGTGGGAATGATAGAAGCTGGTTCCCGGCCACGTACTGTGGCTTTAGCTCTGAATACAAGTCAGAGTGTTATCAGTCGACTTTGGACACGTTACCGAAGCACTGGTACCGTGGCTGAGCGCCATGGAGGACGGTATCGCTGCACCACACGGAGACAAGACCGATACATTCAAATCACAACTCGAAGAGCTCCAACAATAACCGCCATGATGTTAGCCGTGAGGCTTCATCACTCTTCAGGGAACTTAATTAGCGACCAAACAGTCAGAAACCGCTTGCATGAAGTCAACCTTCATTCCCGAAGACCGCTAAGGGTACCACCTATAGCAATGCACAATCGTAGGATTCGATATCAATGGGCTCTTGAACACAGAAATTGGGCAGAAGAACAATGGCGTCTCGGTGCTTTTCTGATGAGTCTCGTTTTGGTATGAGACCGGATACAAGACGTATACGACACTGGAGAACCCCTGGACGCCAACAGCGATTAAAATCCTGCCAGGAAGTCCATCCTTATAGTGGTGGAACCATCATGGTATGGGTGGGTATTTGGATCGGCGGAAGAACTGAGTTGATTTGGATCGGCAACCTCAACGCTCAAATTTATGCTGAGACGATTGTATCAGACGTCATCGTTCCTCTACAAGTGCAATTCGGTCCCTTATTTCAGTTAATGCATGATAATGCACGACCGCACACCGCAAGAGTTGTAAGACAGACTCTCGCCGCAGCTAACATCAATGTCATGCCCTGGCCTGCTCAGTCGCCAGACTTGAACCCGATTGAGCATGCATGGGATGGATATGCTACAGAAAAGAGCTCTGCCGAATATGGAGGGTATCCAGTCGCAAGAAGACCTTTTTTTGTTGTTGCAACGAACATGGGCGGCCATTCCACAGCGTGATTTGGATGAACTCATTTTGAGTATGCCAAACCGATGTTCTTGTGTTGTTAGTGTTCGCGGTAGAAACACGGATTATTAATTGTTTAAGTTACCCAATAAAATTTTAAAGAAAACTGTTATTTCAGTCTTTTTTTCGAACTTTAATGTTAGTGGTTCAAATGTCAAAAATCCCTTTATTAGGAAAATGGCAAATTTCTTTATTAATGCAAAGGTGACTTGGTTTATCGTTACTGTAGACAAACGAAAACACTTTATTTGATGAATCCTTAAAGAAAATATTAATTAATATCAATCAGGAGAAAAGTTATTGCAAAAATATATGTTGATCCCTAGACACTTTTGATGTGTGTATTTGGTTACGTTTATCCCTTGACACACCACCATAAAAAAAACAAGTTTCAAAACAAGCATAGCTTGGGCTAGCTGGATTATTGGCGTAAGAGTAAAAAAGGAGTAACTTTTTATAATTAAATGTTGATTATAGTCAAACACGTCATGTGACATCCATCCATATTCCATGCTTGCGCCTCAGACTGTTCTCTCTCTACAAGTCCCGTTTCACATTCTAATTACTTTTTCATGACTTCAAATTACAAGTTTTATTCATAAATTATTTCAATGTAGAACCTGCCAGTGTACCAACATGGCAAAGACTCCACAGTACTCACTGATTAAGAGTTTGTCTAAAACATGTAAGTATGTGGCATAGCCAGGGATGCCTATGCCCAGGTATTAGGGCCTACCGTTAGCGTCACCCCATGCCATTTAATAGAATGAAAGTTAAACTTTTAGATTTTATTCCCACAAGATTGAATTATGCTGAATTACATCCCAAAATGTTCAGCAAGAAAGTAATGTTGTGTGTACCTTTACAGCTATACTAATGTACAACTAATTATTTTTAAACAGGTGCTCCATTTTTAGAAAAACCGCGGATCGTGTGATTTTTATGCGGGAACAGAAGAGTTGTTAAAACAGAGATTTAGATGGAGGATCTAAAAACAAAAGAATATATCTAGTAATTACTTCGGGATTGGTAAAACCAGCAATGTAACATGTTATAATTGTAATAAAATTGTTCACACATTTTCAGATGCTCCATACCATTGGTTAAATGTGTAAATTGTAATTGGCGAGGACACAACAAAAGGACAAAACGACAGCACCCAGGTTGATATTCTTCCACCGGGTTCCTGTCACCCCCTGATCTGCTGCCACTACTGCTGCCCTACCGCAGCAAACTACTGCTGCCCTATCGCAGCCTACTTACTGCTGACCTACGGCAGTCTACCTACCCACCGATGTCCTGCGGGTGACTACCTCTGCGGGTACCGATTTCCTGTCGGCGCGGTCTCCGGTGCGACGCGGCCTAGCTTTCGCCTCTGCACACCGTCCTTCAGGAAGAGTAGCCGAAGCTAAGTCCTTAATTTAAGCCCTACTCAAGCGGGCAGAGTGAGCGATCCGTATACCCTCCCTGAGTTTTGTAGATTAAAAAAAATTGCATTATAAATGGTGGCATTACCACCTGTTTGGCTATTGTTGTATTTTTAGTATTGACTGCTTACCTACTTTTGTTATTCTTAGATGATTACAAATTTTTATGTACACTTGCCAGTGGGCGCCTTCCGCACCCTACCATTTTTAAAATTATGTTTTCCATGGCAGCCTTTAAGTGGAGCGACACCATTAAAGAATAAGAAATGTAACATGTTAGCATGTAAGGAGGTCTTGTTGGTATCTGCTGTAAGTACGTATTTATAATAAATTGCCTATTGCGTTAGACTACCATCCTGAGTATTCCAAAAAGGTTTGAGAGAATGGCTAATCTCTAAAGCTTTTTATAATATAAATGCATATTTTAATATTTCTATTTAATTTATTGGACATGCACGAATGTTATAATAATAATTGGTTTCGATGTTGTAAGATATGTCTTGACTAATTTTTTTTAATTTTAAATAATATGCTTATCGAATGTTCTATTGTATCAGGTTTAGAGAAAAACTGAATTTTACCATGTTAATGTTGTTGAAAGTAATTATTGTAATGATCTTAAAAGTTTCAAATGTCATTCCATTGTATTGTTCCATTTGGGAAATTGTTTAATGTCAAATCATTTTATTATTCAGTTTTCTATGTTATGACTATTAGGGGTGACTATTATTACATACAATGAAGCCTAGCATTCAAAAATGTAATGGTAGGTATTGCAATAGCCTTATTTTTATTATCGTGTAAAGAAGGTGTAAAGTCTTTCGATGTAGAGAAGTTTTTGGTTTTGTTTTTGTGAGATTTGCTTACCAACTCATTCATATCTTTATTATTGAAGTTTTGCATTCACAGTGCTGTATAGATAACGGATAAAATGGGTGGGTGGGTTCGAATCCCACTCGAGCTTCCTGAGACTGGTTGATTTTTTTTTCTAGTTAACATTTTATTCGTTACCAACTCATTGTTTGTTTGTTAGGTCTGTTTAGATTTATTTTAATATAGATATAGTGTTGATATGTTCAAGATGCAAAATCATCTGTTTAATGCAAGATAACTAGAAAAATGTATGAGATTAAATTTTAATTATTTGTTTGATATTAAATGTAATAAGTACTTATGTCTAAAAATGTTTCTTAGTTTAGGAACAACATGGTAGTCGTAGGTCTAATGCTAATATCAATAAAATTCTTATAATGTGCAACTCAACGATGGGTCTCGTTGTAAGGTAGGATGGCCGAGTTGTTAGGAAACTTAAATTATTTAATCAAGCTGTTGTATTTTTGTAACTTTAGTTCATATTTTGTAAGCTGGCATCACTGCCACCATCTTGGTTTTGTCTGTCACGTAGACAGTTCTTTGTCTACGGTTTGTCAAATCGGCTTTACAAAACCAAGATGGCCATCGGGCAGCGGCCCCTGTCGTCCGCAAGACTTTGCGCTGAGAAGTTGTGTCGGAAGGAAGTTGCTGTGAGAAGTTGTAAAAGTTGTTAAAAGTAATAAAATGGCGATTTAATCAAGAAAAGGTTTTAATTTTTGCACCAACCTTTATATATGTATAACCCACCTGTTTGTTGCACTCGTACTCCCAGTTAACAGACAGAAGGTTTTCGTACAGCTTGGCGAATCTGGCGACCGGACATTTCTGGCCACAGTGGGGGATGGTGAGGATATGTGGCTCCACTATCCCCGTGGAGTTGCGGTATGAGATTTGGACGTAGTAAGACATCGTCGTGTTATCTAAAGATGATATCGGGGTTACTTCTTCGATCATCTAAACACTAGATACCTACACACTACATTAACGCTCTCAAAGACGCCTCGAACTAATGCTCTAACTAAGAGCGAGCATTGGTTTGCCGTCAGTTGTCATTTGATATTGCTGTCTAAAAAAACCATGGGAAATTTTGTCTCCACCATCGAACAGATTTGAAATTAGTGTCATTTGAAGGGTCTAGTAGGATAGATATTTTTTTACTATGGCGACTTTTTCAAAATAATATAAGAAATTTTTTTTTCCAACAAAATAAGATTGCAAAAGCAGACCAGACTCCACAGGCGGCACCCGTTCACGAGTATGACATGAGAATCAGCCATCGCTTCGCTCAACCATGTTTTAGGGAACGTTACGACCCGACGCACATGCCACCACCGCAGAGACACTTTGAGAGAGCATGACACACTCGAGCAACTCCAACTAAAGCAAGAAAACAATTTTTTTATTTTTTATTATAAATATACCAAACACTTTTTTCAACTAACACAGGTACTTTAGGCTTCTTTGGGTCCTAATGAACAAATTGACACGTATTCCATGACTGTTGTAGGGTGGGGACGGGGTTCATACAAAATCCCCCATGGTCCTTTCATACTACCAAATTGAATAATGTGGTTGTTGTGGAGTTGGAACCACTTTCTAAAACGTATTTTATATGGGATTGTGTATCTAGTGTTTAGATGATCGAGGGGTTTCTTACACATTGAGCTAAGTGGTACCTATAGCCATTCACAAAAAAATACTAAAAACGACTGCCTTCCCTTGGGTATCGTAAAAGGCGACTAACGGCCTAAAGACTGCACCTACATCCGACAGCATAGCGCAGCGATGGTACTAGGTACATCCGTATCTTGGTACATAGTTATAGCCACCTGTTAACCTTTGTACAGTCACCAGCATTAAGATGTGATGATGCAAAAATATCTGATCATTGGTGGAAGGCATATTATAGGCATATATATATATATATATGCCTTCTACCAATAATGAGATATTTTTGCAGGCCGTCGATAGTCACATCTTAATACTGGTGACTGTACTCGCATACTATAATTTGAACAACAAAATATAAAGACTCAAAAGGACTTAAAATAACAACAATATATAAAAATTCATACTTATACAATTAAACGGAGCTGTGTGGAGGCGGCTCATCATAAAGAATACAACCAACCAGTCTCTGACAAACCCTTTGGGGAAGATAGCCGTCGAAAGTAGGTATTAATGTATGTAAGTAAACATAGTTTGTGTTCGTACTGATAAATACTCGGCGACATTGTTACACACAACTTCCTTATTATTCAGAAGTATAAAGTGCGCAGAGACTGTTCGTATCTTCGACACACATTAATACGATACGAAGGAATGAATAATATGATTTGGGTTCAACCAGCGACTCGAATGACTTTGGAACGGATAGGACGCGTTCTCTTGTGTTTATATATGTACATATAATAATATGATAAACTGCAGACTATTATTATTTTTTGAGAAGCTTAGTTGCACTGCACAGCACGAAGTAGGTTAAAAATGGCTGGCATTGTTAAAATAAAAATAGTGATATTAAAATACGCTTAAAATTGGCAACTACTTATGACTAATATAATATTATTGTCGTTGTAGTTCTGATCTCTCGAATTAGCTGGTTTGTGGGTTCGAAAGGTCTCTATTCAACTGCTATTTAATTACGCTGTAAATATAGCACTAAGAATTGAATTGAATGTGAAAAGGACTTTAATAATTTACTTGTTTTATATAGCCTGTGCTGACTCTACATTTTATCATTGTTTTGTGTAGACATATTCGAAGCGTTCATGCTGTATCTAGGGTACAGTTTTCTAAAGGCATGACTTTTAAAATTCTCTCAAAAAGTCCGTGTGAGATCCACATGCACCTTAACTAAACTCAGGGGATTAGGGACTCATTATCATATACTAATATGCTAAGATAATTTTTACCATTATCATTCTTACTTGACACTGGCTTAATGCAATTGCAAACCGCACTAAACCTAAAAGATTGAAAAAAAATACATACCATATATTAGCTCCGTGAGTACAGTGGCAGTGTACGGTGGACACATCCCATTAAACATGCCGAGGGCGTTGAGGTAGCTGCCCACGGTGAGATCGTGCCCACTGTACATAGACACTTTGATCTTCTTAACCTTCTTCTTGGACATGACGCTGAACATTTCCGTGACTATTTGCTTCATTAGAGGGCCAATTTTGAGTCGCGACATTAAGGGGGTAGCTGTGTTTTCGATGAAACTGAAAAGAAGGTTACATGTTGTCAGTTATGTAGTCACCCACATAAAAAGGCGCGCGCAGATCCTCTATTCGGTGCCGTATTAAAACACCTGTGGCGTTGTAATGCAGTCTTTGACCCTCTCTATACATTAAAACAAAGACAAAAGAAATAGCAATAGTTTTATGAGCACAATTCAACTCTAAAGGCTGAGTCCTGAGTTATCGCGCAGGCGGATTGCGGAGCGTAGGAATAAAGTATGAAGGCGCGCCCGCTCGCAGTTCGGACAGGTTCTTGGTTCTTACATGTCGAGTATATTTTGATTCGTGCGCGGCGGATTCCGCCTGCGCGATGCGCCGTGATTCAGGACTCAACCTAAATACCGGGGTAAAGAGCGACCTCCAGGAGGCCTCTGACACATTCGGGTCTGACAGATTGACACACAAGGGGTTATACCTACAAATTGTAGTTGTGACAAAGAACTCGCATCAGCATACAATAACTCAGTCGCTTCAGAGGCTTTATATTCAACAAGCAGCCGCTCGCGGTTTCACCCGCGTGGTTCCCGTTCCCGTGGGAATATCGAGATAAAAAGTATCCTATGCGTTAATCCCGGCTATAAACTAGTATGTCGAATTTTATCAAAATCCATTCAGTAGTTTTTAAGTGAAAGAGTAACAAACATCCATCCATACGTTCCCGTGGGAATATTGGGATAAAAAGTATCCTATGTGTTATTCCAGGTTATAAACTATTTGAATGCCAAATTGCATCCAAATTCATTCAGTAGTTTTGACGTAAAAGAGTAACAAATATCCATACATACAAACTTTCGCGTTTATAATATTAGTAGGATATTTCGCTTTGCATGATTTGGATAAATATAAATATAAGTAATTATAGTAAAAAAAACACAGCACACATCTTAACAATTCATAAAATCCTAGTTTTTATTACGAAATTACCACATGGAAACCACGACCTAGCCGCTGAGAGCGGAGCAGCGAGCGATTTCTTTGACTATTGCGCGTTGTACCGGGGTAACACCACTAATTCAGTCGACTTATTCACATACACGCTCGTTCCACTCGCGTGGACATTTCACGGGGCGCACGCAGTACGCAGGACGAGACTGATGCGGCAATTAGTTTCACGTTTTCGTAAGTGGAAAGTTCACAGGATGGTGATACAAAAGCGTTACTGTTCTGCATTCGGATGCCCTAACACGAAATTTAAAGATAATGATTTAACCTTTCACAGACTTCCCAAGAATCCTGTAAGGTAAGTAAACAAGTAGAGGTAGGTTAGGTACCTCTACTAGTACAAGTAGGTACTTGTAGTATTTATAGACAATTAATAATAATATGATAATGATTTAACTAGTTTGATGAAAAGTAGACAAATTCAATGCAGTTATCGTTGCAGGTTAGGTATATAAGGTACCTACCAACTGCGTATAAAAAGTAAATTTACTCAATTTGTCAGCGATCACGCATGAATAGATTTTAAGCTCGTAAATAGTTTATTGATTACTGATTGCGGTCGACCTTACCACAAAACGCGGTCCAAAGTTAGACGAAAAAGATAAGTATTTTTTATTATAGGGAGGTACGTGGCGCAAACGCTTTATATTTACAGTATTTGCATTCAACCAACCCTATAAGTAACACGCGGCCGGGTTACGTCAAGCTTGCCAAGCAGGAGTTTGTGAATGCAGCGGCTCGCCTCGCGCTCGTAGCGCCTTTAGATTTACTTTCGATTGTCCTACCGACCTCAATAGATAGGGTATCGCAACTGGAACTACGGGTCCGGTTGTGTTTTCAGAGGTACTACGGGGTTCCGGTTCTAGCCCCCCGCTGGTCGTGCCTTTAACCAGGCGCCTCCGGCGGGATCCGGACATGGGTTGGACTCGTAGTGGCATGTGGTTAGCTGTAGAGCTTGGGAATGTTCGTTTGTCCTGGTATTGTGTGCCAGGACTTCCAAACTCGTGCACAGCGAGCGGGGCCTAGTAGCGGTCTCTGAGGGGCCAGAAGCGAAAAGTTTTGCGGGGAACGTGAGTTTCCCTTATAGTTGGCAGCTTTGTCCGGTGGTTTTCATTGGACATTGGTGTTGACATCTCCGGTACTAGTCTGGATAACTAGTAGAGACGGCCTCCTAGATGCCGTAGGTCTCCGGTCCAGCCAGCCGCGTAGGACGTGGGAACTGGCTAGGCTCCCGGATGGGTTCCGAGAAGTGAGTGTGCTTACTACTCCGCTACCAAGGTGGACACTTGGGAGTCGACTTTAGAGTCGACGACCCTAGCAGTGGCAACTGCGAGTTGTGCCCTTCGTGCAACGAGAAGTGAGTGAGCTCGACAGCTCCGGCTACCTATCTGGAAAATAGGCAGTGAACTACACGTGTTCACGGGGATACTCTCCCGAGACACTAGTCTTATGAGTACCGAATGAAGAGCGCGCTGCGGCGGGCACTAATTTGGCGTCAAGACCTAACGTTGGTGGTCTCCTGCGCGAGTGTTCTACTGGCGCAGGGACGTCTGGCACTTCTTGCATAACCTAACGGTTGGTCTCGAGGTGCCAGTACAAATAAACTTAGTGAATTAAGGAGAGGGGATGTCCCGGGCGGCCGTTGAAAGAGTTAGGTATGAGTACAGGTGCAGTTATTTTGGATCCTATTAGCGTGCACCGTAGGTTGATATTGTATTGCAATTGTGTCGATAGTGTCGTTTCTGCTAGTATATATTATTATGTGGTTGTACTTCGGAAATCTCAGTCCAAAGGACTTTCTATGACGTAATGAACTAAGAAATCGCTTGCCGCTCCGCTCACAGCGGCGAGGTCGTGGCCGAGCCGTTACGGTTATGTAAATAAATAAATATTTATTTTCTTAATAAACATAGCCTAAAAACATCGAAGTTACCACAAAAGATAAGCTTAATAAACTATAAATAACAGATTAACTTTTATAGTACAAACAAACAAAATGTAATTTCGGCTAAACTTATTAATTAGGTTTGCCTGTATTTAAAGTAATTTTAACAAATAAGCAAAAAAATACAAATTGGCGGTAAACAGAACAAAACTCTTTACCTCCTATAGTGTATGATTCTTGCAGATTTAGCAATATCGGATAGGCGGGTGAATAAATTAATAATAGTTTTAGATCATCCATGCTTCGGAAGCAATTTAAAAAGTTGGTCTGGATTGTGTAGTCGTTAAATAATCAGTAAAGACCTACATTGAACCTGCGTGGTGTTCACACTCTCGCGTTCACATTCGCATTTTAATAAAACAGTTAGCTGTGGTTTTTAACCCCAACACTTGTACTATTATTTATTTTGTGCTCCAACACATATTTTATCATATTTAGTTCATAAGCAGACACGTATGTAGGTTCCCACGCCTGCAGTCAAATTTCTCAAATCGATATTAATCCTTCTACCCGCCAGAGATAAAGTTAAAATTAATTGAAAAAAATTGGCAGTTTATGGTAGGTTAAAACGCTGGCGTCTGTACAGTCGAGGAAGTTTCCGATAGACCACTTTTCGGCGATATTCGCTTGCGCTTCATTCCAACCGCGCCTATGAACCGTAGCGTGCGCATACTTAGGCTGGTATTCTAAAACCAAACTCAAAATCAAATCCATGCTTGAATACAGTTAGAAAGGGATGGCGATATATGCGATGAATAGCACCATCCCTTTCTAACTGTACTCAAGCAGAGATTTGAGTGTGAGTTTGGTTTTAGAATACGAGCCTTAAGCTTTGGTCTCTAGATCGTAACGCACAACGGAACGGTAACTTAAACAATTAATAATCCGTGTCAGTAACGATAAACCAAGTCACCTTTGCATTAATAAAGAAATTTGCCATTTTCCTAATAAAGGGATTTTTGACATTTGAACCACTAACATTAAAGTTCGAAAAAAAGACTGAAATAACAGTTTTCTTTAAAATTTTATTGGGTAACTTAAACAATTAATAATCCGTGTTTCTACCGCGAACACTAACAACACAAGAACATCGGTTTGGCATACTCAAAATGAGTTCATCCAAATCACACTGTGGAATGGCCGCCCATGTTCGTTGCAACAACAAAAAAAGGTCTTCTTGCGACTGGATACCCTCCATATTCGGCAGAGCTCTTCTCTGTAGCATATCCCATGCATGCTCAATCGGGTTCAAGTCTGGCGACTGAGCAGGCCAGGGCATGACATTGATGTTAGCTGCGGCGAGAGTCTGTCTTACAACTCTTGCGGTGTGCGGTCATGCATTATCATGCATTAACTGAAATATGGGACCGATTTGCACTTGTAGAGGAACGATGACGTCTGATACAATCGTCTCAGCATAAATTTGAGCGTTGAGGTTGCCTCTGATCCAAATCAACTCAGTTCTTCCGCCGATCCAAATACCCGCCCATACCATGATGGTTCCACCACTATAAGGATGGACTTCCTGGCAGGATTTTAATCGCTGTTGGCGTCCAGGGGTTCTTCAGTGTCGTATACGTCTTGTATCCGGTCTCATACCAAAACGAGACTCATCAGAAAAGCACACGAAACGCCATTGTTCTTATGCCCAATTTCTGTGTTCAAGAGCCCATTGATATCGAATCCTACGATTGTGCATTGCTATAGGTGGTACCCTTAGCGGTCTTCGGGAATGAAGGTTCACTTCATGCAAGAGGTTTCTGACTGTTTGGTCGCTAATTAAGTTCCCTGAAGAGTGATGAAGCCTCACGGCTAACATCATGGCGGTTATTGTTGGAGCTCTTCGAGTTGTGATTTGAATGTATCGGTCTTGTCTCCGTGTGGTGCAGCGATACCGTCCTCCATGGCGCTCAGCCACGGTACCAGTGCTTCGGTAACGTGTCCAAAGTCGACTGATAACACTCTGACTTGTATTCAGAGCTAAAGCCACAGTACGTTGCCGGGAACCAGCTTCTATCATTCCCACGGCTCTGAGCATTTCTTCCCTGCTTAAATGACGTCGCCGCTCCATAATAACGTTGGTTTTAATCAGTAGTAGGGAAACAGTAGCACTAATAATGTCTTCAATGCGTTGTATGTTTTTATAGGGAAAATATTGACAGCTGATTTTCATCTTTTACTAGAAATTGATTGAAAGTTCCTGTTTCAAATTATGAAATGCACCAAAAAGGATCCATATAAATTTATAAAATCATAAATTTATTACAAAGCCACATCTCAATCTCAAGAAATCCGCATAAAAATGCTTGATCCCTAGACACTTTTGATGTGTGTAGATGTCAGGTCGGCGCTAAAAATGTGTCTCCGTAAATAAGAGCGCACGTGAGAAGTGAGCTCTTATTTTCTCGCAAGGCAAAACAGAAAAAAGTACTTTATTTGTTGACTCTTAGGGTTGATTTACCACTAAATGTTATTGACGTCTTTTCTTTTTTAAGTGACAGAAGTAATTTATTGCTCTGAAAAAGTATTTATTCACGTGGACAGAATTTAGCTTTGATTTTGTACGTGACGCGTTATCTAGTTGGTATTGTTGATCGAGGCAATTATGTGTCGGGCACCGCATGCCGCATACCGTAGCGTTGTGCGTTACGATCAAGAGACCAAAGCTTTAGCTAGTGTGCGCTAGCGAATATCGACAAAAAGAGGTCGACCGGGAACTTCGTCGACTGTATGCATAACATGACACTTACCTGTATCCAGCTGGTTCTGCCATTTTGTCAGGGTAAACGGAGTTAGTCCAGTTTGGTAAAGTAAAATTGTATAACGTTTCTATGTACAATGTACTGTATATATTGACTATTCCATAATAGTTCTTCACCTTCAAACCAGTGTACGCTGACAAGTAACTGTAAATTAAATAAGGGGGTGTAATAAATTAGTTTTTATTGTTACGGTAATAATAAAACATTTATAGATTGTAACAAGCTACTTGGGCAAGAATGCCTATGGTCAACAATTTAGTATTGAATGTAAATTAATTTAGCATTAGATATTAATTCTCCTATGTTAAAGTAAGGTTATTTTAAGACTAAATCAAACTAATAATAACTGAGAAACCTAGAGGTACATTTTAATATTTTAGTATATCAAGGACAAAGGAATACCTTTGTCTGTCACAAAGACTCTAGAGGTTACTAACAATTGAATATCAACTGTGTCTGGCTTTACAACAGCTGTGCTAATAACATGAATATATTAATTAAGATTATACTTACTTAATAAAGAAAAAATTATTGTAATTTTATTACTGCTCAGAAACTATACTCGTACATATAACATACTTAAATAAAAATCAATAAAAAAAACAACTTTCTACGCTCACACTAATTATCTAGCCCAATATAAGCTTCTTTTGACACTCGTAAACATGGTTAAACTAGATGAGGGATAAATATACATAAACATGTTTTTTTTTTATCCACAACGGGTAAGCGCTTGGCCTTCATCTCACCTGATGGTAAGTGACGATAAGGCCGAAGATGGAAGCGCGCTTCACCCGGAATCCTCAACCACTGAGGAACTGGCTAGCTTATCTCAAACTGTCGGAACACAACAATGCTATAAACATCGTTGTTATGGCGACAGACTTAGATAAGATGGTGGTAGCTAGCCAGGCGGACTTGACAGCCCTACCACCAACCAAACCGAGCACACAAAGATGTACTCCCCGCTGGGAATCGAACCCGGGACCTCTGGGTCTAAAACCGGTGGCTTAGCCACTAGACCACAGAGGGAGTTAAACATATAGACTAACATTCAGACCCGAAACCGAAATCAATTTGGAAAAACAGTTTTTTCTAAATTTACACGACCGAGAAATGAACCGAGAACCTCAGAGATGGCGCGACGCCTAAACCGGCGTGCTAACCACTCGACCACGGAGGTCGTCAAACAATTGCCACGTATGTACGGTCGGGGTCACCGTCGCTTTACCACTTTGCAGCGATTTTCGTATGAAGCGCACCGACCGGGTACGTGCCCGTACCAAATAGACGACGCGGTGTGCAAGGGATTTTGACCTTTAGACTGGTAAAGCGACGAAGTCCGCCATTGTACGTTAGCGCATCACTTTGTCCTAAAGTAGGCTGCACATATTTTGGGGCTTATTCACAAAGGTCCACGACTCTAATTGTTCTTCAATTCCCACTGGGTCAAGGTTTTCAGGACAAGGTTTGTATACAAGAAGATAACTGGAAATTCATCACGGGATCTTTTTTTTTTAAATTGTGGCACGCCATAATGGCCTCACTCTGCCTGATGAAAAGCAGCCAGTGAAGCCCAAGAAGTGAAAGCGTTCATGAAAGCGATCTTGTATCCTGTGACGAGTTTCCAGTAATTTTCCCGTGGACGAAGTCGAGGTTGGGCTGCCATAATAATAATAATTGCACAGATTATCACGAGTTACTTACTCCATAAGGCCTTGGTATTTTCTAAGTCTATCTAAGTAAGCCTTGGAATGGGTGTATCTCTCTAGCTCCTTGGTGTACGCTGGACACTCTTTCTTCATCGCCAGCAATTCATCTTGCTTCTCTGGCACTGTGTGAACTGGGATGGGCTGCCACAGCAAATCTTTGTCCCACAACGAGTTGCCGGTCGGTGGATATAAACCTGTGTCATACATACATATAATCACAACTATTAGCCCCGAAGAGTTAGTCAGAGACTAGGCAGTAAGGGTAGCAAAAGCAGTTCTCTACCATAGTCCACTTTTTATCAAATAATGACTGCAAATGTGCTCAGCGTGACAGGTGGTGAGCCCATTGCCGCTCTATGCTTTTAGATGTATGTGCAGTCTTTAGTCCGTTAGTCGCCTTGTATGACACCCAAGGGAAGAGAGGGGGTGGTAGTATTCATTCACCGCTACGCGATACGGTTAAACCTGTGTATTATTAATAAAAAGTGCAAATAACAACAAAAACATTGCAATTTTTTTTAAATTTGCGTATTTTGTGTAGATTCTGGCGTTTAGTTTAGTTTGTACTATTTGAACTACCATTTTCGTGAGAAAGTTTTTCCTGTCAAGTTTTATTTTCGCACAAAAAACTAGCCTACAACAGTTGTAGCCTACTACGTAGTACTATTATCTATTCTGTGCTACAACTGCCTACAGGGCAAAATCTGTTTAGCAGTTTAAGCTTGAAAGCGTAACAAACTCACTTTTGCATCTACAAAACATTTGCAAAAACTAATTGCCACAAATGTATGTTCCCGCATCACTTCAGAACGGCTTCACCTTATTGGCTAATTCTTTTTGTGTTGTTTGTAAATGACAGGGCAAGGTTAGTTTAATAGATAAATTTGGAAATTCGTCATAGGATACAGTTTGTTGACATAGGTGACATAGGATACATTAGTGCGAATAGTTACTGCAGACACGGACAAGTAAAAAAAGAAGGACCCCGCGTTAAACAGTGACACGCTGAAGTACCTATGCCAGTATCATTGTAATTATACAGCACACCCTTACACAAAGGTAAGCCAATCGTCCGTCATTGCTATATCAACCGTCGCCGTGACAACACACACACCAGCTTAAAGGTTGCTTCACTTGTTGGTATTGCAGCATGGAGTCCTTCCTTTTATACTTGTCTGTGACTGTCGAATGTAGTGATTGAAAAACCTATGCACAACTAGCTAACAGATTCGTTTCAATTCCACTACACATTGTAACTTGCATTCTTTCACTAAATAAAATTCAGTGATTCATGGTATTTTTTCAATTACTTCAGATGCACTGCATTATGAAAATAAAGGAAACTTTATCATTATTATTTGAGTGTGTCACACATATTTCATGTCGATGCAAAGCAGATTTTTACTTAAGATTGAGTGTGCTCTGTAGTGTAATATGAAATTCTACACCATAAACATTTGAGTAATTTTGCATGAATCATAATATAATTAATATGATCAAGGTATAAGATGACCCTATCCTAAGCTTAGTAATTACATAAGGACAACTACAAGAAGATGCTTAATAATAATACAGAGACAAGTTTTAGGTCATCTCAATATTAATTTCTTACAGTAAGAAACATATAAACCACAAGAATTGTAAAAAGGACTAATTTTATACATGTGTTCCACAAAGAGCATGCCAAACTTAAGGAGAAGATAGACTGAGGCGTGATCAACTATATAAAAAAATTACTTTATTAAAAGTACCTCCTAATAGTATAAAATAGATATAACATACCTGCGAGATTAGCTTGAGCCGACATGAGAGTGCGATCAACATCAGTTGACCTCACATATATCTCAGAGGGGTCAAATTGATCTGACAAGAGGTGCTGTAAGAAGCGATTCAACTTTTATATATGGTAAAACTTCCAGAATAATACACTTGAAAAGATTGGCTCTCTTTCATTTTGTGGAAATACACAAGTAAATGAATCTGCTAAAAGTTGATTTGATTGTACAAAAAAGTAACTGTTTTCCAAATAACCATAGCTAAGATAAAGCTAAGACAATTTCAAAAGTAAAAAAAAATGAAAAGTCAATATTTCAAATAACTTTTCATTTATTTTAGAGATTCATTTGCAACAGTTCTACTGTAACAGCTGCGTTGAAACCCAATGTCTACTTGATTTATTGACCAAATTAATTAACAAATTACCAAACAATAGCCCAACACAAAGAATTTAAATAATCTCTATTGTTACTAGTATCACAAGCAAATGTGTTGTTTTTAAATACTGCTTTGCTTTATCGATATCTGTATAAACAAGCAGTTGATGGTATTTTTATATACAATGTTACTTGCCATTCTATCATAATCCATTATCTCCCAGCAAAAAGATCAAAGATTTTTTTGTGTTCTGTATTTGTCTCAAATGACTCAAGACTTTTATAATTATATTATTTTACTAAATCTTGATCCTTCAATACTTATCTAATCTATAATCCAGCAAAGAGAACAAAGAATCCCAAAAATATACCTAAATTTTTAAACAAATAATAATGCACCTTTTTTATATTATTTTTTTTACATTTAAAGACTCAAGTTACCGAGTATCTATTTCTGAACCACTTTCCGAGAGCGTAATGTTGATTTTTTCCAGTGTTGGTTAGTTCGCCGAATTTAACAGGCCACAGGGATTCATTGCGCCAAGGGTCTGTGGGATATGTGTCCACAGGAGTCCTGTCACCATGTCTAAAAATAATAGCTGCGTATTTCACTGTCTCCGCACTCAAGGTTGCTCCAAATAATAAAATGAAAATCGAAATTACAATCATTTTGGTAATATTTCAAAATTCTGTCACAAAAACTTATCAAATAAAATTGCACACAAATCGGCTAACAGCAGTGCGCGGGTCAATCGGTCAATGACTCAATCAATGACTTGTTTAATTGATTGTTTGTCGAGTTGTCAGTGTCACTTGACAGTTGACACCTTTTTTTTTTTTTTAATATTTGTTCCGTGAAGGAACAGGCTAAGATCAGAGACCATACTGCCTAGTCATTAGTATTTTTATTTCTTTTTTCCCCCCTTGATGATAATGAGTGGTGATTAAGATGATGAATGATAAATGATGTTCCCGAAACCCCTTGAGCCCTCAGTAAAGATGTGGGACTTTACTTAGGTCTCACACGGACTTCTTGAGAGAATTTGAAAAGTGATGTTGCACTGTTTTGTTACATTTGCCAACACTCATGCACGTTCACAAACACTTAACGGTTAATAATCCACTATTATTTCACATTAATGTTCGAAAAAACACGAATTTTGGAAAATAAAACAAAACTGCAGACATGACGCTTCACTTTCCCGCCAAGAAGTCCCAGTTGACACCATAGATTAGCTTTTTTTTTTTATATATTTGTTCCATGAAGGAACAGGCTAAGGTCTGAGCCATACTGCCTAGTCATTAGTTTTTTATTTGATATTTTTCCCTTGATGATAATGAGTGGTGATGATGTTCCCCAAACCAATTGAGTCCTCAGTAAAGATGTGGGACTTTACTGAGGTCTCACACGGACTTCTTGAGAGAATTTGAAAAGTGATGTTGCACTGTTTTGTTTTATTTGCCAACACTCATGCACGTTCACAAACACTTAACGGTTAATAATCCACTATTATTTAACATTAATGTTCGAAAAAACACGAATTTTGGAAAATAAAACAAAACTGCAGACATGACGCTTCACTTTCCCGCCAAGAAGTCCCAGTTGACACCTTAGATTAGCTTTTTTTTTTATATATATTTGTTCCATGAAGGAACAGGCTAAGGTCTGAGCCATACTGCCTAGTCATTAGTTTTTTATTTGATATTTTTCCCTTGATGATAATGAGTGGTGATTAAGATGAATGATAAAATTGATAAATGATGTTCCCCAAACTCCTTGAGTCCTCAGTAAAGATGTGGGACTTTACTGAGGTCTCACACGGACTACTTGAGAGAATTTGAAAAGTGATGTTGCACTGTTTTGTTTTATTTGCCAACACTCATGCACGTTCACAAACACTTAACGGTTAATAATCCACTATTATTTCACATTAATATTCGAAAAAACACAAATGTTAGAAAATAAAACAAAACTGCAGACATGACGCTTTACTTTTCCGCCAAGAAGCCCCTTAGATTAGCTTTTTCTGAGGTTGACACTGACAATCTCGGACCATGTGGTCCGAGCTGGCAATTCATTTATTTTCTTCTAATAATGAAACAAAACAAGGGATCAAGCTCAAACAGCCTTATTTTTTTCATAGTTGAATGTTTTGCAGCTTTCATTAGCCATTGTCTGGCTAATGAAAGCTGTCCCTTAGAAACGGCGGCAATTTCAAAAAATCTGCTACTGCTGGTAATACTATTTATACACATTGAGGTAAATATACTAGTGTAGACGTCCCATACAATAAATGTGCAGTTGTGCACAGGTACCGTGGTGCGGGGCTTACCTAGTTGTCATAGAAATGTCTAAGAGCAGATGCGACACACTGTTCATACAGATTTATTACAGAGTTGTAAAGTTGTAAGTTAATGTTGTTTAAAAACTAATATGTTAGTTTTTATGTTTATTGATTGTTTTAATTGTAATATTGAAATGAAAAAAAGTAAATAAATAAAATAAAATAAGTTAATGCCAAAAATGAAAGTAAGTAAATAATTTATTTAATACATACACACATCAAAAGTGTCTAGGGATCAACATATATTTTTGCAATAACTTTTCTCCTGATTGATATTAATTAAAATTTTCTTTAAGGATTCATCAAATAAAGTGTTTTCGTTTGTCTACAGTAACGATAAACCAAGTCACCTTTGCATTAATAAAGAAATTTGCCATTTTCCTAATAAAGTGATTTTTGACATTTGAACCACTAACATTAAAGTTCGAAAAAAAGACTGAAATAACAGTTTTCTTTAAAATTTTATTGGGTAACTTAAACAATTAATAATCCGCGTTTCTACCGCGAACACTAACAACATAAGAACATCGGTTTGGCATACTCAAAATGAGTTCATCCAAATCACGCTGTGGAATGGCCGCCCATGTTCGTTGCAACAACAAAAAAAGGTCTTCTTGCGACTGGATACCCTCCATATTCGGCAGAGCTCTTCTCTGTAGCATATCCCATGCATGCTCAATCGGGTTCAAGTCTGGCGACTGAGCAGGCCAGGGCATGACATTGATGTTAGCTGCGGCGAGAGTCTGTCTTACAACTCTTGCGGTGTGCGGTCGTGCATTATCATGCATTAACTGAAATAAGGGACCGATTTGCACTTGTAGAGGAACGATGACGTCTGATACAATCGTCTCAGCATAAATTTGAGCGTTGAGGTTGCCTCTGATCCAAATCAACTCAGTTCTTCCGCCGATCCAAATACCCGCCCATACCATGATGGTTCCACCACTATAAGGATGGACTTCCTGGCAGGATTTTAATCGCTGTTGGCGTCCAGGGGTTCTCCAGTGTCGTATACGTCTTGTATCCGGTCTCATACCAAAACGAGACTCATCAGAAAAGCACACGAAACGCCATTGTTCTTATGCCCAATTTCTGTGTTCAAGAGCCCATTGATATCGAATCCTACGATTGTGCATTGCTATAGGTGGTACCCTTAGCGGTCTTCGGGAATGAAGGTTCACTTCATGCAAGCGGTTTCTGACTGTTTGGTCGCTAATTAAGTTCCCTGAAGAGTGATGAAGCCTCACGGCTAACATCATGGCGGTTATTGTTGGAGCTCTTCGAGTTGTGATTTGAATGTATCGGTCTTGTCTCCGTGTGGTGCAGCGATACCGTCCTCCATGGCGCTCAGCCACGGTACCAGTGCTTCGGTAACGTGTCCAAAGTCGACTGATAACACTCTGACTTGTATTCAGAGCTAAAGCCACAGTACGTTGCCGGGAACCAGCTTCTATCATTCCCACGGCTCTGAGCATTTCTTCCCTGCTTAAATGACGTCGCCGCTCCATAATAACGTTGGTTTTAATCAGTAGTAGGGAAACAGTAACACTAATAATGTCTTCAATGCGTTGTATGTTTTTATAGGGAAAATATTGACAGCTGATTTTCATCTTTTACTAGAAATTGATTGAAAGTTCCTGTTTCAAATTATGAAATGCACCAAAAAGGATCCATATAAATTTATAAAATCATAAATTTATTACAAAGCCACATCTCAATCTCAAGAAATCCGCATAAAAATGCTTGATCCCTAGACACTTTTGATGTGTGTATTTCATAAAAATAATAAAAATCTCCGCCCGGAATGCGGAAGGTGCGTGGTTCGATTCCCGCCTGAGGATGTCGTATTTTTTCAGTGTTTAAAAAAATAATTACTTAAGTATATTTAAGCGTTAATAATATAAAACATTAATCGAAAAAAAAAATTAATAAAAATTTTATTCAATTATTTTGGAAAAATATTTATTTAAGTAGGTACGTGTAAAAATATTCCTGAGTATCAAATATTCAGATGCTCAAATTTTTCAAGCATTATTGAAATGAGATTAAAAATCGTATTTGAGGCCTGCCCGCTTCATCTGAATTACTTATTTTACGAATATTAGTTTAATTACTCACAGCCATAAAGTAAAATAAAAAAGTCGCGTTCCAATTTTTATTTAAAATAAGGACACGACTTTTGGAAAAAATTGTCCTTGACTCCTATAATTCACAATGGGCGATTTTCTGACAGCCCAAATTAAAAAGTAAAAATTAGTTCAAAAACACTCGATAGATGTCGTTTTATGAAAGCTGGGCTACTTATGGGCTGTAATAAATTCTACACTTTTACTTGTCTACCAAAAGAATAAAAAAATAGTATTTACTTACCTATTTATATTCAGGACATCCAGAACCTATTTCTATTTTGGAATAGAATAAATATTACACAGTCATACACGTGCTCTTCATGAACCCGCCTTTTACTAAGCGCCATACTAATCTATGCTAAGCGCCATCTATGAAGTCATTTACGAACCAATTTCTTTTTTTTTTGATCTCAGAAAATCGCCCATTATATAGGCAACGTAATAGCTGGGAAGTGACTAAACAGCGTTTCTCCCGTGTTCTTTTAGCAACAACACGTGTTGTGAGACTCCATTTTATTTCTATCTACCGTACAATAATTAATAAACATTTAAAAAATTAAACACTTGAAATTGGCTTAATGCTACAGGCGATAGCCATTAATTAAGATTTAATACAATGTGACTAAACAAGGTGTAGCAGGTAAAGACTAAACAGGTCTTCCTTGTTTATTGCACCTTAATGGTTAGTAACCTCTACGTGTTTTCGTGACAGACAATGTGAGTGAAATTGTGTATTATTTGACAACATATTACTCTTTAACCATATACAATTAACAGCGCTAGACCGCTTCTAGAGTGTTGTTTTCACGCGGCCAAAAGTTCAAAAGCGCCGCCATTTGCACGGCGCGCTTACGCGTTTTGTTCAACCATATTCAACGTAGTGCAACAGATAATAGATTTTACACCGCAGAACGGACATAGTTGTTGTGCATGTTTTCTACCTACCTTTAATTAGAATTCAATATTTATTACCTTAGATTAATGATTGGTATCGCTGCGCTCGACTAGATACCTCCGTCGTACTTGTCAAATGCGGCAACAAATACTACGCCGAAATCGGCGTACCCGAGCCAGTTACAGTGACAGCTGTGGGTGAAGTGTACGTACCGAATGTTTTATTCTATTTTGGGATTAATTCAAACTAAAATTCTAGTTTGCGTGGTAAAACTGTGTAAAAATAATACTTCTAAAAATAAGAAGGGCACTATGGGATCACATACCATCAGTAAGTATCGTATAATTTCGAAATTTCATCATAAAATAATATGAACAATAAACGTCATTCAGTGTTACCACTTATACAAGAATAAAGTCCCCGTGGTTGAGATTTTTATTATGTGAATTTATTGTTATTTAGAGGTAACCTATTTCATTTGTCTTACAAAGTTACTACATACTTAACCTAGTTCTATGTTATTTCATGTTTACTTATATTTGTGATCTATAATAAGGTGTAAAAATGTTAGCTGACTAGTGTCAGCTAACTTGATATAGTTATCAACGGGATTCAATCGATGAAACTGAACCAATTTCCATAAGGAACATGGGTCGAAAATTTATTAATTTACCTTATACAAAATGCGCAATCAGCTGATTGACTCAAGTATGGAAAAGCTATTTTTTTTTCATTTTGACCTATGTTCCTGAAATGTAAACTTTTCGTGTCTGTACTAACATTGAAAATATTTGCGAAAAACATAATCTAGGGGATGAAGGATACGTGAACATTAGAATCATTTTTGGAATTTTTGCCTGTGTGTTTGTTTGACGCGCATCACACAAAAACCGCTGGACGGATTTTAATGAAACTGAGAACAGATGTATAGCTTAATATTCGGGTAATATTAAAGTTTAAAGGTTGCTTCACACATATCAGTGAAGCCACAGTTCCGACACAGTACCGGCACAGTGTTTTACATACATTCTCTATGAACGCATCCCCACTTGTCAGTGATAATGCTCTCAGTGTCAGTGCCGCCACCGGCAAATCACGGACGTATTCGTTTTGAAAAAATTCATAGACAATGTTTGAAATAATATTTTCGTACCACTTGCTCAAAAAAGTGACATTCTATGCCACAAAAAGCGAACATAACAATAGTCATTTTTAATCTGTTAAAAACAGGGAAAGAAAATTGTACTGAATTTCATTCATCCTCTAGGGGGAGAATGTGATTTAAATTTGGAATACTTACCGAAATTTATACTGAACTACATCTGTGTTTACACCATTGAGTTTGTATATAAAGCATTGTACATCTTTTTGAAAAAGGAAATAAATCAAATAAAAAATAAATTTAAAAAAAAGAAATAAAAAATAATACAACTCAACTCATCAACAATAAATGTACCAAACAAAAATGTAACTCAGTCAATAATTGGACCAATGTTTGGAATGTTAACTTTTACTTTTAATTGTCATTATTTTTAATAAATCCTTATCTCATTATATTATTGTGATAATTTTTTCGCAAATGGTACGAAAAGTAGAGTATTTTCCTCGGTGATAAAGCTGTCTTAGTCTTGGGTGAACTTAAATCCCTCGCTACACTCAGACCCTCGCTATGCTCGGGAGCAAACCTCGAGTCCTTCGTTACGCTCGCGATTTAAATGGTCACCCGCGACAGAAGACGCTGCTTTATCCCCTTGGTTAATAATCTACTATTTCACTCTTGCTCTAAAATACCGTCATTGTAGCGTTGTAAATCGAGGCTAAAATAGCTTTTCTTGCCCTAGAGGAAAAAGTTTTTTTTTTTTAAATTTTGTCTGTTACATGACAATGAGCCTACAAAAACGAAAAAGTATTTAGTCATATGTAGAATAATCATGAATAAAGACTCGACTTATTACTGTTTACTTAGATCAACAACTTTTTTGAGATAGTAATTATTAAAATGTCATGGTAAAATTAGTAATCATTTGAATCTATGGACAATACAAACCACGCCCACACAGTCCATGCTTCAGCAAGAAACAACTGCACAGTCTGCACATGTGCTTAGGTGGTGAGCCTTTAGCCCGTTAGTTGCTTTTACGACACCAAAGGGAAGAGAGGGGTTGGTAGTATTATTTTGATGAGCCCATCGCCGCTCTATGCTGTTGTATGTATGTGCAGTATTTAGTCCATTAGTCGCCTTTTACGAGACCCAATGGAAGGGAGGGGTTGGTAGTATTATTTTAATAAGCCCATCGTCGCTCTGTGCTGTTGGATTTATGTGCAGTCTTTAGTCCGTTAGTCCCCTTTTACGACATCGAAGAAAAGTGAGGGGTTGGTAGTATTATTATGATGAGCCCATCGCCGCTCTATGCTGTTGGATGTATGTGCAGTCTTTAGTCGTTAGTCGCCTTTTACGATACCCAAGGGAAGAAAGGGGTTAGTAGTAATAAAAAAAAACTACAAAAAAAATGAGGTCTAATCATTGCTATACATACCTACCATTTTTCTACAGAAGAAACCTACGTCTAACCTACATAATAATATATACAATTATATTGATACATATTCGCTTTTAATTGTTAATTTTTAAATATTTTCTGAGCTACATTTATAACCAGCAACTTAACTAACACATCATCACAGCAAGATATTTTTCCCATTAACTCGGGTAACAGTTGAGCAGCTGGCAACAAATTTTTCACGCACACTAGCATCCTTGCATATTGTCATAAACACACTACAATAATGAGTTGCCGCATTTACGGAGCTGTGGTTTATAGGTAGCGCGGTATCTAGACGAGCGCAGCGAGGCCAATCATTCATCTAATGCCGGCACTTCACATGGCGTATCGTGTTCGCGTATTTGCATTATTTGTCCGAACACGGCAATGTGTAGACGGCCTATTTGAATATATTTGCTTTATTTGCACGAATAAGGCAAACAACGCAAATAGCGAATATGCGTTTCCGTCCACTTGTCGGTTTTTGATCACACATCAAAGGAATCAAATACGGCAAATATTTGCGTCGGCCGTCCACACTTGGTTCTGTTCAGAAGCGCGCGTGCGGCTGTCCTGTTCAGACGTGTTCCGTTTTTTATACGTAAACATAGTAAAATGGATTGGACAAACGAAACCGTATTGCGATTTTTGGAATTATACCAAATGCATCCTAGTATTTGGGACCCCAAAAATGCCTCTCATAAAAACAAAAACCGAACACGTTGCATTAATCGATATTCAAAATAACTTAGGAGAACCCTGCACAATAAAAAAACAGGTGTTGGCTAGCCGCATTCAGATAAATATAATAAGCTGCTGCCACTGACACGTCCATCACTGTTGCATTCAATTTGTTTGTGAACAAGCAAATATGGTGAATATTTGAGTTGTTTGCCCGTATAGGGCATGTGTGGATGGCTTGTTTGACGCCAAGCGATGTGCCAGATTATTTGGGCAAACACAACGATATCGCCACACGAACACGATACGCCAAGTGAAGTGCCGCCATAAGTTTATTACATTTTATTATTTCCTCGGACCAAATATTTTGGTCCGAGATTATTTCAGATTAAACCACAGATAATACTATGGTTTGATAAAATGAAAGAAACTCTTTGCGTTTATTTATGACCAAATACATTTATATACATACGTACTATTTCTTCTGCCTAAGTAGTAGGTACTAAAATATAAATAAAAATATCACAGAAACGATGCATCGGAGCTAAAGAATAAAGTCATTTTCCACGCCGTGTGAATCCTGTGATACCCCGAAGGTAAATATTATCTAATATTTATTAATATATCTAATGATCTCGAAAAAAACGGTCAAGTTCATTAATAAAAAAGTATTTTAGGTAAGTTTATTAATTATAACGAAATCCCCAATCAAACTGTCACCATAATCTTAACCCTAGTAATTATTTCACATAAAGCGTTAAAAGTGTCACTTCTGCACAAAACAGAAATATTGTTACTCTATATGCATTTTACCGAAACATGGCCGCCACTTCATGTCTCGGCGATTTGATAAAATAATAAGTCAAATGCATGTTACATCGATAATTTAGTACGTATTTCCAGGTGAAAAGTGATTCCTTTGGTTATAATTGTATTTCCTGAGTTGTTTAGCACACATAGAGGTATATTTTAATAAAATAGAACACAGAATACACACACTTATTGTTGCGTCTAACGCCTGCCACAGACTACTACAGTTGGAGCGAGTTGGCTCTAACGCGTGTTACAAACAATCTAGTTGAGATGTCTTCTCTAGTACGTAGTACATAATAACTCAATGGTTATACACTGAATAAACGAAGTTGATAGGTACTATTATTTTTCCATCTGAAATCAAAATTAAATCAATTATATTTTTAAAAAGTTGTGAGCTCATATCTATTATAGGTTAATACGCGGTTATTGTCGCATTAATAATGTTCGTTTTGCTGTGTTCGTAACTTGTGAAGACAAAGTTTGTTATGAAAAAAATTATGACGGGATGATCAGAGATTGCGTCCGTGCGAAGCTGGGGCGAATCGCTCGTATACTATAGTCAGCCAGAACACAGATGCAAAAATGAGATCAAAACTGCTTTTTTAAATTATTATCATTTACTAATATTAAGATGATTCTAACGCCTGTTATCTTATATGTAAGGAATTAAGTAAGAATATAGTTAAACAAAAAACAATATTCCTTATTATGTTTTTTTTATTCACTATAGTCAACATTTTAATAAAAACCAAGTATCAAAAGAATTGCCTCATAATACCTAAGAAATCAAGCACCATACGTAAACAATCTTGTTTTTGATTGAATTTGGCATTTTTCTCCTGTTGTTTTTCTTGAAACTTTGAAATCATGCAAAACAACAACTTCTGTACTCCGCTTTTAATAGTTTTATTAATTTTTACACCCGTAAATCGATAAAACAAGATCACGTAAAACAAGTAGGTAATAACAAAGTAATTATCATGCAGCATGCTCATTGTTAGCGCCCTCTAGTAGTTAATAATAACCGATAAAACTAAATAAATCTGCTAGGGGGCGTGTTTGTTCTTAGACTACGAAGACACGAATGAAGATAGCAAACCTTAGAATAATAACGCCATAGAAAGATAGTCTACATACAAGCGCTCTGTCAAAAATGAAGCACTAAACCGATTTACACACGCGTGACGAGTACTTGCTGCGCGCATGGCTGTGATCTGCTGTCTTTTTCCAATTCTATGAATATGAAAGAGACAGCGCTGCGGCAGCCGCTGCTACCGAGGCTTTAACTTAGAGAATCACACTGCAGCACGTTTATATTTTGACCTAATTAACTACAAGATACTATGAAATACTGAAAGCATATCTGTAAAAACTGATGTTATTACTCTTCTTTTGTTTTTTTCAGATGTGTTGTGACACAATTTAACTGCACAAACCGTCTTAATTTTTTTGTTTTCGCGAGACACGTTCGGCGCGCTTTTACATTGAACTCTACGGAGCGGTCCGGCGTTTGGAGACATTTATGGCTTCGATTAAGGTGCTTTAAAATAGGCACGCGGACTTGGTTTCTATAGCGTTATTATTCTAAGTAGCAAACGAATTACTTGGGTTAGGTTTTCTTCCGTGAATGACCTAATCAAGAACGGACGAACAATTAGACTTAGACAATCAGGGGGCAAACTAGCAGACGAGCCACCATCACGGTAAGTGGTCATGCCGTCTTGGAAAAGTCGCTAAAAATCACCAAATCTATATCTAGTGACCTAGCAAATGCAAAAATCGTTGAGCTATTGCAGAATTCCCTTAATCTAGCGACAAATTCCCCAAAGCAACACTGATTGTGCTGTTCATCGAAAATGTTGCATTGCATAGTTGCATTAGTGGTTGCCGGAGTGAATCGTATGGTGGTTGTGGTGTATCTTTTCACGGGTAAATCAACAAAAGTACTATGATACAAGTGTGCTAATTGGTCATTACAAAGGCGAGGGCTTATTAGAGTCGAGGATTGTAAAATTACCAATGCACACGCGTTTCATAAGACGTTTTACAACACACTTGTGAGGAAAACCAATTTTCTTAAAATGACTGCGTGTTTTTGTTGTTTTTCTAGTGTATAAATCTTTGATAAGCCAACATAATATTTTATTTGGACTTAGATAGTAATAGGTTGTCAATAACATTTTGTGCTTCACTTAATATTTCCGGCGGTGTAGACTGATAGTTCTTAATTACTAGAACTAGACATATATATTTTTAAACTTTCTAATGTATGAATCGACAAAATATAGTTACCTATGTGAAAGGTAGGAAGTCTTTCCATCTCTTCCCTTGGGTGTCGTAAAAGGCGACTAACGCACTAAAGACTGCACATACATTCCTACAGCATTGAGTAGAGATGGGCTCATCAAAATAATACTACCAACCCCTTTCTTCCCTTAGGTATCGTAAAAGGCGACAAACGGACTAAAGACTGCACATAGATTGTAACGGTACAGAATGGATGGTATCTGTCCATCAATAAAGAATGTATGAGTATTGCACTAAAATCAATATTAATGCGTTGCACCACTATTGTGATAAGCTTAAAAGGAGAAAATAAACTAGTTTAAAATAATTGTCGTGTGGACGAGTAGCTTTATGTTTAAAAGTTATAAGAATTAGTCAATAGACCACTAGCTTTATTTATTTGAATTTCGCGGGGATTGTTCCGCGCGTCACTTACAAAATAGGCGCCATCTACCTTGCGTTTATTTATTTGAGTTTCGCGGGGACTGTTCCACGCGATCAAATCGCTTCACATACAACCAGGCGCCATCTATTTTTCTGAATACTAAACTCTTAGAATTTTAATAAATATTGCTTTATTATTATTAGTAAATGTCTGTTAAAAAAATAAATTGTTGATAGAAGGCTGCATCTAGATATCCAAATATGTAATATTATTGGTAGTGTGTACTTAAATAATAGCTATCTAAAGAGATTTGATTAATTCATGTGGGCACTAATTCACGCGGTGAAATCTGTCACGCTAGAGGGCTCTCTTTTCTGATAGTATGTTGTTACTCTTAGTATGGCACACCGTGGAGTGGGGATGCGTGGACGGAAGTAGGGATTGAAAGATAGAAAGAGAGAGGAGATTTGTCGTCAACGTGTGTCATTGTGAAGTTGGTTATGTAACCAATGTAGGCAAATGTGAGGTACGAATGGCCTGTAGGGCGAGCGAGGAGGTGAAGGAAGGACAGGGGGAATAGCGCGGGCGGAAGTCAGGCGAGCGAGGGGCAAGTGAGGGGGTAGGGGGCGAGGGGAAAAAGCGCGAATTGGGGACGCTTTGGAATCTCGGTACGAAAGCGGGGGCATTCAATTAAGGATTGGAAGGACGACGGTCCAACACAAGAGTGACAGTAATGATCTCATTCGCGGAAAAGGGCGTCCTAGCTTTTAAAGCGCTAAGTTTAAATTCGAGCTGCGATATTAACTGGAATTGTTTGTGAAATTGAAAGTGGCTATTAAAAGTAAATTTATTGCTGTCGCAACTGGTATCTGTTAACGGAATGAAGTATTTCGGGTTATATGAGTGGAAACGCATCACGGTGCCAACGACGCTCATATGGCTTTCAACTGGCCTCGGCCAGGGGCATTTGATTGTTTTCTATAAGGCCAGCGTTATATATTACAACGCTAAAGAATACCCTATATTCCACAGAGTAACGGAGAAGTGGCAAGTTTGCCTCCTTAGTGAAAATCGAAGATAGGTCAGACACCGGTTAGCTGGAGGTAGACACGTGTGACCCCGTCCAATTTCGGGTCTACCTTCAAACACACAGTGTAGTTTTAGGATTTACATATCTGGGTATACTGGCCCAACTTGTTGTTCATTTAGAGGTCGGTAGCTAACAGGGGCGACCCGACCTACACAACTTACCTTCACAATTAAGCTTAAATGTGGGCCTGGCCCCAGGTTGCAAAGGTAACACACGAAGGGACGGACAGTTAGACCAAACGTAGGGAGATTTCGTGTAGTGTTTGGAACCTCGTCAGAGGAGGGCAGTCTCCTTCTCTGGTCAATCTCCATACTTTGTTGAAGGTAAAGCCAGAACTAACTGGATGTGCCATAGTAAGAATAGTGCGAAAGCCAATCTAATGCCAGGTGGAGATTGTCTTTTGAGAGTGGAATTTGTCTAGACTGGCAAGGGGACAGATACTGGTTGAAAGCATACTGTAGGATAGGAAGGTGGCTGCAGTTGGTTATTTACCTTCTAGATAGTAGGTGCTTATAGGTCATAATATTTCAAGTAAGGCAGGTTGTAGGAATCTATAGGTAGTTGTCTCTATATGTTATTAGGTAGTTAGTTGGGGATAAAACAGTAACATACTTAGGTCAACATAGGCTAGGTACTAACGCACGCGAAACTAGGGATAGATTACCTTCAACTAATAAAAATAAGGATAATTAAAATATAGTAAATAGACATAACTATGATGTGATGTTTGATTATGAGCACTGAAAAAACCAATCTAGGCGTTATTAAGCTGTTACAAGAGGACAATAAGAATATAGTTGCTTTCTTCAAGGTGTTACTAGTTAACCATCCATCTGAAATACTTAGCAGAATTAAAGTAATATTGAACCATCATTAGTATGGATTACCTAAGAGTCTAGACTGATTTCCTATTACAACAAAAACATTATGAAGTTAGAGCAAATAAGCATAACTGTACTGTGATGTTGATTTCTGATAGTGAAATGACCAAACAGGCATTTTTAGCTTTCCCTGAGGTACGATACGGCCTTAAATTGCACTCTTCAAAGTGTTATAAATTAACCATCCAGATTTTAGTAAAAATTATGCTAATATTTAGCAACCAGGAAACAGTTGAGAACATGGGTTACCCTGCCTGATGTGATGTGAATGCACATTAGTGGTCAAGGACCTTGCAAGTTATGTACTTACTAATATTATGAAAATATATAAATATTTGATTCGGTAACAACCCAGATCATTAGACTAATAGTACAGTCTGCTCTATACCTATTAAAGTGAGTAAAGAATAACTTCTAAATATAATTGACTTAATTATCGACAAGGTTGACTGTGGACAATTACATGATACCTACCTACTTAAAGTATACTAACTAGGATTCAGTAGGTTACTAAATAATTACCTAGTCTGAGAGACAGGGGCAAAAGTTAATGAAAAATAATTAACCTAAGTTCACTTCCTAAAAGAAATAGGTTGTTGGATAAATTATTCATCTTTTAATAAACTCAAGATGTGATATTCTGCCAAGGCAACAAATACAATCTAGTTATATTGGTAATTTAGGAGATCTGTGTAATAAACACTAAGAGTAAATAAAAGTATTTTACTTTAAATAATAGCATTCTATTTTAGTTCACTACCTAAAGACATAGGTTGTTCCATTGAATAACTGGATAATTAAGTTTAGAATGTGGTATTAAGATTTAGGGGAAACAGCAAACTCCTAAAGTAAATTCTATTGATTTATAAAGAAATAATTGATTAAAGAACCTAGTAAATAGTAACTTTCATAATGTAAGATGAAATTAAATTTGAGGAGTGATGTAAATTCTCAGTTTAATAGAATTTGAAGCCATAGGCTAATGAAGACCACAAGTAAATGTTAAATTCCTATCTGGTCGGGGTCGATATAAACAATGAGTTGATCGACACGCTAATAGCGGGGCGGGGCTATTAAATTACCAGAACCCTCTAATGTGTAATAAACTCATTAATAAACTCTAATAATACCTGCGAGCTATGCTGTCTTTAATATTATCTTGTGAGTGGTTTGGCATTTCTTTCCTACGGCTGCTGTGATGGATTTAGGTTGTGGTTTCGGACGAAGACACTGATAGGCTTAGGTACATCTGGGATGTTAGGTATTGATGGTTAGGTTAATAGGTCGGTAGGAAATAATTTAACACAGGGATAAGCCAATTACTAAACTTTCACGAAAAGATTTGGGCTACTTAAGTTACGGTTCTCTATTTAGGTCCCCTTAGACGATCTGGCCAAATTATGATCTTTTTATCTTATTACATCGTTTGACTGAAGTTTGTACTAATAGGTTAAGTTATATTAGGTCTAGATTAAGGTTCCATTATCATTCAACAACCACACACTATACAAAACATCAACTACACGAGCATTAGATACAGGTCATATAGCCTTTAGTTAAGTTAAGAGTTAGTATAATATAATTTAAATTGCGAGTTAGGGAAGACTAAGTTGATAGTAATCTTCTACGGCTGTACGTTGTAGGTTAATTAGTTTAAGAATTAAATTAGTAATGTACGCGCCATGGGCGCGACGTCTCATTCTAGGCATATTAAAATACGCCTAGCGCCACCTAGCGCGGTGTCGCGAAGTTGGCGCGCGTAAGGCGCAGGACAAACACAAGCGGCGTCGGGCGCGGGCGCGGCGCGGGCGAGGCGCCCGCTCATTCGTATTTCATATGAATCGTATAGAAGCGGCGGGGCGCGGGACATATACATGCGGCGAGGCGCGGGCGGGGTGCTTGAACGCCGCTTTCTCGCCCGCGCCGCACCACACTTGGCAGCGGCGCACTGCATAAGGGTGGACATTATATCGGAAAGTTTTCAATATCGATACTGGGCCACAATATCGGAATTCCGATACTAGTATCGGAACTACACACATTTTTAATAAATGTGTACAAATAAAAAAGCAAAATTAATTTGAAATAAAATTTTTACAATAATTAACAAATCGACTTTAAAAAACGTCTCTCGCTTGTGAGGACACAATCACATAAATCTCAAAACAATTAAATAATATTGTTAATAATGTACCTTTAAGCATGCAATGCAATTGACTAGCTAGCACTGTCATAATGTTCATAAATAACTGAAAAAATATATTTATTCTGTTTAAAATCATATACTTTAATAATTTTTATTTCGTTAAATATAACGATATAATTTAACGATAGGTACGTATGAAATAATACTAATATGAACAATAAACTTTAATATTAACTATTTATCAGTCTACTTCGTCAGAAGATAAAGACATGTTGTTTTGTCGAAACTAAATGCTAAAATGCCCGCCCGCCCTATTGCCTCGCCTTTTCGACATCGTTTGCACACTTCTTCTGCATCGCATCGGCGCCGCGCCCGCGCCTCACCCGCGCCTCGCCGGCACCGCGCCCACGCCTGACGCCGCTTGTGTTTGTCCTGCGCCTAAGGTGTGGGAAACCGACGCGCGCCCGCCCCACTCTGCCTGCAAGCGACCGCGAGACGTACACTATATACGCGCCCTGGTATCGCCTTGGACTGCCCTTATTGATAGTGACCCTATGATGATAGTGCCTGTGATTAGGTGAAGTGACTGTGTGCTGTGCCGTAACCATTAAGTCGCCAACATCACCGCCCGTCAGCTCGTGTCCCGGTGCCAGCGAACTCGTATAGCCTGCTCCCGGTAAGTCCTTCCTGCCTCCCGCCTAACCACGTCGCATGTTAGTGCCTCTCGCACCAATATATTTTGGTCCATTCGATCCGTTAATAATAAATCGGCGAATTATCCCGTATTTCTTTACACCATAATTTGGTGACCTGTACAGTCTGCTCATAAAACTACAGTCCGCTTAAAAACATTATTTCCTCATATCTCGTAGTTATCACGTACTTTTATTTTAATTTCTCATTTCTAAATATTATTTCCTAACATTTATGGTTGCATTACCATACAGTATCTGTTCTGCACGATATAGTCGTTGCTAAGCCCGGGCAAACTTATTATCTACCTACCTACCCAAATAAAAGTTCGTGTTACCAGTATCCGGTTCGTGCTAACTCCAGGTTAATTTACGCTAACAGGTTTAGTGATTTTTATTGTTGATTTTGTGTATGCATCCGATTATCTGATCACAAATCGATAGTGTCATACAATGTTGTTGTGATCTAATGCGTACAATGTTATTGTGCGTGCGCTTGTGTGCCTAATTCGTGCTTGAAATAATAATTGAGCACAGTTATTTTACATTTGCCTTTTTTCATGCTACGTTTATCGGCTGCACATATAATTCTTGTTACGTATAACACACCCGCATCTAGATAATTGTATGGTGAGATTGTCTGCAAGATTGTTTTATTCCCGTTTTATTTTTTTAATGACTTTTTTTGTTCTTGTCGTGTTAAATTGGCGCAGTTCTCGTGCATGCTCACCACGCGTGCCAAGCAGCGTGATTTATTTTTTTTGGTCGTGTTAGTTTTTATTTTCTTTTGTTTTTAATTTATGCCTTTGCGATCGGCTCACTCTTTGTACACACTCCCAACGTTTGCCCACTCGTGGGACACAGATACGGAGTGTCCCGGCCTCTTATAGAATTCTCATATTTTTTTTTGCGACCGACTCATTCTTCGCGCTCGTTACCGCTACAGGTCTGCCCAACTGGGAGCGCTTGCCCACTAGTGGACTACGGATGACATAATTTTTTTTTGTTGTTTTGTTTTTTTTATTTTGCAATAGGCTAATCTTACGTACGCGCGTTCAATAGACACAGACATACACATGCACATACGTTTTACCCACCCGTGGGCAATATACAAGGCGTCCCAACTAAGTTTTTATTTTTTGTTTATTGTTGTATTAATTTTAGCCCATTTGCCCTTACCTTGGTCAGAAAATACGTCCAGCCCAACTATAGAATATATACAGGGTGTTGTTCTTTTTACTGCCTTTAAATTTGTTTATTTTTTTATTATTTTGTTTGTCTCCTTTTAATCATCGCGATGCCGACCAAGTCACAAGCCGCGATATTTAGGAAGGCCGTTAAGGCCATACTTCAGCTCCTTGAGAGAGGATCACAAATTATTGATGGCGGCACCACACATTCCTTAATGGAATTTAACGTACGTTTCACACAGATACAAGGCGTGAAAGGCAAAATGGACGCAGTGTATTATAACATTCTTCACGAGGAGGACCTGGACGAGAAGACCGAGAAGACATACACTGAGAACCACACAAAAGCCTCCGGAGCGTACCTGGGGATACTTATGGCTAGGGAGGAAATCTCAACCTCTTCCACGTCTTCCTAAACCCATAGTGCTCAGCCCAGTTTCGGCGTCAATACGCCCACAGCCGTCCTCCCCAAGATAGCGCTGCCCAGGTTCAGCTCAAAAGTGGAGGACTGGCCTTCCTTCATTGCGCTGTTTTGGAGTCTGACTGACGACATGGCGACCCTGTCGGACGCAGTCAAGCTCCACTACCTCTTCTCCAGTCTCAGCGGTGAGGCATTAAGTATGGTGTCCCACTTAAAGGTCACCAATGAGAATTTTGCCGTGGCCATGAACATCCTCACAAAGCGCTTCGTCGACATAATCCTGGGGCTGCCAAGCATCCACACGCGCTCTAACATACGCACACTTTTCCTCACTCCGCTTGTGTCCGCCCAGTGTGCCCTTAGTAATTTGGATCTGCCCATAGGAGACGACTACGTGTTTGTGTCGATAGTGGTGCGAAAGCTTAAGGGCGAGCTCTGCACGTTATTTGAACGCAGACACGGGTCTAGTAACACCCTGCCCACGTTAAGGGACCTCATCTCCTACCTCGAGGACCACGCGCGCTGTATGGAGACAGAGTTCTCCAACATAGCCATAGCTCAACCCATTCAGCCCCAGCCCGGCCCTTCTCGTAGCCGCACGCCTCCTCAGTTGCCCCATCGCACTTATGCTCAGATGGCTCAGCAACAACCCGACCATTACCGTGGCCGCTCCTCAGCCCCATCGCCTCACCGCGCCTATGATCAGCCCACTCACCAACCGTTCCGCCCAACGCAGCAAATGCGTCACCGCCCATCCACCTCCCCGGATCGCAGTCAGCCCTTCCCCGTCTACTCGGCCTTCCAGCAAAGCTGCTCCTCATCATCATCCTCGTCCTCTTCCTCACGCTCGACGCCCTACTGTCCCTATTGTGCCACTAGGGGACATAGGCTCATGACGTGCAAATGGTACAATGCCCAGCCAACACAGGGCGTTAGGACTTTGTACAGGCACGCGAGCGCTGCCAGCGTTGTCTCGGCCGTCACTACGAGAGCGAGTGCAGGTCAAGGGGGGCATGCATGGACTGTGGGAGCTCCAACCACCACACGTCCCTTCATCGACCAGACGACTCAACGCACTCAGTTCATTCGTCAGCTCATATACCCCCACAGCTGAGGGAGCACTCAAGGGAGCGCCCCAGAAACAGCAAGCGGTACTAACCCGCACATGCTAAACAGGCGCAACCCAGCTCTGCTCACAGAGCCAGCCCGCCCAGGTCCGGTTCGCCAGGTACGCCGCCAGCAATTATGACTCCCAACTATCAGGAGCACCCTAGCGAAGAGGTAAATTCAGCCCATGCCCATTCAGACCATGCCCATTTAGCCCATGCCCAATCAACCCAAGCCCACACTGCTGATACATACTCAGCTCATACAATTTCGGCTGCTACTCAATCAGCTCACTCACCTTCTGTGCCCACTGGCACACCCATTTTGTTGCCAACCGTCTCACTAAGAGTCGCGGACGTACATTGCCATCTTCACACAGCCAGAACTTTATTAGACTGTGGCAGTATGCTGACATTAATAACGTCACGCATGGCACGACTTTTGAACTTGCCATCAAAACCCACTTCTTTAAAAATTACAGGAGTTGGGAATCAGCACAAACATGAGTCAAAAGCGGCAATAACAATAGTATGCCGACGCACTCACAATGATACTCCTACAATCACTGCCACAGCTCATATTTTAAAAAACGTCACTGGCTACCTTCCCTTAGAGAAGGTACCAAACATTTCCCACGTACTAGGCCAGCCACCCATGCCATTGGCTGACCAGCTTTACCACACACCAGCCCCGATCGACCTCTTATTGGGGTCGGACGTTCTTGGCCAGGTGTTGGGCGGGACTAAGGTCTCGTTGGGCCCGGGCAAGCCCATAGCCTTCGGCACGATTTTCGACTGCGCGTTGATAGGACCCATTGAGGACTTGTATGCGCAGCCGGCGCAGCAGGTTAACTCAGCTCACGTCGTCAGCTCACAACCAGACTCAGCTGAATCAGCCCAGGACATACGTCAGAGTCTGGAAAGGTTCTGGGAGTCTGAGGAGCCCCTGCCTCAACCTCACACTCATAATGATCCCCTGGAGGAACAATGCAAGGAAATCTTCCGCTCTACCACTACACGCGATCCCTCAGGCAGATATACGGTCAAGCTCGTCGGAGTGACAGCTTGTCTAAAACGCTTTCTACACAACTGCAGACACCACCCAGATTCGCGACGCTCAGGCCCCTTGTACGTCAGTGAACGAAGAGAGGCCCTACTTTACTGGGTGCGCAGTTTTCAGCACAATGAGTTTGCAGAGGACATCCACCGCCTTCAAACTGGCAAAATCTGCTCCGTCAGACTCCAGCGACTGTCACCTCTTATTAAAGATGAGCTCCTTAGAGTTGGCGGACGACCAGGCTCCCTCTGGATGAGCCCACCCTGGGCCCCGGAGGATGTACGCGCCATGGGCGCGACGTCTCATTCTAGGCGTATTAAAATACGCCTAGCGCCATCTAGCGAGGTGTCGCGAAGTTGGCGCGCGTAAGGTGTGGGAAACCGACGCGCGCCCGCCCCACTCTGCCTGCAAGCGACCGCGAGACGTACACCATATACGCGCCCTGGTATCGCCTTGGACTGCCCTGATAGTGACCCTATGATGATAGTGCTTGTGATTAGGTGAAGTGACTGTGTGCTGTGCCGTAACCATTAAGTCGCCTACATCACCGCCCGTCAGCTCGTGTCCCGGTACCAGCGAACTCGTATAGCCTGCTCCCGGTAAGTCCTTCCTGCCTCCCGCCTAACCACGTCGCATGTTAGTGCCTCTCGCACCAACAAGTAATATAAGTTAAGGCAACGGCGGTGATGTATGTATGTAGTTAGAGAAATATACAGGTAGAAGAGGATATAATGAATTGGAAGGTTACAAGATCCAATAGCATAGAGCGGCGATGGGCCCATCAAAATAATACTACCAACCCATCTCTTCCGTTCGGTGTCGTAAAAGGCGACTAACAGACTAAAGATTGCACATACATCCAACAGCACGGAGCAGCGATGGGCTCATCGAAATAATACTACCATCCCCTCTTTTCCCTTGGGTGTCGTTAAAGGCGACTAACGGAATAAAGACTGCACATACATCCAACAGCATAGAGAGGCGATGGGCTTAGCAAAATAATACTACCAACACCTCTCTTCCCTTGGGTGTCGTAAAAGCGACTAACGAGCTAAAGGCTCACCACCTAAGCACATGTGCAGACGGTGCAGTTGATTCTTGCTGAAGCGTAGACTGTGTGGGCGTGGTCAGTGTTGCCCATAGATTCAAATGATTTCTAAAGTAAATATCTCAAAAAAGTTGTTGATTTATGTACAGTAATAACCCCTTGGTGCATAATCTACTATTAATTTCATACAATTTCATTTGATATAACAATAAACATTTAATATAAGTAATTTTAGATTCTATAATTTCATTCTATATATACTTTTGATATAATATACATTTGATCTAACAATCTTATCATATGATACGTTATTCATGCAATAAGCAAGCAGCATGCAAGCAAGCAAGCAGCATGCAAGCAAGCAAGCAGCATGCAAGCAAGCACGCAGCATTTAACCAAGAATGCAGCATGCAAGCATGCATGCAGCATGCAAGCCAGAATGCAGCGTACAAGCAGGCATGCAGAATGCATGCAGTCAGCAGCATGCAGGCAGGCATGCAACATGCAAGCAGGCATGCAGCATGCAGGCAGGCATCCAGCATGTAAGCGGGCATGCAGCATGCAGCAGGCATGGTTTCTGTCACGACTCCGGCGCTGCGGGACTCCGGCAGTCCCACGCGAGCTTATCGTCGCAGATGGCTTTCGCTCACAACCGTTAAACCCACCTGCTCCTCAGCTCGCGGGCCGCCTCGCCCCTCCGCGCCTACACGGGCTTAAATTACAGTCTAGCGTAGGGCAGACAAGTCTACGTGGAATCGGTTTTGCCGCGTTTCGTTTCTGTCACCGAATTTTTAGCACAACCTCAACGAAAACCCAACGTATTAACTTATTAAGACAATATTTGAAATCGATTTAGGGTTAAATGCTATTTTTATTTATAAGCAAAAATTATATTAAATGATGTTATAGATTATGATAATTTTACCTTTTAGAAAAAGTTGTTAGAGAATATTAGTACCATATCAAAATAATGGTATAATACTAATATAAATATACGTTGTTATAGGAAATGTTTTTAGAGCAAGTAAAAATTATATCCAATGAACGTTATGTTCTTTGAAATTATAATATGTCATTATATGAAATGATACGCACCCATTTATGTCGTCTAATAAAAAAAACATTTAAAATATTAATTATAATAAATTAGGGCTTTCAACAGCTCTAAAGCGTAACTTCGTAATGCCGAAATAATGTTAAGCCGATACATTTTAGTGCATTTAATGTTAGGGATTCTAAAATTAGGGTTTTCAATTTGTAGGCAAAACTATAATGGTGCGAAAACAACTGTTAGACTAGACAATTATTGTGCGTTAAAAGTCGAAGCCAACATAGTTCGGTCATATGAAATTAGAACTAAAAAATTTAGGTGAACCGAAGGACACCCATCCTAGCAACCTTTAAAAGAAAGTTTCACTATTATACGGTCAAAATTATGTCATTTCATTAAATTCAGTCTATTTATTTTAAAATGGCGTAAAGCAAATGTTTATCTAAAAGCGTAAATGTTTGAGCACGCATCGAGTCCATGTTAGAAAATCCATTTTTACTTACAAAATCTTTAAGGAAGTAAGTACGTACAATTATTTTTAGCTAATATTAAATTAGTCTCAAAGATTTATGGCGTATTATTATGTTATATTGCTTAAATTTGCAACATATTTCACGCTTTTTCGGCATGATTAAGGTTATGGTATTAATGCTATTTGTTAATATCCATAACTGGATATCTTTTCTAGGATGTTCTTTTAAGGATTTAAGGTTTAACATAGCATATAGGTACTTCTTAACCATATCTTTCTTTCAATGGGGAAAAAATAGTAAAAGCCGCTGAAATATTTGGAGTACCTAGAATTACTTTACATAATAAAGTGCCAGGAAAAAGTCCTAAAGTCTGTTCTATGGGTCCAAACACATATCTGTCTGAAGACGATGAGTATTTGTTAGAGCAATGGGTCCTCATAATGAGCGAGAAACATGTCCCAATTACCGAAATATCATTTCAAGTTATAGGATTTGTAACTAGGTGTTGTCCATTATGGGTGTGTAATGTTTGATATAAATACTTATGATCTAACGTTCATATAATTTAATTTTATTTCATTTAATTTCATTTGATATAACAACTGACTTGATATAATAAACATTTAATATAATTTTAGCATCTATAATTTCATGTGATATGATAAACTTTTGATATAATAATGTAATGGTATAAAACATTATTCATAATATAATACTCAGATCCAAAGGGCACCCTCCAAGAAAGCAAGCAAGCAACATGCGAGCAAGCATGCAGCATGCAAGCAATCATGCAGCATGCTAGCAATTATGCAGCATGCAAGCAAGCATGCATCGTGAAAGCAAGCATGCAGCGTGCAAGCAAGCATTCAGCGTGCAAACAAGCATGCAGCATGCAAGCAAGCATGCAGAATGCAAGTAAGCACGCAGCATGCATGCAAGCATGCAGCAGGCATGGTTTCTTTCACGGCTTCGGCGCTGCGGGGCTCTGGCGGTCCCACGCGAGCTTATCGTCGCAGATGGCTTACGCTCACCACCGTAACTTCGGCTTGCTGGCCGGCTGCGCCGGCCGCCACCTTCTCTTGGTCTCAAACAGTAAATATGCAACCTAAATCTTCCCCAGTTAGTATAAAAAACTGTACCAATTTCAATGTAGGTATATGTGAAATAAGACTTTTATAAGAAATAAATGATTAGTTAGTTGAGTTTATTGTGTTTTTATTATTTTATTAAATTGCTTAATTTTTTCGCAACTGTTTTAAAAATAGTTGTTCAGTACACGTGCGGAACCGTCATTGCAACCGGTTTCGAGAGTAAGGGGGCAGTCAACCCTCACCTTCGGCTGCGCCTCGGCTCGGGTAGACATTTGTCGGAACTCTTTGCAATGACAGGCTTTCCGCACTCGTAATGAAATATACCAATACCTACCACATACTGTGACTTGACTAACATCTCACATAGGCTTTTTGACTTGAGAGAATAACATTGGAAAAATTACTTGAATAAAAACACTGTATTTTTACAATTTCCCGATATGCAGTCCAACGTGTTTTATGCAAATAATAAATAAATATTATTCAATTCATAATACTATTTCTTCGATCATACAAACCATGATCGAAGATGCAATTTGTATTCTTTACGACACGACGTGTCTTGCAGTTGTCCCAAAAAATGTGCTAAAATCTTTAAACACGTTGTTGTTAGGTAAACATAATATCAAAGGCTAAATTATTGGTAAATCTACCTTAAAATAAAGTATAGTCTAGGAGGTACACTCAAACCAGCAAATAATGTCATGCTAATCAGTATGCAAACTGACAACACTGTACCTATTTAAGTACTTTTGCTCAATAATGTATGTTTAGGATTATTCCTAGAGCGATAGCTCAAGTCTTATATAGGATGACAGAATATCATAGCTTGAAATTTTATATTAGGTGCTTTTAAATCAATGGCGTATATTTAAAGTAGGTAGTTTACGCCAAAAGAAAAATATTTTCCCCAATAAACAGTAGTATTTTGTTAAGTTTAGTTTGGCAAAAACTGCATCATACTGTAAGTAGATGCCTTCACTCACACATGCGACTGCAGTGCACGTTGCACTCACTCTGACGACTGCGACGACTTCCACAATGCAGTCGCATGTGTGAGTGATTTCATCGAGGCATCTAATAGTATGATGCAGTTTTTGCCAATTATATAATTAATTATTTTGTTTGAAAATTTTAAATCTAAACTAATGACAAAATTCTACTGTTTATTGGGGAAAATATTTTTATTTTGGCGTAAACTACATGTAGATACTTTAAATATACGCCATTGATTTAATAGCACCTTATATAAGGTCCTATTAAATCAGTGGCGTTTACTTTTGATTTAATAGCACCTTATATATATACAAACAGGCACTACTTATATGTTTAAAAAAAGGATTGACGATGTAGACACAGGAACTGAAAAAGCTCCGATCCACGATGCACATCTCGAGTTCCTCCGTTTTAAAATCCCGTTATGCTATCAAGGCTATTTTTTATAGCTTATCAAACAAAACCTCCGCGCTTCAGAATGTACGGTCGGCCTCAGAAGGACACGTCTACCATGTCTTACCAATTCAGCGTCAATACTTCATAGGAGACGTGCGTGCGTAATGGTTGCATTGCAATGGAGTTCGTGTGACATGGTACTAAGTGTTAAGCTACTTCTGAGGCCGACTGAAACAAAACGTTGGTTCTTTTTGTTGTCGTGAGATGGCAGTCGTGTAAACTCATTACCACCGCATTACCGTTAAGTGTCAAATAAAAGTAAGTAGGTATTTAAACAATATACATGTGGGTAGTAATTAGATACTTTTAAACATCACTGTACTTATAGACACGGTCCGTAGTGGCAACACAGACTTGGCCGGTGTAATCGTAAAATCGTTACATAGATACGCTTGCGTCCTAGTCTCATCGTTACCTAATGGGGCTGAATTGAGGCTCTCTCACCTCTGACCCGAAGAAAGCTACACGTCACATGACGGTATCCCGCTGTTTGGCAAAATATTTTCAGTTTCATTTCCGAAATGAATCTTTAGCAAATTTGCATTTAGCATTTTGAAAAAAAATAAAAAAGTAAATAAATAAAAATACTAATATATTATACATACACACTTTCACTCACATACTCACTTCCACTCGCATATAGACACACATCACACTCATACACAGACAAACACAGAACAAACTTGTACGCAAATAGCTACGTTTTGTTAATTTATTTTTAATGTAGCTTTTTCTAAAGTTAATTTTAAAATATATGGCGGTTTTAATTTTTATTATGTACTGTTGCCATGGCGGGCGGTGGTCTCTATAACAATCAAAATATTTTCGAATAAAAGGAAGCTCCAACTAAGTATTTGTTTTTGTTAAGCTACTGCGACGATAAGCTCGCGTGGGACCGCCGCCGGAGGCCCGCAGCACCGGAGCCGTGACAGAAACCATAGTTGTAAAATAGGATTTAATTGGCCAAGTTTTTTTAATGCAGTGAATTTGGACTCTTATGTAAATCGTATGCTATGCAATATTTTGGGAAGAGTATGTTTACCAAACCATACATTAAACTAGTAAAAAATAACTAACTAGACTAAATTATTACTTGGTAAAGTGAAACGTCGCGATGTAATTATTTGTTAAACAATAACTTGCCGAAAATAGTATTCCCAAGTAACATTTTATTCGGGCCTAGGCTGTAAAAAATGCTTTTAGGTGTTACAAGAGTCGTAAAAAGGTTAATGCCTTGTTATCTGGCCATATTATGTACTTGAAAATGATTAATAAGTCTTAAAACTAATAGTTTATTATTATAATCTGGGAGGCGCTGACAAGAGTTGAAGTTAAAGTTATTTTGACTTGTGTTACAAAAGCATATAGCCCCAGGATCATAAAGTTGTCTTAGTCAAGTTCTGGAAATGCTAATGTAAAGAGAAAGTGAGATCTAAAGGTTTAGTTTTTAACTTTGATACAACCGGTCATGGGATGTTGAAATCGATATATTTACTTAAGTTATTTCTAAAACATATCTTAAACCTTTAGGTTGTATTCAAGTTAGCTAGGCAAACAAATTAGGACTGAGTAGCAAAAACCCAAACCATAAGTAATTGTTTAGGAGCTGAAGGCATTAACTTTTATCTTGCAGTTCTAAAAAGGTTAATCTTCTAGTAATATCCTAATGACAGCCATATTTATTTCTTGAAATGAAAATAAAATGGAAAAAAAGCAATAATTTAATTAAGAAAGGCATAATAGTTTATATGTGCTGTATAATTTAAAATATATATTGTATGCATTAGTAAAAGTTTAATGCAATTTACCACCAAAAATCTAATTTAATAATTTTTATTAGGTACAATAAAATATCTTGAAAATTTTTAACTTACGAAAGAGTATGCCGATTAGCCAAGGCAAACTATCTGAGTTCTAAGATTAAGAATAGTAATGACAAAATAAAAATGACATGGAATATTATAAATAGTGAAACAGGAAAGGTCAAAAGTCGTAATAATGCGTACAATTTAAATTGTGATAATAAAACCTTGACTTCTGATGCTGATGTTGCTGCAGCATTTGAGAGGTTTTTTAGTGACATTCCTGTTTCAACTACAAAAGCCTTGATTTCCTCCCCCACTGTAGCTGAATCTGTTTTGAAGGAGAATGTTAAAGATTGTAAAAGTAATTTTAGTTTTATTTTAGTAATTATAGGTTAAGTAAAATTACTTTCACAATTAAAAACATTTAACACTCTCAATAAAAAGAAAACTGCTGATCTGTGGGATAATTCCGTGGACGTCGCTAAATCTGTAATTATGACAATAGCTCCAGTTTTAGCTTGCATATTTAATGAATGCATTGACTGTGGTGTTCTTCCTGACCTCATGAAATATAGTAAAATAATTCCATTATTTAAATCACTTGACCCCTCTAATTTTAGACCTATTTCTGTGCTACCCACATTTAGTAAAATTTTTGAAAAGTTGATGATCAAATGCAAATTCATTTTTATAGAAATAAACTTTTACATTGTATACAGTATGGTTTTACTAGGGGTCGCTCTACAACTGACGCCGGTGTTGAGCTTTTAATCCAAATATTTGATACCTGGGAGGAATCACAGGATGCCCTAGGGGTATTATGTGATTTATCCAAGGCTTTTGATTGTGTTTTACATGAAACTTTGGTCAGGAAGCTCAACCACTATGGAATTAGGGATGCTTCTTTGAGCCTTCTAATCTTATACTTGAGTAACAGGATTCAAAAGGTCGACATTAACGGTAAAAGATCTCCGGGATCAGTGGTTAAAATGGGAGTTCCGCAGGGTTCAATACTTGGTCCATTCTTGTTTTTGGTTTATATTAATGACTTACCTTATTTTGTAAAAAAACAATCATGAGATAGTATTGTTTGCTCATGATACTTCACTTTTATTCAAAGTGAAACGACGACACCCAAATTATGACGATGTGAATAATGCGGTCTCAAAGATTGTTCACTGGTTTAGTGTTAATAACTTGCTATTAAACGAGGGAAAAACCAAATGTGTAAGATTTATATTACCTAATGTTAAGGCGATAATAACTAGTGTACAAATTAAAGATAAGAATGTGAATCCTGAGGACACCACTGTGTTTTTAGGCATCACGTTGGATGCCAAGCTTCAGTGGGGCCCACATATAGCTAAATTGTCGAATAGACTTAGCTCTGCGGCTTATGCAGTAATGAAGATCCGTCAGTTAACTGACGTTGATACAGCTAGATTAGTTTATTTCAGTTACTTTCATAGTGTAATGTCGTACGGCATTTTACTGTGGGGAAATGCTGCCGACATTCAAACTATCTTTGTGCTTCAGAAGAGAGCTATTCGAGCAATATATAACCTACAGGTTGGTGACTCTCTCAGAGAGAGATTTAAGGATATAAGTATAATGACAGTTGCATCACACAACATTTATGTAAATCTCATGTATGTTCAAAAAAATATTGAAATGTTTTCAAAAAACAGTGATATTCACAAATTAAACACTAAAAGTAAGAACAAATTAGCAGTACCTTATACTAGGCTCCATAAAATAAATATAAAGATTTATCATTTAATGCACATTCGAGACATTTATAGAAATCTTCTCGGGATTTGGCTCTAGAACTCGCTACAAGTTTTTTTTAATTTTACTCTGTACGTATAATAGGTAGGGGAAAAAGTTTCCTTGCATTTTTTAAGAAAATTCAAAACATTTAATATAGTTTATTTACATTTATCTAAAGTATGTAGGTGCCATTTTGTTTGATAACTTTTTGCCATCTTGTAGGTAGGGACATGATCCTATTGCTATAGAAATTTTGAGGCTTCTAATAAAATACCGCGACAAGTGGTTTTGGCAGTCCTCTCGTGATGTTAACCTGACACTGCCTAAAGAATTCTGAAGAGACCAAAACTTATGGAAATCTGATGGTGCAAGGTCATGACTTTATGGCGGATGTATTAACACCTCCCAGCCAAATTCTCTTAATTTTTACTGAGTGGCTAAAGATGTGTTAGGTCTAACGTTATCATGATGATCTACCCCTTCTGTTGATTAATTCCGGCCGCTTTCTCTCAACTTCTTGCTTTAATCTCATCAGTTGTTCGCAGTAGAGTTCAGATTCGATGGTCCTGCCTGGTGGTAACAGCTCATAATGAATAATGCCCTTTCAATCCCACCACACACACAGCATCACCTTGTTGCGAGTTAACTCGGGTTTCGCCATAGTCTGTGAAGCCTGACCGGCCTTTGACCACGACCTTTTTCTTACTTTCGCATGTCGTACGTGATCGACTTTTCATCACCAGTTATCAGCTTCTTCAAAAATGGTTCGGTTTCATTACGTCGTAATAAAGAATCACAAATGAGTACTTGGTTGAGCTCGTGAGGTACCAAAATATAGAGCTTTTTTGTGTACCCAGTTTTTTCAAATACGCCAAAACTGTTTTGTGATCCATTTCCAGTTCTTCAGCTACGACGTAACTACTGATATGTCGATCTTGCTTTTTCAAAAATGGCATCCATTTTATCCGTAAGAGGCTTAGATTAAACTTTGTTTTAATCTAAGGTAAGAGGGTGACCAGAACGACGTGCATCTTTGACATCAAAATTTCCGGATTGAAAACGCTTGTGCTACTCTCACAGAAACTGCACTAGTGAGGCCCATAAACATCGCAAATTTTTTTCGCGTCTTGCGTTGTATTGTTACCTTTTTTGTAGTAAAATTTTAAGATGTATCCAATTTCTTCATAGATTCACTCATTTTGACAGTAAGAAAAACAAATAAAAATAACACATTTAAGCTTTTGGTCCGAGCATTTAAGTACCTAATTAGAATTTGGAATTGTTTTCATAAAAATTTAAACTTTTAATGCTACCAAAACAAGCCAGATACAAATACACACATCAAAAGTGTCTAGGGATCAAGCATTTTTATGCGGATTTCTTGAGATTGAGATGTGGCTTTGTAATAAATTTATGATTTTATAAATTTATATGGATCCTTTTTGGTGCATTTCATAATTTGAAACAGGAACTTTCAATCAATTTCTAGTAAAAGATGAAAATCAGCTGTCAATATTTTCCCTATAAAAACATACAACGCATTGAAGACATTATTAGTGCTACTGTTTCCCTACTACTGATTAAAACCAACGTTATTATGGAGCGGCGACGTCATTTAAGCAGGGAAGACATGCTCAGAGCCATGGGAATGATAGAAGCTGGTTCCCGGCAACGTACTGTGGCTTTAGCTCTGAATACAAGTCAGAGTGTTATCAGTCGACTTTGGACACGTTACCGAAGCACTGGTACCGTGGCTGAGCGCCATGGAGGACGGTATCGCTGCACCACACGGAGACAAGACCGATACATTCAAATCACAACTCGAAGAGCTCCAACAATAACCGCCATGATGTTAGCCGTGAGGCTTCATCACTCTTCAGGGAACTTAATTAGCGACCAAACAGTCAGAAACCGCTTGCATGAAGTGAACCTTCATTCCCGAAGACCGCTAAGGGTACCACCTATAGCAATGCACAATCGTAGGATTCGATATCAATGGCCTCTTGAACACAGAAATTGGGCAGAAGAACAATGGCGTTTCGTGTGCTTTTCTGATGAGTCTCGTTTTGGTATGAGACCGGATACAAGACGTATACGACACTGGAGAACCCCTGGACGCCAACAGCGATTAAAATCCTGCCAGGAAGTCCATCCTTATAGTGGTGGAACCATCATGGTATGGGCGGGTACTTGGATCGGCGGAAGAACTGAGTTGATTTGGATCAGAGGCAACCTCAACGCTCAAATTTATGCTGAGACGATTGTATCAGACGTCATCGTTCCTCTACAAGTGCAAATCGGTCCCTTATTTCAGTTAATGCATGATAATGCACGACCGCACACCGCAAGAGTTGTAAGACAGACTCTCGCCGCAGCTAACATCAATGTCATGCCCTGGCCAGCTCAGTCGCCAGACTTGAACCCGATTGAGCATGCATGGGATATGCTACAGAGAAGAGCTCTGCCGAAACTGAACGAGCTGCAACATCTGAAAAAACCATTATATTCGCGGATGATACTACCCTTATCATTAAAGATAAAGACAATGATAAATTAAGAGATAAAATAACTAAATGTATCCATGACATAAATAATTGGTTAAATGATAATAATTTAATTATAAATATACAAAAAACGAAAATGATACAATTTAGGACGTACAAACAAAATGACATCAAATTGGACATAACTTACAACAATGAACGTATTTGTGCAGTAGAAACAACTGACTTTTTAGGCTTTACAATTGACCAACACTGTAACTGGAAGGCGCATATTGACAAAGTGTGTTCTAAATTAAATAGGTTTGTATATGCACTCAGGCGCTTAAGGCAAACAGTGTCTATGGAAGCAGCTATTAGTGCATACTATGGATATGTCTCGTCAGTACTAAGCTACGGATTACTACTATGGGGTAACTCAGTCAACATTTTGCTAGTTTTTAGGCTACAAAAAAAATGTATAAGGGCTATATGTAATGCTTGGAGTACTGAAAGTTGTAAACCTCTATTTCAAGATTTAAAAGTACTCCCACTCGCCTGCATGTATATTAAAGTTATATGCATATTTGTAAGGCAGAATTCAGGTTACTTTCCCAAACACTCTGATGTGCTAATGCGACACACGAGACATAGGGATAGATTATTTCTCCCGAAATGTAAGCTCGAGATGTTTAAACGAAATGCCTATGTTCAGGCGATAATAATATTTAATAAGCTGCCTGATGAGATAAAACAGTTGCCGTATTATATGTTTAAAAATAAGTTAACAGCTTGGCTATTAGAGCATTGTTTCTATACAATTAAAGAATATTTAAATTATAAATAGACTTATTAAACTGGACATAATGTAACACACTATTAATATGTAGTAATTGTATGTTATTTAATGACTTGTTTTTGTATTGATTTGTATTAATTTTCATAGATAATTTTTGACTTTTAGTTAGGATATTTTTTTGACATTTTATTTTTATCGTGATATTTTTGACTTATTAATTAACCTTATTGACATTTTTAACCTCTTTATTAAAGTTTGAATTTTTGCAATTAAGGTATTAAGTTACGTACAGAGATATATTATCTGTGGTTATGATTGACTTCGACTTTGAAAAATTGACATTTGCATGCTGTTTTATAATGGCTAAACATGTGCACATTGTAAATTTTGTACCAACCGTAAATTACCGTGTTTTTGGCAAATAAATGATTATCTTATCTTATCTTATCTTATCTGAATATGGAGGGTATCCAGTCGCAAGAAGACCTTTTTTTGTTGTTGCAACGAACATGGGCGGCCATTCCACAGCGTGATTTGGATGAACTCATTTTGAGTATGCCAAACCGATGTTCTTGTGTTGTTAGTGTTCGCGGTAGAAACGCGGATTATTAACTGTTTAAGTTACCCAATAAAATTTTAAAGAAAACTGTTATTTCAGTCTTTTTTTCGAACTTTGATGTTAGTGGTTCAAATGTCAAAAATCCCTTTATTAGGAAAATGGCAAATTTCTTTATTAATGCAAAGGTGACTTGGTTTATCGTTACTGTAGACAAACGAAAACACTTTATTTGATGAATCCTTAAAGAAAATTTTAATTAATATCAATCAGGAGAAAAGTTATTGCAAAAATATATGTTGATCCCTAGACACTTTTGATGTGTGTTGTATAGCCAAAGAGATTTTATTACAAGTTCATACATACTTTGCGAAAAGACTTTTTCCCCAACCTAATATTTAATACGGTGTTCATCCAAGAGTGTGTTTTGTCATATTTTGAAATTCTCATTCTCATTCCTGTATTTTGGAATTAACAGAAAGTAAGAGCAACAGTAGAAATTCTTGAGACTGTATTTTTTTCATTAAGCAGGTATAAGTAAATTGTTGATTTTGCATAAAAAAATAGTCTATAGTAGTTTTTAAGACTGAGACATTTTATTATTCCACGATTTGGCGTGAAAAAAATTTTAGACTGTTTTATTTAGAAAAGATTTTAATTTGGTTTTTACTCACAGTGGATGAGTGTGATGACAGTGAAACTTAATATTATAATTAACATTACTGATTATTTAAAAACTTTACTGTAATCTGTTACTAGTCGTTTTCTTTACTGTGATTAATAGAGTTCCTATCTCTTATGAGTCCCTGGTAGCGGTCGCGGTGGGGCCTAAAGTGTAAAGTCCTATCTCCGGTACTAGTCTGGAGAACTAGTAGAGTAGAGGCCCTAGATGTCGTGCCGACTCGAGCCTCCGATACAGCTCGCCAGACGCGTAGGACGTGGGAACAAGTGATCGTAAATTAGTGCTACTTAAAGTTGTGCCCATACGCATACACGGGTCGAACGGTGCTATAATCAAAACAATGCCAGTGCGTATGTGCGGCGCCTGGCTAGACAACAAACTAGTTTTGGACTGTGTGGACTGTGTGGTAAATGTGGACCTTGCAGGTATAAACAATAAGATTCATTCTATCCGAGCGCGAAGTGTTAAAGAATTGAATAAACCGATGCAAAAAAGTCGGTTATTTCTTATAAACACTTATTTAATTTTACACGCAAAACTTATTTGATTTTTCCCATAAATTATGTACTTACATCGGATTTGAAGCCCGAAATGTTAATAGGATAGGATAATCACCACTTGCTTATACCATTAGAGATAAGATTAGGGAAACTTAATGAGCTGTACGCTACTCTCACTCCCCTGGGCTGATGTGTACCACATGGGTGTATGACCACGAAACCTACTGCTGATTGCCACTATCCATCTCACGTGTTATTTATTTATTAGTGACAGTGTCGACAGCCGCGAGGAATCCGACGAAATTAATATTAATGAGGTCCGTCGCTCTTTCGCTTTAGATTCCATAGGTATTTTTAGGTCAACCACGTGAGAAAGTCCGTGCTGTCGCGCACATAAAGAAGACGGCGAAGCTCATCGACGGCCACTGGTGTGTTAGTCTGCCGTGGCGTGACCTGAACGCCAAAACGCCAGACACTATATCCTAATGCGCTTAAAAGACTTAAATGTATTGAAAAGAAAATCAACCGTTGTCCAGATTTTGCTGATAGGTATAAATGAAGAATAGAACATTTGTTAGAAAACGATTACCCAAAAATACTCAAACATACTAACTGGTATTTGCCTCATTTCCGGGTGGATAACCCAAACAAAAGCAAATTGCGTTTGCTTTTTGACGCCGCTGAAAGGGTTGATGGGTTTTGCTTAAGGTTTTGCTTGAATGATTACCTCCTTATAGGTCCAGATTTATGGTCATCACTGTTTGATAGCTGCGCTTTGGGGAAAATCAAATTGCAGTCACCGTTGACATAAAATAAATGTTTCTAAGGGTAAAGACCTCAGAACAACAACTAAGCTTAGATTAATGATTGGTCTCGCTGCGCTCGACCGCAGCGAGGCCAATCATTCATCTAAGAACTAAAGTTATTGTTCTGTGATAAAGACCCACCTAGACGACCAATATGCAACACATGTAGAACCAGTTCTACTGATTCTACATATTATTATGTCGCAACATCTTCAATATTCGGCGCTAATTGTCCTTCTTTTATTGCGCAATTCGTTAGGGACAAAAGCTCTTAACGGTTTGAGTCATCCATGCCGGCCGCTGTGGACGCTATAAACGTTGTTCCCTATATGGATGACTACATAGATAGCATTTTTGATAAACAGGCCGCGCAAAGAGATGGTAAAAAACGTAAGTTACATTCATAAGGCCGGAGGTTTTCATATTCGCAACTGGATGTAAAATAGTGAGGCCGTGCTGGATTGTATTTTAAAAGAGACCTCTAGGTGATGTCTCTATAAATTTCAAAGTCGAACAGCACCAAAGAACTTCAGAAGGTGAGCGTACTTTGGGTTTAATTTGGTTTCCAAAGGAAGACATGTTGTTGGGTTTTGATGTTTCATTGAAACGCATCCTTGATAACATCATTCAAGGTCAACAGATATCAACTAAAAGACTAATGCTACGTGTTATCATGTCAGTGTTTGATGTTTTGGGATTTCTGTCTCCGTTTACAATCTAAGGAAAGATTATGCTACAGGACACGTGGCGTCATAACATTGAATGGGACGATTTTATTCCAATGATGTTAACGATAAATAATGCAAATTGATTGATATGCTGCTATAAAACAATACTTTTACCATGCTGCTATACGTACAAGTCACTCAATAACAAACCGGTTTGCGATCCCAATAACAAACCGGCTTGCGATCGAGCCGTAGCAGCGTCTACGGACTGCTACGACAAGGCCCCGTTGTCTACGAGCGTTACGGATTCCTGGCTCTCGTCTACGGCACGTGAATATTTTAATGACCTACAGCTACCTACATATATTTAGTGGCGCATCTTCTAAAGCAATGAGTGCTGTCGCTTACTGGCGTTGGACTGATTAGAATGGCAAAGTATTTGTTTCAATTATATCGAGTAAATTTCGCGTGCTGCCGGTGAAACCAATAACAATACCACGCGCGGAACTTCAAGCAGCGGTTTGGCTGATAGGCTTGCGAATACTATTGCGAAAGAGCACAGATTAGTGCCAGTGAGACGACCATTTTGGTGTGACTACACTACGGTTCTTTACTGGATAAAGAACAACACGCGTATGTACAAAGTGTTCGAAGCTAATTGACTCGGAGAAATTGACGAACTAACACGCTGTGAGGAATGGCGTTACGTGCCTTCTAAATTAAATGACTTAGCGATACCAGCTGCGCACTGCGCACCCAGTAAAGAAGGGTCTCTCTTCGTTCACTGACGTACAAGGGGCCTGAGCGTCGCGAATCTGGGTGGTGTCTGCAGTTGTGCAGGAAGCGTTTTAGACAAGCTGTCACTCCGACGAGCTTGTCTAGTGAACTGAACCGAGTGAGCAGGTCAAAGTCAAGACCGGGCACTGTGACCAGTGACGGGACGTGTTTGGGCTTAAAGCCGGGCAGGGCGTGATGGCCCAGAGCTAAGGGCATCGCAGGCCAAGACTCACAAGGCTGTCTAAGCCACGTGGGAGACCACCATAAGTCGTGGGCTGACAGGGATTGCGCAGACATCCCTCTGCTTACGCAATCTGCCGGCTTGAGCTCGGAAGGTACGTGTCGCCAGGTACATTCTGGTGAGCCTGAGCTGATCTTGACTACCCTGTTGGCTTCAAAGGGTTGAAGACGATGAGGCGGTGTATTGAGCCAGGCCAGGACTATCGTAATGTCTGACCAACATATGTGTTGTTGTATACCGATATGGGCCGATAACTGAACCGACACACGGATCATGAGCTGGGAGAGTAAGGTGGCGGCCGATAACTCTAACTTGGGGATTGTGAGGCGATTCTTGATTGGTGCGACTCGCGACTTGGCGACAATCAAGTGTACCAAAATACCTCCGGAGGCATCGAGCTCATGGAGATAAACAACGGCGGCAAACCCGGCTTCAGAGGCATCTGCAAACCCGTGAAGCGAGTATGCAGCTGAGCCTTTGTTTGCACAAACGTGCCGAGGGAAGCGTATGCTAGACAACAACGGCAAATCCTCTGAGATGTGGTGCCACTCCGTTTGTACTTCAGAGGGAGTGGGCTCATCCCATTCCAGCTTCAGTAGCCATAATGGCTAAAGCAGCAGCTTTGCGCGGAAGCTAACGGGAGAAACCCAGCCGTTTGGATCATAAAGTGAGGCTACGGTGCTTAAAATAGACCGCTTTGTGACATGTGTGATGGGGGGCAGAGAGATACGGTAGGTGAACTCGTCTGACTGAGGGCTCCACTGTATACCCAAGACCTTAATGGACGTGTACTCTGGGTTCATGTCGAAGTCCTTTGGCAAGTCGCATTGGTTGTCGGGAAATCTCTCGAGCAGCTTAGGCGAGTTAGATGTCCACTTACTGAGCTGAAAGCCGCCTAGGTCTAGCAGACTTATCAACTCGTCCTGGAGTGCTTTCGCGGATTCAACTGTGTCATGACCACACAAGATGTCATCAACGAAGATAGACTTGCGAAGAACCTGAGCGGCTCCAGGGTAGCGATGGCCTTCATCATCAGCTAGCTGAAGCAGAGTGCGGATTGCATGGTATGGGCTTGATCTTAAGCCGTACGTGACTGTATTGAGGGCGTAGGTGAGCAGAGGGTGGTCTGGTGAGGACCGCCATAGTATCGGCTGATACTGTCTCTGGTCTGGGGCAACCAGCACATTTCTGAACATCCTCTGGATGTCAGTGCTGAAAACGACTGGATGCGTTCTGAAGGACATGATGATGTCCACAATGTCCTGTTGAAGGGCGGGGCCTGTGTGTAGGCATTCATTTATGCTGATACCATTGGAGCTTCTGCAGCTACCATCAAAAACAATGCGCAGTTTGTCCGACCCTGACTTAAATACGCCATGGTGAGGGATGTAGAAGTGAGGTTTATGGGCGAATGTATTTGGGTGACAGGGAGCCATGTGCCCTAAGTCGATGTATTCGGCTATAAAGTCGACGTATTTAGAACACAGAGACGGGTTCGCCATTAGCTTCTTCTCAATATTGAGGAATCTGCGTAATGCGATAGGGTGAGTTTTACCTAGTTGAGGGGCGTCCTTTAGAAAGGGCAGAGCGACCGTATATCTGCCTGAGGGATCGCGTGTAGTGGTAGAGCGGAAGATTTCCTCGCATTGTTCCTCCAGGGGATCATTATGAGTGTGAGATTGAGGCAGGGGCTCCTCAGACTCCCAGAACCTTTCCAGACTCTGACGTATATCCTGGGCTGATTCAGCTGAGTCTGGTTGTGAGCTGACGACGTGAGCTGAGTTAACCTGCTGCGCCGGCTGCGCATACAAGTCCTCAATGGGTCCTATCAACGCGCAGTCGAAAATCGTGCCGAAGGCTATGGGCTTGCCCGGGCCCAACGAGACCTTAGTCCCGCCCAACACCTGGCCAAGAACGTCCGACCCCAATAAGAGGTCGATCGGGGCTGGTGTGTGGTAAAGCTGGTCAGCCAATGGCATGGGTGGCTGGCCTAGTACGTGGGAAATGTTTGGTACCTTCTCTAAGGGAAGGTAGCCAGTGACGTTTTTTAAAATATGAGCTGTGGCAGTGATTGTAGGAGTATCATTGTGAGTGCGTCGGCATACTATTGTTATTGCCGCTTTTGACTCATGTTTGTGCTGATTCCCAACTCCTGTAATTTTTAAAGAAGTGGGTTTTGATGGCAAGTTCAAAAGTCGTGCCATGCGTGACGTTATTAATGTCAGCATACTGCCACAGTCCAATAAAGCTCTGGCTGTGTGAAGATGGCCATGTACGTCCGCGACTCTTAGTGAGACGGTTGGCAACAAAATGGGTGTGCCAGTGGGCACAGAAGGTGAGTGAGCTGATTGAGTATCAACCGAAATTGTATGAGCTGAGTATGTATCAGCTGTGTGGGCATGGGTTGACTGGGCATGGGCTAAAGGGACATGAGCTAAATGGGCATGGTCTGAATGGGCATGGTCTTGATCTACCTCTTCGCTAGGGTTTTCCGTGATAGTTGGGAGTCATAATTGCTGGCGGCGTTCGCGGGGCCTACCTGGCGAACCGGACCTGGGCGGGCTGGCTCTGTGAGCAGAGCTGGGTTGCACCTGTTTAGCATGTGCGGGTTCGTGCCGCCTGCTGTTTCTGGGACGCTCCCTCGAGTGCTCTCTTAGCTGTGGTGGGGGTATATGTACAGACGACGAATGAGCTGAGTGCGTTGGACCGTCTGGTCGATGGAGGGACGTGTGGTGGTTCGAGCTCCCGCAGTCCTTGCATGCCCCCCTTGATCCTTCAGACTTTGAGCCGCTTACTGCCGGACATTTTATTATAGGCCGCCCACTAACGGCCCTTCCCGAACTATCCGCGGAACATAGGCCGATCTCCACACGTAGGCGATTCCAGATGGTACAGGCCCTTTTTCCCAGCGCATCTGGACGCTGTGGACCCAGTCCTACCTCCACACACTCCAAACCCGCTCCAAATGGTTGTCCCCATCCTCCCCTCCCCGAGTTGGCGAGCTCGTCCTCATCAAGGAGGACAACCTGCCTGCTCTTCAATGGAGACTGGGGCGCATTACTCGCACCCTGCCTGGGAAGGATGGCGTCGTGCGGGTGGTGGACCTGGACACCGCCAATGGACACCTCCGGAGGCCTGTGTTCAAGATTGCCTGGCTCCCTCTGGATGAGATCACCCTGGGCCCCGGAGGATGTACTTGCCACGGGCGAGACGTCTTGTAAGCGTATTAAGATACGCCTAGCGCCATCTAGCGTTGTATCGCGAAATTGGCGCGCGGAGTGTGAAACCGGACGCGCGCCCGCGTGAGTCTGTCTGCTAGCTACCGCGAGACGCCCAAAGATATACGCGCGCTGGTATCTGCCCTTACTGACTGCCCTTATTGATAGTGACTCTGTGAAGATAGGTAGTACCTGTGATTAGGTGAAAGAACTGTGTGTTGTGACGCGACCATCAAATCGCCTACATCGCCGCCCGCCAGCTCACCTCCCGTCTCCTGCCTCATCATCCCAGGTAAGCCTTACGACCTATCCACCTTCTTTACTCTGCCTTTCTTTACTCTGCTGTATTTGGCGGTGTCTTCTAACCCGCGAATACAGGAATTGTGGAAACAAAAGGTTTAGCACGAAGTTACGTATGGTGGCCCGGGATATATGCAGACGTGGAGGCTACGTGCCGCAGCTGCGACGTATGCGCGGCCGAAGCGCCGGCGCCGCCGCGCGCCCCGCCACAGCCCTGGCCCTATGTCTCGCTGCCGTGGAGCCGGCTGCACGTATGTTTCCTGGGACCGTATAATGGTAAAACGTTTTTCGTACTAATAGACTCTAGCTCTAAGTGGCTCGAGATTTTTGAGATGGCGCGGACTAACGCCGATAGTGTCATTAAGATACTGAGATCGACGTTTGCAAGGTTTGGATTACCTACAGTGTTGGTATCCGACCAAGGTCCCCCTTTTACGAGCACTAGTTTTAAAATTTTTCTCATGAACAACGGTATTCAGCAGGTTTTTTCACCGACATACCACCCTCAGTCGAACGGAGCAGCGGAGAACGCTGTAAAATTATGCAAAAGGGAGATTAAAAAAGCCACTAGAGAGAACGTGGATGTAGACGCGGCTTTGCAGACATTTTTATTGGCTTATAGGAACTCAGTACAGAGCACGACCGGTGAAACTCCAGCGATGCTTCTACAGCGGTGCTCGCTGTGCTCATGGTTTGATCTAAAAAAAAAAAAATCCTGGATATGCATTAACCTATCAGTGTCTTCGTCTGAACTGTGACGTAAATCCTCCACAGCAGCTGCGGGAAAGAATGCTTAACCACTCAAAGATAATCAGATGATAGCTTAACTTGCAGGTATTATTTTCATTCATAATCGATAGTATTATACATAAAAGAGTTTTGTGGTAGTTTATGAGCCCCAACCGCCGCTCCATAGCGTGCCATATATCACATTGTTTATTTTTGGCTCCGACCAAGCAAATTTTCTTGATGCTACTGTTAACTTTCATTGACTGGGAATTTACATAATTCCTCAACTTCAATTTTATCTTACATTATGAAAATTATTTATTAGATTCTACACTCTTATGATTCCTCTTAAAATCAATAGAGTTTATCTTAGGCTTGCTATCATCCAAATATCTTTATCACATTCAGAACCCTACTATTCGATGCAATAACTTATGTCTTTAGATATCCATTATAGAACAGAGGTGTGAAGCCAGCATTCAACAGATCCCACTTATTTCTCTGATCACCGTGCCTATTATAAAGATATTACAATGTAACATTATAACTGACTGTCTTTATTGCTTTATCAGAATTTTAACCCACAGTTCTATAAATGGTGAATAAATTTTTCAAAACCCACCTTCAGGCAGCGGACTAAAATAGAATGCCATTAATAAAGTTAAAATTACTTTTATTTACTCTTAGTATTTATTATACAGATCCCACAAATTACCAATTTAACTAAATTGTACTGACTGCCATGACAAGTTATCACATTTTAAGTTTATTAAAGATGTTTAATTTATTCATTTTCCTACTCCTTTCAGGAGGTGAATTCAAATAGAATGCTATCATTTGAAGCAAAATTACTTTTATTTACTCTTAGTGTTTATTATACAGTTCTCATAAATTACCAATTTAACTAAATTGTACTGACTGCCTTGACAGCTTATTACATCTCAAGTTTATTAAAAGATGACTGATTTATTCAATATCCTTAACTTTTAGGAAGCGAACTTAAATTAATTATTTTCCATTAACTTATACCTCAGTCTCTCAGACTGGATGATTATTTAATAGCCTACTAAATCATAGTTAGTATACTTCAAGTAGGTAGGTACCATGTAATTGTCCACAGTTGTCCTTGTTAATAATTAAATCAATTTATATTTAGAAGTTATTCTTTACTCACTTTAATAGGTATAAGCAGACTGTACTATTAGTCTAATCGGTTCAGGTTGTTACCAATTAAATATTTCTATGTTTCATAATATAAGAAGTACATAACTTGCAAGGTCTTTGACCATTAAGGTGAATTCGCATCTTTAGGCGAAATAACCTAGGTTCCAAACTGGTTCTTAGTTGTTAAATATTAGCTTAAATTTTACCAATAGGTTTCTGGATATCAATTTATAACACATTGAAGAGTTGCAATTTAAGGCCGTATTTTTAATTTTTCATTTTAAATTTATAATGTTGACATGAATTTAAATTTGGTATTTTTAATTTTTATTATCATTTGTATTTTGTTTCCAATTTTATATTTTTATGTCATTTTAGAATTTAAATTGTGATTGTAAAACCGTATTGTAATTTTAATATTTTATTCTGAATCCGTGACTAATTTTACTAACATAGTTTTAAGAAATTTTGTAACTAACACATTATGGGTGTATACCCGCAATAAATAATAATTTGAATTGTACCTCAGGGAAAGCTAAGAGAGTGCCTGTTTGGTCATTTCAGTATCAGAAATCAAACATCACAGCACAGTTACGCTTATATGCTATAACTTATTAGTATTTTTCATGTAATAGGAAACCAGTCTAGACTCTTAGGTAATTCAAAGTAATGATGGTTCGATATTACCCCACTTCTGCTAATTATTTAAAATGAATAGCTAATTGGTAACACCTTGAAGAAAGCAATTAGATTCTTATTGACCTACGGTAACAGCTTACATGCCTAGATCGGTCTTTTCAGCGCTCATAATCAACATAACTACATAGTAATATCTATTTAGGTACCATATCTTAATTATCCCTAACTTTATTAGTCGAAGCTAATCCAGCCCTAGCTTCGCGGCCTACGTACCTAGTCTATGTGGGCACAGTATGTACATACCGTGCTATCCCCAACTACCTAATAACATATATAGAGACGCCTACCTATAGATTCCTACAGCCTGCCTCACTTGAAATACCTATATTCTGTCGAACTAACAGTCCCTAATTGTATACCTTTGCAATCTAGGCCCAAGCCACATTTAAACTTAATTGTGTGGTGAGTTATGTAAGTCGAGTCGCCCCTGCAAGCAACAGATCTCTAAGTGAGCTATTGATTCGAACCAGTATACTCAGGGGTTAAAACCTAACACTACACTGTGTGTACGAAGGTAGACTCGAAATTGGACTGGGTCATACGTGTCTTACCTCCAGCTAAATGGTGTCTGACCTATCTTCGATTTTCACTAAGGAGACAACTGTCTCTCCTCTGTTACTCTCTCGAATATAAGGTATTCTTTAGCGTTGTAATTTATAACGCCGGCATTATCAAATACAGCTAAATGCCTCCTGATCGAAATCAGTTGAAGGTTATATAGTTTCGTTGACACCGTTACGCGTATCAGCTATATAACCCGGAATACTTCATTCCGTTAACAGGTTCGAGTTTGGACTGAAAATTGGACTTGGCGACAGCAATAATTTTACTTTAATAATCACTTTCAATTTCACAAACAATTTTAATTAATATCGCAACTCGAATATCACTTAGCACCTTTAAAGGCTAGGACGCTCTTTTTTCCGCGTATGAGATCGTTACCGCCACTCGTAAGTTGGACCGCGCGTTCGACGACCTTGAATTGAATGCCCCTAATTTTCCTCTTTTCTCCAAGCATCTTTAATTTCCCGCCTTTTTCCCGAACCCCTACCCCTCGCTTGCCCGACTTTCGCCCGCGCAAATCCATTCACCTCCTTTCACCCAATCGCTAGCCCTATCGCTTACTCGCCTCTACTTCACCCTTGTTATCTTTTGTTAAATTCATTCACACCAACTTCACGTCCTTACACGTGGAGACAAAATCTCCTCTCTCTTTCTATCTTTCAATCTCAACTTCCGCCCGCTCATGACCGACGCTCCCGCGTAAATTTTAGTGCTTACCATAAATCAATGAAATCTCTTTAGATAGCCAATAATATTTGTTTGAACATCTAGATGAAGCCTTCCATCAACAATTCCCTCTTAATAAACACCCACTTATGCTAATAATCCCGTATTTAGTAAAATTATAAAAGTTCAGCATTCTGAACATAGATGGCGCCTTGTTGTATGTGAAACAATTGTACCGACCCGTTCCCTGTCTCCGCGAACTCAAGTAAATAACGCACGGTAGACGGCGCCTTTGTCGCGAGGGACGCGCTGACCAATCCAGGCGAACCTGCAACCAATCCAAACCAATAGACAGCGTCTATTTCGCAAGCGACGCACGGAACAATCCCCGCGAAATTGAAATAGAAATAAAGCCACTTGTCCATTGACTCATTCTCACAACCTTCAACCATAAAGCCACTTGTCCACATGGCAATTATTTTAAACTAGTTTATTTTCCCCTTTTTTATGCTTATCACAATAATGGTGCAACGCATTAATATTGATTTTAGTGCTACACTCATGTATTCCTTATTAACGGATAGATACCATTCATTCTGTACCGTTACAAGTCGGATTAGTGTGCTCATTCATTACTCCATGTTTATTAGTAGAGATATTTGTTAACACTGACTTAATATACTTGAAGTAGAGTTACTCTTGCCTTAGTTAACGTTTATTAATGAGGCGGCATGTTTACCTCTAGTCTTCTTCTCCACTACTTTATCGTAGCAGTTAGCTACATTGACTGCATAAAATCCATTTTTATATCAGACATAAGGGCGCGCAGACACGACAATGCTGCTGTCCTCATTTTGTCTTAATTAATAATGATTTTAGAACTACCCACATAAATGAAAAATGCTACTGTAGTGCACTTTTATATAATGTACCTACCTAAGTACTTAGTGCATTAAACTTCACTAAAGAAACAGTGCAGTGCGCTACCTACAGTGCATTTTTTGTTAATATGGTTGAAACCAGTATTTAAGGAAAAACTCAATGAGAAAGCACTGTTGTGTATGAGGCCTTATTAATAAAATAGAAATTAGTTTAATTTTCATTTTATGTCTACAAAAAGTAGACGCCAGAGTAAAAATATATTAAATATCTACCCAAATCAAATTAAAATCTAAAATCGATTGTACAGTCTATCGAAATAGGTATCGTCACAGTGTATTGCGCTATTGAATTATTGGATAAGGAAGCACGAATTACTGAGGAGAATAAATGAGGTTAACGGTACACTTCTTCTGTCAAAGGCTTCCCGGATAATCTTCCGGTCATAATCATAAAAGGAAATTAGAGGTTTATCATTAGGTCCAAAAATTATTAGTTCAGAGACAAACATTTTGTTAAACAAAGGGAACCAAGCTGCTGTAGGCCAATATGGTGCCACAACAGTTCAGTGAGCCCCGTCAGAAATTATTTTCCTTAAGAGGCCTATTACATCTCGACTGTGATTTTTGCGTAAAATGGCCAATTTTGGCGTTACGGATCTCAGAAACAAAAATACATTAACAATTATGACTCATTGAATAGTGTAGAATAGCTATTGGAATAGTGCGTAGCGGCCTAGCTTTTAATGAATTTTGCTTAACTTATTAATTAAACCCAAAATGGCAGAGAAAGATTTGAATAAAGTGCGCGAAGGCACTTTTTTGAGCTCATCGATTGAACTACTGTTCTAAACAAGTGAAAAAAAAAAAAATTATCTCTTATAAAAAACTTCGAAAATCGCTATAAGTTAACTGTGAATTTCTTCTATCTACGATAATATTAATGAGCAAAATTTATACCAGAGTAATTGTTATTTCATGAGGAATGAAGATTTTATAATGAATTTATTATCCTTTTTCGATAAAAACGATAAATACCACCGCAAAATTACTACAAAATGCGATGCGCCGGCCGTCCGAATTCAACTTATGCTCACAGAATGAAAATTTGTAATATAATGCACAAATTTATTATCCTATTTCGATAAAAACGATAAATGCAAAATTACTACTAAATGCAAAAATGGGCATTTTACGCAAAAATCACATTCGAGATGTAATAGTCCTCTTAATGCTTTGGCGGTTGTTGAAAAAAGGGAAAGGCGTAAATAAATGTTCCAATTCACAGTAAAAGCATTTACTGCACATGCGCTTCTATGTGGCAAAAAGATCGATTTCATGGGCCCTGAAGTTATTAGTTATGATTCGAAAAGCTTGATCACTGAGAGCCTACTCTGTATCAGGGTGAATCCGTTTGGATTCAGCGTCTGCTATTTCGTTATCATGGGACATATACAGCATTATTAAAAATGTTTCGAATTACGCAAAAACTACAAATACTTATTCTTTGTGTAGATGTGGAAACCTGATTCCACTCATTCGTTTTGATATACGAAATAGCAGTCGTATTGTCAATCCTTAGCAATCTTTGCCAGTTATTTAATTTAGTTGAAAATATTGAGGCCAAAGAATGCAGCTAACATTTCAAGAAGATTTATACGCTTGAAGGCCTCTTCTGCGCTCCAACTAACGCTCGCGGTTTTCCGGCCACCCAGTTTTATTAGCATAGAAAAAAAAATCTTCAAGAACCTTCCTTTATTGGATTACTTGCATTATTTATGTGTATAATCCACCAATTAAAATCATCGTGTAAGTTTGATGGGATATTCATATATTCATCATAACTACCTGATTGTAATAGGGCGGGCACCTTTGAAATTGTTTTGTAGAGCTAAACTGTCCACCGGGGCAAGCTGACGAATGGAACAGCGCCGGAGTTTACTGAGATGGGTTATTCTTATTTAATAACATCTTTCTTTGAGTCAGTTAAACGTATCTGGAGATTTTTTGTATCAATAATGAAACCAAGATAAGTACTTACATATTGTGTATGAGACAGCTTTTTCGGTCATTTATAATAATCCCAATGATTGAAATAAAGTTATTGTTTCATTAATATTGACTAAACATTCCTGATTATTAGGAGCAATACGGCAAACGTAATCTAAATAAATAGTTGACGTGTTGCCCATTGATCGCTGTTGCGCCATACTGGTTTAAGAAGTCTTGTGAAGACGAATGGTGCTGTACTTAACCCAAAGGGAAATACATTAAATTCGAAGATAATGTCATTGAATTTAAAACTCAAGTATTTTCTATATTGCTCATTTATTGAAACTAACGATAAGCATTATGTAAATCAGCCCTAAGGTTATTTTTGGAAACTAATTTGAAGTAGTTCTCAGGTCCTCCAATTTAAAATGTTCAATTCTTTTAAGTTTATAGAATAAAACAAGAAGAACTATTTTTCTTTTTAATTAGAAAATAGCGAGATAAAAACTGATCATCATGGTGCTCGGATATCAACCGGTGCCACGGTTTCCAAAAGTTCATTTATGGCTTCCTGGTAACTTTCTGCCTCAGCAGTGGTAAGTTTAAGTGTAGGCTTGTCTCCACTAAGAATTAATCGGGTAAGAAAATGTATATACAGAAACGACAAAGGTCGCTTAGTATTTGCTTTATTTTCGTAAACATAGGGGGTAGTGTTAAAAAAATGGCACTTAAATATCAAACTCAAGATCAGAGTTGACAATGTTTACGATAGCAAATGTATATACAGAAACGACAAACGTCACTTAATATTTGCTTTGTTTTCGTATAAATGGCCGTTTGGAAAGGCAGAGCGTGGCAATGCCTTTCCGTAGCACTTAAATATCAAACTCAAGATCAGAGTTGACAAGGTTTACGATAGCAAATGTATATACAGAAACAAAAAAGTCGCTTAGTATTTGGTTTATTTTTGTAAAAATGACCATTTGGAAAGACAGAGCGTGGCAATGCCTTTCCGTAGCACAGTGCGTAGCACTTAAGAGTAAATACTACGTCAACGTGGCATGCAAAATTCTCATACAAAACAAAGAAAAACGACGTTTCGTAGTCCCCTATGTCCTCCTTCAGAACTGGACCAATTTTATTACTTTTTCAGCATCGGTTAAAGAAAAAGATTTTCTATGTCTGTATGTTCGACTTTTTTGCATTAAGTCATTTATTTAATAACCAGGAGCCTTCCAAATTTTGCGAAAAAACTCCCATTTTAACTCGTCTTCAGAAACATTGAGTGGCTGGTTTGAAAAAAAGTCAAACATACAGACATAGAAAATCTCTTTCTTTAACCGATGCTGCAAAAGTAATAAAAATTGGTCCAGTTCTGAAGGAGGAAACAGGGGACTACGAAACGTCGTTTTTCTGTGTTTTATATGTTTATACAGAAACGACAAAAGTCGCTTAGTATTTGCTTTATTTTCGTAAAATTATGTTAAAAAGAAAAAAAAATAAGATTCAGCTGATTAAATTGGTGAAATTTATTTACTGGTATAGTCAAAAAACCAGTTATGTGGTTATGTCTGTACACTAGTAAGTATCTGACTAAACTATTACAAATACCTTTTATTGGTCAGAGTTACTTTTACTTTAAACGTAATTTAAAAATTAAGCAGTTGCATATGAAAAAAAACATGCGTTCCAGGAATTATTTTTCTTAAATAACGATTACAAAAGCTAAACTACCTCCTCTTTGACTCATGTATATAACCGAATACAGATGTGAAGCGGACACGCAGATCTTTTTATAATTTATGAGTCGAAGTAGAAAGATTTTAGAAGCTGCCTTGGGTGTAGGAGTAACCGAAATGCAGATAATGGAGTTGTTTTTAAAGATTACATACCTATAATTATTTTTATAAGAAATAAATTTGGGTTATTCGTTACACGTTAACCAATTCATAGTAAAATTAGATTTTAAACTTTCGTGTTCTATTATACATTATATATTGATAATTATTGATTTGGGGTTTAACAATGCTCGCATCCGAAGGGTGTGTACCCTCGTGTGAGTACCTACATGTGACCCCTGGGTGGTGCTAATTGAGCATTTGGTGGTAGAGCCCAGCTCGCCCGGTTACGACCACCGTGCGGCAGTGTACGCCCGCCAAGTGATCTGTGCTTGTCGCAGGTCGCGTTCCGGGAACAGCACCGCACTACCGGAGACAGGGGAGCGGCTATTGTTGCAAACAGTGGACCAGAGAGTTCTGCCGTGGTACCACTGAGCGGGGTACGAGACTCGACACGCCAGCCAGGGAGACCCGTAGAAACGGGTGCTGTTGGCCGCCCGCGGCATAGTACCGGGGCCCGACCGGGGCTAAACACCTCGGGAGGCTGCCTCACCAGCTCGCGCATAATCTCGGAGTGGATCGTCGTGCCGGTTGGTGACCGGAAATGGTGGGACACGGCGACTACTTCCGGGAGGGTATGGGAGCCCTTCCATCCGGCGTGTCGGCTGTGGTTTTAACGCTCTTCCAATGCTGAAGTGAAAGACTCTCGCTTTGTTCATTTCTTTGCAACAGTAGTGGCTCCTTGTTCACGTCCCTTCCCTTCTTTCCCCTTTTCCAATGACAGTGCCTAAAAATAATGCAGGAAACAGCGGCTTCCTCCTCTCCCACCAGCAATTCGTTGTTTGAGGTGGAGTTCACTAACATCCGTGGGCTCCATTCTAACCTCAACGCCGTCCACCAACACCTCGAGACGGCGCGGCCTGCATTTATTTTTCTCACGGAGACTCAAATTCGTCGCCCTGCTGACACGTCTTACTTAAGGTACCCCGGCTATCAGCTTGAGGAGCAATTTTTTGCGAAAGCCGGAGTGTGTCTGTACGTAAGGGCTGACATTTGTTGTCGTCGTCTGCACTGCTTGGAAGACCCCTCCTTTCCCATCCTATGGGTGCGCATTGGAGATGCCCCCGTTGAGATGATTCCCGTTCACACGGGAGATGCTAATACAAGCAACCTTTTTGACCACCTTTGCCGAGTGACTGATGTCGCGCAAGAGCGATTCCCAAACGACGAGGTGGTGTGTGTGGGGGACTTCAACGCCCACCATTGTAACGGAACAGAATGGATAGTATCTGTTCGTTAATAAGGAATGTATGAGTATTGTACTAAAATCTGGGTTGCAGACTTTTTTAAATAGCGGAGGCAATGCGGATGACAGTACGGGTCATGAGCGGTACATAGGTCAGTCTCACAGTCTCACAGTCTCACAGTACGCGCCGTTCTGTGCGGACGCAGCGATTGCAATTTAATTTAAATCGTATATCAGACACGTAACGCGGCGCGAGTCGCCGCGCGAACCACCACCATGAGCGACAAACTGGTGGTTAATGAGCTCCTCGCCTTCCTGCAACAGAAGCTGGACGTGATGGATGAAGGAAGTGCGGTGCAGATATGCAAGTCCAGCTTCAGCGAGGACGACATATCTGCGGCCAAGAAGCTTCTGTTTGCATCTGTAAACAAGAGTGACCAGATGGTGTCTCATCGCCGTGATGGGGCACCGAAGAGCCTGCAGGAAATAATCACGCTGCTGAAGGAGACCGACCCTGACGACGTGCCGACGTTTGTGGCGAGGGACCTAAACAAGCTCCCTCCCGTCACGTTCGACCACGTCGACGTAACCTGCTTGCTGAAGGACATTTTGACCTTAAAGGCGGGCTTGGCGGACGTGGTGCTAAAGTTCGAAGCATCACAGAATACTGTGAGTGAGTTGCGCAAGGAAGTGGATAGTTTGCGCGCATCACTCGCAGTAAGTAGGTCAGTCGATGACTCAAACGTCAACACGCGGCGCGGTGCATTCGTCAACGCGCCGCGGCTGAGTTTCGAGTCAGCATTTTCGACGCCGACCTCGTCGCCGTGCAACGCTGACGCAGCCGTTGCCCCCGCGCGCACGCCGGCTCGGTGCGCCCCGCAGACGCCGGCGCCGGCCCCCCGCGCCCTGCAGTCGCCGGCCCCCCGTGCCGTGCAACCCGCTGTCGTCGCGCCCCTCGCGCCGCCTCCGCCGTCCACCCGCCCCGCGCCTTCGCCCGCGGTGCCGCACGTGACAGCTGAGCCTGAGCCTGTCACCATCCAAACGAAGCCCAGCCGACGTGACTACGCCTCTGTTGCTGCTTCCAACCTAAGCGCTCAGAGAGTGTCAAAGCATGCCGCCGTGGAACGAGACGACGACGGTTTCGTCAAGGTCCAAAGGAAGAGGGCACGCCATCACCGGCCGAATCAGAACCGTTGCGGTACCGCACTGACAGGGCCCCAGTTCCTGCTGCGTGCTGCGACGCCGACTACGCCGATGTACCTGTCGCGCCTGCACCACACCATCACAGTGCAGGATGTTGTTGAGTACATTAAGACAAAGACCAACTTCCTTCTGAGGGTGGAGCCGCTGGAATCGCGACATAATGTCAGTTTTAAGGCATTTGTGGTGCGAGTCCCAACAGCTAAGCTGGACGACACCTTTATGAAGGAGGACTTTTGGCCGAAGGGCGTGGTGTACCGGCGTTTCCGCGGGAGATTGCCTACCACCACCGAAACAGCACAAGCCAGTGCTATGTAAATTACTAACATAGTTTTAAGTTATTATACTAACAATAAATGTTTATAAGCTATGTATATATTAGTTTTTAAGGTATGTATCTATGGGCCTGTTATATTGTAACTTTGTTGCCTGATAATAAATAAATAAATAAAAAAAATAAAAAAAATAGGACATCCTGCGGCAAAGCAAGCTGATATCGTAGTGAAAAAGCAAGAACTGGTTGCGAAACTGAACCTGATACTCGATCGTGTGATCTGAAAACCTGGTCGAGTTTAATGCCAGATAAACACAGGTTTGTGCATTCTCGTTCAAAATAAGTCCCTTCCCTACTCCTCCCTCTCTTCAAAACTCTCCTTTACTCAATTCGGTGGACCTCAGCATTCTTGGAATGGACATCGGCCAGGAACTGAATCCAAAATGTTACATCGAGAGTGTTATTTTAACTGACTCCCGTAAGTTGGGTATTCTCAATAAGGTGAGGAGGTTTTTCACTCCCGAGCAGCGCTGTTTGACAAGACTCAGGTGCGATCGAGTATGGAGTATTGTATTGTTGATGCACTTGATAGACTGCAAAGGCGTGCAGTACACATTATTGGAGATGCTGAGGCTACAGCCTCTCTTGAGGACCTCCAGCTACGTAGTGACATTGCTTCTCTCAGTGTCTTCTACGGAAATTACTACGGAGAGTGTTCTGAAGAACTTTTAAATATATTACCGCCCTCTCCTTTCCTGTACCGGACTACACGTGCTGGTCTTAGGAACTACCATCATACTGTGCAGAATATCAGCACTTGTACAAAAATTCACATATCTCGTGCCTTTCACGACCTTCTGGTACATTGAAAATGAATTTAATGAATTAAACAAAACAAATCTCATTGTCGATTGTGTGATGAAGCAAAAATTAATTTTTATCTTATTTTTTACGTAGAGAACGAGAACTTACCTATAGGCTGTTTTTTTCATTTGTTACAAGATAAATGGTTGACACACGAAGTTGAAAGTTCCTTCAAGTAAAAGACTATTATTATTATTTCTATATTAATATCTATCTAAGTAGTAGCGCTTCGTCTTCTCGAACGTAGGAATAGCGTAGCTTGGGTAATGCTGATGATTCTACATCTGGCGGACGAAAGCGTGTGTGCAAAAGGCGCAAAGAGTTGTTTTTATTATATTTTACCAGAACATCGTGAAAGGCACGAGATCTGTGAATTTTTATACTTAGGTAGTGGTAGATTATATAGCAAAGAAATAAATAAATAAAAGTTAATATTTATTACTAGTTCTCCTATTACATTTTTTGCATATTATTACAGACTACACCATAATTTTATTACTAAGTACAAGTTACAGATAGATTCATTACATGCTATTACAACAGTTTCATTTAACGCACAAAGTAGGTACTTGTCGAGATCAGATTTGTCACAAGATCTATTAGCAACACCACTCTTAGCAACTTCATCGTCACTGGAATCAGGATCACCACCACCGACCCATTTTGAATTGAAGGTGAATTTTTTCGGCATCACGCTTCTCGAGTAACAGTTGTTGAACAAAGTTGACAAATGGAAACGAAAAGCAAAATCGTCCTCGCGTGATGGCTCAGGCAAAGAGATGTGCTTGTTTACTCGTACTTATTAATATTGACTTTCATTATTATTCATCTTTTCTAAAAACATCAAATTCGCCCAAAAAATCCACAGATCTCGTGCTCTACACGACTTGAAAGGGCATTGAAAATGTACCTACTTATTATAGACAAGAGCCGCTCGCGGTTTCACCCGCGTGGTTACCGTTCCCGTAGGAATATCGGGATAAAAAGTATTCTATGTGTTAATCCAGGTTATAAACCATCTGTATGCCGAATTTCATCCAAATCAATTCAGTAGTTTTTACGTGAAAGAGTAACAAACATCCATCCATACGTTCCCGTAGGAATATCGAGATAAAAAGTACCCTATGTATTAATCCAGGTTATAAACTATCTAATTGCCGAATTTCATCCAAACCCATTCAGTAGTTTTCACGTGAAAGAGTAACAAATATCCATACATTCTTACAACATTCGCGTTTATAATATTTACTCGTACTTAATTATTATATTCTAAAAACATCAAATTCGCCCAAAAAATCCACAGATCTCGTGCTCTACACGACTTGAAAGGGCATTGAAAATGTATTATTCAAAAAATAAAATATTTAACATTATTTTGAAACCCATACGATTGAATTTATTGAACGCGTAATTTTTCTTTCGATAATTTTAATTTTTTTCAGAACCAAAAAAAAAAAAATTTTTTTCAATACCAACTTTTCCGAAATATTTTTAGATCATCTTAAAACCCTTAGAATTCCGCGTCGCAAGGTGCGATATCACGCGGCGGGCGGCACGCGTGCGTGCGTGGCCGCCTTATGGCCGGGTCCCACGGCCTGTCTGAAGACAAGCCGCGGCGCTGCCGCCGCGCAGTGGAAACGCTTAACTGCCACGCCTATCGCGGCGCGTCCGCAAACGGGCCGTGGAATTGGCAATGCCTGTCGCGGCTTGGAGCGGCTTGGCGCGGAGTGCCACGGCGCGGCACAGCGTGGTGTAGCCGATGGATCGCACAGGCGACGCCACACCGCGGCAGGCTTCATCGAATGCGTTATTTCCCACGGCCCACATTGGATCAAAAATCTGGTTTCATAGACATAGACCTGTAATAAAAAAACCTTCTCGTTTTTGTTGGAACTCGCTTCAGAACCCTTAGATAACCCCTTATATAGTCATAATTACTAATCTAATAAGATTCTGGCACAAAAATATTTTTTTGAAAATAATAATGTTTGGGAAAAAACACATAAAATTTTTTTTCTCCATTATCGAGAGAGTGCCCGTTATATCCTCTGGCATGATTAATGTCCTATTTTTTTGCCATCTTTCCGTATATTTCACACATGGCGCACGCGATGGACTTCTGGTGAAAAAAAATCAAACATAGTTTTTTCATATTATTATTGTCTAATAATCATTCAAAGTGCACTTGGTTATTAAAAATACATCTTACATATTAATATAAAAATTATTCACCAGTTTCGGAACCTATGTCTGAGTCAGTATCATCGGAATCAATGTTATTTACATCATAGAATTCAATGTCATGTTGTTCTGAACTTAAATTTAATAGCTCTAAAGCTTCGGCACTCAACTCTTTCTTCTGATTGATACTAAGTGTTGGCCTAGTAGAAGAAATGTAGGGGTGTGAAGAGAGATGCAGCATATTAAGTATGCCTTCTTTATTATTTACTCTACTTGTCTTCCGAGCATGAGACAGACGGTATCTGCGAAAATCCTTGTTTTTAGCCTCTGACGTTTCTTCCGATAGTATTCCAATTGGCACAATGTATTGCTTGTAGGTACTCTGGCTTGATGCAACATCAAATCCCAATTTTGATAACAAAGACATTGGTTTGTTTGTTATATCTTGAGGAAGAAGTTTTGTAATCCTTTCCACGGTTTTATCTAGTCGAGTTTGAAGAGATACTTTTGCCATCATCATAGTTATAGTGACAGAATCTTTTGGAGGATAACAATCTAACTTGGCTTGCTGAACTTTGTAATATGGATACATATTCAGAATGCCTTCGCGAATAGTGGACTCTTTAAAGTTATATACTTACTGCCACTTAGACAACTTGAGTGACAATAGCAACCAGAGTGCCTTAGTAGGCGTAAAAGTGCAGTTCTTTCTACCTGTAGTTTGTCGAGCGATACGATCTGCCTCCTGTGGATTTTTTAAGAGATACTTTATGGCTTCTGCAAAATTTTCGTTACCCTCTTGCCTCAATTTGGCTATTGTTGCATAGGCCAACTCAGAACTATCTAGTTCTGTATACTGCAGTTCTTCAATTCGTCGTTTTTTTGTTTGGTCCCGAGGTTTGAGAAAGGTTTGCGGTGACTATGACCCGGTGCAGCTTTTGTTGACGTTGCAACTGAACTTGTGGATGGTAAATTAAAAACACTTGTTTCATTTGCTTTAGATTGTGTACTCAACTCTTGTGCTCGTATGTTTTCACGCACACACGCGGGCCAGTCGATATTAAGAATTAACCAATTTTCATACTGATTTCTGAAATATTCAGTATTACATTTAGCTAACTTCCATTTCTTCATAACAGACTGACTAAATCGTCGACAAAATTCCTGGAGAACGTCTCGATCTTCTTCAATCAAGTTTAAATTTAACTGAGATTCGACTTTTCCTACCAATCTCAAATAATTTCTATGCTTGCCACACTGTTTTAATAGTAAAAATAGATTAAGATTTGTAATCAAGCTAGATTTTTTCCATTTTTTACAATTTTTACAGGCAAATATAACTCAAAGAAAGTAAGTTAGCAACTAAGATAAACTGCGATATAAATACCTTGTCAACTCACTTCACATTGACTAATGATTTCGTAAGTATCATTCACAACTTATTTGCTAATGGATACAAATTTTCTGAATACCCTCAATCATTAAACATTAAGAAAATTTGTTGGTTTACTATTACCGTTAATATTACTCATGTACGGTGAAAATTAACAACTGTAATGTTAACTATTTTATATGTTTATACTATATTATATATAATGTTTATTATACGGTTTGGTTATTATATTATAAAAGGATTTTCTTATGAACCTGACTGGTTGTAATTATTTATTCCTACCTATCTGAAGAGAGTGCAAAATATTTTTAGGAATTTATACACCGTTTTAGATGGGTTTTAATGTATTCATAGTATTTTTAATAACCAAGTGCACTTTGAATGATAATTAAACTATAATAATATGACAAAAACTATGTTTGATTTTTTTTCACCAGAAGTCCATCGCGTGCGCCATATGTGAAATATATGGAAAGATGGCAAAAGAATAGGACATTAATCATGCCAGAGGATATAACGGGCACTCTCTCGAAAATGGAGAAAAAAAAATGTATGTGTTTATTCCCATAAATTATTTTTTTCAAAAAATTATTTCTGTGCCAGAATCTTATTAGATTAGTAATTATGACTTTATAAGGGGTTATCTAAGGGTTCTGAAGCGAGTTCCAACAAAAACGAGAAGGTTTTTTTCATTACAGGTCTATGTCTATGAAACCAGATTTTTGATCCAATGTGCGGCCTGTTGGCGCGGTTGGGCGCGTGGAAAATCAGGCCGTGGGACCACGGCTTTAGAGCATTCATAAGGTGGCCGCACGCGAGCCGCCCGCCGCGTGATATCGCACCTCGCGCCGCGCAAACTCGCGGCTAAGGGCACCTCTACAGCCTTAACCGTCACTAATATAAAAAAGTGTAATAAGGTAAAATGTTCCTTAGTTCAATACCGAGGTGCTTTTTATTATTTTTTTAAATTCGGCCCCGTTCTCGAGATATCGGGAATTTTCTGGGAAAACACACGATTAATCGGTCAAAAAAAGTAGGTCTTTTCAATTTCCAAAAATAGTTCTTGACTTTTCTAAAATATTTTTACATAATTTTAAACCTCTTCGAATTTCGCGTCTATTGAGCCCTTATACGTCCTCGTGGCCTTAAACCGCAGGGTATCACTGGTGAGTCGCACTTTCAGCGAAAATGATGGGGGCCCTACTGGAGCGAACGAAAAAACATTTTCAATGTTAAAAATCATAAACTCTAATGTTGTAACTCCTATTAGTCCGCGCACGACGCATAGGTACTCCCCGCGCGCCGCAAAAAAACTCCGCCGCATAAAGGTTAAGCTACTATCTAGACCGTTACAAATAGCGAGGTCCCGTTTTTTGCAAAACGTAGCCTAACTCAATACCCCGAGACCTTTTTTAATTTTTTCTATATCGCTTTTCGTTCTCGAGAAATCGTCGATTTAATAAGACGAAACCCGAAAAAATCGCGTCATTTTTTGTCATTTTTGCACTTTTTGCACTCAAAATCCGTGGATTTTGTCGTGACACCAGATCGAAGTCGCACTTTTTTTGAAAATGGGGCCCTATCAACGCGATCGAAAAAATATTTTCAATGTTAAAAATTTGAAAAGTCGTTCCTCTGTAAGACCTTAAATATCGCTACAAAGTAGTTGTAGTCTAAAATTTTACTTAAGTACAAACTTAGTAAGTCGCATAAAATATGCACACGTACTTTAAATTAAATTCTTTATACTCATAAACATAGGCAATAATCTTCTCTATGACATACAATAGTTACTTTGGTGCAATATTATGTAATAACGTGCGGCTGGCCAAATAAATGTTTTTTGGCTCTACAGTAAAAAAGGTATTTTGTCCCTTACTGTGTTATGTTTTGGGACAGCCGGCATGATTGGTAAACCTCCGAAACGACTGCGTTGTGCTAACTGCAACAACTTGACGGTTACTTCCTGCCAGAAGTGTCAGGTGAACTTGTTTGCAAAATGCTTTATATATTTTCATTCATAAAATTTATTAATTAATGTTATTACCTTTCATATGTTAATATAAAAAAGACACACACGGTAAATAAATATGAAAAATACTTGTTTTTTTGTTTTTAATAAAAGTATGGGATTTGACCCATGGTTCGTTTTTGAACACTTAAATAAATCTTACTTACCTAAAACCGATGGCTATAAAACGAATTATAATGTTAATTAAGACACATTACCACAAACATATACAAAATTTACAACTATTGGAAATCCAAAATAGTTCCGGACAAATAAGGTATCAATTCATTTTCGAATCAAGGGGCATTATAGGTTAAAGGCAAATACCAACCCATCTAATCTCTTGGGTGTTGTAAAGGGGACTAACGGACTAAAGACTTGCACATACATCCAACAGCATAAGGCGGCGATGTGTTCACTATGTATCACGATGAGCACATCATCATCATCATCATCATCAGCCTATAAACGTCCCACTGCTGGGCACAGGCCTCCCACGTGGATAATAGCACGTGGGGATATTGGGCCCTAACCCACCACGCTGGCCCAATGCGGGTTGGTGGGTTTTAACGACTGTCATCTTACGACAACAACCGGGACCAACGGCTTAACGTGCCTTCCGAAGCACGGAGGAGCTCTAGGTGTTTTTAATTTGGTCACCCATCCAGCGACCCGGCATTGCGAAAGTTGCTGCGCCATCGAGCTCCTCATGGTGACCACATGTGCAGTTGTTATTTGGTGAAACGTGGATAACGGCAGATGACCGATTTCGCGGTCCTAAATGCCTAGCCCTGACTAACCCTTCGCTATCCCCTAATAGTCGTGAGTGTATGGATGATAACTTATAATTTGTTTTTTTTTTTAAATTTTAGTTGAGTACTTTCAAAGATCCCTCTTCTTTTCTTTAGAATTACATATATCTATAACTAGCGGCCGCTCGCGGTTTCACCCGCGTGGTTCCCGTTCCCGTGAGAATATCGGGATAAAAAGTATTCTATGTGTTAATCTAGGTTATAAACTATCTGTACGCCGAATTTCTTCCAAATCCATTCAGTAGTTTTGACGTGAAAGAGTAACAAATATCCATCCATACTTACAAACTTTCGCGTTAATATTAGTAGGATTTTTAGGAACTATAAAATCTAAAAACCTCACATCGATACATTATTTATTCTATTATCTCTATCCACTGTTATCTCCAATTCTTTTGTTAAATCTAAAATCTAATCTAACAATAATTAAATCTAATGTAACACCAATCTTATTTACATACAGCAACCTAGGTACTTCACTAATACAAAAAAAATAGTACTTGTGTTAAACTAGCTAATAAAATTTTCTGTGATACAAGCATTGTCCTGACAATTATTACAAACACAACACAAAAATAATTAGCCAAATAGGTTTTAGCCGTTGTGAATTGATGCGCCAACATCTAATACATTAGAGGCAATAGATTATTTTTTCCAGTTAGTTGCCCAAAATAAAAGACGACAGACAAACCAGTATTTTGATTACTAAATAATAAATTGCTATGGAAAAGTGACTTCTTATGGAACAGCTGTTGTTGAGTACACTTAAAAGAAGTCTGCCCTAATTCTCTGTCAATCAATTTTTGGTAAATGAAATAAAGATTTTTATTATTATTATTAGTAATTGGAGATACATACAACATCAACGCCAAATAAACCATAAAATGTAAAATTCAATTTGGTAAATAATGACCCGTCATCTGTCAAGAAAGATCGAGACTCGAGACCACGACTCGACAGCGACGACCTTTATGAAAATGCATAACAGATGAAAAAATATATTCAATGCGAATGCACAATCGTGATCACGAACATCTTGATTATTTTTGTTTCTTTTTCTACCTTCAATGTTGTTATTGAAATTACTATAGTGTTGTACGTGACATTTGCAACACCCCGCACATCGAAATTTCGAGAACGGGATGTAAGGTGTAATCTGTATAAAAATTCTAAAATTATGTATTATTTCGAACGAAAACTACCACTGAAGCACGAAATAGAGACGAACGCTTAATGTAACGATCGAAGCCGCACCTTTTGGCAGTCCACGCGGGTTTCCTACTTGTTTTCAAAAGTTGATGATTCGATTTCTATTATATCGAACACGGTGTATCGATAATTCAGTTGTACGATGTTTTATTTCAACGATGCTTTAAAATGATACGAAAAATCCTGTTGCGAAAAACCCTACAGCGTTCGCTCATTAGTTTGGTAATTTATTCGTTCGATAGTATGTTGGTTCAAAACGCCTAACTGTAGTCCTGATATTTAATTAAGAGGAAACACTACGTCGACGTGGCACGCAAAATTCTCATACAAAACACCGAAAAATGACATTTCGTAGTCCTCTGTTTCCTCCTTCAGAACTGGACCAATTTTTATTACTTTTTCAGCATCGGTTAATGAAAGACATTTTCTATGTCTGTATGTTTGATTTTTTTGCATTAAGTCATTTATTTAATAACCAGGCCTTAAAAATTTAGCGAAATCACTCCGTTTTAAGTTTTTTTTCAGAAACGTTAAGTGGCTGGTTTATCAAAAAATCAAACATACAGACATAGAAAATCTCTTTCTTTTACCGATGCTGAAAAAGTAATAAAAATTGGTCCAGTTCTGAAGGAGGAAACAGGGGACGGGACTACGAAATGTAGTTTTTCTGTGTTTTGTATGAGTATTTTGCATGCAACTTCGACGTAGTCTTAAGAACCATAATTTGTATTAGAGACGTTAAAAGAAATTCATTCATTTGTTTCTACCAAAAATAAATGAAAATTTAAAATCACAATTATTTGAAAATGTTTTTTTTTTAAATTTTCAATCAAGGTTTGGTTTTATTATGTTGATTATTTCAGAGTCTATTGCGAAGATTTGCGAAAACTTTTACTATATGGAAGGAATATACTTATAGGTATTTCGCAACAAGATTTTTCGCACAAACGTTTCATCGCACCAATAATGCATCATTAAAATAAAACATCGTACAACTGAATAATCGACACATCGTGTTCGATATAATAAAAATCAAATCATGAACTTTCGAAAACAAGAAGGGAACCAGTCCACGCTAGGGACTGCCAAAAGGTGCGAGTTAAATAAACACTTTAGTGTTTTTAAATATATTCAAAAAAGGACTTGTCACAAAATTTACTCTTTAAAACTGTAATCTAAGTCTACAATCAGTAATCTATAATGAGACTTTCAATGAGTAAAATTATGCACCAGATAAAGTATTGCATCAGTCTTTAAAACGACACTAAACATTAGTACATGCCAGAATAGGTACTTAAACGTACGGAATATGAAAAAATTTAAGTGATTTCATTCCATTTCATTCGTTATATTATCACATAATGTAAATGTTAAGTTCCCTCACCGCAGTTCTGATTTACAACAGGATTTACTCTCATGGACAATTGGCCAAAGACTGGTATGTGGACAATGTTCGAAATGTGGCGCGTGCGGCATACCAAGTCCAATGAGGTAGTGGTGGACCGAGTTTAGTAAAAGCATAATATGTGTTTTAGTACTTGCACCAACTTACTGCCATGGACAATTGGCCATACTTGTGTGAGGACCATGCTCGAAGTTCCGTGCGTGTATTGCGTGTTTAGTTAAATGTTTAATCTGTGTTTTAGTACTTGCACTTTACTCTCGTGGACAAAGACTAAGTGTGTTGACCGTGTTCGAAATGCCGTGCGTGTACATAATGTGTGTTTAGTTTCACAAAGGCCAAGACTAATATGTGGACCATGTTCGAAATGTCGTGCATGTAATGCGTGTTTAGTAATTGTAAGTTTAATATTTATATTATTACTTCCACAAACATACTCATTGGCCAAAGGTTGGTATCTACACAATGTTTTAAATGTGGAGTGTTGTTAATAATGATATAATCTGTTTTAGTATTTTTTAGTACTCGCTCATGTACGCGGTACCAAGTTCAATGAAGTAATGGTAGACACGGTTTAATTTATCTGTATACTGTGTTGAAGTCTTCGCACCAACTTAACAGCTTAATCTATCTTAGAATAATTCTAAAATAAATACCTTAATATAATGACGTTGGCCTCGACTTAAATGAGAAATAACTTTGTGCATGTAAAATAACAATAACTAAATGACCTCAAAGTACGTGGTATTGATACCTTTTGGTATCGATAGCTTTTATGGATTGTGAAAAAGTGCAGGTGCCAAGTTCGTGGTTTAATTTTTCAATAAAAATATAGGTTTTAAATTTCTTTCAATAAATGTAAAATAAGCCAAGCCACTATTATTGTCATTAACCAACAAAATTCAATAAAATGTAATTCACAGGCGCATGTCTTTCCGTAGTGTAGTCTGCGACCATATAATATAAAAACTATGTGATAAAAGAGTGTAGCACATACCTTTCGAAATATGTACTATTTTTGTGATGGAAACAATAACACACATTTTCACTATTTAATGAGCGATTTTAAAGTTCTAGTAGTTAAGTAACTTCCAACTCTTTCTAAAATCGAACAGCGAATACTCTTACTGGGTACTTGGCACTCCGGCCAGTTATACGGCTACGGCCACACTTTGTGTTGTACGAAAAAGTGCATGGCCACATTAAAAAAAAACTTCGCGACATCGCGATAATCTTGGACGTCGTCCTTTGATGTGCGGCAATTTACCGAAAGCGGCGCGTAGCTTCTTTTTATTGCGAAGATGCTTCGCGATAGAATGAAGTGTTTGGCCAGACGTGTCGCGACAACTCGAATCTTTGCGCTATCGCAATGTGTTGCCGTAGCATTAGTAGTTATATAATATTAAAAGCTTTATGTGTCCCAATGCAAGGCAAAGGCCAAGGTCTCCCTTCCTTTCTTCCCCGCAGTTTCCAGTCAGTAGTTAATTAGTGCTAATGTTAAACCGATGTACTATGTTGAGTACAACGTTCAGACCTCCATCACTAGTAAGCTCTGCGTCGTAGGGGCGTCGGGCGTTGCAACCGAATGTGGCAAGCTTAGCCGAGGCAGCGGTGCGGCCCGCCAGATCAAGTGCGACCTCCACGCCTAGTGCACCTGCTCACACTGCAGCCAGTCAAGGAACACGACACCGGTCGCCAGACGTCATGAAGATCCTTCTAATGTGAGTAATACTTGTTTAATTAAAGCTCACAGCTGCGCGAAAGCAATGCGATGTCATGTAATTACAAAGTAAATGTAGTCATTGTATTATTTAGTACTTTTTTGTATTTTGTTTTTTTAATATTTTTTTTAGGGTAGTTTATCAACAGTCCTATCTAATTAGGTGTCGGAAATGATAACCTCGCTACGCGATGCTAGTTAAACTAAGTCGTAAATATAATTATATCGTATTGCAACATTCTAATACTTACTCAGTCATATTTCTTGGGCGGGGACCGCGTTACGAAATTGTATAGTTGAATCGAAGCCGTCGTCTGTATTACATTTTAATGCAAAAACATATCTCGAAGCAGAAAGTTAACGAGTAAGCGTTAGAGCCGCGCTTGAAACCTTTCTAATGCGCTCACTAGTTTTGTCACACCTGCGAGGGTGACGGTGGCTTATGGCGCTACCAACGATAACTGTTCAGTTTTGAATAGAAATGTCCCATGCTTTAACTATTCCCATTGTAATGTCATTTTATCCATTCATTTTTATCTGAACAACATGGTCGGGTAAAGACTATGTAAGATTTTCGCAATCTACGGATCGGTGACCATTGATCGTTTAAAGAGATCCTCCATGCTTTAAAAAGCACATAAGCCGTTGGTCCCGTTTTTTTGTCACGTTTTGAGAGCAGCGTGGTCCGCTATGGTCCAACCTCCCCATGTGCTTATTATAAATCTAGGAAGGCTTGAATCTTGAATTTCATAACCACATTATTCACTTCAGAAATGTTTAAAACGACCATTTATTCAAAAGTCGGTCAAATTATAAAACTACCCTCCACACTTTTAAAATTGACACGTTTGCTGTTTTTTTTTGCATTTACATGCATTCAAAAAAGTCGTTATTAAACAATACTAAACTAATTAAGAAAAAAATATTGCTAAGCATATTTGGCGGAACTAGAAGGTTACCTATTTTTTATAAACTTTATATTAAAGTTATGAGCGTCCTTTAATTTAAATCTCAATAATTCCTTGTTTCGGAAGTCGAGGGTATATACTTATATATAAATAATAGGCATATTTATAGTTTAACGGTAGCCGTCAATGGTATATTAACATGTGGTGCCATCGTGGTGGGTTTTGTGGGATTATATGGGGTGACCCCTATGTGCTTTGTCCTCGTGGAAGGACATTATTGGATTGATAAAGGTTTCTTAGTGCCTATACTAAGTACTTATATAAAACATAAGTACTTATATATTATTGTTATATTATATTAGCCTTCACTATCCCACGGCTGGGCAAAGGCCTCCCTCCATTTCTTTCACTGATCGCGGTCGTGAGCCAACAACAACAACAATTTTGGTGAAATGCATCAAGTTCGACCCGCCATCTTCTTCCCGGTTTGCCCCGTGTAAAACGTAATTTTATTAAAGTTCAAATAAATTCTCTTCTATCACAATCAAATCTTCGCTATTCAATTTTGGCTAAAGCACCGACAAGAAAAACAAAAAGGTGGTGGAAGAAAAGGTATTTTCTTCCGATGCTTTACACTTTTTTACAAAAAATCAAAAATTTAAAGTCAGATTGAATAATTAAACTACAAATAATACTATTATGTTATTTATTTACTTCGCGTTACATAATTCTTGACTTATAAACCCCATTATAGTATAGACAGAAGTTCGACCCGGTGTAGCAAACCAATTAATTTTCAAATTAATTGCGCGCGACCAAGAACCGGTTACTAGAATTGGTCCCATGTTGAAAGTTAGGCCCGCGACCTACGATTAGGCAACAATATGTCAAGTAGGATAAATAGAGATAAACTTAGACCAAATCACTGTAAAAGGCTAGGTTCTTAGCATTAAGCTAAGTTATATAAACAGACCTGGCGTGAACGCCGCTCTTTAAAACTTGCTTAGGAAATATCGCAACGAACAGCTGCTTGTATCATGTATCGTTAAATTCGTTTACGTTAACTAAGCGCTGCAGTTGGTTACAATAAAAACAGATTGTTTTATTAAACCCAGCGATGCTTTAACAAATAGAAACGAAACATTTATTGAATTTAGCCATTTACATAGTTTTGAGGGTATGTCGAAAATGGTGGCATCCGCCATTTTGTCGTTAGAACATGATACAAGTCTAGTTGCTTTGTTTGCATGAGTTAAAGTTTGTCACGATAATATTCTTTTACTTACCTACTGACTTACTCCTGTGGCACATCAACCTAAGTGAGTTTTGGCCTCCAACACAAGAGATCGCCACTAATATTCTATTTGTTTCCAATAATTATTTTTAAAAATGCTAAATTGCATTTTTTTTCTGGTATTGTGGCGTGAGAAGAAAGTAGATGGCAATTTAGCAACGCCACAATTTTTACTTTAAATTTAAAGTTTGCAATTGATTTGAAGTTTCCATATTCATGCAAAGATTTGCAATCATAATTTTCCATAAAACCAACGCGAACCGTTTTTATACCGGTTTGCATTTACAAGGCTTTTGCAATAAAATATATCTAAGCAAATGAGCTGGTGCAATAATCAGATATCATTTTTTTAATAGGAAACAAAAGTTAGGTTTTTTAAGGGGGTAGACTAGAAAAATATTTCTCAACCGCCATTTTGAAAGTGTTTTAAAATCATATACCGACCACGTGTCTTAAAACAATTTAATATTTCTTTTTCATTTTATTGTTTTTATACCGAAACATTATTTGAATAATATTTTTATCGTGTTTGTGTTAAGTATATGTGCTTAGATATTAAAATAATGCATTAGAAAATTTTATAACGGTATGATATTAGGTTGTCTACACTTACTTATTTACTACTTAGATCCTGTAAAACTGGATGTACTTAAGAGTAAAACATTTATTTGGAGGACTGTTTTAATATTTTAATTGTGTTCTACTAAAGCGGTCAGTGATTTGTGGATGGACTATATAAGCAAGCATGTTATAATTTGTAAGTACAACTCCGGACGACGTGATAAGAATTTTAAACAGTGGTAGCTGTAACACACAATTTTAAATCTGCTGCCTTTTTTACTTTATGCTGTACTACATTATAAACCTGATCTATTTCTCTAAATGTAATGACTACTAAGCAGTACGACCAAAAATTGTAAGTAGGTACTTATTTTTTTTTAAAACAGACGGATTGTCTTAATGCTTTTTTGTCGATAATGTTGTGTTTCATCAATCTCCTATACCTAGTAGGAGTAAATTTGATGACTTATGTTTGTATAAAATTGTTTTCTGATCATAATTTTTCTTCTTTTTGATAGATTTACGAGAAAACAAATAACAATGCGGCGTTTCTTTCAAAAACAGTTAAAATACGAGTGATAATCTACTACTACAACACATATAAATTTGCACAAAGAAATATTGTGAATAATTTGTTGCAAATATTCATTCATTATCGAACTTTGCCCTAGTATAGTTCAAAATTCGTTCCCAGTTAATTACACCTACATAAAAAGGAGTTTGATGGCGCAGCGGCTAGCGCGTTCGGCTTGCGATCTTGCCCGCTAAGCAACTTTCTCAATGTCGGGTCGCTAGATGGGTGGCAAAATTAAAAACATCTCGAGCTCCTCCGTTCTTCGGAAGGCACGTAAAGCCGTGTTGGTCCCGGTTGTCGTCGAAAGATGGCAGTCGTTAAATTTAAACCCACCAACCCGCATTGGGCCAGCGTGGAGGGTTATCGCTAGAGAAGGGCGGTGGGTAAATACCCAAAAGCATGGGTAAAAACAATAAGCACGTTTTGGTTTTATAGTATTTTTCTTTTCGTCTTTCTTTCTATTCATTTATGCTTAGTTGTATGTTTTGGTTCAAATAATGCATCTTATCTTGATTGTTGACTAAACTAGTCAGATGATTTTCATCTACGACTATTTGGTTAGTTCATCATCACATAGGGAGGTTGGGCGATAAGTTACCCCATGTGATGTTGCCTATGTGGAAAGGCCTGTGCCCAGCAGTGGGACGTTTATAGGCTGATGATGATAATGATAAAAAGGTACCAAAGTAATCACATGCAAATGCACATGTTAATTTTAAATTTTTTCCGTTTTGACAACAATCTATAGGCAGACTCAGAAAGGTATTAAAACCGACCTTGTATTATCAATTTTACTAGTTTAGGTAATCGAATGGTCATTTATTTAATAGCCGGAAGGCAGGCTACCTAGAGCCGAAAATTCGTGTTTACAATACTTAAAGGCTTTAAGTAGGAATTTCAGTATTTGGCAAGCCGGCAGCCCCAACATGATAATTAATGCAATCACTTCCACTTGTTGGCCTCAATTAGTATAAAGATTATAAATGTGTTTTGATTGCTTTAATAATTAAATAATTATGCTTTTACCGATAGCTACATACGAATAGCTAACTAGAATATAAGAAAACGCAAAGGAACATCACCTTACGTAGTACAATGATAACAATTTTTAAAATTTCACATTTATGTCATATTTCATGAAATAAAATTAACTTAAACCAAAAACGGCATCCTATTAAAACTCAGTAAACACTTATACACAAAACATAATTAAATTAAAGTAGAATTGATTAAGAAGTTTTGCTTAGAATAAAACGCTCGGCAACTAAAAGCAGATTGTAATAACGTATGAGCATTGCATTATTATGACAATGGCATGAATGCAGGAGGATGCGCTCAAAATAAATACCACTTGCTCAACGCGGCATCACAGCTAACTTACAGACATTTGGTAATAAAACACTGTTGCCTAACTAGACAATTGGCATTTACCTTTATACGTAGGGACTTGCGAGCAATCGATGTTCGCAGTTTCTCTCGTGCCTCTGACTCGTGATCATTTTCAATGTTATGTTATGTACTCATCTATCAACTTATATCGTCATAGTTTATATTGCGTATCCATTTTCTAATTTAAAGGTTATATGAAAGTAAGCATTACAAAAATCTAACCAGACCATAACAGATTTTAAAGGCTTCCTAATTGTTATTCGAAAAAATTAATCATCTGTTTATATCAGGTTTGATTGGGCTAGTATAGTTTCCGTAGGTTGTATTCGGTCTTATTTAGGCCGATTCAGTCTGTCATAATCATAACACGGCGTCAAAGAACTGTGGGAACATCGCGGCTCGCAAAAAACTTTATGAACCCATTACGGATGTTACCGTTATCGGGTCGACATTGTCGCTCACGTAATGAAACACGTTCGAATTCGACATGCCAGTGAGGTGAGGTGAGGTGAGGTGAGAGCCTTGTCGCAACGGCACTTTGAGGACAGCCTTAGAAATGGGTTTCGTTACTTCCTGCAGCGGCGCGGCGCGGTGCCGCATTGCGGTGCAAGGCCAAACCCACTTTTTACCACTACTGGTTTTTGCCCGACTGACCTTGACGTGCCTCAGGTTACAATTACGCGTTCTGATCACCCACGCGTGCGGCATAGTAAATGTCACAAATATAGAAAGTGCACCTTTTTCCGACGTGACTCGGAACGCAATTCAATTGATTTCTCCCCGCGGCGCGGCGGCGGCTTAGAGCGGATAGATTGGTTCATACTCACACTGACTCATTGGCATTCTGTTAGGTTTCATAACAATAAATAGCGATTAATGGCACGTTGCCCATACGTCTGTTGGTAATTTTTTTGGTATTGTAACTTGTCGAACGTGATCGCGCATAAAGCAGGCTGCGGCTGCGGCTTTATGCGTGCGATCGTGCAAATTACATAAAATAGAGAAAGCCAAGGGAAGCAGTCGCCAGCTCGGAAGCGGATGCGGAATAGCTCCGCGTCCACCTGACCTGACTACCTGTCCCTGGCGCCTGTGATTCAACTATCTCGGGGCAGAGCGACAGGCTGACCTTACGTCTGAGATGCATACCAATCCTGGCACGTTATCTGTTAACCGTTGCGTATTTTTTGAGCGAACAGAAGAACTGAAAACGCAAACTGGCTGTTTTGGATTAGGTTAGGAAAACAGCATTTTGGCTAAACTGTTTTGATATGTTAAGACTGAAAAGTAAAGGAAAACGATTTTCTAACAGACGGCAGCAATGTCTTCAGTTTTAGTTAAATTTCGCAGCGATTTTTATTATAAAAAAAATATGTTACAAAATGTGTAGACTATAATAGTGTCTATATTAACGTTTTACATAATACTCACTAGCACCTATCTGATTATCTTGTATAAGTAACCAACTAATTCAAAATCATCGTACAGTGTAAAAATTGTATTCAAGTAGAGTCCAGGCTCCGACATTTACCATACCTTGCATACCAAGCCACAGCTCGACACCTATTGACATGATAGGTTTTTATTCGATTCCATTCAACTATTAGTCTAAGTACCTAATTGAACATTAAGTATCGACGCGCTAAAAAGTTGAAGCTAAGGTTTCATAAAGCTGATCAATGATAACTCTAAGGCTGGCTTCAACAATTACCATACCACGCATAGCGTACCCATAACTTGACAGTTGACATTTATCGTCAATGTAAAGAGCATGAAGCATGACTGTAGAGAATCTGCCGACGAAAATATTCGCATCTCACTGCCCCCTGAACCCGTTCGACTGATTGGCCTTTCGATGTAATCGCGAGACAAGATCATTTAAAGTTTCACAATGTCTTAGCATCGGTCTTTATGTAATAAGCTACATAGTAACGGTTAAAAGTGAATACGAGAATGGGTGTTCATCTTGACTGGCGATGTTATTGTGTAGAAGTTTTATTATAGGTATGTCTTGTTTATAAGTATCATTGTTTTTAACCCGCCAACCCGCGTTGTGCTACCGTGGTGGATTTTGGCCCAATCTCCCAATCTCCTGGTCCTGTGCCCAGCAGTGGGACGTTAATAAGCTGATGATGATGACATCACTATTTTGACGACCTCCGTCATCGGTCGAGGCCGGTTCTACGGTCGCCAAGTTTGAGGTTCAATTCCCGGGTGGGTCAAATTTGAAATAACAGATTTTCCAAATTAACTTGGTTCTACTTTTTTATTTATTTCAAAATCCACAGCTCTTAATCTTATTTTAACAAACTTATATTGTAAAAACATACAGCAAATAACGGATTTTACATATATTTGTAAAACAGTTAAGTAAGAGAAGAAATACATTGTTCAACCTTATAAGCTAGGTATTTCACTAATATATAAAATACATAAATATGGATTTGTATCCATATTTATGTATTTTATGTTATATTAGTGAAATACCTAATTAATTTAAATTAATACAATACATATAATTATCAATGTTATACATATAATTATCTTTATATTGTATCATCTTTATATTGTTATAAAGATGATACAATATAAAGATATTACATTTACATAAATACATAATTTTAAATAGGTACTATATATTAAATACAAAACGTAATTATTTTATTTTACATCTATTTGCCTTTAACAATTTTACGTTGAGGTAGAAAGTAAATTGCCAATGTCATTTTTAGAAGATTTCAGCGAGTAACAAAATAAATCCAATGATGAAAAGCTATCATTATATGTTTTCTGAAGACGATTAATAACAGAATTTTGAGCGTAATCGCTCCGTACAAACTTGCTGCTATGTCTAGTTCGGGTAGATGGAACACACAAATGTAATGCTTTAGACAAAAGGTCGGCGCTGTCTATTTCACTGTTACATATTTTTTAAAGAATTCTATGTTTTCTTTGTATAATTAGTATGCATGTAAGTATTTAAGTGTATCCGTCATCTAATTAACCATTAAACAACAAGTTTTATTAATGAAACTTAACTAAACTTGGTTTAGATAATATATAGAATTTGATGTGAGGAAGTTATCAGGTATAGTGGGTATAAACCGACTTATTAACGACGTTTTTTGCATCGAAAATAGTAAAAAATCAAATACAAATTGCAGTCATCTCTGTATGTATGTACTTGCTTTTAGTAGATACCCCTGACATTTCGATGGTTGGTACTGCATTTCATTACTGACTGGTTGAAAGAATTTTAATCCAATAGATTAACTTTAGACTTACCTAAGCTACTAAGCTAATGTATGCATTGCAAAGTTCGAGGACATTCATACTAATTTGTTGAATTTAACAATCTAACTCATAAATAGTCATCAAATGCAGAAATGATGTCGACAAATTAAAATAAAGTTAAATAAATATATACAGGGTGTAACGTTTAGATCAGTCAATACGGGAAAGTCTGAAACTATAAGACATTCGAAGATCTGTTCTTAAGAACTATGTCATCGATTTTAGCAATAAGAAAAACTGCATTCATACATTAAAAAAACTTGTACTCAGCTCAGGAATCGAACCAGGACGTTTTGAAAAATAGAACTAACACTATTTCTATTTAGTATGATTATTATATATTATTTACTATGAAACATGATGTCTCAAAATAATAAAATGCAAACAAATTCCCCACCTGAAGATGCAAAATTGCAATAGTAAGATCGTTACCTAAACGAGTTGAATGTTGTATTGAAAAAATTGGAAGTCATTTCGAACATCTACTTAAAATAAATGAAAGGATATGAAAACAATGCATTTTATTAATTTTAGACATTATGTTTCGTAGTAACATTTGCTGCTTAAGAACTACACAATCGATATCTAAGAGGAAGAAGCGGGCGTTTGTTAAAAATAAATAAAAATAACATAAGTACTAATTTACACGTGATTTACATTATTATTTTTTTACATTACATTATAGTAACTAACTAACTTAGTTTTATTAATATTATATTAGTATTTGCAGTCTTACTTTTTATTATTATTATTATATTTTTTATTTTTATGTCGTTGTCGTTGTTTCATGTCTTTATTAATATAATGGAAAGTGCCCTTCTATGATAGGGAGGGCTTTTTCAATTCTAATTGACGCTGTAAAAGAAAGGGAGAAAAGAAATGCCCTTGCTGAGTTTCTTGCCGGTTCTTCTTAGTACAAGGCTCCCGCCCCATAGATAGACTTACGAACCGATGGCATAATGACTTTCATAATTATTGCTGTAACCTAAATATGGCCTAATGTGAATAATTGATATTCTTGATTCTTGATTCTATTTACTACTTTATTTATTTGACAGTTTTCGAAAAAGTATTTTAAAAATTACAAACGCTTATTTTATACCCCGTACAATATTTTTTCTATAAAAATCTCTATTTAATAGAAATAAACATATTTTTCTTTATTAATTTCAAATCGTGCAAAAACGGTTGGTCACGTGACATTTTGCTGTGTGACGTCACATTTCAATAAATATAGAATTTTTTCTTGAAAACTTAAAGATAATTTTTGATAATTGTGTGAAATGTGAAGTCACATGAAGCTCAATCATGGCTTACGCTCATACTTCGGGTCTTGTAATCCACAGATAAACAATCGCAAATTTATTTTGAAAAAATAAAATATTAACAAATTATCTTAGTAAAAAAATAATGGATAATTATCGTTAAATTATAAACTACAATTTCCGACATCCTACTAATCCTACTTATTAGTAATATTATAAACGCTAAAGTTTGTAAGTATGGATGGATGTTTGTTACTCTTTCACGTAAAAACTACTGAAGAGATTTGGATGAAATTCAGCATACATATAGTTTATAACCTGGATTAACACATAGGATACTTTTTATCCAGATATTCCCACGGGAACGGGAACCACGCGGGTGAAACCGCGAGCGGCCGCTAGTATTTCATATTTTATTGTTACAACTGTTAAACAGGCAATAAATTGTAGCGATGACATGATTTCAATAATGGAGGCCCTTGCCCAGCAGTGGGACAGTTTATAGGCTGTACTTTACTTTATTTTTAAACGACAAAAGGTTTATATTCTTACGGCGTTTTGCTTTACAATTTCGTAAAACGTAGTGTAATGTAAATATTTTTTTATTATTGTATTGTGTCTGTTTCATTTTAAGCGTCAAATAAATGTTTTGATAAGTGACATTCATTTTTCAACAAAATCGACATTAATCTAAATAATTCTTACTTTTTAATTTTTCAATTTGTATTTAAGTTTGTCTATCTGGCCCGTTCATACTCTTTAAAGAAAAATCTGTTGTTTTCTAGTGTTGCGGTGGTTGCGCTAGTTGTGTGTGAGGCAGCACCGGCGGCGCGGGCGCAGGACGAGGGCGAAGCGCGCGCGTCCCCCTCCAGAGGGCTGCTCAAGAGGGGGGGCCTCGTGAAGGGGAAACCCACCACCACCACCACCCCACCACCGCAGGTACACAAAGTCACCACCATAGGTAAACTAAGTCACCAACGCACGTAAACATATGTCATCACAAAGACAGCTCTGCAGGTGGTACTCGTTGCCCGCTGCAGGTAATACTCGATGCCCGCTACAGAAGGCCTACTATGAATCCGAAACTTCGGGTCGTCGTTCAATGCACGCGCGCTGTTGTTTTTTTCACTAGCGATTGGCGCCGTACTTGCACACACAGACGTGTACGATGAATTACGGGCAGACGAAAACTTCGATGCGCTTAGAGAGTAGGGCCCCAGGTGGTCTCGAACCATCCCCTTAATAGTGCTAGGATAGTACTGCTGTTTTTGTTAGGTACGTCCTGCAACCTGTCGACCTGCTCATAGTTGGTGCGAGAGTGAGCCATACATTTTACGATACGAAACTAAAAAATGTTATTTTCGATGCAATATCGCTGCGTGGTACGAAAAGTTTCAAAGAAAGGGAAAGTAAGATATTGCCTAAATGATAATTTGACACAGGCACAATAAGACGCCCAGCGTGACGGATCGCTTGTACAAAACAATGTGCCTCTATGGTTGGTAGGTGTTATTATTACGTTACATTTTGGCGCGAGCGGTTACTTAGCCGTCTGTGGTTGCACAACCCATACATAATACATAGGCATACATTCACGACTATTATCTCCAGAGGGTTAGTCGGAGACTATCCAATGAGGACCGCAGAAGCAGTCCAATAAACAATAATAATAGTACTAGAAAATGTGGCAACAAAGTACCACGGTAATAATTTAAAGAGTGGACTGTATACTTAGATGTTGGAATCAAACTATTAAATCACACAATGCTTTCGAATAAACTATTAAGGTTCAATATTGTATTTTTTGACTATCCGCCTCTGCCATACGTCTCTTCTGTATACACCGCGCCTAAGAGTGTAAAGGGGTTGGTCCCGGTTGTTGTCGTAAGACAGCAGTCGTTTGAAACCAGCTATCCCTGCATTAGGAGAACGTGTTGGGCTATGAGTGTTATTTTATTTATTTATTTATATCAGAAAGTTTTGTAACCCTACCAGTACCTTGCTAGCTAAAAAATATAATGGAAAATGTAACTGTGTCAAGCAAGATAGACTGTCAGATTCGAATGCATTAGAAAGAATGTCAATAGATTAAATTAAAATAACAATTTAATAGGTATTTAGTTATTTGTCAAAATGATTATAAAAACAATATTAGACTGAATGAAATGTCTAAGAATACGAATGTCAATAAATTATGACCTATAGCCCAATCTCTCCATGTGCTGTCCTTACTATCCATGTGCTGTCCTGTGTTGTCCATGTAGATGCAGCTGTTATGAAGTGATACGCGAACATACATTCGTGGCAATTCATTTATCCTACTTATACATATAATATTATAAACGCCAAAGTTTGTAAGTATGGATGGATGTTTGTCACTCTTTCACGTAAAAACTACTGAATGGATTATAGAATAGAATAGAACATTTTCACACATCATACATACCTTGTCCTGACAATTACAAACACAAAAAAAAAGAATTATCCACATAGGTGCAGCCGTTCTGAAGTGATGCGCCAACACACATTCGTGGCAATGATTTTTATTTATTTAGATAGACAGATTACATAAACAACGCTACAAAAAAAATTGCAATCATATTCTATCGCGGTTCCGTCATAAATTAATGTATGCTACTTTCCCATTAAAAGAACTGACGAACTGGTTCCTACTCATTATCTAAAGGTGGTTCTATGTTGTCACATATATCGTTCACACAACCGAACGTAATACATAATAGTGTTGATATAATCAGCTTGCGATGTTGAAATGTGCTCTAATGAAATCATATTATCAGATAGCGGCTAAGTTTTACGAAGAAGACTAAGCTTTTATGCAGACTCTTAAATGAATTAAATTGGCCAATGCCGAGCATTTCATGATATATTTTGAGCATTTCGTGATATGGTTAATTTTACGATATGGCCACGACATAATTATTATTAATTATTATCCTAACTAATACTAAAAATGTGAAAGTGAGTTTGTATGTTTGCGTTACGCTTTCACGCTTAAACCTATTCTGATGAATTTTGGTATAGAGATAGATGGGGGCCCCTGCGAAAAATTTACACGAGTTTGGTGTGGGTTTGCTTTTCATTTAAATAAGTAAAAAAAAAAATTATTACGGTAGGTAGTAAAGATGTAATTCTGCAATATAACCTTACAGCGTTACAAGGTCGGCCTTATATAGGAGTATGTGACCTGCCCCTATCCTATCCTAGAAGATTGCCTAAGGGTCCCGAGTTCCCAAGAGAGAACGAACTGTAGATGCCTATAAAATGCTCAGGCAGAATGTCTGCGCCTAATAAAGCGAGCGTGTAAACCGGTTCTTACAGCTTTTAATGTTTTGAAGAATTCATTCTGAAACCTCTTCTCTAACTAAATTGAAACATAATTTCAAAAAGTTAGCTTATTATGTTATATTATCAACCTTCTATAACTAGATATATATTATTCTTAAAAAGCACTCGTTCCCTTTGTAATAAATAAGTAAACATTAAAAGTTAAACTTGCATAACCTTTAAGGCATGCACTAAGTACATCACGCATAGGTGAGTGAAACAGCGTACATTGAATTGCTCAGTATGACGTCAACGATTCAGGAAGTTCACAGGACATTCTCAAGACACCTTATAAATTTTCTTATAATTGTCAATAACTACATAACCCGTAGACGGAATATGTGATGCAGTAACACTCGAAGCGGTGTTAATCGTACCGAAGTTTCGCAAATGACATGCTCGCTTATGAAGAATTCGGTTCAAGGTGAGTTGGACGTATGATCGTGCCGACCATCGGGTCACCTTCGCCGGTGACCTTGGGGGCCTTCCCTTCTTCAAGGGTTCTCGCCAGTGCATTGCCTGTTGCAGCTCAAACAACCGGTTTTCAAGAATTTGGATAAATTTGAGGAAAACTGATTTATACGGGTTGGCTTTTGTTTTGTGTGTTTTGGAATCGGCTGGCGATGTCATTTGTTCTTCTGTGTCTCGTTCACTGAGGACATTTATACGATAACTCCTTTGTGAATAAAATAAAAATCTATCCATCATAAACAATGTTTTTGTGATTGTAAAACATGTCTTAGGTAATTTTTGAATCTTCAGTTCTTTAGTGTGGTGACTGAAAATCGTTGTAAGTAGGTATATAAAGATACTTAAAAGTACCAACTTAGACTTTTCCTTTATGTTAAGGAGGAGGTAGAATACGAGGACGACCCTGACTACGCCGGCGAAGAACAGCAGGAGCCATCTACTGAGGCCCCGCCCTCATCCACGGAGGGCAAAAAACTCGTGACCGGAGGAGTTAGGCCCTTCAGGAGCAACGTCGACCTGCTCGAAACACTCAAGAGGCGAAGGGCTCAGGCCCAGGAAGGTACCAAGCCATGTTAGTATCGCTTTAAATTGCTTTATACTTATTTATATCGCTTTATATATACAAATTGGAAAATGTTGAAAAAAAACTAAGAGCTGGATTCGAACCTGCACTCTTCTGACATTCAGGGTCAGGTACTCTTCCAATTAAGCAACTGTGGTTCTTATCCTTTATTTATTCTTTTTTTATTAACCCCAACCACCACCACCACCCACCACCTTGGTGGGTATTGTCCAACCTCCACATGTGCTGTTATCCATGTGAAGGCCTGTGCCCAGCTGGAGGTTTAATAGGCTAGTGATGTTTTTTTCTCATCTTAATGTTTTTAGACTTGCTTAGTTTACACACATGCCTATGCGAAAACATAATAATAGGTCATACAATACTAATTTTCTGACACCTGTAAAACAATAAGTTCACATATTAGGTATATCATACATGCTGCTAGTGTATCTTATCATATCAACAAAAATCAGTTATCTATAGTTCTGTAAACAAATCATACCACCTCCTCTCAACCATTTAAGTATTGGTAAAGATGTGAGATTATGAGACTCGATGTATCATATTTTTACTTGCCAACACTCATAAGCAGCACATAGCATTGAATTTGCAACCTTTATATAACACATTAGTATATAGCGAAACACAAATCATATAAAACAAAACAGAACCGCGAACTTTCCCATCAAGTACCTCTTACCATCACCAGATTTGTACTCTCATGACGTCATATCCGTCGTAGGTAAAGTGGTCGTAAGCTCGTAAGTCTGAAGTCTAAGAGGAGGTCGACCACGAGGTTTGGCTTTATTGCTGTTAATAAGTCTTATAAATAGTTGTTAATTTAAAATTAGACTTTTAAGACGTTATTGTTTCTTCAGCCAAACACGGTCACGGCCACTCCCCTGCTGCTCAACCTCAGGAGTCTCAGGCCACAGATGCTCCTTCCTACAGTAAGTAAATTTACCTTTTAAATTGTATGTAATTGTAAGTAAACTACTTATACAGTGTGACTATAGGCTGGCAGACTCATACGTGACAGTTCCATGGTCTGTGGGACGGGGGGCGAAAGGTTGCGGGGGCGGGAAAGAAGAGCGCAGATGCGCAGAAGAGAGGTGTGCAGATGTCACCCCTCCCCCGAATGGACCATGGGACCATGTGGGACTGTCACGTACGAATTTGCCAGATAGAACTATTTTAACAGAATATAAATAAAAGTGAATAAATCTTTATTGTTGTGACGAAACCTCGACTTCTGCGCAAGCTTGATGTTCAAACACTTTGAACATTTCGAGATGATCGAAGTTTAAGTTTCATGTTGAATAACACATCAAGATACAAAAATTTGCTATTCAAAGGGGGAACGCTGCCAGTATCTTCGGAACCTTTGCCTAAAGGGACTCCTTTTAATAATATTTTTGACTTATTATATTATATTTTTTAAGGTTTTTAGTTTTAGGTTAATTTTCTTGTAAATAAATTTCATTTTTTTTGTTAATTAATAATAAACTTTGTAATATTGTATTATAAACAGTCAGATACAAAAACGTATTATACCAATTCCGCCACTAGTCCACCACTAGTCCAGTCCAGCTAATCATCACCAAGACACAGTCGAGGTCGTAAAAGGCGGTTTCGACCGATGTCCGAGGCAAAGCCCGACGTCTTAGTCATGCCTTTTTTGTCTTTGCAAACCATATTACAACGTTGCATTGCGTTCTCTTGCCAGCTCCCGCCTACATTGCCGATGCTAACCAGATTCAAATGCCTCGATAGGGCTTCTGGTGAAAAGGAGCGTATCCACAAGAAACTTAAGTACACACGCCTGCAGATCAACCTATTCAAAACTGTCAAATTTCTCCAATCGATATTGATCCTTATATCCTAGAGACACAGTTCAAACTTAAGGAATTTGACATTTTGTGGTAGGTTGAATGCAGTGCTGGCGTCTTTACATCCACTCACTTGCCGCTGGGGTAAACAAAGGCCAGCGGTTGAGCAATCCTCAGGAATTCACTTCAGCAGCGGCCCGCCGGAGAGATCTTAGCCTATTGCTTTTCATTAGATATTGTCTTCTTTCCAGCTGCCGGCAAGAAGCGCTTCAACAACCCGCCTCCAGCGCGTGAGGCCACAAACGAGGACGCCCCGCCAGCAGCTGCTGCCGCGAAGCCGGCCAGGGGCCGCTTCGGAAGACGTATGTACACTTAGATGTTCGCAAGAAAAAGTTCTGAAAGAAAAAAATTCAGGCTGCTGTGTGGTGGAGGCTCATTATTAATAGAATGCCACCGACACATCTCTTCCATTAGGTGTTGTAAAAAGCTACTAACGGACTAAAGACTGCACTTGCATCCAACAGTATGAAGCGGCCATTGGGCTCATTATCATAACACATGTGCAGTTGTAGTTTGCTGAAACGTGGACTGTGGTAGTAAACTGCTTTTGCGGTTCTTATTGTCTAGTCTCTGACTATCCCTTAGGGGATAATAGTCGTGACTGTATGTATGGAAAAAAATCCACGAGCAGGATTCGAACCACATCTTTTTGACATTTTGGATCAGGTGCTGGTAGTAACTAGCTGGTATTAGAGCATAAGAGATCTTAAGAGCATAAGAGCTCATAAGAGCACGATAGCATAATCGAATACTGGATAATCAGTCCGCATCAATTTATCAACACTATCTACGCCAGATAGCCAGTCCTTCAGTAGTTAAGGACTGGAACCTTTGATCTACGAGGTCACTCTTTCTTTCTTCTGTATGGCTTAAGTAAGCTTTTTTTTATAGCGGCCACGCGGGCTATCCAGCCAGAGGCGGAGGAGCAGTATGATGCGCCCGCCCCCACCAGAACCGGCAGGGGGTTCTCCAGACGAGGGGGCAACTAACCCCCCGATTTAATGAAAACCCCCTACACCCACCCTAAATCTTTTTAAGGAGGCGCATACAATGAGTTAGGCAGCAGTCATTATAGTCAAATATTTTTGTATTCATCGCACAATGCAGCTGTTGCATTGTAAAATTGTATTTATCTTCATTCTGTAGTGTGAAGGCGCATAGCCTTAACTAGCCTCGCTCACGCAACCCATTTTAAGACTGACTTTCGTCTACCAGCAGACGAGTAGCTGACGCGGGCTGAGCAAAGCCTATACCAAAATTACTTTTTAGCTAACAGTAAAATGTATTGAACTGCACAAATAATAGCATATATTATTATTATTAATTAATTATGAGCACATAATGAATAACAAATTTAATATACATTTCTAGTCCTTATTATGGCAAGATATTTTTTTTTTAATTGAAATTTGTTATTAAACATCATTATTACTATTATTAGAGTATTAATTAACGGAATTTTCAATGTAACGCACAGCAGTTCGACGCCATACAAGCTATGGGAATAATTGCTATCACATCTTTTTTAAATAAATTAAGTCAATTGCTTCCATAATTTTAACGAATTAAGAATAAAATTCGTGCACTAATACCTAAACATATTTATATATTTTTAAGACGTAAATTGTATTATTGTTTATTGATAAGTAGCAGCTTTTTTATTATATAGATAGGTATGCTACTTGAACATGCATAATAAATACAACATACGTATCAAAAATATCTAAAGGTAGGATCTTTAGTGCACTACAGAGCTATTTTAGTAAAATGGGTTTTAAATTTATTATAATTAAGGAAAACCTCATAGAGGGCAGCCTTGCGCGACTGCGCGCCCTTAACTATGATAGAAATAGAACTTATTTTGATTAACTAATAGAAATATATTTTATCTTTATGACTTATACAATACATTGTATTGTACCAAAATGATAACAAATTGCCTTCATAAATGGCCATAAATATATATCCTTTTTAATACAAGACATTAACATTACAAAAATAAGTACTTTATTATTAATTAGAATCAGTAAAAACAAACATTAGACTGTTAGGCACAGAAAATATCCTCTTCTTCGTCTATTTAGAATCTTGAGGATCACTATAGAGAATTAATTTAATTAAATTCATTAAGTACATCGCAAAATTCAACTTTCAATTTCATAAACTTCCTACACCTTTCTTTTTACTTCGCTTTTTACGTAGGGCTGTGAGAAAGAAAATGCAAAACATCTTCCTTGCAAGAAATATTGCAACTTTTTATTGAGTGATTATTTATTATTTTTATTTAATACTGATAATAATTAATAGTAAAAAAAATGTTTTGTAATATTAATCAAACAGGTTTTTATATTTTAACTAAGACTTATAAAATAAGGGTTTTAATGTATTTTATAAATATGTAATTAATAAAACCGTTTCTTCTTTTCTTGTTAGAAACTATACAATACGGTGTTACTGTATTAGAATGTGAATTTTAAGTATGTATCTCTTTTCTTTAGCTGATGACTTGCCTTCCTCATTGGTGATTGACAAGCATTTTACAAAAGTTCGTGATCACTGCCAAAAGTCACGGCTTTTGTTATATTAGTCAATAATGCCATTTTTTGTACTGTTTTTTATTTTCCAAATTCATCGCTCATGATGAATTAAAGAGGGTTTTCAAATAAGTTCTAAATGTTAATTATACTAATAAGTACTGTTTTAATAATAAATTTATTTTAGTAAGACTTTGTTTTATTTTTTATTCTTAAATGAGATTGTGTGGCTCAACCGGGCATGGCTACTATCACCAAATCTTAATCTGACTCTATAAATAATTTATCATTAATTTGCCGACATTGGTCACGAAATTTCAATCTCAAATTTCAAAAGTTATAGGTCACATGACCATGCCAGGGGCCAGGATGAGCGCTCATTCTGGCATGACTAAATTGCATTTCGAAAACCACCGACGACGGGTCGTAGTAAAGATTTGATTACACCAATAATTTGTCATCAAAGTTTGTCGCCAATTAATATCGGAGTTTGTCGATCCACCTTTTAAAAGTTAAAAGGGGGTCAGTGTATTGCAGAGTCATTTAGAGTTGGTGATGGTGGCCAAGCCAGGATTAGCCACCACACACAATATTATTGATTGTTGAGAAATGTATCAAGATAAAATAAAAAAAATATAGGTATCTCAAACAAACTCGAAGATAACTAAACGTTAAAAAAATTAGGTAGGTACTTCCTCAGGTAAGTATTGAAAGAATAAAACAAATGTTACTTACGTTAAAAAATAAGTTTTATTTTATTTCACTTTTATTAGGTGGAATGATTTTTCTTCTTGTCTACCTCTCAACAACTATCTCCCTCGCAATAACGCCAAAATCCTTATTTTTATGGGTTTAATAAGATGTTAATATATTTGTATGTAACTAGATGGGTAGTACCAAATTGCCAATTAAGTATATCCCTCTCGTGGAATTTTACAACACTTTTCCTAAATTACATTTCTTTCTATATCCATTGAAAATATTTTGGCATTTATTTGTGAGTGATACATGATAATTAATAAAAAAACAAAACGGTATTTTGGGCAGTGTTTTATTTATATGGCGTTTAACACTATACTTTTATATTACAAAAGAACGACTTACTTAACTAACGTTAGAAATAAAAAATCAAAGGCGTTTGTAACAGTCAAACGGAATACTCGAGATGTACCGTACCTCTATAAAGTGCACACGCCTGCAGATCAACCTATCCAAAAACTGTCCAATTTCTCTAATCGGTAATGATCCATCCATAAACCAAAGACAAAATTCAAAATGTATTGAAAAAAATTGACATTTTGTGGTAAGTGCTGACGTCTGTACACCAACCAAGTAAGGAGGTTTGGCAGTATTGAGAACTGGGATCACTTTCTGAGGACCTTGGTGACTTCTGCTAAGGGTGTGTCGAAGGTTCCCGGCTTGACCAGGTTGACAAGTTGCTCGGCAATCTCTGAACCTACTCGGACCTGCGCCTCTTTGGTCGATGCACCTGTAAGGCAAAAAAGTATCATCTGAAAATTGTTTTGTGGAGACCAGTTATGACATATCGCTCTGTTTTTGTTTTTGAGAGGTTTCATCAGAACTGTAAGCATCTTATACGTTTTAAGGTTTAAGATGCTTACATAATACAGCTAGTAGACAATAATATTGACTTAATTTACCTACTACATTCATTAACACTTATTATCTATTCATTTTTGTCTCCTCGTCCATTTTACTTTTTTCTTTTCTTTTTTTATTTTTATCTAAGTATACAGAACCTGCCACAAGTCTTCCAAAGAATTTGTAAATTTTATCCTTTTATATTGAGGGACATTTAGTTAAACATACACCTAGTACAGATATCTTTACATCTAAAAAAGCTCTAAAATTAGGTTGGTAAGTACACGTAATTTGGTTTTGAAATAATGTTTCTGTATTTTTTTTTGTCTTTTATAATAAAACTAGCAGACCGCCGGCGACTTCGTTCGCGTGGACCCCGTACCCCAGTGACGAATTTTCGAAATGACTCCCCTCCCAATAACACATATTGTGACATAACTAAAATAGTCAGACATATGCTATCGCGAAACTTTTTGTAGATAATGGTGTGTTCTGCAAAGCCATAGTACATTATTTTATTTTATCATCAATAGTTTTCTTAGCACACGCGATTTAAGGAATTTATTTGAGTTTTAGTAAGAATCCCAAATTTTTTTGCAAATATAATATAGCTTGTCACCCGGAGATAGTGTAGCTTCCTAACGGTGAAAGAATTTTTTAAATCGGTCTAGTAGTTTCGGAGCCTATGCAATACAAACAAACAATCAAATGCTTACTCTTTATAATATTAGTATAGACCAGACAAGACACTCATGTGGTTGCTAATCACTCACCAAGATGGGGCGTCGCAATAACCGCTGGGTGCTGTATGACCTTCAGCGTGAGGGGGTCAGTCGGCGGCTCTTGCTCAAACACGTCCAGCGCAGCTCCGCCAACCTTCAAACAAATATATCATTATCTCATGATGATGAGCAGCGATGGGTTCATCAACTATCACGCAGAACACATGTGCAGTTGTTACTTGGTGAAACGTGGACTATATGGCAGCGGTCTGCTTCTGCGGTCTCCATTGCCTGGTCTCTGACTAACCCTTTGTGGATAAAAGTCGTGAACCTATGTACAAGTATGTACGTATTATCATCATCAATTAAAAAGTAAAGTCGCCGTTTTCCCGTGTCTCTGCTTTCTTCATCTAAACCACGGAATTTTTCACTTCACTATTTCACTAACGGGTAGAGCGATAACTGGGATTGCCACATTTTTTCAGGAAAAGTAAAGTGTTTTTTATTTTGTTAGAACAAAAATAAAGTACCTACATAGCATAAAAATAGTTAATTTACTATTTACATAGTTTTTTATATTATCCTGACGTTTCGAATTCTTTACAGGGTCCGTGGTCACAGGGAGACTGTGACCACGGACTCTGTAAAGGATTCGAAATGTGTAGTGCTCGCTTAAACCTCAGAAAATAATATGTATTTTTTGTTGCTCTTTGCAACATTTAAGCCAGTAACAATCAGTTTTACGTAAATAGAGTATTTTAGCGTACTTTATTGGTATAGATTACAACTTTTAGTATAATACGCCTACATGAAAAAGAGGACAATACTCTATTTTAGAGTACGAGTGGCAACCCTAGCGATAACTGAGGATGGTTTCTGTTTATAATTTGTAGATATGTGCTGTTGTCCCTGTGGGAATGGCTGTGCCCAGAACTTGGAGGTTTGTAGGCTGATGATGGTGATGTGTACGAACGTAGAAACCATAGACTGGTCCGGATGCTATTCAATATTCTTTTTGATCCACGTACTCCAATTTCTAGGGTCTTCTCATTCACTGAATCGTCGTTTTTCCAATAACCTTCTTTTAGAAACTCCTCTACATCATTCCAACTTCGTTTCCGACTCCTTCACCATTAGCGCAATTCGTCTTTGGAACGCTCTTTCCCTCAAGATTCGTGAAGTTCCCAACATACAACCTTTTAAGCGAATGACTGGCGAGCATTATAACATTAATTATTAACTTAGTCTATAACATCATCAGCGCCCATAATATTTGTGTAGTTTATGTAGTATATTATCTATAATTATATGATGTGTACTTATGTTATATAAATGATATATATTTAGTAGGTATCTTTTTTTGCGCCGTCTATCTTCTTTTTCTAACTCTTTTTACTAGTAGACTGGTAGAGAATGTTTTTAGAATTAAGTCCGCCATTTGTACTTGATTTTGTGCAATAAAGTGTAAATAAATAAATAAATGTGTGGTGGGAGCTGGTGGTACCCACCAACCCGCATTGGGCCAGCGTGGTGGGTTATGGCCCAATATCCTCACGTGCTATTGTCCACGTGGGAGGCCTGTGCCCAGCAGTGGGACGTTAATAGGCTGATGATGATGAGCTGGTGCTCACCTGGCCCGCATTGAGGGCGTCCAGCAAGTCCCCCTCGTGAATGAGCCCTCCGCGGCCCACGTTCACGATCTTAACGCCTTTCTTGCACTGCTTCAACACGTTGGCGTTAATGAAATCTGAAAGGTAATTTTGTTTCAATAAAGTAAAAAGTTACGGCCTTTCTACTTATAAATTAATACCTATTAGTTATTCTGTGTTAATACTAAGTAATTAAGCATAATTCAGTTTCGATTATGGAGCAAATTTTAACATTGTTTTGTTTACGTCACTCAAAATTAATTTTGAATTTGAGCAAAAGACACAAAGCAATGTTAAACTACTTTGGCCGATCTAGGAATTGAACCCTGTACCTCCGATTGCGGGCCGATCGCTTAACCACACGGCCACTGAAAAGTTTGTTTTCTTAAATATATATTTTTATACAATTTTACGAAAGCTACTATTGTAATTAAACTTTTTTTTTAATCTCTATGGATAGTCAGTTCCTCAGTGGTTGGTGGTTGTGTCATTGTGTGTAAAATGATATTATGCTCAGCTTACCCTTCAATCAGGCGAGATGAAAAAATAAAAATACTGACTGCTATTTTATCTAACTCATGAACATCATTCGGTATTTCATAGCGAATTAAACATATTGTGGTAGCGATCGAATAGAATGAGTGTTCGCCCAGTATATGTTCACTTGTCTACTAATTTACTATTGATATTAATGCTTAAACGTTTAACACAATAGAAACAACATGGAGCGGTGGCCTCTTGTCTATTGTTGCTGTTTAGTTCATCGTCAGCGTATAAACGTTCACCGCTAGGCGCAGGCCTTCTAGAGAACTGCACATGAGTAGATAGGCCACGGCCCAATGCGGTTGGTGGGTTTTAACGCGATCTTAGGACAAAAACACATAGGAGCTGGTTTTGCGGGTGTCCATGGGCGGCAGCGGTGTCACTTTCCATTAGGTGGCTCGCCTTCTCGTTTGCATCCTTTCCACAAAAAAAATAACAAAAATTTTACAGAGTGACATTGCGTATTTTGCTTATTGCCAGTTGCGAATGCCAGCCGCTACGCCATCAATTTGCACATACACACATTCACATAATCACAGCTATTATCCCCGAATGGTTAGTCAGACACTAGGCAATGATGACAGCAAAAGCAGTCCTCTACCATAGTCTTCTTTTCACCAAATAGTGACTGAACACATGTGCTTCGCGTGAGAGGTGGTGAACCCATCGCCGCTCTATGCTATTAGAAGTATGTGCAGTCTTTTGTCCGTTAGTCGCCTTTTACGACATCCAAGGGATGAGAGGGGGTGGTAGTATTCTTTCACCGCTACGCGACACGGTTTAACAGAGACATCGTGGTTCAGTTCATTTATTTGTTTAGGAAGAAGATTCAGTGATGCCACCAGCCGCGTCCACTGTCAAAAGTAAAGTGGTCCTTACTCCTGGTAGATTCGATGAGAGGCGTGTGCAGCGTGATGTAGTCCGCCAGCGGCCAGATCTGCTCCAACTCTAGCTTGGTGGCGTGGAACTCCTGGCACTGCTGCGCGGACACGAACGGGTCAAAGCCGACGATCTGGAAAAGCGAGTGAACATTTATCAAATCCACATTCTTTGACTCTACCTATACAATTAAACGTCACATAGGTAAGTAAGTAAGTAGGTAAGTAGGTATCTTTGAACGGAATTGAAGGGAACGTGAGGGTCAAAGCGAGTTCACGAACTAGATTTACTTATAATATAAAACGGAATGAAGGCCCTTTCGTCACCCATTCGCTTAGCTAGTAGGTATGACAAAAATAAAATATATGAATTATAAAAGCCAGCTTGTTTCTTTCTTGTAAGCGTTTACGAAAGGTTTATGGATAACATTAAGATATAAATAACAGAAACAAACAATGATGAAATATGTCACGAAAATACACAATAGGTACGCCAAAGATAATAAATTCGCCAGTGCTTATTGCGCAACGTAACAACAGCAAACAATAAAACTAACCCAAAAAAATACTATTTGTAAGATAATAATTATGTTTCAAAATAAATATATAAAAATCGATCTCTGTTTTTAACCATTACAAATCTTCAAGGTAAGCTTGGTTACGGCAATATACATTTTTTTTTTCATTTGGTGACCGCTATGGCACAGTATAACAGAATAAGCCATTGGTATCAATTAGTGTTAGTGTTTAGGAATGCGTGATGTAAGCTAATATAGGTAATGTAAAAAAATAAAGTGTATTGGTTTGTATGTTTGCTTGTTTTTCCGGAAGAGGGCTTAATAATCGAGTTAGTAATCGTTATCAACACTATCCATCAATCTTTGTAAACCTTAAAATCAATATAACACCATCTATATTTTAATTAAGTTATTGTTAGCCACGCCTATCGTTTACTAAAAAAAATAAGTTAAATGTACCTTCATGCAGCAGCTAAACAGTTTTGCGATCTGGTCAGTTTAGCAACTTTCCCAATGTTTGGTTACTGGATGGGTGTCCAAATTAATATCTCGAGTTCCTCCGTGCTTTGAAAACGCACGTAAAGCGTTTTCGATGAACGGAGGAGCATTGCTTCGGATTGTTGTCCTATGATGGCAGTCGGTTAAACCCAGCATATTGAGATTGCCAGTTCCTCAGTGGTTAGGAAACAGGGTGAAGCGCGCTTCCATCTACAGCTTTATCGTCACTTACCATCAGGTGACATGAATGAAAAGTACTTACCATGCATACGATAAAAATAACAACCCGCATTTTGCATGTGTGGTGGCTTATGTCCTAATCTGCCTATGTTTTTATCCATGTGGAAAGGCAGTAGTGTGTTTTTTTATAGGCTAATGAATGTGATGTACCTTCATGCCGAACGCGTGCATCCTCACGGCGACCTCCCTGCCGACCCTGCCAAGCCCTAAGATCGCCAGCGTCTTCCCGTTGAGCTCAGAGCCGGTGTAGAGGGCCCGGTCCCAGCGGCCCGCGCGCAGCGCCGCCGCCGCTGGAACCACGTGCCTCGACAACGCTAGCGTCAGCCCGCAGGTCAGCTCGCAAGCGCTTAAAGCGTTCGCGCCGGGTGCGCTAGAACATAACAAATGAACACGTATAGGATAAGGTCCCCGACATAAACCAAAGAATAGCTTAACTCAAGTGGCAGTGGGGATCAACCTGGGACAGAATGTTCTTGAGTGGCGTCCGCGCACCAATACGCAGTTCAAACTCAAAATATTAAATTTATTGAATAAACAGCGTAGACAGGCCTCCAACAAGGTGGACCGATGATCTGGTAATAGTCACGGGTAGCCGCTGGATGCAAGCATGGGATGGAGATCATGGCATTTCTCCAAAAGTGAAGAAATAAAACAAATTTAAAAATGAAAAAGTTCGTTGCAGTGGTCCGATCAGTTGGACTAGACGGGCCTTTAATAGGGCCATGGTAAATCTCACTTTAAATAAGTCTAAAAGCGTTTGTTTTTAATTTAATACTTTTGTTTTCGAAACAAAACATGTTTGCGTCAACAAAGGTGGGTAAAAGTGAAACCTACCCACGTAGTAATATTTTGCGCATATTTGAAGTTTGAACCTATTTTCAAATGTGTTTTACGAGTACAACTAAATACCTAGTTATATAATATCAAGGCTATGTTAATATCGTCTTTTTTAACCGACTTTAATAAAAGTACGAGGTTCTCATATCGTCGGGAGCTTTTGTTTTTTTATGTTTTGTGTTTGCAAAATAATGAAATTGTGGATAATAAATAAGACATAATTTGTTTTCTAAGGTTTACGCGAGCACTACACCTTGAAATGACGAGAACTCGCGTTTCATTACATAGTTTTTTTATTCCTGACGTTTTGAACCCCTTACAGGGTCCGTGGTCACAGGGAGTCTGAGGTGTTGGTCGTCTCATAGTTAAAAGTTATTTGCCTACCCGTCAATTATTTTTATATTTAACCGGGTGCGTTCAGGCTTGCACAATACAAGCTAACAATATTTTTATTTCTTGCATCTTGTGTTGCTGTTGGGGCTGGGATTTGATGACTTTATGATGGGGTTCCTGGCAGGTGGTAAATTCCAACCATCCTCTCTAATGAAATTTAGATGTTTTTGAATTTCAATAGCCTTGCGCATCATCCTAGGAATGAATCGTTGTTCTTCGGCGAGTATTTGAGGTTTGTCAAATCAGATGTAATAGTTGGGTCCCTCGAGAGCAAGTTCGCACACTGCAAACTTATTATCGCGCGCTTCTCCTTGTTTGCCCGATTAATTATTTTTATAAGTAGGGTTTTTTTAAGGATATTATAGGTAGGTATCTTGGTTATGTCCTAAGATTATGTTGCTGTTCTATTGTGTCAGTTTTCGTGTTATCTACTCGGTGTTAATGAAGTCAATTTGTAATTGTATCTCAAAAAAAGTCGTTTATTTTTAACGACAAATAAACAAATTGATGATAACACGCCGCATGACAACCCCTCACGCGATAAGCCGCATGTTTTTTATATCTAATCTGTCAGTTACGTGGGTATACACCACACCATACACTTCGGTTACAACTGAGTGTACAAACGTAGGTAGGTATATTGGAAAACCAATAAAGATTTTAAAAAGGCCGACAACTAGAACTCGATAGTTTTCTAACCAATAAAGAAGAAGTACTTACTTACTTATAATTTATTTCGTAGTATTAATAAAAAAGTTACGGTTCGTCCATATTGTAAGTTATTTCTGTGTTCTATTTTTAGAATGAATAAAGTTTTAAATGTCGCATTTCTTCATTTCGGAAACGGGTGAATGGGTCGATGACTGGCAGGAATCCACTCTAATTCCGCTGCACAAGAAAGGTTCAACTAAATTCTGCGAGAACTACAGAACTGTGGCGCTCATATCCCATGCAAGCAGGACTTGTCAAGGAACGTGGAACAAGGGAACAAATTGTGAATGTCAGGCATTATTGAAAAGTGCCGCGAGTTAAACATTCCAATGCTGATGTGTTTCGTCAATTACTCAAAAGCGTTTGACTGTGTTGTCTTAGGTGGAATTGCCTATGGAACATCTTGACGGAAATGGGACTACCCAGCAAGCACCTCGTTGATCTTATCGCAGGCCAATGGAATTTCAGTGGTAAAGGTGAACAATGTGCTGTCAAAACCCTTCAAGCCGCAGGAAGGGATCATTAGACAAGGATGTATTTTTATCTCCAATGTTATTTAACATCTATGAAGGAGTACCTACATCATGAGACGAGCCCTAGAAGGTTGGGAGGGTGGAATATCTGTGGGTGGCAAGAGAATCAGCAACAACAGCATTAGGAGCGAATACGTGTGCCGGTAGACTAGGTATTCCATCTTTTGGAAGAGCGACAAAGAAACGAGTCACTAAATTTCTTTGTGCGCGATGGAATATTGGACACTGTAAATTGATAAACTGCTTTTGCGGTCCTCATTTTCTCTGACCTAACCCTTTGGGGATAACAGTCGTGTCTCTATTTGTATGTAAATGGTGACTCCGGTTTGATGATGGTAGATGATTGTCTTCAAACTCACTTGATAACGCCGACTCCTTTCTTGCCCGCTGCTTCTACGTCGATGTTGTCAACTCCAGCGCCGGCGCGGCCAACTACCTTCAGCTTGGTGCCAGCATCCAGCACTTCCTTTGTGACTTGCGACGCCGATCTGACCACGAGAGCTTCGTGATTCTGTGGCAATAACCACAATTGGGTCAAATTAGGAACATTCACTTGCAAAAATTATTGCTTTCCTATATAAATACAACAGATTGTGTTTATAGAAACAACAACCTGCAATCGCAATATAACATTAATGTAGTGAAGCTGAGTTATTATACTACCTACTTATTAATATTATAATATCCGAATAATCCAGTCAGTATAGGACAGCCTTTGATTGTACATAATCAAATCAAAGAGCAGTCTGCAGTCTGTCGGATGCACGTCAATCATTTTAATTAAATCAGTCATTATTACTTTCCAATTTATTTCATTCAATGCAATTTAACCAATCATTGTTCTTGAACACCACTTGCTTTTCTATTGACGAGACAATTAGTTTGGTTGCATCGAAGTTATAACTTTTTTATGTAGATATACCGGTCACAATTTACTATATGGAATAATGAACATGAGGTTTATGCCCATTTATTTGATTTGAAATTCATTAAGGTTAAACGATGAATGTAATTTTAAAAGGAGCAAAATCTCAACGTGAGAACTTATCATAGTTTTAGTTTTATTGTTCAGGATAAAAATTGATTTAAAATAAGTATCAATTTATAGTTATAAAGTCTAACTTCTTCGTGCTGATCGTATAAATATAGTAAATATTTTATTTTTATGAGGATCTCAATATTATAAATGAAGTAATAATAAGGCGATTTGAACTTGCTTTCGGTAAAGTAACCATGGTTGAACTTGCGCAATCTCTCTTTCTACCGACTTTGGACAATGCCAATGACTGTCTTGTTGACTTGTATGAGGAATTGCTTAATAATTAAGCTATGACGTCTACAAAATCTCTGCGTCAGGGTTATCTACCCATGCCTGTATTCAAATACATGGTTGAACTTACCCAGACCGTAGGTGCACATGGGGCAGTAAGAAAAGGCAATTCGTCCCATAAGGTGAGTGCAAATTGTATGAACAATTCGATCACGTTACGAAAACGAGTATTTGTGTGAACTTGAAGTGGCATCTGCTAATGCCATTCGAGGATTGTTATATTTTCTCGTTTTCGTTATCTTGATTAAATTTGCGTACTCAGCACTGACACCTGGATAGGACGAATTCCCTTTCCCTGCGGCCAGTTAAGTACGTTGTATTTTAGTTTTGTCTACGGGTTGCTTACATGTGCCTTACCTACTGAATACGGGTACGGCTATTTTCAAGCCTATGCCAGTATACGTTGTTGTTCCAGTAGTCTCAATGTCAAAATTAGTAGGCTTACTTTTGAAACACAATTGCATTAAATTATGTCGACTTCCAATCACAAATCTAAAAAATGTCAAATGGCATTTTTGTAAGCGACAACACATTGGAATCAAATTGCGTGGAAATTGATTGAACAAATTATTATCGAGATGGCGTTCCGGAATTACCTTTACTTATCCCAATATCGATACATATTAATCGCATTGGAATTGTATTGAGATTGAGTTTGCGTTCAAGAGTAAGCCTTCTGATCGCTGAGACTTTTAAACGAGATCCTTCGATCAGTTGGTATTGTTGATCGAAGACGAGACCGAAGGCTGAGACACGATTTTTGAAATATCGGAATCAAGGCACTGGATGGTAGACGAATTGTCGTTGTTAAACTAAGTTCGTTTTTTATCGTAAGGTTTTTGTACAATGGAATTTGGTCCAAGTCCAACATGAAATATTGATTCGCTAAAAAATGCGATACTAAAATCCGCTGCAACTAAATAAGGCGTTCGCAAAATATATCCAACATGAAATATTGATTCTCTAAAAAATGCGATTCTAAAATCTGCTGCAACTGAATAATGCGTTCGCGAAATTCTCCTAACAAATCACTTACACACATGAAACCGCTTTATTACTTGCATTTGTTCATTACCGCCTCTTTTTCAAAATTATTGTTTTACTAGTGGTCAGCACTGAGTACTTTGCGTTTTACATTACGGAAGAATGCACGCCAAATGTTTTTCGTTCGTGTTCCTTCATTTGTTATCACTTACTGGTATTTCCTGGAGCAGCTCCTGCTTGGTGATCTTGGCCTTGGTGGTGACCAGGATCCCGTGCGCGTTCAAGATCGCCGCGCAATTAGGGCCCACGCCATCGACCACAAGCACCGATTTGATGGCCACACTCATCTTGTAACTGTCGAACAGAAAACAACTACACACTTTCGTACCATTTGATTATTTGCGTTAATGTTAAAAACCTCGGTGGCGGAGTGGTCATCGCAGCCCCACCTGCGGTAAATGTTTTTTTTAACGTTTCGTTATTCACTTAATCACACTATCACATCACATCACACTTCACACTAATATTATATAGGCGAAAGTTTGTGAGTGTGTATGTTTGTTACTTCTTCACGTAAAAACTACTGAATGGATTTGGATGAAATTTGGCATACAGATAGTTTATAACCTAGATTAACACATAGAATACTTTTTATCCCGATATTCCCACGGGAACGGGAACCTCGTGGGTGAAACCGCGAGCGGCCGCTAGTAACACAAATTATAGTTATGTGACAATGTCGTATTCCTAAGCTTTTGTAAATATATTACCTACATATTAATAAAAAAGTAAAGGACATCACATAATTATATTGCCGCACAGCTGGGCAAACCCTTGGACAAAGACCCTTCATCGTTGATGATCAAGAGGTCTTCGGTACAATTAATGATTTCTGGCTAAGGGGACTTAGGCGGTGAAAACAGAAAAATTGGGTGTTTTCTATTAGCTGTTATTCAAAATATTTAAGATATTTACACTGAAATTTTTTATGTGTATTAACGTATGCGTATATATGCGTATGCTCGATAGAAATCCTGAAGTGACCTCTAAAACATTTTTTTATTTTAACAGCACATTACGACCGTGTTTTACAATAATAATTCCTATAAAATCATAAACACATAGGTATTTACCTTTTCGATATTTTGACTGAATGGCGTTACGCATTACCGCGGGCAAGCGCAACATCCAAATTTTCGCTGACCGCCTAACCCCCCTTAATCAACACGCTCGCTAAATGCGGTTTGTCGATCACAAACCCGGGATATTCATTTAAAATTGCGAAACACTTTGACCGACCTGGGAATTAAGTCCAGGACCTTCGGATAACCGGCCAAGCGCTTTACCATTCGGCCACAGAGGCTTTATGTATAATATGGTATTCGTACTTAATTTTATATTATTATGGGAGGATTCGACCAAACTGGAATAAGGTCTTATACCTAGATTAAACGCCGATTTTGTATAGAATAATCTTATTCTAGTTTGATGGAATCCACCCTTAGCTGAAGTTATTATACCCTACAGCGACAAGCAAGTATGAACAATGGATTTGACTGAAAGTAGTCCGGATAGTAGCCAATGGTAATCCGTGGTCTTTGCCATGAACTATAATAATTGTAAAATTATTTAATATTACTTTATTCAGATGGTACAGTCTCGGAAGTAGACCATGTCAAAAAACGCTCGTGCAACTTTCATGTTCGAATGCAGTAGTTATTATGACATAGTAGGTACTACAGTGTAAAGCTACTTCTGAGGCCAACCGTACCTACAAACTTTTCGGGAATTTTCAGTGGCAACACTAATTACCAGTGACTTGAAATACGAGTGAGAGGACTCGCAAGTAATAGCTCAGCTGCCTTTAAACCAGACACAATAAAAAATTCATTGTTGTTACCTCTAGGAGTCTTCGTGACAGAAAAGGAGTTTAATATAAGTATATATAATTATATTAATACTGGTGTATGATAGTGTGTGTGTGATTATAATGACACCGGTTAAAAAATCGCACCGCTGTGGTTCAACGACGAAGCAGACATTGGTAAAAGATAAAGTTCACTTAAACTTTACGTAGATACCGCGAGCCCCGACCAGAATCGCAAAAAACCAGTTTGAACACACGACTTCGGGCATGTCATGCTTCACGACAGTTTTGAGTATCCCGTTACGCAAAACATTTAATCACTGAATTAAGACAGTGCTGCGATAGCACGCTAAACAATCGTCTTGTTATCCTAGCTTCACACTCATCTATGTTATTATATCTCAAGAAGAAACAAAGTATGCGTAGCCATTCAAATATTTACCTACAGACTCAACGGTATGTTTGTAAAATGATTAAAGATCCTTACATAAATCGACTATGTACTCACAGTTTTCGATGTTATTATTCTCCTTCGACGTGTTATCACCTCCAAAGTCTGATGTCGACTGTAGCAAGCAGCGCCGCAGAGCTCTGTCGGTCAATTGGATGGACCACTTATCATTCAACTAGCTTCTCGCTCGCTGACGCCTAACACTCAACCTTATCACCAACAAATTGAACTAGAATTCCAATGACCGATAAAGATGCAAACTTAGTGCCACAATGACACAGTGTACGTTGACCCACAGCGTGTTACGTCAGTGTGTGTTAATATTATGTGCAGATGATTTAAAAACAACTATCTGTTGGCTTTTGGCTTCACTTTCATCATTATTGTGGTCTTAGTAATTGTTTATCATTTTATATCATTCGCGTTAATGTTTAACGTCAATGGAATTTTTTTATTCTCAGACCAGACACCAAGGCGTTCTGATTGTATAGTTGTATCTGGCAAATAAACGGTAGTGGAAACTTCACACAATTGAGTTTGAGAAGCAAAAAGGTGCCTTCTTGTAAATACCTAATTTATATCAGTATCTTTCGTGCAAGAAAGTTAGAAGACTTTTATAAGAAATGTATTATTAGGTAGTAAAAAAAAAATAAGACATAATGAAGTTATAATAAAAATTAAAATCAAAACACAACAATACATAGAATTATCTATTTTTAAATAGACTTTTAAAAGAAATGTAATTGTAAAAAAAATTAAGACATAATGTAGATAGTTATAAAAGCAAGTAATAAAAAATAAAATAAAAACATAACCAAGCATGGATTTTTCTACTTTTTGAATAGCCTAATTTAGGAAAAAAAGGTTTCCATTAAACATGAAAAAACCAAATAATATAAAAAATAGCATCCATTACCGTTAAATATTTTACCTTGATTCGTTTCAGAGAGTAGCCTGGCGATTTTCTTGGCAATTGTACTATGAATTGGATGGCTCGTATAGGCAGTCTTTATACAGGCGTGCTTGTTTAGCACGCTCCATTCTACAGATAACGAAGGCCGGTAATGTGTGCAAAATTGCGATGAGTCTTTTAGTGCCGCTGATCGATTGCTTTTTTTTATCAACAGTTACTTACAGTATTAGCATTTCTGTCATAAATATCTATAGTATCTATGTAGATAAATCATTGTTTGGTGAAGCTATTTCCTCAAACATTATAAGTTATAATTGTTTTTTTTATACTACAAAGGGTGAGCGCTTGGCCTTCACCTCACATAATGGTAAGTGACGATGAGGCCGAAAAGGTGGAAGCGCGCTTCATCCGGAATGCTCAACCACTGAGGAAGTGGCTTTCTTTTCTCATAATGTAGGAATCGGAACACAACAATGCTATAAACATCGTTGTTATGGCGACAGACTTAGATAAGATGGTGGAGCTAGCTAGCCAGGCGGACTTAAGAGGAAACACTACGTCGAAGTGTCATGCCAAATTCTCATACGAAACACAGAAAAACGTTTCCTCCTTCAGTTCTGAAACTGCACCAATTTTTATTACTTTTCCAGCATCGGTTAAGGAAAGAGATTTTCTATGTCTGAATGTTTGGATTTTATTTAAACTGGTTACTTAATGTTTCTGAAGACGCCTTAAAGCGGAGTGATTTCGCTATATTTGAAGGCTCCTGGTTTTTAAATAAATGACTTAATGCAAAAAAAATCAAACATACCGACATAGAAAATCTCTTTCTTTAACCGATGCTGAAACAAACATAAAAACTGGTCAAAAGTTTTGCATGCTACGTCGACGTAGTGTTTCCTCATAACAGCCCTACCACCAACCAAACCGAGTAAACAAAGATGTACCCCCCGCTGGGAACCGAACCCGGGACCTCTGGGTCTGAAGCCGGTGGCTTAGCCACTAGACCACAGAGGCGATTTTAAAAATAATAAGATTCAAAAATAAATGATATTATGACTAGTCATCGTACAAAAAAAAACATATTTGGAAGCATTTAGCGTTCATCTTATTAAATGGTGAGTTGCTATAAGGACTTAAGTAAAAGAATTTCATTGGAATCAACAAATACAAATACCGAGGAGCTGACTATCTTATCTCTAACTTTTAAGAAGGAGCACAGTAAAAGAATAGAATATAAATAACATTATTTGATTATAACATGGCGACAGGTTTAGGCAGTTCTTATTGTCTAGGTAAAGAGACTAGGCAATGAGGACCGATAAAAGCAATCCTCTGCCTTATTTCACTTTTCACCAAATAGCGACTGCACATGTGCTAAGCGTGACAGGTGGTGAGCCCATCGCCGTTCTATGCTGCTGGATGTATGTGCAGTCTTTGGTGCGTTAGTCGCCTTTTACCACACCCAAGGGAAGAGAGGGGGTGGTAGTATTCTTTCACCGCTACGCGATACGGTCATATTAATATACTTATAAGTACTATTTTTAAGTCAAATCTTGATGGAAAAATTACATTCATTTTGCTAGTTTTAAAACTGCATTCACTTTGTAACTTTTACTTTTTCTTCTTAGCTGATGGGCAAAGTAATACTCTAAATAATAACTAAGTACCAGTCAATTATTTGCAACAAAAATCGGTCACGCATCCTAGAGTTATCCATAGAGCACATTGCATTAGAGCAACTAAATGTAGCGAATATCTTTATCGTAAAATTGTTTTTTCCGGTACAATATAATAAATAACATAGGAAAAATCTATAAAAAACTGATATCGTTGTTGTAGCTATCTTTATTGCATATTATCATTGTTACTTACTTTTGACTATTTACAATGAAGATAAATGATAAGTATTGATTTAATTAGATAATTAAGACTTGTTATCTCAATGTTGGTAATACTATAGAAATAAAAATAGGACATACTTACATGCTACGCTAATGATATTTGATATTACGGACCGCTAAATGATGAAGTAAAAATCATTAAGGTCTATTTAATAGGTTTGTATTTAAAGAATTTTCATAAAAAATTTACGAAAAGTACTATTATTTCAATAGATTTAGAAAGTAAAAAAGAAAATAAATTATTTTGAAGTGAGAAGTCGAGATCGACTGCGGAAAAACTCGCACTCAGCCACTCGGCACGTCGGTTCGCCGTCCATAAACTCGCGCTCACTTCGACCCACAATGTGGGATCAATTCTCTTAGGAGCTGGGCATATTTGAAGGCCTAGGTAATACCTAGTACCCGACATTGGGACGCTAATCATGATGATGATAATGTTCTCCTTATATTCGAAAGAGTTTTTTAACTCTATGAAACACTTTTTACGGATGAAACTCGCGTTTATTATTTAGTCCTGACGTTTCGAAACCTTTACAGCCCAAGTAACATTTCATTCAGGCCTAGGCTGTAAAAATGCCGTAAGGTAGGTATTATAAGAGTCATAAAAATGTTAATGCTTTGTTATCTGGTCATATTATGTACTTGAAAATGATTAATAAGTCTTAAAACTAATAGTTTATTATTAGTTTTAAGACTTATTAATAGCCGCTTAATAAAGAGCCGCTGACAAGAACTTATATTAATGTTATTTTGACTTGTGTTACAAGAGCACATAATCCCTGGATCATAAAGTATTCGTAGACTTTTGAGTAAGTTCTGGAAAGGCTAATGGCTAATGTAATGAGAAAGTGAGATCTAAAGGTTTAGTTTTTAACTTTGATACAAGCATATGGTCATGGATTGTTGAAATCGCGAATAAGTTATTTCTAAAACCTATCTTAAACCATTAGATCGTATTCGAGTTAGCTAGGCCAACAGTTAATTAGGACTGAGTAGCAAAACCCAAACCAAAACTAATTGCTTAGGAGCTGAACTTTTTGCTTGTTTGCTTGCAGTTTTGAAAAGGTTAATATTAATACTTTCTAGTAATATCCCAATGACAGTCAATTTATTTCTTGAAATAAAAAAAAATCCAAACAAAAAGCAATAATTTAATTAAAAAAGGTCTAGGTAATAAAAAAATATATAAAATAATAAAAGTAAAATATCTTGAAAATTCGAAAGGCAATTACGAAAATGTAGCCATTTTGACTCTTGGTGAAATGACGAAGAATTGCGCTATTATTAATTGACGATTGCTATTTCTATGTAAAAATATCTCTCATAGAAACATTTTTTAAATCCAGAATCCTGGAAAGGCATTTCAAGGCATTCATGTCCATCAAAAAGGTTTTAAGTTATCATAGATTTACATCCAAATCTAATTTAAAACTTAACAGTTACATTAATTTCATGGTTATATTAACGTAAAATTTAGGTTGGGGAGGTTTTATTTGGGTTCCGTTTAATTATTTCTAAAGGTTCTGGAATTGAGCTATAAGTTTTGCTGTAGCTCTTAGAAAGGTACTAAAACGTGGGCCCTTTTTGCACTCAGGAGGTTAATATAAGGTAAATATAACATTATTGAGCGTATAAGGTTTTAGAACCCTTTCAAAACCTTTTAAACATAAAATGTTATTTGGGGGGGTCCGTGGTCACAGGGTGTTGGTCGTCTCATAATGAAAAGTTACTTGAATACACCGTCATTTATTTTTATTTTTACCTGGTGGGTTTAGTATAACGCAAAAAGTGCTAACAATTTTTCTTTATATGAGCGTATAGTTATTATAGTAAAAAAAGAGTTAAGTAAGTATAGCCTACGTACTGTCCCACTGCTGGGCAAAGGCCTCCATTATTATCCATCCATCATCATCGTCTATAAATAAGTATATTATACAGCATTAAGCACACAGATTACCAGCATCCTTTTTTTATTATTTCGTTTGAAAAAGAATAACATTTCTTCTATTGTAACACATAATTTTTTATTTTTTTTTATTGATTGTAACACATTAGATCACAGGCTCTAAATTTTTGTTTATTCTAAAAAAATAATTTTCGTAGTAGTTTGATTTTGAGTCTAAAATTCTTATTATCTAAACGATTTATTATCTTCCGTCTTTCATTTTTAATATGTTAATTATTGTAGTGGTTTGTTTTATAAGATTTGTTTTTTTTTAAGTTAGTTTGTGGACTTTACAAATTGCTTACACGGGTTCGGGGCCCATGTAGCTCGGAGGCCTCGTATCATTAATTCAGCTGATACGGCGGTAGGTACGCCCATGGTTCTAAAGAAGGAGTAGTTCCGACGAAGGCTATGATATGTTGTCTATAATATAATGCCATATCGTTTTGACACCGCTGATTGAGGGAGTGAGAGAGAGAGTCAGCGCCACTTTTAACCGACTGCAAAAAAAGGAGGAGCTCTTCAATTCGGTTGTATGTTTTTTTTTAATATATGTTACCTCAGAACTCCGTCATTTGTACACCGATTTGGAAAATTCATTTTTTTTAAAGAATATGCTTCCAGATTGGTCCCATTTTTTTTATCAAAATCCAGTTCTGATGATGGGATCCTCAAAGAATTAAGGGAACACCTCAAATATTGTAGGCCTGCATAGTTACCTATAGCGATTTTGGTATTTTCAGTAATAAGTCAAGCATTTGCATTTAGAAAGTATCATTTGATGAAGTATAACTGATGAAAAAAACCACAGATTGCCACTCAATAATAAGTATCACGGGTGGCGATAAGATAGGTATCTTGATTAAGATACTTAAGCGACTATGACGAAGGAAAAGAAGGCAGGTACCGGAACTCAGTTCTGATGATAGGATCCTTGAGGAATCGAGGGAACTCCTGAAATATTGTAGGCATACCTACCTATAGCGATTTTGGTATTTTCAGCCATAAATCAAATGAGATCCACTCCGGCTACAAATCCTTCCTAACTAATATTGTAAATGCAAAAGCGTGTTTGTTTGTTTGTCCGTCTTTCACTTCAAAACGGAGCAACGCATCGACCTGGGGCCCAAGTCTGCTAATTTACGAATGGCATAATTGAATCGCAATTGGATCGCATTGTAATTGTTTGACACATTTTGTATTCTCTTACTCATTTACGAATACCAAATGTGTCAAACAATTACAATGCGATACAATTACGATTCAATTATGCCATTTGTAAATTAGCAGACTTGGGCCCCTGATTATTTGCACATAGATAGCTGAAGGACCAAATAGTTACATAGGCCACTCTTTCTCTCTCCACTCATTTTATCACTCCTTCCGAAACATTTTTATTAAGATTTATAAATACGCTATTCACACTATTTTGTAGGTTTTGTATATAACACAATAACACACCGAGCGCCGCGCGAGTGACATGTAAAAAGCATGTCAAATGACCCCATTTTTCAGTTTCAAATGAATGTTTATGCAATTCATTCTGTAAAATATAGGTTTCAATTGATATGCTTTAATACTACATTAGTTAAGTAAACTTATAAGTGCTAATTTAATTTAGTGTGTTGTAAATAATTATAATTTATATTATGCTGTGACCCTCAAAATTAAGTGTCCCAGGATTGACCCTGACACAAATTGGGTAGACTTCAAAAACTTAGAGGTAGTCTCAATCTAATCGTAATGGAATCTTAATAGATTTTTTTTAAATTTATTTATCATTGATTTTCTGTCATCGCTACAACTGATGGATATTGGCTTAATCACCACGCTATTCAAATGTCAGCTGGTGATCACAAATCCCAACTATGCATCGAAACATCTGAACACATTGCCAGACCTGAGGGCACTCTCTTTCTCCCAAACGAAATTTCGGCCGATTTTCGTTTGATATTTATAAGTAGCGCTATTCATTATTTTTTAAATTTATACTAGTCCTTCAGTCGAAATAATAGAGTTCAATGATTATGCTTAAAGTTGATGATAATATGAACGTTTAATGCTAAATAATATTCCCCCCAAACCCCTTGAGTTCCAGTAAAGATGTGAGACTTTACTGAAATCTCACACGGACTTCCTGAGAGTATTTGAAAAGTGACGTTGCATTGTTTTGTTTTATTTGCCAACACTCATGCACGTTCACGAACACTTAGCGGTTAATAATCCACCATTATTTCACATTAATATACGACAAAACACAATAAAATTTATTTTGTTTCATTGAACTGCCATTGGACTATTTTGCTAGTCTGCTCTTCAATCGTGTTCCAGTGTAACTCCATAGTGGAAAAAATTGGCATTCTACTCCCGCTCGCGCCGCCCCGGCCGCGGCCGCGTGTCTCTTGTAGTCAAAATTTACTATTAATTGATTATATACCTATAGTATGTCGTTAAATGTTTATGTTACCCTAACTGGCACCGACTTCAAAAATAACAATCATTATACCTATATTGATTGATTGATATTATAAATTGATCGCAGTCTAATAATATTTTTTTTATTTGATTCTTTAGGTGGATTGCAAGTTAATATTTGGTATTTGTTTGTTTGTTATATGTGTTCATTTAGATGTGAAGTATATGGTAGACGCATAGTTTTTATGACTATACGATTGAGTAGAATAAAGGTTAATTGCAAGTAAATTGAACAAACTAAACTATAAAAATCGGTTGCTTTTGTTGTTACAATTTTTGTTTATAAGGATAGCATGCAATGTTCAGATGATCCTAGTAGGTTTTATATCTTGACTTGATGACCACCCGTATGAGTCGTAACCAGTAGGGTTGGTAACGAGGGTTCTTGACAGATCAACCTTGATTCAAAAGAGACAAATCATGACAGCAACAATGCATGGGCAGATTTCTTTAGAAGTTAACCGTAACCAGGTATAAGAATAACATTTGTAGAATATCTTTTACTCCAGAAAGTCATCCATGTTTGCGAGAATTAACGTCAGATCGAATTGAAGCTGTTGAAGCCATTTGCGAAATAAAACTAAAAAGGTTGTATTTAATGTAGGTTATAGACCGAGTGGTAAGTGCACCAATCATAAATATTTTTTAGAAACTGTTTGCTTTTGGATTATAGTTATGACATTAAATGGATAGCTTGAGATATGAATGGCGAGCACCATGACCGTTACTCAAGACTCTCAAGGTCAAAAAAGTAGAAAGGTGAAGGGTAGAAGTAGGCATAGCTGAGGAACATGGCGGAAGTTGCCTGCCTCATTTCCCTGCATTGAGTGGATTCTCTGCCAAGGCGTTTGGTCCTGGACAGAGACTGGAGAGTATCATAATTATAACCATTAGCGCCTCCCCGGGCTCGGTGTTGCTTCTGAATTAAGTTAACTCGTCTGAAAAAATCCCAAGTAACAAAGAAGCGCTGTATAGAAACTGAATAACTGTCCACGAGGAAGAGCTCGATGGCGCAGCGGCTGGCGCGTTCGGCTTGCGATCTTGCTCGCTAAGCAACTTTCGCAATACCGGGTCGCTGGATGGGTGACCAACTTTAAACCATCTCGAGCTCCTCCGTTCTTCGGAAGGCACGTTAAACCGTTGGTCCCGGTTGTTGTCGTAAGATGACAGTCGTTAAAACCCACCAACCCGCATTGGGCCAGCGTGGTGGGTTATGGCCTAATATCCCCTCGTGCTAATGTCCACGTGGGAGGCCTGTGCCCAGCAGTGGGACGCTTATAGGCTGATGATGAACTGTCCACAAAGAAATCCTGAGTAGAACTAACCTTCTGAATAATATAGCTCTGATTTGGGCACGAATCGAGGAGCTCGATGGCGTAGCGGCTAGCGCGTTCGGCTCGATCTTGCCCACTAAGCAACTTTTCGCCGGGCAAAAACCTCTCGTGCTCCTCCGTGCTTCGGAAGGCACGTTAAGCCGTTGGGTCCCGGTTGTTGTCGTAAGATGACAGTCGTTAAAAGTAAAACCTACTAACCCGCGTTGGTCCAGCGTGGTAGGTTATGGCTCAATATCCCCACGTGTATTGACCACGTGTGAGACCTATGCCAAGCAGTGGGACCTGTGGGACGCTTATATGCTGATGATGTTGGGCACAAATTAAACAGCTGTTAGCTGATTAACTGTCGATACTAAAATGCAAGCTGTAGGAGCTCACTCGCACAGGTTGCGTCGATATGAAAAACGTGCAGGAACAACAAGGTAAAGAAAAGATGATAATTTACATATCTTAATTACATTTATTATCACACTTACGAAAGATACAAGACATATCACGATGGCACTAGTGGTCAGTGCGTCGGCTGGCGGGTCCCATCGGCGGTGCCGGGACTAACGGAACGACTCTTTTTCTTAGCTTAGCCCTCAATGTTTCCTCTTAACAGAATAAATAGAGAAAATGAGTATAATTTTTTGTTCGACAACTTAAGGTTTTTTCAAATCAAAGTTATTAACTAAACACAAACTTATAAACATCTAAGTTTTGACTCTATCATGGTATTTTGGTGACTTCGAGTGACATTCTAGACCAAATTAAGCATTTGCGCTCTCATAAGACTCAAGGGGAGGGTTGCTTTAAAAAACTACTCCTTTTTATTTAATCTATGCTTGAATATTATGTTTCAAGTTAACTCTATTAGCATCAGCTCTAAAATTGTAGTATAATAGGTAAGGACTTATGCTCTGCTTTTACTGTAGAACCTCAAATACATAATCGTTATATACTACTAATATGTACATTAAACATAATTCAAGTTGAAAAAAGTCCAGAAATAAAGAATGGAAACACTTAAAATATTAAGGTGTAAATACCTAATCATTGAAAAATGGAAATCTACAGAATATTCTAAATTTATAATATAACAGATACAGTACACACTAATGGAAATCTCGGAAATAGCTAGAAGCTATTTATTATACACTAAGCACTATGTCTAGACAATTTGGGGAGTAAATTGACTAAAATGTTGACAATGAACCGTACACAGGGAACGGGCAAAGTTGACTGTATAGTAAATATCTCAGAACAGAAAAAGTTCTGTGGTTTATACCTACAGGCAACATTGCCGCTCAGACAAAACACAAACAAGTATATTTATTTTTTCCGATTCATTTATAAAGACTTAAGCTATGGGCTAACGCAGTTATCCTAATAAAATCTTAATCATACTATTTGTGGCGACAGTTCTTAACTGAGATTACAAAGAAATCCGATCTGTATTGTAACAAAACATCTCGTCGTCACGGTCGTCACAGTGAAGTCCAAATCAAACCATTTTTGATTAAAAGAAGCCTAGCAAAAAGTATGTACATATCTAGCACTGCGTTCTGTACTAGTAAAATCTGAACTTTAGTATGTGTACGGTGTCACATCAAGTTAACACGTCTATTTGGGGTAGCGCGCCCCGCGGGCTGGCCGCACCGGTCTGCCGCCGGCGCCGCCGGCCGCCGCGCGTCTTCTCGCGAACAACGCGTCGAGACCCCGAAGCTGGGGTGCGGGTGTCGTTTCTGCGGGCACCTCATCTGTCTCTGTTTCGCTCTTCTCCGCGCTGGTGGTCTCCTCAGTCGTTTCAGAGGAAGCCTTCTTCGCTGCCTCCGTGGTAGCCTGTGAAAACAAGTTGTTACAACAAATTGTAGGCGAGGTGAATCAAATTGAAGGAAGATCAGTATCGTCAACAAAGCACTCGTTGCTATTCACAATTTTTACACCATGCGGTTACCGGTGAAAGACAAATAGTACATTTTCTATTTTGTGGTTTTGTGGTAGTCAATGTTATGCACGATTCACGGCTTTCGTTATCCAGTCGCTTTCAATATTACATTTTAAAGCTATAATATATATATATATATAAGCAGTTTGCTGATTAAAGATCACTAGCTACATTACAGGCAGAAAATACAGAGGTGTGAAAACTTAAAGAATAATGCGACAGCGTTTCTCAGAGCACCCTGAGTGATTCCTGTGATCAAATTTCTGGTAGCACATTGCTCTGGTGTGAGACTGTCCTTGTGGATGCATTGTGGAGTAAAATGAGCGAAATAATTTGATTAACAGTAAGATTTTGATTACAAATTTTTAAATTACAAAAAGTTATGTGGATATCCTTAAACGGCCTTGTTTATCTGTCTTTGTTTTATTCTTAATGTCTTGCGGTTGATGTACTTTTATGAAATAAAAGATCGAACCTCAGTGGAAGGCTGCTTCCTCTTCAGCAGCGGGTTGATCCTTCGCGGGGGCGTCGTAGCGGCGACCTTCGGCTTGGGTGACGGAGACACTTGCAGTCGGTTGCGCAGCCGCAGTCTGGGGCTCGCATCCGGAGCAGGAGTGGGGGATGAAGCCTGGAATGGTGCACAACATGCCTAAACTTATTTAAAGGATCTTAACAAAGGTTACACAACATCTTGAGGGCTGGAACACTGTATGACATAAATATAACACAAATAACACAAAAGATGACTGAGGAATTCGAGCTTTTTTGCACTTGCAATATCTCATAGATTCAGCCGCATCTTGGCTCTCTCATGTATAATATGTCAGCATTTTTGTTGATTCTGCTTATACAGAAGTTGCTTCATAGGTTGAATGGTGTAGACGCGTTTGCAGGCACATAATAAAAATAAGCTGATAAAGAAGTGTCCAATGACACTTAATGCGGACTGGCTTAAGTTTAACCAAAGTATTTCTGGGCATTCCTCGGGTTTTCATTTTTAACTAAGAATTTTAGATTAGCATTTGTTAGCTAGCCAGGTTGACTTAACAAGGTCTACCGACTGGTGGTACTTAAAACTTTATTTGTTTGCTGCGCATAGTAGTGTTTTACTACGTAGGCATACGTACGAAAGACCAGCGTCGCGGTGTCACTGTGACACCACGGCTTAAGCTGAGTACATGATTTTTCAGTACCAATGGTTTGTTTCTGTATTAATTGTCCTAATTGTATTGTATTGTATAACAAATTGTTATAAAGTATCTTTGTCTATCTTTAACTACTACACCACAGCCGGTATGGCATGAAATCTGTAGCCACAATTTACAGAAGACGACGAAGTCGCGCATTGTGCTCACCTCGGCTTCAGCGTCAGTTGAGGGTGCTTCGGGGGCGGGAGTCTCTCCGGCTGCTTCTGGGGCGTCGACAGTGGCGGCTCCAGGGCGGCTGCGAGCGCCGGGCCGCAGGTTCAGACGAGCGCCGGGGCGGAGGGAAGCCGGCCTCAGTCCGGGCCTGGCACGACTGTTAAGGCAGGCATAAATAAAGAGACTCCTTAAGCTGTACACAAGAATCTAGTTCATACGTCATGTGATGGCCGTTCTTGGTCCTAAGTCATCACTGTGACAGAGAGGGTATGGTAGGTACCTACAAAGTTTTTTTGTGGGTTGTCCACCACTCTTCCGCCGAGCTCGTCATAACTGGAGGGAGGAGGGAATTGAGAGTCCCTTATTGTAAGATTGCATTTTAAGGAGCTAAAAAAAAATTGAATTTTCAAAAACTTCACTAAGCAACTCTATTCCGAAACGATAGAAACAATAGATTTTGTTGCGATCTTGCATAGACGTTATTTGGTCGTGTATAGTTGCCCAATTTGTCAAAGGAAGGTTGTTCTAAACATCCAAGTGATAGCAGAGAGTGATGTTGTTATTTGATGTATTACGTAGATCGCATCAGAAACCTGACAGATAATTAACACAGTGTCTAAGTACAGGAACTCCTTTGCGTTTGACTGTTTTTGACGCCTACACAGTCACAGTCAACATGTTATTATGTCAGTAGTAATTGTACACCATCACCGAGGAGCTCGATGGCGCAGCGGGTCATGCGATCGGTTTGGGATCTTGCCAGTTATGCAACTTCTAATTAGCCGGGTCAATTACTGATGATGATTGATGAATTAAAAAAACATTTAGTACTTCTTTGTCTCCCTATGTGCTGTTGTCCATGTGAAAAGGCAGCAGCGGGACGTTTATAGGCTGATGATGACGACCCCATCGTTCACTTACCCAAGGGTCCTGGTTGGTGCGGGCGTGGTCTCCGCAGACTCCTCGGAGCCGTTGGAGGAGGGTTCCTCCTCGGCGGCAGGCGCAGCCGTGCTTGTTGTGGTGGTCCTCCTTAACGCCGGGCGTAGGCGAGGTCTGGAACTAACCAAATATGTTATTGCTAGTGCTGTGCTGGTAGCTGCTCATTAACACGTTAAGCGCCAAGTGTATCATCCCTTGGACAGAAGTACAGCGGTGTATACCAGATAATACACTTAGCGCTTAACGCGTTAATAAAATACTACCGCCCACTCTCTTCCCTTAGGTGTTGTGAAAGGCGACTAACGGACCGAAGACTGCACAGCACATACATCGAACAGCACAGAGCGGCAATGGGCTCACCACCTGTCATTCTGAGAACATGTGCAGTTATCATTTTGTGAAACGTGGACTGTGGCAGTCGACTGCTTTTGCGGTCCTCATTGACTGGTCTCTGTGTCATCATAGTCGTGAATACGTTGTTACGTATGTTATTTATTTGTTTCGGTGGAGACAATGGGTCCATGAGTGCTGAAGACAAGGCAACTTGTTAAACTAAACAACTGTGTTGTCGCCGTTCGAACTACTAGCGCCATCAGCTGTCGAGCGGCATGGGAAGACGTTTTCAATGAAACTAGTGAATAAAGCCTGTGACAACTACCAACAACTACCGATTCAACAGCGAAAACTTTACTGCATATAAATTTTCTGTAATTTAAAATAAATCAGTATTGCAAATCAATAAATCGTTCGTTGAAAGCACCCGAAGACCCGCGTTCGCAACCATTGTTAACATCGAGCCGGATCAAGCCACATAAAAAGCGAAAATTGAGAATCAACATATCATCGCACCAGCGACGTCTGCATTCTTCAAATCAGCAGTTCAGCACAACGGTCAATCGGTCTTTGATCCCGTCTTCCTACAATCCTATACGAATTTGTGTCAATAACAGTGTGCCATTCTGAGGGTTGTTCCGTATTCATCCCATGAACTCATCCCATTAATAAATTTTTCCTTACTCATCCTATTTCTATTCCTTACTCATCCCACAGCAATGTTTTAATTTTAAATTCCTTACTCATGCCACAAGTATACCTTACTCATCCCACATCGAAAGTATAAGGAAAAACCCTAGTTTTAGGATCATCATCATCAGCATCAGCCAGAAGACGTCCACTGTTGGACAAAGGCCTCCCCCAAGGATCCCCACTACGACCGGTCTTGTGCTGCTCGCATCCAGCGGCTTACCGCGACCTTCACCAGATCGTCGGACCACCTTGTTGGAGGCCTGCCCACACTGCGTCTTCCAGTGCGGGGTCACCACTTGAGAACCGTTCTGCCCCAACGGCCATCGGTTCTACGGGCGATGTGCCCTACCCATTGCCATTTGAGCTTGGCGACTCTTTGGGCTATGTCGGTTACTTTAGTCCGTCTACGAATCTCCTTAATTCTGATTCGATCACGTAGAGAAACCCTGAGCATAGCCCTCTCCATTGCTCTTTGTGTGACTTTGAACCTGCTTAATAGGCCTAGGTGACTGGCAACACACACTGGTCGAAGACTTTCGTCTTGAGACACTGCGGCATTTTGGACGAGAAGATATTTCATAGCTTACCGAACGCTGTCAAGCCGAGAGAGAGTCTCCAACCTTCAGAGGAGTGGGTACGATACGTGAGTTAGACATGATTTTCATCTTCTCCATGTTCATTTTAAGGCCCACTTGTTGAGAGACTCTGTTTAGATTACCGAGCATTGTGCCGAGGTCCTCCAGGGTCTCAGCCATGGCTACTATATCGTCGGCAAATCGAAGGTGACTGATGTACATGCCGTTAATATTGATGCCGAGTCCTCTCCAGTCCAGAAGCTTAAACACGTCCTCCAGTGCAGCAGCGAAGTCTCACTTCACGCTGCAACTGGACTGGCTTCGAGCTCTGGTCCTGAAGGCGAACGGTTATAGTGGCGTTTTTGTACGAGCACTTCAACACTTCGATGTACCGGTAGTCAATTTGGCACTGCTGCTGAAGAGACTGTAGCACGGCCCATGTTTCGATCGAATCAAACGCTTTCTCATAGTCCACAAACGCTAAGGAAAGTGGTCGGTTATACTCTTCGGTCTTCTGTATAACCTGCCGCATCGTATGTATGTCGTCTATGGTGCTAAAACTTTTCGGAATCCGGCTTGTTCGATTGGCTGGAAGTCATAAAACCTGCGTGCGAGACGATTAGTTATAACTCTTGAGAACAGCTGCTGCTGAGAACGTGACTTCGAAGTGATATGGGTCTGTAGTTCCTCAGTAGGGTCTTGTTGCCCTTCTTAAGGAACAACACAACCACATTTTCATGCCACGCTTCTGGCGTTCTACCTCCGAGTACGACGGAATTAAATAGTTTCTGAAGAGCTGCGAGTACCGGTCTTCCGCCTGCTTTCAGAAACTCAGCCGTATTTCCGTCAGCACCCGATGCTTTGCTGTTCTTAAGCTGCTTGAGAGCCATACCAATCTCGTACAGGCTGATGTCCAGGATATCTTTGTTGTAGTGACGGGTTAACTTAACTCTAGGGTCTGTAGCTAAAGCTTTGCACAGGTGACCGCGTGGATGTGTATAGCTGTCCATAGAACTTCTCGACCTCTCCCATAACTTCAGACCTAGACGTGACAGTTCTGCCGTCATCGGTTTTCAGCGTCGTCAGTTGGCTCTGCCCAATACCCAAATCTCTTGCGAACACGTTTGAACCTTTGTTTCGCTCGATAGCCTCTTTAATACGGTCGATATTAAATCGGCGAGTGTCACGATTCAAAAACTTTGAGATCTGCCTATTGAGCTGCCGAAACTGAGACGAATCTCCGAAGATCGTAGAACCATCACGCGGCGCTCTTCCATCAGTTTGAGAGTATGGTCCGAGCACTTTTTAGGTCCTCTTGTACGGTGGGTTTTGAAGAACTTGGACCCAACCGCATGGACAGTTTTCACAAACCTGTTGTTGTAATCGTCCACGTCTACGCAATCTTTCAGGCATTCGAAGCGATTTTTCAGTTCGAGCTGGAAGCTTTCGGGATTTTGGATTTGGATGGGTGCAGGACGGAGCGTAGACTTCATCAATCGACGTCTTTCCAGCTTGATATTGATGTTCAATGTGCCTCTTACCAACCGGTGATCACTGACAGTTTTAAACGCGTTGATCACAGATACATCATTCAATATTTGCTTCCTCGTCGACATGCCAAAGTCAATCTCATTTTTTGTTGCACCATCGGGATTTAGCCAGGTTCACTTGCGGTGTTCAGCTTTGCCAAAAAAGGAGTTCATCATGAAGAGTCCCTCCCTTTCCCTTTCCCGGTGGTTCCGAATTCCAACTCCAAATCGTCCCACTTTCAGCTCATCGCCGCTTCGTTTGCCCAGTTTTGCGTTAAAGTCTCCCATGACAACGGTGTAATGAGTTTTGGAGACTTGTATGGCTCTAGAGATGTCCTCATACGTAGCCTCCACCTCATCGTCGGGGTGTGCCGTGGTCGGAGCGTATACCTGTATAACCTTCAACAAATACCGTTTGATTATTCTGAGTATGAGGTACGCTACCCTAGACGACACACTTCCGGTCTTGACAACATTGTTCACGAGAGATCTGTAGACAATAAACCCGACACCACACTGGGACAGTTGTACGCCCTCTCGGAAATAGAGCAAGTTACTAGACTTCATGATTATCGAGTCCCCCCCTCTCTTCGAACCTCACAAAATCCCACAATGCCCCACCGTATCTTCGTATCTTCCTCAATTCTTTCTCCAGCTTGCAAACCTTCTCGTCGGTCCGCAGTGTACACGTGTTGTAGGTTGCCAGGGCCAAAGTTCGTTGTTGGCGGTAGCCAGGTCTCTGCCGGAGATTCTTAGCATCCCCTGCCCCGTTGCTGCCTTGGCCGCTACCGTAGCTAGGGCGAGCGAGCCGCCGGGGGCTAGGGGCCGGAGTTTAGTGCTGTCGTTCATGTTGAAGGCAATGTTGCCATAATCGCCACGCTTGGCAGACGGGTTGGCGATCGCAGTATGACGGTGGTAATTTCAGAGGATGCTGCTGGAGTTTTGGGTGACTGGAGTTTTGGGCACGGTCTGATCGGAACTGATAGAGCCTGTTACTATTTGTTTTTTACCAATTTATAAAAAAGGAGGAGGTTCTCAATTTGGTTTTAAAAAAAAAAGCCGTGTCGCGTAGCGGCTAATTAAAAGAATACTACCACCCCCTCTCTTCCCTTAGGTGTCGTAAAAGGTGACTACCAGACTAAAGACTGCACATACATTCAAAAGCATAGAGTGGCGATGGGCTCACCACCTGTCACGCTGAGCACATGTGCAGTCGCTATTTGGTGAAAAGTCGACTATGGCAGAGGACTGCTTTTGCGTCATTGCCTAGTCTCTGACTATTCCTTCGGGATAATAGTCGTGATTATACAAGGTCTAACAAAATCAATAAGCAAACGTTTAAGGGCAGTATCTACGAGTATAGGTACATCATTCTGTATACAATGACAAAAAATAGGCTCCAGTTTTATAGTGATTTTTCAAAGTTATGTTTTCTAACAAACTAAATAAATTACAATAATGCACATCATGAGACATGCTGTATCTTTACTAACATGCACGCAAGCGTCAATAAAAAGATAGTGTACAGATACCTACACGCACACAATTAAAAAACGATTGTATGACATCGGCTATCTTTGTGTGCGTGTAGTTACAGCTGTACGGGTTTGGCAATGGAACATTTTTGGTGAATTATTAGTGTTTTGTTGATTATTTCGGTAACGAGCCTGTAGTTGGACCAAATTTGGTGAGCATGCTCAGTGTGATGTATAGATGCTCCCCTTAAACGTTCGCTTATTGATATTGTTAGACCCTATGTGTATCTATGTCATAACCTTAGAGCATTAAACCAACTGAATGCTTTAGGGTCCTAATAGAGATCATGTACATTCTATCAAAAAAGTTTCGGGAACGGATGAGATTCCAAATTCAATTTTTGTTTTTTTTTGTTGTTTGATTGGCACAACTGTTATCCTTTTTGGCGCGGAGTTTGAGTTACATCTGTTGTTTAGATTAAATACAGTGCTGTTTTCAGTTACTATATATCTAGTGTGTATTGCAAATTTCATAATGGATAAAAACATCGAACAAAGAGTTTGTCTTAAATTTTGCGTCGCCAATAGAATTTCGTGTTCGGAGTCACTGAAAATGTTACGGAAGGCTTACGGTGAATCGACTTTTATCAAAAACACGTGCTTATATGAGTGGCACAAAGCATTCAAAAGCGGTCGAGATGTGATGGAAGATTTGCTTGGTTCTGGTAGGCCATCAACGTCTTCAACTGAAGCTAACATCGCTAAACTGAAGGAAATAGTGACTAAAAATCCTCACTCAAGTTTGAGAAAGATAGCCGCAGAACTTTCTGTGTCTCACAAGTCGATCCGTACCATTTTAAATAATCACTTGGGTATGAAACTTGTTGCCGCTCGGCTAGTCCCAAAAGACCTAAATTTTCTCCAAAAACTCAATCGCCTAAGAGTCGCTGAGGACATGCTAGAACGAGTCAATTCCGACCCAAAACTCATGCAACGCAACGCATTGTTACTGGTGACGAGACGTGGGTTTACGAGTTTGACATGCAAACTAGTCAACAAGCTTCCTGTCTGAGTGGCGCCTTTAGACTAAACCGAAACCGAAAAAACCACGCCAAAGTCGATCAAAAGTCAAAGTCATGTTGGCTGTTTTCTTTGACTATCGCGGTGTTGTACACTCGGAATTCTTGCCGAAAGATCAAACGGTAAATAAAGAATATTATTTGAGCGTTATGCGGCGTTTAAGAGAGCAAATTCGACGAAAAAGGCCAAATTGATGAGTCGGTGCATAGGAAGCTCGAAGTGACGTCACACGCCGGCCCATTCACCACACTTCATAGACAATGGTAGTCAACACTGTTTTATATCAGATAAATTATGATCCTTGGGGGAGACTTTTGTCCAGCAGTGGACGCCCTCTGGCTATAGATGAAATTATGTAAACGATTAAATGCGTCATGTATACAGTCTATTCATATATGTATCACTATTCATATATCTGGAGTTTTGCAATCAGTGACCCAGTCAAATCAGCAATGCGAGATTATCTTGCGTTCTAGATTAAGCGATTGTGATAGAAAGGTTAATAAATGTTTTGTGTTGCAGCGTATAACATACAGTTTCCCTCGACTAGCATAGATTCCGATCTTATACGTATTCCTGATAATATCCAATTGGCGGATCCCACTTTCATATTCCATCGGAAATAGATTTATTAATTGGAGCGGATCTGTTACGGGAAATTTTAAATGATGGCAAAGTTCTATTAGTAAACGAGCCATACCTTCAGAAGGCGAAGTTATGTTGGTTATTATCTGGGCCTTTATTCCTAAAACTATTTAATAACAATAACAGCCGTTGCAATTTTAGTCAATCTATAGACGAACAACTACAATGATTTTGGGAAATTGAAAATGTAACATAATTTTCTAACTCAGCCTCCGGTGGTAAAAAGGCTGGCAGCTACCTCTGCCATCGTGTGCCAGGCAAAAACTATTACGTTGTATTTTGTCATTTGTGTAAGTAAATACCAAGAGGTCGTACCAGAGCGTCGATTTGACACCACAGGCAGCGCCAGGTATTCTATTCTGTTGGTGCGGAGTTAAATCAATTAGGTTGTAACTTAACCTTTTTTTTTCTTCTTTTTAACAATATTATATTACATACCTAGGCGCAGGGGTGTCGCTAGGTGCTGCGTTGGTGTCTTCCGGTGCAGGGGCAGCGGCGGTCGTGGAACTCGGGCGTGTGCGCGCCGCGTACAAACCGCGCCGGCCGAATGCCTGCTGTGGACAAAGTCTTTATGTTACTGACAACCTATGTTGGAAATAATTAATACGCTTGGTTTAGGATTTATACTTATTCATTAACGATGAAAACATTCAAAGAAAAATACAAATACACTTGTTTGCATTACGTGGATCACGCGGTACGGGTATCAAACCCTTAACCAGTTAGGTACATGCTACTATACTCTCTTGAGCTCTTAAGAAAGTAACCACGCAATTGATTGGCAAGTTTACGAGGCGAGATCAGGATATACTGAGAAAAACCGGCAAGAAGAAAGGACATTTCTTTTATTTGAATGATTTCTATAACAGACTTTTTCTTGGATTGCAAAGGACATTGTTTTTTTGGTACTAAAATAAAAATAAAATGAACCAATATAATTTCTGCACCTCCTTATTCAGGAGACTTAATAGTTTTATCTTGAATAATTTATAGATTTTAAGAAAAGCCCGTTTAATTATTAAAAAATATATTTAAGTATATTGTACGTAACTCATACTTTTGTATATATCCGAACGTAATTTCTGCTTAGTTCGCTTTTATTTTGACAGTTTGTTGACATAACACTGACACTGACGGATGGTTGTGGGTTTATTTCTTTCTAGTAATCTTGGAGTTTCTCCCGTGTTCTTTTAGCAACAACACGTGTTGTGAGACTCCATTTTATTTCTATCTACCGTACAAAATTAAAATACTTGACATAGGAAAACACTTGAAATTGGCTTAGTGCTACATGCGATAGCCATTTATTGAGATATAATAAAAAAAATCTAGTAATATTTATTTTATCATCTTCATCAGCCTATATCCCTGTCTTGGGCTTGCCGCATGCAGTCTCTAATTAAAATAACCTATTTCAACTTACGTTGTATGTGGCTTTATTTGTTTTTGTAGGTATGTGCGCGAACGCTATATACTTAACTATCAAGCCGAGTGTTACTTATAATTATAATCGTTGATACAACATTATACAATGAAACAGATTTGTTCCGGATTCGTCGTATTCCGGATTCGCCGTATTCCAGATTGGTCGTTTTCCAGATTCGACGTATTCCAGATTCGTCGTAATACAGTCCACCTTAGTACCTACCTTTCATACTTGTTATAAAACAAAAAACCAAATACTAACTGTTAGGTACTTATTTAAGTAAACAAATATAAGTATTGGAACAAAAAACTCTCCTCGATAGAACAAAAAACAGTTTGTTACTAATTCAATAAATTCATAAAATGAAACAATTAAACTCATAATTCACAAAGTCTAGAAAGGCACTCAATATAATTTGTAAGAGTTATTTTCTTAAGATTGTATAGTCAAGGTGTAAAAATATGTAATAATTACTAAACCATAACAAAATATATTTATGTATATGTTTTATACGTTTTTAAGAACTTTGTGAAAAGATTCATTGGTTATAAGTATATTAATGTGCCTAATACTCGACTGTACATATTACGACGAGTCAGGAATACGTCGAATCTGGAATACGACCAATCTGGAGTACGACGAATTAGGAATACGACGAATCCGGAACAAATCATGAAACACTTTACTCGGTGACTGACGCATAGGGAGGTATAACCTGCGCCAAACTTCTAGCTCGCTGTGAACAAGAGGCGATCCGCGTAATCGCGTCGCAATAGTACAATATGGGTATCTCAGTATCTGCGGGACTTATGCGGTTAGGGAGGGCAGAGCACACGCCTGCGCTGTACCGCGCTGTACTGCAATGCAACAGACTTTGGAAGAAACGCAAGTTTCAAATCGTTCGGCACAATCGAGAGTCCAAAAGCACAGCACAGTCAACGTCAGGCAAGGTTCAAGTCAGGGGAGGAAGCGTAGGTCGTAAAAAGATCTCAAAACAGTCAACGCAACGAAACACAACAAGCAAGTAGAACGTGTGTGGTATGGCCGTCTAACTCTAATGACATTAATTTCATTAACGAGAGGTGACGTTTTCAAAACGTCAATCAAATGTCATTTGCGTTTTATTGTGGAAAAAGTAACTATTCTAATACTTTGGTTGAAAAAGAACCCAACTATTTGTATAGCGCTGTCTCTTTTACACAGCGCTTACAGCAAAATAAAACGTTGTTTATTTGAATCGCACGTGTTGCCAATTTAATAGACTGTTGCTATTTGAAAGAAAATAAATAAACTTGTTTTATTAAATAATAAAAAAACGGGGGTCTTTTAATTATTTTTACTTTCATAAATGAGATGGAGGTAATTTAGTCTTCTCATTTTTACATAACATTCTTTGGTTCAAATAGTTATGATTTTAGTACCTACCAAGTTCCATACAAAAAAAAATGTCCCCTCCTAACGTAAAATCATAATTGTGTAGTAAAACTTCAGACGTGGTGCGTATAGCTGTTTGGTGCAACCACGGAACAGTTCTTCGTCTATTCCGTGGGTGCAACCAACCGATATGTTACATTTTTTGTTGTTTTAGTTCTAAGAAGCCATTGCAAGTTTTATTTGCTATTCAATCACGCTATTAAAACTGCGAATTTGTACGGCAATTAATCAGCTGCCATAAGGTATGTTGCAATTTTGCCAAACAAATTATAATATTCGTCAACGTGATCAAGAGGCGAACAAAACTCGCACTGAACATGAGCGCAAAGCGTAAAACGGCGTAGTTACTTTCTAAACGTGTGCGGTAAATGTTTTGACTACCTACCTATTTAATAATTAACACATAATCGCATTGCAAATTGAATCGTTCGCTGAAGCACATCGTTTATGGGTATGTATAAAACTATGTTGGGTATGTTATCACTTATGTTCTAAACACTTCATGTTACACCAAAATGGAACAAACAATAAACTTGTTACTAAATCAAATCGGAATTAAGAACGAAGAAACGAAATCATCAATCTATTATTTAAAGACAACCACAATTCTATTGATGACAATTACTTTTATGAATGTTTTACTAGAAAAAAATCAACCAGTCTCAGGAAGCTCGAGTGGGACTGGTTGATTTTTTTCTAGTAAATATTTTATCCGTTATTTAGATAGCATTGTGAATGCAAAATTTCAATAATAAAGATACTTTTATGAAGACTTACATAAAGTTTTCACATTTAGTTACATTACCAATAAAGTATGACTTTAGTTTAATATCTCTATCCCACATCACTGTATCGTTTAGTCCAGTTTTTTTCCATGTTGGTGTAAGCGTTGGATGGATTTACTGCGTTCAATATCCGTTCAGTATAATAGTGCGTGTAAAAATGCGAACCTTGGGTGGGGCAACTGGTTTCTCGGCAGCGACCGGCTCGGGCGTCGCGGCGTCGACCGCAGCCGCTGCCGTGGTCTTGCGCGCGCCTGGTTTGCTGAAACGACCTGTCGACAAACACACATACATTGTCTTACACAACTCGTGAATTACGGCCTACACAACCGCAGCGTAAGCAATTGGGCTGCGTGTCTCTCTACTGTGTCACAGTGTCTTTTTACTGTGGCACAATCCCATAAGGAGGTAATTGATAGATAACAATAAAAAATCATAAATAAAATACTTAACTATTTGTTAAATCATAAACATATTTGGTATCAAATGTTAGCAAGTAAGGTAAGTAAAAATACAGTACATGACAGAATATTTACAAATACCTACATTATTGATACCAAAAGTATCCAAAGGCAATGAACGATTAGACAATACGAATTTATGATGAAAAAGCAATTTTTTTCTAGGTAACACAATTTATTTTTCATTATAAATTATAGGTACTTATTCCAGCTTAAGAGTTATATTCGCTTACGCTACTAACAATTTCACTGCAAAGCAATCGCATGGCAACATGAATAATTAAAATATAACTTTCGCAATGCAAGTAATAGCAGCTGCATGGATGCAACCCAGCCTTGCACCTAGCTGTTTACAGCGAGTACTCGCACTAAATGGTGTGATGTTATTATCAATTACTTTGTTTTCATGTTATCTACGTTTTTGTTCTCACACATTTTTTGTGATCACATCAATAGGCAATTACTGACGTAACAAAAGTATGTCGTTGACATTAATTACACGTTCTGTTTTACGGCAGTTTTTTACATGTACGAGCGTCCTATAGAGAAAAGTAAATATGTAATTTAGTAAGAGTGAGATGTATAATTTGTCGGCCATCGAGGCATTTTCTTAATATGATCCTGAAAACGAGTTTCTTGATAGTCATCACATCACCTACAAAACAAGTTTAGATTGATACGAATGGTTTGTCAATTAGTCAGTTTCTTACCTCTCACTCTTGTGGAGGTCTGCTGGGGAGCTTCAGTGGCGCTGGCGGCAGTGGGGGTTGTGGAGATGCGGGCCCGGGCGCCGGGGCGGCCCTTGAAGCGGGACGGCCTGGTGGGCGCCGCCGTGGTCGTGGTGGTCGTCGTCGGGGCGGGCGTGGTGGTGGTGGTCGTCGGCTCGGCGGTCGTCGTCGGCGTGGTCGCCTCCACGGTCGTGCTCATAGATTCCGTCGTCCAACCGCTGTCGTCAGTCGTTGAACCTTCAACGCTCATGTCGCTTGTCGGATTTATCTCATTATTCAAATTCTCACCAGCCAGATAAGCGTACAGATCCAATGCTACCTTCTCCATTGCGGTCATTGTAGTGTACTCGGTTGTGTCCTGCTCGTAAGTGGTGGTTTGCTTATAATCAGCAGGCAGTTTGGAGTCGTCTACTATTTCTTGGAAGATTACTCCCGTGGGAAGACTGTGTCCCTCGCGAGCGTTTTCTTTGGTATTTAACTCTTCTTTGGCAATGGGTGATTCTTCAACTTCAGGTAGAGATGTAGTAGTTTTGGATTCGGATGAGTATCTGCTCGGTTGCTCTTTGTATTGCGAAGGGATATCTTCAGAGTGAGTCTTGAAACTATCTAAGTCTACTAACTCAGAACTGGGGCGTCTGAAATATTTAAAAGTAAGGGTAATTTTCATTTAATATAATTACTGAATCTAAACTGTACCTATTATTAAATTTATTTTAGAGCAACTTTACCTTATGTGTGCCCGAGTTCTGCTTCTGGTCTGACCGCTGGATTCATCAGCGATGTTGTCGGTCTGAGGACGACCACGGTGCCTTACAGTTTCAGAGGAGGCTTCTGGTGCGGTAGTGGTGGTAGTAGTAGCGGCTGCGAGGTTGCGGCCACGAGGAGGGAATCGAGTGCTGGATGGCAATCTGCGACAATAAACAACCAATTATTAAAAACTATATTTGCTATTAACCCTTCAAGGATCATAAGACCGCCGGCGGTCGCGAAACAATAGTGTCTGGTTGAACGTTGCCTAAGGGATTAATTGGCATTGTGCTGTAATCCATGTGAGAAGGCCTGTGCCAAGACGCCACTAGACGTTCATAAGCTGAAAATCATGTATAAAATTCTAGAAAGGATCGTTTACCTGTCTTCCTCAATTTCTTCCTCGACTGGAGCTGGCGTTAGGTTGCGTCCTCGCTGGCGTCCTCTACTCGTGGTCGTGGCAGGGAGCACTTCGTTTTGGTTTTCAGGTGTGGCAGCTGTAGTAGTAGTTCTGTCAATAGTACTGTACCTATTCCTATTCTTTTCTTTAGGAATCTGGTTCTCAGTCTCAACTTTTTGTGGACCGTCGTGAGAATTGTGCACTGAAGGCGCAGCGGTCGAAGACGATTTTTCTTTACTTTCTTTTTTGCCACCTTCTTCTTCATCGTAGTAGTAGTAAATATATTCATATTCGTAGTCTTGACCGTTTGGGCCCTTCTTTATTTGAATTCGCGAATGTTGCTTTTGCTCAGATCCAGCCGTTTCGAGTTGCACGTTAGACGATAAAAGTCCACTGTTAATGTCGTCAATAGTGTCGAAATTGATAGGAATGTAGTCAAAGCCTTTCGCGGGAGCGGGTGGGGCTGTAGTCAAGACTGGTTTTTGAGTGGTCGTGCCTGACGAACTAGTCAGTTTCCCGGATTCAGACATGGCTTCAAGGGCAACTGCCATTTTTGGGTTGGTTTCGACATCCTCTACGTATTCCTTAATTTTAATGTCTTTAAGCTTTGAAACAGGGATATCGATTTCAATGGAATCTGATTTCAACTTCTGATTTTTTTTGAAAGTGGCTTTCTTATCTTCTTCAATGGAAACGATTCCTTCCGTTGGGTGTCTAGGTTTACCACTGTGTATCTTCTTAATTATCTTCTCAACCCCATCATCTTTTAAAACGCGGTGGTTTGGATGTTTCTCTGGTATTTTATGTGATGTTTCAAAGTTTCTTAAGGAAGTCTGTTGACCCGAGCTCACTAGTACATATTCTTGTCCTTGTCTAGGCTCTGTGATGATATCTACATCGGCGGCAGCATTTACCTGGTAGAATGCGCAGACTAATAAACATCTGTAACAAAGGAAACAAGCTTTAAGATCTGTACGTTGATATAATGTAATGGTTACGAAAGTCGGTTTCATCGCGATGTAGAGAGTCGGTGTTTCGTGAGTCAGCAAAAAGACAGCTTGCGCGCCTACGAGCTTCGCGATCGAAACTCGAATAAGGTCCGTGACTCATCTATTGTTAACATTTCGTCACTGCATTCCCAACTTCCACACTATTCGCATTTGCATTTCAAAGACATTTCGCTGTGAAGCGTCATAATATATCGATGGCTTAATGTATTCTAGCACTTTGTTAAAAGTTAACAACGTTAGCTGCAGTTTTTATATTTTGTTTCGTAACAGCCACATTTGCATGGTCTATCGATATTTGACACAGTTGCACGGAGCAGCTCAAAGAAATTGTGTGAAAACCTACCAGATGACTGCAATGCAAACATTGTCGCGTGCAATAGTTACAAGTGCGATGTGGTCGTGAGAAATTGTCAGCGAAAATCAGAACGTGGGTGTATTACGCGTGCTGATTCCACAAGCGCAGATCGATGAGGCAACACATCACGGCGATCACTTTCGCTCGTAGCACTCTCTCGGGCGCACCGCGTCGCGCCGGCCATCATCCGAGTACCATAAAAACGCTATCAGCTTCGAATCACCATCGGCCATTAGCGATAGGAAATTGTTTATGCGATGCGGTTACACAGAAACAAATGAAAGTACTATAAAGCTTTTGGAACATTACGAAACCTCAAATCACGGCCAAGAGCGTCGGCTATACGGTCAAAGTATGAGAGATACAATTTTGAATTTACAAAGTGCCGACTGTTGTGGTTACATTAAACATTCTTTAGAGAATGTAACTTGCCTTGCGGGGCTCAGTATGTCTGTCCTGCCATATTGTGTGTAGGTACTAGACAATCATTAAAAGATGCATAATATTTATGTAGTACGGCTTCGGCTTCAATTATTGAGTCGGAAGGCGGCCGCTTCCGTGCAATTTCTTGCTTACACAATTTATTGATTCAAACTACACGGCCACTTGGCCACACCGCCTCTTCACTATAAGACAACTTGTAGGTAACAAAATTATTTCATAGTGAAGAGGCGGCTTACGACTATTAACGTAATTGAGAAAAACAAAGCTAATATTTTTCACGAGATCTCGATCAGTTATCAATAGGGCTAGACAGAATAATCCGCAGCAAGCGCGTTAGAAACATCAAAACTACCAAGCCATTCTTGCAAAACCAAAATAAACCAACTGGACTCATAAGATAGTTTTTCAGTTTTTCCTGCTGCAAACCGGTAATGAATTCAGCATAAATGTTTGCCAAGAAATTAGACATTGAAAGTGTAATAAGAGGCAACATGTATTTCCTCGGTAGTGCAACAGGTCTACTGCCGGTTCAATTTCACTAAACTAAGGTCGCGATGGAGCGCAAGGTTATGTGAGCGGGCGCCGCGCCGTTCGCGGACCGTGTCTGTAAATACTAAGACTTTGTTTTAAGTCACATTAGATTCGTATGCTATTTTATGTTAAACTAGAGACCACCCGAGATTTAGTAAACACATAAATGTTTGAGATCCCGAGACAATGTCGTTACTTCTAATATAAAGCTGTCAAAGGTTAGGTAATTAAGTTAAAAAAAAGTTACCGATATCAAAAGCGCCACATTTATGTAAGTAGTTAGTAGCGCTACTTATTTATGTTTAATTAATTTTATTACTAAATGCATTGCACAATGATGGAAGATATTTTGCCAATATATGTAGTGTAAAAGCATAATTTATTAATAACTGTGCTATCGATATGTATGTTCAATGTTCTATGTTCCAAAAAACCGTTTCTGCTGGATGGTGGATGTAAACAGTCGCCTTTTTTTCGATTAAAACATAAAGATAATATTAGCGACAACACTTTTTCACATTGCGTGTACCGTAGAAAATGTTATTATCAACGCAAAATAGTCGGCGTCGAATTGCTGCCATAAAACAATTATATAATTCTTTATAGTCAATTTGTACCTGTGCTTTCCCTTACATTGCGTTTTGGTGCGTTGTAATACCATTGTGAGACCGTTTATGGACAAATCTGCTATTTTTTTTATAACTTTTATGGCTGATCGATGTCATAAAACTTCACTATTATGGCAATCGGGAACGAAGTGTTAAGATAATGGGCACTTTTAGACTAAGGCCAATTAAATCTATTTACGAAAACAACGTAGCACGAAACTCTTCGTACGGCTTCAGAAGCACAATGTATCCAAAAACAAGGTCAAAATTGTCTCAAGGCGCAATGGAGGGATTAAACGATTACGATGAAAAGGACCACAATAGCTTATCATATCGCAACCCGTGCAAGTCCCCGCGTTCAGCTTCAATAAAGATGTAATTTAGTAGGTAAGTAGCATATTTATTTCATTTTTACTTATTTAGGTATACTAAATGTAATACTACTACTGCGGTAATACCTAATGGTTGGTGGTTGGAGCGCTTTCGTACTGATTTTGGTGCGGCATGGTACAGTCACCAGCATTAAGATGTGACTATCGACGGCCTGCAAAAATATCTGATCGTTGGTGGAAAGGCGTAGTATATGCCTATAAATGCCTTCCACCAATGATCAGTTATTTTTGCCCATCACATCTTAATGGTGACTGTACCTACATACTAAAGTGTTAAGCTACTTCTGAGGCACACCGTACATTACAATTTCATATTGGCAACGGCACGAGCCAAAAGCTTACTCCACATCTAATTATTGGTCAAGTTGGTCAATCCACTTAGCGAGGCTAAACTTATTACACTGCTTAATTAAGTTACACGTCGAATTATTCGGTTAACGACCGTTTCGTTAGACGGCTCGCGCAACGGCCCGCGGAGCCGTGGCCGTTGGACGCATTGTTATGTCATTGTTCAGTCGGCGTGGCATTGAAATGGCTGATCCGTTTTTAGATAAAAAAAGAAGTTTACTCAAACGATAACATTGAACGGGTTGCGGCCACTTTTACTTGTTCAAGTATTACGTTTATGGTCCCCGATTGGTTCACGAATGGCGTGCGGTATTAAGCGTTTGGCTACTGGTAGTGACGCGCAATGTGTACCTATAGGCTGGTAAATTCGTACGGGTTGTTGTACATTCGCCACAAAGTTAGTTTGCCACAGAAAAAAGTATGTGTAAATTCGCCACAATCTTATTTTCGACACAGACAGCAGAAAAATCAAACAATAAGTGTAGTAAAACATCAATAATTTTAGAATAAAATAACTATAATAAGTACCATTAATTTCGAGCGCTCAAAACGAGCTTTTCTTGCTACCGGTAGGTACTTTATGCAAAAATGATGTACTATGAAGACCTGTGGCGAATTTACTTTCAATGTATGGAGTTACAAAAACGTGGCAATCTAACTTTGTGGCGAATGTACAACAACCCATTCGTACGACCTCCCATGGCTGTGTCCATGGTCTGCGGGCGACGGGGGAGGAGTGACATCTGCTGACAACTGACATTCCTACTTCGCAGCCCAGCCGCCAGCGCTAATAACTTGTGAAGCTCTCATATTGCATATTATAATCAATATGAAAATAATAGGTACCTATTTTATTTAAACTTGGTTTCCTTGTATTAAATTACACTTAATTATATGACAATTCGATGAATTCCGCTCGTAAAAAATGGTCAGGACGAGTTTTTAACGTGATCCAATCGGTACTAAAACCGCTATTTAATATCGATATCATAAATCGAGACCGCAGAAAAAGCCGAAGGAAAAACAGGTTTATTGAATATCCTTTGCGCGAAGTGGCGAATTACACATTTGCGATTGTTGTCCGTGGGAGACTGGCCGACGGAGTAGGTCAAGGACCATGGAGTTCCCACACGTTGGTGTACCTCATCTCGGCAGCCTCAGCATCTGGACAATACCACCCGATACACGTGTGGTGACAAGCCAAGGTAGCTGTTCAAAACAACTGTTTTCACAAACTTAATTGATGCTATTTAAGCTGTGACCTACGTTGAGACTTTCAATTTACTTGGTCACAGCGAATATTATGGCGTTGTTGTTTATTGTAATTAATCACTTGTTGCATTTACGCGCGGCAGAGCACCCGGCGATAATGTATGCGTATCTAGGTATATATTTTTTAAATTGTTAATTATTAGTCTGGTTGACTCTAATCCACCAACCCGCATTGGGCCAGCGTGGCCCATTCTCACCACGTGCTGTTGTTTATGTGGGAAGGCCAGTGCCTAACAGTAGTATTTGATAGGCAAATGATGAACAAATCATAATATGATGACGAGATGGGTCTATGCATGGCATCGTCAAACATCTTCCATCGAGCTTGTCGAATGGACCGAACCTGGACCTACGTTATTATGGCCTATCGGCGCCTACAGCACGTCGTGCTTTGACAGCCTTGTAAAATCTATGAAGTCCTTTCTAGAACAAACGGAAGTAGTAAAAGGCGACTAAATTGTGTGAAGTATCTTACACCAACCCGCATTGGGCCAGCGTGGTGGGTTATGGCCCAATATCCCCACGTGCCTGTCTTGTGTACGTGGGAGGCCTGTGCCCAGCAGTGGGACGTTTATAGGCTGATAATGATCTTACACCTCAGTAAACCAGAACATGGGTAACTTCGTTTTCTGTTAACTTTGGTCTATCACTGCGATCTCCAACCCGCCTGCCAACATTGTGAAAAAACCTCCCATGGAAGAGATCTATGTCCAGCAGTGGACATTATGAGCTCTGAATATGTTGCAGTATATTTGGAAGACTTGAATAAGTAGTCGTTAATAAGTTAGGTACGGTATCGATGATACAATCCAGATAATATTTGATTTGCTTGCCTTCATGATTTAACGTGCAGAGAAAAATAGGTTTGACGTTCTGAGAGGGATGTGCGTCAGGGTTCTAGCGAATTGAAAATTGTGGTCACTGTCTATTCTTCCGAGAAATGAGCAGGTATGTATGAATGTATGTAGAAAAAGAGGTTTAGTAAGGAAGGTGTTCTACGCGACAAGGATTAATTTGAAGTAAACCGCCGCGGCTATCTTCGGCTGTGCAATGCGAAATAAAGAATGTTCGTCGCTACTTCCTGGAGCGGCTTTGCCATTCGAATACCGGTTCCCTGCATTATTCATCGGGTCTTCATAAGTCGCAGTCGCATTAAACGAGACATCTTTTTAATGAGGTCAACAAGAATATTAAATCGTCATCGACGAGAAAAGCGAACTGAAATAGAACACGTTAAAATTGTTTTAAGCATTTTACATTTTTTTACGCAGCGCCTTATTAAATGTAGGTAACGTTTGGTTAAGAATCCTTATACCTATGTACATGTACCACAATATAAAGAAGCGCCTACATACTAATTACTAAGCCTCCAAATGCGAGGTACGAGTATTTGTATGACAGAATCGCAACTCACCTCGATTGTCAGGCGCAAATGTTATATAAATTGAATGATGGTGCATGAGGCGAAAATGAATGGGATAGTTGGAAGAGGAATGCTTCAGTGAACGTACTTAGGTCAGATCGGTGACGTTCTCGTTGAAGGTCAGGTCAAGTACCCTAAACTGGCGAGCATGTACCTATTAAGAACATTACGAGAGTAAGGGCCTGAGCCGACATGCTACTTTTAGCGGCGGCGATCGGCGATTTAGACGCTTTTTAGAAGCTGAGTGCTTAGAGCATTCAGTTGAATGCTCTAAGGCTGAATGCAGCGACTGGTCTACGAGCCACCGCACGGCGATCGGCGATTTCGCGACTAGCATCGCGTTTTGGCGACTCTCTGCGTTCGATTGCAGTATCGGAATCGCGAGTTTTAGCGATTCAGTCACTGCATTAAGCTTCTAACGGAGGTATGGGGTTTGAACCACTTTGACGACCTTCGTTGACCTTCGGGTTCAATTACCGGTCGGGTCAATTTAGAGAAAAACTGTTTTTCTAAATTGATCTCGGGTCTAGGTGCATTTTCTAAGTTTATGTACATTTATCCGTTATCTTACCATATTAACGAGTTTCAAAAGAATATTCTTCTTGGGTTACATAATTGGTGTGAGCGTAAACAAATTAATTTAATTAAAAACCACGACTTCTCTAATTTAACCCGACCACTATCCGCTCGGCTACCGACGATGCATCAACAATTAAAAGCTCGGGTTACGCTACTTCTAAATAATAAAGATTATTAATGGAAAATAGCATTGTATAACGTGAATAACTGGTAATTTTAAAAATACCAGCCCTGTGGTTGTCCAATGCTGTCAATAAAATATATTAAGTTATTATCGGCCGGTCAGAGAAACCCGGATCTGAATGATAAAATAATAATTTCTCTATCCGGATGTCAAGTTTACGCAATCAACTGGTTCGCATTAAACTTAGTTGAGTAATCTGCGTGTACTTAAACATTATGTGAATGGTAATCGACACCGGGCTTATTGTGCTTTTATATTGTATTCTTTGGCCGATTATTAAACTGTTAACGTCATTTAACGTTTTAAAAATATGTTTTTAATATATTTAAAAAATAAGTTTAATAACAAGTTATCGCTTTGTATGTATTGACATGGGTATGGGTTACAGCCCAATATTCCCATGTGTTTCTTTCTACGTGGGAAAGCTTGTGCAAAACTGTGGTACGATTATAGACTATGATCATGATGTATTCACAAACATATTAAGATGTATGATACCGACTCATATCTTCCTTTCCTCGTAAAAGGTGTATAAACGGGCTAAAGACTGCACACACATCCAACAGCAAAGAACGGCGATGGGCTCACCACCTGACACGCTGAGCACATGTGCAATTGTTCTATATGGTGAAACGTGGACTGTGGCAGTGGACTGCTTTTACGGTCCTTTTACGGTCAGAGAGCACACAATCTCTGACTAAAGGTATGATTCCGAACTCCGCTGCACGCAGCAATGCTGTCGCTGCAATGCTGCCGCGACATTGCTGCGTAGCTCGGAACATAATCTCATATACAATGTTATAGGGGTGGTACTTCAACCTCGTAAGGCTAAGTACTACATCTAAAAAAATAATATGGACTTCTAAAAAAGTGATTTTTAAATCACAAAATACTTAAGTACTAATTTTTTTCTCACCAAAATAATCTCAAACATACGAAATAAGGTAATTTATTAGTTAGCCAGTGTCATTAGCTACCGTTTGCCATTTTTTTCATGTTTCTCCGACGTATGAATCCTTTGATATCGCATAAAGTAAAAATGGTCATAAATTATAGGGGGAGGGGGTTGGACCCCCCATATTATTTTTTTTGTCGATGAATTCAGATGTAGTACTTAACCTTAACGGGTTAGAAGTACCACCCCTCTCACATTGTAGAAAATATTATACGGGGACCAGTAGTGCTGCGGCAGTAGGTACTGTTTCGTGCAGCGGAGTTCGGAATCATACCTTAACCCTTCGGGGATAATAGTTATACCTGATGTTAGTGAATCTGTGCGTCATTAGTTCTAAGAGTGGTGTAGAATAGTTCAATGGTGAATTATTTGATAAGCATCAATTATTGGTATTTTTGGAGGTGGCGTAAGTCGGCTGGGTGTACTAGTCCTGCGCTACGCACTACGCGCCCGGCACCGAACATTCTAAAGCAACTTGGAGTTCACGGTGAAATTGTATATCTACGCTTGCCAAACCGTTTCATAGTGTTTCAATATGTTGTAAATATATTTTATGGAGGTTTGCTGATTGGTTTGAACGGTACATTAAGACATTAAATGGTATATATTAATGGGTGTTTAATTCGATATCCGTATTTTGACACTTTATCCATGTTACAGGGACCCGTGACAACGTGATAGACCTGTGTGAAAAAAGTATCAGTATAAAATAAAATGAAAAATCTGTTTCTATAGTAAAAACCTTAGCAAACAAAACTACTTATATACCTAAGCAGTTGTAAAAACTTTAAATTAAAAACGCTTGAAAGACTGAAAAATTTGCCCTAGGTTCCATATTTTCATTGCTGCTCATAAAACAGTATTTTTTTAAAATTATTTATTTCGGTGTGTGTTTCAGGATCGTAGCTAATGGAATGCTATGGTATCTGCCCACCCTCCTGCAAATGGACGTGACGTACATCTTACTAATATTATAAACGCGAAAGTTTGTGAGTATGGATGGATGTTTGTTACTCTTTCACGTAAAAACGACTGAATGGATTTGGATGAATCCATTCAGTAGTTTTTACGTTTTTATCCAGATATTCCCACAGGAACGGGAACCACGCGGGTGAAACTGCGAGCGGCCGCTAGTACATACATATAATCACGACTACCATTCCCCGAAGGGTTATTCAGAGACTAGACAATGAGGACCGCAAAAGCAGTCCTCTGCCATAATCCACTTCACCAAATAGCGACTGCACTTGCTCAGCGTGACACGTGGTGGTGAGTCCATCGCCGCTCTATGCTTTAGAAGTATATGCAGTCTTTATAGTCCGTTAGTCGCCTATTACGAAACACAAGGGAAGAGCTACGCGAGACAGTCATGTGATGATGTATGCAAGTAAAACTACAGGCACTGGAACTGTGACCGGAACAAAGCGACTGTAGAGCGTGCAAGCCTTATACGTTCGTAACGTGGCACGTGGTCAGTCATGAATTTGCCACGTGGTCAGTCGAGAATGTACCACCAACGTCCTGCTGCAAGGTCCCGTCATGTGGCGAGGTCACCGGTGAACGTAGCCAGTTTGAGCGACCGCTATCCTCTCTTTTACTCGCAAAGCAAACGAAAGGGAAAACAGCATGAGTCACGGTTACAGCTGTTGGAGTGATCGAACCCTCGAGCCTGCGTGGAGCTGAACAATGACACTGATCGCCATGCAGGAATGCGACAGCCACTGCTGCCACGCCGCTAGATCGGTAACGCACGATACTTTATAATTTCCTTACTTACCTTACCTTACTTTACTTTTATTACCTTACTTTTAGTAAACCGTGTCGCGTAGCGGTGAAATAATACAACCACTTCCTCTCTTCCCTTGGGTTTCGTAAAAGGCGACTAACGGACTAAAGACTGCACATACTTTCAACAGCATAGAGCGGCGATGGGCTCACCACCTGTCACTCTGAGTACATGTGCAATCGTTATTTGGTGAAAAGCGGACTATTGCATAGGACTGCTTTTGCTGTCCTCATTGCCTGTGTCTGACTAACCCTGCGGGGATAATAGTCGTGATTATATGAATAAATGTCGTGAGTAAAGGAAACATAAGGAAAATTCTACAATGGATACAGGCTACTATCAGTTGTTTCAACTGCCTGCCTGAATTATCTTTAATAATAATAATAATATATGTAAGTATGTACTTATGTTACTTTCAGCAAGGTTTTGAAAACGCGAATAAAGTTCATCCAGAACGAAATGTTTTCTTGAAAAGATTTTATATTAAGTACCTATTTCTCCCTAGGAACCTTTAGCTTCTCGCCGCTGTGCTATCTATAGATGCTACGCGTCAGTAGTGTGAAAATGGGGTTGTAAACTATGATGTCTCACATTCAAACGGAGCTTATACTAGTTTGTATCTCCTCGACACTTCTTCGGTAGGTACTTACTTTTTTATAGCCCTACTCTTTGCTAGGTACCTACATATCTCAGAATAATAACTTAGTTATTATTCTGAGCTACATGTCTTAGAATAGCTGACATTTGTATTAAAGATGTCAGAGATATTACAAAAATTCACTGACACAGAGTTGCTTGCTCTGAGATAATGCTTTTGTCAAAATACGTTTGACCATAGCGCGTACAAGGTAAAGTCGAAAGCATTCCGAATTCCGATGACGAATCATCAATTTTCATAATACCTACATTCATACTAATGCGAAGTAAAGTAGTTTTAAATTATAAAAAAAAGTTGCAACAAAAATTTTAATTGAATCTATAAATTAGTTGATTTAAATTGCTAAGTCAGCTAAGGTATGCCAATAATGCCAACGATGTCACGCGTTAGCTGCGAAGTGCAATTTACGACACACTGGGCGAGACTGCATTCTCTTTAGGCGTTAAAAAATATTGTTATGAGCGCATAATAATATGTTGGATACGTTATACAAATACAAATATAAAATACTTTCGTTTTATCAACCAACAGCAGGGTACCTATTAAGAAAATTTCGAGGAAATTAAATGTTTATATCGCGTCCTATGAGGAGGTTTTCCTTTTGTGTTATATAAAGGGCAAAGGCCGCCGTCATTGAAATCAAGTGGTAACTCTAATTGATGGGTATGATAAATAAGGTATAGTATTAATGTTTATGATAAACTGTTTATAGTAATAAGACTATACACTCATATGGAGGTCGTTACGATGGTTTTATGACTTGTGTTGTATCAAAACGGTACTTAAGGGTTCATTAACCGTAGCTGGTTAGGATGGCGACCACGTAGCAATAAACACCTGGATCGTGACGCGAAACTGAATGTTGGTGTAATGGATGATAAGACCGATCAATCATGATTGACTGTTCAGTCATAAACATTAATTGTTGTAAAAAAATTGCGCTATCTGAATATTGGTAATGTGACTAATTTGAAGAAAGCTATAGCAGTTTATTACATTTTTAAGCCATGAAATTAATGTTTTCGTGAGATCATAGCAAGTCTAATACCTAGGCAGTTACTGGTAGACAGGCGCAAAGACGGAATCACACTGTAAGTTCACGTATTTTTCGCGTCTATAACTAAAAAAAAAAAATCCTGCGTTTACATGATCCCAGCTAGTCTCACTAGACCACTCTCATTTTATAAGTTTTAACAGCTTTGTAAGAATAACAATAGGAATTATGACACAGATAACAATGTGCTTTTCAGCTTCCATCTTGTGCTCAACTGAATACGGGCTACTATTGCGCAAAACATGAAAATGGAGCTCATTAGTCTCATTAGTTTTGAAGTAAGAACAAAGATAAGATGTTTATTTGTGAAAAAAAATACTTAGGGCCAGTTTCACCACGGAATGATAAGTATCAGATAGTATAATAACTCTCTTGAAATATTGTCTTGGTCACAGAGCTTGAGTTGTTTGTAAATCAGTACCTTTTTGAACATTAGAAACCCAAGTCACTCAACACAATGAATAAGCAGTTTATTGGTAATTAAGATTTGTAATACGAATACTCGTACATAAAATTGTTATATGCACATTATACCAATTTTATGTACGAGTAATTTGTATTACAAATCTTATTCTGAAGTGCTTAATAGGAAAGCGTTTATAGGGAACAGTTAATTAACTTAACACCGAGAACTTAACATCGAGAGATAGAAACGTTTATTGGTAAATGATATTCCCCCAAACCCCTTGAGTTTCAATTGTAGCTGTGGGACTTTACTGAGATCTCCCACGGACTTCTTGAGAGAATTTGAAAATTGACGTTGCACTGCACTGTTTTGTTTAATTTGCCAACACTCAAGCACGTTCACGAACTCTTAATAGTTAATAATTCACCATTATTACACTTTAATATTGGACGAAACACAAATGAAATGAAATAAAACTAGTGATGGGTTTATGAGCGGCCTTTTTGGGCGCATTGGATAAATGCCCAATAAATGTCCGTAATTTTGCCGAATATGTCCATTAATGCCCGTTTTTTCCTTATTAGGTTAATGCCTTCGACCCATCACTAAAATTTAAACAAAACTGCAGGCATGACGCTTCATTTTCCCGCCAAGAACACGGGCGTCTAGCTTATTCGTTTATCCATATCTTTTTTAATATAGTATATCAACTTTTTGGCAAGACAAAGTTACTGCTTAATTCGTATACCTATAGAGCGACAACCAAAATAACTTACGAAAGTTAAAACTCACATGACGACCAAATAAATGTTCAGTACCTTAGGTACTACCTACTATTATGTTTTCATGATAGATGCACAGATAATTACCATTTCAATATTATTGTAATTAGTTATTAAACATAAGAGTGTGAGGAAGGACTGAGTTATGGTTAAATCAATGTTATCTCTCTCTGTCGACCCCTTTGGAAAACGGGCGTGATATAAATGTATGTACACACGGCGTCAAATCAACCTACCCAAAACTGTCAAATTTCTACAATCAATTTTGAACTTTATAGTTTAGCACTAAGGAGCAATATTCATTGGAGAAATTTGACAGTTTAGGGTAGGTTGATATGACGCCGTGTGTTATTGCATGTATGAAGAGAATGTGTGTATACGTAATAAAGGCACGCCAAAGCCCTGCACGTTTAAAAATAAACTTTGAACAGGTTGCCGACTTTAGGTAACATCCAACATTGGTAGTGTGCGCAGAATTACAATGTGAATGTGTTTTAGCCATTAATGTAATATAACTAGAGACAACACAAGCAAGCTTTACGCACTGAGTTGCAGCCCGCATGACCTGCAATCACTGCAATCGTCTCCATGATTGTAAGTGATCAAAGCTATTCTGGATCTTGCGGCCGCAAAACAGTGCGCAAAAAATTGCTTTGCGGTGTCGTCTCTAGTTATAATACCTTGGTTTGACGTTTGAGCTAACGCACCCACAACACGTTCCGCGCCCGACTAACTGTGACACTAGACGTCTACCACCGGTGAATACTTAAACACATAATCAAGAAATTACATTTTTCCATTACCTTTTAGTACCGCAATTATAAAATAGGAATAGGCTTGGACGAAAATTGTATACGTGTTCTGGTGCAGTTTTTTTTTCTCCTATTAATGGCTGCGTGCGATCAGCACATTTAGCCAGTGTCAAGTTTTAATAGTAATTATTATTTTCTTTACATTAAGTGGATGATAATGAGTGATAATGAACGTTTAATGGTAAATGATTTTCCGCCAACCCCTCAAGACTCAATAAAGCTGTGGGACTTTATTGAGCTTTCACACGGGCTTCCTGAGAAAATTTGAAAAGTGGTGTTGCACTGTTTTGTTTTATTTGCTAACACTCGTGCACGTTCACGAACACTTAACAGTAAATAATCCACATTTTACGTTCATATTCGACAAAACACAAAATATAGAAAATTATATAAAACTGCAGACATGACGCTTCACTTTCCCGCCAAAAAGTCCTCTGGTGCAGATATAGCAAAGTATAAATACTTGTGGTTATAGGTAGCAACAAAATGTTTTTGTCATACTTAATTTCAATTCAGAAGCAAAAAAACAAAAGACAAATTTGGTATTTCTATCATCTAGAACAATTGAAAGGTCTCGAGAGATGCACAATCAACGCTCTCAAAACGTCAGCACAAAAAGAGTACCCAGTGAGATGTGTAGACTGTAGGTACGCATTTCGTTTGGTAGTTATAAAGTGCGACCACAGACCACTTAGTGCGACTTACCAATAATATAAAGTGCGATTAAAATAAAGCCGAGTAGTATTCTTTGTTTTCAAAAGTGTTTTATTCCAAAGAGTTTTTATCGCTGCTATTCCATATTCAAGTGTAATAGGAAACTGTCTTTTATTTTTTAACCAAGAAGTCCACTAAGGTGGTTTGTTCCATTTTTTTTAACACGGAACTTTTCCTTTTAATTGGGTAGGTCGTTATAGGTACTATTTAGAGTATATATTGTAAGGGGAAAAGCTTCCATCACATTTTACTACTACTACCATACTAAATCATGGAGGAAAAGTGGCAGCGTTGATAAGGCGTTAACATACTTATACATTTTGACAAGGTATAGGTATGTGATTTAAGGGGATCCTGCACGAAATTGTGAAAATTCACGTATGTTTAAGTTACTTGTACTATGCGCTGAATTAGTTAAATACATTAAAGAACTTACGTAAGTTAGCCTGGATCATTGCACAAGGTCGTGGCCTTGTTGAAATTCAAAACAAATTCTTTAAACAATAACAAACAATACATAAATGTAATGACTCCTTTAGACCTTTTTTTTCGACAACTATCTTAATTTTACACATGAAACAATAATTCTTACACGAAAATATTTGTATTGATATTCCGCAGGTCACCCTCATCTTAAAAAAATTTCAATGATCAGGCTAACTTACGTAAGTTCTTTTAATGTAAGTATTTAACTAATTTAGAACTTAAAACTACGTAAATTTTCACAATTTCGTCGAGAATTCACATAAAAGAAACAGCAATTTTTGAAAAATCTCTTGTCACGTTGACACATAGCTCGCTACCAAACGAAATACGTACCAAAACATCTCACTGGGGACTCTTTTTGTGCGGACGCTTTGAGAGCGTTGATTGTGCATCTCTCGAGAGCAACGAATCAGGGTCACTTAAACAAACCTATTAGAGAAACTTATAAATCTCGGAAACTAACTTAAATAACTAGATTGTGTTTAATAGACAATTACATACTCCAATAATAAATTAAATTGTGTTAAATAGACAATTAAATACTCCTTAAATGAAGGTATCAAAACTTCTTAGTTATTGTAAAATTATGTTTAAAAAAAATTAATTTGAAAAACGGAGACTGAACAGTGTACACTCAGAACATACTTATTGTTCTGAGAGTGTACAGCATGCCAAACCGCGTAAACGCCAGTAATGGACGCACGAGGAGGCAATACGAAGTTCAAGAAAATCGTAATGTTGTTCAAAAATGTCATGTTTCCTATTTTGTTGTAAGGCGAGCTCAGTAGTTTTTTTCTTTATGTAATTTTTTGTAAATAAAATGAAGTGACTTATAAATTTTATTTCTTTTATTTAAAGAGTATTTTATTGTCTATTAAACACAATTTATTTAATTAAGCTAGCATTCTTAGTTTCCGAGATTTATAGGTTTCTTTAAGTGACCCGGATTCATGGCTCTCGAGTGTAGTTTTTATATGTGAACGAAGGGGAAAAATAATACTGTTCAGTTCAGTCACCGAGCCCGAGCCGGCGTCTGCAAGGGTTCCTGACGCACCAAGGTCCGAGGCCGTCCTAATTGCATACCCACATTTCTGAAGCTGACAATCAACTTTTACCACAATGCAGCGATAAAACATGTTTCGCAAACAGGAAGTTACATGCCGCAAACGACCGACGCTCCCACTTCATGAAACACATTCGGTCTACCTTCTTCACATATCCTCGGCATGTTATTTTCATTGTTAACTCTAAAACTGAATTAAAATCATACCAAAAAATAACACAATCATACAGCAAAATTTATGATAATTAATAAATTAAACCACTAATGTCTGTTAAGCTCAGTTTACACGAAACAATAATTAATTATAATCATATTCAAAAGTAAGATGTTACAATGGGCATCCGTCGAAATTGGGCGTCGGCGTCGCCGTGTCGAAACATAGATCACGGCCGTAGAAAGAGCCAAGGTTAACCGCGCAGGCTAGGCGCGCGACTTAACATTCTCGGCTATAATTATTATTGGGAGTCACCAGCCATAATAGCCGGTGTCGCAACGCAGCCATGCAACCGGCAAAGGTCACCGAGATGCCACAATGACCAGAAAGTCCAAGAGCGCCTCTAACAGACGACGCCGGGCGGCGGCGCACGTGTCGATGTGTTTACTGCGAAGGCAGATAGGTCCGGAATACCATGTTTTATTCATTCGTTATCTCGCAACGCATTCCGCAAAAGGTCATCGGCAGGAAAGTGAAACTGGCAGAAGCCGAAAGTGATGCTTACAAAAGGCGAATGCGCGAGTAAATATCCGATTATATTCGCCATAGTGCGGCAAAGCGGTGCCAGTCGGGCTTCAAACTCGCACTTCGTTAATGTCACTGATGCAATAGAGTTAATCCAATGTCAGTTTATTATGACATTCTCGCTTCTCGGCGGGTGATGCGCACTGTGGTGAAACCGAAATGATATAATACCTACATGCAGTTTGCGCAAATAGCAAACGCTGCCAATACTTGCTTGCACATTCAGTGCTTGAATTTCAAGTAATCACTTTGCTATAATGTTAAAACATTGCAGTGAGCTTGTCTTGTACTTCTATCTCACTCAAGCATCTTAATAAGGGACTTCTATCTGTTTTATTTTATTGTAAGCAAATGGAATGGAAACCCACCAGCCCGCATTGGTGGGTAGTGGTCTAAACTATATAACTATGTGCTGTTGTCCATGTAGAAACACCTGTGCCCAGCAGTGGTGATGAAATGGAAGAGTTTTCTTTATAAAATCGGCTTAGCAGCCCAATTGAATACACAAAAATCAGTATAGGAAATATGTACACTTCGATAAACTTATCAAAGTATGTACGGAATAAATTAAGTAATTGCTAACGTATAGGCACTCTCTCGTAACTCTCTTTCGGATAACATCGAATTTGCTCGAACTTTTACAGAACTTTTACGAAACATGAGACACGTTGGCACGTACATAAAATCAATTGCGAAAAAGTCTTCATTTATTGTCCTTATTCAAAGATTGAGGTCTCATGAATAATAGCATATACAAATAACGTCCTTGTAATAGTAATACCTAACTTGACATTGGATATAGCAATGCGCACTAAACCATTAATAAAAACAATGACAGAAACTATATTATGTTAATAGCTGTTGCTCGCTACTTCGTTCGCGAGGGAAACCTATTACCGGGATAAAAAGTATCCTATGTCCTCAAACGGGCCATATTCTATCTAAGTATATGCAAAATTTCATCCAAATCCGTTAAGCCGTTCTCATATGACGCACTTGCCAACGAATAGCACTTCATTTTCATTTATATAAGATTTGTAAAGCCATTCAAAATGCAAATGTAAGCAAGCTTTGAAAAAACTTTTAACTATCAAATTTGATCACATATAGGTATGTGATCGAACTTCGCAGACCATCAACTAAGTATTAAGTGCATAAAAAAATAAGTCTACATATTAATATGCTGTTGCTTTATTAGCCGCGGCCGCATAAGTAGCTGGCTAGTTTCAACATTCCATTGATTCTATCAGCGAGAAAAGCGCTCCTGTAATTTTCCGCTACAAGGCTGAGTGCGCTGAAAGTGTTGCGTTGCGCCACCGACGGGCTGGGGTAGTCGGGCCGCGTACACTGCGCCCGGCACATACGGTTAGGTAACTAACTTTTTTGAATGGTGTAGGTTCGGGCCCAAATTTACAGATAGCTTAAATTAAATTTTAAATTACACAGTACACTTTCAGACTTTCGCGTGCCCATGACCACGGCCAGTGCATCTCGATCTAAACGTCTGGAATAAAAGGTATGTGTTGGAAGGATTCCAGCCTTTACTAAGTAACTTAGAGTTAAATCATGTTTAAATATGTGTAATATTTTAGTTAGTTGTTAGTAATTGCTGGTTTAGTCAAACCTGACTAACGCTGACTTGTCAGCAGGACACTACTGCTAATTTCTGACGGTCAACCCACATCCCGTTCGTGCGCACAAAAACAGTTTAAACATAGATAGCTGATATTAAAAACAACAACGGAAAAAAATGGACATCAAAAACTTTCACTGTTGTGGAGATGTGGAGACCGTAGTATCGCAACGGGCCTGGTTGCGCAAGAGCCGGTGGCCAGTGGTGGGTCGTGAGTTCGTGACCCGGCGCCGCCCGACGCCCTTGACACGCCGCCCCGTAGAAAGTGGTCACAACAGGATCCGCCGACATCATCACAGAAGGTCGAACGCTATCGAACACTAGTCCGAAGACAACCAGAGAATCAGTTGAACGATCGCATTAGTTCTGTTGCAAATTCGAAATTTTACATACCAATAAACCAAAACTTTGCATTCTAAATATAATACAAAGATCTAAATTGTTAATAATAGCAATTAGAAAACATTTGAAAGAAACGTGCATATATCCAATTTAAAGTCGCATGAGCTTAGTTGAATAACTGTTTTATTAGATAAATAAAAATTTTGAATTCGGAAATAGGTATGGGATAGCTAAGTAATTAAACCCTGTTAATTGATTGTGTTATAGCGCACGCCAGCTTACTAAGAAGATCGGCCAGGATAGCTATCTTCGGCGTACCATGCCGTACCGACTAGGAATCAAGGTGGTCGCCGTAACCGAAACGGACTAATCATCATCATCATTAAATGTTAAAGAAAAAAAAAAGAAAAAGTAAGTTTCATTAACATTCGTTCGTTTAAAAAAGCAGCGTGACAGGGGTGAGCCCATCGCCGCTATGCTGTTGGATGTATGTGCAATCTTTAATCCGTTAGTCGCCTTTTACGACACCCAAGGGAAGAAAGGGGGTGGTAGTATTCCCTCACCGCTGCGCAACACGGTTATCATAGAAATATTAAAACGCAAGAACATTAACAGAGCGACATCCTCAACATTTATATCATGTTACGTAATGGTAAAATTGTTTATCAATAATGAAGGCCACTTAATCGGTCGCTTAGTTTTCCGCCGTTTTATCACTTTCATGTATCGCGTGCGGTCTCTCGCAGCTCGCAGCGAACGTCACGCAGGCACACAACAGCGCTTCAGGCTGTACAAAATTACAGTCAAAATACTGATATCGCACCGAACACGTCGCGCGTCGTCGCTTATTTAAGTTATTATTCTATGTGCCAACCCCATCGTAACTCGTAACCGTCCATGTAAGTGCACACGCCTGCAGAGTAACCTATCCAAATCTGCCAAATTTCTCCAATTGATATTGATCCTTATGCACTATTGGCTAAGTTGATAATATAATGAAGAGATTTGACATTTTGTGACAGGTTGAAGAGCCGGCTGGCGTCTGCACGTCCATGCGTTTATGACTTCTCTTCTCTCTTACTTGTCAAAGGAAATCGATAGGGACCAAATCTTTTACTCCACTCTGATGTAGGTAGGTCTCATTGTCTTACCAGGAGGCTGCCATTTTGATGATTGTGTACGGTTTTATCATAGCTGAAACTAAACATGTTATGAATCATTTTCTTTTGAATCCATGCTTGTTTCACGTTGTTTGACATTGGTTTTTTCCGTAATACTAAATTAAATATTCGTTAGAGAGTATTCGTTTTCCACGAAATCGATGGTGTTAAGTTACGTATTGTTTTTTATAACTATTTGTGAAATTATTTAAATTAATATAATAAAGAGTAGACGAAGTCAGCTCAATGCGGCCATAGAAGGCAAAGCGGCAACACCCAATTTTTCGGTAACTAAAAACGATTGCGCGACGTTGCCTTTGTGCCATTATAGCCAACCTCCCGCCCCGCACCAAGCAGTCGTTCGGTGCCGATTAGAGTAAACGCGTTGCCGCGGCGACATGTGCAAGGAATTTGTGCATTTTGTTAAAAAAAACCAGGGAAAGTTCAACCTGTTTTGATCAAACCTCTTCAGAATTCAATCTTTTTATTACACGTCTATTGTTACTTATCTATTAGGCTTTGAATGTGTATCATTTCTTTCGACATGGGATAAATAATGTGAGCTGAGTTTACTATTTAAACAAAATGGTGGAAAAAGGTAAAGCGGTCCGGGCAAAGTGGCCAATTAATAAGGGCAAAGTTGGCCGCTTTAATAATTTGTTTTTGTGTATTACGAGTACTTATGATTAGAATGTTTTATAATATTTTGATTTAAGTACGAGTATTAGTTAGTTGTTGACCACAACTACAAAAGAAAAACTACGCAGGGGGAACTTTTGGTACATGGATTTTAGTAAGAAAGTATGAAGACTGAAAGTATTGTTCTATTTGAAACTTTATTAGTTACTTTTTGATTTTATCTTAAATAAACCTTTTTTTTTGGTGTTTTGTTTTTTAAAATTAATTTCTTGTTATATTTAGGCATGACCACTTTGCCCTTACCCCTATGGCCGCTTTAACAACACGGGCAGACTTTTTTGCCCGTGTTGGCCGCTTTTTTGACTAGTTTTTGACTAGTTTTCGTAATTTACAAATTAAAATAAACCGTTTAAGTTTTTGCAAAATGTGCCTACACGTTATGAAAGCTTATTAAATTCCCTTTCTTTTGATATAAAAATCTTTTTTAAATTGATTTTATAGTGGTATTTTTTTAAAGTCAAAGTTAAGGTGGCCGCTTTGAGCTGACCTCCCCTACCTAAATGTGTTGTAGTGTGAAGTTGTGTAGGTGTGCAGTGTTCAGTGTTGGTTTTGCGCGGGCTCGTTATAGCTACATAGCTGGTAATGCACCAGACCCGGCATGTCAAAAAGGCGTATCTTGCTCGTGTATTTTTTTTCGACATTCTCCAAATTGACAGTTTTTGAAAAAGTAATTAAAAAATTACAAACGCTTATTTTATGCCCCGTACAATATTTTCTTTCTCGAAAAAGCTTTATTTAACAGAAAAAAAAATATTTTTTCTTTATTGGTTTCAAATTTCGTGCGAAAACGGTTGGTTACGTGGCATTTTGCTCTGTGACGTCACATTTCAATAAATATAGCAACTTATCTTGAAATTTGACAGATAGTTTTTGATAATTTTGTGAAATGACACGTCACATGAAGCTCAATCATGGCCGCTCGTGTTTCGGGTCTTGTAATCCACAGATAAAAAATCGCAAATTTATTTTGTAAAAATAAAATATTTAGAAATTAATGTTTTTTTTGTATATTTCAGCATTTTATTAATAAAATATATATTAAATATACTTAAGTAAAATTTTGAACACTGAAAAAAGACGACAACCTCAGGCAGGAATCGAACCACGCATCTTCCGCATTCCGGGCGGCTGCCTTAGCCACCTGGCCAAGTGGTTAAGGCAGCCAATTGTGTAACAATAATTTTTTCATCCCCCCATCTCGGAAAGAGTATTTTTACTCTTCGATATCTGAGTGCAAAAGCCGTTTTTACCCGCTAGAGGACAAAGTAAATTGAATTTATAACATCGTGTGCACTTAGTATGTGTATTCAAAACATCATTAAACCTATTTTCTTCTTCCTCCATGGTGCCGATTTATCATACGACCTTTTTAAATTGTTAAAAACTCAGACTCGGAACCTTTTTGGTGTACCTACTTTTTTAATTTGGTTGGTAATTTCCTCGTTGAGGTGGGATGAAATAATTTTTAACTATCGTATAAACTGTCTTATATTTAAAAAAGGTAAACTTCACAGTCTACGCATACACGTTCGATCAATCACCAGTGCCTTCACATCAAAATTCCATCTCGCCACAGCGCTTATAATGGAACGCGATCGAAATGTTACAAATTAGATAAGATGGCCGCCGCTCTAATGTACGTTGCGCAAAGTCAGTAAGTTCATTACCACCATAATGATGGGAGGATGCCGTGAAAGCCTACCAACAGTACCAGCTGGCAGCCTGATCACGGCGGCACACGCACGAAACTCATCATCTAACTACTCGTAATATTTGATGTGTTTGCGTTAAGAGTTCAGCTGTCGAATAGAAAGATAATTTGTAAATATATTATTTTACAAAATAAATTTGCGATTTTTTTATCTGTGGATTACAAGACCCGGAACACGGGCGGCAAGGGGCGGCCATATTGAGCTTCATGTGACGTCCATTTCACAAAATTATCAAAAACTATCTGTCAGGTTTCAAGATAAGTTTCTATATTTATTGAAATGTGACGTCACAGAGCCAAATGTCACGTGACCAACCGTTTTCGCACAAAATTTGAAATTAATAAAGTAAAATATGTTTTTTTCTGTTAAATTAAGGTTTTTTCGAGAAAGAAAATATTGTACAGGGTATAAAATAAGCGTGTGTAACTTTTTAAATACTTTTTAAAAACTGTCAAGTAGCCAATTGTTGGCCATCTCTAGGAGTCTGACAGAAAAGTGGGACAGACAAGCATAACGTTGCGTTAAGGTTTTCTTTTCATACTGTCTTGTTATGTTAATATCTTTCAGTATCTAATATCAATTTTAATCTATTAATTGCAAGTATTCGTGGGTTAATTCTATAATTATTCTATTATTAAAATATACTTCTTGCTATGGAGCAAGAATTACAAGTAATTGACACATTTATAACTTAACATTCACTCCCAGGTAAACAAAACATTTTGGTGTTTAAAGTGATATAAAATGATTTATGTACTTATATAGTTACTTACTTAAAATAAATATAAAAAAAGAAATTCATATAAGTGGGATATTATCTCAGAACAATGAATTCCGTGGAATCTTACCGTATATTACCCCTACTCTAAATGATGTTCATTATTTCATATAAGTACAATTCTAGCAAAACTTCTAACAGTGTCACTATATCTAATTACGTGTATAATCGCTAGGGATAATATAAAATGTTAATAGTAAAGTAAAGTAAAGCCTACTGACCCACTGCTGAGCAAACGGCACCATCGTGAAATCAAGTCTTTGTTACAATTGACTCGGATAATATCGCGGGCAAGTATGACAAAAATTTTTAATATACTGGTTTAAATATCGTACGTAATTCAAGGGCCGCGTGTAAAATAATGTCAGCTGCAGGCACAAATGCCTATATGTAACATTCCTGCAAAAACTGACCTGACGCAGCAGCCCGGAACTGCATTTCACGGGCCGTGAATTATGTTGTCGCTACATTTTGTTGTGTTCGGCAACAACCAATGGTAGTATATAGTGAGTTGAGGTTACGATTATACATACAAACATACATATATACATACATAACCCAAGTGAGCTGTGTGGTGGCGGCTTATTATTAAAAGGATACTACCAATCTATATATTTTCTTGGATTTCGGCAATGTCGACTAACGGACTAAAGATTGCACACACATCCAAAAGCGTCCAACAATGATGGGCTCACTACCTACACGCTAAACACAGGTCTGCGCAGTTGTTGTTTGGTGAAACATAGACTATGGCAGAGGACGCTTTTGCGGTCCCCATTGCCTAGTCTCTGACTAACCCTTTGGGGATAATAGTCGTGATTATATGTTTTTTCTTTTTTTTTTAATTTATTAGCAAAGAAAAAATAAAGGTAAATATTCATTTTGTATCACAAAAACCTTGACAGTTTGTCTGGATACATGAGAGATACATGTATGTATGTATCGCTTGTCTCTGACTAACCTTTTGGGGGTAATAGTCGAGAGGGGGTGTGTACCTATATTATTACACCCGCAGGCCCGGCCTTTACAAATTGTCCAAAACATCACCTTAATACCAAATAAGCGCTACAAGATCCTTATGAAGTGTTTCGTTTCACCAATTACCATGCTAAGATTCCTCTTCAAGCTCCGACAGTTTGAAGCTTTCTATTCGTACAGTAAAGAAGTTTCACAAATCAACAGCTGCATGCCGCCGCTAAAAGGAAAAGTTTTACTGCGATCAGCTACTCATATGGGAAGTTAACTAACTCCAACACATTGGTTTAGTAGTGTTGCTGTACCGATCACGAGTAGAACAAGCCTCGCCAGCTCATTATTGCTCGAATATAAAGCACAGAGTTCTAATGACATCCATGTGTCACCATCAGCTTATAAACGTCCCGAGTGTGGCGATGACATTCCGAAAATCAAATTTTACTGCTAGCGATTTTTCCATTCGCATAATTTCCCTATCGAATCGTTTTCTGATATATTATTACCGGAGGTTGATTTTTTCAGAAGCTATTTTTCTTTTCGCATTATTTCCCAATGTAGTCTTTTCCTGGTAGTTTTCTTTTCGGAGGTTGATTTTTTCAGAAGCTATTTTTCTTTTCGCGTAATAATAGTCCCAAAATCCTGATATTACATAGTTCTATTTTGTGGTTTAAGACAGTAAAAATGTTACCAATTTTGTTTTAAATAGCATAGAAATTAGAATGGGAAAAATTGCTCATAGTAATATTTCCTAGTGATCATGTAAGCGAATGTGTAAATTACGTGACTAGGAATATTTAAGAATGGATACATCAATTTAAGTAAAAAAAAATCAGATTTTACCCCCCTGAAAAAAAACGCACAGAAAATTAAAAATTGGGAAATTATGCAAATGGAAAAATTGCTAGCAGTAAAATTCGATTTTCGGAAAGTCATCGCCACACTCAACGTCCCACTGGTGGGCAAAAGCTTTCCCACATGGACAAAAAACGAGGCGTGATGAAGAGGCACTTTGTGTGCCCGCAGAGTGAGGGTGACTGACGCTACGTCTCCTACGCTGCGCCATTTGCCCGCGCACCTGGACTTCTTAGACTTAACATTAGTGGAGTGGAGTCATTTGTAGGTCGGTCTAAACATTAAAAAAACAGGAAGATTGGACAATAACCCCCACCCTATTGGCCTGATGCAGGTTGGTGGGTTTTGACAGCTGCGATACGACAACACCGGGAGGCTTTATGTGCCATCTAAAGCACTCCGTGTATACAAAGATGGATTCGTTTTCTAATTAAGACTAGCGTCTCGCAGTAGCGATGGGTAGCTCGCGAGCGAGTTGTTTAAAAGAGCTGGCTCACGTATTCTAGCTCAACGTATATCTAGCTCACTCCCGTTTAATTTAGTTCAGTGTTCATTTTAGCTCAAATAGCTCAGTGTTTCATCGGAATATGTCGGCTCGGAATCGAGAGCGGCTCGGCTTGATAGTCAAAAGGGTGTCGCAAAGGGGTGCAGGACAAAATTTTCTGTTGATTTTTATATGGAGCCTTAAAACTTACAAACTTTATAAAAATTTAAGGTAACTTTTTATAAAAACGCGAATATCTCGAAAACGGTGCGTCGTAGCTAAAATCTTACGAAATTTTGGCCCCCTCTGTAAAACTCCGCAAGAACTTGAGCGGTATCCGAAGAACTTAACAAAAAAAAATAACTTTTTTTTAAGAAAAAAAAATAATTTTCTAATTTTTGTATGGAGTTAGATTTCTGTTGTCTAAAAAAAAATACCTCGAAATTCAAGACAATACGTTGCGCTTCACGCTATTTCCTGAACAGTACACATAAACATCTCAAGAGCCTTCTATCTTCATGTACTACACTGAGATAAATGAGCTACTGAGCTAGAAGAGCTATATAGCTCTTGACTGGGTAAAGAGCTTTAAAGCTCGTTAATTTGACAGCATGCTGAATACAAACCGCCTTGCTGCTGGTTTTAAGATTAATTATGCTGTACCGATAACTGTAAGTACTAAACTCTTCACTTATTATTTTGTTGTTTGTCAGAGACTAGGCAATGAGGAGCGCAAGAGCAGTGCTCTGCCGTAGTCCACTTTTCACCAAATATCGACTGCACATGTGCTCAACGTGACAGGCGGTGAGCTTATCGCCGCTCTATGCTGTTGGATGTATGTGCAGTCTTTAGTCCGTTAGTCGCCTTTTACGGTACCCAAGGAAGAGACAGGGTGGTAGTATTCTTTCACCGCTACGCGACACACTTACTTATTATGTGGTAATCAATACATGCTTTTAATACATGCTTTTAATACATGCTTTTAATACATGCTTTTAATATAATGAGTAGAGTACACAAGACGTAGCGTAGCCGGTAGCCACTTTTATGAATGATTTTTTTTATTGGTTCACTAGCAATTATTACAAGCAAACGTTGCTAATAAAAAAAACTTAAATTAGGTTTTAAGGCCAGTGTAGAATTGCACGAAAAGGTATAAATAAAAAAATAATAAAAAAATAAATAAATCTTTCCTACAATCACACCAATTATCTAGCCCAAGAGAAGCTTCGAAGAAACTCGTTAAATGGTTACTAGACAACGGATAAACATACTTAAAATACTTAAATACATACTTATTATACATAGAAAACAGCCAGACCAGAGACAATTTAGAAAAACAATAATTTCTAAATTGACCCGACCGGGGATCGAACCCGGGACCTCAGAGATGGCGACACCATGAAAACCGGTGTACAAACCACTCGACCAAGGAGGTCGTCAGAATGATGAAGTATGGTCTCCGACTATTCTTCTTCGACTATCCTTCGGGAAGTGGGCGTGATGTGTGTGTGTACGAGTATGTACAATAATTGCAGCATATTTAAAACATTGAAATAAAACACTTTTTTACGGAATAACTCGCGTTTAATTTACTATATTACAGTCTCCCTGTGACCACGGACCCTGTAAAGGGTTCGAAAAGTCAGGATAATATTTAAAAAAGTACTTAATATAGTAAATTAAACGCGAGTGTAGTGCTCGCTTAAACCACAGAAAACAATATTTAAAACATATTTTAAATACACACAAACTCACACATAAGTATACACTTGTATTTAATTTTAGCTACAAAACTTATGGGAAGCTCATGTCACTCAAAAAGTGACGATACTGGTCGTTAGTCTGTTTAACCTTTACATAATACATAATATGCAAATGCGAAATTGAGTGTAGAAGGTTATCTCCAAAACTACTCATCTTATTTCAAAAAATCCAACACCCATATTTTGTAACGACCTTCAGAGTGGACATCTTAATCCTAACTAATATTTTTAATGCAAATTTCAATTAGTTTGTTTGGTTGTTTTTCGCCTCAACCGCTAAACCAATTTTGATGAATTTTGATATGGAGATATTTGCGGCCCTAAAGACGTCTAAAGGCTATTTAAATATTAACGAGGTATAACTAAGGTAGGTATTAGGTACTTGTAACAAAATTTTTCAAAATGGCAAGTTGCCCACATATCTACACTACACAAAACACACGAGATAAAATGGCCGAGCGCCGTCGCCGCATCGCTAGTCCAAGCAGCTTAGAGCTTCACATGTAAAAATGAAAGTGAAGGTTGCTAGAGGCGTTGTGAGCGGTGACGTCACGAGTCACGACACTAGGGCTGCAAGCGAGACGCAAACGACTCGCGGTGGAAGTCCTTGCCGGGCGCGAAAGCCTACTAAAACGGGGATACGGTGAATGGAGGAACAAGGAGCCGTGACCTTCGGCTTTAATGAGGTCATCACTAGGCATTCTTGTCATAATCGAAAAGAGACCACGCACGTACTTACCTACTTAAGAAGTATATAAATGTTAATGTCGTGAAAAGTTACAACGCTACCATTCTCATTACCTACTCATTCTTATTTAACTGCAATTCAAACTATTTTTGGTATAAATATAATTTTATGTAATTTTAACGCACATTTTGTTGCTAACAAATCATAAACCGGAATATTTTAAGAAGTAAAAAATAAAATTACCATGATTCCAATATGCAACCTTCTGACATTCCGGGTGTATGATTTTAAATAATTTTAAAATTAAACATGTTCAAAGGATTTAATTTTTCCTGACTTCTTGCAGGGTCCCCTGCAAGAGCACTGAGGTTTTGGGTGTCTCTAATTAGTAAGTTACTTGATACCGTCAACTATTTTAAATCAAGTGTGTTCCGTTTCACGCAAAAAGAGCTTACACACTTTAAGCTTTATGGGATCCCATAAAATCCAATCAACTTCCCTAAAATTAGGATGATTAGCCTTCCGTATGGTTTATATGATTTACGTTGGTATTTATTCATTTTTGTGGTTACTTGAACTATTATTAAATAACTATCTATTGGCCGTGGCTTCGCCCTCGCTAAGTTTTTGCGGGAAAAAGTAACTTATTGCTGTTTTTAGAGCTCCATCTACCTCTATACCAAAATTCTTCAAAATCGGCTGAGCTGTTTAAACGTGAAAGCGTAACAAACAAACAAACTCACTTTCGCATTTATAATAATAGTTAGGATTGTAAAAATCCCTGTTCAAATATCTGTGTCAATGAAGTTGACCTCTCAAATACCGAATGTGACATTTCAATATCACATCTGAATAACAATTTCAATTCTGTTGGCATCATTCGATTTGCATTTTCTCAAATGCTAGAGCCAGCATAATGTAACTAATCGCGCCTCAAATGCCACACGTGTGGTAAACACCGAACAGGTTATATCTCATAATGGACGCACTTATGTGATTGATTTCAATAATTACATCACAATTTTAAAGTGCTCATTAGGCGAGACCGGTCCGGCCAACATTTTCCTCGAAAGAATGCGCCGTCCCTACAGAGACGCGACCGGACGCGACCGGATAGCGATGGCCATCAGGCGACAGCCGGGATCCGGGGAAACCGGCGGTCGGACGTCCGGGCGCCGGACGATGGCCCGGTACAACTTACAAGAACAATTTCTGATCGACGGAGAACCCTGATAAATTGCAAACGTTAATATGCAAAACCACCATATCTAAAAGTAACAAGAGAAAAGTAGCAGGTAAAGCTTTTCCATTTTCTACTCGTTTGGTATTTTTGCGTTTGTTATCTGTGATGGTTTCTATAAATGTCGAAAATGAAAGAACACTTGAAAAACGGTTTCGTACGTGTTAAATGTAAGTTTAATATTCAACTTTTACAGTATTACATACATACATACAATCACGACAATTATCCCCGAAGGGTTAGTCAGAGACTAGGCCATCAAAATCAAAATTTCTTAATTTAGTAAACTTAAAATAAGCATCTTGAATCGTCTAAACTTAAATTTACTTCTCTTAAGGATGCATGGGCACTGAAGACAGCAAAGGCAGTTCTATACCATAGTCCACTTTTCACCAAATAGCGACTGCACATGTGCTCAGCGTGTCAGGTGGTGAGCCCATCGCTGCTCTATACTGCTCGATGTATATGCAGGCTTTAGTACGTTAGTCGCCTTTTATGACACCCAAGGGAAGACAGGGTAGTATTCTTTCACCACTATATACGCACACGGTTTTTTACAGTAGGTATTATGTAACATATATCGAAACTAATAATTATTTCTTTAAATACAGCTTCTTTAGTAGTTAAGCGCTAACTCAGTTAAAAGAGCATAAAGTCATGGGCTGCCATGCGCCTGCTTTTGCAGTTCTCGTCGCGTAGTCGCTGACTAAACCTTTGGGGATAACAGTCGTGAGTTTTACAGATTAAAAGACAGAATTTTAATAAATTGATGGAATATGAAAAATCGCCAACAGGGACCAATTACATTAGAACAAGCAGTAATCGCTTCACAGTCCATTAATCAACTTCGTGGATGTGTATTACCCGTAGTTAATTATCTTCGTTACGTGTTCCAACCAATTGAGTGTCGGCTAAACACGACTGCAGTATTATATGACGTTTTGGCTTTATAGATATTAGAGGACATGTAGACTATACAGTTTTAGTAATAGGTATAAGTATGCTATGTGTGCAAGGAATATTATGTGCAAAGAAAAACTATTTAAAAGCACCAACTCTGAGATTGCTTAAACGAATCAGCTGCCCCATTTATTTAGGTAGATTAGTACTTGCACTTTTGTATAGAACAGCAGATATTTTTAAAACAATTTCATAATTACTCTCTTAAAAATAGTTTTTCTGTGCTCGTAATATTATGTGCCAGTTGCGGGATGTTATACAGACCTTAATACCGTACACCTAACTTTAACGTCAAGTAATAAAATCAAAAAAAAATTTGAAATTTTCCATAAAATGTAAAAATAGTACATTAAATAAATAAATAAATTAGTCATAGTATTAAGCAAATACTAAAAAAAACAGTTGGAAGAGCTATCGACCGAATGATGAAAGGTCGCGGTTTCAAATCCCGCCAGAGTCGAGACACGTCCGTTATCAAAAGTTTATTTATCGTCTATTACGGTTTTTTATCATCATCAAACCATTTCTATATTATTTAGTCTTTCCGCTGAATTATTAAAAGATTAATTTAAAAAAGTTTATTATGTAGGTAGTTACTAAAATGAACTAACATGTATTTGATAGTGATCTCTATACTGTGAATGCATGGTTAACCATACAATAGCGTTTTAGTAAAATGTAAGTGAACAAAGTCACAATGCTACGATAGGTATCTGTGAAGTATTTGTTTGTATAGTCACGTAGTAAATAGAGCATAATAAAACTTATTTCTATGAAACTGGGGCGAATGCAAACTCGACGACGTTGTCAAGGAGTTCTACTTCTCCGCGCGATAATGTTACAAGCGCAGTTCTATTTATTCTGTAGCATTGAAAGAAATCTTCTTTCTACAACCTTTACCACTCACTCGTGGAAATTTTCAGACACAGAAATTGCGCAACTGCCAACGTCGAATTTGACAGAATCGAGCATAGACTATGCGATATTTTGCGATCACGATACATAAAATCTACCACAGAACCGAAATAATCGACCTTGTTCATACTAAAGTAGTCTGTAAGTCTATGAAAACACGGTACAAAGTCAAGTGTGTCTTTGTAGGTGCGGTCTCATGCGACCGCTTGGGGGTTGAGAGGTTAATAAGAATCTAATTGTTAAACCGTTTTTTAACCGTGTCTGGTAGCGGTAAAAGAATACTACCACCCCCTCTCTTCCCTTGGGTGTCATCAAAGGCGGCTAGCGGACTAAGGACTGCACATGCATCCAACAGCATAGAGCGGTGATGGGTTCACCACCTGCCATGCTGAGCACATGTGCAGTCGGTATTTTGTGACATCATTTTTTTTTTTTATTGTTTTTGTAATTTGTCCGTCACAATAAAAAATAACTCGTGGCTAACGGGCGAACGAAAGGTCACGTGTAACGTAAAGGTAACATAACCTATGAACCTATCCTGTGGTATCGTAATGTGTCAGAGTTCCTGGTCGATTGGCCATGATTAACGGTATTTTTGTGGATATGTTTGATCAATTTTGGTTTCTTTATTTTTTACTTTAAAAAAATTAAATTAAGTCTGTAGGCTCTACAATAAGTTACTCTTAAAATTTTAAAAATTAATGTGCACAGATAAAAAATATCCTGTATTATCAGCTATAATCAGCGAGATCTTCAAATTAAACAATCACGGCCATTGTTTTACGAATGTTTAGCATTAGCAATAAGTTAAAGTTGTGTTGAACTGCGTTGATGTAAGTGGTGTAGTAAATGAAATATCACTGATTTGTAAATAAATAGTGAAAAAGATAACAAACATTTTAAAATAATGTCCATTTAAAAATAAGGCTAGGTATACGTACCTTATATTAAAAAGGACATCATTGTTCGTAGTAGTAAAAAAGTAACTACCGCAAGTCAAAATGTGTATAAAAAAAGAGGAAATTTATACTTGCACAAATATTTAAAAAAAATATTCAACATTTTGTGACGTATAATAATTTAACAATGAAATTGGTGTTGAACAAGGATGTTATTTTTGAGCAAGCATCGCGGCGCGTACCACACGAGCCGGTTATCGTGTCGTGAACCAGCTTTGCGAAACAAGGCCTATTGTAATGCAACAGTCGCTGAAAAAATTGCCACTCCGCCACTTCTATGCGTTCACCTCCGCGCTATGACGAGACCAAATATTTTCCTAAGCCTTACGAAAACATGCTAAGCAGTTGGTGTGTTCTGTTCAATGACTTTCGATGTTGCATTCATAATATTTGAAACCCAACAAAGTAGTATTATTTAAAAAAAACGCACTGAAGACCTACTTTTATTTCTTCTGTATCAAGGTAAATAGCTTAAGATGTTATCATTTTAAAGGTAATAATGACAATAATTAATTTTTGTTCAAATAGGTAAAAACAACAACGCGATAAAATGTTTAAATGTTTCTCCTTAATAATAACTAAACGTAGTGACATTAGAATATTGGAATGGTATAGTAATTATTATGCATGAACATTAATTAAATCAGTTTGCCGTCTCAGGGACGTAATTTGCAAAACATGAATTTCTAAAGTGCCTAATTCTGTATCCACAACGCAATCATTATAGCATTGCTATGAAGCGTTGCCACTTCGGGCAGGCTTAAAGTGATTCGGTATGCGCCAGTCATCGAAACACACGTACCTACAGTTTAGACGCGTAGGAAATATAGACGCGTCGAAAACACTTTCTTTTTTTTACACACGTATCGAAAATCTGTATCACGGGGAGAAATGTGCAATCGTGTATCGAATTCTAGAATACAAAACGCGTCGAGAATTAGTGCGATGGCATTTGTTTTTTATCTAACAAAGAAAGTAAAAAACAGTGCGCCTCACGTATGTTCGAGTTCGCGTTACTCAATTAGGAAGCGTATAGTGTAACGTCAATAAAAACAGTTCTACTGACGCGTAGAGTGTACTATACAGGCATTATTTTACAACTTTCTTTCTAAAAATATGCAACGCCTATTACTAGCCTACACTAATTTAAGATCATTACTGATGGCACACCATTAAACTTCGTGTATCGTGTCGTTCGGCATTGCGTAAATCATTACTAAGACAATGAACAATGGTTTTTGCAATAGAAAAAGAACTGGCTGCTCGTGATTATGATCATTATAATTCGGAACTAAACCAGTTTTAAATTATGAATATAACTATTGCACATTAATATAGTCATCGCCGAATTTCAAAGTTCAAGAGGTTAATAAGGAAAACCTCAAGGTAACCGTTTTATGTCGCATATATTTTTTTTGTGATACAACCGCTTGTATTAATTTCGATTTAGAAGTCATTGCGTTATTATTAATGTTCTAAACTTTAAATACCACGGGCTAGTTCTAGCAACTTTGTTGGTATATGTCAGATAACCTATCCTTATGCCATATAAAGTGTAGTCTCCGTTAAAGATACAAAAAGAAAAATCTTTTTCAATTTGTGCAAAGTATTTAAAAACTTCTTTTTATTAATAAACAAAACGACTATTTAGCTTAATACTCTTACATTATGGAAACTAAATATATTACTATTACAGTAGCTTGTGCTACAAACACAAGTATGTTTATTCATCTTTTTTCTTGTCGCGAAATAAAAAAACATAAATATGTCTCTTTGATTATATGACACACTGTAGCACCAAGCACAGAAAGTTCTTAACCAGAAATTATCTTTGATTGAGCAAGTAAGCTCGTACATGTATTATAAAACTACGACAAAATTGAAGCTGCGACTACAACCTAAAGCTTTATGATAGGCGAATATTACGTGTCGCATACCGATAGAGCTCAAATGCCAGGTCAAAACTACATCCTGCAGATACAGATTATGCAACCTATGTCCTATTACACTGAATAAACAATCAAAGTTCAGTTCAAATTAGACGCATAATTCGAAAGGCGTGAGTAGCCTCATCTGGGCATACGACAATAGATCCTATGATTAAAAGATGCAGCACTCAAATTGGCGGGAGATATTTTGTGCATTGTGGCATTGTGTTGTAATATGGTTCCGTGCATCCACTTAGCACGTCCGTGGCGCAATTCGGAGAGAGCTTTGACAATGGCGGCTGTTAGATCATTTTCGTTAGTTGTTTACATGACTGCATTATAGCGATACTATCGCGGACATTTGTAACTTAAACAATACGTTATCTAACGTGTGTATAGCGTCAGAGAAATGTGGTTATACTCATCTATGTGTGTTAATACATTCGCATAAGTTATTTTAGAAAGATTTTACTGCTAAAATACGTCATCACGTACTTACATAAAAAGTTACGAAAGCTAGAAATATAGTTAACAACATGTTCTTATACTTTTTTGTCCATAGTATAAGGAAAAGTCTGTATAGGACGATGAATGAAGCTTTGCCCTTGATTTCGTAAGTTAAGGAAAAGTCAAGTCTAAGTTTCGATACAGGTTTTACATAAATATTACCCAAAAAAACTATTAGAATGCAATAAAAACAGATTAAAAACTTTCTGTTCAACTGAATGGCAAAAGTGGCTACCGAAGCTCTGCGGAAAGTTCGAGTCTTGATTCGCGAGTGTGACACCGCGGGTTTGCGGTGACTGGAATAATTGAAACGGTTTTGCATCGTGAAAACGGGTGTGAGACGTCGGCAGAGCTGCCGACCGCCTAGGTCGTGCCGGTGCCGGAGAGCGTTGCAGCAGCGGCAGCGGCGGACGGGAGCGGCAGGGTGTGCGCTGGGAGACAATGTGCTCGCTAGTCGTGCATATTTTAAAGCAAAGTTTCGTAGCCTCCATTGAGAAACTCGCGCCCCCATTCGTGATGTCAGTCGGCTGCAGTTGGGCAATGAAAACCTGATTTCCACACAACAAAATCTGATCGAATTTTCGTGTTATCGACGTCCTCCGTCCCGGCTGCGTTGCGTAACGTCTGTTGACTTAACACCTATGCGCACACTCGATGAAAGTGACAATGCGCTGACAGGTTTCCTCACGGGCCGGTCGTACCGCACAATTATCATAGTTATTAGAAAGTCATCGTAGTAAGTTTTTGAATAAATCGATAGAATGCGACATTGCTATTTTCCAATATTAGAGATTAAATAATTACAAGTTATTAAATTATGAAATTAATTTCTTGGTATTTTTAACAATGTAATATGTTATTTTAAAAACACTAAAATGTCATTAACTGCACAGTAAATATAATAGAAAAGAAGTGTTTTAAAAATAAATAGTGTACTCACATCGCTATCCTGGCGTCCATGGCGACGTCGGGCGGGCGGCGGGCGGCGGCGCTGCTCCTCGGCTGCTGCAACAGAGACCACGTCAGCACGCGCGCCTTTCAAACTCCAGTTGCGACAGTGAAGCTCAACGAGGAAGCTGCATCACACATTTAAATGCAACGCTAATGTCAGAGAGCGTCTAAATGCCAATAGCAACGACCTTTCGGTTTTGAACCGTTGCGCAAGCGGAGATCGCCGATGATCGTAGAAAGGAGCGGGTGGTGGGGACGCGCCGGGAGTTGACGGCGTGCACGCGGGCCGGTCGGCGACTAACCTCGCCGCGGCGCGCGCGCCTCTTACTTATAGCCGCGCGCCGCCCGCCCGTCGCCCGCGCGCCGCCCGCCCGGCACCCGCACGGCACCCGCCCGGCGCCTGCCGCCCGCCCGTGCTGCTGATGATGATCAAAAGCCATACTCTCGTTAGAAGACAACGTCATCAAAACTAATAGAAAAAAAGAGAGAAAGAACATTTACAGAACATAACACACGACGTCGACGCACAGTAAATACGTACATAAACAAACAAGTAGTTACATGGTTTCTACACAAACTAAATTATCACAACTTTATTTTTCTTTGCTAGAACTAGCACGAGACACGCAGAATTTACTTTTAAACAAAAACATCCTCCTAAAGGCATCCTCCATTTCAAATCGTTAAGCAGCCAATGCAGCCTATAGTCCTCATCTTCAGCACTTCATCCATCATAGTAGGTCCACGCTGACTACCTTCCGGCCACCCCGATGATATCACATAGTGACGCTTCTATTGCGTTAAATTCTAACGCCCTAATGGCATTCATAGACCCGCATTTGCAGGTCAGTATGGTAGGTCAGGGCTGTATCTCCTCCATTGTTGTTTATACTTTACGGAAAAGCACTTGGCCTTCATCTCACCTGATGATAAGTGACGATAAGGCCGAAGGGGGAAGCGTGCTTCACCCGGAATCCTTCAACCACTGAAGGATTGTACTGTACTTGTCTACTTTTCATGTGGATGTCTGTGCCAAGCTGTAAGACGACGTACTGTACTGTACTGTAGCACTCATCAGTAGGTATGTAAAATCAAAATCAAAATCAAATTACTATTAAGTTTCAACGTAAACAACGACCGGGACTTAACGTGTTTTTCGTAGCATGGAGGAACTCAAGATAATTTAATTCGGTCACCCATCAATTGTGCAATTGCTTAACTTGTAAAGGTGCCAAAATCGCCCTATTTATTTATTTTATTATGATCGGTTTTGGCAAATTAACTCACACCGTCTGATGTTAAACGGAAATGAAAATTGGTGGAGTGCTAAAAGACGCAACATAGTCGCCCTCACCCTGCCGACCCACAAGTTGCATCTTCACACCTCGTTTTAAGGACCCCATATTGTAGGAGGGAGGGAAAACGTCTGCTGGTAGGTTATTACATCTTTTAGTTTAAGCCGGAGCCATTGAGCTTCTCGTAGAAATATGTAGTAAAAACACGTTCAAGACAGCTGTACAAGCACTCAGTTCTTAGCCACTAGTTTCATCAGCCCATATTTGTCAGTATACGGTGGTTGCATGGCCCCGTGACTTTTGTGGTCGGTTGCGCAGATGCCCACTGCAAATGTGATGTAAAAGCTACATAAGTATCACTTGATAAACCAATTCTGTATACCTAACCACTACACTATTCGGAATTTGTTAACGTAATGTTCAAAATTGATTATTTGGGTATCCCCTTGTCTGTCACGGAGACTCCTAGAGGTGAACCTCTGACCGGTGAGGAAATGTTGGAACATTTCCTTGCCCTTGTCCTTGTCCCTAATTGGGGTCGGCACAGTATGTCTTATTCTTCCATTCGACCCTATCAGCCGTCAGTTCTACGGTCACCCCTTTTTTCACCATATCATCTTTCACGCAGTCTATCCCCCTTTTTCTCGGCCTACTTACCTCTCCCTTTCTAACCATCCACAGTCATGCTTAACACTCGCTTTGTCAGATGGCATTCCCTGCTCATTACATGTCCATACCAAGACAGTCCCTTTCCTTCTTACTTCTCTGACACTGGTGCTACTTTCATGCTCCCTCTGATATACTCCTCCTAGAGATTGCTAGTCATTTAATTTCTATTGTATCTGGTGTGACGACATCTGAGCAGTTACCCGCGTCTCGTTTGCAAGGCTAACATTAACCTGTTACCGAGATAAAAAGTGTCATAACCAAGTTCGGGTTATTGTTTTTTAATCCACTACTGATAAGCGCTTGGCCTTCATCTCACCTGATGGTAAGTGACGATAAGGCTGAAGGTGGAAACACGCCTCACCCGGAATCCTCAACCACTGAGGAACTGGCTATCTTATTTCTAAACTGTCGGAACACAACAATGCTATTAACATTGTTGTTATTGCGCCAGACTTTTGAAAATAACAAGTACACAAAGATGTACTCCTCGCTGGGAATCGAACCCAGGACCGTTGGTCTTAGATTGATGGCTTAGCCACTAGACCACAAAGGCGGTGACGGCAGTGATAGTTACGGTCATGGTTAATCTATGTACACAATTTCATCCAAATCCGTTCAGCAGTTCTCAAGTGATGCGAATACCGACGAACCGCAAATCATTTTTATTTATATTTTATACAATTACACTATGTTACAAGAATTCGGGTAACAAATTACTCGAGCTCTTAATTATGAAAGTCACTTACCATTTTTGCACTAAGACGATCGGTCAAAATGCTGAGCAATGACTTTTCCTCTGTGGCCATGTTGTAAGTATGACACATTCACCTATTACATCTCGACTGTGATTTTGCGCTAATATAATATTTTGTACTAATTTTGCAGTTGTATTTATCGTTTTTATCAAAATAGGATAATAAATTCATTATAAAAAATTTATTCTTCATGAGGTAACAATTATTCTGGTATAAATTTTGCTTAGTAATATTATCGTAGATAGGAGAAATTCACAGTTAACTTAAAGCGATTTTAGAAGTTTTTAAATTAAGAATAAGATTTTTTTTCTATATAAAATCAATTATATCTAAAAATTCCGAGGCCTCTACGAACTTACGACTATATGAGAGTAAACATTAACTTTTTTTATTTCATTTGTTAAGAACAGTAGATCAATCTAGGAGCTCAAAAAAGTGCCTTCGCGCATTTTATGAAAATCTTTATCTGCAATTTTGGGTTAAATTTAAAAAATTAAGCAAAATTTTCAAAAAGCGAGGCCGCAACGGACTATGACAAAGCTATTCTACACTATTCAATAAGTCAAAATTTGTAATGTATTTTTGTTTCTGAGATCAAAATCGCCAAAATTGGCCTTTTTACGCAAAAACACAGACGAGATGTAATAGGGCTCTTAATAAAACATAAACCAAACCGGATTGGGCCAGCGTGGTGGATTATGGTCCGTACAATCTCCCTATATGCTGTTGTATTATGTAGGATCACCAGTGCCCAGCAGTGGGACATCTATAGGCTGTTGAAAATACTCATAAAAGTCCGCACATCAGACTTTTTACCTAACGCGCTACGAAAGACTTCAACGCGCTACCACATCATAAAAACTCGTAGAAACCGATGGATAGACGTAGTAGGTTCCAGTTTTTTAAACAATACATTCAATTTCATTCGAATAACATATTCTTTAAAATTAGCCTGTATGTAATCCAATCCTTGTGACATGATTATAGCTGTAGTAATATGTAGAATATTTACATTTCCATTTCAAGTTTATTACTTACGTCATGTATTTAATATTCAATTCATATGCAAGTAAGTTTGAGAGCATCAGGTGCCAAAAGCAGTTTCTAAGGATTGCGATACCTATCTTGTTGTTATTTTCATGCGCTTCTACGTTTTCATGGGAATTTCATGAAGGCCTATAGATAAAATAATGTACTGTCAGTTGTTAATTAACTATAATACTATGTATACAGTGTGGAAAAAAGGACCGTGGTTGGAGGAAAAGTACCCTTACTATTAAATGATAAATGATAATGGCATATATTACTAAGAGTAAACATTCCTTTATTTTCAAAAATAATTAAAACTGCTTTTAAAGATTTTTAAAAATCACCTACTTTAGCCGGGAATCGAACCGGTGAAATGTGAAAAAATACATCCTGTATTTTGTGATACCAACCGAAAGAGTCATTCATAAGGATCAATTTATTTTTAACAACATAGAATCTTATATAAAAGAAAGACCAAGAAAAATATTTTTTTTTTGTAAAGCTCCCTTACTATCTAAATAAAATAGTTATTTTCACGTATGCACAGACGTATTCTTCCACCTAAATCGTTAATTTTTCTTAGATGTTTTTTTTGTCATATTTCAAAGATTCGATTTCTAGCACAAGCAGGTGATTTTTCAAAAATCTTTAAATGCAGTTTTAAATATTTTTAAAAATAAAGGAATGTTTTCTTTCAGTAAAATTTGCTATCATCAATATTAAGGGTATACTTTTTCTCCAACCACGGTCTTTTTTTTCCACCCTTAATTACACTATAGCCAAATTCGATAAAGGATGGGGTTATTGTACATTTGCCACAAAGTAAGTTCGTTTGACAATCCTTTGTGTAATGTCTAGTATCACTTGGATTTTTAGAATTTCCTTACAGAGAGTTACAAGAAAACGACTAAAACTGGTGTATTTCTCCCAAAAAGCTGTCTCGAGTGACACTATTATGTATTTGCACAAAGAATTGTCAATAATTTGTTTACAAAGTCATTCAATATCGAATTTGATAATAATCCTTTAACCCTTTAGCTGTTAATGGCAATATAGTAGGATTCAGATTCGTTAATTTGCATAGTGGGTAGCAATTTGTGTGTAGGAAATGGAGAGCTGTGGTTTCTGCGTTGTGGACTATGTCAAAGGACTGCTTTTGCGGTCCTCATTGGCCATTGCCTAGTCTCTGACTAACCCTTCGGGGATCTAGAACATGCGAATTTAAAGGTAGCGTAGTCGAAAATCTTCGCGATCAGTTCGTTTGTGGGGACAAGTGAAGGTTGGATTTTTGGGTTCGGAGTTCGGATTCTGTATGTCAGGAATAGTCCGGATCGTCGCAATTAGGTTGGGGAAAAAGAAATTTTGCTTAAAGTATGTATATAGTAACTTGTAATGAAATCTCTTTGGCTATACTATTTGTATCTGGCTGGTTTTGTATCATTAAAAGTTAAAATTTTAAAGAAGATTATTCCAAATTTAAATAAGGAAAATGTTTGATTTTCATTTAGTTTTTCTTACTGTCAAGATGAGTGAATCCTTAGATTAATGATTGGTCACGCTGCGCTCGACTTGATACCTCCGTCGTACTTGTCAAATGCGGCAATAAATACAACGCCGAAATCGGCGTACCCGAGCCAGTCACACTGACAGCTGTGGGTGAAGTGTACGTAATGAATGTTTTATTCAATTTTGGGCCTAATTCAAACTAAAATGCCAGTTTGCGTAGTAAAACTGTGGAAAAATAATTCTTCTAAAAATAAGAAGGACACTGGGATCACATACCATCAGTAAGTATCGTATAATTTCGAAATTTCATCATAAAATAATATAAACAATAAACGCCATTCAGTGTTACCGCTGATACAAAAACTTATACAAAAATAAAGTCCCCGTGGTTGAGATTTTTATTATGTGAATTTATTGTTATTGTCTTTTATTATATAGGTAACCTATTTCATTTGTCTTACAAAGTTACTATAATTAAACTTAACCTAGTTCTATGTTATTTCATGTTTACTTATATTTGTGATCTATAATAAGTTGTAAAAATGTTAGCTGACACTGTATCAAGGGGATTCTACCGATGAAACTGAACAACTTTCCATAAGGAACATGGGTCGAAAATTTATTATTTTTCCCTATACAAAATGCGCAATCAGCTGATTGACTTAAGTATGGGAAAGCTATTTTTTTTCATTTTGACCTATGTTCCTGAAATGTAAACTTTTCGTGTCTGTACTTACATTGAAAATATTTGCGAAAAACATAATCTAGGGGATGAAGGATACGTGAACATTAGAATCCTTTTTGGAATTTTTGTCTGTCTGTTTGTTTGACGCGCATCACAAAAACCGCTGGATGGATTTTAATGAATCTGGGAACAGGTGTATAGCTTATGATTTGGGTAATATTATAGGTTAAAGGTTGCTTCACACATATCAGTGAAGCCACAGTTCCGACATAGTACCGGCACAGTGTTTTTCATACATTCTCTATGAACGCATCCCCACTTGTCAGTGATAATGCTCTCAGTGTCAGTGCCGCCACCGGCAAATCACGGACGTATTCGTTATGAAAAAATTCATAGAGAATGTTTGAAATAATATTTTCACTCCTCTTGCTCAAAAAGACCGTCATTGTAGCGTTGTAAAGCGAGGCTAAAATAGCTTTTCTTGCCTTAGGAAAAAGTTTTTTTTTTAAATTTTTGTCTGTCAAATGACAATGAGCTTACATTAACGAAAAAGTATTTAGTCATAAGTAGAATAATCATGAATAAAGACTCGACTTATTACTGTTTCCTAAGATCAACAACTTTTTTGAGATAGTTATTATTAAAGTTTATGGTAAAATTAGTAATCATTTGAATCTATGGACAACCCAGACCACGCCCACACAGTCCATGCTTCAGCAAGAAACAACTGCACAGTCTGCATATGTGCTTAGGTGGTGAGCCTTTAGCCCGTTAGTCGCTTTTACGACACCAAAGGGAAGAAAAGGGTTGGTAGTATTATTTTGATGAGCCCATCGCCGCTCTATGCTGTTGTATGTATGTGCAGTCTTTAGTCCATTAGTCGCCTTTTACGAGACCCAATGGAAGGGAGGGGTTGGTAGTATTATTTTGATGAGCCATCGCCGCTCTATGCTGTTGGATGTATGTGCAGTCTTTAGTCCATTAGTCGCCTTTTACGACACCGAAGAGAAGAGAGGGGTTGGTAGTATTATTTTAATGAGCCCATCGTCGCTCTATGCTGTTGGATGTATGTGCAGTCTTTAGTCCGTTAGTCCACTTTTACGACACCGAAGGGAAGAGAGAGGTTAATAGTATTATTTTGATGAGCCCTGCGCCGCTCTATGCTGTTGGATGTATATGCAGTCTTTAGTCCGTTAGTCACCTTTTACGATAACCAAGGGAAGAAAGGGGTTGGTAGTAATAAAACAAAACTACTAAAAAAATTAGTACTAATCATTGCTATACATACTTACTATTTTTTCTACAGAAGAAACATACGTCTAACCTACATAATAATATATACAATTATATTGATACATATTCGCTTATCACTGTTAATTTTTAAATATTTTCTGAGCTACATTTATAACCAGCAACTTAACTAACATCACAGCAAAAATATTTTTCCCATTAACTCGGGTAACAGTTAAGCAGCTGGCAACAAATTTTTCACGCACACTAGCATCTTTGCATATTGTCATAAACACACTACAATAATGAGTTGCCGCATTTACGGAGCTGTGGTTTATAGGTAGCGCGGTATCTAGACGAGCGGCGCGAGGCCAATCATTCATCTAAGAGTGAATCTATATAATGAAGAAATACATTTAATCTTAGATTAAAACAATTGTTTGAATCTAAGCATTTAATAGATTTTAAAATTTTACTACAAAAAAGGTAAAAATGCAATGCAAGCCGCGAAAAAGAATTGCGATGTTTATGGACCTAGTGCAGTGTCTGTGAGAGTAGCACAAATTTGGTTTAAGGGTCATTCTCACGACAAGGTGTTCTTTGTATAGTTTCCGTCACGATTTTATTGTTCAATAAATTCTCTAAATCGGCAATTTAATTTGGAAAAGACGTTAAACTCTAGGCACTTCAATATAATGTCTGGTTTTGGATTTATGAAGTAATAAAGTAATGAATTGAGTTCAGTTCTCGCCGCGAATTCTCCTTTATGCCTTCTACCGAATGTAAACCGGTGCCACGAAGTGGTAATTAGAGTTTAGTAAAAAAAAAGAAGTCAGCTGGAGACATGTCATATCTGGTGAATAAGGTGGTTGCTCGATGGTATTTGTTGTGTTTTTGGTCAAAAATTCGTTACCCAAGGGAAGAAAGGGGTTGGTAGTAATAAAAAAACTACTAAAAATGAGGTCTAATCATTGCTATACATACCTACCATTTTTCTACAGAAGAAACCTACGTCTAACCTACATAATAATATATACAATTATATTGATACATATTCGCTTTTAATTTTAAATTTTTAATATTTTCGGAGCAACCTTTATAAGCAGCAACTTAACTAACATCACAGCAAAAATATTTTTCCCATTATTTCGGGTAACAGTTGAGCAGCTGGCAACAAATTTTTCACGCACACTAGCATCCTTGCATGTTGTCATAAACACACTACAATAATGAGTTGCCGCATTTACGGAGCTGTGGTTTATAGGTAGCGCGGTATCTAGACGAGCGCAGCGAGACCAATCATTCATCTAAGGGTTAAAGGTTGCTTCACACATTACATTCTCTATGAACGCATCCCCACTTGTCAGTGATAATGCTCTGTGTCAGTGCCGCCACCGGCAAATCACGGACGTATTCGTTTTGAAAAAAATCATAGAGAATGTTTGAAATAATATTTTCACTCCTCTTGTTCAAAAAGACCGTCCTTGTAGCGTTGTAAAGCGAGGCTAAAATAGCTTTTCTTGCCCTAGGGGAAAAAGTATTTTTTTTTGTCTGTCACATGACAATGAGCCTACAAAAACGAAAAAGTATTTAGTCATATGTAGAATAATCATGAATAAAGACTCGACTTATTACTGTTTACTTAGATCAACAACTTTTTTGAGATAGTTATTATTAAAGTTTATGGTAAAATTAATCATTTGAATCTATGGACAACACAGACCACGCCCACATAGTCCACGCATCAGCAAGAAACAACTGCACAGTCTGCACATGTGCTTACGTGGTGAGCATTTAGCCCGTTAGTCGCTTTTACGACACCAAAGGGAAGAGAGGGGTTGGTAGTATTATTTTGATGAGCCCATCGCCGCTTTATGCTGTTGTATGTATGTGCAGTCTTTAGTCCATTAGTCGCCTTTTACGAGACCCAATGGAAGGGAGGGGTTGGTAGTATTATTTTGATGAGCCCATCGCCGCTCTATGCCGTTGGATTTATGTGCAGTCTTTAGTCCATTAGTCGCCTTTTACGACACCGAAGAGAAGAGAGGGGTTGGTAGTATTATTTTAATGAGCCCATCGTCGCTCTATGCTGTTGGATGTATGTGCAGTGTTTAGTCCGTTAGTCCCCTTTTACGACATCGAAGAAAAGTAAAGGGGTTGGTAGTATTATTTTGATGAGCTCATAGTTGCTCTATGTTGTTGGATGTATATGCAGTCTTTAGTCTGTTAGTCGCCTTTTACGACACCGAAGGGAAGAGAGGGGTTGGTAGTATTATTTTGATGAGCCCATTGTCGCTCTATGGTGTTGGATGTACGTACAGTCTTAAGTCCGTTAGTCGCCTTTTACGATACCCAAGGGAAAAAAGGGGTTGGTAGTAATAAAAAAAACTACTAAAAAAATGAGGTCTAATCATTGCTATATCTACCTTTTTTCTACAGAAGAAACTTACGTCTAACCTACATAATAATATATACAATTATATTGATACATATTCGTTTTTAATTGTTAATTTTTAAACTTATTCTGAGCTACATTTATAACCAGCAACTTAACTAACATCACAGCAAAAATATTTTTCCCATTAACTCGGGTAACAGTTGAGCAGCTGGCAACAAATTTTTCACGCACACTAGCATCCTTGAATACTGTCATAAACACACTACAATAATGAGTTGCCGCATTTACGGAGCTGTGGTTTATAGGTAGCGCGGTATCTAGACGAGCGCAGCGAGGCCAATCATTAATCTATGGTTATAAGACTAAAACAGAAAATAAATACTTTAAACTATAAAATAAACCTTACAAGTAATTGTTCAAAGATAACGAAACGTTAAAAAAATGTCTACCTCAGGCAGGAATCAAACCCGCGTCCTTCACGATTTGGGCGGCTGCGTTGATCACTCCGCCACCGAGGTATTGGTTAGACTGACGAAATTTTTGAACGCTTTTGACTTTATTTTTTTATAGCAACAGTGTCCTAACAAACCTCTTATAATATAACACGGAGCACTCTCGTGAGACAAAGTCGACATTTTTTGTTCTCCTGAGTCATATATAAAAAGCTTTGACTATATACATGTCTAAACGGAGCATCGCGGTACAAACGCTTCTCAAAATCCGCCCGGTTTTGTATTGAATTTGAAGTGTGCGTGACAGCCGCGTATGACTGACACTAGCGCGAATGGTTGCCAGCGAATGCCTAATTTCCAATAAAGTAGGGAAAAAATATTTATGCACAATACAATTTGACGACTCCTTGATCGAGTGGTTTATACACCGGTTTTCATGGTGTCGCCATCTCTGAGGTCCCGGGTAGTGATGTAACGAATATCAATTTTTAAGCATTAGCCGATATTCGCGAATGCGAATGCGAATATTTACTTTTAAATTTGGCGCCATTTATTTATGGTTCTATTTTGACTTAAATGGTGTCGCCATCTCTGAGGTCCCGGGTTCGATCCCCGGTCAGGTCAATTTAGAAATTACTGTTTTTCTAAATTGTCTCGGGTCTGGGTGTTTTCTATGTATAATAAGTTTAAATTTAAATATTTAAGTATGTTAATCCGTTGTCTAGTAACCATTTAACGAGTTTCATAATTAAGCTTCACTTGGGCTAGATAATTGGTGTAAGTGTAGAAAAGTTTATTTATTATTTATATTTATAATTTTAAAATGATTCATAACATAACATAACTTTTTGAATTAGGTATGTCTATCGTATGTGTAGGTATAACCCATAAAATAAGCTGGTGTGTTTATAAGAAACGGACGATTGAAGGCGAGGGAAGTACAATAAAATAATGCGCTAATGGAATTCTGCATGCGTGTGATATGTTTGTAATAGGGACGAAATAGAAGCAACAGGCAGGATGATTTAAATTCAATACTTAATCAAAATAGATTTTTTTTAATTAGAAATTTAAATATTTTTAATTAAATACAAAACATTTAATGGCATTCTCTTTGTATTTGTTTCTTAAATAACTTTCGTTTGGATGTTGCATCATTTTTCATGTTCTCTAATTTCTTATCCTTGTAGTTAAATATTTTGACAACGACTTCTTTCTACCGGATCAGTTGGAAAACTGAAAATTAAAATGTTTGCTATGTGGTCGAACAGTTATAAAGGTTACCTACATAATGTGATGACTGCTCATCAATATCCGTGTCCAATAGTTTACCTACATAAGACGAGAAATATTGACCTTTTTGGGGCACAAACATACACCCGCACTTTCTCAAACATCGTCATCATCATCATCATCAGCCTATAAACATCCCACTGCTGGGCGCAGGCTTCCCACGTGGAGATAGCACGTGGGAATATTGGGCCATAACCCACCACGCTGGTCCAATGCGTGTTGGTGGGTTTTAACAACTGTCATCTTACGACAACAAACGGGACCAACGGCTTAACGTGCCTTTCGAAGCACGAAGGAGCTCGAGATGTTTTAAATTTGGTCACCCATCCAGTGACCCGGCATTGCGAAAGTTGCTTAGCGGGCAAGATCGCAAGCCGAACGTGCTAGCCGATGCGCCATCGAGCTCTGAAACATACATACTACCATCCCCTACATACATATACTTAAACACACATTTCTTACATAAATACTTACGTACATTCCATTTCAAACATAATATTTTTTTTATTCGTTACGAATATCGATACGATACCATACCACAATAACAATTTATAATAATAGTATTATAAAATATTACAGTAGGTATTACATTTTTTCTTGTTTTAGAACGGAACCTATAATCCAGCCAAATTCGATGACGAATGTTTGTAAACAGATTACTGTTATACCTAGTTGCAGCAGGATTTTACTTTTTCTTGAGAGACATTTACAAGAAAACAGTTAACTATTGTGTCTTTCTTTCAAAAAACAGTAAAAATCCTAGTGAAACTAGACATTTGCACAAATGACAGTAATATGTTTACAAACATTCGGCATCGAATAGGAACCGTGACATTTATTCACGCTCTCGTAAATCAGACATCAGTTTAAAAAAAAACTTTGAAAGCGTTCCAATAATAATTATTATAGTAAATGTATTTACTTTATTTACAACAAGACCATGTATAAATACTAACATACAAGACTGAGTATTTTTTATCATATTTATTATATTTAAACCTCTTTTTATATTCTGCCACCAATAATGGGAATTCTACATTTTGATACCAGCAACACTACGCATACATGGCCGTTATTTTTGTTAAACTTTAAATTTTCATTAAAATTTATCAATACTTACGGATGAAACGTGACATTCCTTTTCGAAAAAAAATTTCTTTTGTAGTTTCGACAGAATTTCACTGAGCAAACGGTCATTTTGCGAACAATTTCACCGAAACGCGAGAGGTAAACACTGCTTGACGGCACAATGACAATGACCGCCAGGATTGCGCTATAGGCCAATTTTGGCATATAGATTTTTCTACGTTTTTTACAGCCAGGCTCTATCTAGACATGTTTAGAATCAAAGATAAAAAGTTATGGAAAAAGTTTCGGGAAACCGGTCTAGTCGCATATAAATCGACGCGTCTTTTCAAGGCGATTACGAAAATATTTACCAATTGGTGTCTGAAATTTCGAAGTGAAAAGTGACCGGGAAATCTGTGAAAACCGTTATAGGAGGTTAAGTGGTGACAACACTGTGATTTTGGTGCTATTCGACCGTTTGAGGTCGGGTTTTCGACGAAAGCAGCTGTATTAGGGCCAAATTTGGCTTTACATCAAGACTCTGCGACTTCTCGTGTCGAGTTGAGCAAGATATCAGCGAAGAAAGGTCTGGTCGAGTTTTGGACATTATCCAAAAAGTTGCCCCCGGTCCTTGGTTTTGATTGACCTAACATAAGATAAAAGAACGAAGATGGTAAAGTTTAGAATAAAAACAGTATAGAGTAGAAAACGGGAGTCCCACCCGTAAAAGTGTAAAAGATGATGAATGGCTGTGAAGTATGAAGCGTAAAAGTGCGAGAGGCATATAAGCGAGAACTGGTATGAAAGAGAAATAGATAATAAGACGCTCCGATTATGTTGGAGCAAAAGGATATTTTTAAAAAAAAACCTCTTATAATTTACATTCTTAGAGATCTGAATGAAAAACCGCCAACAACTCAGCGGCGGAGTGGTCAACGCAGGCAAAATAACTAAATGAACTATTTTAGTAGGTATTACCAAAATCCTTTTACGACGTACTTTTTATAATTTCTGTCACGTTTAGCGTGACGGAATCGGGTGACGGAAATAAGGAACACGGCGGTATTTATGAGATAAAAATGAAATGGTAAGGAATATGTTATATTACTTCAAGCATAAGGTCAACGACGAATTTCTGCATATATTAATCTAACTAGCAAAATTTGTATGCATTTCAAAACATTAATTAAAAGAGCAAACGGACATTAGAATAGTAGTAAACCATGCAAACGGAAATTAGGAACTTACGGTCGTAGTTCGACAGCGGAACAGGTGACACAGGACCGTTTCGTTTGCCTGCCTCGGCGCTTACCAACGTTGCGGTAGGGATAGGAATTGCTTACTCTGCTAGTGAGATATTCGCTACTTTTTAACATGTGACGGAAATTATGTATAATGAAAGGACAAGCAAATGTTTCGTTCTACCTAAGAAAATACACTTTTTAAATTTTTGTGAATAATAAAATGTATTATTTACCTTCCTAATTGTATAGACTAAAATGTACCAATCGTAGCTTACTTTGAGACTGTTGAAGGTAGAAATCTTGATTCTGGGTACTGGACAGCAAACGGAAATTAGGAGAACAACTTTGAAAAATTAATTTTGAGTGTTTTTATGCCAAATGATGTGCATATAATTCCAATTCTTAAAAGACAAATGTTAGACATAGTCCCAAAAAAAGCCAGGTCCATAATATTACAAACTAGTCAGATATTTGTATGGACGCTTAAAAACAAGGCCTGTTGAGAATGACCGTTAAGCGTTTTCAATCCGGAAATTTTGTTGTCAAAGATGCATGTCCCTCTGGTCGCCATATTGCAGATAAAATGGATGCCGTTTTTTAAAAAGTGGAGAAAGATCGGCATATCAGTAGATACGACGTAGCTGAAGAACTGGGAATTGACCACAAACCAGTTATAGCGCATTTGAAAAAAACTGGGTATACCAAAAAACTCGATATTTGGGTAGGTACCTCACGAGCTCACTGAAAGAAACCTAATGAACCGTATACTCATTTGTGATTCTTTATTACGACGTAATAAAACCGAAATTTTTTTGAAGAAATATCAGCAACTGGTGATGAAAAGTGGATCACGTACGACAGGAACGTACGAAAAAGGTCGTGGTCAAAGGCCGGTCAGGCTTCACAGACTGTGGCGAAACCTTTGTTAACTTGCAACAAGGTGATGCTGTGTGTGTGGTGGGATTGGAAGGTCATTATTCATTATGAGCTGCTACCACCAGGCAGGACCATCGATTCTGAACTTTACTGCGAACAACTGATAAGATTAAAGCAAGAAGTTGAGAGAAAGCGGCCGGAATCAATCAACAGTATGGGTGTGGTTTTTCATCATGTTAACGCTAGACCACTCACATCTTTAGACACTAAGCAAAAATAAAGAGAGTTTAGCAGGTGTTAACGCTAGACCTCTCACATCTTTAGCCACTCAGCAAAAATAAAGAGAGTTTAGCTGGGAGGTGTTAATGCATCCGCCTTATAGTCCTAACCTTGCACTTTCAGATTTCCACTTGTTTCGGTCTCTTCAGAATTCATTAGGCAGTGTCAGGTTAACATTTTTTCCGCAACCTATTATGCCACCAAAATTTTAATCTTATTATGTTATAATAAGATGGAAAACCAATAAAAAATATTTAATGCTGTATCAGTTAAAGGCTTAATAACAATCCTTTATTGGACAAATAAACATCATATTTATACACACGTTACTAAGGACATAATTATACAAGAGTGAAGTAGTACTTTAAACGGACTGTGCTGTGCCGACCCGCTGTTGGGCAAGAGCCTATGGAGGCTCTTGCTTGCTTCAATGATGACATTGTCATCGTTATATTGGATGATAGTTGGCACAATCACCACGTTTGCCAAATGCAGGTTGGTGATCACAAACACGGGCTCTTCATCGCAAAATCCGAAACACATTGCCATGATTAGGAATCGAACCCAGCACCTCCAGATATCGAGCTGAGCGCATAGCACAACACAGAATACAGGTACATAGTCATAATCTCTAAAACTTAATAAATAAGTACTTTCGAAACCATGTCGCTTAACGGTGAAAGAATACAACCACCCCCTCTCTTCCCTTGGATGTCGTAAAAGGTGACTAACGGACTAAAACTGTACATACAACCAACAGCACAGAGCGGCGATGGGCTCACCACCTGTAACGCTAAGCACATGTGCAGTCGCTATTTGGTGAAAAGTGGACTATGGCAGAGGACTGCTTGTGGTCCTAATTGCCTAGTCTCTGCGAACCCTTCGGGGTTAATAGTCGTGATTATACGGTATGTATGTAAGTACTTTCGAATAGTAAAAAATCATTTTTAACCTACCACCCATTCAGAACGTCTTTTAGCTGTGATGAAAAATGGCCGCAAGGAATTGTACAACTTTACATAGAAGCATAAGGATGATACATTAATTTGTGTACAATTTTCGATCTTGCAAGGTGAACAACTTTCGCAAACCGAGTCACCAAATTGAAATATCTCGACTCGAGCTCCTTCCACTTCGGGACCGTAGTAAGGTAGCCCATAAACCATTGGTCAGTCAGGCTCAGTGGTGCTTCGGTCAGCCAGGGTAGTGAACTGATGAGCAACGGGGCGCTCTTCTGAGGGCGTCCCCTTGCTCGGAGCGGACACGAGGAGTTTCGTACTATGCAGAAACACTTTTTTAGAGAAACGTCATGTTTATCTATAATCAACCTAAATAAAATATGTTACTTTTGCCTTTGGTCTACCCCACTTATGTAAAGCTCAAGTTTTGAAAAAATCTGCAGATACCTAAATGTAGGGCAGGAGCCCCCGGTTTTGGCCACTTTAAGGAAATTTCTATGTTCAAAAATTTTCTACTGATACAAGAATGTGTAATGTGGCGGTTTGAAATAACCAAAATGAAGGGTATACCTTTTAAAGTTTCTATGCGATGTTTGATTAGAGACAATATATATTTTTTTATATGGTTTTAAATATAAAAGGTGTGATTTCACCATTTCTGGCCACTTTTCCCCCAGTTGTGGCCATACCATTGCACCAGTTGTGGCCATTAAATTAGTAAGGGGATATTTCGGTTTGTGTAAAGAAAATAAAACAAATAATTATATAGAAGTAAATATTTATTGTTAGGTAGGTAACAGTTAACAAATTACCAATATTTTGCCATTTCAGGCACATAGAAAACCTTGCTTTGAACGCGGGCACTTTGAATTGGAAGGTTTCGGCTAGCAGTAGCTACTTTCATACCACCTTGTATAGCTCTTAGGAGGGTTTACGCACTTCAGATTCCCATACAAACTTCCAAGTCGAAATTTTTAAAATAAATACAGGGATCTAAATAGTTTGCTAAAAACATTTTTTGAAAACGTTTATTTAACTGAGTTATTGCGATTTTAAACTTTTTTTAAATGTTTTCAACTGATTATTCAGATCCCTGTATTTTACTCTAGCATGCAAAGTTTCATTAAAAATGGCTTATTGGTTTAAAAAAAAATCGACTTTGAAGTTTGTATGGGAAACCGAAATGCGTAAACCCCCCTAAGGCCAACGCAACTTTGGAAGGCGAATAAGCAAAAAGCTTCCTTCGAATTATCTATTTCGCATTTTTTAAATTATTTTTTGGAGCTATTTCACCCAGCAAAATGCGCATGCCTGCGAGGACGTGGGCATGTTCGTGTCTGGGTTTTTTGTGTCCGTCGAATTTGTGTTGTGTTGGTCCTCATGCCCAGGAAAGGTTGGCATGTCAGTCTATGTGTTGTTGGGTCTGCCCCTAATGGGGCTGGTTTCGCCCGACGTTACGTCGTGGAAAGAGGTACGGGAGAGTATCATTTTCCCTTCTAGAGATTGGGATCCATAGGCAGGGATTACACCGGGTAAAAAAAAGTCAGGGTAGTGGATAAACCATATCAATAAAAATCAAATTGCCGAATGTTTGTACGCGCATTACTTCAGAAGGGCTCAACTAAATTTGGCTGATTTTTTTTTTTGTGTTCGTAATTGTAAGGACAAGGGTTGTGTAAAAGAATTTTTTTAGGAATCCGTCATGAGATGTTCACGCGGACGAAGTCGTGAGCGGGCCGCTAGTAATAAAATAATACATAATACACGGACACAATAATATAGATGCACAGATAGATATACTCATCAACTATGAGCCACTAAGAGACTGCAATGAGGACCGCAAAATCAGTCCTCTGTATTTTCAACAGCCTATAGACGTCCCACTGCTGGGCACTGGTATGTAGCATACTTGCCTAGATAATGCCTGTGCACCCTTGCCTTGAAAATGTCCAAATTGTACGTGTCAGGAAACAGATCCGCTGGAAGGGAATTGCACTCCTTGACTGTCCGCATCAAAAAAGATGATTCTAAGCGTTTTGTGCGTATAGGTGGTACGTTGACAGTGTAAGTGAGATTTAGTCCACGTCTCGTTCTCGGAGATAGAAAGGAGAAGGTGGAATCAGCACGTGTAGTTCCTGCGCACACTCGCCGAAGTGCATCCGATAAAAAACCGAAAGGTTGGCAACCTTGCATCGATGTTCAAGACTCTGCAGCTTGGATTCGACGAGTTTAGAGTCAAAAATGACCCTCTTAACGCGCTTCTTAACCTCTCAGTCTTGTAATCGAAATGTCTAAAAATTTTGACAGCAGGTGCGATTTGGCGAGAATGGAACAAAATAAAAATTTGCAATAATGGAAAAAAAATCAAACGCACTTTGTGTTAAATTTTGCGTTCACGATGCATAAAATGTACCACAGAACCGAAATAATCGACCTTGTTCATACTAAAGTAGTCTCTAAGTGTATCGAAACATGGTACAAAGTCAAGTGGAGAGCGCGACCATATAAGGCCGCTTGGGGTCTGGCCACAGAAATATAATATATTTCTGTAGGTTTGACGGAATAGCGAGTTTTTTAGGAGCGACCATAATTAGTCGCTTGGGGCTTGAGTGGTTAATAGATACTTGGCAGATCCATCCCAGTGGTGGCAGCAGTATTCCATACAGGATCGGACTTGTGCTTGGTAAAGCTGAAGCAGCTGCCTTGATGTTAAATACCGCCTTATCTTAGTAAAGATGCCAAGTTTATTAGCTGCGGTTTTTGCCATGAACTCTATCGTGCACCTCTACCTCACCAAAGTACAGACGCATAACATACGACCCCTATTATGACAGGCCTGTCGCGGTGTTGCCGGTTGTTCATTAAACCCTGTGATTAAACCCCTCGAAATAAGGTAACAGTAATTTGATTAGTAGCCGTTTAGATAATATTTTACGTAGTTTATCAATCAGATCGATAGATGAACATGTATTACGGGGAACATAAGTTTAGTCACAAGGCAGCCCCATCAAATGGCCCGCAAGATCGCCCCATATTCCATATCACACCACTCGACTATTTCGCATGGGGTTGAGAGAGATAATTTTTTTTCTATACCTACTGCATACTTATAGGCATAGGTGTATCTAGGCATTATCCTGGATTTACGCTTAAATGGGACCCACATATTGATGCCTTGTCAAGAAGACTGAGTTTGTAATGTTGTTCTAGACGTTATAATTCTAAGGCGTTTCGCATTTGAGGGATTCCACGTTTTAGCCGTTTTGATATTGTAGACATTTTCATTTTAGACATTTCTCAAGTTGTAATTTAGACATTACAAAGGCGTTTTACAAGTTAGCAGTTCTGATTATGAAGGCTTCTTAACGATTGGTCATAATAATCAATATTTTTGAAATGGTCAGAAATAATATGATATTAAGTAAGTATAAGTTAGAATAAAAATAACCGTGTCGCGTATCGGTGACAGAATACTAAGTACCACCCCCTCTTTTCCCTTGGGTGTCGTAAAAGGCGACTAACGGACTAAAGGTCGAAGACTTCCAACAGCATAGAGCGGCGATGGGCTCACCACCTGTCACGCTGAGCACATATTATGCAGTCGCATTTGGTTAAAAGTGGACTATGGCAGAGGACTGCTTTTGTGGTCCTCTTTGCCTAGTCTCTGACTAACCCTTCGGGGATAATAGTCGTGATTATATGTATGTATATTTAGAATTAAAAATGGCTTGATAAGGAAGGAAAACATTCAAACAAATAAACCTACTTTTGTTTTATTTCTCAGCCGGGCTTCTAAGATGCTGTTCAAACGGTTTTCCTTTTTGGCGTTTTGAAATAAAGGAGATGTTGTAATAATATTTTCGAACATAACATATTTTAAAAAGGATGATTAGGTGATTTGGGATTGTGTAATAAGTCGATGATGTTAGCGGAAAGCTGAAAAATAAAGAATAAAGGGTTTCCGCCAAATCCCATAGAAAAAAACCCCAGTCCCGGCGCAAAAGAATTGTATCTCAGATTTTGGATAATTATTAGTAGAAACAATATCAGGTGTCGCTATTTCCTGATTCGGTGGCTAACATGTTTTTTTTGCCCAGAGAAGTTTCATAGGCGCTACATGCAAACATGACACTTTCTAGGAAAAACTTCATGTTACTGTACTAATTGACATTGAATTGGCAAAAAATGAATAAAACACACACATATACCCTAGTACATAATGTTGTTATTGAGTTAATTGTTGTTATGGTGTGTTTCTGTGTTGTTTAAATGTATATAAAAATACAAAAAATAATAAATCCTGCTAGTTTATCTTCTGATTTATTCTTATGTAATTGTGTGAGGTATAGATAGGTCCTAATGTTATTATTTGGTGTACCAAGAGAGATAAAATAAAACCACTATCATTTTTTCAAGTGTTTATTCTATAAGGGTATTTTAAACAAATCTCATTAAGAACAAGGAAGACAACATAAGTTTATTTATACATGTTTCAAGTATCTAAATCTATCAATATCGAATCTAGGCCTATAGCTGGATGGTCTATTTCATGATCATTGTGTCTAGGCCATCCCAGATAATAGATCACACTTATAACATGAGCGCAACTTCCCAGTGTTCGTTGACCATGAATACATGAACAATAATGTTCTTTTATTGCGTCAACTCCAGAACTTGCGGTGTTATATAATATATATGTGTAGTATATTTTTGATCTCACGTGGCGTGAATTTATACGGCATCGAATTAAGACGTTTGGTTGGGCTTGCAATTGAGACCTAACGATTTGGCCGTTTTGAATATCCATTTGTTCAGAGTGTCTGTATACTTCCATTTCGTATACACCTAATCTCTTGGTGTGCTCACTGCAATAAGACCTTGCGATTTTTACATGGTATGTGCCTATCGCAAACTTGATGAGTTCCTCGTACGTCAGCTGGGGAAAATCCGCAACTTGTGGATTGTTTGCATCCAGCCTGGTAAATGTTACTCGTACTCTGTTCAAATTATTTTGTCGAACATATTCCGCCAGAAGATTTGGTTTGTGTAAATTGCGGTTTATTGATTCCACAAAATCGTTTGTATATGGACTGTCTCCATATGGCTCCTGAAAACAGTTTATTAGGGCCGCTGCGATTTTAAAATCAGTAAAAGTGTTTGTCAGAGCGTTATTAAACATTTTGTGGCGGAACATTTTAAATGTTTTTTTAAACTTCCCATTTACGGTTTCCACAACCCAACGACATATTGTTACTAGCCGGGATTTGTTGGACTCATCTGTTGTTAGTTGAGTCTCACCTCGTTGTTTTGAGGGTGGAAAATGTGCCACATATCCGTGCTCTTCCAATAAATGGATTGCATCGCGAAACCCCCTGTCCAAGATAAAAACGTCTCCTTCTTCTAAAAAATAATGATAAGCATTGTCTTCAGGGGGCTGGTCATGATTTTGTAGAATTTGAGTCATGATTTCGGCATCTGAAGTTGTAGCCGCATATGGCCCTAATACATCTAAGATGTGGCCATCAGCACAAACAATCAAAAATGGCTTTATTAGGTTTCGGAATTTGTGTAAGCTGTAGCTTACTCTTTGAAACAAAAAGTTAGAACTTTTCTCTACGAACAAATAGGTCCCATCGCATATAATTATAGCTCTTGGCGATGCATCGCAACCAAATATGTGGTTGGGTAAAACTCTATTGCGGTCAATAACGTCATTCCTTGTTGTGTGGTTTAATCCAATATGTAGAGGAACGAAATCACTCGATAAACACGCTCTCGTCAGACGCAGTTTTCTTCTTACACTGGTCTCTGATAAACCGATTGTGGCACCTATTCTTGAATTAGGTTCCCCTGTTCTGATTTTGCACAAGTATGTTCCCAAGTCGGTTCGTGAAGTGCTGGACCGGCGACGGAGGGATGGAACTTGATCTAATAGTTGTTGAAATTGTGAGTGATCTAGACTAGTCCAGAATTTCAGGTCGTCTTCCGATACCTCGTTTATATTTTCAAAATCTAGTCGACTTCTGGATTCGAGGGCCTGTGTATACATATTGATTATGTCCACAAAGCTATTAGCATTAAAATCAGATTGTTGTTGATTTGCATTATTTGAGAATTCATCCAAAGCAGTATTCTGCAGGTGCAGTTGACAAATCCGAGCCCGGTCAGGAATATACAGTCGATAATAACTAAGAAGATGGACTTTAATAGAGTTTGGCACGGCCCGTAGCTGCACGTTGTTGCAATGGTTCATCATGCATCGCCTGGAAGTGTTAGCTACTCGAGCCATTTGAGGGACAATCACCGATGCTCCGATAGCAGGTACAACATCAGGTGGAGGTAATTGGTTTTGATTTCTGATTTCGGAGTCAATCCTATGCCAACAAGCATGGCATATTGATCGGGTACCGTCGAATTGAACCTGTTAACAATGAAACGCATTTTTAAACTATTATTTACTCCGTGCGCACTTGGTTATAAATGATCGGAATTAAGTGTAATAGGTGCGTTCCTAAACTAAACAATTTTTTTGCTCAACTTCCTACTTTTTAAATACCTACATAAAATACATTATTAGACGTATAACATTTTTTATGAAGCTAATAATGAAAATAAGGACGGTTTAAGAGCACATGCAGAATGATGGAGAAATAAGCTCAGCTATAATAAACAAAACTGACTTTTTGACAAATCAACATTTATTTAAAGCGCATTCAATGCGTTCCTTTACTAAAACAGTGATTCTTAGCGTATATCTATCTTAAAGTCTTCATTGTGGTAAAATAGATACTTTGTTTAAATGGAATAGTTTTTTAAACATACCTCTTGGGGCGGTTCAATAGCACGAACAATATGTACCACGAATTCTCGACGTGATTGAAGAAAACGTTCAGATAGAACATGTCTTCGAAGTCGCCGAAGTGACCGTGTACACAAAACACAATTGTCTGCCATATCACAAGAAAAACCAAAAATCCAGGGATTAATGCCAAGTCGCCGTAAAAACAAAGTAAATCAGGAGGAAAGATTTCAAACACACAGTACACAACACAACAAACGTTAGCAAAGGACTGCGCATGGGCAGCGGTGTAAACCAACCACGGGCCGGGGCGTTGTTCAATAGCGTCACTAGGTTTCTCCCTTTAACAAATTGAGTGTGAGCGAGAGCGCGCTCACTCACGTCACAAGCCCTTGTTGAATACTGAGAAACGATAATGAAGACCTATTGTAATAGTATAATAGAGAAAGGTTAAACACCGGTTACTAAAGGCGGCAGGTATGCGCATATTCTTTTCCTTATAAAATAAAGATAACTACACAATGTATATAATTATGATGTAGGCTATACATATCAGTGTGTACGCATATGTACCTATTATATTCATTACCCACACGTTTGTGTTGTTAATGAGTGAATTAATACAGTAAAATGAAGTTTTAAAAAAAAATGGCATATGTATAGGTACATTATATTACATATAGGATAATGTGTTAATATCATGTGTTTTATTCATTTTTTGCCAATTCAATGTCAATTAGTACAGTAACATGAAGTTTTTCCTAGAAAGTGTCATGTTTGCATGTAGCGCCTATGAAACTTCTCTGGGCAAAAAAAACATGTTAGCCACCGAATCAGGAAATAGCGACACCTGATATTGTTTCTACTAATAATTATCCAAAATCTGAGATACAATTCTTTTGCGCCGGGACTGGGGCAATTTTGGCGGATACCCTTTTGTTTTTATTTTTTTAGCTGACTCGACAGACTCCAATTTTTTCAAGTCGGGTAGGGTAGGGGACCGGAGGCAAAAGTAACAGGGGACAATTAAAACATTAGCCATATTTCTCACACCGTCCGTTGTATTCGTGCCTGTGTGCGTGTGTGTACTACCACAATAAGTAATAAGTACTGAGAACCACGGTCTGGACCTGTGTATAGTCTCCCGAGCGTCAGCGCGGGAAGCGAACACCTTTTAAACGGTCATTTGTATTTCGAGACTCTAAAGAAAAGAATTTACGTCTTTAAAAATTGTTAAATTTATGATTTCCGATCAAAATGTTGTACGTCTAAGGTGTTAAACAGTTCTCTAAAAGGCTTTAGATTATATTCGCAATAAAATATATGTGTATTTTGCTATAGTTTAGGATATAATGATATTTTTGTCCAGGATAACCTAAGGGCGCGATTGTTACAGATTTTTTGGAGGCAATTGTAACGTTACGATTGACCCGGTGTTACAATTGACCCGTGAAATTGTTATTAAACGGTTTTTTTTAAATGCTTGTCTATAAAATAATTTAAAATATTAAAAGGTACTAAAAAGCTAAATGGAAAAAGCAACAAAAAATTAAAAAAAACAATCGGATAGTGAAAGCCGAGACGAAAACAAGGAAAGGTTTTGCATAGTAATAATGTTATAGTATGTAATAGTAATAAAATAATAATGAATGGAATCAGGCGGTACTTTTCGTAAATCCATGACATACCTACAAAAATGTAATAAATATAGTGTTAATAATTCCGCTAACTCACTAGTCTATCAAGCTTGGATACAGAATTAGAATTAACTTTATTTGCCGAAAATATTAGCAAATGCTTTATATCTAAGATATATTTTATACTTTGATAAAAATATCTACGACTGGTTTTGTTTTTATAATTATTATTTTTCTTTATTTTACCATATTAACAAAAATTTACATAATTACAAACGTATTATTAATCAGATTTTTAAACCACTAAGGTTTGTCTATGCGACTGCATTCACAATAAAATTCTTATCTTATTATACTAAGTTACTATTTACGTAATAGCAAAGGTACTGAAGGAGTGGGCAAAAACAATTTTATAATTAAATATATTGTAATTTGCTTAAAAAGTAGGTTTTAAGTTTATTTTTAATGTTTGTACATGTTATAGAAGCACACAATTCATATGGTAGCTTGTTTATTAGTCGCGGTAGAAGGTAGGTGGCAGTTCTTTCGCCGTACCTACACATTATTCGCACGAAATGTTTGGAGCCGATTCCTAGCCACCGCGCGCGTACACATGGGGTGGTCAATTTATACTTTTAAGTCGTTGTTAAAGAAAAGAGTTTTAAGAAACATATACTTAAACTGGGTTTGAACAGGCCAGATTTTGCAGTGCCTAAAAAGTCAGATAAGCATGTGCGGGGGCAATATAGTTACACCGGGGCGGTTATAACAAATACGATTTCATACAAATTTAAAATTCCTTTCTGATTACCAAATCTGGCATTTATTTTGTTTTCCTTTAGCATACATTTATGACTGTTTGTTTTATTGAATTGATTCAATTCATATTTCATGAATATGATTCTTCGAGCCTGCAATAAGTATTATTTTAATTTATAGCAGAGGTTGCTATTTTATGCTGTTGTGCTGTTGATTTCCAATGAATATGTATTTTTTTCTCTCAATGAAACGAGACTGAAATGAGATACCTTGTGATAATAATATAAATATGATTTTCGAGAATTTAAACTGAGTGTTTTAAATTCTTTAGTTCTAACCCGGTGTTACTTTTGTCCCAGGGTAAGGGGCAATAGTAACACTCTCCCTCGTTGTTTTTAACCTAAAATAACTTTATTATAATAACTCTATTGAAACATGAATAAGATCCTTTTACACCCACATGTGCTAAATGAGTGACACCAACTGAGTGGTAGAGCCACGCTGCGTTGCAGCACACATTGGGCCGGCTCGCCCGGCGTAATACCACCCTCTCACTAATATTCGGCGTGAAATAATGGCACTTGGTGCTGTTGTGTTTCGTCCGACCAGTGAGGGTTCCGGAGGCCCCTTCCCCCCCCCCCCCCCTCCTCCCAATTCCTATTCCTTCCTTAAACCTATTCCTCCCTTAAAGGCCGGCAACGCGTCTGCGATTCCTCTGGTTTTGCGGGTGTCCATGGGCGGCGGTGATTACTCTCCATCAGGTGACCCGCCTGCTCGTTTGCCTCCCTCTTATATATAAAAAAAAAAAAAAAAAACATTTATTTACTGTTTCTATGCAGAAACACTTTTTCAGAGAAACGTCATGTTTATCTATAATCAACGTAAATAAAATATGTTACTTTTGCCTCTGGTCTACCCCACTTATGTAAAGCTCAAATTTTGTAAAAATCTGCAGATACCTAAATGTACTAAGTATATTTCTTTTGTTAAGTTGTTTTTATAAAATGCAGGAATTCATATTATTGAAAGTTTGAACGCGTAAAAAGAGTCATGGTTTTGAGATAATACAAAAATCCTCTAGATGGAGGTGTTGCTTTTTCTCGAATTTGTTAATATTCCGGGAAACTTTACAAATTTTTCTTTCCGTATGAACCTAATTTGGATATTTACGAATAATTTGAAATAATTATTTGGTTCGACCACAGCATTTAATTTTAATTAAGTAGGTATATGGATATTCATAAAGAAAATTAAAATAAGGTATTAATTTGTAATACACATAGAATAATATTTCCGTGAACATGTGCTAATGCAGGCACATGCACTTTCAAATTATCTCAAGGAGTCTGCGTGGGGTATCATAAGTCCTAAATCATAGCTGAAACTCAAGGGAATTGGTTTGGAAACATAAATCAATCATCACCGTCGATCGTTAATCATAAAAAAAACAATTACATGGCTAAGTAGCTAATGAGTTTATTGATATTTTTAGTGAAGTAATGTTTAATGCCAAATCTTGATTCATTACTCTTAGAAAAAATATTACAATGAGATTGTAAACAAGATTAAGCCTCCGCCTACGCCGCGCCGTGTATATGCATGGGTACCTACACACAACATCACTATAAAGCCATACAAAATATTCAAAATAAAATTATTGTCCAATGGATTTTCAACTTTGGCTCGGTTAGGTATTGAGTTCGAAATATGTTGCGAGGGTGGGTGTTGTGTCCGAAATTGACGCTGGATGCGAGGGGGAGAGTTCCACATAATTCGCGGGTTGCCCCGACTTGCCCCAGCTAAAAAAGTTGAACAGTACTCAAATATACGTGGATTGCACTCAAATCTCGTTGCAGTCCATCATCACCTCAAGACTGATAAACCTGCCCCCTTACTCTTGAAACCGATCCCGATCGATCGAGATTAGTATTAGGAAGTTTCGTACTCTTAAGTTACGACACCTCCGCGGTGCCGCGTCGATCCGACGAAAGAGGGTGGTGCAGGAGTACCTAGAAGAGAAAAAAAATTCAGACTGCTAGCTGGAAAGAATTCTGCCAAAGACAGCGGCGATGGGCTCATCGAAATAATACTACCAACCCCTTTCTTCACTTGCGTGTCGTAAAAGGCGACTAACGGACTAAAGATTGCACATACATCATCACTTCCTTACTTACGTAAGTATATTTTTTTTTGTTTATTATACTTACTTAATTATTTATTTTTTATATTTTTCATTTTTGAAATTAATTTAATATCGATATAATCGAAGTCGAAATATTCATCCAAATTTAATCCCTAGTGCCATGGGACCACGGGTTATTAAAATTACCCGTGAACCCGGTAATGGGTCGACTCACCGGGACCACGGGTAAAGACTCAAGGAAACGGTGTGGGACGGTGTTTACCGTGTAATTAAGAAGACGGAGAAAAGAAAAAAGACCTGCCTCTAAAAAAGGATGGGAGGATGTTGGGACCAGACGATTCTGTCAAATGGGTCGCTGAAAAGTTCTACCCAAAAGACAGAAGAAGAAGGTAACGAAGAACACTGGAAAGTAAGGGAATCTGCGCAGACTGTAAATAGCGAAGTCAGGACGAGACACACGACCCCTATTTCACACTACAGGAATTAATGGGCATAATCAAAACGTTTAATCCCAAAACAGCCCCAGGCGAAGACGGATTCACGTCAGTCATCTGTGGCAGAGTGATAGCCCGCAACCCACAAATATTCCTGTCCATCATAAATAAATGCCTGGACCTGGGGCACTTCCCGAAGAGGTGGAAGAGAGCGGTGATAGTGATTTTGCGCAAACCCGGGAGGAACGACTATACAATACAGATGTTAAGTCGTATAGACCCATTGGATTCTTCCCGGTTTTGGGCAAAATATACGAGAAACTTGTTATCAACAGAGTCAAATGGTACCTGGTCCCCAATTTCAGTCCCCGACAGTACGGGTTCGTGCCCCAGAAAAGCACCGAAGACTCCCTCTATGTCCTGATGAATTATATTAAAGATAACTTAAAACAGATAAAGATCATCACGATCATATCACTAGATACAGAGGGAGCCTTCGATGCGGCCTGGTGGCCCAAGATTGGAACCAGACTGGAGGAAGAAGGTTGCCCCGTTAACTTGAGAAGGGTGGTTGACAGCTACCTGCAGGATAGGAGAGTAGAAGTTCGATATGGAGGTTGAAAAGTAGAGAGAGAGACAGAGAAGCGTTGGGTTCAAGGGTCGGTAAGAGGGCCAATCCTCTGGAACTTGCTGCTGGATCCACTATTACAACAACTCAGCGAGAAGGCCACCATGTGCAGGCGTTCGCGAACGATGTAGTGATGGTGTTTGTGGGAGACTCAGGACGGGAAATATTAATGAAGGCTAACGGGGCGTACTGGGATGTTTGGAATTGGGGTGTCGGAAACAAACTAAAGTTCGCGACCAATAAAACGGTCGCTATTACAGGAACTAGAAGAATGAAGTACGACACACCAATTCTAAACATGCGGGGGGAGGGGGCGATATCGTTAAGCAAAGAGAGATGTAGGTCCTGGGTCTCACCATAGACCATAAGCTCAAGTTCAACACACACTACGCGGATGTCTGCAGGAGGGCCCTAAACATCTACAAACAGCAGAACACAGCAGCAAGAGTCAGTTGGGGTTTGAACACGGAAGTGATACGGCATATTTACACAATGGCTGTAGAGCCAATTATCAGTTACGGCATGGGCCCCCGCGGCCAAAAAGATAGGAACACAGAAGGAGCTGGCAGCGGTGCAGAAAGGGTTCGCACAGAAGCTATGTGGTGCGTACCGCACAGTCTCCCTTAATTCGGAACTTTTGCTGGCCGGGATACTGCCTTTCGATCTCTGCATTCTGGAGGCTTCGGCCTTGAATAAGTACTTTCGAAACCCTGTCGCGTAGGAGGGCTCCGCGCGGAGCTGCGCGATCGCAAAAACTGACATAAGTCTCAAAATGAACTTCAAAGCAAAATCAATCATATTAATATTCAAAATTAGAACAATTCTGCTTTGAAGTTTCAGACCTAGTAATTTGAATAGAGCAATGTTTTTATTCTGCGAAATGTACAAAACCATCACGCGCTTGTGTTAAAAATGAATAGGAGAATGCCGGTTTTTGTATGGAAGCCTGTACCAAATGCTTTTAGATGAAACAACCATTTTAAGCTAGCTTATAGTTTAATATTACCACTGGCAATAAGCGTTTTTGTTTTCCAATCCGCAGTTCTGAGATTTTTCCTCATAACTATATTTTTAAAAAACCCGCCTAAAATATTGCTAAGATACCATTCACTATTTAAGGGGTATACGTTTCGATTTCCAAGTGTTTATAACAGTTTAAATAAATAAAATAATAAACTATCAGCAACGCAATATAGCTAGGTACCTGCAAAAAGATAGATAACTTACCTAAAATCGTACATATGTACATTTTCAAGAGATACCAAATAAAGAACTCATAAAAGGAAGAAACTACCTTATATTATGAGGCGGGTTTTAAAAAATATAGTACCTTTTGATAAAAAATCTCAGCATAGTTATGTAATCAGAATACTTTTATGATATACATGAGAGGCTTCTGCACTACAGTGGTCATCTAGAGGGTATGTTAATGATCCCTACCTTTAGAAGTTATGTGGAAAACTACAGGTGTCTAGACATTAACAGAATAATATGAAGTATAATAATAATTAAATAAAATGCAAACGTTATGACAGTTGTTTAGGAGTGTTGCTATCTTGATTTAATATGTCTAAAATCGATATCGCCTATGAAATAATGATTAATTAATAAATTGATCATTCAAAGTCTGAAATCAAGTTCAGCAGCCAAATCGATGTACCTCTTTCTATTCAAAATATCACACATAGATTTTTTTATTCACTATCATAATGCCTTCTAACGAATGCAAAATCATTTTAATCGTTTAACTGCCGTACTCAGAGACGTCAATTAAGTCTCTTGCTGTCACTTTCTTATGTATAGTGTTAAATAGAGAAGAAAGATATTTAATTGTCATTAAAACTTAATTGACGTCTCTGAGTACGGCAGTAAGCAATCGTGGTGCATTTCTCTTATCGATTTTTCGTTGCTTGGAAACGACTTTTTTTTCTGCTGGCAATGAAAAAGCATCTATCTAATTCTTGACTACCGAAAATGCTTTCGGAAGTCAAAAACTTGGGCTTTCGAACTTTTTTATTACATTTCTTAAACGCGGATTTAATAATAATTCATATTTTGATAATGGCAGTCTAAAAGTGCCAAAATTTTTTATAAGCAATTGGTACAGGTTCCGGCATTCGGATCGCCTTAACGGTGAAAGAATACAACCACCCCCTCTCTTCCCTTGGATGTCGTAAAAGGCAACTAACGGTCTAAAACATCACATACAACCAACAGCATGGAGCGGCGATGGGCTCACCACCTATCACGCTGAGCACATGTGCATGTGCAGTGGATATTTGGTGAAGTGGACTATGGCAGAGGACTGCTTGTGGTCCTAATTGCCTAGTCTCTGCGAACCCATTAGGGTTAATAGTCGTGATTATACGTTATGTATGTAAGTACTTTCGAATAGTAAAAAATCATTTTTAACCTACCACCCATTCAGGACGTCTTTTAGCTGTGATGAAAAATGGCCGCAAGGAATTGTACAACTTTACATAGAAGCATAAGGATGATACATCAATTTGTGTACAATTTTTCGATCTTGCAAGGTGAACAACTTTCGCAAACCAAGTCACCAAATTGAAATATCTCGACTCGAGCTCCTTCCACTTCGGGACCGTAGTAAGGTAGCCCATAAACCATTGGTCAGTCAGGGTCAGTGGTGCTTGGGTCAGTCAGGGTAGTGAATTGATGAGCAACGGGACGCTCTTCTGAGGGCGTCCCCTTGCTCGGAGCGGACGCGAGGAGTTTCGTACAAGTATATGTCGTGTTGTACTGTGGTTGTCTTTGGGGAGCTGGCACGGAAACTCGATGCGAAGCCATGACGAGCAACGAGGCGCCTCTCTTGGGTGGTGTGGGTTACTCGGAGCGGATGCGGGGAGTCTCGCGCCAGCAAATAGGGTCGGTGGGTTGTGTCGTGTATTTATGTTTTGTAGGACTAGTGTGGTGACTCCCTGGGAAGCAATGATGAGCAGCAGGATGGCTAGATGACGCGGTTGTCGTGTCGTCAGGCTGACCCGGAGCGACCCTATAATGGAGTCCTGCACTTGGAGTTTTGTGGTTGTCCTGTGCGCATGCCTGCGAGGACGTGGGCATGTTCGTGTCTGGGTTTTTTGTGTCCGTCGAATTTGTGTTGTGTTGGTCCTCATGCCCAGGAAAGCTGGGCATGTCAGTCTAAGTGTTGTTGGGTCTGCCCCTAATTGGGCTGGTTTTTGTTGTGCCGCGTGCGCGTAGTAGTAAATGACGGGGCTCTCGCGTGGTCAATTCCTCCGTAGATCAAGTCCCGTGACCGCCACCTCAAGCCTTACGCTTTCGGAGTTTGGTCCCCCGGTTATTAGTGGATAGGCCCTGTCCTCTCGCCGACGTTGCGTCGTGGAAAGGGGTACGGGAGAGTATCTAGTTTCTCTTCTAGAGATTGGGATCCATAGGCAGGGATTACACCAGGTAAAAAAAAGTCAGGGTAGTGGATAAACCATATCAATAAAAATCAAACTACTCGGTAAGCCCTTCTGAAGTGATGCGCGTACAAACATTCGGATGTTTTTGATTCTGATTTGGCTGATTATTTTTTTTGTGTTCGTAATTGTAAAGACAAGGGTTGTGTGATAGAAAATTTTTGGGAATTCGTCATGGGATGTTCACGCGGACGAAATCACGAGCGGGCCGCTGGTAATAAAATAATACATAATACACGGACACAATAATATAGATGCACAGATAGATACACTCACAACTATGAGCCACTAAGAGTTAGTCAGAGACTGCAATGAGGATCGCAAAATCAGTCCTCTGTATTTTCGACAGCTTATAGACATCCCACTGCTGGGCACTGGTATGTAGCATATTTGCCTGAAAAATGCCTGTGCACCCTTGCCTTTAAAAAGGCCAGATTGTCCGTGTCAGGAAACAGATCCGCTGGAAGGAACCGCATCTCCACACCAGTCTTATATCACTAGGGTTATGATCGGGTGGTGAATATGTGGATACAGCTTTCACCAGACAGTGGTCAGAGCTACCTAACGGGGCTGATACTTACACTGCATAACCGTCCGGATCGGTTGTCAGCAGGAGGTTGTAACTTTTCAACCTAACCTTATTTTAAAACTTATAATACATACACACACTCATCGCCGCCTTTACCTTAGCTTAACTTATTATCTAATTCTTAAAACTAGTTAACCTACTTTATCTACAATCTAATGTTTGTGCCTTTGATGCTTTGTAGAGTGCGTAGTGTCTGTATGATAATGGAACCTTAACGTAACTTAATTCTATTAGTAATACATTTCAGTCAAGCAATGTAACATTATAATAAATACTATTTTGGCCAGATCGTCTAGTGAACCCTCCGTTGTTAACCGCATCTAAGTAACTCAAGTTATTTTCGTGAAAGTTTAGTAATTGGCTTATCCCTGTGTTAAATTATTTTCTCCTGACCTAATTACCTATCCGTCAATAACTAATATCCCAGATATGTGTAGCCTATCAGTGACTCCGTCTGAACTGTGACCTAAATCCTTCACAGCAGGTGCAGGAAAGGAATGTTAACCACTCAAAGATAATCAGATGATAGCTTAGCTTGCAGGTATTATTATTTATTAACAACAGCATTATACTTAAAAGTCTTGTGGCAATTTACGGGCCCCAACCGCCGCCCTATAGCGTGCCTTACATCTCATTGTTTAATAATGGCTCCGTCCTGTTGACTTTAATTTACTATTTATAGAGAGTCTACATAACTTTTCAACTTAATTTCATCTTACATTATGGAACTATGTGTCAGCATTTACGTTCTTATTATTCCACACAAAATCAATAGAGTTCATCTCAAGGCTTGCTATCATCCAAATATCCTTTTCACATTAAGAACCCAACTTATTTCTCTGATCTTGAGGGGTTTTATTTTGATAAGCTATTACAAGTAACATTATAACTGACTGTCCTTTTGTCTTATTAGAATATTAACATTCAGTTCTATAAAAGGGTGGATAATTTATTCAAAACCTACTTTCAGGCAGTGGCTAAAATAGAATGCTATTATTTGAAGCAAAACTACTTTTGTTGACTCTCAGTGTTTATTATACAGAGTTTATAAAGTGACAATATGTTTAAATTATACTAACTGCCCCAGCAGCATATTACATCTCAAGTTTCTTAAGGATGTTTAATTCATTCAATTTCTTACTTCCTTCAGGAGGTGGATACAAATAGAATACTATTATTTGAAGCATAATTACTTTTGTTTACTCATAGTGGTTATTATGAAGATCTTATAAAGCGACAATATTATTAAATTGTACAGACTGCCTCGACAGCATATTACATCTCAAGTTTATTAAAAGATGTCTGATTTATTCCATATCCTTGACTTTAGGAAGTGAAATTAGTTAATTATATTCATTAACCCATACCTCAGTCTCTCAGACTGGGTGATTACTTAATAGCCTACTAAATCATGGTTATTATACTTTTAGTAGGTAGGTATCAGGTAATTGTCCCTGTTAATAATTAAATCAATTATATTTAGAAGTTATCCTTTACTCACTTTAATGGGTATAAAGCAGACTGTACTATTAGTCTAATTGGTTTAGGTTGTTCCCATCAAATATTTCTATGTTTCATATTATTAGAAGTAAGTACATAACTAACAAGGTCTTTGACCATTAAAGTGAATTCAAATGGTATAAAGTAGACTGTACTATTAGACCAATTAGTAGGTTGTTATAAATCAATTATTTCTATTTCATAATATTAGGAGCTCATAGCTTGTCAGGTCTTTGACCATTAAGGTGAATTCGCAGCTTCAGCGAAATAACCTAGGCTCCAAACTGGTTTTAGTTGTTTAGTATCAGCTTAAATTTTACCAATAGGTATCGGGATGTCTATTTATAATACATTGGAGAGTAGCAATATTAAGGCCGTATTGTACCCCAGGGAAAGCTAAAAATGCCTGTTTGGTCATTTCAGTATTAGAAATCAAACATCACAGTTTGCTTATTTGCTATAACTTATTAGTATTTTTCTTGTAATAGGAAACCAGTCTAGACTCCTAGGTAATCCAAAGCAATGATGGTTCAATATTACCACACTTCTGCTAATTATTTAAAATGAATAGTTAATTGGTAACAACTTTTAGGAAAACAATTAGAATCCTATTGGCCTACGGTAACAGATTACATGCCTAGATAGGTCCTTTCAGCGCTCATAATCCACGTCACTTCATAGTAATTTCTATTTAGGCACCATAACTTAATTATCCCTACCTTTATTAGTCGGAATTAATCCAGCCCTGGCTTCGCGGCCTACGTACCTAGTTTATGTACGCACAGCGTGTACACACCGTGCTGTCCCCAACTACCTAATAACATATATAGAGACGCCTACCTATAGATTCCTACAGCCTGCCTCACTTGAAATACCTATATTTTGTCGAACTAACAGTCCCTACTTGTATACCTTTGCAATCTAGGCCCAAGCCACATTTAACTTAATTTCGTGGTGAGTTGTGTAAGTCGAGTCGCCCCTGCAAGCAACAGACCTCTAAATGAACTATCAAGTCGAGCCAGTAAACTCAGGGTATAAAACCTAACACTACACTGTGTGTAAGGAGGCGAGACGGTTTTAGTCCGGGATATACGTGCCCGCCTCCAGCTAATTGGTGTCTGACCTATCTTCGATTTTCACTAGGGAGACAACTGTCTCTCCCCAATTACTCTCTCGAATATAGTGTATTATTTAGCGTTGTAATAGATAACGCCGACCTTATTAAATACAGTCAAGGGTCATCCTGACCGAGGTCAGTTAAAATCATATTAGTTTCGTTGCCACCGTGATGCGTTTCCACTAATATGACCCAGAATACTGCATTCTGTTAACAGAATTCGAGTTGCGATAACAATAATTTTATTTTAATAATCAAATATGAAATAGAAAGCTATTTCACAAAAATTTTAGTTAATATCGCAGCTCGAATATCACTTAGCGCGCTAAAATGGCTCGGACGCTCGTTTTCACGTATGAGATCGTTATCCCCCGGCGACCTTGAATCAAATGCCCCGTATTCCCTACCCTGACGCCAACATCTTCCCAAAATCGCGCCACTTCGCCCGACATTCGCCCGTGCAAATCCATTTCTCTACTCTTCAGCCAACCGCTAGCCCTCTCGCCTATGCACATCAACTTGACGTGTCTTATCCTTCGTTACATGCAAACTTCGTGTCGTTCCACGTGGAGATAACATCTCCCCTCTCTTTCTATCTTTTTCTCAACTTCTCGCTCGCTCACTGCCGCCGCCCCCCGCGTAAATATCTAGAGTTTTTCCATAACCCAATCAAATCTCTTTAGATAGCCAATATTACATGTTTGAACATCTAGATGTAGCCTTCCATCAACAATTCCCTCTTAATAAACACCCACTCAAGCTAATAATCCCGTATTTAGTACAATTATAAAAAGTTCCGTATTGAGAACATAGATGGCGCTCGCCCGTACGTGAACCGGTCTTGCCAACCTACCCCGTCCTCCGCGAAACTCAAGTAAATAACGCACGCTAGACGGCGCCTATGTCGCAAGGGACGCGTTAGCCAATCCCATCACTCTAAGCCATGGCCTACCTAACAATCCTCCACGAAACTCAAGTAAATAAAGCACGCTAGACGGCGCCTATGTCGCAAGGGACGCGTTAACCAATCTCGGCAGACCCCCCCCCCCCCCCCATCACTCTAAACCAATAGACAGCGCCCATTCCGTAAGTGTCACCCGGAACAGTCCCCGCAAAATTCCAAATAATATTGAGCCCCTTGTCCACTGACTCATTCTTACAACCTTCAACATAAAGCCACTTGTCCACATGTCCATTATTTTAAACTAGTTTATTTTTCCTTTTCTAGGCTTATTACATTAATGGTGCAACGCATTAATATTAATTTTAGTGCTACACTCATATATTCCTTACTAACGGACAGACCATTCATTCTGTACCGTTACAGCCGCCCCCGATAGAATAAAGCAGATAAAGTATCACTCTTTTCTGCGGCGAATTATATCTTAACCCTGTACTTAATTAAGTACAAAATAGCACGGCCTTCCTTGACAACCTCTTTGTCTTCCTAGCCCTCTTCTTGAAAGATAATTCCTACTATTTATAGTTCCTTTCCAAACCCTAATGACTCCTTCCTCAATAAGTATTACAAATGCAAAATAGTCCTCACCTCACTCTATCCAACTGATACAAAATCATAATTGCATACCCAGTTCTCGTGTTCGAAACGAAATCCCAGTAAACTTAGTTTCGGTAAATTTTTCCTAATAATTTTGACATCTACAATTTCTTTAATCATACACAACCTCTGAATAATGATTTGCCTTTTGTTTACTATCATAACAATAAATCATAATATAATATAAATCAATATAACAGTCTCTTGCGCTGTCTACTAACGCCCCCTAGCAAAAACTTTTCAACTCTATAACGATTCCGACTTAAAGTTTATAACATCTCCCGAATCATTCAATTATTCTATTCTTTAAACTATTTTCCTAGAATAATTTCAAGTACATCTGTCATCATGGCCTTCTTTTAACTTACATCTTTTCTTACAACTTACTTCACATCTAAATGTTGCAACCTAGGAATCGAACCTGGGACCCCCTCTATCAGTAACCGCTGGTTCAACCACTAAACCATAGAGGCAATCGAGACATTCATCTAATGACAACTGTATTCAAGTTACAGAACTAATCCTAACAACCATAAGTTGAATGTATTGAATATGAATTACGAAACCCTACGCTCTCATAATAATTAATAACTATAATTATTATGGTTGACGTTAAAATTGAAATGCACTAGGCAATTATACACAAGAATACTTCCTCCAAATCCCCATTCTACGAATGCTTAGAAAATACTTGGTACAGTCTGCAGACACTCGAATAGTACATTCGTCGGCGTAACTTCTGAATTTATAAGATAAACTGCTTAGATTGCTTGCTATATGCTTTAAGAACGTATAAATTAATAGCTAAACCAGATTTTCCCTGACATGTAATAAATAATTGCGCAAGCACTCAACCCACCTAACATAACCCAGCACACGATAGTCTCTAGTCCGTTAGTCGCCTTATTACTTGCAAGAACCCATTCTGCTTATATTACGTGACCGGGAATCGAACCTGGAATCTTTCGTGGGTGAAGCATCAACCACTTCGCCGTCATGGCCTCTAGCTCCAACTAGATTAATGAATAATAATTAATAAATTGAATTAAAACTTTTCTTTATACTTCAACGCTACCAATCTCATCTTAACATATATAATTATCTAAGATAACGAAACGTAGGAATAATTGTCTACCTCAGGCAGGAATCGAACCCGCGTCTTCCACAATCCCTAATTAGCTACTTAAGTAATTATTTTATATATGTATCCTCTTTACACATCCCGTCTTTTAACCGAAACCTATTTTCCTCTCCGCGGATAAGTAATCTTAACCAAACCCCCCATAACAACCGAAAACGGTAGGCATACCATCATCGCCCAAGAGTTACAACCCTATTTAAGATGAGATACATGTAATGTCTAATCATGCAAATAACCGAGATAGAATACTAGACTCGCTTCAGTACTGTACCCACTCACAGTGCATACAAATAGAGGTCTTAACGGCTTACAATAAGGTTGTCGATCGTAAATACTTATGAATAAACTCATTCACTCTAAGGGGGTACGCATCTCGAAACACGTCCTTGAGTTTTGAACTAGATACCCCGTAGTTTAGAACAATTAGAAGTTTGTGCGCTATTAATCTCTGTCTAACTGTCAATATATGCGTCATCGATAAGTACTTGTAAATACCCCGGTACGCGTTGGACATTGTATACTAATTGACAAGTACTGAGCTTATGCGTATAAGCAAATACTTACCCCAAAACCTATCTAGTAACTATGTCTCATCCCTAGTTATTACTATGTATGAAAGACAGCATTTAGTCTCATTTGCTAAAATAAAATACGTCAATATCCCCTTACTTTCCTATACCTTTGAAAATTATCATTTTCTTATTAAATTAAACATACCGGTAACTATCTTATCCGCCCCCCACAACTTTACTTAACTTCCTACCTTTTATATAACTAATAACGGTCAAATCGGTAAATAATAAGTCATTAAAGGTGACACTTAGTCTTAGTATTCATGGTAATTAATATTGTGAGTTCCTTCTCGTATTTACTGAATTCCAAACTGCGTGATTTAATAGTGCTAGTTTCCTTTTTTTTTATTAGAAGATTTTAATTTTACACTCGCACAAGACACATTATTAAGATGGTAATCTTCCGAATGTTTGTAACTCTAATTGGTTACTCCTAAATTATTCTACTCTACTTTCAGCCTTCCGTCCAGATTGTAAAATTCCCCAGTAACGCGAGTTCCACTGATAACGCTAAAATGAAATGCTATCAATAACCTAATTTCCGCAGCTAACGGTAATACCTCTCTGTTGGTCAGTCAAGCATATTTACCCTGGTTCACACTCCATAAGGCGTCCTCGAATGGAATTACCTTACAGCAGAATTCTCACAACTTTTAGAAAGGCTAGTTTGGGCGGTGAAGCTTAAATGAGAACCACTTAATTTTATTGTGTGCTGAGTAACTCCCATTTCTACAGCACACTTACGAAACTTCGATTCAATTAGTTCACCAGGTAAATCAAAATAAACCCTACACTCTTAACTAAGTTCTATTTGTGTCCAGTGCGACCAACAATGTTCGAACACCCTAAACAAGCTACTACTTTCACTAATTTAACAGTGCCAATTAAGAATGCTCCCTTGTGTCATCTATAAATTTTATTGTGTGCATAGACGACCAAAGACCTCGCTTTCAGCATGCCTTCTTCGTTAGACCCGCTTGGTTAAATACACTATTCAAAATTCTAAAGTTACAATTGAAAATGTCAAAAGTCCGAACATTATGCAATAGAGAATTCCTCTAATATCGTTAACCAACCTTTTCGCACTATTTAATCAGGCATATTGCAATTCAAGTATTTATTTTTAATTTATAATGACCAATCTTCTCCACCCCTGTTCACATATTTTTAGCCATTTCTATCCACAACTGCGGTGAGGATAATCGGTTAATGAACAAAACATCCTATAAACATTCTATGTTACTACTGCAATCACAAGAAATATTCACTAGGAGGATTATCTATCATACAGCTAACTATAACAAAATGAGTCCCCCTTATCCCTCTCCGTTCCTTTTCTAACGTAGAAGACAGCAACAGACAATTAATATTTAATTACCTATAATTTAGAACAACCCTAGGTAAAATGCTACCACAAAACTAGAATAGAACAAAATAGAACTAACAGAACTAGACAAAACTAGAATAGAACAAAATAGAACTAACAGAACTAGACTTTTGTATTCACACTTGCAAAATAAAAATATCTTTATCTTTCCGTGATGAATGATTTTGATAAAACTATTTCATCAACTCAATGTCCCGGCCTACGTATATGAAAACCTGCCAATTAATTAGTTTATATAAAACAATCTGGGTGCTACTTGTAATTTACATTAAAAACTAACAATTTTAAGGTTGTGTCATAACTTCGACAATAACCTACCTTAGCACTAATTTTAATCATCCACAATCACATCACGTACATATTAGATGCCAATAATCTAGACTATTTAAGAATTCTAGCAATTCATATTAATAACCAAAACAAGATAATCCCGCTGTGACAGTCTGCGCTGACCTTGCCACAAGTCAAAAACGCGTTTCGTTCGTCTTATCATTTCTAAACTTATAGGCATTTATTCTGTACTAAAACAAATCATTGAGTTAATAATTATTTATCAATTGTTAAGCAAACCTATTTAATTTCATAATAACAATTTTAATATAGCAGTATTAGAATATTATTATAAGTTCCGAACATCTATAATTATTATAATCAACATTACCAGTTAAAGTATTTGAATAGTATAGTGCGAGCTAGTCTTTAGGTCTCACCTCGGGAAAATAAATTTACTATTGACTAAAATCTACTACTAATAAATTTATTATTTTCTTCTGACAAGATAGGCTACGACTCTAGGTCGGGTTTAGTAAACTTTGAACTATGCCTCCCTCCATGATAATCTCGGCTAACTATATATATATATATCCGCAAAACGAAATATGTCTAATACGGCCGATTTTACTAAATTTAAATTATGCTACTAAACAGTACGTGTCCTAAGAACGTCACACATCCGAAACCCATTTTAGTTCTAATTTCTTTACTCATCTAAATTAGAATATGTACCTGTCGATGCGAGACAACATCTGAATAATTACTTTGTATGATTCGAATTGTGATAGCTGATTTTGTATTATAATCTCGATAACGCAATATCAGGGAATTACTTGTTAATAACTTTTACACTAAGAGATTTATTCTCAGCTCGCAATGTCAGTCGCTTTATTTCCGGCATGAATGTTTCCGCGGACTATGCGTTTAAAATTAACCTACAACCTAAAATTGTGGTATATAAAATAGATCACTGTTTTATAAGTAGCTTGTGTTAACCTTTTAAATGATAAAACGATTTAACTAATCATTATGACTTGACATCCGCCCGCAACTCGCCTATATAATTGATGTGATAACATACGCTATTGTTACTCCTATAGCAGTGCTATAGCTCGTTAATTTTGCTGTTAAATCTCGACTTCAAGCCAGTCAACTATATTTTTTTTCTTTTATTCATCATTTATTATTAATATTGACATCAACAAGCGCCCGCAAAGGCCCACACTGCATATTTAATCTGACTTCGGCCCTAAAAGCGACCGATAAGCTATTTGTGAACCCTAACCATGTAATACTTATAACATATGTTACCTCACCCTAATATCCATATAACTACTCCCCCTGACATCTTTTCTTGTTACAGAATGTCACCAATAATAATAGGGCCGACCACTGAACTCTCAATTCATACGTATCTCCAAAATTTGAAATATGCTTTGAAGATAGCTACTACTTCTACCTGAATGAATTGTTCGAAGCCTCTACCAACTTAAACCCTTATTATATTAACTTGCTATTCATAGTTATACTGTCAGTGCCTTAGATTAGGTATTACTGTACAGCTAATATATCCTAATAGTAGCTAAATCCTTGACTTACAATTGCCGTTCTTTTAGACTTTACTTTTATGAATCTATAGAAAAGCGTGACAAACTCATATGTACATTTACATGTCTTAACCCCAAAGAATTAACTTTATTAAGTACTATTATTACGCTATGATAATGCTAAAGTACTACCATTTTATCAACTTGATTACAATAACCTTACACACGCCTAATGGAACTAAACTTTAGGATTGCACTTCCTACAACTCACTCACTCCAGAGGGAGCATCGCTATCAAAACTATAATTATGTAATGTCATTAAATAAAAACAATTAAGTGCGGGTTTTAAGGTACTTATAAATATAATAAATTGGTGTTGTGTATGTATAGAATCCAACTTTCACTAGTCAATGATCCCTAGTAAGTCGGCATGATTGCCCTAGAAGAACCACGATCTAATCAAAGCTGGTGTAAAGGATACACAGGAGAATATTGTCCTTCTGCACTGCCCGTTTAGTCAATACCAGCCGCTAGCACAAGTGCCTCATACGATTTAACCACAAGCGAAGCGACTAGCTCATGTAAATGCAATCAAGCATTCGATTCAATGTTATTGTCTGTAAAATGGGTGATTATGTTTTGCTTCGAGTTTTGTAACTGAGTAATGTAACAAGTACTGATTGGATATGATTTATAAAATATATATAATATTTTATCGTTGATATATTCTGTGCACCCTATTCTGTGCAATGCTAACACTGGTATACTTCCTACAACTTTCTCACGCAAAAGGAGTATCTCCACCAAAACATAATTATGTAATACCAATAATTAAATATAACTAAGTGCAGGTTCTAATGTACCTATAAATATAATAAATTGGTGTTGTGTATGTATAGAATCCAACTTTAATTAGTCAATGATCCCTAGTAAGTCGGCATGATTGCCCTAGAAAAACCACGATCTAATCAAAGCTGGTGTAAGGGATACACAGGAGAATATTGTCCTTCTGCACTGCCCGTTTAGTCAATACCAGCTGCTAGCACAAGTGCCTCATACGATTTAACCACAAGCGAAGCGACTAGCTCATGTAAATGCAATCAAGCATTCGATTCAATGTTATTGTCGAGTTTTGTAACTGAGTAATGTAACAAGTACTGATTGGATATGATTTATAAAATATATATAATATTTTATCGTTGATATATTCTGTGCACCCAATTCTGTGCAATGCTACCACTGGTATACTTCCTACAACTTTTTCACGCAAAAGGAGTATCTCCACCAAAACATAATTATGTAATACCAATAATTAAATATAACTAAGTGCAGGTTCTAATGTACTTATAAATATAATAAATTGGTGTTGTGTATGTATAGAATCCAACTTTGACTAGTCAATGATCCCTAGTAAGTCGGCATGATTGCCCTAGAAAAACCACGATCTAATTAAAGCTGGTGTAAGGGATACACAGGAGAATATTGTCCTTCTGCACTGCCCGTTTAGTCAATACCAGCCGCTAGCACAAGTGCCTCATACGATTTAACCACAAGCGAAGCGACTAGCTCATGTAAATGCAATCAAGCATTCGATTCAATGTTATTGTCGAGTTTTGTAACTGAGTAATGTAACAAGTACTGATTGGATATGATTTATAAAAAATATATAATATTTTATCGTTGATATATTCTGTGCACCCTATTCTGTGCAATGCTACCACTGGTATACTTCCTCCAACTTTCTAACGCAAAAGGAGTATCTGCACCAAAACATAATTATGTAATACCAATAATTAAATATAACTAAGTGCAGGTTCTAATGTACTTATAAATATAATAAATTGGTGTTGTGTATGTATAGAATCCAACTTTCACTAGTCAATGATCCCTAGTAAGTCGGCATGATTGCCCTAGAAGAACCACGATCTAATCAAAGCTGGTGTAAGGGATACACAGGAGAATATTGTCCTTCTGCACTGCCCGTTTAGTCAATACCAGCCGCTAGCACAAGTGCCTCATACGATTTAACCACAAGCGAAGCTAAATGCAATCAAGCATTCGATTCAATGTTATTGTCTGTAAAATGGGTGAATTTGTTTTGCTTCGAGTTTTGTAACTGAGTAATGTAACAAGTACTGATTGGATATGATTTATAAAATATATATAATATTTTATCGTTGATATATTCTGTGCACCCTATTCTGTGCAATGCTAACACTGGTATACTTCCTACAACTTTCTCACGCAAAAGGAGTATCTCCACCAAAACATAATTAAGTAATACCAATAATTAAATATAACTAAGTGCAGGTTCTAATGTACCTATAAATATAATAAATTGGTGTTGTGTATGTATAGAATCCAACTTTGACTAGTCAATGATCCCTAGTAAGTCGGCATGATTGCCCTAGAAAAACCACGATCTAATCAAAGCTGGTGTAAGGGATACACAGGAGAATATTGTCCTTCTGCACTGCCCGTTTAGTCAATACCAGCTGCTAGCACAAGTGCCTCATACGATTTAACCACAAGCGAAGCGACTAGCTCATGTAAATGCAATCAAGCATTCGATTCAATGTTATTGTCGAGTTTTGTAACTGAGTAATGTAACAAGTACTGATTGGATATGATTTATAAAATATATATAATATTTTATCGTTGATATATTCTGTGCACCCTATTCTGTGCAATGCTAACACTGGTATACTTCCTACAACTTTCTCACGCAAAAGGAGTATCTCCACCAAAACATAATTAAGTAATACCAATAATTAAATATAACTAAGTGCAGGTTCTAATGTACCTATAAATATAATAAATTGGTGTTGTGTATGTATAGAATCCAACTTTGACTAGTCAATGATCCCTAGTAAGTCGGCATGATTGCCCTAGAAAAACCACGATCTAATCAAAGCTGGTGTAAGGGATACACAGGAGAATATTGTCCTTCTGCACTGCCCGTTTAGTCAATACCAGCTGCTAGCACAAGTGCCTCATACGATTTAACCACAAGCGAAGCGACTAGCTCATGTAAATGCAATCAAGCATTCGATTTAATGTTATTGTCTGTAAAATGGGTGATTATGTTTTGCTTCGAGTTTTGTAACTGAGTAATGTAACAAGTACTGATTGGATATGATTTATAAAATATATATAATATTTTATCGTTGATATATTCTGTGCACCCTATTCTGTGCAATGCTAACACTGGTATACTTCCTACAACTTTCTCACGCAAAAGGAGTATCTCCACCAAAACATAATTATGTAATACCAATAATTAAATATAACTAAGTGCAGGTTCTAATGTACCTATAAATATAATAAATTGGTGTTGTGTATGTATAGAATCCAACTTTGACTAGTCAATGATCCCTAGTAAGTCGGCATGATTGCCCTAGAAAAACCACGATCCAATCAAAGCTGGTGTAAGGGATACACAGGAGAATATTGTCCTTCTGCACTGCCCGTTTAGTCAATACCAGCTGCTAGCACAAGTGCCTCATACGATTTAACCACAAGCGAAGCGACTAGCTCATGTAAATGCAATCAAGCATTCGATTCAATGTTATTGTCGAGTTTTGTAACTGAGTAATGTAACAAGTACTGATTGGATATGATTTATAAAATATATATAATATTTTATCGTTGATATATTCTGTGCACCCAATTCTGTGCAATGCTACCACTGGTATACTTCCTACAACTTTTTCACGCAAAAGGAGTATCTCCACCAAAACATAATTATGTAATACCAATAATTAAATATAACTAAGTGCAGGTTCTAATGTACTTATAAATATAATAAATTGGTGTTGTGTATGTATAGAATCCAACTTTGACTAGTCAATGATCCCTAGTAAGTCGGCATGATTGCCCTAGAAAAACCACGATCTAATCAAAGCTGGTGTAAGGGATACACAGGAGAATATTGTCCTTCTGCACTGCCCGTTTAGTCAATACCAGCCGCTAGCACAAGTGCCTCATACGATTTAACCACAAGCGAAGCGACTAGCTCATGTAAATGCAATCAAGCATTCGATTCAATGTTATTGTCGAGTTTTGTAACTGAGTAATGTAACAAGTACTAATTGGATATGATTTATAAAATATAAATAATATTTTATCGTTGATATATTCTGTGCACCCTATTCTGTGCAATGCTTCCACTGGTATACTTCCTACAACTTTCTAACGCAAAAGGAGTATCTCCACCAAAACATAATTATGTAATACCAATAATTAAATATAACTAAGTGCAGGTTCTAATGTACTTATAAATATAATAAATTGGTGTTGTGTATGTATAGAATCCAACTTTGACTAGTCAATGATCCCTAGTAAGTCGGCATGATTGCCCTAGAAAAACCACGATCTAATCAAAGCTGGTGTAAGGGATACACAGGAGAATATTGTCCTTCTGCACTGCCCGTTTAGTCAATACCAGCTGCTAGCACAAGTGCCTCATACGATTTAACCACAAGCGAAGCGACTAGCTCATGTAAATGCAATCAAGCATTCGATTTAATGTTATTGTCTGTAAAATGGGTGATTATGTTTTGCTTCGAGTTTTGTAACTGAGTAATGTAACAAGTACTGATTGGATATGATTTATAAAATATATATAATATTTTATCGTTGATATATTCTGTGCACCCTATTCTGTGCAATGCTAACACTGGTATACTTCCTACAACTTTCTCACGCAAAAGGAGTATCTCCACCAAAACATAATTATGTAATACCAATAATTAAATATAACTAAGTGCAGGTTCTAATGTACCTATAAATATAATAAATTGGTGTTGTGTATGTATAGAATCCAACTTTGACTAGTCAATGATCCCTAGTAAGTCGGCATGATTGCCCTAGAAAAACCACGATCCAATCAAAGCTGGTGTAAGGGATACACAGGAGAATATTGTCCTTCTGCACTGCCCGTTTAGTCAATACCAGCTGCTAGCACAAGTGCCTCATACGATTTAACCACAAGCGAAGCGACTAGCTCATGTAAATGCAATCAAGCATTCGATTCAATGTTATTGTCGAGTTTTGTAACTGAGTAATGTAACAAGTACTGATTGGATATGATTTATAAAATATATATAATATTTTATCGTTGATATATTCTGTGCACCCAATTCTGTGCAATGCTACCACTGGTATACTTCCTACAACTTTTTCACGCAAAAGGAGTATCTCCACCAAAACATAATTATGTAATACCAATAATTAAATATAACTAAGTGCAGGTTCTAATGTACTTATAAATATAATAAATTGGTGTTGTGTATGTATAGAATCCAACTTTGACTAGTCAATGATCCCTAGTAAGTCGGCATGATTGCCCTAGAAAAACCACGATCTAATCAAAGCTGGTGTAAGGGATACACAGGAGAATATTGTCCTTCTGCACTGCCCGTTTAGTCAATACCAGCCGCTAGCACAAGTGCCTCATACTTTATACTTCACTAGTATTCCTACTCTATACTTCACTAGTAATATCTTTTCTCTGCAACATCTTAATCATTTAACGGAGATAGACAATTGTGCAAGGTACCCTTCTTAATCTGCTAATCCAACCCAGTGAATTAAATAATTTATCTATCTCTACCTATCCTAACTAATCAGTCACGCCTACTGCCAGTAAAGTCTTTTCTTTTCACCGCTCTTCCGACTTAAATATCTCTAAGTAACTGACAACCAATAATATTAGGTAAGTAGTTATAGCAAGCTGTGCCCAGCGAGCTTTACCTCTGCGTACGTTAACCCCATCTTAAGCTAATAATAATCCTTTGTAACTTTTCTCAACTTCTCGCTCGCTTACTGCCGCCGCCCCCCGCGTAAATTCTAGAGTTTTTCCATAACCCAATCAAATCTCTTTAGATAGCCAATATTACATGTTTGAACATCTAGATGTAGCCTTCCATCAACAATTCCCTCTTAATAAACACCCACTCAAGCTAATATTATCCCGTATTTAGTACAATTATAAAAAGTTCCGTATTGAGGACATAGATGGCGCTCGCCCGTACGTGAACCGGTCTTGCCAATCTACCCCGTCCTCCGCGAAACTCAAGTAAATAACGCACGCTAGACGGCGCCTATGTCGCAAGGGACGCGTTAGCCAATCCCATCACTCTAACCCATGGCCAACCTAACAATCCTCCATGAAACTCAAGTAAATAACGCACGCTAGACGGCGCCTATGTCGCAAGGGACGCGTTAACCAATCCCGGCAGACCCCCCCCCCCCCATCACTCTAAACCAATAGACAACGCCCATTCCGTAAGTGTCACCCGGAACAGTCCCCGCGAAATTCAAAATAATATTGAGCCTCTTGTCCACTGGCTCATTCTTACAACCTTCAACATAAAGCCACTTTTCCACATGTCCATTATTTTAAACTAGTTTATTTTTCCTTTCTTATGCTTATTACATTAATGGTGCAACGCATTAATATTAATTTAGGTGCTACACTCATATATTCCTTACTAACGGACAGATACCATTCATTCTGTACCGTTACAAGGTTCAAGCAGTTGGCAGTGTGAGTCTTAACATCGAGAATTCTCGTAGCACAGTTTACAAGCTGAGAGAGATCTAGCGTCAGTGCTGTGCGCCTCTCTCCCAGCATGCTTCAATTGGTATGGGAACAACCATTCCTGATGGTGAGCGTTAAAGTCCCCCCAATAAGATTGTGCTGTAGAATACTGCTGACGAGCCTCGTCTGCCGCCTCGATAACCTTATCGATTACCTAATCGAACAACCTAGTCGTCTCCAGATCACTATTATGCGAACGATATGCACAGGCAAAAACGCATAAACGCACTGTTCTACACCCGAATCCACCGATATCCACATTATGACGGCCTTGAAACAAATTCTTTAAACAATAACAAACAATACATAAATCTAATGACTTCTAAACACATATGTTTTCGACAACTTTCTTAATTTTACGCATGAAACAATTATTCTAAAATATTTGTATTGATATACCGCAGGGCACCCCCTTCTTTAAAAAGTAAATTTTAATTTTTAAAACAAGCGCGTGATGGTTTTGTACATTTCGCAGAATAAAAACATTGCTCTAATCAAATATTACTAGGTCCGAAACTTCAAAGCAGAATAATTGTTAAGATAAGACTTTAAACTATCGCGTTGCATTGCATTAAAACTGTTTTAACGGGGCTAAACACGATTAATTTTGTAAGTAAGTACATATCTAATTACTGCTTGACGTTTCGGCCGTGATGCTGCGGCCGTGGTCACAAGCGAACTGGCGGTGCGCGGCGTCGTCGTCAGTCAGTCGTGTTTAGTCCTGTTAAAACCGAATAATTGTTCTAATTTTATATATCAATATGATTGATTTTGCTTTGAATATGTCAGTTTTTGCGATCGCGCGGCACCCCCTTATGTTAAGTCCAAACGGGTATGACGACTTTCTTGTTTTAGGGTTTTTTCATTTCCAAATTACACATAAACGCAGTCAGGTTTTTTAGTTTTTAAATTACCGTTTTATATTAGTTCTCTTGGTTACCGGGTTTACCATTCTAGTGCAAAACTCCAAAAATGATATTCTTGTGACTTTGTTGCTTATTAATTTATTTAAATTCTCTCTATTCACTTTCATACCTATCATTCTTTCGTATTTCATTATATCATACTCATTTACCGGGCACTCCGTGATCACATGCAATATGGTTTCTTCTTGTTCGGGGTCGCAGATGCATGATGGACTCTCCTTGCACTTGAATCGGTACAAGTATGAGGAGAATCTATCGTGCCCTGTCATCACCTGGGGCAATACTGCAGTCGGCTTAATCTTCCGAACCACCTTATACGCAGCTACCGCGTCCAGAAAAAAGACCTTCGTCACTAAGGCCGTCGTTCCCGCGTCGTACCTCCAAACCCATTCGCCAATTGTCTCATCACGGACGAAACGTTTGGCGAACGAGATCGGACACCGATCGTAATCCGGCTTCCTCCGCGACGAAGTCGCTGCCTCCTTCGAATCCACACGCTCGTTTCCCGGCAATCCCACATGGGCTTTCACCCAGAACAAACTAACAAGTTTGCTCTGCATGGAAGCCTTCTGCAGGTTTGCCCGCGAGTCGAGTGCTAAGCGGTAAAGCGAGCTACGGTTTGTTACAGTTTCTAGTGCTGACCTGGAGATACCGTAGCTCGCTTCACCTCTTTTCAAGATCTTCCTGAATATGACGAGGAGTTCGGCTTGACATACCGTGCAGTAGTTAGCCAATGGTAGCTTCATTGTGTAAATATGCCGTATCACTTCCGTGTTCAAACCCAACTGACCCTTGCTGCTGTCTTCTGCTGTTTGTAGATGTTTAGGGCCCTCCTGCAGACATCCGCGTAGTGTGTGTTGAACGTGAGCTTATCGTCTATGGTGAGACCCAGGACCTTCATCTCTCTTTGCATAACGATATCCCCCCCCCCCCCCCCCCCCTCATGTTTAGAATTGGTGTGTCGTACTTCAATCTTCTAGTTCCTGTAATAGCGACCGTTTTATTGGTCGCGCGAACTTTAGTTTGTTTCCGACACCCCAATTCCAATCATCCGAGTACGCCCCGTTAGCCTTCATTAATATTTCCCGTCCTGAGTCTCCCACAAACACCATCACTAAATCGTTCGCGAACGCCTGCACATGGTGGCCTTCTCGCTAAGTTGTTGTAATAGTGGATCCAGCAGCAAGTTCCAGAGGATTGGCCATCTTACCGACCCTTGAACGTAACGCTTCTCTGTTTCTCTCTCTCTACCTTTCTACCTCCATATCGAACTTCTACTCTCCTATCCTGCAGGTAGCTGTCAACCACCCTTCTCAAGTTAACGTGGCAACCTTCTTCCTCCAGTCTGGTTCTAATCTTGGGCCACCAGGCCGCATCGAAGGCTCCCTCTGTATCTAGTGATATGATCGTGATGATCTTTATCTGTTTTAAGTTATCTTTAATATGATTCATCAGGACATAGAGGGAGTCTTCGGTGCTTTTCTGGGGCACGAACCCGTACTGTCGGGGACTGAAATTGTGGACCAGGTACCATTTGACTCTGTTGATAACAACCGGGAAGAGTCCAATGGGTCTATACGACTTAACATCTGTATTGTATAGTCCTTCCTCCCGGGTTTGCGCAAAATCACTATCACCGCTCTCTTCCACCTCTTCGGGAAGTGCCCCAGGTCCAGGCATTTAGAACATTTAGCAACACCGGTTTAGAACTAATGAAATTAAAACACTCAGTTTAAATTCTCAAAAATCATATTTATAATATTATCACAAGGTTTCTCATTTCAGTCTCGTTTCATTGAGAGAAAAAAATACATATTCATTGGAAATCAACAGCACAACAACATAAAATAGCAACCTCTGCTATAAATTAAAATAATGCTTATTGCAGGCTCGAAGAATCATAATCATGAAATATGAATTGAATCAATTCAATTAAACAAACAGTCATAAATGTATGCTAAAGAAAAACAAAATAAATGCCAGATTTGGTAATCAGAAAGGAATTTTAAATTTGTATGAAATCGTATTTGTTATAACCGCCCCGGTGTACCTAACTATTGCCCCCGCACATGCTTATCTGGCTTTTTAGGCACTGCAAAATCTGGCCTGTTCAAACCCAGTTTAAGTACTTATATGTTTCTTAAAACTCTTTTCTTTAACAACGACTTAAAAGTATAAATTGACCACCCCGTGTGTACGCGCGCGGTGGCTAGAAATCGGCTCCAAACATTTCGTGCGAATAATGTGTACGGCGAAAGAACTGCCACCTACCTTCTACCGCGACTAATAAACAAGCTACCATATGAATTGTGTGCTTCTATAACAGGTACAAACATTAAAAATAAACTTAAAACCTACTTTTTAAGCAAATTACAATATATTTAATAATAAAATTGTTTTTGCCCACTCCTTCAGTACCTTTGCTATTACGTAAATAGTAACTTTGTATAGATAAGAATTTTATTGTGAATGCAGTCGCATACCCAAACCTTAGTGGTTTAAAAATCTGATTAATAATACGTTTGTAATTATGTAAATTTTTGTTAATATGGTAAAATAAAGAAAAATAATAATTACTTATAAAAACAAAACCAATTCGTAGATATTTGTATCAAAGTATAAAATATATATTAGATATAAAGCATTTGCTAATATCTTCTGCAAATAAAGTTAATTCTAATTCAGTATCCAAGCTTGAAAGACTAGTGAGTTAGCGGAATTATTAACACTATATTTATTACATTTTTGTAGGTATGTCATGGATTTACGAAAAGTACCGCCTGATTCCATTCATTATTATTTTATTACTATTAAATAAATAATAAATAAATAATAAATAAATAATAAATAAATAAATAAATCATTTAAGTATTTGCTTTTTAACATGGTATGTAAAGATGTTACAAAATATATAGGTGAACCACGTATTAAGCTAATCTAAAATATAGCATGCAAAACATTAGTGAGGAACTTAAACTATAAGCTCTACATAGGTACTTCCGAATTTCCCAATATTTGTTTAAAGTAAAATAATTTATGATTTTTTATTTAAAAATTCTTGAATATTATAAAAATTATTGTCGTTTAACCATTTATACAAATTTCTTTTGAATGCAATGTCATTGTCTGTCTTCATATTATTAGGTATTTTATAAAAAATTCTTACGCACATCGTCAAGCAACCATTATTAAACTTTGCAGACCTCGGCGTGTCTTTTAGTACAAGTCTGTGTTGGTTTCTTTTTAACACCGGGTCAATCGTAACGTTACAATTGCCTCCGAAAAATCTTTTACAATCGCGTCCTTAGGTTATCCCGGACCTAAATGTCATTATATCCTAAACTATAGCAAAATACACATATATTTTATTGCGAATATAATCTAAAGCCTTTTAGAGAACTGTTTAACACCTTAGACGTACAATGCCATAGTCCACTTTTAACCAAATGCGACTGCATATGTGCTCAGCGTGACAGGTGGTGAGCCCATCGCCGCTCTATGCTGTTGGATGTCTTCGACCTTTAGTCCGTTAGTCGCCTTTTACGACACCCAAGGGAAAAGAGGGGGTGGTACTTAGTATTCTTTCACCGATACGCGACACGGTTATTTTTATTCTATAACTTATACTTACTTAATATCATATTATTTTTGAAAACGCCATTGTAATGTCTAAATTACAAATTGAAAAATTTCTAAAATGAAAATGTCTACAATATCAAAACGGCTAAAACGTAGAATCCCTCAAATGCGAAACGCCTAAGAATTGTAACGTCTAGAACAACATTACGAACTCAGTCTTCCTGACAAGGCATCAATATGTGGGTCCCATTTAAGCGTAAATCCAGGATAATGCCTAGATACACCTATGCCTATAAGTATGCAGTATAGTAAAAAAATTATCTCTCTCAACCCCATGCGAAATAGTCGAGTGGTGTGATATGAAATATGGGGCGATCTTGCCATTTGCCATTTGATAGGGCCGCCTTGTGACTTATTATTCAATCATCGACAATAACAACGAAATAGCTACCTACTTTTTTAACAGAGATATTGACCGGGTTCGAATCCCGATTATGTATGAGAGTTAACAAATGTTTTGAATGCCACTTTAATTAAATCTAATATCGACGCCATGGTTCCTAAGAACAGATTTCCCTATCTCTTTAAGGTTTTTGTTTTCTCCCTGACCCATTTGGATTGATGACCCTGTATAACTAGGGTGACCTAGGTCTGCAAACGGCCCGCCCCTTACAACCTACACGTTGCCCGCTAAGTAGGTACAGTTTTAGTCTGTGGTTTTAGTAAGGAATCTTCCGTCGTTAGCACGCGCAGGCGTGTACACAGGCGCGGCGCGGCGGCTATATCAAGCGTTTACGAGCTAAGCCAATTTCTAAGGGCGTTATTGAATCCTTCATAGATCATGACGATGTACTTAAGTAGTAATTATATCTGGTCCATGTCATAACATGTCATACCTTTTTTCGGAATTTTATTTTATTTGCTGACGTTTACACGCTTTACAAGTCAACAATCAAATTGAATAGGTACCAACTTAATGAAAAGAAAATGATATAAGATGCTAAACGAAGCGCACGCGCCGGAAGGTGTGCGCTTCGTTTCGATGGTAGACCACCGCGTGCTCCGCCGACCTCAAGCTCCTCGCCGAATGATGATCCCACCAGGGAGTCGAGCAGCGCGAGCGCGCGATTGCCGTCCCCGCCGTCACAACTGTGCCAACACGAACACACTGTTCACGCTTACTCAAGTAGCTACAGAACCAGCTCCCAAGCAATTCCTCTCAATCCCAAGGCACTCAGCTTGCTCAGCAAGATTGGAATAGAGACGGTGTCAAATGCTTTAGCCAATTCAATAAAAGCTAAAATACAGCGCTCATTACCATCCAATGCGGCAGAACCGTGTTTGCTACCGTCAGCACTACATGCTCCGTAATTTGCTTCGAAAACCATACTGCCTTTTGGGATTAGATTATTTTTCTCCAGATACTTACTATGCTCCCGTTCACGATTTTAAGGAGTTTGGAAAAAACTGTAAGTAGCAGAGTTGGCCGGTAATTACCTGGGTCAGATTTGTCCCCGTCTTTATGGATTTGTGTATATCGGACAAATAATTTTCAATGACAATATTCATTAGCCTATCGAGCAGATGTATCTACACCTGCATAGGTACAAGTTACTTTTTTATAAAGCAAACATGCTTTGTGTAGAATTTGCTATTTTAATTTTTTAAGGTATTTCACTATTATTAAACTTCACTCACGTCACGGCCCAATCAATCCTTGCCAGAGAACTATTCAATTGAATTCGTATGTAAGAAAATGTTACAGGTAGTTAAGATATTAAAGTACTTACTTGTATATCTTAACAACAAAGTTTAATATTATGGCGTGTATTTATTCGATGTTATCAAAACCTATAATACGCATGAAATAAAACAACTAATGAGATTTATTTTTTTATTTACATACTCATCATGAATATAGCGAAGTCTTAAGGTCATTTTTCACAAAACAATTATTTCAAAATTTTCAAAATTCTGTAGTTATTTATGATTTTCAATAAGAAATCAACTATCTAAACTTAATACAACACTTGAAAACAAAAATAAAATGATATCACAATACACTTACATTCAAGTACTTATTCATAAATTGAACTAAATATTTACAAATTTGGTTAATGAAGTAACAATATAAATTCTAACGCCACTTCCACGACGACATACAGAAGTATGGGGAAATACTTGTTCGTCAATTACGCAGCAATGCAGTATAAAAAAAAATATTATTTTAGTACATATTATTTATAAGTCAGTAAGTAAACATAAATTCGTGGCGAACAAATCCATTTTGTGTAAAGAGGTTATCACCGAATTATTACCTCGTGCATGTGTAACTCAACATTATGCGTTACTTTAACCAGAGTATTTTTTGTAGTAGTTTTTATAATAATAATAATCCTCTTTCAATAGAGGTAAAATAAAGTAAGTAACATAAACAGTATTAAAGGATTTAGATTAAACATGGTTAATTTAAATCACATTAAATACATTACAAGTTTGTTAATAGCTACGTGCTAGTTTTAATTTAAAACAATATAGCTTTGATTATGTTTATGTTTATATATTTAAAAGAATTCTAAAAGCGCAACATGCCCTATACGTCATGGCACGATATTAACTATGTGAACACATTACAATTTTGCGGGACTTAATATAATCGATATTTTAAAATTGCTTCAGAGATAGAAATAAGTAAGTATTTGATAACTAATATAGGAAATAATTAAACAGGAATCATATTTTTTTGTGGAATTACGAAATTACATCTTTACCGATGTAAATCCGACATTTAGGACACAGCGGACAGTGAAAACAAAGCAATTGATATAACATACCATGCTCGTTCAAGGGTTTTTATTATAATATTGCATTTTCATATTATATTTCACAAAAGAAAGTCATTATGAATGACGATTAACACATCAACGGAGTGTTTGCATTAACCTATTCTACATATTGCTTTATATATCCTAAAATTTTTGCGTCCTTTATTAAATAGTAAGTAAGTAAGTATTTCAAAGTTTGGGGAGTCGAACGAAAGGCCATACAATATTAATTGTAGTGAATTAGTATGCAAAAAAACATTAATGAGCAATAGCTGTTTTAAACCAGACGGATACAAAATCATTAGCAAGTTACTACTAAATACATGTATTAATTCTAGTAACTTTTTAATAGGCGTTATAAATGGAAGCTTTTCAGTTACATTTTTAAATATAACGTCATAAGAAAAATTTAGTGCAGATCCAATTGTAATGTTCTTATATTTGAACGTGTTAAATTCATTAAAAATCTTATCAAATAATCATCATTTTAATATTGCTAACACTCCAATGACTCACCTCATTCTACCGGCATTTTACTGTACTTATAGAAACTCTGAGTTTGCTAGTAGAGACATATTTAAGTAGATAATTATTTTACTGATTTATCTGCGCTATTCTTAAACGTGAGCGCTAAATAACTAATCTAGTGCACGCATTGATTATATTTACACCCCTTCGTAGTTTTATTTGAGCCCTCTAGTTTCCTTTTAGAAGACTAACATTACAAGCAATTTTTTTTAACATACACTCTATGATAGATTTATAGCATTTATATGTATTTGTACATTTCTTTCATAATATTAACGATTTTAAGTTACTTTAATGGAGAAAAAAAATTATATCTGACACAATAATATGCTAAAATACTTTTTATGTACTTACACAATTTCTAGTAATTAAGGTACATCGCTAGCCATTAAGGATTTCTATAATATATTAAAAATACTATATTCTGATATTTCTAGTAAATATGAACATCTTATATTTGCTGCACTGCCGGTGGTGCTATTGTGAATCCGTTTACATGCATCTTGCTGTCGGAACTTGTTCACGAATAAATCACAGATTGGTTTTGCTACATTAGGTAGTTTGTAAGAAAACTGCGCATCTTACGACTTCACTATCACTGCTAGAACAACACTAGACCCTCGAATACAGCGTGTTGTGATTATGTATTTTTATTCAATCTTATATCAATTAAATAGGGTTCTATGTGGGAGAAAATATCTCTCATTGCCTTCTAAGGGTTAACTGTTAGTAAGCAGCGGAGATAACTACTATTATGTCAATATTTATTTGTATATTGTATCGTAACAAGTCATACTTACTTTATATTTGTGGTCACTCTTTAAAACTATCATATTAGTTGAGATAAATATGATGTCTTTTAAGTACGTTAACTTGCGAATTGATAAGCTGAAACCACAAAGCAGTAATCTGTCAACGATATAACATGCAAAATGGTACAACCATAAAAACATTTTTGAATGTAAATTCTATAAAGAATCAGAGAAATTATGCTTAACTTTAATAAAGGGCTTCAAATTTGTATTTAAGTAATTTTTAGTAACATGTTTAGACTCGCAGGGCTCTATATACTCAATAATATTTCCCAAACACTACACTTATTAATAGTCACATATAATTTTAAAGTAGATAAGCCTTACATTGCTAATACAAACTGATTTCACAAAATTCATAATGAATAATTTCCATTTTGTTCCGTAATGTAATTAGTCGTGCGTATACACTATGAAAATAAAAGACATCATTTTTTGGGCCTTTTCTAAAAGTACCGGCCAACAAAAAAAAATGGTACGTATTGTTAGCCATTTGGATAAATAGTTAATATTGCACAAAAGTTGTAGGCTTGCTCCGAGCCAAGTTATACAAGTTCGAAGATTCATCATTTTCATACATTTATTGATTCTTACATTTTTTTTCGTATATACAGAACAGATGATGACCCTACAGCTTTTGCGCTGCAATGACAATTGCTTCAGATCATGAGTTTTAACAATATGTATCATTATTTTATGTTTCCCAGTCCCAGCACTTTCAGAAATCAATAAATGTATGAAAATGATGAATAATCGAACTTGTATAACTTGGCTCAGAGCAATCCTACAACTCTTGTGCCATATTAACTATTACTCCAAATGGCTAGTTCTAACAACACGTACTATTATTTTTTGTTAGCCGGCACTTTCAGAAAAAGCCCAAAAATGTATGGAGCCCGAATGATCTCCTTTCATGTGTTATTTTTTTTTTTGATTTCCATTAGTGGCATATCAAAATCGAATTCCAGTAACAGATACCTAACCAATGGTCGATTTGACGACCACCGTTTAGGCATTTCACAGTGACAAAGGTGTATACATTTTACATATACAAAGAACAACACTAAAGCATTACATACGATGTTCTCAAGATATTTTTTAAAAGAACCGCTTACTTAGCAATTTTAAAAGTTATTAACCAACTTATATAATACTTTATCAGAGTAATACATTACCTGCAATACAAGGAAAGGCAGGAAGTGACACGTCTAACACTATGATATTAAAAAGACAATATTTGACAAATTTTATGAAATTTTTTGCTGAAAATTAATCCCTTAGTTGTAAAAGTATTGCAATGATTGATTTCTAAAGGCACAAGCGCGATTGCATAAGAAACTAAGAGACTAAGGAAGTTTAAAAAACAAATTAAGTAATCGTAGCACGAAGTATTTAGCGGATAAAAGTCATACGGCTACAAACTATATTTAAAACATTATAAGACAACATGTAACAAAGGCAACATTTGTAAGCGAACACATTTTTACATTGAATATTTACCGTCACACTCATAATTAATTTTATGTATTATTTGCAATTTCAAAACTATAAGTAGGTACTAATACGATTCCTGTTTTCTAAAGTTAAGCCGACATTATAGTGAAACACTTTGCCAACAACATAGTTCAAAAGTTTTAAAACATTATAATAAAATAACAATATGTAAGATACACGGGACCAAATCCGAATCTAAAGTGTTTTATTTGAATTATTTTAAGTTTTCAAAGCAACACCAAGACAACTTTGTTTTAAAGCAATTAATTCCCGACCAAGTTGATGGAGTTATTGCTCGTATTAATTTCAGATGGTGGCGACAAAGAACTTTATGACTGAGTAATGAAAACAACTTTATTATTGCGGTTGGAGCTTAGTCTGGATTAAATTCAAACATTTGACATAAATTATTAGTGTTAACAGCAAATTATTGGTTTTGCAAATCACTGTAGTCGAATTCATAATATTCAGATTGATTTATCGATTCCGGTCAGCTTGGCCAAATTTAAAACTATTAGTTCATTTATTGCACATGTTACAGTTATTATTATTATTATTATGACATTGTTACTATCGCTGATAAAAGAGAATATGTTCTTGGTAACGCGTATACCACATTTATAGATTAGAATAATGCGAGTTGGGTGTAGAAGGTGGTTTGTAATAAAATGCATATTCTTTACTAAAGATGAAAGTGTAGAGTTAAGAAACCCTGTTACCACGCATTTTTAATGACCATAGGGCTTGTTGTATAACTTCAACGCCTATCGCAATGAGTTTCAAGTTAGAAGCAGATTATACATAGCTTCGCTATTTTTATTATTTTAAAATCAGTTTTAAATAATTAAACTAGCAAAGTAATGTACTTGTACTTGAAAAGTATTGCAACCGTTGGAAATTATACAATAAAGCTCCTTGGTTCGACCCTAGTTTGTCACTAAAAACGATGGGATGCCCACTAAAACACAAATCTCTTCCTCTTATAGCTTCACACTTCACCACACTGTTTCGGTATTGACGATTTATCATAAACACGGTGAATTGTCATTGGGTTTAGAGCCAAAAACTTTATATTACACTAGATGACCCGGTCAACTTCATATCACCTACATTAAATTTGTGAAAAATATGGTCAAAACTTAATAAGTACAAAATTTTTCGGTCAGCACATTTAGCCAGTGTCAAGTTAATAAGTAATTGCTTAAAGTAGATGATAATGAGTGATAATATAAGAAAACGATTAATTGTAAATTATATTCCCTCAAACCCCTTGAGACTCAATGAAGCTATAGGACTTAATTGAGGTCTTACACGGACTTCTCGAGAGAATCTGAAAAGAGATGTTGACGGTTTTGTTTTATTTGCCGAAACTCATGCACGTTCACGAACACTTAACAGTTATTAATCCGCCATTATTACAGATTAAAATTCGACAAAACACAAATTAAAGAAAATAAAACTGTTTTGTTGTCCAACAAAACAGACCAAAGAGATCGGACAGCTATGAAACAGACAATTATCTAAACTCACCTATAAATATTTGACAACCACTAATTAGTGATCTCGCGCACTGACAAACTGATGATAGATTTTAATAATCGTCTTGAAAGGAGATTGACCATTTTGAACCAAATGCTGCCCAAGCATGGGAATATTTTAATTTCTTTCCTTACATGAAGAGACATTAAAAAAAAAAAAAAAAAAAAAAAAAAAAACATCCACGGGGTTATATTGTACCTAAAAACTTTTCTTATGGCTTTTTGGTGCTTTATCTTTTGATATATTTTTTTAACGTTGTCGTTTACGTTATATAATATTATTATCTTACTGAGTGCCTTCGCACACGGCGTAATAAGATGTTTGTTATTATATTTCGTTAATGTAAAACCCACACAACAGATTTTTTTCTCAATACTCCTCGGATTGATTCTGAAGCGCTTTGGGTTACATACTAGTATTAGTCTAAGGAACATTATGCACTATGATTCAATGTTGGGCAGCACTCTTAGTCCAACGTTCATACAAAAATGGTCAATCTCCTTTATTTATTTATTTTCTTTTTTCGACAACCAACTGTCACTTTTAGTTTTTTTTAAATTTCTGTTTTGTATTCCAACAAAAGAGACCAAAGAGATCGGACCAGGTTTCTGAACGCACCTATAAATATTTGACAACCTAGTGTCAATTTTTTTTAAAAGATAAATGACAACAAATGTTTCATAGCTAGGAACATTTTGTATTGGAAAATTAAATTGTCGTTTTTTATATTTTCCGTTGTTTATTATTTATGTTTCTCACCGTTTATAGCTTCCCTGAGCTTCCACAAACATTTTTAAATCGAAATTAGCCAAATCGGTTCAGCCATACTCGGTTTTAGCGAGACTAACGCTCACCTATATATTTTTATATATATAGATAATAAAACTTGTAAGTATGCATATTTCCAATCAGAGGTACCAAGAAAGATGAAAAAGATGTAACAGTGATTTTATATCGAGTAATTTTTTTCAAAGTAACGCTATACCATACTGCGGGGTGAGGTGTGAGGGCGCGGGGTGCAGTGCTGTTATGGATTGCAGCAGCAGGGTTATTATACATTTATGATTTTTAAAATAGTTATTATTCATATTTAGTTTTTAAGGTAATTGGGTTTTATTGAAGATTAATATACTCAATAATAATATAATAATTCGTCTCTCAAAACAATGAAAATTCACCGTGTGTAAGTATACTTATTAACTGGCAACATATAGGCATTAAAGGCCTTGCTTAGAAACACTTTTAAGCCTTATTTAGTTTGTTTTGTCTCTTTTGCTCAATTTCTAAATGACGCTCGAGTGACGTAGACAAAAATGTTACCTACGTACTACTATTAAGGCATTATTTAGGTACCATTTTTGTCTTACGTAGACAAAAATGGTACCTAAATAATGCCTTAATAGTGTTAATGAGTAAGGCCCTACGTAAGTAATTTCAATAATAGTCACGTGTCGTCTTTCATAATTTTCTTAAATAGATAAGTAATATTAGGTTGGGGAAAAAGTCTTTTCACATGTAGTATGTATGAACTTATAATAAAATCGCTTTGGCTATACTATTTGTATCTGGCTGGTTTTGGTATCATTAAAAGTTTAAATTTTAAAGAAGATAATTCCAAATTCAAATTAGGAAAATGTGTGATTTTTATTTGTTTTTCTTACTGTCAAGATTAGTGAATCTAATGAAGAAATTCGATACATTTTAAAATTTTACTACAGCAAAGGTAAAAATGTTCCGCAAGCCGCGAAAAAAATTGCGATCTTTATGGATCTGGCTGGTTTTGGTATAATTAAAAGTATAAATTTTAAAGAAGATAATTCTTAATTCAAATTAGGAAAATGTGTGATTTTCGTTTGTTTTTCTTACTGTCAAGATTAGTGAATCTAATGAAGAAATTCGATACATTTTAAAATTTTACTACAGAAAAGGTAAAAATGTTCCGCAAGCCGCGAAAAAAATTGCTATCTTTATGGACCTAGTGGAGTGTCTGTGAGAGTAGCACAAATTTGGTGTAAGCGTTTTCAATCCGGAAATTGATGCACGTCGCTCTGGTCGCTCTTTTACGGATAAAATGGATGCCATTTTTGAAAAAGTGGAGCAAGATCGGCATATCAGTAGTTACGACGTAGCTGAAGAATTGGGAATGGACCACAAAACAGTTTTCCCGCATTTGAAAAAAAACTGGGTACACAAAAAATGTCGATATATGTACCTCACGAACTCACTGAAAGAAACCAAATTATCCGTGTACTCATTTGTGATTCTTTATTACGACGTAATGAAACCGAACTATTTTTGAAGAAGCTGATAACTGGTGATAAAAAGTGGATCACGTACGAAAATAACGTGCGAAAAAGGTCGTGGTCAAAGGCCGGTCAGGCTTCACAGACTGTGGCGAAACCCGGGTTAACTCGCAACAAGGTGATGCTGTGTGTGCTGTGGGATTGGAAGGGCACTATAACCATCAGGCAGGACCATCGATTCTGAACTCTACTTACTGCGAACAACTGATGAGATTAAAGCAAGAAGTTGAGAGAAAGCGGCCGGAATTAATCAACAGAAGGGGTGTGGTTTTTCATCGTGATAACGCTAGATCTCACACATCTTTAGCCACTCAGCAAAAATTAAGAGAGTTTGGCTGGGAGGTGTTATTGCATCCGCCGTATAGTCACAGCGGTGACACTCCGTGTACGTGTGAGCTCGAGCGCTAGTGACCTTGAGCGGAACGTGTCCTCGGAACGCCTGAGTCGAGGCGGCCTCCAGACCGCCCGCCCACACCCCGCGCGCCGCGCATGGCCCCCGCGCAGATCCGGACACCCACACATAGCCGCGAGCGATTTTACGAGCACACATGCTTAAGTGTCGCTTCTTTTCACGGTAGTGTATATATTCTCTGGTATAGTCCCGACCTTGCACCTACAGATTTCCACCTGTTTCAGTCTCTTTAGAATTCTTTAGGCAGTGTCAGGTTAACATCACGAGAGGACTGTTTCCACAGCAATAGGATCATGTCCCTACTTACAAGAAGGCAAAAAGTTATTGAACAAAATGGCACCTACATACTTTAGTTAAATGTAAACAAACTATTTGTTTTTGTTTTTTATAAATTTTGAATTTAAAAAAAATGCGAATTAACTTTTTTCCCTACCTATTATAAAGGCCCCAATAGAACGTTTTTGATCTTAGGGTATGCATATTGCTTTTTGTTTACTTAGGTTTACAGTAATGGTATTTATCTTTTTTTACTAAACTATTACACTTGTCATTAATACCTGTCTAATGTATAAAAATGTAACAATTTCAACGACAACTTTAAACAATTTATTGCAAATTTAGTTTACTACATGTACAGTCGACAGCACTTAGAGTGGTTGCACTCTACAAACAGTACAATACAGTAGTATTGCAAGCACTGCCTTTTTACGATACAAGGCATTACAAGGGTGGCCTCAATATTAAAGTCTCACGCTTGATATACAGTCTACGTTGGTCAACAGGAAATTTATAATTGCTAACAATTTAAGTCTGATTCTTGTACTGCTTCTGCTTCATGAGTATATGCACATTGTGCATGGTACTATTGCGCTCGTACAGTAACAACCATACTAAATGAACGCAATAGTTGGTTTGACTTGGCACTAAAGTGTCAACCTTCTAAGACCGACTTTACTTAATTGAATTACTATACCAAAATATACCATTTATAAACTTTAAAACCTCCATGGACGACGTACTAATTTCTTGGTTTTTGTATATATAGATGACAAAAAGGAACTACTTAATATTTTTCTTGTTATTTGAACTATGTATAATAACACTTTAAAATTCTGGTGTTAGTGAAGCATTTAACTTTTTCTTCCAACAATTTTACTTTATGTAATATGTATTTAAAGATAACGAAATATGAATTTCATAATTTTCAACATTTAAACTGACTATTTATGTTCGACACTACATATTAGTTTTAGCAAAGTATAAATTGAATGTCGCAGATTGTTAATTACGATGAACTCTGTAGTAATAACTCTGTCATAATTATTAAAAAACGAAATCAGTACATCAATACCTACGTCACAATACATAATATGTTATATATAATTTAGATCACATAGAATGATCAATCTAGCAATATTGAGTATTAATTACATCGCGATATCGAATTTAATTACACAAACATAAAAAAACGAAACTAAAAATAGCACTTACTACGACGCATTATTGTTTAAATTAGCAAAATGTTGATACAATTCATTATCAATTAAAAAATAAACCTTAACACACAACACATATCAATCGAGCTACACGATTTATGTACCCCAACAAACAGTACACATAGCAAATATCATGTTTACACGTATTTTTTAAATACAGACTATTTATTTAAAATTTTATACCGAAATATTAAAATGTAAGTAATTATAATAATAACACTTGCATGGAATTACTCAACTGAAGATAATATTCTTGTAGGTATTATTATGGTTACTGATGTTGTATAACATCTGTAACTAACATTACCTCCACCTAACAGGGAAGAAAACTATCACTTAGCGCTCATTGGCCGAACTATAATGAAAAAAGCTAAATATTTACATCGTCAAGCTAGCACAAGAATACTGAGCGAAGACTTTCTCAGTTACCTATATGGGGTTGGTTTTTCCACTAACCGATCACTAACTGCTCGTAAGCCTATCTAAAACTTGGCGGTTGTAAGTTGTAACACATTGGGTTGTAACACTTGTGCGATGCCAAGAGGTTTTCTTTATCATGTTCTTAAGGCCAGAAATAAAGTAAAGTTAAGTATGAGATCCAAACATATATTTTTTTCATTGCAATGCATGAGAAGTATGTTGGAGGTAGGGAACCTGATAGATTTATTGCGGGCTCTTGTGTCTATTGTTTTGTACATGCTGATATTATCATGACATAATGAACTGTCAAGTGTTGGTTTAATATATAGGTAGTTGGTTTAGTACAAAATTATTTAGTATAGTTTATTTACTTCTTTAAAGTGTTATCTAAAAGTGATAAAATGGTAGGCAAGCTACGCATGGCACACCAAGGCCGATGACCTTAAGCGCAGGACAAACACAAGCGGCGCCGGGCGCGGCGCGGCGGCTGTTTGGCGCCCGCTCATTCGTGGTTCATAATATGAAACACGAATGAGCGGGCGCTCCTCGCACGCGCCTCGCTCGCGCCTCGCCCACGCCTCGCTCGCGCCGCGCTCGTCGCCGCTTGTGTTTGTCCTGCGCCTAACTTATGTATTATGGTTACCCCATGCGGGGTGGTATGGCGGCCCGGGACGGGGAATTGTAAAGTCTCCCACTGCGAGAGTGGGACACAAATAAAGACTAAATAAAAAATAAAAAACTGTAGGAAATCCTACACTGAAGATAAGTAAATAATTAATGAGAAATAATAAAGTTTATCTATATGTAAATAGAACTTATTTGGTCTTAACTGTTGATAACAAAAAATATACCACTGTCATTGAACGTCACTGGATATAAAAAGATTTTACAATTAAACTGAGTTTAGTTGATAGTTACCTCTCCTAACCCAACGTAAATAAGATATCTTAATAGTTTTGGCTAAGAGAAAAGCTTATATAATGTATGCTGTATATTGCTAAAGCTTTATTTATCAGTGCTAATTACAGAAAGAAAACATATGGATAGGCTATTTGACTGACACTCATTGTAAAGTGATTTAATAACTCACCTTAAGACGCACAAGGAGTAAAAAGTGTCCATATAATTAGATTGTTAACGTTCGAATTGTTAAAAGATTTTGTTACAAAATATTCTGTTTATTAATAACTGTTAGTCATGCATACATGTAATTTTTTTATTGAATTTATACAACAAATTAACCCCTTGATGATCGTAAAGCCAGACACAATTGAAAATCAATTGTTTCGCGACCGCCGGCGGTCTTGTGATCCTTGACCTATTAATTGAATTATTTGTACTGTATGATTTGTTTCTTGTAACTGTGCCCAAGATAATTTAAATAAAATAATAAAACTTCAGGATGACTTGATGAGCGGCCTTTCTGTACCTAGCTCGAATTCGACGACTTAGATTAGTGATTGATCTATACTCGAGAGGAGTTTTCACAATAAGTGTCATTTTTTTAACTTTTTTAATTTCAAAATTGCATTTGGAAGACTGTGAACATATAATTTTACATAACGGACCATCTATTATCGCCAGGATTTGATAGTCCGGTAAACACAATGCTAAAGGACGATTTTCTACGACTAACTGACAAATACCAGGTAGTGTACGTATAACTTTTGTCGATGCTATACGATTGCGTCTAATGTAACAAAACTTTTAGATAGACTATCTGGAAGTTATCCGCAAGTTATGCAAACGACCACATAAAAAAAAGTTTTAAAATAATCAAGGTCACATTATCACAACAATTGCTATAGGCGAACACATTAGTCATATAAAAATATATTAAAACATTATAAGCTTTACAGAATCATTATTCACGTGAAATCGCTACGAAAAAACGAAGGATGACGATGCCGAGAAAAACCGTTACAACCGGTAGTTAAAAAAAAATGTGCGTATTTTTAAAAATATTTCTCGATATAAATACTACAGCTAAAAGAGTCCTTGGTGATCCCGTGATTAAAATATAGTTACTTAGCCTGCAGGCATTATTATGTACACCTCGCTGTGTTCACAACCCGTTTCACTGACACGACAAATTTATCATTAATATATACACTACTTATGACTAATATTAGGATTACATTTCACATCTCTTAAATCCATACCATGCAAGCAATTGTTAAAAACCCAGCTAATCCTTCGTTCCAATTGTCAAAACTGCTGTCAGTGAATATGGGCAGACGATTCTGACGAAAATAACTAGGCGTAGTCACCGAAGGCTTTTACCTTCTCACTTCAAGTATAATAGTGTTATTTTATCACATGCAGTGTGAGATACTAATAAAAATGAAACATTCAGAACAATCGTTTAGTGATTCATGTTCCTCACGCAATAGTATTTATGACATGGCTTTAGATTGTCCAGTTGATTTATATTCGAGCGAGCTGGTCACAATATCCAGTTTTTATTGCGAACAAGTTGGCCTAGCACGAGTTACTATCGAATTTTCGCTATAGGTCTTATTTCAGTGGGCATAGGGTTTTATATAGTTTAATTTTGTAGAGTAATTGGTACAACACTACAAATAATAATATTAATTGACATCTTGTTAGTGAACAATTTGTAGACTTAATTTTACAGAATTTGTGTCGATACTTTACGTGATTTCGATAGCCGTCGATGGATTATACGTCAAATTAAATAAAGGCACTATTCAGTAATACAGTATCCCTCATACCTGCGACATTACTATAACCATTATAACATATATTAACTGCATGTGATAAAATAAATCACTTACAACGATTTGTAACAAGATATAATAATTCTCATTTCTAATCACAGTTCTAGATCAAATTTATTAGCGATGGTTTGTTTTACTGTGACGTGAATCGAAACTTTCAGTCGCTTTTTGTATTATGTCGACTTTACTGTAACAAAACTAGGCCTTATTTCTAGAGACCCAAGACTCAATTAAAACGGTCGATTGTAGAATTGTAATTAAATCAGCAATTTAATGTACAGTACAGTCTATACATCTACAATTTAACTATTTATGTTTTTATTGTTTTTTTTAACGATCAAATCCATTTAACTATATAAGTTCCATTCACGTCCTAATCACAGTGAGCATAAGATGTGTAATATTTAAAAATAAAGGTTAAAGCTTTAATTCTGTCAAAGGAGCGATGGCTGATATAAGAACATAAAACCTTATGATCTAGAACCTATCAATACACGTTACTTGGAGTAGTGTAGTTCATTACTGACCTGAAGTTATTCGATTGAGTTACATTTATATTACAGTGTTTTATATACCTACTTGTATAGTTGTACACATTGATTATATAACAAACGCTTAAATTTCATTGTTTAGATAAATTGTGTGAACTGAATAAAATAATAATAATAATAATTTTGATACAATAACATCATAAAGTATGTTTTTTTCACAACACTTAAGTATACATAATAATATATAATTAACACTAAACATGAATTTGTATAATCGATTATTAGTATTGGACGTACATTTTGCATTGCATATTTTTTTTGCTGTAAGTCAATCGATTAACAGGAAACGCACGGTAATAGTTGTTAAAATCGAAAGTTTCAAATGTTTTGTCCGTATCGTACGTAATGATATAGAAATAGCACTCCTTCATGTGAAGGTGCATATTATGCAGCTTTGGCGGTTTTCACAAAAAACCCCGATTTAAGATTGCAAGCCAAAATCGCTTTAGTAGCTCTGTGTGAGAAAATACCTATCCATATTCACTAGTAACCATAAATGTCGCACGAAATCTACTCACTTCTATTAAAACACGCATCTTCTCACATTTGCAAGAAGCGACAGTGAATTTGTACGATAAGCCTTGTCGTTTATGTCGTGTTTAAATAGCCAAAAAGAAAATTTTACATAACGTTTTGTTATCTACAATTCTTATTGCAAAACAAATAGAGTTTTCAAAGTGTTTACCCTTTAACGGACGCATCTTATAGTTGCGTTATTGCATTGTTAATCTTATTTCAAGTGAATAGAATTCAATATTAAGGTAACAATCCGTTAAAGATTTCCGTTGTGCGACATACCACGACTTCTTGTAAACATAGATAAGCACAGAAGAGCGCATTACTACTTTCCTACATGTCGGTAGATACACGGTGTTTAAAAATGACAGTAGAACAAACGTTTCCTACTCCAAGACGGGTAGTACATACACAGTTGGTGTTTAGAATGACAGAAGAACGTACTACTACTTTCCTACTCCAAGTCGGTAGATACATGGTGGTTAGAACGACAGAGTTTAGTACTCCAAGTCGGGAAGTGAATGCTTAGTCGGTGGTAATGGTGACTTACGCGTAGCTTCGTCCGCATCGGCTACACCCAGACGGGGCGTTGGTGACGAGGTGCGCAGTTGTGCCAGTGTTATGGCCTGTGGAGTAAGGGCGTGTCCTCGCCGCTCGACCAGCGCGAATGCTCGCGCGAACGCTCCGAACAATTGTTCGTGCAACAAGCGGACACGCTCGGCGCGGCCTGTGGAATACAATTTTTTTTCATGTATTAACATACGAGCAACAAATATGTTTTTAAAGGGCCCGCGTGGATACGTACACCGTGACGTATTTCCCAAAAAAAACACAACCAAAAATAATAAGCCAAACCGATGCAGTCGTTCTGAAGTGATGCGCGAATAACCACTAGATATTATCATTTTTCTATTTCTCGTAAATTGTGATTACTTTGACACACCCACGCGAGTTTATGTCGTTTTATCGTCGCGCGTACAGACATAGATTTGCGACTATTATCCCCAAAGGGTTAGTCATACACTAGCCAATGAGGGCCGCAGAAGCAGTCCACTGCCATCATAGTCCACCGGCATACCAAATTTGGTAAAAGTTGGGTTGGTAGTATTCTTGTGAGCCGCTACACCACACTGCTTAAACTATTCATTTTAAATCTACTAAAGTCTCCGTCAAGACAAGAAGAAGCCACCTAGTAAAGTAATAATACCTACTAATTCAACGAAACCGTTTTAAAAGTGACAAAAAATTAACAACTATACTCCAGCCAAATTCGATGACGAATGTTTGTAAACAGATTACTGTCATTTCTTTGTGCAAATATTTTTATATAGTTTCACTAGGATTTTTACTGTTTTTTGGAAGAAAGACACAATAATTAACTGTTTTCTTGTGAATAATTCTTAAGAAAAAGTAAAAATCCTAGTGAAACTAGATATTTGCACAAAGAAATGACAGTAATCTGTTTACAAACATTCGTCATCGAATTTGGCTGGAGTATACACATTATCACACGCACCTGCGACAGATGCACAGATGCAGAGCGCTGACGGACACGTAGCGCGCGGCGTCCGCGAGTGGCTATACTAAAGCCGCGGTCCCACGGCCTGATTATTGGCGCGCCCAACCGCGCCAACAGGGCGTGGGAATCAACGCATCCGATGAAGCCTGCCGCGGCGTGCCGTCGCCTGTGCGATCCATCGGCCGCACCACGCCGCGCCGCGCCGTGGCACTCCGCGCCAAGCCTCTCCAAAACGCGACGGGCGTTGTAACTATGCGTTCCCACGGCGCGCCGCGGCGTGGCTTGTCTTCAGACAGGCCGTGGGACCCAGCCATAAGCCAGCTAGTCAAGTTCACTTCCAAATTAAACCAGTCTGCTTGTTTTGGAAGTGACCGGGCAACAAAAAAATTGACATAATGATTATGACACACACCTGCGACAGATGCAGGTCGTACAGATGCAGCGCGCTCACAGACATGTCGCGCGCGGCGTCCGCGGGCGGCGCGGCGGCGGGCGCGTCGAGGCCGAGCGCACTCGCCCCCAGTAACGAGCCCACGCCCGCGAGGCCGGGCGAGCCTTCGCCCCCGCCTCCGGCGCCCCCACCCCCAGCACCCCCGCCCCCACCCCCGCTGGAGCCGCAGGAGCCGCCGCCGGTGGCGGGGCCCGGCGACTCTTCTTCGTCGCTGGTCTCGTCCATTTCCTATGGTAAGATAATGTCACATAATAACAGGCACTAGCGTACAGAAGGTTCACTCTCTAACTAAAGTCAAGTTTAGGTATAAAAAATTGCCTACTCTGACGACTTTAAGCAAAATTGAAAGTTAACGTGTGACCCCGAGCGTTCATATTCCGTTAAGTAACGCTGAGCTGACTCGATATCGATTTGACGTCAGGAGCGCAGGGTTTCCACTCATTAAGTATATATTAAAATGAATCAGATTAATTGTTCTTTTTTTATTTAGACACCCGTTGTGATATAGTGAATTATACTATCAGCACGTACTCAATAGTACGTGATAATTAAGGTCTTCCTGATTGACAAGGCGTCCTTCCTCTAGTCACGTATAGATGTGATGTTAATTAGTATTTAAGATGATACACTAGAGGATAAAGATTATTGATTCAACGCAAGACATTGTTTCATTTCGGGTCTCCGTCCCAACACCATTACATGGCGACCGTGACATGGTGTCACAAGTCCGCGCCGCGAAATCGCTAGTTGAAGTCTACAAAATATGTGCTACACGGTGCTACAAGAAGGACTCCCTTGGCCATTGGGACGGAGACCCAACGGCCTGATCCACACTGGTGACCCCGCTCAAGCAACAAGCAACCTTCCAACGGAGTACTACGAAAAGAACACGTGAGTCATTTGCAATATCTACACATCAACCATGGCAGTAACATTCTATTCAGCTACGGACACAACAAGATTTTCACTACACTGAGCCACACCGAGCTGCGACTACGTCATTTAAACATCATTCTTGGCTCTCACAACCACAACTTTGGCTTCCTTTCCGGCACATCGTAACAAGAACGTTTCATCGACCAAGGCAAAGAAATAAGGTACCCAGAAAAAACAATGTGAAATAAAATAAACTAACGATTTCATAACTGCACACATTATGTCATAAATTGTGCAGCGCAGCGAACGCGCAAGAATTTCCGACGCAGCACTTTTCGCCGTTTGCTTTACGCTTGCGCAAGGTCAAGAATGCCGCTATACGGAAAGAATTTTGTATAGAGCTGTGGATTTTGCTATAGAAATAAATAAACTGAATCCAAAGAAATAAGCATATATGTATACAACGAGTGTTCACCCGTTTAACCGCCTCACTTTTACCGACTGACAAAGTGGTTTGAGGTATGTTATTTATAATTACGGGAAGAGATATTTAGAAGCATTATTTTACCAGTCGATGGTTTTATGAGATATTATTACACTTCATAAGACACTTAACTGCTACTAGCTACCTCCAGTGCGAATTGATTTCTCCGGTTATCTGACAAAGAGCCAAGGAATACGCCAGTCCGAGGATAAATATGAAGCTTTTATGAAGTATATACTCAAAATGAAGATATTCGACAAGTTCAAAATATTTTGATTGTGCAAAAAGATGTTACAGTACAATAAATAAACACAAAAATGAACCATGTTAGGGTAACTAATGTAACAATAAAATTAGTCAATTTTAATTTCATTTTTTTGAATAGGTACGTATTTCCTTATATATTGAATGCAACATGTCTTATCTATAGTAATATGTAATGTTTAATGTTAGTCAATTCTAATTTTAATGTTTTGGTATTATGTCTGTTTATTAAGCCTAATAGTTCAATTTATTATTAACCTGTCTATTGTAAGAATATGCGTAATTTAAAATTGTACATATGTCATTTAAAATTTAATTGTGTGTAAATATAATCTTGGTATAACGTGATAAAAATATTAGAAAAAATATTATGATGTTGAGAGGAATTTGATACATTTTAAAGAAAAATCAAGTTTCTTATAAAAATTATTCGTGTAGTAGGTCTTTTTTAAAAGATATACCTAAAATAAGTATTTTGTTCAAATACAAGGAAACAGCTCTCTTAGCAGCATTCAGCCTGCCAGCCTGCCTCAAGGTTCCATCGCAGCAACGTAACGCTTCCTGGATCCTCGGCTTGGTTAGATATTTGTTCGTATGAAAACTTCGTGAAGTTGAGGAAAAAGAAAAGATACGTCTCACAGACGGGTGATATGTTATTTAGTGACTCTACTATTTACATAAATCAGGAATCTCTACTAACGGAGGCGCGCCGAGACGCAACGATAGGAGAACTGAGTGCATTATGTAAAAAAAAAAAAAAAAAAAATATAATATTGTAGAAGTCGTTGTGATTAAAAATGGGTTTAATATACAATGCGAATTGACAAAGTTTGTAGAAGCTTACCCAATACTTGATAAGTCAGCTGAAACTGTTGCTAGGGTTTTTACTGAAAATTTTATTTTACGATATGGTACTCCCAGGGTTATTGCGACTGACTGTGGAACGGAATTTATTAATTCCACGTTAGGAACAGTATGTAAATTGCTAAATATTGATAAGTTAAATTCAACACCCTATCATCATGAGAGTATAGGTTCGCTAGAAAACTGGCACAAACATCTCGGATGTTACTTGAGAATACAAACACAGAATCAGTCGGCAAATTGGAGTACCTGGATACCATATTGGTATTATGAACGTAACGAAATATGGAATTAGGAAGGTGCTGTGAATTGTACAGTTTATGGTTTTAAGGAATGAGTATAAATTATTGTGTGATATGACTGATAGGAATAGGTTTTTTTAGTTTGGCTTGGGATTGTATAGATATGTTTATAAGTAGGAATAAAAATAGTTATTCAGATTCTCATGCTGGTCTGATCAACCAAGTTTCTGTTTAGTTATATTTATAAGGATTGTTTTGTTAGTTTTGAGTAGGCATAGATCGAAATGAAGGATAAGGCAATAAAATTAAATAAATAAAATAATATTATAAGATAAAATGGTACTAAATAGGAGAACTGATCCTTCATTCGATCATGGCAGGAACGAGCTTCCTCCGTGAGAATAGTTGGAGGCAGCTCACGACGAAGGTGCGCGAGTACGCAGCGTCTGAGTAGACCTTAAAATAAAGTCCCTTTTTAAATAATAAAGTCGACAGAATTATAAATAAATAAATGTGTGTAGTACACAAATAAATATAAATAAAAGTACCATTATAAATAAGTATAGAAAAATAGGTCGACTATAAATAATAAAAATGAGACGTCTATAAATATGAAAAGAATTTAAAGATATAATGAGAATTATGTTAGTAGTTAACTACTTACTTTTTTTGTGACAAGTATTGTGGACTGGCCATCCACACTATTATGAATGTGACTGTACATTGACTAAGGATTAGGAATGTAAGTTGTACTTGTATTTTATTAAGACTCAAAATGTTCTATGAGAGACAAATATGTTACTATATTATGACTGTTTTATATGAGGTAAAATAAGGATAAGAGAATTGGAGTACCTAATTGTGACATTTGAAAGTGTGTTTACAAACACTAAATGTGAAAGTCGTCAACAACTCGCTGAAATTTAAATTTTGTAAAAATATTAAAGAATAATAAAGAATATATAGTTCATAAGAATAGGACTAAGATATTTAGAAAATAAGAGTTTACTTTTCAGGGAAGGGATGCCTAGCCTTTTCAGGGGAGGTGTGATATAGTGAATTATACTATCAGCACGTACTCAATAGTACGTGATAATTAAGGTCTTCCTGATTGACAAGGCGTCCTTCCTCTAGTCACGTATAGATGTAATGTTAATTAGTATTTAAGATGATACACTAGAGGATAAAGATTATTGATTCAACGCAAGACATTGTTTCATTTCGGGTCTCCGTCCCAACGCCATTACACCGTAAACACAACAGTATCTTTTATACGTATTATAAGAACGCTTAGTAGTCATTGTTCGGGGCACAAAAATCACAGAAATGATCGTTCGTTTTACGCGCGACGACGCGCGACGTGGAACGCGCGAGGCGAGCGGAAACCTACTGCCATACGCCTGCCCGGGAAGCGCGCCGGCCGAACGTACCTAAACTGCGGAGTGACACCCCTTATAAAGAACAGCTTGAATACTTTTCTTAACTCTACTGGCGAGAACTTGGCCTTCATCTCACCTGATGGTAAGTGACGATAGGGCCAAAGGTGGAAGCGCGCTTCACCCGAAATCCTCAACCACTGAGGAGCTGGCTACCTTATCTCTAAATTGTCGGAACACAACAATTCTATTAACATTGTTGTTACGGCGCCAACTTTAGATAAGATGGTGGTAGCTAGCCAGGTAGTCTTAACAAGCCCTACCACCTACCAAACCAATTACACAAAAGTGTACACCCAAGCCACACTTACAACAAGTAAGTGTGGCTTGTTTTTGCTTATTAATTGTACACCGTATAAATGAACAGAAAGGCATTTTAACGCTCTTTCTTACTAAAACAGAACTAAACGTCACTGGTACGAACGAGATGCTGCTGTATTGACGACTGTCACGGTCATTGAGTTACAATAAACTAGAGAAGTAAAAAAAAAAAACTAAAAAACTTAAACTTAATCTAAATCTAGGTCTAAGGCCGGTAGCTTAGACGTTAAACCAAAGATGCGGTTAAGAATACTGTCCCACTGCAGGGCAAATGACTCAATAATTGAAATGAAGTCATCACTACAATAGATGGGTATTGGTTAAATCACCGCGCTTGCCGAATGCGGGTTGGCGATCACAAACCCGGGCTGTGGATCGAAAAATCCGAAACACACTTTGCCCGGCCTGGGAATTGAACCAGTATGTCGAGCTGAGCGCTGGACCACTCGGCCAACGAGGCCTTATGTGGGAATATATCATTTTTCATTTCTTTATTATTGAAATTTTGCATTCACAATGCTATATAAATATAGAATAAAATGTTTACCACAAAAAAATCAACCAGTCTCAGGAAGCTCGCATGGGATTCGAACCCACGACCTTTGGATTGCCGGTCCAATGCTCTAACCGCTGAGCTACCGAGACCCCAGAAGACTCGCTAAGTTTTTCCTAGTAGTTTGATCTACGCTGCAAGCCAGCGGTATTACGTCACTGTGAAGTGGGTTCGAATCCCATTCGAGCTTCCTGAGACTGGTTGATTTTTTTCTAGTAAACATTTTATTTTCCATTTCGTTCAACACTCATCTACTATTACGGTCGTGGTCTGTAAATCTTGAACAGTTGTCAAATTCTATTCTATTTTACAAGCTGTGCAGTCAAAGGGCAAAAATGGCATATCAAAGTACTTTCTACCTTTTTAAAAATGTGAACTCAGGTTGCATAGCATTTATTCTACTAATGACTTTTAACAAAACGTGCATTCACATAAGTACTAAAAAAGTACATGAATTCCTATAAGTCAGCATATACACGTATGAATAAATGAATGGTCACTTACGGGTAATTTAAACGGTTGTCTCTGCTGTTGGTAAAATGACAGCACGGCAGGGAGGGGCGTGTTGGCACCGAATATACTCTGCTGGATGTATGAGCCCAACATCGTTTTGTTCTATAATAAAAATGTATAAATGTACATAAGGTAATTCTGAATTACAAAAAAACTAAAGAAATATTACTACAGTACAATCAGTATGTAATAGTCAAAAATATCACCAGCACTGGCAAATGTAAAATGGAATTCAACTTATATAGGAAGAATAAGAATAATAGTATAAAGTGTTGTTATTTCCTAACACAAACAACTTTATATTGCAGCATAAATAATCTGTAATTTATTTATCAATAGGCCTATGTTTCTCATAATAACAAATAATTACTTATACAAAACAAAACCCAAACTCTCCACGGACTCTGTCTGGACAACAGCGTCCATGTGGGTAGGCCTGTGCCCAGCAAACGTCCCACGCGTTTGGAGACTGATGATGATTAATGATAAAGTGACTCGCGAGGGAAGTTTATAGGCTGTAATGATGACTCTTATCAATCATAGAGTGACTCACGAGGGGTTTGTGCGCGGGCAGCGCGTGGTGCATGCTCTGCCGCAGCGACCGCAGGAACTGCCTCTGCGCGGGCTCGTTTATAGGTTAATGATGATGATGATGATTAGATGATAATGATCCATTATAGAGTGACTCACGAGGGGGTTGTGCGAGGGGAGGCGCGTGGTGCATGCTCTGCCGCAGCGAGCGCAGGAACTGCCTCTGCGAGGGCTCGTATATAGGTTAATGATGATGATGATGATATGATAATGATCTATGATAGAGTGACTCACGAGGGGGTTGTGCGCGGGCAGCGAGTGGTGCATGCTCTGCCGCAGCGAGCGCAGGAACTGCCACTGCGCAGGCTCGATTATAGGCTAATGATGATGATGATGATATGATAATGATCTATGATAGAGTGACTCACGAGGGGGTTGTGCGCGGGCAGCGAGTGGTGCATGCTCTGCCGCAGCGAGCGCAGGAACTGCCACTGCGCAGGCTCGATTATAGGCTAATGATGATGATGATGATATGATAATGATCTATGATAGAGTGACTCACGAGGGGGTTGTGCGCGGGCAGCGAGTGGTGCATGCTCTGCCGCAGCGAGCGCAGGAACTGCCACTGCGCAGGCTCGATTATAGGCTAATGATGATGATGATGATATGATAATGATCTATGATAGAGTGACTCACGAGGGGGTTGTGCGCGGGCAGCGCGTGGTGCATGCTCTGCCGCAGCGAGCGCAGGAACTGCCACTGCGCAGGCTCGATTATAGGCTAATGATGATGATGATGATATGATAATGATTTATGATAGAGTGACTCACGAGGGGGTTGTGCGCGGGCAGCGCGTGGTGCATGCTCTGCCGCAGCGAGCGCAGGAACTGCCTCTGCGCGGGCTCGTCGGGCTGCCAGCCGGGGTGGCGGCAGGAGAAAGCCACTAAAGACAACTCCGTCTTGCCGCCCTCGCCTTGGCTGTACTGAGTGTTGGCGCCTATGGAAATTTAACAAACATGAACATTAACACACGGACCTCGGGTGCAAGCAACACTGCCACTTATGCAAAACAGTATTTTTGTACAGGAGAAGCGTTTACAACTGATCAAGAAAAAGATGTTACTCTCAGTGACCACTTGATTCGTGACAAAACCGTAAGGACACCTACGCCCTCGTGCGGAAAGTATAAGTACCACAGCCGTGACATTTTCGCACCAGATACAGAGATACTTTAGGCAATTTATTGTATACTTATCTTTATTTCTGAAAAAATCATTGTGACAGTGTTGCATTGGAGGTGCGATATATTCACGACTATTATCCCTAAAGGGTTAGTCAGAGACTAGGTAATGATGAAATGATAATGGAATTTTAAAACAATATAACCGTTTAACCGTTGAGCTGTGTGGTATAGCGGCTCACTAAAAGAATACTACAAGGTCCTCTCTTCCCTTGGGTGTCGTGAAAGGCGACTAACGGACTAAAGACCGCACATAAATCCATAAGCATGGAGCGGCGATGGGCTCAATACCTATCACGCTGAGCACAGTGGACGGTTTGTGCGGTCCTAATTGCCTAGTCTCCGACTATCCCTTTGGGGATAATAGTCGTAAATATACATCGCGGCCGCTACCCGGAGGGGTAGGCAGAGACCACAGATTTCCATTTGCTACGATCATCGATCAACAATACAACTAGATGTCAGGTCGGCGCTAAAAATGTGTCTCGGTAAATAAGAGCGCACTTGAGAAGTGAGCTCTTATTTTCTCGTAAGGCAATAACAGGAAAAAGTACTTTATTTGTTGCCACTTAAGGTTGATTTCACCACTATATATTATTGACGCCTTTCATTTTTAAGTGACAGTTATAATTTATTGCTTTGAAAAAGTATTTATTCACGTGGACAGAATTTAGCTTTAATTTTGTACGTGACGCGTTATCTAGTTGGTATTGTTGATCGAAGGCTACGATCCTGACATATATGTATAAAAAACCACTATTCATCCAAGCAGGGGGAGAATGAGAACCTGCACCTTTCAGACATTCCGGGTCAGGTGTACTACCAACTATGCTATCATGGCTTAGTCCAGTTCAAACTCGCTAATTACTCTCTCTTTACAAAATTAAACTCTGTAATTACTAAGCTAAAACTCTGTAAAAAATAAACAATATTTAAGCATATTGTCTCATTTAATTTGACTTTTGTGTGACCGGCAACGCGTCTGCGATTCCTCTGGTTTTTCGGGTGTCCATGAGCGGCAGTGATTACTTTCCAGCAGGTGACCCGCTTGCACGTTTAACCTCCTTCTGCTATAAAAAAAGACGTAGACAAAAGGCAGACTTAAAGGTTTACTATTAAAGGTTTACTATTTAAAAGAAGTAAGTAACTAAAACCCATTTGTATCGGAAGGACATTTAAGTCAAATGTCCTAATATCACAATGTCCTAAAAGCAAAAAGACCTGTGAGCAAATCGTCCTATTAGACATGAGCTAATAGCAAATGGCCCTAATGTATTGTGAAATAAACTATGTTTTTTCTTTATAAAGAGCCATAAAATTAAACACAACTCACCTTTCGGTTTCTCTCGGAATTTCCTGATGCCTTGCCAGTCGGGATGTCCATGACGAGGAATGTCCAGCTACAAACAACATTATTAAATATCATATTTTTAATGGTGAAACAAAGTTGACGCGAGCGGTAATGTGGAAATGGGCAATACTCGTAGAGAACCAAAGGTGTAATGAGCACGTCGCAGACTTTAAAACTTCAGTTATTATGCCTCTAAAACTGACGAGCCTTAATCTAGTACCTGGTTAGAACTAACCAGAACACAGCAATGCACAAAAATACTGCTTAGCGGCAGAAATATGTATATAAGGTGACTGCTAGAAACTGCAAGAAACTTCAAGGGCTGGTCAGGTCAAGTGTTTTAAACATTACAAAAATGACAAAAAGATTGCAGACTAACGTAGGTATTTATCGCCGAGCTGACGCGGACGGGTCAACAGACGAAAAAAGCACGAATTTCTTTTTTTTCATGTCTAAAACACTTGCGGTTTCTAGCAGTCACCTTATAATATACAGCTGTACGTCGACATTCGGGAATCACAGACTATACCGGGCGTATTCCCTCCGGCAGGCCGTTGCGGAGAAGAGATGGTACTAGATTTTTTAGAGTGTATAGGCCTGCCCTCCCCCGAAAAGCTTTTCGTAACTGGATAAAAGAGGACACACGTATCTTTAAAACGAGTTTTCATATTCATACATTTATTACTAGGTTAACCGACACTGTCAATGGTGTAATTTAACGAATAAATATATAAATTACCGGGGTCGCCGCTAACAACTAGTACGAGCACACTGGGAGTACGCGTATTAGTTTGTAGATTACAAATACATTACATTAATTACATTATGTCAATCAATCCTGAGCTACTGCATTCCAGTCTGGGGAGGCATAGGAAAAACAACCATGATAGGTCTGGAAAGAGCACAAAGGTCTGTACTAAAGGTAATGCTGAAAAAACATTTTCTATTTCCTACTAGAGACCTATACCGGGAGGCTTCTGTCTTGAATGTATGACAACTTTACATAATCAAGGTGTTCGTTCTAGGACATCAGGCGACTCTTAATTCTCCTGAATACGCAGGCCTTACACAAAGGAGGGTTTTCCGTATTCCGCAAACCACGGTCAAAACGGCCTTTGGTAAAAACCATCTTTCCTTTAAATTGCCATATATTTAAAATGTGATTGCACGAGGCTGTGATATAAAGTCGTGTTCAGTAACTGAAGCTAAAAAAAGGGTTCTGGAGTGGCTTTTAACCTTATCCTACACTAAAACCGAAAACTTGTTAAGAATAACACAATAATAATACCAACCCTTACACGCATACACCCAGCCAGACACATACACACACATCCACACATACTATCACACATAGGTATTAAGCATGAAGTTGCATAAAAATATTAATAATTGTTTAATGTTGAATTAAAATCATTTTCGGATTTACTATACAATTATACTCTCGCACCTGTATGGTTTGTCACAAGTCAGGCTCGTCCTAGTGTGGAAACCACCGCTACTTATTAAATTTTGGCATAATTAGAAGTATATATAATTTTTTCTTGTAAACTTGTTTGTTTCATGTTTGTCAAAATGAATGTTATTAGTTTTTATGTTAATAAAGATATTATTATTATTATTATTATATAAAAAGCTGGTGGCCTCGATCCAGGCGTATTTCGGTATTTGGTCCGAACTTCTCCGTCCGGCTACTATAATACCTAATGTCCAAAACTATCTAACTACTACTAACTATTAAGACCTTATTTGTACACAGTGAACAATAAATAACTATTCTATTCAATTCTATTCTATTCTAATGTGGGCCAGATTAGGGGCTTTTTACAGCCGCTACAAAATGTGTCACAGGCGAATAACAGTAAAATTACTATTTTTGTATCTTTTAAAATCCATTATGTCAGGTTTTCGGGGCATTATGTCCGGCTAAATAAGAATCGGAGTCTGGATTTTCTATTTTTGATCCTGGCAACCTAGCCAAAACTGTCAAATTTCTTCAATCGAGATAAATCCTTATATTCAATGTTTAGAAGCAGTGTGAAGGTAGCGGCTCGCTCAAAGAATACTACCAATACCAACCCCCCTCTTTGCTTGGTTGTCGTAAAAGGGGACTTAAATAATAAAGACTGCACATACGCTCAACAGCATAGAGCGACAATGGACTCACCGCCTATCACGCTGAGCAAATGTGCAGTCGCTATTTGGTGAAGAGTGGACTATGGCAGAGGACTGCTTTGCGGTCCTCATTGCCTAGTCTCTGACTAACTATTTGGGAATATATATTTGGGGAATAATTGTGAATCTATGTATGTACAGTCGAAGAAGTTCCCGGTCGACCACTTTTCAGTGATATTCGCTTGCACAATATTTATTTAATAAATTATTTACTTAGGTTTGCCAACATGTGTGAACAATGCGTATGCTTACTTAAATCTATGTATTTAAAAACTAATTGCCACACACTCTAACAGGCAAACACAGCATGCACTAATACAGAAGAGGCGTCACACTCTGACAGGAGTGATAGGACCTCTCTTTGCCCGGCGGCGGCGTAGTCAAGGCTATGCTGGAAAATGAGAGGTCGTTGAGGGCCGTGACCTCCTTTAGCGAGGAGGTCATGTCTCACAAAGAGGCTGCGGCGCGAGCAAGGGAAAACGCCGCCAATGCGGATCAAATCTACGCGCACGATACTGTACGCGCGGTCGGAATGGAAATGGAAGGGTTCTACCGGGAAGTTCCTCAACTGTATACATATATCTAAAGTTTAAAGTTCAATTTTATAAGCAAAATTTGTCAGTTTTGTGGTAGGTTGATCTGCTATCGTCTGTACCTCAACAAAGAGCTTGCACGCACCTTAGCGAATGAGCACACGTCCCCAATGCCGTGCACTTTGACGGTGAAGTTGCGGTAGAAGTCGACGATGTCGAGCGCGCGCGAACGCATCGAGAACAGCACAAGCGGGCACAGCAGCGGGCTCAGCAGCTCGTAAAGAATGTACACCTGCGCGCGAACATACATTTATTACCAAATTACACGTGGAAACACGTGGTGTCGTTATTTATTTATGTTAAGTTTTAATTTTAATATATTGGAAAACATACAGCCGTATAAAATACTTACATAAAATAACACATAAGTTATTCATATTGTTGAGATACACCTTCGACCATCTAAACACTAGATACAGCATTAGCGCTCTCAATGTGCTAAGAACTAATACTCCAACCAATAGTGAGCATTGGATTGCTCTCAGTTGTCATTTGACATTGCCGTCCAAATTTAATACTTATTGTGGTGATGATAGGGCCGAAAAACACAACGTGCCTCCTGTTTAAGGGATATATCTCGTTATCAAGTTGTCTAACACTTCAGTGTAGCGGAAATTGTGTTAGACGATAACGTTTGCGAAGAAAATATAAAAAGAGGAAAAACTATAATTTTTATAACATTTGTGCAGATTGAATGTTTTATTAAAATGTTTTTTTTTTACTTTAGTTTTAATAATAAAAAAGATTTTCCTCTTTCATATTTTTTCTAGAGTTAGAACTAGAACCGACCGCCCTAAACTTAAACAACTGCTAGAAGTGCAGCTGCCGAGCACCTACATGAACAGCCGCTCGACTATCACCGCCCCGCGCCACATTACACAGAGTAGAACTGGTACTAACCGCCCTGAACTGGAACAGCTGCTGGCATTGCAGCCGCGCGCCTATCAACGCACAGGGCTATATTACACAGAGTAGAACTGGCACTAACCGCCCTGAACTGGAACAGCTGCTGGCATTGCAGCCGCGCGCCTATCAACGCACAGGGCTATATTACACAGAGTAGAACTGGCACTAACCGCCCTGAACTGGAACAGCTGCTGGCATTGCAGCCGCGCGCCTATCAACGCACAGGGCTATATTACACAGAGTAGAACTGGCACTAACCGCCCTGAACTGGAACAGCTGCTGGCATTGCAGCCGCGCGCCTATCAACGCACAGGGCTATATTACACAGAGTAGAACTGGTGCTAACCGCCCTGAACTGGAACAGCTGCTGGCATTGCAGCCGCGCGCCTATCAACGCACAGGGCTATATTACACAGAGTAGAACTGGCACTAACCGCCCTGAACTGGAACAGCTGCTGGCATTGCAGCCGCGCGCCTATCAACGCACAGGGCTATATTACACAGAGTAGAACTGGCACTAACCGCCCTGAACTAGAACAGCTGCTGGCATTGCAGCCGCGCGCCTATCAACGCACAGGGCTATATTACACAGAGTAGAACTGGTACTAACCACCCTGAACTGGAACAGCTGCTGGCATTGCAGCCGCGCGCCTATCAACGCACAGGGCTATATTACACAGAGTAGAACTGGCACTAACCGCCCTGAACTGGAACAGCTCCTGGAAGTGCAGCCGCTCGCCTATCAACGCACCGGGCTATATTACACAGAGTAGTACTGGTAGTAACCGCCCTGAACTGGAACAGCTGCTGGAAGTGCGGCTGCTCGCCTATATAGACGCACCGGGCTATTATTACACAGAGTAGAACTGGCACTAACCGCCCTGAACTGGAACAGCTGCTGGAAGTGCAGCCGCGCGCCTATCAACGCACCGGGCTATATAACACAGAGTAAAACTAGCACTAACCGCCCTGAACTGGAACAGCTGCTGGAAGTGCGCGGCCACGTCTCTCGTGTGCGCGCGGCCGCGCCACGCCGCCGGCAGGTAGTGCACGTGGCCGAGCACCTGCACGAACAGCTCCTCGCCGCGCGCGGGGCCCGTGCACGCGCCGCCCAGCCGCTCCTCCTCGCCTATCAAAGCCCTGCGACACATCACAATCTATTTAAGTCATATTTTATTTTTTATTGGAGACTGATAGCTCGTTCGTCCTCGATTTCACATGATGGAAAGTGATAATGAGGACGAAGATGGAGCAGGCGCAGTCAGTAAGGCCGGGTTTGCACTGAGGCGGAGCTGAGCTGAATTGACCAATCACGACCCAAGTAACAAAGTTCTCCTGTAGTGCACAGTTTACAGGCTTACAGCACTAGTACCTCTCTTTTAGTGGTTCCAGGTTTTACTACCAAGCTTATAACAGGTTACACGGAGTTCGTTTGGGTTTATAGTACATCTTTTCTTATTATTTGACTTATAGTCGTGTATAGAACGAAATTATAGGTGCAGTAAAGGCTAAGATGGCCTATAGAAGTGTTGCACAGGTGTAAATACACTTGAGAAAACTTGCTCCAGTAAGTTACACTTATAATCGCCTACAAGAAGTAATTATAAATCCGCTATAAGTGTCATACGCCAGTAATAGTAATTTATAGACTTAGAACCATTTGCACTTATTACTTGACCTTATAGGAGTGTTAAGTCAACAGTTGACTTAACACTCCTTGTTTGCGCGCTTTTATTTGTTTCCTTGTGTGGGAGGGTAGTAGCACCATAAATAATTATCGGTGTACCGTCCGCACAAGCGATTCTCGGCGCGCCCCAGCATTCCTCTGACTGTCATCTGACAGTTGCGAATTCACCGCTGAGCTGAACGCCCGCTCCCGCTAGTTCGCTTTTCATCGCCGCCGCGAACACCGCCGCCGCCACCGCCGCTAACCGCTCTCCGCCCGCGCGAGTCCGTGCCACACACCGCCGCCGTAGCTAGCTGCCAGAATCCAGGGTGCTGAAGACGCCGATTACCAGGTTAGTGTTGCTGCTTATTTCACGCAGGGGAACACTTGAAGGCCGTAACCGCCGCCCTTGGCTTCCTTCGTTTAAACTGCCCCTTTCTATTTATTTATATATGTGATAACCGCCCCCGCTCATACAGTCCACTGCGCCTAGCATTTATTTACCCGCCCTCCAGTAAAACGGAGACACCATAAATTTTGGTCCATACGACCCGGATTAAAACTAGTTTATTTATTTATTTACCCGCTCCGCTTATAATTATATTTATTTATCACATATATTTTAAATATATATTTTAAGTACCTCACGCATTTATAACTGTATTTTCGATAGTCGTTATTTTCTAGCACATACCTACCCACATTCCGTGGTAGGGGGCACTTACCCACCGCTAAATTATTTAACGGATTTTAATCAACCGCGCTTATAGCACATTAATTGTTTCTTCGACTACAAAATGGCAGCCGAAGAAGCAAAATTAAAATTAGTCATTGCAAAAAAGCAATCCATTTATAAACGCGTTACCAAGTTGTATGACGTTTCTAAGCAATTGGTGCCAGGCGCCGTCGACACTAGAACTAAAACTGAGTTTATGGCGATGTCGTCTAACTTGAAAGGTTCATATGAACAATTCAGCTCATTGTGTGATGAACACAATCTGTTGTTGTTGCAGCAAAAACCAGACGTTGAAATTAACTATAATGACTGGGATTCGTTTGAGACCTTATATACGCGTATAAGCCATACACGCACTCTAATGTCTGGGAGTAATGAGTCGCCATCATCGCCTGCAGATAGTACCCCTCCTAAATGCAAATTACCGCCTATCGAATTGCCATCGTTTGATGGGAACCCGGAACATTGGCCTCTTTTCTATGAGTCATTCAAGGCAAACATCCATACTAATAATAGTTTGTCTAACGCGCAACGGGTCCAGTACTTAGTGGGTAAACTGAGTGGGAAAGCTCTTTCGGTATTTGCAGGTATTATACCTAACGAGTCTAATTATCCCATAATTTGGGATTCGCTCATAACTAAGTACCAAGATAAAAGAATGTTGGGTACCTTATATTTAAATAATATTTTTGAATCGCAATCGCCCGCTAATTCACCCGCTCATTTAAATAATTTTATAGAAAAAATACACTCGTCACTATCCGCTTTAAGACAATTAGATATTTCTGATTCGGCCGATTTTATCGTCACGCATATAGCATTAAAAAAGTTAGACTTGCAGCTTGTGCAATCGTTTGAACTATCGCTAAAGGACAAAGATATTCCTAACAGTTCCGATTTAATTAACTTTGTTCGTCATCATATTAAAATACTCGAGAGAACGTCGACCGTTAACAATTTAGAACCTACCGCCGTTAATTTAAAGTCGAAAGTTCGAAGTCTACCTCGCCAATCAGTAACTAAGATGTCGCATACCTTCGCTTTAACCAGTAATCATAACCGTCAAATGTCGGCACCCGCTTCCACTTGTGGATATTGCAATATGTCCAATCATTCTCAATTATTTAATTGTCTCGCATTTAAAAAATTACTGGTTAAGGATCGTTTCAATTTCGTGAAGCAAAGTAAGTTATGTATAAACTGTTTAAGCGCAAAACACTCGACGTCTTATTGTAAATCGCTTAATACTTGCAACGTATGTCATAAGGGTCATCATTCGCTTTTACATTTTAATACGGAAACCGGTTCGATATTGCACTCGCGCGATATCCAACTGGCTGCGCGCCCGCCCGCCACCGCCAGCTCCGACTTAAGAATAATACGACTGTTTTGCCAACCGCTCAAGTTTATGTGCCTACTTCTGATAATAATAACGCTATTATACGGTGTTTAATAGATAGTGCTTCACAAAACAATCTCATAACGCTCGCAACTTGTAAGAAATTAAACTTAAAAATTACACCGCTTACTAACACTAACATAAAAACTGTAGGACTGATTAGTACACCTATTTTAGGATACGTTCCGCTCAGGATTAAATCGCGCTATACGGATGCTCAATACAGTTTGTTATGTTTAGTAGTTAACCAAATTACAGATTATCTGCCTACCCAAATTATTAATTCAGACTTTATTAATAATTTCGCAAACTTACCGTTAGCTGACGATTCGTGGAATATTCCTGGGGGAATTGATGTTATACTTGGCGCTCAAATGTTTCCACACATAATACTTGGAAATAAAATTATTTCCACGCCGCCGCCGTCGCGATCAGCTGATCGTACGAACGCTGTTCAGATAGTACCATATGCGCTTGAAACTACGCTTGGTTATATTGTTATTGGAGAAATATCTACAATGGAACGGACTAATACGACGTTGTCCTTTGGTCCTTTACTAAATGAAAATTTAAATAATAGTTTAATAAAATTTTGGGAACTTGAGCAAGTACCTACGCTTAAAAATAATGTTAGTTCGGACGATCGCGAATGTGAAAGGTTATATCAATCATCGGTTGCGCGCGACCCTTCTGGCCGATTTGTTGTGTCATTACCATTTAAGGGTGATCACACAACATTAGGGCACTCGCACACGTCGGCTCAACGTCGTCGGTTAACGTCGATAGAACGTAAATTCATTTCGTGTCCGGCTTTACGCCAAACATTATTTTAATACTTAATACTAAACCGAACGTAATTTAACGTCAATTCATTCTTTAATAACCCGCTTATTTGTCGTTTTAGGTTTTAGGTTTAGTCGCGCCTGTTATACTTTATGCCAAATTGTTATTACAAGACTTGTGGCTCGCTAAAATGGATTGGGATGAGGAACCGCCTCAACCAATTAACGTGTGAGCTGGATACAACGCTTAGTCTCTCCGCTCGTAAAATATTGCTAGATAATTTGGTGCGTGGTTATTGGAAGCAGTGGCGTGTAGATTATTTACACACCCTGCAACTAAGACAAAAATGGAATACACCTGACGTCTCTGTCAGCCCCGGTACTCTCGTACTAATTCACCAAGACGATGTTCCGCCTCTACGCTGGCCTACTGGCATTGTAGAACAAGTCTTCCCAGGGAAAGACGGAGTAGTTCGTGTCGCTTCTGTACGGACAACAACTGGCACGTACAAACGTCCTGTTGTGAAATTGTGCCCACTGCCTACGCATTAGTTAATACAGTTATATCTGCACTTATTTAGTTTATTTTAATCCCAATGTAGTCCTATGTATATTTTTGTTTAACTTAGCTTCATATCAACATATTTATGTACATATATTTCCGCTTATTACCCGCTATAATTGTATTTCCGCTCATCCTCTCTGATGGAGAGACTTCTATACCGCTTTATGGTTTCGAAAATCCCTAGTATTTTCAAGCCGGGGAGGATGTTTGCGCGCTTTTATTTGTTTCCTTGTGTGGGAGGGTAGTGGCACCATAAATGGTTATCGGTGTACCGTCCGCACAAGCGATTCTCGGCGCGCCCCAGCATTCCTCTGACTGTCATCTGACAGTTGCGAATTCACCGCTGAGCTGAACGCCCGCTCCCGCTAGTTCGCTTTTCATCGCCGCCGCGAACACCGCCGCCGCCACCGCCGCTAACCGCTCTCCGCCCGCGCGAGTCCGTGCCACACACCGCCGCCGTAGCTAGCTGCCAGAATCCAGGGTGCTGAAGACGCCGATTACCAGGTTAGTGTTGCTGCTTATTTCACGCAGGGGAACACTTGAAGGCCGTAACCGCCGCCCTTGGCTTCCTTCGTTTAAACTGCCCCTTTCTATTTATTTATATATGTGATAACCGCCCCCGCTCATACAGTCCACTGCGCCTAGCATTTATTTACCCGCCCTCCAGTAAAACGGAGACACCACTCCTATAATCACATAAAGTTACTTTATGTGCCAATTATAAGTGAATTAGCTCTACAGTGGTTTCTTCTAAGAGTAAGTGTACTTGGTATTATTGTGGACTCTCGAATGCTGTTATAGTCTTAATTTCTTTATAAAGGTTTCTGGTAAAACTATTAGTGTCCAAAGATATCTTCGTGAAGTCCATTTAAGAAGACAATTGCTTTTAAATTTTCTCGCATCTTCCGGCCATTTTGATTTCTTTTGAGTCACTGAGTTTTTATTAAATTATTACAAAAATAGATATAAACAAATGGAAATATGACCATGATAGTTCGATCAAAGTCACAACAAAAACATAAAAATAATAAACTCTTACTTATTAAAATTAAGCATATGACATTTGTATGCGGAACCCTAATTCATCACAATATGGCGCGACAATGCTGTTAGGACTAATATTATTTTTAAACACAACTTAGTAAATACGCCGTGTTCAAAAGGCGAACAAAAATTGAAATGTAAAACACAATATACTTCACCGAAAATACATACGCGTTTCCCGTGCAAACATGTATGCACGTATAATATTACGTGCAAAATACTTGTTAATACATTTTATATAAAATAGATGAAGTAACTTCTATTTTTTTTATTTTTCTCCACAACTGCACAACAAAACATCAATTCACAAATGTTTGAAGTAGCTAGTAATAGAAGTGCGGAGTACGTTACAAGTCTGCTTGGTTCTATTAAATGCTCATAGTGAGCTTCGCGGGAGCAAATGGTTCTCCGGAGTCTAATTATAAGTGTATTATTGGTCTACGTGGTGCTCGCCAAATCTACTATAAGTGTTTTATTAGCAAAAGTACGCGTATAAAATGGTCCCTTTTCCGTGGTTATAAACTTTTACTAGCCTCTTATAGAACTGGCTCCGGAACCACTACAAGACCACATTTTGTTACTTGAGGATGGTCGAAATCTCCGCTCCACAAGATTTCGAGCATCGTGATTGGCCAATTCCGCTCCGCTCCGCTCGGCCCCCTTACTCTTGAAAACGATCGGTATTGGATCGGATTGGTATTGTGAAATTTCGTACTTTTAAACTATGACACCACCGCTAATTTAGATTCATATTGAGTGAACTAATTGGCATTGAGTTTTGTATTTTTTTCATTCTATATCCGCGTAATATGAATCCATATTAGCTCTGGTGTCGTAACTTAGGAGTATGAAACTTCACAATACCAATCTCGATCGATCGGGATCGGTCTCAACAGTAAGGGGGGCAGCTCCACCTCAGTGGAAACGCACCCTAATTATGCCTGTTCACTCTGGCCTTAAAGACGCCCAAGTTGTAGCGTTCAGGAAAAACCGAAGCAGGGAGGTCATTCCACATCCTAGCTATCCTAATAAGGAAACTAGAAGCAAATCGCTTAATCCGGGCGGGTGGAATATCTACAACATAGGGATCAAAGCCCTCCCTCCGTCTAGTAGTCCGATGATGGAACGGGGAAGGAGGTATGAGGTTACATGTAACTCCTAAGCACATTCTTCAAAATTTTACCTGTAGAACATTGATAAGCAAAGCAAAGAAATTCTCTAGCCTATACTGTCCTTGGCATTTGCCTAGCTAGTAGTTGAGCAAAGGCCGCCCCAAGTCCTTCCATTCATCTTTATCCTGAGCCACCTATTTGTCTCGCCACCTCTTTCTGGCGCCCCACTGGTGGTAGTAGGCCTTGATGGTAAGGTTCCTGGGCCGACTTCGGCGGTGTCGTCCATCTCCGGGAACCATTTGCCCTGCTGCCGGAATGCATGCGGCTAAAGCATTTGGTTTGCGATCTTGCCAAATAAGCCACTTTCGTAATGCCGAGTCATGAGATGGGTGGAAAACTTAAAAAAGTTTTGGTTCTCCTCAGTTACTCGGAAGGCACGCAAACCCGTACGGTAAATTTTCTTGTAATTACCATTAAATTATTGCGTACACATTCATTCCTCGGTGTAACAATTATGGTAAACCAAATTAATTAATAAATAAATGAAGACAAAATAGTATGAGCATTACCTGGCGGCGGCCAGCACGCAGCCCAGGATGGTGATGATGGTGAGCACGTGCTCAACAGTGAGCACGTCTTCGTCGTACACGGACAGCACCACGAGAACGCCCAGCACGCTCGCCGAGAGAAACACCACGTTCCTGAAACCACGCGCCGACTGTAGAGTAAACTATCAAAAACTGTCAAATTTCTCCAATCGATATTGGAGTAAGTATAATAATATCCCTATACCCCAAGTGGATAAAGTTCAAAATGTATTGAAGAAATTTGACATTTTGTGGTAGGTTGAAGTGCTCAGCTGGCGTGGTACAATGTACTGTAGCCTAACACTGCATTGTATTATTAAATAACATCATTACATTATTATAAAGTGAAGTCGCCGTTTTCCTGTGTCTATGACACCGCACTATTCTTCTAAAGCACGCAATGGATTTTTATGCGGTTTTCACTAATTGAAAGAGCAATAACTGAGGACAGTTTTTTTGTTTGTAATTTGTAGATATTTTGTACAAAATAGCTGAAGTATGACGGTTTTGTCAAGTAAGCGTGGACGAAGGCGCGGGTGGTTCGCTAGTTATATAAATAAAAATGAATCGCCAAATATGTTTCTAAGCGCAAAACTCGAGTTCTATTTTAATTAAGAGGACAACAAAGCGATTTATAAGACATTTCTTAAGTTATTATACCTTGCGAAATACAAAAAATACAGGTAACAATTAACTTATATATAACTAGCAGACCGGCGGCGACGTCGTTCGCGTGGACCCCGTACCCCCGTGACGAATTTTCAAAATGACTCTCCTCCCAAGAACACTTATTGTGAAGTTACTAAAACAGTTAGACATATGCTATCGCGACACTTTTTGTAGATAATGGTGTGTTCTGCAAAGCCATAGTACATTATTTTATTCTATCATCAATAGTTTTCTTAGCGCACGCGATTTAAGGAACTTATTTGAGTTTTAGTAAGGACTCCCTAATTTTTTTTTATTATAATGCCTATATAGCCTATGTGACCCGGAGATAGTGTAGCTTCCCAACGGTGAAAGAATTTTTAAATCGGTCAAGAAGTTTCGGAGCCTATTCAATTACAAACAAACAATGATATGTTTCCTCTTTATAATATTAGTATAGATAATAAATAAAAATTAATAATAATATATAGCTAACTACGTTGGAATGCGCACACATTTTTAAAGCACGTACAAAAACACGTCATTCTTTCATTTATTTGAATTTTCAACATTTATCAGAAAAACGATCAGTTGACCTCTAAATTTTCACGAATTTCTTCACATGACACATCGCAGATCGTAACAAATAAAGAATGGGACCGGTGCCAAAGAGCAGTTGGTTTTATTTCGAAATAATTGCAGCAGTTTATTTCTTTTGCGTATGTAACAAGTCAATTATGCTTTTATTCTATAACAAAGAGAAAATATTTAGGTAACAAAATTCCAATAGGTAAACACCTATTTTGTTAATTTAATATTTAAGGTTAAGGTGGATTAAAGAATATTCATATGTTATGGCAACATACCAAATAGTAATTACCTACATAAAGTGTCGATGCTGACAAAACAACATAGAACGATGTTATCTCGAGAAACCTTGAGGCGGTACGAAAACGCAAACTCTTAGTTGCCGACACGGGACACTATCATAAAAAACGCGATTGCAGCGTCCGGTAGCGGCAACGAAACGCACTGCAAATCGCGCTTTTGTATGTGGTGTTCCGTGTCGGCGACTACGGACCATGACTGCACATACATCCAACAGCATAGAGCGGCGATGGGCTCACCACCTGTCACGCTGTTACCATTTCGTGAAACGTGGACTGTGGCAGTCTTCGATCAACAATATCAACTATAGATAACGCCTCACGTACAAAATCAAAGTTAAATTCTGACCACGTGAATAAATACTTTTTCAAAGCAATAAATCACTCCTGTCACTTAAAAAAGAAAAGACGTCAATAACATTTAGTGGTGAAATCAACCTTATGGGGCAACAAATAAAGTACTTTTTCCTGTTATGCCTTGCGAAAAAATAAGAGCTCACTTCTCAAGTGCGCTCTTATTTACCGAGACACATTTTTAGCGCCGACCTGACATCTAGTTGTTTTGTTGATCGAAGGTGGCAGTGGACTGCTTTTGCAGTCCTCATCGCATGCTCTCTGACTAGCCCTCCGGTGGATAAGTCGTGAATATATTTATGTATGTATGACAGTCGAGGAAGTTCCCGGTCGACCCTTTCGGCGATCTTTGCTTGCACTTGCTATTATATCTACATGCACGCTACTGTACGTACGCGCGTTCGGAATGACTTTCTCCGTGGTCGAGTGGTTAGCACGCCGGGTCTGGCGTCGCGCCATCTCTGAGGGCGCCGTCTTCCCGGGTTTAATTCCCGGTCGGGTCAATTTAGAGAAAACTGTTTTTCTAAATTGATTTCGAGTCTGGGTGTTTTTTGTATGTTTATGTATATTTATCCGTTATCTTCCCATATAAACAAGTTTCAAAAGAATACTCATCGTGGTCTAGATAATTGGTGTAAGCGTAAACAAATTTAACTTAAGGGGATCCTGCACGAAATTGTGAAAATTTACGTATTTTTAAGTTACTTGTACTATGCGCTGAATTACTTAAATACATTAAAAGAACTTACGTAAGTTAGCCTGATCATTGCACAAAGTCGTGGCCTTGTTGAAATTTGAAACAAATTCTTTAAACAATACATAAATCCAAAGACTTCTAAAAACATTTTTTTTTCAACAACTTTTTTTAATTTTACGCATGAAACAATAATTCTTACATAAAAATATTTGTACTGATATTCCACAGGTCACCCCAATGTTGAAAAAGTAAATTTTAATTTTAAAACACAAGCGCGTGATGGTTTTGTACATTCCGCAGAATAAAAACATTGCTCTAATAAAATTACTAGGTCTGAAACTTCAAAGCAGAATAATAATTGTTCTAATTTTAAATATCAATATGATTGATTTTGCTTTGAAGTTCATTAAGAGACTTATATCAGTTTTTACGATCGCGCGGCACCCTCTTAATTAAATAAAAGTTGTATAAAAAGTGTAAGAAAAAATATAAATACTACATGATAAAGTCGAGAAATGGAACTCCTAAGCGTATGTCGCCGAAAAGTGGTGACCGGGAACTTCCTAGACTGTATGTAAACGTGTGCTCACTTGGCGATGACCGTGGTGATGGGCGACGTGAAGCTCGCCAGGTACTTAGTGGCAGGCTTGTGCGCGCGGTGCAGTCGGTCGCGCAGCTCGTGCTCCAGCTCGTTGAAGTGGCGCAGCGTGATACGCGCGTACAGCGACCACGTGCGCAGCCCCAGCGAGCCCGGCGACCGCTTTATCAGCTAAAGAGTGCGAACAGTGCAATGAGGTTTCATTAAACAAAACGACGAATAACGTCATATCTGCGATAGAAGTACCTTGCAGATATGACGTTATTCTTCGGAACAGTCGAAAACACACGGCCTTCGATCATCTAAACGCTAGATACACAATCCCATAGCGTGATGCGCGGGTACAACGACCACGTGCGCAGCCCCAGCGAGCCCGGCGACCGCTTTATTAGCTAAAGAGTGCGAACAATGCAATGAGGTTTCATTAAACAAAACGACAAATAACGTCATATCTGCGATAGAAGTACCTTGCAGATATGACGTTATTCTTCGGGACAGTCGAAAACACACGGCCTTTGATCATTTCTAAACATTAGATACACAATCCCAAAACGTAATGCGCGCGTACAGCGACCACGTGCGCAGCCCCAGCGAGCCCGGCGACCGCTTTATCAGTAAAAGGGTGCGAACAATGCCATGGGATTTGGTTCAAACTAAACACAAGGCATATATGCCCTTAAAACGTCCGTCATTCTCTCGTGCTCGTGAAACAGCTCGTTTAAGTGGCGCAGCATGATGCGCGCGTGCAGAGACCATGTGCCCACACACCCAGCGAGCCGGGCAAAAATGTCAAATTTTACTGAGAGCAATCCAATCCACTCTAGTGTTGGAGATGATCGAAGGACACGGCATATTTCACATATAGAAAGGGATGCTTTTTGCCGGCTTTTCTCAGTAGGTACGTCTCCCGCCATATACAGGGTGTTTGGTAATTGGTATATAATTTCGTAACTGCGCATATCCTACTAAGTGCAAAGAACATTTATTTATATTCAAGCAACCTGAAAAAGAAAAAAAAAACAGTTGTTCCGTAACAAAACCGTAAATACTTTTCGACCTAATGTTGCGAACAATTGATAATTTTTTCGCTTTTACACTAAGTAGAATAGGCCATCCTGAGTTGCGAGATTATATATCTATTAGCAAACATTCTGTAGATTTATGAACCGAGATGGAGTAGCGCTTAGAGACATTAATATGTTCTTAATTATTGTAGCCTAAATAGAATACGTGATATTGAATCTATTCCACATAACCTGCTATATTTCCTAAAGATATTTGCCTTTGTAACAATCAAAGCGTGCAACATGAAGATTAGGCGTGCACAGTGTTAGAAACGGCACATCCGGCTTGGCATTATTTGTGAAACAACAAAGCTGACCCAAAGGAACTACTGTCCTTGTTAGGTAAACTGATTAGATTTATTTAAGCCTGGCGATAGACAAACGATAAACGCTCCCGTTCCGACATTTTGAAATTCACCAACCCGTTTACAACAATTCCCGCCCGAATTAGTCATATTCATAGTCATATATTGCATCATGTTGGCCTGCAGATCAACCTATCCAAACTTGTCAAGTTTCTCCAATCGATATTGATACTTATAACCTACAATTGACAAAGTTTAAAATCGTCTGTACATCGATCATACAATAAATAGTTCCTTAATATGACCGAGTACGGGTAGAATGCATCAAATAAGCATATATTTTGCATGCAGCAAAAGCACAGTTATAGGAACTCTTAATTATATTTATACTAGCGGCCGCCCGCGGTTTCACCCGCGTGGTTCCTGTTCCGGTGGGAATATCAGGGTAAAAAGTATCCTGTGTTAGTCCAGGTTATAAACTATCTGTATGCCGAATTTCATCCAAATCCATTTAGTAGTTTTTACGTGAAAGAGTAACAAACATTCATCCATATTTACAAACTTTCGCGTTTATAATATTAGTAGAATTTTTTTGCTTAGAAAAAGTTACAGGTACTAAATTGATAACAATGCACCATTTTAAGCGTATGAATAAATTTGATTAAAAAATAGTTTTCCCAGCAGTGGGACAGTAGGTCTATACTAGTCTTTTATACAAATAAAGTTATTTTGAAAGAATTTTCAAATTCTTTTAACTTTTTGATCCATTTAGGAAGTCATTTAGCCGTGGAGAAGAATGGGTGCAATCACTCTACAGTTTCACATAGAATTTCATCATCATTGCATCTATCATACATAGAATTTACTTTAAAAAACGATCTATTTAATATAACTTACCTCAGCGTAATTGAAGAAGAAGTATAGTATCTGCCACGCTTGTATGAGTGGCGCCAGCAGCAGGTTGATGAACGCCAACAACAATATCTGCTTCTCGAGTTGCCTGGCCAGCTGCATTCGACTAGCGTGGTCCTTGTACACTTCGCGTAGTTGCCAACAGTTTTCCCATGGACTAGAAGGGCTAACTGTAGATACAATTAGTGACAATTAGCAATTGTAGCGCAATGGCGCAGCGGCAAAGTTGCATGCTTACTCTTGAAACCGATCCCGATCAATCGATTGATAATAATATTTCGTATTCTTGAGTAATTGGAGAACTAAATGGCATTGAGTTTTCCATTTAGTTCACACAATATCCACGCAATATGAATCCAAATTAGGGCTGGTGTCATAATAACTCAAGAATACGGAATATCACAATATCAATCTCGATCGATCGGAATCGGTTTCAAGAGCAAGCATGCTGGTCGGTTTAGAGCCACCGCACACATGATACTTTTAGCATCGGCGATCGGCGATATTGCGACTAGCATCGTGTTTTGGCGACTCTCTGCGTTCGATTGCAGTATCGGAATCGCGCGTTTTAGCGATTCAGTCGCTGCATTCAGCTTCTAAAAAGCGTCTAAATCGCCGATCGCCGCTGCTAAAAGTAGCATGTCTGCTCTGGCCCTTAAACTCATTGCACCCTTGCCAGTTAAGGAACTTGCGCAATAATTGGTTACCCATCCAAATTAAAAATATCTCGAGCTTCTCCGTGCTTCGGAAAGCACGTAAAGCCGTTGGTCGCGGTTGTTGCTGCTAGATGGCAGTCGGTCAACCCACTACCACGCATTAGGCCGACATGGTGGATGATAGGCCGATCTCCCCATGTGCTGCTGTCCATGTGGTGAAAGCCTGTACGTAGCAGTTGGTTGCTGATGAATAACACATTGCACAATTTAAACCAAGAAACCTTTTTCTTTACGTAAGAGCTCGTTGGCGCAACAGATAATAATATGATCGGGCTTTTGATTTTCTTCTCTTATTTTGTGATTTGGAATCTACGTTAAGCTGTTAGTACCAACTGTTGTTGTGATATGCCAGCCTTAACCACGATCGGACCGCAGCAGTGTCTTTAGTCTAAACTTCTTCTTTAATATTTTACGTGGGATAATTTAAGCCTAGCAGTGGTACGTTAAAAGGACTGACAATGCTGAAACAATGTTCTTAACCACTAAACAATACTTACAAAATAGTAGAAACTCCAGATTCCATTTGAGACCTCTCGATAAATAATGAAAATGTCCCAAACAAGGCACGTTAATCTGTAGTGGTAGCAAATTCTTGTTGACCATTGCCACCATATAATTATTAAACCTGCAAAAATAGAATTATCTTGTTGGGAACGACATATTGTTTTATTTATAATTAAATTGTGTTTGTGGGACACAAATAGATGTTGGTATTGTAGACGTGCCTCGATAAATATGATAAAATACGAGTGCATCTCCGGACGCGCATGCATGCAGCATGTGCTCACTTAGCGGTAAACAACAGTACGGTTTCATTTGGAATTATCAAAACAGTTACGTTTGATTTGTCACGTCGTGTAATTAAAGAAAGGAAGAACTATTAATAGTATCAAATAGACTAAAAGTCGCAGGGTAGTAGGTAAATGTAGTCTCCATTTTATCTTAGCGTGTCAGTGTGTCAGTTCAATGTCAGTATGACGATTTTTATTGATCTATAAGATACGATCATCATTTCGCAGATGTCCATTGAATCGTAAATAATCATTTATGTAGTAACTAAAAGTGTTAAGGGGGTCTAACGCAAAAGGCTTAGTATATCAGATATACTCTTTTATAAAAGTACTTACCAGATATGTCGCTGAGTGAAACGGCCAGCGCGCCAGCCGTGGTTATAAGAAAAAATAAGGAGTCAATGTCTGACTTGTCAGGTTGGAAACTAATAGATATTAAGCATTTTGCGTTAAACCTTGGCAAATGTAAGGAAAGGCAATAATTGAAAATTAATTACACATGTACTGGTTACTGTGTCAAAGAGGGACGTCGAAAATTGTTGTAATAAATAATATTAGGTCATCACCATCAGGCTTATCTCTGTTAAATAGCCCCAGACGAAAGACAGAATATTAATTTAATCTATTTCTACTGTTTCTACATGGCTACCACTGTGGACTCAACCACAGCTTGAACTCAACACATTATATTACTTAATTCCCCGAATAAAACCACCTCTTTCAAAGACTTCTGCTAGTCGAATGAATGTCGGCAATAGATGACATATATTATGTGTTTCCAATATGATATAGGTACAAAATTGATTCTTAGCGGAATAAATTAATTGAAAAGCGACGTGATAAAGTAACGTGTCGATATACACACGGTTTCGCCTTACACAGTTTTATGCCTGTTTTTAGTAATATACTCTATATGCACAGCATTACATATTATAATATATGGACGGCACAGATTTATATACTAAAATGGTAGCTTAGAAGTCGTAAATATACAACATTCACAAGAATTAAGCTTAATTATTTTTCAAAGTTTTTACTACTGTAAGTATCATTTTTTATGTGTTATATTGGTTATTATTTATTATTTTTAAAATATTCCAATATAATGTAGGCATGTATTTTACATTTAACAGTAACATTATAAAACTTAATAAGTCCTACGGTTTCTCCACTATACCTTGTACAAAACGACTCATTTCAAGACCTGAACATCACTTCTGAATGTAACAAAATTATTGAACTGAAACAGTTTATTTAGAGACATCAAGTCAACGAACAAGCGAAATAGGTCACCCCAGTTAACACTTATAATTGGACAAGACGACTGAACCACCATTGTCTCATTCATCCCAGTTTTTAAAGCCCTAATTAAAATCGCCCAACATTATACCAATAGCAGTACCTCTAAACAACAGGTGGCATTTTAAACTACTAACATCCCTTAAAGTGCACCCTTTCGGGGGCCTGGCTATACATATAATAGAATTTTAATTTTTTTATACTTTTGTCTAGGTTTAGTTATCCAGTAACCTAACCTAAAATAAACTTCAGTTCGGTATAACGTGGTGACATTTACCATCAAGGATTATATTAGAGTATTAAAAGTGACAAAAAATAACAAGCAAACTGTGTTGTTGATATTTTTGGCACTAATTTTTAAACTTTTTACTTTTAGGTTCAATGCTAATGAAAAATTTAACATGCTCTACCCGGTAAGAGTTAAACTATTCTTGATCTCTTGATGCTCTGTGTGCTTAGATGCAAGCGCACCACAGCTGTATACAACCCGCTTATCCGCTCTACCATCACAAAAGTCCTCTCCATTACACAAACAATATAAACACTTAAGTGGTGCCATACAAATACCTGAGTATTCTATGATATATGTCTAGTTCGTTGATCTCTTGTTTATGGACGCACATATGATGCTCTGGTTGAGCTTCTCTTACTCTGTCTTGTATTGTTGACCAGTTAACCCATGCAAGGTCACTCTAAAAAACAATATAATATAAACCATAATACACCTACAATAAATTTTGCTGTAACAGTGTTGTTTTGTTAAGACTTACCTCTCTAATTTTCAAAGCATTATTATAAAACAATTTAGTATCATATGCATAATATAGATGGTATACTGATATAACTAACTTCATAAACCATATTAGGGCACAAAGTGCGACTAGGCTCCACCTAAAACGAAAGAACAGTTTTGATTATAGTACTTGGCCTGTTTATAGAAACATGATAAATTGCAAATTATTATTATGAAATCAAATTTACTTTAAGATTTTGATAAAGCATAGAAAAGCTCCGACTAAGGATAACAAGAAAAACATACACATCTGAATGATATGCAAAATCATTCAGCAGACATGATACTGCGCAGATAACAAATGTAGCTGATTTTTGTTTGATATGGTTGACATGAGCTGAGTTTGTAGTGTGTATACATATGTGTATACATATAATATGTATGCAATATAAGATGACATAGAATGAAAATATTGTTTTTAAGATATAATAGAGTGACGACAATGGCATTGGGGCACAGCATTAGGAATAAAAATACATAAAGCAACAGGCATAACTGAATAAACCGCTCTTACAAAGATATGCTCACTTTTCTAGAGGGGTTTATATTTAATTTAAATATTTATTGAAATTAAAGCACAGCATGAACAATAAAAACATTAATAACTGCAATAATACAGTAAGCATTAGTTACTTTAGTCAGCAACTGAAGTAACTAATGCTTTCACAATTTCTATTAAATGTTTATAAAAAGTAAATTTTGTAATAATGATTGTATCTCTTGTTGAAATAATTAACAATAAAAAATTAGCTCATAAGTTGAAAAAGAATACCCAAACTCAAAGATGTAAAAAAACCCTTTTAGCTTAGCATAAGTAAGTATATAAAAATGTAAATATGGATAATAAGTCTTGCCTAAGTTAATTTTTATTGCACAATTATTCTCTAAACATAAAATAAAAGTCGCAGCAAAGCAGTTCTTTTCAGAATTCTAAAAACTTTTTAGCAAATTACACACCAACAGAAATTAACCAGTTTTTGTCAATAGATAGCAGTTATTAAACATTAAATAATCCATATTGTGCAAGCCACAATGTGAGTTAGTTAATACATGAAAATCTAGACAAGTTCTGCAAATCCTAATAAATGTTATATTTAATACCACACTCAATTTAATACCACATCACAATTATTCAGCCATAAACTTATCAACCTCTTACATAAAGGTGCAATAAAGTTTAGACTCATGTAAGCCACTATTTAAAAAATGTAATATTCTGCCTCTGCTATGTCTGTACGTAAGGGATATTTGTCTTTTTGTGGCAAATAATTCAGAGTATTTTAAGAAACGATGCGACGTTATCACAAGGCAGAAGAGAGCTAAGTTTAAAAATTTATTGTTTCAACCACCTTGTCATAAAGATATATATAAGAAAAATATTGTTAATATGTGCATAATCATTTATAATAAAATTCCAAACGAAACAAAAGAGCAGCGGAAAAACAGTTTTAAAAAAAAATTGACTGAGTGGCTCATTTCAAATTGTTTTTATAGTGTTAAGGAATTTCTGGATTTTAAAATTGGACATACTTGATTTTATATTATTTGATTGTAAATTTTATTGTGAATTTAAATAATTAATATCAATCTTACTATTACTTTTTATTTTTATAATTTTAATCACCTATATTAACATTTTGCACGTCTGCACGCAGGCTGACTACAGTGAAACAAATGTTAATCTTAAGATCACAATTATATTGTACTTTACCTGTAATCTGGCAAATAAATGATTTGTATTTGTATTTGTATTTGTAAAATAATTAACAATTAAAACATTATGTTGCTATTATCGTAAACATTATAGTGTACACTGTTTCTAACCCAAACTAAATATTAAAAAACATATTTTTAAAAAAATATGTTAAATGTTAAACTTGTTTAAAATCTATTTTAATAATATTTAAAAAATGGAAATATTAGCATTTTCTGAAGCCCACAGGGCCCACATGGGGCTTTTAAATTAGTAGCAGGGAGCCCTCAGCAGTAACTTATATAATATAATAATATATATAAATATTACTATATTTTTATACAACATAAATAATAATACTTATAACATATATAATGGACATATAGAGCGAATGAGTGAAAGGAGATTAACAGCTCAATTGTGGAAGGGTATATTGATAGAGCCCCAGAAGGACATTAAGCAACTACATGAATGATGTCCTCAAAAAAGCTGGAGTCTGCAGCAAAAAAAAATTAAAGGATGTGCATTCACAGGTTGATGGATGTAAGAGAAGCAAGCAAGGTGTGTCAGGAGCGCGCAATGTGGAGATCCATCGTCTCTGCCTACCCCTGTAGGGACTAAGGCGTAAGCAGGATGTATGTATAAATAATACTGATTTAAATAAATAATACTTATAGTTGCTAATATTGTACAAAACAGATGCTGCAAGCTGCAAAGCTGTTGCAAGGTTGTAGTGCTGCAGCCCTTGTTTTTACTTAGTAAGGATTTACAACCAAACACACTGCAGACACAGGACACTTAGCAGTTATATTGAATGCGCCCTTAGTCATTACATAATATTATTTTTGACACCAAGATACTTTTACTATAAACATATTTACACACTGACAGTACTTGTAAATATATTTGAGTATTTTACTCTTAGTTTTATGAATAAGTGTGTAACTTGTATTGTGAATAGACAATAACGCTTAAATTAACATGCTTTTAACATAATACATTAGAATGAATATAAAAGGTAACAGTTTAAAGCAAAGCATTAGCAAAATGAAGTAAGGGTGACAAATTTTTAACAGGAGTAATAAATAAACAACAACTACTGCGGGTCTATCGGCTAAAAAATATGAATATGGACATGGGCTTCATTTGACATTTGAAGCCCATATTTTGTCCTTATTTAGGCATATTATGGGCTTCAAATGTCAAATAAAGCCCATGTCCATATTCATATTTTTTAGCCAATACAGGGGCAGGTTGTATTGTAGGATAACTCATTCATTATTTTGATTTAACCTATAACAGTTGAGGATAGTATTTTATCAAAGAAAATGTATGTTTATAATTACGCCTGTTTAAAATTACCCTTTTGAAATTACTCTAATATTATCTTACCATTTCCATGATATTCTATCAACACATTCTTGTGTGGAATATAACACCTCATCTAAGGTGAGTTTTCGTGTCCTATTTGCATATTCATCATTTCTAAATAATCTTGGATAATTAACACAATGTACCAGAAATGTTGAGAACCATACAATAAATATAAATTGTAATAATGAAAACAGGTCTGACATTATCATTGGATAAAAGCCACCTCGTATGTAATATCTGTACATTCTTGTGAAAAATGAGTCTAAATCTTCTATGTGTGTCCATCCTCCTGAAATATATATTTTTATTACAAGTCTGTATGTATACCATACAAAAGATTAAAGTTACAATGTAAAAAAATAGTATAAAAAATGGGTAAGTAAGTTTTTAATGAAATCATCAAAGTAAAATTTCTTAGTTTTTACTAATGTTTAAAAATCAACATCTTCCAAATTATTTTGTAGATAAAAGCACACAGCATGGCAATAAATAACAGATAAAGAAAATAATAATAATAGATGATGCCAACTATTATTGAAACAGCATGTGTATTTGTTAAATTGTCAATCTTCCAAACTAATTCAATTTATAGACAATGAAGCCAAACACTTATTTATTAAAACAAAATAGTATGTAAAACTTAAATTAGAATTACAATAACCTGGCATTTGTTAATAAATTGCTTCTATTACAGTATACTACAAAACACGAGGCCATGTGGTATTTTTTTCTAACGCGATTGGTAAGTAAGTACATGAATAATTACCACGAAAGAACAAAGAAATTATTTCGAATACTTACCTTTGTTTTTAGGTACTTTGTGGATGACAAAGTTCCCGATTGTTGCGTCTTCGTGTTCGTGGTCCAGAGTGATCATCGTAGGTGTAGCGTTTATATTCTCGGCTAAACCCGCCAAAGGTGGAGTAAATTCATTGTTTAGCGCGCTATAAGTAACACCACGTCTTCCGAACTGTGTCATTTTTATGCTCTCTCAGACTAACAACATTTATTGTTTTCTACGCCTAATTACTTGAGAGGCCACTTACTATCTACGCATTCTTGACTTTGTCCCAGAAACGTGAAAAATTTAATATTTTGGAACAAAGTTCGTACATAAAATATAACGCTTGTTTATTGCTTCATTATTTTCACTACTGAAGTTATACGACATGTAAAAAAATACATACAAAAATTTGCACATTAAAAAGGTTCAAGGATACAAAGAATTTTGCAAGTCTAAAGTATAGCTTGATTGAATACAATTCACAAAATGAAATGACGAAAATAAACCAACGAATGACAGACAGATGTTTTGTATTTTTTCTACAATTTTGTGACACCAAGGGATTTTGCACATACAGCTCCATTTTTAAAAATAGTTAAGAAAATATTTTATATTATAAAATCCATACGGAGGTGTTAGTAGGTAGGTTCTTATTATCATGTTTAAAAAAAGGGAATTAAAATAAAATTTTACAAATAAAACAAAAACTTTATTTAGGAATTTGGCTGTCCCGCCTATAATATTATGCATTCGAGTCCAATGCCTACGAATAATGGGATGCTTTATCCACAGAAATATTATATCAAGTTAAAAGAAAAGAGTGTAGGTATGTAGGTACCTCGCGTGACGAAAAGACGCCTCGACGGCTCCATTGCTTGCCGCGAGATTTAGATCTTGTCCAGATTCCAGAAAGGGCGAATCCGCAGCGAATTGTCTCTTGAATGGGCGATTTTCTGACAGCCCAAATTAAAAGGTAAAAATTAGTTCAAAAACACTCGATAGATGTCGTTTTATGAAAGCCGACCCGTTCTTACCTAAGGGCTGTAATAAATTTTACACTTTTACTTGTCTTCCAAAAAAATAACATTTACGAACCAATTTCTTTTTTTTTTGATCTCGGAAAATCGCCCATTGTTGAAGCTGCTGTCGAGCTGCGCCCAGAAGAAGCGTTTGAGGACGGATTCAGTCAGTCAGTAATTTATAACTATAATAAAAGTTACGCTGGTTTGTATGGAGAATGACAGTTCTTATTATATATCGTCCTTGATAATAGTCAGGACCTCAGAACAATAACTAAAGCATTATTGTTCTGAGGTCAGTACGAGGTTTTTATAAAATAATCCTTTAGTTTTAATTAAAGTACTTACATTCAAATGTGTTTTTAGTGTTTAACTAAAGGTTTTACTTAACCTATAGTTTTGAAATTCTATTAAAGTAATAAGACGACTTCATATCCCAAATCACCGGTCTTTTCTCTATTTCATCTATGAACAATTATATATTAAAATTTTGCCGCTCCATTTCCCTAAATACGTGCACTCGCTATTACTTCCGTATATAAAAAAGTACTTTGTGGCTATTACATTCGCGCATAAACTGGACGCAACCAAGGACGAAGAGGCCCATAATATCTCGACTCGCACGCGGCACGCGCGTTTTACGCGCGCGAATATTCAACTCGCGCGATGCTTGTGGACGCAATGTATGGGCAGCCACAGCCAGTACCTTGGAGTGCGTTCCGTCGTTCTGGGTGTAGTTGTTTGGTTAAAGTTTAACTCGTTTGAGTTGCAACTGAGCCACGGAACGATCGAGTTCTTTTTATAACCTCTTCTGAAGTATTCCTGTACAAATCGAGAGAAAACTCTTCTTTTGTCTACATTTTTTCCACTTTTATGCAATATTTAAACCTAATTATTAAAAAGTAAAACAATACGAAACAAACATGCCGAATTTTTCGAGACGTTTTGACTTAAATTGCAAAATTTGACACTTTAACAATGATATAAACGTCAAATATCTGTCAGAGTGAAAAACAACCATCCGATTCGATGGTTGTTTGGTTGCTGCGCTCTGAGCCACAGAACGGATGAAACTACGCTCTGACAGCCGTCAGAGTAAAATTTCACCAAGCCACGGAACGGGTAGGGCTGGGCTGCGTTCCGTGGCTTCACTCGAGTGCACTCGAGCGCACTCGCATAAAAAACATAATAACTTTTTTGTTAACATTACTATGCACCGGTCACATGAATCATAAACACTTTGGCACTAAAATTCACTCACAAAACAATTTTTAACTTAGGAACCAAAATAAATAACCGCCGCCATAACGTGGCCGGCCCGCGTAAATAGTGACCTAAAAGTATATTATGTCTAACTGTAAATAAAAAAGGTTAAGTACTGATGAAATAATCTACAAATTGATTAATGTTTATAATCACTTTTATCAAAAAAATCAAAATATGAAGAAAATTACAGCACTTTATAATACACAATGTTAGCTGTAGTTGTTAGCAAAATCAAAATATCATAATTATACTTCTAGCTCTTCGTTTAATCTAAATTGCCACTATATCACACAACTATTGCATTGTACAAAAACTGTATTAAGTTTCCAGTATATATAGATGAGAATCATACGACAACTTATATTTTACGTCGAGAAAACATCATGTAAACAAATCACAACAACACAACACAGAACACTCGGACCAAAATTTGGTCCGAGTTCTGTCCATTGTGATATTTGGTCCGAGACAGAACACCTAAACTAGGGTCCATAACTTCAGACACTCTTTTTAAAAAAAAATTTCGATAATGTTTTGTTCGGTCCGAATCCTACTAACTATGTTAATTTCTTCTATACGGACCATAGAAAATTCACAGACAGCTAAAACTTGTATACTACGACACGGACCGGCTAAAATAAAACAAAAAATCTGAGCCAAGTCTGTTGTACACCGGTAAGTACAAGAGACACGCATGCCTCTTAACTATTTTGTACACCGGTAAGTACATATGACGCTCGAGTTGTTAAAAGTGGAAAAAATGTAGACAAAAGAAGAGTTTTCTCTCGTTTTGGACAGGAATACTACAGAAGAGGTTATAAAAACAACTCGATCGTTCCGTGGCTCAGTTGCAACTCAAACGAGTTAAACTTTAGGCTGTGGATAGAGTGCCGCAAGCGGCATTCTAGTACGTACGATCGGTTACGATGCCGTCATTACGTCATCCTAGTACAAAGTGTAGGCAGTGAATAGAGTGCCACAAGCGGCAACATAGTACGATCGGTTACGATGCCGTAATTTGACGGCATCCTAGTACGAAGCGTATAGAGTGCCACAAGCGGCATTCTATCTCAATCGGTTAGGGAACCGTAACATATTTTTTATTTGTCGTAATGTTCAGACGACATAATATTCAAAAGATATTTTTGTATGGAGTTAGATTTCTGTTGTCTAATAAAAAAAATAACCTCGAAATTCAAGACAATCGCTACGCTGCGCTTCGCGATTGTCTTAAATTTCTAACCTATCACGTGACCTACAGGGGTAGGGCAGCTAGTATTTCTGTTGTCTAACAAAAACTTTACGGCAGCTTAGGCGGCGTCACTATTATACCGCAAAACTTACGGTTCCCTAACCGATGGAGATACAGTGCCGCTTGCGGCACTCTATACACTTCCTAAACTTTAACCAAACAACTACACCCAGAACGACGGAACGCACTCCAGAATGAAGGAACGCACTCTAGAGCGCGCGCCGGAGTGCGCTCAAGTGCACTCGAGTGAAGCCACGGAACGCAGCCTTGCGTCCACAAGCATCACGCGATTTACGCGCGAATATTCAAACGATTCGCGGCGAATTCGCCCTCTTCTGGACAAGACCTTAGTCTAGTAAAACGTACATTTGTTTTGGTCTGCTCCCGACCGCGGTCTGCGTGCGACGTCAGGACTCAGGTTTTAAAAAGAAAATGACTCGTTGTTAAAATATGTTATTGTCGTTGTTAAATAATTAACTGTTCAAACTACCAATAAAGTTGGAGCTGTTAATCGAGGTATTTCCTTTCATCGGTAAGTACTATTTGTCCTAAAAGATCTATTATTCATTAAAAACTAATTATTTTAATATTTGTATCAAAACGGTAGCGAGCGATTTTGTCCAACGCTAGTTTTCCATTGCGGCTTTAATTTGACGAGCCAGACTTGACGTGCGTTCAAAACCAGCGATGTAAAAATATTTTATTTTAATATTTTTATCAAAACGGTAGCGAGCGATTTTGTCCAACGCTAGTTTTCCATTGCGGCTTTAATTTGACGAGCCAGACTTGACGTGCGTTCAAAACCAGCGATGTAAAAATATTCTATTCAAACTCAACAGTTTGAATAGAATATTTTTACATCGCTGGTTTTGAACGAGAGACTCGAGAGACTACGTGGGGCTACTGCAGCAACGAAGCAAATGGCGGAGCTCCAAGGGACCCAATCTGACGGTGCGGTGGGCACCATCGTTCTCATCAAGGAAGATCACGCCATGCCATTGGAGACTGGGGAAGATCGTCGAGACTAAAGAGATTAAAATAATGTCTTTGGTCGAGACCCACCCCGGCCCCGACGGAGTCACTCGTGTGGTGTGGCCACGATGCAGACGTCACAAGGCATCATCAAGCGATCGTTCAACAGAATTACGAATAAGTTAATTAGTATTAGGAAGTTAATTAAGTTGCTTTAAGATAGTATCTATACTGTAAAAATGTAATATTACCAATAATACCAAAATGTAATAACCAACTTACTAAGTACCTAATAATAGTTTTGCACTTCTCACACAAAACAAGCTCTATAGGTAGGTAGGCATACTAGGTAGTAAGTAAGTAAGTGTACTTATTTAATTAGTTTAGTCAAATAATGATCCTATGTTAATAATATAAATTAATAATATTTAAATAATTATAATTACCTACTAGAAATAACTATTTCAAGGGGGGGAGCATGTTGTATATTAACGCCATCTAGCGTAGATAAAGAAATTTACCTAAGAAAGCAATCTGCAATTCGGCACTATTGTATAACTCGTCTCATACACTTATTGATAGATGGCGCCAAAATCATTGTTTATTACATTGTAATTCCTTTACGCACCGTCAAAGACATTAAACTATTATAACTACTAAACTATTATAACTATTAAATCCACTAGCTTTCAATTAGTTATTGTTCTGAGGCTTTTAACCTCTCAAATGTTTTGGAGCAGATCCGTACAAGGGCCATAAAACACTCTCCTTTTCGACGGCTGCATGGTCGAGCACAACAAAGTACCTACCTACCTATCTAAGTTACAGGTCTTCTCATTCTCCAATCCTCGCCACATTTTTGGTAGGTAACGTATTAACTTAGATGACTGATTGGACTCGCTGTCGAGCGCAGCGAGACCAATCATTCATTTATGCCTATTAATAACGTTCAAGGTCGATTTCTCATTCGTCTGCTTCGATCAACAATACCATAGATCATCATAGATGTCAGGTCGGCGCTAAAAATACCTGTGTTTCGGTAAATAACAGCCCACTTGAGAAGTGAGCTCTTATTTTCTCGCAAGGCAATAACAGGAAAAAGTACTTTATTTGTTGCGCCCCGTTACATCTCGACTGTGATTTTTGCGTAAAATAGTTGCGAGGAATAGTTTAATAGGTGCGCTTGGTCTGGGTGCGCTTCATATTGGGTGCGCTTCGAGGAATACCCCACTTTTTTGAGCTCATCGATTGAACTACTGTTCTAAACAAGTGAAATAAAAAATATATAATGTTATCTCTTATATAGTCGAAAAGTGCGTACCTGCGGCCTCGGAATTTTTAGATATCATTGTTTTTTTATAGGAAAAAAATCTTATTCTAAACCAAAAAACTTCGAAAATCGCTATTAGTTAACTATGAATATCTCCTATCTACGATAATATTATTGAGCAAAATTTATACCAGAGTAATTGTTACTTCATGAGTAACGAATTTCGACTTTGAAGTTTGTATGGGAATCTGAAATGCGTAAACCCTATATAAGGTGGTATGAAAGTAGCTACTGCTAGCCGAAACCTTCCAATTCCAAGTGCCCGCGTTCAACGCGAGTTTTTCTATGTGCCTGGAAATAGACATGGGCGCCGCCGTGGCTCGCCGCCGCCGCCGCCGACTGCTCAAAATTTCGCGCCGACTAGACTGTTCCAATGTGTAGGCTCTTGTAACATAATCAGAGTTTATTCTTTACTCATGTGGGCCGTGCGGGCGCCGCGCGGGGCGTCCGCTCAGGTGCTCGATGAGGACGAAGACGACCCTATTTCCGATCAAGAGGAAGAAGAATCAGAAGAACGTCCTTTGTTTGGGGACTTCGCGAACGTGCCTAGCGTTAAGATCCACACCAACGCGTTGGCATAGTATCTTAGAAATGTTGGGGAGTATGGCACACTGCTGTAACTGTCCCCGGAACCCCGTCAGTTTTCTTGGCCTGAGCTGATGCTGGAGCGCGCAAATTACGTAGGGCACGATTCAATCACATCGGCCCCATCGGTGTTAAACATGCTTCGCACCCACTTGGAAACACCTTTATTTCCACGGAGAGCTTTGAGTACCTCCCCGCCGCGGTCATGAAGCTCTCCCATAGAGGGCTCGGCTATAGGTAATACGAGTACAAATGGGTGAGAAACATTTGGAAATACCTTTATTTCCACCGCTGATAAAGTCTAACAGCTCACTTGCTCACACTAAATAAAAAAAAAAAAAATCTTTATTTGGCACCATTTCAATTTATAAACTTAAATGTGAACGATAACAACCGCATTCGTCGGATGACTGTGTCGCAGTTACCAACGCCCACCTCCAAGACTGAGGAGGCTTCGGTACACTATAACAGCAGATCCCTACTTTAGATAACAGAGGTCTATCTATCTATGGTATACATTTTTGATAAAATTATAAAGAAAGGGTTTGTGTGCGTGTGTGTGTGTGTATGTGTGTATGTGTGTGTGTGTGTTGTGTTAAGCATGATAAGAGACTAATCAAGCAAGTTATTTTTACTAACATATATATATGTTTTATTATTTATTTAATATAGTAATTTTTATCAATCAAGCAACTTTTCTGTTTCATCATAGGTTAATTCTAGAACCCATTTTGATACTGAAATTTTACACTCTTTATAGGTAAACGCTAAGATGTTTAGACATTTATTTACTTTATTATAGAGAGGACCACTAGAGAAGTGAAACTGACGACGGACGACTTCCAAACGACTACGTAAAACTTGGCAGACCTTGTCACTACGACGCTTGTTTTTATTTAGATTTGGGTCATATGGAAGAACAGAATGGTTCCGAAGAACGCTGCTCAGCACATACAGTTTCCTGATGGTGAGGACTTCAGAGATGCTGTATAACTCTGTTGTGGGGAAACGCAGTGGTTTGTTGAGCATTACCTTTAACACTGCTCTTTGAGCCCTCTCCAAGCGAATGATATGTGATTTCGCAGCACCACCCCAAGCCGCAATACAGTAAGTGAAGACTGACTGAGCCAATGAAAAGTAGACAGTTTTAAGTGTTTTAGGATCGGCACTACATCTCAATTTTTTAAACAGGAAAATAAGTTTTCTAGTGCGGGCAGTTGCCGAATTTATTTGATCTTTCCAGCTCAAGGTACAGTCAACGATCACACCGAGGTATCTCAATGAGAGAGTACGACCAATTTGGAGACATGTTTCGTCGCAATGAGTATTTTGCTCGCATTCATGTGCTGTGACAGTATACGACATTGGAGGTTGTGACTTCATACTAGGGGTAAAAGTTATAAATTTTGATTTTTGTACATTAAGTGTCAATCTGTTATTAAAGAGCCAACTCATAACTATTTTAAGCGAAAACTCAGCATTACTTTGTGCTTCTACCCAGCTTTCACCTTGTATGATTAGTGCCGTACACTGCAGCTGAGAAGGTTGTTTGCCACTATTTTTGCAAAGAACTCACGTCTGGAAGTCGCTCCTAGCGACTTCCAAACTTGAGTTCCACCTAAATTTCCTATAGCCGACCTCTCCATGGGAGAACCTCACATCCGCAGCAAAGAGGTACTCAAAGCTCTCCGTACTCTAACGTGAATAAGGTTAGTGGTCCTGATAGAATACCGGCCATTATCCTACGTAACTATGCACCTAACTTGTCTACTGTTCTAACACGCCTGTATCGCCTCTCACTTGAGACTGGTCTAGTTCCTCAGTCGTGGAAGCTGGCTAATGTGCAGCCTGTGCCCAAGTGCCGATCCATCTTACTATAAGACGATTTCAGCCAAGTCCTTACTCTGCAAGATTATGGAACGTGCACTGAACTCTCGACTGCTGGCATATTTCGAGATCTCCTCAGTGACTGCCAGTTCGGATTTCACCTATTATAGATCTGGCTACTTGGAACTCAATGGCGCATTGGACCTAGAAATAGTGGACAACTTTACATACCTGGGTTCCAACATCGGTAACGATGGTCTGTGCGAGAAGGATGTGCGCAGGAGAATTGGCATGGCTAAGAGCGCCATGTCTCAGCTTGCAAAAATCTGGAGAGATCGCAATATTTCCGTAAAAACCAAAACCAGACTGGTCTGGTCTGGACAGACTCTTGTCTTCTCGATCTTTTATACGGCGCTGAGACTTGGCCACTAAAAACTGCAGACCGCAAACGCATTGACGCTTTTGAGATGTGGGAAAAAGATGCTCTGTATTCCTTGGACAGCATTTCGGACTAACGTCTCTATATTGCGAGAACTCAAAATCTCCTCGCGGCTGTCATCCTCGGATGACTAAGCAGAATTCTCGAATACTTCGGTCACATTGCAAGGAAAGACGGTGACAACCTCGGAAAGCTCATCGTGACCGGCAAAGTAGACGGGAAACGGCCTCGAGGACGCAGCCCAATAGTTGAAATATTTATGAAGTGTTGGTTTTCGTTGGTTGTGTTGGTTGGTAATTCACAACCACAACAGATTTATTCAAGTGGGCAAATTTATCCGCCAATATTCAGTTTTTTTCATACAAGCAACTTTTATGTGTTAGGGTTGTCAAAAACTGGATATTAGGTAATGGATACTTAAGATAATTTTTTTAAGAAGAAATCTTTTATTTAAAGTAAGAAAACGTTTCTAATAAAATAAATCCCAAATATATAATATTATGGCACTTTTTTAACAATATGATAAAATTATGCTTATTTTTAATATGAAAATCAAATGTGGTAGCGTTTGACAGTTAGTAGCATAAATTTATATTTATTACTATAAATATAATATATATATTACTATAAGTATAAGTAAAAACACAGATTTTGTCGTAACTTTTTGTAGATTTATTTAGCATGGAAGATAAAAAACGTTTGTTAGACCCATTATTCTCAGTCAGGTTTTTACGTGATGTATTTTTACTGTACTTACTCTTTCATATGTTTTAACTTAGGTAAGTAGTGGAAGTTGCTCCATCGGTCATCATCACGGCTGCCAGGTGTCCAGCCCAAATCGCCCTGTCGACGTGACCGTCAAGTTGGCAGGCACACCACGGAATTAGATGGTTATGACTATGTCAAAAAATTGAGTATAAATAGTGATTCTATGGTTCAAAACATAATTGAGTATCTTGGTGGGGCTGCTAACTTGACGTCAAGATAGCAGGCACCTTAAGAAATACAGTTCGTATCAATGTGATTCATATGTCAAAAAACTGTGCATAAATAGTGAATCGTATACGCAAAATTTCAACAATTGTACTTTAATACAAACCGAGATATTACGGTCTCTAAGTGGGCTGCCAACTTAACGTTTCTTGCGATGGCCATTCCAGAAAACGGGTTAAAGTTTCAAACAAATAAATTCATGAAAAAATTGTGTGAAATTGTGAATCTTTCAATATCAATAAAAAAGAATTCTTCTTTTCTATTTTCCAAAAATCTAATGTAAATTTCTACCATACATTAGATTTTAAGTACAGTCGTGCACAATTTTATTTATTGACTTAAGATACTGACTTATAGTCTAATTATTTTTAATTCAAGTCTTAAAATTACACTTAAATCTACCGTTGTAATGTCAGTTTGACGTTATTTCTATGGAAACTTATGTCAAGCAATTTGTAATTTTAGTGACTCGAATTAAAAGTCTCGGATAGTGGTAGACGAGCGAGTGTCGCGAACGACCGAGAGATGGCGTGATTTTGTTTACGTGCGGTGAGCCGGTGATACGAGAATGGTGCGCGTAAAGTTTTATTTGTTTGTGTTGAAATTGGTAAGCAGTGAGTACATTTGACGACACGGTGTGCAAGGGATTTTGACCTTTAGACTGGTAAATCGACGAAGTCCGCCATTTTACCTAACGTGAGGTAGATATTTTCTCAGTCATTCAAAACTTTTCATATTTACTACTCGACTAACATAATTAATCGCATTAAAGCTAGACGTTTATCATAATTGTTCAATGATTAACAAACTAAATATATTGCACTTCAATTAGTTTGCACATGCTGAGTGGTCAGATTTTAAAATGGAATATCGAAGAAGATAGGTTTAGTTTGTAAATTATTGAACAACTGTGATAAACGTCTAGCTGCCATCGCCTAATTGTTGGGCGAGTAATACGTATAACTTCATAAGTAGGTACTTACCTAGCTAATCTTTCGTAAAGTTAACTAGGGTAAAGTATATTCCTAGTGCATTAAATATTAATGTTACCTGGCTAGTCTTTTTTGAATAATAAACAAAGAATAAGTTACGAATAGTAATTCCGTGTTTTGACTCTTTTACTCTAATTCAAAATTAACTACGTTTAAATGACTGGAACAAAACACGGAAAAACTATTCGTAGCTTGTAAATACCATAATAGAAAATAAGCTGCGTACCTGTAAAAATGTAGGTTGTTATTAAACGATTTAAACACTTTCACTTCTGATGCAAATGTGCTTACTGCTTACCAATTTCAACACAAACAAATAAAACTTTTCACGCACCATTCTCGTATCACCGGCTGATCGCAAGTAAACATAATTACGCCATCTCTCGGTCGTTTTTCGCGACACTCGCTCGTCCACCACTATCTGAGACTTTTAATTCGAGTCACTAAAATTACAAATTGCTTGACATAAGTTTCCATAGAAATAACAACAAACTGACATTATAAGGGTAGATTTGAGCGTAATTTTATGACTTGAATTAAAAATAATTAGACTATAAGTCAGTATCTTCTTATGTCAATAAATAAAATTGTGCACGACTGTACTTAAAATCTAATGTATGGCAGAAGTTAACATTCGATTTTTGGAAAATAGCAAAGAAGAATTCTTTTTTATTAATATTGAAAGATTCACAATTTCACACACAATTTTGTCATGTATTTATTTGTTTAAAACTTCAACCCGTTTTTCTGGAATCGCCATCGCAAGAAACGTTAAGTTGGCAGCCTAATTAGAGACCGTAATATCTCGGTTTGTATTGAAGTACAATTGTTGAAATTTTGCGTATACGTTTCACTATTTATGCACAGTTTTTTGATTTAAAAATCACATTGATACGAACTGTATTTCTTAAGGTGCCTGCTATCTTGACGTCAAGTTAGCAGCCCCACCAAGATACTCAAATTTCTTTTGAACCATAGTATCACTATTTATATGCTATACGTCACTATTTATACACAATTTTTTGACATAGTCAAAACCATCTAATTCTGTGGTGTGCCTGCCAACTTGACGCTCACCTGTCCACGATACTTTTTAGCAATCTTTTACTTTTAAAATTCTTCACTTCAAGGATAGACAAACTAGTTAGTCGTATTTGCTTAAAGCATGAAGGTACGATGCACTGCAAGTAGGTACCTAACATACATTTACTGAGTCCATGCATAATATCATATTGTCTTTCTTGATCAGCGTTTAAACTGCCAGATAAAGCTGCTCAGATAAAACTGCCTTTTTCTCTGGCTCTTGCTTTTTCTCTTTGGGCTTTGTCCCAAGAGATTCAGTATCCCTTCGTCAAGTTCTGGACGGACAGTCACAACATTTGGAGGCGGTTCTACTTGCATCGAGTGAATGGAAGTAGCTTCGGCTTCTTGCGTAGCTGAAGTAGACGGGCCTGGTCCAGGCTCCTCTAAGAGAATTGGTCCCCAGTCCGCCTCAGGCTGCATTTCGTTTTCGCCTTATTGAACAAGGTCGAATGTTCACTTTGGTACGTCGCTAGAACGTTATTTTATTCACCTAAGGTGAAAGTTATTTAATCCACAATCGTTTTTAAACATAAAGTATAAAAAGTGAAGAAAACATTCCTTCTGAATCATCACTTATTAAAATTATTTTAATTCTTATCTTGTCAAAATACGGTAATAGTCCTTATAAACTATACAAACTATTTTCAGATAAGTAAACATTCCTTCTGAATGTGCACATCACTAATTAAAGTAGCGGTTTTAAATAACGTGAAGGCAACATCCCATTTAGATGTACACAACACAAATTAAAATTATTTTAATTCTTATCTTGTAAAAATACGGTAATAGTCATTATAAACTATACACACTATTTTCAGATAAGTAAACATTCCTTCTGAATGTGCACATCACTAATTAAAGTAACGGTTTTAAATAACGTGAAGGCAACATCCCTTTTAGATGTACACAACACAAATTAAAATTAGTTTAATTCTTATCTTGTCAAAATACGGTAATAGTCCTTTTAAACTATACACACTATTTTCAGATAAGTAAACATTCCTTCTGAATGTGCACATCACTAATTAAAGTAACGGTTTTAAATAACGTGAAGGCAACATCCCTTTTAGATGTACACAACACAAATTAAAATTATTTTAATTCTTATCTCGGCAAAATACGGTAATAGCCCTTTTAAACTATACACACTATTTTCAGATAAGTATAGTTGCACACCTTTCTTATAGATGTACGATTGTCAATTAAAAAATACGGTACTAGTCCTTACAGCTACACATACTATTTTTTCTTAAATAAGTATAACGGTAGTACTCCTATGATAATGCACAAAATTAATTATCATATTTGAATCGTTTTGATTAAGTAACACACTGAATTACCTTCAGATCGTAACGATACAGGCTGTGGCGGCGGCGAGTCCCACGCCGACAAACTGCTGCTTTCTATGCGCAAACGTTTTTCTTTCTTTCTCATTTTCTCTCTATACAATAATCACTATCGTCGTCACTATAAACTCGTTTAGGCATCGTAACACTACATGAGTATGTTAAAGGGGAAAAATCGTGGTGATTGGCGAAGCACAAAAACGCGAATGAGCGGTCGTACAATCGAGGCACAGAGGAAAACGACAACTACCCTACAAAAAATTGTTTTTTTTTTTGCTTTTAACTTAGTGGATGAAAGGCGACACGATACGTGTTAGTACAAGTGTTACCTAATCTCAAAGGACGAAACAACGAATGTATAATGTAGGTAGGTAAGTATGTGATTTATAATGCATTTCTAACAACTTATAAAGGTATTTTAAAGTAATTTCTGAGTGTTTATTTTAATAAGTTGTCTGTCGTAAGTACGCTTGGCTTGCTATTAGCTATAAGGTAATATTATTCTGTGCTATAAGTCCGCCTTTGCCCCATACTAACTTTAAAGATTTTTGCCGTATAATGTAACTATTTGTTGTGTATGTGAAATTAGCGTAGGTAACAGCTACACTCGGCGTCAAAAAAATCGCACCTTTTAAAAATCATCTTTAAAAATTCTTAAACCTTATGTAGAGGATAGTGTTGGGTATCATTAGAAAGGTAACAAAAAGGAGTATCAAAAAACAATTAAATTTAACTTTCTGTTTAATTATAATTATACAAACAACATTAAAATTAATAAAATAATAAAAATCCTTAATTAAGTCCTAATTAACAACAGATAATTTACAAAGAAAAATGTACAAAAAGTGTCTTAAAATTAACTTAAAATCTAGTGTTACCCCCCCTTGCCCTGATCACGGCTTCCATACGGTCCCTCATGGACCTCACCAACTTCAGGAGCTCTTCTTGAGGGATAAGCCCCCATTCTTCAATCACCGCGTCTTGGAGCTCCTGTAGAGTCGAAGGAGCTGGATCCCGAGATCGAACCTTACGTTTAAGATGGTCCCAGAGGTGCTCTATAGGATTCAGATCCGGACTTCGCGCTGGCCACTGCATCACAGAGATTTGGGACCTCTGCAAGAAGTCGCTCACGATGCCTGCAGTGTGAGCGCGAGCGTTGTCGTGCATTAATGTGAACCCCTCGCCAAAAGATTCGGCAAAGGGGACCACATGCACTTCCAGGACCTCAGTGACATAGCGGCGAGCAGTCAGCGACCCTTGTCCGCGAGCACCTCCAGTCCGGGAGACGCAGACAAGGTCGGTTTTGCCGGCAGCAGACATACCGCCCCAGAACATGCAGGATCCGCCACCATATTCCACCGTCTCCTGGATGCAGGCTTGGGCGACACGTTCACCCTGCCTCCGGTATACTCTTCTCCGTCGGTCGTTGCAGAAAAGACACACTCGCGTCTCGTCTGAGAAGAGAACAGCTCTCCACTGCTCAAGGGTCCAATCGACGTGGTCACGAGCAAACTGCAAGCGGGCTCGCCGATGCGCTGCAGTCAATTTTGGACCCGTAGCAGCTCTGTGGGCCGCTATCTTCTTCTCCTTCAATCTTCTTCTAACCGTAGATACGCTTACGGTGCGTCTGCGAACTGCCTGGAGCTGCTGTTGCAACTCAACAGCGTTGGAGAAACGATTTCTCAAAGAGTTCGACACAACGAACCGGTCGTCTCTTTCCGAAGTGCAGCGACGTCTACCCGAACCGTGTCTGCGGATATAGCCACCGGTCTCTATGAAGCGCTGGTACACTCTTCGAACGGAATAACGGCTCAGGTTCAGTTGCCGGGCGACATCACACTGCCGCACCCCTGATTGCAGTAGTGCAACCACTTGAGCGGCTTTATCAGCTGTGGTATCCATCAAAATCTGTGCGTGTGTCCTCTTCAACGGTTGAATAGCGAATGACCCACATTGAACCCGTGTTGACCGTTTTATACCCACAAAGGAAGCGCAACTAGCAACTCTCACGGGTAGCAAAATTTGCATCGAATTTTTGTGACACTTTATTTGTTGCATTAGGTTTTATTTGATAATGAAAAGTAATGTTTTTTATTAAGTTAATTAAGTAACCTTGTAAATAAAATCATAATTAATGCGACTGCATGTGCATATCAAGAGTAAATGACATTTGAAAGTGATTTTCTAAGAGGTGCGATTTTTTTGACGCCGAGTGTATATTAACCACCTACCTATCTATCTATAATTTGCTACAACTTGTTACCAACGACTAATGTCTACGCAAAAACATTTTAAAGTTAGCTGCTCTGTCGCGGATAAAACATATAATTTTTATTTTAGAAGTCCGGTTTAACTTCTTCATTCATTTATTTAAAAAATAACTTTGGCCAGTAAGTATTAAGTTTACACTTTACACTTGATCGATCTACGGGTACTTGGTTCAAATCTTCCATGCAGGATACCTACCTGCCACCCGAACGCACATAGATTGCAAGCTAAATAAAAGCTTGTAAAACAAGTCATCCATCAACCAACGGTCGGTCGTCAGCATCAATCAAAAGTACCTTAACACTTTAGTACCATGTGATACCAATACCAACTAACTGCGTATAACGTACAATTTATACACATAACGGTTGAAAGAGCGCAATCGTTCCGACGACGTTCCGAGCGAGTAATTTGGTCTGATAAGGTCTCAGACCAAATAAAAAGTTTTATTTGGTCTGAGGATAAGGTATTATAGTTAACCTCCATATTTCGATACTTCGTACTACTCGTCAACCTGTGTGCCCGAGTTACAAAACAAACGAAGTTGATATTTAATGTACATGTCGGAAAAGAACACTCTTGAGCGTTCTCTTGCGTTCTCAGAAATGGCGGTAACCTAGTACGCTAAGGGAATGGGGTCGACGTTTTAACACGATTGATTTTAATTTCACACTTTTGAATTTTACAGAAACCAAACTAAGCAAATTAACAATTAAAACTAGCGAGGCAACGATTCGTCTGGAGTTGTAGGTACGTGTGCACCGAACGCAAGTCTAAATAAAAGTGACAGCCGCCCGGTGAAGCCGACTCCGGCCGACCGACGTTCCGTGAGCAAGTGTCCGCTTCACTCTAGCGCCAGCAACGATTGATGCGGTAAACACGTGCTATGCCTCGGAAGTTGTCAAATCAGCGTCATATTATCGTTTCGCCGACACGGCCTTCCTGACGCACGCACGTCCTAGTGCGTTACTCATCTGTAAACAGAGAAACCAAGCTTCATCATCAGTCGCAACTCGCGGCTAAGTAGGTCAATATATAGCTTATCAAACTTCATAATTTCGAAACTTTCATCATATCTCATCTCAGTAATCTCGTCATAACTCTCAAGAAAACGAAACAAGTATCAAGCTAGCACTCGCCGCAGCCCGCGCCGACACGAGTGTAGCGAGCGGCAGGCCAGCGGCTTGCGGCCAGCAGGGAGATGCTACTTAACGTACCTTCACCACCATTCACTGAGCCAGCTGGTTCCACGACCACCGCTCCACTCTCAATCTCACGGTGCACTTGCACCACAGTGTCGCCCACAGTACAATTATCAATCTCCATGTCATTTCCACTATCACTATCCGCCGACACGTAATCATCTTGCTCTAAAGCTTGATCACAAAGTACTTCCGCTATTTCTGTTAGCCCTTCTCGCCCTTCAGGTATCTTGCGTAAGCTTTCATGGGGGTATTTGTATTTTCTCTTAGAGCAGTCAACAGTTTGCAGTTCATAGCGGTCGTTCTCTAAGACTCCGATAACTTTAAAGGGACCCCTAAACTTCCTATCCAATTTCGTCTGATTTCGTTCGCAACATTTATAAAACACGTAATCACCAGTTTTAAATGGCTTTATTTGTGCTTTACCTTTATTTGTGTTCTACCTTTAAGGGGTTAAAGTTACTCGCGTCCGTAGGTTTATCCTTGAGACCCTACACGTGACGCCTGGGTGGTGCTAAATGAGTGACACTGACTGACTGAGAAATAAATCTTTAATTCTTGGAAATATATGGGGTGACTGCTAGGGGCCGCGGGGGGCTTCGGGGGCTGGTCGGGTCGGGTGTTTTGAACATGACAAAGATGACAAAAAAGGAATTCGTGTTTTTTTCATTTTTAATTAAATAATTCTTTTTGTGAACTTTAATTGGATAGTCTTTGTATTTATTTGAGTATCTAATTTATTTTAAAGCAATAACATAAGAAAACTAAATGGAAAACAATTATTTACAACGCGCGGGCAACGGCCGGCCGGTCGACCGTCTGTTGACCCGTTCGCGTCAGCTGGGCGATAAGTACCTACGTTAATCTGCAATGATACCATTTTTGTCATGTTTAAGACGCTTGACCTGATCGGCCCTTGAGGTTTCTTGCGGTTTCTGGCAGTCACCTTACAGTCACCTTATATGATAAAAACTTTGTTTGCTTTTCTTTTCTTAAAATATTCGGCCACTTTAAAAATGACTGTCTTGATTATCTCGTGATAATGCACGACCCATTTTGGATATTTTATCTCATGTGCGTCTGACACACTAGTTGCCGCCGTGAGCGATGACGGCAGAATAACTAAATGGAGCAACTGTTTCGCCCCCCCGCCTCGCCGCTCGCGTGCCCGGGGCGCGGTGCGGCGGTGGCGGTCAGACTATAATAAATACTTTTTTTCCAGAATTTAAACCATTATTTTCTATGTCTTAGATGGTTTGAAAAACTCAAAGCGCGACCTATCTAGCCTTAACTCGTGAACCCTACGCGCGCGCGTAAACCCTGCGCTCCTGACGGACGTCAAATCGATATCGAGTCGGCTTTGCTTAACGGAATATGAACGCTCGGGTCACGCGATGGGTTTCGGTTTCACGTGGGGGTCATTGGAGGGTGAACCTTCTGTACGGAAGTAATATTAGTTATTCTGTGCTTGTACCAAGACGAAAAACGAAACAATTTTAAAACACACAAATTTATGCTTATTAATTTTTGACGTTTTCTATGCTTAAGTTTTTATAAAAAAAGATATTTGAATGATTAAAAATGTCAACCTTATTGGTTAGGTACTAATGTTTTCCAAAACTCATTTCAACCGTTACTTTATTTTACTTTAAAAACTCAGTTATTTCCAATTTCTATTACTTACCACAATATCAATACGATAATTGGAAATCACATTTAATTTTATTCCTTAAAGTAATACCTTAAGTTAACAATTCATTGTGATTTATCATTCTTCACCTTTCATCCTAAAAAAAAAACGATAAATTACCTATAAATATTAGCCGTTTGTGTCGCTAGGGGAGAGACACTTGCCCGCTATTTTTGTCTCGTACCAGGATACGTTTGTTTACACAATTCTATGACCACGGCTTAAATTTCGGTTCGACGCGATTCGGCGTGCAGTGGTACTGGGGGTAGCGATGCGCATTTTGTCTGGCACAGACTATAGCTCGATAGATTAGTTGTTAAGTCTTAACTATAAGTTAGTTAACTGTTTTTTTTTTTATTATTATTATTGACGTCAATAAGTGCCTGTAAAGGTTTACATAAATAATTTAAATACTTTGAGTAGCAGAGCCACGCTGCGTCGCAGCACGTATTGGGCCGACTCGCCCGGGATGATACGACCCTCTCACGAATATCCGGCGTGAAATAATGGCACTTGGTGCGGTTGTGTTTCGTCCGGCCAGTGAGAGTTCCGGAGTCTCTTCCCCCCCCCCCCCCCACCATCACAATTCCTATTCCTTTCTTAAAGGTCGGCAACGCACCTGCGACTCCTCTGGTTTTGCGGGTATGCATGGGCGGCGGTATTACTCTCTAACAGGTGACCCGCCTGCTCGTTTGCCTCCTAGCATAAAAAAAACCTTTATTAAAGCGCTTAGTGTCCGATTTTGCTAAAACTTCTATGTTAGTTGAGGCATCGCTACGGATCTTTCTAAGGTCAGCTCTACACTCAGAATTCTTATCAGGGAAGGCTATTCTAGAAATTCCTAAAGGTTGTGATTTAATACCGAACATAAGCTCAGTTGGGGAATAACCGGTGACCCGATACCGAGTAATAGAACGTATATAGTAAAAGCATCAATAATAACCCTATTACATACTCCTTTTTAGAACTGTTTCCGCTTAATTTTCCGCTTAAATCAATATGGATGGTGTGTCACGGAACAGACACTTTAGGTATAGAATGCAACTGAATAGGTTGCGCACCTGAAGTTCTTTTACAAGCCCTACAAACTTAATACGCATCTACAAACTTTTTGACGGCCTTTGCCATACCAGGAAACCAATATGATCAAACAATTTGTCTGAAGTCTTGTCATAACCGAAATGTCTTATAAACATCTACGTACATGGCTTATATGGGACCACATCGAAGACCGAGGCACAATAGGTAGCCATACTGATCTCATATTACGCTGGACTTTTGTATGCAAAACAACCTTCATAACATAATAAGATTGGGCTACTTCTCGCGGTAGGTCGCCAACTTTTCACTTGTCCATAATATCCATTATCTCGCTATCACGTGACCCCTGGGTGGTGCTAAATGAGTGACACTGACTGAGTGGTAGAGCCACGCTGCGTTGCAGCATGCATTGGGCCGGCTTGCCCGGCGTTATACCACCCTCTCACGAATATCCGGCGTGAAATAATGGCATTTGCTGCTGTTGTGTTTCGTCCGGCCAGTGAGGGTTCCGGAGGCCCATCCCCCCCTCCCCTTCTCACAATTCCTATTCCTTCCTTAACCCTATTCCTTCCTAGGTAACGCGCCTGCGATTCCTCTGGTTTTGCGGGAGTCCATGGGCGGCGGTGAGAATACTCTCCATCAGGTGACCCGCCTGCTGATTTGCTTTTTTTATAGCAGAAGGAGGCAAACGAGCAAGCGGGTTACCTGAAGGAAAGTAATCACCGCTGCCCATGTACACCCGCAAAACTAGAGGAATCGCAGACGCGTTGCCGGCCTTTAAGAAAGGAATAGGCTCGTTTTTTGAAGATCTCTAAGTCTAACGGTGTATCGGTCCGGAAATACCGCCGCCGAGAGCTGGTTCCACAACACTGTAGTTCGAGGCAAAAAGTTTCGTGAAAAACGCACAGTAGTAGACCGCCATCCAGCAAGGTGATGTGGATGGAATGACAGTCGATTGCGTGTAGTGCGATGTAGGAAATCAGCGGGAGGGATCAAGGCGAACAATTCCTCAGAACACTCCCCATGATATATGCGGTACAGTATACAGAGAGACGCAACGTCTCTCCGAAGAGCCAATGGTTCGAGCCGACCTGAAATAACCACGTCGTCGACATTTCGAGCAGCTCTGCGTTGAATGCGGTCAAAAGGAAGGAGTTGGTATTGGGGTGCTCCAGCCCAAAGATGGGAGCAGTATTCCATATGCGGCCTGACCTGTGTTTTATACAGTTGTAAGGGGTGGGCCGGCGTGAAATACTGACCCGCTCTATTAACCACACCCAGCTTTTTCGAAGCTAATTTAGCTTTACCTTCCAAATGACCTCGAAACTGAACGTCACTCGAAATATCGACGCCAAGGATTCCAATAGTCGGTTTGGTATCAAGGGAAGCTCCCTCAAAGTTCAGAGGTACGACGAAAGGATGTTTTTTCGCGGTAAATGCGCAAACGTGTGTTTTGGAGAGGTTAAAGTGGACTAGGTTATGTCGGCCCCAATTCGAGACATGACTTAACATGTTCTCGGTAAAAACATTTTTTTTTTAATGTTCTCGGTGTCGTTTTCCCGAGAAATATAAGCTCGTCCAGTGTAGAGCGTATCCCCAGTACTGTCGTCCGCATAGCAATGAATGCTGTTGTTATGCAACATGTCATTGATATGCAGAATAAACAGAGTAGAGGATAACACACACCCCTGCGGGACTCCAGCATTCACAGGCTTCATGTCTGAGCACGAACCGTCGACTACGACTCTGATGCTACGCCCAGTAAGGAAGCTGGCAACCCACGAACACAATTTCTCAGGAAGCCCGTATGATGGAAGTTTAGAGAGAAGAGCCCTATGCCATACCCTGTCAAAGGCTTTCGCTACGTCAAAGCTAACTGCCAGTACCTCCCCTTTACTCTCGACTGCCTCCGCCCATCGGTGAGTAAGGTACACTAAAAGATCACCAGCCGAACGGCCGCGACGAAAACCATATGGCGATCACTTAGCAGCTGGTTCTCTTCTAGGTACCTTAAGAGCTGGCGGTTTGTAATGGACTCCATTACTTTGGAGAGTAAAGAGGTGATAGCTATTGGCCTGTAGTTGGACGGTCTGAGCGATCGCCTTTTTTGGGAATCGTGTAGACAAGGGCCGTCTTCCAAGAGCGCGGGACGGCGCCAGTAGTGTAAAGAGAGCCGGAAAAGGCGCGTTAGAACCGGCGCCAACTCAGGAGCACACGTCCGAAGTACAATGGGAGGAACTGCATCAGGCCCACTCGACTTATGGATATCAAGGGGAAAAAGAGCCTTACGAACTGACCTTTGTAGGAACTGAACGTTTGGCATTGAACAAGCACAATGCGGTATGGTTGGTAGAGAGTTTTACCCATCGTCCAAGGTCGAGTTTGATGCGAAAAGAGTGCCCAAGAGATCGGCTTTCTGATTTGCAGTATGGGCCAGGCAGTCATCAGTCTTGTGCAATGGTGGCAGGGACGGCTGACAAAAGTTCCCTAAGATAGCTTTGGCGAGAGACCAGAACGCACGCGTGCCCGAAGGAAGACGCACTAGCCTCTCGCCAATTCTACCTATGAATGATGACTTCGCTTTGGCAATATCCTTCTTAAAGGACCTGGCAGCAAAGTTGTCTTTCTAGGGTCATTCTTTTAGATACGTTTTTCAAGCGGCATCACCTTAAAAAATAGAAATCGAAAAGTCTGCAAGCCTCTTTTTTTTTCGGGCAAACTTTTAATCCTCTCTTAACTGGGTTATTGATTATTATTCAATTATCTTTATATTTTATATCATAAAAAAAATAAAACACCCCCATTCCTTGATTTTCGTGGAGTTTCCCTAATCCCGATCTACTCACTTAGTAAATTATATATTTTAAACTAAACGGTACATGCTTACCAAAAAAAAACACTAAGTCCTAAGAAGTTGACAATGCTATGAAAAATTAGACCATAGCTCTAAAAGAAATACATTATCTAAAAAAAAATAAAAATGTAACTGTTTCGGGGTAGTTACTGATTTGCGTGGATTATTGTAAATTCACTTGTAAATCCCTAACTTCGCGACCCGATGTTTCGTCATCCTAATTCAAGTTACAATTAATCGCGCTGCGACGGCCGGGCAGAGTGCTTGTATGACGACGCGTCGAGTTTCCGAAAAATTAAGGTAAGAACCTCGTTGCGTGGGTATGGTTTCTCAAAAATTTGAATTGCGTGGTACAATTTTCTCCGGTGTCTGTGAATTTATTTATTGAATAAAATATTGTAGCGAACAAATATTAGGTTACGTAACTTATATTCCAAACACGGTTTATTTGCTTAAAAGGTTTTTATATATTTTTAGAATAATGAATTTATTTTGATTTCCGTTGTCGTGATTTGCGTGGTTTACGTGGTAATTTTGACACACGCAAATCAATTATTGGCCATGCAAATGAAATAACTTAGTGTTTTGTAGTAAGTATTGTATGATAATATTTTTAGTTAAATGTCAATACGTTTAAATCAAACTTAAAATGACGCAGTTAATGGGTTTCTGATTTTAGAAGTACCTACCTAATTATTATTATTATTATTATTATTATTATTTTAGTCATGGTCGTACCAATGCAGGGCAAAGGCCTACTAATAATAAAAATTGTGTTAGATTAGCTACCCATATTAATAATTGATAAAATTGTAATTAATTATTTTTTAGACCAAAAATGCCATTAACAAGAGAGGAAAAATTAGAAAGAAAGAAGTTATCCGAAAGAAAAAGAAGAGAAAGGCTTAAAAATAATGAAGAGTTCAAGGCCAAAAACCGGGCGAGATATTATAAAAGGAAAGCTGAAGGAAAAATACTTAGTATTTATGAATTGAACCGCCGCGAACAAAAAACTAGACGAGAGAAAAGTCGAATAAGTTCCAGAAAATATAACATGAAGAAAAAAAATGTTCCTAACAAATCAGTCATTTAATGACTGATTATAGTAAGAGAAAGTGTTATTTTTTTTAAAAATTTAAATAAGTGTTATATGTTTGTAATGTCTTTATAAATAATGCTTGACTGATTCAAATATAATTAAAAAGTTTAAAAAAAACGATTTCTGTTTTAGTTATTTACATATTCTTTTACCTGATAACTTGATAACTTATTTTAAATATGAAGTAACAATTAATAACTTATAGGAGCTTATATCCACTTCTGCTAATACAGCAGAACATGCTCGTCTCACTGCCGTCTCCGAGAGAGAGTCAGGCCACTGGCTCCAGGCATTACCATCTGCTAATGTCGGTACCTTGTTGGACGGGCCGTCCCTCACTATAGCGGTTTGCCTCCGTCTTAGCGCCAGGGTAGTCCACCCTCATCGTTGTGTGTGTGGGGAGGCTGTTGACGAGCTTGCCCACCACGGCCTCTCATGCACTTGCAGTGCTGGCCGTATGTTACGGCACTCCTCACTCAACAGCATCATCCGCAGTGCTTTTGCCACCGTTGGTGTACCGGCTGTCTTAGAACCAGCTGGTATCTCTCGCAGCGATGGCAAAAGACCTGACGGTATGACTATTGGACCTTGGAAACTTGGCAGGCCGTTGGTGTGGGATGCGACCTGTGCAGACACCGTGGCTCCCTCACATGTACGCGCAACCTCGCATCATGTCGGAGCTGCTGCGGTAAGTGCTGAAAGTCGCAAACGGAACAAGTACGCGAATCTAGGCCGCAACTATATATTTGTTCCGTTTGCGGTGGAGACATTGGGTCCATGGGGGCCGGAGGCAAAACAGCTCGTTAAAGAGTTAAGTACTCGACTTATTGAAGCCTCCGGTGACAAGAAAGCTGGCAGCTACCTCTGCCAGCGTATCAGCCTGGCAATCCAAAGAGGTAACGTTGCCAGCATTCTTGGTACCGTCCCCATGAGCCCACAGTTGGAGGACATCTTTTATTTATAGTTTTATTTTCTATAGTTTTATGTTTAGGTAAGTAGTTTAATTTTGTTTAAGTATTTAAGTTATTTTGTTGTTTTAAATTATTGTCTTTAAAAAAAATAATTGTAAAATGTTAAATTAATAACTTATCTGAGAAAGCTAAATAAACAAAAATCATTTTCGTGGGGTGTTTTGTGATTTGCGTGGCCACCAATTTTTTAACCTCGATTATCTCTGTATGTATATCGCTCTCTGATGTGCCTCTTCTACAAAAAATATTACTTTTAAGTGTATTTTCAGATACGGATGTCGATTTAAAAAAAATATTAAATTTGAAAATTGCCACGCTAATCACCAAAGAATGCCTTGCTCGAAGAAGCACCCTCTAAGCGCACTGAGGTTTGGTTCCTTCTACTATAAAAAAAATCCAGATTTTATCTGATAGCTAATAATTCTTGTTTAAAAAATTTACACCTTTTAAGTTTAAAGAGAACCCGCAGTACGCGCAAGAGCATCGAGAGTCAATTTGAGACGTTCCAATCCTTGCTCTATCGTTGTTGGTGGAAAACATACATCGTCAATTTCGATCAACAATACAACTAGATGTCAGGTCGGCGCTAAAAATGTGTCTCGGTAAATAAGAGCGCAATTGAGAAGTGAGCTCTTATTTTCTCGCAAGGCAATAACAGGAAAAAGTACTTAATTTGTTGCCCCTTTAGGTTGATTTCACCACTAAAAAATGTTATTGACGTCTTTTCATTTTTAAGCGACAGGAGTAATTTATTGCTTAAAAAAAGTATTTATTCACGTGGACAGAATTTAGCTTTGATTTTCTACGTGACGCGTTATTTAGTTGGTATTGTTGATCGAATTGTTGATCGATCTTTTATATTTACATGAAATGAATAAATCTGATAATAAGACTAAAAAAATGTGGAATATTATAAAAAAAACATAACAAAAAACCATCCCAAAAGACAACCAACTAATATCAAATTGAAAACCCACGACACAGTTGTAGAATCACCCGGCAGCGTGGCAAACATCTTTAATGACTATTTTGCATCGGTAGGTGAATCCACAAAGTACTTTTTGGTGAACCGCAGTCGCAACGGCCGCCGCAGTCGGGTGCGAGCGCGCTCGGATCTCAAAAGACAATAAATTCACTGTACTTGCGGCCCGTTACCGAGAAGGAAATAAAATCTATAATACGCAATATAAAAAGAAAACACGCACACGGAATGGATGGTATACCAACGCCCCTTATTAAATCTTGCGTAGACGAACTAACATACCCTCTCGCTAAACTAGTGAACATCTCATTTGGTGAAGGCTGTTTTCCAGACCAACTAAAAGTTGGCTAAAATCAAACCCATACTTATAAAAGGCGGACAATCGACCGACCCTAGTCAATATAGGCCAATATCAATCTTACCTTCCATTTCTAAGATTTTTGAAAAAGCGATGTCAAATAGGATTTACTATTTTCTTGAGAGATTTAAAATAATAGATAGGTAGCTCCCAACGTGGCTTTAGAAAAAATCATTCGACCACCCTCGCCGTCTATAGATATATACAGGAGATTATGAATTATATCGATGATAAAAAATATGCCGTAGGTCTGCTCTTGGAATACCTACTTCAGTGCGAAAGCCGTATCATCGAATGTTGTTTGTTCGAAAACCTTTCATCGACTATCTATACTGCGACGCCTTGTTAAATCGACGTATTGTTACTGCGATGTTTCGTTACATCGAAAACTGTATTGCGAACGATTTTACTACGAAAATATTATACTTTTTGTTTAATCGACGTCTTGTTACTGCGATGTTATGTTACTAAGGCAAAACTTACTTTGAACGATCTTACTGCGAAAACCAAGTAGGTACCTACATAGATTTTCTTTTTCAAAACAATACCTAACGTTACCTATTTTTTAGAAAATTGTTTTGTAAAGTGAAGTTAATATTAAGTGATTTTTGCTGAAAGGGTCTAAATTGTAATGTAATAATTAACAGTTTTCCAACACTTTTCCATAAAACTAAACGATAAACACTACAAAAGTGCACGCCAATTACATTAAATTTCTTGTCATTGTATGTTTTTATCTACCCACTTATGTTCATAGAACCCTCTAACACACACAGCAAACCTCGAGCGCCTAGTATATTCATTGTTACAGAAAAAAATCCTGGCATTCCTTAATTGCTGATGAACTTTGCACAGATCCCTGCTTTAAAAGAAATGTTAGAAATTCTAAAAACTTAAGTCAGGCAGGTAGGTATTGTTTTGAAAAAAAAATAATGTACTTGGTTTACGCAGTAAGATCGTTCAAAGTAAGTTTTGCCTAAGTAACAACACTGAAGTTGAAGTGAAGATTCGCACTGAAGTAGGTATTCCGTATTAAGGGGCCATAGTTCATACTTACATACATACTTCATTACACATATCACATTTTGGGAGTAGCTAAATTTACTAGAAAATACCTACACTTTTACTAGAAAATACCTACACCCCCCCCCCCCCCCTCCCTAAATTATCTATTTTTAAAGCAAGCCCTGATTTTAGGTTTATAAAAATTTATAACAAAATTCCAACTGCTATAAAATAAATAGAATCAGATTCCATCTATGATAAAACTGAAGAAATACTAATAAATAAATGTTACTATACTGTTCAGGATTTCATGAATGATCGATTTATTAGCATCTAATAAGTACCTTATAATCTATTCATAAATTGTTTTCTAGGTTTTACGCGAGCACTACACATTGAAATGAAACACTGATGCGGATCTAATTTGTAAAAACTACTACAAAATAACTACTACTACTACTAAACTACATTTAAATTTCAATCACACGGTTTTGGTTTGTTGTGTTATGAGTATGAATATTAAAATGATAATAATGGTTAATTTTTCGTTAGGGTCCATGTTTGTCTAAAATGCATGTTTTTAAGAATAATGTTAATTTTAATCTTATTATGATTTAATGAAATGTCATAATTTAATGTTTTACCTAATGTGATTTTAAAATAACATAAGTAATTTAAAAATAATTGTAAAATAAAAATTAATGTAATAATAAGTAATTTTAAAATCAATGTTAAATATTGTAGTGCCCTAACAGGGTTCATGTCATGCCTGTAATGTACCTATAAGTTAATATCTGTACACCTGACGTGAGACAATAAAATTATGAGTTAAGATCGTCAATGTAAATAAGGGCAAAGTCACACTCTTTCAATGCATTTTCATCGGACCTTAGGAAAACATATGGCGCATTTTTGAGTCCGAAAGGCATGGCAACTTACTCAAATTGTCCGTCAGGAGTAACGAACGCTATACGTTCAATAGAAGTCGACACTTACTACAGCAATACTGTGGAATCCAGATGTCATATCAAGTGAGGTAAAGTACCCAACTAGCAAAATAAGTCCTATAGAAGTTGAGACAACGTTTTACATGCATCTCTGGAGGTCTACTCTCTTTCTTCAAAACGAACCTTCGCATACAGAGCAGAGGGTACTCTTCTAATGCAGGTATTGCATACTTATATCTTTTAATTTAAATTTTACTATTTATGAGTACTTTTTTTTAGCATTTTTGTTATGTTTTTACCTTGAACACTTTATTTTCTAAATGTATTCTAGTAATTTAATGTCTTGCTCGCAATTTAACACAAACCTCCTAATTAGTGCAATTCTCGAAATGTAATACTAATTGTCTGTTCTTATTGTCATGTAAAGTTTGTACTCTGTCAGGTGTGCTTCATCAAACAAATAAATTAATAAATATCTCATTTCAATACCACTCTCGAAATTTAATGTCAATCTCACAATTTGATGCCCTTCGCAACTTAATACCAATCTCGCAATTTAATACCAATCTCGCAATTGAATGCAAACGCAATTTAATGCCAATGTCGCACCTCAATGCCGACCACGCAATTTAATGCAAACGCAAATTAATGCCACCGTCGCAACTTAATGCCGACCCGCAATTTAATGCAATCGCAATTTAATGCCACCGTCGCAACTTAATGCCGACCTCGCAATTTAATGCCAATGTCGCAACTGAATGCCGACCTCGCAATATAATGCAAACCACGCAATTTGATGCAAATCTCGCAATCTCATTCAAACCACTCAATTTGTTGCAAATTTCGCAATATAATGCCAATCTCACAATTTTGTCGATTCTCGTAATTTTAATGATAATTTTAAACACGCAATTTAATTCAAAACTTGCAGTCCAATGCAGACCACTTAATTTAATGCAAACCACTTCATATAATGCAAATATCGCAATCTAATGCAAAACAATGCACTTTAATTTTAATCTCGCAATCTAATGCAAAACAATGCACTTTAATTTTAATCTCGCAATCGAATGCAAACCACTCAATTTAATGCATCTCTCAAACATCCCGCTATAAAACCAGACCACACCGGGAAACACAACCAGGCAAACACGGGCACAGCTTACTCCGTCACAGCTTACGTTCGTAATAGCACTGATTCACACTTCTCTTGGTTGCCACACAGTACACCTGACAAGAATACAGAACCGGCGCTGACCGCGCTTATAAATAATGCCTAAATTAATCAATTTATTTATTTTATCAAAACGTTGTACATGGGTTCAGAACAATCTAACCATACAAATAAGTAAATTACATTAATTTTAAAGTCCGATATAGTAAGACTTTTAAATGCTATTCACAAAGTCACCAATAACCACAAACAAAATGTAAGTAGTAACAAGAACTACTGAGATGGAATCATGTACTGTCCGTATTACTAATATTATAAACGGTAGGCTATTACATTCCTCGCCCCAGATAGTTTCACAATAATAATTGTAACCAAGTATTAAACACTTGACCGTCATTAGAAGCTTATAATATTGAGATAGGCATATCCGTTTCCCGTCGTATTTTCCTTCTCTTTCTTCCGGTATATCGCTGTCTCTCTCGCTCATCCCACTCAGTGGCGTCACCAGGTGGCGCGGTGGGGGAACCAGGAGATTTCACACCCGTGCCCATTTGTTCATCATTGGCGTGAAATTTCCTGTCGGCGTAGCTTGTGCACTACATAGTGATCAAGTGACAAAGAAATAGAATTATTTTTATTTAAACTACAACACAGTTCTCGTGAGTTTCTACAATACACGTGAGTACTTAGAATAGTTTCTTAACTTAACGGTGTTACCGTTCGCTGAATTTATAATCTAAACTTATCTGGTATATCAAACTTTTTATTTTACCCGCAAGAGATGTAGATACACCTTTTCTTTTAAGATAAGAAAGCATTCGAGTAAAGATAGTATTTTTAAAAGTGTTTTTTGTGTTTAATACGTGGTATCTACCCTCCAGGCACTTTTTATTTTTATTTTAGATAAGAAACCGATAATTAGTGCTTACATTAGATAATGAGAAAAATGAATTGTAGCTAAGCGGCTATAGCTAGTCCTTCTAACAATCCCGATCGCATCGGCGAAAGTTGAGTTCGAGTTAGTTGTCATCGTTCAAAGAAGCATGGTCATCGTACCTACCCGCCTTTCATGACGATAACGACAATGTGTCTGCTTTTTCGGACGTTAGAGGAAATTTTACAACGATTGTTGCACTTCGCAGGTGTTACCAATACTGACTAAAACAGTTAACAATTTAAATATTCCGTGTAGTGATCTAGATTTGATGTTTGATTTTAAAAGTAAACTAAAAGAGCCAGCTAGGCCTTAAGCACCAATATTCTGATAAATCTTGTGCACCAATGACTTTGGTATTTTAAAACTAAAAAGATATTTTTAATAATTGTCTGCGCAGTTTACTAGTTGGTCGCAAACATCTGATGCCTCTCTTAGAGGTCTTATTTTCAGTGGTGATTAGGTAGGAACCATGTCGTGGCAATAATCTGCCCGCCCTCGCAGGGCGCTTACCAAAGTCAATGGTTATACATGAGTGTTCGCGGTTTTGCGAGAAGATGCATATATGTTAATATATTGCTAAATGTACCTTATTTAATTTTATTTTATTTTGAATAATATGTTTAATTATTGTAATTGGTATTTAACCGTTTTAATAAAATTTAATAAATAAATGTCCTCCGCAAGGGCATGCTTATGCGGTTATGCCAGCACGAACCATATCGTAGCTATAAACCGCCCTCGCAGGGCGCTTACCAAAATCAATGGTAATATTACTTGAGTGTTTGCGGTTTTTGCGAGAAGATGCATGTATGTTAATGTAATGCTAAATGTCCCTTATTTTATTTGAATTTGAATAATACGTTTAATTGTTGTAAATGGTTATGTAAACGTTTCTAATTAAATTAAATAAGTAAATGTCCTCCGCAAGGACAGGCTTATGCCAGCCACAAACCACATTGTGGCTATGAACCGCTCTCGCAGGGCGCTTATCAAAAACAATGTCCTCCGTAAGGACATGCTTATGCCAGCCACGAACAACATTGTGGCTATGGACCGCCCTCGCAGGGCGCTTACCAAAAACAATGTATTCCGCAAGGACATGCTTATGCCAGCCACAAACCACATCGTGGCTATGAACCGCCCTCGCAGGGCGCTTACCAAAATCAATGTCCTCCGTAAGGACATGCTTATGCCAGCCACGAAGCACATCATGGCTATGAACCGCCCTCGCAGGGCGCTTAACAAAAACAATGTCCTCCGCAAGGACATACTTATGCCATTCACGAACCACATCGTAGCTATAATATAAACAACGGAGGCTGTTCTTACTTTCGATCCCCAGGATCATAGGCTTGGCAGCTCTATCAATCAGGACAAAAACGTCCATCTTCTCTGCTAACAGAGGTAACAAAAGACGTAGACAATGACGCTCCCAAATTTCGAGCCGGTCAATTTGCACTTTATCGACACCGTTGGGACTAAATAGGTGCTCCAAGTTTTCTATCATAACACAAAGGTATCGAATACCGTTTTATCTGAAGCCATCGCTCAAGGTTCCAAACGTTACAATCGACAGTTGTTACACGCTTGTATCGGACAAAATGTCTGCAATGCTGACACAGATGAAGGAACAGGTTTCTAGAAACAGTAAGTTTTTTTTTCCAAACTTCGTTTTAACCCAGTTCTTAGTACCAAAGAGCACTCAAGAAAGGTCACTCCGTCCAATTTTTAACCTGAAGTCGTTAAATTATTATATGAATTCCGGACTGTGTACGGCCAAGAGACGAGATGTACAAATTACTTTTCTCAGACCTAGGTACTACCATCTGACTATAGCCAAATCCCACAATGGTTTCTTCGTCTGTTCTACAAAGGCGAATTACTAAAAATTATATGCCTTCCATTTGAGATGAGCACGGCAATGTTTTCTTAGACTATTATCTTATAGACATAAAGACCAGATGGTTCTGTCCAGACATGCCAACATTGTAATAGAAACACTTACTTATTTTGGTGCCCACATAAACTTCAAAAAGTCTGTTTGACCGCCCTCGCAGGGCGCTTACTAAAATCAATGTCTTCCGCAAGGACATACTAGGAGATACATGGAGGAATCACAAGCGTCCATACATACCTACATATACTCACGACTGTTATCCCCGAAGGGTTAGTCAGAGACCAGGCAATGAGGACCGCAAAAGCAGTCCTCTGCCATAGTCTACGTTTCACCAAATGATAACTGCACATGTACGTGACAAGTGATGAGCCTATCGCCGCTCTATACTGTTGGATGTATGTGCAATCTATGGTCCGTTAGTCGCCTTTTACGATACCTAAGAGAAGAAATTGGGCGGTAAAATAGACTCTACCTTACGATGTAGTTAAATGTATTGGTAGCTAAAAATTATCAGAAACACCAATACATATACCTCCATCAACATTCTTTTTGAAAACCGTTGCTTCAGGATTAGGGGGTCACAACTCAACAATTCTGCCCTATCGGGAAGGTGGAGTACATCCGAACAAAAGCTGCACTGCAATCAAAACTAAAAGCGGGCTGTTCTAAGTCTTAGAATTACAAGCATCGAACACGAAGCCTGCGACAATTTTATTTTAATCCTCCAAATTGCCAACCAACAAATGACCACCAACCAAATTGTGGTCAAAATTCATTACATTCCAGGGAAATTGAACAGCCATGCAGATGAACTGTCTCGACATTGCCAAGCTCTAGAGTGGCATCTACTGCCAGAATTCACACAAACGATATTCGCGAAGTGGGCCTGGCCAGTAATTCACCTGTTTGTATCCAAGAACGCTCGAGTAGTGGGTAAACTATGCAGATTTATCTCAATGATTACGAAGCGATGTTTCACAATGCTTTCAGCCTGAAGTAGAACGCTTCCCTCTGGCTTGGAAATTCGCACCACCTTCCCTCATCCCTCGGGTGCTAGCACACCTCAACAGGAATTTATCTGATTGTGGTACCCCTTGCTGCCTCATTCACAGTATGGAATTCGAAACGTAGACGCCTGGTAGACATAACCACAGGCCTGCCAAACCCCAAGGTTCAAGACATGACGTTGAAGTTTGGTGTGCTTAAATGATATATCGTTATGGAACCACAAGCAAATTTCCCTACTCAAGCGTCCGGTTATTATAAAACCATATGAGCACTTGTGCTTAGTCCAGTAGTACAGGGAGGGCGTTAGCAGCAGCAGCGGCACCATCCACACGCGGAACGCGTACCAAATGGGTCCAGTCAGTCCAGTTTTTGGCAGATTTACACTTAATATTTTAAATCTTTCTTACAATACTATACACTACCATAAATTGTCGTTTCTACTTTATGCAGCGCACAATTGTTTGGAAATCTTAGTGACGAGGTAATTAGTTAAACATGTTTTAAAATCAATCTCAATTAAACATTTAAAAACAACAAACCTCCTTTTTCCAGGTTTTAGTAATATTAGTCTTTAGACCTTTGTAATGTATTTCAAACCTAGAATCAACTAGATTTCAAACAGTTCGTAACACTGCAATATTATTGTCGCATTGCTCCTTTGTTACCTTGCTGTGGACACCAAACATTATTTTGTTCAGGACAATGCAGTAATATTATGGCGACAGTTTGGGTCAAAAACTGACTGTAGGGACTAAAGACAAACAAGCTAGAAATTGCTACTGGTTAAAAGGAACAATAAATATTGTACAAAATGGCTAAACTAATTTATTTAAAACTTCGAGTGGTTCACCTGTCACCTGTTTCAAGCACTGTGGTAGCTAGATGGATATTACAGCCACACCTGGTTGTGTTTTGCTCCGCTGTAGCATCTACAAACTAGATTGATATGATTTACCCATTGAGGATATACTAACTATTGGTAGTTGAAGATTAGTTACCTAATACTTTTCACAAGGTTTATTGTCATGAAATATTGATTCAGGCGTCACGAAGTTTTTCATTTTTTATTTTTACCCTGTAAAGTGATTGAAATCAAATAGTAAACAATATTTATTTCCTAATAATAATGTTCGTTTACATGGTTTACAAGCTAAATTATTTGATTGTTCATCAATGACTGGCCAATTATTTTCTTACGTGACTTAAATTGTAAATAAAGAGTACTTAATTAAATCTCTTATTATAACTTTTTGTTTAAACCATAGTCATATGATTAACTCTCTCGCACTTATTGTTTAATTTATTTCCCACATTGGCGTTTTCACCAGGCGATAACAAACAGGTCTCAATATTATAAGCTTCTAATGACGGTCAAGTGTTTAATAGACGCGTTTTACCTGAAATAAAACGCATATTAAATACTTACCTCATTAGAAGCTTAGTTTTTATTTCCGCCTGGTGCTTAATGCATATTTCGACGCAATGATGAACAAATGGGCACGGGTGTGAAATCTCCTGGTTCCCCCACCGCGCCACCTGGTGACGCCACTGAGTGGGATGAGCGAGAGAGACAGCGATATACCGGAAGAAAGAGAAGGAAAATACGACGGGAAACGGATATGCCTATCTCAATATTATAAGCTTCTAATGAGGTAAGTATTTAATATGCGTTTTATTTCAGGTAAAACGCGTCTATTTTCTAGAAGCTACTTAAACGATCAAAAGTTATTATTGCCAAGCAATAGGGATATTATTACCAAGTCCTAAATTATGAATAAATATGAATTAGTGAATAAACAAATAGCTTAACGGGAGAGTCTATTGCACAGATACTCGTACACTGACGATTTCGGTAATCTCATACATTTTTTCCAGGGTAGACGAACGGCTGTCAAAATAAAATGACCAACTAGAATAAGGAAAAGTATATAGTAGTAGTGCTTCTGTATCGCACATGCAAACTACAATGAAGCAATAGATTAACGCGAATAGAATGAGCGATCAACCAAGTACTGATCATGCCACCATTCGTCTTTGACTACGTAAATAAAGAAGCCTCCGTATTATAAGTTTACCGGCCAGCACTGGTCAGGTCAATATAAAAGTATATAATATTTTACACGCCACGAAATCTTCTCCAATGAGTTCCGATCCGAACCTGTATTATGAAAGGTAAAGAGACAATAACCGTTATTTCATTTGTTTCAGTGTTGTACTGAATATTAATTACCAAGTCAAGTCAAGTCAAGTCAAAATATATTTATTCGATAAACTCAATTAATAAGTACTTTGAATCGTCCAAATCTTTTTTAACATTCAGGACATAATTTTTTAACTGTGGCAAAGAATGGGCGCAAGAAACCACAGCGCACAAAAGCAACGATAACAACACTTACAAACAAAAAAAAAGAGTATGTCGTTACCAGGTCAATACAAAATATGAATTTAAAAAATAAAAAAAATGATGCAATACAAAATTACAATACAATGTAGTATCAATTAAATAAAGACAATTAGAAATAGCTGTTTGAGTGCTTGGAGCATTTCAGATTCAAGCTGTTTTGTCTTCTGTGTAATCTGACACTTTATAATAAGCTTTTTTATAAAGCTTTTCTTTGATTTTGATTTTAAATTTATTAAGATCTAATTTCTGAATATTATTTGGTACTTTGTTGTAAAATCTTACACATAAACCCTTAAAAGAATTATTTATTTTATGGAGCCTAGTATAAGGTACTGCTAATTTGTTCTTACTTCTAGTGTTTACATTGTGAATATCAATGTTTTTTGAAAACATTACAGTATTTTTATGAACATAAATCAAATTTTCATAAATGTATTGTGATGCAAATGTCAATATATTTATATTCTTAAATCTCTCTCTGAGAGAGTCGCCAGCCTTTAGGTTATAGATTGCTCGAATAGCCCTCTTCTGAAGCACAAAGATAGTTGTACTGAATACAATGTTGAACTGAATATTAATTAACATTTTAATTATATTATTTTATTTTATATGGCAGACCGCTCGCGATTCGCTCGCGTGAACCCCCTGTACCCCTTGACGAACCTCCAAAAACTTCCTTCACACAATTCCCGACCCGGCAATCACAAACAACAAAACGAAAACAGAATCCTAAATAAGCGCAGCCGCTCCGAAACTACGCGCCAACAAACACCCGTGGCAACTGATTCCATTTACTTAGATTTTTTTTTAAATTAATATTATAGGTATATCTTTTTCCTTTTTTTTAATTTGAATTAATGTTGAGATATATCAACGAGAAGGAGACGAACCCGCACTCTTCTAACATTCCTGGTCAGGTGTAATAACAGCTATGCATTCGTGGCTGTCCAGATCGCGCAAATTTATATTGAAATTCTATTGTTAATTGTAATGATCCTTGACCGGTTAAGTTACTAGTAGACCCTACAGACGTTATCCTGTCCAAATCACAATAACAACTCAACCGACAGGAAAAAGATAAATGTTGCGAAGAAGAAGTAAGAAAACCGTTAATAGCTTTTTAGCAACCAATTAATATTTAATACCTATAGTGCACGACGTCTAATGCAAACGCAATAGGGACGTAACGTAAAAATGTGAAAATAGTTTTGACTTATAAATTGGTTTGCCGGGTGACACTTCAAGAAACTGCGTTACGCTCCGCTCACGTTATGCGCTCACAATGAGAGCGAGTGAGAGGCACGCGCCCCTTCCACTCGGGCATGGTTAGCCCGCCTAAGATTTTGTTAATATGAAATTCAGTGCGAGATTCTTTGTATAAATTAATGTTTTAAATATAATTCTTTGTATAAATAAATGTTTTAAATTGTTACTATTATTTCATCCTTCTTCCTACTATACGAATGAATATTCACATTAAAATTATTTTACCACTCAAAGTCGATGTCACGTAAAACTTTCGCCCGTATACCGACTTTACAGGCAACCAATTTTTTTTTTTAGAATTTTTTTGTGTCCTCTCTGTTTAATTCTTTCCCTGAGCTCTCACAAACGTTTCAAGATCAAAATCAGCTAAATGGGTCTCGGTCGTTTTTTTTTTGCGAGTCAAACTAACATCAATTCATATGTAATTATTTAGGATTTTATTTTTGCTTTATAAGCCAATGAAACAAAAATATGACATTATTTTACTTGCGTATGAACAAAGTACAAGCGGAGATGTTGTTTCTTTTTATGCTCATCCTACTCAGCTAGCTATGGTACATGTACCTATATGGTATGTACGCCCTAAGTATGCCAAGTGTACCATGAAATAGTACACTAAAAATTAAAAAGAAAACATCAAATGATAAATTCCAAACAAAACAAACAATGCATTCCATTTTCCTATAAGTAAGGTTGTATGGTGAAGATCCACTCTTTTTTTTATCGTTTTGCGCATGGCGAAAGTTCGAACAAATTGAGAATAAAGTTATAAATACAACAATTAAAATTAGAAAAACACAATGCGCACAACTAACCATTTGGTAAAAAAACATCTGTAATCAATGTCAACAAGGACGTCATCAACATCCGACCATATCATTTCTTACAATTTTATTAGTAGAGATCAGTTACTAATTAGGCAAGATATGATATAAGTAATTGTTTTTCATATTCTCAAAACTTCACTACAAAATAAAACACTTCAACAGTAATATGTTAAGCCATGTTAAGCTCTGAAAAACAAATTGTCAATAATTAATTGTTCACATGCATTCAAGCTTTACTATTTCCTTCCATGAATAAATTACAAATTGTGAAGTTCATGCATGGAAGCTTTACTTTTTCCGTTAACCTAAAAACTTTTAAGGTTAAAATACCGCAGCATCTGCATCTGTTAAACCATCAAGTGGAAATTATAAATACAAACCATAAAAGTCAGCAAACACTAAGCACCCACAACAACAATTACCTTTCAACAAAACATAGGTAGCCATTGACTATATTAATCAAAGTAGTGACCTTAGATTAATGATTGGTCTCGCTGAGCGATACCAATCATTCATCTATGGTAGTGACTATATTAATGGGCGATTTTCCGAGATAAAAAAAAAAAGAAATTGGTTCGTAAATGACTTCATAGATTGCGCTTAGCATAGATTAGTATGGCGCATGGTAAAAGGCGGGTTCATGAAGAGCACGTGTATGGCTGCGTAATACTTATTCTATTCCAAAATAGAAATAGGTTCTGGATGTCCTGAATATAAATAGGTAAGGACTTACTATTTTTTTATTCTTTTGGTAGACAAGTAAAAGTGTAGAATTTGTTACAGCCCTTAGGTAGGTACGGCTTTTATAAAACGACATCTATCGGGTGTTTTTGAACTAATTTTTACTTTTTAATTTGGGCTGTCAGAAAATCTCCCATTAAAGTCATCTTGCACAATTTCGTATGCAAAACACAAGCTACTTTCAACAAATTCAATTTATTTATTTTTTTCTCCCACGAATCTAAATAGGTAAGGTAGCTATATAAATAAATCTTTAATGTTATTTACAATTTGCCTCGGTATTATATTTTCGGTATTATTATATTATAAAATATTAATGTAAGTAAGTACCAATGTAACATTCATGGCACATAGCTGTACAACAGCACCAAAGTTACCTAGTTATTTTTCCTTTTGAATTACACTGTTTTGGATAAGTAGGTACTTTTAATAATACGTATTACGCACAGTTTATCTCGTCGCCATGTACAATCTATACTATTAGATTGTATTCGTCTTTGTAATATATAAATATAAATATCGGCTCGCAGCTGACTCAATTCCGTCTTCCTCCCGCGGCGGTTGGTAAGCGTACTCCCACCACCCCGCGCCCCGCGGGTGATGGGCGATTGTGAATGACATTATTCGAATTATTCGATTGTAGAAGTCATTCGAATTATTCGAATAACTTTACAAATCATTCGATTTTGAATATAAGCGAGAAGCGAAAAAGAATGTATAGCGTCGTCTCATTCCTTCCGATTCAAATTTCATTACTACTAGTTTATCTAGTCGAATATTCAAACCATTGAACTAACTTATACGAGGGAATAAAAAGATAAACGAAACAAGTGTGTGTAAGAGAGAAAGAAAGAAGTATAAACAATAATGGCGTTTGCTCTTTTTGCATTCCCGCCAATCGCGCCATTGCATTATTCGATTGTACCTTCGAATATCAAATAAAAGTAGACTTTATGTCATGATGGATAAAGACCAATTTTGAATGGCATAGTGAATGAGTGAACTAGCGGTTTCATTCGAATTTGCGAACTAGTGATCGATTGTTTTTGTATTCGATTGTTAATATTAGTTGTATCAAACCATTCGATTGTTCGAATCCGTAACAATCGCCCATCTTTGCCGCGGCTTGTGTCACCCGAGACGACAGATACGTAATAGCATAGACAAAGGTGTGTGTAGGTATATGTTTGTACAAGTTTAAGAAAACTTCGCATACACTACAGTAGATACTTAGTATTACCCATGAGAAGCCAGTACGGGTTGCTAGTTAATGTGGTTAGTGATTTATCATACATTTGTAACATTTTAACTCAATACAATAAAACACAGGCACACGTAAGGTACTCACCGCCGTTTCATATGATTCCGTTCAATGCAGTTTTGTGGGAATTTTATGTACTTCCTTAGTATAATATAAGGTGTGTTTAGAGCAGTTGTCACTTCTTGCAAACAACGAGATACCGTCTGTTGTGCCATAGGCCCTTCCATATTTTGCCCCACAGACCCTTGGAACTACCACGGGCTAAAAATTTAATGCTTTAAGGATCTGAAAAAAGTTAGCATGGATGAGAATTATGAACAGTAATTTTGAATATGAGACAATGATAACAATCTACACCTACCTTAATAGTGGGCTCAATTCCATGCCGTCTTGCTTTTCTGGGTAACAAAGGCACTTTTTCAGCGCACAACTCCTCAAATAACTGCCGACTAAGTCTGTAGTTTCCAACAAACTCTAAGTCGGGAATTAAATTTATATTTAACTGATTTCGCAGGCAGCGCCGGTTTCTTCTACGCTCTATGCGTTCCTCACGCAGGGCATACTCGATTAAAAGCATTCTTGCAGTCATTTTAATAAATTTTATGCAAAAAAACACGCTTACGAAAGTAAAAAGGTAACACTTTTGGTCTCGTCAATTTGACGTTAGAATTACGAACAAAGATTTATTTGTCTAATGTATATGTAAGATAATAGAGTCACAATGTAGTCACTGTAAATATACAACATCACACAAAGAGGCGCAGTCGTTATTTACCATCGCCATGGAACTCCCTCCATCACTACCTCGCATACGTCCCACGACGGAACACTGGTGACCCCGCTCAAGCAACAAGCAACCTTCCAACGGAGTACCCCGAAAAGAACACGTGAGTCATTTGGAATATTTACATCAACCATGGCAGCAACATTCTATTCAGCGAAAAACACAACAAGATTTTCACTACACCGAGCCACATCAAGCTGCGACTGCGTCATTTAACATCATTCTTATGGCTCCCACAACTTTGGCTTCCTTTCCGGCACATCATATCAAGAACGTTTCATCGACCAAGGCAAAGAAATAAGGTACTCAGAAAAACAATGCGAGATAAAATATACAAACGATTTCATAACTGCACACATTATGTCATAAATTGTGCGGCGCAGCGAACGCGCAAGAATTTCCGACGCAGCATTTTTCGCCGTTTGCTCTACGCTTGCGCAAGGTCAAGTTCACTGCAGAAAGAACACAATAATATGTCACTTATTCATCACGATAATGAAAAATGAAACAAAGGAAAATAAGCATATATCTATACAACGAGAATTCACCCGTTTAACCGCCTCACTATTACCGACTGACAAAGTGGTTTGAGGTATGTTATCTATACTTACGGGAATAGATATTTATAAAGGCATTATTTTACCAGTCGATTGTTTTATGGAGATATTATTATATTTTATATGACAATTACGGATAAAGAGTAATTCACTTAAATGCTACTAGCTACCTCCAGTGCGAATTGATTTCTCCGGTTATCTGACAAAGAGCCAAGGAATACGCCAGTTTGAGGATAAATATGAAGCTATAATGAAGTTCTACTCAAAATGAAGATGTTCGACAAGTTCAAAATATTTTGATTGTGCAATAAGAATACAGTAGAATAAATAAGCACAAAAATGAACCATGTCAGGGTAACTAATGTAATAATAAGATTTTAGTCAATTTTAATAATATTTTTTAGCTATGCACTTATTTCCTTATATTAAGTATGTATATTGAATGTAACATGTCTTATCTCTATGTACTTAATGTTTAATCTTAGTCAATTCTAATTGTTACGTTTTGTTATTATGTATTTTATTAAGTCTAATAGTTCAATTTATTATTAACATGTAATGCGTAATTTAAAGTTCATTGCAAGAATATGCATAATTTAAAGTTGTACTTGTTTATGCCACTTAATTTGTGTGTATAATATAGTCTTGGTATAACGTGATATAAAAATAATATTAGTAACAATATTATGATGTTGAGAGGAATTATAAAAAATATTCGTGTACGTAAATGTAAAACGACCGATCGTTTTTAAAAGGTATACCTATAATAAGTATTTTGTTTAAATATCGGAAACAGCTCTCATTAGCAGCATTCAGCGAGCCAGCCTGCCTCAAGGTTCCATCGCAGCAACGTATCGCTTCCTGGATCCTTGGCATCACTCGACGGTCAAAATAAGTACCGTCGCACTCCACACGTCTCGACTCACAGCAGACATGGTAGCACACGCTCGTCTCGAGTCACTGTAGACTGGAGAACGCTCGTATTGTCTAATAAATACAAACAAAAATCGAATTATGTAAGAACTTTTATAGTAACATGTAACTTTCGGCGATTTTGATGACCAATAAATAAATGCGAAAAATGAAAGGGTTACGTAGCGGAGGTGAGGTAGTTCCGAGCGAAAGGGAGGGAGTGGCCATTGCGTTATCGGTTCGTGTCGTGATCTGGCATAAGTAGTTTCGCCTCTATACCGTGCGCACTTGTTTTTCTTTGTTTTCTATATTATTGACGACCTGGATTTTTGATGTATACGCTTTGGGCTGCAGTTGTCAAATGCTGTTACGCTCACGGACTGTGATACTTACTGCCGCTTAGCAAAACAGCATTAAACGGTAAGTTTGAATGTAAAATTAGTAATTTTTAGCCCTAGAGGTGCCTCCTTCAAATCTTGCCACTTTTGCCGCTCTTGTGCAGACTTAATCAATTTCAACCCAGCTGTTTTTTTATATCATCGTACCAACACTTTATTAAAAACGTATAAATTAATAACTTTTAAAAGTTAAATCTGTAATTAAATTTTGCCAAAGGGTATTGTGGGCGGCCCATCCAAAACGTTTATCTAATAATGTACGAGTATATTGTCATTAAACCTATCTCAATAAATATATCAAGGTTGCCTTAAGTTTGATGTGACTCCATGACTTTCCTATTTATTATTCTATTCATTCGCTGCAAGTTGAGCAAAACTGGGTACGAAACACAAAGAAGAATGGGCAAAATGGTCTAGGTAGCGGCCACTTCCAAAATTGGTGTCAATTGTTAGATATAGTCATAACGATCAAATGTTTGTATGGGGCCAAATCTGTAAACCTTTTTGTTCTCGTTTTCTTATGTTTTTCTTTTCTGCATCATCAGGTTAACATTAAGAAATAGCTTTTGCATAATTATTTTTTTGTCTATATGCCTGTTAAAATAGTCTTGCTCGCTTCAACTACCCAGCGGCAAATCGTAACTAGTCTCGACTTATTTACTTGGATAGTTGAGAGATGTGTTTCATATGGTTGTTTTGTTGTTTAGACGCATATGCCTAAACAACAAAATAACCAGAAAGAGCTTCATACCCACAACTCTCTATAATTGGAATAGAGTCTCAAAACCCTCTGTCTAAAGTAAAAACATCTTCATGTTTAAAAAATTAATGAAACACAGACTCTTCGGAGATTAATTGTAACATAATTGTAGAATCTAGTCGTCGATCCAATACACAATCACTGTCCAATTCACAAAACACTTTTCTAAATCCGGTGAGCAAGTCAAGTTGTAAACGATTAGAAATTAATAAATCAAACAGCGAGAACGTAAACGAGAAGTAGGTGTTGCACTGAAGAAAATCGACAGTCAACTGACTGCGTGCGCGAGCGCATCGCAAGGGTGTGGGGAGTGTGGGTGCGGCGTGCGAGGGGTCGGGTAGACAATATCATATTGACTACCTGCTCCCGTATCCCTAAAACAACAATAGGTTGATTGACACAAATTGGGGTCCGGTTCCGGCTGTCAAAGTAGTAGCTGCTTCGTATAGTGGCTCCGTTTAAATAAATAAATAAACGTGACTAAAGTGAGAAAATAACAGCAAAACACGAAGATAAAAACTGTGAGCAAGTGATATTGGGATACTTGTGGAATACCAAGTATGTATTGTGAATAAGATTATTCTCATGTGTTTGGAGGTTGAAATTGTGTAATATTGCCAACATAAAGATAGTAAGCCACGACACAATAGAACATCATCGATCTATCTGTCAATCGAGTATTGTTCTAGTAGGCTGACGCAAAGGAATCTGGCCCATACTGCCATTGAGTTAAATAATAGGCTGAATATAAACAGTACAATAATGTCTTTAAAGTCAAAGCCTACTGCAGCTCCAGGCTTAGGAAACTGTTCAGGATGTACAAAACTGTTACCCAAAAAAGAGTTTTTGCGCTGTTCCACATGCAAAGCAGCATTTGATTTAGAGTGTGCAAGTGTAGACACCAAACGCTTCTATTCATTCTATGCGGCGGGAACAGAACGTTTGTGGATATGCCCGGAATTTACGAGCAGGAAACCTAAGAAAGATAATACTAATACACCGGTCCACCATCTTGTACCACCTGGTTTGAAAAGCAATAGAATCAGTCCAAATGGTGATAATGTAAACATTACGCATCGAAATAAATCAAGATCAAGTGTTGTTCCTACGGATAAAGAGGAGTTATCAGATGACGAGGTTGAGGACTCAGGGAATAACTTTAAGATATTGCTAAACGAAATGCGGGCAGTCCGGCAGGATATCAGCACAATGCGTGAGACTTTAGCAAATCTTCATGCTTCAATTATGGAACAGAATACGCGCATTGTAAGTCTGGAAGCAAGAGTTAATACCATGGAAACTGAAATGAATGCAATTAAGAGCTCAGATGTTAAGTTGTTGCAGGAAACAATTATTCAACTAAAGTTTGATATACAGGACCGCGACCAACAAATGTTGATGAATGATGTTGAGATTTCCAATTTTCCTGAAAATGTAAATGAAAATCCCACGCACGCTTTCCTTGCGGTGGCTAAAAAGTTAGGTCTAAATCTGGAGGAGCGCGACATTGTTAACGTGGAACGTGCTGGGCCAGTCCGGGGTGCCGTGGGGGGTGGCTCGCCACCGAAGCCGCGGCCGCTGGTCGCGCGTCTGGCGCGGCGTTCTACTCGAGATGCCCTGCTGCAGGCCGCGCGCGTTCGCCGCCGCGTTTCTACGGAAGGCATGGGGATGCACGGTGCTGCGAGTCCGTTCTACATCAACGAACGACTTACAAAAGTTAATCGTCAGCTGTTCCAGAGGACGAGGGAAGCCGCAAAGCTTCACAATTGGAAATACACCTGGACACGTGATGGAAAAATATTCGCACGGCGAGGACAGGGTGAGACAGTCTTTCGGTTGCGAATGGATGTAGATATTGCTAGGGTTTTTGGTGCCGACACTGTTGGTCCTACCGTTGTTGGCACAAAGTGAACATGCCGCAGTGGTAAATTTGGCTGCAGTTGTTTGTTCCTATGTGGACACCTATTTCTATAACTTACTTTATATGTTACTAAACTGTTTGATTGTTTGGTGCTTTTGTCTTTATTTAATATTTACATCTGGTTATAATAAACAATTTCAGTGGTTGCATTTCGCTACTTCTGTTATTGTTGATTTTTTACGGGTCTTGTATAAAAGAATGTTAATTGTTAGGATAGTTGAAGATAGGTATATTGTTAAAGTTGTTACTCTTAAATTACTTTATTTACTGCAGAACTATCTATGTGTTTGGTTATTTTGTTTTTGTTTAATGTGTACATGTAGATACCAGAAGGGTTTTCAGATATTTGTTTGTTTTCTGAGAATCTCTAATAAAAGAATGTTAAGGCACAGCAAGATTGTAGTAAATAGTTATATCGCTAAAGTTGTTCGTGTAAAATTACCTCATTTTTTACACTGGCTATGTGGTGGGCTGTTTTGTTTTTGTTTAATGTTTACATTTGTATACATTATGGTGTCACATATTATTTTTTTGTTTTTTAAGAGTCTCTAATAAAGGAACGTTTATTGATAAGGTTGTTAAAAAAAGTTACACTGCTAGAGTTATTACATTACTTTATTTTGAGATAAACTGTCAATGTGTTGGGTTATTGTGTTTTAATTTAATGTCTACATTAAGATACAAGAAGGAGTTACAGATATTAATTTATTGTTTTTTAAGACTTTCTAAAGAAAGTATGTTTACTGAGAAGAGTTTTTGAAAAACTTACATTCCTAAAGCTATTACTGATAAATTGCTTTATTTTTGGTTATACTGTCTGTGTGTGTGGCTATTTTATTTTTACTTAATGTTTACAATAAAATACAAGAAGGGGTTTAAGATACAATTTTTTTGTTTTTTAAGCCTTTCTAGAGATAGAATGTTTATTGAGAAGACTATTATAATTAGTTACATTGCTAAAGTTACTACCGTTAAATTGGTTTATTTTTGGTTGAATTGTCTGTGTGTTTGGTTACTTTGTTTTCGCTTAATGCTTACATTCAGATACCAGAGGTGGTTACAGCTGATATTTGTTTGTCTTTCAAGAGTCTTTAATGAAAGAATGTTAATTGAACATTTTCTAATCTTGTTAATTGTGAAATGTTTGTTGGAAAAAACTATGGTTATGTTCTATGATTTGATAAGTTTGTATCACTTTAATAAAGTGTCTTTGGTGGGACTTGTGTTTGGCAACTGCTTACCTATCTTTAGAGTGATGGTATATTATTGGATAAATAGTGTGCATAAGGTTATCCCTAATAAACCGACATTCAATGACTGCGTTTTTAAGTGTGAATTACAATATATATATTATGTTGTCCGATATGGATGTGTATATAATCTAGACTTCCGCCATATAACTATTCTAAGGAAACATCTTAATAATTGCAAGTATATTCATATATTGCACACATTTATTTTGCGTTTTGTAATTCATAAAAGGTTATCGCTGGGACTTCTTAATCCCGGCTCGTTAGGTACCCGTCACGACGAGTTTTTGGTAGCCATGGAACGACATGATGTGGACATAATGGCAATTAATGAGACATGGCTCAGGGTCGGCGAGGAGAGGCGAGCACCTGCTGTGCCTGGCTACAGACTGCTGCACAAGCCTCGTCCTGCGGCAATACGATCACGCGGAGGGGGCGTAGGCTTCTATCTTAAAAGAGGACTCCGTGCCCGCGTCCTTGATCATCCAGTCTGTCCCTCCGTAGAGCAGATGTGGCTCGGTGTCAGGCTGAACGGTGTTAAAGTTGCAATAGGTACTGTGTACCGACCGCCCTGGCTTTGTGTAGATACGGTCTTGGATGCTATGGCGGAGTCAATGGCAAGTTTCTCTTTATTCAACCAAATTATTGTAGCGGGAGATTTTAACATTGATATGCTACGAGCTCATGAATCGAATACGATAAAGTTTTTGGATTTCATAAGGAGTGTGAATCTGGAGCAATATGTAACAGAGCCAACGCATTTCACCGATCACTCAGAAACGCTTTTGGATCTGGTTTGCAGTACCATCAGAGTCACCAAGTTAACTGTGGACTATGTACCTGATCTTAGTGCTCATGCACTCATTTCTTATGAAGTGAATGTAAGGAAACCTAGGACAGAACCTCGCTGGATTGCCTACAGACCGTTGAAGGACATAGATATGGATTTGTTTAATGTACATGTAAATAATATAAACTGGGAACGACTTATTTGCGACAGCGTAAACGACTCTGTCAATGCATTTAACGCTCAAATTAAGGAGTTGTTTGATCTTCATGCACCATTAAAAAAGATTCATTTGCGAAAGCAACGTTATCCATGGATAACAGAAACCATTAGAGACATGATGACTTTGAGGGATAGAGCTCAGACTAAGAGTCGTCAAACAAAGCTTGAAAGTGATCATAAATACTATAAAGAACTTAAACAGTTAGTGAACGCAGCTTTATATCGTGAAAAATCAGCGTATTACCAGTACTTTATAAATAAAAACTTGAAAGACCCTAGGGCACTCTGGAAAAATATAAAGCGAAATGTTGTCGATTTTAAGTCAACACTTGCAGACTTGCCAGAAAACATTAGTGACCCAGACCGCATTAACGATCATTTTTTGAAGGTCCCCGGTGATGATCATATTGATGTTGCCCATCTGGCACACTTTTCTTCACATTGTTTTAGTGATTCAGTGTTTTCATTTAAGCATGTAGACGCAGATTTAGTATTTAAAATTATAAAAAATATCAATACAAATTCACAAGGGGTGGATGAGATATCCCTAAACATGATTCTTTTAACTTTGCCACGAACACTGCAGGTCATTACTGATATTGTAAACAAATCTCTTGAAACGGGCACTTACCCAGAGCTATGGAAACAGGCAAAGATCAAGCCGCTACCAAAAGCAAGTAGTCCAACACGTCTAAATGATCTTAGGCCAGTTAGCATACTACCATTTATGTCAAAGATATTAGAAAAGGCGGTGTGTATACAAATCAATGAATACCTACACGAAAATAACATTTTACCTGACAAACAATCAGGATTTAGACGGGGTAGGAGTACAACAACTGCATTGCTTGATGTTGTGGATAATGTATTGGGGGGGCAAGATGCGGGAAGGGGTTCGATCTTGGTACTGTTGGACTACTCTAGGGCATTCGACATGATTAACACTGAGTTGCTTGTTGCTAAACTTAGGTACTACGGCTTTGATGATCTTGCACTTCGGTGGTTTTCTAGTTACTTAAATAATCGCACGCAACAGGTAGAAGTCATTTCCAGCAGTGGAATAAGAAAAGTATCTGCCGCATCTCCAGTAAGTAAAGGCGTTCCACAAGGCTCGATACTGGGACCTGTGCTCTTCATTGTGTACACTGCTGACTTGCCTAAAGTAATTACGCACACAGATCATCATCTTTATGCAGATGACCTCCAGTTGCACATATCTTTTAAGCCATCTGAAACTGAAGAAGCCACGCATAAGATAAATCGGGACCTTAAACACATAGTTGAATGGTCGGAAGCAAATGGTTTGGTGTTGAACCCAGTCAAGACCAAGTTTTTGATCCTGGGCTCTAAGACTCAAGTCAGTCGGATTATCAGTTGTGCGCCTGAAATAAAAATTAATAATGTTAATATTGAGCAGGTTGAGGAAGCTAGAAATCTTGGGGTCTGTATGGATGGTAGTTTAAGATTTGAAAAGCATGTAAGCGATGTTGTCCAGCAGTGCTATTACAGACTGAGAGTGTTGTATCAGGTGCGGCAGTACTTGAGTGTGGAGACAAGAATTTACCTGTGCGAGTCACTGATCCTATCAAAATTAAACTATGCTGATTCAGTGTTGGGTACGTGTTTACTAGCTCGCACTAAAAGAGTGGTACAACGCCTCCAAAACTCTTGCGTCAGATTCTGTTTCCCTGTACCTCCAAGATCTCATATAACTCCATATTTAAACAACAATAACCTCATGAATATGGAAACTCGACGTAGGTTACATTTTGCAAGTTTGCTCTTTGGTGTAATAAAAGATAAAAGTCCACCATATTTATATGGAAAGTTACAATTTACTCAACGCCAACGAATAAATGACCGATTAATTTGTCCAACTTTTAAGACTGCTGCTTTTCGTGGCAGTTTTCGATATTCGGCTTCTAAGTGCTGGAACAACATTCCTCCACCTATACGACATAGTCTGAGTATTGGCTCCTTTAAAATTAGGTACAGGAAGCATTTGCTAAACACACAGAAAGCCGAATGACATTGATGTATTAATTATATTGGATTTTTATGTATAATTGTGTTGTGTTGTTGTTGTGAATTTTGTGGATGTTTGGACTGCATTCTTTATAGTGGTAATTATTGTTACTAAGTTATTACTCATCTATGGCAGGGTTTTAATCTGATTTATTTTGTTAAGATTCATTAATGTTGTTAGTGTAGCTGTATGCACAAAAGATAGCAATTTGTTGTGAGTGTATGGCCGGACACCATCTGTTTATTTTTATTTTATTAATATTTTTATAAATGGTATCCGCAGAATACCAGCGTCGTGGCACTTGTGCTTCGGCTTAGGCTGAGCGGGGACCTATTTGGCATGTTTTTGTATCTGTATTTTTATTCTGTGTATTGTCTAGTTGTTGTATATTTATGCCAAATAAACTTTTATTCTTTCTTTCTTTCTTTCAAATAAAATAGCAGGTAAAAAAAAGCAGATTTAGTGTTTACAAAGTGGTATAACATTTTATTTAAAAACAATACGGGTCTGTGTTCACAATAAATATAATTTGATTTGTGGTAAAGAATAAAAAGAAATCGGTCTCTGAAATGGCCGCGACCTAGACCACACTTCATACATATTTGCACATTCTCCTTTAATATCTTAAAATACGTTTGTAACTGAATGCCATTAGATATAGTAGTTACATAGTTTTAATATCTATCTACATTATATTTCATAATGAACCTTCCTCGTTATGATTTTTAAACAAGCTTTTTAACAAATAACTGCATTAAACCAATCCCCTGCGCTGCATATTTGTTAGATCCAAGATCGCAAGGTGTTGATTTGGATGAAGAGCACGAGGTGAATGCCATGGAATTTATCCATGAAGTAGGCCAATTGCTAATATTGACATTTCTGTCGATTTAGCCAACTATAGAGCTAAACAAGGTTTATGGGGTAGATCACTTATTTGGAAGAATGTCACAGAAATGGATCCAGTCGTTTGGTGGAGAGGGTTGTGTAAATAAAAATTGCTGAGTAGAGTTGCAGTAGGCCTTCTGACTGCTCCCTGCACTTCGGCAGCCACTGAACGATCATTCAGCATACTTGCTTCTTCTTCGTCGTATCGATAGTTCAATATATACGCACTGTTAAACAGTTTTGGCCCAATATTCCGCTGTTGCCACCTCAGGAGGAGAAGCTTCATTCAGGTCTTTATTTCAACGTGCAGGTGTAAGGGCAACGCGGGCATAACAGCAGATGTCGCATATCTTGTTCTGGAGCGCCACACTCGCACTGGTCAGAGTTCAGAGCAGTATTACCCCACCTGCGGGCCGATCGCCGTAATTTTATGACGCATTGGTCGAGTGTACGTGCAGTTCACGCATACGTGAAGTACACCTTAAACGCAAACAACCGTCCGTATTGCCCTAAAATAAAACTACGCGTCATCGTCACCTGCACTGCACGTCTACTTCACCTACGCGTGAAACCAGTGTGTGTTGCCGTACGCAAGTTTTGATAATTCTATATCGATTATTCGTTATGTAATCGATTATGTCCACGAATAAAGTTGTTGTTACAGGGCTACATCACGCCTAATAACCTAGGATCTAAGTTTATACACAAACATAACACTTGATTTTGTTCAAAGCATAGTAAAAATGGTATTAAAACGGAGATATTGAACACAAAATAAGGATGTATGGATGTATCCCTTTGCATACCCTCCCATGAAGAAAAAAGCACTGTTGGTTCTGATTGACAGTTGGGTTGACGTTAGGTTTAAATATTAAAATAGGTGTCCAATCATTTGACAAAAAACAAATACCAAATTTTCATTTGAAAAATAACATTTGACAAAATTATACTTGATAAATGTATCATTTTACAAAATATTGTTTTACTAATAAAAAAAAATCATTATGCTAAAACATTATTTCACAAATTGATTATTTTCTAAACATGTTAGTTGGCAAAACAATGTAGAGCATAATTATCATTTAACAAATACTAGCTGCCTTACTCCTGTAGGTATTGAAAAATTAAAATTGCTTACATCCTTGCTTATATAATATATCATACCTAATATACCATACTTTTTGTAAAATCACCAATTTGGCAAACGAATTATTTAGTCAAGTGAATATTATTAAAATAAGATTTTAACAGTAGAAATATTTCCTAAGAAAAACATTTGCGAAATCTGTATTATGTCAAATGATTCTTTTTAAAGTAATATGTTTGCGAAAAGAAAGTTTGTCAAATGGTTAGTTTTTCAAACGTTGTTTGTAAAATTATCTTTTGTCATACGTTTTTTGTTAAACAATAGTATACCATTAAAATAATTGAATTTATTTGTATTTCGCTCAGAGTTATTTTACTTAATAAGGTAAGGTATTGTGTAACTACTGTAAAAGTAAGTTGGCTTTTAATTGGTTTGCCGGCAGTAGTTACAAAGATAATATGAGATTATGACAAGTTTTTACTTTGTAGATTTACGGCAATGATATTATATTTCACATCATTGATTTACGGTTCAATTTTTGATGGCGACACCCAGAAAAGAAATCGTCTCTGAGACAAATTAAGGTATTGGTGGAGTTTCTCGAAAACCACCGGGAGTCTCGCAGTTTGCTTTTTCTGTGTTGGGTTTGCTTTACTAATACACAACTCATTATCCAATGTGATACTTTTTGCTTTCCATGTTTATAAATTATTTGTGTATTTTTGTTCATTTCATGGTCAATCTGTGTTCGCTAGCATAAAATTTAAGAGGTATTTACTGAGCATTTTGGTAGATAGTGATAATATTTGTGTGTTCATTTGCTTTATATTAACTAAAATGCAGAGGCCACTAAGGAGCTTCCATAATCCATGCGGTTAGAAAAGGTGAACTATCCTTATTTTAAGTCAGGGATGCGGAAAGAAAAAGAGCTTTTGAGATGTGAAGATAGAATCATCATCATCATCAGCTTATAAACGTCCCACTGCTGGGCACATGCCCTCCACGTGGCCAATGGTACGTGGGGATATCGGGCCATAACCCACCACGCTGGCCCAATGCGGGTTGGTGGGTTTTAACGACTGTCATCTTACGACAACAACCCGGGACCAACGGCTTAACGTGCCTTCCGAAGCACGAGATCTTTTTAATTTGGTCATCCATCCAGCGACCCGGCATTGCCAAAGTTGCTTAGCGGGCAAGACCGCAAGCCGAACGCGCTAGCCGCTGCGCCATCGAACTCAACTAACGAATGAAGATACTGCTGTTTAAAAATGTATATTTTGCTTACAGAATAAACGTTGCTGCTGTCGTCGTTCTGATGATGAGCTAACTAAGGACTTCCCCTAATATAAGTACCTATGTGTAGAATTTAAGGATTTGAGATATTGTGACAATAATAAACAATTTTTTATTAAATTTTATATTTATTTTTATTACATAAGGTTTCTCTCGTTCCAAAGCCTTTGAATAAGAGCCTGTTGGACTGTCCTCCCCTGCATTAAACTCGATATTTACACGCCTATCAATATTTTGTGGTACTTGAGCCACTCTTCTTAACTCTGCCTCAGCAGCCACCCTGCGGACTTGATTTAAAGCCTCACGCTTGCGTTCTTGTAAATTAAGTTGAGGAGCAGGAATTTCAGCACGTAGAGCCATGTTGTGCAGCACAGCACATGCATTTACGATTCGCCCAGCAAATACTGGATCGTAGTGAAGCATCCTCGCAGACAACAAACATCTAAAAAATAAGATTTACATTCACAGCTAAACAGATTTTGATGAAGCATAGTATGTAAATTTATTTATATAAGATGGATCACGCGCTTGATTAACAAATAAGCTACTTCATGTCTCGATCCATCGAGTGGTTACTGTGGGAGAAACAAAATTACGCTACAATCTCAAATCTTCTTGATCTGCCAAATCCAACATTTGCCAACGCCAATGGTTCTTGCTCAAATTTTGTGGCTGAAAAATTAAGTAGATAGGTATGACATTATAAGGCAGGTAAGTATATTACTCGGTAATTGTGTATGATGCTGTTTTTTTACTATATATCTGTAGGAAATGACATAAAAGTTACTTACGAAATTTGCAAAGTTAACAATCCATACACTTCTGCAATGCGTTACCAACACTCGATGAACAAGTACCTAATAAACACTGCAAAGTGACATTTCATTTGACATTTATGAAACGTCTAAATTTAGCGCGATACCGTTTTTGTGCGATACAAAAAACGCGTAAGTGAGGTTCTACTAAGACAATACGGCCGGTGCGCTGCGTTGAGGTGAGCGTGACGTGTGCGTCATTATTTAATTACGGCAATACGAAATCAAACGCTAAGACGCAAACGCAGTCAAGACGCGCTGCATAACATTACGGCGATCGGCCCGCAGAACGTCCCTGGGTCCCGTATCTTACTTCTGATGTCGGAAAAGAACTCTCTTGAGCTTTCCCTTGCGACTCAGACAATCATGGCGGTAAGTTACCGCCGGTAACCTAGTACGCTAAGTGAATCGGGTCGTTAAATTACACAACGTTTTAACACGATTGATTTTGATTTCACAAAATCAATTTTGAATTTTACAGAAACCAAACTGAAAGAATTAACGATTAAAACTAGCGAGGCAACGATTCGTCTGGAATTGTGCGTGCACCGAACGCAAGTCTAAATAAAAGTGACTGCCGTGCCGCTCGCTCGTTGCAAGCAGACTCCGATGTTCCGTGATCACGTGTCCGCCCCACTCTAGCGCTAACGGTCGATGCGGTAAACACGTGCCGAGCCTCGGAAGTAGGAGTCAAATCAGCGTCCTTTTATCGTTTCGCCGACATACATTTTATTTGGTAATTTATGGCAGGTATTATCGTCGCGATACATAAAATGAAACCAATTTATTTTTATCAACCTTAGTGTTTCTCATGCCGTTTATACAGAAGTCAATGATGTTATTCTTTGCGTTTTGTGTATGTTGCATATTGCAGCCTTTCCTTCAGTAAGTAGAATGTAATTGTGAGCAATGTTATTATAAATAGTCTTTATTGTTTTGTTATGTTCACAAAACGGTGTCATAAATAAAGCGTGTTTTTTTTTAAATTATTGATAATATTGTCCTGTGTGCAGGTCTTTATCTAAATATTGTTTTTTTTTCATTTACGTAGGTAATAGTATTCGAACTATTTAATGTGTTATTATTACTTACATATTAATTTACACAAATATTCATGCCAAATACAACTTATTTAGGTATTGTATAACTAAATAAGTACTTACCATCATTGAGCTATTATTACTATGTATAGAGAAGACACCGCTCACCACTGCTGTGTTCCGTTCAAGTGCAGCCTGCCGGCCGCACTTAGGCTGCAAACGCCTCAGTGATTTCGCGTGATTCAAGCGATTGTGGACCTTGCGGCTGCACCTTCGTGCCTTAGTTGCGCACAAACTTGCTTCGCGGTGTCTTCTCTAGTTTATTGTACCCACAGACATATTAATAATATGTCTGTGATTGTACCTCAATGCTTACCATAGACAAAAAGATCGAAGTGGAAATTCTGGGCAAAACGTCAAAACTTGTTTCCTTTCAAAAAAATGGTTTAGATTTTTTGTGCAATAAGTTATTGAATTTGTTTCTAGTGATAAATATAATTTATTTCTTTTCAATAAAAAGGTTTCATATTTATTGACTATTTTAAGAGAAATTAAAGAATATTGTGAACAAGGTATTAAATTGTGTCTCCTGACCGTTACCAAAAATAATCCAGGATATTTAGGCTGAAACGGTTATATAAACATAAACAGATTATTTATGTAGTTTTAAAAATAAATAAATAAACTTTCCTACACTCACACCAATTATCTAGCCTAAGAAAATATCGTTATGAAACTCGTTAAATGGTTACTAGACAACGGATAAACGTACTAAAAATACATAAATACATACTTATTATACATAGAAAACACCCAGTCCCGAGATAATTTAGTAAAACAATAGTTTCTAAATTGAGCCGACCGGTGATCGAACCCGGAACCTCAGAGATGGCGACACAATGAAAACCGGTTAATAAACCACTCCACCAAGGAGGTCGTCAATATTATAGACATGGTTTTGAGATAGCAGAGTCAAAACAATTGAAAAAATAAGAATTGACGAGCTTTATTAATATGTCTGTCCAATCGTTAATTTTTGAAAAAATACAACACCAAACTTTTCATTTAAACTTTAAATTTGTAAGTAAAATACAAAAACATTTTGTAATATGATGCATTAATTAAAAACTTATAACTATAAACAATTAATTTTAATAGATTTCTTGACTCAAAGCCTAACAATAATATCTACTTACAGGCATAAAAACCATTTCGCAACCTAGCTAAATTGAATCATGTAGGTACTTAGTCTTCTATTTTTGTGCTCTTAAATTAAATGTGCCTAAAGCTTTATCGCTCCTGTTCGTTACTTTTTAGTCAGTTCAATACGTTACCGTTGGTTTGGTATCGGACAGGAGGTAACAGAATAAATAGCACACTAACGAACAAGATCAAAAAACAATGAAATACTAACTCTATAAATATATAGAGTTAGATCGGTATTTTGCTGTCGGTATCGGTAGGTATTTCGATCGCTAGCCAAATCTTCACAAAGAAATTCATAATAGTATTTAACCATAGTTTTACGTCTTAAACTTGTTAAATCACGAGAAAATTCCAAATTACTTACTGGACAATACGTTGAAAAAACCACTCACTTCAAACAAAGTCACAGCTTTTTAACCTCTAAAAAATTTTATTGGATGAGTGTTGCCACAGCTAAATTATTTTTAAACCGTTACTTTCGAGTATACCATTTTTAGAAGAATATCACTACCACTTCTGTACAAATTATTTTTACTGGACGCTATAAATAGGGGTAAGGGAACACGGACATATACAGTGATAAGTTTTCACGAAACAGACTTAAAACAAGCAAAAATATTAATATTGAAGCACGGACTTCAGGTAGGCTACTCTTGAAACAGAATTGCATTAATCAATTTCCAATCACAAATCTAAAAAATGTCAAATGGCACTTTTGTAAGCGACAATAGCGCCACATTGGAATTAAATTTCGTGGAAATTGATTGAACAAATTATTTTCGAGATGGCGTTCCGGAATTATCTTTACTTATCCCAATATCGATACATATTAATCGCATTGGAATTGTATTAAGATTGAGTTTGCGTTCGAGAGTAACCCCCCAGGTCCGTGTATTGAAATTGTTATGACCAATATTTTTGGTTTTTATCAGTAGGAAAAGCTAGATTTTCATTGAGAACCAAACAACCAAATGGGGTAAGTAAGTGCAACTAGTCAACAAGTTTTTCGGAAGAAAAGTGGTATTTTTTTTGGGACAGTACTGACAAGGAATAACTATAAATCTGAATAATATTTCAATTTATAAAGTAAACTTAGTACTTATATTTATCGTAAGACAAATTTATCAAGATTAATTTTAAAAATGTTCAAGCTCTACAAGGTCCGTCATAAATTCTATAATTAATCATTTCATTTGGGACATCGGTTTATTTTTATAAGGAATAGGGTTTAGGAAGAAATAGGAATTGTGAGAGGGGGGTGGGGGGGGAGGGGCCTCCCGAACTCTCACTGGCCGGACGAAACACAACAGCACCAAGTGCCATTATTTCACGCCGGATATATTCGTGAGAGGGTGGTATTACGCCGGGCGAGCCGGCCCAATGCGTGCTGCAAGGCAGCATGGCTCTACCACTCAGTAAAATAGTATCGGTTACAGCAATATGTTCAAGTTTTGACGTTTAAACCCTACAAAGGTTTTAATCGGTATCTACCTCTTTAAATAGCTGCCCGCCCTCGACTTCGTCCGCGTTAAACATACGTACTCCGTGATAATTTCTAAAAAAACGTTTACACAACTTACCTACCTTACAGTCCTGACGATTACAAACACATCAAAGAAAGAATTAACTAAATACCAACTTAGATCAGCCGTTCTAAAGTGATGCGCAAACAAACGTTCGTGCGGCAATTAAATTTTAATTTCATCATCATCATCATCATCAGCCTATAAATGTCCCACTGCTGGGCACAGGCCTCCCACGTGAACAATAGCACGTGGGGATATTGGGCCATACATAACCCACCACGCTGGCCTAATGCGGGTTGGTGGGTTGGGTTGGGTGGTGGATTTTAATTTATATCTACTTAACTAGTAAAGTAGATTAACGCTCCTTATTATCAATTTTTCTAGATCTCTATTTTATATGAGCTTTAGCTGCCGTAAAACTAGACACAGTAGAAATTTAATTGATAATTAAACCTCTAGGAGTCTTTGTACAGACAAGGGGATAACAGGCAACATAAATTAACAGAAACTAAAACTAGGTATCTAAGTAGGTACTATTACAATACATGAACATTATCTATCACACATAATAATATATTTATGAAGTATCACTCTATCCATCTGAAACTTACCTTGTAAGATTACCAGTAGATTACACTTAAGCGGTATCATCCCCTATTTAAGAGGACTATCTCAAATGTGATTATTGCGTAAAATGTCTATTTTTTTTTGTAGTAATTTTGCAGTTGTAAGTATTTATAGTTTTTATCGAAATATAATAATAATTAATTCATAAAAAAATCTTTATTCCTCATGAAGTAACAATTATTCTGGTACTTATAAATTTTGCTCAATAATATTATCGTAAATATCACTCAGAAAAAAATCCTGAGACAAGGCTGCAGTTTTACATTGCGAGCAGATTATTGCGAAATTAACAAAAGATTTTTGTGAATGCAGCAACATACCCTTTGCTGCCCCAGCAACTTTTTTTTTGTGAAACGCAATTATTGTGAATGCAACAATATAATTATTGTGGCATTAACAATTTTTAGGCTTCTTTGATAAAACCGCAAAGGAGTATTTTGCGAAGATCACATTGTTATCAGTTGTCTCGTTGACAATGTAAGCCGCACATTGTTTTTAATGTTGTGGCATTAGCAATTTTCTGGGCTGTGATAATATCACAAAGTCGGTATTCTGCGGTATTCGCATAGTTCAAGTTTGTGTGATTCACAAGGTAAGCCTGAATAAGTTGCAGTCTTAACAACTTTTAAAACTTTGACAATACCACAAAGTCGGTATTCTGCGGGATTCGCATAGTTCAAGTTTGTGTGATTCACAAGGTAAGCCTGAATAAGTTGCAGTTTTAACAACTTTTAAAACTTTGACAATACCACAAAGTCGGTATTCTGCGGGATTCGCATAGTTCAAGTTTGTGTGATTCACAAGGTAAGCCAAACATTGACTGTATAAGTTGTGGTTTTAACAACTTTTAGGACTTTGATAAAATCGCAAGTGTGGTAATCTGCGAGTTTCGCATAGTTCAAGTTTGTGTGATTCACAAGGTAAGCCTGAATAAGTTGCAGTTTTAACAACTTTTAAAACTTTGACAATACCACAAAGTCGGTATTCTGCGGGATTCGCATAGTTCAAGTTTGTGTGATTCACAAGGTAAGCCTGAATAAGTTGCAGTTTTAACAACTTTTAAAACTTTGACAATATCGCATAGTCCGTATTTTGCGGGATTCGCATAGTTCAAGTTTGTGTGATTCACAAGGTAAGCCTGAATAAGTTGCAGTTTTAACAACTTTTAAAACTTTGACAATACCACAAAGTCGGTATTCTGCGGGATTCGCATAGTTCAAGTTTGTGTGATTCACAAGGTAAGCCAAACATTGACTGTATAAGTTGTGGTTTTAACAACTTTTAGGACTTTGATAAAATCGCAAGTGTGGTAATCTGCGAGTTTCGCATAGTTTGAGTTTGTGTGATTCACAAGGTAAGCCTGAATAAGTTGTAGTTTTAACAACTTTTAAAACTTTGACAATACCACAAAGTCGGTATTCTGCGGGATTCGCATAGTTCAAGTTTGTGTGATTCACAAGGTAAGCCAAACATTGACTGTATAAGTTGTGGTTTTAACAACTTTTAGGACTTTGATAAAATCGCAAGTGTGGTAATCTGCGAGTTTCGCATAGTTTGAGTTTGTGTGATTCACAAGGTAAGCCTGAATAAGTTGCAGTTTTAACAACTTTTAAAACTTTGACAATACCACAAAATCGGTATTCTGCGGGATTCGCATAGTTCAAGTTTGTGTGATTCACAAGGTAAGCCTGAATAAGTTGCAGTTTTAACAACTTTTAAAACTTTGACAATACCACAAAGTCGGTATTTTGCGGGATTCGCATAGTTCAAGTTTGTGTGATTCACAAGGTAAGCCAAACATTGACTGTATAAGTTGTGGTTTTAACAACTTTTAGGACTTTGATAAAATCGCAAGTGTGGTAATCTGCGAGTTTCGCATAGTTTGAGTTTGTGTGATTCACAAGGTAAGCCTGAATAAGTTGCAGTTTTAACAACTTTTATAACTTTGACAATATCGCAAAGTTGGTATTTTGCGGGATTCGCATAGTTCAAGTGTGAGTGATTCACAAGGTAAGCCTGAATAAGTTGCAGTTTTAACAACTTTTAAAATTTTTACAATACCACAAAGTCGGTATTCTGCGGGATTCGCATAGTTTAAGTTTGTGTGATTCACAAGGTAAGCCAAACATTGACTGTATACGTTGGGGTTTTAACAACTTTTAAGACTTTGATAAAATCGCAAAAGTGGTCATCTGCGGGGTTCGCGTAGTGCCTAAAGATGCAGGACGCCGTGAGAAGAAATATTGTGTTTTAAATATTAAACAGGATTATACCATGAAAACATACAAAAAAGAGACTGAACACAAAACTGATGCTTCATAGCGGAGTTTGATTACTGTTTGTATAAATAAACTACCATTATGGCAATCATAGTGGTATAGGTATAATTTATTAATAATCATAACATTTAATAAAACTCAATAAAAAATATTAAAACAAGATAGATCCTCATTATTTCATTACTTATTCTTACTTTTATGTATCTAGTAAGCAAGACATGTCATTTAAATAATAATAGCTGTTCCTCGCAACTTTATCTTCGTAAAGTAAATAATTAATAAATAAATATATTTCAACAATCACACCAATGAGCTAGCCTCAAACTAAGCCGAAGCTTGTACTATGGCGGCCAGTTAACGGATATCCATACTTAAATACATATAATGTGACTGCTAGAAACTGCAAGAAACTTCAAGGGCTGGTCAGGTCAAGTGTTTTAAACATGACAAAAATGACAAAAAAAGATTGCAGACTAACGTAGATACTTATCGCCCAGCTGACGCGGACGTTTCAACAGACGGGTGGGTCCACGGCCGGCCGCTGCCCGCGCGTTGTAAATAATAGTTCAATTCTTTTATTTTATCTTTCATTATTTATTATTGCTTTAAAATAAATTAGATACTCAAAGACTATCAAATTAAAAATCATAAAATGAATTATTTAATGAAAAATAAAAATGCACGAATTTCTCTTTTCTTATTTTTGTCATGTCTAAAACACTTGACCTGACCAGCCCTTGAAGTTTCTTGCGGTTTCTAGCAGTCACCTTATATTTATAAACATCATATTAAAACTATGTCAACGGCATAAATCGCGACACACATTGCAAGCAAATGCCTACTTACTACTGTTTGACATTTCGTATGGTAAAAAATAATATTAAAATCGATTCAGTAGTTCCCGAGTTTATCGGCTACATGCAAACAAACAAACAAAATCTTTCCTCTTAAAATATTAGTATTTATTTAAATTCATGTATTTTATAAAACAATTGCTTTCAAAAATATTCTTTTTTTTCTTATTTTGGGGTAAAATTCATATGGCAGGCAACACTAGCCCGCCAGCGCATGACTATGTATCTGTCTTTGTCTTATTTTAGTGACAGCATGGTTCTTGCGACTTGTGTAGATGAGACAGTTATATGTTTACATTGAAATGTTTATTGGTTTCAAAGCTACGTCGTCGCGGTTAAATAGTGGTTACATTTTTTAGGACGCGCGGTAATGAGCAGAGGTGGGCGTTAAAAGCAAAAGCACTTAAAAAAGTATACTTTTAGACAAAAGTACTAGGCATGCTTTTAGGTTTACACTTAATAAGCTTTTCACTTATAAAAGTGTACGTCCCGCCATCTATGAGGTCTCTATATCTATATCAATACTTCCAGTATTTCAGATTTTTTTTAGCAGATCCACGATGATAAATTGCCGAATGTAATAATGAAAGAAAAATATAAAAAAGTCAAAACTTAAATGCTGTTTGCTTTTTAGCTTTTTACTTACAAAAAGCTGGCAACGTTATGTTTAAACGAAAAACGAGAAGCAGACAGACAACTTTACGTTTTTCATTTAAATACGTAGCCAGCTTTTTCTAAGCAAAACAGCAAAAAGCATTTTTAATGGCATGCTTTTTGAAAATCGTACAATGCTTATACGTTAAAATAAAATAAGCACTTTTTCCCAACTCTAGTAATGAGGTTTGCTCCTCTATTAGTTTAACTCAATACTAGGCGATAACTCGGGTGGCGGTATTTTTTGGAGATCAAAGAGATTTACTTTTTATTTATTTATTTAGATTTTTTTCTGTCAAATTTTCCCAATTGATAAACCTTATTCCTTTGAAGTAAAATTGAAAATCTATCAAAGAAATTTGACAAATTGGGGTAGCTTGATGTGCTGGCCTCTGTACCTATAATGTACTCTGGAACATCGCCAATTTTACCACGCCACCAATGAATGAGCATTGACGTTGACCGTTCAGGTGTGGCCACTCAATTTGTCGCGAGAATTATTGGAATAATTATCGCGATGTTTATTGCAATCATGGGCATTTGACGTTGACGGTACAGTAGTGTGGCCCGGGCATGAAAATCGTATTCGTACAACAAGAAATCTAAGTAGGTAGATACTACTAATAGGAAGAATCTAGTAGGTAAGGTAGGTATGCTTAAGCCCTAAGGTATATACCTATACCAACCTACTTTAAATTCGAAATTGTTAACAACGCAACTCAAACATGGCGTGATGTAAAAACTTAGATAAAAATACAGATCCATGCTTGTGAAAATGACAACATGGATTCCCGAATATTGAGAAAGACACAGTGTAAAGTTATTCTAACAATGTTTTTATTGATAAAATAACAATATAGCCATTGCGAAGGCAAATATACAAAAAGTAGTTAAAAACGCAAATTTAGGCTTGTAAAAACCACAACGTTTATTTTCGAAAATAAAGAATGTCGCAATGTAAAAAAATTAGCAATGTCTATTATTGTTAAAACGATATTCTAACATTGCGAGGGATCCCTAACATAGATAAAAACGCATTTTAAGCTTGTGAATATTACAACGTTATTTTCTCGATTTTATGGCAACATTGTCATTCTTGTTTGTCATTCGCATTTCCGCAATTTCCGCTGCCATTGCTGCTAGCGTCTTCGGGGGTATCGCATCGTTTAAAGTAATTACACCTCGTAAAACGCATAAATGGATCAGCAAGACACGCTGGCAGACTTTTTACTCGACAACAACCTCATCAGCCTGCTGCAACCGCTCACGGGTAAGTTTTTATTCTAGCCAAGTATACCTAGTCCCCGGCACGTAACTTGGCGAAAGTCGTTAGATGCGCAGAAGTAATTTTTTAGGTATCTTTGGTTGTAAAGCCTATGCGCAAACTTGTAGCCATACGTGCCGGCGACTCTATCTAGCTAAAAAGAAAATGTAGGTAAGTTGTACGACGCGACGCTGCGTCTCGTCGCCATGTTTTTTTTGCATGTTTTGCATGGTCGAGTAAAGCCGGGTCCGCTACGCCAGATTTTGAACAGAACATTGTTCGAAAACATAAATTACTCAATGGGCCACATTATTACTCAATGGGCCACGCCCCTTAAACATGTTTTCGAACAATGTTCTGTTCAAAATCTGGCGCAGCGGAGCGATGACGCGACGCGACTTGTTTGAACTTGAAAACGAATCGTTTTGTTCCGTGGTGCTCTTTCCATCTGGCTTTCTATATTGCAGTGTATGCGTTTTTTTATCCAAAACCGCACCCTTTTTCATCCATAAAGTCCGTTGGTACCTACCTGTACTTATCTACTTCGCTGCAGGTCATGGTTTTTTTATGCTTCTAGATCAGGAAGCAGACCTAGACTTTCTTCTGCAGGCAAATGACCACGAATTATCCCTGCTGGTCCCAGGGGTGGTAAATAAAGGAAAGTTGCGATTAGCACTAGCCCGATATAAAGAATTAGTAAGTTACTTTGCTTGCTTACTTATCCTACTACCTACCTTGCAACTTAGTTCATCACATGCATCATGTCATAATGTTATTTTACAGATGCTTCAGGAAAAGCCGGTGCATGTGACTCCTCCATTTAGGGCTGGTCATTTGACATCTGATTCTGACCTATCAACGTGGACTCTTGAAACTTCAGAGGTATGTACAAATACAATTTATTGTTTTATGGTAGTACATATTGGCTGACAATCAATGCACAGCCTTAACCTATAGTCCTAGCAGTATGAAATTTCAAGGGTAACTTCCTTATGTAGTGTACATATGGTAGCATTATGACTAATCAAGTTCTTTCTTTGTTACAGACAAATCTAGTGGACCCAGGTTCTAATTGCTCCCCTGGTCTACCAACCACTGTGGACACTGCTCCGCCTGCTGCTGAGTCATCTTCCACATCCCGAAAGCCTGACACATTTTTGTCACCTGTGATAGTCTCCAATGCCAGTAGTGGATTTAATTCTCCTGGAATAACAGTCATAGACACGGGCTGTGCTGTAAGTTTAAAAATTACTTGATTTATTTATAACAGCCCTCATAGCTTGTTGGTAGTAGCTGTGCTTTCGCCGTTGTAGGTTGTGGGTTCGATCCCCACCGATAACAAACATTTGTATGATGAACTTATAAATGTTTAAAAATATATAAGTATTATATTAGCTATCTGGTTCCTTAATACAAGCTTTTCTTAGTTTGGGGCTAGATAGTGATGTGTGGAATTTCCGTAAATATTTATTTATTGGTTTATCTGTACATAGTAAACAAAGTCTGTCTGTCTGTAGGTATATCCGCCAACTCCTAAACCAGCCAACAGATTTTGGAAGGAACGGAGATTGTGCTGTGGGAATCGGATAGCTGATAGAATAATTGTGTATGCTTTTTTGATTTGTATTTTTAATCAAACATTTTCTCTTGTTTCAGGAGTGGGAAATCGCAGATGGAATAATAACTTCGGTAGATTTTTTTAACACAGGGTCTGCAAGTCTAAAGACCATTTTAGAAAACACGTCAGCGGGAAAACCAATTTTAAGCAGAACATTTTTAACAACAAAAGATCGAAAAATACTCACTGCCATAATTGTGGAGGCGGAGATCCGCAAATTAAAAAAAATATCAGACCCTATCAGAAAAGAAGTGTGGGAAAATTGGACAACTGAAATAATCACACTATTCCCAGGGGAAACGAAAGCAGTCTATTACAGTCCCTTTCGTATACTAGATGGTCGGGTTTTGCAGGCCAGCGGCCTCATTGTTAATCGGCTTATCACAGTTCGGCGAAGACTAGTACCTGCAGAAAACCGCCGCAGCAGGAGTCGCAGCAGTGACGATAGCAGTGATAGCAGCACTAAAAAGAAAGCCAGGACAAGTACAGAACCAGTACGGGTTCGGCCCCTGCCAGAATCATTTAATTCAAAGAAAATTGGAGATCAGGAAGAGTCTGGAGAGAGCTATTTGCAGTGGCTGAAGGCCTCGTCTTCACCCAGGGATTTAGTCAACTCCAAATGGAAGAACTGTCTTAGGGGAAGAATAGATATACTCAAGGAAAGCGACCATATAACCTACTTTAAAGAATTCCCTGCACTTCAATGTCCATGGGGTTATGAATTGGTGAGTGATGTTGTTTATTTTTAACCGACTTCAAGTAAAAAAGTAGGAGGTTTGTCAAGTTTTTTAACTTAATTATCACAAAATAACTATGATCAGCTCTTGTAAGTGTCACTGAAGATTATACTGTTGTGATTTAAGTACCTAATATTGTTTTTTTTTTGTTTCATGAAGCTGGCAAGCGACTTCGATGAAATTTATCCAAACACCAAAGAAAAGTTTGAAGAAAAGTTCCCAATACTAAAAGGCCGTTTGCTAGCATTATTGGATGAAAAATCCCAACAACTGACACGAGCTGACATTTCTATACAGTCTGTCTTAGAACTTGGAACTTGTGAGTAAAGTTGGATTCAATAAATGTCATATCATGATTAAGTAGGCTAGGCTAAGCCCTGATTTCACCAAGCTCTGTTAGTTAACTAACGGTTGATATCACAATATTAACCATCTGACGTAGGATATGTTACTGAGACGTTTGAAAATTAACAAAGCTTTACTAAATCAACCGTTACTTTAACTTACAGAGCATGGCGAAATGACTTACAGGTGCAAAATTTTTAACAGACAAGGAGCTCCTCAATTTTGTTGTATTTTTAAGTTAAATGTTTGTTACTGCATTACTTTGTCATTTAAAAACCACTTTTAAAAGTTCTGTTATACCAATTTAAAAGTTCTTGGTGCGGATAGAACCCACAACCTAGAGCCAGTAAGCAAAACTCCTTCTAACTGAGCTGTGAGGAAGTTCAAAATTATATTTAAAATTAATAATTTAAGATTATTAGTATGTACTAATAACAAATAAAATTATTTCCAGTGGGAGAGGAACAAGCAAATGTGGCAGCTTTCCTATCCATACCCTTGCTATTGAAGCAAATGCATACGATTCCTGTTAAAGGTACAAGAAAACCTTGGAATCCGTCACGAGCAGAAGTTAGCAGTGCCTTTTTGAGTTTAGTGGCATCTTCTTCTGACGTTGAAACCCATCGCTTAGAACGGCAAGCGAAACTCATAGATAAAAAGGTACCTGTACTTCCGTATATTGTTGCCATAGGCCCTGGTTGGAATGATGTTTCGTCAAACATCAGTTGACATTAAATGATACTTTTCTAAAGGGAACTACGGTATCGCCTTCTGTAACTTTCGGTATAAAAAAAAAAATACTTAGTAGAAAAGTTAAACAGATTGTAGATATATTAAAAATAACCAATATTCATAGTTTATATAAAGTCAGCTGGGCTGAGAAGTGTTCTGAGCGGTATAAATTAAATTCTATAATTGTTTCATCCATCGAGGAGGAAAATGTATGCTTCGCTAAGGTACAAGAAGTCTATGTTGATGGATTATGTAAAATAATAATTAGGGCTAAGCTCTTAAAAACAATCGGTTTTGATGATCATTATCACGCATATAATGTTCTGGACTCATCTCAAGAGTCAATATATATTGATCAGGATTCCATGCAACATCCGTTTGTATGCAATTCTGTAGTCATTGGATGTGACATTAATCATCCCGAGCTCCATATTGTACTGACTAAACCGATTTAACCAACCTAAATAGCATACGGCCCTATGTACTACCATGTATAATTGGCGTCGTTTACTTAATTCACCTGCGTTATTGCCCCCAGGTGAATTAAATATTCTATTTGTAATCTTAATTCACCTAGGTACATTATGTATACTTCGTTTACTTAATTCACCTGCGGTTATTCATCTAGGTATAGAAAAAAGAATTTTTTTTTAATAAATATAGAATATTAATTCACCTGGGTGCATTAACGCGTGCAAATTAAGTAAACGAAGTATACATGATGTACCTAGGTGAATTAAGATTACAAATAGAATATTTAATTCACCTGGGTGCAATAACGCAGGTGAATTAAGTAAACGACGGGGTATAATTTTATTATTAAGTATAATTTTGTTATAATAGTTAGTTTTGTTTTATTATAATTTTGTTTAAGGTGGTATGATTTTATTACAAATTGATTTTACCATCTAGGGGCGAAGATTGTTTGTATGCTGAAATAACAAGAGTTAGAGAAAACAGTGGATTAATAGATATATTAACCACACTAATTATTATCAAATACAGACCAAAATAATAGCCTATTACAGTTATTTCAGTATACAAACAATCTTCGCTCCTAGATGGTAAAATCCATTTTAATACAAATCCTCCACCGTAAGTATATTTTTAGTTATTAGATCTTTTTCAGAATATTTCATAATATTATAAATGGAAATCAATCTCATCAGGTTATATTCACTGGGCTCATACAATCAAACATATTAATAAAGCAGTAGGTATAACCTGGTAGGAATAGTATTATCATGTGTTTTTAAAGGTAGCAAGTACCTAATTGAATAATGTAACTGTATAAGGCTGCGTTTCCACCAGAGATATGTAGCAAGGGATGTGTTTTTAAGAACCATTATAATCACTGCGCTCATTGAGGCTAGGTAACTGCTGTGATTCTATTGGAACACATCCCTCGCTACAAATCTCTGGTGGAAACGCAGCCTTGTACCAATAGATCTATCCAATCCCACTGCTGGGTATAGATCTACCCGAGATAGTGTTCCTATAATATTATAAGATTATTGTGTTTACTTAACCTGTAAAAAAGACATGAAAAATAAACATTGATTACTTTTAATACTTTATTGTTTCATTTTTTAGGAAGAGGACAGTGCAGCAACAGAGATGTGCTATAAATGTTGCGATTCATGCAAAATCACCTTGTCGTTCTTGGTACGTATTTTGCTTTATTAGATACTTTCGAGTTGCGGTTCTGACAGCTGTCATATTAAAGTTGCGATTCACGCAAAGTCGCCTTTCAACCTTGTGGTTCTAGCTAAGTGTACTTTGCGTTATTAAAGACTTTCAAGTTGTGATTCTAACAGAGCTGTCATATTAAAGTTGCGATTCATGCAAAATCGCCTTTCAACCTTGTGGTTCTTGGTACGTATTTTGCTTTATTAGATACTTTCGAGTTGCGGTTCTGACAGAGTTGTGATATTAAAGTTGCGATTCACGCAGTCCCCTTACGTTGTGGTTCTTCCACAAGGTTGTAAGGAGACTGAATCGCAACTTTAATATCACACCTTTGTTAGAATCACAACTTGAAGGTCTCTAATAACGCAAAGTACACATAGTTAGAACCACAAGGTTGAAAGGCGACTTTGCGTGAATCGCAACTTTAATATCACACCTCTGTTAGAATTACAACTTGAAAGTCTTTAATAACGCAAAGTACACATAGCTAGAACCACAAGGTTGAAAAGCGACTTTGCGTGAATTGCAACTTTAATATCACAGCTCTGTTAGAATCACAACTTGAAAGTCTCTAATAACGCAAAGTACACATAGCCAGAACCACAAGGTTGAAAGGCGACTTTGCGTGAATCGCAACTTTAATATCACAGCTCTGTTAGAATCACAACTTGAAAGTCTCTAATATCGCAAAGTACACATAGCTAGAACCACAAGGTTGAAAAGCGACTTTGCGTGAAACGCAACTTTAATATCACACCTCTGTTAGAATCACAACTTGAAAGTCTTTAATAACGCAAAGTACACATAGCTAGAACCACAAGGTTGAAAGGCGACTTTGCGTGAATCGCAACTTTAATATCACACCTCTGTTAGAATCACAACTTGAAAGTCTTTAATAACGCAAAGTACACATAGCTAGAACCACAAGGTTGAAAGTTGACTTTGCGTGAATCGCAACTTTAATATCACAGCTCTGTTAGAATCACAACTTTAAAGTCTCTAATAACGCAAAGAACACATAGCTAGAACCACAAGGTTAGAAAGGTGACTTTGCGTGAATCGCAACTTTAATATCACTGCTCTGTTAGAATCACAACTTGAAAGTCTCTAATAACGCAAAGTACACATAGCCAGAACCACAAGGTTGAAGAGCGACTTTGCGTGAATCGCAACTTTAATATCACAGCTCTGTTAGAATCACAACTTGAAAGTCTCTAATAACGCAAAGTACACATAGCCAGAACCACAAGGTTGAAGAGCGACTTTGCGTGAATCGCAACTTTAATATCACACCTCTGCTAGAATCACAACTTGAAAGTCTTTAATAACGCAAAGTACACATAGCTAGAACCACAAGGTTGAAAGGCGACTTTGCGTGAATCGCAACTTTAATATCACACCTCTGTTAGAATCACAACTTGAAAGTCTTTAATAACGCAAAGTACACATAGCTAGAACCACAAGGTTGAAAGGTGACTGCGTGAATCGCAACTTTAATATCACTGCTCTGTTAGAATCGCAACTTGAAAGTCTCTAATAACGCAAAGTACACATAGCCAGAACCACAAGGTTGAAAAGCGACTTTGCGTGAATCGCAACTTTAATATCACAGCTCTGTTAGAATCACAACTTGAAAGTCTCTAATAACGCAAAGTACACATAGCTAGAATCACAAGGTTGAAAGGCGATATTGCGTGAATCACAACTGTGAGTCTTTAGTTAAGAACTGTTATTTTCACAAGGTTCAGTTTGCGAAGCAGCAGTTAATATCAAGCAAAGTTAACATAAGTAGAACCACAAAGTTTAACATTGTGTGAATCACAACCGCAAGATTGCTACTGTAGCAAACCGTGCATTGCTAGATAACACAAGTATAACACTGCGATATTCACACGCTTAACTTTGTTAGCCAGGAGCCAACAGAGTAAAATTGTGAAAACATGCCTTTGTGAAATTAGATAAGTCCATATTGTGAAAATTAGTATTTCCACTTTGTTTGATTCGCAATATTTTTTCGCAAAATTGGAGTAGCTGCGCCAGCAACCCTACTCTGTTGGCTCCTGGCTAACAACCTTTTCCTGTTGATTTCACAACTTTTTTTTCTGAGTGTAGGAGAAATTCACAGTTAACTTTAAGCAATTTTAGAAGTTTTTTTGTTTGGAAAAAGATTTTTTTTCTATAAAAAATCAATGACATCTAAAAGTTCCGAGGCCGCTACGAACTATACGAGTACGACTATAAAAGAGATAACATTCTTTTTTTTATGTCATTTGTTTAGAACAGTAGTTCAATCTAGGAGCTCAAAAAAGTGCCTTTAATTATTACTAATTATCTCTTTTCTTATTATTATTATATTGGTCCTTACTGTGCCACTGCTGGGCACAGGCCTCCCTCCCCTCCTTCCAGTTTTCACGGTGTTTTGCGTGTGTTGACCAATCTTTCGCGTAGGTAAGTACCTGAGCACCAAGCTCATCCCTTCACCTCCGCCTAGGTCGGCCTCGCTGCCGTTTAACCCCACATAATATGACCCAGTTTGTGGTGACCCTCGCCCATTACACGTCTGGCATACATACGGCAGACATTCCCTGCCCAGCCCTAATGTTGTAATAGCATAGAATACATAATAATTAATAATACAAGTAATAATAATTACAAGAAAGATATCACAGACCACATCAAATCTGTAAAAGATTGAACCATGCACGAGGGACACATAAAATATATACTTACGTAAGGACCTGTGTATAGCTCCGCTTCTGTCGTTTTGGAACTGCAGTGTGTCGTGTCTTGCCTAGTTCCTGCTCCGAGCTGCTTCTGCCCCTTAGACAAGCGGCAAACGCCCACCCCCTGTCCATTTGTATTTCTTCATACAATGCGCGTGCTGCTGCATGTTTCACAAGCAACAGTACACAGCAGTGTACGACGAATTACGAAATGACAGAGAGTGCGAGCGTTTGCTACTTGTCTGCCTAGACAAACTAACCTATACCAAAATCAATTCTGAGGGCCTCCTCAGACTTGATTTTGTTATAGGTATGACTAGTCTAGAGTTAAATAATTTTTATTCTTCTTTTGTCGTGGCAGCCACCGGTAGTAGGGTGATAGGCTTTTATGGCTTTTTAATTTCATTAACATGCTGTATGTACATAATAGGTACGCGTAAGTAGATCAATAACTGTGTACCAATGTATCTATTTGTATATTTTCAGTTACTTAAGTGTCTTAGGCGAAGAAGAAGACCCATTTCAGCGTCATATAATTGAAGAGAATTTCAAGCCGTAAGTTTCATTGTAAACTGCAAGCAACGTAGCTAAATCATTTTGTATATTACGTCCATGTATTATCTACCCTACATACGTACATAGGTACCTATATATAATCACGTCACGACTAATAACCCCGAACGGGTTAGTCAGAGATTAGGCAATGAGTGTCAAGGGAAGGCTGGTATAGGCCGACCTTCATAATGTTGTTTATGGTCAATTCCAAGTTTGAGTAGTTGACAATCGGCTACACATGCGCTTTAGACAACTATCACTGGAAAAGTGACACACTGCTTGCAAAGTCGTTGATAGGTTTGGTCGTCATGTTTAGAAAATAGTTAAAAGAAATGTTTAAGTAATTCTGTTGAGTTTTGTGAATATAATACAATGATAAAGTCTCCTGGCTCTCTTATTTTACGCTTAGAAGCTACCGCCCAACAGGTTATGGCCCAGAGGATGGTAAAGAGGGACTAGAAGTGAAGATATAATAAAATTTTTTATTAAAGTCTGAAGAGAAGTAGAAAATAGAAGATGTCAAATTTATAACGTTGACATAAAAGATGTTATTTGGTAACCAACAAAAGTGTACCTAAAACAAACAACATCAAGTGAAATATTTGAAATTAGAATTGAATTTATTTAAAAAATTTGATGTGTAAACAGTGGAGATAATTTTGTAAGAGGTTTTTATTTTGATAACGTTTTACAACCTGAGAAAAATGAAGAAGTTTTTGATAGAGAACAATTGAGTAAAGTCAGAGTCAAGTGGTAGAAATTAAAGCAGTAAATGGAAATAGCAATGAAGAAATTGTGGGAAATCGAGGGGTGGAAAATAATAGTAGAAGAAATTAACCTGTAAGAGAGCGTAGATTATCAGAAAGGTATAAAGATTATGTCGTGGAGTATGATACGGAAGTTTCAATGTTAACGTATGAAGAAGCAATAGAATCACAAGAAAAAGACAAATGGAAGAAAGCAATACAGGACAAAATAAATCGTTAGAAGTAAACAACGCTTGGACATTTGCGGATAAGAAAGAGGCGGAAGGAAGGACACTAGTAACAAGCAAATGGATCTTTACGGTAAAGTCAGATGGAAAATATAAAGCAAGACTAGTCGCAAGAGGATTCCAACAAAAGTATAAGATAGAGTATGATGAAACTTATATTCCAGTTGTAAATACAAATTCTTTGAGAGTATTATTTCAATTGATGCAAATAAAAAAAATTAAGATGAAACAGTTTGATATAAAAACAGCCTTTTTGCATGGAGATTTAAAGGAGTGTAAAAGAAGATAAAGTGTGCAAATTAAATAATAGTCTTTATGGGTAAACAAGTGGATAATGTGGAACATTAAATTTACAGAATTTTTAGTTAAAATGGGTTTTAAACAATTGAAGTTAGATCAATGTATATTTGTAATGGAAGGTGAAAGAAGGATAATTCTTGCGATATATGTTGATGATGGACTAGTAGTTGGTGAAAGAGAAGAAGACATGGTGCATATAGTGGAAACGTTAAGAAAAGGATTTTAACTAAGAGTTTGCGAAGAAGTTTCAAACTATATTGAGTTGGATATAACACAAGAAAAGAAAGGAGTGAAAAGTCTGAAAAATTATATTGAAAAAATTATGAAGAAATTTAATATGAGTGAGAGTGCAAAACGCCAACGATTCTGATAGAACAACACACAAAACTGAAAATAGATACAGAGAGTCATAAACTCTGTAGGGCGATGATAGGATAATTGTTATATCTGGCCAACAAGTCGAGGTCAGATATTAGCTTCCATGTAGGGTATTGCTCACGTCAACAAAGTGCTCCAAATTTAAATGATTTAAATAATGCAAAAACTATTTTAAAATTTATAAAAGATTCAAAAAACAAAGGCATTCATCTTAGTGAAGGTGATAAAGTGCTGCGAGGCTACTGTGACTCAGATTACGCGGGGGATCCAGATACAAGGGCGTCGCCAGCCGATGGCCTAGGGGGGGGCAAGCTGATATAAATGAAGGAGGCGATTGTAATAAGAACTGTACAAAGTTCCATTGTGTAAACTCTACAAGCTCTTCACTGTACATAGAGGCGTGCCTAAGGTTTCAGAGTAGGGCAGCAATATTTTCTTGTGATTTTTAACAGTTTATTGCGTATTTTTTTGGTTTCTAGTCAAATATTGTCCAACGGGTTCGGTGATAGCAGAAGCAGATACTCACAAAGTGCTTGCCACCTGTAAAGTTTAAAAGGTATCAAAGAAAATTCGTATCAGAGTGAGTGTTAGTAATAAGTGCAGACAAAAGTGAATTATGAGCTTTTTTTCCGTCGGTATGGGGGGGGGGGGGGTATGTAAGTTTTTATAGGGATGTGTAATGTTTTTATAAGTAATATAAAGTCATGATTATGATGTCCGGTTTACTAGTTAGAGTAAAGGTAAAGTAAAGTCACATTATCAGTTAAAGTATTAAGGGGGTGCGTACACGTATACTATTTAAGGGGGTGAATATGATTCATTAATAAGGTAAATGAATAATGCAAGTAGCTCAAGTAACTTATTTAATTATTTTACAAACGATTTGGGAAGAAGCCTTAAGTTTATATTGCGTGTATTTTATATAACCTTTAAGTGTTGTAAGAAGATGAGTCGAGTAGGAGTTAAAGTTAGGAAGTTGAAGTGTTGTAAGAAGATAGGTCGAGTAGGAGATGAATGGGATTTTTTGTTGATATAAGGTTAGATAGATAGTAAGTTTTGTAACATAGTTCGACAGGCAGATAGAAACTTTTAATAGAGGTGTTAGGTTGAGAGGCATATAGAATCGAATGAAACAAGCACATACTATACTGAACGATTCACGTAAACACAAAACAACAATGAACGATTGATTGACCTACGCATCAGTAAAATTGTAGAAGAACTCCATAACGACATAATCGATATCAAGCAGTGCCTTATCCGCCATTTGTCTTTTCAAGCACTTTAGTGCTAGATGATGTCCAGAGTCCTAATGATGGAATCGGGAGGTGGCCATAGGAACTCCTAAAGGAAACGGCGGAAACTAATCGAGTTTGGGTTTGTTGGATTGGTCTTTTCAAGCACTTTGTTGTTAGATGACTCTAAATCCAATACTAAAAAGTAAAAATAAATTAAAATTAAAAAAAACCTTTTTGTAAAACAAGCTTTTAAATGCGCTAAAAAGAAAATAATAAACTTTTACTATCAATTTATAACGTCTCGTTACGCAATTTATATGATATAAAAGATTGTCGCGAGATTTACTTGTGTAAATAAAAAAGTAAATTAAATAACTTGATGTGTAATTGATTAATTGGGCCTACCTTATTCTTAGTTTACATTAATGACCTCTGCAACCTTCAAGTAAACGGCGGTAAAATATTATCGTACGCCGATGACACTGCTCTACTTTTTTCTGCAGCGACAGAGCTCGAGGCTTACGAAAATGCACAAAATGGCTTCAATGTTGTAAATAACTGGCTTAATCAACATTTACTAACACTAAATGCTGATAAAACTAAATATATCACATTCTCGATGCGCAAATCAACTTCTACAACAAGAACACCTTTGTATGCTCATGATGGCTGTAATTTATACACAAACATGTCTTGCAATTGCCCTACCATTTCTAGCACTCGCAATATAAAGTACCTTGGGGTAATTATTGACGAGAATCTGTCATTCCGTTATCATATTGAAGCTTTAAGTAACAGAATGCATAAGCTTATGTTTGTATTTAAAAAAACTTCGTTCGATTGCAGATACCAAATTAATAATGCAAGTTTACGTGGCCTTATGTCAGTCGATACTAACTTACTGCCTCACTGCATGGGGTGGTACGTATTAGTCCCTGTTATTAACTGTCGAAAGAGCCCAAAGAGCAATCCTAAAGGTGTCCACTTTCCGTCCTTATATATATCCTACTCATCTTTTATATAAATCCTGTAAAGTTTTAACAGTTTGGCAATTATTTATAAAAAGCACGAAACTAAAACAGCACACGGCTCTTCCTTACAGCACTGAAACTACTAATAAAAGGAGGAAGGACATGGTTTGCACTTATCTCAAAGGTACAAAATGCGCTTTCTCATCAAGGTTCTTTATTTTCTTAGGACCCTTTCTGTACAACAGGATTAATGCTAAGTGTTATATTTATCCGTTAAACACTATCAGCTGCAAAAAGGTTGTACAGGAAGAACTACAAAAATTGACCTACGACGATACGGAGGGGTTAATGACCGTTGTTAGGTAATTTTGTTTTATTTATTTCTGTGTAAAACTTATTAGCTTATTTAAAAAAAAACTTATTATTATTTTATTTATGTCTTTACATTAGATTGTAGTTTAGCGTATAAGGAACCTGTTATATTCATTTATGTTTCGATTTATATTAAACTTAGACTAAGCCCACATTTGCCTGAAAAACAGGGTTTACCTAGCTCAGGCATCAGAATTTAATCTACTTTAGATTATTAGTTAAGAGTTCTTTGTAAACTATAGATGTAAGCGTATTTAAATAAAGATATTATTATTATACTCTCTACATATATCTTAAGAAATTTTTTTTACAATATTTTATATAAAAACATATTTACAATATAAAATATTATAAAAAACTTAACCTAGGTTGCCACCGGCAGCGGGGATAGACCCAAGCTATCGGTGGTAAGGGCTGCAGAGTAAGGAACCTCCTCACAATTCGTGCCGTGTCAAGGAGTACTGCCTTCTGTATCTGACCCTTGACCCAACCTTTTAGCGAGAGCCTCTCTAGATGTTGATCGAGGCTCTTAGCTATAAGACCGTGTGCCGAAACGACTATCGGTACAATAATAGTTGAATCCACATCCCACATGGCGGCAACCTCGTGAGCCAAGTCAAGGTACTTACTGAGCTTGTCCTTCTCGGCTTTCACGAGGTTCTCGTCATGAGGTATGGTGATATCAACTAATATTGCTTGGCGCTGAGATCGGTCGATCACCACGATATCAGGCTTATTGGCGACAATAGTCCTATCCGTGATGATAGAGCGATCCCAGTAGAGCGTTGCATGACCATTTTCGAGAACTGGCGCAGGTGCGTACTTATAGTACGGCACCTCTGATTCAACAAGGCCATATTGAAGAGCAAGTTGCTGGTGAATTATTCTGGCTACTTGGTTGTGTCTGTGCAAATACTCTCCGTTAGCAAGATAAGAACAACCGGAAATAATATGTCGGAGTGATTCTCCAGGACGGCGGCATGCCCGACAGATGTCGACCGTACCGTCCTTCATAATATATTTCCGGTAGTTATTCGTCTTGATAACTTCATCTTCAATGGCACAGACAAAACCTTCGGTTTCCCCAAAGAGGTCACCGAAACGTAGCCAGTTCACCGAAGCAGGCAAATCTACATCAGGCCCAGTTAGAGCCGGATAGTAGCGCCCGTGTAGCACCTTGCTCTTCCATATGTCCTTGCGATCGAGAGTGCTTAGCACCACTGGTTTGCGCCAGTTTTCTGTTGCCAAGGAGAGCGGCGTAAAGTGTCTATCAACTGCCACGACATCCAAATGCATCCCACACTCACTGTTAAGGAAATAATCCCTGAGACTGCAGATCTCACGGTTATGTAGGTCCCTGGCATTTAAAAAGCCGCGACCCCCACATCTCCGCGGGATGTACAGCCTCATAACAGATGAGCGCGGGTGTAGCATTCTGGAAGTCGTGAGCATTTGACGGACTCTTCTATCCAAGGCGTTCAATTCGGTCTGAGTCCATCTTAGTATGTCAAAGGAGTATGTAAGCAGAGGCATAACCCAGCCATTAAAAGCACGCGACTTATTGCCACCCAATAAAATACTGTTAAGTACTTTTCTCAGGCGGCAAAAGAATCGCTCCCGTAATGACTGTTTTATGTCCCTGTCCTTAACACCCAAAGACTGTGACATACCAAGATATTTATAAGTTTCAACTTCAGAGAGAGATCTAAAGTTTATCGTTTCGGAGAGTTGTAAATTGGTTGAATTTACTACCCTCCCACGCTGAACATGCATAACCGCACACTTATCCACACCAAATTCCATCTTGATGGCACTGCTGAAAGTCTCAGTAATTTTCAGCAGTTTCACCAAGTCTTGGCGGTTTGATGCGAACAACTTGAGGTCATCCATGTACAACAAATGCAACATAACTTCACCCCCTCTCCGCAGTCGACAGCCGAACCTTGAATTTCTCAACAAAGTACTGAGAGAATTCAAAGCTAGGCAAAACCATAAAGAACTCAGACTGTCGCCCTGGAATATGCCACGCTCTATCCTTATAAGATCCTGCGTGGCAGAAACACTATCTCGACATCCTGGTTGACGCAAGACCGTGGTCCACTGCCGCATACATGACATCAAAAAGGATTTTAAAGTTATATCAATTTTATATAACTCTAAAATCCTCACCAACCATGTATGCGGCACCGAATCATAGGCCTTCTTATAGTCAATCCAGGCTGTGGAGAGAGTCCCTCTGCCACGCCGAACCTTCTGGCATATGGTCATGTCAATGAGGAGAAGCTTCTTAGTACCACGGGACCCAACCCTACATCCATTCTGAGTCACGTCCAAAATATTGTTTGCAACAATGTGCGAGTTAATTTTTGTTCTCAGAATGGATGTAAGGAGCTTGTTTAAAGTAGGTAAGCACGTGATGAGTCTATAATTTTTCGGTTCCGTGGTACTACCTGATTTATGGAGCAGAAAAGTGACACCAGTAGTCAACAAACTTGGGAGTGAGCCGAGCTCTATGGCTTCTTTGAATTGCGTTGCCAGTAACTTGTGTGAACATCGAAACCATTTGATCCAGAAGTTGTGCAATCCATCCGGTCCTGGGCATTTCCAATTTTGGGCCGTACGAATTGCACAACTTACGTCAGCTGTACTAATATTAATAGGCTGCATGGTCTCGCTAGGTTCACACGCCTCACTGACAACACTCATCCATTCACCTTCCGTGTGCTCGACGGGCACCGACCAAATGTTGCGCCAGAAATTAGTCATGACATCAACATCCGGTAGCTGCCCGTCGCTCACACGTTGATCAGCTCCTTCCCAACGTCTGTATACTTTCGCATGACGCGAGGCCGATTATTGCCATTTCTGAAGCAAATTAGCTTTGCAATGAGTGTCCTAAATCTATTAATACGCCCCTCGATCCTCAATTGCCAAGCAGGGGCAGTCCCAGTTTGCCGCGGTACTCGGTCAGAATCCTGGAATTTGACACGAGCAACGCGACACACCGTGATGGCCCCACAATAAGGGATTGAGTGGGTATCCATTAAATTTTCACTGGTTCCAAGATAAGGAACCAGTAAATCGTTCAAGGCACTCATTAACGCCAAATTATGTTCTATTCGTGGGCAAACAAGGTATACGCGGCCTAGAGTTACGCCTGTCTCGATACTGTAGAATGGCATCGTTCAAAGCGCTCCTCATTTGCTCATTCGTCTGTGTACTTACATTCGTATTTATGAAATCTTCATCGTCGGGTACCGGATCTACTCGCGCCACTAAAACCGGCGTCACGGCCTGTAATTGTGGGGCAGGGCGATCCTGCACCGAAGAAGAAGCCGCACAAATACGTAGTGACTCCAGGCGTAGCCGATCAAGTGCTGACTGATCCAGCAAGTTGTTACGCTGGATCCGACAATCGTTGGGCAGACACGTCGATGGTCGGTTCAAGGGTCTGAAACAAAGACAGCAGCCGAACACGATACGCAGTAAGATTAGTTCCTCCCTCTGTTGCCCCATAGTAGGCGCGCATGCAGTTCTCATTTATTTGTTGAGTCCATCGCATGCGGCGCACTACACCACCGGTAGCGGGGGTCGTACGCGGGGCAGGTTGCCCCACTGATCCCAAGCGTGCCGGCAGCAGTGGTCGTCCACGTCGCGCTGGTCGTTGTGGCGGCGGAGACGGCAATCGCCCACTCGCGCTGCTCGATTCGTCAGTTGACACCCTGGTGAGGTCATCATTGGACGAGGAGCTTGAAGTCGGCGGAGTAGGCGATGGTGGAGGGCGTGCGCTTCGTTGAGCTCTGTTTCTTGTTATCATTTCTTTGTGATTTTCATATTGTTGTTTGCATGTTGACGTTGTATGTCAACATGTCAGTGGGTTCGGGATTGTGTTTCTATTGTAAATGTAATTTATATACAACCAAATCAGTGTTTTGCATTTTTGCTATTGATGTTACTGCTTTTATTTGACTGTTTACGGAAATTTTGTACGACGAAAACAACATTAAAACCAATAAAACAAAAAAATATTTTCTATAAGAAATGTCACGTTGTGACAGTGACAAGAGCACTATCACGGTCGCCACATGATTTCATGTGGCGACCGTGATAGTTTGAAATTGTATGATTTCTGTAAATATGAAGAAGTACTTAACCGAGCGCCAACTGCGAGACGGCTTTTTAGTCGGTCTGTAAATAAATTGTCGGAGGCTCTAGTTGCAGAAGACTTTTTTGAGACTGCCGTACATTATGAGCATCTACAAATTAAGTATGTAGCCTTAACAGAATTTGACAATAAGATAAAAGAGAGCTGGTTAAATGATGCAGACCGCAATGAAGATGAATATGAAGAAGATATCGATGAGATGAGAGATAGTTTGAAATGGCTGCGAGTCAAACAACAGTATGAAAAACTGCAACGGAAAGTTTTTACGTCACAGGAGATGACGAAGAATGTTAAGCAGTTGGAGGCTCCCCACCACTCAAATCTACGCCTGCCGAAACTAGAGATTCCAATGTTTAATGGCGAATTTAAAACTTGGTTGAGATTTTGGGGTCAATTTAAGAAGATACATGCCTACCCGGCCATCGATGATGATGATAAATTTGCTTTTTTGCTACAGGCAATAGAGATTGAGAATTTAAGAAAAAAAAATAGGTTTTATTTATTATAGTTTTCTCCATATATGGAGAAAACTATAATAAATAAAACCTATGTTTTTTCTCCTTAATTCTCAATATATATTTTCCTGCTTTATTGACATTACACATAAATAAGGTTTCATAACATTTCATAACATACTCCCCCCCTTGCGCTTGCGCAACAATTTATATAACTAAACTACAAACTAAAAATCTAAATGTCCAGGCGATCTGGAATACGAACAACACGTCCACAACGCGTGCGCACAGGCACAAGAAGAGTCAACTCCGTAGAAGCCGAGTAAATCTCTAGTGGGAAGAGGCGCTGCAGCGGGCGTACCAACTCTCCGTGCGCGTCCGTCTTCAACCGAGCTACTCGCTCTTCTCCGTCCACTCCAGGAAATAAATCTTTAACAACTGCCAATGGCCAATTAATCCTCTTTGCCTCGCTCTGTATCAACACCATATCCCCAATTTTAATTTTATCTATGCCCATTCGATATCTTTGTTGTACGAGAAGACCCAAATATTCATTTCGAAATCTAGTTTTAAAATCGTCTTTTATCTTCTGCACGTATTTGAGGCGGCTGTTTAGCATTTGCTCTACTGCGCTTGTATGGTGCATAGGTGGTGGCGCATTATTATGTAAAAACATAGATGGTGTAAGGGCTTGAATACTATCAGAGTCTGGCGACAGATAAGTAAGCGGTCTTAAGTTAAGTATTGACTCACATTCACATAACAGAGTCTCCAACTCTGTCCGGCTGACCGCGGCCTTGCCCAGAATACGTCTCATTAAATCCTTTAACATTCTTATCAGCCGCTCCCTAAAGCCTCCCCACCACGGCGAGCGAGGAGGCATGAATCGCCATTTTATTCTTTTAACCGCCAATCAGCTGTTAGAGACTTGTTGCCAATCTATCTTCTAGTATCTTATTTGCTCCACAAAAATTGGTCCCATTATCGCTCCAAATGGCTGATACATTTCCACTTCTGGCAACGAAACGTCTTAAAGCTAATAAAAAATCTTCTGTCGATAATGAGGTGCAAAGTTCCAGGTGCACGTAAATAAAGCTACCCAGCATTTATCACCCGTCTTTAAAATTAAAGGACCTGCAAAATCCACCCATTAAACCTCAAAGACATTACCGCATCTTGTACGGTCGACTGGAAGTGGAGCCTGAGGAACAGTAAACGCTTGTGAACTATGTCGCCTACAAATAGCACACTGACGGATCGTTATCTTAACTAGTCGTCTGATACCAATAATCCAAAATCGCTCCCTCAAATGATTTGTCAGTATTTGAGCTGGAGCCTGAGGAACAGTAAACGCTTGTGAACTATGTCGCCTACAAATAGCACACTGACGGATCGTTATCTTAACTAGTCGTCTGATACCAATAATCCAAAATCGCTCCCTCAAATGATTTGTCAGTATTTGAGCACCAGCATGCAGTGTCTTAATATGTGCATCTGATACTAAGCGTTCAACTAGAATGTGTTTACTTGGCAATAACGTGGGAGTTATAAAATCCTCAAAATCTTGTCTAAGTACTAGGCGAGTCGTCACTCGCAATATATCATTTTCATCTCTAACTATATCCAAACCTAATGTTTTAAGATCATTTGTGTCTACAAAATATTCTTTTTGAATCATCTTAATTATTTTAATTTCGCTGCGTTCAATTTCTTCTACTTCTAAATCATTTGAACGTCTATTAGCCCTATCACGAATATAAAATAACCACCTTAGGCACCAAGCTACAACTATAATCGTTTTAGAAAATTTGGAATAATATATTTTTGTAGAAAATAATTCCTCACAGTTTACAATTAAAGTCTCAGTCACAATCTCCTTACAAACCTCATCTTCATTTGGTTTAATATCTGACTTTGGCCACTCTCTAGAAGACTTATAGAGCCAATCTGGACCATTCCACCACTTACTGTCTAGTAATACGTCTCCATTACAGCCACGAGACGGAAGGTCTGCGGGATTCATACTACCCGGTATATGATACCAGTCCTCTAGATTTGTTTTTTGTCTAATCTCTTTCACTCTATTATGTACATATACACACAACCATTTTTTACATTATTATTATTAATTCTATTATGCACTAGTGTGTTATATTATTTTTTTAATTTAATTTTACAATATAGATTACTTACTTAATTAAAATTACATTCATTTCTGTTACTTATTAAAATTTTCGATCTAAGTATAGTTAAATACGAGTACTTACATAATCTCGCGCGCGACAACCTTTAATCATATAAATTGTGTAACAACGTTATAAGTTGATAGTAAAAGTTTGTTTTTTTTCTTATTAGCGCATTTAAAATATTATTTTTGAAAAGGTTTTTTTCTTTATTATTCACGTATTTATTTATTTTCTTAAGTGTAGGTTTTTTATAATATTCCATATAAAAAAAATAAACAAAACTACTATAAAAAATAAAACATTTAACATTATAAAAAACCTAAACCAAGGGTGCCGCCAGCAGCGGGGCAGGGCCCAAGCTACCGGTGGTTAGGGCTGCAGAGAGAGGAACCTCCTGACGATGCGTGCCCTGTCAAGAAGTACCGCCTTCTATATCTGGCCCTTGATCCAGCCGTCTAGCGAGAGTCTCTTGAGATGTTGGTCGAGACTCTTCGCTATTAGGCCGTTTGCAGATACGACTATCGGGACAGTGATAGTCGAGTCAACATCCCACATGGCGGTAACCTCGTAAGCCAAGTCAAGGTACTTGCACAGCTTATCCTTCTCAGCCTTCACGAGGTTCTCATCATGTGGGACGGTGATGTCGACTAGCACTGCCCGCCGCTGGGACCGATCGACTATCACGATGTCAGGCTTCTTGGCAACAATAGTCCTGTCCGTGATAACCGATCGGTCCCAATAGAGTATGGGAGTCATGACGAGACGAATAATATCATGCCCGTGGAACTACAAGATGCGCACTGGCGCGCCGCTCCGAGCCGAAACGTATTTATGCTACGGTTGGAGCGAGAGGAGCCATCGTGTCTCGCTCACACACCGCCGGCCGCCGCTGCAGAGGGTAGGGACGGAACAATCATGCCCGTGGAATTACAAGATACGCACTGGCGCGCCGCGCCGAGTCGAAACGTATTTACGTTGCGGTTGGAGCGAGAGGAGTCATCGTGTCTCGCTGCCACACCGAAGGCCGCCGCTGCCGAGGGTAGGGAAAGAACAATTATGCGGTGCGAGTGGGAGACACTATTAGCTACTCCTCTAACAGAGCTTTAAATACAACCCGTGTTTCGAAATAAATGCCATTAATCAACTGACCGTTGTTTTCATTACCTTCTCTGCGCCTAAGCCTCCACATCTGGTGACCCCGACGTGATTTTATAAAGTCATCTGATACACGCTCAACAAGGACTGTGTGGAGCTCCTAACAATGGCAGAAGGACAGCAAGCTAAAATCTATGCTGAAGCAAATCTAGACGTCAGCGCTGTCTCCGTACAATCACGACTTCTCCCCTTCTGGCGCGAAATTCCCCGCGCCTGGTACATCCAATTCGAGGCCGTGATCGACCCGCTGAAGACCTCAGAAGACCAAACATTTCGGTACCTACTACAACAGCTGCAGGACAACATTTAACAGACATCCTCTACAACCCACCCTCCTCCGGAATATATGAAAAGGTGAAGCAGCGCCTACTAAAAGCTTACGACCAGTCGGACGTGAAAAACTTTCAAAAACAGATCAGCGGCCTGGAACTGGGCGACCAAAAGCCCTCCCAGCTGTTAAGGAAGATGCGAGAATTAGCGAGCGGGATGATAACGGAGGAAGGCCTAAGAATAGAGTGGCTGAACCACCTACCCGCGCAAGTCCGAGTTGTGCTCTCGGTGAACAAGGAGTCGTCACTAGCTAGATACCATCGCAGCAATGGCTGACAAGATGGTGGAGTATGCGGAAGGTCCCAAAGACAAGAAGAGGCTAGTGGACAAAGTCACCGAGTTATCCATCGATGCGTTTGAAGTAACAACGAATACCAAGCCAGTCCACGTCGTCAGCAGTCAGCAAGCCTACCACAAGATCTTGATGCAATATGCTGATGTACTCCGGCCAATGTCACTGAAGCAGCCGAGCAAGCATTGTATCGTTCACCACATCGAAACGACGCCCAGGTACTCCAACGCCTAGAACAGTACGGCGTCACAAAAAACACAGAGAAGTGTGAATTTGGAAAAACATCCATAAACTTCCTGGGATACGTGGAATCGACGGACGGCATCAAACCTAGTGAAGAGCGCACCAAGGCCATCGCTTCGTACCCCAAGCCGAAGACTGTGATTGAGCTGCGCCGTTTCCTCGGCATGATAAATTTCTACCGAGACTGCCTGCCGCGTCAAGCCCAGCTACAAATCGAACTTAACCAATACCTTCACAACAAAAAGAAAAAAGACAAGACGCTTATCAACTGGACACAACAAGCAGAAGAAGCTTTCGAAAATGCCGCCAAAGCATCTCGGAAGCGACTATTCTCAGTCATCCAGTCGCCGGCACCGCCCTTGCCATCATGACCGACGCCTCTGACCTCAGCCTCGGTGCTGTCATTCAGCAGAAAATAGACAGCGCATGGAAACCTCTCGCCTTCTTCTCCAAGTCTATGAGCGATACTCAACGCCGCTACAGTGCGTACGACCGCGAACTACTTGCAATGTACGCAGCTGTAAAACACTTCCGAAGACTCATAGAAGGCTGCGAGGTGGTCATCTACACGGATCATAAGCCGCTCACTTACGCACTCACAAAATCAGCGAGCAATAGCGACACACCCCGGCTAGAACGACAAATACACTTTATAAGCCAATTCTGCTCGAAGATCTTATATATCAAGGGAGAAGAGAACACGGTCGCCGACGCATTATTACGCCTGGATGAGATACAGTGCCCCACAACTATCGACTACAAACAGCTGAGCACTGACCAAGACAATGACGAAGAGCTAAAGAAACTAAAGACGCAAACCAACTTGAAATTCGGAGAGATAACGCTGCCCGGTCTACCTCGACCCATCACGTGCGAGCTCTCAACCTCAACGCCGCGACCCTACCTCCCTACGACATACCGCTACGCAGCCTACAAAGCGCAACACGAGTTATGTCACCCGGGCGTCAGAACAACAAGAAAGCTGATGACAAGTAAATTTTTCTGGCCTGCTATAAACAATGATGTAGGGCAGTGGGCCCAAGCTTGTACAGGGTGCCAGCGTGCCGAAGTTCATCGGCATGTAACCACACCGATAGAGAAGTTCCCGCCGTTGCAGAGGTTTGAACACCTAAATTTGGATTTGGTGGGCCCCCTAAGAGTATCAAACGACTACCGCTACTGTCTCACCATAATCGACCGGTGTACGAAGTGGCCCGAGGCAATTCCGGTGCGTTACATCACAGCTGAGATCGTCGTGCATGCATTCTACGAAACCTGGATAGTGAGGTTCGGCTGCCCGCTACGCATCACCACAGACTAAGGACGTCAATTTGAGTCCTCTCTGTTCAACGCGCTCATGAAAAGATTCGGCATCACTAGACTGCGCACTACGGCTTACCATCCGCAGTCAAACGGCCAAGTTAAACGGTGGCACCGCACTATGAAAGCCGCGCTAATGGCTCGCGGCGCAACAACGAAGTGGACAGAGGAGCTTCCTACCGTACTACTAGGACTTCGGACCGCGCTACGGCAAGACAACAACCTCAGCCCAGCCCTAATGACATACGGCACAACCCTTCGTGTACCCTCTGACTTCTTCGCGACTCAATACTCACCAATCGAGGACGCCGAGCTAGTGCGCCGTCTAGCACGCACGATGACGTCACTCACACCGACGCCTCACCGTGCACCGTCGATGACGCAACGGCCGTTTGTTTACAAAGACTTAGCGACGTGCACGCATATATTTATTCGCAACGACACAGTTAAACCGTCGCTTACACCACCCTACGACGGCCCGTATGAAGTACTCAAGAGATATGACAAGTGCTACAAAATCCAGTTACCACTACGGACAGCAGTTGTGTCACTGGATCGATTAAAACCGGCCTACATCTTGAAGGAAGACATAGATACCGCGACCAGCAGTTCGAGCACCAAGACATCGGCAGCAACCTCTCACTCGCCCACGACACACCATGACTCGACCACTGCATCTGCACATCAACCCTACATTACGAGAAGCGGTCGTGTAGTGAAGAGAACCGTACGCTTCTCTTGAGGGGGAGTGATATGGGAGTCATGACGAGACGAATAATATCATGCCCGTGAAACTACAAGATGCGCACTGGCGCGACGCTCCGAGCCGAAACGTATTTATGCTACGGTTGGAGCTGGCGCGGGGCTCCCCGCATCCGCTCCGGGCAATGGGACGCCTTTAGTGGCGTCCCGTTGCCCATCATGGCTTCGCATAAAGCTTCCGCGCCGCTCTCCAAGGACACCCACAGTACACAACACATTATACAACATTTGCTGGTACGAGACCCCTTCCGCATCTGCTCCGAACAAGGGGACGCCCTCAGAAGAGAGCCCCGTTGCTCATCATAGCCTCCGCTGGGGTCCCGTATCAGGTCTGTGAAAGGACACCTACGATACGAACACTATACTACACGACACCAAGACAAAGAACAACACTCTACGCTGGACAGCTCAGATGCTGTCCATCGCGCCCAACATTTACGACGGATTAAGACGGATTTCGTGGGCACCTGGGGTGATATGGCGACATATCCATGCCGGTGCCCACACACATACTTAAGCCTATCGACAACCTATACTAACACGAACAAGAACGTCGGGCGTCCGGTTGGACAGGACGGAACCTGTCTTCCGCCAGACACCCGGCATCACCCTAAGGTGGATGGAGGTCGGCGTACCTCCTACGCCGCCTCCCTGCCCTCCTCCTCCTCGTTGGCGCAGCGTTGGCCGACTCCTCCCGGGCGCGCTCTGCCTCCTCCTTGAGGCCCATGCACTCATCGGTGAATCTGGCCACCGCTGCCCAACTCTCCGCACTTTCCACCATTGCGGCGACCACATCCGGCAGAGCTAGAGTGCCCCTCCCCCCCAGCGACAACTCTAGCGTACGCCTCTGTGGCGCGAAGGCACTACACAGCTCGAGGCTGTGCTGAGCTGTGTCCTCTTCCTCTCCGCAATGATGGCAGACCGGGGTTACTTCCCTCCCAATCCTGTGCAAGTAGCTGCCGAAGCACCCATGCCCGGTGAACAGCTGGGTTAGGCGATACGACATCCCCCCATGGGTCCTGTCTACCCACCTCTGCAGAACCGGTCGGATAGCCTCCACCGTGCGGGTTCCGGCTTCTGGGGTTCTTAGGTTCTCCTCCCATTGCCATACCGCCATATCGTGGGCTATCCACCTTGCCCCCTCGACTTCTGCTTGCGCAGGGTTCTCTCCGCGAGCCCTCGCCTCCGCCCGGAACTCGTAGACCTCGGTCAAAACCTTGGCCTCGAGTTCCCATGGAAGCATGCCAGCGATGGCCGTTGCTGCCACGAACGACACCGTTCTATAGCCCCGGATGGCTCGGATAGCCGCTGTCTTCTGCGGTCTTCGCAGGCAGGCGACGTTTTTCCTATACAGGGCATCCGACCAAACCGGGGCTCCATACAGGGCCATGCTTTTCAGCACGCCAGCAAAAAGCCTACGGCAGCTGTCGCCCGGACCCTCCACGTTGGGCAGGAGCCTCGCCAGGGCCATCGCCGCTCCCACCACCCTCGGCGCAAGGCCAATAAAGTGCGCCTCGAATCTCCATCGGCTGTCCAACGTTAGCCCCAGGTATTTAAGCTGAGGCGCAACTTTGACGGGAACACCATCCACCCGTATGTAGGCATCTCTGGGGGGCCGACCCCGAGGGCCATGAAACAATATGGCCTCTGTTTTCGTCAGCGCCACCTCCAATCCTAGCAGTCGGATCCTTGTCACCGTAAGTGTCGCGGCCACAGACGCCCTCCAGGAGGCCTTCTGGTAGTCACGGCCCCTTGCCGTGACTAGAGTGTCATCTGCATAGCAGATGACACTCATCCCAGGGAGGAGAACCCCCCTGAGGACCCAGTTATAGCCGAAATTCCATAGCAGTGGCCCCAGGACAGAACCTTGGGGCACACCACACTGATCTGAGTCCTTCCCGGCTCAACAAAGAGGATGGATCTATCATTGAGGTAGTCTACAATGATCCTCCTCAAGTACCACGGTACTCTGTGGTATTTCATCGCTTCGACAATCGCGCTGAAGGGAAGGGTGTTGAACGCGTTGGCGATATCAAGGAATACCGCCATCACCCTTTCCCCACGTCCCACCGCCTCCTCAGTCGCCCTCTTAAGGGACAGTATGGCGTCAACTGTCGACCGTCCACGTCGGAAACCAAATTGCGTTTCTTCTAGGTCCGGGCCCCCGCCACCAAGGTGTTCGGTAATGCGGGCTGCGATGATTCTCTCAAGGAGCTTGCCCGCCTCGTCGAGCAAGACAATAGGCCGATATGCCGACCGCGAGTCGGGCGGGCGTCCTTCCTTAAGAGAACCAGCCTTCCCTCCTTCCATATCTTTGGAAATTTGCCTTGCTGCAGGCACGCATCCAGCAACTCCGTCAGCCTGTGTCCGATGTGGGCGAGGGCAATAGCGAGAACTCGTCCATGCACCCCGTCTGGACCCGGGGCCTTCTTTTTCAGGCGGAGGCGGTCTATGCCCATCCTCATCTCCGCATCCGTCACTCTTGGGATGGTCTGCGGGTCCACCTCTCCGTCATATTCAGGGGCGACGAAGGGCGCAACCTCAAACACTCGGTTGGGGAACAGGGCATCTACGATACGGGTTAAGAGTTCTGGTTGGAACGATTCTGTAGGAGGCGCCGAGCTCCGCATCCGATTCCGGACCGACCGGTAGGGGCGCCCCCAGGGGTCCCTATCTAGGTCCGCCAGAAACTCCCCCCATGCAGCTCCTTTGCCCTCAGGATCTTTCCCTTCAGGTTCCACCTGGCCAGGCTGAGGTGGCTGTAGAGTTCCGCCTCCTCCTCCGGCGTGTGCCCCCTCCTGCGGCACCTCTGATACAGCCGCCTCGCATGGACGCAGACTGCGCGCAGGTCGGCTATCTCTGCCGACCACCAGAAAACAGCGCGTTGTTGTGGCCGGTTCCCCGCTCAGATTTATGGCGCCAGTCGCCTTCTCCATAATGGACGCGTATGTTGCCCTTTGCCACGGCCTCAGGCTTCAACATTATCGTCACCACCGATGAGCGTGGCAACACCAGCTTCACCGCGGGGGCAGAACCCGCGGCAGCCCCTTTTTTTGGCGCCTTTTAGGCCCGGGCAACCTTCTTCGCCTTCTTCTTAGCTCCCCTGGAGATGCTCGTCTTCCATTCCCACGCAGGAGTGCTGGAGGCCGCTGCTAAGGCAGGGGAGGCCGGGCGCACCTGCGGTATAGTCCTGCTGGGGGGCCTCTGTGGCCGCGGCGGGTTCTCCCATACGGCCACAGGTTTCTCGATCGGCTCTACGGGGATGGCACGTGGGGCCTCGGGGGGCCCGCCGCTCGCCTTGGCGTAGCTAGTCTCCGCCCTAAGCCTTCGTTCAGGTCTTTACGAACGATTCCCTTGATGTTCCCGCATTTGTCGGCAGAGTATTTCACCTCTAGAACACTCTGACACGCCCTCTCCAAAATCTCCTGCCTGGATTTCGTCATCAGGTCAGCCCTGATGCCCGGCATGTTCTTGCCCTTACGGAGGTTTTTGGCCGATCTCTCCCGCTCCTCGATCTCCTCAGGATCCATGTCCTTCGGGTTCTTCCGGAAGGACGTCGCCGTCTTCAAGGGAGCTAAGGCTGGAGTTGGGGGTTCCTCATCCACCTCCTCCCCTGTCTCAATCCCATCCGAAGAGCATTGCGCCGAACTTTGCAACGCCCTTTTAGCCCTGGCAACCCCGATCGAGGTGCCCAATTTCTCCTCTCTCTCGACTTGGGGGCAATTCTCCCGGTCTTTGATTTTGGACCCGCTTTCCTTTTTGGTTGGCTCCTAGTACCGTGCCCATCCCTACTGTCACTGGAATCGACTCTTGAGTCACGGAGGGGGCGCTTCCTACTTTCCTCCACTATCTTCTCGACCGACTCTCGCAGGTCTAGGTCACTCCCAATTCCGGACCCCGACCCCTCCGCCCCAGAATCAAAGAGGGTGGTGTTTCTCTCAGGCACTCTAATGCCCGGCCTTTTTTTACCGGCCAACCTTCCAGTAGTATTGCCACTCTCCAGGGCCTGGTCGCCTACCCTGGAGGGGCCTTTAGTATCAGACTTATCACCACCCGGCCTGGGTACCGGATGGCGGCGGGCATCAGCCGCGTCGCATGACGCTCTTCCAGAAGCATTACCAACACCTGAGGCCTGGTTGCCTACCTCAGGGCAGTCATCGGTGGCAGATTTCACACTCGCAGGCCCGGATACCTGCGAGCGCCGGGGGTCAGCCGGAGCACATGACAACGTTTTCTCATTGTCGGACATTTTTCATAAAGGGGGATGGCAATTTTCGGGTTGCCATCCCCTTGGTCGCTAAGTGGGTGGGCTGTCTGCCGCCCACCAACCCGTCCAAAGGACGGGCGCCCGTCGCCACGGGCCGCAACGACGGAACCCTTGCACTAAAGCGACGCCCAGAAGGGGCGCCGAACTACCCCATTCCCCCCCGTGTAACGACGTCCAGAAGGGACGCCGTCAAAAGTCCCCTCAAAGCCGCTCAAGAGTGAGCGGCGCGCGTGCGGCCCAGAGTGGGCACGCACGTGGAGATCCCCCCTGCAGGTCCAAGTGACCCGCTGTGCGGTCCAGAAGGGACGCGCTTGGAAGGGGGTGCGGGCCCAGAAGGGGCACCGCCTACTTTATTCGACACCCAGAAGGGGCGCCATGGATTAGCATAAGGCCCCTTGTCCCACGCTGAACGTGGGCCGAGAGGCCTTACCCCAGGGTGCACCACGAGGAGGTTCCCAAATTTGCATCCCGTACTACCCTCCTAAACCATATTAGTAAAAATTGCGTTTTTAAGCTAAATACATATCATGAAAGCCCAATTCAAAACCCACTGTCCAAAATATATTTTTAGAACTACGATAAATATCTAAATTTCTGTGATTTTAATTGTTCTGAATTCTACATTCACTTGAATTTGATGTTTTTTTCTACCACACACACCCAACTTTAACATACACGCCGCATGTCCATCCTTCAGCATCTCAACTGACACCCTATCATATTCTGCAACCTTTCCTGACTTCATACTTCATCTTTTATCACAATACATTTATATCTGAAGTAGGCAGTAGTAGTACATATTTGCCTCCTCCCTCTTAAAAAAATCTTGGTTCATTCCATATTATCTTTCATCATAATCATCATCATCATCATCAGCCTATACTCGTCCACTGCTGGACATAGGCCTCTCCAAGAACAAGCTGCTGAGCACGATCCGCAGCCACTCTCATCCAGCTCTTGCCAGCCACCTTGCGAAGGTCGTCGCTCCACCATGTCTGAGGGCGTCCTACGCTACGCTTGCCGATACGCGGTGTCCACTCCAGAACTCGTCTAACCCAACGGTCATCGGTTCTGCGACTGATATGGCCGGTCCACTACCACTTCAGCTTGCTAATCCGGTGGGCTATGTCGATTACCTTGGTTCTCTGCCGGATCACCTCGTTTCGAATCCAATCCCTCAGAGAAACTCCGAGCACAGCCCTTTCCATAGCCCGCTGAGCGACTTTAAACTTGTGAACCAGCCCTACCTACAGTCAGTGTCCACGTTTCGGCTCCGTATGTCGTGACGGGTAGGACGCACTGATTGAAGACTTTCGTCTTTAGACATTGCGGAATTGGCGACGTAAAGACTCGACGTAATTTCCCATACGCAGCCCAGCCCAGCTGTATACTTCTGTATGGCCTCTTTCTCGAAGTTGTTTCTACCCATCTGTAAAATTTGCCCGAGGTAGACATATTCCTTAACAACTTCGAGAGCACTGCCTTGTATTGCAATCGGTTCCGTTGCGACATGTTCGTTGAACATAACCTTGTTTTGTCCAAGTTCATCCGAAGACCGATGCGTCGAGAAGAATCAGCTAGGCCGTTCAGCATGTGTTGTAGCTCCTGCAACGTTTCGGCCATGATGACTATGTCGTCTGCAAATCGCAAGTGTGAGATGTATTCGCCGTTGATGTTGATGCCACGTCCTTTCCAGTCCAGCGTTTTAAACATATCCTCTAAGTCATTTGTGAATAGTTTTGGGGATATCACATCCCCTTGTCTCACACCTCGATGTAACTGGATATGTTTTTTCTGCTTGTTCTGTACTTGGACGGCCATGGTGGCGGCATTGTAGAGACACCTCAACACTTGGATATATCGCCAATCGACTTGGCATCGTTGCAGGGATTTAAGAACAGCCCAGGTCTCGATAGAGTCAAATGCCTTCTCATAGTCTACAAATGCAAGTCACAGGGGCCGATTATACTCTTCTTCCTTCTGTATAATCTGCCGCACCCGGCATAGAAACCCGGCCTGCTCCGGGGGCTGAAATTCATCGAGTCTTCGCGCAAGGCGGTTTGTGATGACTCTTGAAAACAGCTTGTAGACGTGGCTCAGGAGCAAAATGGGTCGGTAGTTCTTCAGAAGGGTCTTGTCTCCTTTTTGAATAATAACACGACGACACTCCTACTCCACGCCTGGGGCTTTTCCGTTTTTAAGCTGTCCAAGAGCCAACTCAATTTCGCCTAGGCTGATTTCTGGCAAGTCTTCGGTAAAGTGGCGGGTCCAACGTAGCTCTGATTTCCTCATTTTCGGGATCAGGTTGAGATGCATGCGAGGCGTATAGCTGGCTATAGAAGTTTTCTATTTCCGAAAGGACGTCTGGCTTCGAAGCAACGACTACTCTGCTGGCCGTAGTCAACTTCGTCAGGTGGCTTCTACCAAGAGACTGGACAAACACTTTAGACCCCCGATTCTGCTCAATTACTCGTTTAATCGAGCGTGTATTGGAGCATCGGAGGTCATATCGCACCATTTTGCCAATCTTCTTGTTGAGGGCCCGTTGTTCGGACGAAGTGACAGGTGGGTCTTCGCGTCGTCTCTTCATAAGCCTGAGCGTTTCTTCCGAAAACTTTGACTTCCTGCCTTTACGCTGAACTTCGCAAAATCTCAAACCTTCCTCCCTGAGGATTTCAGACACGTTTTCGAGAACCTGGTCAACGTCAACAGCATTTCTGGTTTCCACGGCAGCGAATCGGTTCTCGAAGTTTGACTGGAACGTTTCAGATCCCATGATGGTTTGGAGCAGATTAGGACTAAGCCTGGACTTCATCAAGGTTAAAGTTGATATTCAGAGAGCCTCGTACAAGTCGGTGGTCACTACCGGTATTAAACCTGTTGATCACTGAGACGTTTCTGAATATGTGCTTCTGATCCGCCATTATGAAGTCGATCTCATTTTTTGTCATAGTATCGGGGCTCCGCCATGTCCACTTCCGTTGGGGCTGTTGCTTGAAGAGCGAATTCATCAAGAAAAGTCCCTCCCGCTCGAGGAAGTTGACAAGCATCTGCCCCCTATGATTCCTGCTACCAAAACCATAAGATCCTACTACCGATTCCTCGCGATTCTGTACTCCCACTTTAGCGTTGAAGTCCCCCATGACAACGTTGTAGTCGGCCTTGGTGGTGAAGTGTAAGGCCTTGGATATGTCTCCAAACATATCTTCCACTTCTTCGTCCGAGTGTGTTGAGGTCGGTACGTAAACCTGCACAACCTTGAGGCAATACCTCTCGGTTAGCTTAATTACGAGGTACGCAACCCTGCTTGACACACTCGACACTTCCACAACGTTGTCACAGAGGTCTTTATTTACCAGGAATCCTACGCCACCTTGGGATAGCTGGTCTTCCTCTCGGAAGTACATGAGGTGACCCGATCTAAGGGTTACAGTGTCCTCCCCCTCTCTTCGGACTTCACATAACCCAAGGAAATGCCACCTAATCCTCCAGAGTTCCTCCTCTTCGAGTTGCGCCAGGTGCTCGTCTAGCCGTAGCGTGCGTCCGTTATACGTCGCCAGGGTCAGTTGTTTATGGCGGCCTTTTGTAACCCGGGGATTCTTCGCACCCCCTATCCTGCCGTTACCGTGACCGCCGCCGTGATCAGGAATAGCAGGGCGGCCGGGAACTGGGGGCCGTTGTCTTTTTTGTGTCGCCATGGAGGGTTTGCCCATAATTGCCACGCTGGGCATGAGGGTTGGCAATATTATCTTTAATATACATTATTCACCATTCACTAAACTTTCAGTTTGGTCTCTGACGGAGCTAAAATCGAAGCGTTAGGACTTATCTCTAGCCAAACGAAAAGATTTCCAGAAAACCTTAATATTACCTAATTCAGAAATCCTTCGACAACCTTTTATCTATATTACTTTTACTAATTACACAAATAATGATGATAAAAGATACAGAACCTGCATCTGCTGGAAACCTCCAAAAAGCTCATCGTTCATTCTGTTTTTTAAAAAAAAATATAATAAAATAACTGCATGAAATGCAAACATATTTTTGCCTCAAGCATGCAGGTATGGTAGTATTTTCTGATCGTTAAATCAGCCGTTAAGATACCAAATAATTAGGCACCTACCTAGTAATCATTACTTAATGTTTTTTTTAAATATAATTAGGTATAACCTCTTCTTTTTAAGTAAAAACGAATTACTCTTATAAGTAAGTACTTACCAATTTATTTACTACACTGAAAACGTGCTCAATTTTCGGTCTGAGAAACCATGTTTATGTGTAATGCTTTGGCGCGCGTGTATATGAAGGTTAAGAAACTTGATTAGAATCGTGCATTTTCTACATATGACGCAATTTAAGCTTCTGGCTCCGTTTTCCAAAATTATTGGTAAAAATTTTGTCTTTCTTCCGAAATTCAGAAATTGACGGAGTTAGTTTCATAATCAATTTCCGAAACTGAAATCAAGCGAAATTGCACACCCTATCCCACATGTGTTCCTTACTCAACCTACATCGAAATTATAAAGAAAACCCCTAGTTGTGGGTACGGTCTGACCAAAAACTAATCCTTTATTGCACATAGAAACCTCACATTGAAAACACATTAAACAGACATATACAAAGGTGAGCTTATCTCTAGAAAAGATCTCTTCCAGCCAACCCCAGCTGTGGTTCGGAGAGAAAGTCTGCAGGACTAATTATGACGAAATACTTACATATATATTATATCATACATATATATAAATACTTACACTAATTATATTGTATACGTATTTTACATATAATAATTTATAATATGAACGAATAATTGGTTAAAATATTTATAATTTGTTGTTGGAAAGGTAGTGCTCTTTTAGCCAAAGTTTGAATGATGCCACCAAAGACATTAATTACTATATTAAATCTCTTTGGATGCCACCGATGGCCTCTCACGCACGCGAGCAGGCAGCTTATTCCACAATCTGATTGCATGGACGGTAAATGAGCTATGGAAGTATTTGGAGTTGGATTAAGGAAATACAAGGGTTCTTGTGTCACATGAACGCTTAGGGCGGGAAGTGACTGGTATAAGAGAGTAAAACGATAACGAAGGTATTGAGAGTGTTGAGGGTAGTGAAGGATTTTGTAAAGGAGACAAAGGATGTGCATATCTCGGCGACGTCGGATTGGGAGCCATTTTAATTTAGCCCGAAACTCCGAAATATGGTCATATTTGCGAAGGCTAAATATGAACCTAATAGCCAGATTTTGCAGGCTCTCTAGTTTGTTCAACAGCTCTTCAGTAGCATCCAAGTAACACACATCGGCATAGTCGAGAAGAGGGAGAAGAAGCGACTGAGCAAGCATAATTTTGGTATTGTACGGTAAGGAGAACTGAAGTCGATTGAGAGAATGAAAAGAGTAGTGCATGCGCCGACTCACTTCGTTGACCTGTGACGTCCAAGACAAAGTACGGTCAATATTAAGGCCAATATTTTTTGTCTTCTCCGCATATGCAAGATGCACTCCATCATAAGTAACTTTGGGGAGGGCATATAGATCCAGTTTATCGCATAGTCTGCCGCTACCAACGATCATTGCTTGTGATTTAGTTGGATTCATAAGTAATCCAAACGCCTTTGCCCACTCCTTTACAGCACGGAGATCTTCATTAAGAGCTTCGATAGCTAAGTGAATATTGTCTGCATCTGAATGTTTGTAAAGCTGCAAGTCGTCAGCGTATAAGTGGTATGGACAAGATATTACTTTACCGAGCTCATTAATAATTAATATTGAATAAATAATGTAAAGAGGAGAGGTGAAAGCACCCCACCCTGTGGCACACCTGCCGTAAGGGGGGCAGCAATCAGAAAATAAGTCATTACTCCTGATTCTCTGGTGACTGGTGTGAGGTAATCCGAACACCAATCAATCACTGCATGTGGTAAGGTTAAGCAAGTGAAGGATGGCAAGGAGGATGTCATAATCAACGGAATTGAAAGCGATGCTGAAGTCCAGTAGAACAAGTACCGTGAACATCCATGGCGTGGCGAATATCGTCAGTGACGTTTAATAGGGCAGTTACGGTGCTGTGGCCAGGACGAAAACCGGATTGACACGAAATTATTAAATTGTGATGGGAGACAAAAGAGAACAATTGTTGTGAACAGTGCTTTTCAGGACCTTACACAGGAATGGTAGGATAGAAATAGGACGGTATTGAGAGAAAGCGGAAGCGGACTTTGGGATAGGAATGAAATGGGCTAATTTGCAGTCGGAAGGGAAGACGTTGGTTGCCAAAGAGTGGGTTAGAATGTGTGTGATATTTATCACATATTTAGGTACAACGTCATCCAGAATAGGCATCAGCATGTCACGGCAAATGCCTTCTTCGCCCACAGCCTTGGAAGCAATGAATTGTACGTATTTTTAAGTCTACTTTCTGTTTCCAGTTCGATCTTCGGCTCGTTCAGATTCGATCCAATTAGAGAATCGTTCGAAGTTTCGGGAACCACGTCTGACCACTCAATAATAAGTCCAATTAATGCATCGACTGTGGAAGAAGCAGAAGATGGAAGCACCAAATCAAATGTGAAAAGGAGTGACACAATAACCGATAAGCCGACCCCGTGGTGGGCGCGGAAAATAGTGAAAGACATTACACACAAAACAAAAAAACCGTAAATATTTTCACACGCTTTTATAAACCAGGCTTCAATACACGAGGATCTTAAATGCAGATTATATTGTTAACATGTTATTGAATAAGTATAAATTAAAAAACCAATATATAAATACTTAAATACGATTGTGTTTATTCGGTACCTAATGCTACACCCCCCCCCCCCCTTTCTGCTCTTCTTAAATAGGTACCTTGTCCTGCTAATAACATAAAAATTATAAGCCTAAATAGGTGCAGCCGTACAGCTGTTTTAAAGTGATGCGCGAACATGCAGACGGGCAACTGATTTTTATGTAGGTACACTATTACTAGCGGTCCGCTCGCGACTTCGTCTGCGTGGACATTCTGCATGGGAGCCCTTTCAGTCGCATAATCTCTTTCGACATAATGTAGTTTAGCATAACAGTTTCAGAACAAAGTTTTTTCGCATAAATTATTAAGGAACTATATGCAGAGTGTTATAAAACCATAATGATTGCATCGGCATAATTTTAACTTACTATAAATTGTCTTTATTATAATTTTAATCAGCATAAATGTTAATTAGGTAGGTACATAATTGTTGTAGGTACGTCTAAATTTGATTTATCATAAAATACGAAACGCTTAGGATGAAGCGCAGCGTAACGATTGTCTTGAATTACGAGGTTATTTTTTTTATTAGATAACTGAATTACAAGCAGCCGTAGCAGCTCTACTCCTGTAGGTCACGTGATAGGTCAGAAATTTAAAAGACAATCGCGAAGCGCAGAGTAGCGATTGTCTTAAATTTCGAAGTAATTTTTTTTATTACACAACAGAAATGGTAGATAACCTATCATAAATTCGAAACTTCCTCTTCGAATTTCAATTGTTCGAAAACGGTATGACGAAGTTTTAAATACCTACTTACCAGATTGTTGCTTTTACATAATTTTGTTTATCTATAGACTTATCATACATACGGTTTATTTCCCAGAAAAACTATTAGCCGATTATCAGAACTACTCTTTTTCTTTTGGAAGATGTTATGCTTACAATAAATGTCTTATCTAGAAGTATTAAAATTCGAAATAACTTTTTCTCTAAAACATCATACCCAGATCTTCGTTTTTTTGTTTTTCATTTATTCATATTATTAGGTCAATCCACTAGCTTTTAAGGGCCTGCGCCTAGTAATATTATTCTGTGCCTGCGCGCCCGCCACACTCTCTCTTTTTTAACGGCTGCATGGTCGAGCACAATAAAGTACCTATCTAAGTTACAGGTCTTCTCATTCTCCGATCCTCGCCACATTTTTGGAGACCCCGACGTGATTGCGCTTCCGACGACGCTGCCGACGGAGTCGCAGCGACCAGCCAGGCGACTACGCAGGTAACAGCAATAATGAGCGAGGACCGGAGCTGGAAGACCACGTGCCGCGAAGGACACCACGCCACAGCGTCAGGCACCCGATCGCGAGCATCACTTCAACAAGGTTGGCCACCACGACGAATACGACGACGCGGTGAGCTACATTACCCCAACAATTACCCCAAACTACCAAGCAGCAACCAGCAGCCGGGGAGCAACAAACCCACGCGAGTGCGACCGAGCGCCGCGTGCGGACCACGGGAGTGCGACCGAGCGCCACGTGATGACCAAACTATCAAAAACCACGCGAGTGCGACCAGCGCCACGTGGCAACCAAAACCAAACCAACGAGAACCACGTGAGTGCGACCGAGCACCGCGTGGCAACCAAACCAACGAGAGCGACGACGACCGAGAACCACGTGGGGCGACCGAGTGCCGCGTGGTCTCCAGGCAAGGAAGACGACGGGGCCGGGGCTGAAGACAAGGTGAGCCGGTTCCTTTCGTTCCTTTTCCCTCATTTCCGTGATAACCTCTCTCTATCAGAAACATGTCTTCGAATGACGAAAGTCACGAAAGCATGATATCGAGTCAGAAATACAACAGCTCACACGCAGTCGAGCTTCCCATAAGGGCAAACTAACTCAATTTATCAAGTTGTTAGACAGTTTACCAAAGCACCTTAATGCCGAGGAAACACTTAACTTAGAATTACGTATCGAAAATATAGAAGTCACTTATAATAAATACGATACCAGATTATTGCTGGAGCGAAGATGACGTTGGTGAGAAGCACCCAAGAATTTAAAAACGGTATTTAAGGTAATTTGGAACGCGTGGATCAAAAAGAATATTATAAAGGAAGCAAACCAATCTTAAGCTCCTACGTCTCGAGAGAGAAGATCGTTACGGAAAACAAAAGAGGAAAGCTGTTTGTGGACAGCAGCTTCAAGAAAGGAACGGTAAAATTGAGATGGGTTTAAAGTGACTAAGAGCACTAGGGTTGGATGGATACTTTGGGAAGTGGAATGGCTTTGCGCCAGACAGCAGGGAATACACCGGAGGAAAGGGAATGATTAAAAATGATGGTTAGAAATTTAACGGTAGCAGAGAGGGATTTAGTAGAGGAAAAATGGAATTTAATGTTACATAATATCACATATCTAACCTATCATGTGACCTGCAGGAGTATAAACCATCATCTGAATGATGGTTTATAATAATATTGTTAACCATTCGGACTAACATACATTATACAATACACTTAGGACTGGTGACTTTATAGCAAGAACAATTAGGATATCTAATTATTATCGCACCCGATATTATGACAGAAAAGTAATAGAATTAAAGACGATTAGTTAAGGGATTTTGATTTTCGGACAAACGATATTCGGAGAAGAAAGGGACTATTCTACCTGCTGATGAATATAGATACTTAGAAGATTTGCATGACATTTATTTTGACGTTATTTTACTTTAATACTTAATAATTTAATTAATATACAGCGTGTTTCTTGTAAGATGTCAAGCCGATGTGTGGTGATAGGGAACTACCATACGTATCCATTGAACCCCCATGTATGTTCTACGATTTTTTGTAGTTTTCGAGTTATAATTTTTATTCGTTATTTTATGATTCAACGACGAGACGGCTCTAAAAAATTATATCTTTTTTTGGGTCGACTTTTCTTCGATGTTTTTTTTAATACAACGCCTATTGATTGCACTTTTATGAATAAAAAAACTCCTTCTTAACTTTAACATAAGTTACTGAAATTTTTATCTTAACTTTAAAAATTGGGTAAATCAGAACAGAATGGAATTTTCAACTCAAAAAACTCAAAAAAAATAAAAAAACATTTTACACAGCTTCTAAATAGTTTTAAAAACTGCCCGACCAAATATGCTTTCATACTAATACAAAAAAGATGTACTTACTAAATGGGACATTTTTTGCTGAAATCGGTCGTTCAAATCAAATCAAATCAATATCTCTTTATTCAGTAAACTTAGAATAAGCATTTTGAATCGTCAAAAGTTAAAGGATGGACGGGCACCCGCCCACCCACCCCGCCCATTCAGGAAGTCTTTTAACTGTGGAGAAGAACGGGCGCAAGAAACTCCACAGGTTTATAATAATATAGAAGTAACGACATTTACAAAACAATATGTCGTTACCAAATCATACAACATACAATTAAACAAATTATGAGCGTCAATACAAGTTGGAACATGCCCTCATAGAAGGACATTTTCCATTACAACAAAAAAAAACATTTGATACGATTACAAAAAACAGGTATTGCTCGATTATAAATAAAACGAACAACGTCTTACAGTATCTTTGAAATAAAAAGAAAAACTATTAAATACTACCAATAAAAAAAATAACATTGCAAGAGCAGACCAGCCTCCACAGGCGGCACCCGTTCACGAGTATGACATGTGAATCAGCCATCGCTTCGCTCAACCATGTTTTAGGGAACGTAACGACCCGACGCACATGCCACCACCGCAGACACTTTAAGAGAGCATGACACACTCGAGCAACTCCAACGAAAGCAAGAGAACAATAAGACAACTGAACCGTTGAACGTGGTAGATCGGAAATTGTGTAATTTTCATCTATACTAAAATTATAAAGAGGAAACATTTGATTGTTTGTTTGTATTGAATAGGCTCCGAAACAACTAGACCGATTTAAAAAATTCTTTCACCGTTGGGAAGCTACACTATCTCCGGGTGACATAGGCTATATTATAATTTTAAATAAATAGGGATCTTAAATTCCTTAAATCGTAAGCGTTAAGAAAACTATTGATAATAGAACAAATGCAATGTAGGCGTCGTCACTAGGGTACGGGAGTTGAGTCATTTTGAAAATTCGTCTCGGGGTATAGGGTCCACGCGAACGAAGTCGTCGGCATTCTGCTAGTATTTTATAATTTCTTAGTATCTTAGCATATTCTTGTCTATTAGGAGATTACTTATCCCTTTACGTTTAAGAAGAGCTCAGTTGATACTAATAACATACATTTCATACCTACTACTATCCTCAAAATTACCAATATTAATATGAGGGCAAAAAAAACTCGAAATGCGATAAAAATTAATATGTTTAAAATGCCGGCCAACAACCGTTATGCACATTTGGAACCGCCGCAAAAATGTTCTTCTTTGTGCGGCGGTGCCGCATTTTGAGTTTTTACCATTAATTATGGTAATTTTTAGGATAGTTGAAGGTATGAAATGTATGTTAGGGATCCTTACTTAAACTCAAATAAATTCCTTAAATCGCGTGCGATAAGAAAACTACTGATGATTAAATAAAATAATGTACTATGGTTTTGCAGACAGACACACCACTATATGAAGCGTCTAACTATTTTAGTTACGTCCCAATAAGTGTTCTTGGGAGGGGAGTCATTTTGAAAATTCGTCACGGGGTACGGGGTCCACGCGAATGAAGTTGCCGGCGGTCTGCTAGTATTTTATAATTTCTTAGTAGCTTTGCATATTTTTGTCTATCAGGAAATTAATTATCCCTTGACGTTTAAGAAGAGCTCAATTGATAGCAATAAAATACATTTCATACCTACAACTATCCTAAAAATTACCATTATTAATGGTAAAAACTCAAAATGCGGCACCGCTGCACAAAGAAGAACATTTTTGCGGCGGTGCCAAATGTGCATATCGGTTGTTGGCCGGCATTTTGAACATATTAATTTTTATCGCATTTCTAGTTTTTTTTTGGCCCTCATTAATAATGGTAATTTTGAGGATAGTAGTAGGTATGAAATGCATGTTATTAGTATCAACTGAGCTCTTCTTGAACGTAAAGGGATAATTAATCTTCTGATAGACAAGAATATGCTAAGATACTAAGAAATTATAAAATACTAGCAGAATGCCGACGACTTCGTTCGCGTGGACCCAGGACGACGCCTACACCGCATTTGTTGTAGGCGTCGTCACTGGGATAGTTTTCTTAACGCTTGCGATTTAAGGAATCTATTTGAGTTTTAGTAAAGATCCCTATTTTTTGAAATTATAATATAGCCTATGTCACCCGGAGATAGTGTAGCTTCCCTACGGTGAAAGAATTTTTTAAATCGGTCTAGTAGTTTCGGAGCCTATTCAATACAAACAAACAATCAAATGTTTCCTCTTTATAATTTTAGTATAGATGAAAATAGCAAAGAAAAAAAAAATTATTAGGGGGTTAAGTTGCTCGCGTCCGTAGGTTTACCCTTGAGACCCTACACGTGACCCATGGGTGGTGCTAAATGAGTGACACCAACTGAGTGGTAGAGCCACGCTGCGTTGCAGCTCGCATTGGGTCGGCTCGCCCGGCGTAATACCACCCCCTCACGAATTTTTCGGCGTGAAACAATGGCACTCTGTGCTGTTGTGTTGTCCGGCGAGTGAGGGTTCCGGAGACCCCTCCCCCCCCCCGCCCTCACAATTGATATGGCAGCGAACTTTAATCTAGATTTACCCCAGGGGGGTACCTACACATCCGGTGTCCGAGAATCCCCCCCTGAGCGTTCTCGCTCAGGCTGCCCTACGTATTCTGGGGAGGGCAAAAGTTCGCTCGTGCCAAGGCATGCTGCAGGCAGGAGAAAGGCAAGACAATTAGCACCCCCTCCTACGCTTCGCGTGGACTTCTGCAATATCAGGGGAATCCACTCTAATTTGAGCGCCGTCCATTACCACCTCGAGACGGCGAAACTGGCCTTGCTCTTCCTCACCGAGACGCAGATATCCCCCCCTCCTGACATCTCGTACTTGCGCTACCCGGGATACAACCTGGAACATGCATTTGTGCCACGAGCCGGTGTTTGTGCCTATGTCAGGGAGGATATGTGCGTTCGTCGCCTTGGCAATCTTGAAGATAGGGACCTCTCCATCTTATGGCTGCACGTCGACTGCAGACGTCATCCTCTCGTCTACGCGTGCCTGTATAGGTCCCACAGCAGTAACATCGGAACTGACCAACTTATCGAGACCGTCCAAAAAGCGACAGACTCCCTTCTCCAACGGATCCCCTCGGCTGAGATTGTGGTATTGGGAGACTTCAATGCCCACCACGTCGAATGGCTTGGTTCACGCACAACTGACCACGCGGGTAGAGCCGTTCATGACTTTGCTTTGGCCTACAGTCTGTCCCAATTGGTAACCGAGCCAACACGGGTTCCAGATGTGGAGGGCCATGCACCTTCTTTATTGGACCTTCTGCTGACCTCGCACCCAGACGGCTATCAAGTTTCTGTTGATGCACCACTAGGCTCATCAGACCACTGTCTGATTCGCAGCACTGTGCCTCTCACAGAAACTTCAAAACCGCAACCAGCGGCTAGCCGTCGAGTCTGGCATTATACGTCAGCGGACTGGGATGGGATGCGAAGCTTCTTTGCGTCCTACCCGTGGTGGCGAGTTTGCTTCTCGCTGGATGATCCTGATGTCGCCGCTGACTCTGTCGTTGATGTGATACTGCAGGGAATGACCCTTTTCATTCCAAACTCTGTGGTTCCCATTGGCGGCAAGTCCCAACCATGGTTTGGTCGTAGCTGCAAAATGGCGTCTCGCCAAAAGCGACAACATTACCAAGCCTGGGCTAATGCGGTGTCATCAAAGGATCCAACACAACTTCAAGAAGGACATTGTCAAGGCGAAGTCATCATTCATAGGTAGAATTGGCAAGAGACTAGTGCGCCTTCCTTTGGGGGACGCGTGCGTCCTGGTCTCTCGCCAAAGCTATCTTAGGGAATTTTTGTCAGCTGTCCCTACCACCATTGCACAAGACCGATGACTGCCTGGCCTATACTGCAAAGGAGAAAGCCGATCTTTTGGGCTCTCTTTTCGCATCAAACTCGACCTTGGACGATGGGTAAAACTCTCCACCAACCATACCGCATTGCGCTTGTACAATGCTAAACGTTCAGTTCCTGCAAAGGTCAGTTCGTAAGGCTCTTTTTTCCCTTGATATCCATAAGTCGAGTGGGCCTGATGCAGTTCCACCCATTGTGCTTCGGACGTGTGCTCCTGAATTGGCACCAGTTCTAACGCGCCTTTTCCAGCTCTCTTACACCACTGGCGTCGTCCCGAGCTCTTGGAAGACAGCCCTTGTCCACCCGATTCCAAAAAAAGGCGATCGCTCAGATCCGTCCAACTACAGGCCAATAGCTATTACCTCTTTACTCTCCAAAGTAATGGAGTCCATTAAAAACCGCCAGCTCTTAAGGTACCTAGAAGAGAACCAGCTACTAAGTGATCGCCAGTATAGTTTTCGTCGCGGTCGATCGGCTGGTGATCTTTTAGTGTACCTTACTCACCGATGGGCGGAGGCAGTCGAGAGTAAAGGGAAGGCACTGGCAGTTAGCTTGGACGTAGCGAAAGCTTTTGACAGGGTATGGCACAGGGCTCTTCTCTCTAAACTTCCATCATACGGGCTTCCTGAGAAATTGTGTTCATCGGTTGCCAGCTTTCTTACTGGGCGTAGCATCAGAGTCGCAGTCGATGGTTCGTGCTCCGACATGAAGCCCGTGAATGCTGGAGTCCCGCAGGGGTGTGTGTTGTTCCCTACTCTGTTTCTTCTGCATATAAATGACATGCTGCATAACAACAGCATTCATTGCTATGCAGACGACAGTACTGGGGATACGCACGGGATACTAACATTTCTCTGGAAAACGTCATCGAGAGCCGGAATAAACTTGTGACTGACACCGAGAACATGTTAAGTCATGTCTCGGATTGGGGCCGACATAACCTAGTCCGCTGTAACCCCTCCAAAACACAAGTTTGCGCATTTACCGCGAAAAGACATCCCTTCGTCGTACCTCTGAACTTTGAGGGAGCTCCCCTTGATACCAATCCGATTATTGGAATCCTTGGCGTCGATATTTCGAGTGACGTTCAGTTTCGTGGTTATTTGGAAAGTAAAGCTAAATTAGCTTCGAAAAAGCTGGGTGTGCTTAATAGAGCGGGTCAGTATTTCACGCCGGCCCACCGTTTACAACTGTATAAAGCACAGGTCAGGCCGCATATGGAATACTGCTCCCTTCTCTGGGCTGGAGCACCCCAATACCAACTCCTTCCATTTGACCGCATTCAACGCAGAGCTGCTCAAAATTGTCGACGACGTGGTTATTTCAGGACGGCTCGATCTACTGGCTCTTCTGAGAGACGTTGCGTCTCTCTGTATATTGTACCGTATATATCATGGGGAGTGTTCTGAGGAATTGTTCGGCTTGATCCCTGCCGCTAATTTCCTTCACCGCACTACACGCAATCGACTGTCGTTCCATCCACATCACCTTGATGGATGGCGGTCTACTACTGTGCGATTTTCAAGAAATTTCTTGCCTCAGTGTTGTGGAACCAGCTCTCGGCGGCGGTATTTCCGGACCGTTACGACTTAGGGATCTTCAAGAAACGAGCCTATTCCTTCCTTAAAGGCCGGCAACGCGCCTGCGATTCCTCTGGTTTTGCGGGTGTCCATGGGCGGCGGTGATTACTTTCTATAATATCAGCTTGCTCGTTTGCTTCCTTCTGCTATAAAAAAAAAAAATTAGTAACTTATGTTAAAGTTAAGAAGGAGATTTTTTATTAATAAAAGTGCAACCAATAGGCGTTGTATTAAAAAAAACATCGAAAAAAGTCGACCCAAAAGAAGATATAATTTTTTTAGAGCCGTTTCGTCGTTGAATCATAAAATAACGAAAAAAAATTATAACTCGAAAACTACAAAAAATCGTAGAACATTTCCATTGAAGTATTATTGTAGATGAAGTTACAATACACAAAATATTTGGTGACAAGGGTTTTTTAGTGTTACAGTAATTGCAAATTCACATACAATGTTATTGATTTTAAATTGCAACAAATTAACATATTCATAAAATCGTAATTTAAGTTACCATGTTATTCTACTAAACGTTAAACACTTTATTTAAAATGATACAATTGTAAAGACAGTTGCGGTGTTGACATCCAGATCAAGTTACAAGTACGTCATTTGAATATAATAGTATCATCATATCCGATGTTATTGTTGGCGAGCCATATTTTTATTCGTAAACATAACCGCCATTACTGTCAGGTTTCTGCTCAGTGAATATTGTGCTCCAGTGATAGTGAACATTAATTGTGGTTTTTATTGTGAATATTGTGTCAGTGATGTTTCGTGGGAGGCTCATGGTGAGCCTTGTTAAAAAAAAAGTGGTTCAGCTGTGGAATCAATAGGTAAGCTAAAAACACAAGTATTACCTACCGCCTTCGACTTCTTTATAACCTAAAAGTTTTATATGTTTTGATTTTTACTTGTCTTTGTCACTTGTTATAAAAACAAAATCATTAGTATCTAGATAAACATACAATCAGGATATGCTTATTTGATTTACAGAAAGTACCGACACTTCAAAAGACGATAATTCAAATCAAATGGAGATCTCTAAAAAACGCAACAGTGATCATTTTGAAGTACTTCACGGTTGGTTTTATTCTTGTTTAAATGGTAACCATAATATCTATATTTGTTTTGTGTCTAGTAATAATTCATTTCTAATCTATCTATCTATCTATCTAATACCTTTAAACGAGCAATTCTTGTATATATATATATATAATCGGAATCTCGGAAACGGCTCCAACGATTTTCATGAAATTTGGTATGCACGGGTTTTCAGGGGCGATAAATCGATCTAACTAGGTTTAATTTTTAGAAAACATCGTTGAAAAAAAAACGGTCATCCAGGTACTATATTAATAATGTGAAAGTTGGGGGTTGCTGTGCGTGTGTGTTTGTTAGGTAGATCAAGCACGAGTTTATTAAGAAAGTGTAGTATTATATCGTGAGGTATGCATATTTAATCATGTATGTGGGTAGGTTGATATACTTGTTAATAAAATCAGTGTTTAACCAACATGCGTGTTTCACTACATGGTGACAGCGGTGGCGCAATTAAATATTCAATACTTAAGTAAACTGTTAATAAATCTTATTTTACAGTGTGATAATAATATTTAATTGTACTAAATACTTGTAAATTATGGAACACGCTCGTCCTCCAGCGGAATTATTACTCGAAGGTGGCCCGGCTACCAGAGCGGAGTCGTGGCGTAAATGGCGGAAGCTATTCGATGTATTTGTGAAGGCGTCTGGAGTGAGCAAGGAGCCGAAGGAAGTTCAGGCTAGCTTGTTGGTTAACCTCATAGGACCGGCGGGATACGAGGTTTATACTACGTTTACATTTGAAGATAAAGAAAGTGAAGATGACATAGATTGTCTACTGAAAAAATTCGATAAGCATTTTTGTATCAAACCAAATGTTACTGTGCGGCGTTACAAGTTTTTTACACGCAATCAAGATGAAAGTGAGACTGTTGACGAATACGTTACTGCTTTGAGGATATTGAGTCAGCAGTGCGAGTTCGGCGAATTGCAGGACAGCTTATTGCGTGATAAGATGGTTTGTGGAATTGTGAATAACATGGTAAGGGACCGTTTGCTACGTACAGACGAATTGTCACTATCGAAAGCCATACAAATTTGCCAAGCGGCAGAAATATCTAAAGAAGAAAGTTTATGTATCGATGGCGGTTCAGAGGTGCAAGTTAATGCTGTATCGGCGCGGGGCGCCAGCTACGCATCGCGCGGCGGCGGGCGTGCGCGCTTCCGGGAGCGAGCTGGCTGGCCGCGGCGCGGGAGCGGCGGAAGCGGCGCGCGGGCTCGGGCCGCTTGCGGCAGCGCCGGCATGTGCGAACGGTGCGGCAGGGCCCGCTGTGCTGGCGGTGATCGATGTCCAGCTCGTGACGCGATGTGTTTTGTTTGTGACAAAAAAGGTCATTTTTCACGTGTATGCGGGCGTAAAAATAAAATGCGTGAAGTGCTAAACTTAAGTTTACATTCAACGGAGAGTGAAGGTGAGGCAATGTTCTATGTGAACACTATTAACGAAGACAAAAAACTGAGTAAGTCACCTATTGAATGGATTAAAAATGTTTTGTGTAATGGTAAAAATTTGGTGATTAAAATAGATACGGTATACCGGCCGAGTTAGTTACCGATAACGGCCCTGCTTATAATTCAAAAGAGTTTAAAGCATTTATGCGTGAGTGGGAAGTACATCACATAACCTCATCGCCACACTATCCTCAGTCAAACGGCAAAAGTGAGAGAACCGTTCAAACAGTAAAAAAAATGTTAAAGAAATGTATAGATTCAGGTCAAGACTTTAATTTGAGCTTGTTAAACTTTAGATGCTCATCTCAAATTGGAATAGATTCTCCAGCGCAAATGCTTATGGGTAGACGTCTGAAAACTAGATTACCGATTACTAAAAAATTGTTAAAAGAACCGGTCGATAATGATAGAAACTATCGAGCTCTGATGGCCAAAAGACGTTACATTAAAGAGCAATACGATAAATCGGCGCGGCCATTAAATAGAATATCGTTAGGTGATAAGGCGACTTTGGTGTGCAATGCATATAAAAAACCGGTTACGATTATAGAACGCACTCCAGAGCCTCGTTCATTTATTGTGCAGGACGAACAGGGAAACAAATTTCGTCGCACTCGCAGTCATCTGGTGGTACGCAAGAAAGCCGCTAGTTATATGAGGCAATCGTACGCACAACGATCTGATGGTCCGTCACGTTCCATAGAAGTCACGTCGCAACCATGTTATGGTTTTAATTCCACAGTGGCGTCGGGCGCTGCTATCCGTCGCCGCCGGCGACAGGTAGACAGGGTTCGCGACACTCACACACCACCACCAACATCAGAAAGTTCTCGGGCTTGTAGTGATACAAGCCCAACGAGCTCGTTTAATTCTATTAGAGGTGAGTCATCACGATCACCATCTCCACCAAATGTTCCGGTAGAAAGGTCGGGGGAACGAACTGCGCGAATGCTGAGAAATTTAGTTTTTGGGACGTCTAATAAAGACAGATAATGTTTCAGATATTACTTGGTTACACAAACATTATTTTTTTTTGGTGAGGGTTTTTGTACTTAGGCTATGTCTAAGAATTAGTAAATAGTAATTAGTATTATGTTTAAGCAATCATTTATAATTAGTAGGTATATAATTTGTCAAATTAACTTAGCTTAGGAAATGTTTTTTTTTTTTTTTATTTACTTTAAACCATGTTATCTTTAAACTTATGTCGCATATGTAAAAAAAAAAAAAATGTTTTTTTTTTGTTTTTATAAGGGAAAAGATGTAGTATTATATCGTGAGGTATGCATATTTAATCATGTATGTGGGTAGGTTGATATACTTGTTAATAAAATCAGTGTTTAACCAACATGCGTGTTTCACTACAGAAAGTATTTAGGTATGTACCTAGGCTACTTTTTACCGAGGGAAACCAGACGGAGACTCAGTGTCTCTAGAATTAAAGTTATTTTATTAGTGAATTAATAAAGATAATTTATGATTATCTAATTCACAGAATCTACAAATACTGCAAATGACGATACTCTAAATCAAATGGAAATTTGTAAGAAACGCAACAGAGATCAATTTGAAGTAATCGATGTTGGTATTATTTTTATTAATTTAGTAAATATACATTTTATGTTTGTAAAAATAAATCTTATGTATCTCCATTTTATGCTTTTTTTTATAGGTGCAGAATTAATAAAGTTTAAAAGAAAACTAAGACGGCGTAATCGTCCCATTATTACGCCTGTTCAGAAGACGATGATGGTGATTTTTCAGCTGATGAATTATCTGACGAATATCTACCTCTTCAGCTTCAAGATCCCAGAGCTCAGTATAATGGTTCGTGTTAGTTTAAAAAGTAAAATTATTTATTTATATTTTATGCAAATTGAAAACCTATTTACCGAAACGTTTTGATTCGTTCACAAATTTTCAAATTTAGTGTGATAGTTTATCTGTTAAAATGATTTGTGTGTGTTTTTCAGATTCTAATTGCTCTGATATCTTAAGTGATTGTCAAGTACACGCAGAGGAAAATAACATGGAAATTAATCCATTGATTACTCTTAACGATTTGGGAGTTGGACTAGCTTCAAACCAAAACAGTTACTTCTGCTTAGGTACTTTCATGCTATTAAGTATTTTATCTATTATGTACTTTACTCGACATTTTATTTAATTTAATCTATTTTTTTTTAGATTTTGATATAACTGCTGAGGTAGATAATAAAAAAACAACTAACAAGGATTTGAATGTGGATAATAATGTTGGGTTTTCAACATTTAATGTAACTCCAGTAACGACTAAAAATGTTCCTGTTTCACCTGACATACTCAATAATGTGGATCAATCGTGCAATCTGGAAAGACGTAAATTAGATATTACAACAACAGATCCATGTTCAATTGGCTCCTCTCATCAAAATTTGTCTCTGTCTAGTACTGCCAGTAATTTAAAAGCTCCAATTATGACTGATATTTTAGACCAAGAAGAACCTATATTCAACAATGAAGATCTGTCGTCGTGCAGTATGAAAAGACAGGATCCAGCTATAAATACAGATCCATGTTCGATCGGCTCCTCACATCAAAATGTGTCTCGTTCTAGTACTTCCAGTAATTTAGAAGTTCCAATTACGACTGATACTTTGCACCAAGAAGAACCCTTACTCACTAATGAAGATCCATCGTGCAGCTCCGAAAGGCGAGAACCACAGATTCCAACTGATCCATGTTTCTCTGCGAATGATAGGGACAAAATTAGTAAGTCAACGAAAAGAGTATATCCAAAAAAAAGTTGTCCTGGTAGAAAAAAGCAAAGAGATCCAAAAAATTGGAAAATGAATAAGTTAAAAACACTTCGAGGGATTAGAATATACTAACAAAAAAGGAAAATTAGTTAAAAAGAGAGCGTTGGGACCCGGATGTAAAACTGATAAAGATTGCATAAGAAAATGTCACACAAATATTTCAAATGATCACCGAACAAACTTATTCACACTATTTTGGGCAATGGGTGATCACGACAAACAAGTTTTGTATTTATCTCGGTTTTTAACTAGAGTACAACGAAAAACAGTACAACTGAATAACATTAATTCTAGACGCCAATATACTTGAGTATTACTTACCTGCTCTGGGAGAAAAAGTGAGAGTATGTAAAAAAATGTTTTTAGACACATTCAGTATCACAGACATGTGGATAACCACGATGTTCAAAAAAATGGACGAAAGTAATGAAGAAGTCATTCCAAATGACAGGCGTGGTAAACATTGTAATAGGGGGAATGCAATAAATTAAAATATCAAGATTTCAGTTCGTCAACACATAAATTCAATTCCAGTCAAAGAGTCACATTATGTAAGGCAAAGAACATCGAAACTTTATATTGAAGAATCACTTACTTTTCCTAAACTGTACTCTCTCTATGCCGAATGGATGACTGAAAATAAACCTAATGATGCTAAAGCTACCCAAGAACAGTACAGACAAATATTTTATAAATAATTTAATATAGATTTTTTCAAACCAAAGATAGACCAATGTTTAAAATGTGAGGTTCACCAAAAAGCTTCAGAGTCAGAAAAAGAAACCACAGCAATTGATTATGCATTACATATAGCAAATAAATCTATCGTACGTGAAATAAAAGAAAACGATAAGGCTGAAGCCAAACAATTGAAGAAAACATTGATTACAGCATGTTTTGACTTACAAAAAATTTTAACTACTCCTCAGTCCGATGTTTCAACCTTCTATTACAAAAGAAAATTTCAAGTATTCAATTTCACAATTTATGACATCGGATCTGCAGAAGGTCACTGTTATGTGTGGGACGAATGCATTGGGAAAAAAGGCCCTAACAAAATTGCTAGCTTTCTATTCGACTTTATAAAACGGAAGGCTTCACAAGGTATAAAAGAATTCCGATTCTATTCCGACTGCTGCGGTGGCCAGAAAAGAAATCTAATCATATTTTTAATGTACTCGTATGCTTATGCTTCAAAAATATTTGGAGTGAATATTAAACACAGTTTCTTTGAAGTTGGCCATTCCCAATCAGAAGAAGACTCAATGCATGCTCTTATAGAGCGACGTAAGAAAAATCAAGTGGTTTATGTACCACAACAATGGTACACTCTCATACGCTGTGCTAAAAGTACAGGCAAACCATACGCCGTGAAAGAGGTCAATCAAAATGATATATTTGACTTCAAGTCGTTGCTGAACTTAGTTCCGAATTGGGAATTGGACAAGGATAAAATGAAAATGATGTGGTCAAAAGTTAATTATATTGAAATTAATATGCAAAGTCCAAATATTATAAACTTTCAAAATGATTTTTATAGCGATCTACTAAATTGGATTGATTTGGACTACCACAAAGTAAAGACCAGACGACTGAATAAAAACAAAAATTTGGATACGTTGTGGAGTCATACTTTAGCTATAGCGTATGAAAGCTTACACCCAATCACTCAAAGCAAATACAAGGACTTGATGAGCTTATGCTCCAGCGGTGCAATTCCAGAACAATACAGAATGTTTTATGTAAACTTGCCGCACTGAAACACCGTTACTAATACGGTTGATTCTGACATTGAAGACTAATTGTAGCTATTTCTTACCGTGCTGGTGGTCAGTGTAGTTCTTTAACATATGTATTGCACATTGATTTTTATTCTTTTCTTTAAAATATGTATTACACATTGATTTTTATTATTTTCTTTAATAGTACTTACCATGTTTTTTCAACCAAAAGTAGCATTAATACACGTTGTAATGTTGCTTACAACATTATTCAATAAATATTTTCCTTTCTTCAGTAAAATACGTGATTGTAGAATAAGTTACAATTAAATACGCTGAAAAATACTTTCAAATGTTTGCATGACCCTATTCTAATGTTAGTTACGATGATTTTCATTTAAAAAATACTTAAAATCTGTATATTGTAACATTGCAAAAGTCATACTTGCAGTTGTTTTATCAAAATGGCATATATATCATTTTAAAAAGCAATTAAAATCAGTATATGATACCTAAAATTGTATAGACTAACTATAATACAATAGCTGCAAATAAATAATAAACTATAAAAAAATATTAAAATGGCTGTGCTGAAAACTATGACACATTGAGTTACAATGTTATTCTTAATGGGTGTCGACATGGGGGTTCAATGGATACGTATGGTAGTTCCCTATCACCACTACAGATGGGCGGTGGGTATTTACCCGATGGGTATTTACCGGGTAAATTCCCAATTTGGGTATTTACCGGGTAAATACCCAAAACATGGGTAAAACAATAAGCACATTGTGGTTTAGTAGTATTTTTTCTTTTCGTCTTTCTTTCTATTCATTTATGTTTAATTGTATGTTTTGGTACAAATAATGAATATTATCTTGATTGTTGACTAAACTAGTAATAATAAAAATATAATTATTTGGTAAAACTTTTGAATCGAGTCGCCTGAATTAGGGGGAGGGATGGCTAGGAGGGGGTAGGGTGAGGAGTACTCCCCCATTACCCACCCACCCCCTGCTGACAAGTAGTATAATTAAGTTATGTTATTTTTTGTATTTAGAGGTTATGTAACAATTGAGGTTTTGGTACAACTGTACAACCGCGTAACCAACATTTGGGGGAGCGGGGAAGGGCGACCCCCCATTTAGGTGGCGAAAGGGAAGAGAGTAAATAACGTCGCACGTACAAAAACGTCGTTTCTGGCGTTTCGCCGGCCGCTCCCGAGCTCCCCCCACGCGGCGGGCGACGGCGAGGGCGCTTTTTTAATCCAGAGTTAAGTGAGGGATTCTAGAGTAGAATCCCGAGCGTAGAGAGAGATTCTTTAGTAGAAACCTGAACGTAGCGAGTAATTCAAAGTACGTTGCCCGAGCCAAAAATATAATTTGCGCCCGATTAATACACTCTACTTTTCATCACCCACTATGAGAAAAAAATATTTTGATGAGCCCATCGCCGATCTATGCATTGGATGTATGTGCAGTCTTTAGTCCGTTATTCGCCTTTTATGACACCCAAGGGAAGAGAGGGGTTGGTAGTATTATTTTGATGAGCCCATCGCCGCTGTGCTGTTGGTTGTATGTGCAGTCTTTAGTCCGTTAGTCGCCTTTTACGACACCGAAGGGAAGAGAGGGATTGGTAGTATTACTTTGATGAGCCCATCGCCGCTCATGCTGTAGGATGTATGTGCAGTCTTTAGTACCTACGTTAATCGCCTTTTACGACACCCAAGGAAAGAGATGGGTTGGTAGGGTTATTTTTGATGAGCCCACCGCCGCTCTATGCTGTAGGAGGTATGTGCAGTCTTAAGTCCGTTAGTCGCCTTTTACGACACCCAAGGTAAGAGATGGGTTGTTAGTATTATTTTAATAATAAGTCACAACTACACATGACAGTACCTGTCACAAAAACGATTCTTCGTAGGGCGGTAATACTACCAACCCCTTTCTTCCTTTGGGTGTCGTAAAAGGCGACTAACGGACTAAAGACTGCACATACAACCAACAGCATAGAGCGGCGATAGGCTCATCAAAATAATAGTACAAAAGAGTTTTTTATAAAAAGTATTAAAAACTCATTACTGCCCGCTAAAAGTTTCTTATAGAAAACACCACCTTTGTGTGCACTTAAAGGCGGACCAAGTCGTCCTTTTCGAATAGATGGAATGAAAAAATGGTTTTATTTCTACTTTCTTGGGGTTTAAAAAAACGGGAAAAAATACTTATTGCTCCAGATTGAAAAAACTTACCCGACACCCAAAACACTGACGACCTGCGCGAATGGGGGGGGGGGGGGGGGGGGTGGCTGAAAGGGGGGACAGAAAAAGTCGCGTCCGCCATCATGGATCTCGAAATAGATGTTGTATTCGACATCGGCACCGCTGAAAAACATGAAAATGATACCCATATTGATTTTACATAAATAAGTCACGTCCGCCATCTTGGATCTCGAAATAGATGTTGTATTCGAAATTGGACGCCTGATAAACATGGAAATGATACCCATAATGATTTAACATAAAAAAGTCACGTCCGCCATCTTGGATCTCGTAATGTTGTATTCGAAATCGGCACCCCCGAAAACCATAATAATAATATCCATATTGATTTTATATCAAAAACTTGCGTCCACCATTTTTCGGATCTCGATTTTAATAGCTAATTAAATCTTGCCTAAATATTAGCGAATTCTAAAATTGCGTTTATCCATATAAAAAACATTGAAAAAGACTTTACGCATCGCAAGGCATGATATGCATTAAATTGACTACACACGTTTTAATACGCGTACTGTGTCCCCAGTGGAGTGTATGGATGGACAGCCCCAGTTGCGCCGCGCCCCGCACACCCCTCACGATTGCCCTGTCTAGACGTGCCCGTTGGCCGACTGACTGTACTATTGCCGATTTTGACAAAACTTTCAAGTGGTTTTTTAATATTCTAACGCAACTGCGGCAGCTAAAATGTTAATAATAAACCTTAGACACCCCCCCCCCCCCACACCCACAGTGTTAGTTTCTTCAAATTCAGGCGACTCGATTCAAAAGCCAACCCAATTATTTATATAAAAATCAACAACACGTTTTCTACGTTATGACAAAAACATGTGCATAAAAGAACAATAATTAGTAACATGGTTCACGAGCGAGCTAGCCGTTAGCATGGACGTGAGTTGCCTAATTACCGTTTCAATTCTATGTCTCACTCACTCAATACCATATTCTTTGAATTTGAAACGCTCGGCTTTAGACTAACGCTAATACACAAGGGTCAGCAGAATAAAGGACAAACTAACTCATGATGATGACACAATTAAATACTATAAAATAAAATAAAGTATCGATAAACACTGTTTAAAATAACTGAAGATTATTATATTGACTACATTACACGATTTAGGTAAAAAATACATAAAATGTTAAAGATATTTGCCATATCACGATTTTACCCATTTTGGGTATTTACCGGGAATTTACCGGGTAAAATCCCATCTCTAATCACCACACATCGGCTTGACACCTTACAAGTAACACGCTGTATTTAAATATATGGTATCTTTAAAAATAAAAAACAATTTATTGCCGAAATGTTTGTACGCGCATCACTTCAGAACAGCTCAACCGATTTGGCTGATGTTGGTTGAATGCTCTAAGTTCTGAGTAGTTTATAATATACATTCTGTCAAAAAAGTTTCGGGAACGGATAATTTGTTTATGATTCCAAATTCAATTTTTGTTTTTTTTGGCGTTAGATCTATTTTGGCGCGGAGTTTGAGTTGCATCTGTTAGGTATTTTAGATTAAATACTGTGCTGTTGTTAGTTGGTTTATATTATCTTCATAATGGATAAAAACAACGAACAAAGAGTTTATCTTAAATTTTGCGTCGCCAATGGAATTTCGTGTTCGGAGTCACTGAAAATGTTACAGAAGGCTTAGGGTGAATCTACATTATCAAAAACACGTGCATGTAGGTACAAAGCGTTCAAAAGCGGTCGAGATGTGATGGATGATTTGCTTCGCTCTGGTAGGCCATCAACGTCTTCAACTGAAGTTAACATCGCAAAAGTGAAGGAAATGGTGACTGAAAATCCTCATTCAAGTTTGAGAGCTAAAAAGCGTTTAAAAAATGTTTTGATGATTGGATTATTCATTGGCGTAAGTGTATCGTTTCTGAAGGAGCAAACTTTGAAGGCGATAAAATAAATTTGGATGAATGGGTAACTAACATTTTGTGTACCTAAGTATTACTGATCTTTTCCCGGTACTTTCTTGACAGAGTATAAACACATTATTTATATGTACCACATAAATAATGTGTTTATAGTATGTAAGAGTTCGATCGAATAAAATGGAATACAAACCATAGTATGGTATGGTAGCGTCTACTTCTGGATTTAGCCGTCGACGCTGTCGCGGTGGCTCATTGAATTCCTGGACGCTGTCATAAATAAAATCAAAATTATTTATAAAATCATTTGCAAGCCAACTATTGAATGAATCTATTTCGCGGTTTGCTACTTCGATATTAATCTGTTTTGACTGCAATAAATTAAAAAGAACGTCGGTTTTGTGAAAAATGTCTGACAATACGTGCAACAAAAAGCAAAACTGCATGTTTTCTAACTTACTGAGGAAACATTCTGCCAAGGAAAGAGATTCACTATCCCAAGATTGCGCGTTATCTAATATTGAATTAAAAGTATTAACCATGTCTAATCTACAGGTTAAAATTACATTTATAATGCGTGAGTGATAGTGCCAACGGGTTTCTGAAACTCCGGGCATACGGCGGTCAGCTATTTCTTTTAATAGGTTGGCCCGTTTAGATGATTTGTTGAAAAACCCAACAATACTATTTACGTGTCCAAAAAAGGTTTTCAGTTCCGGAATATTTTCAAACGAACGGCTCAGTACTAAATTTAATATATGAGCATAACATGGAACAAACATTGCCATAGGGCATGCATCGCGAATTTTAGCTTGGACTCCATCATGCTCGCCAGACATAACTGCCGCGCCATCGTAAGACTGACCAACTAACTTATGCCTACAAGGATACTGGTCAAGTATTTCTAAAAACTGATTAGATATAACTTCAGCAGTTCGACTTCCGCTAACATAGTAAAAACCTAGAAATCGTTCTTCGATTGCAGTTTCAGTTAAATACTTAAAAATTACAGTTAATTGCACCCTATGACTGACATCGGGAGTTTCGTCAATCATTACAGACAGAAATTGAGCTTTATTTGTTTCAAGTCTAATGTTGTCGCGTAAAACGGATGCAATACTATTTATTAAATCATTTTGAATGTCACTAGAGAGACCAGAAAACGCGGGGTTCTGAACTGAAGAACATAATTCTAAATGCGAATCCATTACTGTATCCTACTTGCTCAGATAAAGCAAAGAACTAGGGCCTTCATCACGGCCGCGAAAAGCTAGTTCTTGTTTACCTAACAAAATAACGGTGTCAATAAACCGTTTCATTAAATCTCTATTGCGATTGACTTTTCTGTTATGGGCGTCATGCGAATTATCGAAAAATGTTTCGATTCTACTAGTCCCAAACTCATGTAAAGCTAAACAAATACGTATATGCTTTTCGGTCTGAGAATGTTTCCTAGATGAATTGGTTAGATTATTAATATCGGTGTAACCACCTTTATTCCATAAACTACTAGCATCTGAGAAAAGTAAACATGGCCAACAATACATTTTATTTAATTTACAACTGCCAGTTAGCCATTGATATTTATCGTAAATGGATATATTAAAATGTTTAAAAAAACCAACGCGTCTTTTGTAATTTATAGTCATATCTGGGCGAGCACGGCTTAACTGAATTACATGTTTTTTTTATTTTCAAAACTTAACTTTGAAAAGCATGTTTCCTCACAAAGCAAATAATCTGTCAAACAACAATCTAAAGCTATTAATCTATCGATTACTTTGCAAATCTACTTACTCTAAATACGTAATTTCAACTTATTACAATATCTACTTACCGCAAATACCTAATTACAACGTACGTCTTCGTAACTACTTTCATCACTACACTACACACAACACAAATAAACAAAGTCCAACTACAATACTTATCACTATTTTATACCAAGAAATAAATTCTAATAGGTGAAACTAACTAATAAATTCAAATATTAATTTAAAAACACAGTCATGCATTTAATGATGGATGGTGAATTGCAATTACGTCAAATTATCTGTCAACAGAACACAAAAACGTCCGATTTGTTACGAATTTCTACGACCGAAAACGATATTCCTCCATCTTGCTCACGCGCACGCAATTTCTATTACTGTCTCTATCAAGTAACTCGGTTAAAGACGGCTTACCGGAGCTCCTAATACGCGGTTGGATTCATTGAGCTTTATGTGACGTCATGACGTATATTTTGTATAGAAGTTTAACTGCCGAAAAGCCGATCGCGCCTGCGGCTTATTTTATAGCAATATGTTGTTGAAAAGCAAATTTTGTTGATTTAATGTCCATAGTGTAGGCGTTTTGTAATGTTTCTCTACTTTTAAAATTACTGATTGTGCCATTTCTCAATTACGGTAGACAGTGGTTGTGTTCTAAACTTCTGAAGGGAAGCCGGTGGGAATCGAGTTGTATGGAACCTTCGTCACTGTACCATACCTACTTTAATGCCCGAGACGACATTCAAACTATCAATGTATATGCCTGACCTTTGCCCAGCAATAGGTACAGTAAAAATAAAAATGTTTTATTGGTTGGTATGATTTGTTGGTACGTATGTAATATTAAAGATTGGGATAAGGTCCATAATATTTATTTTATTCTTTCCATTTTTATACACAGAACAGGGCAATTGGTGTGGCGTGACTTCATTTCAGACTTCAAAAAAACACAATTTAATCGAAATAGCTAAGATTTATTAAAAGTATAAAACGGATATTGCTAGTACATCATTTAATATTTAGCACTAATGATAACTTCACGTCTCTGTTAACTAGAATAAATAGTAATTTCCTTTTGGTATTTTCATTATAATATTGTCATGATGAATTTTATTATGATCGTCACGAAACATAATATAACTAATAATAACTATCTTTGAGCAAAATTAAGGCTACCAACATCTACTGCTATATGCTATTATTACTTATAGGTAGTTATACAGTTATACAGGGTGTAAAAATTTAAATAACCCCATCTGAAAGACAGTCTTTTAAGGCCTTTTACAAAGCCTCGACTCATTTTCGAATCCTCACGACTAGACTAGATTTTTAACCCTCAAGTCTTGAAATCAAAAGGCTAATAAAACTTAAAGCTTCGCTTTTCTGGGGACAATATTCATCACTGTTTTTGTAGTATAATATATAAACTAATATTAAGTTTAATTTTTAAAGTTATTAATATGCCCAATGCTTTTAAATCAATGTCCATGTTTGTCATTCAATTGCCTTACAGGGAAAAAACATGCAGTATAATTCCACAGACTTTAAGCAACTATAAGATACAAAGCACCCAAGCATAAAGTAAGTCGCATTTTTACAGGGGTCTTAGGCGGTAAAAAGGGAAAAATTGGCTGTTTTCTATTAGCTGTTATTCTAAATATATCAGATATTTCGCACTAAAGTTTTCAATGTGTATAACAGAGCGTATGTTGGATGAATGAAGCCAACACACGATTGGAAACATTTGGCTCGATAGAAAAAATCCTGAAGTTACCTCTATAATTTCCTATAAATGCATATTACGGCCGTGTTTTACAATAATAATTCCTATAAAATTATAAACATTTGGATTTTCAAAAAAACTAAACATTTTTTTTATTAACTTTTTTATGAAAATGTGAATGGCGCTTACGAATTACCGCGGACCCCCGCCCCGCGCAACACCCGCGAGACCCCGCGCAACATCCAAATTTTCGCTGACCGCCTAAGCTAAGCTTGTGTATGTGCTGTATACCTAGCTGCAGCTGCACGATGCAAGCCCAAGTTCTTTTATAAACATAGCTTCAGGCGTTTAAGTCTTTTAGAATAACGGCTGAGCTTTATTACTAAAGACTGGAAACTATCATCTTCTTTTCAACATAAGTCGTGTAAAATGAAGTAGTCTTTGTTAAGGGCATAAAATACAGAGTTTCTTGCATCACTAAACCAGACGGTTCCCAGGTATGTTCCAGTAGAGAACAATTTTCGCAATGATGGTCTGAAGACTTTATTATGGTCTTTTTATACCCTGCATACTAGTATAACACATTAATTCCAATGATTAATTCTATTAGTAATACATTGGCTACCCATCCTAATATAAATATACATTGAGGAGAAAACATTCTCATTTACCAATAAATTGTTTATTAGAATGCCTTTGCTTAGAACCGCCAACTAAAGAGAAAATAATGCTTTAAAAGAATTTTTTGTACATACAGTATTTATAAGTTATTTTTTTACAAATAAAGCCTTGATTTAAAAATATTATGTAAACATGACACCTATACCAATACCTTTCTATGACTCAGGGCTCAATAGTGTGTGGTTTTGACTTCGTTATCGAAGAAACAAACACTGTTAGATTTTTTTTTCCAAATCTGGGGTATAACTCAATTGAAGTGTGCTTTAATGAGTAATTTAATCAATCATTTCCTTAAACTAAATCGCTAAGCGCGCATAGCAGTGTACTGTTTAGTGCTCTGGCCATGGTTAATGGTAACGGCTAAAATCTTTGATGAGGGGCACAGCTTTCGAATGATTCGGTACATGGTTTAATTTTTGATAGTTATCATCATGAACAATAATTTATAAAACCCCGTCGAAAATCGTAGTAATAACCATTTTAATTCTGCACTAGTAGAAGTTAGATAGTACACATTGTTATTATTATACTATTACATAATAATTAAGATGTAGGTACGTAATATCAAATACACGCTTTACTTTTTTGTTGCAGATAGCACTATATTGTACACATAAATACATGCTATGAGGTACTTTTTATTAATAAATATTAGGTACAGGTACATAATGTAATAATGTGATGGTTGAACAACAACACCAATCATTATACTACTGGACCAAACTTCACCTTTTTCATCAGTGTAAATGCAATATGGGTGTATAAGCATAGACAATAATTATTATGGAACGTAAAGGTTTTTTTCTAAATGCACTACTCACTAAGCAACATAATAGGTTACAAATATTAAATGAATATACTTAGAACTATAACAATTAAATGGTTGGCAGCCACATAACCACCAACATGGCATACACCTTGCTTGTCATAGCTGCTTTATTACTTATTGTACGTAACATTAATTATTATTTTAATTCGTGGCTTTGTGGTATACACATTAAGCCAATTTCAAGTAGTATTTGTAAATAATAAGTAATGTACAGCACAAAATTAAATGAAATGACTTTTGCAACTTTATAGGATGTTTACAGAACACCAATGCTTTTTATAACACCAACATAGTAAATTCAACAAAATGTTATAGGGAAAAAAATGTAAATGTTTTTACAAGTTTTTTACTTTAACAAAAAATGCAACACACTAATCGGAATGAATGTTTCTTTGAATTTTCATATGTAATAATAAATAACGCTTAATTCAATATCTTGAAATTATATGAAACGTTTACTGTACTTCTCGTAAAGTTACAGTTAATTGCTTTTAGCGACGCGCTCCTTACATTTTTTTGTTAATTACGTAAATATAAGTATCCACACAATGTGATTATGCTATGTCATTGTGCATCTGCTACATCCGCTAGCTGCACATGCTGTATTTTGTTTTTCCGTGGCTTTAAATGTTCGCCTTCATAAAGTGTCAATCGCGTATGAAATGTTGTGTGAATCATTCTGCAGTGTTTTATTCCCAACTGCGGGGACCTACCAGTTACAATCGCCATATTGTAGGGTTGTAATATAATTCAAATGGACATGAGCATCAATCAATAATTTGACATTTGTACGCACATAGTTTCAATGGAAAGCATCTATTTCGAACAATGTAGACAGCACACAAAGCATTCTGTACACCTGCTAAAATTGATGCTCATGTAATTCGCACAGCTCGGGTTGTGTTATTGCTCCATATTACTTATTAATCACACAATTTCTTAAGAATAATTAACAATATGACAGTGTTTACTCTTAATCTCTACTGTTGATAAAATTATAAAACATATGAGCGAAACCGAATACTACAGATAAAAAAGTTATAACAAATATTGCTCGAAAGTACCTGAAACAACAAACCAAAAATTAATGTGAATTACTTAAAAATACTTAATAAAATTTTAAGGACCATCAGTTTTTCCTTTTTTGCATAAGAAATAGAACTTAACTAAATTACTGATTAACTACAATAAAATCCATTGTGGTTCAGAAGAGAAAGCGGAGCCACAGACACAGAAAATTGAGATTTTATTTTATAAAATGTAAGAAATGATTAACCATTTAGGTTTTAAGGCGCTAAGTAGTTTAAGATGTATTGTATTCTTCAATAAATTCAATAATTTCAATAAATAAATAAATGATCGAGAATACATTTATATTGGTTTATAAACATACTTACATGTAGTATTGTTTTATATTTTGGCGTTTTATTAACGCTTAAATATGCTTAAGTAAAATTTTAAACACTGAAAAGGCAGCCGCCCGGAATGCGGAAGGTGCGTGGTTCGATTCCCGCCTGAGGTTGTCGTCTTTTTTCAGTGTTTAAAATTTTACTTAAATACATGTAGTAAGTATATTATTTTAAAAATCTATAAAAATATCTGTACTTAAATGTTTTTGCAAGGATAAATAAAGAATAAAGATAGTCTCAACTAACCATGTAAACTTAGATCTCCGTAATACTTTTATAATACTCTCTGTCTGGTGTCTCGTGTTAACAAAGTCGCCTGAGTTGTCTATCACGAAATGGGACTTGGCAACTTTGTGTTCTAAAGGCATCTGGCAGTTAATTCTTTTCTTGGCAACCACTTCTGAGAAATCATTTCTTTTGCACAACCTCTCAAGCTGTTGATAATCTTCACTGAAAAGATACGGACAAGTAAGTATAGGTTAGATTTAATTTTGTATTGCCATTATCTTTGTAGTGTTTTATTTTTTTTAACTAGTCATTAAAATATTTTGCTATGCCCTTGCAGGGTCATGTTTAGAACTTAATTAGACTTAAAATCTTTTGTGTACATGTAGCAATAAAGATTATGATTATGACTCAACACAAGTGAAATATTATTGAATCTAAAGATTTCAAAATTTTAATGCACATAAAAATTGACATTTGCTAAAGTTGAGGCATACCATATAACAGTGATGATCTTGTGCATGAATGTTAACATCTTGCCAGTTTCAAAGAGCAGCGGCACCTCCATTACAATATATCTGTGTCCAGAAAAGAAATATGACACAGCCATCTTCATCATGGCAGTTTGGATTCTAGGGTGGGTTATAGCATTGAGCTTTTTCCTTTTTTCTAAATTATCAAAGACTATTTCTCCCAAACGGACTCTGTTAACTTTACCGTCAACACCCAGTACCTCCTCTCCAAAATAATTTCTTAACTCCTTCCAGGCTTTTGTGCCAGGCTCTAACACTGAAACAAAATTAGACAATAGTTTCAGGGCTAAAAAAAAGAAACTCAAAAAATATAAAGTACTTAAGTACTTAAAAACATTAAAAATAACATTAATTACCTATTTAAAGTTTTTTGCTATGTAAAAGAAACAATTTAAGTGGGTGCTACCCATGTAGTTAAATACTTATAATTAAATAATGAAAGCTAGGATAAGAAATAGCATTCTTTTTACAAGTGTACATCAGTTTCTATAGGACAGGAAAAAAATTAATTTATGTGACGCGCTTTTATTTGCTCGTAATTAAAATGGGGCATAGCGTAAGCGCGGCAAAAATGGCAAAAGTTACTTAGTACTTAATGCATCGCGACGACCCCACATTCTTAACGACGGAGACCAAAATCACGTCGGGTCGTTGAGCCAGCAGCAAAGTAAGAAGGTAAGGTTAAGAAAAAGCTTAGGAAAGTACCTTAACAAGTACAACCAATATTGTGTTAAGTATACTTACCTTCTACATCAAACTTCAACTATCGCCAGCCAAAATAGCCTACGAAGAGGAGAATTAAATATCTAGTTTATATATTTTTATTGCTATCGTTTCTCACCTTTCTTGGCTACTTCATCAGCATCGATAACTGCTATCCCATTTTCTCGAAATATGGATAGCACTGTGCTTTTGCCTGTCGCTAGTCCACCAGTAAGTCCAACAATGAACATTTTGTAAGCTAGCTACGGAAAAAACTATTTTTGTTAAAACTTATTACAGAAATGAAACAGGTGGATAGAAAAGTAGAAAGGAGTTTTCAAAAGCCTTTTGCCTTGCAAGTTGCCGCTTGCCACACACAAGAAGATTATTATTTTAAATTGGTCATTAGACATTGACATTGACATTGACAGATACATCAAATTTCTTTTTTCGTTTAATGTAGGACGAGAATAGGGATCTAGTACATACAGCCATCTTTTCTGTTATTTTGTGACTTTAGCATAGTTTGCATTTCACATTTTTCTAAAATTAGTGTTTTGTCAAAAATATTCCAACTCACCATTAATACATTACTTCACAATAATAAATGTGAAGTGTTAAGTGCTTAGAGTAAGTACAGATATTCTTTCACAGACTTATATACGTCTGTGTATTCTTTACTCTCAAAGGTTTAGTGTTTATAAACTAGAAGTCTGGCTAATAAAAGCTGTCCCTGGGAAACGGCAGCAATTTAAAAAAAACTGCGGCTGGTATTACTGGCCATACACTGAATAAACGAAGTTGATACAATTATTTTTACATCTGCAATCAAAATGAAATCAATTTCATTTTTAAAAAGTTGTGATCTACATATCTATTACAGGTTAAGGCGCCATAATAATTCAATAATTGTCGCATTAATAATGTTTGTTTTTGCTGTGTTCGCAATTTGTCAAGACAAAGTTTGTATTAAAAAAATTATGACGGGAGGATCAGAGAGACTTTCCCTAGGTTTTAAAATTTTATTCGTATTTTAAACACCATATAAATAGTAGTTGTTTCGTGTTCAACTATATAAAACACATTATATCTTATAGCCTGTTTATCAACAATAAATTTTCACTATAATTTATTGTGCTTTAGCTTGACCGCGACCGCTATACCGCTGCTGCCATACTAACTTGTATGGCAGCAGAGGTAGTGGTCGCGGTCAAGCTTTAGCTAATGTAACTCTCGAGAAAAATTATTTTTTTCAACATCTTCCAAATACAACTAAAAACCGTCCGAACTTACCCAAAGTAGTTGTCCGATTGACTTTTGACGTTTGTCCAACAAACGACTGTGTAACGTTATAAACGTATAGCTATTAAATACTTATATAAAATTTTAATTTATAAATAAACAAACGTAGATTATCTTATCCAAATTAACTTAATTCTAAATGTTACTTTAAACTAAATTACTTATATAATAACTACAAAGAAATAAAGTCTTAATAGTTTTAATAACTGCAGAACAAACGTATTTTATTTAATATAGTTTAATCGATGCGCACACTGTACCCTGATGCCTTTTGTATTTTTATTTTTGATGAAAGTAGGAAGTCAAAAATTACTCCGCTGCGGGCCGATCGCCGTAATTTTATGACGCATTAGTCGAGTGTACGTGCAGTTCACGCATACGTGAAGTACACCTTAAACGCAAACAACCGTTGGTATTGCCTTAAAATAAAACTACGCGTCATCGTCACCTGCACTGCACGTCTACTTCACATACGCGTGAAACCAGTGTGTGTTGCCGTACGCAAGTTTTGATAATTCTATATCGATTATTCGTTATGTAATCAATTATGTCCACGAATAAAGTTGTTGTTACAGGGCTACATCACGCCTAATAACCTAGGATCTAAGTTTATACACAAATGTAACACTTGATTTTGTTCTAAGCGTAGTAAAAATGGTATTAAAACAGATATATTGAACACAAAATATTTATTTATTTATTTATTTAATTTATTTATTATTAAACATAATTAAACGGGTATAAACCCAATTACATAATTATGTAAACTAGAATGCTTATTTAATATATAGGTACTTAGAGTCGAATTTTACTTAAAATCGATTTTGGTTCATCCACAAATATATCAATGTCTGGGAAGTTAACAGAAGTGCGTTTAGTGCTTCATGCATTCGACATAATGGCGACTGCGCGCGCGCCACTGTGCGACACGGTGGATTCGCAAACAGTCTATGTCTACGACCGGCACGTATTCGTGAATAATTATTAGGAACATAAAGGCGACACAACTGTTCGACACATTCAGGCGAGTCAATCACTCCCCGCAAAATCGACAGAGCGGTTGAAATATCCGTACGAGTTCTTCTGAGTTCTAAGGAGTCCATTCCCAACATACCCAATAAATACTTTGTAGGATACAAAAACGGATAGTAGCCATATATACGCTTATAATAATATCGAAGAAAAGCCTTTTGAACCTTTTCCAGCATTAGTGCATATTTGGCTTCGTGTGGGCTCCATATACACGAACTAGATTCCAGCGAGCTCCTTATAAGACTAGTGAACAGAAGCTTTATGACGTCGGGGTTCCGAAAATCACGTAAATTACGTAAGATAAACCCTAGACGACTGTAGCAGCTACGAGTGAGTATAGAAATGTGAACATTGAATGTTAAGGAAGGATCAAAGGTAACACCAAGGTCTTTCATTGAATCTGTGCGATTCATAATGACACTGCCCAAGTTATATTCATATTGGGTAGGATTACGCTGACGACTAAAGGACATAACCAAGCACTTACTGTAATTAAACTCTAAGCCATTGTCGTTACTCCATTTAAGTATGGCATCAATATCCTTTTGAACGAGCTCACAGTCCGCTTTATCAGTGATCTCCGCATATAATTTCAAATCATCAGCATAAAGAAGACAATTTGTAAATTTTAGAACTATAACAACGTCGTTGATCATCAGCAGGAAAAGCAAAGGGCCCAGTATTGATCCCTGCGTCACACCCGATGATGTTGGATACGGCTGCGAAACATAGCAACCATGGCGTACATATTGCTGCCGACCTTTAAAGTAGTTCGAAAGTAAGTTAGTAAGCTTAGTGGAAAAACCAACAGCATCGAGCTTAGATATAAGGATTTGACAATTAACCCTGTCGAAAGCCTTGCAACAATCGAAATACACGACATTCACCTGCTTGCCCTTATCCATCGTTTTCGAAATGTACTCTACCAATGTTAACAGATTTGAATTCACCGACCTTCGCGGCCTAAATCCGTGCTGCTCATTACAGATGTAAGGATGGACTTGCTTGCGAATAACATTATGTAGGAGAATTTCTAGGACTTTCGCTGGCGCACAAAGGATAGCAATCGGCCTGTGCTCTTCTACGAGCAACTTGTTAGTGCCTTTGGGGATTGGCGTTACACGGGACACCTTCCATGCTGATGGATAAATACCATAATTCAAAATAAGATTAAACAGATGGCACAGAGGAATGGCAATGGTTTTCCTACACATCTTCAAGAGATTTGCCGGTACACCGTCGGGTCCCGATGACCAACTAGGCTTTAAAGTTTTGATGGCACTCTCAACATCAGGGACAGAAAAATCATTGACATCAATGTGTGCAAACGCTGAGAGGGAGACAGGTGTTGATTCCAGAGTTTGATGGTCCTGAGCGTAGATACGTGAAAAATGACTTTTCAAATGCGTTCGCCGCATCGGCGCCAGAGCACTGAAGCCCTTTGTAATAAACAGTAGGCTCAAAACCACCAACGGACCTTAAACTATTCACGTGACGCCAAAAGTTCCGAGGATTGGAACGAAGATTGCTTTCCAAGTTCATGATATAGGTATCGTATGCTACTGATACTCTTATCTTAAGAGAAGCTCGAAGATTCGAAAAACGATCGTAACTCTCTTGACACTTAGATCGTTTCCAAGTTTGATGAAGACTAGTTTTAGTTCGCATATCTCTGATGATGTCGGCTGTAAACCAGACTGGATATCGTCTTACAGATGATTTGGGCCTTCGCTTCTTAGGTACAACTCGATCAAGAACGTAATAAAGAACCTCATAAAATAATTCCAAGGCGTAAGACAAATCTTGGGATTGTAGCACAGTGTTCCAGTCCAAATCATCTACATGTTGGCGCAGAACATTCCGATCGATCTTATAAAAGTTCCAGTCCTTGCTATTGTCTATGTTACTGGATTGCATGGACCCGCGCTGAACTGTTGTCGCAAGCGTGGCAACGTCAAGTGGAGGGTGATATTTGTCTGTGCGCGATACAAGACTGCCAAACTCAGAATTTGCCACGTTTACTGCACAAGCGCACTCCTGTGTCAACACAACATCGAGTTTACCACCGTGAGAATTAATAATGTGATTTCTATCTACCATGTTACAAAAAGACAAAAAGTAACAATAATAATTACTAACATTTAAAGAAGCGCTATTCATATTGAGATCTCCTAGAATGATTACAGGTTTATTTAAATTGTGCATGAAACTCTCGACTCTAGTAAACCATTCCAGATAGATATTATCAGTTGTAGTTGGGGATATGTATACGACACAAACATACATTACTTGAGATTGTACAGTGACAGATGCCCAGAGATCCTCGCCAGACAAGGTTTCAAGATCTTTATGACGGAGCATCGCAACACCAGGCCGTGCTGCCAACATCACACCTCCGCCCCACGATCCACGATCACGACGACGAATAGTCCAGCCGCTGTTAACTACTTCAGCATCGCTAACAGAGTGGTCTAAATAAGATTCTGTAACAGCAACGATATCGTGCTCAAGCAGCATCAAGCTTGTATTGAAGTTACGAAGTTTCGTCTTCAATCCTCTCACATTTTGATATAATATGTTGACGGTGGACGAAAATCTGGTGACACATCGATGATTTGGTAAATTTGCACGAGCCATGTTGTCACTTCTATCTGTGAAATTCTCGGCGTCGTTAGGACTCACCGCCGCTGCGTTGGTCTGCGCGAAAGGGGCGCCTCCAAGGCTTAACACATGCATTCTCAGGCCAGTTATCGGGGGCTAATATTTGTTCAGAGGAAGCAGCGGGAACGCATATTTTAAAAGATGCATATGGCCCACGAGCGCTGAGACTCTCCACTTTGCAGTCAGCGCCTCTTGTGATGTTCGAAATGTGCGCCTTCACTTGCTCTTCAGTAGTACCAAGTTTGAGGTAGTAAAGGTGGAAATTGCGCTGTCTTTCGGAGGCTTGAAGCCCAACACTACCTGGCTCCGCGGTGCCCCGTAACAGCCCAGCGGGAACTCGAGCGCGGCGCGGACCATCCTTATCAATGCTTTTGTGATTTACTATATGCAAATGCATTACCCTTTTCGGCCATAGCACTCGGTGTTGACGCACCATTATTGCGACGGGGTCGTTTGGCTACTTCATTCCAACCTTCCTTTCGCTTTGCATCTATATCATTGGAGGTCTCAACCAGCGGCCGCATAGACTTTTTCTGCACATCAACATTGGTATTTGACATACTCAAAGATGGAGCAGAAGGCGCTGTAGTTGTTTGTGTAGAAGAGTTGTCAAGTACTGGAGAAGTATTCCGTAGCTGAGCGTCAACTAAAAGCTCCAAACCTCTTTCCATCGCTGCGACCTTTTCAGCTAAATGAGTAATCGATTCCGAGAATACTGTCGCTGCTGTCTCAGTAATAGATTTAGTGATTACATCACGTATACGATCAGAAAAAAAGAGGTGTAACTAATATGGATGTATGGATGTATCCCTTTGCATACATACCCTCCCATGAAGAAAAAAACACTGTTGGTTGCTCGGACCAAATTGGTCCGAGGTTGGTTGGTTCTGATTGACAGTTGGGTTGACGTTAGGTTTAAATATTAAAATAGGTGTCCAATCATTTGACAAAAAACAAATACCAAATTTTCATTTGAAAAATAACATTTGACAAAATTATACTTGTCGGAAAAGAACTCTCTTGAGCGTTCCCTTGCGACTCAGACATGGCGGTAACCTAGTCCGATAAGGGAATCGGGTCGTTAAATTACACAACGTTTTAACACGATTGATTTTAATTTCACAAAATCACTTTTGAATTATATAGAAACCAAACTAAACAAATTAACGATTAAAACTAGCGAGGCAAAGATTCGTCTGGAGTTGTGCGTGTGCACCGATAGATAGATTAAAGTGCCTTCCGCCCGGTGAAGCCGACTCCGACGTTCCGTGAGCCCATGTCCGCCCCACTCTAGCGCGATCGATGCGGTAAGAACGTGCTGTGCCTCGAAAGTAGTCAAATCAGCGTTCTTTTATCGTTTCGCCGACACGGCCTTCCTGACGCACGCACGTCCTCGTGCGTTACTCATCTGTAAACAGAGAAACCAAGCTTTATCATCACTTTCATTTAAGAATCAATCGCAACTCGAGGCTAAGCTGGTCAATACATAGCATACAAAACTTCATAATTCGAAAGTCTCATCATATCTCATCTTAGTAATCTCAATAAAACTCTCAAGAAGACAAAACAGGTATCAAACTAGCACTCGCCACAGCTCCGCGCCACGCGCTGGGGACCGACACGCGTGTAGCGAGCGGCAGGCCAGCGGCTTGCGGCCAGCAGCGAGATGCTACTTAACGTACCTTCACCACCACTCACTACTTCACAACCATTCACTGAGCCAGCTGGTTCCACGACCACCGCTCCACTCTCCATCTCACGGTGCACTTGCACCACAGTGTCGCCCACAGTACAATAATCAATCTCCATTTCACTTCCTCTATCACTATCTGCCGACACGTCATCATCCTGCTCTAAAGCTTGGTCACAAAGTACTTCCGCCATTTCTGTTAGCCCTTCTCGCCCTTCAGGTATCTTGCGTAAGCTTTCATGGGGGTATTTGTACTTTCTCTTAGAGCCGTCAACAGGTGGCAGTTCATAGCGGTCGTTCTCTAAGACTCCGATAACTTTAAAGAGACCCCTAAACTTCCTATCCAATTTCGTCTGATTTCGTTCGCAACACTTAAGAAACACGTAATCACCAGTTTTAATTTTTAATTTAATGGCTTTATTTGTGCTCTACCTTTAAAACGCTTAGTGTCCGATTTTGCTACAAGTTCTATGTTAGTTGAGGCGTCGCTACGGATCTTACCAAGGTCAGCTCTACACTCAGAATTCTCATCAGGGAAGGCTATACTACAAATTCCTAAAGGTAGTGATTTAATACCGAACATAAGCTCAGTTGGGGAATAACCTGTGACCCGACACCTGGTGCTATTTAATGCTAACTGTATTGCACCTAGTTCGTCTCTCCACACGCTGTCTGAACTATTCTCAGTAATAGTGAGTAGGTTTTTAAGTGTTTGCATAACTCTTCGCTCTACTCGCCCCAACCGCAATAACGTGAAGCTCTATATTATTTTCAGAACAAAAATTTCGAAAACTGCTAGGTACTTATATAGCAACGACCTTGGTAAGCTATAACGCGTTTAGGGGTACCAAACAAATTAATAGCCTCCTTTAATGACTCTATGGCGCTGCTAGCATCCAAGCTCGTCGTCAACCGTAATAGCACATATTTAGTAAAAGCATCAATAATAACGCTTACATACTCCTTTTTAGAACTTTTTCCGCTTAGTTTTCCGCTCAAATCAATATGGATGGTGTGCCACGGAACAGACACTTTAGGTATAGAATGTAACTGAATAGGTTGAGCACCTGAAGTTCCTACAAACTAAACACGCATCTATAAACTTTTTGACAGCCTTTGCCATACCAGGAAACCAATATAGATCAAACAATTTGTCTAAAGTCTTGTCATAACCGAGATGTTTGTAATGTAATTAAGAAATTCATAATTTCGAAATTGTGAAAATTTACGGACCTCTGGGGTGCTCTTATTGGTAGGGACCCATAAGTGCACCCCAGAGGTCGTAATTAACTCGCAATCCAGCGAAGGGAAAAAGGCAACCACACGAAATTCAGAATCGTGATTAAATATTTGCGAAGTGCTAATATAAATCTTAAGAAGTTCTGATGCCACACATGTCAATTTATATAGTTTATCTTCTGATAAATCAAGAAAGCTGACATCAGTGTAGTCAAGTATTGATAGAAGAAGCGCGCGCTCCTAAGCTCTCTAGCGTTTTAGTTTTAGTGTAGGTATCTACGGAAGACCAGCGTCGTGGCATGCTGAGTAGATACTTTTTCATTCTATTTTGTGAAAATACAGTGCTGGCCGAGGCAGAGTTTTAGGGAAAACTGCCTCTGCTAAACTAAAGTTGCACGTCACGATTCAAATTGCTGTCGACATCTGTTCTTAACTTGATCACTGAGTTGCAAGATTGGCACCATCAAACTCAAACTCAACATATATTTATTTAATGAACTCAATTAAAATAGTAGGTACATTGTTACCCTAGGGGTGAAAGTAGCTTATTTACCCCGAGACGGGGTTTGTTATATTATACCGCAAAACTTCCGTAAGTTTCGGGAGCCGTCTCCCGAGAATCCTGCTCGTGGAAATCTTTTTAACATTTCCATTTTGTATTGATTTTGTCTTGTACTTACCAATTTCGTTTGCTAAAACGGAGTTATAGTGTATTGCGAGTTGAAGGAGAGGATCGACGGCGGCAAGAGTCAAGTATATCCATTTGCTTCGCTCGCACACTTTACGTGTTCGGTGCAGTATCTGTGATTTTATTACAATTTGATTGTTCTCTAATAATTGACAATTATAGTATTGTACACTATAGCAATGTTATACTTTGGTCTACGAAGATATTATCTATTTCCGCGCGTTTGTAAGCGCGTCACTTCAGAACGGCTGCACCTATTTGGCTAATTCTTTTATTGTTGTGCTCGTAATTGTCAGTACGAGGTTTGTGTGAATTAAATTTATTGGAAATTTGTCACGGGATACAGGGTGTTCACGCTGACGAAATCGCGGGCGGGCCGCTAGTCTTTAAGAGACCCCCCACACTGGCGTCTTTCGAGCGTCAGCGTCGCGTCGACGCCGCGCGAGCTTTGCACTGACGCCGCGTGTACGCCGGCTCGACGCCGACGTCGAAAGACGCCAGTGTGGGGGTTCTCTAAAGGTAAAGTTGGTGGGAATAACGCGTTTACATACTTATAATTGGTAGGATCAATCATACTTGATCCTAGTACTTATACCTACCTAGAACTAGAACATAAAGTATTATCCACTTACTCGTATATTAAATAAATAATATAGTGGCACATTCTCATTTACCACGTTTTTCGGATATTCCATTGAAAAAGTCATACTTTAATTGAGAAGAGCATTAAAATTTTGCTACTGATCGAAACCTAAACACTTTTTACATAATATGGTCAAACTTTAAATGTATTGAATATGTAAACATATTTCTGTCAAATGCCTGTCAAACCAGCATTTTCTCAAATACATGGTGTGGGACATAGAATAATAATAATAATAATAATAATAATAATTGTGATTATGGTATAATTTAATGATAATACCGAAAAGTACCTGTGATCGAAATAAAAACTTAAAATTAAATTATTTTTTTATTTCATATCTTGTCTTTCAATTTCTTCATTATGTTTCAAACTGAGTAAACTTTGATGTGCCATGGTTATTTTTGCAAAATACTTAAAATAAAAAGTGGGCACATTTCTGAGAAGAGAACACTTTCCTAGGAGAATCACCCTAGTAATCAAATTAAATACATAAAACCACTTAACCGCAGAGACTAATGTTAAATATTCCTAAAAACAGAGTACGAAAGAGAATTCAACAATTTAATCGTGTCATGATGAAAGAGTTTTGTGTAATATTAAAAAGAATTTGATGTAATCGCAGTTGCCTTGCTAAACCATTCATCATCATAAGGCCTCTTACATCTATAAAAGATGATACAAACAGCGTTCAACTGTGAGGTTTGGCATTTTCTCATGTGGCTTGTGGCCAATACGGGAGCGACAGCAACGGCCGAATACTTGGAATACGAAAGAATTGAGTACCTGGTGAAGTTGGAGAAAGTGCTGCGCGTTAATGACGCCTATCATGCTTTTTAGACAGTTCCTCAAACCAAATGTTGTATGTATTCCTCCACCGATCACGGTTGTCTGCGACTGTTTCCCAGTTGTTACGGTTGATGTTAAAGGACGCATATCACGTTTAGTGCTGTCTTTAAAATTTAATATTGGCCGCCCAACCGGACGCTTAGAGTCTGCGATTTGTCCAAGGAGAGTTTGTCTCGGCAACCGAAAAGACTCCACCCGCTGCTCATGCCCAAGCCAACGGAGCCGCCTCTGCTTTACAACTGCAGCTATGCTGGGCAGTTGAGCTATACTAAGCACCCTTTCGTTTGTAACTCGATCCTTCCACGAGATGTCCAAAATACGTCGAAGACAGCGCATGTGGAAGCTGTCAATCTTCGCTCCTGTTTGGCATACAACGTCCAGGTCTCAGCCCCGTACAACAGTATGGAATAATAAAGACATGCATGTCTAATTCCATAATGAAACTTGATTAATAACTAATAAGGCTTGCTGGCTAACAGGAACGGTAAATAATTAATATCTTTTCGTTGTACTATGGCATTGTGATATTCCTCCATGCTCCGTTATAATGAGGGCCTTTGCGACACCACAAAAGAATTAGGTTTATTTTTGCTAAATATAAACCTTACCAGAACTTGAAAACTTTATCGGAAAATCGTTTAGACATAGGAGTCTCGTTTTCCGTAACTCAGAACACTGAAGAATGACTCTTCGCTACACGGAGGGGGGTCAATATTAAATGGTTGGACTGTGTCGTGGGCGGAGTGTAGTGAAGGAGGGGCGTGGCATACGCTGCCTGGCGCTCGAGGTCGCCCGGCTCATTCAGTGTCACTCTATGGCCGCAAGCGCGACCTACCCTACGAGGGTAAAAGGAGGTCCGCTACACACAAAAAATACAGTCTAAAGTCTAAAACAATGGACACTCGTTAAGTATCGAATAATTGGTATATTTAAAAAACAGTTTGTACATAAAATGTTCGATATGGAAAGTGGGAATGGCTCAGTGAGATGTGGGGGGCAGGAGGCTGGAGTGGTTCCCGTGAACGTGGACGGGTCACCGTCGTCGGCAAACAGCTCCGACATGTTCCTGTATGACGACTCTTCGATGTCAGACGGGAGCCTGTACGCCAGCGACCAGGAGAATCACTCTACGCCCAGGAAACGGTACGTGTTGTTAGCATAATAAAAAAAATTAAGTTACATTTTTACTTTAAATACTGTCTGTCATACATGCATTTTTTTTTAATGAGCGCCCAGTGTGCACTACCTAGGTATTCTATAAAAATAATAAAAATCAATTACGACAAATAAATGGTTATTCGTGCATCATTTCAGAACGGGACTATTATTCGGCAAATTCTTTTGTTGTTGTTTGTAATAGTCAAGAAAAGGTTTGCATGAAAAATTTTTTTTTGGAAATTCTTAAATTTCATATTATTAATCTTTATTTTGTTTTTCTTGCTGGCGACTTTTGCATTGTTCCATATTTAAAAGTATTGTTTAATTTTATTAGACAATGTGTTTCACAATGTTTTTATTTTGGTCTGCTCGTAATTTAAGTGAAATTTTAATACCTACATCTTATCCCGACGCCCGCCGCCGGCAGGGCGCTCTCTGAGTTAAGGGGATCTTGCACGAAATTGTGAAAATTTACTTATTTTTAAGTCACTTATAGGTACTTGCGCTGAATTAGTTAAATACATTAAAAGAACTTACGTAAGTTAGCCTGATTATGGTCGTGGCCTTGTTGAAATTTGAAACAAATTGTTTAAATAATAACAAACAATACATAAATCTTATGACTCCTAAAAACATTTTTCTTAATTTTACGCATGAAACAATAATTCTTACATGAAAATATTTGTATTGATATTCCGCAGGTCGCCCCCATCTTAAAAAAGTAAATTTTTATTTTTAACACAAGCGCGTGATGATTTTGTACATTTCGCAGATTAAAAACATTGCTCTAATCAAATTACTAAATCTGAAACTTCAAAGCAGAATTGTTCTAATTTTAAAATTATTATCAATCTTAGTTGATTTTGCTTTGAAGTTCATTTTGAGACTTATGTCAGTTTTTGCGATCGCGCGGCTCCGCGCGGTGCCCTCATAAGTCGTAATGGTTTCTCAGTACCTACCCAAAACCCCAAAATGGTTAACTTCAGAAAACTTTAAGTAATAGTTAGTGTAGGTAGGTACCTAGTTGTTTTACGTTAATTGATGTCTCTGGGTGCAGCAGTAAGATCTTATTGGTTAAATTATGATAAAAACAAATCAATGTTTATAATGTTGTTAATGAATGAAAACTATTTTTAATTCTGGGTGCAGCATTATTGCAGGTACCTGTTGGGTTATATGTTTTGTAAGTTTAGGTATAATTTACAACGCTTATGTCCATGCACATGCGAATGTAATAAATAATCTCTTATGTGGTCTGTGTCTCTAACCTAACGGAATCCTAATACCTACATTAAGGATTTATACGAATGCAATATAATCAACTTTCGTAATACCTACCCGTCACCAGATCAATGGTATTGAATGAAATCATTTCAAATTTTTATCTCAGAACCTTAGATTAAGTAATAAATTAATCTAAGGTTCGTTTTAGTAGTTTGGCTTTGCGTTTGAGTTAGACTGTCAGAGAGTGAACAAAAAATAGGATTTCTCTGTACAATTTTAGTGCAGACAGAAATATCTTTGACCCTTTGTTAATATCTCTGTTTGTGCGGTGTCGCAAGGTGATTACCCTTTTCTCTTCTTTCGTTACCTCGTGATATCTAGCTATCTCTATAGGACAATTTTATCTTCCTATTACCATCGGACCATGCAAAGAGTATCTTTATACATCAGGACAAAACAATATGTAAACCAAGCGCTCACCCGTAAAAAAAGTTTAATTACATTGTACCTAATCTCGTTGCTAAGGCTGTCGTTTTTTTCAGGTCGGACTGCAGGCGTTTGCACAAGAGACGATCACGTTGCCCGCAACAGCAGATCCAGCAGAGACAAGCAGCGAACCTTCGCGAGCGACGCCGCATGCAGTCCATCAACGACGCATTTGAAGGCCTACGCGCTCACATCCCCACGCTGCCCTACGAGAAGAGGCTGTCCAAGGTGGACACGCTGAAGCTGGCGATTGGCTACATCGGTTTCTTGGGAGAACTGGTTAGTAAAGTACAGCCTGTGTCCTGTCCTACTGCAAGGTAAAGGCTACATCATTGAAATCAAGCAATTGGCTGGCTTAATCTCCACGCTTGCCAAATGCAGGTTGGTCTCAAACCCTGGCGATGCATCGACAAACTAGAAAACACACTTTTCCTGACCTAGGATTTGAACCTGGGACCTAAGGATACAGAACCGAACGCTTGACCACTAGGCCACCAAGGTGTTACCCCTAACTTATCATGAAAAAGTGTTTCATTTTAATAAATAAGTTTTCAGTAAAACTTTATTTTTAAACTTAAAAGTGTCGGGCCTCGTGTTTAGTTCTTACGACCATTTATCAGTATAAATTATGTATTTATTTTAGATAAATAACAACAACGGCATATCGAAAGAGCTATCTCATCACGTCATGCTCATGCACGCCGCGCCCGCCTTATTTATTTGCATACATTTTCTTCGTAGCTCGTAGCGCAGTATATAGCCGTAGCAACGCGCTTTCAAGTTCGTAGTAATTACTACGATACGATGTCATAAGACATCAACGATCGTAGGAAGTTATTTCGTGTACCTACGCCTGGCTTCCTCACCATGGAATTCTGTTATTTCACAATGCCAAAAAACTGTAAGTACCCAAATAGTGCCCAAAGGAAATAAATAGTACTGTTATATCGGAATTAGCTCTGTTTGCCATATAAAATTAAATCGCTGAGTTTCCCATTGCATTTGCGTCAATGCAATAGGAAACCCGAATCGTCATTATAGCTTCAGTTAGTTTTCACATTAGATTGGATTGGACCTCCGTCGGGCATAGACTGTCCATTCTTTATAATATATAAAATAACGTGTTTCAAGTAAAATATCTTTTTTAAAAAGACTTTCTTGACCCGCCCCGTAACAGTACCCTTATAGTTAAAAAGTTATAGACATAGTTTGGTGAGGAAGCCAGGCGGAGGTTACGCCTAGCGTACTCATCTCAGTTTGGGAAATCTGAGTATAAGCTACAACTATAATAAGTATTTCGAAAAACTGTACCCAAATAGTACCAAATAGTGCTTAAAGGAAATATATAATAAATTTATAGTTAAAAAGTTAATAGACATAGTTTGGTGAGGAAGCCAGGCGTAGGTTCTACTCCTAGCGTACTCACCTCGTTGCGCGAAAACAGAACCAGCAATGGCTCTCATTTCTATCTCAATAAATAGTACCGGAAATAGTAACCTATAAAAACGTTTTATTAATAAAAATAACCAAATGTTACAATTTGGTTTAAAGTGACGCTGTCTCGTTTTTGTTAAAGAAGACAGATAGAGTAAGTGTAACTTTAATCAACGTTTATTAATAACAGGGTTAGAGTGTAATTGTTTGACTTTTACACTAGAAAGTCATTAAATTTGATAACAAACTTCTACATACATTGACATGAGGTACAGTCGAACCATAATAAATTAAATATGTACTTACCTACAACATATTACTTTTAGTTTTGTTGAAATTAATAGGTGCATATTATGCGTAATGGAAGTTTAATATTAGTTATGTAATTGATTATATATTTTTTTTAATAAGAAATATCCATTTTTTCCAAAATATTGAATTCGTATTTTTTGCCGGATTTCATAAAGTAAAGAGAACTACTTATTTTACGTTATATGTATTTAGAAATCCGTTTGTTTTTAATTGCTGCACCAATTTGGCTATTATTTTTTGTTGTGTAGATATGTAATTATTATTTTAATCAGAACAAGGTTTTCCTTTGGTAAAAAAAATATATTTTACCATTCACTTAAAATTGAGCTTGACTGTACCACACGTAATCTTTGTATGTAGAAGTTTGCTATCTTTAATGACTCTCTAGTGTTTAAGTCAAATAACAATTACTCTCTTAGAGGGTACTATTTTCGGTACTATTTATTGAGATAGAAATAAGAGTCATTGCTGGTTCTGTTTTCGCACTACTCGTAGCGCGAAAACGCGTACGCCTAGCGAACTCACCTACCTCCGCCTGGCTTCCTCACCAAGCTATGTCTATAACTTTTTAACTATAAGGGTAGGTACTATTTATTTCCTTTGGGCACTATTTGGTACTATTTGGGTACAGTTTTTTAGAATTCTTGAAATAACAGAATTCCATGGAGAGGAAGCCAGGCGTAGGTACACGTTATTTCGTAGACCCTCAACGACTAAAGAAGTTAGTATTTTTCTTTAGGGTAACTAGCGAAATACTTAGTTTCATTTTTTTGTCGTTAAGATAAACTCTAATATATTAAATTTTGATTTAAATATTATATTATAGTCGTTTCCAGTAACAGGGGTGTGTTTGTTTTATTCTTTCTGTGTTTAGAGTTCGAATTCTTCTATTTTTCCTTTATCGGTGGAAATGAATGAGGTACAATGGAACGCAAAAGTTTAAAAGTGTTTATTTACCTACTTATAAACGTAAATAATAAACTTGTATTAGCCATATAGGAAGTGTTTTGTACAAATGTCAAATATTTTAATTTAAATATCGTTTAGTATTACACAACCCAGTAATTGTAGCCATGACTTGATTTCAATGATGCCCTGCATGTCGTAGGACAGAATGTAGGCTGTACTTTTTTATAAGTAAGAATATATATAAACTCGTTCAAATGTTTAGTTTATGTAACACTTACTTTATATACTCAATTTCTCTAAAACAAAAAAAATGGTATGTAATCTAAGTAAGTAGTAGGTCTGTGTCATCATCATTATCATCAGTCAGGGAACGTCCTCAGCTGGAAAAAGGTCTCCCAAAAGTATCTCCACCACGACCGGTCTTGTGCTGCTCACATCCATCAGCCAATCGCGACCTACACCAGATCGTCGGACCATCTTGTTGTAGGCCTGCAAACTGTTACTGTGTTTATTACTGTGTATTATTTATTTATTAAACTGAATTGTTTTTGTTACTAGGTACAAGCTGATCGAGGCGCTCCCGATTCGATGCTGACTGGTATGGGCAACATACAAAATAAGGAAGAACAAAAGAAGGTGATTATAAGAGGTAGGATTTTAAGGTACTATACCTTATTTTGTATCCAAGTCGTCATTTGAAGTAGAAAAATATGTTAACAATTGTAACTCTTAATACAATGGAATAAGAGTCAAAGTGTATACATATTGGTGCTCGTGACTGTACATTGGAAGCGATATTATCCACTTAAATGCTATTTTCGTACCACTGCGTGTTAGGGAATTGTTAATAACAGTGGGGTGATTTCATATGCTTCGACTATTAGAAAGGGAAATGCATATTTTCATAATCATAATTTTACGTAGTATTTCTCTTACTCTGTGTAATTGATAGGCAAGGCCTAGGTTACTACCTAGTACTTTGTTTAACAACATTTTATCAAGCCTTTTGTATAGTAAGTAGTATGATTAATAGTAGAAATAACATACATCATGGTTCTGCATAAAATCTGAGAGGAAAATACATACCTACATATTCCAAACACTCAGGAGTACTATTATTTATTCTGTGACTCAGGGAACTTTCCGGTGGAACACTTTTCGGCGATAGTTGCTTGCGCTCCACCCCGATCCCGACGTGCGTACGTACGTAGGTACAGTAAGCGTGGCGCGCATGGTCTTGTTTCTGGCAAGGCAAAAGAATTCAGCGGCATTCGCTGTTCCCGTCCACTCCCTGATGTTTCGCAACCATGCTTTCTTCTACGACCGGCCTAGCATGCGCAACACAAGAACCCTTCTCGACCTGTTTTCTCGTGCTTTATTCATTTATCTCTAATATCTATCAATTAATTCAATGTTGCAAACCACAAAAACTACACGGGATTCACTCTTACTTTTCACATTAAAAAAATGTGAAAGTTGATCAATTTGCCATTCGCCATAGCCGACAGTGCTTAGTGGTGCGTTGCGGTAGCCCCAGAGCTCCGCAGCCCCATAGCCCCATCCAAGTGTTTGTACACCTTTCGCTAATCGATGGCGGGACCCTAATTTAGGGTCATTTACCAATGCGTGATGATTGCGATCGCTATTAAGTTTCATCGCGGAACTGCAAGTGGGGTTTTTTTCTATTAAATAAGGATGCAAACGAGCAAGCGTGTCACCTGATGGAGAATAATCACCGCCACCCATGGACACCCGCAAAACCAGAGGAATCGCAGACGCGTCGCCGGCCTTTAAGGAAGGAATAGGCTCGTTTCTTGAAGATTCCTAAGTCGTAACGGTCTGGAAATACCGCCGCCGAGAGCTGGTTCCACAACACTGTAGTTCGAGGCAACACATTTTGTGAAAAACGCACAGTACTAGGTACCTACCTAGTAGACTGCCATCCATCAAGGTTGTTTTGTGTTATTTGTGTTGTTGTTGTGTTGTTTGTGTTTTTCAAAAATGTGTAGTCAACTGATAAAGATTCTATTTAGTTATAATAAGTCTCTCAATAACTATAGTTATAACTATAGTTATTGAGAGATTATTGAGAGTTATTGAGAGTTAATTCATCGGAAATGAACATAATCTAAGTACAAGTAAGTGTTTACGTTCGCGCATCACTTCAGAACGGCTTAATTCAGATTCGTATATTTTTCTCAAATGTGTGGTTTTACTGGTGGATTATTAGGCGTTCGGTGATCGTGAACGTGCATAATGTAGCAATGCAGTGCAATATAACTATTTAAATTCTAAAAACATTAAACATTCATTGCTCATTATCCATTTCCTTTGAAAGCTTAGAATTACATTTTTTTAAAACACAAAAGCCATACAAAAGGGCAATGCTGCCAGCCAGCCATCTTTGAACTTAGCCGCGCGGCAACGGTTCGTCTATAGATTATTTATAAGAATTTTTAAGTTTTTTTGTTTTTAAGTTGTTTAATTTTAGTTTATAATTTATTAATGTTTGTTGTTTTATTTTTTGATGTGTGTAAATAAATATTTTCCCCAAAAATACAAAAAACGGACCGTGACGTGGCGTCATACAGAATCTAATTCACGCCAAGTATTGTACTCACACGCCACCCCCGCTAAACTCATCCCATCGCGTGCCACCATGAATTACGTCTCTGGTCCAGGTGGGCCCGCGTTCCCACGGCTCTCCCGTGGGATGCGAAACTATCGCATCATTACATTAACACCCAACAATAGCGCATGTAACATTTTTTGTCGAAATTAATTGATCTTTTGTTATCGCAACTCGTGTAGCGCAACTGAAAAATTCTTATTCGGATCAACATTAGTCTGCGAAAGTTGTTCAATAATTAAGTATTTTTTTTATTGTCTTCAACAGTTTATGCAAACACTATTAGTTAAAAAAATGGAAATTAAAAACTATAAAGACGGACTAAAAACTCATAATTTTTTTCTATAGAACCCTTAGATTAAAATTGTTTTAATCTAAGATACTTAGAACCTTTTAGATTATCCTAACCTCTTGCTAATCATTATTGAGCGGAAGGTCCTTCAAGCTAAACGTTCTTGGTGTCATATTAACCGCTATATAAAATGCCCTAAGAACAAAACGTCCACAATGACATCAACATCCGTTATCTCCGAAAGTGTTAACAAATTTATTACTTACAGTATATAAGTACTTACTTCCTTTTAATTTTTAGTTTTAGAGATATCCAATCCCAAATGTTACATAATACATAACACGATTGTAGTAAGTGCCTAATAGCTTTGTAAGATACTTATTTTGCACACTTGTGCTCACAAGGGCGCGCTAAAAGCGTAAACAAGGGTCGAGTGAGTAATTCAAATTTGCGAATCACACCGAAGCAAATTGAGAGATCACCCCTTGTAAACAGCGGAGTGACAACATCTCTATTAAACTTGCGTTTCGTTCAAACTAAACTTTAGTCATGGTTGTTCTGATCCTGATAAAATGTAACTAAACCTCAGGCTACCCAAAACATTTTGAAATTAAATTACCTACTTTAAATTTCAATAAGTATGTTTTTGTGTTTATGCGGCTGAGAGCTGTGTGGTGGCGGCTCATTAAAAGGTTGGCGTAAAAGGCGACTAACGGACTAAAGACTTTACAATCTAACAGCAAAGAGCGGCGATGGGCTCACCACCTGTCACGCTGAGCACATGTACAGTTGTTATTTGGTGGAACGTGGACTATGGAAGGGTACTCATTTGGCGGTCCTCATTGCCTATTCTCAGTCTGTGTAACTTATTCTTAGGAGATAATTGTCGTGAGTGTATGTATGTACAAAAGGCATTTAAACACTCGTCAAATACCGTTTTTCTGTAAAATTTACTCTTTGCTGAAAGTTATCCGGATGGCTCTACATGTTGGTTTAATGCTCTAAGCTCTACATACATACAACACAGACGTATTATTATACGTCTGTGCTCTATAAATAGCTCCGTTCGATAGAACGATAGAATTAAGTAGGTACTATGGAGTCTATACTATGTTCTCAGAACAATAACTAAAGCTATTGTTCTGAGGCTATGTTAGTGCACTGGCAGGTTCTACGTTGCATTATTAAATGAATAAAACATAATTTGAAATCATGAAAAGAATTAGAATGTCAAACGGGTTGTCTATAGTTAGGAAGATCGATCGAAGTGCCATGAATAGACCTTTGATTATTATAACATAGACTTACCATAATATTTTTATATTTAGGTACGTGCTTTAATATTAATATGTTATTGTTGTAAGTATAGTAATATAAATAAATGTTTATATTAATCCCAAAGATAAGGTTTTTATAATTTAAAAACGCCCCAAAATCTTTTTGTACCTACTCTGTTTTCTAGTTCAATAAAATTACCTATTGATAGGTATGATTGTTAACAATCAAAGAAATCAGTAGGTACAGTCGAGGCGCTTGCGGTTGCGCTCCATCCGACCGCACGAACGCTACGAACCGTAGCGTGCGCAAAGGTAAAGCGAATATCGCCGGAAACGAAACTTCCTCGACTGTACATCATCATCATCATAAAGGCATATAAACGTCCCGCCTCACACGAGAACAATAGTACGTGGGGATATTGGGCCATAACCTTCGATCAACAATACCAACTAGATAACGCGTCATGTACAAAATCAAAGCTAAATTCTGTCCAAGTGAATACAGGGTTAAAGGTTAAATCGAGCTATATCCTTTAAGGGGATGTAGTTTTCATAATTTCTGACTGATTTGACTATTAAACACCGTAACCCAAACTTAACCATTCTCAAGTTATAGTACTTTGTGGTTTTTATTAAAAAATGCCGTTTTTTTGTCTATTGTCCTCTTTTTTCGAGTTTAGTGATTCTAATTTATCTAGTTTTGGTATTTTTGTGTAGAAGAATAGTTGTTTAATTATTCTGAACACTAAAATCGCAAGTAGTTGTACCAACTGAGTCGTAGTAGACAAGGAACAGTATAAAAAATAAATAAAAACGCAAAAATATGTTATTTTTTTCTTCGAAATTTAAAAAAAAAGTCTAAGAAAGTTGTGCTGCAGATAATCGTAAAAATATCTACGGTTCCTTACCTTTCTATCATGGTAAAACGAACTAGGGTATTATCAGGGTTCTCGGAAGAAACTTTGATGAAAGACTCCCAGGTAGTAATCAAAATAACGGTATTACGTTAATACTCCCTGCGCCTATTTTAATTTATGGAATTTGTACGGTGGTTTGGGGTTCGGTGTTTCATAGTGAAATCAGTCAGAAATGATGGAAACTACATTCCCTCAAAGAATATAGGTCAACTTAACCTGTAACCCTGTATATACTTTAAATACCTAAAATATATGTATTTTGTGTGTCAATATGCATGTAAGTCAATATGCGTGTAAGTAAAAATGCATGTAAGTTAATGTAAGTGTAAGTCAAAATGCGTGTAAGTCAATATGCGTGTAAGAAGTTAGTCACCCAGTAATAAAGTCACAAATGCATCTATCCACGCAACCACTGTTCTGTTACACAAAATATGTTGGCGCGTCTATTGGTTAACGTTGGCCAAACATTTGTAGCGTAGGTTAAAATCGGTAATTGTATTCAAAATTTAATATTACTTATTTGTTAGTTTAAAGCTTAAAATATAATTTATTCTACATGTACTTACCGAAAGTAAGACACTCCGGCCGTTAAATTGCTTTTTCAGGCATTATTTTTGCAACTTTTAATTCACATTGCGGCGTTGTGAACGTGTTTACATTGGCCGTGTTTCAAGCGAACTAAACAAAAGAAGAGCTCACTTTTCAAGTGCGCTGTTATTTACCGAGACATATTTTTAGCGCCGACCTGACATCTAGTTGGTATTGTTGATCGAAGGCCATAACCCACCACGCGGGCCCAATGCGGGTTGGTGGGTTTTAACGACTGCCATCTTACGACAACAACCGGAACCAACGGCTTAACGTGCCTTCCGAAGCATCCTTGCTTTGGAAGGCATGGAGCTCGAGATGTTTTTAATAAGTCACCCATCAGGCGACTCGGTATTGCAGAAGTTGCTTAGCGGGCAAGGTCGCAAGCCGAACGCACAAGCCGTTATCGAGCTCCTCTACTGTACATAATAGTAGCTATACACACGTACACGAAGCTAGGAATTAGCCCTGACTAAAATGTTACTACGAGTAATGGTACGTAGGTGGGTGTTTCCGCCGCAATGCCCGATTGCACGTGTGAAGTTAATTATTTCCCTATCGCAGCTACAACAACATTATCACAACAATAGCGGGACGATAAAGAGCCCTACAGTTTTCGAGTGCGCCCAACCTAATCTCTTTTTCAATTAATAAAAAACACCTTATCGAAATGTTATTTAGGATTTACATAGGGATTACCGCGCACGTGCGGGGTCCGCTCCACGACGGCTCCGCATTGTAACAAATGTTTACATTTCACGTATACATAACAGATTCGGAGCATAGTATTATATTTAAACGTAATCGAATTGAATACAACAGTAATTGAATGACGCACCTTGAATTGTACCCACTTAATGTTATAGTTTAGGTAATACAATACAGTTCAATTAACTAAAATGTTAGAGCATTATCCGTTGAAGTTGAAAGTTCTATCAATACTTATCCCTCCCTATTACAGAATTATTATTATATTTTTTGCTATTAATAAAAAAATATCGTCATTGTCTCATACAGTGAAACACTGGTTAACTGGCACAGGATATCATTGTGTCAAATGTCAAATTGTCAAATGTTTCAATACATTAATTAATTGAAACCCTTCGATCAACGATTGTACTTCGAAGTTGAAACTTATTCTCAGCAGTATGTAAAGCGTCTGAAGCTTAGAGTATAGGTTTGGTATTATACTCTAAGGTGTGAAGCATGTGTGAAGCCTCCATGAACCTTTAGTAAAGGTTCATGCTTAGAGAGAACTAAATTATTATTCTGAGGGTTCATGGAAGCCTCTGACCAAAGACATTAAATTTTAAATCTCTTTGCCTCTAACTAAAACATCGTTGACAATGTAGTTCGTAAATATCATTGAGCATAATCTACGAGTATTACGTCCATGGCTTATAATAGCTCAATGGTAAATATCTCAGAACAATATAAATATATCGCCAACGAAAGCTAAAATCATGACATGGCAACACGGGGCCACTCACACAGCTGCAATTTTCTCAGAAAAATTCATAAAGTTACTATACCAAGTAACTCTAAGGAAAAACTTCAGAACAATAATATTGTTCTGAGAGAAAAACGTGAGAAAAACACACATAGAGACAAAGTGTTCCCAATAAAATAACTACGAGGTTCAGCTTTAGTTAGCCAAACTTTCTTTATGGTTTCGTACCACTTCTTTTTAATTTATTTTGACTGGTTGTCAAACAGGTTGACAGTTTGGCTTGTTTTTTAAGGATTTACTGACTCCGTTTATTTATTAGTTACTTTAATTTTATTTTCTATTACTTTCAATAAACAACAATGCCTATAAAAATACTTCTTGCCCGTCAAATATTCGACGCGACCGGCGTGCCGACGGTGGAGGTTGACATGGTGACTGAGCTGGGGCTGTTCCGCGTCGGAGTGCCCTCTACCGACAGAAAAAAGATCGCGGAGGCCGTGCAGCTGCGTGACGGCACTGCCGGCTACGACGGCCTGGGCGTATCCAGCGCCGTCAAGAACATCAACACCATCATCGCGCCCGAGCTCATTAAGCAGAACCTCGAGGTCACCATGCAGAAGGAAATCGACCAGTTCATGATCTCCCTCGACGGCACCGAAACCAAGTCCCGGCTCGGTGCCAACGCCATCATGTGTGTGTCCCTCGTCGTGGCCAAGGCCGGCGCCGCTAAGAAAGGAGTACCGCTCTACAGACACATCTCTGATATGGCCGAAGTCACCACTATCATCTTACCCGTTCCCCACTTTACAATACTGACCGGTGGCGTTTTAGCATCCAACGGCCTGCCGTTCCAGGAGTACTGTATAATGCCGACTGGAGCATCCACCTTCACCGAAGCGATGAAAATTGGCACTGAAATTTATCGTTACGTCAGAAATATTATCATTAGCAAGTACAGCATCGAGTGCGTCTACGTCAGCGACAGCGGAGGCTTCGCGTTACCGCTGGAGAGCCACCGGGACGCACTGCTGTTCCTCACAGACGCCATCAAGCAATGCGGGTACACCGGCAAGGCTGAGATAGCTATCAGCGCTTCGGCCACAGACATGTACAAAGACAGCGCTTACGATTTGGAGTTCAAGAACCCTAACTCTAATCCCCAGGAGTACATATCGTCTGACAAACTAGCGGAGGTGTATCTCGACAACATGAAGGAGTTTCCGGTGTGCTCCATAGAGGATGGATTCGAGTTTGACGACTGGGCGGCATGGTCGAACTTGACGGCGCGCACTGCAGGCCAGATAATCGGTAACGACTTGACGCAGACCAACCTCAGACGAGTCGGGTTGGCGATTGAGAAAAAGGCTGGCAATACTATTGCATTGAGGCTGAACCAAGCTGGTACGCTGACGGAAATAATTGATGCGTACAAACTGTTGAAAACTAATGGGTTTGGGGTTGTGGTGGAGGACCGTTGGGGTGACACGGAGGATTTGTTTTTGGCTGACCTGGTGGTGGGGCTGTCGGCGGGGCAGCTGAAGTGCGGGGCGCCGGCACGGTGCGAGCGCGTCGGCAAGTACAACCAGGTGCTGCGCATTGAGGAGGAGCTGGGCGCTCTCTCCAAATACGCTGGCAAGAATTACCGCGGACAACTCTAGGAGCTAGTGGAGCACGCCATCCATATTCCATTGCGGCAAGTGCACGGATGTTACAAAGAAATTAAATTATTATTTACCAATTAGTGGTTTTATTGATCTCATTTTCTTCGGGTATGCCTGTGTATGCAATGCTACCTATTTCATTTTCTCTACTTATACATTATTTTAAGTTAATTCACTTCGTTAAACAGATGGGTCAATCCTGGGTGAAGCATTTTTCGCGTCAGAGCGGTGGCTTTTATTTTTTCTCGTGACTGGTGAAAACAAAAATTACTTGGCAAAAGAAGGTTTAAAAACAAGTCAGTATCAAAAAGGCACGATAATTATGCACAGGAATTAATTGGGATAGAATATGTGGTCAGATCCATATCCGATAATACAGATCCATGGCTTAAATCCACGGATTTTATAGCCATGGATCTGACGACAATTTAAAAATGAAGCTATTTATATACCTAAAACTATAAATAAAATCGTATTCATTTTGATTTCAATACCTACTCAGCTTAGAATTATTGCTTTAAGCTACTCAGGGATGAATGCAACCATATTCTCGGGACAGTTAAGTGTAACTATTCTTAATTTAGTTTACGGTCATTTTAGCACTATGAACATTTTAAAATTGTTGTCATTTTAGCACTAAGTGTCCCTTTTCCTGTGACGCGGATTTTGGCACGCGTGCATGCGGATTTATATTTTAAAGGTTTTAAAATTAGATAAGAAATAATTAATTTTTTAACGTTCATCTCTGCACGAGAACACTGACTGGCGGCACGCACGAGACTACAGCAGTCTACGAAATCTTTGTCCTGCGTACTATCAGCGGCGTGATTTTACGCGCACGCTGATCCGCACGCGTGCAGAAATCCGCATCACAGGAAAATGACACTAATGACGTGTTAGCACTTTGGACAATACACCCCGAAAGGAAGACACGAGCTTTACCGGGTCCGGCCGTTATGGTCCCAGTCCGGTTTGCCCCCGGCCGGTATGCACCCACATTGAAAAAGCTGTTATTCCGGCTTGCACCCGGCCGCGTTGCCCCCATAGTTTCTGTTTTGGTCATGATATTTTTTTGGACAACAAAAAAACTGTTGAAAACAAAAGTGTTTTTGAATTTAACTCATATACAGACTGCAGCAGAATTAAATATCAATTACTAAGAGGACTCTGGAAAAGTAAAAAGAATGACGACGCTATTGCCAGGCTGACGGCATACTCTAAGAAAAGAAAAAACTTTACGAGCCAAAGTTTTTAAAATTTAAAAGAACCTAAAAATAAAGTATTTGCGCTTTTGTATTTGCCTTCCTGTCGAAGCGGTGCAGCGCAACATACGTAGTATCCTTATGTAGTCTGTGAGCACAACTGGCGGCGGCGATGGTTTGGAGCTACACGAGACTACCACCAGGGTAATATAATATACCGTGCTACCACGTATTCAATGAAGTAGGTAGAGGTCATAATTTCGTCGCGCGATTCGACATTTGCCAACCGCGTGACAGGTGTTTCGCAGTTTGTCTGGTTCGCAATTTCTCTGTATTCTAAACTCAACAACAATAACCCTCAACTCAACAACTCGTCTGGATCCTTTTTTAAGATTAGCATCTGCTAATCTTTTAAAAAATTCTCGAATAGAAATCGATTTGAGAATTTTGATTTTTTACCGAATGTTCGGCCGAAGTTCGTATTCGGTTCAAACCATATTCGGCCCATCTCTACTAATTTTCTATGGGACAGTGCTAACTTTGCATGTCAACTAATTAAATGTTCAAATCATAGAATAATAATGCTTTATTATAGTTATTATTCTGAGGTTCAAATCATATAATGTTAAGCTTTAGTTATTATTCTGAGATTCAAATGTATTCCAAGACGCTCCTACAGATGGCATTAAAAGTTATTTTTTTTGACAAAATGGACAGTGGCGATTTAGCTTCTATGTCTACCCCTCTTAAGGTACTTATTTTTTAACCATCGATGAAACAATTTATGGCTATAACGGCCTAAATAACTAATATTATGAGTTATTAGGAGTAAATTAAAGCTGAAATGCAGAAGGTCTTCGTACCGTACCTAATTATTTCGTAAAGTTCTTTTAATATGATTCAATCATTTAATCATAGTTAATGATACACTGTGATCTTTGCCTCAAACGTTTTTTAGTGTCATCTGATTTGTTTCGAACTAAGTATACAGAAATATTGTTTCAAACCAATAATCATAGTCTGCATTTCTGTTTGATCAAATTACTTCTAAAAATGGGATTGGGAGGTGTATCGATTGACATACAGAATTGGTTGACGAAAGACTTAGTACATTTATTTATTTATTTATTGTTTGTTCGGACATCCCTTAGTAGAGGAAAGAATATTGATACCTTATGGGACATCCACTTCAGAACGACTGCACCTATTTGTTGTGTTTGTAATTTGTCGGGACAAAATGTGTATTAAAGAAGGCGACTAACGGACTAAAGACTGCCCATATATTCAACAGCATAGAGCAGCGATGAGCTCACCACCTGTCATGCTGAGCACATGTGTAGTCGCTATTTGGTGAAAAGTGGACTATGGTAGAGGACTGCTTTTGCTGTCCTCATTGCATATTCAACAATCGTTGTGAATCGGCTGTTTTCATTTTTGCATTCACAAAAGGAATAATTGCGATGATGTTTAGTGATTTATAGCTCCCTATGCTTCGCTAGCAAGGTAGTTAATTGATAATAGGGCCTGCACACGTGCTACCGTACCGCACCACGTTGCATCTCATTTAAGATTCATAGCCGAGGGCGACCGATACACGTAACAATCGGACTAATAGCCGGAAGTGCTCGCGCGTCCATTGCGACAGTCACTAAACTGTAATTAATACAGTTGCCGGGAACTCAGGACTCCAGACGGCTGGGGTGGGGAGGATTTATGCATTTCAACGGTGGTTGTTCAGTTGTTATAGACAACGGCTGTTCGTCTACGGCGTAGCGTACTACAGCTATACTACGGCTATACTACGCGTATTGGAATCAGGATTTACTTATTTTTTGTGAGTAATTTTTTTATAATAAAATACCTAGTTTTGCCTTTGTATGATTATGTTATTAAATTGCCTATCAACTAGCAGCAATGCTGTCATAAATAAACGAAAAAAAAAAAGAAAAACAAACCCACCTTAATTAGTGAAACAAAAGTTCGTACCACCTCTAGTATACCTACAGAAAATTGTCATAAAAAAGACAATAAAATATGAATCGGCAAGGACAGGTCAACCCCATTGGAATACGGCGAGGGGTCGCGGGCCCCATAACGGGCCGCACGTGCTCGCCCCCGGCGCGGCGCCCCCAAAAATAACACCCCGCGCGTCACACACAAATACATCCGCGAATAGTTTAGTCCGAAAGCCCACAATGCGTGCTACTCACAAATAATTGCAGATAAATAAACCTTAAGTTCGAACCCATTCGGGGGTCATTGTGCGCGAATAATTTATTAAAAGTACTCTATAATAATAGATTAGCCGTTTCTGTCAACATCGGTGGGGTTTGATCCGCGTTGGTCGCGTAAAGTTTAATACAATACTTCATATTAGAGGCTGATTTTTCTGTCCACAGGAAAAGTTTTGAAGAGTACCTGCTACAGATTAAACGAACATTTCCGCTGTTAGTAATAATTTAAAAGCGGGTCTTAGATACAAGATATTTAAATTGATATAGTTATATATATAATCTCAAAACAATTTAATGGATTTTTAATTGGGTTCATATTACTTGTCCTATTGCGTTTTCGATCACAGTTTTTATACATGATTTAAAAAAAATAATTTAGACTTGATTATAATCATACAAATCCTAATAACCGTGTCGGGTAGCGGTGAAAGAATAGGTACTACCATCCCCTCTCTTCACTTGGGTGTCTTAGGCTGGCCTCACACAGCCGGAATGGCTTGCTGAATTAAGAATCCGAATTCAGATTCTGAATTCAGAAAGGCCGGAATACCATACAATATCGGTATGCTCCACACACATGCTGATGTTTTCAGAATTTGAATTTCTCAGATCGATCTGCAAGAATGATGCTGACAAGCGTTCTGAATTCCGGATCTAAATAATTAAGATTCTGAATTCAGAACGCGCGTATTCCCATACATTTTATATAGAGCGGCACACATATACTGAAATTCAGATTCTGAATTATTTCAGTTGACAGCCAGTGTTGCCATTTTTAGCAGGATCCTGCTTTTTTAGCATTTGTAAGAGTAAATTAAGATATTTAGTTTGTATGTTATCTTATTGATACCTTGCTATAATAGTGTTTAATTTTCCTTTTTTACAACCCATGTATTTGTTGTACGATGTACTTCAATTCTTAAAAATTGTAAAGGTAAAAATAGCAGTTTTGGTGCATTTTCATAAACAACGCTTAGCAGGTTTAGCAGGATTTACCATGAATTTTTATTTTTATAATTTATTTTTTATAAAATTTATATAGATTAGATAGCAAGATAAGCTTCTATTGAAACCCGTTAATATTGTTAAACTAGATAACGGATAAATATACATAAACATAGAAAAACACCCAGACCCGAAATTAATTAAGAAAAACAGTTTACTCTAAATTGACTCGACCGGGAATTGAACTCGGGACCTCAGAGATGGCGCAACGCCAGACCCGGCGTGCTAACCACTCGACCGAGCACGGAGGTCGTCAATTGGTAGGAACAGCGAAAAAAAAGGCAACTCTGGTTGACACAGCAAGCGGTTAACGTCCCGGAGACGTTTGCATGTGCCAGGAATCACAAGACTACTGATCAATCTGAATTTTGTGTGAGTCAAGGTGCCGGAATCCAGAATCTTAATTCAGATTCTGAATTCAGAAAGCCATTCCGGCTGTGTGGGGAAGGACCACAGACTGCACGTACGTCCAACAGCATAGAACGACGATTGGCTCACCACCTGTCACGCTGAGCGCATGTGCGCATGGGCTGGCTCATTGCCTGGTCTCTGACTAGCCCTTTGGGGATAATAGTCGGGAAAATATGTATGTATGTGTACTAACAATAGCCGTTTTGTTCAGGAACTAACTTCCAAGCTCACTCTTTGTCCTGGTCGCGGCGCAGCGACAAACCGGCGGGCGGCACTTTACACGCAAAGATCTGGGTCCCTGAAGACCCGAGGCTGTTCAGCAGCACCAACAACATCATGGATAAAGAAGAGCTAAGATAAATTCAACATTATACAATTTTTTTATTGACATGGTTATAAGAATGTCGGACCATTTTCAGCTCTTCGTAATTTGTGAATAATTCGTAAGCGTATTAAGTATGTGACATAGTGAGTCCGACAGTCCATCACCCTTAATGCCGGTGCAACTCGGTCGAAAAGTCGGATAGGTATATGAAAATGATCCAAGTGAACCTATACCTACTAAAATGTTTACTGTCTTTACATTGTTATTGTTAGCTATTAAAACTAAAAAGATTATATCTGTATGATGGTAACGCTGTTATCATATCATTATATTATATGGAAGTGGTGAGACTGGCCCTTAATATTTTATTGATCTCCTTTAGACTTATCTTAGTAAGTAAGTGGTAATCTTGCAAACAAAACCTCCGACGTTATGGTTTTTGTTACTATTTTTATTACTGGAAGAAATTCACTTCCTATTTAGTTTCATCTACACGTCATATAATATTTTACCTATTTTAACCTTCAATCACATATAAAATCTAGATACACAATCTTAAACTAAATTTTAGCGGAATGTATCAGCTTTGACACGCAGCGTTAATTTTGGACTCCCCTACAATTGTTTTACGTGATCCTATAGCAGCAGTACAACCAAATAATGAAATAAAAAAACATTATTTTTTTTACATTTTTGTCAAGTTTTCTCTAAGGAAATTATAATTATTGTCACCTAGCGCGCGGCCTATCGCGGTTATCAAAGCGCATGCGCGTGACTGCTATTATTCACCCAGTGCACCGAAGACAGCGCCGCTTTGACCGCGAGGGTGAGCGCACGCACCTAGAACTATAGGATATAAAAAGCAGGCAATAAATTGTAATTAAAAAAAGAAAACATTAATTATTTTACGTCAAATATTTTATTATTACTTTTTTTACCCCATACTTACTTTTGACGGGGGGTCCAAAAGTAACCCTGTACTTATACATTTTTTCTTTTTTTTTACGTAAGACATAAATTTAAATGAATATCAATTTTGAGAAAAAGAGCACTTCGTCATGTTGACTCTGCTCGCGCACTACCAAACGAAATGTGTACCTAAACATCTTGTTAAGTACCTACTCAATTAATGGAATCAGACGTTACTTTGCAAAAATCCATTATATACAAAAATGAAATAAAAATATAATTATAGTGTTGATCCCGCTAACATAGCTAAATTAAGCGGGATTAACACTATATATTTTATTCCATTATTGTATATGTACCTACTTTTTTTGTGAGGACGTCATGAGAGCGTTGATTGTACATCTAGTTCTTATATAAATGTGATCTAAGATTTTAACCCTTAACCCATTTATGTTAGATATTCAAATGATATGATACCAGATTAAATTATTCAAATAGTGCGAACCAGGCTTGAGCAACACGCGATGCTCATTTTTTCGGCATTTTTATTATTATTATTATTATTTATACCCCGAGATTTTTCACTGGTTTTGGAGCCGAAACTCTATTCATGTTTATCATCAGTAGAAGCTAATTAGCATGTAAAACTAAAAATATGAGCATAAAAATATCATTAAAAAAATATCAATAAAAAATGTAAGAACCCTTAGTACCGGACGATCTTAAGTCACTGATCATTTCGCGTATATGTCGTTTTGCGTATATGTCATTTCGCGTACATGTCGTTTTGCGTATATGTCATTTCGCGTACATGTCGTTTTGCGTATATGTCGTTTCGCGTATATGTCATTATGCGTGGCCGAAATGTGTCATTATGCGTGTAATGACACATTTCGCCCCCGCCCGCTGCCGGCGCAGGTGGCCGGCCGGGAAAGTTCATAGGGGTCACGGTGTACTAGTAGATAAGGAGAACGTTACTACGTGTTTTCGACAAAAAGTCACTTTTACAACTTTTTTTCTTTGTTCGTAAAGCGATTATTATTTCATAAATAGGTACAACACTTTTTTTGTATTATACGAGTATGGTTTTCGGCTCCAAAACCAATGAAAAATCTCGGTGTAATATTATTTTAATTATATTATTATAAATAAATATTCTATTGTACATATAAAATATTAGGTAGGTATAGTTAACAACATGTAAATAATGGAAATTCAATCAATTAAACAATACATGATACTATGACGAGACAAGATTGTGTGACATACGTATCTAACTATAATGTAAGTACTTAGTTAACAGTCGCAATAACCCCTACTTTAATTTTAATTAGATGAGTATTTAAATAGGTACTTGTAAACAACTACATCCTATACTTTATGTTGATACCTTCTGCTTAAAAGATCTTCATATTTGATGCTGAAATTTTTATTACCTGACCTTACCTGTACTGAGATTATTACTAAGTATTTTACTTTCAAAAAGTATAAAATGTTGACTAGAAGAAAACAACCAGTCTCAGGAAAGCTCGAATGGGAGACTGGTTGTTTTTTTCTAGTAAACATTTTATCCTATATAGCATTGTAAATGCAAAAATTTAAATAATAAAGATATTTCAAAAAGTAGTTAATATGTAAGAATTTATTATATTTTTAAAAATATTTTCCTATTTTAGTTTAAATATAGTCTAATTAAACAGAAACAAGTTACTCACAATTCTTAGTGCACACTACAGTGCTGTAAGTAGATCTAGCTAGTGTCACTCGGATAAAAAACCGGCAAAGTGCGAGTCGGATTCGCGCACGAAGGGTTACGTACCATTATCTATACAACATTAGAATTATAACACGGCATAAAAATCACGTTTGTTGAAAGGGAAAATATTTTATTTTATCCCTTAAATATTTATTTTATCCTGTTTTTAGTTTTTGTTATAGCGGCAACAGAAATAGATATTTTTGTGAAAATTTCAACTGTCTGCTATCACGGTTCATGAGATACAACCTGGTGACAGACAAACAGACGGACGGACGGACAGTGGAGTCTTAGTAATAGGACTTAGTAATAGCACGGAACCCTAAAAATGGTCTCTTTCACTTATGAAACACTAAAAATTGTAGATGTAAAAGAATTGTGAATAATTTGTTATTTATACATTCTTCATCGAATTTGGCTGTATTATAGGGTCACGGAAATGGTATCGTCTATACCATTTTACCGTGCTAGGGTGCTCCTTATACGTATACCTACGTAATTTATTCATTCATACTGATACGTTATAGATTCATACGCTTCATGTAGAGATAGTAAATACACTATGTCATGAGTTTGTAAAGCATTGTTACACGTTTTATGCATTTAAATTGTGTATTTCTCACTCAGTATTTAATATAAACTAGTCAAGTAACGACGATGACGACCAAAGCTCGTGTTACTGCAATACATTTCAAAGATCTCTCAAAATAAATATTATTTTCTCGATTATCTGTTTTATTATTAGTCGATTACGACGGCTACACAACGTAACCTTGTCCTGACAAATACCACAGTATAATACCCTGCAATTACAGACACAACAAAAAAGGATCAGCCAAATAGGTGCAGCGGTTCCGAAAGTGATGAGATGAGTAACGTACACGCCGTTAATATTGATTCCAAATCCTCCCTAGTCCAGAAGCCTAAATAAGGTCTTCTAGTGCAACAGTGCAGAGTTTCGAAGATATTATGTCTCCTTACCTCACTCCTCACGGTACTGTAACTCGGATGGGTTTCGAGCTCTTGAGGTAGAGACGAACTGACATATTTGTCAGTAGGAAGGTATATATATGCCTATAATATGCCTTCCACCAATGATCAGATATTTTTGCATCATCACATCTTAATGCTGGTGACTGTACAAACACTTCATCCATTCGATGTACCGGTAGTTTTGATCTTTGAAAGCCTTTGATTTGATCAAACCCAAGGTTTGATCGAATCAAAGGTTCATTTTAGTATCAAAGGCTTTTACATACCTACTCTACAAAAACTCAGCAAAGTGGCCGGTTATACTTTTCGGTCTTATGTAACTCGCAACGTAAGTATGTAAGTAGGTACCTACCCAAGTAACAAATTATCGTCGCATAATAGTTGAGAAAACGTTTTACATTTCCTTTTGGTTCTATAAAGTTGAAATAGAATGAAAAGGTCGCATAATGCGGTTTCTTGCGACCAAGATGGTCGGCCATGATAAATTATTTTAGAGTTCCGTGAGATAATAAACATGAACAGATAACCTTTTATTTGAATAAAACCTTTATACATGGTGTCATATTTTTTTTATTTATCCGACCTACAATCTGGCTTCATAATACGACGATATAATAAAGCAGTCGTAAAAACGTTCACGTAACCTATACTCTAACACCACTATTCGACGTTGTATGAATCAGTCGTAAAAACGTCTACCTAACCTATACACAGGCACCACTATACGACGTTGTAGGAATCAGTCGTAAAAACGTCTACCTAATCTCTACACAGGTACCACTATTCGACGTTGTATGAATCAGTCGTGAAAACGTCTACTTAACCTATACACAGGCACCACTATACGACGTTGTATAAATCAGTCGTAAAAACGTCTACCTAACCTATACACAGGCACTACTATACGACGCTGTATGAATCAGTCGTAAAAACGTCTACCTAACCTATACACAGGCACCACTATACGACGTTGTATAAATCAGTCGTATAAACGTCTACCTAACCTATACACAGGCACCACTATACAACGTTGTATAATAAAGTCGTAAAAACGTTTACTTAACCTATATTTTTATTCCATTATACGACGTTGTATAAAGTAGTCGCAAAAACGTTTACTCAACTTATTTAGTGGACAATTTAGTTACGGTACTAAATCGTTGTAGCAATAACGGTTACACAACGTTGTAGTTGTCTAATAACCAGTGGTCGGAGTAGGTATATTGAATTAAGGTCACTGACATCAAACGTATATGTTAATATGGATACTCCTCCGAGTTTCCGGATTATTATGATAAAAATACCGAAACATCGAAATTATTACATGAAACTACTCGTAGTTAAAAATGTATCAATACTCTCAACGCTATGCTGCTAGTGGCGCTGGTCTCCATCTCTAATGTTGGCCGTATCCATTGTCTCAATCTCGCAAAAGAAAAGAAATCACGTCTTAAATTATTATTAGTGATTTTTTTTTGTTAATCTTTAAATATCTTGGAAACGGTGCGTCCTACGCTAAAATGGACGAAATTTTGTCCCCCCTTTATAAAACCCCCGTCTAACGCTAACCAACCATCACGATGGTACAATTATTAATAATTGTCGCTTTTTAATAATTATTTAGGGTAAGTAACGATTAACTAGTTTAGGAAATGTAGTTTATAGATTTGTTGGGCTTATTTCCCCTTTGGAACTCATTGACTCACTTGGCCGCACATTTGGTCGTTGATTGTAGAGGTTAAGTCACTCTCACACAGGCCGGTCAACGGATAGGTGACCAAAGCTTTATTGTTTCGACCTGTTGGCTAATGTTGAGCCGGCTCTTTGGCCTAAATAAAAGTGTAAGGCCTAAGTAAAAAATCAAAATGTAGAACTTGTAACCGATGAGGATTAAAAATAATTATTTTTAATAAAACTGTAATAATGATTATTTGTATTAACAATAAACAATTTTGTTTGCTTACATATGGTTTTTTATTTTATTACTCTATTTACCAAATTTTTGGAAACTCCGGTACATTCCGGAAGAAATGCATGTCCATGTTATGATATCATGACGCAAGTATCTAAAATCAATATACCTACTCCGACCACTGCTAATAACATCAATTCAACAGTTATATAACCAAAAGTCGCATAGCACAGTTTTTATATGACCAATTTGCTAGTTGGGTATGTGGTCCATGGTGAAAGTCTTTCTGGAACCCGGCTTGTTCGATAGGCTGGAAATCATCAAACCTGCGTGCAAGACGATTCGTTTGTTATTGTTATATCGTTATTCAGCATGTAAACGTGACTCAGAAATGAAATGGGTCTGTAGTTCCTCAGTAGGGTCTCACTCAGGCTCAGTAGTGTCAGATTATTATAATAATTAATAATAATATTGGAACCAGTAGAATGTTGAAACTACTAACGGTTTTCGAAATTAAACTGGTCTGTATTTGAAATTTAACTAGCTACCTACGCCGATTACGCCGCTACTCATTTCAGACCAGACGCCGACGCCTATTAATAGGACATCGGCGCACACGTCTACTGGGTACCGAGTCCGCAATGGATTTTGTACAAGGGCTTTTTGTATGTTTTTTTTCGTTTGCTGCTCAAAGGTCGCTAAGACAAGTGTTGTGCTGGTATCGGCTCAGTAATAGAATACTATACCGCCCTATCTCTTCGCTTGCGTGTCGTAAAAGGCGACTAACAGACCAAAGACTGCACATACGTCCAACAGCATAGAGCGGCGACTGGCTCACCACCTGTCACGCAGAGCACATGTGCAGTTATCATTTGGTTAAACGTTGACTAAACGGTTAAAAGCAGTCCACTGCCACAGCAGTGGACTGCTTTTGCGGTCTTGATTGCCTGGTCTCTGACTAACCCTTCAAAGATAATAGTCGTGAATATAACGTCAGTCGGAAAGGGGGTACTAAGCCGAAAGGAGGGTAAAGTATACATGACAGTGAATAACTTTTGTCTAAGCACTTTTCCTTAAAAACGGATAATTTTAGAAAAACAGCTTTTTTCAGATTTCAAAAGAAATGACGCTGTGGTAGCCCTGGCGGTCGGCTGCTTTAAGAGAAAGACAGATTTGAGTTCATTGCCGGGGCTTCTAGCGTTAGCTAACATGCGTTAGCCTCGTTCCCTATTCAGCGGGTTGTACATTTTTCAAATTACGTAACCATAAGTTATTTTGTATGGAAGTAAAATGAACGTTTTTCGCAAAGCTTATTTGCAATATAACAGTTGATAGTAGGACTTTCAGTTGTCCGCGGCTTAGTACCCTCTTTCCGACTGACGTTGTATGTACGGTCGGGGTCACCGTCACTTTACCACTTTGCAGTGATTTTCGTATGAAGCGCACCGACCGCCTGGGTACGTGCCCGTACCAAATAGACGACGCGGTGTACAAGGGATTTTGACCTATAGACTGGTAAAGCGACGAAGTCCGCCATTGTATGTATTGGACGCGCATTACATCGTGGATGGCCGTCGCAGTGTCGACCCTGAAGCTTCAGTTCAAAGGAATAAAAGGATCAACAATACAAAGCCTCGACGCCCTGTAATTTGACTGGATTTCAGGGGCGTATCTACCGCCGTATCAGCCGTACAAACGACAGATGTGTGATAAAAAAATCTCTTTGTTTTTCTTGTGGGAAGAAGGAACAGATAATAGACTTGTCATCATTATTGTTAAATGTAGAAAAACCAAAGAACTTTTATAAGTGCCTTGATTAAAACTAAAATCGTAAATTCCATGCTAGCGTTTGTTGTCCCCACATATACCCCTCATTTACCGCACCCACACCCCATATACCACACACCCACATATACCGGATCATAGAAATGTAGAACAATGGGTGCTTGGCGGCAGAAGTAGGTATTATACTGAGAAAAATGGATAGAAGTCGACGTAGTAAAATATTATGCAAACATTCTAAAATACCCTGCTTACCACTAACAAAACAATGCGCAGAATCGTGCAAGGTTGAAAAAATATAACTCAACACAAAAAAAAATATATATGTTTTAAGTAAGAGTTTTTAAAATATGGTGAATGCATCGAACGCGGTCGCCCGCAATGATGTATTAAAAGTTATGTCTTTGGTCGCCCGACGAAATGTGACCTCTCTCAGTTTCATCATTGTGACCCTAGCGTGCGTTGCGTATTGTGCTGTGCTTCTGGTTACATAAGTAAATGGATCCCATAGGAGAACTACTTAGAAAATGGGGCTTTGGTGACTTTGTGTGTGATTATTACTTACAGGCATCGTGAATTTCAGCACATTTTTTCTGTACTTATATGTATTGTGTGTGATGTATGTGGATATTTTCAGGATTAGCACTAAATCTATATCTATGGGGTGTTTCCCGACGATGAAATAATATATTCAAATAAGTGTACGGAGAGGTATCCTGAGTCAGGCAGGATTGATAGGTCAAACAAAAAAAATTGGGTTATTTTTTTGACTTCCCATACAAATCGTTTACTATTTCGATCGGGCGACCGAATTTTTCGTTTGACCTATCAATCTTGCCTGATTCAGGATACCTCTCCGCTCACTAATTTGATTAAGTATACTATTTCATCGTCTGGAAACACCCTGTATTAGTGCTAATCCTGAAAAATATCCATGCCATCACGATACTAAATAGTGCGAAAAAGTGCTCGAGCACGTAAAAAGATCATGCCGATGTAAACAAGCACTTTATCAGTTAGTGCACTCTCATGTAAAGACATGCTTCCATAATATTATGGGCAGGCACGAAATATTATAGGGCACGACCTGTAGGCACCAATAAGTAAAGTGCAAACGCACATAATAGTATAATGATACGGAACTATAAGTATCGCAATGCATTTTAATATACAATGCCGTCAATAAGGCAATGATAAATGTGTAGATACGTTGTCTGCCCTCCGTAATGACTAGAATAAACTCAGGTACCTAATTGCCCGAGTTTCACTCAGTCACACGCCAGTCAGTGTCACGTCAACACGATTTACACGATCGTTACCATTATAAGTTTTTTATTTGGTAATTGGTTAAAATGCCTTCTTTATGTATCCAGAAATTGTAAATATTATACTGCAACCGTAAGAGACAATAAAAATGTCTTATTTCATTGGTAAGTATTGTAAAATACAAATTTTCATTTAGTGATGACATTTGCCATGTTGCCAATCCGATATGCATGAGTGAAGAGCTTATACTATGTTTTCTGTAAGAGTGAAAGAGAAAAACAATGGCGGCCGAGATAGCGCATAAATTCTATGAGCTCATTGGTCAACTACCATAAGTCAAAATATTATCTATCTCTTTTTAACAATAGGCTAATGATATGATTTTCTCTTTCGACGTGTATTACGTCATAAGAGCCGTTTACACGTCTTAAGTTGTCAAGTAGGCAACTAAATTTTAAGTTAATTTTAACTTAATTTTAAGTTGTCGATCGTTTACACGTGTCCGACTTATGCACTCTTTAGTGGACGATATTCTTAACCATGTAAGTATGTATATATACCAAAACTTATCTACTTCACTAAACACTTCACTAAATTGTTGCGTCCACACGTCAACTAAATGACAATTTAGTAGAAGCCACGCCTACCGGGGAATGCAAGCGGTGCGGGAGGGGCAGTTACTTACTCAAAAAATAGACTCGATTCTATTCTACTTGTTCACTTGCCCACTAAATCGTTTACTTACCACTTGTTACTAAAGAGCTTTTAAGTGACTGTTTACACGCAAGAATTTAGATAAAATTAACTTAAAATTTAGTTACCTACTTGACAACATTATACGTGTAAACGGCTCTATAGAAACAATTTCGCCATTTTAAAATGCAATTCATTCACGTATAACTAGTCTATTTATAAAAGGTCATTGCAATTAGGTATTTTGAAGCAGTGCACTACATGTTTTCTTTTTTTAGGGCTAAACGTTATGATTTCTTGACCTATATTTTATAGTGGGAGCTGCAAATAAGGTTGTGACGTCACTAAATTTCAGTGGAACCATAATTTTGAATGCACCGTCTGCAGCGTAACTTAACGTGCTTGCACAATTGGTCAAAAAGATGTGCATTCACAATAGTTTATAGTGCCCCGTTTTTATCAGAGAGGGTGACTTCCGTCCAGCCATTAGAAGAATTCTAGACCGTAGTAGTGCCGGATACATTTTTGTTGGCAGGGACGCAGTGACGGCAAAGTAAAACTTCGTAGTTGTCTGAACGAATGCTTTTATTAAAGTAAATGTCGCTCCGTTGGCACAACGGTTTTATAATGAAAAGTCGTTTGAGTGACTAATATAAAAAATAGGGATGTTACACAAAGTAATCGTTTGGTATAATCAAAAGATACAATTGAATAGAGTATTTTCGTATATTCCAACAGTCCCCCTCGAAAATACTATATAGGTACTTACTTTTACAAAAATAGCAAATAGCTGCTTGAAATAGTTACTGAAGTACTCTTTCCGTACTAATTACAATGTAACATAAAATAATATTCAACTTAATAAGAATGCATTCTTTGATAAATTAACATCTTAAGTCATGTGGGTACATCACATGTTATTACATGTTATTAACATATTAAATTATATATGTTCAACATAATAAGTAATTTAATATATTCTTTGTTATATTAACATCTTATTGTTTAAAGTTTAAGATTTTTGCAACAATTAGGAATTAAAGAATATTAATTTATTTCTCAATTCCTGGAACTTTGTAGAGGGCATCACTTTCGAGAAAATGTCAGCTTGTTGGTCTCCTGTTGAGATAATATTCAAGCTTTATTACTTTGTTAGTAATTTGCTCTCTCTTTGTAAGTAGGTACCTCTAATTTCTATCTGTTTAGACTTTTTATGATCTGTGGGATTGTTAGCAATGCTGATACAACCGTTATTATATTGAAATATAAATATCGGTTTTGTTATTGGGATCATAATACTATTTTAAATGTATAGTTCCTTTAATGCTTTAAACATTTCCTCCTCATTAATTTTACTCTAAAAAAACGATTTGAAATACTGATAGCTGCACAGATGGCTCGTCTATTTCAGTCGTGTACAAAGCATAGCGTACATTAAACAATCTATTACAATATGACAAGGTGCATCACAATATTCGTCGGAGTTCAAATCTAAATCTAAAGTAATTTAATGTAGAAGAAAATGATGATTTTGAAGAATTGCAATTTTTCATGGATATTTTGTTTTTGTAAAACATTTGGTAAATAAATAATTTGATCTAAAGTTATTGTGTTCTTTGTTCTTTCAATTTTACTTTATTTAAATAAATCAGTCATGTCAGAATCATGTCAGTTTTAATAACTCATTCACAATTTTAATAATATTGTAAGGTTTGTTCATTGTGTGTGTCAAATCACTAAACCATCAACATATAGCACTCGGTACTACACTATGTACGTTGTTATGTATAGAATTTTCATCTAGTCAATAAAGACATGGATCTCAGAATTAAGAAAACTCATACCTCTAAGGTTACGATCGAAAACGTTCATACCAAAATCGCGAGGATTGCTTCAGTCAATATAATGTTTTGCTTAATTAACAAACTTGGTTTGGTATACCAACAATAAGTAATACCTTCAGGTATTTTCATACAAATATCCTCTTTAACTACGCCATTTTAAAAAAGAACATTTTTTACGTCCATGTGATGGACTTAGAGAGCAAACTGAATAGCAAAAGTTAGAATAAATCTAAAAGTAATGATACTAATAATAATTAATTCGCGCAACTGGTGCAAACGTTTCGTCGTAATCTTGTAAGTAGGTATGTTTGGGTAAAAAATAAAAAACGGACACTAGATGGGCCTTTTATCGCACCGGTTCCCCGTTTCCGTTATTGTTTACTTTAAAAACCCGTTTACTACTGTCAATATTCATATTTTTAGGTCTATCAACAAATGTCCATGTCTGATTATTGTTTAGAGATTCTATTTCACAATGTATGGCGGAAAAACATTTATCAGTATCACACCATTAAAAACACCACTGTAACATAGTGGTAAGGAATGAGAAGTATTCAAAAGAGAAATACAAATCGGGGTCAGTCATTTTAAATATTGGCCAAGAATTTTCAAAAATTACATCCGTCAAATATTACATCTCTTGCAAGGAAAAAATTGCTTATTTTCGACATTAAACAATTTGTATCCATTTTTGCTATAACCTAGACTAGTTGTAATTTTTTTTTATTTTTTTATCATGTAACTACATAATTACATAAGCAGAGCCAAATATTTTTAAGTGATTAATTTTAGGGTTCGTACCATGCCACATTCGTATGGTTTTTATTTAGCAGCGCTTTAGTGGGTAGTTATTTTGTTAGATAATGTAGCCGTTAAAGCGGCTTCACCCCAAAATATTTTATCTAACTTCGCACTTGCGACCATGGTTCGTGCCATTTCGGTCAACGTACGATTCATGCGCACTGAGAAACCATTTTGGTGTACCTACGCCTGGCGTACTCACCATGGAATTCTGTTATTTCAAGAATGCCAAAAAACTGTGCCCAAATAGTACCAAATAGTGCCCAAAGGAAATAAATAGTACCCTTATGGTTCAAAAGTTATAGACATAGTTAGGTGAGTACGCTAGGCGTAGGTTACGCCTAGCGTACTCACCTCAGTTTGGGAAATCTGAGCAAGCTACAACTTTAATTAGTATGTCAAAAAACTGTACCCAAATAGTACCAAATAGTGCCCAAAGGAAATAAATAGTACCTTTATAGTTAAAAAGTTATAGACATAGTTTGGTGAGTACGCTAGGCGTAGGTTCTACGCCTAGCGTACTCACCTCGTTGCGCGAAAACAGAACGAGCAATGGCTCTCATTTCTATCTCAATAAATAGTACCGGAAATAGTACCCTCTAAGAGTGTAATTGTTATTTGACTTTTACAATAGAAAGTCATTAAATTTGATAGCAAACTTCTACATACATTGACATGAGGTACAGGCGAACTCATAATAATTTTAATATTATTAAATTTCGTAATATGTACCTACTACATATTACCTTTAGTTTTGTTGAAATTAATAGGTGTATATACGTAACGAGGAAGTTTAATATCAGTTATATAAGTGATTATATTTATTTTTCTTATAAATAAGAACCATGTTTTCCAAAATATTGACTATCGTATTTTTGCCGGATTTCATAAAGTAAAAGCACCTTCTATATAAGGAACTATTTGCCTTATGTCTGAAATTGCAAGCTCATTATTGTGCGAGAACAATCTGTTACTTTTGTTGATCATAGTGCAACTTATCGACGCGAGACAGCGATGCATCTTAGTATGAACAAGTTACAATAGATGGCGCTTATCACACTTCTTACTTTAGTTACTTACAAACTGACCTGTATTATGAAAGTGCTAAAGATCAATATTGCAATTCACAACAATTTGCTTGACGCCGTGGTGGGAACGCATAGTTTTCTGGAACCGATTTTTTTAGTCGTTTACTTTGCCTTGCCACCGCAACCGCAAAGGTTTGCGAATAGTTAATTTGTGAAACAATTAATGAAAAAACTTGTGAATTTTGTTTCATTGTGATGTGAGTGATCTTTAAATGAGTAAGTACCTATGTATATTTCATTTGTAATAGCATTTTATGTTCATGTTGATTTGCAGTTGATCTTTCATTAGCTAGGTAGGTACCTACTCAGTTTGAATATATTATATATACTTACCTACAGAAATACGATATTGTTTTTTATTAATCGTAGAATAACAAATTATTATTATTATTATTATTTATAGCAGAAGGAGGCAAACGAGCAAGCGGGTCACCTGATAGAAAGTGATCACCGCCGCCCATGGACACCCGCAAAACCAGAGGAATCGCAGGCGCGTTGCCGGCCTTTAAGGAAGGAATAGGCTCGTTTCTTGAAGATCCCTAAGTCATGACGGTCCGGAAATACCGCCGCCGAGAGCTGGTTCCACAACACTGTAGTTCGAGGCAAGAAATTTCTTGAAAAACGTACAGTAGTAGACCGCCATCCATCAAGGTGATGTAGATGGTATGACAGTCGATTGCGTGTAGTGCTGTGAAGGAAATCAGCGGCAGGGATCAAGCCGAACAATTCCTCAGAACACTCCCCATGATATATACGGTACAATATACAGAGAGACGCAACGTCTCTCAGAAGAGCCAGTGGATCGAGCCGTCCTGAAATAACCACGTCGTCGACAATTCGAGCAGCTCTGCGTTGAATGCGGTCAAATGGAAGGAGGAATTCTATTGTAACTTGTTCATACTAAGATGCATCGCTGTCTCGCGTCGATAAGTTGCACTATGATCAACAAAAGTAACAGATTGTTCTCGCACAATATTGAGCTTGCAATTTCAGACATAAGGCAAATAGTTCCTTATATAGAAGGTGCTTTTACTTTATGAAATCCGGCAAAAATACGATAGTCAATATTTTGGAAAACATGGTTCTTATTTATAAGAAAAACAAATATAATCACTTATATAACTGATATTAAACTTCCTCGTTACGTATATACACCTATTAATTTCAACAAAACTAAAGGTAATATGTAGTAGGTACATAATACGAAATTTAATAATATTAAAATTATTATGAGTTCGCCTGTACCTCATGTCAATGTATGTAGAAGTTTGCTATCAAATTTAATGACTTTCTAGTGTAAAAGTCAAATAACAATTACACTCTTAGAGGGTACTATTTATTGAGATAGAAATGAGAGCCATTGCTCGTTCTGTTTTCGCGCAACGAGGTGAGTACGCTAGGCGTAGAACCTACGCCTAGCGTACTCACCAAACTATGTCTATAACTTTTTAACTATAAAGGTACTATTTATTTCCTTTGGGCACTATTTGGTACTATTTGGGTACAGTTTTTTGACATACTAATTAAAGTTGTAGCTTGCTCGGATTTCCCAAACTGAGGTGAGTACGCTAGGCGTAACCTACGCCTAGCGTACTCACCTAACTGTGTCTATAACTTTTGAACCATAAGGGTACTATTTATTTCCTTTGGGCACTATTTGGTACTATTTGGGCACAGTTTTTTGGCATTCTTGAAATAACAGAATTCCATGGTGAGTACGCCAGGCGTAGGTACACATTTTGTTGTGGAGTGTACGCAATTGTCAAATGGCAACTTATTCCCTTAGAAACACAAAACTGCTTAAATTCATTATAAATATATTCTCAACCTTTTTCTCAATAAGTGTAAATTAACGAACTTCGCAATATATAAATTTTCACTTTTTATTAACAAAATCAATAAAACATTTGAAGACTTCCACTTTAAAATTCATCAAAAATGTTAAAGTATAGTGGGTAAAATGCTCAATAAAAGTAACAAAATAATGTTTGTCGGCGCCGGTAGTCGGGCTGATCGGACCGCATGAATCCGAATAAATGATAAAAATGGTCTATTTTGAACAGACTTTCATTTTTCTTTTACATAAAGAAGTCGCGATCTCGCGACTGATTACCTATTATGCATGGCTCAGATAATAATATGCCGTCAGTAGATTAATGTAACGAATCATTATTTATGATCAACTAAATTTTTAAGAATTATAATTCTTTGCTTCTTTAAATGTTCTAAGCGTTTATGCCATAATTCAAAAGATTTCGAAGCACGAGATAATTAAATTACACGACTCATCCCCGATGGGTTAGTCAATAAGGATAGCAAGACTGCAGTCATCTGCCATAGTCCACTTTTCACCAAATAGCGAATTTAAATAAGTTGAGAGTAAATTCATTTGAAATTCAATTTTACAAAGGTTACAGAATTGCATAATGCAATTTGTTATTTTTATAGATATGAACACCATTGAATCAAATAAATAGCAATCATTGGACTTGCTTGCTTGCTGCATTCGACTTACGGACAGTCAATTATGAGAAACTATGGAGGAAAAATACAACGATCCTCGAATCGTCGATTGTACCTTGAACTCCAGATTTGTCCTTTTCCATAAGCCAAAATTGAAATTCCATTTTTAGCTACGCCAATCTTCATAAGACAGGGTAGTTTGGTATGTGAAGAAAAATAATCTCGTGAATTAACATGTAATCGGTAGCCCCAAAATCTAAAAGAAAAGAAACATGATTAGTAGAATTACTTGTTTCGTTTCATAACTTACAATAATTTGAAATCATAAAAGCAATACTGCCCTCGGTTTCCACGTGATGAACAGCGTTTGCTGTACAGTTAAAATTACTGCTGCTGCCCTCGCGTTACGACAACTTCTTGAAAAAAAACGGCAGGCCTTTTTCATGTGATTTCTACGGCCTCATGCTCGCAGTACAGTTTCGTAATTATACATTCGTTGTTTCGTCCTTTGAGATTAGGTAACACTTGTAGTAACACGTATCGTGTCGCCTTTCATCCATTATTTTAAGTTAAAAGCAAAAAAAAACATTTTTTGTAGGGTACTTGTCGTTTTCCTCTGCGCCTCGATTGTACGACCGCTCATTCGCATTTTTGTGCTTCGCCAATCACCACGATTTTTCCTCTTTAACATACTCATGTAGTGTTACGATGCCTAAACGAGTTTATAGTGACGACGATAGTGATTATTGTATAGAAACAAAATGAGAAAGAAAGAAAAACGTTTGCGCATAGAAAGCAGCAGTTTGTCGGCGTGGGACTCGCCGCCGCCGCAGCCTGTATTATTACGATCTGAAGGTAACTCACTGTGTTACTTAATCAAAACGATTCAAATATGATAATTAATTTTGTGCATTATCATGGGAGTGCTACCGTTATACTTATTTAAGAAAAAATAGTATGTGTAGCTGTAAGGACTAGTACCGTATTTTTAAATTAACAATCGTACATCTAAGAGAAAGGTGTGCAACTATACTTATCTGAAAATAGTGTGTATAGTTTAAAAGGACTATTACCGTATTTTGCCGAGTTAAGAATTAAAATAATTTTAATTTGTGTTGTGTACATCTAAAAGGGATGTTGCCTTTACGTTATTTAAAACCGTTACTTTAATTAGTGATGTGCACATTCAGAAGGAATGTTTACTTATCTGAAAACAGTGTGTATAGTTTATAAGGACTATTACCGTATTTTGACAAGATAAGAATTAAAATAATTTTAATTTGTGTTGTGTAGGTACATCTAAAAAGGATGTTGCCTTCACGTTATTTAAAACCGTTACTTTAATTAGTGATGTGCACATTCAGAAGGAATGTTTACTTATCTAAAAATAGTGTGTATAGTTTAAAAGGACTATTACCGTATTTTGACAGAATAAGAATTAAAATAATTTTAATTAGTGATGATTCAGAAGGAATGTTTTCTTCACTTTATATACTTTATGTTTAAAAACGATTGTGGATTAAATAAATTTTCACCTTAGGTGAATAAAATAACTTTCTAGCGACGTACCTTGTTCAATAAGGCGAAAACAAAATGCAGCCTGAGGCGGACTGGGGACCGATTCTCTTAGAGGAGCCTGGACCAGGCCCGTCTACTTCAGCTACGCAAGAAGCCGAAGCCACTTCCATTCACTTGATGCAAGTAGAACCGCCTCCAAATGTTGTGACTGTTCGTCCAGAACTTGACGAAGGGATACTGAATCTCTTGAAAGCCCTAAGAGAAAAAGCTAGAGCCAGAGAAAAGGCAGCTTTGTCTGAGCAGCTTTATCTGGCAGCTTAATCGCTGATCAAGAAAGACAAAGCGTTAGAATATAAGTAAGCTCAACTGGCGGCTGCCATTTCCTACATTGGAGGCTCTCTGACCAAGTTGCTTTCATTGGAACATAGAGACCAAGCTGTCATAAAGTTCTTGATTGAAACTAGTCATCAGCTATGCGATACACAGCATAATGAGTCTATGATGAGAAGGAGTTTCATATGTTCAACAATAAAGAAAGATTTTAAGGATCAGCTGTATACCAAACAAACTCCAAACCAGCCTTTAAACCAGAGGCCTCCACTTCCGGTAACCAGGCAAACGGGACTTGCGAGGCGGTCGGAATTGGCACCTCCAGCTGCACCGGCACCACGCCCTGCTGCTGATCGCCGCGGCGCTTTCAGAAGCCCGGCCTTCGTCGCTGGATCCGGTACATTCTGCAGGTATGCTGTTCTATTTTTACGATAGTTTGCGAGTAATAACCGACGATCCGGTTATTTTTTGCTGGGTAAAAGATTATAAAAAACCCTTTTTTTTTTAAAGTGTTTCTCAGTTACACGAACCACGCTTACTTTCATTATCTTATAATACAGAGTGGCCATATTTTGAATTAATCGATTCAGACACCACTTCTCCTTGCCAACCTTGTGAAGGTCAGTTTCTGTCTAGTTATTTTCTGATCAAGAAACCCAACGGCACAAATAGGTTTATATTAAATCTAAAATTACTAAATAAGCATATTACGACTGAACACTTTAAAATTAAACATTTAAGGACAACAATGAAACTAATTTCAAAGGATAGCTTCAGGGCTACCCTGAATTTAAAGGATGCTTATTTTTTAGTAGGTATTCACCCAGTCATAAAAAATATTTGCGAATCCGATTTGAAGAAATTCATTACTTTAATTTGGTCCTAACACAGCACCGTTTGTTTTTACGAAATTGTTAAAACCAGTTATGTGTCTTCTTCGGTCGTTGGGCTATTTATCAACGATCTATTAAAAGGATATCTGCGCTCTTGCTAGAGATTATAAAAACTGTCTCGATAACGTCTTGGTAACAAGAAAATTTTTAGAATCTTTAGTTTTCATTATTAATGACAAAAAGAGCTGTATAGTCCCTAATACAGTCTGCAAATATCTTGGTTTTTTTTAATAGATACGACTAAATTTCAAATAAGTTTAACCAATGACAAAAGAAACACAATCAAAAAAGTGTTACAACATTTTAAAATTAAAGAACGATGTAAAATTAGGCACTTTGCACGACTAGTAGAACTTCTCACTGCATCTTGCCCCGCCGTCTAATATGGTTGGTTATACACCAAACAAATGGAAACGTGTAAATATCTTGCAATTTATAATACGATTATCTACGATAGTTACATGTCGTTACCAGCGTATTTGAAAGACGATTTTTCTTGGTGGTTAAAATCTATTGGAAGGGTGGATAATCTTATCCGGCAAGATAATTACTGCTTAGAATTTCTTTTTCTGATGCTAGCAAGAAAAGGGGGGGCCGGCAGTTGCTGTGGGGACTGCTAGTGGGCAGTCGAGTATTGTAGATTCAGTTGAGCACATAAACTATTTAGAACTCTTAGCTTCCTTTTTGGGCTTACAAACAATTGCTAGAAACTTCAAAAATTGTCAAATTTTGTTACGTATTGATAATATAAGTGCTATTTCTTATATAAACCGTATGGGCGGAGTTCGGTTCCCACACCTTACTGAAATAACTAAGAGGTTGTGGCTTTGGTGCGAAATCCGAAAAATATTCGTTTTCGCTTCGTACTCGTACACCAGCTCAAAAGATAATGTAATAGCAAATGCAGAGTCACGAAAATTACATCCTGACACTGAAGGGGGGTTGATAGATAATGCTTTTAATAAAATAGTAAGAGTCCTAGGTAAGCCTGATAATGATCTTTTTGCATCCAGAACAAATTATAAATGTAAGAAATAGGTATGTCTCTTGGAACAGAGATCCTGGAGCTTGCGCTACAAATGCATTTAGGTTGAATTGGCATCATCTTTTATTTTACACATTCGCGCCATTCGCTGTTATACTAATGTATTAAGAAAAATAATAACGGATCACGCAGAAGGCATTGTTTGTTGTTCCAAGATCTTCTCTGTTGGGAGTTGGTACAATTTGTGCCCAGCGATAACGTGTTAATGTCGATTTCCAACAGCCTACCCAAGCGGACACTGATTGCAGGAAGGTTATCCGAACGGCATTACTGAAGAGGAGTGTACCACCATCATCCTTAAATATCATGATCGCTTCTCTGTCCTATAATTCAATAAAACGATATGATGTTGCAATCCGTTGCTAGGTAAGCTTTTATAAAGATCACAGTGTGGATCTATACGAGGCGCCAACTCCGCACGTAATTTATTTCTTAACAAAGCTTTTCTATTCGAGCTTACAATATGGTTCAATAATCAGCCATCGTTTTGCTCTATCTTTGATCTTAGGATCAAGAGTAGGGTCTGATGACCGTATCACAAAACTATTCAAAGGATTCTACAGATTTCGTCCTTCAGCCCCAAAATATGGTATATCTTGAGACCTATCACTAGTCTTAAATTTCCTATCAAAATTGCATCCCAATACCTCTTTAAATCTAGAACAGCTAACTTAAAAAGTTACATTTCTTATACTTGTAACAGCACACAGGGTGCACATAAATAATCAGCTTAGCATTTTTATTAAGATACAGGACATTATTAAGACATCTTGTCCAGGTTCAATACAGCCTCATCTGAATATTCCCTTTTACAGAGAACTTTCAAAAGTATGTCCAGCGGAAGCATTAATGACATACATTGAGAGGACGAAAACTGTAAGAAACAACGAAAATAATCCTTTTATTTTTCAAAAGACCTCCTAAAGCAGTATATTCTAATACTGTTAGTAGATGGATAAAAGATACTTTATTAGCTAGCGGAGTTGACACTTCTTTATTTTCTGCTCACTCCACCATGAGGCATGCTACTACCTCAGCTGCACATAGAGCAGGCGTCAGTATCGATACTATTCGCAAAACTGCTGGGTGGAGTGCTAACTCTTCTGTTTTTGCAAAATACTACCATAGAAACATCCAACCTGAACCAGACTTTGCCATGTCCATTGTCACGAGATTGATGTTATACGCGGCGAGCCTTCAATACCCTACGTGTCCAGTACAACAATGCGTTCAGGATGTTGATGGGCCTGCCACGGAGCTGTAGTGCGTCGGGTATGTTTGCGGAAGCACGAACAGACTCCTTTAGCGCCATTATGCGCAAAAAAGCTGGCTCCATGCTACGGCGCTTACGAAGCAGTGGAAACAGCATCCTGAACGTTATTGCTGAAAGACGAAACTGTCCTATCCAGAAACACTGGGTGGAGTTAGTGATAGGTCTAAAATAAAAAAATATATATAATGATTAATGTGTAATTTTATGAGTAGGTACTAACAGTATTAACATAGTATATGTAAAATTGTTACTAACTACTCTACTAACAAAATATTATGGATTAATTTTATGGATCAATGTTTATTTAATTGCAATTAATTATTTATTTTTTAAAGTGTATTATTATGTTACTTATATGGATTTTCTGTCTGAAATAAATGATTATTATTATTATTATAATCATAATTTTTAAATAAGATTTGATTACAATATATTATATACCTCTAGGTTTATTTAGGTTTTGTTTTTTTGATTATATTTATTTAATATACCTAGTTATTGATTTACACGGTAAAAGACGTTTTAATATTTCACTATCTTTCAAAATCTACAAGTGTTACCTAATCTCAAAGGACGAAACAACGAATGTATAATAGTGATTAAACGAACTTACCTGAAGTGATGTTCTATCACAATTATACGAGTTGCTTCGTCCGAAGAGATTAGGTCCCTCCCTCCCTAGATATCCCCTTTGCGTGAAATATTAGGCTCAGGGCTTTCAACTATATGAGCGGTCGTACAATCGATGCGCAGAGGAAAACGACAAGTACCCTACAAAAAATTGTTTTTTTTTGCTTTTAACTTAGTGGATGAAAGGCGACACGATACGTGTTACTACAAGTGTTACCTAATCTCTTCGGACGAAGCAACTCGTATAATTGTGATAGAACATCACTTCAGGTAAGTTCGTTTAATCACTAATTTTATGCGTTGAATTGCCACAATATTTATTTCTTCTTGAAGATTGAGGGTACACATTTTTATTAATCTCGTCCGGTCCATAATTATTACGCATAGAAAAACTTCTCTGTGTTGGTATGCGAAACTTTAAATTCGGTAGATATTTCGGTCTTCAACTAAACTTCATGATCTAGCAGACGAGTTGTACGAATGCTAGGCTATGGTGATCCTCTCCTAGCGTTTACAGCGCCGTGATCATACCGCCATATTATGAGGGTAGGGTGAGTAATTCTGTTATCAAAACTCGTGAAATATTGGAATAACTGACATCGGTTTCAATTTTAGGTGAATTAATTACTTACTTAATGCTCACACAGTCGTCAAGCTTCTTCTTACAAAAACTCAACACTCGTACCTTTAGTAATCAGGTTCTGTTTCAGCCAATTTTAATCGAGGCTGTTTGGTATTTCTTCATCACTCACGTACAGCACTGGTTATTTAAATATGAATTCACTATTAACATTGACTTATAAAAATTAATTTTGGAAATTATGGTCCCTGGGCCCATGACCTGTTGGCAGGGACGCAGTGACGGCAAAGTAAAACTTCGTAGTTGTCTGAACGAATGCTTTTATTAAAGTAAAGGTCGCTCCGTTGGCACAACGGTTTTATAATGAAAAGTCGTTTGAGTGACTAATATAAAAAATAGGGATGTTACACAAAGTAATAGTATGGTATAATCAAAAGATACAATTGAATAGAGTATTTTCGTATATTCCAACAATTTTAATGGCTCGTGTTGCCAATGTTTCATTTGGCTCATAAATATTTATAGCTTCATGTTTATTTGACTAAACAGAAAAGGCGGCAATAGGCAGTGCATCCTCCTGGTACGGCCGGGACGGGTAGGCAGAGGGAAAGCGATTTCACTGCCACAATATAAGCTCGCATTAGCCAGCTGTACGCTTTCCCAAAGGGTGGACTCCCCGTAGTAGGTATGAAAGTTGTCTCGTCTACCTTCCTCTTTTTAAAACTTATACTTGTAGAGATAGGTGCATACGTACGTAGGTATATTTGTAGATTGATAAACACTTGCGTCTATTTCTTAATGCAGTTTACCGGCATTACAGGTAATGCCGGTAAACTTCTCTGCTGTTGGTGGAGGGCAGACGCTTTCAATCGTTTTTAGAATCAACTATACATACTTACTTACATGTTACATGACAAATCTAATGAATATGAAAAAATGTTTATAGCATTAATTGCTAATAAAAAGTATGCAACTATAACACTTACTGTATTGTAATACTCTTCCGCTGCGGGCAATTACACACATCAAAAGTGTCTAGGGATCAAGCATTTTTATGCGGATTTCTTGAGATTGAGATGTGGCTTCGTAATAAATTCATGATTTTATAAATTTATATGGATCCTTTTTGGTGCATTTCATAATTTGAAACAGGAACTTTCAATCAATTTCTAGTAAAAGATGAAAATCAGCTGTCAATATTTTCCCTATAAAAACATACAACGCATTGAAGACATTATTAGTGCTACTGTTTCCCTACTACTGATTAAAACCAACGTTATTATGGAGCGGCGAAGTCATTTAAGCAGGGAAGAAATGCTCAGAGCCGTGGGAATGATAGAAGCTGGTTCCCGGCAACGTACTGTGGCTTTAGCTCTGAATACAAGTCAGAGTGTTATCAGTCGACTTTGGACACGTTACCGAAGCACTGGTACCGTGGCTGAGCGCCATGGAGGACGGTATCGCTGCACCACACGGAGACAAGACCGATACATTCAAATCACAACTCGAAGAGCTCCAACAATAACCGCCATGATGTTAGCCGTGAGGCTTCATCACTCTTCAGGGAACTTAATTAGCGACCAAACAGTCAGAAATCGCTTGCATGAAGTGAACCTTCATTCCCGAAGACCGCTAAGGGTACCACCTATAGCAATGCACAATCGTAGGATTCGATATCAATGGGCTCTTGAACACAGAAATTGGGCAGAAGAACAATGGCGTTTCGTGTGCTTTTCTGATGAGTCTCGTTTTGGGATGAGACCGGATACAAGACGTATACGACACTGGAGAACCCCTGGACGCCAACAGCGATTAAAATCCTGCCAGGAAGTCCATCCTTATAGTGGTGGAACCATCATGGTATGGGCGGGTATTTGGATCGGCGGAAGAACTGAGTTGATTTGGATCAGAGGCAACCTCAACGCTCAAATTTATGCTGAGACGATTGTATCAGACGTCATCGTTCCTCTACAAGTGCAAATCGGTCCCTTATTTCAGTTAATGCATGATAATGCACGACCGCACACCGCAAGAGTTGTAAGACAGACTCTCGCCGCAGCTAACATCAATGTCATGCCCTGGCCTGCTCAGTCGCCAGACTTGAACCCGATTGAGCATGCATGGGATATGCTACAGAGAAGAGCTCTGCCGAATATGGAGGGTATCCAGTCGCAAGAAGACCTTTTTTTGTTGTTGCAACGAACATGGGCGGCCATTCCACAGCGTGATTTGGATGAACTCATTTTGAGTATGCCAAACCGATGTTCTTGTGTTGTTAGTGTTCGCGGTAGAAACACGGATTATTAATTGTTTAAGTTACCCAATAAAATTTTAAAGAAAACTGTTATTTCAGTCTTTTTTTCGAACTTTAATGTTAGTGGTTCAAATGTCAAAAATCCCTTTATTAGGAAAATGGCAAATTTCTTTATTAATGCAAAGGTGACTTGGTTTATCGTTACTGTAGACAAACGAAAACACTTTATTTGATGAATCCTTAAAGAAAATTTTAATTAATATCAATCAGGAGAAAAGTTATTGCAAAAATATATGTTGATCCCTAGACACTTTTGATGTGTGTACACACGCGGCGTATTTTGATGTATCGAGGTTCATATATTCTATCGTTCCAGATTACAGAAAACAACGCTAAATATTACAACCAGAGCACTGTTTCTGACCTGCTTTAGGTGTATGTCTTTAGCAGGCACTGGAATGTACATAATAATATGTATAAGCGCATCCGCACCAATTTTGAACTTTATGTAATGAAATCATTGAACATTAATTAATTAATTTTGCTGTCCCTGTCACAGATTCCATATCGTTCCTTCACTTAATACATTTTATTAAGATCTTTTGTATCCATATAGCAAAGCATTTTCTAAATTGAACATGAAAACTCATAAATTTCCTCTTAGGAAATAACCTAAAACCACCAAATTCGAAACTTAAGGGTTTTTAAAATTATAGGAACTACTCCCGCAAAATTTTTTAAATTTCACTCAAAAACAAAAAAGTCGGAAAAAACTTAGAAAAATTTCGGCCAAAACTTCAAAATTTAAAATTTCTTAAAACTTTCAACAATCAAAAATCTAACCTAAAAACTCACAAAAATCAACTTTTCGGAAAAAAAATTTATATAAAAATTCTTAGTAAATCAATTTTAAAATTCCTAACCTCACCCTAACCTAACCCTAACCTAACTCTGATCTAAGTTAGAATGGCGGAAGTGCCTAGCCCGCCGTTTGAAAGATCGGTCCATGAGCACAAGAGGTCTTATGGAACCGCACTCCTAGAATGCATCGATCGTATAAATAAGGCGGTTTCGGCGGGAAAGTCGGTGACGAGAGCCAATAAGCAGGTGATTCTCGACTCCACGGCAAGAATGAAATACTGCATCGATGTCCTCACTGCGAAAGAGATCGGCCCGGAGCCCGAGCCCGAACCGGAGTTCTCCTCCACTCAGGAGCATATTAGCGAGGATAGCGTAAGGGAGTTGAGCCACAAGCTGGACAACAGCGTGAGCGCCGTAGTCGCGATGCAGAGCGAGGCAGCGGCGGAGATCCGGCAAGAGGTGACCCAAAAGGTCGACGAGATGCTGGCGCAGCAGGCGCGTCTCGAAGACCTTGTGCGGCTGACCGCCAACATGGTCACAGCCGCACTGAAGGAGGCTCCTCTTGCCCAGGGTCCGCCGACCGGCGCTCACACTGTTCCACAAGTCCAAGAAGCCTTGCTCCCGAGTGCTGTCTCCTACGCTAACGTAGCCGCCAGGGCTATACCATCTACGCCCAAAACCCACCCCGCAGTCATAATCTCATCTTATGACTGCACTTTGAAGCCTCCGGAGGTGGTATCTCGCTGGAAACAGGAGGTGTCATTCCGGAGGCACAAATACGCCCCGATAAGGATCCAGTCGTTGCCCAAGGCCAAATTGAGGGTAGAATTTGATGACAGGAAGCAATGCGAGGAGACTATAGCCCGCCACGCTAAGAGTGCTAATTTCACCGCTGAGCAGGCGAAGCAGAGACCACCGCTGCTTATCCTGAAGGGCATCTCAAAGGATGTTGCCCGCGAGGAGCTAGCGGAGGTCCTTGCTGCTCAAAATGACGTGGCGATCACTCGTATATGCTTCCTGACATCAAATAGAAACCCGGCACTGTATAACGCGGTTGTCGAAGTCACCCCCGAAATGCGACTCACCATCTTAGCGCTCGGAAGACTCAACGTGGACCATAGTAGGGTCCACGTTGAGGACTTCAGCCGTTTTATGCAGTGTCGGGAATGCCTTCAATACGGCCATACGAAGGCAAAATGTAAGTCCGAAAGGAAACCTTGTGCCCACTGCGCCAGTCCGAGCCACCAAGTAGCACAATGCCCCAACAAGACCCAGGGGCCTAAGTGCTACAATTGCTCGGCCCATAACACGCGCATGGGCACAAGGATTGATACCGGCCATAATGCCACAAACACCAACGAATGCCCCCGTATTCGGTCAATGGTCCTGCGCTTGCAGGGCCAGACTGACTACGGTAATTAGACTGTCTACAAAACGAATTAAATTAATTATTTATAAATTCGACAAACCTAAATTAACACTAAACTCAACAAAATATAAACAAACAAATAAACAAATAATAAATAAAATTACTAAACAAACATACAAACAATTAACCAACTTAAATACGTAACTTATAACTACAACTTGAAAACTTAAACTTAACCTAACTAAACTAAACTTTAAAACAAAACAACATAAATATATTAAATTACTACCCAAATAAATTAAATAAAACAATAATATAACAAAATTACTAAAAATCATATAAATAATTAAACTAATAAATACACAACTTATAACTAAAACAATTAAACTTAAAAATGAATTCTAAACCAAAAACTAAACTAAAAACCACAAATCAACAATATACCAAATTCTACAAACTAAACTAAATCAAATAAAAATAAACAAAAATCGAACCTAAAGTAGACATTCTAAATAAACAAAAATGCATCTCAAAAAACAAAAATAACAACAATTGATGGAACAATGTAAAATAAACAAGCTTAAAAATTAAATTATAAACTACATTACTAAATTAAAACACAAACAAAAAATTTTTAAACAGCCAAAACAAACTTAACAATATTATAAAAAATTAAAATTACCAAAATAAACTAATGTTAATTTAAACTTAAAACTAACCCAAACTATTATAAAATAACTAAAATCTCGAATCAAGCCAAACAAGTAAAAGCAACAAAATAAGACTAAATGAAAATTACACCTTAAACCCTAAATAGAATTAAAGTGATACATCACCTAAAATTCCTTTTCTCCCCCCCATAAGCGCCCCGCAATTCGTTAGGACGTGGACCTTCAGTCCACCTCAATAAAAAGGACATAGTCCCATTAGTAGAGAAGAAATAAAAAGAGAAGAAAATATGCTCTGATTACGTTAGAGCCGCAAGCATAAAAAAAAAAAATTGAACATGAATGCTCTGTCTTATAAAAAGAGTTAAATGGTAATTATGAATTAATTATGTAGGAATACATCGCGACATCCGTATAATATGCTACCTATACTTACGAGAAATATTAAGGAATAGAAATGGAAATCAACCGCCGATGTCGCAGTTGCGGGTTGCAGGCAAGTTAATCGTTTTGTACCTACATACTACGCTGCAATAATCAGCAATTATAAGTATTACAGGGGAATAATTGCTAACTGTGGGAACGTTGTCATACGTCTGTCAAGTAAGACCGAACAGGCACCTAGTTAATTTGTCGGCCAGCTATACAATTATGTCACCACAGATAATGATGCATTTATTGGTTTATTAGGTGGGAGGAGCTCAATTAAGGCGTTAGGTTTGCGATCTTGCCAGTTAGTGCGCGGTGTCGAGTGCTCGGCCAGACTGAACACGCGGGCGCGGCGCGGCGTACTGAAACATATGAAATCTTATTTGAGTGTCCATTAGTGGGCACGCGGGCGCGGGGCATATGTTTGTACGTCGAACCGCGCCCGCCCCGCACTCTGGACGGAGAGCACTCAGCAGCCGCGGGGCGGGCGGCGCGGGAGCAGCTTGGTGGTGGCGGCGCGTTGCGAATGCCTAACTCTTATCATTAACCCCATTATAAACGTAGTTAGTACTTTTAAATATTATTTAAGATTTGACATCTATACATTTTTATGTGAATATGATGTAAACGAACTGGCGGGTCACTTAAACACATAACATAGCCGATTACTGTTCAGCTCTTAGGAGAGATAATCTGCAAAAAAAAACACATGCAAAAAAAGTAATTACTCGCACGGGGTCACCGCTCAAGAGCGCAGCGACGCGTCCTTCCACTCCCGTGCCTTGGTCACTCCAGGAATACACACTTTGACGCGGGTTATGAAGCTAGCGGGGGCGCGGGGAAATTCGGGCAGCCGCAAGTGCTTATTTTTTTATGCGAAACTGCTTTGACCCCATGCGACTAATTAAGGGTTAATAAAAAATATTACTTATAGTAAAAACGAAAATGACCAATCTCATGCCTTATAAGGGCTTTAACAGAACAGTATAAGTACATTACGCTTGTTTAAGGTTTATACCGTACTTCTAAAATCAAATTTAACCATATTTTTTAATCCACGCGTCCATTGCTCATAAAATTTAGGGTTCCTTATTAAAGTAAAAGTAGGCTAAAAGACAAACAGGGAAGTTCCTGGTCGGCCAACTTTTGACTTTTTTGCAATGTATTAGAGTTGTAATTGCAATTTATGTAAGCTTCTAAGACATTTGACGTGCTAGTACTCTTTACATAGTCACTTCTAAGATCGAGTGATCTTACAAAATGCATATAAAATAGTTTATTAAGAATCAAGGGTAATTAGGCTTATAAAGTGCGCGTATAATACTACTGTGTTTACAAATATTATATAAAGTAAGCTTATAAGTACACATATTTAAGAATAAGTTATAAGTAACAGACGGTATCTAATAAAACACTTAGTGAAGTCACTTCTAAGATCGAGTGGTCTTACAAAGTGCATGATAAGTGTTATTTAAGACTCAAGGGCAATTAAGCTTATAAAGTGCTTGTATAATACTACTGCTCTAATAAATGTTATAAGGTACTACCGGGTGACAAGGCCCACAGTTTTCCAACGCCCAAGCGTAGAAAACTATGTTTATTACATTTGATCCGTGCCAACTTCGTAGCATGCATGAAACATCAATATAAACGCCGCAACGCAGCAGCGGACAGCGAGCGGCTACCATCTTGTCAGTGAGTGACACCCGGTAGTTCACCGACATCGGTCGCGGCCGCTCATATTACTAATTTTGGCTCCTAAAAAACGTCGAGTTTTTACTCGTTTATACTACGATTCGTTAGTAGATTTTTATGTAGTGTGTTTATTTGATCATTACTCTTTTGATATTTACATAAACATGTGCGATTTTATAGCCCTTAATTTTGTAAATATTGAAATTTGTGTTGTAAAGCCAACAACGGTTAGGAAGGCCCAACGAAGTAGTTGCTTGGGCTTTAATAGGAATATAAACAATAATTACTTAATTTTAGCATAAATAACAATAATTTATAAGTAAAATCTAATACTAATATAATAAACACTTAAAAATTCGATACTTCGGCTGTTTTCTTACACAGTGGAAAAGTATTTTTTGTAACAAAATATTGATCATTATAGTATCCGATTGCTTTTATCGAAGTTTATGAATGTTACAATTTTGATGTGTGAATATCCTTATGGTCTTTAATGCTTACTTTTGCTCCAAAATACTTAAAAACGGCACGGGCCTTATTGGACATACCATGTTTAGTAAAGCCCAAAATAAGGGTTTTTAAAAATGTTTAAAAACCTAACTTATTATCGTTGTAGCTTCAATAACTACTTTTATTTGGATTTTGAAATAGTCATAGCTTTCATTGTAAACACTCTTTTTCTTCTAAATGATAAAATATAGGTTTTATTTCAATTTGTAAAAAATGGGGCCTTGTTACCCGGTAGTACCTTATATAGCTTGCTTATATACGCCCGTCTGTAAGAATAACTTATACCTAAGTATAACAGCCGATATCTAATAAAATACTTAGATAAGTCACTTCTAAGATATAAAGGACTTACATTGTGCATGTATAAGTGTTAATTAAGAATTAGTCTCATAGAGTGCGTTTATAACACTAGGTACTGTTCTTATTGATGTCATTTCTTGTTTTCTTATACTCGTACACTTTTAAAAGATTTTTTTACAAGTATATAAGATGACTGCTAGAAACCGCAAGAAATTTCAAGAGCTGGTCGTCAGGTCATGTGTTTTAAAAATGTCAAAAATGACGGAAAAGTAATTCGTGTTTTTTTCCATTTTTAATGAAATAATTCTTTTGTGAATTTTAATTGGATAGTCTTTGAGTATCTAATTTATTTCAAAGCAATAACAGAAGAATAATAAAATGAAAACAATTAAAAATAACGATTATTAACAACGCGTGGGCAACGGCCGGCCGGCCGACCGTCTGTTGACCCGTTCGCGTCAGCTGGGCTATAAGTACCTACGTTAGTCTGCAATGAGACCATTTTTGTCATGTTTAAAACGCTTGACCTGACCAGCCCTTGAAGTTTTTTGCGGTTTCTAGCAGTTATCTTTATATGCTCTTATAGCTTAAAAAGGCTTATGATATGCCATTATTAGGGTTTCTGTCTCAATCAGAACGAATCTAAAATAAGTAGGTACTTATAAAGTTAAATATATTTCACTTAATTACTATTTTCACTAGTAACACATTCTTCAAGTGTACACTGTTAGAGAATGATAATAGCATGTGTCGTACCTAATTGGTGCTGCATAATTTTAGCCGACCACTACTGGGGCCCTGTCTCACTGAGACACCACGACCAGACAAAAACGATCGAAGCTTACAGCTCTAACGCAACCAAGCCGACAGATGCCGTAGACAGGTGGCATCATTTATTTGACTTGCGTCAACGATACATTATTTAACGACAACAAACGATAACAAAATTGATAATTTAAAAAAACAGTCATAAAAACCTTGTCCTGACCATGGCAAACACAACAAATAGAGAATTGGCCAAATAGGACTAGCCGCTTCTAAGTGATGCGCGAGCACAGGTACTTGAATTCCATTCAATTGTTATTTAACAAGTATTATGTTTTTATTATTCTTTATTCTATTAGTTAAACTATATTCTGTGGTAGCGATCGACTAGAGCAAGCAATCGGCAAGTAGGTACTTCTACGTAAATTTGTCTAGCAATTTACTATCACCATAGAAAACACACAAGATAAAAAAAAATACCAAAGAAAACACACAAGATAAAAAAACCGTTTTGAAGGCAAATCGGGTATCGTCGTTGTAGACCCCGATGAAAAGTTTAGAGCTGCCGATAGAAAATTGCCTATGTTTATCACAAATGTCGCTAAGAATACTTTGGATTCGGACATAGTGAAATACATCGAAAGAAAAACTCAACAAAAAGTTAAACTTGAAAAATTGTCGATAAGACGCCAGTGCGAATACAATGCATTTAAATTTTTTGTATTACCAAGCAAAATACATTTGTTTATGGATGAGAAATTATGGCCTAAGGGAATAATTTTCCGACGTTTTGTTAATTTTAAAAACAAGCGTAATTTCGTCGATGCCTTAGTGGGTGGCGGCACAGAAAGCAATCTTTAATGAATGATAACATTCATAAATTTGTAACATTTAATTGCAAGAATGTTAAACGTTCTATAGAAGCTATACGTGACCTTTGTAAGAGATCAGATATAATAGCATTGCAGGAAACATGGTTGTTACCAAGTGACCAGTTCAGCTGCACAGGTGTATCAGCGGTAGATACTACGGCAGGAATGTTACGTGGAAGGCCCCACGGAGGGGTAGCACTATTGTGGAGACGGAGTGTATTTCGTGATGTGGTTGTTCTTCAATGTCATAACCCCCGTATATGTGCCGTTAAAATTGTGCTAGAAGATAAGTCATTATTAGTGATGAGCGTGTACATGCCAACGGATGCAGTGACAAACTTAACGGACTTCACGGATGTACTTTGCTTGGTAAGTGCAATAATTGATAGCTGTAGTATAGACTGTGCTTATATGTTGGGTGATTTTAATGCACACCCGACGGAGTTATTCTATAACGAGATGTTAGACTATTGTGTAGATCAAGAGTGGCGTTGTATGGACATTGAAGTATTAGGTGTGTCTTCGACGACACACACTTTCATTAGTGAAGCGCATGGCTCGAAGCGCTGGCTTGACCACTGCATCACTACTAAAGCAGCAGCTCACTCTGTACTTACAGCATATGTCGTATATGATATTTCATGGTAGGACCATTTTCCCTTAGTCATAGAATGTAATTTAAATGTTTTTTTACCTAAGAAATTACAAAGACAAATTTAAAAACAAAACACTGTTATATGGGGTGAAAGAAACCAACAGGAAATAGATACGTTTAAAAATGAATGTCATGATAGGTTACGGTTAATTGACTTTCCAAACGAACTTCGAAGTTGTTGTGATAATATGTGTTGTAATCCCGAACATAAATCTGTTATTGATAACCTGTATAATAAAATTGTTAGTGCCTTGAGCGAAGCGGCTGTAGTAAGCCGTAAATGTATGAGACGGGTAAAAAAGACCGTAACAGGCTGGAACAAACATGTAGCTGGGGCACACAGGGAGGCTAGGCTTAAGTTTCGTCTCTGGGTTTGGCATGGTAGACCATCTTGTGGTAGTATCTATAAAGAAATGTGTGAGGCTAGACGGCAATTTAAATCGCGATTGAAATGGTGCCAAGATCACGAGAATGAAATAAAGATGGATCTACTAGCCTCACATCATTCGAAAAACGATTTTCGCTCCTTTTGGAAGCATACGAGCAAGTTACAATGTAAGCCGGGTCTCCCTGTGAGCTTTGGTAAGGAAGATAATCCTGAAAAAATTGCTGACATGTTCAAAGATCACTTTTTTGTAAATTCTCCTTTAGGGCCCTGGCACTCGATGCTAGATGCTGAGTTCGAAGTAAAAAGGGAGATAAAATGTACTATTAAAGATATTGAAATCATTATAAAATCTATGTCTAGAGGTACCCCGGCCACGACGGACTCAGCATAGAACATCTAAAATTTGCTGGATCTCATTTATGAGTCTTGTATATGTTATATAGTTTTTGTTTGGGGCACAGTTATCTACCCAGCAAAATGATTCAAACAATAGTAGTGCCGATAGTTAAAAATAAGACAGGAGATATATCCGACAAAAATAATTATAGGCCTTTCGATATTACAGTTGCAAGTGAGATACACTTGCAACTGTAATATCGAAAGTCTTTGATAGCGTGCTTAATAAGCAACTTAACAAATATATCACACATCATGAAAATCAGTTTGGGTTCAGGCCTGGGCTGTCAACTGAAACAGCTGTCCTGTCTGTTAAGCACGCTGTTAATTACTATAAGGAGCGTAAAACACCTGTTTTTGCGTGCTTCCTGGACCTTTCTAGGGCTTTTGACCTTGTTTCATATGATCTGTTATGGCAAAATCTCCAAGACTCCAAAGTGCCAAAAGAGCTTATAAGCATCCTCAAACATTGGTATAAGAGCCAGGTCAACCATGTGCGGTGGGATGGTTTGTTGTCTCAACCATACAGGTTGGAGTGCGGAGTGAGGCAGGGGGAGATAAGCTCGCCAACGCTCTTCAACCTGTATGTGAATGAACTGATAGGCGAGCTAAGCGGCACCAGGGTCGGCTGCTACATAGATGGCGTTAGCGTAAATAACATTAGTTACGCGGACGACATGGTGTTGCTTAGTGCGTCTGTGTGTGGCATGAGAAAGCTTGTATCCATCTGTGAGAAATATGCAAAGTCTCATGGATTAGTATATAACGTGCAGAAAAGCCAGGTCATGCTCTTTGAGGTGGGGAGTAAGCGTTTTGATCGACTTCCGCCAATAATTTTGGACAAGTGTGAGTTGCAAAGGGTGCACAAGTTTAAATATTTGGGCCATATATTAACTCCCGATCTTAATGATGACTTTGACGTTGAAAGGGAGCGTAAGACGCTGTCGGTAAGGGCAAACATGTTGGCTCGCAGGTTTGCACGTTGTACAAATGATGTGAAACTTACTCTCTTTAGGGCCTACTGTACGACTTTCTACACGTGCAGCCTGTGAGCCAAGTGCACTCGTCGGGCCTACAGCGCCCTGCGAGTCCAATTTAAGAACGCGTTCAGGGTGCTGTTGCGGCTGCCACGCTACTGTAGCGCGTCGGGGATGTTTGCAGAGGCGCGAGTAGACTGCTTTTACGCGACTATGCGGAAGCGGTGTGCCTCCCTGGTGCGCAGGGTGCGGGGCAGCACCAACAGCATTCTGCGCCTGATTGCAAGCAGGCTGGACTGTCGGTACATGGTTCATTGCTGCTCAACTTCTGCCGGGGTGGTGCGGAGATGAGTCATATGCAGACAGTTGTAAATTTTTAAATTAAATTAAATCCAATGCAATTATTGTTACTAACCTAGAATAAGCACAATTGTTACTAACAAAATGAGTCTTGTACTTGAATAAAAATAAATTTATTTATTATTTATTTATTTATAGACAAAATTACTAACGAATCTCAAATAATAACTAATTATGCATTACGTTGGTGGCGGCGGCAGCAGATTTTTTGATAAAATCTTATCTTTTGTGTATTTAATATAATCTTGTTACTTACAATAGATAACATAAAATAATTGTCCCATAATTCCATAAAACCATTCTACATAGTTTGACTGTGGGATCGGCGGGAGTATTCGGGTGTCTCTCTCTCTCTCGTAGGTACATAAGCCTTCGATCACATATAATTTGTGACGTATTTGATCGAATACATAAGAGTTGTAAATACCCATCCATTGTAGCGATGACTTGATTTCAATTATGGAGGGCTTTGCCCGGATGTGGGACAGCAAGTAGACAAGCTGTACTTTACTGAGTTGTAACAATTTTTCTTTAAAATCCATCTTTTTAAGATAAACAGATGGTATTTAAATTATATTTTTATATATCAAAGTATATATTATATGAAAATTATAATATGTATTCCAACACTTGGTGTCCTAGTGAGGTACTACAGCCGTAACGCTCGGGTGTCTCTCGATCAATATGCGAGGTACACCCGGATTGGCCGCAGCCGGAGGCTCCCACGCCCCCTATCGGGCTTTGGGGTACGCACTAGCCTTCTTCTCAAATTCCAATTTAAGAAAACACGTACTCTATGAATTCAATTCAGTTCAATATCATTTATTCATATAACCGTGTCGCGTAGCGGTGAAATAATACTACCACCCCCTCTCTTCCCTTGGGTGTCGTAAAAGGCAACTTATGAACTAAAGAACATCATAAAGTGGCGATGGGCTCACCACCTGTCACGCTGAGCACATGTGCAGTCGCTATTTGGTGAAAAGTAGGCTATGGTAGAGGACTGCCTTTACTGTCCTCTTTGCCTAGTCTCTGACTAACGCTTCGGGGATAATAGTCGTGATTACAATATGTACTTATATTTATCATTTATAGGCTAGGCTACAATAATGCGCACATAAGAATGACGCTATGCCATCGGTTCGTAAGTCTAAATGCCGGGAGACCTTGTACTGAGAAAAACCGGCAAGAAACTCATGAACATCGAAACAATTTCCAATATCAAAACTAAATGATACTCCTCAGAATAACAAACGACTACGCGCTACCCCCTCAGGACGACCTACCTACTACACCATGGAAAGCGGTTCAAGTTTTAGTTTTAACGTCCTTTGTGTTAAATTAAGGTTTAACTACTTTTAATCATAACCATTTATTGCAAAAATATGGTACAAAAGATGTTACATAATATAGAAATATCGACATATCGATTGTGGAAATATGAATTAATGTAAGGGACAAAGGTCTACTTTTCAGGAGAAGCAAAAAACAAATTTTATTTATAATAATTGCTTGTATTTTTTTCACTTTTTATTCTACTTACTTGTTGTCTATGGCAAAGTTGCTTAGGTTTGAGAGCTCTAGCGATGCCAGATCTCCTGATTTTTCGGGGGATCTACTGATTTTCCTAGAATTCTACTGATCTACTGATTTTTTTCAGATAATAGCTTTACTCACTTTAAAACATGAAAAGTAATAAAGAACCTGCGTGAAATGAAATACAAAATTATCATGGTTAGGTTGGCACTACAAAATTGTCATCATAAAATGGACCTTAATTTGATGGGCACATAGTTGAATATTGAAACCTTTGATATATATAATGTCTAGATGGAGCCTTCCGCTGCATTTACACGATTGTCAACGTGCAGGGTTTTATAGGCTAGTGTGCGTACCGTTTTTATGTAATAGACGCGCTGCTATCGTAGTGTGCGTGAGACGGGGATGCCAGTTTCTTAGAAATACCCCTTGAAATGGGAGTATTTTTAACCACTCACTCTTGGATATTTTTGACAATTTTTTGACAGTAACTGTCAACGTCAAATTTAACAGAATGGAGCATAGACTATGCTATATTGTGCGATAACAATACATAAGATGAGCCACAGAACCGAAATAACCAAACTTGTTCATACTAAAGTAGTCTGTAAGTCTATGAAAACACGGTACAAAGTCAAGTGTGTTTTTGTAGGTGCGGTCTCATGCGACCGCTTGGGGTTTGAGGGTTACTAGCTTAATTTAATTAGTAAGGTATTTGAAGCCTTGAAATCACTGTAGGTATTTATTATTATAAAATATTGTGTGTGAGGAAATAAAAACGATTGGTGTAGAGTGTAGAGTATGTAAGTCCATGAGAGTGTAGGGATTAATTTCTTTGCCGCCATTTTGAATTTCTTGGTTTGTGCTCCGATTGCGTTCTAAACCATTATCTGGGGGTCTTTATGTCTCTAAACATGATTTCGACGCCAGAATTGGAAAAACTAGCCGCCATTTTGAATTTCTCTGTTTATGCTCCGATTATGATCGAAATCGATATCTGGGGGTCTAAGAGGTCTCTAAACACGATTCTGAATATAGAATTGGAAAAAGTGGCTGTCATTTTGAATTTATTGGTTTGTGCTCCGATTAGGTTCAAAATCGATATCTGAGGATCTAAAAGGTCTCTAAACACGATTCTGAAGATAGAATTGAAAAAAGTGGCTGCCGTTTTGAATTTCTATGTTTATGCTCCGATTATGATCGAAATCGATATCTGGGGGTCTAAGAGGTCTCTTAACACGATTATGAATAAAGAATTGGAAAAAGTGGCTGCCATTTTGAATTTATTAGTTTGTGCTCCGATTAGGTTCAAAATCGATATCTGGGGATCTAAAAGGTCTCTAAACACGATTCTGAAGATAGAATTAAAAAAAGTTTCTGCCATTTTGAATTTCTTGGTTCGTGCTTCGAAATACATAATACAAAATGCATAATCTGGGGGTCTTAAAAGTCTCTGAACACGATTTTGAAGATAGAATTGGCACAAGTGGCCACCATTTTGAATTTCTTGGTTTGTGCTCCTATTAGGTTCAAAATCGATATCTGGGGGTCTAACAGGTCTCTAAACATGATTCTGAGGTCAGAATTGGAAAAATTTGCTGCCATTTTGAATTTCTGTGTTTATGCTCCGATTATGATCGAAATCGATATCTGGGGGTCTAAGAGGTCTCTAAACACGATTCTGAATATAGAATTGAAAAAAGTGGCTGCCATTTTGAATTTATTGGATTGTGCTCCGATTAAGTTCAAAATCGATATCTGGGGGTCTAAAAGGTCTCTAAACACGATTCTGAAGAAAGAATTGAAAAAAGTGGCTGCCATTTTAAATTTCTGTGTTTATGCTCCGATTATGTTAAAAATCGATATCTGGGGATCTAAAAGGTCTCTAAACACGATTCCGAAGATAGAATTAGAAAAAGTGACTGCCATTTTAAATTTCTTGGTTTGTGATCCGATTATGTTCAAAATCGATATTATTATTACTAAAGAATTTCTTAAATGATAAGGTACCTCATTTTAAGGGCGAATTGTTTACAAATATTCTTCCTCCTATTTACGTACCTACACAGGCGGACACAGCACTAGCGCCGGGGTCAAAGAACTCACATGATTTATTTCATAGCCTAGCCTGCGCATGCTTTCTGTCTACCTTATTTTCTGTTTCTGTATGTAAACTTTTTTTAGTAAATACATACTTATTATACATAGAAAACAACCAGACTAGTACAAACAAGAATGTTCATGCTCATAAATGTTTGTACTGTGCGAGATTCATTTGCATGCCTACATACATAAGAAAGAATGTTGTTGATACCTTAAATCATTGTCTTACATCTCAATGTTTTGTACATGATATTCCGCAAATAAATTATTTGTAATTTATGATTCGAAATCGCAACCTCTTTCCTTGCTGGTTTGAATCAGGAACGGGAGATCTACAGAAGTTACTAAGGCGACCGACATTATTATAACCTAGAAAGTTGCCAAATTCATTTGGTAGAAAAGTGAAAAAATTAAAAATTGAAGAAAAGATAAAAGACGGGCTACAAATGCGATTCAGTCGCCATTCAGCATCGATACAATCGCGGTGCAGCATCGATACAGTCGCAAATCCTTGTACCGCCTTAATAAAAGTAGCGACACAATCGCGATGCAGTCGCACGACTGTCAAACGCGCGTTTGTATCGCTGCAAAAAGTCGCAATGTATAAGTATCAGTATTACAGTGGCAAGAAAGGAACGGCATGCATACTTACCTAGGTATATGCGGATAAAAATTCCGGAATAGTTTTGACCTTTATAATCAGAAGAAATTAATGTACTTTCCCGTTATGAACCAACATTATCAACCTACCCGAATTTCCAATATTTTTTTTTAAATGTAACTAATATGTAAGCGAATAATCAAGTTTAGGTAAATATGCATCCGATTATACGATCTCCAGTGAATACCTGTAAATTCAATGAAAAAAAAACAATGACAATGTATTTTGATTTATTCGTTATAAAAATCAATGAATCCCTCAATTCAATCAATGTATTTGTTTTTGAATAATTTTCTTTTAGATTTTGCGTTGCTATTCACATTGTCCTATTTTAATTTATAGTAATACCTCACCGACTAGTACTTTTCTACAATTAATCTTATTAAATTAACTTGGTGAAGCATGCCGCAGATATGATCGGTGTCTACTGGAAAAAGATTCACATCTCCAATAAGTTTTTTCATCACAGTGGTTATTAGTTTTGTATAATTAGTGCTTGTCATTACATAGTCCTGTTTAATAAACTGACGAATAACTGTTTCAGTTGTTTTGCAAACAGAATAGACGTCAGATGAGGCATAAATCAACCCACCTTCATCTTTTTTAATAACTACATAATTTAATTTAACTAATACTAACAACCCATCTCTTCCCTTGGGTGTCGTAAAAGGCGACTAACGGACTAAAGACTGCGCATACATCCTACAGTATAGAGCGGCGATGGGCTCTGAGATATATGTTGATTAGCCAAAAACCAGGATACTTAGGGAGGGTATATTGTGCTCCCTAAGTATCCTGATTTTTGGCTAATCAACATACAGTCGTGGTCAACTAATTAGGGACAATCTCTAGTTAAGCCAAATTGTGAATTTATTTTTTATTTTCCAACGAGTCTTAACAATATTCCATATCTTTTACACGTAAGTATAATTAGTCATTGATGTGCCCGATTATACAAACAATAACAACTTCTTAAACATTAAACCTCTTTACAGTATAGCTAATAGATTATCAGTGTGCTATTTGTTCAAAGAATGCTGGCTGGCCATTTAATTAGGGACACTGAGATATTGCGTTCTATTTTCAAAATTTGACTCTCAATACTTTTTTATTTCTTCTTTTATTGTTTTGTGGTAGTTTTGGCGGCAATCCAGATTTTTAATTTTAGGTTTTGAGAATTATTTTGAAGAAATATGGGCAAAAATAAAAGTTGCGATCCAACACTACGAACAATTATCATGAAGTTTGTCGAGCGTGGTTGGTCATACCGAGGGATAGCAGAACATTTCAATTGTTCAAAAACTATGGTATGCAATGCAGTGCAACATTTCAGGCGCAATAACACAGCTTTAAATGTGCCCAGGACAAAAAGATCGAGAAAAACAACTCCGCAAGAAGATAGAATGATAACCAGGTTAGCTAAGAAAGATCCGTTTCTAGGCTCTATTTTAATTAAACACGAAGTGTTTGGGGCAGACGAAAGAGCCGGTGTATCAGCGAGGACCGTTCGACGACGTCTGGTAGAAGCAGGGTTGTTCGGAAGAGTGGCTCGCAAAGTACCGTTGTTGAAGAAAGAACATAGAAATGCTCGTTTGGCGTTTGCACGTAAATATGGACATTGGACCTACGCCCAATGGCAACATGTATTATTCTCTGACGAGACGAAGATTAATTTAATTTCTTCAGATGGAAGGCAATACGTACGGCGTCCTGTAAAAGCGGAAATGAATCCAAGATTCACAAAAAAGCAGGTGAAACATGGCGGTGGAAACATTAAAATTTGGGGTTCATTTTCTGGACGTGGAGTGGGACCTGTGAGAAAAGTTCAGGGTAACTTAGACCAACATCAATACAAAACAATATTGGAGGAAACTATGCTTCCCTATGCTGAGGAGCATCTCCCTATTATATGGACGTTTCAGCATGATAACGACCCGAAACATACCGCCCGTTCAGTCAAGTCGTTTCTTACCAGTCAGTCAGTATCGGTGCTAGATTGGCTAGCAAATAGCCCGGACCTCAACCCAATTGAGCACCTTTGGCACGAAATCAAGAAAAAAGTTTCAACTTATCGTACCACAACTTTAGATCAACTTAATCAAGCTTTTTGTGAGGCATGGGCAAACATTCCTATCGAAACATGTCAGAAACTGATAATGTCTATGCCACATCGGTGTCAAGCGGTAATTACTAACAAAGGTTTTGCTACTGGGTACTGATTTTACACGTAATAAAATGGAGCTTTTAAAAATATTATAATACTGGAGATTATTCGTTTTGTTTAACTCTATTCATCATTATACTTTACTGTCCTTAATTAAATGTCCAGCTACATAATTATACCTTAAAATTTAATACATGTTCAACCTTTGATATTAAATACTTTTTTCTATTTAATTATTCTCTTATTTACAGCCATTTATAGTATAGTAATCGGACCAAATTATGCAAATAATAGGTGCTGAAAAATCAATAGGGTTTTATATTTATATGTACATAACCGGTTATTGCTCTTCACTATCTTGAATGTCCCTAATTAGTTGACCACGACTGTATATCTCACTGGCGACGAGGATTTTATTGTGATCTACGTGTGTGTGAACGTGAATTACGCAAATATGGCAGTCGGAAAAATAGGTAATTTTGATATTGTGAAGGACAATTGGGACTTGTACGTCGACCGTCTAGAGCAATAATTCATAGTGAACGATGTAAAACAAGCGCTTAAAGTGGCAACGCTAATTACCGAAATAGGAAGTGACGCTTATGAACTTAAGGTGAATTTGTGTACACCAGATAAACCTTCATCAAAAACTTTTGAATTTTTAGTGACGGTTATGAAGACGCACTTACAACCACAACCGAGCCTGTTAGCAGAACGCTTTAGATTTCGGCTAAGAGTGCAAACGAGTGAAGAAAGCGTTGCAGATTTTGTTTCGGAGTTAAAGAAATTGACAAAGCATTGCAGATTTACAGCGGACAGCCTTAAAGAAAATTTACGTGACCAGTTTGTATGCGGGTTGAAAAATGAATACATTCGGCAGCGGCTATTCGCGGAGGATGATATTACGTTCGATCAGGCGTTTAAGATCGCCGTATCGATGGAGGCAGCAGAGGCAAACGCAGCTGCGGTGGATGACTGTACTCGCGGGAGGGGTAACAGTACACCGGCGGTGGCTGCGCAGGCGCAGGCGGTGCATCAGCTATCGACGGCGGCGAGGCGAGAGCGAGACGGCATGCGACATCGACGATCGATAGCGGCGGGAGCCGAGTACCGGGGACCGCCGAGAGCAGCCAGTGGCGCAACTAGTAAGCGCGGAGCGGGTAGCGAAAACATATTGCGTGTAAATCGCAGTGCAAACACGAGAACTACGGTAGATAGATGTTCAGTTTGTGGAGCGTATCATAGCAGCGAGCAATGCAAATACAGACATTATGTTTGTAGGATATGTAATAGAGAAGGTCACCTGAAGAAGATGTGTCCAAAATTGGTAGGAAGTATGTCAGTACTTAACATCGAGGAACGCGAGGCTTTAGCCAACGAAGATACGGATAGTGACGAGGTAAACAATTTTTCTTTGTCATCCAACAAATTAAAAAAGTTTGGACCATACACCATCAATGTTTACATTGAACAGACGCGTTTGTCTATGGAGATTGACACCGGTAGTGCTATTTCGTGCATAGGTCATGATTGTTATTTGCGACATTTTTCTAACTGTAAACTAAAAGACACTAATTTGTTATTGAAATATTATACGGGTGAAATTGTGAAACCTTTAGGAAAAATTATAGTATCCGTTAGATATCATAATCGTTGTTGTGCATTGGAACTATATGTGGTTAATCATGGAAATACAAGTCTCATGGGTAGGCAATGGCTTAGTGAATTAGGTATAGATTTTTGTTTAGCTAATTGTTATAACGTTAAGGATAGTAAACGCTCTTTTGATATAACGGAATTCAGTTCCAGATATTATGAAGTTTTCACCGAAGGCTTGGGAAGATACACCGGTGGCAAAGTGGGTTTTCGTTTGCGCGCGGGCGCCCGGCCCGTGTTCATGCGCGCGCGCCCGCTGGCGTACGTGCTGCGCGAGCCGGTGGAGCGCGCGCTGGACCAGCTGGTGCGAGATGGCATCATCACGCCCGTCACTACTTCCGACTGGGCGACACCTATCGTGCCGGTGATGAAAAAGGACGGTACTATTAGGGTATGTGGTGATTTTAAACTTACTTTGAATAAGTGTCTTGAAGTGGATCGTTTTCCGTTACCTAGGGTGGAAGATTTATTAACTAAATTACTCGGGGGCCAAAAATTCACTAAATTAGATTTATCCCAAGCTTACGCCCAATTTGAATTGGATGAGTCCAGAGTTTATACAGTTATTACCCATAAGGGTCTTTTTATGTATAATCGACTTATTTACGGTTTGGCATCGAGTCCGGGGATTTTTCAACGAAAGTTGGAGCAAATGTTTGCTGATATGCCTAGGGTGGGAGTTTTTCTCGATGACCCGATAATCACAGGGGTTGATAACGCTACCCACATTAGGACGCTACATGAAATGTTTGAAAGGCTCCAAAAGTACGGTTTGAAAATAAGGAAGGAGAAATGTACATTCTTCGCGGATTCTGTGACATATCTAGAGTTTGTTATTAGTGGTCAAGGGATGCATACATCACCGGATAAGCTTAAAGCCATTACCGAAGTACCTGAACCAAATAATGTTTCAGAACTGCAGCTGCTGCTTATGCTAAATTTGTTCCAAATATGAGTACGATAATGGAACCATTCTACAATTTATTAAAGAAAGAGGTCAAGTTTGAATGGAAAGAAGCCCACAGTGATGCTTTTAAAAAAATAAAAAAACTGTTGATTTCAAGTGAGGTTTTGGCGCACTATTCAGGGGCGCTGCCGCTAGTGTTAACGACTGATGCCAGCGGCGTGGGCGTGGGCGCGGTCATTTCGCACCTCACCCCACGGGGCGAGCGACCTATCGCGTACGCATCACGGACACTTAGTACCGCAGAAAAAGCCTACTCGCAGATTGAAAGGGAAGCGTTGGCAATTATATACGGGGTTAGGAAATTCCATCAGTATGTGTATGGGCGTAAGTTTATTTTGAGAACAGATCATAAGCCATTAGTCACTATATTTGGTAATGAAGTGGGAATTCCCATTATGGCTGCGAGCCGTTTGCAGCGATGGGCGGTAATGTTAGCGGGATACAACTACGAGATTGAGTATGTGCGTAGTAAGGACAACGCGGCGGATGCATTGTCACGGTTGCCGTTGGTAGTACACAAAAAGGACAGGAATGAAACAACATACATACAATTTGTTCAGAACTTTTTACCGATTACGCGAAAAGCTGTTCAGGAACAGATTGCTAAAGATGTAAGGCTCAAACAAGTGTACAGGTTCATACAAACGGGCTGGCCGGGTCATTGTGAGGATGATAAAATTAAACCATACTTTTATAGAAGGCACGAACTGTACATAGATGCCGGTTGTGTCTTTTGGGGATATATATTAGTTATTCCAGAATCGTTAAGACGAAATGTACTTAAAGAATTACATACGGGTCACTTAGGTATGGTAAAGATGAAAAGTATAGCCCGCAGTTCAGTGTGGTGGCCTGGCGTAGACGCCGACATTGAGAGCGAGTGCCGGCAGTGCACCACGTGCGCAGCCGAGAGCCCGGCGCCGGCGCGCGCGCCCCCGCAGCCTTGGCCGTATTTACCAGAACCGTGGTCCCGCCTACTTGTGGACTTTTTGGGTCCTTTCCATGGTAAAACTTTTTTTATTATTATAGATTCAACGACTAAGTGGATTGAGCTATTTCAAATGAAACACACTACGGCTAACAGTGTCATTAAAAAATTACGCAAAACCTTTGCTCGTTTTGGACTACCAAAAGAGATAGTATCAGACAACGGTCCCCCCTTTTCTAGTAGAGAATACTCAGAGCTTCTGCAAAACAATGGCATACGTGCAACGTTCACCGCGGTGTACCACCCGTCATCAAATGGCGCGGCGGAGGGAGCCGTAAAACTGTGCAAGAGAGCGGTTAAAAAGTATTTGCGCGATGGTAGTGACCTGGATGCCGCCCTGCAATCTTATTTGATGGCATATAGGAACGTAGAACACAGTACAACAGGCGCGTCACCAGCGATGTTGCTGCAGCGTAGGGCGCTGAGATCTCGGTTAGATCTACTGAAAGGAGACCGAATGATAGAAGATAGGGTGAGCGAAGCCCAGCTTAAACAAGGGGAGTATGCAGGTGGGCAGCTTAAGACGTTAGGAATCGGTGATGATGTGTTAGTTCGAGAATATGGGGGAGGGAAGAAGTGGTTAAATGGTCGAATACAAGATAGGCTAGGTTCTAGGCACTATTTAGTCGGTAAAAAAAACGGTCCACCCATAAAAAGACGATTTGATCAAATTAGGAAGAAAATTGTCAGTACCGTGGTTTTCCCATCACCAGACAGCGCGGTGGATGTGGCTCAGTCGGAAGACAATAGAGGTACCTGCGAACCTGCAGTTTTACCCGAGATTACGGAGCCACCGGTGGAAGTAACCAAGCGTATTAGGAAACCGGTGCAACGTTACGGACTGGAAATTGATTGACTGTACTTTCTTATTAGATACTTAGTTTTTAAGATTGTATTGTTTTATTATATTGTTTTATTATAGATTAATTAAGATTCATTAGGTATATTTTAAGAAATTGGTTGTATAGGTAGGTCGCTTAAACATAAGTAGATGTATATATTAAGGGTGAGGGTGTGATGTATGTAGGTAGTTAATATTAGTTTTATATTTTGGTATACCGATGGTACTTGTGACATGTGTCTCTCTCTCACAAATTAGAGGCTATACAGATCGAACGTGTTTTATATACCCTCGGTATACCAAAATATAAAACTAATATTAACTACCTACATACGAGATCACAGGCTCATCAAAATAATACTACCAACCCTACTCTTCTGTTCGGTGTAGTAAAAAGCGACTAACTGACTAAAGACTGCACATACATCCTACAGCATAGAGCGGCGATGGGCTCATCAAAATATTACTACCAACCCCTCTCTTCTCTTCGGTGTAGCAAAGGCGACTAACGCACTAAAGACTACACATACACCTACAGCATAGAGCGGCGATGGGCTCATTAAAATAATACTACCAACCCCTCTCTTCTCTTCGGTGTCGTAAAAGGCGACTAACTGACTAAAGACTGCACATACATCCTACAGCATAGAGCGGCGATGGGCTCATCAAAATATTACTACCAACCCCTCTCTTCTCACAACACCTGTTTTCTCTTCGGTGTCGTAAAAGGCGACTAACGGACTAAAGACTGCACATACATTCAACAACATAAGCAAAGAGCGGCGATGGGCTAATCAAAATAATACTACCAACCCCTCCCTTCTCTTCAGTGTCGTAAAAGGCGACTAAAATACTAAAGACTGCACATACATTCAACAACATAGAGCGGCGAAGGGCTCATCAAAATAATACTACCAATCCCTCTCTTCCCTTCGGAGTCGTAAAAGGCGACTATCGGACTAAACTCTACACATACAACCAACAGCATAGAGCGGCGATGGGCTCATCAAAATAATACTACCAACCCCTCTCTTCGGTGTCGTAAAAGGCGACTAACGGACTAAAGACTGCACATACATTCAACAGCATAGAGCGGCGAAGGGCACATGAAAATAATACTACCAATCCCTCTCTTCCCTTACGTGTCGTAAAAGGCGACTAACGGACTAAACACTGCACATACAACCAACAGCATAGAGCGGCGATGCGCTTATCAAAATAATACTACCAACCCCTCTCTTCTCTTCGGTGTTGGAAAAGGCGACTAACGGACTAAAGACTGCACATAAATTCAACATTATTATATTTATATAGCGTTGACCATTTCATACTTTTATAGTCATCATCAGTATACGCCATATGCACATTTCAAATGTCATCTACTCAATAAATATTTATTCTAATTTAATACTAACTCGGAAATTTTGCGTGTCCTAGGGCAGGCAACACAAAAAAATGGCGGGCTACGAATTACGGCAAAATACGCTTTTGCTCAAAATTGACGATAAAACTACATTATGATAATTCAATGTTTACTTACCGATGGTAGGTGATTGTTTTATGTCGACCTTTATAATTTCGGCACACTTTGATAGCGCAAACCGTCATTTTTAGTAAAATTAAAAGGCGTGCAAAAGATGTGCATCATCTGCGGCGCCACAAATGGCACTGAGCGATAGATTTGAGCTTAGCGGCCAACAGTTGGCTGATATTTTTTTGGACGCTTTCACGCGGTCGAGACTCTATCTAGACATTATATAATCAAAGATTGAAACTTAAATCTTGCTCCACAAACAGCAAAATAAACCGGTTTACACACACCCCGCTAATGATTACGTGAAGCTAAATTAAGTATTATTTATTAGTCGTGGAGAAAGCGATACATCTTTATTTAAGTTATGCGTATTACTTTAAACGTATTAAAATAATAATAAAATGTCCACCGAAGTAATTTTTGGAATGCTGTATACCTACCAAAATTCTTTTGAAAAATTCAAATTGTTACGATTATAATATAAGCCCTGAAATGTTAGGCAAGCAATTAATAGTAAAATGTATCTCAAACGACAATATGTATAAACATTAATAAAATGTTATGTTATTTAAATGCTCAACATTTCTTTATTCTACAAAATTGCATCTACTGATTTTTGAAATATTTCCCGATACATCTCCTGATTTTTTCTAGTCGCATCCTCTGATTTTATAAAAATGGACCTGGCAACACTTCTGCTCTATAAAGCTATGCAAGCAAAACTAAGAGTATCATTATGGATTCCGAAATGGCATGTCTCTTACATTAAAAATAAATGTAAATGCGTTCTATACCTACCTTAATTGCATTTAACACAAAATACTCTGCATTAATGTAACAGTCATAAGACAAAAATAATACCTATTAGTAAATTTATTACTTAGAGGATTTGGTTAAGATACAGCAATAACTAAACCCTTTTTGGTTTAGTTGTTGCTGTATCTTTGCTTTTGAAAATAGAATTTTGTTACTTATAGGATTTGGTTAAGTTAAGTAAACCAAAATGGGTTTAGTTGTTGCTGTACCTTAACCAAATCCTATAAGTAATAAAATTCTATTTTCAAAAGCAAATTAGTTAACTTATTTACTTTAGATAAAAAAAATATTGCTATCCTTGTTAATTTTATTGTGAAAACATAAAGTGAGACTTAAATAATCATTTAATGAATGCTCAACATTTTTTTATTCTACAAAATTGCATCTACTGATTTTTGAAATATTTCCCGATACATCTACTGAATTTTTCTAGTCGCATCCTCTGATTTTATAAAAATGGACCTGGCAACACTTCTGCTCTATAAAGCTATGCAAGCAAAACTAAGAGTATCATTATGGATTCCGAAATAGCATGTCTCTTACATTAAAAATAAATGTAAATGCGTTCTATACCTACCTTAATTGCATTTAACACAAAATACTCTGCATTAATGTAACAGTCATAAGACAAAAATAATACCTATAGTAAATTTATTACTTAGAGGATTTGGTTAAGATACAGCAATAACTAAACCCTTTTTGGTTTAGTTGTTGCTGTATCTTTGCTTTTGAAAATAGAATTTTATTACTTATAGGATTTGGTTAAGTTAAGTAAACCAAAAAGGGTTTAGTTGTTGCTGTATCTTAACCAAATCCTATAAGTAATAAAATTCTATTTTCAAAAGCAAATTAGTTAACTTATTTACTTTAGATAAAAAAATATATTGCTATCCTTGTTAATTTTATTGTGAAAACATAAAGTGAGACTAAAATAATCATTTAATGATTAATTTTAGTTTCATTTTATGTTATATATTATGTGATATATAATCTAAAGAAAGTATTTTCTAAAATTTCAAGTTCAATAGATTTTATAAGTAAGTACCTAAGTAGTTAATTATGGTTAAATTTTAATTGAAAAAATCAATGCAATTTTAAATTTTAGTAATATAGTAGGTATAAAGAACAAAGATAATAATAATGTTCACACTACTAATTTATACTTAACCATATTAATTAAAGGCCGATTGTTCCAAAATCAGGTAAAATTTAATCGTAGAGTAAATTTTATGTAGGTAATACGAACGATTGTTAAATGTCACGTCAAATATCAAGGCATTTAACGATGGTTAGACCTTACTCAACGACTAAATTTAATATGACTTAGAAAAAATGTGCCTAAAGCGAAAATACTAAGTACCTACAACCTGATTATTAACAACATAACAACGTTATCAACAATCCAAAAAAAGCTGAAACAGATCGCGATATGATTAATAATAAGAATGAAAATTATAAACATTTAATTAAGTGGAGGAACTTATTCCCTACTAGGGTATTCCTCATCAGTGTCATTTAAAGTGTCTTTAATTTTATTTTCCTAAGGAATACATAAGTAATCCTTGTAATTAGTTTTTTTGTAAAGCAAGGGCAGACCATCAAAATAATCTTGCACTGTACTTGCAATTTACAGTACTTCTAGTAACAATGTATTTACCCCTCTACCATCAATTTTATTGAGATAACGTAAAAGGCTTGTGGCAATTTCGCAATAACCACGACCACGTTTACCATCTGCCTCTCCCCATGTGTCTTTTCTGCGTTTTAGATTCATACACGGTAGAAATATACGGTAAGTATTATTTAGTAAGGTTTAGGAAATCGAAAACTTGATTAGGGTAAAGGCCATATATAATTTATTATGAGACATACCTTAAAATTAAAATAACATTTTGTACAAGTGCATGATACGTCAAAATTTGTGATAAAGATTTGTTTAGGACCTCCTAAAATGTGTAATGTAAGGGACATAAACTCGGCCATTTCGACGGCCGACAGACCACGGAGCGGCCGCAGTGAAGATGCGTGGCGTGCGGCGTGCGGCGATGGCGATAACGTGACGCTGTTACGAGTGATGTGTACACGCAGCTGAGAATGGTGGCGAAAAATGAAGATGCTGTTTGCATGCTGACGAAGCTCCATTCCTATTTCATTACGACAGCCCTTTTCAGTGCTATGTTCCTGTTTCATATCGATCTATTCTTATTTCATTATGGCAGCTCTTTTCAGAGCTATTTCCCTGTTTCATATCGAAAAGGCTTCCGTCTGACATTCTATTAAATGGATTTGCTTTACATCTTCTGTGCTTGTTATTGTGAGTGTGCGGCTACAAAATAAATAAATAAATCATTTATTTGCGAAATATCATGTACACAACATTGAGATGTAAGACAAGGATAAATATTCTTCCTTATGTATGTACCCCGCGCTAGGGCTGTATCCGCCTGTGTACGTAAATTGGAGGAAGAATATTTGTAAACAATTCTCCCTTAAAATAAGTTACCATATCATTTAAGAGATTTTTTAGTAATAATAATATCGATTTTGAACATAATGGGATCACAAACCAAGAAATTTAAAACGGCAGTCACTTTTTCTAATTATATCTTCGGAATCGTGTTTAGAGACCTTTTAGATCCCCAGATATCGATTTTTAACATGATCGGAGCATAAACACAGAAATTCAAAGTGGCAGCCACTTTTTTTTATTCTATCTTCAGAATCGTGTTTAGAGACCTTTTAGACCCCCAGATATTGATTTTGAACCTAATCGGAGCACAAACCAATAAATTCAAAATGACAGCCACTTTTTCCAATTCTATATTCAGAATCGTGTTGAGTGACCTCTTAGGCCCCCAGATATCGATATCGATCATAATCGGAGCATAAACACTGAAATTCAAATTGGCGGCCAATTTTTCCAATTCTGACCTCGGAATCATGTTAAGAGACCTGTTAGACCCCCAGATATCGATTTTGAACCTAATTGAAGCACAAACCAAGAAATTCAAAATGGCGGCCACTTTTTCCATTTCTATCTTCAGAATCGTGTTTAGAGACCTCTTAGGCTCCCAGATATCGATTTCGATCATAATCGGAGCAATGGCGGCCAATTTTTCCAATTCTGACCTCGGAATCATGTTAAGAGACCTGTTAGACCCCCAGATGTCGATTTTGAACCTAATTGGAGCACAAACTAAGAAATTCAAATGGCGGCCACTTTTTCCAATTCTATCTTCAGAATCGTGTTTAGAGACCTTTTAAACCTCCCCGATATGTATTTTGAACCTAATCGACGCACAAACCAATAAATTCAAAATGGCAGCCACTTTTTTCAATTCTATCTTCAGAATCGTGTTTAGAGATATTTTAGATCCCCAGATATCGATTTTGAACCTAATCGGAGCACAAACCAATAAATTCAAAATGGCAGCCACTTTTTCCAATTCTTTATTCAGAATCGTGTTTAGAGACCTCTTAGACCCCCAGATATCGATTTCGATCATAATCGGAGCATAAACAGAGAAATTCAAAATGGCGGCTAGTTTTTCCAATTCTGGCGTCGAAATCATGTTTAGAGACATAAAGACCCCCAGATAATGGTTTAGAACGCAATCGGAGCACAAACCAAGAAATTCAAAATGGCGGCAAAGAAAATAATCCCTAGTTCCCTACACTCTCATGGACTTACATACTCGTACAGTCTACACCAATCGTTTTAATTTCCTCACACACAATATTTTATAATAATAAATACCTACCTACATGTGATTTCAAGGCTTCAAATAACTTACTAAACTTTATTAAACTAGCCTGCACTAGCCCGACCTGAAAAATACTCCCATTTCAAGGGGTATTTCTAAGAAACTGACATCCCCGTCTCACGCACACTACGATAGCAGCGCGTCTATTAGATAGAAACGGTACGCACACTAGCCTATAAAACCCGGCACGTTGACAATCGCGTAAATGCAGCGGAAGGCTCCATCTAGACATTATATAATCAAAGATTTTACCATTGAAGGCAAACAATTTTAAAAAGAACAAGAACACAACATTTCAAAAATAAAATGCACGACATTTAAAATTGATATAAAAAGACAAAAAAATATAAAAATGTCAAACAATAAAGATCATTATACAATAAAAATACTTAAAAAATTACACTAACTTTATAAAAATTATTATCCTTAAGCCATGTCAATAATTTTGTTTTGTACAATTTACTGGGTAGCTCTTTTAAAGCATTAGGTAAGTGATCGAAGGGTAAAGCATTATATATTTTTGCAGTCATGTACACTATTACTTACTATTGGGTTACGTAGGTTCATTTCTATTGTTATAATTATTACGGGTTTTAATAAGTTCTAAATTATTTTTACGTAATTTGCCACTTCAAAAATATATAAGCACGGTAGAGGCAGTATTCCCAGTGATTTAAATAAAGGCCTGGAAAACTCACGAGGTGATAAGCCACATATTGCCTTTACAGATTTATTTTGTGTTCTAAACAGATTATATTATTATGTCTGTTGAGTTTCCCCAGATTAAAATCGCGTATCTCAGCAAGGACGAAACATAGCCATGATATGCTGCGAGAGTTGTCGAAATTGCACAAGTCTCTCTAAGGCTGAGATCTATAGAGCGTACTTATACTTTACTCAGACTTATCTAGCGAGCAAAGACAAAATTGGAATTTATAATCAATGCCTCGACGCTGTCTCAGCACAGGCTTAGCACGGGTTAAGTCACCGAAATCGGTGACTTACGAAAAACTCAGGATATTAACCGAACGTGAATAATAGCACACTACCTTAACAGCTCTACGGCGGCGTTTCCGTGCCTTTTTAAATTTTACGGGTTATCTTTCTGTAAAAACAAGATCTTATTCTGTCAAAACAGTTATGACGATCAATTCGAAATCAAAGTTCGTACTTAGGATGCACTGAGCCAAGTTCGCCATAAGTAAAGTCAAAGTTACTCGTAAGCAAGCTCTATAAATACAAATACGTAGCGGCTTAGTACTCATTTCTGATGAGTTCTCTAAGCTGTTTCCAAGCACAATTGTCATCGAGTAAAGCGCCCAAGAATTTTGTCTCACTCACTTCATTAAGTGACTTATTATCATATTTAACATTAAGTTTTAATCTAGTTTGTCTACTTGTTTCATATTGTATATAATTAGTCTTTTGTAAAGGAAGTCACTAAAATCTGGCCAGTTAATGTACCGAGGTACACTTTATGGAAAAAAATACTCCATGAAATGCTGAATAATATAGCAGGCCTACTTTGTTTGTTAGTCATTTAAAAAAGGCAAAAAATAATAAATTTTGTTTTGAAAAAATACACCATTTTAGACCCTGTCTATGTTAAATAATTTGTGATACAATTATGAATATAATCTGTTTTCGGGATCAGAAGTTCAACAGGTCGAGAAATCGCGAGGGAAAAATGGAATTCCACTGGGAACAGCCATGTTAATAAATAAAAATACGAATCGCAAACGAAAACAACGTAGCACCCCGAACCGCCGAAACGAACGGAAATAGTTACTCTATGGAACGGAATGACATTTATAGCATTTTGTAACTTGCAAAGAGACAGTTATTTGCTGATTTTAATATTATTATTTTCTATTTTTATTGTTTTACGCCATTAAATTATATATTGATAAAAATGGACGACAAGTAGATGCATTAGTAATAATTAACAGCAAATAAAAATTTTTTGAACACCTCATGTGTTCGCGCCACAGCGCGACGGATAACCGTCTCTGCGCCGGTCAATTAAGGTGCATATTGGTGCAACGAATGTGCAACGAATGATCGGCCAATCACAGCGAGGTAACAATTATACTCGACGAAGTGTTCGCCCGCGCCAACGGCGCTGGACAAGAGTAGTGTGCTCCGAGCCTTCAAAGAGAATCCACGCGCGCGCCCGCGCAAGAACTCAGCCCGTGAACAATCACGTGTTCAGTGTATGTGACTTCAGAGCGCTGTGTTTACCAGCCCAACTACCCTTAAAACGCCTCCGATCAGTGCCCAGTGGAGTGAACTGTGTTGTGTGTTGCTGCCTTCAAGCCTGCGACCCGCGCCTAGAGCGCCAGCTGCCTTCAGCTCCAACCAGCTCCAGCCCGAACCAAGTAAGCCCCAGATATTCCCTTATATCTCCTGCCTAACCCTTATTTCGCCGCTGTTACTGCGAACGCCTTTCGCCGTAACATTTATGATCCTTTACGAGCCGGATACATCCCAGTAACAGTCCATTAAATTAAACCCTACCTTACACACTTCATTTTTTTTTGCCACACAACACCCACACAATGCACGCCAGCCCAAACACCCCTTACTGCCCTTACTGCAGAACTAGGGGGCACAGATTGATAGCATGCTCCCGCTACAATGCCCAACCGACACAAGGTCGGTGGGACTTTATAAAGGCGCGCGAGCGGTGCCAGAAATGCCTGGGCCCACACTACCCACAGGAATGTAAGTCGGTGAAGGCATGCAGAGTGTGTGGCATCGCCGACCACCACACGTCCCTTCACCGACCGGACGACGCCACGCAGCATTACCTGCCGGAATCGGCGGCGCGGTGGCTCCCCCCCCCCGCTGCGGAACACTCCGGCAAAGCGACCCAGCGACAGAACGCTGCATGTGTCCTCGCATGCACAGCGGTCGCATGAGGGGTCGCAGGAGTAGGTACATGTTACCGTAGCCCCACATTGGTATTACAGTCCGCTATTATATATATATAGGATAACTATTTCAGCCCATTAACTATTTCATTACATGTTGGTCATTCGACCCGTTAAAATAATATTTACTCATATTTCGTAGTTATCACGTAACTTAATTTTAATTTCTGATCTTTAAATTTTATCGCGTAACATTCCTAATTTCATTACCTTACATGACCCTTTCTGCACGATAGACGTTGCAAAGTGCATTGCGAAATATTATTAACCTACCTACAAAAATAAATTAAGAACGTGTTCCAAGAACAGTGTTCGATTCGTGTTATATTTTTACTTACTAATTAGGTTGCACATATAACTTTAGGTACGTATAACACACCCGCGTCTAGACGACGATATTGTTGTTTTTCCCGTTTTATTTTGTAATGAAATTTTTATGGTCGTGTCGTGTTAAATCGGCTCAGATCTCGTGCATGCTCACCACGCGTGCCAAATAGCGTGCTTTATTTTTTCGCTCGTGTTAATTTTATATTTTTTCTGCTTTTAATTCTTGCCTTGGCAATCGACTCAATCTCGTGAGTGCTCACCACAAGAGCATAGTACTTCTACACACGTGCACCCACACATCAGCCTGCAGCACACAAACACATGTAGTCAGCCCGCACCTATACGGTGCATGACATCAGCACGCGCCCCCTGCGCCTCTGCGCCCCCGCGCCCCCACGCCTTTGCGTTGACGCGCCCTTGCGCTTCTGCGCCCCCGCGCCCCCACGCCTTTGCGTTGACGCGCCCCCTGCGCTTCTGCGCACCCGCTTCCCCGCCTTTGCGTTGACGCGCCGCCTGCGCTTCTGCGCCCCCGCGCCCCCACGCCTTTGCGTTGACGCGCCCCTGCGCTTCTGCGCCCCCGCGCCCCCACGCCTTTGCGTTGACGCGCCCCCTGCGCTTCTGCGCCCCCGCGCCCCCACGCCTTTGCGTTGACCCGCCCCCTGCGCTTCTGCGCCCCCGCGCCCCCACGCCTTTGCGTTGACGCGCCGCCTGCGCTTCTGCGCCCCCGCGCCCCCACGCCTTTGCGTTGACCCGCCCCCTGCGCCCCCGCGCCGCCTGCGCTTCTGCGCCCCCGCGCCCCCACGCCTTTGCGCTTACGCGCCCCGTGCGCCTATGCGCCTTCGGCGCTTCGCGCCCCCGCGCCCCCTGTGCTTCGTGCGCACAGGCATTCAGCCCTCATACAATTATACTCATACAGTCACACACGTGCATTCCTCTCAGCTCATCATATACACACCCACTCGACATTAACTCAACACAGCACGAATCGGGGCTGTAGTCCCCCTTTAACTTCCATTCCTTCCCCCCCCCACCTCCTACCCTCTGGGGCCCGGGAAGATGTTCGCGCCACAGCGCGACGGATAACCGTCTCTGCGCCGGTCAATTAAGGTGCATATTGGTGCAACGAATGTGCAACGAATGATCGGCCAATCACAGCGAGGTAACAATTATACTCGACGAAGTGTTCGCCCGCGCCAACGGCGCTGGACAAGAGTAGTGTGCTCCGAGCCTTCAAAGAGAATCCACGCGCGCGCCCGCGCAAGAACTCAGCCCGTAAACAATCACGTGTTCAGTGTATGTGACTTCAGAGCGCTGTGTTTACCAGCCCAACTACCCTTAAAACGCCTCCGATCAGTGCCCAGTGGAGTGAACTGTGTTGTGTGTTGCTGCCTTCAAGCCTGCGACCCGCGCCTAGAGCGCCAGCTGCCTTCAGCTCCAACCAGCTCCAGCCCGAACCAAGTAAGCCCCAGATGTTCCCTTATATCTCCTGCCTAACCCTTATTTCGCCGCTGTTACTGCGAACGCCTTTCGTCGTAACATCATGTTTTGGAAAAGTCTTGAACTAAACGCACTTGAACATCAAATGTTACCACATGATAAAAATGTGTTACAAGTAATTAACAACTTTATTAATTTATTATCTAGTTTTATCTAAATATAAAAGCAAAATGATACGTTTTTCGGAATCCTCGAATTTTTCTCTACATTTTGGAATGTATGTACCTCAAGGTACAAACATGGCCAAAGATGTATGGACTATCAGTGACCTCCTTTAGTCAGGTTATTAAATTGAAGCCATTTTATTATTTTGTCAATAGTGTTGTTGGTTCTTGCCTTAATGTCCTACAGTTGCTAATTAGGTTAAGTAGGTACTGTCCACCAAACGATATTTTAAGAGTTCAGAAGGTGTGAAATAAAACCAAGAGAATCGGTGACGAGCGGCCAGGACTGGCGCGCAGAGGTAACTGTCCTTTATTCCTTAACTTACATAGGTATACCTGTCGAATATAGATCGGATGCATCGTTAGCTTTAGTATATACCTACTACATAGTTATCTATGTGGTGCAGCGGTTCTGGGAATTTACAATGTGTGCCTACATCAGCCCCCCCCCCCCCCTTAAGGAAAAGAAAAGAAAAACATTGATTGGAAAGAGAAAAAAATCAATTTACAATTTTATCGGATGTTGACTTTATCAATTTGAATACAACTTAAACTTACTAACAATACCACTGCACGAATCCCGAACATTACTTGCTAAGTGAAACATAATAACGCTGATAACAGGCTGATAACTCGAATAACAAAATGTGAACTCCACAACAACATAGATTTAAGTATAGGACATCATTTTACATTACATGTTGCCTTTCCATCGTTTAATATCCTTAGTTTTAATATTAATTACAATCGTTTTTTTTTGTTATTTATTTATATTGAAAATCGAAACAATACCACGATTTTTACTTTATTTTTACAATTTTTAAATTTAAGTAGGTAATTATTTATTTCTAATTTTTAAATTTAATTATTTATTTATAAAAAGTCCGAATGATTGTTACTAATCTTTAGATTGTCCGACTTTCGATTCAGTAAACGAATTTTCTAACCTTTGAAAAACGGTGTTGTTCATGAACCTTTGGAATGTCTGCGCTGCGTTTCGCAAACCGAAGGTCATTCGCGTAAACTCGTATAGTCCAAAAGGTGTCGTTATTGCCGTTTTTTCAATACCCTCAGGCGCTACTAAAATATTATGGTAAGCTCTATTAACATCCATCCTCGAAAAAATTTTTTTATTACCTAACACGTAAGTAAAGTCGTGTAAACGTGGTATAGGGTACCTATCTGGCTTAGTAATAGCGTTTAAGGCCCTGTGATCCCCACAGGGACGTAACTGTCCATCCTTTTTCGGCACGACGTGCAAGGGACTCGCCCACGCACTTTTCGAAGGTCGACAAATACCAAGCTCTTGCATACGTCTGAATTCCTCCTTTACCGCGCTGTACCTTTCGGGTGCTAAAGGTCTAGCTCGCGCGAACACCGGGGGACCGACGGTTTCGATATGATGATATACCGAGTGCGGTGGATTTTCCCTAAAAGACACGGGTTTCGTGATTGCTGGATATTGAGACAGCAAATCCGCATAAACATTATTATATTTACTGTAGTCAACGACGAACCATTCCACGAAATAATTGAACCAATAACACTCAAGTTAATAATTTTATCTAAAAGTTTTCTACCACTTAGGTCAACAAGTAATTTATGATACATTAAAAAATCAGCGCCGATTATTGGCTGAACCCTTAACATGGGTTGTTGTACATTCGCCACAAAGTTGATTTGCCACAGAAAAAAGTATGTGTACAAACACAGTTCTATTTTTGTAAAGTTGATTCGCCACATTTTTATTTTCGACACAGACAGCAGAAAAATCAAACAATAAGTGAAGTAAAAACGTTATTCATTATTTTTTAGATAGTTAGATAACAAAATAATAGTAAGTAATTATAAGGTAAAAATAATAGTAAGTAATTATAAGGTCGTTCGTTAATCTTAAGAAGCAGACGTGTCGCTGGTTATTTTAAGTAAATCGTAATTAACTGCAATCTAAACTATCCTTATTAGTCATTGTCATAGCGCTCAGTATAGTGTGATCCTAATAAGTGAATCTGCAAGTGAAAAAATAGTGCGTGCTCCTCTAGACTGCGGGGCGCCCCTTGAGTGAAGCACCAGTTGCTATTTTTCGTCGCCGTCACACCTGCAACGGTTAGCGTAACGTGTTGGCGAAAGTACCCTAGGCTACCCGAGGCTCCCCGAGTCGTCGCGTCGTCGGTCGTCCGTCACTCGTCAGCTGTGCGCTGCGTATCGCATCGAGTGATACATACCTAGATTGTGACTTGCAACAACTTTGAGCGGTTGGCGAGATACCTACTTAGCTGCATTATAATGTCGGCTATATGCGCTGCTTGTTCGAACGCAATCAAACAAAACAAAGAATATTTGGAATGTTATCGCTGCAAAAATAAGTATCACATATTGTGTGTTAATGTTTCAATGCAATCTTTTAAGAAGTTTACCGAAGACTCCAAATCCAAATGGAGTTGTCCTGGCTGTGTTTGCAAGGTTCCTAAATCGGATAATACACCGGTCCGTTCGTCACAACATTCGTCGCTCAGTGGTTCTGAGGGCTTACTCGAGAATGTTACTATGCGGGACAAAGGTAAGGTACAACGGTCTTCGCCGCCTCAGTCAGGCTCAGGTGATACATGTCGCTGTTTGTCCAAGGATGACCTGAGAGATTTAATAGATAAGCAAATAAGCGAGACTATGAGTCGCTGTCTAGAACGCGCTATAAATAATAAGCTTAGTTCTCAATTAAAAGAAATACGCGACGAACTGACGAGCTTTAAGGACTCCATTACTTTTATTAACGAAAAGTTTGAGGAGCTTAAGTCGGAATGTTCCACTCATGTCTCGAGTATAAAATCGCTCGTGAAAGAAAACGATTCTTTGCGATCGACTATTGGTATCATCAGTACTCGTCTTAATCAGATGGAACAACTGTCTCGGTCTAGTAACATTGAGTTGCAGTGTGTACCGGAACACAAATCCGAAAATATAGTGAACTCGGTCACTCAGCTTGGTAGCGTGGTGAAGTGTCCTATTAAAGAGTCCGACATCGCTTACTGTGCGCGGACAATGAAGTTTAATAATAAAAGCAGTAGACCACGGTCCATTCTTGTGAAGTTTAGTAGCCCTCGCCTTCGTGATAGTGTCTTAGCTGCATCTATATCTTTTAATCGTGAGCACCCACATGGAAAATTGAACTCGGCGCACTTGGGTATAGGCGGAGATGAGAGATCGCCTATTTATGTCGTAGAGCACCTAACACCCGAGAACAAACAACTTCATGGAGCCGCTCGGCAGAAAGCTAAAGAACTTCAGTTTAAATTTGTCTGGGTACGCAGTGGTCGAGTTTTTATGCGTCAAACGGAAACCTCACCTCCTATTATGATAAAGGATATGGAGTCATTGTCAAAATTGAATTAGAATATTATCTTTGTTTTTTGCTTTTGTTTATACGTAAAGAATTAAAATATAATTTCATAAAACTGTATTACCAAAATGTCAGAGGTCTGAACACAAAAACTTTAGATTTCTATAATAGTGTAATTTGTAACGATTACGATATAATTGTTTTGAGTGAAACTTGGCTTGATGTTGGCGTAATTATGAACTCTGAGCTTTTCGACAGTCGGTATGTTGTCTACAGACGTGACCGTTTATCTAGTGGTTTCCACTCTGGTAAGCGTGGTGGTGGTGTGTTAATTGCCGTGTCGAAACTATATCATTCTGTAAGGTTAAAAAAGTTTGAAAGTAATTGTGAAGATTTATGGGTCTGTGTTGATATAGGTGGTAAAATAAAAAAGGAAAGTTTATACATTTGTGCGGTTTATCTGCCACCACCTATTCAGAAACAATTACTTAACCATTTTATTACGAATACCAACCGCGTTATGGAGTATGTAAATAATACCGTTGTACTGGGTGACTTTAACTTGGGTTGCATTGATTGGATGGGCAAGACGGCACCTACTGCTGCAACCGTGCATAGCTCGTACGCTCAAGACTTATTGGACTTTGTAGCTCTAAACCTGTTTACTCAATACAATCTGGTTCTAAATAATAAGAATAAAATATTAGATCTGGTTCTTAGTAATATACCTGTCGTTGACTTAATCGAGAGTGATGATGTACTAACTAGATTGGATCCATATCACCCTGCTTTGCAATTCATGGTCAAACTTGGCAGTAACCGGGTATTGAAGTCCAACAACTCATTGAAACACAACTTTTATAAAGCTGACTTTGACAAAATAAGGGAATCCTTGGACAATACCGATTGGGAAGCTGAATTTTCTGCTGGTACAAACAATGTTGATGAAGTGGTTGATATATTTTACAAAATTCTTCATAACATTATAACTCTTCATGTCCCCTTAAAGAAAAGTAGGACGTCGAAACGTCCAGCTTGGTTCACACATGAATTAATTAAACTTTTGAATGAAAAATATCGCTGTCGAGTAAGAGTTCTAAAATACAAGAACCCTCGTGATGTTTTAGATCTAAGAATGCTCAGGGATAGATGTGAGAAGCTGCAGGCAAAGTGTTACAGTACTTATATTGCACAACTTGAGTCTAGCCTTGCATCTAACCCTAAATTGTTTTGGTCGTTTGTAAAAGGCAAGAGGAAAAATAATGATACCGACTTTCCCTCTGAAATGTATAGTGGTGATGTGATTGCGAGTAATGGCTCTGATATATGTAATCTTTTTGCCAAAAATTTTGCATCCGTTTATAACATAGATAAAACCTTACCTCTTGCTTGGGAATCCTCTAATATAAATTGCTCCCAGTCTAGCCTTAGCTCTGCAGGACTCTCTCGCGAGGAAGTCTCAAAGGCCTTAAAAAAGCTAGACTGCAATAAAGGTGCTGGCGCCGATGGTATACCGGCTTTATTTTTGTGTTCGTGTGCGGATTCTATTTCTTATCCCTTAAATTTTAATTTTTAATAAGTCACTATCTTCGGCGGTGTTTCCAAAGCGGTGGAAGGAGGCTGTAATAGTGCCAATCTTTAAATCTGGTGACAGAAATTGTATTGAGAACTATAGGCCTATATCTATCCTGCCTGCGATCGGAAAAGTCTTTGAGTCTTTGATCTACCCGGTTATCTCGTAGCACTTCAAAAAAATTATCTCACCGCAACAGCATGGCTTTTATAAGTCCAGGTCAACAGAAACCAACTTAGTACCTTTTGTTGATGACATATGTACCTCGGTCGATGCAAAAGTGCCTGTGGACGTTATATACACGGACTTCAGCAAAGCTTTTGACCGAGTCCATCACAAAATCCTTATATCCAAGTTGTCTACGATTGGTGTTGCTGGAAGTCTTTTGGGTTGGTGTAACTCCTATCTGCTGAACAGAAACTCTGTAGTGTTGGTACAAGGGTTTGAGTCCGAACGGTTCATGGCTTTATCCGGTGTGCCGCAAGGTTCCCATTTAGGTCCGTTATTTTTTAATATATTCATAAACGACATAGTCTCCTACCTTCTAAATTCAAAATTTTATTTATACGCCGATGACCTCAAACTTTATAGAGAAATACGTTCTCCAAACGATCGGATTCTTCTCCAAGCTGACATAAATGCCCTAGTAAAATGGTGCGATGATAACTGCATGTCTTTAAACATTGAAAAATGTTACTACATACAGTTTTCTAGAAGCAAAAACACCTGCCCAAGCCATTACACAATAAGAAACACACCCCTTACCCAAGTTTATGAGGTACGTGACCTTGGAGTAACATTAGACAGTGGACTACGTTTTCATGTCCACGTCGATAACATAGCCACTAAAGGATTTAAAATGCTGGGTTTCGTTTTGCGTAACATTAAGGGCTTCAAGAATTCTGCTAGCAAAATATTACTCTATAATGCTCTCGTGAGGAGCAATCTTGAGTACTGCAGCACCGTATGGAACCCTCATTACGAAGTCCATGCTAAACGCATTGAGAGAATCCAAAAAAGATTTTTGTGGCATCTTGCCTATAGTTGTAATATGGCACGAAAGCTTCCGCACTATAGTGATCGTTTGGAGTACTTTAAAATGGATTCCCTCTGTAACAGAAGAGGCTTGCAGGATCACATGTTTCTATATAAAATAGTCAATGGTATTTTTGACAGTCCTCTTCTCATATCCAAAATTAACATTAATGCGCCGTTGAAACTTCCTCGTCTTTCAAAGTATACTCCTTTTGTCAGCAGTATTTCAAGAACAAATCTTGGCCATCACTCGCCGCTCAACAGAATTGTAAACAAGTATAACACACTGTTTAAAACCACAGATATAGATATTTTTTCGGATACACGTAAAAGTTTTAAGAACAAAATTATACTACAGACTTTATTTTAATTAATTTAACATTAACTTACTTTTCATTGTGGTAAATTTTAAATTATTTTGTCTCTAAGGGATGTCTGTTACTTGAGATTAAACATTTAATAATTATGTTACTTGCATGTAGTGGTACCTATAAGTAAAGCATTGCTCATCTTTTGTAAGATGCAATGTATTTTTAAGCATGTTTTTGAGTAATTGCTTTGTTGGTTACCCCAATAAATAAATAAATAAATAAATAAATAAAAAATACTTACACCATGCTCACCAGAGCTTGGGGTATTCCTCGAAGCGCACCCATTTTGAAGCGCACCAGACCAAACGCACCTAAACTATTCCTCCAAGCGCACCCGTTGGCTGCGCTTCAGAATAGGTAATTAAAATATTTTTATTCCTCGAAGCGCACCTACCGTAAAAAATAGAGAGGACCTTAAAAGATTCGTAATATTGATGTCGATAGAAACTAGGACTAGGTGCTTATGCAACTTACTACGTCAATAATAAATTGAATCATGGCAGTCATGCTGATCTAAAAGTACCAGGGAGACATAAATGAAAAGAGGTAGATAGGCGCCTTTGCGATCTTACTTACCTTTAACTATCAGGAAAAAAGAAATAAACGAGTAGGACTAGGTGCTGCAACTTACTATGTCAATAGTAAATTGAATCATGACAGTTACTTTGAACTAAAAGTACGGTAGTACTATTACTTATTCTGTGCTAAAAAAAGTACCAGGGTGACATAAATGAAAAGAGGTAGATACTCTAAAAATAAACGTACGTTATTCGTTATTGATATTTTCTGTTAGTTTATGGTTACTTAGTTCTAATTATTTTTCGTAGGTTATCTATATACTTCCTGCGCCTATCCATCCATCCATAAAAAAAATTAATTTAGACGATTCAAAATGCTTATTTTAGGCTTACTGAATAAAGATATTTTGATTGGATAAAATGTTTACTAGAAAAAAACAACCGTCTCAGGAAAGCTCGAACGGGATTCGATATCCTATATCTTTATAGCATTGTGAATGCAAAATTTCAATAATAAAGATATTTTGATTCATTGATTACATCAATAATTTTAGAATAAAATAACTACCTTTCATTTCGAGCGCTCAAAACGAACTTTCCTTGCTACCGGTACTTTATGCAAAAATGATGTACTAGGAAGACTTGTGGCGAATGTACAATAACGATTACCTACCTGTGGCGAATTAACTTTCAATGTATGGAGTTACAAAAACGTGGCAAATCAACTTTGTGGCGAATGTACAACAACCCATTAACATCTGCTAAACTAAATGTCCAAGTATAAGGTCGCCGCAACCCTAAATTCAACGTTAAAGTTTTTATTCCAAAAGTCTTTATTACAGAACCATTAGCGGCGTACAATTTATAATCAAATTTATCAACATTATACTTAAGAAAACAATTCTTACTTGCAGGTAAAACGGATACATTAGCTCCGGTATCAATTAGAAAACGCATACCTGATATTTTATCGCCCACTATAAGGCGGTTATTTATAGTGCAGGGGCCCGCCATCGGCTGCACCACGTTTAGTTTTCCGGCTGCTTGTTGACCTTCTAGCCTTTCCAATTACATGGCTCGACGCACTTGACAGCTTTCTCCCGATGCCGGAAATGGTAAAAACACAGCCAGTTCCCGCTTTTCCGATTGCTGCCGGTCCGCGATTGCGATCTGCCGTTCCGCGATGATGATCTGGAGTTCGACTTATATCCACTGAGATTCTTCTGCCTTGATCTGCCTCTTTCGATGTTACTTAGGCGCAGATTTATCTTGGCCAGCTGTCCCAGGAGGGCGTCCGTGCCTGTGGCTGTTTTTCCTGGATTTTCCGTGGTCTCCGCTACTTGCACTGCTCCCATACTGGTGTTCTCCATGACCTTGTCTGCTATCTTTGCCAGCACGTCAAGGTCTTTTGCGTCCGCCACCGCCAGTACTGCTTTGAACGCCGTCGGCAGGTGTGATTGCCATAATACCGTCAAGGTTTCATCAGGCACCCTCTCTTGGGCAAGGTTGCGCATTCTGCGCAGGAGCTGCGATGGACGCTGATCTCCCAGCTCCATCTCTCCAATTAACTTCTGGACTTGCCTGCTAGCGGACTCCTCACAAATGGTCAGGAGCCGTTCCTTGATCGTCTCATACTTATTAGTGTCAGGTGGTTTGACGAGTATGTCAGTCACTTGGCCTATAATTTCCTTGTTCAGCTTTGTAATCACGAGATCATATCTGGCTTAAACTGACAATCGTTGCTGGTTGATTGTAGATTCCAATCTGACAAACCAGACACGAGGTTGATCGGGCCAGAATTCCGGAAACCGTGATGCAATAGTTATCTGCTCTAAAGCTGCCCCAGGATGTGAAGGCGCCCCCATACTTGGAGGCACTAATGGAGTAGTCATGATTTAAATAAAATCGATCAATCATGTAAAACCTTTGAGTCCGGGCCCCGCGACTAAAGGGAGTTACCACTGCGCGTCAGTAATTACGTAACCCGGGCCGACTACTTTTATCCACACAATTAAATCCTTGTAATTTATTTTCACTGGTTACAAATGTTCACTTTCGGGTCACCAATGTTGGTGCTTGTGTTAATGTCCTACAGTTGCTAATTAGGTTAAGTAGGTACTGTCCACCAAACGATATTTTAAGAGTTCAGAAGGTGTGAAATAAAACCAAGAGATTGGGTGACGAGCGGCCAGGACTGGCGCGCAGAGGTAACTGTCCTTATTCCTTAACTTACATAGGTATACCTGTCGAATACGGATGCATCGTTAGCTTTAGTATATACCTACTACATAGTTATCTATGTGCTGCAGCGGTTCTGGGAATTTACAATGTGTGCCTACAGTGTTAATAAGGTAATTTCCATAATATTCACTACTTTTTTATATGGTATGATCAACGACACGTCATCCGCAAATAATACTTACGTAGGGTAGAAGTACCGGTATTCGGCCACTTAAGCGACTTGCTGACTTTAGCGTTAATTTTTAATATGATTATGTACACCAAAAAATTTCAATAATTCATTATATTATCCAAATATAGTCTTGTTTTCTAAAACCCATTAATTATAAACGTATCTTTGGCTGGTAATTTACAAATAATCTATTAACACAAAAGTAGATATTCACTACTATTTTTATATGGTATGATCAACGACACGTCATCCGCAAATAATACTTACGTAGGGTAGAAGTACCGGTATTCGGCCACTTAAGCGACTTGCTGACTTTAGCGTTAATTTTTAATATGATTATGTACACCAAAAATTTCAATAATTCATTATATTATCCAAATATAGTCTTGTTTTCTAAAACCCATTAATTATAAACGTATCTTTGGCTGGTAATTTACAAATAATCTATTAACACAAAAGTAGCAAAAACACCAGTTATCGGCCATTTTAATCAGTTACTGGCCACCAGTTTACCGGTTATCGGCCGCATATTTCACAGGACAAAATTGAATTTTGTTATAAGCCCATAGGGTTGATATTCTTATGTTTATTCTAACACACGGATATCCAAACTAAACACTGAAAATACAGCACTGAAAAAGACATCTCTTTTCTGTAAGGTCTGAAAATAGCTAAAATTAATTTAATACAATTATGTAAATAAAACAAAGAATTACGAATATTAATTTATTTTATAATCCGTTTAAGGTAAGTATTTATATAATCGCCATGATTATTGATTAATATTATGTATGAAGTCAATATTTCCTTTCTGAAAAACAATATTCTTTGAGCCTTCTAATCTCATACTTGAGTAACAGGATTCAGAAGGTCGACATTAACGGTAAAAGATCTCCGGGATCAGTGGTTACAATGGGAGTTCCGCAAGGTTCAATACTAGGTCCATTCTTGTTTTTGGTTTATATTAATGACTTACCTTATTTTGTAAAAGACAGTCATGAGATAGTATTGTTTGCTGATGATACTTCACTTTTATTCAAAGTGAAACGACGACACCCAAATTATGACGATGTGAATAATGCGATCTCAAAGATTGTTCACTGGTTAAGTGTAAATAACTTGCTATTAAACGAGGGAAAAACCAAATGTGTAAGATTTGTATTGCCTAATGTTAAGCAAGTAACAACTAGTGTACAAATTAAAGATAAGAATGTGAATCCTGTGGACACCACTGTGTTTCTAGGCATCACGTTAGATGCCAAGCTTCAGTGGGGCCCACATATAGCTAAATTGTCGAATAGGCTTAGCTCTGCGGCTTATGCAGTAATGAAGATCCGTCAGTTAACTGACGTTGATACATCCAGATTAGTTTATTTCAGTTACTTTCATAGTGTAATGTCGTACGGCATTTTACTGTGGGGAAATGCTGCCGACATTCAAACTATCTTTGTGCTTCAGAAGAGGGCTATTCGAGCAATCTATAACCTAAAGGCTGGCGACTCTCTCAGAGATAGATTTAAGAATATAAATATAATGACAGTTGCATCACAATACATTTATGAAAATTTGATTTATGTTCATAAAAATACTGGAATGTTTTCAAAAAACAGTGATATTCACAATGTAAACACTAGAAGTAAGAACAAATTAGCAGTACCTTATACTAGGCTCCATAAAAAAAAAAATCTTTTAGGGGTCTGTGTGTAAGATTTTACAACAAAGTACCAAATGATATTCAGAAATTAGATCTAAATAAATTTAAAATCAAAATCAAAGAAAAGCTTTATAAAAAAGCTTATTATAAAGTGTCAGATTACACAGAAGACAAAACAGCTTGGATCTGAAATACTCCAAGCACTCCAACAGCTATTTCTAATTGTCTCTATTTAATTGATACTACATTGTATTGTAATTTTGTATTGCATCATTTTTTTATATTTTTAAATTCATATTTTGTATTGACCTGGTAACGACATACTCTTTTTTTTGTTTGTAAATGTCGTTGCTTTTGTGCGCTGTGGTTTCTTGCGCCCATTCTTTGCCACAGTTAAAAAATTATGTCCTGAATGGGTGGTAGGTTAAAAAAGATTTGGACGATTCAAAGTACTTATTGTTACGGCGAAAGGCGTTCGCAGTAACAGCGGCGAAATAAAAGATGTGGGTTGGGTAGGTTATGGATAGTGAAGGATGTACTTACAGGGATGATGAGTCAGGAACCGTCGTGCGACCTGACCACGGGCGGCGAGGCTTGCGGGCGGCGATGTAGGTTGGTTCCTGGCGCACAGTCACTACACTAAACAGTTCACTAGGGGCACTGGTTAAGGGCGTTTAGGTCGAGCTCTTCACTTTAGGTTCAGGAGTCACTATAATAAGGCAGATAGCAGCGCGCGTATTTTGTGGGCGTCTCGCGTTAGCTAGCCGAAGACTGGTCGGCGCGCGCGGCTCACCAAGCTAGCGGCGGCGGCTCGCGCAGCGGTGGCGCCGCGGCAGACAGGCGGACGCGGTCGTCAACAACCGCTGAGTCCGTCCCGGCTTTGGCGGGAACATCCTCCGGGGGCCAGGGGGGGCTCATCCACTGGGAGCCTGGCGATCCGGAATACAGGCCTCCGAAGATGTCCGTTCGCGGTGTCCAGGTCTACCACCCGCACGACGCCATCCTTCCCAGGCAGGGTGCGAGCAATGCGCCCCAGTCTCCACTGGAGGGCAGGCAGGTTGTCCTCCTTGATGAGGACGAGCTCGCCAACTCGGGGAGGGGAGGATGGGGACAACCATTTGGAGCGGGTTTGGAGGGTATGAAGGTAGGACTGGGTCCACAGCGTCCAGAAGCGCTGGGAAAGGGCCTGTACCATTTGGAATCGCCTACGTGTGGAGATCGGCCTATCTTCCACGGATAGTTCGGGAAGGGCCGTTAGTGGGCGGCCTATGAGAAAATGTCCGGCTGTAAGCGGCTCAAAGTCTGAGGGATCAGACGAAAGTGGGCAGAGAGGTCTAGAGTTAAGGACAGCTTCGATTCGTGCCAAAAGTGTAGAGAATTCCTCGAATGTGAGGTGCTGTTCGCCAATTACGCGATATAAAAGTTGCTTTGTTGATTTTACGTTGATCTCATGTAACGCACCGAACCATGGTCCTTTAGGGACGTTTAACAACCAAGTAATGTGCTGACCAGCGAGCTTGTGCGCAATCGTATCATTGTTCAAGGCAAGAAAGTTTTGTACTTCGATGAGCTGATTTCTAGCGCCTACATAATTTGTACCGCAGTCCGAGCGGATGAGAACCGGGGCACCGCGGCGTGCTATAAAACGCTGTAATGCCGCGAGGAACGCTTCCGTGCTGAGGTCCGAGACCGGTTCTAAATGAACCGCCTTAGTCGAGAGGCACACGAATATACAAAAGTACGCTTTTAAGAGTTTAACATTACGTAGGGTACTAGATTTAACGAGGAATGGTCCGGCAAAATCGGTCGTGACTTGACTAAATACTGGCTGAGGCGTTACTCTATCGGCTGGCAGGTCGGCCATGAAGGGCGCTTGCGGCGGGGCCCGGCATCGAAAGCATCTAATGCATTTAAAAACTCGGTGTCTAATAATACGGCGCGCGGACAATATCCACAATTGTTGGCGTAGGATAGCGTGTAAAGTGTCAGCGCCAGGAAGGCAGTGTATTTTGTGGTAGTGGTCAATGATAAGGTCTACAAGTGGGCTAGAGCTGGGAAGTATGAGCGGGTGCTGCGCGTCATATCGGATAGACGCATGGGACAGTCGTCCACCAACTCTAAGGAGCTCATCTTTAATGAGAGGTGACAGCCGCTGGAGTCTGACGGAGCAGATTTTGCCAGTTTGAAGGCGGTGGATGTCCTCCGCAAACTCATTGTGCTGGACACTGCGCACCCAGTAAAGTAGGGCCTCTCTTCGTTCACTGACGTACAAGGGGCCTGAGCGTCGCGAATCTGGGTGGTGTCTGCAGTTGTGCAGAAAGCGTTTTAGACAAGCTGTCACTCCGACGAGCTTGTCTAGTGAACTGAACCGAGTGAGCAGGTCAAAGTCAAGACCGGGCACTGTGACCAGTAACGGGACGTGTTTGGGCTTAAGGCCGGGCAGGGCGAGATGGCCCAGAGCTAAGGGCATCGCAGGCCAAGACTCACAAGGCTGTCCAAGCCACGTGGGAGACCACCATAGGTCGTGGGCTGACAGGGATTGCGCAGACATTCCTCTGCTTGCGCAATCTGCCGGGTTGAGCTCAGAAGGTACGTGTCGCCAGGTACATTCTGGTGAGCCTGAGCTGATTTTGACTACCCTGTTGGCTTCAAAGGGTTGAAGACGGTGAGGCGGTGTATTGAGCCAGGCCAGGACTATCGTACTGTCTGACCAACATATGTGTTGTTGTATACTGATATGGGCCGATAACTGAACCGACACACGGATCATGAGCTGGGAGAGTAGAGTGGCGGCCGACAACTCTAACTTGGGAATTGTGAGGCGGTTCTTGATTGGTGCGACTCGCGACTTGGCGACAATCAAGTGTACCAAAGTATCTCCGGAGGCATCGAGCTCATGGAGGTAAACAACGGCGGCAAACCCGGCTTCAGAGGCATCTGCAAACCCGTGAAGCGAGTATGCAGCTGAGCCTTTGCTTGCACAAACGTGCCGAGGGAAGCGAATGCTAGACAACAGCGGCAGATCCTCCGAGATGTGGTGCCACTCCGTTTGCACTTCAGAGGGAGTGGGCTCATCCCATTCCAGCTTCAGTAGCCACAATTGCTGAAGCAGCAGCTTTGCGCGGAAGATAACGGGGGAAACCCAGCCGTTTGGGTCATAAAGTGAGGCTACGGTGCTTAAAATAGACCGCTTTGTGACATGTGTGATGGGGGGCAGAGAGATGCGGTAAGTGAACTCGTCTGACTGAGGGCTCCACTGTATACCCAAGACCTTAATGGACGTGGATTCTGGGTTCATGTCGAAGTCCTTGGGCATGTCACATTGGTTGTCGGGAAATCTCTCGAGCAGCTTAGGCGAGTTAGATGTCCACTTACTGAGCTGAAAGCCGCCTAGGTCTAGCAGACTTATCAACTCGTCCTGAAGTGCTTGGGCGGATTCAACCGTGTCATGACCACACAAGATGTCATCAACGAAGATAGACTTGCGAAGAACCTGAGCGGCTCCAGGGTAGCGATGGCCTTCATCATCAGCCAGCTGGAGCAGGGTGCGGATTGCATGATATGGGCTTGATCTTAAGCCGTACGTGACTGTATTGAGGGCGTAGGTGAGCAGAGGGTGATCTGGTGAGGACCGCCATAGTATCAGCTGATACCGTCTCTGGTCTGGGGCAACCAGCACATTTCTGAACATCCTCTGGATGTCAGTGCTGAAAACGACTGGATGCGTTCTGAAGGACATGATGATGTCCACAATGTCCTGTTGAAGGGCGGGGCCTGTGTGTAGGCATTCATTTATGCTGACACCATTGGAGCTTTTGCAGCTACCATCAAAAACAATGCGCAGCTTGTCCGACCCTCACTTAAATACGCCATGGTGAGGGATGTAGAAGTGAGGTTTATGGGCGAATGTATTTGGGTGACAGGGAGCCATGTGTCCTAAGTCGATGTATTCGGCCATAAAGTCGACGTATTTAGAACGCAGGGACGGGTTCGCCATTAGCTTCTTCTCAATATTGAGGAATCTGCGTAATGCGATAGGGTGAGTTTTACCTAGTTGAGGGGCGTCCTTTAGAAGGGGGAGAGCGACCGTATATCTATCTGCCTGAGGGATCGCGTGTAGTGGTAGAGCGGAAGATTTCCTCGCATTGTTCCTCCAGGGGATCAATATGAGTGCGAGATTGAGGGAGGGGCTCCTCAGACTCCCAGAACCTTTCCAGACTCTGACGTATGTCCTGGACTGATTCAGCTGAGTCTGGTTGTGAGCTGACGACGTGAGCTGAGTTAACCAGCTGCGCCGGCTGCGCATACAAGTCCTCAATGGGTCCTATCAACGCGAAGTCGAAAATCGTGCCGAAGGCTATGGGCTTGCCCGGGCACAACGAGACCTTAGTCCCGTCCAACACCTGGCCAAGAACGTCCGACCCCAATAAGAGGTCGATCGGGGCTGGTGTGTGGTAAAGCTGGTCAGCCAATGGCACGGGTGGCTGGCCTAGTACGTGGGAAATGTTTGGTACCTTCTCTAAGGGAAGGTAGCCAGTGACGTTTTTTAAAATGTGAGCTGTGGCAGTAATTGTAGGAGTATCATTGTGAGTGGGTCGGCATACTATTGTTATTGCCGCCTTTGACTCATGTTTGTGCTGATTCCCAACTCCTGTAATTTTTAAAGAAGTGGGTTTTAATGGCAGGTTCAAAAGTCGTGCCATGCGTGACGTTATTAACGTCAGCATACTGCCACAGTCCAATAAAGCCCTGGCTGTGTGAAGATGGCCATGTACGTCCGCGACTCTTAGTGAGACGGTTGGCAACAAAATGGGTGTGCCAGTGGGCACAGAAGGTGAGTGAGCTGATTGAGTATCAGCTGAAATTGTATGAGCTGAGTATGTATCAGCTGTGTGGGCATGGGTTGACTGGGCATGGGCTAAATCTACCTCTTCGCTAGGGTGCTCTGTGATAGTAGGGAGTCATAATTGCTGGCGGCGTTCGCGGGGCCTACCTGGCGAACCGGACCTGGGCGGGCTGGCTCTGTGAGCAGAGCTGGGTTGCGCCTGTTTGGCATGTGCGGGTTCGTGCCACCTGCTGTTTCTGGGACGCTCCCTCGAGTGCTCTGTCAGCTGTGGTGGGGGCACATGTACAGACGACGAATGAGCTGAGTGCGTTGGGCCGTCTGGTCGATGGAGGGACGTGTGGTGGTTCGTACTCCCACAGTTCTTGCATGCCCCCCTTGACCTGCACTCGCTCTCGTAGTGACGGCCGAGACAACGCTGGCAGCGCTCGCGTGCCTGTACGAAGTCCCAACGGCCCTGTGTTGGCTGGGCATTGTACCATCTGCACGTCATGAGCGTATGTCCCCTAATGGCACAATAGGGACAGTAGGGCGTCGAGCGTGAGGAAGAGGACGATGACGATGATGAGGAGCAGCTTTGCTGGTAGGCCGAATAGACGGGGAAGGGCTGACTGCGAGCCGGGGAGGTGGACGGGCGGTGACGCATTTGCTGCGCTGGGCGGAATGGTTGGTGAGTAGGCTGATCATAGGCGCGGTGAAGCGATGGAGCTGAGGAGCGGCCACGGTAATGTTCGGGCTGTTGTTGAGCCACCTGAGCATAAGTGCGATGGGGCAACTGAGGAGGCGCGCGGCTACGAGAAGGGCCGGGCAGGGCGTGAATGGGCTGCGGCTGGGCTATGTTGGAGAACTCTGTCTCCACACAGCGCGCGTGCTCCTCGAGGTAGGAGATAAGGTCCCTTAACGTGGGCAGGGTGTTACTAGACCCGTGCCTGCGTTCAAATAGCGTGCGGAGCTCGCCCTTGAGCTTCCGCACCACTATTGACACAAACACGTAGTCGTCTCCTATGGGCAGATCTAAATTGTTGAGGGCACACTGAGCCGATATGAGCGGCGTAAGGAACAGTGTGCGGATGTTCGAGCGCGTATGGATGCTTGGCAGCCCCAGGATGATGTCCACAAAACTATCAATGAGAACCCGGCGGTTCTCGTACCGCTTCGTGAGGATGTCCATGGCCACGGCAAAATTCTCATTGGTGACCTTTAAGTGGGATACCATACTTAACGCCTCACCGCTGAGACTTGAGAATAGGTAGTGGAGCTTGACTGCGTCCGACAGGGTCGCCATGTCGTCAGTCAGACTCCTAAACAGCGCAATGAAGGAAGGCCAGTCCTCCACTTTTGAGCTGAACCTGGGCAGCGCTATCTTGGGGAGGACGGCTGTGGGCGTATTGACGCCGAAACTGGGCTGAGCGCTATGGGTTGGGGATGACGTGGAAGAGGGTAAGATTTCCTCCCTAGCCACAAGAATCCCAAGGTACGCCCCGGAGGCTTTTGTGTGGTTCTCAGTGTATGCCTTCTCGGTCTTCTCGTCCAGGTCCTCCTCGTCAAGAACGCTATAATACACTGCGTCCATCCTATCTTTCACGCCTTGTATCTGTGCGAAACGCACGTTAAACTCCAATATGGAATGTGTGGTGCCGCCAGCAATAATTTGTGACCCTATCTCAAGGAGCTGAAGTATGGCCTTAACTGCCTCCTTAAAAATAGCGGCTTGTGACTTGGTCGGCATCGCGATAAATGAAAGTAGACAAAAAAATAATAAAAACAAAATTAAAAAAATAAACAAATTTAAAGGCAGTAAAAAGAACAACACCCTGTATATATTCTATAGTTGGGCTGGACGTATTTGTTTACTAAGGTAAGGGCAAATGGGCTAAAATTAACGCAACAATAAAGAAAGCAAAACTAAGTTGGGACGCCTTGTATATGGCCCACGGGTGGGCAAACGCACGTGTGTGTGTATGTCTGTGTATATGTATGTATGCTTATTGAACGCGCGTACGTAACATTAGCCGACCGCAAGCAAAAAACAAACAAAAACAACAAAAACAAAAAGAATCACGTTATCCGTAGCCCACTGTTGGGCAAGGCGCTCACAATCGGGCAGACCTGTTGCCGACACTGGCGCGAAGAATGAGTCAGTCGCAAACAAAAAAAAATAAAAACAAACTAATAATAAAAACTTAATTAAACTTAACGTGTGTAGAATCGAGGCGACGCACGCAAATAGCCGTAAGCGATATAAAAAAAACTGATGAAACTAAATGAAACACACTAAGCTCATGTGGTGAGCACGCACCAAGAATGAGCCGATCGCAAAGGCAAAAATTAAAAATAAAAAAATAGATATAAAATTAACACGAGCGAAAAAATAAAGCACGCTATTTGGCACGCGTGGTGAGCATGCACGAGATCTGAGCCGATTTAACACGACAAGAACATAAAAAATTCCTTAAAAAATAAAACGGGAAAAACAACAATATCGTCGTCTAGACGCGGGTGTGTTATTATTACGTAACCAAAGTTATATGTGCAACCGAAAAACGTAAAACGCAAACGTAACGCAATAATTTAACTACTAAACCTAACGCATCATTAGTACAAGTAATACACAATTAGTACACTAGCTCGCTCAAATCACAAAGGCATTGTATGACACCATAAAATCAACATCAACAACATAAACACTAAACTTGTTAGCGTAAATTAACTAGGAGTTAGCACGAATCGGATACTGGTACGAACTTTTATTTGGAACACGATACCCGAAACACGAATTTTTATTCGTGTAGGTAGGTCAACTTTGCAACGACTGTCGTGCAGAAAAGATTTTGTATGGAGATGAAATTATAAATGTTAGGAAGTGAAATAGATATAATTATGAAACATTATTTTTAGCGGACTGTAAATAATTAATCAAAGTTAAGGGCTGATTCGGGGCTGATTATGGTCGAAAGACCATGAAATTTAGAGGTATTCCGTGCTCGATTGGACCAAAATGTTACGGCGAAAGGCGTTCGCAGTAACAGCGGCGAAATAAAAGATGTGGGTTGGGTAGGTTATGGATAGTGAAGGATGTACTTACAGGGATGATGATTCAGGAACCGTCGTGCGAGCTGACCACGGGCGGCGAGGCTTGCGGGCGGCGATGTAGGTTGGTTCCTGGCGCACAGTCACTACACTAAACAGTTCACTAGGGGCACTGGTTAAGGGCGTTTAGGTCGAGCTCTTCACTTTAGGTTCAGGAGTCACTATAATAAGGCAGATAGCAGCGCGCGTATTTTGTGGGCGTCTCGCGTTAGCTAGCCGAAGACTGGTCGGCGCGCGCGGCTCACCAAGCTAGCGGCGGCGGCTCGCGCAGCGGTGGCGCCGCGGCAGACAGGCGGACGCGGTCGTCAACAACCGCTGAGTCCGTCCCGGCTTTGGCGGGAACACTTATTAATTGAGTTTATTGAATAAATATATTTTGACTTGACTTGACTTGACTTGAATAATTATTCTTGAAATGATAAAAAACACAGATAAACACAAAATTAAATCTTAATTTAAATTATATATTTTTACCTCTGATAACAGAATCAACTAAGCTCATAACAATAATTTCACGTAAAAAATCAAATGAATATTTTTGTAACAAAAAAATACAATTATTATTTATTAAAATCAGGCAGTATAAGTCTTCAAAACTTCTTCTCTACCATTTTGGGCCATTTAACATAACTCACATTCATATTTTGTGTAAGCTGCCTCATACTTACATACGTAAGATACATCTATTAGTTTTGTGCATTTACCATGAATGCGTTGGTCACATCACAGCTAATATTATTTTCTTCTTCTTCCTCAGTATCACTAATCAGGTCAAGATTACAGGAAACACATTTAATATGTGATTGAGTTTCCTGTATTTTTTTTTTCTTTGCCTTCGCTGTTTTCATCGCAGGACATCAAAAACAGCATTTCTTAAAGCTTCCTCGGTATAACCGAATCATCTGAAAGGAACTTTATTTATTTTCTTTTTAGCGACAGAAGCCATCTGTAAAAAGACAATTACAATTCCAAAACCAAGCACACAAGCATCAAACCATATTTTTCACAATTGACGGGTTAAAAATCGTTAGTGATTTAGCATTTGAGTTTTTAGTATTATTAATACATAAGCTTTTAGCTATATTTTTTTACACGCAAATTAACAAAAAAAAATATAGAATAAAAAAAAAAAATTTAGCTGTCATCCCAAGCTCAACCCGGTTAAAAACAGGTTAATGTTACCAATTTATATAACATATTATATTTCCTACGCCGCAAACAGGTTTTAGTTTTACTAGTTATCGGCCGTCTTTATTACCTACGGCCGCAAAACGATTTGAATTTGACTAGTTGCCGGCCGTCAAATATTTAGTATTTCAGGAGGTCATATCTTTAAAAGTATAACACTTACTGGCGGCCGGACACTAGTAACAGTTTCATAAAAATCTAGTTCTTGATAAATACTATAACTTCTATGTTGATAAGTTTAAGTATATCGAAATAAACGCAAAGAAAAAAGGCACACAAAAAACTAGTTTGCGGCCCCCCGGCCGATAGCTGAATTTTGCAGTAAATCGTTAACGTGTTTGCCGGCCATCACTAATATCTCAAATAATTAAAGTTAAAATTTAACATGTTATTGAAGCACAAACCAAACCAATCACCGGTTAATTGACAGTAACACTTGAAAAACTTACCTTAGAAATCAGTCCACTCACTGTTTGCGCCACAGCGCAACGGATAACCGTCACTGCGCCGGTGAATTAAAGTGCATATTGGTGCAACGAATGTGCAACGAATGATCGGCCAATCAGAGCGAGGTGACAAATATACAAGACGAACCTCCTAGACCGCGGGATCGCGCGGTCGCCCACGCAGTGTGCTCCGACCGTTCATAGAGAACCCACGCGCGCGCGCGCAAGAACTCAGCCCGTGAACAACCATGTGTTAAGTGTATGTGAATTGAGAGCGCTTTGTTTACCAGCTCAACTACCCCTAAAACGCCACCGACCAGTGAACTGTGTTGTGTGTTGCCGCCCACAAGCCTGCGACCCCGCGCCTAGAGCGCCAGTTGCCTTCAGCTCCAACCAGCTCCAGCCCGAACCAAGTAAGCCCCAGCAATCCTATTTTATCATTTCCCTCCGCCGCATGTTGGTGCCTTAAGCGCCAACACACTATTTTTTTCGTAAAATTAAGCACACGTCCGCATAGCAAAGGACATCGGCAAAATCCCATACTAGCTGGACCTGATATTCAATGACTACACTATCTAAAAACATGCTGGTGCTGCTATTATGTTATCTTGGTGCCTGGCCCACCCAAGGTACCACACCACGGTCATGACATGTGCACAGTACCCAACCAAACAACTGCAACAATATTCTGTTATTCCTTCCCTTCCAGACACATTATTTTCTATTAATATATATATATATATACATAGTTTTGTTTTCTTGAAATGTGTCTAGATTTAATTTTCCCTCTTAACAACGTATTATCTCCACTACCTCTCAAGCGATACTCTGATACATCTATGGAAACGCACACGTTCTCCATAGTAGGACCGAGCCTGTCGGATTTGGTATGTTCCCAAGGCGAATAATATTAAATCATTACTAGCCGGGGAAATGTTAATAAATTGTCGCATAGTACGTATCGGAGCAAACACAAAGATCGACTGCCTGCCGACTGCAAAAAAAAATCAATGATTAACATCTGTCATTCGATTTTAACAGTGACGTTACTTTACACGCAAGTCGAAGAATCAAGCCCTTAACGCTTATTTGGTTTTTATTTCATTTACTTATTGTATCATTTTCAGCAAATTAATACTGTTCTAAAAATACTTAAATGTATTTTTGTCTAAGTAGAATACTATAATCTTTTTTTCGACGAGTGTAAGCTGGGAGTATTACATGCAAGCTCAGAACAATAATAACTAAAGCATATTGTTCTGAGCATGCAAGCACGTGACATTGTAGACCTCCGCGTGAAATCGAATTTGACATCGTCGTCAAGATCTATTGTCTATGGTCAAAACCGTTCAGAAGCTATGATTAAGTTTTCCCATTCTTAATAATTATTTTTATGCATTAATTAATTTCTCTAGAACAAGAAGTTCTTGAGGTAAGTACATTATTTGTATTTTTAAAGTTAACTAATAACAGCAGATTTTATAGAATATAATTGATTTGTGCCCATAGTCAGGTTCATTTTCGCCATTGTCCTTTTAAAATGCCAACTGACGACACAATTATCAGTCGTCGAGTTATTTCTTCCAGTGATTGAATGGCGAAGTTTAGACGTATCGAATGACTCGCAATTTGAAAAAGAAAGTTCCTTAATACTGCTATTATTCAAAATAAGTGCGAAGTGGCCGGAAAGAGGTAGTGTCCGGCGAACCGGTACTTCTACCCTACCTATGAGTGGTTACCTCTAGGAGATCGTTAATAGGGTAAAACACCCATTTATTGGCACTTTAAGTGGCTATCCCATAAAAACTTTGAATATTGCTCATATTATATAAATTTAAACAAAGAAAAAGAATTTAAACTCTTTTAATACCATTACAGAATGTTTTTCAGTAGATTTTATTTTTGATTAAGCAGTTTGATTTAACATTTTTTTTAAATTAATGATGTTGAGTATTAAGACCAGTCATTGGCATAGAAAATCCCTTTATTGGCAGTGAACATAACCTATTATTGGCTCATCCTGTCTTTTACATTATGAGCATAATATAGGTGATAATAACTGATTTCAATGTAATAGATTTTTTAATTTAGGTATTTACCGGTTACAAAAATAAAATACTGGACAAATAATAAAAATAATTATATATTTTTATCAAGGAATACTGTTTAGGAACTTTTCTCTTATAAGGTATTAAAATTCTTACAAAATATTTTAAAAAATCAAGTAAACATTAACAAAACATAAAAACTTCTTTACTTTTTAACTAACAATGTAATAAACTGAGATCGTTTTATTTAGATACTAATCATCTAAATCAGTCAACATTTTTTCTATTTCAGCAGCGGTGTATGTTCTATTACCACTTCTACTCCCTCCTCTACGCATTAAGTCTATATTAAATAACTCCTGATCATTTTCTTTATTTTCAACAGTGGTATCTTCACTATTAAATTTATAAAATTTCTCAGAAAATAATATCTTTGATATTTCGTCTTTAGGCTTCTTTTTATTTTTGGTTTGTTTCTTTAGCGCCGGTTGTTTCTCTTTTTCTATTTTCTTTCGTTCCCTTTCTTCTTTTCTTTTCTTGATTCCTTCTGCTTTCTCTTCTTTTACTCTGATTTTTTCACTTTCTTGTGCTTTCCACTGTGCTGAAGTTAGTACAAACGGCGTTTTAACAGAGTTTTTAACTCCTTTTCTTATCGGTGTTTTAGGTAATATCAAAATTTCATTTAACTTAACGGGAGTAAGATTTTTCATGTGTATTGAAGTTGTGAGGGATGGAATACATTGATCTGAAATTATTTGTACTGATTGAGCTTTTGGTAAATCTATATTCTGGTCTTCAGGAGTAGGATTATGTATTTGAACACTGTGGTTTATTAATTCAAAATGAGGTTCCTGTGATAGATCTTCAAGTGTCATGTTCCCTTCATCAGAGCACTCTACGATTTCTTCAAAAACAGTTTCTTCTGAAATAGAGACTAACTTTGATTCTTCAATATTTGGACAATCGTGAATAAATATTTGCATATTTTCAATGTCTAAATTACTAAAGTCTTCAATCTTATTTACAATTTCTGGTTCTATGTCTAGATTTTGCTGTTGAGAAATATTTGATGATGTGCCGAAGAAATGCCAGATTCTCTTTATCAATTCAATGGACTCTTCTGATGTTAATTCTTCTTTTTCTATGCGACCAATCTCATTCTTGCCTACTAATTTAATAAAGTCTTCTTTAGTAAGTAATTTCTCTTTTTCTTGAGTGATGTGAGATGAATTGGTTGTTTTTGTGTTTTTAGTTCCGAGGCATTTACTGTAGTCTACTGCATCTTCATTCCATGGACAAATCCCTGTTGCTCTAAACCCGTTGATAATAGTTTGCGGCTTTATGCTTTTTTCTATTGTGACTTTAAGCAATGGCACAAATTGAGTCTTAGTTAGTGCTTGGGATGGATTTGTTCTTCGCCATTCTAAGACAGTTTTTTGCCATTCTGTTTTTAGAGGTTTGAATGCGGCAACGTCAGCAGGCTGTAAAAGCCTTGTACAATTAGGGTAAAGTGCAATCAGAACTATCTGCAAATGAGAACAAAGTTCACTCACGGCGAAAGTTAGGTGAGACTTGTGGCCGTCTACAAAAAGTATGACTGGAAATATTTTGCCTGTTTTGACCAGATGGGGATGTAAAACATTCTTAATATATTCGTAAAAAATATCTGAATTCATCCACCCATTGTCACTAAGACCCACGCCCCATTCTTCAGGAATTTTAGTAGTTATTTCTGCAGGTAATCTTTTATACGGAAAAATTACCATCGGTGGAGTAAGATTGCCGTCTGCACAAAAAGTAAACATAACAGTCAATGAAGTTTTGGCCTGGGCGTGATCAACTTCATAAACGTTTCTTTCTCCTTTTGAACTCAAAACAAGACCTGTTTTTGGGCACAACACAAAATTTGTTTCATCTCCATTAAATACTCGTCCTGGCTCAGAAAGTATGTGAAATAAATTATTTTCATTAAAGTAGTCTTTGATATGCCGAAACCATCCTCTAACATCATTTTCAGACACTGTTGAGCTGGCAGCTGTAACTGCTTCAGGTGTACGGAAAGCAAGTGTAGGATGTCTGGCTAAAAATAATTTAAACCATTTCTCGCCATTTTTAAAAGAAGACGCCCTATTAGATTTTTTTAGAAACTCCGAAACACTTTTGATCAAATCGTCTTTTCTTTTTGGGAAGCCTTTTTGGCTACTGATTTTGATCCAGTTGACTAAAGTCTCTTCTTCTTCGTTTTTTAAAATTGTGGGAGGGCCTGGTTTAGAGCCATGCTCTGGATTTTTTAACCGGAATTGTATGGTCGAACGAGGCACTTGAAAGGTTCTGGCAGCAAGTTTTTTACTCATGCCTTTAGCTATTTCTAAAAGGGCCTTTTGCAAATTTTCTTCTGTATAGACCTTCCGCTTTACCTTTTCCATCTTTACTTTATAATTTTTTTTTTGCACGAGGTTTCATTTTAAAGATAACTGAAAAGAATTTTTAAATTATTATTGGCACCCTAAATACTAATTATTGACACTGCTGCTAATAAATGGTTTTTCATACCATTGGCAGTGGGCCAACATTTGGAAATATACGTTCTTACATACAGACATACATTTATTTGAAATCTGAATCGAAACAGAATAGATACAAAGTATATTTTGTCTTAAAAGTAAATTTATCATAATTACCTAATATTGGCACATATGCCAATAAAAAGGTTTGATTCATATTATGAGTACCAAATGTTGGCACCACAAAAAAGTGTAGAAAATGGGCCTAAACATTAATAATCATAATTGAAAAACTAAGCTTATCAACTAAATAATCGAATTAAACAGTATCTGTAACCAAAACATTAAAGATTTACGAAAATTATTGAGATTAGTGAACCTCTTACCTTAGCAAAAACACAGAATTCTGTTATTTATTTTTTATTCAGGTCCGAACACGACAAACACGTTTTTATATCGACGCCATCTTTAAAAAGGAACAGTTTCTGTGTTAGTATAGAAGATTAAACCTACTATTATTACCTAAAAAAAAAAAACTGTGTTTGGATACTGGTAACCTTATTATTAATAAATAACTGCAGCGTGCCAATAAATTGGTGGAGTGCCAACAATAGGTGGCCTTACCCTATATAACAGAAATAATATTTCTACTGCTTGTTTCCTGTTACTCAAGTATGATTTTAGCCAGTCTAGGATGACTCCTTGACGCTACATAATCTGGGAATTAGGGGCACAGCTGCCCCTAATTCCCAGATTATGTAGCTTGCGAAGGAGTCATTCATGAGAAACAAAATCAAATTGCTCTGAACTCAAGATGACAAATTTAGTAATGAAGCTTACCAGACTCTTCTTCATAGCCAATTTAATTTTTTTTGATAGAACTGGCGCCAAGGTTTTTTGTCGATAATTCTCAATTACGCTTCTCAAACCTTTTTTAAAGATTTAACAATATTAATTTAGAAGATCCGGAAAAATAAGTACTTGTCTCTAAGGAAAGATTAACTAAATGTGTAATAGGTTCTGCAAATTCGTTAAACACAATATTTAATCACTTTAGTGCAGATATCATCGTATCCCGTGGCATTTGTATTTTTAAGTGATTTAATAATTGCACTTATTTCAGTTATACTAAGTGGCCTCAAGAAAAGAGTGTTTTCTTCCTTTCACCTGCCTGCATTTGATCTTGCCTAACTAGTAACTAGGTAGGTACCTACTACGATTACTTGAAATATTTTACGCATCAAATTCCTTTGCTTTATTTTTACCATTGGGGGTTAAAGTTGCTCGCGTCCGTAGGTTTACCCTTGAGACCCCTGGGTGGTGCTAAATGAGTGACACAGACTGAGTGGTACAGCCACGCTGCGTTGCAGCACGCATTGGGCCGGCCCTCGCTCGCTCTCACGAATATCCGGCGTAAAATAACGGCACTTCGTGCTGTTTGTTGTGTTGTGTTTCGTCCGGCCAGTGAGGGTTCCGGAGGCCACCGACCACCGGGTCCACGGGTAAAGACTCACTTTTATTGTTTAGTACTATCGCTTTATTAATTTAAATTCTTAGGTTACATTTCTTTAATTTATTTTTATAAAATATTTATTAAAAAAACTTAACCTAGGTATCTAGCTTTCGGTGGTTAGGGCTGCAGAGTGAGTAACCTCCTGACAATACGTAGCGTGTCAAGGAGTGATGCCTTCAGTAACGCTTTCAGCAAGAGCCTCTCTACATGTTGATCGAGGCTCTTAGCTTTAAGACCGTCGAAGACTATCGATTAGTACCTAGAGTCCTAGTCTCCTACCTAAAGTAAAAAACAAACCTTTATGGACTCAAGGATTAAAATAAATTGATTGGTGCGTTAATTAATACGAATTTGAAAGAAACACTAGCTGCTAAGGCGTTCGGCTTGCTATCTTGCTAGTTAGTTAAACAATTTTCAGAATGCCGATCTTCACTGAACGGTTATGTTACGAGAGTAAATGCAGCACAAAAAAGCTTGTCATGAATGGGATGCTCTGTCTCTCTTTGCCTACCCACCGGGAAAAAGGAGTGTCTAAGTACCACGCACGAAGCAAATATAATTTTTATTCCTCATACACGGAAAGTAGGTCTGAGCTGAAGTTGCCTGAGGAGCGGGAGGAAAGTAATACTTTTCCGCCCTAGGGAGAATCATTTTTCTGACATGTGTAATTGTTACTTATTATTAAAAAAATACTAACAACACATAGGTATATCTTCCCTTGGGTGTTGTAAAAGGCGACTAACGGACTAAAAACTGCACGTATACATCCAACAGCAGAGTGCGGCGATGGGCTCATCAAAATAATACCACCAATCCCTCTCTTCCCTTCGTTATCGTAAAAGGCGACTAAGGGACTAAAGACTGCACATACATCTAACAGCATAAGCGGTGATGGACTCTTCAAAATAATAATAGGTACCAACCCCTCTCTTCCCTTGGGTGTTGTAAAAGACGACTAACGGACTAAAGACTGCACATACATCCAACAGCATAGACCGGCGATGGGCTCATCAAAATAATACTACTAATCCCTTTCTTCCCTTCGGTGTCGTAAAAGGCGACTAAGGACTAAAAACTACACATACAACCAACAGCATAGAGCGGCGATGGGCTCATAAAAATAATACTACCAACCCGTCTCTTCTATTCGGTGTCGTAAAAGGCGACTAACGGACAGCACATGCATCCAACAGCATAGAGCGGCGATGGGCTTATCAAAATAATACTACCTACCCCTCTCTTCCCTTCGGTGTCGTAAAAGGCGACTAACGGACTAAAGACATTCATGTTTTTGTTTTTACTTTCCTTATATTCCTAATGAAAAGCACTCGGGTGTTCACCTCGGGTAAAAGACTATTTACTCCCTTGAACTATTGGCGCGTCTCAGGAGTAAATAAGCTACTTTCACCCCTAGGTTAACAATGTACTATTACTCTGTGATTAGAGACGGGCGGGTGGGTAAAAATCGGAGTGGGTAAAATTGGGAGGTAAGGTAAAAAAGGGTAAAAATTAAATAATACCCATTTTACCCATTTATACCAAGTATTTCTTTTTTAAATACCGGGTAAAAATTGAATACTGAATATAATAGTACATTATGATATTAGTGCGGTAAGTTGAAAATTACAGCAGAGGCGATGTTAGGGTCCTAACTAGAGGACTTAAATGATGGAGTGTAGTGGACTGTATAAAATGTATAATGTGGTATTATAGACGAACATTGGTTTAATTATGCTAACTAAATAAAGCGCGCGCGTCTGGTGTCGTCCGTGATCCGTGGCGAAGTGTTCTGTCTGCTGTGAAGTAAGGCGCCCGGCGCCTCCCGCGATGGTGTGAAGTTCGCATGGGAACACCCGCCGGCGGCGGCACCCGAGCGGTCACGATGATGCACGAACATCCTCCCGCCCCAGCTTGAAGGATTCAACTGAGAGGAAGAGGGCAAATATTATTATAGGCCCGAAGCAGTGTCCCCCTCTTGGTCTTCAACTCGGCCACACGCCTTGTCCCGTCGCTGCCTGGGAAGACCTTGGTGACTCGCCCCAACGGCCAAAGCAACGGCGGCTGTCCTTTTTCCTTGATAAGGACGAGCGTTCCGACTGCCAGTTGCTCTGCGGAAGTACTCCATTTCGTCTTTTGCTGGAGCAGAGAGACATATTCAATTTGGAAGCGTTGCCAAAAATGTTGCTTGATGTGCTGAACTCTCTGGTAGCGCTGGAGTCTGTTGATGTTGATGTCAGATACCTGCGGATGCGGAACAAAAGTAAGCGAGCGTCCAATCAAAAAGTGAGAAGGAGTGAGGGCTGTCAAATCTAGAGGATCAGAGGAAAGTGGGGTGATAGGACGCGAATTAAGAACAGCTTCTATTTGAGCCAAACATGTAGTGAGTTCCTCATATGTGAAGTTCGTTAATTGAAGTAACCGCTTTAAATGATGCTTAGTAGAACGGACGGCGGCTTCAGCAATACCGTTAAAGTGAGGAGAGTATGGAGGGGCGAAAGTAAACTTGATACCTTGTTGAGCAATGTCGTATGAAATATTTGACTCCTGTAGGAAGCGTTGCAACTCGTTACAAGTACCAACGAAGTTGGTCCCGTTGTCGGACAAAATACTATGGGGCTTGCCACGACGAGCAACAAATCGATTTAATGCGGCCATGTAAGCCTGCTTACTCAGGTCTGTAACGAGCTCAATGTGAACAGCCTTGACTGCAAGGCAAACGAAAATGCACAGGTATGATTTTATAAGCCTACACCCTCGCCCTTTACGGTCGGCTATCAAAACTGGCCCAGCGTAGTCGACACTACAGTTCAAAAACGGGAACTCTAGTTGAGTCCTTGAAGTAGGTAGCTGTCCCATTATGGGTTGTATATTTTGACACTTGTGCTTAAAACATTTAAGACACTTTTTTACTGTGCCTTTGGATAGATTTCTGCCACCTAATGGACAAAAGCTTTGTCGAATGTTTGCTAAAAGTAGCTGCGGTCCAGCATGTAACAAATCTGTATGAAATTTTGAAAATATTAATTTTGTTATGAAATGTTTACTACATAGTAAAATAGGGTGCTTGACATTGTAGTCATAAAGTGAGTTGTCTAGTCTCCCACCGACGCGAATTATGTTGTCATTGTCAACGAAGGGAGTCAATGATATGATTCTATTTTTACGAGGTAAGGATTTTCGAGACTTAAGTAATAAATATTCCTCAGGGAACATCTCTATTTGAGCATGATGTATAATAAAATTAAACGAATTATTAAGCTCTTCACTTGTTAAGGAACCATTAATCTTATTTTGTTTATTTTTTAAATTGTGTATGAATCTGTGTATATATGCTGTAACTCTTTGTAGTTTATTAAAATTGGAGAATTTATTAATTAAGGTATTTATAAATAAATGACTATTATTTAAATGATATGAATGAATATTAAAATATGATGAAAGATCAGGTAGATCCTGTTTCACAGATACATTGGGCATTTGTGGCCAACATTGATTGTCCTTTAACAAAAATTGAGGTCCTGACCACCACAAAGAACTTTCGCTGATAAGGTCAGCCTTCAGCCCGCGCGAAACAAGATCCGCCGGGTTGTCCTTGGACGGCACGTAGCTCCACGTATGTTGTGCAGCGCTCTCTTGTATTTCGTCGACACGATTTCTTACAAAAGGCTTTAAAGTGTTTGGTGTCATAGATAGCCAACTCAACACTATGGTTGAATCGCACCAAAAGTAACATTTACTTATCGACAAGGTAAGAGAACTCAAAACCTTAACACACAGTCTTGTTCCTAACAGAGCCCCGCACAGCTCTAACCTGGGTATAGTCGTTGGTTTAATCGGTGCTACGCGATTTTTTGAAGTTAACAGACGAATTGTTATTGAGGCATCGGAACTTATAGTTACATGCATGCATGTACACACATGCACCGTAAGCTCTTTCAGATGCATCTACGAAGACATGAAGTTCATGTGTGATCGCGTCATCGCTTAGAACCCACCTTGGTATTTTTATAGTATTTATATATGGCAGGGTATTTGCAAAGGAGCGCCAAAGAGTAAGAATGTCTTCTGGAACTTGCTCATCCCAGTCACACTTTACTATCCACAGCCTTTGCATGACAATTTTAGCCTCTACAATACAAGGTCCCACCAGACCAAGGGGATCAAAAATTTGGCTAATGACCGATAAAATGTGACGCTTTGTTACCGGGCCGCTGGTGTCTATGTCGATTGAAAAAACTAGACTGTCAGACTTACAATTCCAGTGTAACCCTAGCGTTTTGGAAGATACATTTCTGTCGAGGTTTAAATTAACGGACTCTATAGGCTCGTTAGTAATTTGTGCCATCACCTGAGGACTGTTTGACTTCCATTTGCGAAGATGAAAGTTAGCTGAAGCCAAGATAGCGCTAACTTCTCTACCTAACTCTATCGTCTCTTGTATAGAGTTGCTACCTCCTATGTAGTCATCCACATAGAGATCTCTCTCGATAGAGTCCTTCACCCTTTTGGAAGTGGCAGCTGCTGAAAGACTGACCAAGCACTTTGTTGCCAAATAAGGAGCAGATGCAGTACCGTAGGTGACGGTGTTTAAAGTGTAGGTCTTTAAAGGCAATTTAGGATCAGCCCGAAAGACAATTTGCTGTAAACAACGTTGAGCTGGTGAAATAGAGATGGCTCTATACATTTTCTCAACATCGCCCAAAATTATGTACTTATGTTGTCAAAGACGGAGAAGTATTGAAAAGAGGTCGTCCTGAACAGTAGGACCTACCATTTGGATATCATTAAATGATAATCCGGATGTTGTTGCGGCTGAAGCGTCAAATACTACACGCAGCTTCGTTGTAGAGCTAGACTCCCTAACGACACCATGGTGAGGCAAAAAATACTCCACCTGTCCCGAGTGCAGGTTCCTAGTTCTACTGTTTTCTGTCATGTGACCCGAACGCTCGTACTCTTCCATGAAGGATACGTAACGTTCTTTAAAAACGTTGTCACGTATAAAACGACGTTCTAAGGACAAAAAACGACGCTTAGCTATCTCAAAGGAATCGCCTAAGACACTCGGTTTGTCCTTTAGTGGTATAGTCACCACAAAACGACCATTATCGTCCCGAGTAGTATGAAGATGAAAACTTTCTTCGCAAGCTCTTTCCTCCTGAGATAAGGAATGTTTAGAAGAGACCGAGTCAAGTTCCCAGAACTTTTCTAAATTTGTATGCATATCACTAAGTATGGCCTGATTACAGAAGTGTGACTGCTTTGACGTGGGAGGATGTGATGGAAGAGCAACAGGGCCTGAGACAATCCACCCGAACTTAGTTTCGAATAATTTAGGTTTATTCCTGCCTAGGTTAATGGATGTAGCACCTAGGATATCCCAAAATACCTCAGCGCCAACTAAAATGTCAATTACTGACGGAATATGAAAAGATGGGTCAGCTAGATTTACGCCTGTAGGTATGGGGATGGTATTTATATTAACTAAATTACAAGGCACGACCTTAGTAATCTCCCGCAAAATTAAACAATTAATTTGTGCTTTATAATCACCGGTGCGAGACTCAATACTAAGGTTACAAGACTGTGTAGTAATTGAGGTTTGGTTGTTTATACCTGTGATTGTGGAGCTCGTGCTAAGCCGAGGCAATCGCAGCTTATCACAAAGCGTCTGTGTTATAAAATTGGCTGTGCTACCGTTATCCAGCAGTACTCGGGCGTCGAACCTCTCCCCGCTGCCGCTGACCACTCTCACCAGCGCTGTGGAAAACAAAATGTGCGAAGCAGTATTTTGATGTAAAGAAGTGTCACTTGATAAGACGACACTATCTGGAGTGCTAATAGGTAAAGGGGCAACTCCACATATGTCAATAGGTAGGGCAACACTATTAGAACTGCTAGGCATTGGGTCTTGAAAGTTGGTTGGCATTGACTGCTCGACATGCAAAAGCGTATTGTGGTTAGCCTTACAATACTTACAATGTGACAATCTACATTGTTTTGTTAAATGACCAGGGCGTAAACAATTAAAACACAATTTAAATTCTTTCGTTTTGTTAATTCGATTTTCTATTGGCAAACTTCGAAAATTTTCACATGTGTACAAAAAATGATTTTTAGAACATAAAAGACAAATTATTTTATTATTATAGGTTTGAATATTTAATTTTAGATTTTTATTATTAATTTTATTTTCACTACTATTACTTCTTGCTACTATAAAGCTTCTAGGTTTATTTTCTACTTTGTTAAGTAATCTATCTAAGTTTTGATTTTCGATCGTTTCTAACAAATCAGCTTTATTACTAATAAACATGCAAAATTGAGACAATGTTGGTGATTTAGACAATGTATTGCGATGTTCTCCCCAATTTCTACTAGTAGCGGAATCTAGCTTACTTGACATCATATACACTATAAGCGTGTCCCAATACTCTGTGGGCTCGTTCAATGTTTTAAGTGCTCTAATATTTTTATTAATTGTGTCAATAAGACGACGCAACGAAACACTGCATTCGTTAGTTACACGCTCAACATTGAACAAAGCCTGCACGTGATTGTTTATTAAAAGCCTACTGTTGTTATAGCGTTCACACAACAAATTCCACGCCATTTCATAATTGTCGCCTTTAAAATCAATGTTTTTAATAATTTCTTGTGCGTTGCCCTTTAGCGACGCGCGAAGGTAATGGAATTTGCTGATGTTGTCTATGCAGCTACTACTATGGATTAGTGAGGAAAAGGTGTCTCTAAACTCAAGCCAGTACTGATAACCACCATCAAAATGAGGCAAATCTATTTTAGGTAAGCGTATAAAAGCATGTTGCGATGCACCTGTGTTTTTTCCTGCCGCCGAGCCCGCCACAGACCCGTAGTCGCTGCCGCTGGCAGACCCCAGCAAGCTGCGTGCCCGTGCTGCGAGCGAGTGATAACGCTCTTCGAACTTGGCCCGCTCAGCATAAGCGTCCTCTGGCTTGCCCGATAGTATTTCGATCTCCAACTGTAAACTGTCAAATTCATCATATAAGGCATCAAATTTACTTAAGCGACCCTCCAATTCGATACGTTGCAAATTGGAAAGTTCCTGGCGGTTGCTAATTGTGTCTATGTGAGTGCTGAAGTTTGTAAACTTTGCCTTCATAGCACTACGCTTGCGAATTAAAGTTTCTTCAACAGACATTGCTAATGGCTAAAGAAACGAAAGTAAGTAATGAATTTAAGAATTAACGTAACAAAAAAACTGCAATAAAAGCAACGAAATATCGTATGCACACACAAAATTGCAATTGATTGCTGACGTGTGCTCGAACGCCCTTGACCTACTCAGTCAGCTGTCGTGCACCGGCTAACGGTAAACAAATCAAGCGAAAAGCCAAGCGCAGGCGCAGTCGTATAGCCGCAATCATATGAATAGTGCAAATGTACAATATAAATGAGAAACGATAATAATAATAAGGATGATTACTACTTAATTTCGACTCAAACATTAGCGAAGGTAGTGAAACAAAAAAAAAAGAGAAAGTTTTGAAAATAAAACGTACTTTGAGAAGGGTTGAAATAAGGAAATGATTGGAACAAACTCACAAAACCTCTGTCGTTATCCACAGGTAACCTGATTTCTCCCGCGAAGCGATGACTCGAAGAAAATATGCAGCTGAGTACTTGAAGACTTCGGGAATCCTTCTTGCGTTCGTTCCTTCGTTAGTCTTCCTTTTCTTCCAACTTGTAAGGCGACTTCCCGCGAGTGTAGAAGAGATGACACGTAGTGACACGGCGATTTTGAAACGACGAATTCGAAGTATAAGGTTCGTTAAAAATGTAACGGTCGTAGTTACTACCAATTCAATAAAACGGCGAATTAAAAGACCATTTGTTAGGGTCCTAACTAGAGGACTTAAATGATGAGAGTAGTGGACTGTATAAAATGTATAATGTGGTATTATAGACGAACATTGGTTTAATTATACTAACTAAATAAAGCGCGCACGTCTGGTGTCGTCCGTGATCCGTGGCGAAGTGTTCTGTCTGCTGTGAAGTAAGGCGCCCGGCGCCTCCCGCGATCGTGTGAAGTTCGCATGGGAACACCCGCCGGCGGCGGCACCCGAGCGGTCACGATGATGCACGAACAGGCGATATTGCTAGCCCGAGCCGTTGGCGAGCGCTACAAGAAAGCAGAGGCTGTAATTATCAAAGCGCACGTATGTCACACGACGTTTTATAACATATTTGAGGGGAAAACACATTTTCTGAAAATGACTGCGTGTTTTGCGAGCCTCCTCAGCGACGCCAATAAGGCTTTCGTCGGGCCCGTTCCACGGGGGACCTTCTGGTGTACGTTACTCATTATTGGGGCGAGGCAACCGAGAAGCATGGCGAAGCGCTTGCCGTGTCGTTCGACATATCGAAAGCCTTTGAATGGATCTGGCACGCTGACTTGCTGAGCAAGCTTTCAACGTACGGCATCTCTGCTGATTTTTGTGTCTGGATTTTGGACTTCCTAAGTGAACGGTCAATCAGAGTAGTCATTGTTCCTCTGACCTCATGGCTATCGATGCCGGGGTCCCTCAGGGTTCCGTTTTTTTCTGCTACCCTTTTCTTGTTGCATATTAACGATCTACTCAAGCCCGGAATTGTTGGGCATGCAGACGACAGCACGGTCACAGAGAGGTACCTGTCTAGCGTAAGGGTCGGCGGAGAGGAAGTTCGTTCCTTAGAGTGGTCATTAGCCTTAGAGGGACAAACTTGAAGTCTTGTCTCCCAATGAGATGACAACAATTTGGTCAGTTTTAACGCCACCAAAACGCTGCCGTGTCGCAACCACAAATCAGGGGGCCTACTCCCTTTCTCCCTAATCACTAAAACGGGTTAGTACCTACCTATGGGGGCATAAAATTATTCTGAGTATGGGGGTGACTATACAAAGACAAATAAAGACAGATTTATTGTACGAAATTTCCTTTATTTTTATGAAAAATCTAATTTGATGTACATACGGGAAAAGCTAGCAATTTATAAACTTAGCATCTCTTTAAACTATTGCCAAATTAAACACTGGCATACAAAGGAGCAATATTTGATACTTGTACGGCTAACTGAAAATAATTTAGAATATTTCTGTTACGAATAATAAGAAAAGCTCTCTCTTAGCACAACCAAGTAAGATTAGTTTAAGGGGTTATATGTTAGGTCTGAAAAGGACACTTACTGCCGTACTCAGAGACGTCAATTAAGTTTTAATGGTCTCTTGCTGTCACTTTCTTATGTATAGTGCTAAATAGAGAAGGAAAGACATTTAATTGTCATTAAAACCTTAATTGACGTCTCTGATTAAGGCAGTTAAACAAATACATACAAAAAAATATTTCGGCAATAATTAGTAGGTACTTACGTATTAATCTATTATTACCTATCTATTTATGATTCAGACATATTTTATAATTCCGTTTGGAATATCATTGTTAAAAACACGTCGACTTTATTATTTATTTTCAAACATTTGAATTGCAAATTACGAATTGGGGGTACCTACTTACATGTTTATACAGAAATAGTGCTTGAGAAAAGACAACTTGCCTCAGGTAAAAAGACTCAATCCAAACTTTTCACATGTGAAACGTGCAAGTCTTTTTGCAATTTATAAGTACTTTAATTTTTTCGATATAAAAAAGTAGTTATTTGAATAGTACACACTAAACGCCCTTTTTAGATCTACAGGACTAAGCCTACAGGACTATACAACGTGTTAAAGAAAATTCTCAAAATATTATAAAGAATCGATTCAACTAATAAAATATATGAATTTGAATGCAATCGCGGCGGCAACATTGCATTACTCTCAGGCTTAAATCGCGTAACGTAATTAGTTAGGTACCATAGAGCTACTAATTTGCAAGAACTCCACGAAAACAAAATGCAAATGTTATCTGATTAGCTTAGTTGCCGTAAAACCAGACACAATATAAATTCAATAGTTATTAACCCTTAAAGACACGTTAGGAGTCTCCGTGACAGACAAGGGGTTTAAATAATCGACTTTATTATTATTTAATAATAATTTTGGGTGGGGAGTCTGATGTTTTTAGCTATATAATACGTTGTATACACAGCATTACAATTTTAACAGTAGGGTGAGAAAATTCTTAAAGGCATCGTGGGGATGTGAAATAATGACTAACTCTTGTATGTAAGCGAGGATTTTGCCTCGCGACTTACCCTTAAGGATAAGATTGAAATACTGTGGCGATAACCCGACAAGTTCGTGCGCGAGCCTCCTTTTAAGTCTTTAAGCGCCATGGCGGTCACCGGTGACCGACAAACAATTAAATTTAAATTGTGTCTGATTTTGTGGCAGTCAACGTGTCAAACTGTTTGTATTGGAGGTATTTAAAAATTCTAATGTTAAATAGTTGAAACGTATTACCAATTTTTAAAATACGTGCCAGGATAAGACACACAATACAGAACTACCTTCTAATAGGATACTTTAAAAAAACAACCATGATTACACTGATTGGCTCTTATTTGACATACAAACCTGACATTCATGACATGTAACAATACAACGAAATGGAAGGTTATCTCACTATAATTTTAACTTAAGTCGAAACACAACGTCTGTCAATTCTAACTTTATAATCTTACTAACTATATCAGCTTCCAATTTCGTCTATTTTGTCTTTTACACATTTATATCGTTTAATAGAGACATAAGGATAGAACACACATGCAGTTAAAATTAATTAAAAGAAAAATGACCATAAATGAAAATAAACTGCAGTAAAGATAGTATAGTTAACAAATTGCTGCATGCATCTTGATGGAAAAGTATAAAGTATTTTATTCAGACATTGTTTAATTGTTTAAGACGAACGTCGGCAATTCGTCATGTACCAAAATGGACGAGACCATAGTTACGGACTTAGTACATAAATATTGTTTTAAACATTTTCTTATGACATTTCTGTCTTAAACCGAATTTGGAATTGACAAATAATATAAGAACATTGGGTGCATAAATGTAGGGGATTACAAATGACTTTTATTTTCTATCATGAGTGTACACATTTTAAAGTAGTCGATTTGCGAAATAGACGTTCTGCTATACAGACCATCTGAGAGTTGGACGTTTTGCTACATGGACCTTTTCCTAATTAGGCTTACAGCTCATTAGACGTCGCGCTGTTGGACGTTGCGCTGCTTAGACCTTCTGTTCGTAAAGGAAAAAAAGACCGTGGTTGGAGGAAACGTACCTTTAATATTGATGATTGCAAATTTTACAGAAAGGACACATTCCTTTATTTTTAAAAATAATTAAAACTGCATTTTAAGATTTTTGAAAATTCTCCTGCTTGAGGCGGAAAACGAACCGGTGAAATGTGAAAAAAAACATACTGTATTTTATGATACCAACCGAAAGTCATTACATAAGGATTAATTTCTTTTAAACAACATAGTATCTTAAATTAAAGAAATACCAAGAAAAATAATGTTTTTATTGAAAAGCTTACTAAATATAAAAAAAAATCTTTAGAATGACCCTTTCGGCTGGTATAATAAAATACACGATGTTTTTTTCACATTTATTTTGAAACTTAAATTTTTGTTGTTTAAGCTTATGTCTGGAGCTGCATCTCCCTCTTACTGGTTCCACAGAATACCAGCGCCATGGCATGTATTTTGATTTTGTAGACCTAAACTTAAATTTTAGTTGTTTAAGCTTATGTCTGGAGCTGCGCCTCCCTCTTACTGGTTCCACAGAATACCAGCGCAATGGCATGTAAATGTCACGGCATAAGCTGAGTGGCGACCTATGCCTACGTTTTTATATCTATTATGATTAATTGTCCTATTTATGCCCCGAATAAAAAAAAATATTACATTTCATTTTATTTCACCGGTTCGATTCTCGGCTCAAGCAGATGATTTTTCAAAATCTTTAAATGCAGTTTTAATTATTTTTGAAAATAATAAAAAGTTTCCTCTCAGTAAAATTTGCTATCATCAATATTAAGGGTACTATGCTTCCTTTGCCCACATTAGTTTTAATATGCTTATTTTATGTTTTCTGTATTTTTGTGTGTGCAATAAAGCGTGTTATCTATCTACTTTTCCTCCAACCACGGTCTTTTTTTTCCACCCTATATATATATATATTAATATCTAAAGACAAACGCGATCCAAGGATAGGTTTTCATCTAAATGTGTACAGTTTACATAAACTTTAGAATTAAATGTCAAGCTTAAACATTTGAAATAAAAATAATTACATAATTATACATTTATTACAAAATTGATAATACTTGTATACTTTAAAGAAATATAATATAATTTTTTTCAGGTAGTAAAGTTTTTATTATTATAATAAGACTGCCACCTTACTCTTGAAACCGATCCCAATGTATCGAGATTAGTATTGTGAAGTTTCGTACTCCTAAGTTACGACACCAGAGTTAATATTGATTCATATTGCGCGGATATAGGTGAAAAAAATACAAAACTCAACGCTATTTAGTTTACCCAATATGAATGCAAATTAGCGCTGGTGTCGTAACTTAAAAGTACGAAATTTCACAATACCAATCCGATCCAATACAAGTTACATACATACATCCAATGCAATTTCAAGAGTAAAGGGGCTGATCGGAAAAATATCATCTAGCATCATTTAATAATTAGTTTTTATCACAAAATAAATGTGGAAAATCTTTGACCATCCTTAAATGGTAGTAGAATGACGATATAGTGTAAAATAAGAAAAAAAAATTTGAAGTGTTTTTGTCAAATAGTCCAAGAAAGTTAAAAATCTTATAATAATTTAGTCTGACCGCTACCGCTGTACCGCGCCTTGGGTATGCGAGCGGCGAGGCGGGGGGGCGAAACAGTTGCTGTTGACTGTCTGTGTCAGACGCACATGAGATAAAATATCTAAAAATGGTTCGTGCATTATCTCGAAATATCACGACTGTCATTTTTTTCTGTCAATTTAGTTCACCAAAAAACAGAAAGTTATAAAGAAAAATCATGTTATTGATGATTTTGATTCATATTTCCAATAATTAAAGATTTATTTCATTTATATTGGTTCTTTAATTGTACTTATCTAAAAATCATATTGGACAAAAACGGATTGAATGTACTTGTAAATACAAAGCTTCAATAAACTGTTCTTCGATATCGTAAGATCTGTCTGACACTACGAATCTCATGTGAGTTCATGCTCTTTACTTCCCACTCCCCTCCTCCCCGCGCATACCTAAGGCGCGGTACAGCGGTAGCGGTCAGACTATAGTTACTGTGCACTTTTACTGAATGCCAACATTATAACTAGTATTTAATAGAATTACTAATCTACAATGATTTCTTGCTATAAATATGCTTACAGCCATGATAATTGTAAGCTTTTACGAGGATAAAAATTATACTTTTCACCAGTTCGGTAATAATACACAGCCATCAATCGCCTTAAACATATTCTATCGAAACTGCACTTATATAAGGAAACGATTATTATTTTCTGTCATAGCGCCATGAAGTCCAAATATCTGGTAGCATATAAAGCTTAGAAATTACGTAACTTATAGAAAACTTACTAAATTAGGACTCTCAGGCTATGTGTTGTTTTAGATTAAATGAAGTGAATGTTAGTGTATTTTATGAGACCTTGGCTCAACCATTGTCAGAAGAAGCCAAGTCCTTGTATCGTGTTTTGTACCCGCCGCGATCTGCACTTCTGCATCTGCACTATCTGCACTATTGGTCTGTGTAAAATTCAGCATAGGGTCGGATAGGACTGGCATATCGTAATTTAAAAATTCCTTAAATTATAAATAAGAATAAAAAATAGACTCACGTGCAGCTGGAATATATAGTAATCTTAATTTATGTAAATTTAAGTACGGCAGTATACTATCATTAAAAATGTTTGGTGTTCACAACTTACCCCGCAGACAAATAAATAGGTTCATTTAACTCTATATAAATGTGACAAACATTCTTGCTAATAAGTATGCAATTCCATTTTATAGGCGAGTAATGCTTTAACTAATTGTATTTTGCCTCTCTGCCTCTCATACAGCTAATGTACTCGTATAATATAATCTTGTGTACATGTTACGACATTTATTATTTATTATGCTTTTGTATAAGTATTATGTAAATTAGATTCTTATTTTAGCGTAATCATCATGACAATACTCTTATTCAAATCAGATGTAATGTTTTACCAGGGGGGTGTCACTCCGCAGTTTAGGTACGTTCGGCCGGCGCGCCCCCCAGGCAGGCCTGGGCCTCCCATTTCTGAATGATGCATAGTAATTTATAAAGACTATTAAGTGTTACATAACTGACATGGAAGCTTTTTGCTAAATTGTCATATTTTTAACAATCGCAATCAGATGAGCCGTTATAGTTACCGAGTAGTGTTAACAACCAAACTCTGGCAATTACTACTAAGCTTATAATTATATTTTTTTCGAATCAACGTTAAAATTAGACAAAATAATTATTTAACATAGTGAGAGCGCCAAAGTAACACATTTTTTACAAGGAAAAATAACACAAACATCACAGTGTGCGCGTTATATCATTAACAACCGAGACGTTTTAATTAATTAAATATGTCATCTCAATGTTTTTCATGAGGTTTAAAAGTGTTATGATATGTGTGAATGGAATAAAGATGCTATGTATGAGGTGAGACTAAATATTATAATTAAATTAAAGATCTACGGTTGGCCTCAGAAGTAGCTTAACGCTGTAGTATCATGTGTGACATAATTCATGTCATACGTTGGTATGACAATTATGTGGTCTGTGTATGCAACTACTACGCTCGTCCATAATGGTCGCATGAGCGATATCGTTTCGAGCAAGTTGGTGTGGCATAGTACTAAAGATTAAAGCTACTTTTAAGACCAACTGTGACTTTATATTAAGACTTAGAACGCGGCCCCACTAGACACAATAGAAATTCTATTTATTGAGCACTGATCAGTGAGCGGTCGCAGTTGAAAGGATAAATAATGAAAAACCTCTGTCACACGCGGTCCAGCGGCGGCGGGGCGCAAATGCGTTTTGTATATAATCGAAATCATACTGAAAGATATCTCGCGCCGCTTTTGCTGTGGATGTTGAAACCAACAACGCTGCCGCGCCCACCGCTGGGTCGTGCGCGAAGGGCTTTACAAAACGTCACTACAATTTATAAATTAAAAATTATTACACTAAAAGAATACCTTTTTGGTCATAATAAACTTAACAACATGGTTTTTATTTTAAGCTAATAATAGTTAGGACCATTTGTGGCTTTCAGTTATACTTACATCATTTTAACTCGACGTTGACTTTGGTATTCAGCGTGCTGTTATGAATAATTGCCTGACCCCAAATTATTACTATTAGGTATGTAGGTATTTGGAATGGTACCATACCATCATGGATAATGCACTATTACGCACGACATATTGCCAAATTTACGACTAAACGTTAATTTTTAAAGTTAACCCGAGTACTTTTAGAGTTGAAGTGCTGAAACATATTATATGTATACTTTGTTTTAGTATTAGCAATACTATTGTGTTGACATAATAAATGAGAAAATAATAAAAATTAATCTTCATTTATTTGTAATATTTGTCTACGAATTGAGTCTGTGAATTGCATAAATTTAGTTTTGTTAATAATATTAACTGAAACTGTATTGTACCTATATACCTACCTATAGTAATATTTAAAATAACTAAATAAGTAATTGATGGATAATTTTCAAATTAAAGGACATCATAAATTGTTCTCCTAGCTTAGCAAACTATAATTTTAATAATAATTTAATGTTATGAATTGAATTGACTCTTATATAGTTTTGAATATTTGCACATCGATTATACGATATAATATATGCTGGTAAACACTATCTTAAGAACAATTGTACCATATTCGAGTAAAAAAATAATTGATTGATCATACAACAGCTAGCTTCGTCAGCTGAGGACGTCCAAGGCTAACACCGCTAAGGTTTTCCCCAAGGATCTCTACAACGACCGCTCTTGCTCGCATCCAGCGACTACCCGCGACCTTCACTAGATCGTGGGACCACCTTGTTGGAGGCCTGCCTACAATAAAGAACCATTCTGCCCCAACGGCCGACACTTCTACGAGCGATGTGCCCTGCCTACTGCCACTTCAGCTCAGCAATTCATCAAGCTATATCAGTTACCTTAGTTATTCTACGGATCTCCGAACTTCTGATTTGATCTCGCAGACCATCCCCGAGCTAAGCCCTGACAAAGCGTGACATTGAGCATATTATAAAATCCATAGTGAGCGGCATTGCTTAAGCGCAAGGAATTATTATCGGTGCGCCGTGTTTCCTAATCGTGCGTTATCGAAATGCCGCGTTCTCGTTACGTTGGTATCATTTATAGAAATAGGTTAGTAGATGTCTACAATTCAAGACACCTAGTGACGACAATCATACAATTTAATACTTATCACTTTTTGTATTGACTTGGACAATAAACAAATTATAATATTTTTTTACTTATAGTTAGTATATTTGGTAGGTATAACACAATTAAAAATGGAGTTAAATGCTACTCTATTCTAACTAAAGGTGCTCTGCTTATAAATTTATAAAAGCCACTTACCTAATAAACACTTTTTTTGTACTCAGGCTATAAGTACTTTTAATAAATAAATAAATCTACGAAGAAAGGCTTGCGTAAAAGGAATGCAACGTAACAAGAACACAGTATTTTAAGCATTTTAGTTGCAAAAGCGCGATAAAGAAACGCAACGTTACATAAAGGAATGTGATGTTACTAGTACGCAGCATGCCGCTAACGCGCGATAGTGGAACCCAACGTTACATAAAGAAACGTGACGTTACGATTATGCAGCATGGCGCTAACGCGCGATAGAGGAACGCAACGTGACGTTATGAGAACGCAGCATGCTGCTAACGGGCGATAAAGGAACGCTAAAGGAACGTGACAGTGAGGGAACGCTAAAGCGCGATATATGAACGTGACGTTACAAGAACCGATAATCCGGTAGCACTATGCCTTTGGCATCCTTAAATACTACGGAAATTCTAAGACCCGTGATTAGTGAGTAGATATACCTATGATACGCCGAAATCCCAAAAACATGCAACCAGCGACGATGTAAAAGAAAACTAGCAATTTGTGCAGTCACTTAGCACGAAATACAGAAAATGACATGACGAACGACCCATTTCATAATAATGCCACGAGTATAAATATGTCAACTTGGTAGCGTTTGATCTTCGATCAACAAAACTAAACCACGACTTATTCGTAAACGAGAACGCCAATATATATACTATTTTAGAATTAAGGTTAGGCCTCAATCCACATCAAAGTTTCAGAAAATAACTGTTTAATTTCAGTTAATTAGTAAATTATGCACATTTCTTGCTTTATCATCAGTAATAAAGTTTAATGGCATTACTTAGTATTACGGCACAAAACAATTTGGAGTCTAGACATAGTCTTGTTTAAACCATTTACTGTAAGTAAATATATAAAAGTTAACAACAGCGTTGCCTCTAAGATTTATATTGGAATATAGTCATTACCTGTTTTATCATAGTAGGTAAATAGCAGTTTTAGAATTCTCAATTAAAGTTTAAGTTAAATATGCAATAACTGTAACGCTTGTTTGAAGCGATATTGCTCTCTAGACTCAATAAAAAATTTGTTCGAATAAATATAGCCCAAAACATAATTATTCGCTAATGAATGCTCCCAAGGGCACTTCCCTCACTTTCAGGAGGTTATTCAAGAAAAATAGTCTTTGATCTATTCACAGATTTGACGAGTACTTGGAAGTATCATGGAAGTTATTTTAACGAGCAAGGTTGCACCTCGCTTTAGTTTTCATTGTAAGCGTACACTTTCTCAGTTCGTTGTTAGACGGAACGGGTCGCATTGCAACTTCAATTATCAATTATCATCATCTTAATCATTACAATTTTAATTTAAGCGTTTGTATAATGTAAAAGTATTTTAGATTTAACGTTTATACGATTTAACGATATTCAACGTTTTCGTCACCCTTAAAAGGTATCTATCCGCAAAGATCATTCGAAGGAAATCACATTTGCAACAGGCTAATGCTGTATTTAAGACCCATTCCGAAACGGTAAAATGTATGCTTACCTTAAACCGTAAGTAAACAAACCTTTGTCACAACATTATTTTAAAGTTCATGCATAATACGAGAATCAACAGTGTCTGGACTGAACTGACACTGAAAATTAACTAATTCAAAACAACTATTAAATAAATAAATTTAAATTAATCATTTAAATAATTTATATGTACTTATGTTTAAATAAAGTTATTATTGCGACTTTAACTTATTTCTAAGAGCTAGAAGCAGTGGTTTGTATACGAAGGCCCACGGTAGGAACAAGATGAATCCAGCAAAGTATAAACTATAGTATATGTCCCACCACTTCGAAAATACCTTTACGTCGAACGGTACCAAACTCCAACCCATAAATACAATGGTATACATTTTGAGTAGAAAATACATGAAATACTTTGTTACTGGCACTGACCAGAGCCATTCGTACGTTTTTGTTTTGCTTATGATCGCCTCGAACTCCTTCTCCATGTACATTATAAGGAACTCGTTTAAGAACGTCATGTAGTACCCGGAGCGTATGCCGTGCCAGAGCGCAAGGAACAGTAGCGTGAACCCTTGGCTAAGATTCCTGTTGCCTAGGAACCGGAGCCGCTTGTAGATGTACTCGGCGGCGAAGTGGTTCGTGTTGCAGTTGAAACTGTCAATGTAATGCTGGAATTTGGTAGCGAACTCGAAGCGCAGCAGCTTGATGTTGCTGCAGCCGTCCCAGCGCGACTCCACCTCGCCCTTCTCGTTTTGTTTGATCCCGTTGTACGCTAGCCCGAAGCGGATGCACGACGCTGGAATAAATAATAATAATAATCCTTTATTGTACATAAATAACACACATTCTCATATGCATGACATGCGCGATATTAACGATAGGGTTATAATAGCGTTAGAAGAGTTTCAGCCAACCCTAGCCTACCATACCCTAGCTGATTATCCAATAATTATCAGCGCACAATCGTCGAACTGCTAAGCCTAGGTCTGGCCTCATGAACAACAGCACAAGGGAAGATTGGACTATAACCCACCACGGGTTATAGTCCAATCTTCTGGGTTTGACAATCATCATTTTCTTGCCCTTATCCCAAATTGGGGTCGGCGCAGTATGTGTTCTTCTTTTATTCGTCCCTATCAGTCGTCAATTCTACGGTCACTCCTTTCTTCACCATATACCTCTCCCCTTGTATCCATCCACAGTCATGCTTAACACTCGCTTCGTCAGCTGACATTCATCCCTTCTCATTATATGTCCATACTTGAACTTTATACGTACTTGAACTAATTATTATCATCATCAACATCAATAAACGTCCCAATTATCGCTGAGCTCAGGCATATTACCACTCGAACAGTAGCACATGTGGTAAACGATAACCCATCACGACATGTGTACGTCCTATAGATATTTTATGGTTTAGTATGTAATGTATATCGATGCCTAACGGTCAAAAAGGGATAGTGACATTTTTTACGATATCGACTTATATACATAGTTGGAATCGCCTTTTTTTCTGCATCTTTCTATAGAAGTTTCGTCACTCTAGAACAATTTTTTTGTCGGTTAAGCGGTTGGTAAATTAAGGTTCAAAGCCTATATTTTACGTCGTAAACGCCCGATACTTTAGTGTTTTTTTTAATCTGGTGGTTACAAAAAATCATATTTCGAAATACTTACTTACGCCATTTTAGCTTTCATAATATTATCTAGCTGGAAGTTTAGCCCTATATGGCGGTTTATGTACCGTATAAGTACAGAATACCTTAAAGTGTCGCTTCATATATTTGGGCCGCGATTTCAAAACATATGTTTGACGTTTATAGTTATTTTTCTTGTCATTCTCTGGATGTTGGAAGGCGCTTAGGATGAATTGTCCTAGCGGATATCACTATTTATAGTGGCGCTTATCCTTTTTTTCTCTGCCGATATTTAAAAGAGTAGGGCAGTTAGTTGATACGACGATTTAAAATATTTACTTACGCCAATGTAATATTTTGCCATATGTCGGTTACCGTTTGCAAAAAAAGTCTCATCGATATTTTATCCGTTTCTACCCCAAAATAAACATTTAGGGCGTTGGCGACTGTTGCTCAAGCGCCACGCGCGCATACAATTCATTTTACACGCAGTTTCTTTGAACTAACATTGAAAATAATAAGTAAGATTTCATATTTCTATTGTGATCTTCAAAGAAGATTTTTATAAGAATAGTTTATTTTAAGTCTGCCAAGATTGATTACCTAAATTATAAAATTTTCAAGAAGTGGATGAACGTAGTAATATCTTGTAGGTATCTAAATGACAAATGTAACTGGTTCCAAGTTCTAATATTCATTATGATGACTACCTTTGTCGTTACATATTATGTATTTATGTGAATGTTTGTAGTACTTTCGTTGGTTCTGTTTATCACTACATATAGGTTATAGCTCATATTACTAACTTTGGAATCAGATTAATATTTAAATGTCTTAAACGTACTTAAATATTTATATTTAAAAATCGGACTATCGGACTACTTCTGGTCTGTCAGCAGTTTTTCCCTTGAATATACATACATACACATAATCACGACTATTATCCCCAAAGGGTTAGTCAGAGACTAGGCATTGAGGACACCAAAAGCAGTCCTCTGCATTAGGCCACTTTTTACCAAATAGCAATATTTTCCTTGAATATAATATATTTTTTTGTTCTTCCAATAAATCAGTCCTTAGACTATTAAGAGATGCATTTTAGGAGTAGTCTGGCAGGTGAAGCCTGTTACACAGCTGGACCTGCTCAATAGGAATCTGGAAGCTTACATTATGTCATTCAACTCCAGAATTTGGCGTCTCCGTAATCGTCTTAACTGGTTGGGAATAGTAAGCTGTACTGCAGCTGATTTGCGTGACGTTGCAAACGGGCTTAAGATTTAGTGTGAGTTGCGTGACGTTGCAAACGGGCTTTGTAAGATTTAGTGTGAGCATCTATTCTTAACTGTGCTTAGTTGTATGTATTTACGGACCTCAGAGTTTTTTATAAACCAGGGTGCATTCGCTATTTGTTTTAGGATAAAGTCTAAGGCTAGCCGCACACACGCAATAATATTGTCAATAAAGTGCATATTGTCAATAATATTGTGTGTGTGCGACCCGTATTGCGGTATTGATCAATATTATTGTAGATTTCCAGAAATTCTGATCACGGGCACATCGATATTGGGCGGAGCCAGGAATATTGACAGTAATATTGATGTGTGCGGGAGCGCGGCAATATTTTAGTTTAAAAAAAGAATTCAAGATTTGTTTTTGGTTCACGTTTACGCGCCAAAAGGACAATGGAGGACGAAAATAGTGTCTCAGAAAAGCGATATTTATTATTATTTATAAATACATGGAAAACTTATCCAGAGCTATGGAAACATCCATGGATGAATATCGCGATAAAACTAAAAAGAATTATGCTCTCGATAAGTTGCTGGAAATTTATAAAACCAAATAGCATGTGAAAAAAAAATTGAATTCTCTACGTACAAATTTTCGGTAAGAGTTGAAGAAGATTCACAAATCTAAATCATCGGGAAAAGGGACCGATGATATTTATGTCCCGTCTTCCTGGACGTATTATGAATTGCTATTTTTATCAAATGATGAACAACCTGTAAAAATAACTAAGACGGTTAGTATTCATTTTAATATGTTTATTAATTAATTTTACAACAGATAGGTGGTAAGTAGGTACAAAAATAGGTGTCCAATCATTTGACAAAAAACAAATAACAAATTTTCATTGAAAAATAACATTTGACAAAATTGTATTTGATAAATTTATCATTTTACAAACTATTGTTTAATAAACTACTCATTAGACAATATAATTATTTAAAAAATTTCATTATTCTAAAACATTATTTCACAAATTGATCATTTTTTAAACATGTTACTTGGCAAAACAACGTAAAGCATAAATAACATTTAACAAATACTAGCTGCCCTACTCCTGTAGGTCACGTAATAGGTTAGATATTTAAGACAATAGCGAAGCGCAGCGTGGCGATTGTCTTAAATTTCGAGGTTATTTATTTTATTAGACAACAGAAATACTAGCTGCCCTACTCCTGTAGGTCACGTGATAGTTTAGATATTTAAAACAATCGCGAGGTTTTTTTTTAATATACAATACAATATACAACAGAAATACTAGCTGCCCTACTCCTGCAGGTCACTTTATGGGTTAGAAATTGCTTACATAATATATTTTGCTTATATAATATGTTATACCTAATATACCATACTTTTTATAAAATCACCAATTTGGCAAACGAATTATTTAGTCAAGTGAATATTATTAAAATAATATTTTAACAGTAGAAATATTTTCTAAGTAAAACATTTACGAAACCTGTATTATGTCTAATGATTCTTTTTAAAGTATTATGTTTGCGAAAAGAAAGTTTGTGAAATGATTCGTTTTTCAAACGTTGTTTGTAAAATGATCTTTAGTCATACGTTTTTTGTTATAAAATAGTAAACCACAAAAAAAATCTTAGATTACATATCTACCTATTTATACTACAAAAGTACTGACAAAAGTTATCTCTTATTAATTTAGCGTTTATAGTCGCATTTCTATTTTGAGTACACTGCAGATTAGTTATGCTGACTGACGGTGATTCATGTTCTTTTGTTGTCATGTTTAAATAAAAGACACTGTTTTCTTTTATTAAAAAGTTGTGTAAGTAACAACAGGCTAAAGTCAGTTGCGTTGCTTTGTCGGGTTCTAGATTTATTGCCTTTTGAAAAATACCAAAACGTTTAGCCAAAATACCAAAAGCACACTCAACCGTTGATCGAGCCCTTGATAATGTTTTATTAAATATTAGCTCATCAGAGCTGCAGTTTTTTTGCGAGTATGGTTTCATCAAATTTGGGCCCAACGCAAAAGCTTCGTCTGCCACAAATACGTAAGGAAATAAGTTTGTCATGTTTGAAAGATTAATTGGGTTAGGCAAGTTAAGTAGACCTGGCTCGTAAAAAATGCCAAAATTTTGAATAAAACAGTACTCCACCATCAGATATCCGACCATTGATACCAACATCAACCATCATGAATTCTTTATGAGCATTTACTAATGCCTAATAAACATTACCATTAAATAAACATAACATTAAATTAATAGTTATCTGTTATTGAACTTCTATGACAATTTATATATTATTATAATGAACTTAGTTGATTAAAATTATTCATGCTAATATAATGCGTAAGTAGTGTATTGAGACAGATGTGACATTTTGATTTGATTTTTATTTTGTGTAACTAATGTTACTATTTACGTTAATGTTAAAAATTTATATTTGTATACCAGTTGAATGTGAATATAGAGGTCTAATTAGATAAATTACCTAGTTATATGCTAATACTCTGTACCCACATTTAAAAAATAAATAAATAATTTAAACTAATTCCCTACTATATGTATATTACAGGCAGACAAAGAAAATGATGAAGATCAACATGAGTTTTCGATTTCCTCAATGGATCCACCTCTACCTCCAGCATTAATAATGAGTAACAAAAGAAAAATGAACAATGAGAACCAGCAAAACTTTATTAAAAAACTTTATTATTTTTGGAGAAGGATAGTTCTAAAGACCAAGAAGAATATTATCTAGCTAAAACCTGGGCCGCTAAACTGAAAAAACTGGACTCTATGCAAAAACTTTTTGCGGAAAAGGCCATATCCGATATTTTATTTGAGGCACAACTTGGGAAGTTGAACAAAAACTCCGTAAAAGTAAATAAACATGGTCCATACACTTCATCGCCTTTGCCGCCCAGAGAGTCACTAGATCATTCCAGAGTGAACTATGTTCCATCACCTAGTCCATCACCCACCACACAAGAATCAACTATGAGATATAGCTTAACTCCTTCGACACATTCCGCATACACCAATGAACATGTGGATAATACTATTACTGTGAGACTTCCGCAGGTTTTGCCCAACAACTTTCCAAGTCAACCAATTGTAACCGCCGGTGATCCATCTCAAATAATATTAAGGCCTCCACTGACACAATTATTGCAACAGTATGTCCCACAAGATACAATGTCTCAAGAAAATAACCATAATATTACTTCTAATGTTATAAAAATTGAGGCCGACGTACATGCAGAGTATACTCCAGATGAAAATTTCGCAAATTTCTTTCAATCTTTTAAATAGGGGATGTGAATACCTACGAGGGGCGTTCAAAATATTCTCGGTATGTGGATAAAAACAAACAAGTACGAAAAGTTTGATATTTTTATTTTTCAATATACTCCCCCCCTATGTTCATACACTTATAAGATCGATCAATTATTTTTTTTAATCCCTCATAAAAATATTTTTTATCTTTGGTGTAAAAATGCTCCTCCACGGCCGTCTTCAACGCTTCATCGTCAGAAAATTTATTTCCACGCAGATCCTTTTTAAGATTGGGGAACAAAAAGAAGTCGCTTGGGGCTAAGTCCGGACTATAGGGTGGATGAGTAACAGTTTCAAACCCACATTCAACAATAGCTGCCTTGGCAATATGAGCAGTATGGACAGGGGCGTTGTCATGCAGAAGCAGAACACCTTTGGTTAACTTTCCTCGCCTCTTTTCTTTGATCGCATCTCTTAATTGACGTATAACGTTAGCGTAGTACTGCCCTGTGATATTTACACCTTTTTCTTTATAATCGATAAGCAAAACTCCTTCACAATCCCAAAATATTGTGGCCATGACCTTGCCAGCTGACGGGATTACCTTGAACTTCTTGGGATGAGCTGAACCCTTAATGTGCCACTGCATGGACTCCTGTTTGCTCTCTGGGTCATAATGATGAACCCAGGTTTCATCTCCAGTAACTATTTTTTGCAGCACCTCATCGGGATTTTCACCACACAGGTCGATAAAATCTGAACAGCAAGCCACACGCATATCCTTTTGAAGAAGCGTCAGCATTCGCGGAACCCATCTTGCACTTACTTTTGACATATTAAGATGGTCATGTATAATGTCATGTACGGTACCAATAGAGAGATTGGTTACTTGAGCTATAGATTTTACCTTCACTCGGCCGTCTTCCAATATAAGTTTTTCCACTTTATCAATATTTTCTTGTGAGGTAGCCACTACAGGCCGGCCAGGTCTAGGGTCATCTTCAATACTCTCCCTTCCACGCTTAAATTCGCTTGACCATTTTTGAATAGTAGATAAAGAAGGAGCAGACTCACGGTAAACACAATCCATTTCCTCTTTTATGGTTTTTTGATTTTTACCCTGTTTTGTCAAGAATTTTATGACGGATCGGTGCTCTAATTTCGTTAAAATTGTTAATTCGCTCATGGTGTTCATGTTTGTTCGGCAATTGCAGAAAAACAAAAGAACATCTCGGTTCCAATTTTACTTTTTTTAAATGTCAATGGATGAATCTTAGCGGCCAGTAACAAATATATATATAAAAGAGGTTGTAACGTATCAATACCGAGAATATTTTGAACGCCCCTCGTATATTAATAGAAATACCTACTCCTACTACTTGCATTAATAAAAACTATATGACTAAGTTTAAATTTAATTTAATTTACTACGTAAATTAACGCGTTACAAGTGTCCATAACTGCTGCGCTTATAGCCCTTGGGGATATCAAAGTAGAATACTTCAAGTCTTCAAAACTTCTGCCAGTTGCTAAAAAGCGTAAAGTAACTGCTAACTTCTCTTCTGATTTTCGCATATGTGTATCTTTTTTCTTTAAGTAAGGTGATACTAAAGATATTAGTTTTTGAAAGCTGCTATCTCTCATTCTCATGTAGTTTTTTAAATCACGCTCCTCTGTAAGTCGTAGTTCATTTAATAGATTTAAATTATTTAACTCAGTTTTTTTTCTCATCCAGTCTTTAATCCATCGTTTCTTTCTTGATTGTTTTTTTTATTATTTAAAATAAGTGCAATAACCAATGCAACGACTTTTTATTTCTGTCCATTTTCAACAGTGCGTACACAAATCAAGCTGCCGAGCGACTAAGTGACAATATTGTCAATAATATTGCGGGGTGTGTGCGGTACCATATATTGATCAATATTATTGACAATCTTGTATTGACAATATTATTGTGTGTGTGCGGCTAGCCTAACACCCGTATTCACAAACATTACTTGTCTAAGCAAAGTAAAAATGCTATGCGAAGTAAGACATTTCTCAGTGCGTTTCGTATGACAAGCCTTTCAATTCATAAACAATACTCAAACGCCTCTTGGCTATGCGAACACACTGCGCTAAATAGAGCTCTGTGATTGGTTCATTTGCGTTGTTATGCACGCTTCGCTGACTGACATTCGTAAAATTAGTAAGTGCCTTTTTATTTATTTAGAAAAAGTTATAAGAATAATGTTTAATGATTATCTAACTTAGATCATCATTATAATGCAATGGTTAGATGTGAGGTGAGCTGACCGAATAGACAAAGTTGAGCCCTTTTATATACAGGGCCTACACATTCTAATGTAAGTAGCATATATTATACCTAATAACTTTAGTACCCACATAAATATTATGTAAGTATAGTAGGTACTGTAGAGTTTATACCATGTTAGGGCGCTGGCTGGTTTTACTTTATAGTAATTTATTAAAAACATAATTTGAAATGACAAGATGTCAAACCGGGATTAGAAGAGAACGATCTGAAGTGCCAACATGGGTAGACTTGACCATGTTATTTTTATATTGTAAATATGTAATTGTAAATGTATTTAAAAGTATACAATAAATGAACTCGTATACTAAATAAAGGTTGTTGTTATTCAATAACAAACGCCCCCCAACCTTTACGAGTACCACAATGGTGGAGGCGCCAAGAGCCGGTCGTGCGCGAAAAGTTTCCGTTTTTCAGGTGGCACGAAAGCACTGAAAAGAATGGTGAATAAGCTAAGTGTTGAAGAATGAAGAATAGAACAGAAATTAAGATAACATAAACCTGAAAGAAGAGGAAAATTATTTTTTTAAGCAAAATGGATCGCGTAGTCACTTGTTTTACGGGTCATTTTGATGAGTCGGTGGAAGAGTTTCTGGAGCAGTTCCAAGCAGTAGCAGTTTATAAGAAGTGCACTAGCTCTGAGGAACAGTTATTGTTGTTGCCAGCATTTTTAAAAGGGTCTGCACTTCACTATTTCCGATCAATAAAATCTTCATGTAAAAGCTTTGAAGAAGTGGTGGATAAATTGAGGGAAGAATTTGAAGTGTGCGATTACTCCGAATTGTTTTATAGTGCGAAACAGGACCAGAAAGGCCTGAGCGAGTATTTTTATAATTTATCGGAGTTGGCTAGCAAAGCAAACATAACTAATGAAGCAACATTCATTACGCAATTTTTAAAGGGATTAAAGCCTTACTACAAGAGTAAACTAACATATTCTCACTATGCGTGTAAAAGAGAACTCAGGGAGGTTATTTTACAATTGGAGAAGGTGTATCCACAAGCACGTGAAGAGCAGATGAACTTAGCGCAGAATCCTGCTGCGTTCGTTCATAAGTTTGTTGGTGGGGGAGGTGATCGTAGTACGCCCACTCCATTTGGTCCGCCAATGACAACGGAAGTGCAAGATGAATGCCGCGTTGTACCAGGACCTGCACCTTCAAATAGCTATAATTTACGTTCTAATTTTAGGAAAATGCAGTCGCAGCCGGGTTTTCAACCGCGCCGACAATAAAGAAGGCCAATTGTCGCGACGGTGATGTTTTTAAGATGTCGTCTGGTCTTTTGCAAGCGCACACATCTGACGTGAAATTGCAAGCGATGGATGAAGCTAGTCAACAGGTTAGACCTTCTTCTACGTTATTGCCATTATTAGTATTTTCTACAAATGAGATTAATTCTGTAGCTCTTGTAGACACAGGTGCCACGGTTTCCTGCATCAGTCAAGCTGCCGCGGATGAGATAGGAATAAAATGTAGAGATATAGAAAATAGATGTATTAGTGTGAGTAATGGTAGTAGGTTAAAAGTAGTTGGAAAATGCGATGTAATGTTTTCTTTGTGCGATTTTTTATTTAAACAAGAATTTATAATTATAGCTGACTTAAAGTGTAGTGTAGTTTTAGGTCAGGATTTTTTAATAAAGAATAAAATGTGTATTGATTTTTATAACAATTGTGTGTCTTTTTCCTAAGGAAAAATTCATTTTGTTCAACCAAATGTGTTGGGCCAAAAAGATGAATCCGCTTTTGTTGCAAGACAGGACTCTGAAAGATGTTCGATTGTTAGACAAAAGTTAGGAAATATTCATTCTGTTCAGCAAAATGTGTTGAGCCAAAAAGATGAATCCGCTTTTGTTGCAAGACAGGCCCAAATACAAATAATAAGTAGTAGTTTGATATAATTAGAAAGGAAATATTGTTAAAAAACGTGAGATAGGTTTGTTAACGTATTTGTAATGTTGAATGCTGGTAAGGGTTAAGTAGAATTGGATTGGTAGATCTAGTCGACTAATTCTATTATTTGGTGTAACATGATTAGGCAATAACCTATTTGTCATGGATTCCTGATTTGAGTTTCACACACATAAATGATGGGATATAGGGTTAGTATCTGGTTTGTAAATGGTGTGTTATTATTACTGAGGGTTAAAGGATTGAGTATTTATAGCATAGTTGGTGAAGGTTTAGGAGTTAGCAGTATGTAGTATGCAGATAAAGGGCTGAGTATTTAGAGCATTAGTTAATCTTGTATTGACAATATTATTGTGTGTGTGCGGCTAGCCTAACACCCGTATTCACAAACATTACTTGTCTAAGCAAAGTAAAAATGCTATGCGAAGTAAGACATTTCTCAGTGCGTTTCGTATGACAAGCCTTTCAATTCATAAACAATACTCAAACGCCTCTTGGCTATGCGAACACACTGCGCTAAATAGAGCTCTGTGATTGGTTCATTTGCGTTGTTATGCACGCTTCGCTGACTGACATTCGTAAAATTAGTAAGTGCCTTTTTATTTATTTAGAAAAAGTTATAAGAATAATGTTTAATGATTATCTAACTTAGATCATCATTATAATGCAATGGTTAGATGTGAGGTGAGCTGACCGAATAGACAAAGTTGAGCCCTTTTATATACAGGGCCTACACATTCTAATGTAAGTAGCATATATTATACCTAATAACTTTAGTACCCACATAAATATTATGTAAGTATAGTAGGTACTGTAGAGTTTATACCATGTTAGGGCGCTGGCTGGTTTTACTTTATAGTAATTTATTAAAAACATAATTTGAAATGACAAGATGTCAAACCGGGATTAGAAGAGAACGATCTGAAGTGCCAACATGGGTAGACTTGACCATGTTATTTTTATATTGTAAATATGTAATTGTAAATGTATTTAAAAGTATACAATAAATGAACTCGTATACTAAATAAAGGTTGTTGTTATTCAATAACAAACGCCCCCCAACCTTTAAGAGTACCACAATATAGCAACCAACAACAACAACCCGCATTGGGCCATCGTGGTGGCTTATGGCCCAATCTCCCCCATGTGATGTTGTGCACATGGGAAAGCCTGTGCCCAGCAGTGGGACGTTCATAGGCTGTTGATTATGATGATAGTACATGTTTTCCCTAAGTAAGTACTTATGTTTTAAATAAGCCAAGTAGGTAAGTACCTGGAAACTGCCAGAAGAATAAAATCTTAAGGCTACTAGCAGCTGATAAATAGAGGGCACTGGAAGACCTCTTGCAGTTAATTTCTCTAGGTCTTTATTTATCAAAGGCAAGATAATAAATAGTACCACATCTTTCGAAAACCTGTTGCGTCATCTAAATTCATCCAAACTATAATAATCAAAAGGATCTTGGAAATCCCGTATCACTTTTCTGGTGCTTATTCGGGTTTGTTTATTGATATTATTATCAAATTATTCTTCGCTACTGTAATCCATTGTAAAAGAACGCCACTAGAATCTAAAACAACCTAAAACAAAGCTAAACCAAACATGAACCAAAATAACCTAACTTTTTGACGTAATCCGGACACTATGCGTTGCATAATATAGCTAGCTGGCTACCTTAGCTATGCGTTCATTTTAAGGGACGCAAAGCGCCGGTGGCCACTCAAGTACTGTTTATAAATAGGTTGTTGAGACCCTGTGCGTCCGAGTGCACTGTGAGACCTCATAGTAATGTTTGTTAATACGGGTGTAAAGCTCTCTGTATCATGACTACTGGACTAGCAAGCAGATCTACAAAACTGAATCCCATGTCCAATTGGTTCGCTCCGTCCACTTGGATCCACTGCATTGATCCATTAATGACTCCACGCACACGTTTTCCTCCACCTGAATCCATCGTACCAGTCAATTCCAAGTAATGGATTCTAAGACACTTTAAGGTGCCCTTGGATCCTCCAAAGAGTTTTATACGCTAATTTAAAGAAGAAATAAATTATGTTTAATATAATTTATTTCTTCGCTTGCCGTCATTTCGCAAAATTAAACATAATACCATAGATAAATGATTGGCCTCGCTGCGCTCGTCTAGATACCGCGCTACCTATAAACCATAGCTCCGTAAATGCGGCAACTCGTTATTGTAGTGTGTTTATGACAATATGCCAGGATGCTAGTGTGCGTGAAAAATTTGTTGCCAGCTGCTCAACTGTTACCAGAGTTAATGGGAAAAATATTTTTGCTGTGATGTATTAGTTTGGTTATAAATATATATAGCTCAGAAAATATTTAAAAATTAACATTTAAAAGCGAATATATATCAATATAATTGTTTATATTATTATGTAGGTTAGACGTAGGTTTCTTCTGTAGAAAAATGGTAGGTATGTATAGCAATGATTAGACCTAATTTTTTTAGTAGTTTTTTTTTATTACTACCAACCCCTTTCTTCCCTTGGGTATCGTAAAAAGCTAACGGACTATAAAGACTGCACATACATCCAATAGCATAGAGCGGCGATGGGCTCATCAAAATAATATTACCAACCCCTCTCTTGCCTACGGTGTCGTAAAAGGCGACTAACAGACTAAATACTGCACATACATCTAACAGCATAGAGCAACTATGGGCTCATCAAAATAATACTACCAACCCCTCACTTTTCTTCAATGTCGTAAAAGGGGACTAACGGACTAAAGACTGCACATGCATCCAACAGCATAGAGCGACGATGGGCTCATTAAAATAATACTACCAAACCCTCTCTTCTTTTCGGTGTCGTAAAAGGCTACTAATGGACTAAAGACTGCACATACATACAACAGCATAGAGCGGCGATGGGCTCATCAAAATAATACTACCAACCCCTCTCTTCCCTTTGGTGTCGTAAAAATTTAAAAAAAAATTACTTTTTCCCCTAGGGCAAGAAAAACTATTGTAGCCTCGCTTTACAACGCTACAATGACGGTCTTTTTGAGCAAGAGGAGTGAAAATATTATTTTAAACATTGTCTATGAATGATTTGCCGGTGGCGGCACTGACACTGAGAGCATTATCACTGACAAGTGGGGATGCGTTCATAGAGAATGTATGAAAAACACTGTGCCGGTACTGTGTCGGAACTGTGGCTTCACTGATATGTGTGAAGCAACCTTTAACCTATAATATTACCCAAATCATAAGCTATACACCTGTTCTCAGTTTCATTAAAATCCGTCCAGCGGTTTTGGTGATGCGCGTCAAACAAACAGACAGACAAAAATTCCAAAAAAGATTCTAATGTTCACGTATCCTTCATCCCCTAGATTATGTTTGTCGCAAATATTTTCAATGTAAGTACAGACACGAAAAGTTTACATTTCAGGAACATAGGTCAAAATTAAAAAATAGCTTTTCCGTACTGGAGTCAATCAGCTGATTGCGCATTTTGTATAGGGAAAAATAATAAATTTTCGACCCATGTTCCTTAATGGAAAGTTGTTTAGTTTCATCGGTAGAATCCCCTTGATATAGTGTCAGCTAACATTTTTACACCCTAATATAGATCACAAATATAAGTAAACATGAAATAACATAGAACTAGGTTAAGTATATAGTAACTTTGTAAGACAAATGAAATAGGTTACCTATATAATAAAAGACAATAACAATAAATTCACATAATAAAAATCCAAATCCAAATCAACCACGGGGACTTTATTCTTGTATAAGCGGTAACACTGAATGGCGTTTATTGTTCATATTATTTTATGAAAAAATTTCGAAATTATACTATACTTACTGATTGTATGTGATCCCAGTGTACTTCATATTTTTAGAAGTATTATTTTTACACAATTTTACTACGCAAACTGGCATTTTAGTTTGAATTAAGCCCAAAATTGAATAAAACATTCGGGACGCACACGTCACCCACAGCTGTCAGTGTGACTGGCTCGGGTACGCCGATTTCGGCGTAGTATTTGTTGCCGCATTTGACAAGTACGACGGAGGTATCTAGTCGAGCGCAGCGAGACCAATCATTAATCTAAGCATAATACTTACGTTGTATATATTATTATCATCATGCTTGTCATATAATATGTCATATATTTTATCTTTAATCATCAAGTGGTCACTTAACTGGCCAGTTCTCATCAAAGTTATAATTTAAATTAGCGTATAAAACTCTTTGGAGCATCCAAGTGCACCTTAAAATGTCTTAGAATCCATTATTTGGAATTGACTGGTACGATGGATTCAGGTGGAGGAAAAAGTGTGCGTGGATTCATGCAGTGGATCCAAGTGGACGGAGTGAATTGGTTTGAGAATAGTTTTGTAGATTAGAAATTTATTGTTAATACAGTGCTGTGTTTCTACCAAGCAGGCAATAGAGTTCCCGGTATTTTTGTTAAGTTAATCTCTCTTAGCTTGAACATGGTTTCTCCAGGTCAGTCTGCGATCGAGATGCATCCCCAGATATTTCAGCAGTCACTGTGTGGGAGCAGTTGGTCACACTATTTCACAGGTGAACAATCCCTTCTTCTCAAAGTGAATGTGATGTGTGTAGATTTAGAGGAGCTGGCCTTAATTTTCCACTGCCTCAACCACTTCTCTATCTGTGAGCCTTCCTCACACTTCATACTTGACGACAGAATGGCTTTGTCATCCGTAAATGTTGCTATCGTTACCCCATTGCTCTAAGGTAAATCGTATGTATACATGACATGGTATATAGTATGGGGCCCCGTATAGAACCTTAGGGTACTACCGCGTGTATTTCGTATAAAAGGGATGTGCATTATTTTTCCTGGACTCGAAATAGTCTCCCAGATAGATATGACTTAAGAAGCAAAAATAATCTATGCGGTAGGTTTGTTTTTATTTTATTAGGAGGCCATCGTACCACACCCTGTCGAAAGCCTGTTGAATGGAAAGCGGTCGAACAATATTCCTTCTTTTTTCATGGCATTTATGATGACCTGGCAAACCCAATAGAGGAGTTCTTTTGTTGCGTGGTCTTGCCTGAAGCCAAATTGATGTTATAGTATCATAGACTGTTCTGAAATTGCTGACATTAATCGCTTTAGGTGAATTCTTTCAAATAACTTTGACAAGGTTGGAACTAGACTCTAGAGGTCTATAAAAGGTCACTTTATTTTTCGGTTTGCCTGGCTTATGGATCATGATGATTTGGGATACTTTCCAAAGGCTGGAAAGCATCCTGTCCTCAATACGCCATTGCAGAGCATGGCGTATTGATGTACACAAACCCTTCATGAGGCAATTCGCTTAATACCTTTCTGTCAATGAGGTCTGCGGGATTCAAATCCCTCAATTTGAGGGATTTGAATCCCGTAGCATTTTTGCCGTCTAGGTCCTTAATTGATCTTAGAACTTTGCGAGGGGAAGCGGACTTTATGGGATAATCTAGTTGCAGGTCATCATTCAAAATTCGGTCGATATTCAGAACTGTCTCGGGGTCAGGTTCATAAATCCCAGAATCTGACATCGAAGACGATGAATATAGTAACGATTTAATAGGTAGCGAATATTTTTAATTACTGTAAAATGTTGATTACTTTATACTCTATACCCATCATTAAGTAGCCTTACGGTCAGGAAAGCAGGCTTTGATACTAGGAACTTACAAAAAGTAAAGTAAAAGTAAAGTTTGTCTTTTAAAAAGCTGTGTTTATTTGATCCATTAGTAACAGTTTTTTTAATTATTTCGTTAACACTAAGTCTATAGCCAATCACCACTTATGTTGTAGTGCCTTAACTTTATGTAAAACTTAATGCGGTTAAGGTATTTGAATAAAAATAAAGATGCAGTAAAGTCATTTAAGCTTACATGTAAATTTAAATAAAAAAACTATTAAACGAAAGATTTATTAGTAATTTAATTAAGTCATTTTGTGGGGAAATAACTTAAAATTAAGGAATCTTAAGAAGCAAAAACAAACTTTTTATGATTTTTTTTCTAAATATATTTTTTTTCTCTCTCCTGTAAAGTTTTTAAAGTGGCGGTTATCCCTTTTTGGCCGTTAGGCATCGAAATCAGACTCGTGGTGCAAATACCTGTTGGAATGGCGACCATGGGACTATAAAAGACCAGCTGACAGGCCAGAGATGAGATAGAAAGATGACATCAGAAAGGTTGCGGGCCAAAATTGGAACGAATTGGAGGGGGTTGAAGGAGACCTACACCAAATCGGTCGAAGATTGCTTGAGATGATAAGATGTGATATCCGTATTACCACAAAATGGGCACTAACAGCCGTGAACTGGAGATACTACAAAAAATAGAGAAGTACTGCAATTTTAGCATAGAAAACAATGGCAATTTACAACGGAATAGGGAGAGTAAACAGTCTTAGCCTTACACTAAGAAGTTTTTTAGATAAGTGGGCATCACAATCAAGATAACTATATTTGACGTAAGATCGCAAGAAACAAGATTACAGATAAATAAAAAAAGATCGTCACTATCATTTTTTCAGGAGATTTGTATGATTCTATTGTTGTATATTTTATTACATTATTTCATAGCTTTGTAGTGAAATTCCGCGTCTAATTTCATCATGACATGATGTACAAAAAGTATTAAAAACAAACACTCCTTTTCATATTAGAAGTTAATATTGTCGCATTACAATATTCGAAGTAATTAGTTTCTTTTATTATAAGCTTTTATAGTAGTTTCTCCTCAATCCTCAATTTGTATACCATTTCATACTTTTAAACTTTCGCGTTCCATTATTTAAGATTTTAAAAACATTTTTAGTATATAAAAAGTATACGTGTATGCCTTTAATAAGTAGTTGGCGTTAATTCCCGTCTAAGGGATGAATTATAGGAGCGGGCCGTGCACAGGGCGTGTCCTGTCCGGGCCCGGACGGGACACGGATCATGCACAGTTCAGTCGCAGAATGTACCTTTCGCATAATCCACCCCATGCGTAAAACGTCCCTTTCTCAAAATGCACCTTTCGCAAAATGTACCTTTCGCAAAACGTACCTTACGCAAAACGTACCTTCCGCGAAATACACCTTTCGCAAAACGAACCTTTTTTCTACATTAACTCTTCTACAGTGCTACAGGTACACTGTTCCCGAAGGTTATAGGCTTTTAGAGCTAAATTTAAGGCTATTGGTCCTTTTTAGGGCTATGCTAATAAAGTAGCCTTTTAAAAGGCTAGCCATTTTAAAAAGGCTATAGGCCTGCAAATAGCCGTTTTTGCAGTAATAGGTTTAATTTAAGACTGAAGCCTTTTTTAGACTAGGCCTGAGTAAGCCGTCATTATTCGTTTCTTCTCATTAGTTCTACTCATCAGGGTTAGGGTGTCGCAAAGAGGGTGCAGGACTTCGAAAATTTTGGTGCAAAAATACACTAACTTTTTTTTCACAAAATTACGAAAATAATTGCTATCAATAAGTAGACAAAATTTACAGAAAATGTTCTATTGTGAAAAAACTTTTCAGTTCATTTTAATATGAAGCCGACACTTTTCAACTAGCTTGAATCTAGCGAACCTAGTTCCAAAGTGATGTAACTCAAATAATATATTTAAAAATTTGTACTTTATTTTGCATAAAGTTTATGGTTAATTTTACAATAAATGTCACACTTCGTTTACTACTGCAGCAACTTGATTGATCTATTACACTATGTATGTATATGTGTATGTATGTATCAACTCCAAAATACAAATTGAAGTATTCTCACCCGAACAACATATTACACATACAAAGTTTCATTTCGATACGACAAAGTTAGAAGTAGGGTAGAATCGACTACCAACATTTTATTACATTGTTTATTTCATAGTTAATAAGAAAAACTAATATCCCTAATACTAGCTTCGGTTATTACTATGAATTTTTGTCTCTTGACACATATATTAATATACAAATATAAAAAACAAATAAATATAAATACAAATATCAATAACTACTTTTGCCTTTTCGTTACCTGTAGCACTATAAAAGGGTTAATGTATAAAAAAAGGTACGATTTGTGAAACGTGCATTTTGCGAAAGGGGCATTTTGCAAAAGGTGTATTTTGTAAAAGGTGCATTTTCGAAAGGTGTATTTTGCGAAAGGTACATTTTGCAAAAGGTACATTTTACGAAAAGTGTATTTTGTGAAAAGGACGTTTTGCGCATGGGGTGCATTATGCGAAAGGTACATTCTGCGACTGAACCACTTAAATTAAGATTTTTGGAAATTCATCATGTGATAGCTACGGGATTTTCACGCGGAAGAGGTCACGGGCGGGCCGCTAGTAGGTTTATATACGTTTAAAGGCCCTAATAAAGTCTACTTCCAATATAATCCATCCAATATGTTTACGTTATTCCTGGTAACAACTCAGCACGAATAGGCATTAATAGCACAGAATAACTCTAACAGTACTACCGTACAGAAGGTCTCTCTAACTAAAGTCAAGTTTAGGTATAAAAAATATCCTACTCTTACGTCTTCCACGCGAAATTGAAACTTATCGTGTGAACGTTCATATTCCGTTAAGCAACGCTGACTCGATATCGATTTGACGTCAGGAGCGCAGGGTTCCCCTCATGGATATATTTAAGTATATATTAAAATAAATCAGATTCATTGTTCTTTCTTTTATTTAGACACCCGTAAACACAACAGTATCTTCCATAAGGATTAGAAGATCTTTTAGTAGTCATTGTTCGGTGCACAAAAATCACAGAAATGATCGTTCGTTTTACGCGCGACGTGGAGCGTGCGTCGCGAGCGGCAACTTACTGCCATACGCCTGTCCGGGAGGCGCGACGGCCGAATGTAGTCACAAGTAAAATGTAAACACTTTGACTCTTATTCCATTGTATTAAGAGTTACAATAGTTTACATTTTTTTGCTTTTGACTGTACCTAGACAGCGGAATGACACCCCCTGTATATAGTATCATTTAATACTTATACAAGAACAACAAAAGCGGATCAGTAGAAAAGGAGGTCATACGCTATTCAATTTGTAGACAATAGAAGTCAACTCGATATACACATAATAATTAATCTTTAGCGAGCAAAAAGTAAAACTTAGCAAACAATACATTTCACAATAGGTTACAAGTTACAACTAATATACCTACCTAGTTATTGACTATCAGTTCCATATTTTTCAAACATACAACTTTTTTTTTATCTGCTACGTGTAAGCGCTTGGCCTTCATCTAACCTGATGGTAAGTGACGATAAGGCCGAAGGTGGAAGCGCGCTTCACCCGGAATCCTCAACCACTGAGGAACTGGCTATCTTATCTCTATTGTCGGAACACAACAATGCTATAAACATCGTGGTTATGGCGACAGACTTAGATAAGATAGTGGTAGCTAGCCAGGCAGACTTAACAGCCATACCATCAACCAAACCGAGCATACAAAGATGTACCCTCCGCTAGGAATCGAACCCGAGACCTCTGGGTATGAGACCGGTGGCTTAGCCACTAGACCACAGAGGCGGTTAAAAACTTACATACGTCACGCCTGCTTCCCGGAGGGGTAGGCAGAGCGAACACAGCTTTACATCCGCTACAATCACAGAAATGTGGCTACGATCCTGACACATATCCTTTGCTACACTTACTCTCATAATAATATAAGGTAGAAGAAGAATATAAGCTAGAAACCGCAAGAATAAGGGCTGCTTAGGTCAAGTGTTTTAAACATGACAAAAATGACAAAAAAGGAATTCTGGTTTTTTTTAATTAAATAATTCATTTTGTGAATTTTAATTGGGTAGTCTTTGAGTATCTAATTTATTTTAAAGCAATAACATAAGAAAATAAAATGAAAACAATTAAAAATAACGGTTATTTACAACGCGAGGGCAACGGCTGGCCGGCCGGCCGTCTGTTGACCCGTCAACGTAGGTATTTATCGCCCAGCTGACGCGGAAAAAACACGAATTCCTTTTTTGTTATTTTTGTCATGTTTAAAACACTTGACCTGACCAGCCCTTGATGTTTCTTGCGGTTTCTAGCAGTCACCTTATATAACGTCTCTCTTCTTTTCATATGTTTCAATGAAATTAATTTTACCTGCCTACAAAGATATTAAAAATTTTAAAATATGTCCGCTGTTTTGCATCACACATATAAAATAAAAATACTTGCAATATGTTTTTATTTTAGACGACCTCCGTGGTCGAGTGGTCAGCGCGCCGGGTCTGGCGGTCGGGTCAATTTGGAGAAAACTGTTTATCTGAATTGATTTCGAGTCTGGATGTTTTTCTATGTTTATGTTTATTTATCCGTTATCTAGTTTAACCATATTAACGAGTTTCAATACAAGCTTATCTTGGGCTAGATAATTAGTGTTAGAGTGAATAAATTTTATTTCTTATTTTTTATTTAAGTATGATGTCGCAGCGGCTAACGCGTTGGATTTGTGATCTTGCCAGCAACATTCGCAATGTCAAGTCACTGGATAGGTGACAGATTAAAAAAGCAACTTCAGCTCCTCCGTGCTTCGAAAGGCAAGTAGAGCCGTTGGTCCCGGTTGTTATCGTAAGATAGCAGTCGGTAAAACTACCAACCAGCAGTGGCGGGTTGGCCTAAGCAGTAGGATGTTTATAGACTGATCATCATCATCATCATCAAAGAAAAGAAATTCCCTTGCCGAGTTTCTTGCCGGTTCTTTTCAGTACAAGGCTCCCGCCCTATAGATACTAACCAATGGCATAATGACTTTCATAAGTGCTGGAACCTAAACGTGGCCTAACCTGAATAAACTATATTGATTCTTGATTCTTCTTGATTGTTGATTCTACCCACTGCTGGGTATAGCCTTCCTTTATATGTGCCAGTCCCTTCTGTTCTGTGCCGATCTCATGCATGCCACCGACCGATTTCGATGTCATCACGAAAATATTGTTAAGCTTATTTTTTTGGCGTTTTATATTACACTAGCGGTTTGCCTGCGTATACAACGCAGTCCCAAACACTACGTATCCCGTGACCAAAAATTGTTTCTAACTAGCCAAACAAGGGCGGCCATTCTGAACTGATGCGCGAACATATTATGTGCGAACGGTATATTCGTGGCAATTAAATTTGTGTTGGTAAGTGTATTTTTCATAGGGCGGGTATTTCACAATAATTTCGAGCCATAAAAGAAAATAAATATAAAAGTAAATTCCTGTTTCTATCTGCTGGTAAAGCGCTAGGTCTCCCACAAGGACTTACCTACGAATCGATAGCAATCATTTATTTATTCATGACTCTCATAATCGTTTAAATAAGGTTCCGTTTCGATCGCGTGCCAGCAGACCAATCGTGGCAACAGTTATCGATTAGCCAGCTGCTAAATGATTACAGGCTACGACCAACGAGGACTCTTAACACAAAGAAATGATGAGTTGGCCAAGACAATGAGCTTGGGATCAGTATTTTTATTTATTTATTTTTGAAATATTTACAGGTGGTGAGCACATCGCCGCTCTAAGCTGTTGGATATATGTGCAGTATTTAGTCCGTTAGTCGCCTTTTACGACACCCAAGGGAAGAGAGGGGGTGGTATTATTCTTTCACCGCGACACGGTTAGCTAATGATGATACGGCAAGGTATATGGCAAGAGCTGGATGAGAATAGCCGCGGATCGTGCTCAGTGGCGTACCTTGGAGAGGAGTATGTCCAGCAGTGGACAAATATAGGCTAATGATGATGAACGACGATACACACCTACATACACATTGTGTTTAATTAATGGCTTAGAATAAATTGATTACAATATCAACTTACAAACCAAATATTATCTCGATTTTTATAGGACAGCACTGGTATCTAAATAAAATTGGCCAGCATATCGATTACAATGTCAACAAACCATTAACTAACAATGATGAGACATTTGATAAAAAATAATCATAATATATGTCTCGGTGTTTCGGAATAAAGATTTTATACAAAACACTCATTAAAGACCATCATATCATGAAGTAAGTAAGTAAGTATTATAATTCAGTCAGAGTATGCACTAAATGTGTTTTTTTTTGTAAGTATCAAATTTTATTTAAATTCGGTCGACTATTCGCATTTATAATATTTCTCAATTATGACATTCTGACGGCGGTTTTAGCATTTTCATTAATAACTTTGTGTAAACAAACATATGTATTATCACATCATATGTATTGTAACATCATCATCATCATCATCATCAGCCAGAAGACGTCCACTGCTGGACAAAGGCATCCCCCAAGGATTTCCACCACGACCGGTCTTGTGCTGCTTGCATCCAGCGGCTACCCGCGACCTTCACCAGATCGTCGGACCACCTTGTTGGAGGCCTGCTCACACTGCGTCTTCCGGTGCGCGGTCGTCCCTTGAGAACCGTTCTGCCCCAACGGCCATCGGTTCTACGGGCGATGTGCCCTGCCCATTGCCACTTGAGCTTGGCGACTCTTTGGGCTATGTCGTTTACTTTAGTTCGTCTTCGAATCTCCTCATTTCTCATTAGATCACGTAGAGAAACCCCGAGCATAGCCCTCTCCATTGCTCTTTGCGTGACTTTGAGCCTGCTAAGGCCCATATTGAGCGACCACGTTTTGGTACCGTTATCACATCACATAATAATATATAGCATGAACTCGTTACAATTAACAAGTAATTGAAGCACACTTTATTACACACTCAAACAATTCAACCATTCAGTCCGTCACTCTTAAAGGGCTATTATCGTTGATAGATAGTTATAAGTAAGTATAACAACTCATTTGTAATTGATATTGCGACGTAACTACTCGTATCATGTCAATAATGAATAAACAACGTTTATCAATATTTTCGTAATCGGAAGTGAACAATGTCGAATGTTGATCGTCATTATGACATTACATATTTATAACAAAGAAATGCTGTAAAATAATGAGCCTATTTACCTTCGGTGAGCAGCCAGCACGAAATATACTTGTATAACGCGAAGTGCGCCCATAGTCCGCAGTATAGGAGCCGGTAGAATATAGACGTGTCGCGGAACTCATCCGATTGGATAAACTTCATTTGGAAGACGGAAACTGAAAAAAGATAAATATTGTATGAATTTTCATTTGTTACTAGAGCGGCTTGCCCGCGTCCTCTGCGTAAACACGCTGTACTTAACCCATGAAGAATTACAAAAAAAAAATATTTTGCACTAACGTAGTCCTGACAATTACGAACACAACAAAAAAAGAATTACCAAAAGAGGTACAGCCGTTCTAGAGTGATGCGCATACAAACATTTCAGCAATTGATTTTTATTAATATGGATAAATAATACAATTAACATAAATGAGGTTAAGGCATGATCTCTTTAGTTTATATTCAGTCGTCTCTGGCAAAATAAGAAATATATAATAATATTCGCAAAACTGCTCTAAGGTCTAAAAGCTAAGGTCAGCTTTGCCAAATATACTAGTTTCCGGCAGTGGCTTCGCGCGCGTTGCATCGGTCCGTTACAAGTTTTTATAGCGTGCTATTGGAAAGACGTATTAGTATTATTTATTATTGCACATGTATTAAATACATACATAATATAATCACGACTATTATCACACATGTGCTCAGCGTGACAGGTGGTGAACCCATCGCCGCCCTATGCCGTTGGATATATGTGCAGACTTTAGTCCGTTAGTCGCCTTTTACGACACCCAAGGGAAGAGAGGGGGTGGTAGTATTCTTTCACCTCTGCGCGACACGGTTAAACCTATTACGTTACGTACACACATACATTACGCTTCTGACTAGAATCTTAACATTAGTCCTTACATGGACCACGTTAAGGCTGGAGCCAGTTTGGTGGATGATTTAATAAATTACAAGAACAATTTATGCTTTTGCAAGGCTTTTTTCCAGAACTTTTTACTGGGCTAATTTAGCCTTCCACCTGCCATTTCTTCTTTTAGACAACTATCAAACAAAAACATACTTTCGCATTTACTAAGAACAAGTAAGTAGTTAGTTACATCAGTAAAATAAATAACAAATAAAATAAGCATTCGCGAAAAGCTAAAATGGCCAGTGCACATTCAAAAAGGAAGAAAAGTATATTATACCGCGGTGAGAGTTAGAAAAAAGTTTTTCAGCTGTACTAACCGAGTTTACTCCTTGATCCTGTGATCTTTATTCTGGGTTAACATAAGTAGACCAACAAAATAAAAAGTCTTTTGTACTTGTACTTTGCGCTGAATTAGTTAAATACATTAAAAGAACTTATGTAAGTTAGCCTGATTTTGCACAAGGTCATGGCCTTGTTGAAATTTGAAACCACTTCTTTAAAAATTAACAAACAATACATAAATCTAAAAAAACAGATTTTTTCGAAAACTTTCTTAATTTTAAGCATGAAACAATAAATTCTTACATGAAAATATTTGTATTGATATTCCGCAGGGCACCCTCTTCTTTAAAAGTAAATTTATATTTTTATGGTTTTGCACATTTCGCAAAATAAAAACATTGCTCTAATTAAATTAGTAGGTCTGAAACTTTAAAGCAGAATTGATCTTATTTTTAATATCAATATGATTGATTTTGCTTTAATGTTCATTACTAAGACTTGTCATTTTTGCATTCGCGCGGCACCCTCTTAAAAGACCTACTACTTCCTCTAGGCCGGCAGGCGGCAACGCATCAGCGACTCCTCTGATTTTGCGGATGTCCATAGACGGGGATCACTTTCCATCAGCTGACGCGATTGCTCGTTTGCCCCTTAAACGGCACAAGTCAGATACCGAATAATTCTAGATGACCTGATTAAATTGTGCGCCAGTATAAGGTTATAAGATCGCATGATTGTGCATTGTATTATTGACAACGGGCAGTATTCTTAAAATTGTTTTTCCAAAACTGTAATGGTGTCCAATATCATCATTAAAAAACTATACATTATACACATACAACCAAACTAAGCAGAGCGTGACACAAAATAATGAGTAAATGTAGATAGATAAGTACAAATATATTCGTAGCCCGTATTCATGATTTTATAATCTTCACAATAAGTTTGACCTTTTCGTTTCGATGCAAAGCGGTCATGATGGAATTTTCGGACGGGATCGCTTATCGCTATATAGCAAATCTATTTGGTTGTTACCTATTCGTTACCTGGTTGTATACCTACATACCTGAATGATAAAGCAATGTTTTTGTGCATGAATATTTGGGAACATTGTGTGCTGTACGCATGGAAAGGGGGCAATAGGTTAGCATTTACATAATGTGCTACTGCAGAGGTATATACCTACTGATCATCGTCATTTTCAACTACACCAAATAATATTGAGTTTTTTATGTAAGGCCAGTCAACATACGTTTTTATGTTGTTAGAGAAACTACACAGGCCTTGTTGAAACAGCAAATAGCACCTTAAAAAGATGACTATGTGGGATCGAACCCAGACCTTTTGCAACCAAGGCTCTTTCGACGAGCAGTATTGGTATCCTTCTCGAACGTCATAAGCTAGCATAGTTTCTTCAAGACTTAACGATTTAAGAACTAAACACTCAAAATAAATATTTATAAAATCCCATTTAGGCATGTACTTCAAATTAAACAGATAAATGATTATTTTAGATTGTTACTTCGAATTTACTGTTCTATACTCGTACACATTTATAATGAAACTGAAAACATCACATAAAAATTGGTTGCCTGTAAAGTCGGTATACGGGCGAAAGTTTTACGTGACAACGACTTTGAGTGGTAAAATAATTTTAATGTGAATATTCATTCGTATAGTAGGAAGAAGGATGAAATAATAGTAACAATTTAAAACATTTATTTAAACAAAGAATTATATTTAAAACATAGTTGAGTGGGAGAGAGACGCAAGGCATTCGGCGGGCCTCTCTCTCGTTCGGTGACTCATCGTAACGTTACCGAGCGTTACACTTTTTCATAAGTGACTCCCAGCCGCAACCTAATTTAAGACGTTGTCACGTCAAAAAGACGGCTTGCCTCAGGTGCGACTTTCAGGGAATTGCAATTGAACCTTATACATACAGTCACGATTATTATCCCCAAAGGGTTAGTCAGAGACTAGGCCATGAGGACAGCAAAAGCAGTCCTATACCATAGTCCACTTTTCACAAAATATCGACTGCACATGTGCTTAGTGTGACAGGTGGTGAGCTCATCGACGCTCTATGCTGTTAAATGTATGTGCAGTCTTTAGTGATGGTAGTATTCTTTCACCGCTACACGACGCGGAAACTTATATTAAGTATTTATAGTTATTATAGTTTTCTTATGAGTAGTACAAAGTACACTCGTGCCGGCGTTACTAGGCTGACGTAAGTTCTTTTAATACGAGAAGCTAATCCACATAGCCGTAACAGAGATATCATCCGTAAATAAGGTACAGGGGCTTTACTGTCACCTCTTCACCTCTCATCTTACTATGCAACATTCTTAATGGGAATTCGCAAAAGTAATACTGCTGGACTTGACAGTACCTACATACAGTACAGTCCAGCATGTCGAATTAATAAAAAAATATCATCGCATTTGAATCAATAAAGCAGTACATTTTTATCACAACTAGATAATTTATGTTGCCTGATTAAAAAATAAACCACTGAGCTATTTATAACCGCTCATGTTTTGGTGAATATAATGTGGAACTGCTGACTATTCAACTTTCTTTTTACTTAAGAGGCCTATTACATCTCGAATGTGATTTTTGCGTAAAATGCCTATTTTCGCATTTTGTAGTAATTTTGCAGTTGTATTTATCGTTTTTATCGAAATAGGGTAAGAAATTTGTGCATAATATTACAAATATCCATTCTGTGAGCATAAGTTGAATTCGGACGGCCGGCGCATCGCATTTTGTAGTAATTTTGCAGTTGTATTTATCGTTTTTATCGAAATAGGATAATAAATTCATTATAAAATCTTTATTCCTCATGAAGTAACAGTTACTCTGGTATAAATTTTGCTCAATAATATTATCGCAGATAGGAGATATTCAAAGTTAATTTATAGCAATTTTCGAGTTTTTTGTTTTAGAATAAGATTTTTTTCCTCTATAAAATCAACAATATCTAAAAATTCCGAGGCCGCTACGCATTATTCGACTATATAAGAGATAACATCATAATTTTTTATTTCACTTGTTTAGAACAATAGTTCAATCGATGAGCTCAAAAAAGTGCCTTCGCGCACTTTATGAAAATCTTTCTCTGCAATTTTGGGTTTAATTAAAAAGTTAAGCAAAATTTACAAAAAGCGAGGCCGCTAAGCACTATTCCAATAGCTATTCTACACTATTCAATAAGTCATAATTGTTAATGTATTTTCGTTTCTGAGATCCATAACGCCAAAGTTGGCCATTTTACGCAAAAATCACAGTCGATATGTAAGAGGCCTCTTAATGGTTAGAACAAAAAAACCATTGGAAATTTAGTCAAAATTAAATAACCTCAAGAGTTTTTGAAAAGATTAAACCACAAGAAGATTTTTGGTAGTAAATATGGAAATTGCACCATTTTACTTATACGAAAAATAATGTACACATACCTCCAATTTGAAACGCTGCCAAGTAGATCATTCCCTGCACCAGTTTGGTCATGGCAATTTTGTTGTAAATTTTCTCTTCTCCAATAGGAACTTTGTCATACAGGAAATCTGAATATCGGCGGAACGAGAAAATTGGCCCCACTAAGAAGCATGCCGGGAAATATATAAACCCAATTAGCTCCAGGAAGCTTGGCGGTTTCGTTATTGCCGATTTCTTATTAGATTCGGAGAGTTGCTCTTTTCTTTCCAATAATTTTTGGCCGTCCCACAGGTCGAAGGATAAAGCTATCAGCTTTAGTGTCAACACACAATGAGGCATCGTCCATGTTATATCGTAGTCTTCAGATTCAGTGACATAATAACCAGTAAGTAAGTAAGTCACGTTAAAAAAGAAAGTGAGTATCACATTCGCTTTTCCCGGCCCCATGAACTTTGTAGACAAATATATAACAATAGCCGGTACAAGGTTGTATAACATTGTCACTCCAAAATTATAATATGCCATGTCCACTCCTGTCAAGATAAAATACATGTTGCGTATTTTATTTTCTTGTTTAATGTATTTGTGATAAAACACAGCAGTCGGGTATGCCATAATAATGGATATTAGAAGTTTTAACGCCGGCTCCGTTGTTCCAATTAAACTTGCTAGATGGGCAACTGGGCTAAGGTGCAGCCAGCTGGCGAATGACAAGATCAGACCCCACATCTTGGATGGCGCCTGAAATAAAAAATAAATAACTTTATAACTTATTGATTATATGAAAAGTGTGTTTTATTTCATATCTCCAATGTCTAATGTCTAGTTATCATGGATCATTATTAACTTACATACAATAAAGTATTATCAAAGACCCTTTTCGATTTCTTTAAATATAAAATTATGTTGTTGTTATTACAGTTATGAACTTATGAGATTATTGGTTACTAGCGGACCGCTCGCGACTTCGTCCGCGTGGACCCCCCGTGACGAATTTTTGAATATATTATATAGCCTATGTCACCCGAAGAAAGTGTAGCTTTCCAACGGTGCAAGAATTTTTCAAATCGGTCTAGCAGTTTCGGAACCTATTCAATGCAAACAAACAAACAATCAAATCTTTCCTCTTTATAATATAAGTATAGATTACCATAACTCAGTATTAAATATATTGAAAAGTTAGCTAAATAAATTAACCTGGGTTCTCCACTGTTTTGTTAACCAAATAATAATATAATGCCGATGCTCCAATACACGCTCGATTAAACGAGCAATTGAGCAAAATCGGGGGTCCAAAGTGTTTGCCCAGTCTCTTGGTAGAAGCCACCTGACGAAGTTGACTACGGCCAGCGGAGCAGTAGTTGCTTCGAAGTCAGATGTCCTTTCGGAAATAGAAAACTTCTATAGCCAGCTATACGCCTCGCATGCATTTCGACCCGAAATTGAGGATACCAGAGCCACGTTGACCCGCCACTTTACCGAAGAATTGCCAGAAATCAGCCTAGGCGAAATTGATATTGCTCTTGGACAACTTAAAAACGGAAAAGCCCCTGATGAAGACGGTGTTACATCTGAGCTCCTGAAATCAGGCGGTAAACCTGTGCTAAAGGAGCTCCAACACATCTTTAACACCGTTCTCTTTGATGGGAGAACTCCGGAGGCGTGGAGTAGGAGTGTCGTCGTGTTATTCTTCAAAAAAGGAGACAAGACCCTACTGAAGAACTACCAACCTATTTCACTCCTGAGCCACGTCTACAAACTGTTTTCAAAAGTTATCACAAACCGCTTTGCGCGAAGACTCGACGAATTTCAGCCCCCGGTGCAGGCCGGGTTTCGAGGAGGATACGACACCATAGACCACATTTTGACTGTGCAGCAGATTATACAGAAGGCCGAAGAGTATAATCGGCTCCTGTGCCTTGCATTTGTGGACTATGAGAAGGCATTTGATTTGACTCTATCGAGACTCGAGAATCGAATATATGGGAATATTATGGGCTTCAAATGACAATTGAAGCCCATGTCCATATTCATATTTTTTAGCCGATACAGGGGCAAGGCTGTTCTTAAATCCCTGCAACGATGCCAAGTTGATTGGCGATATACCTAAGTGTTGAGGTGTCTCTACAATGCCGCCACCATGGCCGTCCAAGTACAGAACCAGCAGACAAAGCATATCCACTTACATCGAGGAGTGAGACAGGGGGATGTGATATCTCCAAAATTATTCACAAATGTCTAAGACGATATGTTTAAAACGCTGGACTGGAAAGGACGTGGCATCAACATCAACAGCGAATACATCTCACACTTACAATTTGCAGATGACATCGTCATCATGGCCGAAACGTTGCAGGAGTTACAACACATGCTGAACGGCCTAGCTGATTCTTCTCGACGCATCGGTCTCCGAATGAACTTGGACAAAACCAAGGTTATATTCAACGAACATGTCATCCCGGAACTGTCTACGTCGGGCAAATTTTACAGAATTTTATAGATAGGATACAGCTGGGCTGGGCTGCGTATGGGAAATTACGTCGAGTCTTTACATCGCCAATTCCACAATGTCTAAAGATAAAAGTCTTCAATCAGTGCGTCCTACCCGTCATTCATGACATACGGAGCCGAAACGTGGACACTGACGGTAGGGCTGGTTTACAAGTTTAAAGTCGCTCAGCGGGCTATGGAAAGGGCTATGCTCGGTGTTTCTCTGAGGGATTGGATTCGAAACGAGGTGATCCGGCAGAGAACCAAGGTAACCGACATAGCCCACCGGATTAGCAAGCTGAAGTGGCAGTGGGCCGGCCATATCAGTCGCAGAATCGATGACCGTTTGGGTAGACGAGTTCTCGAGTGGAGACCGCATATCGGCAAGCGTAGTGTAGTGTAGGACGCTCTCAGACAAGGTGGAGCGACGATCTTCGCAAAATGGCTGGCAAGAGCTGGATGAGAGTGGCCGCTGACGAGTATTGGCTGATGATGATGAATGTTTTTTACTGAATCCGGTAACTTATTAAAAAAAATTATGGACATGACTAGCGGGCTGGAAGAATGGTGTGTCATTTTAGAAGCTGGTAGCTTTAGTTTGTTTCTATGTCTAAGTTGGTGTTTGGTTATATGGTCGTCGCGCTTTGTATAATAGAAGTTAGGACAAATTTACACAATCTATACTAATATTATAAAGCTGAAGAGTTTGTTTGCTTGAACGTGCTAATCTCAGGAACTACTGGTCCCATTTGAAAAATTCTTTCAGTGTTAGATAGCCCATTTATCGAGGAAGGCTATATATAGGCTATAATTTGTTTAAGTACGGGTAGTAACCCGTGCGAAATATAATATAAATGCAGGGTAGCGTTAATATTTTATATTTTTCAAAGTAAATATTATAGCTTTCTGTTGCTTCTATGTTAACTATAATTCTAATTAGCTTTTATTGTACTATCAATAAACTAGGAGCATCTGTACTAACCCCCCCCCCTCTTCCCCCCATAGTATGACGCCATAGTATACTAAGTTGTTAATGCAGTTGCTACGTCTGTTGTTTTTTTTGCTTCTCGTAATGCATACATAAAGCTGCTAAACTTTCGGTGTAGTTTCTCTATGTGGGGCTTCCAACTAACATGGGCAATGGGTATCTATTACAAGCCCTAATATATAGCCATATTTACATTTTAAAAAATACCTACCCGTCCCTCAAAAGTCTGTGATGCTATTGTTTTTTAATTTTAAATTTAGTTTTGGTTTTTGATAGGGATGGAAGGACATTAACTTTGTTTTTGATTAATTAATTTGTAGGTTGTGTTCTGTCAGCCAGGTTGTTGTTTTATCTAAAATGTTATAAATTTGTTCAATAAAATTTGTAGAATTTTGACTGGATATAAGGATACAAATATCATCTGCGAACATAACGCAAGACTCATTTAGAGCCTCAGCTAAGTCATTAAATACACCAAAAACAAGAGACATCCCAATACACTCCCTTGGGGTATTGAGGCGTTAACCGTTTTGGTGTTGGAACTATTTTTTTCTATACTGTGCAACTTATCATTAAAGTATTCTATTTCTATAATCTGTTTTCATACAATTGAACAACTTCTAGAAAAATGTAAAGAATTTAATCATCCTCTCTATATAGGGCTTGTGGACTATCTTAAGCTTCATATGTCTGTGATCTTAAGGCATTTGATAGCATCACTCACTGTTCCATTTGGGAAGCATTAACATCTTGCAATTTATACTACTGCTATACAAAAGTGATCCAAAACATTTACTCAAATAGTATGAGTACAATACGATTGGAAAACAAAGGGCAAGAAATAAAAATAGAAAGAGGTGTGGGGCAAGGTGATCCACTCTCTCCTAAACTTTTTATAGCAGTTTTGGATATGATCTTTCAAAAGTTGGACTGGAAATCTCATGGTATATGGATTGGCAATAGACATCTAAGCCACCTAAGATTTGCGGATGACATTGCACTTTTTGCCAACTCAGCTTCGGAACTCGAACAAATGATGCAGTCTCTGAATAACGAAAGCAAAAAAGTTGGACTACACATGAACACCAGTATAACTAAGATCTTAACAAACAGTCTGCAGAAACCTATACAAATAGATGGGCACCAGATCGAATATGTAAAGGAATATGTCTATCTAGAGAAACAAATATCCTTCAACAGTGACAGTAATGAACAAGAAAATGAAAGAAGAATTAGAAGCTCTTGGAATAAGTTTTGGTCACACAAAGAAATCTTAAAAGGATCTTATAATTCAGAGTTAAAAAAGACGGTAATGGATGTCTGTATCTTACCTTGCCTCACCTATGCTAGCCAAACATGGGTGTACATGGAAAGAAGTATGCTAAGGCTAAGGAAGATACATAAAGTTAGCAACAAAACTATTAGGAAAAGGACGAATGTCACAGATGTTCTCAAACACGCTCAAAAAATGAAGTGGCAATGGGCAGGACACGTAGCCAGGGTCCCAGACCAACGATGGACTCTCAAAATCACAAAATGGAAAGACCCTCCAGGAAACAGACACCGGGGCAGACCAAAAATGAGGTGAATGAACGACATTGTCAAAGTGGCGGGCACAAACTGGCTAGAGAAAGCAAAGGATAGACAGATTTGGAAGGAGATGGAGGAGGCATATACCCGGATGGGGTCAAGGCTTCAATAGTTTTTACTAACATAGATTAAGAACTATACTAACACAACATATAATAGTTTGAAAAAAAAAACAAATTTGTAAGTCTTGAATAAATATGCTTTATTATTATTATATTATTATTATTAATCTGTTTTCTATTGCTGAGATATGATTTCAACCAATTGTAACATTGACCTCGAATACCTATGTCGTAGAGTTTATTTAATAGAATATTGTATTGGACTCTATCATATGCTTTAGACATGTCCAGTAGTATACCTAAAGCATATTTTTTATTATTAATTATATTAGGTCTTTACCTATGAAATTGCCGTTTTGTATGGAATAAGTGAAAGTACTTATTTTTTTAAACTTTTTTATTTCTGTTATTCAACGTAACCACCTGAGCGGAGTGCCACGCCCATCCTGATAACTCAAAGGCATGAGAAGGTGCGAGATGAGCCGACGTTTATGGAAGTGGTCGGCCATCTCTGCTTCCAAATCAGGAGGGCGGTGACTGCCGGGAAATCCGTCATTAAAGCGCACAAAGAACTCATTGTAGATGCAGCTAACGAAATAAAAAACTGCCTGGAGCTGCTTCCCCCTTTGTGTTTGCCAACCGAACAACTAAGCGACCAAAGTGTAAGGGAGCTTAGCCATAAATTGGACAACGGCATGGACGCGGTCCTCAGCGTTCGTAATGAGATGGCAACCGAGGTCCGACGCGAGGTCTCTCAGAAGATCGATGAGCTTCTGAGACAGGGGGAGAGACTCGAGGACCTCGTGCGCCTCTCCGGCAATATGCTGACGGCCGCCCTAAAGGACCAGCAACAACATCCGCTGGCCCATAGCTCCATGTCCGAAGTCCTAGCCGCGCCAATCGCACCCAAAATCCCAACCTATGCTAGCGTAACTGCTAAGCCAGTGCCCCTAACACCACAAACTCACCCAGCAATTATAGTCAGCTCCTACGACTGTACCTTAAAACCCCCGGAAGTGATATCTCTTTGGAAAAAGGAGATATCCTTCCGGAAATGTAAGTACGCTCCGGTCAAAATTCTCCCTATCCCAAATTCTAAATTGAGAGTGGAGTTTGAGCAAAGGGAGCAATGCGAGGAGACGATAGCCCGTCATACGCAGAGTCTTAATTTCGTCGCCGAAAAGGCGAAGCAACGACCACCACTACTCATATTGAAGGGAGTCTCCAAAGACGTGACCCGCGACGAGCTAGTGGAGGTCCTTGTGACGCAAAACGATGTTGGCATCTCCCGCATTTGCTTCCTAACGACCAACAGGAATCCGGCGCTGTACAACGCGGTTGTAGAGGTAACCCCCGAGATGCGGAAAACCATCCTCGCTCTCGGGAAGCTCAACGTGGACCATAGTAGGGTCCACGTTGAGGACTTCAGCCGCTTTGTACAGTGCCATCAGTGCCTGCATTTTGGGCACACGAAGGCCAAATGTAAGGTGGAGAGGAAACCCTGTGCCCATTGCGCTAGCCCGGGACACCAGTTCGCTGAGTGCCCAAACAAATCAGAAAAGGCGAAATGCTACAACTGTGCAGCACACAATCAGCGCATGGGCACCAGGGTCGACTCCGGACATAACGCCACAAATGGCCGCGAGTGCCCCCGCATCAAGTCTATGGTTCTGCGTTTGCAGAACCAAACCGATTACGGTAATTAGCAGTGGTCGGAGTAGGTATATTGATTTTAGATACTTGCGTCATGATATCATAACATGGACATGCATTTCTTCCGGAATGTACCGGAGTTTCCAAAAATTTGGTAAATAGAGTAATAAAATAAAAAACCATATGTAAGCAAACAAAATTGTTTATTGTTAATACAAATAATCATTATTACAGTTTTATTAAAAATAATTATTTTTAATCCTCATCGGTTACAAGTTCTACATTTTGATTTTTTACTTAGGCCTTACACTTTTATTTAGGCCAAAGAGCCGGCTCAACATTAGCCAACAGGTCGAAACAATAAAGCTTTGGTCACCTATCCGTTGACCGGCCTGTGTGAGAGTGACTTAACCTCTACAATCAACGACCAAATGTGCGGCCAAGTGAGTCAATGAGTTCCAAAGGGGAAATAAGCCCAACAAATCTATAAACTACATTTCCTAAACTAGTTATTCGTTACTTACCCTAAATAATTATTAAAAAGCGACAATTATTAATAATTGTACCATCGTGATGGTTGGTTAGCGTTAGACGGGGGTTTTATAAAGGGGGGACAAAATTTCGTCCATTTTAGCGTAGGACGCACCGTTTCCAAGATATTTAAAGATTAACAAAAAAAAATCACTAATAATAATTTAAGACGTGATTTCTTTTCTTTTGCGAGATTGAGACAATGGATACGGCCAACATTAGAGATGGAGACCAGCGCCACTAGCAGCATAGCGTTGAGAGTATTGATACATTTTTAACTAGTTTCATGTAATAATTTCGATGTTTCGGTATTTTTATCATAATAATCCGGAAACTCGGAGGAGTATCCATATTAACATATACGTTTGATGTCAGTGACCTTAATTCAATATACCTACTCCGACCACTGGTAATTAGACATCAAAATTCAAAACTTCAACAATTGTTGTGTAACTATATTAAATAAATCATTAAAACTTTAAATTAACATGCAAACAATCTAATAAAACAAAATTTTCAAAATTAATTTAAACCATAATAACCAAAATTATCTAAATAAAACAAAATTAAATTAAATATAATTAAACAACAAAACTAACTTTAAATACTTAAATAATAAAATTCTCTACCATATAACTTCATTTAACATTAAAAATATAAATTAACATTCAAACTAAATCTAATAAAACACTTTAAATTAACTTAAACTATAATAACCAAAATTATCTAAACAACAAAATTAAATTAAATCCACCAAACAACAAAACTAACTTAAAATACCAAATAATAAGATTCTCTACTATATAACTTCATTTAACATTATAAATATAAAATAAATAAAAATACGACTTTAAAACACCATGATTCAAAAAATTACCAAGCTCACAACAAAACCTATTAGATTATTTTTTTTTTCAGAATTCACTTTCAAAAAATGTTTTAACTAAAACAATCGGCATATCTATTAAAAAATTATATAAAATCCAAACTTGCTAAACCTTTAATATAGCTCAAATTTAAATTTAAATTCATTAAAAATCATAAATTAAAATCGCACACCTAAAATACTTATTCCAAATAACTTGAAACTAAAAGAGATTGAATAAAATCAACCATCATAAAAAACCCTCAATAAAGTAGCATAACTACCAGTAAATCCCATAAAATCCCATAAAATCCCAAAATTTCTTTTCCTCCCTAATCTTATTTCTTGCTTCCTCTTCATTCTTTCAATTTCAATTCTAAGCGACCCGCAATTCTTTAGAAGTGAGCCTTAAGCCCACTTAAATTAAAATACAAGGACTAAAGTCCAATTCAACATTTTGGCAGTAAAAGAAATTGTTCCAAAATTTCCCGCTCCCCTATTGTCCCCTAATAAATTCCTTATATCCCTAAACAATTCCCTAATCCAAATTGATCCTCAAAACCCTAGTTACCCTTAAAATACCCTCTCTCCAATTAGCCTACGCTTCCCTATGCGAGGAAATACCGAATATCCATACTACCAAGACAAAGGAAACATTTGCCCCAATCAAACTATATGACCAAACCAACCCCTATAAAAACAAAAAAAAAATATATAACATGGACCTTAAAACACCTAGTTTCATACGTAATTTTAAAAATATAATTTAGCAACTCTAAAAAGATTATGAAAATTTCCTTGAAGTACAAATTCTAAACATAGTGTGTCAGAATACAAATTTAAAACCCTAGCATCTCAACTGACTTACTGAGTTATGAATTTGAAAAACCGACTTGCTTTGTTTTGAATTTGTCGCCGATTAAAAAATCAATGAAATGTCATTTAGTAAGTCCAGTACGTGACACCGGCGCGGCGCACGAGTGTTTCGTTCCATGATATGGGTAAATAAAATAATAAAATGAGTTATAAGCAATTTTATCGTAAAATTCATGCTTTGCAGAATGAAAACGATTGCAGGTAAGAAATAACTTATTCATTAAAGTTATGAAAATGTAAAAGAAGCATCACATAACTTCAAAATAAACTTGTTGTTGCATTATCTTCTTCATAAAGCTAACAAAACTTGTCTGCGGTGTTAGCTTTTATGTTATGAATGTGCAAAATCCGATTTTGCTTATTTTAAGGGTATGTTTTGCTAATTATCCACTGTAAATGCTAAGGTTATAACCTATTTACTACCTGGTTATTGATTTTGTTGTTCTTAAATATTTCATGTGTTGTAATGAAGGAATTATTGTATGTGTCTCACTTAGAAGATTTATATTTTTATCTGATAGGTATCCTCACACAAGATAAAATAACATGCACACACAAAGAACTCCTTCACAAATAGGTACCTTGTGTAGGTACCTAAGTAGGTATGTATATGTGCACGCATTCATGAGTTTGTATTATTTTATCCTGTATACAGACACATATTAGATAAAATATAAACTTGGAATGGTATCAAGTCACCCTACTTTCATCTAATTCTGAAAGATCATACAATAGTGATGTAGTCTTTACTTTTACCATAGAAAATCAAATTGATAACCTAGTAAGCAGACTTACTAAGTTTTCATATGGTTTTTATAGTTAGATTTGGGAAAATTTACAAATAAAAATAAAGTGTGAGCGATTCAAGTGTAACCATGTATAAGATAGATATAGGATAAAATGTTTACTGAAAAAAAAACAACCAGTCTCAGGAAAGCTTGGACGGGATCTTCTGGGGTCTCGGTAGCTTAGCGCTTAGAGCAGTGGACCGGCAATCCAAAGGTCACTGGTTCAAATCCCGTTCGAGCTTTCCTGAGACTGGTTTTTTTTCTAGTAAATGTTTCCTATACCTACTAAGTTAATAAAACTAATACTTTTTTAATAATGGCCATAATGTTGTTATGTATGTACCTACACAAATAAATAGTAAGTTATTCTTTAATACTGTAATAAGGGGTAAGTACCTAATCTTTTTAATGATAATTTCGATGATTAAAACTTATAAGTACTTTACTCTATTAGCCACCATAGACCTACATAAATAATCAAAAAATTTTCGTTGATCTCTTGCCAAGAAAATACTTTGAAACAATCCAAGGGCTTGACTAAAAAGCAATTCATACATTTAGCAGCTTACAACAATTTAGGTACATTTAACTTTACATGATATTAATTGTAGGGAGATTGATACCTTCTCCTATTTTAGAATAAAGTAAAAACGGTAATATTTCTTTAATTCTAGCACAATAGCCATTGTTTACACATTATATAGGTATATAAAAAATCTGTAGAGGTTTGGGCACATTTTCACAACAAGGTATGTTTTCGACTAAAAGGAGATTATGAATTTAACAAATACTACGTACCTCTTACGGTGGTGGTTGAGTTGAGGAGCAACGCCAAGTGGACTCGCCGATTTGTATACGCCTTCAGAGGACTCTCAGTCTCAGAGAAGAGAACTGTATTAACTGGTGACGAAAATGAAATGATCACTCACTGATTATTTGACTTGACAATCTAGACATTGACACATGCATGACAGACAGACCGAACGGGAACTAGGCTGCGTTCCGTCGCTTCCATTGCGTTATATAACTATAGAGGTAACTTCGATTCGATGTGCAACATTTTCACACATGCACAAAAAAAAGGCGCCTAGAGCACAGTATAAATATAATACTGTGCCTAGAGTCTGGCCAACGAAACGTGACTAGAGAGAATGGCGGCAAATTCAAAAATTCTTGGGGTGTCAACACTCATTATACTCTGAAAAAACGAAGTTAATAATTGTATTTTTTTATTAAACTGTAGATCAACCAAACAAATAATTTGTAGTATCAATAAATAAGAATAAATCTTAAGAATAATTGAAGAAGCATTTGCGATAATGAAATACCATAATTAATATTAACCACCTTACAATGTTGAATAGAAGAATTTTATTTGTTGGAAAATGGGTCTGTCATTGACGATATTGTTTCCAAATACTGCGTTTCACTAGATAAAACTTCCTTTTGTTCAAGTGATGTAATATTCTTGACAATAATTTAGTTTTGTCTCACTAGTACTTGAAGTTTATGTAAGTAAGATAAACAATAATTAGTTTTAGAGTCAACTCATAGAGTTTTAACGTACTACGTACTAGAGAAGACATCACAACTAGATTGTTTGCTACACGCGTTAGAGCCAGCTCGCTCCAACTTTATTAGTCTGTGGCAGGCGCTAGACGCAATAATACTTGTGTATTCTGTGTTCTATTTGAAATATGCCTTCATGTGTGCTAAGGTACTGTTTAAAGAATCCAGAAAATACAAAGAAAACTAAATGAATCACTTTTTACCAGTAAATATGCACTAAATTATCGATATAACATGCATTTGACTAATTATTTGAAATTGCCAAAACATGAGCGGCGGCCATGTTTCGGCGCTTTAGACCTTTTGGTCGCGAGAAAAGAAGCGGTTTAGCGCTGTATGTTCGGATTGTTCAAAAAGACGATAAATTATTATTTTAGCACTGCAGCGCGCTTTTGTTTTAACTTTTAAAAAAATAGAACAAGTCTTTTGCTTGGGATAGCTCCTCTAGTACGTAGTGCATTACGTATTAAATAACTCAATGAGTTGATTTTTAATGAAAGCAAAAAGTAAGTATACAGAAATAACCTAGAATTATTTACGATTGTATTAGTTGTTCAGAGTAAAATGTAAAATAATAGACGAAAACAATAAAAGAAAATAAAGGCATCCTACGGCAGTCAGCCCGTGACCACGGCCGGTGCAATTTGGTCGAGACGTCGGGTATAAAAGATACGTAAACAAACAAACAAAACTTACGTAAAAAACTATATTCCAGGCACTTGCCACTCACTTCTATTACTGCAATGTTTGACAACTCATTGTTCAATTAAGCCCGCCGGAATAATATTATGTACTCCTAAAATATACACCTAATCAACTAAAAAAACAAATAATTATTTGGTAGGTAAAATAATGACAGCGATTTGTTTGGGGCCAAGTGTCGCTGGCTCCATGTAAAACGTTGCACAGTTTCACCGACACGGTCCTTTCATCTTATGTTTTGTCTTTGTTTTACTTAGGGTAAACATGATGTGCCGAAACGGAACAAAAGTAGTAATGGATTAAGGCAGAAAGAGATAGCAAACTTAAGCTCTCTCTATAGTTATAGATCGCAGTGGTCGCTTCACTCGGGCTGCGTTCCGTCGCTTCGCTCGAGTACTCCGGCGCGCGGTCTAACCGTTCCGTGGCTTGGTGAAATTTTACTCTGATGGCTGTCAGAGCGTAGTTTCATCCGTTCCGTGGCTCAGAGCGCAGCAACTAAACAACCATCAAATCGGATGGTTATTTTCTCAGAACAATAACTAATATTGTTTTGAGGTTATTTTTACTCTGACAGCTATTTGACGTTTATATCATTGTAAAAAAGTGTGAAAGACAGTGAAAGTGTGCAATTTATGTCAAAACGTTTCGAAAAATTTCGCCTGTTGTTTCGTATTGTTTTACTTTTTAATAATTTTGTTAAATATGGTAATAAAAGTGGAAAAAATGGAGACAGAAACTATTTTTCCTCTCGTCTCGTTGGACAGGAATACTTCAGAAGAGGTTATAAAAACAACTCGATCGTTCCGTGGCTCGGTTGGAACTCAAACGGTTTAAACTTTAACCAAACAACTAAGGCGAGGTGGTGTAACACTATCACCGGGGAAAGACTAACACTTTAAGATTATCTCGTTAGGTAAAGCTTTCTTGTCTAGTTCTTAATGTCGATGAAACAGTTAACATGTAAACGATCTCAATTCAACATGTAGATGTCGCTGAAACTCGTCAGTTTTTAAACAAAATTGAATCGTTTTCCTTTGTGATATGGTTCCAATTATATTTTATGTAAATTTTGCTTTTATTATTTTTAATCAAAATACAACAAAAGTCTATGTTTTGAAAGAAATTCGTTACTGTTAGTCTTACCCCGTTTGATGGGGGAAGACTAATAGTTTTACTTAAAAACTACTATTTTGTTTATTATAACCGTTTTGGACACATTAACAAAAATATATTCACATTTATATGGAAATTTATGATCTCTTTCTATCAGTGTCCTCTTTAATTCAAATGTAGAACAAATAATTTAGCAATGAAATCCAATCTATTCTGACTGGGAGAAAACTATGTCCGACTTACCACACCTCACCTTACACCAAAAACGACGGAACGCACTCCTAATCGTTCCGTGGCTTGGTGAAATTTTACTCTGATGGCTGTCAGAGCGTAGTTTCATCCGTTCTGTGCTCAGAATAATAACTTTAGTTATGTAAATTTTGCTTTTAGTTTATCTTTAGTTATTATTCTATGGCTCTGTGGCTCGAGTTCCGTCTCAGAACAATATGCTTGTTATTGTTCTGAGCATTGAGATCTATAACTATAGAGAGAGCATAAGTTTGCTATCTCTTTCTGCCTTAATCCATTACTACTTTTGTAAAAGTAAAAGAAAGAACAAATCGCTGTCATTATTTTACCTACCAAATAATTATTTGTTTTTTTAGTTGAATAAGTGAAAATTATAAGTGTACATATTATTCCGTTGGGCTTAATTGAACAACAAGTTGTTCAGTCAAACATTGCAGTAATAGAAGTGAGTGGCAAGTGCCTGGAATATCGTTTCTTACGTAAGTTTTGTTAATCTGGTTTCGTGATGATTATTAGCAATTTACCATGCAATATTTGATTTGTTTCTATTGAAAATGCTAATTAATGATTGTAAATCTCTAATTCTAGTCTTAAATATGTGTGCTTTTGGTTTAATACGAAAATTTCATAAAATTATTTCAATATAACCTGTAATCAGTATTGTCAGGTATCTGGCAAAGTTTACCCCCAAAATACTTAGGTTGTAGTATGGAACGAATAGCATAAAATAAATTAACTAATTAAATTATATCCACCTGGGGCCTTACCATGAGCTTATTACGATTCAGTTAGGACCTACACTGAGTCGATCGCTGTCAAATCTTAGTACGATTTGACAGATTCTGACAGCGATCGACTCAGAAACTGAATCGCAATAGGAGCTCATGGTAAGGCCCCTGTACTTTTTACCTTTCCTATCTATTCGAGCGTTATTACTCATGTGGTTAGGACTGAGCGTGGTAGAAAATAATAAATTTACAATGCGACATAAAAGAGTAGAAATTAAATGAGGGCGCTGTTGTCGTTAACATAGCAACCCTGATAGGTCGATCAAATTGGTCTTGATACTTGTTTTTATTTAATATTTTTATATAATTGGAAAACATCACATACACATTGCTCTGATATAAAGGAAGTAGCTAAGGCTTATGACTTATGTTATATAAACACTTTTAAACTTTCGCGTTTCATTATGCACACATATTTAGACGGGATTTAACGCAAAACTACTTAGTAAAGGCATTCTACGCATACCTTTTTATACCCGACGTTTCGACCGAGTTGCACCGGCCGTGGTCACGGGTGGACTGCGAGGCGATACACCGCGACAGCAGCAAAATAATTAATTTGAGTAGTTTGTATGTAGTACTTAATGAAAACAGCCATTGTACATATAACTTATTTTTATTTAGATATAAAACTAATAAATTAAAGTCGAGATACTCTTCAAGTTTCGCAAATGCTCGCGGCTTCCATCATAGCAAATAAGTTGCCTTAATTGAGCTATTAATTTGCATATTATTGGTACTTCTTTTTTTACAGTTTAAAAAAAAACATTTTTAGACGGATTGGACACATATCAAAGTCATCGAGTTCCTTTGCAAGTCGACCCTTTCTGTGTTTAGCGGGAGTCGAATATTTCCCTCCATTTTCGGAGCCTTGTTTAGCTATTCTCCGCACAGTACTTTCAGACACACCTAGAACAATAAAAACATATATGCATAAAAAATAACAAAACCAAAATTGTTCAGTCCTATGGACTGAGTTATAAACATAATTGGTAAAACTTTTGAATCGAGTCGCCTGAATCGGGGTGGGGGGGTTTAAGGTAAGGAGTGGGGGGAGGAGTACCCCCCCATTTACCCCTCCTGCCGCAAACAAGTAGTTTTTAAGTTATGTTAATTTTCTTGTATTTTGAGGTTATGTATCATGGTAAAACTTTTGAATCGAGTCTCCTTAATTGGTGGGGGAAAGGGAGGGGAGGAGAGAGGAGTACCCCCCCTTACCCCTCCTGCCGCAGACAAGTAATTTTTAAGTTATGTTTCTTTTTTAAAAACATGGAAATTTACAAAAACCTCATTTCTGGCGCTTCACCGGCCACTCCCGCGGCACGCTCGCTTCGCTCGCTCGGCTCGCGCGTTTTGGTCAACATACTTACTAACCTAACCTAATTAACTCTTTAGATTTTTTTCATGGGGGGGGGCTTCGCCCCCCGAGCCCCCTCGTAGGGGGCTGCGCCCCCCCCCCCGTCCCCACACATCGGTTCTGTTAATATGGTATTGTATTACCTAAAAACGTGTAATTTTTCGTGATTATAGCCGATTTTGGCAAAACTTTCAAGTGGTTTTTTAAATATTTCAACGCAACAGCGGCAGCTAAAATGTTAATAAACCTTTATTTAAGAACCCCTAAGACCCCCCCACAGTGTTAGTTTCTTCAAATTCAGGCGACTCGATTCAAAAGCCAACCCACATAATTTACTATACTTACCACATTCTACCCCTTAACACTTGATAAAATGTCCCAATAAATTCAAAAGTTCAAGATTCTCGAGTCGAACTATAATAACCAACATTTTTGTTTGTAATATCATAACCCCAAAACTTTTAAAAATATTTAAAAATACTGATTTTTTCACTAAATTTAGCCGATTGCACATGGGCATATTTTAGATAATTATACTTTCAACATCTTTTATAACTTACTTACCAGTATAATCTGCTGTACGTTGGTAAATATTGGTAAATATCCTCCAGATTACGTAACAAAGTTCCGTATTGAAGTTCTGCCAAACTTCGCAAAAAAAACCTTATATATTATGTTACGAGAACTGCCACGGATGGTCATAATCATGTTATCAGTGTTTTAAATCCAGGAATGTAGAAATATCACTAAAACAACAATTTATATCGTAACCACGGACAGAGTTGAACAACCACTAGACATTAATGACAGATAATCAGTGTTGCCAAAAAATGAGTGAATTTAGTTCAGGATTATTTAATTTCTACTCTTTTATGTCGCACTATAGTTTTAAGGTTTTAGGGGCCTCACGAGAATCAAGCCAGCCTAGTGTAAATTATCGTTTATTTTCTATTTATTTTAGATTTCCAAAGGACGAAACATTCAAAAATGATAATGGAGACATAAAAATAAAGAAAAATGAAATCTTAGCGAAATCTCAGCCACTTATCAAAACTTGATAACACGAATACTATTGAGGACTTGAATACTGATAATAAAAATAATCTAGAAGTAAGTATCACAAATCATAAAGTGTGTCGCTTCTGAGATTTTGGTGTCAAAACTTGCATTTTATATATTTTTCCCATAACATCAAAATTTTTGTTTGTTTTTAACTTCTCTATTGGTGACCGCGATTTCGCAAAATTCTCCTTTATTTTTGTATGAATTTTCGGTATTCCACAAAATTAAGATGAAGTAGGTATTTATGTTACAGGTTGTTTAATCGTGCAGTAGTTGCAGTACTGAAGAAACATTAGAACCAAAGCAGCAATGCATCTTTTGCATATAAATAATCTTGACTTTGTCAGATTGATCCTTATTTAAAAACAGCGATTAAAAGTTAAACTTACGTTGAAATTAATGTTAGAAAGAAACAATTTAGGCCACGGATTGTTTCATAAATAAGAGTTACCTATTATAATTTGGCTTCACGTGTTATTTTATTTTATATTGTATAAAATTTCTCAAAGATTGATTGATATTTCATCCACAATACATTATTGTTGATTTTATGTTTTCGTTTCTTTTATCCTAACCATTCTACATCCGACACAAAAATGAGAGGTGTTATGTCGAGAGGTCGAGACATGGTATTTGTTCTTAACATTGTATAAAATTTACCCATATTTAGGGAGTGACAACTGTGAGCTGACAACATTTTAGTAACGCACACATAGGCCCCTTTTTTTGTGCATGTGTGAAAATTTTGCACATCGAAGTTACCTTTAGTAGGTACCTATCTATCTCAATGGTTCTGAGTGTTCCGTGAAGGAACGGACTAAGGACAGAGACCATACTGCCTAGTCATTAGTATTTTATTTCTTTTTTTCCCTAGATGATAATGAGTGGTGATTAAGATGATGAATGATAAATGATATTCCCCCAAACCCCTTGAGACCTCAGTAAAGATGTGGAACTTTACTGAGATCTCACGCGGGCTTCTTGAGACAATTTTAAAAGTGATGTTGCATTGTTTTTATTCATTTGCCAACACTCATACACGTTCACAAACACTTAACGGTTAATAATCCACTATTAGTTCACATTAATGTTCGAAAAACACAAATTTTAGAAAATAAAACTTATCTGCAGACATGACGCTACACTTTCCCGCCAAGAAGTCCTAAAATAATAGAAACCCATGGACGTATTAATCTAACAGGACTGTGCACTGTAACCAATAATGCGAGCTGAGTGAGACCGCACAAAATTAGAGGCTCTTGTAACTTAAAATGTCTCTATATGTCCATGGTAAATAAAAATTGATTGTCACCTCTTTGGAAAGTGACAAAGGGCATGGACATATAGAGACATTTTAAGTTACTAAGGTCCCTCGATAAGTTAATTATTATGAATTTTAAGATAATAAGAAAGAAAAGCACAACCATATTTGAAAAGCCATTTAAAATTACTCTTCAAAAGCGCGGCGATGGGCTCACCGCCCATTAACAGCATAGAGCGGCGATGGGCTAACCACCTGTCACACTGAGCACATGTGCAGTCGTTATTTGGTGAAAAGTCCTTAGACATTTCAGTTATACACTGAAAAACTGATTTTTAGGAATTAAGTAAAAGAATGTTTTCACTGGTTTGAAAACTAATGTATGGGGAATAAGTTGATAAGTCTCTGGGTAGTATGTTGATAAGTGTAACCTTACAAAATAAGCAGATTTTACGAGAATACCTACTTAAAATAATTTGAAAGATAAGTCTGTGGAAAGACGACATAAAATTATCAATAAATCAAGCAAAGATGAGTTCAAGATGAAAACGGATTTTAGAGAAGAGAGAAAATGTCAAACTTTAAAATCGCTGCCCTGTAAAATTGCCATTTTGGACCAGCGATGTATACGTTACACTAGATAGGCTCTTCCGAACACGCACTATGTTCCACTTATCTGAGGAGTCGACTCGGCCCCTTGCTTTAGTGTGGCTTTGAAATTCGCGCGTGCGGAGCGGCGAAAATAATTCTTTATTTCTTTTCAAAGTGTACACCCTTTGATTATATACATGTCTTGATAGAGCCTGGCCGTAAAAAAAAGTAGAAAAATTTATAGGCCAAAATTGGCCTATCGCGCAATCCTGGCGGTCAGTGTCATTGTGCCGTCAAGCAGTGTTTACCTCTGGCGTTTCGGTGAAATTGTTCGCAAAATGACCGGTTGCTCAGTGAAATTCTGTCGAAACTACAAAAGAAATTTTTTTTCGAAAAGGAAAGTCACGTTGCTGGTATCAAAATGTAGAATTCCCATTATTGGTGGCAGAATATAAAAGGAGGTTTAAATATAATAAGTATGATAAAAAATACTCAATCTTGTAAGTTAGTATTAATACGTGGTCTTGCTGTAAATAAAGTAAATACATTAAATTTAATTATTATTGGAATGCATTCTGTGATATAGTGAATTACACTATCAGCACGTACTCAATAGTACGTGATAATTAAGGTCTTCCTGATTGACAAGGCGTCCTTCCTCTAGTCACGTATAGATGTGATGTTAATTAGTATTTAAGATGATACACTAGAGGATAAAGATTATTGATTCAACGCAAGACATTGTTTCATTTCGGGTCTCCGTCCCAACGCCATTACATGGCGACCGTGACATGGTGTCACAAGTCCGCGCCGCGAAATCGCTAGTTGAAGTCTACAAAATATCAGGAAAATAGTGCTACACGGGCCTACAAGAAGGACGAAGGAAATAAGAAGAAAAACTGTAAGCCAAAATTGTTTAACTATGGGAAACCCACAATCTAAAGACAATATTATTGTCAGTCAATCACCAACTCAATCGGCGGCAGCATCAACTCCCTTGGCCGTTGGGATGCAACTTTCAGAGATCTTTTTACTGACCATCGTCGTTGTACTAGCGGGCTATATAGTACTTAGGCTGCTACGTTACTTCAACGCACGACTATTAGAAGAGGTAGAACGCAGAGCGGTTCGACGGGCAATTGGACCAGCACAGAACGTGTAAGCCAGCACGAATTAATATAACTATGCTACCAAGAATCTATGTGTGTGTGTGAGTGATTTTTTTTTTCTAAAGTGTGTTCATGGCAAACCTGTCAGAACTCTTGAGTGAGCTTAAGGCTATTAGAGACTCTATTATTAAATTAAGTAAGGACAAACGTTATTCCGCTCAGGGGCAGAATAAGTTTTTAAGAGCAAAGGAAATTAAAAATATTTTTGAACAAATATCTGCAGACTTATGTAAAAAAGGGATAGATGCTGTAAAATTACAAATAACAAAAGCAATATCGTCAAAGTTTTTATGTAATTTTGAGGAAATCGAGTCACTCGTTAACCCGCATCATTCAGAAACGATCACAACCATGGCCACGTTCGATCTAAAAGTCGCGCTCACGCTCCTCCCAGTAGTAGATTGCGACGAAACGCAAATTAACCAACTAATAGACGGAATAGAGTATTATAGTAGTACCCTTAGAAACGAGGACCAGCCTCTGTTAATCAATTTTGTTTTAAAAACTCGTCTTTCTAGCAGTGCTAAAACAAAAATTAATAAGTCTTATGTGTCTGTGGCAGACCTAATAAAAGATATAAAAAATGTTTTAATTCCGATTATCGCCAAGGAGACGGGAAAAAGATTCCGGTGCGATTTTTAAACACACGGGAAGAAGATGTAAAATTAAATAACTTTAGCCCGAAAATTAGAAAATACTCGGATTATTTCGTATGCTCTTTTGATACGGAAAACGGAAAATCTGTCGAGAGGGTTAAACAACTATTCGATTTTCTTAAATTAAAAACATATCTTGGTGATGAAGAGAGACGGTCTATTGAGAAAATATGTGCAAAATATGCAGATATCTTTCATATGCCGGGTGATAAGCTATCCGTTACAAACTTATACGAGTACAACATTAAACTGCAAAATGACGCGTCTCCTGTTTATGTCAAACCGTATAGAATACCGCACGCTCAGAAGGCTGAGTTAATAAAACAGGTAGGTAAATTGTTAGAAGAAGATATTATCGAAGAGTGTACCAGCGAATGGTCTTCTCCATTATTATTACTTCCGAAAAAAGCTGACAGTAGCGGTGAAAAAAAGTGGAGAATCGTAATAGATTATAGACTTTTAAATAAAAAAATAGTAGACGAAAAGTTCCCGTTACCAAATATACAAGAAATTATTGACTCACTTTCGGGATGCTTATACTATTCTCATTTAGACCTCAGTTCTAGTTATTACCAGCTAGGGTTATCACCAGAATGTAGGAAATTCACTTCTTTTACAGCTGATAAGCAATATCAACTGAAAAGATTACCTATGGGTCTCAAAACGACTCCTAGCGTATTTTCTAAACTTATGTCTATGGCTCTATCGGGTTTAAATTACGAGATATGTTTTCTATATCTCGATGACGTAATAGTTTTCGGGAAAAGCCTATCGCAGCATAATACAAATTTAATGAGTGTATTTGAGAGGTTTAGGTCAGTTAATTTAAAACTAAACCCTTGTAAGTGCGAATTTTTGAGGAAAGAAATTAATTATTTAGGGCATGTTATTACGCCAAACGGGGTGTTGCCAGACAACAGTAAAATCGAGGTCTTGGAAAAGTTCCCAGTACCTAAAAATGTAAATGAGATTCGTCGTTTTGTGGCTTTTGCGAACTTTTATAGAAAATTCATAAAAAACTTTGCCACAATAGTGTACCCACTAAACCGTCTTTGTAAGAAACATGTCGAGTTTCAGTGGACGGAAGAATGTGACGTGGCATTTCAGACCTTAAAAAAGTCACTTAGTTCATTTCCTGTTTTGGCGTATTATTACGCTTGTGGTGGGCGATCCCAGTGAGGGAATGAGAGACTATGCGTGTTCTTGCAATATCTTTATTGTGTGTCCGCGCAGGACGTGAGACTGACTTCTGAGGCAAGCTGTGCGACGTATTTATAATATGCATTAGCTAAACATACTGAGATATAGGTATGTAGGTACGCAGTACGCTACATAATACTCCCCCTCCAAGAATAAACATAGGAGGAAAAAAAAAATAATAAAAATATTAAATATATTAAATATGACAAAACTAGCTATAAACATACTTAAACTATTAACGTTTATGTAACAAAGAACATTACATACAGACGGCAGCAATCCTTATTTAGGAAATTTACATAGTTTTGAGAGCTAGTGTATATCAAGTAGTTACAGTGGTCGCCGCACAATGCTCGCAGGCCTGAAACACTGTACCTAACCAGAGAGCAATCTGCCGAATTTACTTAATTTTGATCTTTGTATGGAGCTCGAGTTCTAATACAAGTAAACAATTATTTGTAAAGTACAAAAATTTAGAATTACAAAAATATAAAACAAATAAAACAAACAAACAAGCATAATCAATTTAAAATGACATAAAAAAAAAATTTTTGTGTGTGACATATACAATACAATTATTACAAAATTATATGAGCTTAAGTCGAGAGTGTTGTCAAATGTTCTTTAACTTAGAGTCTATTTTTAGAATAGTTCCGTTAACACGCTGCGACACGATTTCGATCGGATGCGATTTGTTTTACGCGCACTTCACTGTTATTTACATTGTCTTGTTATTCACTACACTACACCATGTGTTTTGGTTGAATATGCACCATCGTCGGAGGAGCCGTCGGAACCGGAGCTTGTGACTGCACGTGCCTCCATATGCGGTCGTCTACCACCGATGACACACGACGCTTGCAGTATAGGTACGTACTTGCAGTACTTCTAGGTTGGGTTGCTATCTAAATCACCGTGAGTTAAAACTGTGAGTTCGGGATCACATGTCAAATCTCACGGTCTTCTTGATGATGCGACCGGATTTCGTAACGACCGGTGGTGATTTCGGCACGGCGTTTAATGTTGTTTGTGTTTGAAATGATTCGGGCTCGGGTGCTGGTGTTGTTTTCGCCGAAATTAGTTCTGGCTCAGGTTTTAATTGCGTTGTTGTTGTTGCTGCGTCCGGCGAACTGTTTGATGGCGGTGTGTTTATAACATAAGCTGGTTTGAGCCTATCTAGGGAGATAACGACGTTTCGAGAACCGACCTGTAAGGTATAGTGTTTATTGTTCCGTTGGATAACCTTAAACGGTCCTTCGTAAGGCGGTGTTAACGGCTTTTTTACTTCTTTTCTTACAAATACGTAATCGGCATGTTTTAGATCGTCGTGTATAAAAACTTTCCTATGATTTCTGTCTTTACGTGGATTTGGTTGTAAATTATTTAATGAATCCATGAGTTTAATGGTGTATTCTGCATCGTTAATGTTACTGTTTGAATGGACGAAAAAATCTCCTGGTAAACGTATAGATTTTCCAAATGTCATTTGCGCGGGGCTGAAACCAAGGTCTTCTTTGACTGTTGACCTAAGGCCTAAAAGTACTAACGGTAACACTTTAATCCAATCATTGGAGTTATTGCATAGCGTAATAATCGCGCTTTTGAGTGTGCGATGCATACGCTCGACTTGACCGTTAGCCTTGGGATTATAGGCTGTGGTGTGTATTTTTTGGATGCCTAGTCGCTTAGTTAATTGTGTAAATAACTGGGATTCGAACTGTCTGCCTTGATCCGTAGTTATCCTGATGGGGCAGCCATAGCGCGATATCCATTGTTCGACGAATTTATTTGCAACTGTTTCCGCTGTTATGTTTTTGATCGGTATGACTTCTATCCATTTAGTGACACGATCAATTAACGTTAAGCAATAGATATAGTCTTGAGATGGTGGAAACGCTCCAATTATGTCAATATGAACGTGTGCAAAACGATCAGATTTTTCAAATTCTCCTAACGGTGTGATAGTATGCCTTTGAATTTTACATTTCTGGCATTCTATGCAGTGTTTCACGAACTTTGCAACGTCCGAATTCATATTAGGCCAAAAGTACCTTTGTGCGATAAGACGTCGCGTTGCGGCTACTCCCGGGTGGCTTAGTGTGTGTATACTTGATAACGCTTTTTCTCGGAACTGTGATGGTATGAACAGTCGAGCTTGCGATGTTGATGTTTCGAAAATTAGTTCACGATTTGCGTATGGCATAAAAACAGATTTGAATTGCAGTTTTGAGTTTGATTTGAGATGTTCCAACTCCTTACCTTCGATTTGGCTTTTATATAAATGCTCGTAGTCGAAAATATGAGGTAATTGGATCTCTTCTATTCTTGAAAAAAATCAGCTGCTTTGTTGATTTCGCCTTCGACGTACTCGATTTTATTGCAAAATTGTGCAATAAAGTCTAGTTGACGAATGCGTCTGGGCGAATCTGACTTAGATTCCTTTTTCGATAACGCAAAAGTGAGTGGTTTATGATCGGTTACCACTGTTAGGTCTCGTCCCTCGATCATGTATCGGAAATGTTTAATGGCCAAGTAAATAGCTGTTAATTCTCGGTCGTAGGTGCTATACTTGGTTTGCGCTTTGTTAAATTTTTTGGAGAAAAATGCTAATGGTTGTAATTTTCCTTTGATTAATTGATGAAGTGCGGCTCCTACGCACGTACTGGAGGCGTCAGTCATTAAAATTAATTTTGCTGATGGATCGGGATGGTTTAGTGCAACTGCCTCGCTTATCATGCTTTTACATTTTTCGAATGCTTCGAGTGCTTCTTGTGACCATTGTATTTTAGTTTTGTCTTTTTTTCTCGCATTGTGCAGATATTTTTATAATGGTGCCTGTGTATCAGCGGCTTTAGGCAAGCTATTTCTATAAAAATTAATTAATCCTAAGAAACGTCTCAATTCGTGAACGGTTTCGGGTTGTGAGTATTCGCTAATAGCCTTGACTTTATCTTCATGCGGCCTGATGCCATCGCAGTTAATTTGGTATCCCAGAAATGTTAACTCTGACTTACCAAATGCGCATTTACTAGTGTTAATGGTAATGCCGTATTTGTTAAGGCGCTTAAATACTTCTTCTAAGTCTTTTTCGTGTTGGTACTCGTCTTCTGAACAAATCAAAATATCGTCCAAATATACGAAAATGTTTTGATTTGTTTTATAATCATAGTTAAAACTATTATTAATGCTGTTGTTTGAATCTGGAACATTCAAAACCTCATTGATAAATCTTTGGAAGCTTTGCGCTGCGTTGCGGAGTCCGAAGCTCATTTTGGTGAATTCGAATAAACCAAAAGGTGTGATAATTGCCGTTTTTGGTACGTCTTCTGGTGCTATAGATATGTGATGATATGCGCGTTTTATGTCAATTTTTGACATGATTTTTTTGCCTTTTAATATGTATGTGAAGTCCGTTAACCTGGGAATGGGGTAGCGGTCCGGTTCGGTGATAGCGTTAAGTCGGCGATAGTCACCGCACGGCCTTAGGTCCCCGTTTTTTTTGTTTACCACATGAAGTGGATTAGCCCAGGGGCTAGAGGACGGTCTGCATATTCCAAGCTCCACCATTCGTTCAAACTCTGCCTTAGCGGCCTTGTATTTAGCTGGATTTAATGGACGAGCTTTCTCGTGGATAGGTGGACCATTAGTAAAAATATGATGAGTAACGTCATGTTTCGGTATTTCTTTAAAGGATTCCGGTCTTGTGATGTCTGGATAATGAGCTAAAATTTTGTGGTAACGATCTGAGTGGTCTACTGCGCTGATTGATGCGAAATCAAGGATCTGTACTGTTTTTGTTTGCTTTGAAATGTTTGTTAGTTTGTCGATCAACTTCTTACCATGTAAATCCACTGTTAAATGGTGTTCGGCTAGGAAGTCGGCTCCTATTATCGACTTTTGTACATCAGCAAGTATAAATGTCCAGCGTAATTGACGTCTGAGGCCAAGATCTAATGTAAGTATTTTTTGACCATATGTTGAGATGCGTGTACCGTTTGCGGCATATAAAGTATAGTCAGACGTTTGTTTATTATAGCCCTTATGCGCGAGAACCGAGACATCAGCTCCGGTATCTATAAGAAAACGCGTACCTGTTTTTAAATCAGTGACGCTGAGGCGATATGTGCAATCGACACCGACGCTCGCCATCGTGGATGCCGTTTTTAGTTTAACGATGAAGACGGTTTTTTGCAGCAATTGTCGTCGCCGCATTTAAAAGCGGCGTCGCCGAAAATGTAGTGGTAATAACATTTAAAGGTACTGTCCCCTGGTCTAGCTGTCTGTTGCCGGAATTTTTCTTGGTTGTTTAGATAACGTGACCGTGAGCGTGACCTTGGCCTAAAGCGGGATCGGTTTTCAACTCCTCGCTGCGACGAGCGCGAACCGCGGAAATCGTCACGGCGCGTGTTCTCCAAACTCTTTAATTTTTTATTTACTTCTAATATGCTTAGTGATAAGTTTTCAAGTTGCTGTTCTATTGATTTAGAGGTATTTGCCTGCATTTGTTTGTTTATGTTGTATATTTCGGATGAACGCGTCGTCTCCATAATTTTGTCTGCGATAGTTGCGGTAGCGTCTAAATCTACGGTGCATGCTGTAATAACGGCGCGTACTGTTTGGGGAAGGCGTCCGACCCATAAAATCCTAATTGTTTCTTCCGGCACCTTGTTCCTTCCAAGCTCCCTCATTTTGCGTAGGAGTTGGGAAGGTTTTTGGTCACCCAATTCTATTTCGGTTAATAATTTTTGTAGTTGTTTCGTCTCTGACTCCTCGTTAGCCGATATAAGCCGTGATTTTAAGGTTTGGTATTTGTTACATTCTGGTGGGTTCTCGAGAATGTCGCTAACTTGCCCTAACTCGTCTCTACCTAGCTTAGCTACAACTAATTGATACAGTTGGAGATCACCTGCTTTCTGTGGAGTAGTTATGGCCTCGAACTGATGAAACCACAACCTGGGCTGCGTGGTCCAAAACTCTGATACTCTTGAGTTCACAGTGATGGAGTTATGCTGAGAAGTACCGGCGACATCACCTTCAGGAACCACCGTCAGTTTAAAGTCACTAGGGTTTGCCATTTTATTGTTCGTTAAGTTTAAGTTATAATTTATAAAAACAAGAAATGTTCACTTGTTACGCGAGGAGTTTATGTAAATTTGCTCGACGCTCACTCGCGGAGTCACCGTACTCTATACTGAGGCGGACAATGCGCGTCGGGGTCACCACTTTGGCGTATTATTACGCTTGTGGTGGGCGATCCCAGTGAGGGAATGAGAGACTATGCGTGTTCTTGCAATGTCTTTATTGTGTGTCCGCGCAGGACGTGAGACTGACTTCTGAGGCAAGCTGTGCGACGTATTTATAATATGCATTAGCTAAACATACTGAGATATAGGTATGTAGGTACGCAGTACGCTACACTGTCTTAGATTATCCAGATTTTGGAAAAGATAATGTTTTCCGGTTGCAAACCGATGCGTCAGGGGTAGCCTTGGGGGCTGTATTATCAAATGGAAATAATAAGCCCGTAGCTTATGCAAGCAGACAATTAAACAGTTCAGAAATAAACTACCCAACCATTCATAAAGAGTTATTAGGGGTAGTGTGGGCTATAAAACATTTTCGACCATATTTATACGGACGAAAATTTAAAATATTAACAGATCATAGGCCATTGGTTCATTTATTTAGCATAAAAGATCCTAGTAGCCGTTTAACTAAGTTTAGACTTTGTTTAGAAGAATATGATTTCGATATTGAATACATAAAAGGTTCCGAAAATGTAACGGCAGATGCCTTATCGAGAGTCATTATAACATCAGACGAGTTAAAAAATCTAAATTCAAATTTTTTGGGGGTATTAACCCGTTCAATGAAAAGAACCATGGAGCAAAATAATGAACCCGCTACCTCTGGAAGTAGCAGGGTTGAGCCCCCTGTTGATCATAGGCAACCAAGAGTGGTAGATATTATGCAGAAATCACAAAATGATGTAAGGTTAGATATTTGTTCGTATGAAAACTTCGTGAAGTTGAGGAAAAAGAAAAGATACGTCTCACAGACGGGTGATATGTTATTTAGTGACTCTACTATTTACATAAATCAGGAATCTCTACTAACGGAGGCGCGCCGAGACGCAACGATAGGAGAACTGAGTGCATTATGTAAAAAATATAATATTGTAGAAGTCGTTGTGATTAAAAATGGGTTTAATAAAAAGTTTATTAAAATTTTGACCCAAACTTTCATGAAACATAAAGAATTACCGCGGTTATGTATTATTAATAACCAAGTTAAACATGTTACAAATAAAGACTTGATACGTGTTATACTAAATGATTATCATTTATTGCCGACAAGTGGTCATGTAGGCATAAATAAAATGACTAAGAATATTCGAAAAAAATATTTTTGGAGTAATATGCAAAAAGACATAACTGAATATGTGACTCGCTGTAAAGATTGCCAAAAGCAGAAATTTTGTAATAAAAATAATAAAGAGAAAATGGTAATAACCACTACAGCATCTACTTCTTTTGAAAAATTATATTTAGATATTGTGGGGCCGTTGGAGGTCGATAATTTGGGTAATAAATACATATTAACAATACAATGCGAATTGACAAAGTTTGTAGAAGCTTACCCAATACTTGATAAGTCAGCTGAAACTGTTGCTAGGGTTTTTACTGAAAATTTTATTTTACGATATGGTACTCCCAGGGTTATTGCGACTGACTGTGGAACGGAATTTATTAATTCCACGTTAGAAACAGTATGTAAATTGCTAAATATTGATAAGTTAAATTCAACACCCTATCATCATGAGAGTATAGGTTCGCTAGAAAACTGGCACAAACATCTCGGATGTTACTTGAGAATACAAACACAGAATCAGTCGGCAAATTGGAGTACCTGGATACCATATTGGTGCTTTGCTTATAATAATTCTGTAAATACTAGTACCAAATACTCCCCTTATGAACTAGTTTTTGGGAAAACATGTAACGTACCTAGTAATTTAGTTAGTAAAGTTGATCCCTTATATGTATACGACAATTATCCATCGGAGTTAAAATTTAGATTGCAAAAAGCTCATAATGATGCCAGGAACAACTTATTAATATCAAAACAAAGTAGAAAAACTAATTATGATTTAGATTGTAAGGAAGTACACTACAAAAAAGGTGATCTACTCTTGTATAAGAATGAAAATTATAATAAATTGAATGACTTGTATTTAGGTCCATTTGAAGTTTTAGAAGAGCTAGGTACTAATGTAAAAATATTAAAGAATAATAAAGAATATATAGTTCATAAGAATAGGACTAAGATATTTAGAAAATAAGAGTTTACTTTTCAGGGAAGGGATGCCTAGCCTTTTCAGGGGAGGTGTGATATAGTGAATTACACTATCAGCACGTACTCAATAGTACGTGATAATTAAGGTCTTCCTGATTGACAAGGCGTCCTTCCTCTAGTCACGTATAGATGTGATGTTAATTAGTATTTAAGATGATACACTAGAGGCTTAGATTAAATCAAAATAGCGCTATTTTGATTTAATCTAAGACTAGAGGATAAAGATTATTGATTCAACGCAAGACATTGTTTCATTTCGGGTCTCCGTCCCAACGCCATTACAATTCAAAGTTTTTTTTTTAAACTGATGTCTGATTTTCAAGAGCGTGAATAAATGTCACGGTTCCTATTCGATGCCGAATTTTTGTAAACATATTACTGTCATTTGTGCAAATGTCTAGTTTCACTAGGATTTTTACTGTTTTTTGAAAGAAAGACACAATAGTTAAACTGTTTTCTTGTGAATGTCTCTCAAGAAAAAGTAAAATCCTACTGCAACTAGGTATAACAGTAATCTGTTTACAAACATTCGTTATCGGATTTGGCTGGATTATAGGTTTAGTTCTAAAACAAAAAAATTGGTTGCCTGTAAAGTCGGTATACGGGCGAAAGTTTTACGTGACAACGACTTTGAGTGGTAAAATAATGTTAATGTGAATATTCATTCGTATAGTAGGAAGAAGGATGAAATAATAGTAACAATTTAAAACATTTATTTAAACAAAGAATTATATTTAAAACATAGTTGAGTGGGAGAGAGACGCAAGGCATTCGGCGGGCCTCTCTCTCGTTCGGTGACTCATCGTAACGTTACCGAGCGTTACACTTTTTCATAAGTGACTCCCAGCCGCAACCTAATTTAAGACGTTGTCACGTCAAAAAAAATATAATACCTACTGTAATATTTTATAATACTATTATTATAAATTGTATGGTATCGTATCGATATTCGAAACAAATAAAAAAATTATTATGTTTGAAATGGAATGTACGTAAGTACTTATGTAAGAAGTGTGTGTTTAAGTATATGTATGTAGGGGATGGTAGTATGTATGCTTCAGAGCTCGATGGCGCATCGGTTAGCACGTCCGGCTTGCGATCTTGCCCGCTAAGCAACTTTCGCAATGCCGGGTCACTGGATGGGTGACCAAATTTAAAACATCTCGAGCTCCTCCGTGCTTGAATAGGGAGGTTAAGCCGTTGGTCCCGTTTGTTGTCGTAAGATGACAGTTGTTAAGACCCACCAACACGCATTGGGCCAGCATGGTGGGTTATGGCCCAATATTCCCACGTGCTATCTCCACGTGGGAAGCCTGCGCCCAGGAGTGGGACGTTTATAGGCTGATGATGATGATGATGACGATGTTTGAGAAAGTGCGGGTGTATGTTTGTGCCCCTAAAAGGTCAATATTTCTCGTCTCATGTAGGTAAACTATTGGACACGGATATTGATGAGCAGTCATCACATTATGTAACCTTTACAACTGTTCGACCACATAGCAAACATTTTAATTTTCAGATTTCCAACTGATCCGGTAGAAAGAAGTCGTTGTCGAAATATTTAACTACAAGGTTTCAACATAATAAGAAATTAGAGAACATGAAAAATGATGTAACATCCAAACGAAAGTTATCTAAGAAACAAATACAAAGAGAACGCCATTAATTGTTTTGATTTTAATTTAAAATATTTAAATGTCTAATTAAAAAATCAATTTTGATTAAGTATTAAAATTAAATCATCCTGTCTGTTGCTTCTATTTCGTCCCTATTACAAACATATCACACGCACGCAGGCTTCCATTAGCGCATTATTTTATTGTACTCGCCCTCGCCTTCAATCATCCATTTTTTCTAAACACACCAGCTTCTTTTATGCGTTATACCTACATATACGATAGACATATACTACATATACGATAAACCTAATTTAAAAAGTTGTGTTATGTTATGAATCATTTTAAAATTATATTGTTTTTTCCCTACTTTATCGGAAATTAGGCATTCGCTGGCAACCATTCGCGCTAGTGTCAGATACGCGGCTGTCACGCACACTTCAAATTCAATACAAAAAGCGGGAGGATTTTGACAAGTGTTTGTACCGCGATGCTCCGTCTAGACCTCAGAACATGTAGGTATATAGTCAAAGTGTACACCTAGACAATTCAGTTGTCAAGTAAGTGAAATATATTGTTAATCAAGTCATTATTATGTAGTTAAAATATATTTCCTATTCTATTATTACGATATTAATAATAGAATAGGAAATATATTTTTTCAATTATTGTTATTGACAATCTATTTGGGACGCTATCTTGATACTCACTACGTTGTCTTTGACCGATCTGGCGCTGCGGCGCTGCGATGTCTGATACCTATTTAAATGTTTAGGCGCTGCAGCGGCTGCAGCGAGCTTTAGGTCTCTCATTCCAGAATTGGAACAAATGGTTTGTATGAACGTTCTTGTCTATAGTCAATGTTTTGGACTTATCAAGTTCTTCACGCCACGCCAGATACATAAATTAACATACCAATATAAGTCATTGCTTATATTGGTATTTAGTCACCTTCAAAACGTACACTCAAATATACACTATTCTCGTACATGCTTACATACCTGCACACACATGCACTCTCATAAACAAACAAACCTTATAATCTGGTATTTGTCATTTTTTAATATGAAAATAAATAATTATTAAATCAACAAAAGAAAGAAGGCATGTAATGGCGCGGTTCCACGGCCTGCCATTTGGCGCGCCCAACTGCGCCAACAGGCCGTGGGAATCAACGCATCCGATGAAGCCTGCCGCGGCGTGCCGTCGCCTGTGCGATCCATCGCCAGCGCCGCGCCGCGGCACTCCGCGCCAAGCCGCTCCAAGCCACTCCAAGCCGCGACAGGCATTGCCGGTCCCACGGCCCGTTTGCGGACGCGCCGCGACAGGCGTGGCAGTTAAGCGTTCCCACGGCGCGGATTGTCTTAAGCCACGCCGTGGGAACGCTCCATAATATTCCTCGAAGAGCTCGATGGCGCAGTGGTTAGCGCAGTCAGTCTACGATTGCGGAGGTTATGCAACTTTCGTATAATAATTACACACTTACATACACATTTTTATCAATGTCGTTTGATGAAAGATTTCCCATTTCGGTTCCCAAAATGAGTTTTATAACTAATTTGAAATATTAGTTATACAATTTAAAAAAATAGGTACCTACTCACTATTATTAAACTATGTGTTTAATTTAAAAAGAAACACTTTTGAAAGGATATAACTACTTGCGTTTAATTTTACTTTTACATTCGGGTTCGAAACGTCAGGACTAAATAAAAATATGTAAAAGTAAAATTAAACGCGAGTGTAACCGTTCAAAAGTGTTTTATTTAAATGTGTAGTGTTAGCGTAAACTTTAGAAAACAATATATTTATTGTTTTAATTTTTATAAGCAAAGTACCTATGTGGAAAAAGGTTTGCAACCTCTGATTAAAAGTTTATCTATATTAATCAAAAAACCAAGCACTGTACGCCAAACTGCGAATAATTCTGTAACGGTACAGAATGAATGGTATCCGTCCGTTAGTAAGGAATGCATGGGAGTAGCACTAAAATAAATATTAATGCGTAGCACCATTAATAATAAGCATGAAAAGGGAATAATAAACTAGTTCAGAATAATGGTCAGTGGTCTAGCGCTTTATCTTTAGTTTGAATTTCGCGGGGACTGCTCTGTGTGCTCCTTGCGACATAGGCGCCGTCTAGCGTGAGTTATTTACTTGAGCTTCGTGTTAGGTTGGCAACGGGCTTTATCTTTATTTTGAATTTCGCGGGGACTGTTCTGTGTGGCCTTGTGACATAGGCGTAGGTTGGCAAGCCGGTAGACATGCGGGCGGGCGCCACCTATGGTCGGAATACGGAACTTTTTATAATTTCACAAAATACAGGATTATTGGCTTAAGTGGATGATTATTGAGAGGGAATTGTTAATAGAAGGCTACATTTAGATATTCAAAGATGTAATATTGGCTATCTGATGAGATTTGGTTAGATTATGGAAAAATTTTAGAATTGCGCGGCGAAAGCGGCAATGAGCGAGCGAGAGGTTGAGAAAAAGACAGAAAGAGAGGTCGGATGATAGCTCCACGTGGCGCGACGCGAAGGCGGGGGGGCATCGGGGAAACGGCTAGCGATTGGTTGAAGGGAAGAAAAGCGGACTCGCGCGGGCAAATCTTAGGCGCGCGTGGCGCGAAAGTTAAGATGCTTGGGAAAAGGGCGGAAAATTAGCGGACATTCAGTTTTGGGACGTCTGCGGTGCGGACCAACTTAAGAGTGCGGTACGACTCATACGGGAAAAATAGCGTCCGAGCTTTGATAGTGCGCTAAGTGATATTCGAGCTGCGATATTAATTAAGATTTGTGAAATTGAAAGTTATTAATAAAGTAAACTATTGCGATCGCAACTCGAATCCGTTAACGGAATGAAGTATTCTGGGGTACATCGGCGGAAACGAATCACGGTGGCAACAAAAACCTATGTACCTTTCAACAGACTTCGGTCTGGATGATCTTTGATTGTATTTAATAAGATCGGCGTTTTACACTATTACGCTAAACAATACACTATCTTCGACGGAGTAATGGGGGAGAGACAGTTGTCTCCCTAGTGAAAGTTGAAGATAGGTCAGACACCATTTAGCTGGAGGTAGACACGTATGACCCAGTCCAATCTCGAGTCTACCTCCGTACATACAGTGTAGTGATAGGAAAATAACACACTGAGTATACTGGCTCGACTGATAGAACATTTAGGAGTTAGTTGCTTTCAGGGGCAATGCGACTCTCACCACACACCACGAATTTAAATTAAATGAGGCTTGGCCTAGTTTGCAAGGTACACAAAAGGGACTGTTAGTTCGACAAAATATAGGCATTTTCAAGTGAGGAAAGTTGTAGGAATCTATAGGTAGGCGGATATATATATGGTTAGTTATTAATTCAGACTAATAAGGTAGGGATAATTAAGTTACGGCGCTAAATAAAATTATGATGAAGTGATGTGGGTCCTAGCTAGGCAAGTAATCTGTTACCGCAGGCCGGTAAAATTCTAATTGTTTTCCTAAAGTTGTTACCAATTAATTATTCATTTTAAATAATTAACAGAAGTGTGATAATATTGTACGATCATTACTTTGGAGTACCTAAAAGTCTAGACTGGTTTCCTATTACAAGAAAAATACTAAAAAGTTATAGCAAATAAGCTTAGCCGTACTGTGATGTTTGATTTCTAATGCTGAAATGACCAAACAGGCATTTTTTAGCTTTCCCTGGGATGCAATACGATCTCATATCGCTACACTCTTCAAGGTGTTAAAGTTTTACATCCGATACCTTAGCAAAAATAAGCTGATACAAACTGAACAACTAAAACCAGTTTAGAACCTAGGATAAGTCGTTGAAAGAAGACATTGCAAGCTATGAGCTTCTAATAATCTGAAACATAGAAATAATTGATTGATAACAACCAGCTAATTAGCCTGACAATGGTCTACTAATACCATTTGAATAGACCTCTTAAGATATGTAAGTACTTACTTCTAATAATATGAAACATAGAAATATTTGATGGGAACAATCTAATCAATCAGACTAATACCTAGTACAGTCTAATTTATACTTATTAAAGTGAGTAAAAGATAACTTCTAAATGTAATTTATTTAATGATTAACAGTGATAATTAACTACCTAATTTACTACCTACTAAAGGTATACTAACTATGATTTAGTAGTCTATCAAATTAACCACTCAGTCTGAGAGACAGAGGGTGGAAGTTAATGATAGTATTCTATTTAAGTTCACTACCCTAAAAGTCAGGGATGTTGAATAAATTAAACATCTTTCAATAAACTTGAGATGTACTTATACTTTATAAGATTTGTATAATGAACACTAAGAGTAACCCAAAGTAATTTACTTCAAATGATAGTATTCTATTTCAGTTCACTTCCTAAAGTCAAGGATATTGAATGAATTAAACATCCTTTAATAAACTTAAGATGTGGTAATCTGCCAATGCAGCTAATCCAATGTAGTTATATTGGAACTTTACAAGACCTGTATAATAAATACTAAGAGTAAATAAAAGTAGTTTTACCTGTATTAATAGCATTCTGCTTTAGCCACCGCCTGAAGTGGCGTTTGATTAAATTATCCACCCTTTACGGAACTAAATATAAGTTATTGCATTGAATAATTAGGTTCTTAATGTGAAAAGGATATTTGGATGATAACAAGCCTTGAGATAAACTTTATTGATTTATGTGGAATAATAAGAATTTAAATTGCTAACACATAGTTCATAATGTAAAATGAAATTAAATTTGAGGAGAGATGTAAATTCTCAGTTTAAAGAATTAAAGGCACAAGCTAATAATTAAAGTTAAAGCCAATGTGACGGAACTGTAATTAAACCATGAGATGTACAGTACGCTATGGAGCGGTGGTGGGGCTCATAAATTGCACCAGGCTTCTTATGTATCATGCTACTGATAATAAATAATAATACCTACAAGCTAAGCTATCATCTGATTACCTTTGAGTGGTTACAAATCTTCCCCGCAGCTGCAGTGAAGGATTTAGGTCACAGTTCAGACGGAGTCATTGCTAGGCTACACATATTTATGTTATGATTTATAGACTGGTAGGTAATTAGGTCAGGAGAAAATAATTTAACACAGGGATAAGCCAATTACTAAACTTTCACGAAAGAACTTGAGTTACTTAAATGCGGTTAACAACGGAGGGTTCACTAGACGATCTGGCCAAAATAGTAGTTATTATAATATTACATTGCTTGACTGAAATTCACTGCAAATAGATTTAAGCTATGCTAAGGTTCCATCTTCATACAAACGCTACACACTCTACAAAACTCCAGACACAACCATTAGATTGTAGATAAATTAGGTTAATTAGTTTTAAGAATTAGATAATAATTTAAGTTAAGGTAAAGCGGCGAGGATGTGTGTATGTATTATAAGCTAGCTAGGCATATAGGTGTGAAAGGCATTAGATTTAGGTTTAGATTTAGGTGTAGCAAAATAATAGAAAGAGGGGGGGAGGTTACAATTTGGTAAGCCATGACCAGGATCAGAAAGTTAAGTTATAAATTATCATTAATATAGTTGTATTGGATTTCAGTCAAGCGGTAATACTTTAATTTAGAAGTGGGATTTTTCCCACAAATTGTTGTCGTGTTGCGATGCGTGAGTTTAGAATTGGCTTAATAGGGAATAATTCAATGAAGATTAATTAATTCAGAGATATTGAAGAATTATAATTTGACACTTTTCACAATAAACGTTGTTATCTTCTAAAGTTGATTCATACACTTTGTATTACGGGCTCTTGATAATGAAGAATTATAATTTGACACTTTTCACAATAAACGTTGTTATCTTCTAAAGTTGATTCATACACTTTGTATTACGGGCTCTTGATAATGGGGGAATTATAATTTGACACTTTTCACAATAAACGTTGTTATCTTCTAAAGTTGATTCATACACTTTGTATTACGGGCTCTTGATAATGAAGAATTATAATTTGACACTTTTCACAATAAACGTTGTTATCTTCTAAAGTTGATTCATACACTTTGTATTACGGGCTCTTGATAATGGGTGAATTATAATTTGGCACTTTTCACAATAAACGTTGTTATCTTCTAAAGTTGATTCATACACTTTGTATTACGGGCTCTTGATAATGGGTGAATTATAATTTGACACTTTTCACAATAAACGTTGTTATCTTCTAAAGTTGATTCATACACTTTGTATTACGGGTTCTTGATAATAGATTAAGACCAATATTGTAGACAGTCGCAATGAGAGCTGGAGCTAAAATTTTGTTGTACGAAATCTGTAACAAAAAGATTTTCAGGTTAGGTTAAAGGTCAAAGGAGGAGATAAAGCTACAAAACAATAGCGTAATGAGTATTATTTGAAATATAATACCTTTCAGGGATGTCCGTTGTTGCGAGAGGCAATGTAAGATAATGACATATCTGTCGATTTGGCACTCGATTTTAGGGGACAATGAAATTGCTTCGGGTGTAATTTTTGTTTTGGTTGAGATTGTTACAAGAAAAATACTACGGTTGAATGTATGGTGATTGAAGATTGTAGTACTAAAACTTTGTATTCGATTTTGATAGGACGCTAAGTTAATTGTTGACGTTAAGAGTTATGGTAACTGTAGTTTTGTTTCTATTCCTGGTGATAGATTTCATATAGGCATAGGCAACTGGTTCATACAGCCTTGTGTTGAGTTATTTTTAGGATCGTAAAAGGTCGATAGGGTGACATAGGTCAACATTTATTGATTTAGAAAGATTTGTGGAATAGGGGGCGGTTTAATTATTATTGCTGTCGGATGGGAAGGCTAGGGGGCGAGATTGGACAGAGGTAACCAACTTAATTATTGCTGGATTCAATTTATATTATAGGACGGCGATATGCTGTACAATATTATAAAGTTATGACGCTAACAGCATAATATAAAACTAATAATAATTATATTTTGACTAATAATCGTTGAGCGATTGCGGTTTTTAGTTGATGTGCTATTCCACGTATTATATTTTATTTTGTTGGTTATGTTAAAAAAAAAAAATATAATAATGTACTTGAGTCTCACGTTTGAAATCCATAGAGTAGTTTTAGGCTAGTCAGGGACTATTAAATCATTTGTCTATGGTTGGACCATAGACATATGATTTAGCTAGACCATAAACAATCTAGAATTAGGAATGATTATAAAACATGACGTCATAAAACCAATCGGAGAGGAAACTTCCTTATCGCGTAATCATATGATTTTGTTATAGCAAGCGGAATCACCTGTTATTTTCCATACCTGTTATTTTTAATACCTGCGATTTTTACATTGGAAGAGATTTTCCTAATACTTATCACGTAGTAGATTAGAATGCAATGACATTGTGGTGGAATTATTATTATGTGACATGTAGATGGGGACAATTGCTCTGCACAAGGGAAATGCCGCTTCATTTTGTTAGTTCGCTAAAATCCTAGGAAAAGTAACATAAAATAGTATTACGGTTCAAAATACACGCGTTGATGAGGAATCGCGATTATAAGTAATAACAAGTAGCAGGGATGTCATGTAGGGGATAGAATCATATGACTATTCATTGCTAGTAGGAATTTTGGTTTAAAAGCAACGTAGTTTGGGATGCAAAATGTAAACGGATAAATACGTCTAGTAGGCGATAAAAGTCGTTACCGTCTGGAAACAACTATCTAATATCTACTCTATTGTGGGGAGGTTACCTATTAGCGAGGCTAGATGGCGTTGGGTTACCAATAAAAGATTTTATTTTGGATGATGGTAAAAGGGTGCTGTCTAATAATAATATGTATAATTGTAATACTCTTGCAGCGTTGTAAGTAGTCGTTACCGGTAATCATTGCTTCTTACCGTATAGTTGAAATCGTGATAAATAGTTAATTATGAAGATTTACAAAGGTTTATTATTAGCTTAAGATGAGGTTAACGTACGCAGAGGTAAAGCTCGCTGGGCACAGCTTACTATACCTACTTACCTAGTATTATCAGTTGTGAGTTACCTAGAGATATCTAAGTCGGGAGAGCGGTGAAAAGAAAAGACCTTACTACATGACTAATTAGTTAGGATAGGTAGAGATAGATAAATCATTAAATTCACTGGGTTGGATTAGCCTATTAAGAAGGGTACCTTTCACAATTGTCTATCTCCGTTGAACGATTAAGATGTTGAAAAAAAAAAAAAATATATAGTTGACTGGCTTGAAGTCGAGATTTAACTGCAAAATTAACGAGTTATAGCACTGTTATGCTATAGGGATAACAATAGCGTATGTTATCACATCAATTATAAAGGCGAGTTGCGGGCGGATGTCACGTCATAATCAATAGTTAACTCGTTTTATTATTTTAAAAGTTAACGCAAGCTACTTATAAAACAGTGATCGATTTTATATACCACAATTTTAAGTTGTAGGATAAATTTAAACTCATAGTCCGCAGAAACATTCAAGCCGGAAATAAAGCGATGATATTGCGAGCTGAGAATAAATTTCTTAGTGTAAAATTTATTAATAAGTAAATCCCTGATATTGCGTTATCGAGATTACAATACAAAATCAACTATCACAATTCGAATCATACAAAGTAATTATTTAGATGTTATCTCGCGTCGACAGGTACAAAATTTAATTTAGATGGGTAAAGAAATTAGAACTGAAATGGTTTTCGGATGTGTGACGTTCTTAGAATACGTACTGTTTAGTAGCATAATTTAAATTTAATAAAATCGGCCGAATTAAACATAATTCGTTTTGCGAATATATATATTTAATCGAGATTATTGTGGAGGTAGCCATAGTTCAAAGTTTACTAAACCCGACCTAGAGTCATAGCCTATCTTTATATGTCAGAAGAAAATAATAAATTTATAAGTAGTAGATTTTAAAGTCAATAGTAAATTTATTTTCCCGAGGTGCGACCTGAAACCTAGTTCACACTAGGCCATTCAAATACTTTAACCGGTAATGTTGATTATAATAAATAAAGATGTTCGGGATTTATAATAATATTCTAATACTGCTATATTAAAATTGTTATTATGAAATTAAATAGGTTTGCTTAACAATTGGCAAATAATTATTAACTCAAGAATTTGTTTAGTACAAAGTAAATGTCTACAGGTTTAGAAATGATAGGACGAACGAAACGCGGTTTTGACTTGTGGGAAGGTCAGCGCAGACTGTCACAGCGGGATTATCTTGTTTGATTATTTATTAATATGAATTGCTAGAATTCTTATAATCTAGATTATTGGCATCTAATATGTACGTGATGTAATTGTAGATGATTAAAATTAGTGCTAAGGTAGGTTATTGTCGAAGTTATGGCACAACCTTAAAATTGTTAGTTAATGTGAACTGCATGTTGCATCTAGATTGTTTTATACAAACTAATTAATTGACAGTTTCACATATATAGGCCGGGACATTGAGTTGATGAAATAGTGTTATCAAAATCATTCATCACGGAAAGATAAAGATATTTTATTTGCAAGTGTGAATACAAAAGTTTACTTCGGTTAGTATTATTCTGTTCTATACTAGTTTTGTGGTAGCGTTTTACCTAGGGTTGTTCTAAATTATAAGTAATTAAATATTAATTGTCTGTTGCTGTCTTCTACGTTAGAGAAGGAACGGAGAAAGATAAGGGGGACTCATTTTGTTATAGTCAGCTGTATGATAGATAATCCTCCTAGTAAATATTTCTTGTGATAGCGGTAGCAACATAGAGTGTTTATAGGATGTTTTGTTCATTAACTAATTATCTTCACCGCAGCTGTGGATAGGGATGGCTAAAGTATGTGAACAGGGGTGGAGAAGATAGGTCATTATAAATTAAGATAAATACTTGAATTGCAATATGCCTGACTAAATAGTGCGAATAGGTGGAGTAACTATGTTAGAGAAATTCTCTATTGCATAATATTCGAACTTTTGACATTTTCAATTGTAACTTTAGAATTTTGATTAGAGTATTTAACTAAGCGGGTCCAACGAAGAAGGCATGCTGAAAGCGAGGTCTTTGGTCGTCTATGCACACAATAAAATTATAGATGACACAAGGGAGCATTCTTAATTGGCACTGTTAAATTAGTAAAAGTAGCTTGTTTAGGGTGTTCGAATATTTTTAGTCGCACTGGGCACAAATAGAACTTAGTTAAGCGTGTAGGGTTTATTTTGATTTACCTGGTGAAGTAATTGAATCGAAGTTTCGGAACTGTGCTGTAGAAGTGGGAATTACTCAGCACACAATAAAATTAAGTGGTTTCCATTTAGCTTCATTTCCTAAACTAGCCTTTCTAAAAGTTGTGAGAATTCTGCTGTAGGGTAATTCCATTCGAGGACGCCTTATGGAGTGTGGACCAGGGTAAATATGCTTGACTAAACAACAGAGAGATATTACCGGTAGCTGCGGAAATGAGGTTATTGATAGCATTTCATTTTAGCGTTATCAGTGGAACTCGCGCTACTGGGGAATTTTACAATCTGGACGGAAGGCTGAAAGTAGAGTAGAGTAATTAAGGAGTAACCAATTAGAGTTACAAACATTCGGGAGATTACCATCTTAATAATGTGTCTTGTGCGAGTGTAAAATTAAAATCATCTAATAAAAAAAAAATAAAAAGAAACTAGCACTATTGAATCACGCAGTTTGGAATTCAGTAAATACGAGAAGGAACTTACGATATTAATTACCATGAATACTAAGACGAAGTGTCACCTTTAATGACTTATTATTTACCGATTTGACCGATTATTAGTAATATAAAAGGTAGGAAGTTAAGTAGAGTTGTGGGGGCGGATAAGATAGTTACCGGTCTGTTTAATTTAAAAGGAAAATGATATTTTTCAAAGGTATAGGAAAGTAAGGGGATATTGACGTATTATATATTAGCAAATGAGACTAAATGTTGTCTTTCGTGCATAGTAATAACTAAGGATGAGACATAGTTACTAGATAGGTTTTGGCATAAGTATTTGCTTATACGTATAAGCTCAGTACTTGTCAATTAGTATACAATGTCCAACGCGTACCGGGGTATTAACAAGTACTTATCGATGACGCATACATTGACAGTTAGATATACATAGCACACAAACTTCTAATAGATCTGAACTACGGGGTAGCTAGTTCAAAACTCAAGGACGTGTTTCGAGATGCGTACCCCCTTAGAGTGAATGAGTTTTTCCTAAGTATTTACGATCGACAACCTTATTGTAAGGCGTTAAGACCTCTATTTGTATGCACGGTGAGTGGGTGTCACTGCGTACCGGACGGAAGCGAGTCTAGTATTCTATCTCGGTTATTTGCAGGATTAGACATTAGATGTATCTCATCTAAAATAAAGTTATAACTCTTGGGCGATGATGGTATGCCTACTGGTTTTGGTTGATATGGGGAGTTTGGTTAAGAATTCTTATCCGCGGAGAGGAAAATAGGTTTCGGTTGAAAGAAGTAGCTAATTAGGGATTGTGGAGGACGCGGGTTCGATCCCTGCCTGAGGTAGACAATTGTTCCGACGTTTCGTTATCTTAGGTAATTATATAAGTTAAGGTGAGATTGGTAGCGTTGAAGTATGAAGGAAGGTTTTAATTCAAATTATTAATTATTATTCATTAGCCTAGTTGGAACTAAAACCATGACGGCGAAGTGGTTGATGCTTCACCCACGAAAGATCCCAGGTTCGATCCCTAGGTTGCAACATTTAGATGCGAAACAAGTTGTAAGAAAAGACGTAAGTTAAAAGAAGGCCATGATGACAGATGTACTTGAAATTATTCTAGGAAAATAATTTAAAGAATAGAATAATTGAATGGTTCGGAAGATGTTATAAACTTACGTCGGAATCGTCATAGAGTTGAAGAGTTTTCGCTAGGGGGCGTTAGTAGACAGCGCAAGAGACTGTTATATTGATTTAAATTATAGTAAGATTTGTTGTTATGATGGTAAACAAAAGGCAAATCATTATTCGGCGGTTGTGTATGATTAGAGACATGGTAGATGTCTAAGTTATTGGGAAATATTTACCGAGACTAAGTTTACTGGGATTTCGTTTCGAACACGAGAACTGGGTATGCGATTATGATTTTGTGTCAGTTGAATAGAATGAGGGGTGTGGGCTATTTTGCAATAAGAAAGCTTATGGAGGAAGGAGTCATTAGGGATTTGGGGAGGAACTATAAATAGTAGGAATATCTTTGAGGGCTAGGATGACAATGAGGTTGGCAAGGAAGGAGGTGCTATTTTGTACTTAATTAAGTACAGGGTTTAGATATAATTCGCCGCAGATAAGAGTGGTACTTTATCTGCTTAAATTCTATCGGGGGCGGCTGTAACGGTACAGAATGAATGGTATCCGTCCGTTAGTAAGGAATGCATGGGAGTAGCACTAAAATAAATATTAATGCGTAGCACCATTAATAATAAGCATGAAAAGGGAATAATAAACTAGTTCAGAATAATGGTCAGTGGTCTAGCGCTTTATCTTTAGTTTGAATTTCGCGGGGACTGCTCTGTGTGCTCCTTGCGACATAGGCGCCGTCTAGCGTGAGTTATTTACTTGAGCTTCGTGTTAGGTTGGCAACGGGCTTTATCTTTATTTTGAATTTCGCGGGGACTGTTCTGTGTGGCCTTGTGACATAGGCGTAGGTTGGCAAGCCGGTAGACATGCGGGCGGGCGCCACCTATGGTCGGAATACGGAACTTTTTATAATTTCACAAAATACAGGATTATTGGCTTAAGTGGATGATTATTGAGAGGGAATTGTTAATAGAAGGCTACATTTAGATATTCAAAGATGTAATATTGGCTATCTGACGAGATTTGGTTAGATTATGGAAAAATTTTAGAATTGCGCGGCGAAAGCGGCAATGAGCGAGCGAGAGGTTGAGAAAAAGACAGAAAGAGAGGTCGGATGATAGCTCCACGTGGCGCGACGCGAAGGCGGGGGGGCATCGGGGAAACGGCTAGCGATTGGTTGAAGGGAAGAAAAGCGGACTCGCGCGGGCAAATCTTAGGCGCGCGTGGCGCGAAAGTTAAGATGCTTGGGAAAAGGGCGGAAAATTAGCGGACATTCAGTTTTGGGACGTCTGCGGTGCGGACCAACTTAAGAGTGCGGTACGACTCATACGGGAAAAATAGCGTCCGAGCTTTGATAGTGCGCTAAGTGATATTCGAGCTGCGATATTAATTAAGATTTGTGAAATTGAAAGTTATTAATAAAGTAAACTATTGCGATCGCAACTCGAATCCGTTAACGGAATGAAGTATTCTGGGGTACATCGGCGGAAACGAATCACGGTGGCAACAAAAACCTATGTACCTTTCAACAGACTTCGGTCTGGATGATCTTTGATTGTATTTAATAAGATCGGCGTTTTACACTATTACGCTAAACAATACACTATCTTCGACGGAGTAATGGGGGAGAGACAGTTGTCTCCCTAGTGAAAGTTGAAGATAGGTCAGACACCATTTAGCTGGAGGTAGACACGTATGACCCAGTCCAATCTCGAGTCTACCTCCGTACATACAGTGTAGTGATAGGAAAATAACACACTGAGTATACTGGCTCGACTGATAGAACATTTAGGAGTTAGTTGCTTTCAGGGGCAATGCGACTCTCACCACACACCACGAATTTAAATTAAATGAGGCTTGGCCTAGTTTGCAAGGTACACAAAAGGGACTGTTAGTTCGACAAAATATAGGCATTTTCAAGTGAGGAAAGTTGTAGGAATCTATAGGTAGGCGGATATATATATGGTTAGTTATTAATTCAGACTAATAAGGTAGGGATAATTAAGTTACGGCGCTAAATAAAATTATGATGAAGTGATGTGGGTCCTAGCTAGGCAAGTAATCTGTTACCGCAGGCCGGTAAAATTCTAATTGTTTTCCTAAAGTTGTTACCAATTAATTATTCATTTTAAATAATTAACAGAAGTGTGATAATATTGTACGATCATTACTTTGGAGTACCTAAAAGTCTAGACTGGTTTCCTATTACAAGAAAAATACTAAAAAGTTATAGCAAATAAGCTTAGCCGTACTGTGATGTTTGATTTCTAATGCTGAAATGACCAAACAGGCATTTTTTAGCTTTCCCTGGGATGCAATACGATCTCATATCGCTACACTCTTCAAGGTGTTAAAGTTTTACATCCGATACCTTAGCAAAAATAAGCTGATACAAACTGAACAACTAAAACCAGTTTAGAACCTAGGATAAGTCGTTGAAAGAAGACATTGCAAGCTATGAGCTTCTAATAATCTGAAACATAGAAATAATTGATTGATAACAACCAGCTAATTAGCCTGACAATGGTCTACTAATACCATTTGAATAGACCTCTTAAGATATGTAAGTACTTACTTCTAATAATATGAAACATAGAAATATTTGATGGGAACAATCTAATCAATCAGACTAATACCTAGTACAGTCTAATTTATACTTATTAAAGTGAGTAAAAGATAACTTCTAAATGTAATTTATTTAATGATTAACAGTGATAATTAACTACCTAATTTACTACCTACTAAAGGTATACTAACTATGATTTAGTAGTCTATCAAATTAACCACTCAGTCTGAGAGACAGAGGGTGGAAGTTAATGATAGTATTCTATTTAAGTTCACTACCCTAAAAGTCAGGGATGTTGAATAAATTAAACATCTTTCAATAAACTTGAGATGTACTTATACTTTATAAGATTTGTATAATGAACACTAAGAGTAACCCAAAGTAATTTACTTCAAATGATAGTATTCTATTTCAGTTCACTTCCTAAAGTCAAGGATATTGAATGAATTAAACATCCTTTAATAAACTTAAGATGTGGTAATCTGCCAATGCAGCTAATCCAATGTAGTTATATTGGAACTTTACAAGACCTGTATAATAAATACTAAGAGTAAATAAAAGTAGTTTTACCTGTATTAATAGCATTCTGCTTTAGCCACCGCCTGAAGTGGCGTTTGATTAAATTATCCACCCTTTACGGAACTAAATATAAGTTATTGCATTGAATAATTAGGTTCTTAATGTGAAAAGGATATTTGGATGATAACAAGCCTTGAGATAAACTTTATTGATTTATGTGGAATAATAAGAATTTAAATTGCTAACACATAGTTCATAATGTAAAATGAAATTAAATTTGAGGAGAGATGTAAATTCTCAGTTTAAAGAATTAAAGGCACAAGCTAATAATTAAAGTTAAAGCCAATGTGACGGAACTGTAATTAAACCATGAGATGTACAGTACGCTATGGAGCGGTGGTGGGGCTCATAAATTGCACCAGGCTTCTTATGTATCATGCTACTGATAATAAATAATAATACCTACAAGCTAAGCTATCATCTGATTACCTTTGAGTGGTTACAAATCTTCCCCGCAGCTGCAGTGAAGGATTTAGGTCACAGTTCAGACGGAGTCATTGCTAGGCTACACATATTTATGTTATGATTTATAGACTGGTAGGTAATTAGGTCAGGAGAAAATAATTTAACACAGGGATAAGCCAATTACTAAACTTTCACGAAAGAACTTGAGTTACTTAAATGCGGTTAACAACGGAGGGTTCACTAGACGATCTGGCCAAAATAGTAGTTATTATAATATTACATTGCTTGACTGAAATTCACTGCAAATAGATTTAAGCTATGCTAAGGTTCCATCTTCATACAAACGCTACACACTCTACAAAACTCCAGACACAACCATTAGATTGTAGATAAATTAGGTTAATTAGTTTTAAGAATTAGATAATAATTTAAGTTAAGGTAAAGCGGCGAGGATGTGTGTATGTATTATAAGCTAGCTAGGCATATAGGTGTGAAAGGCATTAGATTTAGGTTTAGATTTAGGTGTAGCAAAATAATAGAAAGAGGGGGGGAGGTTACAATTCTAAGAACAATGATATATTTAACTTTGACTTTAGTCTGTTTTAGGTTCAATTAAAGTATTTTTGCGTGACACGCCAGCCGTGTCACAGGCTCCCTGTGAATATTTGGCGTGACACGCTAGTCGTGTCATCGGCCAAACTATTAAGCAGACCGAAGACAAATTGAAAAAGTATTATAGTGAGTGCCTTCTCATGGGATGGTACATAAGTGGTTCACTGAATTTTGTTGTGGACGTACTACCATTAATAACGCCAAGCGCCCAGGAAGGCCGATTGAGGTCACTACGGAGGGCATGGTTAATAAAATACATAATATTGTTTTGGGAGACCGTCGAGTGAAGATACGCGAAATAAGTGATGCTGTGCACATCTCGACTGAACGGGATTTTTATATTTTGCATGATATTCTGGCCATGAAAAAGCTTGCTGCAAGATGGGTGCCGCGTTTACTAACAGTCGACCAGAAACGAAATCGTGTAACAGCTTCTGAGGAATGCCTAGCCATGTATAATCGCAATCCGAGTGAGTTTATGCGTCGGTACATAACAGTTGACGAAACGTGGGTCCATCATTATACACCAGAGACTAAGCAACAGTCGAAGCAACAGACTTCTACCGGGGAACGTGCCCCAAAGAAGGCAAAAACTGTGTGCTCGGCTGGTAAAGTGATGACCAGTCTTTTTGGACAGCCAAGGGGTTATTTACATCGATTTGTGGATAAAGGCAAGACAATAACCGGAGCTTACTATGCTGCATTGTTAGATAGATTCAATAAAAAGTTGATCAAGAAACGATGAAAACCAAAGAAAAAAAATCTATTTCATCAGGATAATGCACCGGCCCACTCGTCTGCAATCGCGACATCAAAAATTGTCGAATTAGGATACGAATTATTGCCACACAACCCCCTATTATTTTTTCCTCTTCCCAAACATGAAGAAATGGCTTGGCGGGAAAAGGTTTTTGTCAAACGAAGAGGTGGTAGCCGAAACTGAGGCCTATTTATTAGGGTTTGACAAAAAATATTTTTTGATGGGTTGAAGAGGTTGGAACATCGCTAGACTAAATGCGTAGAGTTGAAAGGAGATTATGTAGATAAATAAAAAATGTGTATGTAAAAAGAGTGTTTCTTCTTGCCAAAGTCATGGACTTATCAAACCGCCCTCGTATGTTGATAGGACTCATGGTTTACAAAATAAGCACATGTTAATTCAATATTTTTTCAAAATAGCAAACTTACTGTACTAATTATACCAGAATGACCGCATCGCTAGACCGAAATCGTATGGAAAACATACGACCTTTTAATAATTGTTTTTGGTATACATTCTTTCTTCCTTCTTAGTCGTTACACTCTTGGCAGAGTGGTCGTCACTTCAGCAATAGTAACCCGCCTTACAACGCGTCGCCATTCATCTCTGGCAGCCGCCTTCCTAGTGCACAGATACAAGCTGCTATCCACCGCTGCTTTAACCTGGTCCCTCCATCTCATCGGCGATCTACCGCGCGGTCGGGTGCCCTCAACTCTTCTGTACTACAAGCAGCTCGATTGGGCACCACCGCGCCGAGACACATGCCCAAAGAAAGAAAGTATGCGAGCTTGGACAACAGAGCAGAGACGCCGCTTGATACCGAGTTCCTGTAGTATAGAGACGTTCGTACGAAATTCTGTACACGATATGATATTCCAAGCATCCGTCTGCAGCACCACATTTCGAGGGCGTCTATCTTCCGCCTCTCACTTTCCTGCACCGTCCATGTCTCCGAGGCGTACAAGAATATGGGGAACACTATAATAGTGATCTGACGAGCCGGGTTTTCGTGGCTTTAGTTATGGTGTGGTATCTCCATATCTTTTTTAACCTGTCCATGGCAGACCTAGCAATCGCCATACGCCGCTTAATTTCGTCTGCGCATCCGCCGTTATTAGTAATCAGCGCTCCTAGGTAGATGTATGATTGGACCACATCACAGGTCAACATTTGTGTAGCTTCGTGCCAGTTGTTATTCACAACACGGTCAACGATCATCATCTTTGTCTTGCTGCGGTTAACCCTCAGTCCAAACTCAAGGCTAACGCTTTCCATCTTGCGCAGCAGATCTTCCATGTGGCGAACACTGGTGATAAATAAATAGGGTGGTGTCATCCGCGTATCGCAAATTTGAGATCTTTAAACCACCGACCGCAACTCAGTCCGTCCAATCCTCCAGGATTGGGGTTGGAAGAAAGAAAATAGTGTTTGGACTTCATTAGGAAGTACGATCAAAGAAACCTCAGCATCTGTAAAGGAGTTGACGAAGAGTTCCTGCCGCAGCTGCATTAAAGGGCGATACCTATGTACTGAAGTCAGGGCTTCCCTGTCTGGCCTCTGTAAGTGCGGGGGAGATACCTGCAATTTTAATTAAAATACCAAATTATAAATTAATAACTTTCACTGGACTTGACTGGTAGTTTTAATAAGTTGCCTGATTCCCGGTACTTATACCAATAAATGCCAGATTCCGCGCTTCGGTAGGCACCTCGGACCAATTTGGTCCGAGGTAGGCACGCTAAGCCATTGGTAAAAACAAAACGTTTGATGCCTCATTAGCAAAAATAGCTTTAGTAGTTTTTACGCTTCGCTCAAACATCTGTACATAGATACATACATACATAAATACATATATATGTACATACACACAATCATAGATGTCATAATCATTCATTTCATTACCCTTCCTTTGCTTCGCTGTAGTGTAGTGTAGTTGGGTATAAAGAATTATTTTTGATCTGTTCGGCACTTGCCCCCTTTCTGCTTTTGGATACTAACTGTGAGGTCCATACTAATTGTACAGATTTGCCCCCTTTTAGGAAATCCTTACTTTTTATTCGTATTTTGCCCCCTTTAGGAGTTGGCCCTCTTTTTTGACTTATCCGAATTTTATTCTTTATTTGTACAAAATTGGGGCGGCACTTTCAAAACTTCGTTGTTTGCCTCTTATTTGTACAGTTAGCAACTTCCTACGATAATCTTCCCGTTTATTACTAAGTGAAGCTTTTCTCTCTATTGAATTTGACGTTAGCGACCGCGGGAGAGCATGGGACGAGTTTTTTAGTTATTTTATAAGTCTATGGATGAAGCCTGATATTTTTAAATTGGTAAGTTGCTTCAACTACTATCGTCACCGTACCATAAATGCTACGGAAGGATGGCATTTTCGCCTCAATAGTATAGTTAAAACTAAGAAACCTAATTTATTCTTACTGATTAAGGTTTTAAGGGAAGAAAGCATTCACTACAATTTTTTTTTTTGCTTTGACTTTTAAAATTTGCTGAGACGCAACCGAATGTACGTACCCTACTCAAGAAAAAGGCAACAAAAAGATAAAGTCACCGATCAAAGAATAGTGAAGATAGTGGACGATCTCGTACTAAACAAAATAAGCGTTGAAGAATGTCTGTCAAGACTAGTAAAAGTAAAATTTACATAATACTATAATATAATACTAATAATATAATACTCGTATGTACCTAAGAACTTTATAATATTGAATACTTGTTTAGAAAATCTTTTTTTTCTTACTGTACAAAATAGGGCAAATGTCTGCTTTTTGTATGATTATTAAGAAAAGGGATCAAATCAAGATATAATATACATGCGGTAACTAAAGGAGGCAAAGTACGAATAAAAATATGGACTTCACAGTTAGTAGGCAAAAGCAGAAAGGGGGCAAGTGCCGAACAGATCTTTTTTTTTTGGTGTCATACGCGGTGACCAGTAACTCGGGAACCCATACTTGGTAGTACTATAGGTATTTAGTCTATTTTATTATAACTCTTGTCATTTTCCTATAAATGCAGCAAGAAAAAGAAACACTCTTTTTAAATTTTATACTAAGATAATGGCCTTTGCACAGACCTGAAAAAATCAGGGCCGTGGGCCTTTGCTGCTTTTTTTTAAATTTTTGTTGCTTCTATTGAGCAATGTATATTTCACATACCTAGACGTCAGTAGTGTTTCTACTGACATTCCAATTTATTATTTAATTAAATTAAATTATAAGACAAAAGAGGAACACTCTTGCATGAAATTAAATGAATGTAAAAATATTTTGGCACAAAAGATCCCAATGGGTCGACGTGCTACTGCGAGAGGGAGCCCTCTGCAAGCCCCACTAGATAAGAAGCTAAGATCTATAAACATTGTACACCAGAACATCCAAGGAATGATAAGCAAAGATTTGGAGATTGAATTGTTCTTGAACTGTAATACAATTGATATTCTTTAGCTCGACATTCACGGTCAGTTAGACTGATCAGTTAAAACAACAGATGATCAGTTAAAACGGTCCCCACTCACTGGCTTCAAACCGGCCTTCATTTCTCGATCGAAGGAAGGGCAGTGTGACCATCTCTAAAATAGCGAATCTGCCCGACATTGGCAAAAATCTGCCAAAATCTGCCGCGTTTTTATCGCAACTTCAAAAAGACGATTTCTCGCATGTACTTCTACACTTTTTATGAAAGGTGCTAGAAAAAGTAGCTTAGCTAAAATTTAGCTGCAATTTTCATAAAATTGTAGCTGCTTGGCTCCCAAAAAAAGCTAGCTACTTCATAGCTAGATATAAAGTAGCTAATTTGGTAACACTGGCTCCGACTGATGGCAAGCGAATGTAAGCACGCGCACTCACGGTTAGTTTGGACTAATAGCAAACCATAACAAAAAAACTGAAGCTAGCGGATTACGGTCCGCCCGGGTAAATATTCGTGGGTTGTCGTCAGTTAATCAACTTAAGATTACACACTCACAATCAGTATTTGGATGTACGTCAGTTAAACTGATCAGTTTAACTGACTGTGAATGTCGAGCATTTGTATACCCCACAGACATATGGTATAACCTAACACTGGCTTAGAGACCATCAGTTCACGTTCAATTTTAAGAATCATTTGGTAGGAAGTTCGTTCAGTCGAGAAAATGCAATACATGGTGGCTCCTTAATTATTGTTTATAAAAAGTTTAAATTAAAGGAAGGCAAAGACATAGTGAGCCTCTGCAACATCTCAAGTGGGGGAGACTAGGACATCTAAAAATTAAAGTCCCAGTTGTCACCCGTGTCGTTGGTAGAGGGGACAACTGGGAGATTTTTATAAAAAAATCCCAATTGTCCCCCAAGGGGGAAAGGCTAGAGGGGACTACTGGGATACACTGGACAAATTAGCAGAATCTCATACTAGGCTCCTTAAAATAAATAATTCTTTTAAGGGTTTGTGTGTACGATTATACAAAAAAGTACCAAATGATATTCTGAAATTAGATCTTGATAAATTTAAAATCAAAATCAAAGAAAAGCTTGCGACGCCACGCCGCGCGCCGCGCAAGGAACACAGAGATGCCGGACAGCTGCGTGACGTCACAGCCGCGAGCCGTATAAAAAGCGGCCGCGCACGCAGCTCGCGATCAGAGACATTCTCGCGCTAGCTGCCGTGCCGCACGCACGTCTCGCTCGCTCCGCCCGCTCGCCGTCCGTGTCGCGCTCGCGCTCTCGCTCCGCTGTCGGTCGGTTCTCCGACCGCTCTCTCGCTGTGTGTCTCGCTCACACAGCTCGTCGCTCTCAAGGCGTACCGGCGCAATTGTTATTGCGGGGTCGCCCTTTCATTATCGACAAGTCGTCAATTGGTGCTCATTTCGGACAAGACGTCAAGATCTCTATTTCATTATAGACAACACCAAGACGTCAAAGCAAGACTACGATTTTAGTAGCCAACTGGTGGATACTTAACGGTGCCAACGAAGCCAGTTGGGGCACTGACCCGGCTGCCCTCCTTACCCTCCTGGGGGGAAAACACTCCGGAAGAGTTGTGAGTCCCTGGCCTTGGGGGGTCTCCTAGTTATACTCACAACTTACTAACCACACTAACCAGTCTAGGTACACACCCAACGGTGAATTGAATTTCATCGGTGGACTCACCTAGGGCCATTCAGGCAGTAGGTTCCCCTCTTACTCACGCCTCCCTGCTTCACAGGCAGGGAGGGTCTGACGCCAACTCACCCATTGTGTGCATTGCACTCCGCCACAATGGACGTCGGGGAGCTCTCGGCTTTGCTGGAGCAACCCGACGCGGTCGAGCTCATTAGGAGCCGCATTCATTCAACTAATGCTTCCTCTGCGCCTTCAGCGCAACCCGTCGCCGCGAATCTAGCGCCTTCCGCGCAACCAACCCCAGCGCCTTCTGCGCAACCCGCCGCGTTCGCGCTTAAAGCGCCTTCAGCGCAACTTCGTCCGGTGCCTTATGCACAACCCACGTCCGCGTCCTCAGCGCCTTCAGCGCAGACCGTTTCCGCGTTCGTCGCGATTAAGCCGCCTTCTGCGCAACCGATGGTTGTCGTTTACGACAACCCCGCGTCGCCAGATGTTACCCTTCCGGTAACTAAAACCGCCTCGTCCCATATCGACCCGGTTGATATGGATGTCTGCCCGTCAGTGTCAGACTACGACTCGGCGTCGGACTCAGCTTCGTCTGACTCCGACTACACGATCGTATCTCGCACCGGCAAGCGACAACGCAAAACCGCGCCGTCGTCACCACCCGCGTCGAAAGCCGCCAAGGCTGACAACGGTCAACGCCCTAACACTCCAAGGCCCAAGTCGAGCCAGGAGGAGCCCGCGAAACGCGAACGCGATATTCCGCCAATCCATGTCTTGCAATGCAAGGATTGGAATAAACTATCCAGCACTATTAAAGCGCAGAAAATGAATTTTACGCGCGCCGTCTGCGAGGGAGGCGATAAGATGAAAATCTTTCCGCCCACCGCGCAAGACCACCGCCGTATAACCGCGTTCCTACGCACTCGCGATATAGAGTTTCACTCGTACTCGCTCCCCGAGGAGCAAGTACTAACCGTCGTTGTAGGTGGCCTCCCCACATCCACAAACCCTGCCGACGTGCTTTCGGCCCTTAAGGCCACAGGGTTACCGGCCCGCGAAGCACACCGCATTTTTAGGCGCGACAAGCAACCGACGCGCTATATCCGTGTAGTTCTTGATAAGACCCCCGAGGGCAAAGAAATTTTCAATATAAAATCGTTGATGTACTGTGATCGGATCACAATAGAAGTACCTTATAAGAGTGGCACTCCCAGTCAGTGCCATCGTTGCCAGCGCTACGGGCACTCAGCCCGAAACTGCCACAACCGTCCTCGGTGCGTCAAGTGCCTGGACAACCATGGCACTGACGCGTGCCCAAGGCCCAAGGACCCGAGGCCCGATGACCTGCCCGGCTGCGTGTTGTGTGGCGAGGTGGGGCACCCCGCGAGCTATCGCGGTTGCCCCAAGGCGCCACGTCTGCCCGCGGCCGCCAGGTCGGCCTCGCGTCCTAAGCCTAGTCCCGCGACGCGAGCTCCAGCGCCTTCTGCGCTTTCGAAAATCACACTTCGCCCCGCGGCACCGCTTCCACCGCCTCGCAACCCATGGGTCAAACCGGGGGTTGAGCAGCCTGCGAAGGCCGTTCAGCCCACGGTAGCAGCCCCCGCGTCCGCGCCCGCGCCCGATGCTGTAGTAGAAGATGCTCCTCCTGTCTCGGCATCGGCCCAACCGCCGCGCCAGACTCAACCCGCGAACGCTCCCGCTCCGGCGAAGCGTAGTCAGCCTCCGAAGCCCTTGGCCCTTAAGGCCAAGCGACCGAAGGCAGTTAAGCCGGTTAAATCCAAGGCCCCTAAGGCCACGGAAAAACCTTTGAAATCGTCATCATCTAATGGCAAGGGCCTTAAGCCCGCTGCCCTGCCCGTGTCCTTCTCGCGTTCGCCTCCCGATAGCGAGCAGGAAATTAGCATAGCTGACATGGCTCTGTTCATGCAGTTCGTCGCGCTCTCACGTCACAACAATGAAATCGCCTTGATCATTCGTAAGATCAAGGCGATAAATTCTGGCCCTGACCGTTATACAGCCTTGGCGGCTGTCCTATTCGAACACCAATCCCTTGCGGATAGCGTTCACGCCCTTCTCGACTCTATTCCGCGACCTTAATGAATAGTACACCCTTACCAAGTAGAGTAAAACCGCGTTCACTTACGGTTGCGTTCTTTAACGCAGCCGGGCTGCTAAAGCAACGGGATGAGGTGTTCGAATTTGCAGTCGAGCACTCCGTCGACATTTTCCTCATCCAGGAAACGTTTTTAAAACCCTCCAATCGTGGGCCCCGTATGGCCAACTACAATATCGTGCGTAATGATAGAGACGGCCGAGGAGGCGGCACTCTAATCTATTATAAACGGTCATTGCATTGCGTCCCGCTCGATCCGCCACCGCTCGCGGAATTAGAAGCCTCGGTTTGTCGGCTAGGCATGACAGGCCACGCGCCGTTAACTATCGCGACCGTTTATCTCTCCCCCAATAAAAATATTAATCAGCCCGATCTCGAAGCGCTCTTTGCTATGGGAGACGCCGTCATTCTTGCCGGCGACTTCAATAGCAGACACGCTCAGTGGAGTTGCAATAGATCCAACCGTAACGGCCGGGTCTTGAGCAACCTCTCTGAGTCGATGCTCTTCGACATCCTGGTCCCTATGACACCCACGCACTACCCGCTCGTAGCCGGGCACGCGCCTAGCTCTTTAGATTTGGCGTTGCTAAAGAACGTATCCCTACGGATGCGTTCCATAGAAACGATCCACGCGCTTTCGTCTGACCACCGGCCGGTCGTATTACAACTAGGGCCTGCCGCGGATTCTACGCCCGTCACTAAGCTGGTGACTGATTGGGACAAGCTCGAGAAACTTCTCGAGTCAACCGACAGTCAGCCGCTTAGTACGATACCAGATGTCATTGCCTCGCCTCACGAGACAGTGGCCGCGGTCGACGCCCTCAGTAGTCACCTCACGAACGCTATTAGCGAATCGTCTCGGCGGGTTCCAGTGATGCCGGATCATCGCTTTAAACTGCCGGACGATGCGAGGGAACTACTGAGGGCGAAGAACGCCGCCACCCGTGCCCATGACTCTTATCCCACCGCGGACAACCGGGCCCGGATGCGCTGCTTACAGCGTGCTGTCAAGCAGCGCATGCGGGACCTCCGGTCTACGCGGTGGGAGGGTCTCCTTGAAGAGATCTCGCCCTCTCACCAAGCTTATTGGAAGTTGGCGAGAACCTTTAAGTCGGACACGGTGACGGTTCTACCGCCTCTTAAGAAACCCGACAACTCCATCGCTTTCGACGATGATGAGAAAGCCGAATGCCTGGCCGACAGCTTAGAGTCGCAGTGCTCGCCTAGCACACTTCCGGTTAACCAAGATCATGTCGTCATGGTCGATAACGAAGTCGATAGGCTCTCTTCGCTCGCTCCCACCGCGATTCTCTCCCCGGTCACGGAGGATGAGGTGCAAACGCTAATCCGGCAACTCAAACCGCGTAGCGCCCCCGGTTCAGACGGTATCTCTAACAAGATCCTTAAGATCTTACCCGCTCAGTTGATCTGCCTCCTGGCAGCAATTTTCAATAGCGCCATGACCAACGCCATCTTCCCCAGCGCGTGGAAGGAGGCCGACGTCATCGGCATTCATAAGCCCGGTAAAGATAAGTCTGTCGCGTCTAGCTATCGCCCGATTAGTCTTCTCAAATCGTTGGGAAAACTTTACGAACGCGTCCTCGTAGCCCGGTTAAAGGACTTTGTGTTCACTAATAATATTTTAATTGACGAGCAGTTTGGTTTCCGGCCCAAACACTCGTGCACGCATCAGTTGCACCGCCTCACGGAGCACATATTACGCGGCCATAATGGCTCATTACGGCCGCGGGGTACGGGAGCCCTTTTCTTCGACGTTGCGAAGGCGTTTGACAAAGTCTGGCACAATGGCTTACTTTACAAGCTTTACAAACTCGGCGTGCCAGACAGACTCGTGCACATCATTCGAGACTACTTGTCAGATCGCACCTTTCGCTTTCGCGTCGAGGGAACGCGCTCCTCCCCCCGACCCATTCGTGCCGGAGTCCCGCAAGGCTCCGTGCTTTCACCTTTGTTGTTTTCGCTTTACGTTAACGATATACCCAGGACGCCTCGCGTTGAGTTGGCGCTCTTCGCTGATGACACCGCGCTATATACCACTGATAGAGATATGACCAAGCTCTCTCAGAGACTTCAATCCGCCGCGACCACCTTAGGCGATTGGTTCCGACTTTGGAGAATCGAGGTGAACCCCGAGAAAAGTGCCGCGATCCACTTTCATCGGGGCTCATCCGGCCTCCGTCCGACCCCTATCCGACTCTTCGACCGCGTCATACCGTGGAAGTCACAGGTCAAATATCTCGGTGTCATCTTCGACAGTCGATTGACGTTTGCACCACACATCCAAGCTATCCGAAATAGGGCAGCGTTCATTCTAGGTAGGCTCTACCATCTCGTAGGCAGGCGGAGTAAAATGTCTCTTAGAAATAAGACGACAATTTACAAAGCCTGCATCCGTCCCGTCATGACGTATGCTAGTGTAGTATTCGCTCACGCCGCGAACTCTCATCTGCACCGGTTGCAGAACGTTCAAAACCGTTTCATGCGAGGCGCCACGGCCGCCCCGTGGTACCTACGCAATGTAGATTTACATCGCGATCTCGATCTTCCGACCGTCCGTTCCTTTATGAAGGACGCCTCTCAGGCGTACTTCGACAAAGCGCTTTCGCATCCGAATCCTCTGGTGGCGGGAGCTGCCAACTACGATGTTGGCAGCTTTCGCCCCCAGAGAGGACCGCGCCGCCGGTTTCCGCGACACGTTTTAGACGACCCCGATGATGCAATAACGATTGCAAACGCGCCAAAGCCCGACACTACACACCCAGCCACACTAAACTTGCACACTAGTTTAGGACCAAGACACCGCACTCGTAGAATAAGTGTGCGTAGACCCGGTTCACACCCGCCCGGTGGCAGGTACATTCGTAATAATGTACCTGTTACTCGCGTACCCCCCACGACACGGTAAACCCGAGCCGAGGTACCGTGCCTCCTAGAGGCGCCCTCGGGTTTAGCCGCTCCCTACCGGTTCGAACCCCCAGAGGCTCTGGGGGGGGATCGGAGACTCGCTTGCGAGATGCCATCCCCCACCGGAATCCCTCTGGGGAATTTCGACCACTCACGGCTTGAGGAACGCTTCAAGTTTCTCGCCGCCCCCAAACAAGCCCGGTAACGCTGTAAAGGTCATCTGCGACCGACAGCACTCACACTCAAAAAAAAAAAAAAAAAGCTCGCGATCAGTCGCTGCCTCGGCGCCGTCGCCGAAGCATCGCCTGAGCCGACCTAGGCTGCGCGGTACGGGCTTTCACCGTATGTGCGCGTCTGGGCCGATAGGGATCTCGGGTTGTAGCGGTACGGGCTTTCACCGTATCTCAGCTCACCCGGCCTCCGTCCTCAGGGACGTTTGAGTCTACTCGCGAGCAGTCGTTGCCTCGACGCCGTCGTCGACGCATCGCCTGACCCGACCTAGGCTGCGCGGTACGGGCTTTCACCGTATGTGCGCGTCTGGGCCGATAGGGACCTCGGGTTGTAGCGGTACGGGCTCGATCCGCGGTAGTTATAGATCCCGTAGACGGGCGTGATTTAGTGGTTGTGGGTACGTAGTATCGGTGTAGACAGGTATCCTTAGGTTGGAGCAGTGCGGGCTCCACCGAGAGCTGCTCGCCTGGGTTTCCCTGTCTGTAGATTAGTGGAGTGTTCTCTTACCGTAGCTGTGACCGTGCGGGCACGCCCCGCACTCGCTCGTCTGAGACCTCCGTTCCCCTGGAACTGTTCATGTAGGGCCGTATGCCGTTTCAGTAGAAACCCCACGATCACTATCATCACGCCTCCCGTAGACGTAGCTTAGTACTTAATTTAAATAAAGGGGCGTAAGAGACCCGCCCGTCCGATAATTATATACCTGTGTTTGTTTGTCGCATACCCGTGGCTAACCCTTCTAACGCTGAGCTAGCTAGGAAACCTTCTAAGCCCCTCCGGCGGAAGGAAATGTAGGATTCACTCTCGGCGCGCTCCCACCGCGAGAGTCCGGGGTTCGACTCCCCGCCCGTAATCCATTACATTTGGCGCCCAACTATAAAACTCACATAAGAGTTCATTAGCTCAGAGGGGAGCCACGGAAAGAAATACAAGCTCGCCACGTGTAGTGAACGCGACGCTTCCCGCCCACCCAATTTAGGGTGGAGTAGGTAATATAACCGTAATAATCACTTCTTCCCATTTAGCCCGCCGTTCAACCCGCCCGCCAGGATAGATTGGCCCCTGGCCGCCCGCCGTATGCACCAGCAACTGGGTGAGTTTAGAATTAAGAGTGAAAATTAGTGCGCCCCGTAAAAACTGACCGACACCGAAATAAGCTATTTAGAGCACCCCGAAGGAATGCAGACAGCGTGGATATATCAATTACGGAAGCCAGAATTAACTGAAGAAGCCGAGAAAAGAGACCTACCTACAGAGGCGCTAACAGTGGACGAATTAAGGAAATTACTCGTAGACGTAGTAAAAGAAGGCGAAGAATTTAAAACACCGAACAAGGGACACACGGAGAGAATGTCCGACAGCGAAAACAGAGACATAAGCAAAATGATTAACAAACTCATAAAAGAGTGGAATCTGACCTTCAAACCAGGGGATGACGCGGTGGAGTTCATCGAAAGACTCGAGGAGCTCGTGATGGCCAGCGACATACAGAAGGAAGACGTACTACCGGCACTACCACGGATATTACAGGGAAAAGCCTTAATGTGGTACAGGAACAACGCAGCGTCATGTGACACGTGGAAAAATTTCTTAGAGCTGTTTCAACTGTATTATTACCCACATAACTACCAGGAGGACCTCATTGTAAGAATTGTCGCCCGAAAACAGAGGTACAGAGAAAGCTTCACCGACTACTTAACCGATTTACAAACTTTAATGCGAAGGTACGCCAAACTCTCTAAGGAAGAGCAAATCCACCGGATACACGAGAACATGGCAAAAGAATATAGTTATATATCAAGAAGCAAGACTACAAAGACCTCCCAGGACTCCTGAAACTAGCCGCAGAGTACGGGAATATAGCTACGACACCGCACGAAAACCAGTACATAGGGTACAGGGAGCCGCGCAGCAACGACGCTGGCAAGTACCAACAGGGACGTAGGGAGAAAATTCATACCACGAATGACACCGTGGAGGTCGCCAACGACCAAAACAGGGAAGACAACAGAATCTACGTAGAAGCAGAATTCATGGGAACCAAGCACCGATGCGTAGTGGACACAGGATCCACGAACACGTACATAAACCAGACAGTATATAAAGACTGCATAGCTCGGGGGGCAACAGAAATGCCTACCCAGAAAGAGGTCATACTCGCGGATGGAACCAACACACAGGTGGAAAAGACAGTTGTGACGGAACTTCAGATGAAAAATGTACGAATAAAACATAGTGTAGGGGTACTACCGACGGCAGCATACACAATAATAGGTATGGACGTGCTGAGGAGGATAGGCATGGTAATAACCTGGGCAGGCGAAACTGTGACACCGGAGGACCAAAAAGACCCCGAAAAAAACCCCGTGACATCGCCAGAGGTGGCCAAGAGTACACAGAACAAAAAAGTGCCAGCCATACCCGCCACACAAAAGATCAATAGGATACACAACGAACCGGCGAAACAAAAATACTATCCAAGAAATCCGAAACCGAACCAAATCAAGAAAATAGCAGATGAGCTATCCCGAAATCCGATTTGCACCGCAACGGAACAAACCTGGTACAATAAAAAACGAAGACAAGTAGAAAAAGGGTTAAAATTACCACAAAAATACCGCATAAGAAAGAGAAAGAAAGATTTTTTCTGCTTTTTACATAGAAAGCACTGGGAACCACCCGATCCCCGAGAGTCCACACCACCCCGGAAACTACAGCCCGACCGAACAGAGTACGCGGAACGGCGGGAAGAAGAGGGGGCTCATTCGCCTCGCGAAGACGAAACAGTCGCCGAGATAGTCCCAGTGTAGGCGTAGTTAGTAGTAGGGAGATGAGTGTAGACGTCGTTTTTTTTTAATTATTATTATATTGTTATTACGCAGGTTGATAGACCATTATTTTCCACAAACCAACTCCGCACCGTTTCTCGTTCAATCGATCTAAACTTTTAATGGTCGTTAATTGTTTACATACAAAGTACATATTCATTTGTGCGGTATCGGTACCGGGAAGCAAAATCCGGGCTTCAACAGATTGCATTAAGAATAATATGTAGGAAATACAAATGTATAAGAATAGAAGCCGTAACAAATAGGCTTCTAAACAGATATATCGCATTTATTTACGGTGATTTTTCCCGTAGGTAAAAATCTCCAGAGAGGGGGAGGCAGTGCGACGCCACGCCGCGCGCCGCGCAAGGAACACAGAGATGCCGGACAGCTGCGTGACGTCACAGCCGCGAGCCGTATAAAAAGCGGCCGCGCACGCAGCTCGCGATCAGTCGCTGCCTCGGCGCCGTCGCCGAAGCATCGCCTGAGCCGACCTAGGCTGCGCGGTACGTGCTTTCACCGTATGTGCGCGTCTGGGCCGATAGGGATCTCGGGTTGTAGCGGTACGGGCTTTCACCGTATCTCAGCTCACCCGGCCTCCGTCCTCAGGGACGTTTGAGTCTACTCGCGAGCAGTCGTTGCCTCGACGCCGTCGTCGACGCATCGCCTGACCCGACCTAGGCTGCGCGGTACGGGCTTTCACCGTATGTGCGCGTCTGGGCCGATAGGGACCTCGGGTTGTAGCGGTACGGGCTTTCACCGTATCTCAGCTCACCTGGCCTCTGTCCTTAGGGACGTTTGAGTCGATCCGCGGTAGTTATAGATCCCGTAGACGGGCGTGATTTAGTGGTTGTGGGTACGTAGTATCGGTGTAGACAGGTATCCTTAGGTTAGAGCAGTGCGGGCTCCACCGAGAGCTGCTCGCCTGGGTTTCCCTGTCTGTAGATTAGTGGAGTGTTCTCTTACCGTAGCTGTGACCGTGCGGGCACGCCCCGCACTCGCTCGTCTGAGACCTCCGTTCCCCTGGAACTGTTCATGTAGGGCCGTATGCCGTTTCAGTAGAAACCCCACGATCACTATCATCACGCCTCCCGTAGACGTAGCTTAGTACTTAATTTAAATAAAAGGGCGTAAGAGACCCGCCCGTCCGATAATTATATACCTGTGTTTGTTTGTCGCATACCCGTGGCTAACCCTTCTAACGCTGAGCTAGCTAGGAAACCTTCTAAGCCCCTCCGGCGGAAGGAAATGTAGGATTCACTCTCGGCGCGCTCCCACCGCGAGAGTCCGGGGTTCGACTCCCCGCCCGTAATCCATTACAAGCTTTATAAAAAAGCTTATTATAAAGTGTCATATTACACAGTAGACAAAACAGCTTGGGTCTGAAATGCTTCTAGTACTCCAACAGCTATTTCTAATTGTCTATAATTAATAAAACACCATATTTCATTAAACTATTTACATTCAAATTCATATTTTGTATTTTATGACCTGGTAACGACAATATTTTTTTGTAAATGTCGTTACTTCTGTGCGCTGTGGAGTCTTGCGCCCGTTCTTTGCCACAGTTAAAAAATGATGTCCTGAATGGGTGGTAGGTTAAAAAAGATTTGGACGATTCAAAGTACATATTAGGTAATTAAGTTTATTGAATAAATATACTTTGACTTTGGCCGCATTTTAAAAGTTATTAATCCGATCACCATACATTTAGTATTGTTTTGTAGGTAATTTAACAACGATGATTTAGTTTTTAAAAAGTAAACTCCTGTTCCCGCCAAAGCCGGGACGCCCATTTAAATCATACCGCCAGCTGTAAGGTGGTTGACTCAGCGGTTGTTGACGGCCGCGTCCGCCTATCTGCCGCGGCGCCACCGCTGCGCGACCCGCGGCCGCTCGCTTCGTGAGTATACCGCGCCGACTCGTCTGCAAGCTAGCTACCGCGCGCACGCAACAGCCTGACCGTGAAAGTTTGACCCTAGATGAAGTGACCTTATAGATAGTGACCCTGGGATGATAGTGCCTGTGATCAAGTGAAGTGACTTTGTGCTGTGCCGTGACCATCACATCGCCTTTAATCGCCGCCCGCCAGCTCGTGTCCCGGTGCCAGCGACCTCGTCAAGCCTGCTCCCGGTAAGCTCCCTTCTACCTCCCGCCTAACCTTCTTTACTCTGCTGTATTTGGCGGTGTCTTCTGACCCGCGAATACATTTTGGTCCAATCGAGCGCGGAATAACCGCTAAGGTTCAGCCCTAATCAGAACCTAACTTTATTTTAATTTTCAATTTAAATACAGTCCGCTAAAGATAATTATTTCCGCCCGTATTCTATTCTTATTCTATGTCTAAATCTTATATCTAATTCGTGCCATCATTTCTAAATTCATTTGTTCACATAACTTTACCCTGTCTCAATAAAAATTTCGTCAGGTAGTCGTGAATCATTTGTGAGGATTGCGACTACGCTATATACAAGATTATTTTAACGCAATTATTTCTGCATGTTGTTTTGATATTCTCGATCTCGTGTATGCATCCGATTGTCTGATCACAGATCTATGTGTAGGAACCTATACGATCGTTGTCTAATGATACATTGTTCGGTAACTTAGTAGTTAAATTATTACGTTACGTAGGGTATTATAACGAGAGATGGTTTTCCGTTTTATTTTTTAATGAATTTTTTTATGTTCGTGTCGTGTTAAATCGGCTCAGATCTCGTGCATGCTCACCACGCGTGCCAAGTAGCGTGCTTTATTTTTTCGCTCGTGTTAATTTTATATATTTTTATGTTTTTAATTTTTGCCTTGGCAATCGGCTCATTCTTGTGCGTGCTCACCACAAGAGCATAGTACTTCTACACACGTTTGCCCACTTGTGGGACACAGACAGAGTGTCCCAACTTTTTTAATTAAGTTTTTATTATTCGTTTATTTTTTTTTTTTGTTTGCGACTGACTCATTCTTTGCGCTAGTGTCCGCTACAGGTCTGCCCGACTGTGAGCGCCTTGCCCAATAGTGGGCTACGGATAACGTAATTTTTTTTTTGTTGTTTTGTTTGTTTTTTGTTTTGCGGTCGGCTAATGTTACGTACGCGCGTTCAATAAACACAGACATACACATCCACATGCGTTTGCCCACCCGTGGGCCATATACAAGGCGTCCCAACTTAGTTTTGCTTTCTTTATTGTTGCGTTAATTTTAGCCCATTTGCGTTTACCTTAGTAAACAAATACGTCCAGCCCAACTATAGAATATATACAGGGTGTTGTTCTTTTTACTGCCTTTAAATTTGTTAAATTTTTTTTATTATTTTTTTTTTTTTATTCTTGTCTCCTTTTATTCATCGCGATGCCGACCAAGTCACAAGCCGCGATATTTAGGGAGGCCGCCAAAGCTATACACCAGCTCCTAGAGGTGGGATCAAGGATCATTGCTGGCGACACCAAACATTCCAGAAAGGAATTCAACGTGCGTTTCGCACAGATACAGGGCGTGAAGGACAAGCTGGACTCAGTGTACTACAGCATTCTCGACGAGGAGAACTTGGACGAGGGGGTTGAGAGGACATACACTGAGAACCACACAAAGGCCTCCGGGGCGTACCTGGGGATACTTATGGCTAGAGAGGAAATCTCACCCTCTTCCACGTCATCCCCAACCCATAGCGCTCAGCCCAGTTTCGGCGTCAATACGCCTACAGCCCTCCTCCCCAAGATAGCGCTGCCCAGGTTCAGCTCAAAAGTGGAGGACTGGCCCTCCTTTATTGCACTATTCAGGAGTTTGACTGACGACATGGCGACCTTGTCGGAAGCAGTCAAGCTCTACTATCTCTTCTCAAGCCTCAGCGGTGAGGCATTAAGCATGGTGTCCCACTTAAAGGTCACTAATGAAAATTTTGCCGTGGCCATGGACATCCTCACCAAGCGGTACGAGAACCGCCGGGTTCTCATTGATAGTTTTGTGGACATCATCCTGGGGCTGCCAAGCATCCATACGCGCTCGAACATCCGCACACTGTTCCTCACGCCGCTCATATCGGCTCAGTGTGCCCTCAACAATTTAGATTTGCCCATAGGAGACGATTACGTGTTTGTGTCAATAGTGGTGCGGAAGTTCAAGGGCGAGCTCCGCACGCTATTTGAACGCAGGCACGGGTCTAGTAACACCCTGCCCACGTTAAGGGACCTTATCTCCTACCTCGAGGAGCACGTGCGCTGTGTGGAGACAGAGTTCTCCAACATAGCCATGGCTCAACCCATTCAGCCCCAGCCCGGCCCTTCTCGTAGCCGCGCGCCTCCTCAGTTGCCCCATCGCACTTATGCTCAGATGGCTCAGCAACAACCCGACCATTACCGTGGCCGTTCCTCAGCTCCATCGCCTCACCGCGCCTATGATCAGCCTACTCACCAACCGTCACGCCCAGCGCAGCAAATGCGTCACCGCCCATCCACCACCCCGGCTCGCAGTCAGCCCTTCCCCGTCTACTCGGCCTTCCAGCAAAGCTGCTCCTCATCATCGTCCTCGTCCTCTTCCTCACGCTCGACGTCCTACTGTCCCTATTGTGCCACTAGGGGACATAGGCTCATGACGTGCAGACGGTACAATGCCCAGCCAACGCAGGGCCGTTGGGACTTTGTACAGGCACGCGAGCGCTGCCAGCGTTATCTCGGCCCTCACTACGAGAGCGAGTGCAGGTCAAGGGGGGCATGCAAGGACTGTGGGAGCTCCAACCACCACACGTCTCTACATCGACCAGACGACCCAACGCACTCAGCTCATTCGTCTGTACATATACCCCCACCACAGCTAAGAGAGCACTCGAGGGAGCGTCCCAGAAACAGCAGGCGGCACGAACCCGCACATGCTAAACAGGTGCAACCCAGCTCTGCTCACAAAGCCAGCCCGCCCAGGTCCGGTTCGCCAGGTAGGCCCCGCGAACGCCGCCAGCAATTATGACTCCCAACTATCACGGAGCACCCTAGCGAAGAGGCAGAACAAGACCATGCCCATTCAGACCATGCCCATTTAGCCCATGTCCCTTTAGCCCATGCCCAGTCAACCCATGCCCACACAGCTGATACATACTCAGCTCATACAATTTCATGTGATACTCAATCAGCTCACTCACCTTCTGTGCCCACTGGCACACCCATTTTGTTGCCAACCGTCTCACTAAGAGTCGCGGACGTACATGGCCATCTTCACACAGCCAGAGCTTTATTGGACTGTGGCAGTATGCTGACATTAATAACGTCACGCATGGCACGACTTTTGAACCTGCCATCAAAACCCACTTCTTTAAAAATTACAGGAGTTGGGAATCAGCACAAACATGAGTCAAAGGCGGCAATAACAATAGTATGCCGACCCACTCACAATGATACTCCTACAATCACTGCCACAGCTCACATTTTAAAAAACGTCACTGGCTACCTTCCCTTAGAGAAGGTACCAAACATTTCCCACGTACTAGGCCAGCCACCCGTGCCATTGGCTGACCAGCTTTACCACACACCAGCCCCGATCGACCTCTTATTGGGGTCGGACGTTCTTGGCCAGGTGTTGGACGGGACTAAGGTCTCGTTGGGCCCGGGCAAGCCCATAGCCTTCGGCACGATTTTCGACTTCGCGTTGATAGGACCCATTGAGGACTTGTATGCGCAGCCGGCGCAGCAGGTTAACTCAGCTCACGTCGTCAGCTCACAACCAGTCTCAGCTGAATCAGCCCAGGACATACGTCAGAGTCTGGAAAGGTTCTGGGAGTCTGAGGAGCCCCTCCCTCAATCTCACACTCATAATGATCCCCTGGAGGAACAATGCGAGGAAATCTTCCGCTCTACCACTACACGCGATCCCTCAGGCAGATATACGGTCGCTCTGCCCTTTCTAAAGAACGCCCCTCAACTAGGTAAAACTCACCCTATCGCATTACGCAGATTCCTCAATATTGAGAAGAAGCTAATGGCGAACCCGTTGCGTTCTGCAACGGGTTGCTGCGTTCTAAATACGTCGACTTTATGGCCGAATACATCGACTTAGGGCACATGGCTCCCTGTCACCCAAATACATTCGCCCATAAACCTCACTTCTACATCCCTCACCATGGCGTATTTAAGTCAGGGTCGGACAAGCTGCGCATTGTTTTTGATGGTAGCTGCAAAAGCTCCAATGGTGTCAGCATAAATGAATGCCTACACACAGGCCCCGCCCTTCAACAGGACATTGTGGACATCATCATGTCCTTCAGAACGCATCCAGTCGTTTTCAGCAATGACATTCAGAGGATGTTCAGAAATGTGCTGGTTGCCCCAGACCAGAGACGGTATCAGCTGATACTATGGCGGTCCTCACCAGATCACCCTCTGCTCACCTACGCCCTCAATACAGTCACCTACGGCTTAAGATCAAGCCCATACCATGCAATCCGCACTCTGCTTCAGCTGGCTGATGATGAAGGCCATCGCTACCCTGGAGCCGCTCAGGTTCTTCGCAAGTCTATCTTCGTTGATGACATCTTGTGTGGTCATGACACAGTTGAATCCGCCCAAGCACTTCAGGACGAGTTGATAAGTCTGCTAGACCTAGGCGGCTTTCAGCTCAGTAAGTGGACATCTAACTCGCCTAAGCTGCTCGAGAGATTTCCCGACAACCAATGCGACATGCCCAAGGACTTCGACATGAACCCAGAGTCCACGTCCATTAAGGTCTTGGGTATACAGTGGAGCCCTCAGTCAGACGAGTCACAAAGCGGTCTATTTTAAGCACCGTAGCCTCACTTTATGACCCAAACGGCTGGGTTTCTCCCGTTATCTTCCGCGCAAAGCTGCTGCTTCAGCAATTGTGGCTACTGAAGCTGGAATGGGATGAGCCCACTCCCTCTGAAGTACAAACGGAGTGGCACCACATCTCAGAGGATCTGCCGCTGTTGTCTAGCATTCGCTTCCCTCGGCACATTTGTGCAAACAAAGGCTCAGCTGCATACTCGCTTCACGGGTTTGCAGATGCCTCTGAAGCCGGGTTTGCCGCCGTTGTTTACCTCCATGAGCTCGATGCCTCCGGAGATACTTTGGTACACTTGATTGTCGCCAAGTCGCGAGTCGCACCAATCAAGAATCGCCTCACAATCCCCAAGTTAGAGTTGTCGGCCGCCACTCTACTCTCCCAGCTCATGATCCGTGTGTCAGTTCAGTTATCGGCCCATATCAGTATACAACAACACATATGTTGGTCAGACAGTACGATAGTCCTGGCCTGGCTGAATACACCGCCTCACCGTCTTCAACCCTTTGAAGCCAACAGGGTAGTCAAAATCAGCTCAGACTCACCAGAATGTACCTGGCGACACGTACCTTCCGAGCTCAACCCGGCAGATTGCGCAAGCAGAGGGATGTCTGCGCAATCCCTGTCAGCCCACGACCTATGGTGGTCTCCCACGTGGCTTGGACAGCCTTGTGAGTCTTGGCCTGCGATGCCCTTAGCTCTGGGCCATCACGCCCTGCCCGGCCTTAAGCCCAAACACGTCCCGTCACTGGTCACAGTGCCCGGTCTTGACTTTGACCTGCTCACTCGGTTCAGTTCACTAGACAAGCTCGTCGGAGTGACAGCTTGTCTAAAACGCTTTTTGCACAACTGCAGACACCACCCAGATTCGCGACGCTCAGGCCCCTTGTACGTCAGTGAACGAAGAAAGGCCCTACTTTACTGGGTGCGCAGTGTTCAGCACAATGAGTTTGCAGAGGACATCCACCGCCTTCAAACTGGCAAAATCTGCTCCGTCAGACTCCAGCGGCTGTCACCTCTCATTAAAGATGAGCTCCTTAGAGTTGGTGGACGACTGTCCCATGCGTCTATCCGATATGACGCGCAGCATCCGCTCATACTTCCCAGCTCTAGCCCACTTGTAGACCTTATCATTGACCACTACCACAAAATACACTGCCACCCTGGCGCTGACACTTTACACGCTATCCTACGCCAACAATTTTGGATATTGTCCGCGCGCCGTATTATTAGACACCGAGTTTTTAAATGCATTAGATGCTTTCGATGCCGGGCCCAGCCGCAAGCGCCCTTCATGGCCGACCTGCCAGCCGATAGAGTTACGCCTCAGCCAGTATTTAGTCAAGTCACGACCGATTTTGCCGGACCATTCCTCGTTAAATCTAGTACCCTACGTAATGTTAAACTCTTAAAAGCGTACTTTTGTATATTCGTGTGCCTCACGACTAAGGCGGTTCATTTGGAACCGGTCTCGGACCTCAGCACGGAAGCGTTCCTCGCGGCATTACAGCGTTTTATAGCACGCCGCGGTGCCCCGGTTCTCATCCGCTCGGACTGCGGTACAAATTATGTAGGCGCTAGAAATCAGCTCATCGAAGTACAAAACTTTCTTGCCTTGAATAATGACACGATTGCGCACAAGCTCGCTGGTCAGCACATTACTTGGTTGTTGAACGTCCCTAAGGGACCATGGTTCGGTGCGTTACATGAGATCAACGTAAAATCAACAAAGCAACTTTTATATCGCGTAATTGGCGAACAACACCTCGCATTCGAGGAATTCTCCACACTTTTAGCTCGAATCGAAGCGGTCCTTAACTCAAGACCTCTCTGCCCACTTTCGTCTGATCCTTCAGACTTTGAGCCGCTTACAGCCGGACATTTCCTTATAGGCCGCCCACTAACGGCCCTTCCCGAACTATCCGTGGAAGATAGGCCGATCTCCACACGTAGGCGATTCCAGATGGTACAGGCCCTTTCCCAGCGCTTCTGGACGCTGTGGACCCAGTCCTACATTCATACCCTCCAAACCCGCTCCAAATGGTTGTCCCCATCCTCCCCTCCCCGAGTTGGCGAGCTCGTCCTCATAAAGGAGGACAACCTGCCTGCCCTCCAATGGAGACTGGGGCGCATTGCTCGCACCCTGCCTGGGAAGGATGGCGTCGTGCGGGTGGTAGACCTGGACACCGCGAATGGACATCTTCGGAGGCCTGTATTCCGGATCGCCAGGCTCCCATTGGATGAGCCCACCCTGGGCCGCACCCTGCACCCCGCACCCTGCACGCGCAGGCCGGGCCCAGCCCAAACACCCCTTACTGCCCTTACTGCAGGGCTAGGGGGCATAAATTAATAGCGTGCGCCCGCTACAATGCCCAACCGACACAGGGTCGGTGGGACTTTATAAAGGCGCGCGAGCGGTGCCAGAAATGCCTAGGCCCACATTACCCACATGAGTGTAAGTCGGTGAAGGGTTGTAGAGTGTGTGGCAACGCCGAGCACCACACGTCCCTTCACCGACCGGAAGACACGACGCAGCAATACCAGCCGGAATCGGCGGCGCGGTGGCTCCCGCCCCATCTGCGTGACAATCCGGGACAACGACCCATCGACACCCCGCTGCATGCGTCCGCGCACGCACAGCAGCCGCATGGGTCGCAGCAGTAGGTACACGTCACCGTAGGTATTCAGCCCCACATTATTTATACAGTCCACTATTATATATATATAGGATAACTATTTCAGCCCATTAACTATTTCATTTCATTTGGTCCCGTAACTTTACGAGTTATATCTCGTGCCCTAATAAAAAATAATTAGTTGTTGGTAGTACACAAACAACACATGTGGTCAGCCCGCACCTATACGGTGCGTGACATCAGCCCACGCCTTTGCACAACACAATAAGCTCGTACAAACACGTGCACCCACGCATCAGCCTGCAACACATACACACACACACACACACACACACATGCAGCCTGCCTTTTACGTGCCTATATGCTATCATGCTCAGTGCACGACTCATGTGCCTACATGGTAACATGCCCAGTGTACGCCTTTACGTGCCTATATGTTATCATGCTCAGTGCACGACTCACGTGCCTACATGGTAACATGCCCCGTGTACGCTTTTACGTGCCTATATGCTATCATGCTCAGTGTACGCCTTTACGTGCCTATAATATGTTATCATGCTCAGTGCACGACTCACGTGCCTACATGGTAACATGCCCCGTGTACGCTTTTACGTGCCTATATGCTATCATGCTCAGTGCACGACTCACGTGCCTACATGGTAACATGCCCAGTGTACGCTTTTACGTGCCTATATGCTATCATGCTCAGTGCACGACTCACGTGCCTACATGGTAGCATGCCCAGTGTACACCCTTTTTTTGTTGTTGTTTTTTGTGCCTATTTATTGCTATGCTCAGAGCACGATTACGTGTCTACATGGTAACATGCCCAGTGTACACCCCCTTTTTTTGTTGTTGTTTGTGCCTATGTGTTGCTGTGCTCAGTGCACGATCTTACTCATACAGTCACATACGTGCATTCCTCTCAGCTCATCATATACACACCCACTCGACATTAACTCTAACAGCACGAATCGAGGCTGTAGTCTCCTGTTACTCCGTTCCTCCCCCCCCCCCTCCTACCCCCTGGGCCCCGGGAAGATGTTTGCGCCACAGCGCAACGACGAATAACAGCCGTCTCTGCGCCGGCCAATCAGAGTGCAACGACAAATATACCGGACGAAGTGTTAGCCCGCGCCGACCGGCGCTGGCGCCAAACCAGTGTGCTCCGAGCTATCAAGGCGAACCCACGCGTCGCGCGCCCTAGAACTCAGCCCGTGACCACGTCACATATGTGTACAGTGTGTGCAGTGACCTAGAGCTAGGACTACCAGCTCACCTCTCACTAAAACGCCACCGACCAGTGCCCTCAGTGAACTGTGTGTGTGTTGCCGCCCTCAAGCCCGCCGCCCGCGCCTAGAGCGCCAGCCACCTTCACCTCCAGCACGATCCAGTGCCTACACCTCGGACCCCGGTAAGTCCCATCCTTTCCCTGCGCCGCATGTTGGTGCCTTAAGCGCCAACAACTCCTCAGTCCTACCGTTTTTGTAGAAAATGAAGAAAACCAGAATAAGGGAGATAAAAGGGGGTAGGGGAGGAAGCAATCATTTCTCAGCGTGTTTCTATATCGACATTGAAGCATATATACAGTCGTGGTCAACTAATTAGGGACAATCTCTAGTTAAGCCAAATTGTGAATTTATTTTTTATTTTCCAACGAGTCTTAACAATATTCCATATCTTTTACACGTAAGTATAATTAGTCATTAGCCCGATTATACAAACAATAACAACTTCTTAAACATTAAACCTCTTTACTGTATAGCTGATAGATTATCAGTGTGCTATTTGTTCAAAGAATGCTGGCTGGCCATTTAATTAGGGACACTGAGATATTGCGTTCTATTTTCAAAATTTGAATCTCAATACTTTTTTATTTCTTCTTTTATTGTTTTGTGGTAGTTTTGGCGGCAATCCAGATAAGTTTTGAGAATTATTTTGAAGAAATATGGGCATAAATAAAAGTTGCGATCCAACACTACGAACAATTATCATGAAGTTTGTCGAGCGTGGTTGGTCATACCGAGGGATAGCAGAACATTTAAATTGTTCAAAAACTATGGTATGCAATGCAGTGCAACATTTCAGGCGCAATAACACAGCTTTAAATGTGCTCAGGACAAAAAGTTCGAGAAAAATAACTCCGCAAGAAGATAGAATGATAACCAGGTTAGCTAAGAAAGATCCGTTTCTAGGCTCTATTTTAATTAAACACGAAGTGTTTGGGGCAGACGAAAGAGCCGGTGTATCAGCGAGGACCGTTCGACGACGTCTGGTAGAAGCAGGGTTGTTCGGAAGAGTGGCTCGCAAAGTACCGTTGTTGAAGAAAGAACATAGAAATGCTCGTTTGGCGTTTGCACGTAAATATGGACATTGGACCTACGCCCAATGGCAACATGTATTATTCTCTGACGAGACCAAGATTAATTTAATTTCTTCAGATGGAAGGCAATACGTACGGCGTCCTGTAAAAGCGGAAATGAATCCAAGATTCACAAAAAAGCAGGTGAAACATGGCGGTGGAAACATTAAAATTTGGGGTTCATTTTCTGGACGTGGAGTGGGACCTGTGAGAAAAGTTCAGGGTAACTTAGACCAACATCAATACAAAACAATATTGGAGGAAACTATGCTTCCCTATGCTGAGGAGCATCTCCCTATTATATGGACGTTTCAGCATGATAACGACCCGAAACATACCGCCCGTTCAGTCAAGTCGTTTCTTACCAGTCAGTCAGTATCGGTGCTAGATTGGCCAGCAAATAGCCCGGACCTCAACCCAATTGAGCACCTTTGGCACGAAATCAAGAAAAAAGTTTCAACTTATCGTACCACAACTTTAGATCAACTTAATCAAGCTTTTTGTGAGGCATGGGCAAACATTCCTATCGAAACATGTCAGAAACTGATAATGTCTATGCCACATCGGTGTCAAGCGGTAATTACTAACAAAGGTTTTGCTACTGGGTACTGATTTTACACGTAATAAAATGGAGCTTTTAAAAATATTATAATACTGGAGATTATTCGTTTTGTTTAACTCTATTCATCATTATACTTTACTGTCCTTAATTAAATGTCCAGCTACATAATTATACCTTAAAATTTAATACATGTTCAACCTTTGATATTAAATACTTTTTTCTATTTAATTATTCTCTTATTTACAGCCATTTATAGTATAGTAATCGGACCAAATTATGCAAATAATAGGTGCTGAAAAATCAATAGGGTTTTATATTTATATGTATTGTATTAGGGTCATTCAAGATAGGGAAGAATGACCCTAATTAGTTGACCACGACTGTATGTAAGCTACATTCCTGCCAAGTTTCATCCTTTCTTCCGGTTGGGACCGTATTTCGAGTTATCCCACACTGTGCGAATGTCGAATTAACGGGGGGCGTGACGTCATGGGCTAGTGAGCGCCCGCCCGCGTTTTAAAAAACTTTCGGCCGGAAATACGCACTTTGATCGTAAATATCTCAGCCATTTTTTAAGATATGAAAAGTAAAAACACAGTTTATCTCGTAATATTTTGTAGATTTATTTAGCATGTAAAGTAAAAAACGTTTGTCAGACCCACGAAGATGGGCGTAACGGCGTAAGACATGTATGGCTAATATTACGGGTAGTAAGCCTTATTAAACAGTCATGGTGGCAAATTTAAAGTAAATTTTCTCTGGCATACAATTAATATAGGTAATTTACAGAACATTATTGGTCTAAAGTCAGATTTTTTAATAAAAGCCAGAGTAACGTGAGAGAAAATTTTAAAATAACAATACATTGTTTTTTTGAAGTTTTTCGGCAACAAGGATATGCATATCTACTCATATAAAACATCCCTATCAAAACTCAGTATAAATTTTATTATGATCCGGGAACTAACGTAAGTAGTGAACAAAACTGATAACTATTTTTTCATTGAAATGCCAACAAATATTAATAATATAATGCAGAGATTTAAAATAATGCGATTTATAAGAAAAAGGTATACTTAAAAGGTTTTTTCAAAAATACTAATGCTAAAACTACCGTTTTGGAATTCATCTATGTACTACTCGTTACTAAAGCATGTCCACATCACACCTATGCTAGTAATTAAGAGGCCTATTACATGTCGACTGTGATTTTTGCGTAAAATGGCCAATTTTGGCGTTATGGATCTCAGAAACAAAAATACTTACATTAACAGTTTTAACTTTTTGAATAGTGTAGAATAGCTATTGGAATAGTGCGTAGCGGCCTCGCTTTTTGTAAATTTTGCTTAACTTTTAATTAAACCCATAATTGCAGAGAAAGATTTTCATAAAATACGCGAAGACACTTTTTTGAGCTCCTAGATTGAACTACTGTTCTGAACAAATGAAATAAAAAAAATAGAATGTTATCTCTTAAATAGTCATATAGTGCTTAGCGGCCTCGGAATTTTTAGATATCGTTGATTTTATATAGAATAAAAATCCTATTCTAAACCAAAAAACTTCTAAAATCGCTTTAAGTTAACTGTGAATTTCTCCTATCTACGATAATATTATTGAACAAAATATATACCAGAATAATCGTTACTTCATGGTGCATAAAGATTTTATAATTTTAATTTATTATCCTATTTCGATAAAAACGATAAATACAACTGCAAAAATACTTCAAAATGCGATGCGCCGGCCGTCCGAACTCAGCTTATCCTCACAGAGTGGACATTTGTAATATTAAGCATGATTTTATTATCCTATTTCGATAAAAAATAAATACAACTGCATAATTACAACAAAATGCGAAAATGGGCATTTTACGCACAAATCACAGTCGAGATGTAATAGGCCTCTTAAGTGGAGTTATTAAGTAGCGTTTACATGTATTTACGCTTCGGTACTTTGTTTAGGTATTTGGGTTAGTACTTTAAGAGTTTTAAAATAATAAAATAGCAAAGCAATTCTATTACGACTGAATTACTAGTACGCCAGCCAGGGGGCTTATTGTATAACTTCAACTTCTATCGCAATACCTTTCAAGTAGAAGTACACACAGCGTCAGATCAACCTTAAACTGTCAAATTTCTCCAACGAATATTGATCCTAGAACCAAACAATAAAGTTCAAAATTGATCGTAGAAATTTGACAGTTTTGGGTAAGCTGATCTGACGCCGTGTGTAGGTACCTACTTGAAAGGTATTGCGATAGAAGTTGAAGTTATACAGTACATTGCTTTGGTAGTTAGATTATTTTAAAATTAGTTTTAAAGGAGATTGACCATTTTTGTATGGACTTTGGACCAAGAGTGCCGCCTAACATTGAATCATAGTGCATAAAGTTCCCTAGACTAATACTAATACTAATAATATTATGTATGTAACTCAAAGCGCTTCAGAATCTATCCGAGGAGTATTGAAAAAATAATCTTTTGTATAGGTTTTACATTATGGAAAAATAATCATTTTAAAATAAAAGACGGTAACTACCTATGTATTATAAACAATAGATTTTATTATTAGAACAACACTTAGTTAATGAGTCATTCATTCAATCAATCAATCATATAAAGCCATAAGATAAGTTTTTAGAAACAATATAACCCCGTGGATGTTTGTTTTTTTTTAATTAAATCTCTTCATGTAAGGAAAGAAATAAAAGTATTCCCATGCTTGGGCAGCATTTGGTCCAAAATGGTCATGGTCAATCTTCTTTTAGATTCGAAAAATTATAAAATTGGGTAAATTTCCGGAATACGCTACACACTGCGTAGTTATTCGATTTTTATGTAACTAAATGTACTTACTTACATATAATTGTAATTCGAATTATATGTAACTACATTCAGTTACTTACCTAAAAACCGATCTAATCGTGAATAAGCTAGTTCTAAGGTACTAGCACATACGAAGGAACACTTTTAAAACGCGCACTTGCCACTGCCTAAAACATTCGAAATTTCGCGCCCACATTCACCTTGGTCCTATATTAAATGTGTAATAGCGCCAAATCACTTCCGCGCCGCCATTTTGTTACAACTTGTTCATTTCTCTCTGGACGCCGTCGATGTCGCGTGTTTATAACCTCGTTGTGATTGTTTTTGCCAATTTTTCCACAAATAGCGTCAGTTTTCGAGTGATTATATCATCATATTGTTTAATAATTATTGGAGAATAGAATACAATGGTAAGTTTACCGATTATTTTGTTATTTGTGATTTTATGTTAATTTTTTCGCCACTATGAAAAATCTATGGCCCGGGCATACATAGGGGCCTATGGGCTTTATACTAAATATATTAAAATGGCAAATGCGCTTGGATTGTAAAAACTTAAGTATAAATAAAAGGAAATTGGTTTGTTTAGTTTTTTTCTTTTTCATGCCAAACTAGTGAAGATATTTTAAACTAGAAACAATATCGTGTAGGTAATTTGAACTCGCATTGCATATTTTGTACCTATAGATACTTATTAATGAGAATTTTAATATTAACTCATATTAGTTTTTCTTTTATTAGATAATGGAGCCACATCCACAACCAAAGAAAAAAGGAGGCCTTTGGACTGAAGGGGACTTTTTTTTATCAAAAAGTTATTCCTAAAGCTAAAGAAAAGAATAAATTATTCTATAGCCCACTTAAAATATGAGTGGCAAATGAGGACTGAAAATTCAGATTCTTGAATTAATAGTGTCTAGAGTTTCGATTTTATCATCAGAAATAATTTGTAGAAAACTTCTGTGATATTGTATTGTTTGCAGATGATACTTCACTCATTTTTAATGTGACTAGGTCTAAGAAAAATTTTGACGATGTTAACAATGCTCTCTCAGAGGTACTCAGTTGGTTTACTGTTAATAATTTACAGCTAAATGCTAAAAAAACCAAATGTATTAATTTTACACTACCAAATGTTAAGACCGAACAAACTGATGTAAGGATAAACGGTGATAAATTAGATTTGGTAGACTCGACTGTTTTTCTATTGATAACCCTTGACTCAAAACTTCAATGGAATCCTCATATATCGAAATTGGCCGGCAAACTCAGTTCTGCTGCTTACGCCATTAGAAAAATTAGGCAATTAACCCACGTTGAAACTGCTAAAACGGTTTACTTTAGTTATTTTCACAGTGTCATGTCATATGGCGCCCTACTGTGGGGAACAGCGGCTGATGTTGAAACTATGTTCATTTTACAGAAACGGGCAATAAGAACCATCTATAGACTAAGCTCACGAACTTCTCTAAGAGATATTTTTAAAGAAGTTGGTGTTCTTACAGCTGCATCTCAATATATTTATAATTGTATAGTTTTTGTGCGTTGCAATATTAACTCATTCACTAAACACGGTGACGTACACAATTTCAATACTAGAAATAAGTCAAAACTTATGATGCCCCTGTTCAGGTTACAGAAGGTTCTCGGCTCTTTCTTGGGGCAAGGTATACACTATTATAATAAAATACCAAGTTCTGTACTAGAATTACCTTTAGACAAGTTTAAAAATCATGTAAAATCTTGTTTACTTAAGAAAGGTTATTATACAGTTAAGGAATATTTAGAAGACAAAAAAACAGCCTGGTAATATTAAAATAATCATATTATATTTTAAAGTCCATTTTCTTTGTAACTAACTCATTTTACCCTGGTATGATAGTTTTTTATCAGCAGTGTCTTACAGACAATAGGTACGGACCTACTCAAAATTTTGTTGCGTTGCCTAAATGTTTTCTTGCTTGCTTCATTGGAGTTGCTCGAGTGTGTCATGCTCTCTCAAAGTGTCTCTGCGGTGGTGGCATGTGCGTCGGGTCTGTCGCGAATGCGAAGTAAATTCAATAAACTTAACTTATCTAGCTATAGCATATAGTGACGTCACGCTTAGAGTGACAGAGAGGGAGAAACCGTGAAGTTAGCTGGCCCGCTCACTTGCCGGGCATTGGCGAGCAGATCGGCGCAGGAACAACATCGGTAAGTGATTTGTTCATCTCAGTGCATGCATTACCAGATTTACCAGACATTACAATGTGTACCTATCAGTCTTACCAGTTGCCGATGCGATCGGCCTGTTTGCGAACAGTGACCAGTATCAGAATCTGAATCAGATCAGACTACTAGATGCGAGGCTCGGGGTGGCTATAAGGGGAGGTTGGAGGCCACTTAGGGGGAACCACTGCACTATCCTATAAGATCAGTATTCAGTAACAAATAATCTGTAGTACTCATGCAGTATCATTGCATTACTTTCATCGTGTAATTATGTATAAGCTCATGTACACAGATATTCGTCATATGTTTAGCTAATTGGCGACATGGTGGAGGTGCTGGGATTCTATAAATAGCATTCAAAACGAATTTGTTTCGTTGAAATCATTGTTTTTTACAACAAAGAGAGTAGTTCGATTTAGTGCTTGCAAGCGATGTTCACAGTAAAAAATGATTTTAGTAAAGTCAGGATGGCAGAGTGTTACAAAATCCCTTAACGTCGCCATACACCGGGCCTCTGTTATACCTATCTATCAACGGCGTCTTTGTCTCGTAGTGTAATGGTTCTCCGAATCTGATATGGTGCCGCGTAGTTTGTTTACGCGTTGGACTGTGTGACATAGAGCTTGGATTGTGTACCTCTGCGTAGTAATACAATCAATAGATAAACGCAGTTCGTATAGAAGTGTAAAAATTATTGAGTTACGAATTTACATGAGTGTTTTACGTGAAGTTGGTGTTCAATCAATATTATTAATTAGTGCCATAGTAACTTAGCGTAATAAATAAGTGCACCGGGTCATTATTTTATGTAAGCAGTGCAACTATTCACTATTTTGTGAGTTTATTTAGTAGTATCGATTTGAGTAAGCCATAACATTAATGAGTTCTTACAATTATCGCATTATGTATTCTTTGATTGTGCTTATTTTGTGTAATCATCTTGCTGTGAACATTATTTTTAAACAATGATCTTACATTAAAAATGATTACAGTAGAATAGAATACCTGGCATTCTCCTTTTAGTTTCTACTATTAATTGCGAACGTAAACAAAGATTACTGTTGAGTTACACATTACTTTGATTTGCCATTTTACCTAACAAAGAAACATATATCATATTTAAATATTAAGTATGTTTCGTACGATGTTGGTATAACAATAAGCATTCCTATAAGGAGTTTAGAGATTTAACATTTACTTAGTAAAATTTTGTTTTAAATTTTCAAACATTTCAATAAGAAGATCTACAATCTGGTTCTTGGGTCATTTACGAATAATATTTAAAATGGAAGACGTTATCCGAACTCGATTAAAACTAATTTATGATTCTGTCCAGTCGTACTTGAACTCTGCTCAGTGTGCTCTTAAAGAATTATCAGATTGTGACGATAGCTATAATGCATTAGAATTGGTTGGTTCTAAACTTAAGGGTGCAAATCAAAGGTTTGTTTCGGATATTCATAATTACTGTACACTTATCAAAGAACCTAACGTTGATGAAATCAGTCAATATACGTTAATCCAAATTCAGGCCGAAGACTTACTGTCAGAAATAGAAGTTACCATCAGACGTAATAACCGGAACCGTGCATCTTTTTCAACCAGCAGCGAGAACGTTGACATTACTAGCAAGTTACCGAGAATGGAGTTAACCAAATTTAATAGTGACGTCCTCAAATGGTACCAATTCTGGGACCAATTTTCATCAAACGTTCACAATCGGAATATCAACGATGTCGATAAGTTATTGTATCTTCAGTCAGTTCTTGAAGGTAACGCGAAGCAGGCGATTTATGGATTAGACACAACAAACAAAAACTATAGTATAGCGGTCAATACATTAAAAGAGCGGTACGGGAAACCTGGCGCGATTATTGATGCTCATTATGTGGCACTATATAGGATTAAAACCGCAGCGACTAATGAAGTTAAAGATTGTAGACACGTTCTCAATGAAATCGAAAGACATCTTAGGGTTTTAAGTTCCTTGGGCGAAGATGTCAATCACAATCACTTACGGGTTATGATTATGGAAAAATTCCCTGAAGACCTTATTTATGAATTGAGAATGAAAATTAGTGGCGAAGACGAATCAATTGATAATATAAGAAAATATTTAGAGTATATAATATCGGCTAGAGAGACATCGAACAGGTTAAAGAAAGCGACAGTAGGCAATACCAATACAGACACAACAACTTTCGATAACAAACAAATCCCTCCGGCGCCAGGGGTCTACTTCTCAAACAGTCTATTTCGCATCATTACCCACTTCTCTGTTTGACTACTTCGCTAACTGCCTACTTAGCAAACAGCCTGTTTCGCATTCCGCCTACTTTTCAATTGAACTACTTCGCAAACTGACTACTTTTTTCTTTAATGTCATCTTCGGACAGTTAATAACATAATAGCAATAGAATGCACATTCGTTACCTCCTTGCTAGAGGAAATTACTGGCCACTTTATTTTTGATATATCCTTCATTTATTTTCCTTTAATGACAAATAAGATGAAATAATGTCATATCAATGTCATTGTGTATTCAGTGCGTTAGTTTAATAAAAGGGAATAGTATTTTTACTGTTTACGTAATGGATTTGCAATTTACTAAGAACCAAGTCGGTCGTCTTTCCTTGTTACAAGAAGGCTACAGGTACAATTTTGAAAAAACAAACAAGTCTGGCAGTACACTGTGGCGCTGTGCCAATCGTAGTTGCTGCAGTAGTACCATTACATTAGACCAATCCAAAACTAAAGTCCTCAGATCAAGCGACAAGAACCCTCATACGTGTTTTCCCGATCTAAACAGAAACAGAATTCTATTGGCTATAGAAAAAACAAAAAGTGATGTCTGTGTTAATTTTGATCCAATCCAAAAAATTTATGAAGGTAACATTGAACATTTAAAACTTGATTGCTGTGTTCCATCATTTTTGTCAGTAAAAGATACGTTATATAGAGCCAGAAAAAAATTTCTAAATACCGATCGTTTAATATTTTCAAACATCCAGGAAGTTTACGTTCCTAGCGGTTTGGCGAAGAAATTTTTAATTTGTGAAGACGGTGATATAGAAAAAATTTTAGTTTTCTCTACACCCTTGGCGAAAAAACATATAAAGGGAAAACCTGGCAGGTTTTATGGTGATGGCACGTTCCGTTGTGTACCGTCACCGTTCTATCAATTATACACTATCCATTTTGATTTGGGTTCCACGATTGAAAGTGTTAACGTGAAACCAATTATTTATGCGATGTTACCTAACAAAAGTGAAATAACATATACACGCTTTTTTGAGATCCTAAAAGAAAAATTAAAGGTTGAGATGACAGATTTTAAATGTGATTATGAAAGTGCGGTTATAAACGCTGTGCAGACTGTTTATCCACAATGTAAGGTAACAGGATGCTACTATCATTTTCAAAAAGCCATTTGGAGAAAGTATAAGCAATTAAAAATACAAGGCCATGGTGGACGAAAAATGGTAAGATGGACCACACACTTGCCTTTATTGCCGTCACATTTAATCAAAGAAGGGTGGAGGGTTATTTTGAATAATGTCCCAGAGCTTACTAATCCGATTATGGAGTTCAAAATTTACTTTGAATCCCAGTGGCTGAGAAAAGTTTCTGCGGAGATCCTGAGTTGTGCACACCAATTGCATCGTACAACAAATGTTCTAGAAGGTTGGCATAGGCGTCTCAATGCCAGGATACCTAAAAAGCCAACTTTCTTCTCATTTGTTCATAAACTGCGCAAAGAGGGAAAACATTTCAATTTTCAAATTCAAAGATGTTTGTTCCACCCTTTGAAAAAAAACCGCAAGAACTGTGATATACAATTTGATCAAAAATTAGAAAAACACGTGTGCCAATTAGAAGCTAACGAAATAACAATTATAGAATATTTACAAAAAACTGTTTATATGCGATTAAAATTTAATTAGTGTTTTTAAGTTTTTCTTTGTTATTACATTACAATTTAAGTTTAATTTCATTTTAAGTTTGTTTGGTTAATAAAAATAATATAATACAAAACGTAATGAATAATTTTCTATTTATCAGTACTTTGTTCGTTCTTTGACAAGTAGGTAGTTTGCGAAGTGGTCTCTTTGAGAGTAGGCGGAATGCGAAATAGACTGTTTGATAAGTAGGCGATTTGCGAAGTTGTCTCCACGAAAAGTAGTCAAAATGAGAAATAGACTGTTTGAGAAGTAGACCCCTGGCGCCGGAGGGAAACAAATTTCGGACAATTTTACACTAGGCTCCTTACATGTCAAATCTGAAGAGGTGAGAGATAGCAAACAACGCAGATACTCAACATTTAGAAGAGATAAACCTAAATATGATAACTGTTATAAAAGCAAACTACCTTCTCGTAAAAGACCTCATGATACCTCTAATAGAACCGATGAGCCACCTAAAAAGAAATTTAATAGATGTATATTTTGCAAACGAGATCATTTCAACGATCAATGTATTGTTTTCAAATCAGTCCAAGAAAGAAAATCTCAATTAGGTAACCGTTGTTATAATTGCTTTGGTGAAGGGCACAGGGCTGACAATTGCCGTTCCAAACGAAAATGTCGGCATTGCAATAAGTTCGGTTCTCATAATCGAGCCTTATGTCCTACTAAATTGACAGAGCCATTGAAATCAACACATACTGATGGCTTGCACGTCAAGTCTGAAGTAAGCACTACATTTTTACAAACATGCCTAGTTAGTGTAGGTAATGCCAAGACAAGTTCCGAACAGTTGCAATGCAGACTATTACTTGACTGCGGTAGTCAGCGCTCATACATAACAGAGTCTACTGCTGCGTCACTAAATTTACCCACAGTTGAGAAAATTAATTTATCAATATTTACGTTTGGTTCCAAATCCCTACATCAGTTGAAAGTCCTGTAGTACAATTTAGAATGACCACTCGAATTGGTGTTAAACGGCTCATACATGCAAACGTAGTACCTCATATCACACACAGCATATGTACACCGGTTTTTAATGATCAACCTAAAGTGTGGAACGATATCAGATTAAAGAATCTTACATTAGCAGATGATGGTTCTTCTGGTGATAAAATAGATATCTTAATCGGCAATGATTATTATCATTCGTTCATGTCGCATGAAAAGATCACTGTTAAACGAGATCTTTTCTTAGTTAATTCCGATTTTGGTTGGGTGTGGTCAGGAAAACTTTGCGAGAATGTTGACAGTTCAGATCAATTAACCGTTTTGACTTATTTTCAATCCGATGGATTATGTAGCAACCAATTAAATGAACCTGATTTGCCATTAAAGTTAGATGATGTCAAAAGGTTATGGGACCTAGAATCTATAGGTATTACAGATTCTCCAAACTCAACACGCGATGAAGAGGCAATCAAGCATTTCAATAATACCGTTCAGTTTAAAGACAACCGATATCATGTTCAGTGGCCGTGGGCTGAAAGACCGCCAATCCTACCTAGTAATTTGGGGTTAGCTTGGGGTCGTCTCAAAAGTTTAGTAAAGCGGCTAGATGATTCAGAAATAAAAACTTACGATCAAGTTATTCATGAGCAATTACAGAAAGGAATCATAGAATTAGTGCCTGATCCTACTGTGTCACAGTCTCATCCAGTTCATTACCTTCCACACCATTGCGTTCGTAGTAGAGATAAGTCAAAAGCGCTTCGTATTGTTTATGATGCATCGGCTAAAACAGCGAATAACCGAAGCTTGAATGAGTGCTTACATCGGGGACCATTGATGTTAGAAGATCTTACGGGACTGTTAATTAAATTTAGAGAACATCCTATAGGAATAATAGCAGACGTTGAAAAGGCTTTTTTACAATTAGGCCTCCAAGATTTAGACAGAGACGTAACACGATTCCTATGGTTTAAAGATATAAAATCTGATAGTCACCCAGATAATGTTTTGCACTTGCGTTTTTGTCGTGTTTCATTTGGTGTTATATCAAGCCCGTTTCTACTAAATGCAGCGATTAGGTTTCATTTAACAACATCAAATAGTGACCTTATGAAACAACTGGCAGACGATATATATGTAGACAATATAGTAACGGGAGCGCGGACAGATTCAGATGCGCAAAAGTTATATAGAGCGTCTAAACAAGCATTTGATAGTTTGTCCATGAATTTGCGCGAGTGGAACTCAAACTCAAAAGAATTAGTTGCGTCTATACCAAATGAATTTCAAGCTAGAGATCAAAGGACAGTAAAAGTATTAGGTTTGATTTGGGACATGCTTAATGATCAGATATATTTGAAACTAACCTTAAATAGTAATGATTTAATTACAGTTCAATCAAAACGAGACGTGCTAAAGACTATTGCTTCAGTTTATGATCCTTGTGGGCTAGCAGTACCAGTGATGCTCCCAGCAAAACTATTGTTTCAGAAATTATGGACAGCGAAAATTAAGTGGGATGTAAAGTTGAGTGATGACTTACTTTCTGAATGGAAACATTTAGCTTCAAAATTTTCTTATTTAAAGGATATTTCCATTGATCGTTATTATGCGCATGGTCTAAACAGGGATGAATCTACGGTACCAATTGAGCATGAGCTGCATTGCTTATACAGATTCATCTATGGAAGCCTATGCTGCGATAATTTATTTACGCAGTTCTTTGCGCGCTAGTAATATTGTCAGTTTTGTTATTGGCAAGTCTAGATTAGTGCCCTTAAAGGACAAGAATAACTTACAAATTCCGAGGCTAGAATTGCTGGGAGCACTCATTGGGTGTAGGCTTTTAAAATACGTATCAAAATACTTACGGCTAAAGATCAGAAATCAATTTTTGTGGACTGATAGTCAGATAGTTTTGAGTTGGCATAAATCAGACAAATTGCTTCCGCCGTTTGTTTCGCGAAGAATTAATGAAATTAAGGAGAGCCACCATTTACAAGTCCGATATGTACCAACTAAACTAAATCCATCCGACGTAGGTACTAGGGCAGATAGAGTAGATTCTTACAAAAGATGGCTCACGGGTCCTGATTTTTTGACGAGGGATTCAGAACAATGGCCTGCGTATCCTAATACAGATGTAATAAACGCTCAAATTTCTGTGGCCGGGGAAGGTCTTCCGATTACAATGTCTCCAGATAGTATAGACCGATCAGATTCAGGTAGGATTGAAGAGATGATAACAGATAATGATGACGACGATGAAATCAAACAGATATTAGAAATTCAAACGGAACATTTCCCTAAGGAAATCAAAGGTCTTACTACCGATTTATCAAGGTCTCTTCAATTATACAAAGACTGTAACGGACTTATTCGATGTAAAGGTAGATTTAAAAACACGAATTTGACACATGATCAAAAAGAGCCCATTCTACTTCCGAAGAATGCAGATTTTACACACGACATTATAAATAGATTACATCAGAAAAACTATCATGTTGGAGTTTCTCATACACTAGCACTATTAAGGCAGAAATTTTGGGTTCCACATGGCAGGTCTATAGTTCAGAAAGTTATTAGAAAGTGCCCTCAGTGTGTAAAATATGGTGGTGGCCCTTTCAAACTACCAGCTATGCCCGATTTACCAGCAGAAAGAGTAAAGCTCAGTTTGCCATTCGCGTTTACGGGCCTAGATTATTTCGGACCACTCTTTGTCGATGAAGTCACTAGAGAGAAACGATGGGTATGTCTCTTTACGTGCTTAACAATAAGAGCTATCCATATGGAAGTCGTGAAAGATTTATCTGCTGAAGAATGTGTACTAGCAATAAGGAGATTTGTTGCAGTTAGAGGTTTACCTCAGCTGATTGTATCAGATAATGCTACACAGTTTAAACTTACAGCTGATGTGATGACTTCCGATTACTGTATTCAGAATAAATTGCGTTGGAAGTTCATCCCGGAATTAGCTCCCTGGTTCGGAGGTTTTTACGAGCGTCTGATAGGATTAGTTAAACACTGTTTAAAGCGAACATTAGAAAAACATCTTATTAATCACAATCAGTTATGTACAGTAATTAAAGAAATTGAGGCTGTAATAAATACCAGACCCTTGACAACAGTAGGTGCTGAGTTAGAGCACGTTTTAACTCCTACCGATTTCCTACGTGTAGGCGGCTTAGTAACTACGCAAATTTCAGACCTTGACTATTTAGATCCAGCTACTGTAACCAAGACCAATCTGATTGACAGCTGGAAGCGTGGTCAAATAGTCATATCAGAATTTGCGAAGATGTTTAGCAACCAATACTTGACCAGTCTTCGTGAGCGAAGCGACAAACATCGTCAACCCAGAGTTGTTGTTAGTAGAGCACCTAAGATAGCAGAAACAGTTCAGTTAAAATCAGATGGCAACAGAATAAATTGGAGAGTTGGTAAAATAGCAGACTTAATAAGGGGTTCGGATGGACAAGTTAGAGTAGCTAGAGTCAAATTATCATCAGGAGAAACTTTTACCCGCTCTATCGGCCACCTCTTTCCACTTGAAATTGACGATCAGAGCACAGACCCTTTACCAGATCCTGAACAACCAGTACGAGTCAAAAGTGATCCACTCAGAAGCAATTACAAGTCAACGGATATTGAAGTCGGGAAATCAGCAACTAGTAGTGAACCCGAAAATCCAGTTGAAATTGAAAAAGTTACCGATACTGACACCAGAAAACGAACACCTAGAATATCGGCAGTCAGAGCTAGGAAGAAGGTTAAGGAGTGGACGTCTCAATTATTGATCAGATTATTTGAGCAGTAGAATCAACTATATAATTATAATCTTTATGTAACAAATTACTAATTAGCCAAAATCAGTTTGATTAAAATGTAATAAGTCAAATCACTTAATGTCTTTTATTTCAATTTTTTGCCCTGGGGGGAGTGTCGCGAATGCGAAGTAAATTCAATAAACTTAACTTATCTAGCTATAGCATATAGTGACGTCACGCTTAGAGTGACAGAGAGGGAGAAACCGTGAAGTTAGCTGGCCCGCTCACTTGCCGGGCATTGGCGAGCAGATCGGCGCAGGAACAACATCAGTAAGTGATTTGTTCATCTCAGTGCATGCATTACCAGATTTACCAGACATTACAATGTGTACCTATCAGTCTTACCAGTTGCCGATGCGATCGGCCTGTTTGCTAACAGTGACCAGTATCAGAATCTGAATCAGATCAGACTACTAGATGCGAGGCTCGGGGTGGCTATAAGGGGAGGTTGGAGGCCACTTAGGGGGAACCACTGCACTATCCTATAAGATCAGTATTCAGTAACAAATAATCAGTAGTACTCATGCAGTATCATTGCATTACTTTCATCGTGTAATTATGTATAAGCTCATGTACACAGATATTCGTCATATGTTTAGCTAATTGGCGACAGGGTCGTTACGTTCCCTAAAACATGGTTGAGCGAAGCGATGGCTGATTCACATGTCATACTCGTGAACGGGTGCCGCCTGTGGAGGCTGGTCTGCTCTTGCTAACTTATTTTTATTATTAGTATATTAGTAGTTGTAGTCTTACTTTTATTTTTCTGTACTGCAAGACATTGATTACATTGATTATTTTATATTGATGAATACCTGAACTTTTTATTTTTATTAATATTTATTTTTTATGTCCTTGTAGTTGTTTTATGTTTTATTATTGTAATGGAAAGTGCCCTTCTATGATAGGGAGGGCATTTTTCAACTCTAATTGACGCTGTAAAAGAAAGGGAGAAAAGAAATGCCCTTGCTGAGTTTCTGGCCGGTTCTTCTCAGTACAAGGCTCCCACCCCATAGTTAGACTTACGAACCGATGGCATAATGACATTCATAAGTGCTGTAATCTAAACATGGCCTAACCTGAATAAATGATATTGAATCTTGAATCTTAAATTGTTTTTTCTATTAATTTAAAGCAAAATTTTACTTTAATGACATTTGTTTTTCGTACATGGGTCAAGGCCCAGTGTGCAATTTTTTGATATTCTCATAAAATATAGGTTAAATAACTTATATTTGAAACTGCTTAACGTGATTTGTGAATTATTTTAAGAAATATTAGGTAGATTTTGAGTAACTGTTAGTCATAAACGGGCCTTAGTAAGGGACTGTGCCTTTAACTAGGCTATTGGTTAGGTAGGTACTAATGTTTTCCAAAACACATTTCAGCCGTTACTTTATTTTACTTCAAAAACTCTCCAATTTCTATTACTTACCACAATATCAATACGATAATTGGTAATCATATTTAATTTTATTCCATTTTAAGTTAACAATTCATTATGATTTATCACTTTTCACCTTTCATCCCAAAAAAACGATAAATAACCTATAAATTTTAGCCGTTTGTGTCGCTAGGGGAGAGACACTTGCCCGCTATTTTTTCTCGTACCAGGATACGTATGTTTACACAATTCTATGACCATGGCTTTTTCGGTTCGACGCGATTCTGTTTCGACGTGCAGTAGTACTGGGGGTAGCGATGCGCATTTGTCTGGCACAGACTATAGCTCGTTAGATTAGTTGTTAAGTCTTAACTATAAGTTAGTTAACTGTTTTTTTTATTATTATTAGTATTGACGTCATTAAGAGCCTTTAAAGGTTTACATTGAATAAATAATTTGACTTGACTTGAAGGCAAACATGGAGCAGACGATTTGCATATAATTGTTTTTTTTTTAAATCTAATTACTTTTTAGGTTTTAATAAATTGTAAATGTTTCTAACTTACATAGACAAAAACGTAGTGCAGTAAATTTTTTTTTCCACCTATATCGTCAACTCTCCATAACGCACTCAAAAACCATTTGACAACAATGAAATGCCTTATGTCACGAAATACTAAAGTAAAGAAATCTTATAATGTAGGTATGTATGTACCAGAGCTAAAAGAATTAAACCATATCAATGTAGTAAAATCTGTGTATGCCACTATACAATGTGTATTGGCATGCACCATAGATTTAGAATGTACTAAATCTATGGCATGCACTGTACAAACTTTAGGGGTGGATTCTACACACAAAAATATACAGCGTGTTTCTTGTAAGGTGTCAAGCCGATGTATGGTGATAGGGAACCATACCTATCCATTGGACCCCCCCATGTATGTTCTACGATTTTTTGTAGTTTTCGGGTTATAATTTTTTTTCGTTATTTTATGATTCAAAGAAGAGACGGCTCTAAAAAAATTTTTTTTTTTTGGGTCGACTTTTCTATGATGTTTTTTTTTAAAACAATGCCTATTAATTGCACTTTTATGAGTAAAAAAATCTCCTTCCTAACTTTAACCTATAGTACAAAATTTACATCCTAAATTTAAAAATTGGGTTAATCAGAACAGAATGGAATTTTCAACTTAGATAAAAAAAATTAAAAAAGATATTTCATAGCTTCTGACTAGTCTTAAAAACTGCCCAACCAAATATGCTTTTATACTAATACAAAAAAAGATGTACTAAATGGGACTTTTTTGCTGAAATCGGTCGTTGAACGTGGTAGATCGGAAATTGTGTAATTTTCATCTATACTAATATTATAAAGAGGAAAGATTTGATTGTTTGTTTGTATTGAATAGGCTCCGAAACTACTAAGACTGATTTAGGGATCCTTACTAAAACTCTAATAAATTCCTTACATCGCGTGCGCTACGAAAACTATTGATGATAGAACAAATGCGATGTAGGCGTCGTCACGGCGGTGCCGCCTTTTGAGTTTAAATATAAAAAATTACCATTAAAAATGAGAGGGCCAAAATAAAACGTTTTATTTTGGCTCTCTCATTATTAATGGTAATTTTGAGGATAGTAGTAGGTATGAAATGTATGTTATTAGTATCAACTGAGTTCTTTTTAAACGTAAAGTGATAATTAATCTCCTGATAGACAAGAATATGCAAAGATACTAAGAAATTATAAAATACTAGCAGACCGCCGACGACTACGTTCGCGTGGACCCCGTGACGAATTTTCAAAATGACTCCTCTCGCGTACCCCAGTGACGACGCCTACATCGCATTTGTTCTATCATCAATAGTTTTCGTAGCGCACACGATGTAAGGAATTTATTAGAGTGTTAGTAAGGATCCCTAATTTTTTTGAAAATATATTGTAGCCTATGTCACCCGGAGATAGTGTAGCTTCCAAACGGTGAATTTTTTTTTAAAATCGGTATAGTAGTTTCGGAGCCTATTCAATACAAACAAACAATCAAATCTTTCCTCTTTGTAATATTAGTATACTTAGATGAAAATTACACAATTTCCGATCTACCACGTTCAACGACCGATTTCAGCAAAAAATTTCATTTTCATTGATGCATTTATTACATCTTTTTTTGTATTAGTATAAGCATATTTGGTTAGGTAGGTTTTAAGACTAGTCAGAAGCTATGGAAAACGTTTTTTAATTTTTTTATCGAAGTTGAATATTCCATTCTGTTCTGATTCTGATTAACCCAATTTTTAAAGTTAGGATGAAAATTTTAGTACTATAGGTTAAAGTTAGGAAGGAGATTTTTTTACTCATAAAAGTGCAATCAATAGGCATTGTTTTAAAAAAAAACATCATAGAAAAGTCGACCCAAAAAAAAGATATAATTTTTTAGAGCAGTCTCGTCGTTGAATCATAAAATAACGAAAAAAAATTATAACTCGAATACTACAAAAAATCGTAGAACATACATGGGAGTCCAATGGATAGGTATGGTAGTTCCCTATCACCATACATCGGCTTGACACCTTACAAGAAACACGCTGTACTTATAAAACATTATACAAAAAAAAATCCAAACTATATAGTTTAGAAATGGCAGCCTTTTTATTTTGTTATCTTTGATTTTGTAAGTGTGTGTGTGTGTGTGTGTATTAAATAAAACAATATCACGAAAAGTTGAAATCACATTCACTTAAAAAGAAGTTTCTGAAAAAGTTGACACTAGTCGCCAGTAAATAACAATCAGTAAAGTAGCCAAAAGTTCGAACATTAGTAGAAAAAAATATATATCGGTTTTCAGCACCAAAAATAACGAAAAAAACACATAGTAATCAAATTTACCACGTAAATTCTACTATTTTATTAAATTTTTTAAATATTTTTTTATATATTTTTGAGCTTAGAAGACACCCCTAAAGTTTGTACAGTGCATGCCATTACACATTGTATAATAATAAGATAAGTATAAAAACACGTTTAGTCTTGATAAAAAATAGGGTCAGAGTTATGCTGGCAAGAAACAATATCTTTGTTTACCATAATTATAAAAAATGTACCTTCCTCTACAATAAGAACAATTAAACCAACAGTAATTTAATAACCCTATTATAAAATAACAGTTGCATGAATAACTAGTTATGGTTACAAAAATGTGACTTTAAGAAACTTATTTGATTTATATCCTATTACAGCTGAATAATATTAATCCACATTTCAAAGACTTCTATACTAATGTATTTCAATACAGTAGTTTAATCTGGGTTAAGTACATCTTAAATAATATAATCATTGAAAAGTAGATTTCTACTTGGTAAATACTATTTTAGAATGGTATGCTTTATGTATTAACTACAACATGTAAATGTAAGTATATTATAATATATCATCATATTATATACGCAAGCACACATAATATAAACACTGGTAACACTGGTCCAAGAAGAAACTCAATAAAACAGTATATTATGACCATATTAACACAGTTTTTGGCTGAAGGGATCACAAATGTAAAAACTGAAGCCCCTAAAATACTGCCACATAATAAACTTTGTAAAAGTAAACAGTCTCGATACTAAATGTTTTTAAAATTATTTTGGCATGACAATTATACCACTAATATGTCTGTCTACCAATACAACCATTCTTTATCCAGAATAAATTTACAAGTATTGCAGTAAATTATATTGCCAAAAAATAATAGTTTCTGATAATAATACTATAAGTAATAGCATTGAATTACAACTATAATAGTAAGTAATAAAACTATAAAAAAATATTTGTTAATTCCTAACAATGCACTTGTTCAGTTTTGTACTAGAAGTATTTTAGAATATTTACACAGCTAAAACTAAATGATAACATTTTATTTATTATCTGAAAGCCAAGAAAGGTTAGAGATGTCTAAAGTATTGCATATTTTTCAGGTAATTATTTAAATAAATTAATAAAAACGTGCATTTTGAAAGGTGGACTTTTTTTACAGTGATAATTGCCTAATATCTGGTGTCCATGTCTACAGCTTCCTCATTCGACATAGAGAAATTCTAAGCATGCCATATTTTTGTGCATATTATGTGCAATCAAACGTGTCAGTCCTAATTTTTGTGCCACCACAACTTCGTTACTATGAGTTGTTTTATGTGTGTAAGCTGGAGACACGTGTCACCAGCTCGCACACGCCCGTTAAGACAAACCAGTGAGGATAGGGTTTTAGACTATAGCCAGAAATTTTGTGCATAATTTGTGCACTAGGAACAAAAAAAACTAACCATCATACTCAAATACTGTTGAAACTACGATCATAAAACTGTGTGCGAGCTACGGTTATGAATTATACCTCAAAATTTTGTGCATAAGGCACAAAACTTTTCAAAACTTTAACTCAAAAGGTTTTTGAGCTACGAACCGATAAGCATGTGTAAGCTGGTGACACGTAACGCGGGCTAACACATGGTGAATTACTGTAACTGTAATAGATAGCGTTTCGTTTTAAAGATCAACTAATACGTTATAATTTGTGCAAACACGAGGCAAAATTTCAAATCTCTGGGCCTCTTAGTTTAAAAATTATAAGCCAAAAACTGTTTTCCCGCCAAAAAATTCAAAATAATGGCTCGGAAGTGGCTAAGCGCGCCGTTGCCGTTCCGTGCGCTACACGATTGCAATCGAGTTTGAACTTAAGAGCTAGCAATATGTAGAGTCATTTTAATTTGCGCTCTCGTTTGTTTTAATTTATGTACCGAGAATTTTAGACTAGGAGCCGTTTGTTAAAGCGATACGCGACGCAACTAATTTAGTTTCACTATAGGTACTGTAGAGTTTATACCATGTTAGGGCGCTGGCTGGTTTTACTTTATAGTAATTTATTAAAAACATAATTTGAAATGACAAGATGTCAAACCGGGAATTGAAGAGAGATCGATCTGAAGTGCCAACATGGGTAGACTTGACCATGTTATTTTTATATTGTAAATATGTAATTGTAAATGTATATAAAAGTATACAATAAATGAACTCGTATACTAAATAAAGGTTGTTGTTATTAAAACAAACGCCCCCAACCTTTACGAGTTCTACAATGGTGGAGGCGCCGGGTAGCGGGCCGTGCGCGAAAAGTTTCCGTTTTTCAGGTGGCAGGAAAGCACTGAAAAGAATGGTGAAAAAGCTAAGTGTTGAAGAATGAAGAATAGAAAAGAAATTAAGATAATCTTACCTGAAAGAAGAGGAAAATTATTTTTTTAAGCAAAATGGATCGCGTAGTCACTTGTTTTACGGGTCATTTTGATGAGTCGGTGGAAGAGTTTCTGGAGCAGTTCCAAGCAGTAGCAGTATATAAGAAGTGCACTAGCTCTGAGGAACTATTGTTGTTGTTGCCAGCATTTTTAAGAGGATCAGCACTTTTCTACTTTCGATCAATAAAAGCTACATGTAAAAGCTTTGAAGAAGTGGTGGATAAATTGAGGGAAGAGTTTGAAGTGTGTGATTACTCCGAATTATTTTATAATGCCAAGCAGGACCAGAAAGGCCTGAGCGAGCATTTTTATAATTTATCGGAGTTGGCTAGCAAACCAAACATAACCAATGAAGCAACATTCATTACGCAATTTTTGAAGGGATTAAAGCCTTACTTCAAGAATAAACTAGCATATTCTCACTATGCGCGTAAAAGAGACCTCAGGCAGGTTATTTTGCAATTGGAGAAGGTGTATCCACAAGCACGTGAAGAGCAGATGAACTTAGCGCAGAATCCTGCTGCGTTCGTTCATAAGTTTGTTGGTGGGGGAGGTGATCGTAGTACGCCCACTCCATTTGGTCCGCCAATGACGACGGAAGTGCAAGATGAATGCCGCGTTGTACCAGGACCTGCACCTTCAAATAGCTATAATTTACGTTCTAATTTTAGGAAAACGCAGTCGCAGCCGGGTTTTCAACCTCGCCGACAATAAAGAAGGCCAATTGTCGCGACGGTGATGTTATTGAGATGTCGTCTGGTCTTTTGCAAGCGCACACATCTGACGTGAAATTGCAAGCGATGGATGAAGCGAGTCAACAGGTTAGACCTTCTTCTACGTTATTGCCATTATTAGTATTTTCTACAAATGAGATTAATTCTGTAGCTCTTGTAGACACAGGTGCCACGGTTTCCTGCATCAGTCAAGTTGCCGCGGATGAGATAGGAATAAAATGTAGAGATATAGAAAATAGATGTATTAGTGCGAGTAATGGTAGTAGGTTAAAAGTAGTTGGAAAATGCGATGTAATGTTTTCTTTGAGCGATTTTTTATTTAAACAGGAATTTATAATTATAGCTGACTTAAAATGTAGTGTAGTATTAAATCCGCTTTTGTTGCAAGACAGGACTCTGAAAGATGTTCGATTGTTAGACAAAAGTTAGGAAATATTCATTCTGTTCAGCAAAATGTGTTGAGCCAAAAAGATGAACCCGCTTTTGTTGCAAGACAGGATTCGCAAAGATCGAGTTCGATTGCTAGACAAAAGTTAGGAGATATTCATTTAGTTCAGCCAAATGTGTCAAGCGAAATAGGTAAAGCCGCTATTGTTGCAAGGCAGGATTCGGAAAAATCGAGTTCGCTTGTAAGACAAAAGTTAGGAGATATTCATTTAGTTCAGCCAAATGTGTCAAGCGAAATAGGTAAAGCCGCTATTGTTGCAAGGCAGGATTCGGAAAAATCGAGTTCGCTTGTAAGACAAAAGTTAGGTAAGTCATCGAATGTTCCATGTCAAACAATTGGTTTAGAAAGTTTGAAGTTAGAACAAAAGTCAGATAGGTCATCGAATGTTCTATATCATGCAATTGTTTTAGAAAGTTTCGAGCCGGGCGCGGAAAAGAAAAACATTGATGTGTCAACAAGTGACAGGCATCAATCAATTGTTGACTTTATTGATTTTCAGAAATTGCGTAACAATGATTACGTATATTTCTTGAAGGCACCAAATAGTGGTGAATTTTCCTTGCCGGTGGAGGAAAAACGTTTTGTAACTAATGTAGATTTAGGAACGGGTTATCCTAAAACAAAAATTCGATAGAACAGGTAGGTTGTATGAGTAGATTATTTACGAAGGCACTACGTAAGAATTAGACCGGTATTCTTTAACGTCAATGATTTAGTTTTATTATGTTCCAAGGCGAGTTATTGGCAGATGTACGAAACTGGCACGTCTTTATCAATGGCTTATAGAATCATTAAGCGATGGGAGGTCTAATGTTGGTGGCTTGTAAAGTTCGTTTTTCATACAAATCGCCTAAAGCATTTCATGTCACGATGATGTGTGTTTGTAGACATTATTGTGTATGTGTATGTTTGTAAATTATCATAAGTTTGTGTAAAAAAGGAAGGCTTTAGTAGGTTAATTTTAAGTTATATGTTGTCATTGTTATTTGCTAATATGTGTCTTTATGTTTTCATATGTACGAGAGAAATATGAAAAACGTATTTTAGGTAGCAATTGATGTTTGAAAAAGAGGACCAAATACAAGATACCATACCTTAAAGAGTAGTTTGATATGATAAGGAAAATATTGTTAAAAAGCGTGAGATAGGTTTATTAACGTATTTGTAATGTTGAATGCTGGTAAAGTAAGTATTTGAGAAAGGTAATGAGTTGTAAGGGTTAAGTAGATTTAGATTGGTAGATCTAGTCGACTTATTCTATTATTTGGTGTAACATGATTAGGCAATAAGCTATTTGTCATGGATTCCTGATTTGAGTTTCACACACATAAATGATGGGATATAGGGTTAGTATCTGGTTTGTAAATGGTGTGTTATTATTATTGAGGGTTAAAGATTGAGTATTATAGCATAGTTGGTGAAGGTTTAGGAGTTAGCAGTATGTAGTATGCATATAAAGGGCTGAGTATTTAGAGCATTAGTTTATGAAGGGTTAAGGAGTTAGTAGTATGGAGGAGTATGATGTTGTAGGTTATTTGATTTATAGAAGTAGTGTAATAGTAGTATAGGGTTAATTATTAGTTTGTTATTTTAGTAGTTTGTAGTGAGTTAATAAATTTCTCTCACGATAAGCAATTTCTGGTGTAGAATAGAGTGACTATTCTCATAAGCATTCGGAATTACTTAGTAGAAGTTCTACCTAAGTAATGGATTGGAAATAGAGGGATTATCTTTTGCCTTAAAGTTTAATCAATAATTCCCTAATTCTATAGATTATGAGGGAATATTGTATTGTTGAGTATCAAGTCATAACGTGGGATAGTTGACATGTTTTTGGGGATTCTATTTCTTACCTTGTACTTGAGCCTCTTGAATTCTTGAGAGTTTTAAATATAATGGTGTAGAATATTTTTTCCTATTGATAAGTTGATAGTATCTGCTTTGAGTCTTGTTATGAAGCTTAAGTTTAAGAACGACTATCACACTCTTAGAGAGTTTGAATTTTTCTCTGCATTAACATGAAATATTTTAACATGCAGATTGATAAAGTTAGTTATGGAATTTTGGTTAAGGGTGATGTTTGTGAGTCGTGTTAGTTAGTGATTTAGAGGATGATTCGAAATAGGTATATAGTTTTGACGGGTTTATATGTGCCAAGTTCTTCGAAGTTTAATTCTTCGAATAGCTAAATCCAAGTCGGGTTTAGGTTGAATCATTCTTGTATGTATTATTTTTCCCGTTTCCGCTAGGATGTGTAGTGATGTATAGAAATGGGTAGAAATGTAAAAAAAAAAAAGTTGGAAAAAAAATTTTTTGTTTAAAAATAATTTTTTTTTTCCCCAGGTCGGGAGGAATGTAGAGTTTATACCATGTTAGGGCGCTGGCTGGTTTTACTTTATAGTAATTTATTAAAAACATAATTTGAAATGACAAGATGTCAAACCGGGAATTGAAGAGAGATCGATCTGAAGTGCCAACATGGGTAGACTTGACCATGTTATTTTTATATTGTAAATATGTAATTGTAAATGTATATAAAAGTATACAATAAATGAACTCGTATACTAAATAAAGGTTGTTGTTATTAAAACAAACGCCCCCCAATCTTTACGAGTTCTACAGTACCTAACTAACCTAACCTACTTTTTATTTTAAGGCCCCAGTACTAGTGTTGTTGCAATACTGATAGTTTCACTATCGATAGTTGATGTTGAAAAATAGTCGATAGCGCGGATAGTCCTATCGAAAATATCGAAATGCTGCGATACTATCGATACTATCGATGGTGAAAATTGGGTAATACTATTGAACTTGGTCGATACTATCGATTCTCTCGATACTATCGACATACGATACTATCAATAGTATCGATACTATCTATAAACTATCGACTCGGTTCGATAGTATCGGTAGTTTTGCTTTAGAAACTATCGACGAATTTTCGATACTATCGAGTAAGTATTGTAAATCTAATCATATGATGTGATAGATGACCTACGTAATTATCAGCTATATTTCCTTTTATGAGCAAGCAATAGTATCGAAAAATGTTCGACTATCGATGTTGAACAACTGTTACTGTCGATCGATTGGTTTTTTGCTGATACTATAGATAGTATCGAAACTATGGATCTTTAGCAATAGTATTACTTATTTTTATCAATCGATACTATCGATAGTTTTGTCAAGGGTCGATAGTTTCGATAGGACTATCGATAGTATGACTGATTTTCGAAGTCATGATAGTATCACGATCCTACGCAACAACACTACCCAGTACACATTGGCGTATGTTGGCCCACTGCCGGCCATAGCCATTGTGTAGACGGGGTAATGGTGTAAAGTCGCGGGCAATGTATCGATAGTGACGCGCAATTTACCCCCTCCTCACAATGGCGATTGCCGACAATGGGCCAACATGCGTCAAGTCGCCAATGTGTACTGGTTAGTGTTGTTGCGATAGCCATAGTCAATCGATAGTATCGTGATACTATCGCGACCTCGAAAATCAGTAATACTATCGATAGCCCTATCGAAGGTCCTACCTAGGTCATCTATACATCATATCATTAGATTTACAATACTCACTTGATAGTATCGAAAATTCGTCGATAGTTACTAAAGCAAAACTATCTATACTATCGAAACGCGTTGATAGTTTATAGATAGTATCGATACTATTGATAGTATCGTATGTCGATAGTATCGACCAAGTTTAATAGTATTACCTAATTTTCACTATCGATAGTATCGATAGTATCGCAGCATTTCGATATTTTCGATAGGACTATTCGCGCTATCGACTATTTTTCAAGGTCAACTATCGATAGTGAAACTATCAGTATTGCAACAACACTAGTACTGGGGCCTTAAAATAAAAAGTAGGGTAGGTTAGTTAGGTACCTATAGTGAAACTAAATTAGTCGCGTCGCGCATCGCTTTAACAAACGGCTCCTAGTCTAAAATTCTCGGTACATAAATTAAAACAATCGAGAGCGCAAATTAAAATGACTCTAAATATTGCTAGCTCTTAAGTTCAAATTCGATTGCAATCGTGTAGCGCACGGAACGGCAACGGCGCGCTTAGCCACTTCCGAGCCATTATTTTGAATTTTTTGGCGGGAAAACAGTTTTTGGCTTATAATTTTTAAACTAAGAGGCCCAGAGATTTGAAATTTTGCCTCGTGTTTGCACAAATTATAACGTATTAGTTGATCTTTAAAACGAAACGCTATCTATTACAGTTACAGTAATTCACCATGTGTTAGCCCGCGTTACGTGTCACCAGCTTACACATGCTTATCGGTTCGTAGCTCAAAAACCTTTTGAGTTAAAGTTTTGAAAATTTTTGTGCCTTATGCACAAAATTTTGAGGTATAATTTATAACCGTAGCTTAAACAATTACGAAAATACAGCTGTGCAAGCCAGAGACCCGTGTCTCCAGCTTGCCTACAGTTTTATGATCGTAGTTTCAACAGTATTTGAGTATGATGGTTAGTTTTTTTTGTTCCTAGTGCACAAATTATGCACAAAATTTCTGGCTATAGTCTAAAACCCTATCCTCACTGGTTTGTCTTAACGGGCGTGTGCGAGCTGGTGACACGTGTCTCCAGCTTACACACATAAAACAACTCATAGTAACGAAGTTGTGGTGGCACAAAAATTAGGACTGACACGTTTGATTGCACATAATATGCACAAAAATATGGCATGCTTAGAATTTCTCAATGTCGAATGAGGAAGCTGTAGACATGGACACTAATATCAGACTAACCCTTCGGGGATAAACAAATAATAGTCATGATTGTATGTAATCAATGTATAAAAATAATTGTATTAGACTTATTCGCCAATATGGTAACTTGCTTTACACACACAACTAAACATACAGTTGTATTACATTTATCACTATGCAATAGTGGAATAGTATATGGGTAGTACCCATTAGAGACTTTAATATAAATGACAAGTATTAAAAAATTTAAAAACGACATATAAACAGATTGCATCTAAGTTTGCTATTGACGAATCATGAAGCAGTAAAGAATATTTTTGTGTCTGTACCTCTAACTTTTAATTCATTATATATAAAAAACTGTGCGACTAACCTTTCTCCGCTGATAGATAGACCACAAATGATATATCCAGTTCAACCTTTAAATGCCTAAAAAAGAAGTGGGCACCGAAAGTGTCAACCTAAACCGTATGTACTAAAGTGTTTCTCGTAGGCTCTTTTGTAGCCGCATCAAAAAATGTGATAATGTCCTCGGGGGGCGGTGGCACGTTTAATAGAAACTGTTGAATGGAGCTGTAGTAATCTCTGCACGTCCACGTGTCGTCGTGGCCGCCGCCGGGCAACACCACAAGTTTCTTGGAAATAGCACCGCACCGCATATAAAGTTCCTGCGCCATAGCCGGTGGCACTAGACCGTCGTTTGAACCACATATTACTAAAGTGGGAGTCATTGTTTGACCAATTTTTTTTAGTGACAGGTACTGAAACAATTTGTTCAATTAAATTAATATTTTTGTCGGCCGTAACGATGTGGCTAATTGACTAACTTCAACAATTATCGTAATCCCTTTCAAGTACAGGCACATTGCTTTGCTAGTTTTTTTTATTTATAACTTGTTTTAAAACAATTAAACTAGAGAAGCAATGTTCTTCTACTTGAAAAGTATTACCTTTACCCACCATTGGGATACTTTACTACTATTAAATTCTAAGCTAGCTAGAGTGGACTCTGTCGCTTTACCAGTTTCAAGGCCAAAATCCCTTGCAAACCGCGTCGACTATGCGGCGCGTTTCATACGAAATTTACTGCAAACTGGTAATGCGACGGTGATCCCGATCGTATCTCAATAAAGTATTTAGTTTAACTTTTTTGATAAAAAGAGCTGTACCTTATTTTTATGGCAGAATTGTGGGAGCCATGTTAAACACTTCCACTTCAGTATGACCTGCGCCATATCTGGAATGCTGGTGAAGGTGTTCTCCACTACAAGTGCCCAGATTTTGTTCCTGAACTCCAATCTTGACACCAAATCGATTGCTACTGCTCCACCTGCAGCGGAAAGATGAAATCAGGTAATATATTTAAAAATTCGTAACAACTTTACTCTTCATAATAAAACTTATATTTGTTTATATGAACTGTGATAAATGATAATACAAACCTAGAGAACGTCCAAACACTATAATCTTGGTGCGATCTATGTCAGTTCTTTGCATTAGATACTCCATTGCGGATACAGCATCTGTATACAAGCCCCTTTCGGATGGTACACCTTCTGATAGTCCATATCCTCTATATTCTACCATTAGAATATTAATATTTAACTTGTGGAAAAAGCCGGTAACATTTGACAGTCTAAAATAAAAGTAAATTACTTATTTATTACAACACATAACAGATTACAGTCAGTAAGGGGTCGGAAGCAGGTCGTCCCATTCGCAACTCGTCCAAATAGCAACCCGTCCCATTCGCAGCTTGTCCCATTTTCAGCTCGTCCCGTTCGCGGCTCGTCCCATTCGCGACACGTCCCACTCGCAGCTCATCCCGTTCGCAGCTCGTCCTATCCTCTATTTTTTTTCGCAACTGGTACCATTCGCTACTTGTACCGTTCTTGGCTCGCCATTGGGTATATAACTGAATAATAATAAAAAATGCTGCAAATCATTTATTAAATCATCATTTATTAAAATACAACAAAATTCTCCTTAGGTCCCCGTGCTCACACAAGATTTTATAAAGTGTATCTTTTATAGAATGAAATGATGGCATATCGGGTCTGCGATATTTTCGTTTCCATCTCAGGTTGTCAATCGTTTCTTCATAAACAATACGCATTGGTCGAAAATCACTGCATACTGCTTTTTTTAATCGTGAAATTATTTTTAAATTAATATTAACAATCTCTGTTGATTCACATGTATGCTGGACTTCTCTTCGAACTATTTTCCTCGAATCGTCTATCGTTATTGACGCATTGCAAGTTCTTCTTTTTACACATCGCCATTTAGAACTTCCGTCTTGATTACCACAATGTTTATTGTATCGGTATTGTCCTCGTATTAAACTGCGTTTACCTCTTTGAGTAACAATTAATTTAAACGGATCTATAACAAAAACACTCGTAGACAAAGTATTAAAAAGGGAATGATAATTGATGCAAGTGACAGTGTCAGTAACAAGATATGTGTAACTACCCTCTTCAAGTACTAATAATAAAGAGTAATTGTGATCGCGATACTCTGCTAGCAATTTTATTAATAATCAAGATTGCTCTCATGTTTTGTCTATGCGTGTGTTAAAATATTATACTGAAATCACCCCCTAAGCTATGGCCAACATTTAAATTAACATCCTGGTAATCTTTATCGATACCACGAATTGTAAAAATATGTAAATGGGACGAGCTGCGAATATGACGAGTTGAGAACGGGACGAGCCACGAACGGGACGAGCCGCGAATGGGACGAGCCGCGAACGGGACGAGCTGAGAATGGGACAACCTGCGAATGGGTCGAGTTTCGAATGTGTGACGAGTTGCGAATGGGACGACTTGCTTCCGACCCTCAGTAAGTACAGTGATAATGGAGAACTTAATATAGGATCAGACTATAACTCAATAAAAAATTATCTTAGCTTTCTTTGGCAAACCTATTCAGATAGCACTACACCACCACAGAACTTAAAGCCTGTTGTCATCACAAAATACTAGCAGTTAACACTGCTCCGTTCTGGGGTAAAGTGTTGAGTTATGGTCCAGTCTCCTCATGAGCAGCAGCAATAAAACATTTTTAAACAGCTATGCGATTCTTTAAGTGACACATAGACGCTGCGCGCATGGCTGTGATCTGCTGTCTCTCTCCAATTCTATGAATATGAAAGAGACAGAGTCAATTCTCAGCGCTGCGGCAGCCGCTGCTACCAAGGCTTTAACTTAGAGAATCGCACTGCTGAGGATAATAAATACTTACCTCTGCCCCATATTTCCAGCATTGCCATGAAAGAACATCATAGTGGGTCTATGATTACTATTTGTAGGCTGTTTAATGAGGAACATGTGTATTTTGAATCCATCTTTATTACTTATTTTGATGCTCTCATATGGCAGCTTGTAGTTGCTAGGTTGTAACACAAACACTCTGGAGTCCGGTGGGTCATTAGGATAATACAGCAAGAGATCTTGAGCGCTGTATAAGATCCCTTAAAAAAATAAGCAATGCTTTATTAATTCATTACTAGCAATTTTAAAGTTTAATTATGTTTAAAATTTAAATTAACCAATCTCTCTTAACCATTTACAACCACTAAGCGATTTTAAGCCCAATTACAGTCAATAACGATAATTACATTAACCAATAATGTGTCTGTTCAATTACTGAAACATTTAATTATTTTAACACTCTGGCACATTGAAGGAGCATCCAATTTGATTAGTGGTAGCAGTAGTTTAATTCTCTAGACAGTGGTATAGCATCTAAGGTTCCAATTAATTAAAATATATAACTCCAACAAATATGTACACTTTTAAGTTTTAAAGGAGAAATATTTTTTTAACTTGATACTACATTATTTTACATCTTCACTAATTGCTGTTTAAATTCATTTCAATCATCAAATTGTTTTCAGTACATTGATTTGATGTCTCGAGGATTGTACTGCAAACAGCATCGCAAGATCATTGATTTGCATGATGCTGAGTGTACACTGTACCTACCCATGGGCACAATTTAGTCAAGACCAGACTTAAGTTACAATAATTCAGAAACAAAGATTCAAATAACCTTCCAGGGGCAGCGATCACGCACAGTCGCTAAGGCAGAGCATTTTAGTAATTTTACATATACTATCAAGATTATGCTAAACCGACGAGCACCATATAAACAATGTTAAGAGAGTAAGTGAAGAAAAGGATGTGTGTGTCAGGATCATAGCAAATGGAAATCTGTGCTCTCTGCCTACCCCGCCGGGAAGCGGGGGTGATGTTTGTACTTAAACTATACTAACTAACTATACAATAGACAGTTTCTCTTTAGTTGATACCTTTGAAGAGTTGAGGTATTTCCTTTAGTTTTGTCCTATGACATTCATTCAAAGCGCACATGTTTCTAATTTGTTAAGACTCTTTGTATTTAAAGGTTGTTTATTGCAATTAAGATCATGAATAAAGAAACATTTCATAATAATATTGATTTTAGTGTACTACTTAAAACATGGTGAAATTAATTGCTTAAGGGAGTCCTGAACGAAATTGTGTAAATTTACGTATTTTTAAGTCACTTGTACTATGCGCTGAAAAAGTTTATTTTTTTTTGTTCTTCAATTATTATCATGCAATCAGTCCTCTGACTATAAGCAGATGCGCTTTAGGAGTATACAGGCAGGTGGAGCTCGTTCCACAGCTGGAACTGCTCAATAGGAATCTGGAAGCTATATAATGTCATTCAACTCCAGAATTTGGAGTCTCTTTAATCGTCTCAACTGGTGGGGAATAGTAAGCTGCACTGCTAGCTGATTTGGGTGACGTTGTAAACGAGCTTTGTAAGATTTGATGTAAGTATCTATTTCCTCCCTCACTGTGTTCAACTGTAGATACTCATGGACCTCGGTGTTTTTGATAAACCAGGGTGCATTCGATATTTGTTTCAGGATGGAGTCTTCAGCCCTCTGCATCATATTAACATTGGACTGGCAAGCAGATCCCCATAACTGAATCCCATATGTCCAAATAGGTTTGAGAACAGTCTTATAAATTAATAATTTATTGACAATAGACAGAGGTGTGTTTCTACCAAGCAGCCAATAGAGTTCCCTATATTTAATGTTGAGTTGATCTCTCTTAGCTTGGATATGGTTTCTCCAGGTCAGTCTGCGATCAAGATGCATTTCCAGATACTTGACGCAGTCACTGTGTGGAAGCAGTTGGTCGCACAATTTCACAGGAGGGCAGTCCCTTCTTCTTAGGTGTAAATGTGATATGTGTAGATTTAGAGGAGCTGGCCTTAATTCTCCACTGCCTCAACCACTTCTCCACTCTTTCGAGTCCCATTTGTAGGATCTGTGAGGCTTCCTCACACTTAGTACTTGACGCCAGAATGGCTGTGTCATCCGCAAATGTTGCAATGGTTACCCCAGGGCTCTGAGGTAAATCGTATGTATATATGGTATATAGTATAGGGCCCAGTACAGAACATTGGGGTACTCCCGCGCGTATTTCGTAGAATGGAGATGTGCATTCTTTTTCTCTAACCTGAAATAGTCTCTCAGATAGATAAGACTTAAGGAGCAAATAGAATCTATGCGGCAGGTTTGTTTTTATTTTATAAAGGAGGCCCTCGTGCCACACCCTGTCAAAAGCCTGTTGAACATCCAGGAAAGCTGCTGAACAATATTCTTTCTTTTCCAGGGCATTTCTAATTGTCTGGCAAACCCTATGAATTTGTTCTGTTGTAGTGTGGTCTTGCCTGAAGCCAAATTGATGATCTGGTATCATAGATTGTTCCGAAATTGCTGGCATTAATCGCTTTAGAACCTTTTCAAATAATTTAGACAAAGTTGGCAGTAGACTAATAGGTCTATAAGAGGTCACTTCACCGCTCTGAATTAGTTAAATACATTAAACGAACTTATGTTAGTTAGTCTGATCATTGCACAAGGTCATGGCCTTGTTGAAATTTGAAACAAATTCTTTAAACAATAACAACAAACACATATTTTTTTTACAACTTTCTTAATTTTACGCATGAAAAATAATTCTTACATGAAAATATTTGTTTTGATATACCGCAGGGCACCCTCTTCTTTAAAAAGTAATAACACAAGCGCGTGATGGTTTTGGACATTTCACAGAATAACATAGCTCTAATTAAATTACTAGGTCTGAAACTTCAAAGCAGAATTGTTCTAATTATGAATATCAATATGATTGATTTTGCTTTGAAGTTCATTAAGACTTATGTCATTTTTTGCGATCGCGCGGCACCCCCTTAACAATAAAGTAATAAAACAAAATTTTATTGTTTTGATAATAATTAGGTATGTTACTTTTGTTTTGTGTCATATGTATGAGTTAAACTTTATGTGCTTTACAAATAAACAAATAATAAGCTACAAATAGTTATTCTGTGTTTTGTTCCTGTCATGTAAACGTAATTTCAAATTAGAGTAAAAAAGACAAAACACGGAATAACTATTCCGACCTTATTCTCTGTTTATTTGTAAGGCACTGTGTTTTAATAGACCTCTTAACCATGAAGTACTAAATTTAAAAAGAAATGTCTTTTATTATTATTTGTACAGACAAAATATGTCTTTCTCTAATTATATAAACCGCAATTAGCCTGATGTATGGGGGTCCTGTTTCTATTCTCAGGTTGTGGTGTATTACGAATTTTTAATGGGTAGCCCATATTTTTCGCAACTTTCATTTTGTGGGTTCAAGCGTGGTGATTAAGTCAATAGCCATTAATCATTGATATAACTTAAATTGAATGATGGTGGTCTTTGGAAAGCAGTAGGGCAGTACTTAATACTTACATCTCCAAATAATTTAGCCAGTAAGTAATAGAAGCAAAAGATAGATTACAGAAGCAGATAATAAGGTTAATATAAAATAATACAGCAAGCCAGGTGATGGCGGAGGTTTAGCCCTAACCACCAACCAACCAAGAAAAAATGCACATCAATCCTGGGAATCAAACACTGCACTGCTTAATACCAAACCAATGGACCGCATAGGCGATAACTATTAAAATAATAAAAAAGCCACGTCTTACCTGATATTCCTAGGATAAAAACTGCAAATGCTGTCAAATATCCGTAGAACCAGAATACAAGAAAGCTCGAAAAGAAAGTAAGTGTTGATACAACCCATAGCTTGTACAATATAATTCGTAGTATGTGATACATGCCTTTAATTAATGTTACCTAGATAATCGTTCAAACATTTTACCAAATTTTCAATCTGATACAGAAACCCCAGTTATACACCATTCAGTAAACAGTTTATTTACTACAAACGCCGTTTATACCAATTTACGACGTATAACCAAACTTTACTCTCTTTATGTGATTTTGAAAGTTAATAGATTAAACGTAAAGCATTACGAGTAATGAATAATCAGAATAAAATTACAGAAGGAAATTAAGTACAGAAAATAAACTTTGATCATGATTTTATTTTAGTTTTTGTTTTTTGTCCGTTTATTGCAGAAAAGGTAAAATGAACTGGCCCTTACAGCCAAGTCTTATGTTTATGTGCATGCGAATCTCCGTAGTCTAGAGTTGTCTATCGATAGTCCACTATCGCTAAACTATCGATAGACTATCGATAGTTGACGTCATAACAATAGTATCGATAGCCTATCGATAGAATCGATAGTATCGATACTATCGATACTATCGATATTACTAATTAACTAATACTATTGTTATGAAGCAATACTATCGATAGTATCGATACTATTGCATCACAATACTATCGATAGTATCGATAGTATCGATTTAATATATCAATACTATCGATAGTATCGATACTATCGATAGTATTGATATATTAAATCGCTAATACTATCAATACTATCGATAGTATCGATACTATCGATAGTATAACACTATCGATAGTTTAATAACAGCCGATAGTATTGTTTCCCAATTATAGTTTATGCAGCAATTAGTATTAAGTATGTATTATTACTCGCCTATCAGCTTCCTTTCGAAAATGTATCCACATCGCTGATTTTCTTTTCTTTTTTTTAATTTCAGCAAACTTTTTTAAAGTAAGTAGGTAGGGAACTTTTTAAATGTGGGCAATAAAATAACCCGCTTGCAATTCACTGTTTTTTTTGTAGTTATTAGTTATTTAAAAGTAGAAGGAAAAATTTTATATTTGACGAGGCTAAAAGTGTTGCCCTGTGTCAAATTGTTGTGTGTATGTGCAGTCTTTAGTCCTCTAGTCGCCTTTTGCGAAACCCAAGGGAAGAGATGGGTTGTTAGTATTATTTTAATTATAAGTCACAACTACACCTCTCAGAAAACGATTTTCCCTAAGGCTACATAAACTATTATTTGGGAAACGATACTATCGGCGGTTAATAAACTATCGATAGTGTAATACTATCGATAGTTTTAAAAACTATCGATAGTATTGATAGTATTAGTGATTTAATACATCAATACTATCGATACTATCGATAGTATCGATAGTATTACTTAAAAAAAATTGATACTATCGATACTATCGATTGTATTGTGATGCAATAGTATCGATACTATCGATAGTATTGCTTCTTATCAATAGTATTGCTTATTTTGTACTATCGATACTATCGATAGTATCGATACTATCGATACTATCGATAGTACTATCGATATTGTTACTAGTTTTCGAGGTCAACTATCGATAGCGAAACTATCGATAGTTTTGCAACTCTACCGTAGTCCCACTGCACCATAAAGTCTTGTTTGCACAAAGCGATAATTAAATACTTATTTATAATATGAATTATGGACATAATAGGTAGGTAGGTAATATTACAATGATGGGTTTTATTTCGTGTTTTATTTTAAAGCTTAACCTATCTAAAGAAACTCCTAGGAAGAGAAAACTTAATAACAACTGGAATACAAAAGTGAAAAGATCAAGAGATTGCAAGCAAGAAATTGATATTTAAAGAACAAGGTAAATGATTTAACTGAACTCTGAAACGATTTGAGTGAAGTATTTAATAAAACAGGAAGAACGAAACATTTTAGAAAACATTGGAGTGGGAGAGCATGAACAATTAAAGAGACAAATGTAAATGAAAGATAGCGATAAACTTCTTCGAACAAAGTATTCGCCTAAATTAAGGTGTTTCGCACTTACCTTAGATTATTACTCTCCAAAAGCGTATAAATAATCTACGTAAAACCCCCTTCCACAGGCTCTGTCAAAGTGGTACGACAATATCGACGGTAAACCAAGCTTTACAAAAGAAGCTCTGAATGCTCTAAAAATGACAGCAGAAAAAGTCCTGAGGGCCTAGTCAATTGGCAAACAAATGAAACGCTACGAAATCTTCGCTACGATAAACCGAATGTATGGGATTGACATAAGCAAAAGTTACCTACGACGTAAAATTTACGCTAAAATAGACCTAATTGACAGTTTGACAAGCCAAGAATCGCTAATCTAGCGATCACTCAAACATTGAAGATAAAAATTCACACAAAATGGCGATTGTTTGATCAGCTGATGAAGGAATAGTTGTGTTGTGTTGAAAGTTTTGTTTAAAATGCTCTTTTTAGGGCTATTGTGGACTGCAATAATCAAGTGCTCAGGCGCTAAGGAAGAAATGTTTCCCTACGTTACTTGGAGCAAAGTAACGAAATCGAGTTTGTTGTACTTGTGAATAGTTCTCAGAGTTCTCGTTTACGAACTTTCAAATATTTAGCTAAGGTCTGCCGGGAATTGCGTGCTGATATAGTTGTTGCGATGTGAGTGACCAAATAAATGTGTGTCATGCAACATTTTCCGCAACGAAGAGCAAGTCGCTGCATAACAATTTGTAGGGGCTCTCAAACCATACAAACATTTGGGCCAAATAAATCCACCTAAGTACCTTTAATCATGACAAGAAAGGTCAAGATTAAGACAATAGTAAGGGACTTTTTGTATAAATATTAAATGTAACCTATCCATAATGTCCATTTATCAATTTATAACTTAGATTGCCTATTTGTTTTACAGGTTCCAATGAAGATTTAATTTGCCAGGTAGCTTAGAGTATTAAACCAAGGCTCTAAGTGTAGTAAGGTGTACCTATTGACTATACCCTATAAATCTTATACAGACAAGCATCTTTCTTAATAGGAAAAGATATCAGTCCTTACGTTCAAACGGTAAGTTTTAATAAATAAATTATTACTTACATAATAAAGGTAAGTATTATGCCTATTATTATATTGGGATTTACCAGGAAATGTCAGTTTTGTTAAAATTGCTAGAATAAAGAGTATTGACATAAAGATAAAACTATTTTATGTGGTTTTGCAGATTTGAGACGACGATTCAAAAATCTTAAATGTTACCTCATAATTTGGAGGATGGACTTCCTCAGAATGGTGAACAAACATGGTTATTTGGTAAAAAACAATATCAAGCAATTTTGTATAATACATAGGTACTTACCTACTAACTTTTTATCTATGTCAATTTTCTATAAGTAAGTATATTGTTCTAATTTCTTAGGAGATTCTGGATACCTTCAAAAAGCATGGTTAATGATAATAACAACAATATTTAATGCTGCATCAGACTCACAAGAAAGGAGGGGTGTGTACCACATGTCATATCCAACAATGAAACTGCATTGAACATGGCTTTGGCATCGTTGAATTTAGTTATTTATATGATTTTTTTTGTGGAGCTCTAATGTTGTCAACGTTTTTATTCTACAAAAAGGAGCAGTCTGTGCCATAAATATAGTTAATTTAGTTCTAAGTTTATTGTGCTTTATTTAAAAAGATTTACTTATGTACAAAAAAACAATACCTTCGTTGACAACATTTTTATTTTAAGAAAAGGAACAGTGTGCCATAAATATATTTAACCCATAAAATAGTGATTTGGTTTATATGATGGGGAAAAATTAAGTATAAAGTTAATTTAGTTCTAAGTTTATTGTACTTTATTAAAAAGATTTACTTAGGTAGGTACTACTAAAAAACAGTACCTTCATAAACACACAATTGGCATTTATTTTTATACACATATAGTTTTAATGTCAATAAGAGAAAGTGAAGCCTCATATTTAATAAACTTTGACTTTGAGAGAGTTAGGTAAGGAAATAAGAATATATTAAGAAATACAACATTAATGTTATTTTTTACTTGATATTTAATTTTACTTGCAGTAGGTACCTATAGAAAATGTTTAAGTACCTACTTATATCAATTTCTACTAGTCATAACATTAAGCTATTGAAGTTGTACTTGATTCATTATCAACATACAAAGGTAATTATATGTATAAACTTGCATTATTATTATCCGATTATTAAATCTGGTGGGTTCTATTGTGTTTGTTATAATATTGTTCTTTCTTTAAATAGGTGGCTTAACATAAGGTGGCTTGTTATACATATAATACAAATTAAGTTCCATATCTAGCATACTCTGTAATAGTTTAGTTATTATCAATTTGGCGATTGTGAAGTAATCGATTGTAATTGTTGCTTGAGTTTGTAATTTTACTATCACATTTTTATTTGTGTGAATCTGTAAATGGTTTGCTGTTTCACATTTTCAGTGTTATACTTTTTATAGAACTGTCGATTCACTTGTGAATATAAAATAAATAAATAAAATTAATTGTTTTTAAATTATTTTTGGTAAATATATACTACCCACCTACTAAATTTTTATGTAAGTATGACAATTTTCTATAAGTAAGTATATTGTTCCAATTTCTTAGGAGATTCTGGATACCTTCAAAAAGCATGGTTAATCATAATAACACCAATATTTAATGCTGCATCAGGCTCACAATAAAGAAGGGATGTGTACCACATGTCGTATCCAACAATGAAACTGCATTAAACATGGCTTAAAGTTGTACTTGATTCATTATCAACATACTAGGGTAATTATATAAAATTATTTTTGGTAAACATATAAATAATCCTATGTTTTATTTTGAAACATTATCAACCAACTCATAATGAATGGCAGTGAAAAAAATAATGTAAAATAAATAAATATTTTAACTTGTCGCGTAGAGACCACGATCATGTCATTGTGTCTGTGAAGGCGTATATTTAATAAATGATTTGACTTTTAATTTCAATTATTTTCGGTACCTACCGCTATAAATAAGTAACAATGAAACAATCCTATATTAAGGCGATGTTGTCTTCATCGTCATCCTATGAACGTCCTGAACGTTCCCACATGAACGACAGCACTAAGGCAGACTGGGCTATAACAGGCTTAAGCCCTGAGCCAATACAACCGCAGTGTGCTTTACGTGCCTTCCGAAGCACGGAGGAGCTAGACGCTTTTTATTTGGTTACCCATCCTTTAGCTCGGTAATGTGAAAGTTGCGTAACTAACTGGCAAGATCACAAACCGGTGCGGCGCGGGCGGGGACTTTTTGCATTAGTTAAACCTCTAGCATTACCTTTCAAGTAACAGTGTACTCGCGGGTCAGGAGACACCGCCGAATACAGCAGAGTAAAGAAGGCAGAGTAAAGATTGTTAGGCGGGAGGTGGAAAGGAACTTACCGGGGTGATGAGTCAGGAACCGGCGGTCGAGCCGACCACGGGCGGCGAGGCTTGAGGGCGGCGATGTTGGTTGGTTTCCTGGCGCACAGTCACTACACGAAACTATTCACTAGGGGCGGTTCGTTAGGCGTAACCTTACACATATGCTATGTACTATGTACTGCTTATTTCGAAGGCTGAGTTCTAGGGCGCGCGACGCGTGATTTCGTCTTGAGATGTCAAGGTGCACTGACTCCCGCGCGACGCCGGCCGTCAACATGGCGGCTTAGTGCATTCCAAAATGCACTCTATTCCGTTGCGCGATGGCGCAAACATCTTCCCGGGGCCCAGGGGTGATCTCATCCAGAGGGAGCCTGGCAATCTTGAACACAGGCCTCCGGAGGTGTCCATTGGCGGTGTCCAGGTCCACCACCCGCACGACGCCATCCTTCCCAGGCAGGGTGCGAGTAATGCGCCCCAGTCTCCATTGAAGGGCAGGCAGGTTGTCCTCCTTGATGAGGACGAGCTCGCCGACTCGGGGAGGGCAGGATGGGGACAACCATTTGGAGCGGGTTTGAAGGGTATGCAGGTAGGACTGGGTCCACAGCGTCCAGAAGCGCTGGGAAAGGGCCTGTACCATCTGGAATCGCCTACGTGTGGAGATCGGCCTATCTTCCACGGATAGTTCGGGAAGGGCCGTTAGTGGGCGGCCTATAAGGAAATGTCCGGCTGTAAGCGGCTCAAAGTCTGAAGGATCAGACGAAAGTGGGCAGAGAGGTCTTGAGTTGAGGACCGCTTCAATTCGAGCTAAAAGTGTGGAGAATTCCTCGAATGTGAGGTGTTGTTCGCCAATTACGCGATATAAAAGTTGCTTTGTTGATTTTACGTTGATCTCATGTAACGCACCGAACCATGGTCCCTTAGGGACGTTCAACAACCAAGTAATGTGCTGACCAGCGAGCTTGTGCGCAATCGTGTCATTATTCAAGGCAAGAAAGTTTTGTACTTCGATGAGCTGATTTCTAGCGCCTACATAATTTGTACCGCAGTCCGAGCGGATGAGAACCGGGGCACCGCGGCGTGCTATAAAACGCTGTAATGCCGCGAGGAACGCTTCCGTGCTGAGGTCCGAGACCGGTTCCAAATGAACCGCCTTAGTCGAGAGGCACACGAATATACAAAAGTACGCTTTTAAGAGTTTAACATTACGTAGGGTACTAGATTTAACGAGGAATGGTCCGGCAAAATCGGTCGTGACTTGACTAAATACTGGCTGAGGCGTAACTCTATCGGCTGGCAGGTCGGCCATGAAGGGCGCTTGCGGCTGGGCCCGGCATCGAAAGCATCTAATGCATTTAAAAACTCGGTGTCTAATGATGCGGCGCGCGGACAATATCCAAAATTGTTGGCGTAGGATAGCGTGTAAAGTGTCAGCGCCAGGATGGCAGTGTATTTTGTGGTAGTGGTCAATGATAAGGTCTACAAGTGGGCTAGAGCTGGGAAGTATGAGCGGGTGCTGCGCGTCATATCGGATAGACGCATGGGACAGTCGTCCACCAACTCTAAGGAGCTCATCTTTAATGAGAGGTGACAGCCGCTGGAGTCTGACGGAGCAGATTTTGCCAGTTTGAAGGCGGTGGATGTCCTCCGCAAACTCATTGTGCTGGACACTGCGCACCCAGTAAAGTAGGGCCTCTCTTCGTTCACTGACGTACAAGGGGCCTGAGCGTCGCGAATCTGGGTGGTGTCTGCAGTTGTGCAGAAAGCGTTTTAGACAGGCTGTCACTCCGACGAGCTTGTCTAGTGAACTGAACCGAGTGAGCAGGTCAAAGTCAAGACCGGGCACTGTGACCAGCGACGGGACGTGTTTGGGCTTAAGGCCGGGCAGGGCGTGATGGCCCAGAGCTAAGGGCATCGCAGGCCAAGACTCACAAGGCTGTCCAAGCCACGTGGGAGACCACCATAGGTCGTGGGCTGACAGGGATTGCGCAGACATTCCTCTGCTTGCGCAATCTGCCGGGTTGAGCTCAGAAGGTACGTGTCGCCAGGTACATTCTGGTGAGCCTGAGCTGATTTTGACTACCCTGTTGGCTTCGAAGGGTTGAAGACGGTGAGGCGGTGTATTGAGCCAGGCCAGGACTATCGTACTGTCTGACCAACATATGTGTTGTTGTATACTGATATGGGCCGATAACTGAACCGACACACGGATCATGAGCTGGGAGAGTAGAGTGGCGGCCGACAACTCTAACTTGGGGATTGTGAGGCGGTTCTTGATTGGTGCGACTCGCGACTTGGCGACAATCAAGTGTACCAAAGTATCTCCGGAGGCATCGAGCTCATGGAGGTAAACAACGGCGGCAAACCCGGCTTCAGAGGCATCTGCAAACCCGTGAAGCGAGTATGCAGCTGAGCCTTTGTTTGCACAAATGTGCCGAGGGAAACGAATGCTAGCCAACAGCGGTAGATCCTCTGAGATGTGGTGCCACTCCGTTTGTACTTCAGAGGGAGTGGGCTCATCCCATTCCAGCTTCAGTAGCCACAATTGCTGGAGCAGCAGCTTTGCGCGGAAGATAACGGGCGAAACCCAGCCGTTTGGGTCATAAAGTGAGGCTACGGTGCTTAAAATAGACCGCTTTGTGACATGTGTGATGGGGGGCAGAGAGATGCGGTAAGTGAACTCGTCTGACTGAGGGCTCCACTGTATACCCAAGACCTTAATGGACGTGGATTCTGGGTTCATGTCGAAGTCCTTGGGCATGTCACATTGGTTGTCGGGAAATCTCTCGAGCAGCTTAGGCGAGTTAGATGTCCACTTACTGAGCTGAAAGCCGCCTAGGTCTAGCAGACTTATCAACTCGTCCTGAAGTGCTTGGGCGGATTCAACCGTGTCATGACCACACAAGATGTCATCAACGAAGATAGACTTGCGAAGAACCTGAGCGGCTCCAGGGTAGCGATGGCCTTCATCATCAGCCAGCTGGAGCAGGGTGCGGATTGCATGATATGGGCTTGATCTTAAGCCGTACGTGACTGTATTGAGGGCGTAGGTGAGCAGAGGGTGATCTGGTGAGGACCGCCATAGTATCAGCTGATACCGTCTCTGGTCTGGGGCAACCAGCACATTTCTGAACATCCTCTGGATGTCAGTGCTGAAAACGACTGGATGCGTTCTGAAGGACATGATGATGTCCACAATGTCCTGTTGAAGGGCGGGGCCTGTGTGTAGGCATTCATTTATGCTGACACCATTGGAGCTTTTGCAGCTACCATCAAAAACAATGCGCAGCTTGTCCGACCCTGACTTAAATACGCCATGGTGAGGGATGTAGAAGTGCGGTTTATGGGCGAATGTATTTGGGTGACAGGGAGCCATGTGCCCTAAGTCGATGTATTCGGCCATAAAGTCGACGTATTTAGAACGCAAAGACGGGTTCGCCATTAGCTTCTTCTCAATATTGAGGAATCTGCGTAATGCGATAGGGTGAGTTTTGCCTAGTTGAGGGGCGTCCTTTAGAAAGGGCAGAGCGACCGTATATCTGCCTGAGGGATCGCGTGTAGTGGTAGAGCGGAAGATTTCCTCGCATTGTTCCTCCAGGGGATCATTATGAGTGTGGGATTGAGGGAGGGGCTCCTCAGACTCCCAGAACCTTTCCAGACTCTGACGTATGTCCTGGGCTGATTCAGCTGAGTCTGGTTGTGAGCTGACGACGTGAGCTGAGTTAACCTGCTGCGCCGGCTGCGCATACAAGTCCTCAATGGGTCCTATCAACGCGAAGTCGAAAATCGTGCCGAAGGCTATGGGCTTGCCCGGGCCCAACGAGACCTTAGTCCCGTCCAACACCTGGCCAAGAACGTCCGACCCCAATAAGAGGTCGATCGGGGCTGGTGTGTGGTAAAGCTGGTCAGCCAATGGCACGGGTGGCTGGCCTAGTACGTGGGAAATGTTTGGTACCTTCTCTAAGGGAAGGTAGCCAGTGACGTTTTTTAAAATGTGAGCTGTGGCAGTGATTGTAGGAGTATCATTGTGAGTGGGTCGGCATACTATTGTTATTGCCGCCTTTGACTCATGTTTGTGCTGATTCCCAACTCCTGTAATTTTTAAAGAAGTGGGTTTTGATGGCAGGTTCAAAAGTCGTGCCATGCGTGACGTTATTAACGTCAGCATACTGCCACAGTCCAATAAAGCTCTAGCTGTGTGAAGATGGTCATGTACGTCCGCGACTCTTAGTGAGACGGTTGGCAACAAAATGGGTGTGCTAGTGGGCACAGAAGGTGAGTGAGCTGATTGAGTATCAGCTGAAATTGTATGAGCTGAGTATGTATCAGCTGTGTGGGCATGGGTTGACTGGGCATGGGCTAAATCTACCTCTTCGCTAGGGTGCTCTGTGATAGTAGGGAGTCATAATTGCTGGCGGCGTTCGCGGGGCCTACCTGGCGAACCGGACCTGGGCGGGCTGGCTCTGTGAGCAGAGCTGGGTTGCGCCTGTTTGGCATGTGCGGGTTCGTGCCGCCTGCTGTTTCTGGGACGCTCCCTCGAGTGTTCTGTCAGCTGTGGTGGGGGCCCATGTACAGACGACGAATGAGCTGAGTGCGTTGGGCCGTCTGGTCGATGGAGGGACGTGTGGTGGTTCGTACTCCCACAGTTCTTGCATGCCCCCCTTGACCTGCACTCGCTCTCGTAGTGACGGCCGAGACAACGCTGGCAGCGCTCGCGTGCCTGTACGAAGTCCCAACGGCCCTGTGTTGGCTGGGCATTGTACCAGCTGCACGTCATGAGCGTATGTCCCCTAATGGCACAATAGGGACAGTAGGGCGTCGAGCGTGAGGAAGAGGACGAGGACGATGACGAGGAGCAGCTTTGATGGAAGGCCGAGTAGACGGGGAAGGGCTGACTGCGAGCCGGGGAGGTGGATGGGCGGTGACGCATTTGCTGCGCTGGGCGTGACGGTTGGTGAGTAGGCTGATCGTAGGCGCGGTGAGGCGATGGAGCTGAGGAGCGGCCACGGTAATGGTCGGGTTGTTGCTGAGCCATCTGAGCATAAGTGCGATGGGGCAACTGTGGAGGCGCGCGGCTACGAGAAGGGCCGGGCAGGGCGTGAATGGGCTGCGGCTGGGCTACGTTGGAGAACTCTGTCTCCACACAGCGCGCGTGCTCCTCGAGGTAGGAGATGAGGTCACTCAACGTGGGCAGGGTGCTGCTAGACCCGTGTCTGCGCTCAAATAACGTGCGGAGCTCACCCTTAAGCTTTCGCACCACTATCGACACAAACACGTAGTCGTCTCCTATGGGCAGATCCAAATTACTAAGAGCACACTGGGCGGATACCAGCGGAGTGAGGAAAAGTGTGCGTATGTTAGAGCGCGTGTGGATGCTCGGCAGCCCCAGGATTATGTCGACGAAACTATCGATGAGAACCCGGCGGTTCTCGTATCGCTTTGTAAGGATGTCCATGGCCACGGCAAAATTTTCATTGGTGACCTTTAAGTGGGACACCATACTTAATGCCTCACCGCTGAGACTTGAGAACAGGTAGTGGAGCTTGACTGCGTCCGACAGGGTCGCCATGTCGTCAGTCAAACTTCTAAACAGCGCAATGAAGGAAGGCCAGTCCTCCACTTTTGAGCTGAACCTGGGCAGCGCTATCTTGGGGAGGACGGCGGTGGGCGTATTGACGCCGAAACTGGGCTGAGCGCTATGGGTTGGGGACGACGTGGAAGAGGGTGAGATTTCCTCCCTAGCCACAAGTATCCCCAGGTATGCTCCGGAGGCTTTTGTGTGGTTCTCAGTGTATGTCCTCTCAACCCCCTCGTCTAAGTTCTCTTCGTCGAGAATGTTGTAGTACACTGAGTCCAGCTTCTCCTTTATACCCTGTATCTGTGCGAAACGCACGTTAAATTCCGTTATGGAATGTTTGGTGTCGCCAGCAATGATCATTGATCCCACCTCTAGGAGCTGGTGTAAAGCTTTGGCGGCCTCCCTAAATATCGCGGCTTGTGACTTGGTCGGCATTGCGATGAATAAAAGGAGACAACAAAAATAATAAAAAAAAATAAAAAATTAAACAAATTTAAAGGCAGTAAAAAGAACAACACCCTGTATATATTCTATAGTTGGGCTGGAGGTATTTGTTTACTAAGGTAAGAGCAAATGGGCTAAAATTATCGCAACAATAAAGAAAGCAAAACTAAGTTGGGGCGCCTTGTATATTGCCTACGGGTGGTCAAGCGCGTGTATGTGTCGGTATGTCTGTGTATATGTATGTATGCTTATTGAACGCGCGTACGTAACATTAGCCGACCGCAAGCAAAAAACAAACAAAAACAACAAAAACAAAAGAATCACGTTATCCGTAGCCCACTGTTGGGCAAGGCGCTCACAATCGGGCAGACCTGTTGCCGACACTGGCGCGAAGAATGAGTCAGTCGCAAGCAAAAAAAAATAAAAATAAACTAATCATAAAAATTTAATTAAACTTAACGTGTGTAGAAGCGAAGGCGACGCACGCAAATAGCCGTAAGCGATATAAAAAATAACTGATGAAACTAAATGAAACACACTACGGTCATGTGGTGAGCACGCACCACGAATGAGCCGATCGCAAAGGCAAAAATTAAAAAAAAATAAAAAATAGATACAAAATTAACACGGGCGAAAAAATAAAGCACGCTATTTGGCACGCGTGGTGAGCATGCACGAGATCTGAGCCGCTCGCAAAGGCAACAATCAAAACAATAAAACTAAAATTTAACACTCAAAAAAAAAATTAAATCTTGTTGTATTATTATGTAAGAAAAATACACCTGCAGCCGATAAACATGGCATGAAAAATTAAAATAAAGGCCAAATAACTAAGCTGAATTATTTTATGCAGTGTTAAATTAGCTTAGCTGTTGTAATACCAGGCACCATACAATTAACTAAATCTGTAGCCAAACGGTAGCCAAACGTAGCATGAAAAAGGCAAAGGTAAAGTAACTGAGCTGAATTATTATTTCAAGCACGATTTAGGCACGACAACATTGTATGACACAATAGTTCTGTGATCCTGGTTCAGAATACCGGATGCATACACGAAAGCAACATAAAAACAACATGCAGAAATAATTGCGTCAAGATAATTCGGATGTTGTGTGGTCGCAATTCTACCACAAACAAATTACATCTACCTCACCAAATTTTTATTGGGGCAGGGTAAATTTACGCGAACAAATGAATTCCGAAATGATGGCACGAATTAGATATAAGATTCAGAAATAGAACAAGAATATGGGCGGAAATAATTATCTTTAGCGGACTGTATTAAAATTGAAAATTAAAAGAAAGTTAGGTTCAGATTAGGGCTGAACCTTAGCGGTTATTCCGCGCTCGATTGGACCAAAAATGTACTCGCGGGTCAGGAGACACCGCCGAATACAGCAGAGTAAAGAAGGCAGAGTAAAGATTGTTAGGCGGGAGGTGGAAAGGAACTTACCGGGGTGATGAGTCAGGAACCGGCGGTCGAGCCGACCACGGGCGGCGAGGCTTGAGGGCGGCGATGTTGGTTGGTTTCCTGGCGCACAGTCACTACACGAAACTATTCACTAGGGGCGGTTCGTTAGGCGTAACCTTACACATATGCTATGTACTATGTACTGCTTATTTCGAAGGCTGAGTTCTAGGGCGCGCGACGCGTGATTTCGTCTTGAGATGTCAAGGTGCACTGACTCCCGCGCGACGCCGGCCGTCAACATGGCGGCTTAGTGCATTCCAAAATGCACTCTATTCCGTTGCGCGATGGCGCAAACAAACAGTAAGTACTACATTGCTTCGCTAGTTTGCATATTTTAAATTAGTTTTAATTTAACTAGCAAAACCATGTACTTGGAATGTTTTTTATTTTATTTTATTTAGGACAATAATCAATTAGAAAATAATGTGATAGGTGTTGTAGTTAGACAACTAAACCCGAAAGCCTTAGCCGCTACGCCATAGAGTTACTTTAATCGATGTACTCATACAAGATGCAAACGTTTTAATCACTACCTAGTGGGTACTCGCATCTAAGATCAAACTGTTTAAATGTTCGCGCGGTTTGTAACATTTAGTGTTAACACTTATTTCATTACAGACGGACGTCAAGTTGTTAATATTTGAGAAATTCTTGGCAGCAAGCGTTTGCTTGTGGTCTTCAGTCTTAATTTATTTATATTATAAGCTGAAAAATGGGTTTGGTCTCATATCAATATCATATTATGGTGGGTAAGTCACTCGTCATCATTATATGTACTTATTTACAAACGTGCTTGCCTGGCGAACTTCCGGCGAAAAAAGCGATTGATTCATTTTTCAAATTGTCTCAAGGAGTCTACCCGAATTTCTTAGTAAGTGACATTCAATTCACTAAAACTCAAAAGGATCGGTGTGGTTACTACCTATTTATTAATCTTACATAAGCGTTACATTATCATCAAACAAAAAAATACTAAGACAAGCCTGTATGTTCTATATCCCTTAGCTTATCGATATCGATGTAGCCTAGCGAATTTGATGAGCGATTTTGAAGCTGTCACCGGTCGAGCGTTTGCCAGTTGACTAGGCCCTCTGACAAAATTTACTGTTGCTCTGATATTCAATGAGACAAAAATCATGCAACATAAAGAATCATGACCAGGGATCCAAAAACGCAATATGTGATTACGTATACGGATATTATGTTAACCATGGCTTTGATTTCGTGACTGATAATCATCTCAATATCCCAAAAGTGGCATGTTGGGATAAACAAAATATTTATATACCCATTGGTTATTTTTTGGTAAAAAGGACTACTGGTAGTCAAATAGCGCAGCTAGTCACGAATACACTAACTCTGATTAGCGATGCTGGAGTTGAGGTAAAAGCCTTGACTTATGTGACGCTGCAAAGGCAAACTTAGCCATGGGTGAGGAATTTGACTGTTGTTTTGACTAAACCGCCAACATCGTTTCTGGATCCTATTTCAGGTCAAAATGTACATTTCTTTCTTGACCCATCTCATATACTAAGGTTAGTTTGTAATTCATTCGAACATTACGGCTGTTTTACAACTGTATCGGAAAAAGGGATTACATGGAGCCAATTAGAAAACTTACACTACCTACATCTAATAAGAGGAATTATTTTACATAGCTAAAAGATTGAGAGCCAAACATTCATTTTAAAATTAAAATAATGAGGGTGAAACTAGTTCTTTAGTGAAATCGTTGCAGATACGCTACTTTATGCAGAAACACTGCCCACATTTTCTGATTCAAAGCTACATCCATAAAACATGTAGATGATTGTGTTTGATATACTAGATTCTCGAACGAGGCAATGTAGTCTCAAAGAGCTCTTAGCATCGAGAATTACAAAAAGCCTTTGATAGATTAGGTTAAATTTTTGATTATTTTTCATAATTGCTAAGTTTGCAAAACTACAGTTGGACGGTTAGGTTAGGTTAGACTTTGTGACCAATAACAGAGAGGGCCTAGGCCCCCCGATCTCCCCGTGCAGTCTTTGTTCTGTTAGTCACCTTTAATGACACCCAAGGTAAGACATGGGTTGGTAGTATTCTTTTAGTGAACCGCTATACCATATGGTACGGCGGCCACAGACGCCTTCTAAACTAAGACAACTCTGGGCAAAAACCCAGACGGATGGCAACTCTACATGAGAGATGTTGTGATTTTGTATGTAAAGTTGTGAGATGTAAAAACTTATTTATGTCTAATATTTTAGGAGTTACTTATACTGCGTAAGATGTTTATGCCTATAAATTAATTATCTAATTCGATATCTCTTTGTTTTCTTTAAAGTTTCTCTAAAAATGAAGAAGGAAGACGCGGGCAAAGTAAAGTGAAAAAGATTTGCCACCTTTAAATTGCTAAGCCATTTTAAGATTTATGTTGCGATTTTTGGAGCCAACATTTATAACTGGGCAAAGATGCGAACGTGATACTAAAAATGATCAAACATTTAGTACCGTCGCATGGTGAGTTAGGTGGGCAAAGTTAGGTAGACCATTTTTGTATTTTCATACAAAAATATTTGGGAAACAGGCCTGACACAAATGTAATCAAATTTTAGATAATTTATTAATTAATTTTAATAAATTATGTAAATTTCGAACGTTCTTATGAAATTAAATATTTAAGTAGGTACCTAATTGTTTTCTTCTTTACCGACTCAACATATATTTCTAACATTTCGGCTCACTCACTCACAATCACTTTAGAATACTAAGAAATTAAACACTTGACCGTCATTAGAAGCTTATAATATTGAGATAGGCATATCCGTTTCCCGTCGTATTTTCCTTCTCTTTCTTCCGGTATATCGCTGTCTCTCTCGCTCATCCCACTCAGTGGCGTCACCAGGTGGCGCGGTGGGGGAACCAGGAGATTTCACCCCCGTGCCCATTTGTTCATCATTGGCGTGAAATTTCCCGTCGGCGTAACTTGTGCACTACATAGTGATCAAGTGACAAAGAAATAGAATTATTTTTATTTAAACTGCAACACAGTTCTCGTGAGTTTCTACAATACACGTGAGTACTTAGAATAGTTTCTTAACTTAACGGTGTTACCGTTCGCTGAATTTATAATTTAAACTTATCTGGTATATCAAACTTTTTATTTTACCCGCAAGGGATGTAGATACACCTTTTCTTTTAAGATAAGAAAGCATTCGATTAAAAATAGTATTTTTTAAAAGTGTTTTTTGTGTTTAATACGTGGTATCTACCCTCCAGGCACTTTTTAATTTTAATTTTAGATAAGAAACCGATAATTAGTGCTTACATTAGGTAATGAGAAAAACGAATTGTAGCTAAGCGGCTATAGCTGGTCCTTCTAACAATCCCGATCGTATCGGCGAAGGTTGAGTTCGAGTTAGTCGTCATCGTTCAAAGAAGCATGGTCATCGTACCCGCCTTTCATGACGATAACGACAATGTGTCTGCTTTATCGGACGTTAGAGGAAATCTTACAACGATTGTTGCACCTCGCAGGTGTTATCAATACTGACTAAAACAGTTAACAATTTAAATATTCCGTGTAGTGATCATGATTTCATTTTTGTTTTAAAAGTAAACTAAAAGAGCTAGTTAGGCCTTAAGCACCAATATTCTGATAAATCTTGTGCACCAATAACTTTTGGTATTTTAAAACTAAAAAGATATTTTTAATAATTGTCTGCGCAGTTTACTAGTTGGTCGCAAACATCTGATGCCTCTCTTAAAGGTCTTATTTTCAGTGGTGATTAGGTTGACGGTTGACTGAAACTATAAATATACGAAAAGAGGATAGGTACTCATAAAAATGTAATATACCCTCTAATGCTTGCTATTTTGAATAAGATTCTACCTTCAAACACACATTTGTTTAATTCTGAACAGATTACAGTTGCATTAAAAAAGAAAAAGAAAAAAAAAATTGTCCTGTTAGAAAACTTTTTGGCCAGTTATCAAATCTGGTACTGGGAATGCCTCGCAAGCAAAATCTGTACTAACAACAAACGGTTACCTTTCGCAAGGGCAAACTTCTTATAGTATACCATCGCGTTGTTCTTCTGGTTCATGGGACAGACACACGCACAGCATGCTGTGAACCGCCCTCGCAGGGCGCTTACCAAAATCAATGTCCTCCGCAAGGACATACTTATGGCAGCCACGAACCATATCGTGGCTATAACCTGCCCGCCCTCGTAGGGCGCTTACCAAAATTAATGGTTATTACATGAGTGTTCGCGGTTTTGCGAGAAGATGCATATAATTATGTTAATATAACGCTAAATGTACCTTATTTAATTTAATTTAATTTTGAATAATATGTTTAATTATTGTAATTTTTATTAAACCGTTTTAATAAAATTGAATAAATAAATGTCCTTCGCAAGGGCATGCTTATGCCAGCACGAACCATATCGTAGCTATAAACCGCCCTCGCAGGGCGCTTATCAAAATCAATGGTTATATTACTTGAGTGTTTGCGGTTTTTGCGAGAAGATGCATGTATGTTAATGTAATGCTAAATGTCCCGTATTTTATTTGAATTTGAATAATACGCTTAATTGTTGTAAATGGTTATGTAACCAATAAATGTCCTCCGCAAGGACAGGCTTATGCCAGCCACGAACCACAGTGTGGCTATGAACCGCTCTCGCAGGGCGCTTACCAAAAACAATGTCCTCCGTAAGGACATGCTTATGCCAGCCACAAACCACATTGTGGCTATGGACCGCCCTCGCAGGGCGTTTACCAAAAACAATGTACTCCGCAAGGACATGCTTATGCCAGCCACGAACCACATCGTGGCTATGAACCGCCCTCGCAGGGCGCTTACCAAAATCAATGTCCTCCGTAAGGACATGCTTATGCTAGCCACGAACCACATCATGGCTATGAACTGCCCTCGCAGGGCGCTTAACAAAAACAATATACTCCGCAAGGACATATTCATGCCAGCCACGAACCACATCATGGCTATGAACCGCCCTCGCAGGGCGCTTAACAAAAACAATGTCCTCCGCAAGGACATACTTATGCCAGCCACGAACCACATCGTAGCTATAATATAAACAACGGAGGCTGTTCTTACTTTCGATCCCCAGGATCATAGGCTTGGTAGCTCTTTTAATCAGGACTAAAACATCCATCTTCTCTGCTAACAGAGGTAACAAAAGACATAGACAATGACGCTCCGAAATATCGAGCCAGTCAATTTGCACTTTATCGACACCGTTGGGACTAAATAGGTGCTCCAAGTATCATAACACAAAGGTATCGAATACCGTTTTATCTGAAGCCATCGCTCAAGGTTCCAAACGTTACAATCGACAGTTGTTACACGCTTGTATCGGACAAAATGTCTGCAATGCTGACACAGATGAAAGAACAGGTTTCTAGAAACAGTAAGTTTTTTTTTCCAAACTTCGTTTTAACCCAGTTCTTAGTACCAAAGAGCACTCAAGAAAGGTCACTCCGTCCAATTTTTAACCTGTAGTCGTTAAATTATTATATGAATTCCGGACTGTGTACGGCCAAGAGACGGGATGTACAAATTACTTTTCTCAGACCTAGGTACTACCATCTGACTATAGCCAAATCCAACAATGGTTTCTTCGTCTGTTCTACAAAGGTGAATTACTAAGAATTATATGCCTTCCATTTGAGATGAGCACGGCAATGTTTTCTTAGACTATTATCTTATAGGCATAAAGACCAGATGGTTCTGTCCAGACATGCCAACATTGTAATAGAAACACTTACTTATTTTGGTGTCTACATAAACTTCAAAAGGTCTGTTTGACCGCCCTCGCAGGGCGCTTACCAAAATCAATGTCTTCCGCAAGGACATACTAGGGTACATGGAGGAATCACAAGCGTCCATACATACCTACATATGCTCACGACTGTTATCCCGAAGGGATAGCCAGAGACCAGGCAATGAGGACCGCAAAAGCAGTCCTCTGCCATAGTCTACGTTTCACCAAATGATTACTGCACATGTACGTGACAAGTGATGAGCCTATCGCCGCTCTATACTGTTGGATGTATGTGCAATCTATGGTCCGTTAGTCGCATTTTACGATACCTAAGAGAAGAAATTGGGCGGTAAAATAGACTCTACCTTACGATGTAGTTAAATGTATTAGTAGCTAAAAATTATCAGAAACACCAATACATATACCTCCACCAACATTCTTTTTGACAACCGTTGCTTCAGGATTGGGGGGTCACAACTCATCAATTCTGCCCTATCGGGAAGGTGGAGTGCATCCCAACAAAGCTGCACTGCAATCAAAAAGAAAAGCGGGCCGTTATAAGTCTTAGAATTACAAGCATCGAACACGACGCCTGCGACAATTTTATTTTATTCCTCCAAATTGCCAACCAACAAATGACCACCAACCAAATTGTGGTCAAAATTCATTACATTCCAAGGAAATTAAACAGCCATGCAGATCAACTGTCTCGACATAGCCAAGCTCTAGAGTGGCATCTACTGCCAGAATTCACACAAACGATATTCGCGAAGTGGGCCTGGCCAGTAATTGACCTGTTTGTATCCAAGAACGCTCGAGTAGTGGGTAAACTATGCAGATTTATCTCAATGATTACGAATCGATGTTTCACAGTGTTTTCAGCCTGAAGTAGAACGCTTCCCTCTGGCTTGGAAATTCGCACCACTTTCCCTCATCCCCCGGGTGCTAGCACACCTCAACAGCAATTTATCTGATTGTGGTACCCCTTGCTGCCTCATTCACAGTATGGAATTCGAAACGTAGACGCCTGGTAGACATAACCACAGGCCTGCCAACCCCCAAGGTTCAAGACATGACGTTGAAATTTGGTGTGCTTAAATGATATATCGTTGTGGAACCACAAGCAAATTTCCCTGCTCAAGCGTCCGGTTATTATAAAAACATATGAGCACTTGTGCTTGGTCCAGTAGTACAGGAAGGGCGTAAGCAGCAGCAGCGGCGCCATCCACATGCGGAACGCGTACCAAATGGGTCCAGTCAGTCCAGTTTTTGGCAGATTTACACATAATATTTTAAATCTTTCTTACAATACTATACACTACCATAAATTGTCGTGTCTACTTTATGCAGCGCACAATTGTATGGAAATCTTAGTGACGAGGTAATAGTTTAATATGTTTTAAAATCAATGTCAATTAAACATTTAAAAACAACAAAACCTCCTTTTTCCAGGTTTTAGTAATATTAGTCTGTAGACCTTTGTAATGTATTTCAAACCTAGGATCAACTAGATTTCAAACAGTTCGTAACACTGCAATATTATTGTCGCATTGCTCCTTTGTTACCTTGCTGTGGACACCAAACATTATTTTGTTCAGGACAATGCAGTAATATTAAGGCGACAGTTTGGGTCAAAGACTGACTGTAGGGACTACAGACAAACAAGCTGGAAATTGCTACTGGTTAAAAGGATCAATAAATATTGTACAAAATGGCTAAACTAATTTATTTAAAACTTCGAGTGGTTCACCTACACCTGTTTCAAGCACTGTGGTAGCTATAGATGGATATTACAGCCACACCTGGTTGTGTTTTGCTCCGCTGTAGCATCTACAAACTAGATTGATATGATTTACCCATTGAGGATATACTAACTATTGCTAATTGGAGATTAGTTAATACTTTTCACAAGGTTTATTGTCGTGAAATACTGATTCAGGCGTCACGAAGTTTTTCATTTTTTATTTTTACCCTGTAAAGTGATTGAAATCAAATAGTAAACAATATTTATTTCCTAATAATAATGTTTACATGGTTTACAAGCTAAATTATTTGATTTTTCATCAATGACTGGCCAATTATTTTCTTACATGACTTAAATTGTAAATAATGAGTACTTAATTAAATCTCTTATTATAACTTTTTGTTTAAACCATAATCACATGATTAACTCTCTCGCACTTATAGTTTAATTTATTTCTCACATTGGCGTTTTCACCAGGCGATAACAAACAGGTCTCAATATTATAAGCTTCTAATGACGGTCAAGTGTTTAATAAACGCGTTTTACCTGAAATAAAACGCATATTAAATACTTACCTCATTAGAAGCTTAGTTTTTATTTCCGCCTGGTGCTTAATGCATATTTCGACGCAATGATGAACAAATGGGCACGGGGGTGAAATCTCCTGGTTCCCCCACCGCGCCACCTGGTGACGCCACTGAGTGGGATGAGCGAGAGAGACAGCGATATACCGGAAGAAAGAGAAGGAAAATACGACGGGAAACGGATATGCCTATCTCAATATTATAAGCTTCTAATGAGGTAAGTATTTAATATGCGTTTTATTTCAGGTAAAAAGCGTTTAATACACTTTGTTTGCTGGATATTCAGTACCAAATTGTTGAAGGCTACCTACCTACCTTAGCTTATCTACGGAACCACAATAAGTAGATAAGTACACACGCCAGCAGGGGCCCAAGTCTGCTAATTTACGAATGACATAATTGAATCGTAATTGTATCGCAATCGTATCGTATTGTAATTGTTTGACTAATTTGGTATTCTTATATGAGTAAGAGAATACCAAATGTGTCAAACAATTACAATACGATCCAATTGCGATTCAATTATGCCATTCGTAAATTAACAGACTTGGGCCCCAGGTCAACCTAGCCAAAACTGTCAAATTTCTCTAATCGATATTGATTGATTCACAATGCCAGTGGTAGGTTGAGTTACTGGCGTCTGTCTGATTACAACAAAAAGTAATGCTAATGACTTTAATAATAATGTCAAATACTTAATAAATTTTAAACAATGTAGCCCTAGCACTCTCTTACATCTCACAACTTTACATACAAAATCACAACATCTCTCATGTAGAGTTGCCATCCGTCTGGGTTTTTGCCCAGAGTTGTCTTAGTTTAGAAGGCGTCTGTGGCCGCCGTACCATATGGTATAGCGGTTCACTAAAAGAATACTACCAACCCATCTCTTACCTTGGGTGTCATTAAAGGTGACTAACAGAACAAAGACTGCATAGGGAGATCGGGGGGCCTAGGCCCTCTCTGTTATTGGTCACAAAGTCTAACCTAACCTAACCGTCCAACTGTAGTTTTGCAAACTTAGCAATTATGAAAAATAATCAAAAATTTAACCTAATCTATCAAAGGCTTTTTATAATTCTCGATGCTAAGAGCTCTTTGAGACTACATTGCCTCGTTCGAGAATCTAGTATATCAAACACAATCATCTACATGTTTTATGGATGTAGCTTTGAATCAGAAAATTCTGGTAAGTGGGCAGTGTTTCTGCATAAAGTAGCGTATCTGCAAAGATTTCACTAAATAACTAGTTTCACCCTCATTATTTTAATTTTAAAATGAATGTTTGGCTCTCAATCTGTTAGCTTTGTAAAATAATTCCTCTTATTAAATGTAGGTAGTGTAAGTTTTCTAATTGGCTCCCTGTAATACCTTTTTCCGATACAGTTGTAAAACAGCCGTAATGTTCGAATGAATTACGAACTAACCTTAGTATATGAGATGGGTCAAGAAAGAAATGTACATTTTGACCTGAAATAGGATCCAGAAACGATGTTGGCGGTTTAGTCAAAACAACAGTCAAAATGCTCACCAATGGCTAAGTTTGCCTTTGCAGCGTCACATAAGTCAAGGCTTTTACCTCAACTCCAGCATCGCTAATCAAAGTTAATTTATTCGTGACTAGCTAGCTGCGCTATTTGACTACCAGTAGTCCTTTTTACCAAAAAATAACCAATGGGTATCTTAAATATTTTGTTTATCCCAACAAGCCACTTTTGGGATATTGAGATGATTATCAGTCCCTAAATCAAATCCATGGTTAACATAATATCCGTATACTTAATCACACATTGCGTTTTTGGATCCCTGGTCATGATTCTTTATGTTGCATGATTTTTGTCTCATTGAATATCAGAGCATCAGTAAATTTTGTCAGGACTTTTTCTGCTGTCATTTTTAGAGCATTCAGAGCTTCTTTTGTAAAGCCTGGTTTACCGTCGATATTGCCGTACCACTTTGACAGAGCCTGTGGAAGGGGTAAGCACGCTCCAAAGGTTTTACGTAGATTATTTATACGCTTCGCTTGCGAGTATCTAAGGTAAGTGCGCAACACCTTAATTTAGGCGAAAACTTTGTTCGAAGAAGTTTATCGCTATCTTTCATTTACATTTGTCTCTTTAATTGTTCATGCTTTCCCACTCCAATGTTTTCTAAAATGTTTCGTTCTTCCTGTTTTATTAAAGACTTCACTCAAATCGTTTCAGAGTTCAGTTAAATCATTTACCTTGTTCTTTAAATATCAATTTCTTGCTTGCAATCTCTTGATCTTTTCACTTTTGTATTCCAGTTGTTTTTAAGTTTTCTCTTCCTAGGAGTTTCTTTAGATAGGTTAAGCTTTAAAATAAAACACGAAATAAAACCCATCATTGTAATATTATTAAAAATCAATAATACGTATTTTGGAAGGATGAATAGTTTATGTTTTATATAGGTACTACATAAACTTTAATCGTCTATTAAGAGTGCTTTAATATCATGATCTAAAGTAGATAGATAAATAATGATTCATTTGGCATTTGCGCAATAAATAATATTCTAAAAAATACTTTTTTGTTATTATTGACATCTTTGTCTTTGTCTTTATCTTTGTCTTTATCTTATCGAAAAAAATTAATCGATAATGTCAACCTCTATAGACGTTTACATAAATATGACATTAGACTAGTGCACGCACAGGTTATCGATGTGAGAAAATATAATAGTGTGCGTCTATTTTATGCTTGTGTTTAACAATGTTGTCGTTTGCGTGCGTAGCGACGTCATATAAAAATGCATTAGTGTGTTAACAATTTCTATGTGTGTTTCCTTCCCCCCGCAGGAAATGACAGACTTTTTTGCATAGAAATTAGTGCGCGTGTCGTCTCCTGTTGGTTGAATGCTCTAAGGGCATACCCTTTTGGCAGAGGGGAACGCCTGCCAGTGGCGTCTCCTGTTGGTTGAATGCTCTAAGGCTAAGCAGGAAAGAACTTGAATTTTGAGAAAACAAAGAATATTCGGGCTAGTTACAGACGTATAAGTATCTCAGTAATCTAAGATAAGTATACGTCTGTGGGGCTAGTTACAAAGAAACACGAGCAATTCGCGTAGCTTAATTCTCTAATACCGGCTTTACACTCTCGCGCGAGCGGCGAGGCGAGTGCGAGACACGAGACGCGTGGGCGAGCCACGCACGACGCCAAGAGCGCACCGATTACACACGCGGCGTGCGTGTGTAATCGGTGCACACTTCACACTTGGCGTCATGGCGTGGCGTCGTGGCTCGCCTCGCTGCTCGTCTCGCCGCTCGCAGGTGTCGCGTCAGGAGCGGTTTTTTAGGCACGAGTCAATGAGGCTCGCGAGGGGGGGGGGGATGCGAGCGCTGTGTTTACACTCGCGTAGGCGTTACATTAAATTACAAACGTTTCACCGTTCCGGCTGTTTGTATTGTGCATTGTTAAATTGTATTTAAGTGCATATTGTAATGGATTGGTCAACAAAAGAAGAAACAATACAGTTCATTGAGCTGTTTCAAGGGGAGATGATAATAAGGAATCTAAAAAATAAAAGCTCACTAAACTAAGAGTCGATGCTGATAATAATATATCGACATCCGCCATCGCTGAAATGTCAATAATAAATGAGCACACCGCGAGCGTGTAAACATAAGTTCGTCCCGTGGCCGGCTCGCGCGAGCAACGAGACGAGCCACGAGACGAGCTACGAGCCGCGAATGTCAATGAGGTATTACCTTATGCCGCCACTACACAATCGGCGATGATCGTTGACTGTGTGATCGTCTATAATCGGCACGATTACGGCACGATCATCGTGCAAGCGTCCACACCAGCGTTGCTCTTGATACGGCAATTGCCGTAATATACGGCATTCAGGTGTCTTAGGCACCAAAAATACGGTATACGGCAGCTATTTGGTTACCGTATTAAAATATACGGCAATATACGGATGAAGGAAAAATGCTACCAGTGGTAAATAAATTACTTACCATTATATGAAATTAGCTTACAGAAAACCGATGAGTTTTGGACACAGACATATAATAGAAGCAGACCAAACATTACAACAAAAAAAGCGTGCCCATTACGCCTACAGACAAATTTCATGCACACATTTACAATAAAAGGGGCTGAACTCAGGCACGCAAGGGACCTCAAGTACCTACATCTATAATAATGTTATACCTACGTAAAGAGGATAATTTTATATTTTATAGACATTTGAAGATACTCATTAAATTTTTAAAAAAAATCACCAGTAGAATGCTAAGTTATCTATTATTGAGTGCCAGGCAGGCCATGTCTGTATCTGTATCTGGCTGCGACGCCACCTCATTAACTTAATAGGCCTATTACATCTCCACTGTGATTTTTGCGTAAAATGAAAAAAAAAATAAAGAAAAAACACATCACCAGTTTTGACTTATTGAATAATGTAGAATAGCTATTGGCATAGTTCGTAGAGGCCTCGCTTTATGTAAATTTTGCTTAACTTTTTTATGAAACCCAAAATTGATGAAGGTTTTTATAAAATGCGCGAAGTCACTTTTGTTGCACTCCTAGATTAAACTACTGTTCTAAAGAAATGAAAAAAAATTAGAATGTTATCTATTAAAGTCGTATAGTGCGTAGCGGCCTCGGAATTTTTAAATATCATTTATTTTATATAGAAAAAAAATCTTATTTTAAACTAAAAAACTTCGAAAATCGCTTTAAGTTAACGTGAATTTCTCCTATCTACGATATTATTGAACAAAATTTATACCAGAATAATTGTTACTTCTAGAGAAATAAAGATTGTATAATGAATTTATTAAGCTATTTCGATAAAAACGATAAATGTAACTGCAAAATTACTAAAAAATACGATGCGCCGGCCGTCCGAACTCAGCTTATTCTCGCAGAGTAGAGATTTGTAATATTAAGCATGATTTTATTATCCTATTTCGATAATAACGATAAATACAACTAAAAAGTTACTACAAAATGCAAAAATGCGCATTTTACGCAAAAATCACATTTGTGATGTAATAGATCGCTTAATAAAATGCATGAAATACTCGTAACGGTTCTACATTAGGTAAAATAAAAAAAAATGAAATAAGTAATTAAAAACAACATACATATATACTCTGCTAGTATTTTTTTAATAAAAATAAAAATTACAATAAATAATGTCACAATTTTTAAAACTAGTGATAAGACCGCCGGGTGGTCAAGTAGTCAGCGACCCTGACTGCGGGTTACTGTATATTTTGCAAGTCCCGAAAAAATGATATCCGTGATACTTTTTACTGAGTCTGTTCAGAAAGTAATGATGAAGGTTTCTGAAAACAAATAAATTTATAATTTTCTGTATATTTCAAAGTAACAGAGTTGAGATTGAGAGACTGCTCAGACCCATCTTCTTCATGTATAACATGAAGAAGATGGGTCTGAGCAGTCTCTAGAATACTGTACAACAATATAATACTTACGTTAACTCACTTAATGTAGTTAATACAGCACTTGAGGTACTCGGCTGTAAATTTTGCAAATTCTTCAAAACATGATCTCCACTGGCATTGCTTCTTACCGAACCTTTTAGTAAAGATTTAGATGAATTCTGAAAAACAAATGTAAAAAGTTATTATTTTATGCACATTTTCATACAAGAATACATCCCTACGACTACCATAGGGTTAAAGGGGTAGGATAGGGTTTAAGTCAACAATATTATAAAAATAATTTACTCATATTTAATTTATCCCTAATGAAAAAATATATTGCATACTTACTTAAATCTAATCAATCTTCAAAAATATACCTATTAAACAAAACTGGAGCCTAAATACGGCCCCGTAAAATTGTACAAGTATATGAAACGTCAAACGAGATTAGAGTTACTATTTAATTGATTATTGTTACCACAAGAATCTTTCAGAAACTACTTTACGTTAAGATTTTACGAGATCTGCACTTATGACAATTATTCACTACTTCTACAATGCCAAAAGATTAATAATAATCACACAATGACTAAAAAAACATTATGAGATTAGATGGCACAGCAAAACTTACCAATGGAACGTAATTTCAGGTGTTTTTCTATATGAGGAGTTGCCGCTCAAGGGCGCACTACACTTCACCATTTTATTTTAGTACTTTTGGCTCATAAACTTTATTAGATCACAAAAAATAAGCGAAAACAATCTCCTGTCCGTCCTTTGTTGACAAGTCTAGGAAGACATTTGTAGCTTATTTGTAGCTTGTCAAGATGGCGTTTTGCCTCACGGTCCAGTTTGTCTATGTGTGTGAGAGTGTTGCGACAATAAAAAGAAACGAGATAGTCTCATTAATTTGTGGTTGGAGAGAAAGAAGTAGAAATATTGTTTTATTCTCATCTATGTAGTTGTGAAATAATGTTTGGTCTGCTTCTATTATATGTCTGTGGTTTTGGATTAAATTCCGTGATGGAACAGAACTCAAAACATTAGCATCTTATGCTTTAAATGTATTATGTTTACCACACTCGAACGTAGACTGCGAACGTATCTTCAGTGAAGTAAATAATATGAAAACGAGACTTCGAAATAAATTAATATCTCCAAATTAATGGAACTCTTCTATTAATTAAAACCTAACTACAACGAATTTGTCGCAATTTACATGCAAAGTTATTTTGATACAGTGGACATTTTGATAAAGTGGACTTTACGAAGAATGGACATAATGATACTAAGGACATTTCAATACTGTGGACGTTTTGATACTATGGACGTTTTGATACTATGGACTTTTTGATACGGTAGACATTTTGATATAGTGGACTTTATGCGACTAAAGGTTCTAGCCACACAAGCAACCCGTAATCACTGTAATTGTACACAACTTCAAGTGCCAAACGAAATGATTCGTAAAATGAAAGATAAATAACAGTAGGGAACTAAATGCGACAGAATCAGAAGTACTAGAAACTATTGAAAACCTGGTGAGGAATAAAATGAGTAATTTACAAGTAGTTCACTCATAGTACCTACCTACTATTACATCACTTGTATTTTTTTTAATTTAAATCTCAAGAAACTTTTTTTGCAATACGGCAATTTCTAAGATTTTCCTAAAAATACGGCAATTTTAGAATTAGAATACGTCAACCCTAAATTTGTCAGGAACAACACTGGTCCACACATTCGTCTGCAGGCAGTAGTTGTTGAACGGTAAGCGTACAAGATGGACGTGGAGTGTGTAGCTGCTGCTACCATTTATGAAAATAAGTTAATACATAAATAAAAAATAATTAAATAAAATTTGTTTACGCTCACACCAATTATCTAAACCAAGATAACCGTGTCGCGTAGCGGTGAAAAAATGCTACCACCCCCTCTCTTCCATGGGTGTCGTAAAAGGCGACTAACGGACTAAAGACTGCACATACATCCAACTCACCACCTGTCACGCTGAGCACATGCGCAGTCGCTATTTGATGTTAGCTAGTCTCTGATTAACCCTTAGGGGATAGGAGTCGTGATTATATATATGTACATAAGATAACCTTCTCTTGAAAGTCGTTAATATGGTAAGATAACGGATAATTTTACATAAACATAGAAAAACACCCAGACCCGAAATCAATTTAGAAAAACAGTTTTCTCTAAATTGATCCGACCGGGAATTATACCCGGGACTTCAGAGATGGCGCGACTGACGGCGACGCCAGACCCGGTGTGCTAACCGCTCGACCAAGGAGGTCGTCGGTACGTGCTTAATAAATTATATTAAAGTCTCTTCATTACACCACCCACTAGCCATTTTAGTGCGTATTTTTAAGTAAATTACGGACGTGTGCAACGCTTCACTGTCCAAAGGCGAATGAATGATCGGCGATTGTGTAGGCACCAGCGCCAACTCCCGGCGCGATTCCCTTTGATGCGTGCCCGAAAAACCGACAAATCACGGGTCGCAGGCGATTGCAGGCGATCATAGACGATAATCGACGAATACAGCCGAGTATGCCCTCCAACAATCGTGCTCGCCCGTAATCGTCTATGATCGGCGATTGTGAAGAGGAGCCATTAGAGCATTCAACCAACTGCTCTAAGGCTAGCCGCACACACACAATAATATTGTCAATAAAGTGCATATTGTCGTATTGCGGTATTGATCAATATAATTGTAGATTTCCAGAAATTCTGATCACGGGCACATCAATATTGGGAGGAGCCAGGAATATTGACAATAATATTGACGTGTGCGGGAGCGCGGCAATATTTTAGTTGAAAAAAAGATTTCAAGACAGGCGGACGTTTGTTTTTGGTTCACGTTTACGCGCCAAAAGGACAAATAGTGTAAATAATATTACTAATCTCAAAGAAAAGCGATAATTGTTATTATGAATACATGGGAAACTCATCCAGAGCTGTGGAAAACATCCATCGTAATACTAAAGATAATAGTTTTTAAAAGCTGCTATCTCTCATTCTCATGTAATTTTTAAAATCATGCTCTTCTATAATAAGTTCATTTATTAGATTCAAATATTTAACTCAATTTTTTCTCATCCAGTCTTTAATCAGTCGTTTCTTTCTTGATTGTTTTTAATTCGTCATTTTTGACTAAATATAAACGTATAAAATATAAAACAATAAAAATATAAAATATAAAACAATAAACTCAAAGTTTACAAAACGTTGAAAAAAATGTCTACCTCAGGTGGGAATCGAACCCGCAACCTGTATTTACAATATTATTGTGTGTGTGGGGCTAGCCTAAGGGTATTACGACTTTGTATTTACGATAAAAAAAAACAACGCTTGTCGATATTGAAATGTCGATATTTTCACGAAATATCGTACTGTCTGTCTGTGTCTTCAAGGTGACAAATAAGTGTCTTCTGTTTCTCAAAGACCTAAAAAGATATCTTTGCTGTTTCTTTATTCTGTTCATTTTAGCTTGATACATATGGCAGGTGTCAAATTATCATGCCTAGGGTTGCGACATTATAGACGTAATTGAATCAAATGCTAATTGAAGTTATAAATTGAATATCATTGTACTTCGACGTTGCATCCTCGAGATTTATATTCACAAGGTAGTCCACTCTTCAATGTACCAGGCATCCAACACATATTATGAGCTATCTAAAAGAAAACATAAAACGTTACCCATAGTATAGACACAACACTATCGCAATATCATATATCAATAGGATGGGTGGAGTACAATAAGTTCCTTTAAATAATACCACATGTCGTCTATGGCAATGGTGCGAGAAACGCAAAATATTTGTCTTTGCATCCTACATAAAATCTAAAGATAACTTCGAGGCCGATAAGGAGTCAAAGCGTATGAATATCGATACAGAATGGCAAATGTCGGCACCTGTGTTCGAAAAAATTGTTCAATCGTTTGGGACATCTCTTAAAGATCTCTTTGCTACTTCCCAAAATTATAAATGCGATAAATACGTCTCATGGCAACGAGACCCCTATGCCTTTGACATAGATGCATTCACCTTAAATTGAAATACATATTTTATTTTTATGCTTTTCCCCCTTTCTCGCTTATATTAAAATGCTTTAGGAAAATAATTAACCACGAAGCCACTGGTGTACTAGTCGTATCGTATTGGCCGAGTCAACCCTGGTATCCCCTACTTAGCTCAGTAGCTCACCACCAATATACTTCGACCCAAGTGACGATATGTTATTATCCCCTTTCAGGACCCAGCACCCCCTTTGCAAGAAACTTATCCTGGTAGCATACAAATTATCAGAAAAGCATTTGAAAGACAATCGTTATGTATTGAAACCATCGAGGTGATGATTTCCTCATTGTTTATATCCTCACTAAAACAATACAATGTCGCTTTTACGAAATGGTGGAGTTATTGTGATATTTATAAAGTTGATTTCTATAACTCCCCACTTCCAATTCTATCAAAATTCCTTACGGTCAACTGTAACAGCCAAAATTGGTTGTAGTTCATTAAATATGCATCGTTCTGCTCTAGCTATTTAGGGCAAACGTTATAGTGAAGCTGATTTAGTTGTTAGATTTTTTAAAGGTAATTACAGGACTAAACTTAGTCATCCGAAATATTCGGAGACGTGAGATCCAAAGATTGTAATCGATCACCTTAGCAATTTATATTTAAATGAGGAACTTGCTCTGGAGTTTATTACTAAAAAATTAGTAACTCTGCTCGCATTGTCAACCGCACAACGAGTACAGACGTTATATTCGAATTTCTAATTTAAAAATAAATAAGAACTATGTCGAAACCATTGTGGATTATTTAATTAAAACATCTGCTATACCATTTTTTCTAAATAAAATTGAGATCTGCCCTGCAAAAACATTACTGTCCTACTTAGATATGACTAAAGTTCACAGAGATAAACCTAGAACGGAATGGTTATTGCTCACCTGAAGCCTATTCATAATGCAAATAGTTCTACATTAAGTCGTTGGATTAAAAACACCCGATTTATCAGCGGTATTGACACTTCTTTATTCTCAGCACGCACGTGTAAGACACGCGTCCATGTCCACTTCGGCAGCAAACAGAAAAGGCCTTTCAATAACTGCAGGATGGACTGGTAATTCTCTGGTGTTTGCACGGTTTTACAATCGACCCCTTACCATTGAGAATGACGATAATGCCCTTGCAGCGGCTATTTACATTGATTAATTTCTAGCTTATCATTAATTATAATATATCATACCGGTTTGTACTAATATGGTACCTAATTATATTTAATCGGTTATACTCGTAAATACTCAATTATAATAGTTGAATTAAATCATATACCTAGGTACTTAAATTATTTCGCAAAATTTGTGTTCTAAACATCTACCTTGTGAATATAAATCTCGAGGATGCAACGTCGAAGTACAATTAATGGTTAAACAAACTTACCTGAAGTGAAGTTTGACCGTAATGGGCGATTTTCTGACAGCCCAAATTAAAAAGTAAAAATTAGTTCAAAAACACCCGATAGATGTCGTTTTATAAAAGCCGGCCACCAGCCGTACCTACCTACGGGCTGTAATAAATTCTACACTTTTACTTGTCTACCAAAAGAATAAAAAAATAGTAAGTCCTTACCACAGACATCTGTGGTCCTTACCTATTTATATTCAGGACATCCAGAACCTATTTCTATTTTGGAATAGAATAAATATTACGCAGCCATACATGAACCCGCCTTTTACCATGCGCCATACTAATCTATGCTAAGCGCCATCTATGAAGTCATTTACGAACCAATTTCTTTTTTTTTTGATTTCGGAAAATCACCCATTGGCTATTTGACAGTTGTAACAATAAAATATGAAATATGTCGGAAATGGTAGGTTATGATTAAACGATAATTATCCAAAAGTTTTTTTTATTAAGATAAATTGTAAATATTTTATTTTTACAAAATAAATTTGCGTTCTTTTATCTGTGGATTACAAGACCCGAAACACGGGCGGCCATGATTGAGCTTCATGTGACGGATGGTGACGTCACATTTCACAAAGTATACAGAAACTATCTGTCAGGTTTCAAGTTAAGTTTCTATATTTATTGAAATGTGATGTCACCGAGCAAAATGTCACGTGACCAACCGTTATCGCACGAAGTTTGAAATCAACAAAGAAAAATATGTTTTTTTCTGTTAAATAAAGGTTTTTCGAGAAAGAAAATATTGTAGGGGGTATAAAATAAGCGTTTGTAACTTTTTAAATACTTTTTTGAAAACTGTCAAGTAGCCAATTGTACGAGACGTTGCATCCGAAGAGATTTATATAAAGAACCCTCCCTTCCCTTACATGCTTGCCCTATATAAATGGGCGATTTTCTGACAGCCCAAATTAAAAAGTAAAAATTAGTTCAAAAACACCCGATAGATGTCGTTTTATAAAAGCCGGCCCCCAGCCGTACCTACCTGTAGGTAAAGGCTGTAATAAATTCTACACTTTTACTGGTCTACCAAAAGAATAAAAAAATAGTATTTACTTACCTATTTATATTCAGGACATCCAGAATATCCTATTTCTATTTTGGAATAGAATAAATATTACGCAGCCATACACGTGCTCTTCATGAACCCGCCTTTTACCATGCGCCATACTAATCTATGCTAAGCGCCATCTATGAAGTCATTTACGAACCAATTTCTTTTTTTTTTGATCTCGGAAAATCGCCCATTAATTTTGCAAAAAAGCTCTAAAAGTGAATGACGATGACAGCGCGGGTGACAAACTCGTGCACTCGGTTGGTATTCACTAGATGGCGCCTGTGTCTATACTATGGGTAACGTTTTATGTTTTTTTTAATAAAATTTCTTTCAGATAGCTATAATATAATATAATAATATAATAAAATATTAATTATATGTATGTGTATATATTATATTTTATTTTAAATATAGCTATAATATAAAATAAAATATAATATAATATAAGATAAGTGTTGGATGCCTGGTTTGAAGAGTGGATTACCTTGTGAATATAAATCTCTTCGGATGCAACGTCTCGTACAATTACGGTCAAACTTCACTTCAGGTAAGTTTGTTTAACCATTAATTATCTATCGTTAATCGTTTTTTGCTTCAAATTATAATTTTGGATGCTATTTAGATCACTTAATTTTTTGAAATATTAATAATATGTTAATAAAATTCGTGAATAGATTTTGAATGTTTTAATAATTAACAAATTCTTAAATATGTATTGGTGTACAACCTAAATCATCACTGTAATTACTAGAGTGAGTATGAGTGACTATGAGTGAAAGTAACTTGTGAATAGTACGAATAAATATGGTAACGAACGAGTATAGCTGCAGTATCAAAATCGTCTATTTTTGTAACATTCCTTTTTTTGTTAGGTGTCGATAATTTATTTTCTTTGGTAGTTGCCGTACTCGTAGATGCATCATCAAATATGATGATTCTTTCGAGATGCGAGACACTGTAGCACGCCCTATACCAACAGCATCCGCAACGCGATCAACCACTTGCTTTGAGGGTAGTAGAGGACCTTTGTTTGGGCTCTCACGTTCGAAATAATTTCGCAAGCGTACTACAAACTCACGACTTTCGCTGTTCAAAACAGTCTTTTTTAACCCTTTAGGCATTGTATCAGTAAAAACAACAAACTTTACGAACAGTTATAACAGAACAAAACTTTACAAACGAATAAAAATAACAAATAATACGTCAAATTAGCAAACTTAACAAATAATTACAACTAAACAAAACATAACAAACGAAAAAAATAGCAAATACTACGATAGGAAAACTGAAAACACGTTACGCATACGCAGACTTTGGCACTTGTATCAAAACAAGATGGCTCCCACCCCCAACCAAACCGTCACAGATACAATAGTGCGAATTTTATTTCCAATTAAAATAAAACAAAGTGAACATCGAAATGCGACCGCAATCATCGATTTAAATTGAGCCCAATGATGTATTGTTCCTTTCTAATGTGCCAATTCAATAACTTTTAAAGTTTTTCATTCCTCATACTCTGAAAATAGATCTAAAGCTCCATGAGCGGGTGGAAATTAGTACAATCGATGTCGTAAAAGGCGACTAACGGAATTAAGACTGCACATACAACCAACAGCAAAGAGCGGCGATGGGCTCATCAATATAATACTACCAATCCCTCTCTACTCTTCGTTGTCGTAAAAGGCGACTAACGGACTAAAGACTGCACATACAACCAACAGCATAGAGCGGCGATGGGCTCATCAATATTATACTACCAACCTCTCTCTTCTCTTTGGTGTCGCAAAAGGCGACTAACGGACTAAAAACTGCACATACGACCAACAGCATAGAGCGGCGATAGGCACATCAATATAATACTACCAACCCCTCTCTTCTCTTCGGTGTCGTAAAAGGCGACTAACGGACTAAAGACTGCACATACATCCGACAGCATAGAGCGGCAATGGGCACATCAAATAATACTACCAACCCCTCTCTTCTCTTCGGTGTCATAAAAGGCGACTAACGGACTAAAGACTGCACATACATCCAACAGCATAGAGCGGCGATGGGCTCATCAAAATAAAAACAACCCCTCTCTTCCCTTCCCTAACAATGTACTATTTTAACTTCAATATAATCGTCATTAAACTCGAGATAAATAAGTAAAGACTAACAAATCAATTAATATAGCTAGAAATATAAATACAAAATTAAAGTCAATCGATTGGTTATTGAACATCAATTGAACTTAAATCGATTTACTATCCCAACACAAGTATTTTTTTGTATTGGAATGACCTTGTGAAGGGGTACGATTTTATAGTAATGTTTAAAAATTGTGTTAAATGTGTGTTATGTGAGTTTATTCGGATAAAACCTAATCTAACGTATAATAAATAGTCACAAAAAGTAATTGTAGTATGTTAAGTGATGGATTATAAAAAATAATATTATTTAAATGTTGTCAAATACTATCATACGCTTTTACAAAGTCACGTCGTCGTTTTGATGACACCTGTCATAAGTATCAAGCTTCATAGACTACATAGATGGCGCTTAGCATATATTAGTATGGCGCTTAGTAAAAGGCGAATCCATGAAGAACACGTGTATGGCTACGTAATATTTATTCCATTCCAAAATAGAAATAGGTCCTGGAGATCCTGAATAAAAATTTGTAAGTATTATTTTTTTATTTATTTCATAGACAAGCAAAAGTGTAGAATTTAGTAGGAACGGAGGGCCTAGTCAACTGGCAGACGCTCGACCGGTGACAGCGTCAAAATCGCTCATCAAATTCGCTAAGCTACATCGATATCGATAAGCTAAGGGATATAGAACATACAGGCTTGTCTTAGTATTTTTTTGTTTGATGATAATCTAACGCTTAAGTAAGATTAATAGATAGGTAGTAACCACACCAATCCTTTTGAGTTTTAGTGAATTCAATGTCACTTTACTAAGAAATTCGGGTAGACTCCTTGAGACAATTTGAAAAATGAATCAATCGCTTTTTTCGCCGGAAGTTCGCCAGGCAAGCACGTTTGTACATAAGTACTAGATGACGAGTGACTTACCTACCATAATATGATATTGATATGAGACCAAACCTATTTTTCAGCTTATAATATAAATAAATAAAGACTGAAGACCACAAGCAAACGCTTGCTGCCAAGAATTTCTCAAATATTAACAACTTGAAGTCCGTCTGTAATGAAATAAGTGATAACACTAAATGTTACAAACCGCGCGAACATTTAAACAGTTTGATCTTAGATGCGAGTACCCACTAGGTAGTGATTAAAACGTTTGCATCTTGTATGAGTACATCGCCTAAAGTAACTCTATGGCGTAGCGGCTAAGGCTTTCGGGTTTAATTGTCTAACTACAACACCTATCACATTACTTTTCTAATTGATTATTGTCCTAAATAAAATAAAATTAAAAACATTCCAAGTACATTGTTTTGCTAGTTAACTTAAAACTAATTTTAAAATATGCAAACTAGCGAAGCAATGTACTTACTGTTACTTGAAAGGTAATGCTAGAGGTTCAACTAATGCAAAAAGTCCCCGCCCGCGCCGCCCCGGTTTGTGATCTTGCCAGTTAGTTACGCAACTTTCACATTACCGAGTTAAAGGATAGGTAACTAAATAAAAAGCGTCTCGAGCTCCTCCGTGCTTCGGAAGGCACGTAAAGCACACTGCGGTTGTATTGGCTCAGGGCTTAGCCTGTTATAGCCCAGTCTGCCTTAGTGCTGTCGTTCATGTGGGAACGTTCATAGGATGACGATGATGACAACATCGCCTTAATCTAAGATTGCTTAATTGTTACTTATTTATAGCGGTAGGTTCCCAAAAATAATTGAAAATAAAAGTCAAATAATTTAATAAATATACGCCTTCACAGACACAATGATATGATCGTGGTCTCTACGCGACAATTTAAAATATTTATTTATTTTACATTATTTATTTCACTGCCATTAATTATGAGTTGGTTGATAATGTTTCAAAATAAAACATAGGATTATTTATATGTTTACCAAAAATAATTTTAAAACAATTAATTTTATATAATTACCCTAGTTAGTATGTTGATAATGAATCAAGTACAACTTTAAGCCATGTTTAATGCAGTTTCATTGTTGGACACGACATGTGGTACACATCCCTTCTTTATTGTGAGCCTGATGCAGCATTAAATATTATTATGATTAACCATGCTTTTTGAAGGTATCCAGAATCTCCTAAGAAATTAGAACAATATACTTACTTATAGAAAATTGTCATAGATAAAAAGTTAGTAGGTAGTATATATTTACCAAAAATAATTTAAAAACAATAAATTTTATTTATTTAAGTATTTATTTATTTTATATTCACAGGTGAATCGACAGTTCTATAAAAAGTATAACACTGAAAATGTGAAACAGCAAACCATTTACAGATTCACACAAATAAAAATGTGATAGTAACATTACAAACTCAAGCAACAATTACAATCGATTACTTCACAATCGCCAAATTGATAATAACTAAACTATTACAGAGTATGCTAGATATGGAACTTAATTTGTATTATATGTATAACAAGCCACCTTATGTTAAGCCACCTATTTAAAGAAAAAACAATATTATAACAAACACAATAGAACCCACCAGATTTAATAATCGGATAGTAATAATGCAAGTTTATACATACAATGGGCGATTTTCTGACAGCCCAAATTAAAAAGTAAAAATTAGTTCAAAAACACTCGATAGATGTCGTTTTATGAAAGCTGGGCTACTTATGGGCTGTAATAAATTCTACACTTTTACTTGTCTACCAAAAGAATAAAAAAATAGTATTTACTTACCTATTTATATTCAGGACATCCAGAACCTATTTCTATTTTGGAATAGAATAAATATTACGCAGCCATACACGTGCTCTTCATGAACCCGCCTTTTACTAAGCGCCATACTAATCTAAGCTAAGCGCCATCTATGAAGTCATTTACGAACCAATTTCTTTTTTTTTTTGATCTCGGAAAATCGCCCATTACCTTTTTATGTTGATAATGAATCAAGTACAACTTCAATAGCTTAATGTTATGACTAGTAGAAATTGATATAAGTAGGTAAGTACTTAAAATTTTCTATGGGTACCTACTGCAAGTAAAATTAAATATCAAGTAAAAAATAACATTAATGTTGTATTTCTTAATATATTCTTATTTCCTTACCTAACTCTCTCAAAGTCAAAGTTTATTAAATATGAGGCTTTACTTTCTCTTATTGACATTAAAACTATATGTAACTATAAAAATAAATGCCAATTGTGTGTATAAGAAGGTACTGTTTTTTTAGTACCTACCTAAGTAAATCTTTTTAATAAAGTACAATAAACTTAGAACTAAATTAACTTTATACTTAATTTTTCCCCATCATATAAACCAAATCACTATGTAATCCCTAGTGCCATGGAACCACGGGTAATTAAAATTACCCGTGGACCCGGTAATGGGTCGACCCACCGGGTCCACGGGTAAAGACTCATTTTATGGGTTAAATATATTTATGGCACACTGTTCCTTTTCTTAAAATAAAAATGTTGTCAACGAAGGTACTGTTTTTTGTACATAAGTAAATCTTTTTAAATAAAGCACAATAAACTTAGAACTAAATTAACTTTATACTTAATTTTTCCCCATCATATAAACCAAATTACTATTTTATGGATTTAATATATTTATGGCACAGACTGCTCCTTTTTGTAGAATAAAAACGTTGTCAAAATTAGAGCTTCACAAAAAAAAATCATGTAAATAACTAAATTCAACGATGCTAAAGCCATGTTCAATGCAGTTTCATTGTTGGATATGACATGTGGTACACACCCCTCCTTTCTTGTGAGCCTGATGCAGCATTAAATATTGTTGTTATTATCTTTAACCATGCTTTTTGAAGGTATCTAGAATCTCCTAAGAAATTAGAACAATATACTTACTTATAGAAAATTGTCATAGATAAAAAGTTAGTAGGTAAGTACCTATGTATTATACAAATACAAAATTGCTTGATATTGTTTTTACCAAATAACCATGTTTGTTCACCATTCCGAGGAAGTCCATCCTCCAAATTATGAGGTAACATTTAAGATTTAATCGTCGTTCAAATCTGCAAAACCACATAAAATAGTTTTATCTTTACTTTACGTCAATACTCTTTTTTCTAGCAATTTTAACAAAACTGACATTTCCTGGTAAATCCCAATATAATAATAGGCATAATACTTACCTTTATTATGTAAGTAATAATTTATTTATTAAAACTTACCGTTTGAACATAAGGACTGATATCTTTTCCTATTATGAAAGATGCTTGTCTGTATAAGATCTATAGGGTATAGTCAATAGGTACACCTTACTACACTTAGAGCGTTGGTTTGATACTCTAAGCTACCTGGCAAATTAAATCTTCATTGGAACCTGTAAAACAAATACTTAGGCAATCTAAGTTATAAATTGATAAATGGACATTATGGATAGGTTATATTTAATATTTATACAGAAAGTCCCTTACTGTTGTCTTATTCTTGACCTTTCTTGTCATGATTAAAGGTACTTAGGTGGATTTATTTGGCCAAAATGTTTGTATAGTTTGGGAGCCCCTACAAATTGTTATGCAGCGACTTGCTCTTCGTTGCGGAAAATGTTGCATGACACACATTTATTTGGTCACTCACATCGCAACAACTATATCAGCACGCAATTCCCGGCAGACTGAAAGTTTGTAAACGAGAACTCCGAGAACTATTCACAAGTACAACAAACTCGGGATTTCGTTAATTTGCTCCAAGCAACGTAGGGAAACATTTCTTCCTTAGCGCCTGAGCACTTGATTATTGCAGTCCACAATAGCCCTAAAAAGAGCATTTTAAGCAAAACTTTCAACACAACGCAACTCTTCCTTCATCAGCTGATCAAACAATCGCCATTTTGTGTGAATTTTTATCTTCAATGTTTGAGTGATCGCTAGATTAGCGATTCTTGGCTTGTCAAACTGTCAATTAGGTCTATTTTAGCGTAAATTTTACGTCGTAGGTAACTTTTGCTTATGTCAATCCCATACTTTCGGTTTATCGTAGCGATGATTTCGTAGCGTTTAATTTGTTTGCCAATTGACTAGGCCCTCGGGTCGGCTAATCGGCTTTCATAAAACGTCATCTATCGAGTATTTTTGAACTAATTTTTTTTTTAATTTGGGCTGTCAGAAAATCGCCCATTCTACTTTCTGTTTGTGTCTGTGGTTTTCTGGCATTTTTTAAGTCTGTGGCTTTGCGAAATATTGTTTGAAATGATGAAGTGACTTGCTCATTCTAAATAAATTCTTACTCAATTTGAATGATTTACCCATAGTTTGAACGTTTGAATAAACTGTTGGTAGTGTATGAAAACGTAATTTCTACTTCTACACATGTAAAGCCTAGAGGTAAGTGTGCACATCTTTAGTCCGCTTGATAGTATCATTTTCCTTGATTTTCAACTAGCCGGTGTATTAACCATAGAAATATTAAGAATTTGTGGAATACTGTACTGTAAACCTAAACTTACAAAATAATATTACTTGTCACGACACCTCCTCGCTAGTTCTTGATCATCTGCATCAGAATACCCTTGCTCATTGCATTTTCACGAAATGGCTACCTACCTCTACAATGCAATGATATTGATTTTTGAGTTTTTCTACTTTTTTAGGTTAACATTAATGCCCTGTTATTAGCCAAGTTACTCAACCATAATCTCCTAAAAAATGAAATTTTATAAAATTAACTTAATCTTATTACTAACTTACTTTAGAACAAGTCAACCATTTACATCATCATCATTTGCTTGCCCTGTTGTACTGTTAATTTATTTAGCTAATAAATAATAAAAATTAATAAAAGGACAATGCCCATTTTGGACCTGTTTTGTTTTGGGAATGTATAAATATAAATCATATTGGCAAGAATAGCTCAAAATTCACTAAATGTAACCATGATCATACTTAAGTTTACTCTCACATAACTTTGGCTTTTTTTTACAAAAAAATCTGAATTTAGACCAATAAACAGTAATGTAATAGATTACATTTTGCTACCAAGATGAGTTATTGTCAGGTTTTTAAATGTGTGGGGCGTGGGTATAGTCCTTTGTTTCATATTGATGGTTAAAAGGCTAATTGGTCTGAGCAACTTTTTTTGCGATATTGAGTTTAATACATATTCAGAATCAGCAAATTTTTCTCTGTTGTTCGAGTCAGGTTTCATAATTTTTTGACTACTTTTTTAGCGCTTAGCACCCAGAACAAAACAGGCCTTATTTCTAAACTCATTGATCTATATGATACAAAAATTTGACAATTTGAGAACTCGATGACTTGAGCTATTTTGATTTTTCAAACATTTATAACATTGTGTTTATTTATTTATTTATTTATTCAAACAATAACACAACATTACAGTATGACACCAATACGCTATGCTATACATAAAACAGAAATTAAAATTATAACAGGAAACTAATATAAAACAACAGCAAAAAATAAAAAGCTAAACATAAAAAGAAAAAAAAAACTGAATATAGTAATGTAAAATATTACAAAAAATAAATAAAATATAAGTATATAAAAAACTATTATTTATCTAACAAATACTACTATTATTCACACTATCAATTATCTCACAATACCTCAGACATTCTCCGCACACTTCCCTCCATCTGTCAGCAAACAGATCACACCGTGGTGAAGATACCAGAAGCTGATTTAATAAATTTAAAGCTCGAATGAGAGGCGAGTGCGAGTGTGCAACAGTGCGCGTACGAGGCACAGCTTGATTAAGGCATTTTGCTTTTCACCATGGTTGTGGTTTTGTTGTTTGGCCTATTTTGCATTAAAACAAAACAATAAGCTTTGTCGTTTGTCCCATTTTGCATTCAACTACATTAAAAAACTGTGTCACTCAAAAATATCTTATGTTGCTGAATCATGATGGCCTAAGCATCAATATCTACTATAATCTACTAAGGGTTTATTTTGTTTCATCCTAATGGGCATCTGCATCAATCTACTTCACTCTGGTGCAACATTGGGGAATGGGCATATGCAACAGTTAGTTAACTTGGTGCTTAATTCATTTTCTCTCGTAGGTATCATTTTATTTTAAGTTGATTGCTAAGCCAGTTTACTTTCAGCTATTTTACTAACGGTAGACATTTGAACCATTTTGCCTTTCTCAAAAATTACTAAATTTGATGCATTTTGGGTTAACCGACATAAATTTTCTAAAATAATACACAATTACCAACAGTAATAGCTTTATAAAACTTCCTTACTTAATTAGGGATACACTGTATTAAATAAATCAAAGACTATTAGTTAGGTGTCTATTTATGATTATTTTTCTAAAAACAAAAACTTTAATCTGTGTTCCTGCAAGTTTTACAAAATGTCACTTGGATCAATTAGCCTTTCAACCGTCGATATTGTTATTCATCAATAGCCCGGCCGAAAGTTCATCCACGTGAACAACCTGTATACCCTGTGATGAATTTCAAAAAATATTCTTTCATGCAAACCATGTCCTGATAATAATAATTACAAACAAAACAAAAAAGGATTTAGCTGAATAGGTGCAGCCGATTTGTAATTATGTATGAACATACATTTGTGACAATTCATTATTATTTGTTAAAGTTTAACCCACTTGTTAAGAGCAGTACTTGTTACGAGCAGTACTTTAACGACCCACAGTAGAAAAATAAATAAATCTTGAATGTGGGTAGTTATAAGTTTATTTTTTTATCCAGTTATTGCAGCTAATACCTGTTGTAAGTTATTTCTAGACTGTTTTGTGATCTTGTGTAGGTACGTTTTAGTTACAATGCGACGCTGAAAAAGGTTACATATTTTGTACCATGGATAAACAGAGGTAAGCAACAACTAGATTTACAAGATAGGTTTGTTTTCTAGTTCATAAACTGAGTATCATACTCTTATCTGTCTAATATTTACAAATTTGTTAAAAAAAAAAATTATTTAGAGGTTATATTTTGTCATTTAGTATTGCGGGTCTTTAAAGGCCCGCTAGTAATATCCACTACTAGGTATATGGTAACGATGTAGATTGAATGATTATTGTTTTTGTTTTGTCATCAGACCCCGAAAAAGACACTTGAATTTAAATTAAATACTGGAAGAGTTATAATATGATTAGGGTGCGAAATTGCCAGAATTCATATCTATTTTCCTCCCGAAAATTTTAACGCTGACGTCATATGAGGATTCTGGAGACGAAAATCAGATTGATGCACTGGCCCCTTTATCTTTTCTTTGACAACTTTTTCACATCGGTACCTCTAGTTGATGAACTAAGTGAAAGAGGCTTGAAAGCAACTGATACGAGAAAACCGATTGTCGAAGTGTCCTTTAGAGTCAAACAAAGAGCTTCAGAAATCTTAGCAAGGTACTTACAAATACCAGTCCGCCAGAGCTGAAGAGATCTATGTTTGCAAGTGGCATGATAACAGAGTCGTAACTGTTGCATCAAAAGCAGTGAAGATTTTGCCAACTAATAAGATAAAAAAAATTTCTCAACTGCAGAAAAAGTATGTTCATGTTGACCAACCGGCTACAATCAAAGCCTACAATGAGAATATGGGCGGAGTAGACCGTTCGATCAAAGCATCAGCCTGTACCGAACATCGATTTGTTGTAAAAAGTGGTATTTCTCCATAATCTGCCACTGCTTGGACAATTGGATATGGCCTTGCATAACGCGTGGCAGTTATATGAAACAGGTGGAGACGAGGATCATCTCCATTTTCGGAAAAATATTGTTACCTATCAGTTTGTTGGAAACACATAAGAAATCTGGAACTAGTAAGGGTTGCAGGTTGCAGGTCCTCAAAAAGCCTCTATGAAGCATCACAATATGATGATATAGGTCATTGGTGAGGCACATGCCAGAACAACAAATATGCAGCATTTGTCACACAAAAGCAAACTTTATATGCATCAAATGTAAAGTGGCTCTACTATACAATACACCCTAATGTTTGCTTTGAGAAATACCACACCAGGGAATAATTTCATCTTTTATTTTGTATATTACTAGTGGGTCTTTAAAGGACCACGCAGATTCCGCTTTTCCGACGCACGATTAATTTTTTTCGTATTTTTTCTACACTTCTAATGTGTACGTGAACACAATACTTAAAATTGATATTGATCTGTTAGACTTTTTTTATCGTAACAAGTGGGTTAATATCTTCTTGTCTGTGAGAAAACTGATATCTTATTAACAATTGAATCTATATTATGTCTGGTTTCTCATAGACGAGAGGTTAACAAGATGAACTACTTAATTATATTATTCAATACAATTTATTGTAAGATGCTTATGGTTATGATTTAGCCAGATTATAGATTTTACGAGGTAATGTTATGTTTACACAAAACATACATTCTTTAACTGATTTGATTAAATGTAAGTACACAAATAGTTTATCTCATTTGCCAATTCTGACATCATTGTCAAGCCAAATTGTATTTAGCATCATTGTCGAAATCAACAAAACCATGCCATAATGTTCATTAATAGAAAATGTTGTTTAGACAGAACAAAATAAAAATAAGATCAATAAGAAGAATGGCCCATTTATAATTATTAGTTTTGTCAAAGTGATAATGGGCTTAAAGTTTTTGCTATGGTAATCAGTAAGATGTGGTTACAAAAGTTAGGGATAGATAAAATAAGACCAAAAAACAACAGTCCCGAACATTAACGTGTCAATCTGCAAAACAAGTTGTATTACAGATATGTTAAGATACTGTGAACTATATGTTTGTGACCGTTGAAAAAGAGAATGAGTAAAGAATGAATGGGATAGTAAGAAGGATAAGATCTCTGCAAATTTACTCGAACCAGAATGGAGACATTCTCTTAAAATATACGATGAAATGAAGCAAAAGAAGTGTGAAATTTGTAAATGGAAAAGATAGACAAGTTATGGTCTCTTATCCTATCCCTGTGGGAAATGGGAGTAAAATTGATACTTATTTATTCTTTTATACCTTAGGCTCTCCTCAACATGGATACTGATGGAGCTGGAGATTGGTGTTTGATTGAAAGTGATCCGGGTGTATTTACACAATTAATTAGGAAGTTTGGTAAGTTATAGGATTTTATTATGAACATACTACTATTTAAAACCTAATCCCTTAATTGTAAAACCTTAAACTAATCGTGAGATATTGTTAAAAGCAGCTCTTATGTAACTTTTGCTAAATGAGAAAACTATTCACACTTTGCTGTCATGTATGTTTTGTCATGCTTGTAGAGGAAACACTGATAAAACTCCTAGTTTTGGCTCCTTTTGTTAATTCGTGTTAAGGTTGGCATCTTTGTGTTTCCTATGGTTATGTTTTATATCACTAAACACAATATGTGCTCATAGCACAACAAAGTACTGATAGCAGATTCGCAAAAAAATAGATTTTATACCTTTAAGTTACTAAAGATTTATTATTCTCCCCTCCCATCAAATGCCATCTTCAGAAAATTATTTTAGATTAATAACTAATTTAGCGGGATTTATTTTCATAGTGCTAAAATGCTAAACGTTGATCAGAGCATGATATTTGTGACGAGTAGATGCGCAATGAGCAATGACTATTACACAACAACACACAAAATTTAATCATAGTCAGGTAGACTTAAAAGGTTTATTTTGTTGCACCCTCTGATAAATTGGCAAAGTTAGATCATATGATCTAACTTAGAGTAAAAACTAATTTCTAATCTTCTTTAAATGTTGTTCTCTATTGGATGTCAAGAATTTAAAATAAGTAAAATCGAAAATTGGCTTATTATAGAATTCTATGGTAAACAGTATTAATATTTAAGCTATTTTTTGTTACTTTGCTTAGTTTTGGGTAGGTATGCAGTTATTGTGGAGAGAAAATTCCTAGACAAAATTCAATACATTTTGTGATATCTTCTAAAAAGGTGAAACTAAGACCTATTATTAATGGCATTGATATTTTCTAAACAGGTGCTAAAGGTGTTCAAGTTGAAGAGCTGTGGACAATCGAAGATGGTATATTTGAGAATTTAAGGTAACTGATTTTTTTTGTTTTTCTTTAACATTATAAAATGCTTTTTATCACTTTTATCACACTATTTGAAATTTAAAATTTCCTTTTTTATCGGAATTCCCAGAACCAGGTTAGTGGATCATTCACTATAATTATATTCATTTCACGCATATCAAATAAATAAATTGTAAAGTGAACTAGGTATTTAAAGTTAATCACATTCTCATTTGGTTGATGTTCTTTCAGACCGGTACATGGACTTATATTTCTTTTTAAGTTCATTCAGCATGAAGAGCCATCAGGCCCAGTCGTGACGGACAGTCGCCTCGATAAAATATATTTTGCTAAGCAGGTATGTGAATATTTACCCTCTAGACAAGTGGCAAACGCTCCCTGTCTATTTGTTAGCATTTGTCAATAGTACATTTGTATAAAGATACTTGGAAAATGCTAACTCTAGTTGATTACTACAACATAATGTATAATTTAATAAAAAATAAATAAAGAATCATAATAAACATAATATATTAGCTCCTTAAAGTTCTAAAGGAGATTGCGCATTTTTGTATGGCGCTCGGGGACGAGCTTAGGATTTTTGTACATCGACCAAATAAGCATTAAAATATTGCTAATCTAACGTGCTATGAGGGATTTTTTAATACAATAAAATCCGTACCGTCTGAGCTGAAAAAACCCGACTTTGAATAAGAAACATAACCTTTTTTATGATCTTTGTATAAGAATATCTACTGGTTTTAGGTTGATTTAAATGCACTGGGCTCTTGGTATTTTTGCAGTTAAACTATCTCTTGGTATAACTCGCAGTTTTTACATAATTACTTCAAGGCATCATACAGAAGCACAACTCAACACGTTATGCAAACAGCGATTCTAGCGCCATCTATCTAATGTATGGGACAAGAGTTACTAAATCCCCTTGTCTGCGCCAGATGGCGTTATTATACAACATTAATTTTTTTTATTAAATATAATTGAAACTATTTGAGAGTAAGATATTAGAAAAACTTAATGATAACATTAGTAGACGAATATTATGAACTTGAGTCTTTGTTTCGGAACACTTTATCGGGTGTAGTTTATTATTTTTTAAATGGTGCCTGTATCCTTTTTTCTCGCTTGAGTCAAACGTGTTCTTAAAAGTTTGTACGTTTATCAAACAGTAAAGAAAATTGTAATACTTTGCATTGTGTCACCTTTATTTATACAGCGAGTCCAGAAAACGAAGGACATCTGTTGTTAGAGACATAAGTTGGGTTCTCAAGGTTCAGTATTATTATGATTGTAGACACTATTGTACATTTTGCGAAATTTCATGCGTGATTAATTAAATTCGAACTGGTGGTAGATTCTACTGAATCTAACTATTGTTAAGATTTAACTAAATGATAGTTAACTGTTATTTTATTAGATTTCGACGTCAATAAGTAGGCACTTATTTCATTCAATATAAACCTGTGAAGTTTTATATTGAATGAACTATTTGTCTATATCCAAGCATCCGATTAAGTACACATCTATCACTCATATACACATAATTATTCAAGTTGCACTCTTTATATCAAGGAACCTTTCAGATTAAAATTATTCATTCACCTTTTCAATAAACTTTATGCACGCGATTGTACATCTACTATGGGAAAATTAAAAATTGATTTTTCTCTTCATAGAAGCACCGACAAGCTCTGGAGTTTTTTCGACATACTATTGGTGAAATCAGATCTTCGCTACGACCAGTAGTTTTTGAGATACAGGTAGCCATGCCAGGATGTGCGCTCATCCTGGCATGGCCACCAATGACCCCTTATAACTTTTGAACGGTAGACCGACTAACTCTGATATTTGGCGACATACTTCGACATACTCTCGACATACTATAGGTGTAATCAGATCTTTGCTACGACTTGTAGTTTTTGAGATACAAGGTGGCCATGCCAGGATGAGCCTCATCCTGGCATGGCCACCAATGACCTCTTATAACTTTTGAACGGTTAACCGACAAACTCTGATATTTGGCGACATACTTCGACATACTTTCGACATACTATTGGTGAGTCCTCATTACAGGCTCTGACTAACCAATAATAATCCTTAACACAAGTGCTTTGGCTACTTATCTCGGAGTCACATCAATGTTTGTGATGTTGTCCAATATTTATTTACAGATTGCCTTTTTAGGTTTTTTTTATGTACAGTTGACAGCTGATCAACCTTTATTTATGTGAGTGTAGATCTAGGGTTAGGATGCATTTAAAAAAAAGGCAAGAAAAAAAAGACGCATTTTGACTTTTTTCTTCGCTTTGCATCACTATTGCATAATCCACTACATTCATTGGCACACCACGTGTGCAATGATTGGCCCGGTCATTGTTTGTCAGGTATCTAGGTCAATTATTGTGCTTCAGGGGGCCAATAATACCACTTTTGGGTATTTATTACATAAAATACTTTAAAATAAATCTTAACACCAGGGTGGTGAGTCTAAACCATGTTCAAATTGTTTTTAGGTATTTTTAGAATGGTACTACATATTTCGGCAGTGAATTATACGTCAATACACAGAGTAACATGAGATCAAACTTAGCAAATGTCTAAGGCTGGATTCGACCTAACTGGAATAAGACTTACTCCGAGGTTTGTCTATACAAATTTGGCGTTTAATCTAGGTATAAGACCTTATTCCAGTTTGGTCGAATCCACCCTTAAAATGCCAATCATTCTACCCGTTACCCTATATAAAAAATAATTAACTTTTGCTCAAGGCTGGCAAATTCATACTTGCCAGTCCCACTGTTTGCGGGACGGGGGGCGAAGGGTAGCGGGGGCGAGAAAGAAAAGTGCGAGCGGGGCAGGGCCGCGTAGTAGGAACGTCAGTCGATGTGACCTACGAAATTGCCAGCCGTCGATCATTTAAACACTAGATACACAATCCTAATATGAAATACGTTTAAGAAGTGGTTTCAACTATTCTATACAATTTTCTTTTCGAATAGTGAAAGCTAATTCCGATACTCGACCCTATTATCACCAAAATAGGCTTTGATCATAATATAAACAATAGATGCACGGTCTTAAACGAAATCAAACTCAAATAATGTCCCCGCTTAAATACATACATATCCATAGATCTATCTACATCAGAAATGAAACGAAAAGTCCAAATTCTTAAAAATATTATTGGACTTGCGTCACTTTGGAACTAGACTTCCTAGATTCAAGCTAGTTGAAACAAAGTTCTAAATTCAAAATTTTGATAGAAAAACATGGTACGTTTCTGATTTTGGCCTTGTTTCGTGGTGCCGTTTTTCAAGCAGCAATCGTGTACCTATCTATAGTTTTCATGATCGAAGCTCGACCCTATTATCACCACTATAGGTATTAAATTTGGACGTCAATGTCAAATGACAACTGACAGCAATCCAATGCTCCCCCAAAGCGCTAGTCCAAGTGTAAAAACGTCCAAGGATACAATACCCAGTTGCCAAAATGTCTATTGGTCAAAACATCTAGTCATCATATCATCAACTCTTTGAAAGCTCAAGGCACAATGCCCCCACTGTTGCAACGATACCACTCGCTGACGTCACGGACGTTCTCAACCATTATTGATCCTTGGTTCTCAACACTTCTCCTTTGTATTCCCAGGTGATAAACAATGCGTGCGCCACGCAGGCCGTGATCAGTATACTGCTGAACTGCAACCACCCCGATGTGGAGCTAGGGCCGGAGCTGACGAAGCTCAAGGAGTTCAGTATGTCCTTCGACCCCAAAATGAGGGGCTTGACGCTCAGCAACTCGCAGACCATACGCGGCGCCCATAACTCCATGACCAATCAAACTCTCTTTGAGTTCGATCCGAAGGCAGCCACTAAGGTAAGGTTTTTTGTTTTTCTTAATTGGTAAGGCTTATTCATCTCACCTGATTTTAAGTGATGATAAGACCGAAGATGGCCCGCGATCTTTTATTCTTTGACCAGTAGTCTAAATCACTAGATCACAGAGGCTGTTAAAAGGTTCATTGGCTACTTCTCGCACTTTATGCCCTGTAATTTTAACTGTTCAAACTGGAACGCAGCAATGAATAACATTACTGCCTAGCGGCAATAGGTCGGATTTTGGGCAAATTCTAACACCGTGCGCCTTGCAACTTTTTTTACAAGGGAAATTACCGTAATATGGTTAAGCGACTACCAACAAGCGTTTTTTTGATTATACAGCTCACTCAATCTCTTCACTTCACTCTTTTGTTTATAATTGAAGTAAGTATAACCCGCGCCAAACTTCTAGCTCGCTGTGAACACGAAGCGATTCGCGTTGCAATAGCATAATATAGGTATCTGCGGGACGTCGGCGGTTAGGGAGGGCGGGGCACATCCCCGCGCACCCCTGCGCTGTACCGCGCTCGCCATGTGTATTGTGTATTCGTTTGTTTGGTGGTTCAGCAGCTGGTTTAGCAGTGGAAAGCACAGTCACGTGTATATTTTATTTGGTCCCGTCGCGATATTAGGTTTTTGATATTGTTTGTTGACGTAACTGTTTTAAGTTGTTGAATTATAAAACGTTTTACGTCGGTTAGCTAGAAAAAAATATTTATAAGAAAACACACAGTTCCACAGCTTCTTAAAATTTTTATATTTTTTAAATATATGTACATATGCTTATAATTCAATTTTTGTTATTAATTTATATTGGTTAATTTTAGGTATTAAAAATAAAACGCCTAATTTATTAATTATCTTGTTATGTTATTTTATTTATTATTATAACGCTTTAATTATAATGTTGCTAGCTGTACACTTCCGCGTCGCAACTTCAGAGCGAGCTAGAAGTTTGGCACTACTATACCTCTATGTAACTAAAAACTTTTTGGAAATATATATTTTTTCTAATTTGAAAAGCTTGAAACTTTTTTTTGAAGTTATCCGCACATGTTGTGGGCGTCATTTTGAACACTCCATTTGTTTTTATTGATTTCAGGAGGACGACGCGTACCACTTTGTGGGTTACATGCCGATAGACGGTCGCCTCTACGAGTTGGATGGGTTGAGGGACGGCCCTATCGACCACGGGGCCATATCGCCCGAGCAAGACTGGCTGGATGCCGTTAGGCCTATCATTATGAGAAGAATCAACATGTGAGATATTACTTTGTGATTTTTTTGTTTTGTTTTTTTTATGTTGTATTCAGACAGAATATTTAAAGGCCAGAATAACCACTTAAATTAGAATCAAGATTAACATTATATCCAAGTTGGACTCTAGCCTGATAAAAATACATTGACCGTCGGAACAGTATAGCGTTTATTTAATTTTGTTTTTCGTTTTATTTTATAAAAGTAGTTCCGCTAGTTTCCGTGGTCGGCCACATCTTTCAAAGTTATTTATTTGTCTAGGTGCGATTTCAGATATACAGAAGGCGAAATACACTTCAATTTGATGGCGTTAGTATCTGACAGAAAAATGATATACGAACGCCAACTGGAGGAAATTATTACTGCATCACAACTGCTTGGCATGGAGACAGATGAATTCGACACGGAGATACCGAGACTGCGCATGCTGATAGACTACGAGGACGTCAAGATGGCGCGCTACCAGCAGGAGATGCTGCGCAGGCGCCACAACTACCTGCCGTTCATAGTGGTGCTGTTACGCATACTGGCGGAGGAGAAGAAACTGATGCCGCTGTACGAGAAGGCCAAAGAGCGCGCGTCTAAGCGGAGCACGAAGAAGATGAAAGTATAACACGAACCTCGGGGCGCGCCGCGGGTCACCACCGCGCCGCCCCCGCGCGCCGCCCCGCGCTACGCCCCCCGCGCCGCCCAGCGCTCCGCCCCCCGCTCCGCCCCCCGCTCCGCCCCGCGCTCCACCCCCCGCACCTCTACGCGCACCTCCACACGCAATTCCACGCGCACCTCCACGCGTACTTCTACGCTCACGTCTACGGTCACTTCTTCGCTGTCCACCCCGCTGTCGACGCCGCTGCCGGTGCCGTTCCCCACGCCGTTCACCGCGCCCTTCTGCATACCTCTCTCGAGCTCGCTCGCCAACCCGCTGTCCGTCCCGCTATCCGCCCCGCTATCCATTCCGCTGTCCGTGCCGCTCACCGCGCCGCTCCTCGCCCAGTTCGCGGGCTCGTCGCCGCCGCGGCTCTCCTCAAGGCCCTCCTCCCAATCCAGCCCCTCCCGCCTCCTAGAGGACTCCGAAGAAATGCCCTACACGTTAGCCGACCTAGACGCTATCTACAGAGACCCGCAAGACACACAGGCCAGTCGAGAAACACAGGACTCGCTCGAGCAAGATTTAACCGCATTACAAGAGACGTTGGAAAAGGATATGCTGGAAATGCAGCGAAGCAACACTCTCCTGCATCCCACCCACATGGAAGATGAATCCCTGGAGCTGCAAGAGATCATGGTCGACGACGTCGTCGCCTCGGAAGTGCTTCTCGAGGATGATGTGTTCGATCGCGACGAACTATTAGACGATGATCATGACCATGCCATGAAAGAAGACGATTTTGAATAAATTGTAAATTTACGTAAGCCATGTCTAAAGACCTTAAGATATACTCAATGATATTTACCACATATTTCTACATTAATTGCCTAATTAATCTACATATACCTTACTTATTATTATTATATATTTATAGAGAATTAGAGATACAAATATTTTCCATAATAATTATGTATCAGTGTAGCCGTACATACGCATTTATCCGTATTTATGGAGATTTCACGAAAGATTACGGATTACGATACTCGTAATATAGTCATAATAAATATAATAATAATACACGTGTTGATTCCAAATGAATGTTTATGGAAGCGTTAATTTCGCACGAAGAGGCAGACAGCTCGCTGAAATAAGTGTTAATCCGTAATCTTTTAGTTTTCGTGCAAGTAGTTGCTCCTTGCTGCATGGGTTTTCGTAAACTTATATGGATTTATTCTGAACAGTTTCTGATAGGATAACTACAGGATCTAGTTGCGTCTGACTACACTAGTCTTGTGTACTTGTGTATTGTGTGTTAATGTGTATTGGTAAAGTGGTAACAGATAAACTAAGAGTAAGGTTACTGTTCAAATTGAAAATGTTCTAATTAAAAGGTCTAATTTTAAACTGAGTGTACAAATTATCTTAAAATTGGATGTAGTCGAAACAAACGTAAACCAAAGCGTACCAAAAATTGTGTGTATATAGGTGACTACAAGTTAATTATTCCTTTCAAGTACTTACAACAAGTCAAGTTTTAATAATTTTAAAATAAAACATTTTATAATTTTTTTTTAAACATTTTAAAGCATCATGAAGAAAAATCGTGGAAATTAAATTATTTGGAATCACATTGAAATCAAATGTTAATAAAATCATTATTATTATGTACTCTTATTAAATATTATTTGCGAATACTTATATAATCATAAGTATAGTACTAATTTGAACTAGAACATTTTTGATTTTGAAATAGTACATGAAAACAATTAGTTATTCATTTTTAATTGAGTGGTAATAATGTATAAAATAACTATTTTGCATTTAAGCAAGTATTATTCAAATTAGTCGACAACTTCTCGAAATAAACGTGAAAAATATTTTTATATATATTCATATGATGATAAATTGTGTATTTTATTCTTGTACTTAAGTCAGTATTAAATACTAGGCAAGCGCATTTTATTCGAAAATGTTGTGTATGACACTTGGGCCACATTATACGTGATTGATTTTAACACATTTTTTGAAAAACTGTAGTGCCATTCTGTGAACACATTTTGAACTTCCAACCACGGAATCCTTGCCCTAATTCGTTTTTCTATTCGTATTCTCTATTACTTAATCTTTGATAAACAGAATATCGTTACGCGGACAAACGAGCTCGCTTTCAAAGTGAGTTTCAAGTGCTGAGTTCGAGTTCTGTTTTCTATTTGAAAGAAGATCGAAGCCGCCTGGTGATAAGGATTTGTTCATACGTTTGTCACTAGGTGTAGGCTATAGTGCAAAAATGCAATAACGCTCTAAGCAGTAATGTTAGTTTGTGGATGGAAAAAAAGGTTACTTATATTTTTTTTGCAGAATGGCCCTACTGTTTACAAAACTAATTCCAGGAACCGAAAATGTGTCTGGGAATGTGGTCTAAAGTTTAGCAGCATCACAATTTACAAATAATTGGTGGTTCTTAAAACAATTATATTGTTGAACCACATTATCACTGTCTCGTGTCATGTAGGTGTTTCTGTAGGGGCTCTATGTAAGCTATTTCGTAGATAATGTCGGTGTTTTTCTTGGTAATTCAAAAAGGAATTGTGTCAATAAAACAACTGCATAAAAATAAGTATATTTATTTCCTAATTATAATATAAATCGATATCTGGGCGTGGACTGCGAATCCAATATTCAAAAACAGTCATCTTTTTTATTACTAAACCTAAAATTGTATGCTAGTAGATTGTTTTTGATTATTGAATGAGTCACGATATAATAATTTACAATAGTTTCTGGCAGGGTTAGTCGTGGCGGGAACTTTCTTACAACAATAGGCATAGGTACATATAAAAATAATACTTTTCTTTAGAAAGTTGCCATAAATAGGAAATTGCACTCCTAGTCGGCAAGATATTTGTAACTCATAGTATTTCCGCCATCTAGGTACTTATCAGGTACATTTTATGTAGCTGGTAATTAATTTAATAGGAAAGTATACATCTGGAAAAATATGTTACAGCTTTTAACATTATAGGTGTAAAATCTCTTTTATGTCATATTTTCTTAGTATTTAGAAATAGAAACGACAACGCAACGCAGTTATATATCACGTTAAGTATTATGTATTAAAAGATAGCGGCACCGAATATTTATATTTTATGTTGACTGGCACTCATGAAGTTTATTTTATTATTAGCTTTTGCCCACGGCTTCGCTCGCGTTAACTTTTCGCGGGACAAAGTATTCTCTATCCGTCTTTTAAGGCCCCATCTATCCCTATACCGAAATTCATCATATTTGTTTGAGTTGGTTTGAGCGTAAAAGCGTAAAAACAAACTAACTCACTTTCGCATTTAAAATATTACTTAGGGTTGACACCTACTTATTTATTTATGAAAAATAGTTATGTGAACAGTATGTCTAGGAAGTAGCACTACTTAGCTAATTACTGGACACCCTGTAATATACTCTAGCAAGAATCATTATACATGTACACAATAATAATAAAATAGGAATTAAAGACATAGGTACACAACATATAATACTGTCGGTGTCGTAGGCATTCCTGCTGTTATAGTTTAACGAAATTCTATTTGCGATCGATCTATTTTGTGTTCAAAAGAATGTAATAAAATGTATCATTATGTCATACGAATGAATGAATGAATCTACGAACACTATTAAAATCTTTGTGTTTCACGACACTCGCAAGCTGTCGTGGTGGTGCCCTTATTCGGTGCTGCTAGTGGTAGGATTGCAGATTTTAGTAAACAAAAGAATTCAGAATCGAATAATAGATAAAAGGTACATTCTGATACTGTCTACTACTCATCATTACTCATTAATTGCGATTTAATGCATAAAAATAATTATTTACACCTTATTACAAATTTTATTCTTATTACTAAAATATAAACCTAATTAACGAAGGTTTTTATACGTATCAAGATAAATGAGTAATAAATTAATGAATTTGGGAAGTGATGTGGCACGTGGACGTTATAAGTAATGTGACCATTATTTACAAGAATGCTTGTCTGTGTCGAATATGACTAAATCCATGGTATGAATGAGGGGGGTAATATTTACAGAGATAGTTGATATCTTGAGCGAACAGCTGCCTTCTATGTTCGGAGTCATTAGGTGGATTCAGAGTGGATCATTGCAATCTCCCTAGTTTTGGAAACCTGTCGTCCTAAATATTGATGCAGTCAAGAGCCCAGCGAAAGTGCAGGATAGGTAAAATTATGATTGATTTTGCTAATAAGTGCACATTTAAAGTTTATAATAGACTCTTAATTATTGTTCTATTGAACCCTCCAACCAAATTTATCACTATTTAGGGGTAAGTTTACGTTGGTAGACAAATGTGGCTATTGGTATATCACAACGGAATCCCGAGTTGGATCGGTGTTTCTCCCTTCAGGTGCTTTGATGGTTAGAATGTACTTTGAATGGAATCCACATGATGAGCGAACAGAGGCTGGTTGGTGGTGTCGGGGCGAAGGGGGAGCGCCTCACGTGTTGGGCAGCAGACCCTTCGGCTTGATCATCATGGTCGCTCGCTTCAAGGTGTAGTCCCATCCCCTCCAGCGGAACCACACGATACCTACACACAAAATTGGCATTATGGACATAGCATTAGGGTTGTATTTCATAAGGAACGCTAGCACAGAATTTTAATTAGATACCTACCCAGACTGTGCTTCAAAGGTCAACAACAAAAGTAAACTAATGTGACTCTGTGAAACATTAATACGTATTAATGCGAACTCCATTAAGAAACCGTATTGTTTTTAGTAATTTTATTCAAAAGAATAGTTTTAATTTTAGTTTATATAGGTAGGTAGGTACCTACTTAATAAAACTCGCACAATAAACTCGTATCAAGTCGCTACTACGTTCAAGAATGCTAGTACCTAGTCTTTTCCGCTTTCGATTACTTAGGTACTTACAATCGCGGACTCCGTCGCTTTACCAGTCTAGAGGTCAAACAAAATCCCTTCACACCGCGTCCTCTATTTGGTACGGGCACGTACCCGGGCGGTCGGTGCGCTTCATACGAAAATCGCTGCAAAGTGATAAAGCGACGGTGACCCCGACCGTACCTACGTTAAAATGAAATTGTGTGTAGCTGAATGGTTATTCACTTTTGCCATCAAAAGGCACTGCTAGAATGCCTTACAAATGGTTTTTGCGAACATTTTCTAATGTTTAATAAACCAGTAAAAGTGTGAGCATTTTAACCGATTCATTGCGTATGACGCCATGGAGCGTCATTGATATCTTTACGTATGGCGTTTGACGCCAAATGGCGTCATAAATAATTCCTCTGAAATTCTGTGGAATGACTATTAAGAGAGTTCTAATTAACAGAACTTACATTATTTGACACGTAGATTATACCTGTATTAATCGTTTTATGAGATAGTGCCAGTTAAAAAACTTCAGTGGTTGCAAATCTTTTGCAAACTTCAGTGGTTTTTAAAAAACTTCAGTGGTTGCAAATTTTCAGAGGAATTATGGCTTAATACAGAAAATTCCTCTGAAACTCTGTATAATTACTTTTTAGAGAGTTCTAATGAGCAGAACTTTCATTATATTGAGGATTTGCTTAATGTCATAAATAATTCGCTTCGCGATTTTCTATGCCGGACGATAAACGCGATTAAGTATACAGCATACGTTTTTGACGCGTTAAGATTTATTATGTAACAACGCCAACTTGTTGCGCCGCGCCGCAGTAAATTAAACACCTTCATCTATGAGTTATAAGACTTATAAGTACCTACAGGCTGTTTTGTAATTAGGTAACCTATAAATACAACTGGGCAATCCTAATAAGTGTAGGTAATTAAATAAAATTATTTGAATGGGATCGATTAAAAATTTTATTTACTTAGTTGCTTCCATAAAAAATGTTGTTCTTTGCACTTATCAGGATGGTCCTGTTGCGGGATCATATACCTAACTAATACCAAGGACGATTATCTTATTTGTCTATGCTAATACCAAACACCAGATATTTGGTGTGTGATGATTGCGGTGATGGGCTCACCACCTGTCACGCTGCGCCATGTGCCGTTATCATTTGGTGAAACGTGGACCGAAGTCACAGAATAACGTGTAGCAGTGGACTGCTTTTGCTGTCCTCATCGCCTGGTCTCTGACTAACCCTTCGGGGATAATAGTCGTGAATAATATATATGTATGATATCGACTCACCCTGCCTGGCCGTTAAATCCTGCGGGTCGTGCAGGTACAGGCCGTTGAGCCCCCGCCCGCATGACTTCCACCACCAGCCGCCCTTCAACATCGATGCGCAGTTCAGTGACGACCTGTCGTTGTCCCTGCGAAAAAAGTAAGTACAAAGTCAAACATTTATACAACTTACAATCATGGTTTTGTATAGGTTGGCAAACTCATGTGACTTCCATGGACTGCGGGACGGGAGGCGTAAGGTTGCGGGGCAGGAAAGAAGGGCGGGCCGCGTCACAGTATAAATATGAGCTTATATTTATACTGTGGCCGCGTAGTATAAACGTCAGCTGTTGTGTGCAGCCACAGTAGTAGTCACCAAGACGTGGGTTTGATTCCCACCCGATGTAAAGTTACTTACATAATATTACATTACTTTTTTTACGTTGCATATCCGTTATGGTAATAAGTACTACCTACTGGTGTTTTAAATTCTTAGCGAGTAAAACCTACTTAGTTCTTTCAAGGTAGGTATCCCTATCACTGATGCCACTTTTAGACATTATTCCAATGGAGGCAGACGCGCAATCTTAAAAGTCTTCGATCATCTATCGTTTAGTTAGATGATCGCAGCTTAAAGGCCTATTACATCTCGACTGTATTTTTTGCTAAAAATGGGCAATTTTGGCGTTCTTGATCTCAGAAACAAAAATACATTAAAGGTTGCTTCACACATATCAATGAAGTCACAGTTCCGACGCAGTACCGGCACAGTTCAGTATCCGTGCTTCAGTGTTGCATCAGTGATTCAATTCACACATGAATTGTTTATTTGAGAAACCTCATAAGTCCGGTATTTTGTCAAAATGACTTTTTTTTGCGGCAATGTGTTCTGCTTCAGTGAAAACGTGTCCGTCGTCCTCCATTTTGCTGGCAGTGTCTCCAGCGGTTAAGCTTGCTTGTTTTGTTAAGCGAACCGCCTGCGACTTCATCCGCGTGAACACCCTGTATCCCGTGGGAAAGTTATCAAAAATTTTCATTCTTACAATCTTTGTCTTGACAATTACGAACACAACAAAAAAGAATCAGCCAAATCGGTCGAGCCGTTCTGAAGTGATGCGCGTACAAATATTTCGGCAATTGACTTTACCATCGATCATCTAAACGGTAAGTATTACGAAAGAGAACAATGTTTTTAATAATGGTTTTATTACTAATTTAGAGAGACCACTAAGTTATCATTATAATTTAGGTACGTAAGTTAATCGTCTTCTTCAAATGTTTTATTTTTGTGGTCATCATCATCGTCAGTTTCAGACTGATAAAATGCTTTGGTCACAATTTGATATTACCAAAATTTTGTACCAAAAAAATGGCAGTTCGCCGGCCACTGCTGCGGCCATAAAGTTACTATACCTTTCCGTTAGGTATAGTAACTTTATGGCTGCGGCACGGTCGCTTCACTCGCTCGGCTCGGCAACTGCACTAACTTAACCGAGTAAGTTAGTTTATATATGGCAAGTATTTGGTCTGAGTGGCAAGTAATTAAATGGTACCTCGGACCAAATATTACATATTTGGTCCGAGACGGTACACACGGCGTCAGATCAACCTAGCCAAAACTGTCAAATTTCTACAATCAATTTTAAACTTTATTGTTTAATTTTAAGGATCAATATTCATTGGAGAAATTTGACAGTTTAGGGTAGGTTGATCTGACGCCGTGTTTACTTTTTTATAATATTAGATTAACAAAAAAGCGACAAACATCGTCGTCGGTTAGGTTAGGTTAGACGACTAGACGTGGCAAAAACACAGCGCGAGGCGCGAGCTGAGCGAAGCGTGCGTGCCACGGTCACATGTTTCTTTACTCGTGTCATGTGCATTGCGGTAGGTACAAGTAGGTACCTACAATGCTCATATGCCACGGTAGCGGCGCGGCGGCCGGCCAAGCGCAAAAACTTAGCAAGTAAGTAATTAAGGCTTTAACTTAGCAGACATAATTTGCAGCTCTGCTGCCCAATATCACATTACTTGCTGATCAATTTAGTTATTTTTGCCTACCACTAAAAGCAGCATACTTAATTCTTTTTGTTTGAAGGCAAAACACATTTTAGTGCTTAACAAAACTAAATGTCTTTATCAAATACTTAGTACCTAGTAAAAATCCAAGTAAAACAAGATATTTGCACGAAGAAATGACAGTAACTAATATATTTACACACATTCTTCACCACATTTGTGATTCAGCTAGGTATAATAAAACGTCCACAATAGTGGCAAATTTTGACATTAAGTCTAAAGGAAAAACGAGGAACCTGATGGAGTTATTATCATAAACCCTTTTATCTAGGATTATTGACAAGAGATAGACCACTGATATACCTACCTACGTGCTACGATTCGATTTGGGGCCCAGAAGAGTGACAATTGGATATTCTGTCCACTACATGGTAGGAAAAAAAACGTAAACAGATTTAAACGAAAAAAATGTTTGATACGACCGGTCGGTCGAATTAAGTAAGTAGTTTCAAACCGGATTTACCTATCTATCTACGAGTAGGATACGTCGTCTTTGATCTGTGCTCACACGTAATCTCTTAGACTTATTTATCTTAGTAATTTTACTTAGGTATACAGGTTGGATATTTAGTTCGGTTAGCGCAAGAGATACGCTGCCATTGGCGTTAATAAGTAGGTAGTAGGGGCAACAACCCCCCCCCCCCCCCTAGAGATTGAAAAAATAAATAATAAGGAACGTAATTAACTGTTAAACATCACAATAAATAATGTTACCCTAATCTGAAACATTAGGCACGCGCTGTGAAGAGGACGTATGGAGTTTACACATTGGGACTTTGTAAGTACCGTTTTTATTACAATAGCCTCCTTCATTTATATCGGCTTGCCCCCCCCACCCAGGCCATCGGCTGGCGACGTCCTTGCGCGTTTATACAAGACGGAGGTAGGTGTAGGTACCTAGATAAGCTACACAGTGAAAAGGATTTAGAAATGAGAAATTGATTCCAATAAATGTTTTTTCTTTATTCTATCTTTTTGATTTTTTTTCAACAACCTTTCGAAAAGCAATTGTATCAAAAACCGCTATATTGAATACTTGTAACGGATTCGCGAACACGCTGTTACAAAAATTCTTTTATATGTCGTATACTTCTTCTCGGATCTTGTCGGATCTTTAAATCACTTAGGCATATAATGAGTAAGGATCTCCTAAAGAAAATCTACATCGCTCTAGCGCAATCAGTTATTACTTATTACATCCCATTATGGAGTGGAGCTGATAAAACTAATTTCTTACACCTGGAAAGAGCTCAGAGATCCCTCATCAAATTAATGTTTTTCAAACCCTACAGGTTTTCAACTGAATCTCTCTACATCAAAAGCTCATTGTTATCCATTAGAAAACTTTATATATTAAATACCATATAAAACTTTACATTTTAAGCATAAGCTTCTAAACAGGAGACGTAAAGATACTGTAGCCCATGTGCCCCGTACACGCACCGTTTTTGCCCAGAGGCAATACACTTCACAAGCTCCAGTTTTATATAATAAATTAAACCGGATATTGAAATTGTACCATCTGAAAACCCTCTGCTGCAAGCAGACCTTGACCAAATGAATGATGACAAAAACATATGACGAGACTGAAGACCTTCTGCAGAGAAAGGTATAGACATACAATTCCCTAAACTTTCAGGGACTGACTCTCATGTGGGTGTTACTTTTTAACTGATCCCAAGGTAATAACCGTAGGGCTCACTGAGAGTCATACTACCCCAATTGCTCACACTACATTTTGATTGTTATTGTGTTGTTATGCTAGCTAGTTAATAAGTTTGGTTACATTATGGTTGTACACTAAAATCCTAGACATAAACCAATGGATGAAGAGCGAAGCATTCCCTACACCAGTGTCTCTGACTACTAACCGGGAAGCCCCGTCAACAAATTGTAAGGATTTTTTCTGAATAAAAAACATTTTGACATTTTTATTTGATTTGTATACTACACAAAGTGTCCCAAGAAATAGGGTCAAGCGGAAGCCTAGAGGCAATGGTATTATATCCTAGAGGTAAGCCCCATGCATGTTCTGCGATTTTACATAGTTTTCAAACTATTGATTTTTGAAAGACTCTAGTTTTAAAACATTTTTGCTTAATAAGAACCGTTTTCAACCGTGTCGTCGCGTAGGTGAAACAATACTACCTAGGTACGTACCTACCACCCCCTCTCTTCCCTTGGGTGTCGTAAAAAACGACTAACGGACTAAAGACTACACTTCAACAGCATAGAGCGGCGATGGGCTCACTACATGTCACGCTGAGCATATGTGCAGTCGCTATTTAGTGAAAAGTGAACTATGGTAGAGTACTGCTTTTGGTGTCCTCATTGCCTAGTCTCTGACTAACCCTTTGGGGATACCTAATAGTCGTGATTATATACATACATATCATTTATGTATGCTAAGACTCTAATAGAAGGCAAAGGTGTTTTTATAGGCCTACATAACAAGGTCTATAAAATAAAATGTGTTCTACATTTTTGCGGGTCAAATTAACTGAAAAATTTATTTAAACTAAAGTTTTTCAAATACTTAATCATACTTCGAAAACTATTAAAAACGCGAAACATACAAGGGGGTAATTTGGGTGCCCATAGAGCTGCTTTACCTCTGGGCTTCCGCTTGACCATATATCTTGGGACACCCTGTATAGATCAATATTCACGGTATCGAAATCCATTATTGCTATTAGAGTACCTATTCAAATTTATTATGAGAATCGAACTCACTATTGACGGCATTTGAATCTACATATAGGGGTCAACTTTCAAAACCCTCTAAAGGCACTTTTACACAAACGAAGATAATTCATGTTTCAATTTTAGCATCGTTCGCGACGACAACAATAACGCCCAATAGCGACATAGGTACTATTCTAAAGTTATGTATCGTAATAAAGCTCTGCTATTGGCCAACTCTATTTTAGTGGAATTTGATGGTGACAGACTGGTGTTTTAGTGGGTTTTGATACAAATGTCACTTTTCCTAATGGCTTTTAAACGTGTTTTAGTGAGATTTGTTATGAAATCATTAGTGGATCATGGAAGGAATTCATTGTATTTTGTTTTCCTGGTAATAGTTGAATTTTGACCAATATTTCTTTTAGGGGGTTTTGAAAGTGGACCCCTCTATCAGATTCCGATTAATGTGCGCATTTGGGAGCAGCCTATCTCCTGTTAGTCATAACCTCGAAACAAAGCCCGTTCTGTGTCCCAGGGTCAATAATTATTTTGGAGATAGAGACGATCATCACGAAAATCTTATATTTTACATTTGGTAACCACAGAGAACGCCTTAGGATTAGGTACGAAAATATTGGAAAAATTTTCACGAGCAGGATTCGAACCTGCATCTTTTAGACAATCCGCGTCAGGTGCTCTTCCAAATAAGCTACCGTCATAGAATACATACCTACCTACAGTACCTACAAGTACAGAAGATTCACTCCGCTAAGTCATTTAAATAAATAGCGACTTTTGAAGACACAATAAAGTGCAATTCAGGTCGCAGTTATATTCACCTGAAGTTGCCTCTCTTTCTATCGCGTAGGTTCTATCGCGTAGCTCTTATCTCTTCTAAGGACTAAGAAATTATACTACCACAGCAACATGGGTTCGTGAAGCAACGTTCCACAACAACAAATCTCTTCATTTACACCAACTTTTATTTACTAGCATGGACCAACGCGTCCAAGTTGATACTATATATACCGACTTTTGTAAGGCCTTTGACAAGGTAGATCATCAGCTCCTTGTCCAAAAAATAGCTTTTACGGAATACGAGGCAACCTTTAGCGGTGGTTCAGCTCGTATATCATAAATAGAACACAGAAAGTGGTAATCAACGGTCACATGTCGAACACTTTTAAGTATAGCTCAAGGCTCAATTTTAGGACCTTTGCTCTTCGTTTTATTTGTGAACGACATTAGTGAATGCTTCTTACATAGCAATTTCTTTCTTTACGCCGACGATTTAAAAAATTATAAACAGATTAGGTCTATTAACGATTGTTTTGAACTTCAGGAAGATCTTGAACGACTTAGTAATTATTGCAATCGAAATAGGTTGTATTTGAGTATTCCAAAGTGTAAATTTATTACCACCACTAAAAAGAAGAACGTCGATAATTTTAGCTATACAATAAATAACATTAACTTAAAAAAAGTAAACGCCATATGTGATCTTGGTATACTATTAGACTCAGAATTGCACTTACAAAATCACATCAACAGTATTATATCAAAAGCCTACCAGATGTACGGTTTTATTATGCGTACATGTCAGCTATTTAGGCAACCAGGTACATACTTGTATTTATTTAAGGCATTAGTAAGATCGCAGCTTGAGTATGCTACTATATAATCTGGAATCCGTTCTATAATAAATATAAGCACAGTCTAGAATTAGTGCAGAGAAAATTCCTCAAACGAATTAGTTTTAAATGTTTGCCAAGGAAATTATCCTATACGCCCAGCTACTGCAAAGGTTTTCTATGCCTCAATTGGAACTGCGCCGGTCGGCTCTTGATCTGCGTTGTTTATATAATATCATACATAGTAAATCCGATTGCATCGATACCCCGTCTACACATTGGCGGTGGACTGGCGTGGACTTATCCAGCCCGCCAAAGATGTACAATCGAGGAAGTTTCCGGTGGACCACCTTTCGTCGATATTCGTTTGCACACGATCTACGTGCACGCTACTGTAGTGCGATTCTCTAAGCGCAAACATCGTTAAAGCCTTGGTAGCAGCGGCTGCAACAGCGGTGAGTGTACCATTGGTATTCTTTTAGATAATTTTCAACGCTGTTCGACACAAGCTCCGCACGGCTGTAAGCGGCGCGATGGGGAATCACTTCTTTGACATTCCTTGTAGGTATAAAATTGGTATTCTGTAAGTAAATCAGCCTCAACTTTGACCACAGCCGTGAATGCAGCGAAAGATGTGACGGCTGTAATATCTATGATCACAGCCATGCACGCAGCGTCTGTGTCGCTTAGAGAATCGTATACATTGTATATCTGTGATCGCATAGCTGTACGTACGCCCGGTCGAAATGGAGCGTAAGCGATTATCGCCGAAAAGTAGTCGATCGGGAACTTCCTCGATTGACTCGAATCGAACCTGGGACCCCTTATCTCCTCTCAAATTGTAATCGCCTCTGTGGTCTAGTTCAGACATCGCCTCTGTGGTCTAGTTCAGACCTAGAGGTCCTGGGGGGAGGGGGGGGGGGGTACATCTTTGTGGGGTCGGTTACAACGATGTTTATACTGTTCCGTACAGTTTGGGATAAGATAGCCAGTTCCTCAGTGGTTGAGGATTCCGGGTGAAGCGCGCTTCCACCTTCGACCTTATCGTCACTTATTCACTTATCATCAGTTGAGATGAAGACCAAGCGCTTACCCGTTGTAGTATAAAAAAAACTGTACACACGGCAGCAGATCAACCTATCTACAACTGTCAATTTCTCCAATCAATATCGATCTTACACTATAGGTACCAAAGTCAGTCAGTGGTAAAGGTTTAAAACGTACTGTAGAGACATTTTACGGTAGGTTGGTCTGATAGAGTCTGTATCTACCTTTAAGCTTATGATGATGAGAGAATCTACTTACCGGTTGTAGGTCGAGAAAGGGCTGTTGTTGGAGCCGTACCAGGGGTCGTTGAGGGAGTCTCCCGCGGTGCCCTCGTAACCTTCGATCTCCAGCTTGTAGTATTCCGCTTCAGAGTATATCTTGAAGTGCGAATACTGGGCGTATCTGGAATGCGATATATAGCCAATTAAGAATAGTGCATAATGCAAATTATAGAACAACACCAAACCTTTTATTAATCTGTGAACAAACTTCCTACTTAATTGACATTGTTGTCTTTAAATATTTTGTTCAGGACTCAATATGGCGCATGAATAATCAATCTGACAGGGACCTTACCATCAACTCTTAAGGCTCCTCCAAACAGAACGCGTTCTTAGCGCGCGTCAGAGCGCTATAACGCCGCGTGTTGTAGCGCCGAGTTGTGTTGTACTGTAAGCCCCTTCGTACACAAGGCTACGCAAATCTTCGATACTCGACGATTTTGGTCTCCAAGCGACTACCGCCATAAATCCCTCGCTTCGCTCGTGATTTAAGTTTTTAATACCTTCGCTACGCTCGGGAGTAAACCTCGAGTCCTTCGTTACGCTCGTGATTTAAATCGTCACCCGCGACAGAAGACACTGCTTTATCCCCTTGGTTAATAATCTACTATTTCCGCCCTAAGGAGAATCGTTTTTCTGATAGGTACTGTAATGTGTAGTAACTAGTAACCCCTCTTTTCTCTTTGGTATCGTAAAAGGCGACTAACGGACTAAAGACTGCACATACATCCAACAGCATAGAGCGGCGATGGGCTCATCAAAATAATACTACCGTACAAACCCCTATCTTCCCTTCGGTGTCGTGAAAGGCGTCTAACGGGCTAAAGACTGCACATACAACCAACAGCATAAAGCGGCGATGGGCTTATCGGGTATTTTGCTAGCTGGGTAGTAGGTAGGTAGGTAGTAGGTAATCGTGTGGGTAATGTAGGTATCACAGAAACAAAGAGACCACGTAATACTAACTTTTCACACTTACACAAAATAACTAGCACTGTTAGCTTTCTGGGGCGATGGGCTCACCACCTGTCACGCTGAGCACATGTGCAGTTGCTATTTGGTGAACAGTCGACTATAGCAGAGAACTGCTTTTGCAGTCCTCATTGCCTATAGTCTCTGACTAACCCTTCGGAGATTATAGTCGTGATTATATATTATGTTAAGTTTCTGAATTAAAACTCGATTTTAATAGTTAACTAGTTTGATGGTACATGAATAAACATAGTTCTGCCTCCGTGGTCCAGTACTGCCTCCGTGGTCCAGTACTGCCTCCGTGGTCCAGTACTGCCTCCGTCGTCCAGTGGTTAAGGCGTTTGTCTTATGACCCGGAGGCCGCGGGTTCGAACCCCGCGGGAAGCATACTTTGTTTAGTCGTTTCCAGTTTGGTCAGGATATTGCAGGCTTGAATCACCTGATTATCCGAAAAGAAAGATGATTCCGTGCTTCGGAAGGCACGAAAAACTGTGGGTCCCGGTCGCCATCTGGTGGCCGTTATATAAACCACGTCAGAGGCCGTGAGGCGGTTTACTTAGAAACTCTGACACTAGGTTGTGCAAGGTCGATTGACCTTGTAAGCCACTCGATAAGAAGAAGAAGAAGAAGATTTGTGATAAGTACAGTCACGAGCAAAAATATGTAAACAATTGTAACTCTAAAAAAATGGAATAAGAGTCAAAGTGTATACATATTGGTGTGACTGCATGTACTTAGTAGGTAGGTTGATTATCTTAAGTTCAAAATAAAGTGAGCTTCATGTAAAGACTGATAAAAATTTAAGAGAAGAATATGTTTTTGTTTGATAATGTATATTTTATAAAGAATTTCATATTTTTAGTTTGTTCTTTATCTGTTCTGTTTGTCTATTGAAAAGTTGATTATTTATATAATTTATAATACTTACTAAAGTAATACCAATATTAAAGCGAAGGCTGATTATAATAAAAGTTGATATAATTGCAAGACTATGTTTGTAATAAAAATTGTAAGAAATGCATATATTTATTTGTTTAATTTACCTTATTAGGTAATATTATGTACATCTTGTAATATTTTTTTCAGACGTTGATATTTGCAATATTCGCATGAATTTTTGCGAATGCGAATGCGAATGTCAAAAAACATGCGAATATTCGCGAATGCGAATGCGAATATTCGTTACATCACTAGTACCTACATAAAAAATACACAGATACGAGCTAACTTACAAAAACAGTTATTAGGCACTGTAATGGAACGCGAAAGTTTAAAATTGTACCTAGTATTGACATACATAAGTTCTGTCCCAATCCCAACTTAAATGAGTTGATTTTAAAACAAATAATATGACGGTAGTACTATTATTAGATACTAGCGGCCGCTCGCGGTTTCACCCTTGGTTCCCGTTCCCGTGGGAATATCTGGATAAAAAGTATCCTATGTGTTAATCCAGGTTATAAACTATCTGTATGCCGAATTTTATCCAAATCCATTCAGTAGCTCTTATGTGAAAGAGTAACAAATATCCATCCATACTTACAAACTTTCGCATTTATAATATTAATATAGTAGGATCATTATATTACCCAGCGCGAGCGCTGGTTAGACGTGAATTTAACGGATTGATTCTGAAGATTGGCCCCCTGCAAGTACTGATCTTAAATTGCCTATGGAATATTTTAGAGGAGACAGCCTGCTCTTAACCTAATCGAAATATCGAGTCGTAAATTTTTTTTTATCCGTAAGAAGAATTTTCCGGTGGCCACCGTCTGCGTGTCTCTGCAACAACTTCTTGGCTCTCACGATTCTCTGTGGTACCCCACACCACGTTTACACAGCTATGTGTTAGATCGAAATGAACAGTATAAAACCTACTTAATAAATAATGATATCTAATAATAGTACTACTTAACGTACGTCATATTATTTATTTTAAAATACCCTCATAAGTTGAGACAGAACTTATGGCAAGTCTAGGTATATAATTACTTTTAAATTAACCCGATCGGAATTGAACCTCAGAGATGGCAACCAACCTCAACCATGCGCGCACGTTTTTTACTAGCAATTGGCACAGTACACAGAAATGTACGACGAATTACGAATAGACAGGGGGTGAGTGTTTGCTAGTTGTTGTTGCCTAGGGAGGCTTGCGTGCTGACTATTCAAACAAGGAGGACGCAACATAATAGAACGGAGGGAGATTTAATTTAAAAAAACCGGACAAGCGCGAGTCGGACTCGCCCACCGAGGGTTCCTTACAACATTTTATATTTTTTTTTTATTTTTTGTCAAAAATCGACATCTATAGGTACTTAGGTACATCATATAAGTAATTCAAAATCTGTTTAACACGGTTAACCAATTCAAAATTTGGACCGCCGCGCCGCGCCCTTTCTGGCTTAAAGACCCTGTTTATTAATGATTGTAACGCGGGGTTTATAAAAGTATTGCCAAAGCCAGTGCTGCGCATACGAACATCACTGCATGCCCCCGCCTTCCCAACTAGCAAAACGGTGTGCTATAACAGTCACGGCAACGTTCCTGTTTTACTAAACAGTTCTATAAGAGCGTCGTTATAAGTTGAATAGATGTGGAGTCAGCGTGTATTCAACGGGATTTAGGCGCAAATTACTCCACTAATTGGTGCTATAGAAGCAGAGTAACTGTGGAATAAATCACCTAATTATGGAATAGATGTGATTTAACAGCAAACCTAACACATTTTAGAGCAGTAATAGCATTGTCGCGGCACCTACTGCACTATTTGATGGAGTTAAAGTTACATGGTTTCCAATATTCCACAAAATAATGCTATAAAGGTAGCCGATGTGCTACAAATCGATATTTTGATGCGATAAAAGCGAATAAAATACTGTTGTTCCAAAAAGTTCTGCTTTAATGCAAGTGCAACTGAGTGAACAAATACCAATCTCCTCCTTATGTTATTATCCAATAGTAATGGAAGTACTCAACCAAATATGAATTTTGTGGTATGGTTGTACGTGTACAGGTGTAGAAATCTTGCGAAATTAATTTACCGATAAAGTGATATGCCATAATTCATATATATTTATGGGCTCTGCTAAAAACGTTACATTAATAAATAAATATTAAAATAATGTATAAATTACACGAATTTGGTGAATAGATTGCTGTTATAGCGCATAAATTCGATCATGTGTTGAATAACTGCGACACTGTTCCACCATATTTAATAAATGGAGTTATTTTAGGGTTCCTGGTTCAAAGTCGGTAACAAAACTTGAATGGTTAGATATAACTATAGATGTAAAGCTGGTTACTAACATTTTTAGCCTGGCGGCTAGAAACGGCTTATTTGGCTTGTTATCATTGTTCCAAAAAGTTCTGCTTTAATGCAAGTGCAACTGAGTGAACAAATACCAATCTCCTCCTTATGTTATTATCCAATAGTAATGGAAGTACTCAACCAAAAATGAATTTTGAGCGGTTGAAAACGGCTGCTTACATTTTATTGTACAGTTTATATTCACATGATTTAGTTTTTGATGTTTTTCTGATTTATTTACTATAGGACAGGTACATTTAACATAAATAGACATAAACAGTGAAATTTGCATCCTTATTATGTGTTAAATACTCAAAATTCTCATACAAAATGTGACGCAGTAGTGGAATAGAACTATTTTAATTTATTTGTGAGAGATGTTTTGGAAATTTGTATTTATCTATGAAATAAGGTGTGGACAGATACCTAGTAATAGTAAGCATTTAGTTGTATTTCTTCATTGTACCAAAAGCCTGTGAGTCTAAATTTTGCCGCGAGATTCCTGCGTTTGGTTTATAATGATGATTAGATCTAAAGTAAACTAATTTAGCTACCTTTATTCTTATAATTTTCATACACTATCATATCATATCATATCATAAACACAAACTCTTGTTTCAGTTTCAGTTTCCTGTTCGTCTATAAATTAAATAATGGTGTATTCCGTGTTTATTTAAAAAAAAAAACAAAAAAAGCAGAACATAGTAAGTCCTACTTTTTAACAAAAATAAGAGTTTAAAAATAAAAAATGTAATAAAAATTGTTTTTTTTGATGTCATGTCGGGTATCTTCTACCCGATATCAAGCGGCTGGTTATTCGTTTCTAGCCGCTGGTTTCGGTAACTACCGGCTTACAAGCCGCTGGTTTATAACTATAGATACAACTCTATAATCTGGTAGACACTGAAATGATTAAGTTTTTTCTCTTTCTAGATGATTGTTTATAATTATGAATGTAGACACATGGCAGGAAACGCATTTTATTTTATAAGAAAGGTGCTACGGATGTAGAGTGGAAACAGATTTGAATACGAGAAAAATTTATTTTTTCTAAATCTCTCTGTCTTGTTCATTTTCAAAACTCTCTGGGTTTTTAACATCTGAACTGCAATTACAGGAATCTTCAAAAACTCATTATTATTAACTTCTATTGCAAACAGTGAAGCCTGACAGTCGACTTCTTCACTGTATTCTATCAATTTAATTAATTAAACATGAATTTCAAGATTGTCGTGAACTAATAAATTGTGTACGGAACCACTATCTTCAGAGTGGTTAAGAAAATGTCCTCACATTAGAGCTCTAAAGGTCACTAAAAATCTGTTATTGCATCTTGTACTGAATAAATGTGATATAATGGCATTGAAAACAATTCTGGTTCAGTAGCTGTAATCTAAAAGCTATTATTGAACTAGTCGATTTATAACGCTGTATCAGTAATCATGACGCTTTTTAATAAACGGGTAGCAACTATTCAGCAAATTGGCTCCGATAACGGAACGTTTAGTAGTGGCTGTATAGTTGCGACCTACACAGACAAATAGCAAATTCAACGCTCTTATAGCGCTACTATAACAAACACATGTTGAATAAACGAGTAATAGACACTATTACACGATTGTCGAATAGTTGCGGTATAAGTACGTAGAATAAACGTTTATACGTCATAATTATAGCGCACAATAGGGAAAATAGCTAAAAAGTCACGAACGCATCTTTAGCACAATATGATCACTCGGTAGCCATTATTCAACATTAATTCGATCTTTAGTGGAGTAACTGATCGCTTATTCCACTACTTTGCTAGTTGGGTTCTTTCCCCCGCCCGCCTGCGGCCCGCGCCAACGCTAGGGTCCGCTGGCCTGGCCGGCGCCCGTAGAGAGAGCTTCCCGATCGCCGAAGGGAACGGTTGAGTAACGATATCCTCCGCGAATCTCTTTAAGCGTGACGTATTAGGTATATCTTAGTTTCTGTACGTACCAGTTGTGTTAACAATAAATATATTTCAATCATTTAAAGTCTTTCGCTTTAAACTGGCGCCCAACGTGGGGCTCGAACCGCGTGTGTAACAAAGTTATACTTACATAAACAATAAAAACCGGGTACGTGAAACGTGCCCAACCATCTACCTACCTTGTCTAAAAGTACGGACATTCCACCTTATCCTAAGTGTTATCATCACTCGTAAGTTCGCGACGTGAAGATGCCGATAACGAGGAAAGGAGAAGCGCTCCGTCAACAGCAAGAAGAAGATGAGAATGACCTCACGCTCACTGAAGGAGATGACACTGTCGTTGAACCCGGCTGTGCTGACGAACCGAGTGCCGGCACGAGGCCGACACAACCACCGGCTTTCCAGCTGCCGATGGAACAGTTCCTGTCCACGCTGATCGAGTCGATCACGCGTGCGCAAACAGAAGCCAACAGAACCCTCATTAACTCACTAATGACGTCCAGTGGCGAATTAAGGACTTCCACCCCAGTCGGGGCCTCTCCAACAACCAAGGCGTGCGACAAAAGCGCCGCCGCCAGTACCAACGCCGGAGCCGGTGCCAACTTCACCAAGTGCACGGCGCGTTTCGACGGATCATCCCAAGACGCTGAAGTCTTGGAAGCATTCCTGGACGCCGTCGAAGTATTTAAGGAGTGCGCAGCGGTGAGTGACTACCATGCCCTCCGGGGATTACCAATGCTACTCGAAGCGGAAGCGGCAGTATGGTGGCGCGGCGTCAAGGCGTCGGTGTCGACGTGGCCGGACGCCATCACCCGTCTTCGCGCTATGTATGGCGTGGTGCAGCCCGCGCACCAAATTCTACGGCAGATTTACGCCGCCGAGCAACGGGAAGATGAACGCGCAGAAACCTTTATGTGTAAAGTGCGCGCGTTATTATCGAAACTTCCGTATAAGCTCGATGAAGTGGTGCAATTAGACATTTGCTACGGATTATTGCATAGACGTGTAACGAAAAGAGTGCCCCGCGAAAATGTTCGTAGTTTAGATGAATTAATGTACAAAACGAGGATCGCGGAGGATACATACAAAGCCCATAAGGTGAACACTATTAAAAGTAATACGAATACGAGGAATTCCTTATCGCATTCCAAAACCAAAACATTGCCGGTCCCCACGATCGACAGTAACCTGACACGATCTAATTCACCTACGCGCGCGGCAAGTAACAATAACAATAGAAGTAAGATAAGACCGCGATGTACGTACTGTAAATTATTCGGCCATACAAGCGACGAGTGTCGCAATCTTGAAAAAGTCTCTACTAGTAAGGAAAGGAGTCGACTAGCGACACTACACAGAAAGGGCTGCGTTGTTACGGTTGCGGTAAACCGGGGGTCGTGAGGTCGAAATGTGATAATTGTGTCAAACCAATGTCGTCGTTTAACAATGTTGTTGTAAACAACGGTTTTGATAACAAGCACAGTAACGTTTGTACGGGTACGAGAAATTCGTGTGTACAATTAACGACAGTGAGTGCGCACGAATCCTACCCGATGGTAAATATTAGTGTTAAGGGCCGTAACGGAGTTGCGATTGTAGATACTGGGGCTACACATAGTATAGCGAGTCCCCTCTTATACCGAGTCTTAGTTGACTCAGGAGTAAAATTTAGTGACACTAGGCGTTACGTACATTTAGCTGACGGAACACAGGGTTGGAGAGATCTGTTAACAGCCGAAGTTGATATTGTTATCGAATGTCGTAGCGTGCGTTGTCAACTATTGGTGTTGCCTGGCGATGACACGAAGACGCTTTTAGGTGTAGATTTCTTAGCACGAGCCGGTATGATCATAGACGTTGCCCGGCGTACTTGGATGTTTTCGGACAATCCCGGACACTCTTATGATTTTGTTTATACCTACACGCTTAGCTCGGCTGATACTAACCTGATGCGCGCCGCCTCTACTGAGTTAACTTTGCGCTCGGATGAAGGTACGAAGTTAACGCCAGAGCAGAAGCGTACACTCAACGCTTTTATCGATAAGCGCGCGCTACAGTTCGCACGTGACGGACCACCTACGGAGTTCGCCACGCACCGAATAAAGTTAAGTCCACAACAGGAACCCATTGCTTGTCCGCCATACAGGATGTCTCAACACCGGAAAGAAGCCTTGCAGAAGGAGCTTGATAAGCTGCTGCGAGATGATGTCATTGAGGAGTGCGAATCCCCATGGGCTTCCAACGTCGTACTGGTGGGTAAAAAGGACGGAAGCTTACGGCTCTGCATTGACTACCGGAAGCTCAACGCCGTTACAGAGCCGGACCGGTACCCGCTCCCACGCATCGAGGACATCCTGCACGCCGCCAAAACTAGTGAGTACATGACTACGCTGGACCTCCGGTCAGGCTACCATCAGGTCAGCGTCTGCGCAGAGGACCAAGACAAGACTGCGTTTACATCACCTCTTGGCACCTTCAGATTCAAGCGGATGCCGATGGGACTTCGAAATTCTGGAGCCACTTTCCAAAGGTTGATGGACAGGTTCCGTTCGAACCTGAAGGAGGTGGAACTCCTGGCATATCTGGACGACCTGATTCTGCTGTCACCAGGACCCTTCGAGAGGCACCTGGCTGACCTAGAAGCAGTCTTTGATCGACTGGCCATGTTTAAACTAAGGGTTAACAGGGACAAGACTTTGTTTGCAAGAGAGTCTGTCAAATTCCTAGGGCACGTCATCGTTCCAGGTGGAATCCAAGTGGATCCTGAAAAGACGATAGCCATTGATAACATGGCTGCCCCTCAAAATGTTAAACATTTAAAGAGTTTTCTACAAACGTCCAGTTGGTTCCGACGTTTCATTGATAACTACGCGGAAGTCGCGAGACCTCTTACCAACCTCCTGAAGAAGACGAGTGTTTGGCGATGGGACGCTGAGCAACAGGAGGCTTTTGAGCGCATTAAGTCTCTTCTTGTATCTGCTCCTATTCTGTGTCAGGCAGATGAGTCGAAGCCGTTCGTTCTCTGCACTGATAGCAGCGCATACTGCCTGGGGGCTGTTTTAATGCAGGGGGAGGGACACGACGAGAGACCCATTGAGTACGCAAGTCGACTGCTCACCAGCGCCGAGAGAAACTACTCCACGACCGAGCGAGAGGCTCTCGCCGTCGTGTGGGCACTTAGTAAGTTCCGCGGCTATGTAGAAACGGCGAAGCTAATTGTTAGGACAGATCACCAACCCTTGCGATGGCTAATGAGTCAACGGTCACCCAGCGGTCGACTAGCCAGGTGGGCTCTAACGTTGCAGGAGTTCGACCTTAGTATCGAATACACACCCGGCCGCTCGAATGTGGTTGCAGATACTCTGTCGCGACCCGTTTCTCTGCAGGATCAGGGTGAATGTCAGTTTTGCATGACAGTTGTCAATATGCCAAAAAGGGCCAGCAGTGAGATCCGCGGTAATCAACTTCTAGACCCAGAGGTGCGCAAGATCATTGAAGACATTGAGTCCGACGAACCTTCTAGGGGGAGACCATGGTCCGACCGCGGATACACCATATCAGACGGAATCCTTTATAGGTACAGCTTAGAGTCAGACGACGGAGAGGACTGCTGCTTAGTGGTGCCTGAGCAAGAACGCCGGCAAGTCATGGCAGACCTCCACGACGCGCCTACTGCTGGACATTTTGGCGTAGAGCGCACGTTGAGCCGTGTTCGTGCTAGATATTATTGGCCTGGCATGCGCACGTTCATCGCAAATTATATAAAGGACTGTGTGCCTTGTCAGAGGTATAAAGCTGACAACCGCAAACCGGCAGGATTGCTGCAAACCCCTGCTGTGAATAGGCGATTTGAAGTAGTCTCCGTCTCTGTTTGGTCCTCTTGTAGAGACATCCAGGAAGAACAGGTGGGTACTGATTGTAGAAGACGTCTGCTCGCGCTGGGTGGAATTGTTTCCACTAGAAAGTGCCACCAGCGTCGAATGTGGTCAAACTCTGGCAAACGAAGTTTTTCTAAGGTATGGTGTACCACGCCGCCTCATCAGTGACAACGGCGTGCAGTTCGTGAGTGAGGTGATGCAGCAAGTCTGCCATGTTTTGGGGATCAGCCAGTCACTCACACCTTACTACCATCCCGAGGCTAACCCTATAGAACGGAAGAATAGGGACCTGAAACCTCAGTTGGCCATGCTAGTAGGTCAAGACCATACCACCTGGGACTTACACCTCGCTGCGATCAGGTTTGCAATGAACTCTGCAGTTACAGGAAGTACAGGGTTTTCGCCGACATACCTGACCTTCGGTAGAGAGCTGCGAGCTCCTTCCGATGCTGCAACGGACATGAGGGCGATTGTAGAGCACGATAATTTTGTGCCCAGCATCACACCTTACTTAAAGAAGATGGCTGCAACTTTGGACGACGCTAGGGACACACATGAGAAAGCGCAGGCCGTCCAGAAGAAAATTGCTGACCAGAAGCGGAGGGCACCGCCAGAGTATAAGGTGGGTGACCTCGTTTTACTTAAAACGCAGGGACCGAACGACGCAGGACGTGGACAGACTGCAAAGTTTATCCCACGCCGTGACGGCCCATACAAAATCGGGACAATTATGAGTCCCACCACTTACAGTCTGGAGAACGTTCAGACCGGCAAAAACGTGGGCAAATATCACGTTTCGCATCTCACGCCCTTTACCGGACACGTACTCGTAGAACCTCCTATTAGGGAGAAACGTAAACGGGGTAGACCGCGTAAATTTTTAGACTAGCCCAACTGTGGGGACCCTTAGTTAGGCTAGAGGGGGAGAATGTAACGCGGGGTTTATAAAAGTATTGCCAAAGCCAGTGCTGCGCATACGAACATCACTGCATGCCCCCGCCTTCTTTCCCCCGCCCGCCTGCGGCCCGCGCCAACGCTAGGGTCCGCTGGCCGGCGCCCGTAGAGAGAGCTTCCCGATCGCCGAAGGGAACGGTTGAGTAACGATATCCTCCGCGAATCTCTTTAAGCGTGACGTATTAGGTATATCTTAGTTTCTGTACGTACCAGTTGTGTTAACAATAAATATATTTCAATCATTTAAAGTCTTTCGCTTTAAATGATTTAATTACAAATGTATAGTTTTCAGATTTTTCCCTATACTTGTAGTACAAGACGGTAATACTTGCCAAATTTCATAGTTCTAGGTCAACAGAAAATACCCTATAAACTTCGATTTCCTTGAGAGGTCGAAATATACGTTTTTTGGCATAAATACCCTGTTTATTATTGACAAGCGGCCGCTCGCGGTTTCACCCGCGTGGTTCCCGTTCCCGTAGGAATATCGGGATAAAAAGTATCCTATGTGTTAATCCAGGTTATAAACTATCTGTATGCCGAATTTCATCCAAATCCATTCAGTAGTTTTTACGTGAAAGAGTAACAAATATCCATACATTCTTACAAACATTCGCGTTTATAATATTAGTTGGATTTAATTACAAATGTATAGTTTTCAGATTTTTCCCTATACTTGTAGTACAAGATGGTAATAATTGCCAAATTTTATAGTTCTAGGTCAAGGGAAAATACCCTATGAATTTTGATCCCTTGAGAGTGTCGAAATACTTATACGTTTTTTTTGCGGCATAAAGGCCGTATCTTTTTTTGCGTTAGGAGGAGTTTGATTTTTTCACAGCATCAAGAGACTGTAGACCTGAGTACACCGTTTTAATTAATGAAAGAACGGACAAGAAAGTGATCCTATAAGTGTTCCGTTTTTTAGACCGTAACCGTTCTTTCTGTCAAGACCCTTTATCTCGGGAACGCGTGGAGATATCCAGTTGAAATTAAAACGGTATACTCAGGTCTACAGCCTCTTGATGCTGTGAAAAAATCAAACTCCTAACGCAAAAAAGATACGGCCTTTATGCCGCAAAAAAAAGTATAAGTATTTCGACACTCTCAAGGGAACCAAAATTCATAGGGTATTTTCCGTTGACCTAGAACCATAAAGTTACTATACCTAGCGGAATAGAGCAACAAACATGAGCTGTCAAACGAAACCGAAATATGATGGCATTTGTGTGTGTAAAGAATGCGTTCAGTGATTTTTCGTCATGTCGCTTTTCACATTAACATCGATATCCATTATATTTATTACTAACAGTAATAGTGTTATTAGAACTAAAATAGGATAGGATGGGAAAATATCCACGATTTCACGTAAAATCCAAAAAATTCGCAAAACCCAAATTCTCAGCGTGCTGATAAGTGCTGACAAACAGTAGTCAATAATAGTTCTGTGACGTCGCATCACGCATCTCTTTTTATCCCACAGTGTTGTTGCTAGTGACATCCTGCTCGCTCAGCCCTTTGTTTCTCTATTCCGCTAGGTATAGTAACTTTATGCCTAGAACTGTGCTTTCTGCCTAGACATTTTTATCATGGTCCTTAATTTTCTTGAATAAAATGAGATTAAACTTTATAAGAATGATATTCTAAAAATTACCCTTATCATCTCAATTATCGCTCAATAAACGAGATTGTAGTTAAACATGAACATAGATGTCTGTTTAAATTATTTTTAAGTCGGTAGCTATTATTTCCGTGCTTCGGAAGGCACGTTAAGTCGTTGGTCCCGATTATTGTCGGAAGATGACAGTCGTTAAAACACTCCAACCAGCATTGGGCCAGCGTGGTGGGTTATGGCCCAATACCCCCACGTGCTATTGTGCACGTGGGAGAACGGTGCCCAGCTGTAGGATGTTTATAGGCTGATGATGAGGTAGCCATTCTAATACCTACGCAGGTCACGTTTAATTTGCCTAAAACTGTCCCGCGGCTCTATATACTTATACGCAGAGTCATTTAATTAATTAATAAACAGGCGTGAGTTAATGTATGTATTTATTTAATTTGTCATTTAAGACGAAGCACTACGTGAAAGTGGCATGCAAAATTCTCTTAAAAAACACAGATCTAAAACAGAAAAACGACATTTAGTAGTCCCCTGTAGTCCTCCTTCAGAACAGGCCCAATTTATATGTTTTTTCAGCATCGGTTTAAGAAAGAGATTTTCTACGTCTGTATGTTAAATTTTTAACAATCGGAGCCTTCAAAATTTAGCGTTTAAAAGTGTCTTCAGAAACATTAAGTGTTGGTTTAAATAAAAAAACAAACATACAGACATAGAAAATATACAGACATAGAAAACCTATTTCCATAACCGATGCTGAAAAAGTAATAAAAATTGGTCCAGTTCTGAAGGAGGAAACAGGGGACTACGAAACGTCGTTTTTCTGTTTTAGATCTGTGTTTTGTATGAGAATTTTGCATGCCACTTCGACGTAGTGTTCCTCTTAAGGTTTGGGTAGACGAGGGACAGTCCTCTACATTTAGTCCGGCTCAATAAGATCACTTAGAAGTAGACATGGGCTTTCCCCACCGTGTGCGTTACGCGATACAGTTCTAAATGAACTACCAATTTTGACGATCAAAACTACACTGGAGATCCTTCCCTGTGCAGGCTGTGAAAGCGCGCGGAACCGTGATTGAAGGCGGCCCCTACCTGTGACACACACATTCTCGACTTTTTACGGTCTAAAAACGTTTTGTAGACAGTTGGAATTTTCACACATGATGTAGGTATTATTGATGCCGCTATAACAACAAATACTAAAAACAGAATAAAATAAATATTTAAAGGGGGCTCCCATACAACAAACGTAATTTTTTTTGCAGTAGAAACTTTGAACTACACTGGTCATCACAAAAATCGGCTCACCTACATTTAACACGAAAACTCATGTTCTAATATTTTGAATGAAACGAATTGTGTTATATTCGTATTGTTTACTAAACAATGTATTTTTTTACAAATTAGTTACTAAATTGTTACTCTGATACTTCTAAACGCTTAACCTTTAAATTATAAAATGCAATAGTGCAAAAACAGGGTGTGCGGGTCGATTTGTGTGATGACCAGTGTATTTACAGAATATTTAGTTTTATATTCATTTTATAGTGTCTAATGTTGTATAGAATCGTACGGAACCCTTCGTGCGCGAGTCCGACTCGCACTTAGCCGGTTTTTTTATGAATAGCTGCGAATATATAACCAGAAGAACAAACGGCGATTTTAACACCGTAGAATATGGCGAAATGCGATCGTATCAAACATCGTACCTATATGAATGATGAATGACCTACTGCGAATGTCTTCTTCTTAGTCGCTACACTCTTGGCAGAGTGGTCGTGGTCGTCAGTTCAGCAGTTGTAGTAGTACTTATGTGGTAGTAGCTCGCCTTACAACGCGACGCCATTCTTCTCCGACAGCCGCCTTCCTAGCGCACAGATACTAGCTGCTATCTACGGCGAGGCGGCTTTAACCGTCCATTTCATCGGTGATCTACAGCCCGGTCGGGTGCCCTTAACTCTACCATGTACTTACACCGCGCAGAGACATATGCCAAAGAATGAGATTATGAGAGTACGCGCGAGCTTAGACAATAGAGCAAAGACGGCCGGCCGGCCGGTTGATGCCGAGTTCCTGCAGTAAGTATAGAGCCGTTCGTACGAAACTCTGTCCACGATATCCCAGTCCCAAGCATCCGTCTCCAGCATGCACTGCGAATGTAGCTGAGTAAAAAAGTCGCTGATGCCGAAATGCGTAACTGTGTGCCGAAATGTGATAGAAATCATTAACGTGCCCTAAATTCCTTATATGAGCACTTGCACTATAGCCGGACAAGTTCGTGCGCGACCTTTACGCGGATCAATTTCTTCCGTGGTAACATCTGGCACTGATTTGTTTTTACAAATATTAGATACAATAATATTAATCTACCTTGTAGGACAAGAAATTTTATATATTTGTAGTCAGACAAATCAGTGCCAGACTCTACCACGGAAGAAATTGATCCGCGTAAAGGTCGCGCACGAACTTGTCGGGCTATAGCAGGCGATGCATATATTTGCCATCCTCATTATGCTTTACCTACTAAATGATCTGCTAATACTCCGATAGGATGTCCTTATGTCTTTTTTTATTACTTAAGCTATTTCCATATTTTTAGGTCATTTTGATTTGCCGAATAGCTGCTGCAATAGGCAGTTTCACACCGCGATCTGAGGTCCAAAACTACAGAATCTCTCAAGGCCATGTAGCGCCCGTGTGCAATTAATACCCTGGCGTCTTCTAGTAGGCGCGTGGTGTCTTAGGACCCTTGCCCCTGTGTGCGATGGGTAAGCCGCCTCTGTTAAACTATCTCTGGGGACTTCTTGGCGGGAAAGTGAAGCATCATGTCTGCAGTTTTGTATTATTTTCTATACCTAATTTGTGTTTTGTCGAATATTAATGTGAAATAATGGTGGATTATTTACTGTTAAGTGTTCGTGAACGTGCGTGACACTGGCTAAATGTGCTGATCGCACGATAAGAGAAAAAAAACTATCTCGGGGCGTCTACCCATTGGCGGGCCGTATTTCGTAGCTGGGCAGAGAAAGAGTATCTCCTAGTAAATAGTTCAGTTGACAGTTTGTTCGAAATCCGAATTTCCGGCCCGTGTTGCGTTTCGATGTTGATGTTTGTTTCTCTGTATGACCTTTTTGTTATTGCTGAGATTAGTATTATTTTTAATAGGTTAATGTAAGTAGTAACTTATGGTTGTGCACAGTGTTAGCATCATATTATTATCACAGTATTTATATTATTTTTATTTTTTGTTGTACACCTATTATATTATCATTTGTGTGTTTGTTGTGTGATGTCAATAAATGTTTCTCAATTTAAATTTTTAATTTTAGTTGGAGTCGTCGCTGGATCCGGTGTATGCACAGAGACTGCCAAGTGGGCCAACGCAAGTTTTAATACAAACAAGTATAAGAACAGCGACACATAAAGAATGAGCGAATGGGAATACCGTCGTTGTCTCTGTATGGCCTGCACATTTGTTATAATGGCCCGCTTTAAAACTACAGTGGGTCGTGTCCCGCTGCTGCCAGATCCTAAGAGAAAAGGACTAAGGTAAGAAGACTCACCGCTTGTTCCCGTCGAAGTCCTCCAGCTCTACCCGTAGCATGTACTCGTCGTTGTTGGTGAGCATGTAGATGTTCTCGTTGCCTAGCCAGAACTCCTTGCTCGGGTCGCCGAAACCGTTTTTGTAGTCGCCCCAGTCGCGGTTGAAGTTCTCCGCGGGAATGCCATAGTCGTCTCGGCGGTGGATCACCTAGGTAGCATTTGTTTTTGAAATTTGTAGCTTAATTTCTTATTGCTTGGAGACTGGACAAGATGGTAATTGGTAAGGGCAACCTAGGTCCGTTTTTAACTTGAGTAACTTGGCTACCTTCATCGGTACTAATAGTGAGCGGTTCTCTCAAGACACTAGGGATCGCGTGCTTTTCTTCAAGAAGTCCCTCTATTTTATACTGCTTCGGTTGTACTCGATTTGGTTACTAGAAGAGTATTTACAATCACCGTAATTTCAAAGGGCTTGCGCCATAACAGTAATGCGACTTGACATGACGATACATGACTCAGCGCTTTTAAGTTTGGTCTAAGGAGAGATACAAAGCCAAGCGCTTCACTTCACTAAAAAATAATTATTGACTTACGGTCCATCCTCCGTCAGCGACGTTCTGCTCGCAGTACACCTTCAGGAACCAGTAGGTAGTCCCCCTGATCTGGAGGTAGTACACCCCCGACTCTCTCATGCCCGCGTTCAAGAGGTCTACACAGGAGTAGCCCTGCAAACCATCGCGTTGTTAATAATTGGTCGTGTACACACACGAGCAACATTGGACATATACATATAAGCACTTTTAATACTTTCGCGTAGAGTGCAAAGTGCGAGTTTAATTCATCATTCTAAATCTAATTCTGGTTTACGTTAACCTGGTGGAATGCTGAATAAAATTTGCACTAGGCATTAATTATAATAATACATTAATAACAATGTGAGAAAATCGGGCACGAAAGTAGGTTACGTACTTATATAAAATTTTTCAGAGAAACTTATGTCTTACTCGCAATGTCGCCGCGGGTATAGATAGGAGTCTCGTCACAAAAAAACTCAAGCTGAATAGTATTTTAGTATTAGCTAAATACTCAACGCTAACTTAAATATATTTCACAATGTAAGTTACACTAATCATATTCTGTTTGTAATTAGCAAATACATTTTCGTTGCTTCAATTAAAAATGATCTTAGAGTATAGATACCCAATATTGATACTCTAAGGCTAGCATGTACAAAAGCAGAAGAAGCTTCATCGTTTTTTTAGTGAGCAAAAATTTTAACGGTCGGCATTGTACGAGTATACATGAAACAATACAACCATTCAGGAAATAAATAAATACATTGGCAAGACCGTTTGACCTGGGCCTCTATTCTCCTTCTATCGCGTGTCAGTGGGTTGATTCTGTAAATTTTCCCATCGCCCAAATGTCAAAATCAAAGCCACTGGGACACGATTGTGGCTGTTTTGAAATACATAGAAAAATCGAGGCCCTGCCAGGATAAAGGAACCGGAAAATCGTAGTGTCACTTTACTGTTCGCATTCGCAGTGCTCGTAGGCATTTTGGCTTTCGCTCTGCGCAGTCGCTTTGCGCAACATTCGTTTGTGAACGCCCAATATTTATATCCGCATCGCTTCTTATGATATTAACAATCATGGTATCACAACACAGTGCACAGTCGTGCCTGGAATGGGCACTAGTAGTTTGATAATGCCATTAAGATTTACGACGTTGTCATATATGTACTGTTACCATTGCGGGTACATAATTAAGCTATCAACAAATATAGATGTGCTTCTAGTTTTCTGCTCATAGCTAAGAAGTTATTAAATAGATGTCTATAAAATTGACACGCTTAATAAAAATAAAAAAATAAAACGCGAATTAGTCCTTCAAGAAAAAAAATCAAGTTTTTAAATACGAATGCAGGTACCTACTAATGGAGATTTAAAAGCTGCACATGTCAGATTAATTAATGAAGTGACAAAGATGGTTCGTTTTGCCGTGTTGCGCAACTTCGGAACAGATTGGTAACGGAACTTTACGGTTACGGACGCGGTGCTCTTAAACCTTTTGTACGGTTTCCCTTTCTTCAGGTCGGCTCTCCTAGCCATAACTCATGCGATAAGCCGTTATGACATCTCGAGATCCATTAATATGTGTTCTTATATTGCCAAATTGTCAATTCACTGACCGAGTTCATATGTCTTGTTTTGTTTGGAAGATAATTATTATACTTTTCGCTTCGTTAGCGTTGCGCAAGTTCCAGTTTGTACACACTACTTGGAGATGGTTAATGAAAAACTTTGTTCGTAACTAGAAAGTTTGCAAGCATTTTGTGAGAACGGGAACGTTTTTCTTTGAATTTATCTGCGTTGAAAATTGATAAAAATAACTTCATCTGATTTCTGATTCTCTTAGTGGCAAAGAATAGTTGTAAACCTTGTAATCAATAAACATATCTCGCAGTCTACGTGCAGTGCAAGCTAAAGCTATTTTCGTTGAATAACTGCCTACGAGAAAAGGAAAGTATCAGTCCTGGCTATATTATTTATTTACGTCTATCATTATGTTTATGGGCTTAACCGACGTCACGAGCCAGCAATCTCCTGATTATGGATATTGTGTGTAACTTACGTCTGCAGATATTGCCGCATTCTTGACATTAACAATTTGTCAATGCCGAGTTTCCTGAATTGCTATACCTACTTAATAAATATCATAAACTTAAAAGTTGGTTAAAATGAAAAACTTTTAGCAGATTTGCTTACTCGCGGGCTCATGATCGATCACGGATAGGGTTCGCAATGTCCTAATGAAATAACGAAACGTCCTCAAAATATGTTTTAATTTAGTTGTTGTGGCGTAAACTTTAAAAACATTAATTTGTTAATTTTGACAATAACGAAACGGTTAATTCCTAATAAAAAAATTGGCAAATACGTGTTACAAGAACTAGAAGCGTTTCTAGCCGAATTGCCTGGCATTAGTAAGAGCACAGTAAGGAGTGGGTATCTTGCTCGTGTACTTATGTTTTTTTAATCTCCTACGGGTATCTTATCTCTAAACTGTCGGAACACAAAAATGCTATTAAGATTATTGTTATGGCGCCAGACTTAAGACAAGACGGTAGTAGCTGTATTCGTATTTGCCGTAGCGCGTGTATCCAGCAAAATCCACCTGTGGGAGAGGCGTGCTATAATTGGTTGCATCACCGCACCGCTCGACATAACCAGCGGCTCTTGACTTGACAATAAACACGTTGTAACCGCTCGTAATTGTCGCTCTGTGGGAACGGCCGGTTTTTGCGCGCGCTTGCGGTGCCGCGGAAAGCAGCAATGTAACGTATGAACCAAATTTACGTAATGCGCGCGATGCAACGCCTCACGCGTTGTTCACGTGTTTTTAAAACTGTAGCCTTTGCTGTGGATAACTAGGTACTTTTAAAAGTACCCTCCTACCATGTTATGAGGTTTTTTTGAGGCTTTTTAACACGCTTGCTTTTGCTGTTACATTTTACATAGCTAAATGAACTCGTAACTTTAATGATCGCGCATCAACAGGTTGATTATTTATATTTTTATTGTTGTGTGAAGCCCGATTAAAAGTGATTTATGGTAAGTAGGTAAGTATATAAGTTACAAATTAATAATGGAACAACTAACATCATTTCTGTCCCTGTGTAGAAGGTTCGAAACTTCGCGCATCACAGAATATAATACTGATTAACGTAAACGCGAATAGATCAAAAGTGTCATTCCAAAATTATGGATTGCAAAACGAATTATAACTACGCTTGAAAAAGCTGCTTTATAAGGCGTATCGCTTCGTTAAGAGTGCGTATGATATGGTTAGCTGAAGCACGGTATGATGGCCTGTTCACGCATCCCCGCGATCTTAATGAATGGACAAACAAGGGTGGCCGCGATGTATGAACGGGTTTCGAGTTCAGGTGGCCGGTTGCGCAATCGATCGAATGTACATGTAGGAGAACCTCCGACAACTGTCGCAACCACCGCAGCAGTTTTGTAGGAATTTGTTATACATGTGACAGTCGATTTACCGAGTTATCTTCAAAACGCCGAGGCCTTGTGGCGCGTATGCCAAACCTTACGAAATGTATTCAGGCGCAAATAAGGAGTTCCCTTATATATTTTTTGGTTGCAGTACCCACACCATTAGTGCACATTCTATGTCCAAGCGGGCCTGCAGTATGTTAAACGGTTGCCTCGAGTCGACTGCCGCCACGCACGAGTCGTGATTTCCGATTATGCAATGAAGTACTTATTGACTTTAAGACTTAAGCGTATTGTTTTGTCATGTTAAATCTTTTCTAAGTATTATAAATTTTGCCACCGTTCCGATACCGCAATGAACTTAACTTCTTCCTGTGCATATTAAAATAAACTAGCGGGTGTTTGTTCAGGCTAGGCTACATGAATAAATGTATTATTTAAACAGATTTTTTTATAAGGATGTTGGTTTACTTAAGAATACTTTAAAGTCTAATGCAAAAGTCACCGTAATGTTGAATGTTTAATTAGTGTTCCTTATTGCCTAACCGAGGTACGTAAAAGGCCAGTGCAGCAGCCGATAAGCCGAGCGCGTTCGCCGCAGCGGTGCCGTGTGCCGTAGGTGGCCATTAAGATTCCGACAACGGGCTCGTCCGTGCAATAACAGGATTGGACCCACATATTTTAAAATCCGTTGAAACAGATTTATTCACAATTTTAGATATCAGAAACCTGGCGCTATAAAAAGTTTCTATTAAGGAGTCATATTTCTCATAGTTGTAAAATTGTCATTACTCGTGTTACGTGTCTTGTGAGAAAAAAATGAAAAAAAAATGTACCCATTGAAACCGCATAGCTGACGATCAGTACCTAGTCACGAGCAGCGTCGCATCCGCCGGTGGCACACATTATAATACTTAGGTATGTTATATCATTCGCAACCGCATCAGTCATATTCATTACAATTTTACTATCGATTAAACGACAAAGATAGTGTTATAGAATGTTTTGTAATAATATTCTTTATGTAACTAACACTCACTTTTACGTCTTTATAGTTGGCGACGATCTCTGAGGCGAAAGTGTTGTTGCCGACGATGGGCTTGTTCTTGACGCTCGGGAAGATGATGCCGCCCTTGCGGCTGGCGGGGCGCGGCGCGGCGCCCGACGGCGCTGTGGCGCTTTGCCCGCCCGGACTGCGTGCGACACAACCATTAGTCTCCGGCCACACCTAGCTCTAGCACATCTTAACCAGCTTATCAACAACAACACACGTTCGCTAAAGACAAAAAGCATCGCCATCGCCAGCGCACAGCAATCGCAAGTGCATAGTGGGTAGAGATAGATGTCACCTGTTAGCGAGCGTGGCCGCGGGCGGCGTGGTGGCGGGCGCGGTGCTGGTGCTGGGGTCGGTGGCGGGCTCGTCGACGCGGTACCGCGTGGGCGCGTACTCCACCAGCCGGTCGATGGTGGGGTCCAGCAGCAGCTCTGCCGGCACCGGCCGCTGCGCCAGCGTCGCCACGTCGTCCTCCTGCTTCTTCAACCGCTTCTCCACCATATCCAAATTTTCTATTATCAAGTTTGTCTTCAGTCGCAGGTCGCTGTGAATCTGCCCTATGGCACGCTCCTGCCTTTGCGTTTGCGTAAGCAGCTCATCCGATTTCGGCACCAAGTCGTCGACGGAGCTCTTTGTCCCGACGACCACGTCCCACACCTCGTCCATTTTCTCCGAGACGCTCATCATCGGAATGATCTTGTTGACGAGCGTGTCTATCTTGCTGGCCTTGGCCACGGGTGATTGTGTGCTTGTTGTGGTGCGGTTCTTGAACAGGCTGTTGACATTAATCGTCGCCGCTTCAGGCTCGACTATCGCGGCGTGGACGTCCGCCATCATGTAAAGAACTTTGCCTAAATTTTCAGACACCAGATTAATGTGGAACTGTAATTTACGGTCGACTGTCGACATCGACGTTCTCAGTTGATCCACTTCTTTCGTGATTTCGTTGACCACCTCGGAGTTAAGACCTTTTGCGATTTCTATAACATTGAGGTTAATAGGTTTCTTTTCACTCGCCTCAGCGTTGATGTCGTCTACAGGCAAAAAGTTGTTGTCTATTTGATTTTTCAAGCCTACCAGTTTGGTGTCAATGTCTGATACTTTTTGATCTAGAGATTCTAATTTCTTATCAAGTAAGTTAGGATTAGGGTGTTTGAGTTCGCCCTGTTTCCTGGTAGGAGAGTTTTCAGTGTGATTTTCTTCTCGATCTTGTCCAATATGGCTGAATAGTTTCAAATCGAGATTGCCAAGTTTTGAGATAATGGCGTCAGTTTTGTGTATATTATCGTTGACCCTCGAGTCGAGCGCCTCCACCCGGCGCATCAGGTGTTCCACCGCCTTGTCTAGGTTTTCTATCCGCTGCAGTTTAGTCTCCAGAGTGCTGACAATCACTTCGAATACGTTGAATATGTATTGCTCTCTGAAACAAAAGAAAACGCAATGGTGAGTCACGATTTTGTAATTAGCTGACGTTCTGCACATTAATTAGACTCCCTAAGGGTTAATTGCTGATTGAGTTTGTCAATCGTTACGTGACAGCGCATACGATATGTCTTGTAGTCGTTAAACGTTTACCGTGAATGTGAATTAGGTAGAAATCGTACATAGGTACCTACATGTCATCATCGAAATCTTTAAACATATTTCTTTGTGCTTTGAGTGAATAATGGTTTTATAATTGGAGTTATTCGAGAAGAGCCACTGACACGCGGACACAGAGCTGTGATCGATAAGCACGTAGTACACACACGCACGGTTAGTGAAATTGACATATCGTATGAATGGCGGTTATGCAATGGAAATAGAAACCTTAAAGTACCATGCAACTTACGTGTCCCCCATAATGGCCACGGTTAGGCGGACAGCGTGCAGTTTATTTATTTTAATGGTTTCGCACTAGATAAAGTGAATAATGGTCAACTTACAAAGGCACAAACTTGAAGGCAATCGGTAAAATAACAAGCATTTAGAGGAATATCAGAAGTGGATAGATGATTTCTAACATTGATTAGGTGAAATTCTGCTTTATTAGTAGTTTCTTACAAGCTGTCGTTGATATGAACACGGAGTACACAAATAAGTTTTCTGTGCACGGTCATAACCATGGCATACACCAAACTAAGTACCATAACCAATACCACCACCAATCAAAGTGTTATCTCCAACCGCTGGTTGTCCTGACAAGACCATTAAATTGCAAAAGTGTTTGTTGTAGTTAAGATCAAAGTATTTTTTATGGATTTAAGTCTACCTAATAGGGTTGAATATCAGCCATTTAAGAAATCTATGGTTGTAGAAAATAGTCCAGTATATCCATGACGTACTTGCTATATGTACTTATTTAACAACGCAACGAGTATTCGGAAATGTCTTTTACACACTCGTATCTGTTTTATTATTTGTTTCTACTTTTATAAGTACAAGAGAGATAAGCTTAATGCCAGTACCAATTTTGTTTTTAAAACCTTGTAAATATTTCATTTTAGGATAGTATGTCTTTTGTTAATAAACCATTAAAAACTTTCACCTCAAAAATTTAATACCCAAACGTCCACATAGTACCAAATGTGGAAAACACCTTATCTGACAATAGCGAGGATTTATACAACTTTGGCACTTTCTTTGTAAGCTGTAAGTATTGTGTTTGCATCATGACTTTATGAGCCATACTAATAAACCATCAATTGTGTATTTTTTGGACAGAAATTATCTACGGCCTATCATTTAAGGTTTTGTCTAAGCGCCTGGTCCGGTTCGGCAACATTTGAAAAATAAGAGATTTGCCATTATGCCATATGGAACTCAAACCCAAGGTGGGTTTATGAGTTCCATAAATTTCACCTTCAAACGACAGATCTGTTGTGCTGATGCTGACAGAGCTGATGACAGAGCTGATGCTGACTAATAGCGTAATAATTGAAACATTTGACAGGAAAACAAATATTAGTAGCTTTATTTCGACGATATATTATTCGACGACCTCCTTGGTCGAGTGGTTTGTACACCGGTTTTCATGTTGTCGCCATCTCTAAGGTCCCGGGTTCGAGAGGATCGGTTCCCCGGTCGGGTCAATTTAGAATTTATTGTTTTTCTTAATTGTCTCGGGTCTGGGTGTTTTCTATGTATAAATAAGTCTGTATTTAAGTATTTTAAGTATGTTTATCCGTTGTCTAGTAACCATTTACCGAGTTTCTTCGAAGCTTCTCTTGGGCTAGATAATTAGTGTGATTGTAGGAAAGTTTTATTTATTTTTTATTTAGTTCTGCAAGAGGGTTGCAAAGGGTTTGTGTTCGCGTCTCACATGAAGTACTTACGTCGTCTTATTTCAAGTGTTAGTAAAAATCAAAGGTATTTATTTATTGTCAACTAACGGCCGAAATTAATAGTTAATCAATTTGTCAGTAACAAAACTCTTCGCCGGTAGCTGAGCGGATAGATGATCGGGCGAGAACTCGCGGTTCAACCCCAAAGCTCCGTTAGACGATCTGACGTGAAGTGTAAACCCACTCCGACACAGTCATTTAGATTAACAGCTATGCAATTCTCTAAGTGACACAGACGCTGCGTGCATGGCTGTGATCTGCTGTCTCTTTCCAATTCTATGAACATGAAAGAGACAGAGTACATTAACAGCGCTGCGGCAGCCGCAGCTATCAAGGCTTTAGCTTAGAGAATCGCACGGCTAGATGGGTTAACAGGATATTAATGTGTTAAATGTACATTATAATAATCTATATTAAAAAAAATACTAGGTACTTAAAGACAATTTCGCCCATAACTGTAGATACGAATTTTAGTTGATTTGTCGTTTGCGAAAAGTCTTGGGTTATTGAGTCGCACCGGAGGCAAGTCATCATCATTATCAGCCTATAGTCGACCCAATGCTGGACACGAGCCTCCCCATACGGACAACAGCACGAGGGCAGATTGGGCCATAACCCACCACGCCGGCCATTGGGCCGGTTCAATGCGGTTGGTAGGTTTTAGCAACTCACGACAACCGGGACCAACGGCTTCACGTGCTTTCCGAAGATAAAATTAATTTAAAGTGCTATTTTCATTTAATTCAATTGTGAATGCAACAATAAAAAAAAGTTACCTATGCTTAATCGTGTGTCGTGACTGTTACAGTATTGGAAGTAAGTATGGTGCGGTGTCGGCCGGAGCGCCATGCCTGCCCCCGTTTCGATACCAGTTTTTGTCTGGTATCATTACGTCGCGACTGCGTAATGTGACGATGATAATCAGTATCAACTCAAAGATAGCTGCGATTTTATTCAATCACATCGGAGTTTGCAGTGTGTGCCTATCCGTAATATGAAGATTATTTTTCTTGTTGACAACAACAAGCGTTAATGCAGAGGTGTTTTTAGTAAGGCAACTTTTGCAATGCCGGTTCCCTGGATGGGTGACCAAATAAAAAAATCTTGAACTCTGCCATGCCACGTAAAGCCGTTGGGTCCCGGTTGTTGTCGTAAAGAGCCGACCTGCATTGGGCCCGCGTAGGGGACTATGGCCCTATCTGTTGCAGTCCATGTGGAAAGGGCTGTGGTTAGCAGTGGCATGTTTATAGGTTGTAGAAGATGGTCACGAATTTATGTGACCTAAAAGTGGTTAATAAACACTCAATTGATTAATTGTGACGTCCTAGTCCGCTATTCCTACTTCTAATTTAAATCATTATCATCATTAAATATTATGAGGTAGAGTCGTCGTTTTCTTGTGCCAGTGGCTCCACTGTCTCCTTCTAAGCCACGTAATTTTTAAGCCGTTTTCACCGATAAAAAGATTGATAAATGACGACGGTTTTTTAAAATATAATTTGTAGATATTTCACACAAAATAGCTAAAATATGACGGTGTTTTTGAGTTAAAAAAAACTATTGAGTAACCAGTTAACTACCACTTTTGCGAATAATTAATCAGACCTATTTAAAATATTGTGAATGATGCATGTTTATAAAAAAGTGTCGGGTTTCGGAGAAAAGGCTTTTACTATTACTATACAGTTAAGAATAAAGTGAGACATAAGTGTTTATTAATTAAACAGATATTTAAAAAAAAAATAACAAGATATATTAGCTAATAACATGCGAACATTTCGAATAAAGTTTTCGAAATTTGCATTTTAATAGCCACCAAACTGCCGTGGGACAGTCAAAATTTGATTTTTAATGCAATCATAATATTTAACGTTGGAAGTCCGTCACATTTTGTGAATAATAAACATTAAAAAGTGTTATTTTTTTAATAAGGAAATGTTATGTTTTGTTGCAAAACGCAACTGAGGCCCTACTCTGCGAATTCGAGACTTCGTGATTCGCATTCCCGTAATTCATCGTACACGTCTGTGCATGTACTGCGCGCCACTCGCTGGCGAAAAAAACAACAGCGCGCGCGCATTGTACGACGAATTACGGGACAACGAAGTTTCCGAACAGTAGGCCCTGTGTGCAGTGCTCTACCATAGTCCACTTTTCACCAAATAGCGACTGCACATGTGTTCAACGTGACAGATGGTGGGCCCTTCACCGCTATATGCTGTATGTGCAGTCTTTAGTCCGTTAGTCGCCTTTTACGACACCCAAGGGAAAAGGGGGGGGGGGGGGTATTCTTTCACCGCTACGCTCACATACATATACAAAGATACCCGATTATTACCCCCAAAAGGGTTTTGCACATAAAATCCCCATGGATTTACGTGCTGCGGAGAGGGAGACCTCTGCAGACCTCACTAAGGTAAGATAAGATCCCCAGAAGGTTGCAATCTTATTAGATTGCATTTTCAATTAAAGAGGCACGAGTGATTCCAATCCGTTACTCCATTTGTCAAGTATGTCGTTGTTGGCGATGTAGCTTAATATTATGGAATTATCATCTTGCTAAACACACCAGTCAGATACACTTTAAGGCCGCATTTGTTACATTCAGTTACATTATTGCAAATTGTATGAATATCTTGAGCAGCATTTTATTAAGAGAGTAAATTAAGCAAAATCAGAGTGCCAGGGAATGGAATGCAGGAAATCTTGAGCAGTTAAGTTAATCATCATTAAGTATACTATCTATAGAATTAATGAAGATGTAGTGGCAAAAATTGAGAAAGGTATGCTAAGATGGTTTGGTCATGTTGAGAGGATGGATAAAAAAGAATCACAAAGAAGGTGCATGAGGCGACAGTTAATGGGATAGTTGGAAGGAGGTGACCTCGGCGAACGTACTTAGATCAGGTAGGCTACTCTTGAAACCGAATTGCATTAATCAATTTCCAATCACAAATCTAAAAAATGTCAAATGGCACTTTTGTAAGCGATAATAGCGCCACATTGGAATTAAATTGCGTGGAAATTGATTGATCAAATTATTATCGAGGTGGCGTTCCGGAATTATCTTTACTTATCCCAATATCGATACATAATAATCGCATTGGAATTGTATTAAGATTGCGTTTGCTTTCGAGAGTAACCCCCCAGATCGGTGATGTTCTCGTTAAAGGTCGGGTGAGGAGTACCCTGAACCAACGAGCATACATGAAGAATGTATGAGAGTAAGTGAAACAAACGATGTCAGGATCGTAGCAAATGGATGCCTGTGGTTTCTGGCTACCTTCGGGAAGCGGCCGTGATGTATGTATGTATGTATGTAAGTAGGTGTATGTAAAAGTTAATGTCCTGCGATCTCAAAAAAAAATGTCTTATGAATGGATTTGGATGTGATTCGGCATACAGATAGTTTATAACCTGGATTAACACATAGGATACTTTTTATCCTGATATTCCCACGGGAAAGGGAACCAAGCGGGTGGACCGCGAGCGGCCGCTAGTAAACAATAACTTATTAAAAGATCGCGCAACAGTAATAAAAACGAAAAATAAATAAATTTCATTTGAAATTAGAATACTTGTATTTATTACAAAAAATATATCTTAATCTAAATTACAAATTACAAGTTTTCACTAGTAATTAACGAAAAAAAAATCAGCCGTCGACACTAATACTGTATTGAACATTAATAATTAGTAATTAATGAACCCCGGTCTAGATAAAGCAACCGCTCGTGTGCACACCGGCGGGTATTGTTAACCCGATAAATTAATTAAATAAATAATAATTACGTACTTGTGTGAATGGCTGCCATATAGGAAATTTTTTTATTAAACTTCATTCGTTATTGTTCTTGATTATGTTTGTGATTACGTCTTAATATTCGTTATTTGACGCTAAAACAAACTTTGTGTAAGAGTGACGAAACGGAGTACCTATCATAACATGATAAAGTTCAGTGAAAAGCTCAAAAGATCAATTTAACGTAAATATTGATGCGAACAAATTACAATTAAAAGAGTTGAGACAACAAGGCGTCTTTGAAAGCCAAAGACGCAAAGGCCAAAGTAAGATATAGCATGTAAACTTATTTATGTTTTGGCCATTGAGATAGATATATATATATCAATGGTTTTGGCAGTCACGATGGCGTGGTTGGTACTGCACCTAACCCAGAATGTCAGAAAGGTTCGCACCTTTCTGACCTTGCTCGTGGAAATTCGTATCATAATACATTTTAATGCAAATTTAGATTTATTTTGCTGTAAGTTATTGTCAACATATTAAAAAAAGACAGTCTGCGTGTGGCCAATTTCAGCCACTCACCACAATTATTGCAACATAGGTCTATGAAATAACGATTGTTAGTAGCGATATAATAATAATATAGACTACTCCTAATGTACTATGTCCATTACCGGTGCCACTAATAACGAAAAGGAAACAAAACAACATTCTGACAGATAAAATAAAAGTCTCAAAGCCGGGTGCGAACTGCGAACGCTTAAAACCATTTGCACTGAAACTGGAGTGCAGTTGCAACACTTGCAACACACTTATATAACATATTTAGCTCGATCCGAAATGCATCCAGCAGTTCGACATAACGTTTCGTAAACCTTCAGCGGTTTGCTACAATTACTAGCCATTGTAACGGGCCCGGTAGCCGTCAATTTATATTCCACCTAGATATAATCCATAGAAATGTCCAGCGCGCGAATGCAACGGCCGAAGAAATATCAAGCTGTCTTGGGCAATCTCGCTGCGAGCGATTTTGTTCCCACTCAATTGGACATGCCGTAATTAATATTTGTCACATAACTAGGCCTTTATTTTTGTCATTAAGTACCATGAGTCTGTCTAATTGTATATGACACGCCAGAGTGCATAATCACTATATCCGCTTCTAATAAACCATTTTAGACTTTAATACTTCGATCTCATATTAAAACTTATGTTATCAAAGCTTTAATATGTTTTTGGTGTCCTCTCTTTAGACTACTAATTGTATACTTACCTATATTTAGATGATTAGGTCTTGTTACAACACGTAAATGTTACGTTTGGGCATTCGCTTTCATGCACAGAACCTTCTGTTCTACGCTTACGTGTACTCGCATTGTTGGCGAAAATATTGACGTTATATAACACAAACAATAAAAGCGAATACAATTGAATAGTAAATTAAAATAAGAGCTGCAGTTCGGATTTGCTCACATTAGTGAAACTTATGAAATTCTGAAACAAAACTAAGCTCATGCGTGAGAAAACAAATGTAATTATAAAATTATGCTTCAAACATCTATTCTACCCAACATTATATTGTTTCAAAATGCCTACCATTTTTAGATAAAAATCAGTGCTGAGTATCGTAGGAATGTGCAAATGTTACTATTTTCGGTGCTGGGTTAAATGTGTGAAACTGCAAGACAGTTCTCAAGCCTCCACGCCTTATAGATGTTGACGGCTTCTGGTTTATAAATGGACTTATTCATTGAAGAAAAGAAAGCGAACTGAATGAACAAAAACAACATTTGAGGAGGAACAATTAATATTCATAAGTAGTTGAGACTCGTGAAGTGCTTATTTTCTTTTTCTTTGACAATTTGTAATTTTGTCTTGTTTTTCTACCATCATGTTACAATTTTTTAATGTTGGATTTTCACATAAAGTTACTAAACCTAGGTATAGTAACTTTATGGTTTTTCTAGAGCTTTAATAAATGTAGATGTATATCTCAATATATACCTGCCGGTATTTGTCGGTATATATATATTTGTTATGTATATCTCAATCCATACCGACAAGTTTATTTATTTACTAGAACGCTAAGGATACCAATATTTAGGGATGACTTTCATTATCAAATTAAATTAAAACGTCTACTGAAAAAGTTTAGTTTGATGATTATATTATGGTAATAGATTTCTTTAGATGATTTGAAATAAATATTACCTACTCTACTGTTGGGATTAATGTAAACATACAGTCACACATCACGCACGCTTCCGGTGGGGTAGGCAGTCACCACAGCTTTCCTGTTGCTACGATTCTGACACACATCCTTTGCTTCAGCTCATAGCGTTCTCTATACTGCTCGTCAGTTTAGGGCAATCTTGAACTGACCTTTGATGAGAACGTTATCAATCTGATAAAAGCTAAATAAACTATTCAATGCTTTACTTGATCTGAAAGTAATCCATTTCCAATTTCAATCAATTCAACAGTACGATTTAATGCCCATTTCGTTGTATACATATTTTTTATATAACTACGAGTAATTATGTGTTTCATAAAATAACAACTCTCATTCCTTAACTAACAACTTTAAACCGATGGACATTATGAATGCAACAAATTCAGGGCAATGAGATAATTATCCATTAACAATAGAGTGCTGAGTTGGTATTCAGGTGACACAAAAAATGCACGTTTATTTCTATGGGAACGAGAGGCCTGCTCGCCACTGTGAGGACCTTGTGATATTATTATAAGTAGTTGTATCAGTTAGTTGATAGATGATGTGGCATAGAGGCTCACTAAAAGAGTTCTACCTACCCCTCTCTTCCCTTGGGTGTCGTAAAACGCGACTAACGGAATAAAGACTGCACATACATCCAACAGCAAAGAGCGGCGAATGGCGATGGGTGAATCGTGGACTATGGCAGCGGACTGCTTCTGCGGTCCTCGGTGCATAGTTTCTGACTTACCCTTTGGGGATAATAGTCGTGAATCTATGTCTGTATGTAATTGTATCAGAGATTTTTTTTAATGCTTTGCTCTCTGCTTTTTTGCAGGACTTTTGGTTCTGTTTGTATTTTTGTCTTCTTATTTTGAGGGGAGGTTAATAAGCTTGAGCTTTAAGAGCTCGACTCTAATTTCTTTTCTTTTTTTGTATCTTTATCTTTTGTACAAAATTCTTTATTTTTTTTTTCTAATGCATTTTTTCTTATGTTTACAGTATCTTTGTATCAGAGGTTAGGTAAGCCTCTGTTTCCAAGTGAGAAACATTGTAAGCTGTAAACGATGGGTCGTTGTCTAAAATTCTTCCTTCCACGAGGGCATTCTATCAAAAGATTTTAAATGGAGTTAGGCGGTGAAAACGGAAAAATTGGCTGTTTTCTAAAATATTTTAGATATTTCGCACTGAAATTTTCAATACTTATGTATTACAGAACGTAGGTATCTGTGAGGGGATGGCTGTTTCCAAAACACGATTGGAAACATTTTGCTTGATAGAAAAAAATCCTGAAGTTACCTCTAAAATTTCATATAAATGCACATTACGACCGTGTTTTACAATAATAATTCCTATAAAATCATGAACACTATTTACCCTTTCGATTTATTGACTGATTTGGATTTCCAAAAAACTATAAATTTTTATTAACTTTTTGATAAAAATATGCGTGGCGCTTACGAATTAAGTATCGCGGACTCCGCACCGCGCAACACCCGTGAGGGCCCGGAATTTTCGCTGACCGCCTAACCCTCAATTTTTGTTTAAATAAAGTTGCGAGATGATACAACTTTACACTGTTTTCTTAATTATCTTTTACAGACAATGACATACTTATTACCCCATTTTCACTGTGACATCCAATCATGGTTGTTATATGAGTTACAGCACAAGATTAATGTCCGGTTTTAGTAGTACGTACAATATTACTTCTGAACCAGTTATTTCATCAACACAGTCATGTTATAGTGAGGCCATAATCATGTTTGTTAAATCACTGTCTCGGTCATCAGATAAGCTTTTTGTATTAACCACAAAATTGTTGATAGTAACTTTAACAGCATAAGATTCGACCTAGAATTTGGCGTAGAGGCTTACGATTTATTTTTATAGATTTTGTTAGTGCCAGTGCGAAAGTGACGACTGACAATATGTATGCGACCTATTCCATAGCAAATTATATTCTTATTGATTAGCATCGTCATGGTAATGGTGTTAAAAGATGCGGATGCAGGCGAGAAGTGCATTCGAGTTGGAATTTTGAAAATATAAGTGAAATGTGTTAGGTATTAAAAAAAAAAATCGTATTTTTTTGTATTCATTTTCAATGGCTGATTTTTGCGGGGAGCGAAATCTGTGATTTTTTGTTGCCAGGATAAGGCATAAGGAAGATTTTTTTAAATTCGCCCTGGCGAACCGGGTTTCACGCGGGTAAAGTGGTGGGCAGGCCGGTACCTTTTGCTATTTTACATTTTTCTAATGTAGAGCTCAGACCAAATAAAAACTTTTTATTTGGTCTGAGTTGTAGAGTAAGCAAAAATGAAGCAAGATGATGCCGCACTACTAGCAGTCATCACATTGCCGACCCGCAAGTTCCTTCTTTAAACTCGTTTAAATACCTGAAGAAACACTTCACACCATATTTCGGAACGTAACACATTCAATTATTTTTTGTGGCAGCAACAGTTAATGTAGGTACTAGGTATACTCGTATATGTAAGTAGTAATTGAGCTGCAGTCCAAAGCACCCAGATACACTTCAATGTAGCAAATTTGTTGTAATCATTTGGTCAACGAGGTCATAATATTGCATATGCAGTGCACTGTTGGTCAAATACCCGGCTTTTAATGTCACCGTAATGGCTGCAACAGATTTAATGTAGGCTAAAGATCATATAGGCCAGGTAAATAACACGTGTCACACGTGACAACTATATTATACATATATAGTGTACTCTTAGTAGATAAATAATTACGTGCGCTCATGAATATGTCTCCTTCCATGTAGGGGAAGGCGGTATACCTACGCAAAAACAATACCAGTCTAGACCGCATTTATCACCGTGCTACGATTAGATATAGCTTATTTAAATGTATATTTTAAGTTTATGAAACATAACCTACCTTTGCAAGACTCTTACGAGATATTATTTTTAAACTAATCTTTTAAGGTATTATTCTGATTGGTTTGGTGTTACTTATGATAACATATAAATATAGTCCTGGCATCAATAATAATGACAACAAAAACTTGCTAGAGCTATAGAAACACAAAGATTCTAGACATCGGCTACGCAATTAAATAATAATACCTTTACAATAATTAAAACCAAGAAACAAATGATCATGACTGTTAATTTTTCGCAATCGGCTTTGAGATCACGCTACTTTCTTATATCACGAATTATGTTTCTAGTTATGCCTCTTGGTAGGCCCCCAGATCGAATGGTGTACTAGGGTTTAACTTACGTCCACTAGTACATTGACCTGGATAAAGTTTATACAGGGTATCTGCTAATAGGTATCTAATAACGCCACTGGGCTATCCTATTAAGTGCAAAGAACAACTTTTATTTCTATGAATGGAAATTTGAAATGACAAATAAAAATCTTTTACCTACACCATACATAATGCATTTATATTCGACTTAAGTATGGAACAACAGCTGATTGTTCTTGCCCTTGCAGGATCATAATATACATATTACGAAACACTCTGTCTTAACATATCATCAGCAGCGTATCAACGTCCCACTGCTGGGCATAGGCATTACAGGTGGACAATAGCACGTGGGCCATAACCCACCACGCTGGCAGAGAATATATACACTGTTGTGAACGCTGGCCCAATGCGGGTTGGTAGGTTTTAACGAGTGTCATCTTACAACAACAACCGGGACCATCGGCTTAACGTGCCTTCCGAAGCACGGAGGAGCTCGAGATGTTTTTTTTAAATTTGGTCACCCATCCAGCGATCCGGCATTGCGAAAGTTGCTTAGCGGGCAAGATCGCAAGCCGAACGCGCTAGCCGCTGCCCCATCAAGCTCCTCCTCCGAGTGTTGACATTTTGTAACATTAATCTTAATGCGTTCGTTACCAATCACACACTGGTTGAGCAGCTTCATTTCGCGTCTGCATTGCAAACATGACTAAGTTCTGTATTTCACCGTGTACCTACCTATGCTTCGTAAATGTTACCTACGTGTGTACGAATGCCACTAATTTCAAGAGATCCCCTAATAATATCACGCATCACAGATATTGTATGCAAGACGGGCTGCTGAAAATGCTAATTCAGTTTTGAATGGTCTTCGGTAAAAGGTGTACGGATTTATGCTCCAGTGGCTGCTGGCGATGGCGCCGCTGAAACATCTTCATAACGGAAAATGTCCGAGAAAGAATTTATGAACAATGACTGACTGGGGAGAACGGTGGCGGAAACAAATTCGGTGCTTTTGCGCCGGGTTTGGTGAAGGCGGAACTATGAACTGAATAATTGAATTTATGTTGCAATTACTCTTTTCCTTCAGAAAAATAATTAAATATTTAAGTTAATTATTGTTTGCTATAAAGACATATCGAATCAGACCAAATATGTTACTATACTTAGGCATTGGCTAAAATCTTTTTGTATACGTCGTACACAAATAAATAAATAAAAAAAAAATCAGATTCGGACGAGTGAGCAATCTCTACTCGATGAGGACAGTCGAGGAAGTTCCCGGTCGTCCACTTTTATATTCGCTTGCATATGATCTACGCGCACGCTACTGTAGTGCGATTCTCTAAGCGCAAACATCGTGAAAGCCTTGGTAGCAACGGCTGCAACAACGGTGAGCGTACCATTGGTATTCTTCTATATAATCTTCTGTTCGACACTAGCTCCGCACGGCTGTAAGCGGCGTGATAGGAAATCACTTCTTTGACATTTTTTGTAGGTATAAAATTGGTAGTCTGTAAGTAAAACAGCCTAAACTTTGACCACAACCGTGACTGCAGCGAAAGATGTCGGCTGTAACATTTATGATCACAGCCATGCGCGCTTCTCTAAGCAACACATTAGACGCATAGCAGCTATGCGATTCGTCTAATGTGTCGATAAATGTGATTTGCTGTCTCTTTCCAATTCTATGAATATGAAAGAGACGGAGTCATTTGTCAGCACTGCGGCAGCCGCAGCTATCAAGGCTTTAGCTTAGAGAATCGCACGGCAGTACGTAGGCGAGGTCTCAATGGAGCGCAAGCGAATATTGCCAACAAGTAGTCGACCAAGAACTTCCTCGACTTACGAGAAACGAGACATTGTTTCCTCACACTTGTCAATTGTAGAAAGTGACATATCAAAGACACATTGCGAAGCTGCCGTTTGCAAGACAGATATAATAAGTAATATTAAGATAGTTAATAACTTTCTCGGCGCACACCGCCTGTGTCAACAATAAGAATAAAATGGCCTGATACCAACCAGCATCGAACAGATGGAATAACTCTGATTGTAGGTCCCGCCGCATCGGCATTGTGGTGCTATACTAGAGAAGACACCGCAACGCATAGGTATAAGAAAAAAAAGAATCACGCGCGTTCCTTGCAAATTGCGTATAATGTACCGATACCGTGACTGCTCTTGAACGCAAACTCTATCTCAATACAATTCCAATGCGATTAATATTGTATCGACATTGGGATAAGTAAAGATAATTCCGGAACGCCATCTCGATAATAATTTGTTCAATCAATTTCCACGCAATTTAATTCCAATGTGGCGCTATTGTCGCTTACAAAAGTGCCATTTGACATTTTTTAGATTTGTGATTGGAAATTGATGAATGCAACTGTGTTTCAAGAGGAAGCCGATAGTGTCGCACCTCGTCGTAGTCGTGGAACTTCGCGGAGTAATTCATCGCTGTCTCGCTCACTTGATCAACACTAGCTGTCACACTTCAATACGAGTTTTTTTTACCGTATCCTCCTCTTTTTCTTAAATCCGGCCCATAGGCTGCAAATGCCTCACCTCGTGAATTTGAATGATCCAAGCTTCGATCATGATCCAAGCGATATTGTGGACCTTGCAGCCGCAAATCAGTGCGCAAACAATTGCTTCGCGGTTTCGACTCTAGTTATGATAATTCAATGGCCGGCGGTGTGTAGCCAGTCGACCATGAAAGACGTGCGTGTCTTGTAAAGACGACGTTTGCTGGCTGGTTAAACGAAAGCATGGACGCGCCGGTGTTACCCACTGCCACAGATAATTAAACACTAGTTGTGCAGGTATGTAAGCGGTTGTGGCACGCATTGTGGGTGTGCCCATTCTTCTGCAGCACATCATTTTTATATATAATCACTAAAAATATAATGTATACAGGGTGTTTGGTGATAGGTATATAATCCAGCAAATGGGCCATCCCATGAAGTGCAAAGAACAACTATTTGTACGCGAGCAACCTGAAAAAGCAAAAAGGTTTCAGCTTTGAATGGAACAGCTAATTATTACCTACAAGCGGCCGCTCGCGGTTTCACCCGCGTGGTTCCCGTTCCCGTAGGAATATCTGGATAAAAAGTATTCTATGTGTTAATCCAGGTTTTAGACTATCTGTATGCCGAATTTCATTCAAATCCATTCAGTAGTTTTTACGTGAAAGAGTAACAAACATCCATCCATACGTTCCCGTGGGAATATCGAGATAAAAAGTATTCTATGTGTTAATCCAGGTTATAAACTATCTGTATGCCGAATTTCATCCAAATCCATTCAGTTGTTTTTACGTGAAGGAGTAACAAATATCCATACATTTTTACAAACATTTGCGTTTATAATATTAGTAGGACATTCATTCGTATTTTAGAGAAATTAATTAAGCTTTAAAGATATTTATTTTCTTATATCGATTTACAAAAATCACTTACCTACATGAGAAACAGAAACATAAAAACATTTCGTTGGGCTACTTTAGAAAAATTTAACACACAAAACACATAAAGTACTTACTAAATTTCTATCACACTACAAATCGTTCGAGAACAGTTTATTAAGGTCAAGGATTATAAGACCGCCGGCGGTCGCGAAACAATTGATTTTCAATTGTGTCTGGTTTTACGGTCCTCAAAGGTTTAATTTTAACTAAACAATAATTATGGAGGTAATTCCAATTCTCGGCAAAACTCAACCCGCACTTAACTTTAGCTCGGTCACAGATACCACGGTAACACCGACTTCGCGTAACTGCGGATGCTGTGCCGCATGGTAGTATTAATAATTATACGTTATACTCACATTGATTTCTAAAAAAAGAAGATAATTTCTTCATTCATTTTCTGTCATGGGATTTTAGTAAACATCCGATATTTTCAATTATATATTCGATGCTTAAAAACATACAGCATACAGCCGCTGAGACCACGTGGTAGCGGGCGCGCGAAATCACACCGCGTTGCGTGTGAACGAATTTTTAACCGCGTATTTCGCTATTAATACATTTCTGCACGCAGGCAGGTAATTAAAAAAACCTTTAAAACATTTTGTGTCGCTTAGTTTTTGTTGTGTTCTGGCTTTGTAGCTTGTAATTGCAACTACCGATAAGGCCGCCGGATCCGTACAAAATATAATTGCCTATCTGGAACCATTACCGGATTCTTCATCACAATCATATTATTATGGTGGGATTGATTTAGTCCTTACTTTTGAAAGGTAGGTATAGAATCTGTTTGGTAAGTCTAATAGATTATTTAGATTTTCAATCGTTCGCGCTCTCTGGTTGCAATGGGTTATTAGGGGCGTTTAAACATGGTGTCGTTTCGTCATTGTTTTTAACTTTTTAGAAGTAGTGTCGTTTCGTCATTAACGAAATAATTGAAAAATATTTGGTAGTCGTTTCGTCATTTGTATTTGACTAAAAATCCCAGAAAAGGTACACAGGTAAAAATATTCTGGAGAAAACTTTAAGCAAATGACGAAACGACACTAAAAATAATTAATTTTTATAGCAATGACGAAAAGCCACCATTTCTTCTTAATGACATAACGACACCGTGACCAAACACCCCTAACCCGTTGCAATCTTAAGCAAGGTTCGCAAAGCCAGGTCACCAAGTAAACAAATTGAAATATCTCAAATCTTCGTGCTTCACAAGGCACAGCATTCTACTGCTGGGCAGAGGCCTTCCCACATGGGGAAATCAAACCGTAACCCATAACCCACCAACTAGCTCAGTGACAATCTCAAAATGGTAACTTTTCAGTGCAGCGGCAATTTTATTGTGGTTAATAAAAGGCGACTAACAGACTAAGGATTGCACGTATGCCAACAGCATAAAATGGCGATGGGCTCACCACATATCACGCTAAGCTACCACTAAGACTATGGTAAAGCACTGCTTTTACAGTCCACTTAGTCATCGTGAGTGTATGTATACTTTTATGTGTATGGGTAAACTCCCTCCCTCTCTCCCTCCCTCTCATCTATCAGTGCGGAAAGGATGACGGATGGAGCCCCACATAACCATGGCCTTGCCTCCCTTCTGGGACGGGGTATCCATAAAACCGATTCACTGGGCTAAAAAAATGGACAACTGTATATACATACATATATAATCATCATGTTGATAGTGAATAAGCAAACGTATATTTAGATAACTGTTTATAAATTCGGTCCAGTTGGCTAGTCCGGCCACAAGACATGTGCGCAATGCGCGATAAAGAGGTTCTCTGTAGTGCGAACAGTCAACAGAAGTGTAGGGCTGGCGGCGACAGCTTAGATTATAGGTACCCTAGCTAGTACCCTAGGCCTGGGGGTTTAGGTTAGAGATAGGCAAATGTATAAAAATATCATAATCATAATCACAGCCTCTATCCACCTACGGTTTGGAAATTGCCCCCATGCCCTCCATAAAATATAATTTAGACTAAGAAAATTTTATGTTATTTATTAGGACGAACAAAAAGAGACAACCTTTATAAAAAGAAAAACATAAGCCTAGATATACAGATGTAAAAACTTATTACTTACAATATATGTTATGTGTTATGTAAATGTTTGTGGTGATAAATTACAATAAAATATTGTCTATCAATCTATCTATCTATATGCCTGGAAAAGTCACGTAAGCCTAGGATGGTTTAATACTTTGCATCACTGTTCTTTAGATGGCTGTACTGGATTAAAATGGATTAGCAAAATTAGTATACACTCGTTTAAAAAGACGAAAGATAAGTTGATAGTGCGTGTGAATTATGTTGTGAACATTAGTGTTAAGAGGGTTTTCGCATTTCGGTTTTCCATACGAACTTCCAAGTCGAAATTTTTCAAAACCAATGAGCTAATTTTAATGAAACTTTGCATGCTAAAGTAACAGGGATCTAAATAGTTTGTTGAAAACATTTTAAAAAAACGTTTATTTATTTGAGTTATTGCGATTAAAAGTAGAAAGTTAAAAATAATTTAACTCTTAGAGTTAAAATAATTTTCAAATAAAAGCATAATACATTCCCTTTTGTCTCGCTTGAAAAATTGAATAAATTGTAACACGTTTTAAACTTTCGTTATTCTTACCATTTGCACTATACCTTCCTTCTGGGGTGGGCTATGAAAAAGGGGGATTCACTGGAATATAAAAATGGTCTACCACACTGTGAGATAGCCCTCATTGCGTCTCGACACGTGCGCAGCACACTCAGCCCGAGTTCGGTAAGAGCCACAATCAATCATAGCAATTCAACCAATTCCGAGCGCAGATCGTACGATATAAGATGCTGCCTGTCAGATACCGACTTTGCAAATGGTTTTTTCTCGAATAAGTTGTTGTATTTTATTGATCTGTTATCTACTTATGCTTTCTAGCTGATAAATTTTGCAAGTTTGTTGGGTGTTTATTTGTATCTATATTTAGTTATATATTTATTACGAATGACTAATTATATTTAAGATAAGACTACTTGATTTTGTATTGCCTTAGCAATTACAACGTATATAAAGTAGGTAATTATAATCATGTAGTGTGCCAAGCCAAGCCAGCGCTTTCTATGGCTAAGTATATTGGTACATAATTTATTCTCTATATCTGAATACACTCGGCGTCAAAAAAATCGCACCTTTTAAAAATCATCTTTAAAAATTCTTAAACCTTATGTAGAGGATAGTGTTGGGTATCATTAGAAAGGTAACAAAAAGGAGTATCAAAAAACAATTAAATTTAACTTTCTGTTTAATTATAATTATACAAACAACATTAAAATTAATAAAATAATAAAAATCCTTAATTAAGTCCTAATTAACAACAGATAATTTACAAAGAAAAATGTACAAAAAGTGTCTTAAAATTAACTTAAAATCTAGTGTTACCCCCCCTTGCCCTGATCACGGCTTCCATACGGTCCCTCATGGACCTCACCAACTTCAGGAGCTCTTCTTGAGGGATAAGCCCCCATTCTTCAATCACCGCGTCTTGGAGCTCCTGTAGAGTCGAAGGAGCTGGATCCCGAGATCGAACCTTACGTTTAAGATGGTCCCAGAGGTGCTCTATAGGATTCAGATCCGGACTTCGCGCTGGCCACTGCATCACAGAGATTTGGGACCTCTGCAAGAAGTCGCTCACGATGCCTGCAGTGTGAGCGCGAGCGTTGTCGTGCATTAATGTGAACCCCTCGCCAAAAGATTCGGCAAAGGGGACCACATGCACTTCCAGGACCTCAGTGACATAGCGGCGAGCAGTCAGCGACCCTTGTCCGCGAGCACCTCCAGTCCGGGAGACGCAGACAAGGTCGGTTTTGCCGGCAGCAGACATACCGCCCCAGAACATGCAGGATCCGCCACCATATTCCACCGTCTCCTGGATGCAGGCTTGGGCGAAACGTTCACCCTGCCTCCGGTATACTCTTCTCCGTCGGTCGTTGCAGAAAAGACACACTCGCGTCTCGTCTGAGAAGAGAACAGCTCTCCACTGCTCAAGGGTCCAATCGACGTGGTCACGAGCAAACTGCAAGCGGGCTCGCCGATGCGCTGCAGTCAATTTTGGACCCGTAGCAGCTCTGTGGGCCGCTATCTTCTTCTCCTTCAATCTTCTTCTAACCGTAGATACGCTTACGGTGCGTCTGCGAACTGCCTGGAGCTGCTGTTGCAACTCAACAGCGTTGGAGAAACGATTTCTCAAAGAGTTCGACACAACGAACCGGTCGTCTCTTTCCGAAGTGCAGCGACGTCTACCCGAACCGTGTCTGCGGATATAGCCACCGGTCTCTATGAAGCGCTGGTACACTCTTCGAACGGAATAACGGCTCAGGTTCAGTTGCCGGGCGACATCACACTGCCGCACCCCTGATTGCAGTAGTGCAACCACTTGAGCGGCTTTATCAGCTGTGGTATCCATCAAAATCTGTGCGTGTGTCCTCTTCAACGGTTGAATAGCGAATGACCCACATTGAACCCGTGTTGACCGTTTTATACCCACAAAGGAAGCGCAACTAGCAACTCTCACGGGTAGCAAAATTTGCATCGAATTTTTGTGACACTTTATTTGTTGCATTAGGTTTTATTTGATAATGAAAAGTAATGTTTTTTATTAAGTTAATTAAGTAACCTTGTAAATAAAATCATAATTAATGCGACTGCATGTGCATATCAAGAGTAAATGACATTTGAAAGTGATTTTCTAAGAGGTGCGATTTTTTTGACGCCGAGTGTATAAGTGTACCTACGTACACACGGCGTCAGATCAACCTACCCAAAACTGTCAAATTTCTACAATCAATTTTGAACTTTATTGTTTGGGTCTAAGGATCAATATTAATTGATGAAATTTGACAGTTTAGGGTAGGTTGATCTCGCGCCGTGTGTACCTAAAGTGTTAGACGAAAATTAAATTAATCGATTAGCACATCCCTAATGCCATCGTAAATCAGCCAAACCTCAGCTCAGCACTAGTTGCCGAACTTGAGTTACCGCGCTTTTGATAGTTGTTGTGAAATACAAAAAAGTAATTAGTTATTATGTTGTGTTTGTAATAATAGTAGGACTAAGTTTACGTGATATAAATTTTTTGGAAAATCGTCACGGGATACAGGGTATTTACGCAGACGAGGTCGCGGACCGCTAGTTAGTACCTATGATAAGTATAAATAGTTATTGTGAAGAATTGTGAATATTCCTATTAGTAGTAAGCTGAGTGCATAAAAAACATGTTAAAAACTTACTAGCACTTACAATTAGGAACAGCGGCCCAATTAAAAAGTATAGGCATTTTACGAACAAATTCCCTAAAATTGCGTTGTAAATTTAGTAATCGTATCATTAACTATTTCAGTGTTCATATTTCGTACAATTTGTTAAAACATGAACACGACCGGTACAAGGTGTTATGCTCGTATTATGTATAAGTTGACTGGCACACACACATGCGACTTGCTTTATCACCTCTCCAAGGCTATACCTTCACCTTCTCCGTTCTAAAGGCGGGACAAGTTTTGACCGTTTCTATAGTAACATAGGGTGCGTATCAGAGCTTAATGCAGGTAAGCTAAGGCTAGAGGTGATCAGGGATGTTTTTTTATGTAAAAAGGAGGCAGACGAGCAGGCGGGTCACCCGTTGGATAACGTAATCACCGCCGCCCATGGACACCCGTAAATTCAGAGGCGTCGCCGAGATTTGTTAGATCATTTTTACAAAAGCATATTTTTATAGAAGCAAATTTTCATATCGATTTTTTTCATTATCGTATTTTTTTTAATCGCGAATTTTATGTTTAGATTATTTATATCGCATTTATTCATAATCGTATTTTTTTTTATTCGCAAAATTTATTGAAGCGATTTTTCATAAAGCAAAATTTTATGATCGCGTTTATTTTAATCGCTTAAATTACCAGTAGATTTTTAATTATCTGCAAATATTTTCAGCAGCATTTTTTCTCAATCCTGTTTTTTTACGTTGATTCTTTTATTAGAAAGTATAAAATCAAATTGTAACTAAGATTCAATGCAAGTTTAAATAATATTCCCCATTTTTTGATTGTATGAAAGTTATCTAATAAAAGAATCAACGTAAAAAAACAAGATTGAGAAAAAATGCTGCTGAAAATATAAGCAGGTAATAAAAAAGCTACTAAAAATCGCTAATAAAAAAATACGATTATAAAAAAATGCGATATGAATAATTAGTACATTAAAATTCGCGAATAAAAAAAAATACTATTATGAAAAAAATCGATATGAAAATTTGCTTCTATAAAAATATGCTTTTGTGAAAATGATCTAACAAATTGTCGCCGATGCGTAACCGGCAAACAAAACCAGATCCAATTAAAAACAATGAAAACCCACGGCGCCGTGTATTGGGACGTGAATGTGTTAAAGGACAAGTAGGACCTCGAGTACGTAGTACTATTATTTATTCTGTGCCTCGAGGAATGAGTAGTAATTGCGAGAGGGGTGGAGGGCAAGCATTTGACCACCAAGCCGGTTGGTGGTCAAATGCTTGCCCAGTTTCAATTAAAAAAAAAGACGGTACTTCGGTTCTTTTACTAACCGGACAAAACACAACAGCTACGAGTATTTCAGATATTCCGTGAGATTAAAACATTCAAATCAATGATTCAAAAGTATATGTATCGAAAGTAAGGGAGTAATGCTTAGAGCTGGTTTAACGTCTAAGGAGTAATGTTATTTAGAGGATGGAAAAAAAAGACCGTGGTTGGAGGAAAAGTACCCTTATTATTGATGATGGCAAATTTTACTGAAAGGAAACATTCTATTATTTTCAAAAATGATTAAAACTGCATTAAAGATTTTTGAAAATCACCTGCTCGAGCCGGGAATCAAACCGGTGAAATGTGGAAAAAAGACATCCTGGATTTTATGATACCAACCGAAAGAGTCATTTATAAGGATCAATTTCTTCTAAACAACATAGTATGTTAAATAAATCAGAATTAATGAATTCAGTCGAAGAATACGTCTGTGCATACGTGAAAATGGGTCTCATTTGAAGTGAACTATTTTCTTTAGATAGTAAGAAGATTTAAAATAAAAAAAAAAATCTTGGTCTTCCTTTCATTTAAGATACTATGTTGTTTAAAAGAAATTGATCCTTATGACTCTCTCGGTTGATATCATAAAAAGCAGGATGTTTTTTCATATTTCACCGGTTCGATTCCCGGCTCAAGCAGGTGATTTTTCAAAAATCCTAAATGCAGTTTTAATTATTTTTGTAAAATTTGTCATCATCAATATTAAGGGTAGTTTTCCTCCAACCACGGTATTTTTTTCCACACTGTAAAATATTATATTACATATAAAAAAATAAAATAAAACTCGTACGTACGTAGGTATATTAAACTGGTCGTTTCTTAATAAAGTAGAAATTCGTAACGGTAGAGCTTCGATAAGTGATCGAAACGGTAAAGTCTAAAAAAGTAGATGTTATACTTCGATCATATACTCGTAAATCGGCACCACGAAAACAAGCCTTGAATCAGAAAGGAGCCTTGTTTTGCTCTCAATCGGTAACTGACAACAGAAGTCAACAATGCCGGGGTGCTCCGTTGAAAATTGCAAAAACAACACTTTAAAAGTGAAAAAGAAAGACGGTGTGTCGTATTTTCATTGAGAATTTTGGATTTTATTTATCTGCAATATTGTTCAACAATTTTGCTATTTAATAACGTATTTTAATTGTTTTTAATCTCTTTCTTTTAGGAAAATACATTGAGTCGCTATCGTTTTTTTGTTAGGTAGGTACTAAGTGGTAGTAAGTGTGGAATATAATCAATGTTTTTCTTATCGATGTAAAAAACTATTGAGTAAGTTTAGTTTTTCAAAAAATTAAATACAAAGGTAAAAAAATGGAGGGTCATCACAGCGAGTGATAGAGGGGATGAATTTTATAAACCAAATGTCTCAAGTTTGATTTTTTGGGACCATTTTTGTGAAGATGACATGTATTTAATGGAGAAATAATGTAGGAGGATAAAAAAGACCGCCTTACCAAATATTTAGGAAAATTGTGACAAATATACACTTACAGACTGCAAAATAATATTTAAATATTTTTTACATCAAGTGAAAATTGGTTTGAATGGTGGGTAAATGGTACCCCCCTATCTATGCCAAGCAAGCAATCAAGCATATGCATAGGAGCAATTGCTTTTAGTTTTGATAACAAAAGGAATTGTATAAACTCTACGTACAGTGTGGATATAGTTTTAAAATCAAATCAAATTCAAAAATAAAGAATATTTTTTCATCCTTTTTCAGCATTTTTTTTCTGCGTAGGTGTGTCTGGTCCTCATCATGTCCCCGCGAATAATCAAAAGGACGCAATTGCAATGTTTAAATAATATGTAGATTAAACATTATCGCATATTGTATGAGGAGCTCGATGGCGCAGCAGCTAGCGCGTTCGGATTGCGATCTTGCACGCAAAGCAACTTTCGCAATGCCGGGTCGCTGGATGGGTGACCAAATTAAAAACATCTCGAGCTCCTCTGTGCTTCGGAAGGCTCGTTAAGACGTTGGTCCTGGTTGTTGTAATAAGATGACAGTCGTTAAAACCCACCAACTCACATTGGGCCAGCGTGGTGGGTTATGGCCCAACATACCCACGTGCTATTGTCCACGCGCGAGGCCTGTGCCCAGCAGTGGGACGTTTATAGGCTGATGATGATGACGATACTGATGAAATACTCATTTTGTTGAATAAACTGTTTTAAAACTATGCTATTCGCCCAAAACACATGTACGAATGTATATGTCACTGGTGCCACTATGCTGCTACGATTTAGCACATTTTTGGATTGTGTATCTATTGTTTAAATGATCGAAGATGTTATATTTTATTTTGTTGCTGTTTTCTTATATTCCACACGTAACGATAACAGCAAAGATAGCCAAAGCGCACTTCACCCGGATGGCTCAGCTACTAATATTGTCGGTACAAAATAATTCTACTAACACATACTTAAGATTACCACTATCTTAACTAAAGTCTGGCGCAATACAACAATGTTAATAGCATTGTTGTGTTCCGACAGTTTGGAGATAAGATAGCAGTTCCTCAGTGCAAAGGGCAAGCGCGCTTCCACCGCCTTATCGTCACTTAATTACCATCAGGTGAGATGAAGGCTAAGCGTTTAGCCTTGAATTAAATAATATGATGTTGGTAGCTAGCTAGGTGGACTTAGGAGATGCCTTAACACCATGTAAAACCATTTACAATGTGCACTTTCCGCTATAAACTTAAGAACCCCATGGTGTAGTTTTAAAGAAGATTTACACACGATATGCTAATAACAAGTCATTATTACTCGATCGAAGAATGACCTAATCCATTTAGTAATACAATCACACGAGCGCCATTGGTGTTAAGCATATGAGACACACATAAAACAAGTTAGATATGAATCATTTCTTTATCCATATGTAGCGCAGTCGCGTTGACATAATATTTATTACACTACAAAATCATGCCCTCGTACTTGGTATTGGCACACGCTAGCTAAATAGACGACATAAGAGTTAACATATAGATTTGACGATATTCGTCTTTAACATGCTAATGATACGTTACAGTTTCGAGTGGCTGATCTTGTGTGAAGCTAAGATTGAACGATAGGATCGGAAGGTTGACTGACAGCGCGCCCGCCGGAGAAAGGGGATTGCATAATACAACATTAATTACATGTGACTTAAAAGTAAGTAGACACAAATGGGTTTGATAGTGCGGATACCAGTCCGACCACCTGCGCGTGCTTGCTACATGTATATATGTTATTATTGTAATGAAATGACAAACTAATAAGTACTTTTAGGAATTCAAAGAAGTCATGCAGTGTGTGTAATATTTCTTAGGAAGACCTATGGTAGGAGACAGAGTAGTGCACAAAAACATAATTAATAAGTACAGAAACTTATCGTAGTCATGGACAAATGACATGAATGATGAATGGACAAAGATATGCTTGCTGAGATGATTTGTGATCTCGTCCAAAAGATCCCAGAACAGAAAACTGAGAGCTAGGATTCTAACCCCGGTCTTAGGTCTAGGTCAATAAGAGGTTGTACTAAGTCTGTGTCCGGGTAATTTAGCCAATAGATCACAGAGATGGGGAAACGTTAATTATTTAACCTTTGTCGTTAAAAAGTTAGTTAGTCTTCACTGCGGCGACACACCGGATGTGTTTACAAAGGTGAGAATTAACGCGCCAGGTTTCTCTCGCCGAACGGATCTACTTTGTCACAAACTGTGTAGTAGTTTGGCTGTTCGTGCTGAGTTCGCGAACAGTCAATATTGGCATATGACGAGTCCACGGGCGAGCAACCGCTCCGATTCATTTCGATGGTCTGTACACACGCCAGCGCAGATCACTGTCAAATTACTCCAATCGAAATTGATCCTATGCCATAGTAATAAAGTTCAAAATTTATTGAAGTGACATTTTGTGGGTAGGTTGACGCGCTGGTGTCTGTAATATGACAATTTGGTGGCTTAATATTTTTTTTATAGGTTGCTGTTTGCACTTTTGCACATTAAGCCAGTGTCAACTGCGCCAGATACAGTTCAATATTGCCTTAGCTTAAAGTAAAAGATAGATAGATAGAGAGATTAAAGTAAAGATGATGTGGAGGGATAGATAGATATTATTATCATCATCAGTCTATAAATATCCCCACATGAACAACAAACATCACATGGGGAAATTGGGGCATACCCCACCACGCTGGCCCATTGCGGGTTGGCAGCCCATTGCAAACAAAACAAAACTGAAGACGCATGATGCTTCACTTTCCTGGAAAGAAGTTTTGTTCTAGTTTGAAACTAGATGGATTGCAGGTGTCAAAGTGTTTAATAAATAAATAAAGGCAATAATAGACATTGCTATAGCGAACGGTGATTAGTTCTGTGTATTCAATAACTTTGAGGCACTCTGCATCGTCTTCAATTGCCGAATCTGCCAAGAGTTTGTGACAATCTTGCCGAATCTGCCGAGAGTTTATGACAATCTTATTTAGTTTAGGATTGTCACAAACTCTTGGTAGATTCGTAGCGCAATAGTGACAGATTTGATATATACATTTGGCAGAATTGTAATTTTTGAAGGAGCTCTACTAAAAGAAATTAGTACTTAATCTTTTTGTGCGAAAGGAGCGTTGATTGTCCATCTACTTTTATATGTGATAGAAGCTATATACTAGCAGTAATAAATTGTTATATTGAAATTATTATTAGCTCCAAACAAAATGTTTCCGGTTTATATAACACTTCCATTATAGTGAAACTGCAGGAGCTAGGTAATTGTTAACATAACAGTTACTTACAGAAAGTAAGTAGACGCTATAATTTCTTAGGTACTTCTGGAAATTGATTTTCTAAACTTAAGTAGTAGTAGAAACTATTGTAAGTGAATCACATTTCGCATATATTTTTAAAAGGATTTATGCATTACGGTTTCCCATACAAACGTTCAAGTTTAACATTTTAGAAATAGAAAACTTAATTTTATAACTGTGTAAAATGTAGTTTTTAAATATGTAATATTAATAACAGCTTACACACCAATGAGCTAATGCTAATGAAACTTTGCATGCTACAGTAAAATATAGACATATAAATAGTTTGTTGAAAACAATAAGAAAACCGTTTATTTAGCTGAGTTATGGCAATTTGAAGTTCGCTATAAAAATTAGAAATCGCAATAACTAGGCTAAATAAAACAACTTTTTTTTATAAATTAAGAATCTATTTACCGATCCGTATTTTAGTTTAGCATGCAAAGTTTCATTAAAATTAGCTAAGAGGTTTGTAAAATTTTGAACTTGGAAGTTTGTATGAAAACCGAAATGCGTTTTGCATGGCTTTCACGTGGTTAGCAGTTCAATTTGAATACTGTTATTTAAATTTACTGGGGCCAGGGAGCTGTGTGATAATAGTGGGAGCCTTTTTAGGAATGGGAAAGGTCCAGTCCTTTTGTGCGGGCTGCTGTGAGATTGTGGTATAGCTAAAGCCTTCCTTTTAGAGGCCGAAGCTGAGAGGAGTTAGAACCCGAAACAGAAACTACAGTTAAGCCCTTTCAATATGAATGGAGGTAAAAGTCTGTTTATCGGAGGTCGCGAAGCTTTGAAAGATGACTACCACCTCCTCTCTTCCCTTGGGTAAGGTAAAAAGCGACTAGCGGACTAAAGACTGCATACATGCAAAAGCATAGAGCGGCTGAGCCCACTGCACATACATCCAACGGAGCGGCGATGGGCTCACCATCTGTTACGCTGAGCACATGTGCAGTTGCTATTAGTTGAAAAGTGGACTATGGCAGAGGACTGCTTTTGCGGTCCTCATTGCCTAGTCTCTGACTAACACTCCAGGGATGATAGTCGTGATTATATGTATGTTTGTATCGGAGGATATAATTAGCTCGTCCATAGCCGAATTGCCTTGTAGAAGTCGGGGGGTGCTCAAACTATGACAGGCATCCCCCTTCGGTGGACTGTCGGGTGTGGTACTCGGTGCTTGTTGTTCGTAGTTCTAAGCCTCCTTTAAGTGGGTATAATCCTCCGCACACTGTGGAACTCTTCGGAGTTGGGCGAGATGCGAGGGGAAGTATAGCCCTCGACCCGCGACTAAGTATGCAGCCGGATGTATATTTGGAAAGGTTCCATATATGCATCCAGCTGCATACTTAATCGCGGGTTAATAAAAACCGTAATGGAACCTGCGTTATTCATGAACATAGAGAAATCCTTCTCAGGGATGGAGAAGGAGCTTTTTAAGTGGCAGGTAAGCGGGATGAGCGCGACTGTGTGTAGTGAAATTGTTTGTACGAAACTGTGAGAAACCAGTCGGGTGGTGTCGATAGTCGTCACACCCTGCTGCCTGCCTTGGCGGGAAATAAATGTTTAATTGCCTTTTTTATTGGAGTCGTTGTCCTGAAATATTACAATGTGCTTACATAGTGGTGTCGCAAACAGTTGGGCACTAGCTCTCACCCACTGCTTCACGGCCACTGAGCCTGCGCAGACGTGTTGGCGCCCTTACAGCGTTTCAGACTCAGCGTTTGTTGTAAACGTAAGCGCGTTTAGGCGCGTTTTGCCACACTCGCAGCTCGTACAACGTTGAGGCGCTTATATTATGCGCGAACCGTATCCATATTGCTACTGCCTTGACACACCGGTTCAAACGACCACGCCGGATTGTTTTCTTAAGTTTTTGTGTCCGCGCGTTCAGTTTTTGTTGCGCAAAATGTGTCGCGTATACGTGCAAAAAAAAAAGATTGTAATCGCCCTTTGTTATTTCGATAGTATCGTTGAAGGAAACGTAATGAAATGGTTTTAGTCATTTTGTCATTAAGACCCATCGAGTTAAAATGTACTTAGTACATTATAACTCAATGTTAAGACCTAAGTTTACCAATACATGTCTAAGTTTTAAACAGCTGCATAGACATTCTGTCAAAAAAGTTTCGGGAACGTATGATTTGTTTATGATCCAAATTAATTTTTTAGTTTTTTTTGTTGTTTGATTGGCACAACTGTTATCCATTTTGGCGCGGAGTTTGTGTTGTTTCTGTTATTTAGATTAAATACAGTGCCTGTTTTAGTAAGTTTAAATCTAGTGTGTATTGCGAATCTCATAATGGATAAAAACATCGAACAAAGAGTTTGTCTTAAATTTTGAATCGTCAATGGAATTTTGTGTTTGAAGTCACTGAAAATGTTACAGAAGGCTTACGGTAAATCGACTTCATCAAAAACATGTGATTTGAGTGGTACAAAGCGTTCAAAAGCAGTCGAGATGTGATGGAAGATTGGCTTCGCTCTGGTAGGCCATCAACGTCTTTAAATCAACATCGCAAAAGTAAAGGAAATAGTGACTGAAAATCCTCATTTAAGTTTGAGAGAGATAGCCGTTGAACTTTCTGTGTCTCACGAGTCGATCCGTACCATTTTAAATAATCACTTGGATATGAAACATGTTGCCGCTCGGCTATTCCCAAAAGACCTGAATTTTTTCCAAAAAGTCAATCGCATAAGAGTCGCTGAGGACATGCTAGATCGAGTAAATTCCGAGCCAACATTCATGCAACGCATTGTTACTGGTGACGAGACGTGGGTTTACGAGTTTGACATGCAAACTGGTTAACAAGCTTCGTAGTGGCGCCTTCCGACTGAACCGAAACCGAAAAAACCACGCCAAAGTCGATCAAAATTCAAAGTCATGTTGACTGTTTTCTTTGACTATCGCGGTGTCGTGTGGTGCACTCAGAATTCTTGCCGGAAGGTCAAACGGTAAATAAAGAATGTTATTTGAGCGTTATGCGGCGTTAAAGAGAGCAAATTCGACGAAAAAGGCCAAATTTGTGGAAAGAAAATTCTTGGATTTTGCACCACGATAATGCGCTTTCGCACAAGACTATCATTGTAAACGAATTTCTGACCAAAAACTCAACAATTACCATCAAGCAACCACCTTCCTCACCAGATATGGCTCCAGCCGACTTCTTTCTTTTTCCTAAACTTAAATTACCACTTCGTGGCACCCGTTTTCGTTCGGTAGAAGACATAAATAGTCGCGTAGCCGGACAAAAATTACTTACGATAATTCTAAAACTTTTCGTTTTTGCTGAGTGGATAGAGTATGTGGATTGTGAGCTATTTTTAAAAAGTTAGAAGTTTTATGACTGTGCTTTAGGTATGGTTTAGGTATTTCATAATATTTCGTGTAACGTAATGTATATAATATTAAAGTTTGATATGTTGAGTGTTTCATAATAAGAACTATCTTATCTTTGTGTTGTAAAAAGTTTAGAAACATAATATATGTGGAACTATGAAAATCACAAAATCACTCTTTTTGTCTTTGAATAAAATTTTAAAATTTATGAAATAATATTTAAGACTTTCAGTGGTTAGTGGTACACATGTTGAACAAAGTTTAGAAAGTTAAGTGGTGTGCTTCTTTGATCATTTCATTTTTCCTTCGTAGCACACGCAATAAAAAATTAAAATTGACAGAATCGCTCATACATGTCCTTTGTAATACTACTTTATACCACACAAAAAATTAGAAACATACATACAGTGCATTTTGTTTAAATCACGAATAAAATATTTCGCTAACGTACGTTTCTTTATGCGGACGCGGGCGGTTGCGGGCCGTGCGGGCGCGGCGCGGCGGTGGCGGCGGGCAGGCGCGGGGGTGGGGGCATACCTACCTACACTCTATATGAATGATAATCCAATCGTCACGTCAGACGAGTGGATACATGGCGAACATAATACAAGAAGACGTAATGCAGAAAAAGTAAACTAAGTACCTTAACCTACTTACTTTACATCTTATGATATCAATAAAAACATTATTAAATGACTAGTTTTCAGTAGTTAGTACTTACAGATCGCGCAATTCTTCTTTCAGATAAGATTATTCTACAATCATCCGAAATTATTCTTTCAGATAAGATTATTCTACAATCATCCGAATTGGATGAATGGGATGAAAACGTAAACACGCAATAATAAATTAAAATTTACAGAATCGCTCATCATGGCCTTTGTAATGCTATTTTATACCACACAAAAAATAGAAACATACATACAGTGCATTTTGTTTTAACACGAATAAAATATTTCACCAAGGGGGGATTCTACCAAACTGGAATAAGGTCTTATACCTAGATTAAACGCCGAATTTGTATTGACTAATCTCGGAGTAAGTCTTATTCCAGTTTGGTCGAATCCACCCTAAATACGCGATTGGGCATGCAGGACGTGGGCAGGTGGATTTGGGCATCAACTCGTTACACCAAAATTTTGTTCTAACTGGTCACACCGCTAAAAGCAGTATTATTTGTTTCAACCCGTCACAAGTTGATTTATTTCTATTAGGACACATTGTAATTTTTGTAGCTATTGCAGCTACTTACTTTATTACTGCTCTTTAATGATTTCTTGCAGTAAGCCGACGTTATTATCTTATTTGCCCCTGCCCCTTATCTGTGCATAATACCATAGAATACTTACATAATAGTACAAGTACAGAAGATTCACTCCGCAAAGTCATTTAAATAAATAGCGACTCTTGCTAAGACACAATAAAATGCAATTCAGGTCGCACACCGCTCCCTTATCTACAGTTAAATTCACCTAGAAGTTGCCTCTCTTTCTATCGCGTACTCTTATCTCTTCTAATGACTTTTGGGTTGTCTTCTTTTAAGTAATAATTAATCTGAATACTTACTTAATTTACTACAAGTTATGGTGTTTATAATGTGTACTTAAAAGTGAACAAATTACCATTTCAAATAATCCTAGGCTAGGTATGTCAGTACAGTCAACGCCACATCAGACTACCTAAACGGTAATATAATATATATTACTGTGCTACCTATACATGTTTATTTGCACCACCAGTGACACTCCGTGTACGTGAGAGCTCGAGCGCTGGTGACCTTGAGCAGAAAGTATAAACACTAGCGTTTAATACCGAAATGGAATTTAGACTTTTGCCAAAGAAGACGTATGTATAATTATGTTACATAGTATGTTATGAAACGTAAAGTAGTATTAGCAGTTACTCCATTAAGTAAGTAACTACTACGGCTTGCAGTCCTGGTACTGTGGAGAAAAAAGGATTCCCGGTACTGCGCTTACTATGGTACCGGGAAAACCGGAAATTTCCGGTACTTTTTGGTACTGAATTTTTAAGCCAGATGTAACTAACGTTTGATTAATGGATCAATGAGCAAATCAAAATATTACACAAAATTTTTATAATAAAAAAATTGTTTTGCTAATTGCTATACTAGCTGTGGCATCACTTTATCGAATGGAATTGGCTAGAGGTCATTCGAGTTGAATGTTTTAAATTTAAAAGAGTCTATATACAATGGATTTTTATCATGAGTGTTTTAAGGTGAGTAAAAAATATAAATTCGTCCAAACCGAGACCGTTCAAACGGCGACAGACCCTTCTCCAACGGATGCCCTCGGCCGAGATTGTGGTATTAGGAGACTGCAATGTCCACCACGTCGAATGGCTTGGTTCACTCAAAACTGACCACGGGTACGGGAACGGGTAGAGTCGTTCATGACTTCGCTTTGGCCTACAGTCTGTCCCAATTGGTAACAGAGCCTACGTGGATTCCAGATGTGGAGGGCCATGCACCTTTCTTATTGGACCTTCTGCTGACCTCTCACCCAGACGGCTATCAAGTTTCTATTGATGCACCACTAGGCTCATCAGACCACTGTCTGATTCGTAGCACTGTGCCTTTCACAGAAATTTTAAAAACGTCGAGTCTGGCATTATAGGTCAGCGGACTGGGATGCGATGGGAGTTTCTTTGCGTCCTACTACGAGTTTGCTTCTCACTGGATGATCTTGATGTCGCCGCCGACTTTATCGTTGATGTGATACTGCAGGGAATGAAACTTTTTAATCCAAACTCTGTAGTTCCCATTGGCGGCAGGTCTCAACCATGGTTTGGTCGTTGCTGCAAAATGGTGTCTCGCCAAAAGTGACAACATTACATGGCCTGGGCTAATGCGGTGTCATCAAAGGATCCAAACACCAGTGCGCTCAGGAAGAGGTACAACTTTGCCGCCAGGTCCTTTAAGAAGGACATTGCCAAGGCGAAGTCATCATTCATAAGTGGAATTGGCGAGAGGCTAGTGCGTCTTCCTTCGGGTACGCGTGCGTTCCGGTCTCTCGCCAAAGCTATCTTAGGGAATTTTTGTCAGCCGTCCCTACCACCATTGCACAAGACCGATGACTGCCTCACCCATATTGCAAAGGAGAAAGCCGATCTCTTGGGCACTCTTTTTGCATCAAACTCGCCTTGGACGATGGGAAAAACTCTCCACCAACCATACCGCATTGCGCTTGTTCAATGCCAAACGTCCGGTTCCTACAAAGGTCAGTTCGTAAGGCTCTTTTTTCCTTGATATCCATAAGTCGAGTGGGCCTGGTGCAGTTCCTCCCATGAGTTGGCGCTGGTTCTAACGCGCGTTTTCCGGCTCTCTTACACTACTGGCGTTGTCCCGAGCTCTTGAAAGACAGCCCTTGTCCACCCGATTCTCGAAAAAAATCGATCGCTCAGATCCGTCCAACTACAGGCCAATAGCCATCACCTCTTTGCTCTCCAAAGTAATCCCAACAAGTCCCACAGGGGTGTGTGTTAGCCCATTCTCTGTTTCTTCTGCATATCAATGACATGTTGCATAACAACAGCATTCATTGCTACGCGATTGTCAGTAAGGGAGTAACGCTCTACACTGGACGAGCTAATATTTCTCGGGAAAGCGTCATCGAGAGCCGGAATAAACTTGTGACTGACACCAAGAACATGTTAAGTCATGTCTTGAATTGGGGCCGACATAACTTAGTCCACTGTAACCCCTCCAAAACACAAGTTTGCGCATTTACCGCGAAAAAACATCCCTTTCTCGTACCTATCCGAGTATTGGAATCCTTGTCGTCGATGTTTCGAGTGACGTTCAGTTTCGAGGTCATTTGGAAGGTAAAGCTAAATTAGCAAACAAAAAAGAAATTATTTAAATGGAATTATCAAATCATTGGAGTGCGATGACGATGAAACCGTACGGTGTAGGGTACGAGTACATTAGTTACAATTTTTTCCCCAGAAAAAGTACCGGTGACGTAACGGTTGAGAACTGTGGAGACAAAAATTTGGTAACGCTACGAAATTTGTATGGTTTTCAACTAAGAGCATTAGCCGAGGTTACCGGTAACGACTACCGCAAACGCGGAGCCTAATATTGGCGTAATTTGAAGTTATAACAAAAGTACCAAAAGTACCGAATTTCCCGGGAAACAAATTCTCAGTACCGGTACTGCGTAAAAAGTCAATTTCCCGGGAAATACCAGGAATTCCTGGGAGCAAGCCCTAGTAACTACCAACCTAGATAAGTACTTGTAAATTGTAATAATATCGGTAGGTACTTAATAATTGCAGGTGACTAGTAGAATTGATATTATAATACTTAATTAAGTAAATAGGTACCTACGTACTTATGTAGACATACAGACGCAGGGGGACTGTGTTTTATAATTAGTAGGTACCTAGGTAGTGATGAATGATTTAGTGATAATAAGAGTACCTACTTACCATACTATAATTTAGGAAATAATTTTGCATACTTACCTGAAGCTTTTAATTGATTAATTGTCAAAAAAACACGTAAGGGTTGTGGAAAAAACTTTAATCGTATGATGTGGCCCTAGCTAGATACGCAATTCTATAGCCTATTGTAATCATGCATCTTAAAAATTACTTTCCTATTATTGTGATTTGTGAACATGACAGGATGATAGATTGATTAACCAAAATGAAAAATAAACATATACGTACTTAATCATTTGCAGTTTTTATTTTTAATTAAGAATATGTTACATACTCATCCGTTTACGTTACGTACGTTTTCATCCCATTCATCCAATTTGGATAATTGTAGAATAATCTTATCTGTAAGAAGAATTGCGCGATCTGTACTTAACTACCTACTCAAAACTTGTCATTTAATAATGTTTTGCTGTCAGCTAAGATGTAAAGTAAGTAGGCAGGTACTTAGTTTACTTTCCTGCATTAAGTCTTCTTGTATTATGTTCGCCTTGTATCCACTATTCAACTCGTCTGACGTGACGAGTGGATTATCAGTCATATAGAGTGTAGGTAGGTATGCCCCCACCCCCGCGCCTGCCCGCCGCCACCGCAGCGCCGCGCCCGCAGCCGCCCGCGTCCGCATAAAGAAACGTACGTTAGCGAAATATTTTATTCGTGATTTAAACAAAATGCACTGTATGTATATTTCTAATTTTTTGTGTGGTATAAAATAGTATTACAAAGGACATGTATGAGCGATTCTGTCAATTTTAATTTATTATTGCGTGTGTTACGAAAGAAAAATGAAATGATCAAAGAAGCACACCACTTAACTTTCTAAACTTTGTTCAACATGTATACCACTAACCACTGAAAGTCTTAAATATTATTTCATAAATTTTAAAATTTTATTTAACGACAAAAAGAGTGATTTTGTGATTTTCATAGTTCCACATATATTATGTTTCTAAACTTTTTACAACACAAAGATAAGATAGTTCTTATTATAAAACACTCAACATTTCAAACTTTAATATTATATACATTACTTTACACGAAATATTATGAAATACCTAAACCATACCTAAAGCACAGTCATAAAAGTTCTAACTTTTTAAAAGTAGCTCACAATCCACATACTCTATCCACTCAGCAAAAACGAAAAGTTTTAGAATTATCAAAACTTCTTTATGGAATTTAATGTCCCACGACCGGACTAAAAGGAGAATTCGCGGCGAGAACTGAACTCAATTCCGGAAAAAGCGTTTAAAAATGTTTTGATGATTGGATTATTCGTTAGCGTAAGTATCGTTTCTGAAGAAGCATACTTTAAAGGCGATAAAATAAATTTGGATGAATAACATTTTGTGTATTATGGATCTTTTCCCGGTACTTTCTTGACAGAGTAGTATACTCGTATACACACGGCGTCAGATCAACCTCCTCTAAACTGTCAAATTTCTCCATTGAGTATCATAATCGGCTGTTGAACTATATTTTACTGTTCACCAAGCAGTAAACATTGTTTAAGTACAGTAATCGGCTATTTAGCTTAAACATGGAAGGCGACTTCGGTTAAACATTGGTTACCGCTTCATGTCATCAAATTATCAAATATGTACCTAATACCTATAAAAATTAAAGACGATTTGACTTTGATTTGATTAAATCTTTGAGGAAGATAACGTATTAAATTACTTTAAACATAATTATTGTAATAATTTTGCGCGCTCTCCGTGCGTTCTAAAGAAGTCGCAATTATTTCGAAATAATTATTTGTTTGATTATTTGTCTGACACTGACACGACAGTTTAGTACGTACATGACAGTAGAAATAATACTAATTAACAAATATGTATAAATGGACGCATTGACTAAACTGGGATTTTATTTCATAGTAAGTATAATGTTATTTAAACCACTTACCATTTTATGATGTCGTTTGGCTCTATGCAAAGGTATGCTGATACACGTGTGATACACTGACATCTTCATCTTATTTGTCATAATCATTTTAAAGCATTTGGTTAGTACTCATCAGCTGATTAAAAATTCCCGGTAAACACAATAAAAACGCGGCTTGTTTAAGCAATTGTTACGTAAAATATGCAAATGATTATAAAATTCTTGGTTACGTTGTAGTTCATGAACTCGACTCAGTATATTCTACCAAATATGTATACCTACATTAGTAGCTCTGACGGTACGGAAACAGTGCCTATCAGTATTGCTTTAACCCATTGAGGATCGTAAAACCAGACACAATGAAAAATTGTTTCGCGGCCGCCGGCGGTCTTATGATCCTTGACCTATTAAATTAAAGTTACCTACAGCTTGAAAATATAAATCGCTGACAGCTGTAGGTACCTATGAGGTTTTGCAACCTGTCCTATCGTTTTCTGTTTCTTTCCATTATTGTTACACATTATTATCTTGTTACTTACACATTATTTAGCACATATTATAGCAGTACTTATGCATACATTTGTACTATCTGCTATGGGTAATTAAATTAGACATATTTTTACTACACGTAATACAAAAACAATGGAGAAAATACCATAATTATACAATTAATTCCATTACATAATGATAAAATAAAAGGTTATAGGACACTAAAATGCTGTACAGCCCATAACTAAATCCTAAAGAGGAAAAAAGAGCGCCCACCGCCTTGTATTGTAATTATTGGTTTAACATTGTGGCAACATAAAAAAATTACAAAACTATTACAACAAAGTTGACCGACTTATTGATAAAGATCGTTACGTAGATTCTTTCAGCAATTAAGCTCGCACTATGCGATCTTGCATTCATTTTTTTTTGTTAAAATAGACAAAGTCTGTTCAGTCTGTCGTCATGCAAATCGTAAGGCAAATGGGGGAAACAATTAACGTTAAACGGGATCGGAATAGTTACCAATTATGGTGTAAGCTTAATACATTTACCGCTCACCGAATCCGAAAAGGACATTATAGATTATCTTTGTGTGTAGTAAATAATATGCTAGTTGGTTGGTTAGTCGATAAGGCAACTATTTAGCAGCTGTCGGAACGATGCTTCTTTCGTTGTAGTTGTATAGAACAGCAATCGAATGAACAAAAAACTAAAAAACTAACTAGGTACTACTAATTTAAACTATGACGATGAACTATAATGTTGCATTTCGTGTTAAGATCAAATAAAAAATGGTTTATGTTTTAAAGAACCGTTATGAGGAGATCCAGCCCTTCCATACCCTCAAAATGTAAATAACTATTTTACCGCCTACATGGTTTAATAGCATTGTTGTTATCCGGCAATTAGAGATAAGAAAGCCAGTGCGTTAGTAATTAAGGGTTCCAGGTTAAATGTGCTTCCTTACTCTGTCTTACCGTACTGCAAATATCGTCCTTCCGTTGTGCAAGAATAAAAAAATAAAACAGCAGTGCAATTCTGAAGTCGTTGCCGTTGGCAATTACTTGCACACCAAAATACGAGTACCGCATAACTCGCTTTTGATGGCATCTGTGACTGATTTAACACTGAACCTACTAATATTATAAACGCGAAAGTTTGTTAGAATGGATGGATGTTTGTTACTCTTTCACGTAAAAACTACTGAATGGATTTGAATGAAATTCATTATACAGATAGTTTATAACCTGGATTAACACATAGGATACCTTTTATCTCGATATTCCCACGGGAACGGGAACCACGCGGGTGAAACCGCGAGCGGCCGCTAGTTATAAATAATGCTAACATTAACCGTGTCGCGTAGCAGTGAAAGAATACTATCACCCCCTCTCTTCCCTTGGGTGTCGTAAGGGGCGACTAACGGACTAAAGACTGCACATACATCCAACAGCATAAAGCGGCGTTGTACTCACCACCTGTCACGCTGAGCACATGTGTAGTAGCTATATAATAGGTGAAAAGTGGACTATGGTAGCGGACATGCTTTTGCTGTCCTCGTTGCCTAGTCTAGTCTCTGATGAACCCTTCTGGGAAAATAGTCGTGATTGTATGATAAGTATGCCAACATAATCGTGATTCCTAGTGTTTCAGTTGCCATTTTTTATTTCAAGATCTCCGGTGAGATGAAAAAATTTCACCGTAAAGCTTTATTCTTGGAGTGCTAATTTTATTATAAATAATGCTAACATAATCGTAATTCATAGTGTTTCAGTTGTTATTTTTTGCATTTTAAGATCTCCGCGGTGTGATCAAAAAATGTCGCCCTAGGCCCTAGAGCGTCAATGCAGCTAAGAAGCTAACCGTTTTGTAACATCTCGAGGCACGTCCGAGCAACGCCACCGTTACGGTCACTACGCGCACAACGGGTGTTTTATATCAAACGCAGCGGTTGCACAACGTAGGGACCTTGGTGCCAGATGAAATGTCAATTGTCCTACGTCGGTATTGGTGAAAAAATTGAAGAGCTCTACGGCGCAGCGGCTAGCGCGTCAGGCTTGCGATCTTGTCCGCCCTATTAACTTTAGCAAATCGTTGGTCGCGGTGGTTGTAGTAAGATCACAGTCGTTAAAACCCACCAAACCGCATTGGGCCAGCGTGGTGGGTTATAGCCCAATATCCCCACGTGCTATTATCCACGTGGGAAGCATGTGCCCAGCGGTGAGACGTTTATAGGCTGATGATGATGGTGAAAGAATAGCGCTGATATCCCTTCTACGAAGCGCAGGATCGGCCAGTGATCGAACAGTGCATGTTCCGTAAGGGATTGCTCCGACTACTTCTGACCCTTAAAGGTTCTTCCAGTGCCACTTCACATTTCACTATTAAGTATCATCGCATCCACAGAACAGCCACAGATCGCATCCGTCATCATATGTAATATTCAGATTTGCTAATAGATATAAGGCTTTAAAACCAGATATTATATTATATTTTCGCGTATACCGACTATATTTTGGGTTTGAACTCTTAAACATGGGAAAACCGATTTATTTGGTCACTTACTATACTGGAATTCTATTACAGAGTCATAAGCTTCTTGCCCAGATAAAAAGTTAAGCTGTACCAAACAATCACAAACTACCAACATCAAATGCCTTACAATATTTTTTATCAATTTACTACCATCAATTTTCTAAAGTGAACACTTAATTAACTACTGATGAAGTAGGTAGATCGCTCCAAGCGGTCAATCTCGCTCGCTTATGGTTGAATTTCTGAGCTCACCTTAAACATAAGTAAGAACAGCAGAGAGACAAACAATAACAAATAAAATTACGTTAACACAAGTAAGTAAGCCAGTCGTTAAGATCCGACGTTTTTGTAGCATAACGATCAATCATATGCGTTGTTGTTAGTCAACCACTGAGGTACATACGCCCGCATCAACTTATCCAAAACTGTCCAATTTCTCTAATTGATATTGATCCTTAAAGCTCTCCACATAATGTTCAAAATGTTTTGAAGAATGACATTTTGTTGTAACTAGGTAGAAGTGCGCTGGCGTCTGTACTACGAGTATATTATATTACGTATATTTAACGTGAGAGCGAAGGACTTAAGCAAGCCGAACTAGGGCATTGGGCAAATGGGGGAAACAATTAACGTTAAACAGGATCGGAATAGTTACCAATTATGGTGTAAGCTTAATACATTTACCGCTCACCGAATCCTAAAAGGATATTATAGATTATCTTTGTGTGTAGTAAATAATATGCTAGTTGGTTGGTTAGTCGATTAGGCAACTTTTTAGCAGCTGTCAGAACGATACTTTTTTCATTGAAGTTGTATAGAACAGTAATCGAATGAACAAAAAACTAAAAAACTAACTACTACTAACTTAAACTATGACGATGAACTATATGTTGCATTTCGTGTTAAGATCAAATAAAAAATGGTTTATGTTTTAAATAACCGTTATGAGGAGATCCGGCTCTTCTATACCCTCAAAATGTAAATAATAATTTTACCGCCTACATGGTTTAGTAGTTAGACCATCGGTTTCAGACCCAGTGGTCTTAGGTTCGATTCGCGGTTTGTAAGAAGGTACCGAGTTTATGTTTGTACTCGGTTTGGTAGGGCTTGTTTTAAGTCCACCAGGCTATTTACCACCATTTTATTTAGATATTTACTACATTATCACGACCTAACATCAGGGGCCCTATCGACAACTCCAAGGCTAGAATTCTAAAACCTAACTTACACTCAAATCTCTGCTTGAGAACAGTTAGAAAGGGATGGTGCTATTCATCGCATATATCGCCATCCCATTCTAACTGTACTCAAGCAGCGAGAGTGTTAGAGCAGTATTACTGTAATCTTAACATGCAAATTACCAAATTTTGCATAGTAAAATTAAAGTGGAGCTGATAGAAGTACCTACACAGTAGGGCCCCAGGTAATATGAAGGCCAAGTTACTCTTAAAATAATTAAAAAATAATAATAAAATCTAAAAAGGCAAAGGCCTTCACCGTGTTGGGGCCCTTATTAGATTGGATTGTTAGATATAACCTACCACTAAGTTACATTACAAGCAATAAAACAAAACAATAGTTACATTAAGCACCCGAGCGGCTGGTAATCAACAAATATAGCCGATGTTAATACCGGTATAATGTTATCTTTTGTATCGGCACAATCAGCGGCTCACGTAATTTATACAACAAATAGACTAGGCTCGATTATTGAGTAGGGTAAAGCTACCATGCATGGATTCCTCACTACATCAGACATCTACGCGGACCGTCTAGCTCTGTGGAGGCGGGCAAACTGCCGCCTCCTCTTTCTCTCGCAGTGAAGCAGCACCGAAACGTGGGCCACCCGTACATTGCACAGCCTCTCAGTAGTGCGGTGTAGGAAATCAGCGGCGAGGATCAACCTAAACAATTCTTCAGAAAATTCCCTATGATAGAAAAGGTACAATATACAGAGAGACGCAACGTCTTTCCGAAGCACCAGTGGATCTAGCCAACCAGAGAGTACCACATTACCAAGTATTGCGTATTTTTTATATTTATTATATATACTTAGCCCGGCAAATGATTCCACACCACCTGATTTTAATGGTAGTGAAGTCCAGCCGCGAAGACAACTGGTACAGCGTTAGTGACGTAGCATCAGTCAACCCCAACCTACCGGCCCACTAAATGACTTTTCACGCCTCGTCTGAAGGATCCCATGTCGTAGGAAGGAGGATACACTTTGGTAGACCGTGCAATTTTGTGGCTTTACCCTATCGGTGCTCTACACACCATTCATGCGGCCTCACTCTCGACGGCCAATCTACAGTCTTTTGTTTTAGAGTGAATTGCCACGCGTTTATATTACGTTATAAGTGGAGAACTTCTAAGGCTATAGTGTTATTTTGGATAGGCAATGCTTGTTGGATGCAGATGACCATTACAGAAGCGTAACCGGACTTTAAGGGGCTGCGTGAAACTTAGAGATTCCTCAAGCCGTGTGTGTGTGTGTGTGTGTGTGTGTGTGTGTGTGTGTGTGTGTGGGGGGGGGGTGTGTGTGTGTGTGTGTGTGTGGGGGTGTGTGTGTGTGTGTGTGTGTGTGAATGACCTTCCCTGGAGGGTTTCTGCCGGGGATTGGCATCTCGCAAGCGAGTCGCCATTCCTTCCCTCCCCGAATTCCCTAGGGGTTCGCAGTCCGTATCGTATGGCATTGAAGCAGCAGCAACTTGCGACAAACGAACTTATTATAGATGCAATTAACGTACAAATTCTCGTCGTTAAAGTGATTACTGATTATGATTACTGTTGATAAAAAATCGCGGTCAGCATGCCTAGTGCAAGATATATTTTCCATTGGAGACTACACTTTATAGTAATCACTAGGTAGGTATCATATGAGTATCTCAATAATAATACGACAACAGAAAAAGCGTTAAACATGAGAACTATGTCAAAATGTCGGCCAATATTTTAAATTTAACTTAGAACTTCCGACATGTCACTTCTAGACCTTTGGAATAAACTTAAAAACCATCATCGTCGTCATCATAAATACAAATAAAAGTAGTACCGATCTAATCGAATCCAGAATTATAATCCACTACAAGTTCTGTTAATTAATTTCAGTTATCAATTTCCCTAACTAATGTTTACATCCCAAGTTATGTTAACATTTCGCAATAGCTAAATCGTCACGTTGGTTTGTCAAAGCATAGATTTGTGTGACTCGTCGAGTTCTTGAACTAAACATATTATGTGCCCACGCGCACCGCACCGTTATGGTTGCCAGACTGTTATTAATTATATTTTAAAGTTACAACAAATTTGTAATAAATCACCGTAAGATAATGTGCCATTCCACGTGTTTTGTAACCTTCTTTGTTGCCCAAATGTAGTCACATTTTAAAAATGTTTTTACGGATTTTTACGGAATTGACGAATTTGTATTGAATTTTTTTCAATAAGCATTTGACCAATGCAAATTTCACCTGCAGTGAAACTAATAAACATGCTTACCTGAAAAAAAGGCTATTCGTTCACTTATGCTTTAAAGATATGTTATGTTCCGGAAAAACAACAGAGGGTTTCATCCCGAGTTTAATTCAGCATTCGATCATGTTAACGCAAACGCGCGGATAATGTATGGCAAAAATGTAACTCGCCTTTTTTGTCATCGAGACAATTGCGCCATACAATTTCTCGCCTTGTTCTCTGAAAATGTAACCGAATTGTGAATAAAACTCGCACTAGGCCCCCAGCTTTTAAAGATTTCATCATCAGCCTATAAACGCTCATTGCTGGTCTCATGCCTTCCCTTAAGTATAGGTACACATGGGGAGATTGAGCCCTAGCCCACCGCTGGCCCAATTCGGTCCAGTTTTGGCCTGGGTTGGTGGATTATAAGAATTGGCTACTTGACAGTTTTCGAAAAAGTATTTAAAAAATTACAAACGCTTATTTTATACCTCGTACAATATTTTCTTTCTCGAAAAAGCTTTATTTATCAGAAAAAAACATATTTTTCTTTTTTGATTTCAAATTTCGTACGAAAACGGTTGGTCACGTGACATTTTGCTCTGTGACGTCACATTTCAATAAATATAGAAACTTATCTTGAAACCTGACAGACAGTTTTTGTATACTTTGTGAAATGTGACGTCACAATCCGTCACATGAAGCTCAATCATGGCCGTCCGTGTTTCGGGTCTTGTAATCCACAGATAAAAAATTGCAAATTTATTTTGTAAAAATAAAATATTTACAAATTATCTTAATAAAAAAAAACTATTGGATAATTAACGTTAAATCATAACCTACCATTTCCGACATATTTCATATTTTATTGTTACAACTGTCAAATAGCCAATTGCTATCCTACGACAATGACCGCTACCAACGACTTTCTGCGCCTTCCGAAGCACTAAGCAGCTCGAGATGTGTTTAAGTTAGTCTCCATCCTGCGACCAGCATTGCGAAAGTTGCTTAACACAATCGCAAACCAAAGGCCTTAGCCGCTGCACCATCAAGCTCGCAGCAAAGAGTTAGCAAAGCGCTTTTTAGGAATCGCGCTTTTTACGAATCGGTGCAAGTTTCCAGTAAGTGGCATCCCTATGCGCTCGCGCAGCAGCGGACCGGCCACGCGAGTGTGCTTAATTACACCGGCGCAAACAGCTACGTAACATTTGTTCACCCACTGAGCAAACGGTGTGTCATGATGACACCCGGCTTCGTGATTGGGCCGGCAGGGGGCTACCATGAACTATTTTTGTGTCCAATGTTAGTCCAATGTTGTGAGTGTCTTAGTCTTAAGATACCACTGCCAACCAGCTCAGACACTAGACATAACCATTTTTTAAAGAAGGAGTTACTATCTAGCTTATTCCCGGGACTTCTCAATCTGTATATAATTGCGTTCCGTACCGGTGGTAGAATCACGAATATCCTGTATGAGTAAGCTCCATTCTCAGTACAAGGTGTTTGGTAATAGGTATCATCATCAGCCTTTAAACGTCCCACTGCTGGGCACAGAGTTGCATGTAAAACGTTGTCTCAACTTCTATAGGACTTCATTATGCTAGTTGGGAGGCCTCCCATGTGAACAATAGCACGTAGGGATATTGGGCCATAACCCACCACGCCGGCCCAATGCGGGTTGGTGGGTTTTAACGACTGCCATCTTACGATAACAACCGGGACCAACGACTTAACGCGCCTTCAGAAGCACGGAGGAGCTCAAGATGCGTTTAATATGGTCACCCATCCAGCGACCCGGCATTGCGAAAGTTGCAATGCCGGGCCGAACGCGCTAGCCGGTCCGCCATCGAGCTCCTCAATAGGTATTTAATCCGGTAGTAGGTATATAATCCCGCAACTACTATTTGTATGCATACTCGTACATATTACCAAACAGACACCCTGTTTATAAGATAATTTATTATCTTACTAACTAGGTGCGTTGGGGTAAGTTCGTAAGTGGGGGAAGACCGTATTTGTTATATATATATTCAGAATTAGGAGTTATTTTTGTAATCTGGCAAGAAAGCGTGAACCGCCATTTTGTTTTGCCCCGCGTCCCAGTCCATGTTGTTCATTCCGACGCATCAGATATGAGTTATGCATGTTTTACTGGAAGTGTCACCATACAGGATAATTTATTAAATCCGGATTTACCCCAGGCAACATTTTGCTGGCTTTCTTGGTGAGTAGGTATTAGCTATTAGGTAATTTGTAAATATTAAATCTTTGAGTAATCAAGAAATGTGGTGTCTTTTGATATATCTGTTTAAAATGGGCTAAATAGAAGGCTGAGATCCGGTCTTTCCCCAAGCAGATATTAACAGGTGAAATTCGGACTAAAATAATCGGATCTTAAACTGGAGTGAAAATGCATGTGGTTGTCAAACTTCAATAGCTAAGACTGATTAGTAATACCTATAAATAAGCAGTAAAAGTTTGATCAGCAGTAAGTTGTAAGGTTTATTTATATATCCAACACATTAAGTATTACCTATCCAATCATCAATCTGGAATTCGAAAAGTTTCGAACACAAAAGTTTGAGAGCCACTGCAATTTGAAATTTGGTGTAGTGGGGTAAGATCGGATGCCCGAAACAAAAATAATAAACAATTTACTGTTCCACGTGACTTTTTTAACAATATAAATTTTTTCAAAGATAATCTTGTAGGACGTATAAGAACGGATGTATTATTTCTAAAAACTCTGTGTTTTATGCCATAATGGCGATTTTAGAAGGTGTCCGGTCTTTCCCCATGAACGTCTGATCTTTCCCTAGGTTTGAAAATTTTATTCGTATTTTAAACACCACAAAAATAGTAAGTAGTTGTTTCGTTTATAACTGTATAAAACACATTCTATCTTATAGCCTGTTTATTAACAATAAATTTTCGCTTTAATTTATTGTGCTAATTAATGTAACTCTCGAGAAAAATAAATTATGCCAACATCTTTTGAATACAACTAAAAACCGTCCGAACTTACACCAAAGAAAACGTTTAACACATATATTTGCTTGTATAGTGTACAATAATAATATGTTAAAACATGATTTGAACATTATATAGACTGCCTCACTAAACGTTAGCACCATGTAGATATAGCAGGTACTAATTTAAATTGGAAATGTCAGTAAAATCATAAATTAATCAAACATAACTTTAAGTATAGGTGCTACGCGTCGATCAAATTACAACCTAGTTTCGAATAATTACCAGCAAGTAGCTCGAAAATAATTGTAAATTGATTATCGTTAGGTGGTCGGCTGGTTCCGACCATTCATTTATACAGCATTCCGATGCAGCGGACATTTAACATTTGCTCGGATAGCGCAACCATCAAGAAAAAGTAAAGTCCAGCCTGTGTCTGTCCCACTGCATCATAAAGTCGGGCTATGCATCGATAAATTCGAAAACATAGTTTGACATAGTTGACGACCTCCGTAATCGAGTGGTTAGCGCGCCAGGTGTAGCACCCCGCACCCGCTCTTCGGTTCAATTCCCGGTCGGGTCAATTTAGAGAAAACTATTTTTCTGAATTGATTTTGGGTCTGGGTGTTTTTCTATGTTTATGTTTATTTATCCGTTATCTTGTTTAACCATATTAACGAGTTTCACTAGAAGCTTGTTTTGGGCTAGATAATTGGTGTGAGCGTGAACAAATTTTATATTTATATTTATAGTTTGACCGACCTTCGAATTGTACCCGGGAGCTCCGCATATCGAGCCGGGCGCTTAACTACTCGAACACCCAGGCATAACCTTCATAATATACCCTATATTACATTTAATACATGGTAAATAAACCCACTCAACCTGATGTTGTGTGAAAATGGATTCCAAGTAGCTAAGGCAGACGATATGCAACATAAGCCGACCCCACTTTAAATGTTAGATTTAATTGTGTTTGCCCCGTGCGGAGACCTAGTTGCTATCTAGGTACTATCAACAAGGTGATTAAAGTTGAAGTACTTAGTTACTATATTTTATTTTACAGACCTTAATTTAAAGTATCAATCGCTTTTCCATCATTTCCTACTCGACTATTATCCCCCAAGGGTTAGTCAGAGGCTAGGAAATGAGATTAAAGCAGTGCCTTGCCACGGTACACGTTTCTCCACACATTAACTGCACGTGCTCAACGTGATAGGTAGTGACCGCATCGCCGCTCTATGCTGTTGGATGTAAGTGCAGTAGTCGCCTTTCACGACAACATGTTCTTTGAATAATGCGGCCACCACACAGCACCCCTCAAACCTCAAGCGGTCGCATGAGACCGCACCTACAAAAACACTTGACTTTGTACCGTGTTTCATAGACTTACAGACTACTTTAGTATGAACAAGTTTGGTTATTTCGGTTCTGTGTTTCATCTAATGTATTGTTATCGCATAGTCTATGTTCGATTCTGTCAAATTTGACGTTGACAGTTAGTGTCAAAAAACTGTCAAAAAAATCCAAGAGTGAGGGGTTAAGTATACCTGCTCATACGCACCTTGATAATGATGATGAAGGTGCTATCCATAGATGAATGATTGGTCTCGCTGCGTCGAACGCAGCGAGACCAATCATTAATCTAAGGTGCTATCGTTTGACAAAACGTTTTGTCTCGAATGTCACGCGCATTGCGTACAATCACAATTAAAGTGTTTAAGCAAAAATGTGTGTCAGTGTCAAGAGACCTATACATAAAACAATGTTTTCTTAACAACGTAAGGTACGAGTGCAAGCAACCTCATTGCGAAGTTACTGCTTTAATTTTTTCGCTTAGTAATGGAATTTTGCTCTCGAATACCGTTCCGTTCATATTGTTCTTGAGAACGTTGCCGTAATAATGCATAAAAATATGTCACTACGTACTCGGAACTATGTAAGGTATGGAAACAACCATTTGTCGTTAATTTTTTTACACTTGGGGTCTTATCATTAAAAACTTGCAACGCCATTCAATCAACGCCCAAATTACAGACATTAAATCTTTGATTTTCTTTCTTCACTTCACATTATATAACTGCCTCTGTGGTCTAGTGGCTAAGCTACCGGTTTCAGACCCAGAGGTCCCGGGTTCGATTCCCAGCGGGGGGTACAATTTTGTGTGCTCGGTTTGGTTGGTGGTAGGGCTGTTAAGTCCGCCTGGCTAGCTACCACCATCTTATCTAAGTCTGTCGCCATAACAACGATGTTTATAGCATTGTTGTGTTCCGGCAGTTTGAGATAAGATAGCCAGTTCCTCGGTGCTTGAGGATTCCGGGTGAAGCGCGCTTTCACCTTCGGCCTTATCGTCACTTACCATCAGGTGAGATGAAGGCCAAGTGCTTACCCGTTGCCAATAATAAAAAAATAAAATAAAAAAACATTTTTTTTTCATTCGAAGCCCGGCAAATGACCCCACTCTACCTGATGTTAAGTGGAAACGAAGTCAAGGCGCGAGGACAACTGGTGCAGCGTAAGAGACGTAGCATCAGTCACCCTCACTTTGCCGGCCTACAAAGTGCCTCTTCACGCCTCGTTTGAAGGACCCTATGTCATAGGTAGAAGGGAATACGTGTGCTGGTAGACTATTCCATCTTTTGGAAGTGCGACAAAGAAACGAGTCACCAAATTTCTTTACTTGTGCGTGATGGAACAAGTACTTGTTTAGCTCATTTTGGTCGTTTACTGGGCTTCTCTACCTCAGCCAAGCAAGTTACCAGCTACCACCCCTTCAGCATCATCAATAAACTGTAAACGTCACACTGTTGGGTGTGCCCAACAGTGTGGCTATCCACGTGGACAGCACATGGGAGATAGAGCCAGATCACGCGGCCCAAAGATTGATGCGTGATGCGGATATTTCTTGCTACCAGACAAGATTAGAATTATAAATTTTGTACCAAAACCTAATTTATTCAGCTGTTTTGTAAAAAGGGGGCGAACAACGAAAGTGGGCGAATTACAAATAAAATGTAAATGAATCAGAAAAGGGGGCAAAAATCTACAATTTGTACGGAAATGAGAATTTGTAGACAAGTTCAGAAAGAGATTCAACAGGGCATTGGGCTCACCACCTGTCACGCTGAGCACATGTACAGTTGTCGTTTGGTGAAACGTGGACTATGGCAGAGGACTGGTTTTGCAGTCCTCATTGCCTAGTCTCTGACTAACCCTTAGGGTACAACATTCGTGAGTGTATGTATGTTGTGTGTATGTACCATAACCGGTATTTTGTATATATTATTATCGGTATTTCCCGAAAAATCCGGGATTTCTTAGTCTACTCAGTACAGTGGTTGGAATTGTTTAAACATACATACATACATAGATACATGACTATTTACAATACTATGGAATAATTTTGACTATTATTTGAAATAAATGAAAACTACTTATTATAAATAAATGAAGTTATAGTATTAAACTCTTCCAACCACTGCATTAGTGCTGAATAGAAAATAAATAGGAGTTTTCGGGAAATACCGGTATATATAAAATACCGGTATCAAACTTGGTGGTATTAGCAGCTCCATGTTTTGTCCCGACAAGAATATTAGGTAAATACATTCTGCCTATTCTTATCACTGACCATAACAACAATGTCAGCTGATGGTGCGTGAACTTGGAGCACCATAAGCAATCACAGGCGAAACGGTTGGCAGCCATGTCTTCTAGCACCCGTTGCTATCTAGTCCGATACATCGTTCTGTGTCATGTATGCATGTTGCGCCTGCACACGATTCAATTCGTTCACGTCATGTTGGCAATGTAAAAAGGTCGAATGTGAGAAGAGATGTGCTTCGTGCTTCGTGCTAGCGCATGGGATCACAGTGAGGGCAACAGAACACATTCACACAACATAATGCTACGCTTTGCTTTGGAGCCAAACCTAATATGCTCCTGGTAAGACCACTGATTGAAGTAATGGACATTTTTAACGACTTCCGTGGCCGAGTGGTTAGCACGCCGATTTTCGCGTCGCCATCTCTGGGCGATTGCCAGTCAGGTCAATTTGAAGATAACTGTTTTTCTACATTGATTTTAGGGCCTGGGTGCTTTGTTTGTCTTTTGTGTAACATAATAAAAATAAGAAAAAAAAACCGGCCAAGTGCGAGTCGGACTTGCCCATGAAGGGTTCCGTAGCAGCAAGTAACATCATATGTGCTTGTAGTTCGTCGTTACTTTGATCGATGTTTTATTAGTAGTGTATATTTTTAATTAATCAATTTATGACGTATTATAAAAACTACTAACTAGATCTCGTTCAAACCAATTTTCGGTGGAAGTTTGCATGGTAATGTACATTATATATTTTTTTTAGTTTTATCATTCTCTTATTTTAGAAGTTACAAGGGGGGGACACACACACACACACACATTTTACCACTTTGGAAGAGTCTCTCGCGCAAACTATTCAGTTTAGAAAAAATGATATTAGAAACCTCAATATCATTTTTTTTAAACCTATCCACACGTTGGGTTCGATGAAAAAAAATTTTTTGAGTTTCAGTTCTAAGCATGGGGAACAACCAAAATTTATTGTTTTTTTTCGATTTTTGTGTGAAAATCTTAATGCGGTTCACAGAATACATCTACTTACCAAGTTTTAACAGTATAGTTCTTGTAGTTTCGGAAAAAAGTGGCTGTGACATACGGACGGACAGACAGACAGACATGACGAATCCATAAGGGTTCCGTTTTTTGCCATTTGGCTACGGAACCCTAAAAAGAAGCTCAAAGGGGCAGTGTGGCTAGATAATAGTGTAAGAGTGGAAAAGTTTTTATAAATGGAGCGTGTTCCGTATACTACTATTCGATATGATGCCAGCAAATTTTTGCCATTTACAATCTCACTCCACTGACAGGGACCCGCATACCTTACAACACAACACCAGCGTCCTAAGATCATCGTATCGTGCTCACGCCTCCTCGCAAGCGTATGACGTCTATATATTCGACCACGATACGACGTGTGCTTACATCTTATGGGATGTGAAATCAGCTCCGCCCTAGTCGGATTTAGTACATATACATATAATCACGACTATTATCCCTGGTAAAGTAGTCCTCTGCCATAGTCCACTTTTAACCAAATAACGACTGCACGTGTGCTCAGCGTGACAGGTGGTGAGCCCATCGCCGCTCTAGGTTGTTGGAAGTATGTGCAGTATTTAGTCCGTTAGTCGCCTTTTACGACACCCAAGGCAAGAGAGGGGGTGGTAGTATTCTTTTCATCAGCCGCTTCGTGACACGGCTCCGGATTTAATAGACTTCGATTTATCAGACCACATTGGTCCAGATTGGGAGATGACTGATTTAATAGACGATGGCGATGGGCTTACCACCTATTGCGCTGAGCACATGTAGAGTCTTATCAATGGGTTGCCGTCCGAATTTATAGATAGTGTCACTCAGGAAAACATCAAGTTTAAACTAAAACAACATTTTTATAATTTATTGTAACTAATTTTTTTCTTATTAACTTGATATTATGTGTAATTAACTTTTTATTATTTTATACCTACACCTAATAGTCTAGATCCGAGTATAGAACGACCTTCACCGGGAAGGTTAATGGATGAAAAGTATTTTATATCAAATTTAATATGTTAAATAATATATCGCGAGTGGGTTGGCTGAAAAATTTATGTCCAGTACCTTTAATGATTAATTTAATATTTAAAAAAAAATTGTTTTACATTGCAGTGGTTTGGTGTGTGTGTGTTTGTAATGAGCTTATCTTTATACAAACATAAATTTTATTTATTTAAACAGACGGTTGCAAATTAGTAATATTGACTTGCCTGTTTACACCTGCCTACCCAAAAAATAGTTAATCTAACGTTTGCATATTCTATCATATTCTATAGGCTTCATACTTTCGATTGGTACCTATGTAATTTATCTATTATCGAAACAAGTGCAATATGTAAAAAAAATATTTTTAAATATTTAATTAATCATATACTTGACTGACATTTTTCAGTCGCATTTCGCACTCGCAACATATTTTTTAACATATTCAATTTGATATAAAATAATTTTCATCCATTAACGGCTCGGTGAAGGTCGTTGTATACTCGGATCCTCTACTATAAATATTAAACTTATTTACACAAATTGTAAACTCGCGATAGCATAAGTTTAAACCTTAGTGGTTTTTTAAATGTATCGCATGCCATTACATTGTATTTGTTTGTTTATAAAAAAAAAAGCTAATTTGGTGAAACGTGGTCTAGGCAGAGGACTGCTTTTGCGGTCCTCATTGACTAGTCTCTGACTAACCCTTAACCCTTTCTGACCCTTTAATAGTCGTGAATCTACGTATGCATGTATGTATGCTTTATCAGACTAACTAGCCTTAACTCGTAATCCCTACGCGCGCGCGTAAACCCTGCGCTCCTGACGGACGTCAAATCGATATCGAGTCGGCTTTGCTTAACGGAATATGAACGCTCGGGTCACGCGATGGGTTTCGGTTTCGCGTGGGGGTCGTTGGAGGGTGAACCTTCTGTACGGTAGTACTTAATGCTTATTAATTTTGACGTTTTATATGCTTAAGTTTTTATAAAAAAAGATATTTGAATGATTAAAAATGTCAACCTTATTGATTGGTACTAATGTTTTCCAAAACTCATTTCAACCGTTACTTTATTTTACTTTAAAAACTCAGTTATTTCCAATTTCTATTACTTACCACAATATCAATACGATAATTGGAAATCACATTTAATTTTATTCCTTAAAGTAATAACTTAAGTTAACAATTCATTATGATTTATCATTCTTCACCTTTCATCCTAAAAAAAAAACGAAAAATTACCTATAAATTTTAGTCGTTTGTGTCGCTAGGGGAGAGACACTTGCCCGCTATTTTACCTCGTACCAGGATACGTTTGTTTACACAATTCTATGACCACGGCTTATATTTCGGTTCGACGCGATTCTATTTCGGAGTGCAGTGGTACTGGGGGTAGCGTTGCGCATTTGTCTGGCACAGACTATAGCTCGTTAGATTAGTTGTTAAGTCTTAACTATAAGTTAGTTAACTGTTTTTTTTTATTATTATTAGTATTGACGTCAATAAGTGCCTGTAAAGGTTTACATTGAATAAATAATTTGACTTGACTTGACGTGAGACCAGATTGGCAGAATCAGATGACTGAAGGCACATTGGCGTGCCATAATTTTCTTGATTGCTTACACAATAAGATAAGTCTACAAGTAAAACATAATGGTTCGGTGTATATTTAGGAATGCTGCATTTTAATGCTATTGTTTATGTAATTTTAACTACTCACTCGTGGCACATTTCTAACAAAAAAATTAGCGCACCTGTAAACGTCAAATTTGACAGAATCGAGCATAGACTATGCGATATTTTGCTATCACGATGCATAAAATGTACCACAGAACAGAAATAATCAAACTTGTTCATACTAAAGTAGTCTGTAAGTTTATGAAAACACGGTACAAATTTAAGTGTGTTTTTGCGGTCTCATGCGACCGCTTGGGGTTTGAGGGGTCGCATATTTTGTTGCGAACAAATTACAAATTGAAATGGACAGTGTCGAAAAAATTGCACCTGGCCCGGATTGCCAGAAGGGTGCGGCTTCGAATCCTGCTCGTGGAAATTTTATCGACACCGTCTTTTTCAATTTGTAATGCTGCATTTATTTCATACTTTTGATAAGCCGTTTTACAGCACCAATACAAAGTAAGGTCTGCAGTCTGCACAGACCTAGGACTGTCCCTCGTCTGCGCAGGCCTTTAGCTCATTGTCAGCATGCGATTTTTTTATATACAAAGCCCGGCAAATGACCCCACTCCACCTGATGTTAAGTGGAAGTGAAGTCCACGTCACTCCACGCGCGAGGACAATTGGTGCAGCGTAAGAGACGTAGCTCGGACCAAATATGGTCCGAGAGACGTAACGTAGCATTACTGTCATTACAGTCACCCTCACCACAGTATAAATATAAGCTAATATTTATACTGTGCCCTCACTCTGCCGGCCCACAAAGTGCCTCTTCACACCTCGTTTGAAGGATCCTATGTCATAGGTAGGACGGAATACGTGTGCTGGTAGACTATACACTAAAAGCAAGTAAACATGAACTGGCGTACACGTTTTATCTTAACTAGCGACCCGCCCGCGCTTTCATCCACGCTAGCTTAGATACACCGTCATACTTCAGCCGTTATTACAATAATCTTTGTTTATAATTTGTAGATATTTTGTACACAAATAAACAAAAACCATCCTTAGATATTGCTCTTTCTATTAGTAATATTGGCATAAAAAACATTGCGTGGGTAAGTAGGCCTATTTCATTTCTCGAACGTGATTTTTGCGTAAAATGCCTTTTGTAGTAATTTTGCAGTTGTATTTATCGTCTTTATCGAAATAGGATAATAAAATTTGTGCATAATATTACAAATCTCGATTCTGTGAGCATAAGTTGAAATCGGACGGCCGGCGCATCGCATTTTGTAGTAATTTTGCAGTTGTATTTATCGTTTTTATCGAAATAGGATAATAAATTCATTATAAAATCTTTATACCTCATGAAGTAACAATAACTCTGGTATAAATTTTGCTCAATAATACTATCGTATAGGAGATATTCACAGTTAACTTATAGCGATTTTCGAAGTTTTTTGGTTTAGAATAAGATTTTTTTCCTATATAAAATCAATGATATCTAAAAATTCCGAGGCCGCTACGCACTATTCGACTATATAAGAGATAACATTATATTTTTTTTATTTCACTTGTTTAGAACATTAGTTGAATCGATGAGCTCAAAAAAGTGCCTTCGTGCACTATAAGAAAATCTTTCTCTGCAATTTTGGGTTTAATTAAAAAGTAAAGCAAAATTTACAAAAAGCGAGGCCGCTACGCACTATTCCAATAGCTATTCTACACTATTCAATAAGTCATTATTAATGTATTTTTGTTTCTGAGATCCATAACGCCATAATTGGCCATTTTACGCAAAAATCACAGTCGAGATGTAATAGGCCTCTTAAGAACAAACCGGAGCCACAGACACAGGAAAACTGCGACTTTACTTTTTAATATTATGGTATAGACTAACTATCATTACTAATATTATAAAGAGGAAACATTTGATTGTTTGTTTGTATTGAATAGGCTCCGAAACTACTAGACCGATTTAAAAAATTCTTTCGCCGTTGTGAAGCTACACTATCTCCGGGTGACATAGACTATATTATATTTTCAAAAAACTAGGGATCCTTATTAAAACACAAATATATTTCTTGAATCGCGTGTGGTAAAAAAACTATTGATGATAGAATAAAATAATGTACTGTGGCTTTGCAGAACACACCGTTATCTACAAAAAGTGTCGCGATAGCATATGTCTAACTATTTTAGTTACGTCACAAAGTGTTCTTGGGAGGGGAGTCATTTTGAAAATTCGTCACGGGGTACGGGGTCCAAGCGAACGAAGTCACCGGCGGTCTGCTGGTAATATCATAAAGAGGAAAGATTTGTTTGTTTGTTTGAATTGAATAGGCTCCGAAACTACTGGACCGATTTAGTAAATTCTTTGACCATTAGATAGCTACGTATACATTCTTCCCAAATGGCATAGGCTATATTTTATCCCGATATTCCCACGGGATCGATCGAGTACCACGCGGGTAAAACCGCGAGGAACCGCTAGTATGTAATAATGATAAAAATAATGATGATGAGGAATGTTCTCTTGTTATTCTTTGTCCGTAATGATACCGTGTGTTGAAAACACTTGCGGCCGACTAAATAGCAGTTATCTCCGACACAACGCGTTGTGAAACAGATAGCAGACGACTGCCATTTCCATATGGTGCATTCTCACTGGCTTGTTACTGCCACGACGAGTGTTGTATTGTATTCATGACGCGTGAGCTACCTGCCGCCTATAATATGCCCTCTAATGAGTTAAAAGCCAAAATAGTGAAATAGGAGTCATAGAAAGTAAGTAAATAATGTTATTTTTTAAAATATATTCTACACAGTTTATACCTAATCAATAATATACTTACTTGTTTATCTATATTATTAAAAATATATTGCCCAATTGTTTGTAAGCGCATTACTTCAGAACGGCTGCACCTATTTGGCTAATTATTTTTTTGTTGTGTTTGTAACATTTAGGACAAAGAATTCACGAAATATTTTTTTTGGAAATTTGTCACTGGGTACGGGGTTCACGCGCACGTAGTCGCGGGCGGGCCCCTAGTTTAAAATAAATAAGATAATGTACGGTCAGCATCAAAAGTAACTGAACAAAAACAAGGTGGCAAAAGTAATAGTCACGTGTAAGTGTCTTTACATACTCATCATTTAACATTTCAGAATTATATGACATTTTTTGTGTTCATGATTATAACTTCTCTGTAATTACCTATAGGGACGGTCATGTACTTTTGACTCAACAGCTATGTCAGACAATTCTGGTCATTTCAACTGTAACAATCATTTGAAAATTTCATATGCTAAGCTACTTTTGATGCTGACTGTACCTACCTAATATAAAAGGGCGCTGATTATATCAGTTTTCGCATAACAGCTTCGCGAGCTTCTGAAAGACTTATGATTACTTATGTAAATAATTGTTATTAGCTTATATAAGTACCTACATACAATTGTAATCACGACTATTATCACCGAAGGGTTAGTCAGAGACTAGGCAATGAGGACAGCGAAAGCAGTCCTCTACCATATAGTCCACTTTTCACCAAATAGCGACTGCACATGTGCTCAGCGTGACAGTGGTGATCCCATCGCCGCTTTATGTTGTTGGATGTATATATGTGCAGTCTTTAGTCCGTTAGTCGCCTTTTACGAATCCCAAGGGAAAGGAGGGGGTGGTAGTATTCTTTCACCGCTATCCGCCACGGTTGTATAACCCCTGTTTGTTGTTGTACGATATATAGTTTATAGTATATATAACGATATATAGTTTCCATACGGTACCATAAGTGCAAATGCTTACACCGCGCCATTAAAATCAAGTCAACGCTATACTTATAAATCTACTCGTAGGTATAATGCATGGTGGTAAGTACAAAAACGGCAAAATTGGCAGTCACCGTGAAATCGATGGGGTTTACAATTCTTACCAAAAAAAATAATATTATATGTAATTATTATCACAAAGAGTGTGTTTACAATGAATCTCTATTAATAATCCAAAATCAATAACAGTTTAATAAATACAATTACATAAAGTTGTACAAAAAATGGGAAGAACGTGTGTAAAATAGAATAAAAAAAAATCGATATTTTTGTTTTAAAATCATACTCAAACAATTCTCAAAAGTATTAACTACAAGTAGTCAATGGTTTTATTTCGTAATGTGCTTTGGTTATTTTATTATGATTTTTTAAAAATGCCTTCCAAATGCGCCATACTAAATTACTGTGGACTGAGCACCGTAAAACCAGACACAATTGAAATTCTATTGTTTCGCGTTCGCCGGCTTGACATGTTTACAAATATTTATTTATTTGTTTATAATTAACTACCAAAAAAACTAATTAAATTATTCATATTTACTCATAGTTATCTTATAAAGCCTTGAACATTTCTCTAAATACACTCGAGAGCAATGAATCCAGTACCCCAAGCACGAACCATTATGGTACTAGTTAAGGTAATCGTATTATTTTGTATGAAAAAGGTTTAGTAACTTTATGGTTTTCATACAAAATAATACGAGTCACTTAAATAAACCTATAAATCTCGGAAATAAATTGTGTTTAATAGATAATGAAATACTCCTTATAAATTAATTAAATTTATGAGTCACTACTACTTATAAAAAATTACGTAAAGAAAAAAAGCTGCTGATCTCGCCTTATAACAAAAATAGGAAACATGATATTTTTTAATAACATTACGATTTTCTTGAATTTTAATACTTTGTATTGCCTCCTCGTGCTTCCATTACTGCGTTTACGCGGTTTGGCATGCTGTAAGTACAGAAATACCTATAACGAGAATTTCTGTGCTGCACACCAAGTTCCCTAAAGTCTCCCTTTTTCAAATTTGATTTTTTTTTGACATAACTTTACAATAACTAAGAAGTTTAAATACCTTAATTTACGGAGAATTTAATTTTCTATTAAACACAATTTATTTCACTTAGCTAGCATCCTTAGTTTCCGAGATATAATAGGTTTCTTAAATTTTTTTGGACCTGGATTCATTGCTCTCGAGTGTAAAATGCGAACAGAATAGGCCAAGTGTTCCTTTTATAAGTGCCATATAATAGATTTTCGATTTTGAAGTATTTGAAAAATAGTATTCATTCAAGCGATCTGTCAAAAGTGAAGCACTAAACCGCTTCACACTTTCATGACGATTACTTGCTTACGCTCGGCGGCACGCACACGTACCTATACCCTTGTAACTCCGTAGTGTACATTGAAAACTCGGCGTTTGGAGCCATATCTGGCTCCAAAAAGCGCTTCAAAATGGACGCGTGGACTTACCTCCTATATTAATATTTATATTATGATCTGTGTGTGGAGTTGTTGTGTTTATTGGGCCTTGTTGAACAGTCCAATATTTAACACGTTATGCTTTGATTATTGTGTAGTGTCGAAGCTCGTAGAGCCAACATTATGTCATGGTAAGTACTTAACTGCGGTAAGTACTTAAAAAAAAGTATTTCAGTGAGCTTTTATATATATTAAATAAAGCAAAAAATGTGTCAGGGTCGTAGCAAACATAATTATTTTGTTTTAAACTTTTATGGTTACTACAATATTTTTTAGGAAAAAACGGGATTTTTACTATGTTTATGTTGTTGATTTTGAGTCCCCAATATATCGGCGCAGTTGCATGCACCATGATCACGAAAACTGGGTTTAACTTTAACTGTAACAACATAAACATGGCAAAACTCCTGTTTTTTCCTAAGAAATAGAATTTTTGGTACTGTCAATAATGTTTGTATATAGTTACAGGGTGGAATTTTGTAATGCCACCTGAAGTGAATGTACTCTTAATACTGTAGATAGAAAATTTTACTTAAAACATTCCTTTATTTTTGTAAAGAAAGAATAATACTGCATTCAAAGATTTTCCAAATATCGCTTGCCACACCCGGGAATCGAACCGACTATAATCTATAAAAATTACACCCTGTACTTTTATTGCATCGATCGTTAGGGTCAATTATAAGGATGAAATCTCTATAAGTATATGTATAACCTATATTGTACCGACTTTTAAATTGTACCACCTTCAGATTTCCCACTAAACGGTGCCATTATTCTACACTGGCATCACAAACGCAAAACGAGGCGACTACAGCGCCACTGTCACAGCGCTATTTTGTTTCTTCCTAATGCCGGTTTCACACGAGGGCAGAACAGTGAGGCAGAATAGTGGGCAGCACAGTACTGCTACTGTTTGAACGCACAGAACAGTACTACTCTGCCTTGGTTACTGTCAAGACTGTTCTTTTCTGTGCGTTCAAACAGTAGCAGTACTGTGCTGCCCACTGTTCTGCCTCACTTTTCTGATTTCGTGTGAAACCGGCCTATGACAGATGACACGAGGGTAAAAAGGTTTTTTTAAGATTTGATGTAATTTCTTCGTCTATTGTTTATGAAGGTAGCTCAACAAAAATGTTAGTAATCATTTAACACTGCATTCTATACGAAAGCACGATTCCTACTGTTTTTAAACATCGCAAGTACAAATCAGTTGGTTATGGTTATGTTGGGTTATGTTGATGTTTTTTTAAAGTTTGCTATCGAACTACCGTGTACCCTATATTGGAGCTCTTCGAGGTTCCAAGTTTGGACCGGTACAATTATTACAATTATTTAAATGTTAATTAATCTTAGGTAAGATTTATGATCCTTATCATTACCAAAAATATTGTTCCTATTATTACGTAAATAAATAATTATGATTAATAATTTCGTTTTATTTCAGATTGCTACCTAAATTTTATACAATGGGTTTTCTTTGGTACAAAATATTCATCCCGTGGTACAATTTAGGATACTAGTTCCGTTAATTGGACCGAAGGACAACTATCAGTAGTTTAATATTTTTAAATACTTTTAACTTGAATACCAAAGTATCACCTAAGTCAGATTCGGTTTGTCTAACCTACAAGGTGGACAAAAGTTAGTAATTTCGTACCGTCTCGGTTAAATCTTACCTATTTATTATAAGTGAATAGACTTATTCATGCGGTAGAAATACTTTGGAAAACCTATGAGATAAAAAAGTTTTTAAAATTTTCTTAGCTCTATTCGTCCTTAGCAACGTTGCACTAACAGTTTGAAAACAATCGCGGTTGCGCGCGAATCGGCGATCTCGCAAGCGTTTTAATTAGGTACCATAAAATTTCTAACTTGCAAGCGAAGCAAAAAAAACAAGAATAAAAATTTTCTTAAATAATACGAGAAGCAATTATTTCATAATTTGTATAGATAATTATTTAATAAAAGTTGATACTCATGACTATTACCCCCGAAGGGTAAGTCCGAGAGTAGTCAGATACTAGACAATGTGGAACGCAACAGCAGTCCGCTGACACGGTCCACATTTCACTAAATAAGAACTGAACATGTGCTCAGCGCGATTGGTGGTGAGTCCATCGCCACTCTATGCTGTTTGATGTTTTGCGGTCTTTAGTTCGGTAGTCGTCATGACACCCAAGAAAAGAAGATGGGTTTGTAAAATGTACAAATAGTTCATTTCAATTACCAATTCTGACATCATTTTTAAGCCAAGTTGAGTCAAGCCAAATTGTATTTAGCATTATTGTGAAAATCAATAAAGTCATTCCATGATCTTGATTAATAGAGAACCGGATGACATTTAGACAGAATACTACCGTTGGTAGTATTCTATTAATGCGCCACCACCACACAGCTATTTTACTAACACGTTGTGTATTGTATTGCATGTTAGCAGTTGTATATTGTATTGAATGCAGTCGGGCTAGGTGGCGGTGGCCAAGCGGCCTGGGATCTGGGCGGAGTGTTTGAGCGGAACTGCGCGGAGGTCGCGAGCGGCGTTTACGGGCCGTTTATCAGACGCAGGCGCAAGGTCTGCCGCTATCCGTGCTAGGGCTGCCAACTGCAACACAATTGGAACTTTGTTTGAAACACACAACTTTATTATTTAACGAAAAAGTAGTTTTTAGTTTTTTTTTTTTCATTTTTTTTTATCCTTTTACATTATTAGACAAAAAACGTTTCACTGCGGTTTACATGCCTTTCCACATGGACTACAGATGAAGAAAGATTGGGCCATAGTAAACCACGCTAGCCCGATGCAGGTTAGCGGGTCCTATTAGAAAAAAACAACTGGATAGTATTGATTGATCAGTTGGAGATAAGGTAGCCAGTTTTACCATCAGAACATAATAAAGACAAGCCATTCCTCCTCCTTCCGCGCTATAATGTAGAATATGTAGAGTATGTAGAATAAAAAGTAACATAAAATCTTCAATACAGATTGAGCAATATATTAAACCAATTTAAAATAACGGATAGAAAAGCATAGACGACGTTTTAAGAAGGATTAACGGTAAGGTAACTAGATAGCTCATAATAATTTATTTATTATAATTATTCGTAAATTATCACTTAATCGCATGTACTTATCAAATAACAATGTTTTGATACCATTAAAAGAAGAACTAAAAAAGTTTGATAGAGACTGTTACATTTCGTAACCCTACGTAGAAGTATCTACTACTTGTCGCTATACGTACATGCTTACATCAATGGATAAGTTGGTACAACCTTTGGCTATCAAGTACTTGATTTCCAACCAAACAATCTCATTTATAGGTTTCACCGCGAAGTACACTCCACAGCAATCAAGCATCAAACTTGTAGGTGTTTCACACATAATAGACAATAAATAAGGAAGTCATTAAGAAAATGGTACCTACGAAGTTTTTAGATCATTCAGTTTTTTGTCACAATTAATGAACACTAAAGGTCAATGCTACACGTAATTTGGGAAATGTTAGAGTTTTTACAATTATTTACATACTTAAGGATAAAAAGCTGTTTATAAAAGTTAATATCGAAATGCATATTGGGCAATGGCAATGAAGCAAGTGCGGATTTTTCTTCTACATTTGTAATATTTTTTCTTTTAAAAGTATAATATTGGAACCACACAAACTCTAGTAGTGTAATAAAAACAAGTGTAATGTAGTATAAATAAACATTATAAGTAAAAGCATAACAAAGTAGTCAATACGTCAAAATTGTACTTATAAATTATATTAATCTTGAACTCGTGTTCTTATTGAAATGCTACTCAAAATATGCGCACTTGATTCAATGCCACCTTACATTGGCTCTGTTTTTATGTACATTGGTAATTTAGTATGGTAATACTAGCTTTACATTTTTTGTCGTCATAATATTCAATTTGTGGTGTGTATTGTATATCATATTAAAAACCATAAAAACTGCCTGAATCAAAGAGCCCATACACAGAACTACAAATTAACTATTAAACACTTGAAGTGCTAAAATTCATCCAGTATTTATTTTTCTAGTAATATCATGAACTTTACTAGTTCTGTAGTCTATTTATAGTTTTTGTTTTATTTTCCGAATAATAAACTCTTCACAGAAACTTGTATTTCCCAAACATAATAAAATTTACATATCAGGCAATAATGTCAGTGACCTAGACGAGTCAAAGAGCGATCTAGAAGCTTGTTGTACATTGGTAGAGTCTAGCTGTAAAAAGATATATAATTTAATAGAAGTTTGATTTAGATTACTTTATTCACTGTCATAAATCTATTTTACCTAAATAACTATGTCACTTGTTATACTAAACAGTACTTAGTGGTCTTAGATATTGTATCCGGGCAGCAGCAAACCGAGGTCAAACCCGTTTTTTAAAACTAGATCGTAGCTTGTGCTTTATTTCAGTTAAGTATAATATATAGCTAAGATATTATTACTATCGCTTTATTCATTTACATTCATTGTCGATATTTCTTTATAATATTTTACTGAAAAAACATTAAGTAATAAAATTATGCATAAAGTGTTAAATAAATAAATAAAAAAACTTAACAATATTTTATTTACAACAACTTAACATTGTTTTATTAACGCTTAAATATACTTAAGTAAAAAAAAAATACTTAATTATATTTAAGCGTTACTTAACATACTTATACTTAACATTCGGTTAAGATGAAGCTGCGTTTATAGATTAATGTTTTATATTTTTAGCGTTTTATTAACGCTTAAATATACTTAAGTAAAAAAAAATTACGCATTTACGCAGCTTCATCTTAACCGAATGTTCAAATATTTGTAAAAATATTTCTTTCGGATCTCAGAGGTGAAAACTTCTAAGATTTGATGAAACAATGTTGACTAGAAACATAAGCATCAAGCACTGACAAATTTCGACGGTTGAAAGCCAGACCTCGGTAGCCAAGTGGTTAAGGCAGCCGCCCGGAATGCGGAAGGTGCGTGGTTCGATTCCAGCCTGAGGTTGTCGTCTTTTTTCAGTGTTTAAAAAAATTTTACTTAACAATATTTGCCACCGGCAGAGGAGATAGACCCAAGCTACGTTATTATAATTTTTGTTAAAAATATAAGATTTTTTGTCCAACTTTACTTTGATATGTTTGTTATGTTATTATTAAGTAAGTATTAAAATTACCGAATTTTTAATAACAAATGCCAGGGTCAAACATATATTATAAAAAAAGTTTTATTTAGAGCTTATTTGGGCTTAAATTACATTTTGAAATATTTTCTAGGTAGGTATTTATGGACAAATAGATTTACAAGTCTTACTTAAAACCTGTTATATTTATGCTTCGTTTCCACCAACAACCCTCAAATTTTAGGTATCTTCTGTGCCATGTTAGGTAATGGGTTTTACTGGATGTTTCCGTTTTAACCCCACCACATTAAAATAATAATAATAATTTCGTTTCATCCCATTGCCTAAATCCATTCCGTTTTCAACCTTCAGGTAATTTGAGTAGACTAAAGGCAGCAGATAAATCAATATTTAACATTAGCTGGTAAAATAAAAAAATAGCATAGGTACTTAATAAGTATATAATAATAGTACTTATCTACAAATAAAAGTAGTTTTTCAGCAATTTTTTAAGCTCTATGTTATTTGTTTGATGAAAATTATGCGTATATTTTGGCTTCGTAAAGCTTCTTTTTACACCCGTATTTAAAAATTAAGTTAATTATAATAATAGATATCACTGCAAACCTTAAAATGTCCGATGTAGAAGTATATCAAACCATTTTGGCAAACCCTACATCAGACGCAGCCAAACTTGTCTATGATATGGTCTTGGTGAGTCGTCAATATTTGGTAGACATCACCACAGAATATCGTCATTGATATCACTTTACTATATATATTAAGTTATTATTATCACTGACTTTAAAGAATCATTCAGTAATTACAAATGATGTTGTTAGCTAAGCTTAGTTATTATGGGACTGACATAACATATTGTCTAAGTCCCTAAAAATAAAAGAATAAAAAAGGTATCACTGCAATACGACATAGTAAGCAATCGGAGTGCGTGCTTCAATGAATGCACCAAAGGCAATCTCAGATAGCATCTCTGATTCTCGGCCATTAAGAATTGAAAGTTAGTCAGTCATTAAGTCACGTTATTATGCGACCGGAGGCTGGCATAACGTGACACCTGTTACGTTTACAGGTGTGACTGATACTGTTACATTATGAGTGAATTAATGAATAAAATAAATGTATACAACAACAATTTAAAAAAAACTGCTGAGCCACAGGCATTGCCGCATAAACAATAATAAACATGGGTGATCGGACACTAACCCATCGGACGTTGGCCCAACGCGGGTTGGTAAGTTGTAATGACTTATCTTACGACAACAAACGGGACTAACAGCTTTACGTGCCTTACAAACAACGAGGTCTTATACCTAGACTAGAGACAAAAGCCCACGGGCTGCAACTTAGTGCGCAAGAACTTGCTTCGCGGTGTCGTCTGTAGTCTCTACCTCAATACCTCCAAAGCACGGAGGAGTTAACTAGAGCATAATTAAATTTGGTCACTCTGCGAGGTTTGGTCTTTGGCCTTGCAAGCTATATTGTCAATTTGATCGGGTCAATTATGTAAATATAATATATTTGTATGTACTATGTAAATATATTAAGTATAATAAAATGCTCTGTGACCAGAGTTCAATTTCCAACTGATAAACTATAGATGCAGTTAACAAAGTTTCACTTAAAATAAAAATTATCGAAGTAATGTTTTTTTATATAAAAGTAAGTCATTTGTGAATATGTAAATTTCTAAGTACAACAATAATTGGAAATGTATAATGATTATGAAAGATAAAGCCTGAGTCTATTATGCACATTTCGCAACCATAGTTCCACTGTGATGCATACAATAAACAATAAATCAATGACTACCAACTCTTAGCCGTTAGCCCGACGACGCCCAGCGCCAACCGCCATAACAGCGCAATAGTTTTTTCCAATTACCTAGCACTAACGTAACTACACTAATACTAACATAACTCCAATAAGAAAAAGTCCACTGACCACCGCCAATTACAGTTATGCACGTTTCGCACAACGAGCATTCTCATTCCAGATTATAAAATGCGTTTTGGTCGAATTCCTCATATGATTATGAACAAAAAAGCAGCGAGCCTCGAAAATGCAATAGCTATTGAAATATTCGAAGTCACGGTACATATAATGCCTATATATTAATTCTGCGCTAGAATATTTGAAAAGATAAATATTTTTTGTTAAACGAGAAATGAAAACCATTTAAAGTAAATCTATGCAATTTTTATAACTGCACTCCTATTAGTTCGTGATATATCGGGTTAAATAATGCTAATTGATGGTTTCTCAACACAGCCTTCGGTGGGCATGCGGTGTGCGGTATGGTCTCAACTTAAGATTTTGTAATGAGCGAATACTATAAATAATTCGTGACTGCGTTATGTCATTTTGAACTCTATCTGTGGTGTTCTCCAAATGTGGAAAAGTGGTGTACTAGATTAGTGACACGTATTAACATAAATCTGTATTAATCTGTGACAGCGCGCAGCCATGATCGAGCTGATAGTAAAACCATTTAGCTCGCGTTCAATCATGCATACTTACATGTATTTTTTAAACCAATCTTAAATGGATGCTTGTTTCGAACTGACCAATGACAAACTAAGTTATTTCTTTTTTTAAATGGAACCATCCAATGCCCATATAGTTATTATCAACATTTCTACTTTTCGTGTATATAATATTAAGGTTTAGAGCTTGTTTCACAATCTGTAAGTAAGTTCCCCCATAACCTTTACTTCACTGATAGTTAATACAAAACTGTCATATTAACTGACAGTATCACATAATTGGACATTGTGAAACAGGCCCTTATTAAATACCATTTAATTTACGTACGTAAGAAACACTATGGGCCTAAGAGTTCAAATATTTCAAACTGCAAAGTTCACCGGCTGTCACAGTTTTCACTGATGTTTACCAATAACATCAATGGCGCTGCAATTACAAGTGGTAGCAAAGTGTGTTGTGTCGCGGTTGTCAGATTTTAAGCATTTCATAACATTGGAGACAGCAAATAACTTAAAAAATTCAAGATTAATAGCTACATAACGATTTCTATTTACGACCGACGACGGTCAATCGAATTGACCAATCATACAGTAATCAATAATCGCGAACACCTCACTCTTTCCGCTACAGGTGTCTATTTACAAAGGCTACACGCATTTAACCCAGAAATGTAGAGAAAACATAAGTATCAAAATACGGTTACCAGATGTAATTGCATAACGCCATGGGGACGTTTAGTTCAACGTCCTATTTAATAAGAAACCACTTTTTAAAACCGGTTGCTTTGCTTGATTTTTAAGCAAGCGAAATACAAATTAATCAGATATATTAAAGCTGTTTTATTAACAAAGCGTCGCTTCAACATTTTTAATAGACATCGTGGCGAGTGTAAGCCCAAAAAGGCATCTACCAATTGGCGTGCGGTTGCACATTACAAACGCATAAGGCGTATTTTCGCTTGCAACAATTACCTGCCAAACCTTAGTAAACTAAGCTACGCGATATTTCTCATTCACAGGAAGTTTTGTCATAACTGATGGGCCAGTTATTTGGCCGGCTGTACCCACTGTGCGCGCACGATTACTTCTGATGATGAATTAGTTGAAAGCTACACAAATAGTTAAGCTTATTGTTGTGAAGAAATTGAAAGTTATTTAATTAAAGCGCGTTTTGTTTAACTCTTAATTAATGCCGTTGGTTATTGTTGTTGGCACTGACTAAAGTTTCACTATTCAATTCAAATGAGATACCCACTGGATGGAAATAATGTTTTATTTTAAGTCGTACGTATGTATTTTTTTAATTCAATGTCTGGTATGTACAAGGTCAAATATAACTAATATCGTTCATAGAGCGATATTAAAGACAGTATTATTTTACGTTTTAAAATCAAAAGTTTGGCGAGATACATTGACAAAAATACTAGGTAGGTACATAAATCTTCCGTTTTAAATGATACCTACAAGAGAGATTAAATTAAATATAAGCCTCCCTCCCTTATTTTGGGTTTTGAAATAAAGTTTACAGCCAAAAAAGTTACATATTATGTTACAAAACTTAAATGTAACCGAAATATTTGTTTTATTTCAACAAAAAGGTGACAGTTTCGTCACATTCATTAACCTGCGACCGATTAGCCGAAATCGGAACGTTGACGCAACGCGCATGTGTATACTCGTATATAAAATATGGTGTATATAAGGCGTACCTATATACGGCGTATATGGCGGCGTACGCAACGAACCTTTCTCTCGACAATACTGAAATACGTAAAAACTCTTTGGTAAGATGATCTTCGTCAAAGAGAGAAAAAGAAGAGGGAAGATTAACCTAAAAACTCATCTATCTATATAAAAACCAGTTGCCACGAAAGTATGTTCGTGCATCACTTCAGAGCGGCTGCATTTACCGCCCCACTCCCGCGCCTTCGCCCGCGTGAACTCACATATCCTGTAAGAAATTTCCTAAAATTTTCTTTAATACGAACTATTATTAATAATTAATAATAGTATTAATCACAAAGTTCGTATTAAAGAAAATTTTAGGAAATTTCTTACAGGATATGTGAGTTCACGCGGGCGAAGGCGCGGGAGTGGGGCGGTAAAGTTGTAAATAATGTATTTCTTCACTGGCGCAATGATAAAGGGCTCTATACGTAGCCGTGGGTAGATGTGGGCTGAGAAATAGACAGAGAGAGGGTATTTCAACATTTTTAGTAATATCTATCCCGCATCTGGGCCATCCTATTATGTGCAAAGAACAACTATTTACATGAGAGCCAATCTGAAATTGCAAAAAATAATCTGCTGTTCTTATAGTCTAAGATCCGAGTATAGAACGACCTTCACCGAGAAGGTTAATAGATGAAAAGTATTTTATATCAAATTTAATATGTTAAATAATATATCGCGAGTGGGTTGGCTGAAAAATTTCAGTCCAGTACCTACCTTTAATGATTTTTTTTGTTTTTTTTTACTGTGCACTGGTTTGGCGTGTGTGTGTTTGTAATAAGCTTATCTTTATATAAACATAAATTTTATTTATTTAACCAGACGGTTACAAATTACTAATATTGACTTGCCTGTTTACACCTGCCTACCCAATGTTATGACAGGAAAAAAATAGTCAACCTAATGTTTGCATATTCTATAGGCTTCATACTTTCGATTGGTACCTATGTAATTTATCTATTATCGAAACAAGTGCAATATTTAAAAAAAATATTTTTAAATATTTAATTAATCATATACTGGACTGAAATTTTTCAACCAACCCACTCGTAATATATTTTATAACACATTAAATTTGATATAAAAAACTTTTCATCCAACCGGCTCGGTGAAGGTCGTTGTATACTCGGATACTATTAGGGGGATTCTTAAATAGCACCATATGAGTAAAATTTTAAACACTGAAAAAAGACGACAACCTCAGGCGGGAATCGAACCACGCACCTTCCGCATTCCGGGCGGCTGCCTTAACCACTTGGCTACCGAGGTCTGGCTTTCAACCGTCGAAATTTGTCAGTGCTTGATTCTTATGTTTTTAGTCAACATTGCTTCATCAAATCTTAGAAGTTTTCACCTCTGAGATCCGAAAGAAATATTTTTACAAATATTTAAACATTCGGTTAAGATGAAGCTGCGTTTATAGATTAATGATATATATTTTAGCGTTTTATTAACGCTTAAATATACTTGAGTAAAATTTTAAACACTGAAAAAAGACGACAACCTCAGGCGGGAATCGAACCACGCACCTTCCGCATTCCGGGCGGCTGCCTTAACCACTTGGCTACCGAGGTCTGGCTTTCAACCGTCGAAATTTGTCAGTGCTTGATTCTTATGTTTTTAGTCAACATTGCTTCATCAAATCTTAGAAGTTTTCACCTCTGAGATCCGAAAGAAATATTTTTACAAATATTTAAACATTCGGTTAAGATGAAGCTGCGTTTATAGATTAATGATATATATTTTAGCGTTTTATTAACGCTTAAATATACTTGAGTAAAATTTTAAACACTGAAAAAAGACGACAACCTCAGGCGGGAATCGAACCACGCACCTTCCGCATTCCGGGCGGCTGCCTTAACCACTTGGCTACCGAGGTCTGGCTTTCAACCGTCGAAATTTGTCAGTGCTTGATTCTTATGTTTTTAGTCAACATTGCTTCATCAAATCTTAGAAGTTTTCACCTCTGAGACATCTTAACCGAATGTTTAAATATTTGTAAAAATATTTCTTTCGGATCTCAGAGGTGAAAACTTCTAAGATTTGATGAAGCAATGTTGACTAAAAACATAAGAATCAAGCACTGACAAATTTCGACGGTTGAAAGCCAGACCTCGGTAGCCAAGTGGTTAAGGCAGCCGCCCGGAATGCGGAAGGTGCGTGGTTCGATTCCCGCCTGAGGTTGTCGTCTTTTTTCAGTGTTTAAAATTTTACTCAAGTATATTTAAGCGTTAATAAAACGCTAAAATATATATCATTAAGCACCATATGATTTATCGCACCCCACGCACTTACCGACCTAACGCTACGCTTGATTAGACTGTGCACTACATTATACGATTTTATTTGCTGACGTCATAAATAAATGTCATTGTGAATGCATGGTTGAACACATCAACAATTCAACCACCTTGTTACCTAGGGTGCAGGGTGCAATACTGATTATTTAAGCTTCAAACCTCTTATTTCTTCTGAAATCTGAAAAATATGGCGTCGATTTAGTCGAGTGACGTCACACGTTTGTATAATCATGCGATGATAGATGGATGTTTCCTAGCGTAGCGTTACTTGCTATGACGTAATTTCAAACGCGTGAGTGAGGGTGAGATTACGCGATTCTTGGGACCGTACCCATGTGCCTTACCTACAGTTGGAGGTCATCTCCTATTTATTTATTACCTACTATATTGAATTGGTAACTTTTCTGTTTCGTTATCATAGATATGTCTACATAGATCTAGATATATCTATGATCGTTATTATTCTATGTCTATGATAATAACAACATAACAAATAACTGTTTATATGCGACACATGAATAAAGTAATAGAAAAAAGATACAATGTTTAGAACAACATTCATGTCACCATGCCGACGGAAGATTTACAAGGTACTAACAAGGAACCCATTTACAACCTTATTTATTATTTATATTAACGAACAAACAAATTCTTTATTAAGCACTTAAATGGTTTTAATTGTCTCGTTATGGGTTCATATTGCTTCGAGATATTATGTGCTACATTACAAAATACATCAAGAAATACATGATCTGGTTTACACAATTTTCATAATCTCGAGTTTCCTAGTCCGTGCTACCGTAAACGTTTCAAAACTAACATTGTCTAGTAACGAGTGTCACACACCAAGAACAATGAAGCCATCAATGTAATTAAATAACTAGCTTTGGTTATATCAATGGTAAATATTGTTAACGCAAAATGTTATGTAACAACAAAAAAGTTATACAACATGTACTTAGGTACCTACGTACATTTTGAATGAGTACAGGAAAATTAAGATAGTTATTATCGTGTAAAAGAAGGACTTTATTGAAAGAAAGTATTTATTTTTATTATTAAGGTGGGCAGGGCACTATTTTACCACCACCCAACTTTAAAAAATAAAATAAAATAAAAGTAAAAATAATTAATTTTCAGACAGAATATTTTGTCCATAGACTGTTAGTAACATTTTCTCTTATTAATATGTTAGTAAAATATTAAAAATTAAAATTTAATTTAATAAAAACAATTGAACAACTATGATGGCCCAATGTCTCGACGTGCTGTGTGGTGCTGTTGCCCATGTGGGCCTGGCGCACCAGTGGGATATTTGTAGGCTGATAATGAAAATGATGAGGTGACGTTTTTAAGTTGTACCTCTAACTGTACCTTTAATGATAATAACTGATTTTAATTTTATCATGTTGGTGCACATGTTTAGGCATGTGTCTGGATCGCAACTGTAACCTTCTTTAATTATATTTGTAATTCTTCGATCACATAAAAAAGCTAATATGTTTTCTGTAAGAATCAATAAATAAATAAATTCGGGAATTAACAACTAACGATTCTGACAGAGTTATAGAAACCATTTGGTGTACTCAAGGATGTTTAAAACTTAGCTGAAACAATAGGGCCTTACTTAACAATAAGGAACACTGTAAAACATTATTTTGTCTCTTTTGCTTATATTCAAAATGACGTTTGTGTAACGTACACAAAACTATGTTTGACTAAATAATGCTTGAATGCAATGATTCAAAGCTCAATAACTTTATAAACTAAAGCTCAATGGCTTGAATAGTTTTTTACTATTTGATGTTGTTTCGTGACACCCAAGAAAGCTTAATGTATAGAATGAGCAATTGGGAGATGGATTGTCGCTGTTCCTTGATGAGCCTCCACTGCAAAGATCAGCTCGGATCAATTATTTTGGTTTCGGTTGTTAAAGCAGCCCTTTCGCCCAGTGAAAGTCACGGCACATTTGTCGAAGCACAGTTTCATAACGCGATATCCAAGTATTTGCGCAATTATGAACTCTGCGAATGATATTTCATCAAGTGCCGCGACAACACTAACATCAATGAGACATTGGGTTTGTTAGCGTTAAGTTAATTTCTATTGGTTGTCCGAATTATAAATAAATCTAGATGTCAATACTTAGTAGCACTTAGTATTGACATCAAGAAGGTGACATATAGTTATGTAAAAATGTATGGGTAAAATGATAAATGACGAAAAAATAATGACATTGTCATATTACCAGACAGTTAATCAACGATTTCAATAAGAAGCCTGCACACATGCAAGGCTTTATCTTGAGAAACTGTAACATTAGCGACAATTTTTCTTTACGACACGTAGATAAGTCGCTACATAATAAAACTGTATTTGCGCTGAGAAATCCCAGCGCACGATTGATGCAACGCCTTTATTATGCTATTTAAAACGCATACTGAGTTTATGTGGAACTCTCTTTCTCCCTGACCCGCCCAGTTAAAAAACAGCTTGGAGGGAAAGGGGAGGCACTAAAAGAACCGAAGAACAGGGTAGTCACTATGACATGTCACATTAATAAAAAACCTAGTACCATACCTTCTACGCCACGAGGATGGCTTAGGACCACGAACGGCAAACAACGAGTTAGAGGTTGATGCAACGTCTAAAATGAAACAAATGGTGCTATGGCCGTGTTACAATAGTTCTCGTATAGCAATAAACGAGTGAGTACTTGTCGCATCGAGCCTGATTGACACCGAAATGCGGCTTATGCGACCGCTTAATTCATGATTATTTATTAGCGGGCCAATTTAATGGACCACGGCTAAAAATAGAGAGATTAGACCGAGCAGCAGACCACCTTGTTACATATTCCAAATGCATGCGATTACCGCTATTGGAGTTAAGAAAAAATGCCTTTTAGTAGACTACTCTATGTAGGTATCTACTGTTGGCTTAGAGCATTAACCCAACTTTAATGCTCTTGGACATTAATTTGGTTTTGACGACGATTGTTCATGATAGAACATAAAAAAGTAGAACAAATAAAAATGAATTACTTACAGAGAAAAATAGACTTTTATTCTTCTATTTTCAAAACAGTTTGCCATATCTGAAGTCGGCGAGGAAGAAAAAGAACACGTCGGTCGTCTCTTTGGTCACAGTGGTGCTTTGGTTTTGAAATTGAAATTGTAGGTATTGATATAATTTCGTTTTTAAATTTATATTTTCCTTTTATTAAGTGTGCGATTGTAATGTAAATTTTATCTTGAATTATGGGTTTTATAGGCTGAAATAAATGTTTTTTTTGACGCGGGCGTAGACAACGAGGTTTAGTAACCTTCAAACTACTAGGATTTCTGCATATCATTTATATCTTTGTAATGTCATTTAATACAACGAAAACTACCACCGCTGCAATGGCTTAACATGTACGTATGTCCCTGTCTAATAATAATACTTCTAAAGTGATGGTTTATAGTTTTTAGGATCATATTGAAATAACAGTTTTACACTCACTCATTTCACCACAAGCACGACTATTAAAGTAGGTATACTCGTACTTACCCAGTAGCGTGTTAGCACCAATCTTTGAAAAAAGTTGTCCATACCTTAAAAAAATAAGAATATTTTAGTAAGTGTTTAATTAAGTACAAGAATAATGAGGACTTATTTCATAGATATCTACTGTAGATAAGGGTTACTTTATTTAAGCCACTCTATCTTAAAACCGTGTATTGATAAAGTCTGGCTAACGAAAACTGAACCAGGAAAAACGCGGCAAATTAAAAAAAAACATGACTGGGTAACAGAGGGTCACTCACACAGCTGCAATTTTCTCAGAAAAATTTCAATTTGACATACGACATGACACCTCAGAGTCAGACTGACAGAGAGAGACAGTGTTGCCAATCAAATAGCTACGAGGTTCAGCTTTCGTTGGCCAGACTTCTATCTATAAGTGCACTTACCTATTTCAATAAATAAATATATATTAATAAAAACCTATAATAATAATGATAATACATACACTAAATGGATGATAATTTTTTTTTTCTTTTTATTTTGGCTTTAGACTCATCATAATTTAACTTTAAATTTTTGTCATAGAACAGTAATCATTAATGTTACGCAATTTCGTAAAGAAAAATAAGCGAGGTGGATCAAGTTTCGGCCGCCATTAAATACAAATTACAATAATGTCTTAGAAAGTTGAATGGGAGCTTCCATGGGCATATTCATATTTCTACACTTGTCGTTTGCTCGCACCTTTTGACTATTAATTAATTAGTGAAATGATGTAAACAAAACATAATAGAGATTGATAGAATAATTTTGTATAAATACATTGAGATGTGTTTTGTGTTAGGTAAGTGTTTGTTCTGGAACCTTTCACTTCTAAAACCATTTGATAATGCATTGACTGTTAGCAGAATACAATGTGTGTCCTGTATTTCACACGGTGATTTGCTTAAAAAATACAACAAAATATTTTCGTCTTTCAAATGAAAGCAAAATAGGGTTCACTGACTGAGCAAAAATAGGAGTCAGTTACAAAATATAAGATAGCTTTGTCAAAAACTTATGCTCAATCACTGATTATATTTCAGCGGCTTGATTTGGCAGGTTGTAGACTCGATCAGGCTATCAATTTAAAGTAATTGGTTATGGGTTGAAAGCGGTACCTATACATTTTAGGTTGAAAACGAAAATATTCGTGGGATAAGCAATCGGTCAAATTACAGCAGGCAGATACCATAGTGTGATAGGTAGCTGGTTACACTGTTACATATACGTCAGCCCTACTTTCTCCAATGCGGGAAGTTGTGGAGAATAGATCAAACCACGGTTTCCCATTACGTGGTCGGGTTAAGAGAAGCCGAGAAGGATTTGTAGTTCAAGGAATATAAAGAAACAAGAGAAGGATGGACGTTAATGACAATTTCGTTTTACCAATGATAATACAATTGCGTGAAGCCACAGGACCAATAATAAAATCGATAAATTTTTTGCTTTTTAAATAACAACCTTTTATAGTGTTATTAATTATTATATAGTAAGAAAACGTTCGAAAATTAGTTCTAACTAGTCAATCCATGAATCGTCTTAAACCACATTAATATTCATGTTAACATTTCACAATGTGAGTCTGACAAATAAAATTTATTAAATGTTTTTTTTAATTCTTTAAGAACTTACAAATAAACAAAGAATAAGCTACGAATAGTTATTCCGTATTTTGTTTCTGTCATGTAAACATATTTTCAAATTAGAGTAAAAGAGACAAAACACGGAATAACTATTCCGACCTTATTTTCTGTTTATTTGTAAGGCACTTTGGGTTCGTCTAGGTTTCGTCTTGGGCGTGTCTTTAAATATTCGTACATGTACAAATAAACAAACAAATATGTTTCACCGGCCACAGCTTATGTCGCAGTCCAATACCATTAACATTCAAATGACCGTAACAGGCGGATTAAAATTCAAATTCTATTCAAATTTAATACAATCGATGGAAAGGAAACGTCGGTACATGTGTTATCTGAGAGCTGAGTGTAAGTTTGTAAATGTGCAAACGTTACTATTGCGTTTGAGTTAAGTTTTGACAGATAGATCTTAACGCTAAGTAAATAAGATCGAGAATCAAAACTCTTAACACAAACGCGATAGTAACGTTTGCACATTTACAAACTTACACTCGGCTCTCTGATAACCTTTCGCTTAGCAAAGATTTACGAGTGCAGGTAGTAGACATGACCGCGATCGGGGGTTCAGCTAATTGTTGTGTAGGCAAACGGGAGACATTGTGGTTGTAGCCCAATAAGTTACTAAACACTTAAGATGCCTATTACATATCGAATGTGATTTCTGCGTAAAATGCCCATTTTGTAGTAATTTTGTAGTTGTATATTCATGCATAATATTACAAATCTCCACTATGCGAGAATAAGCTGAATTCGGCCGGCTGGCGCATCGCATTTAGTAGTAATTTTGCAGTTGTATTTATCGTTTTTATCGAAATAGGATAGTAAATTCATTATAAAATCTTTATTCCTCATGAAGTAACAATTATTCTGGTATACATTTTGCTCAATAATATTATCATAGATATAAGAAATTCACAGTTAACTTATAGCGATTTTCGAAGTTTGTTGGTTTAGAATAAGATTATTTTCCTATATAAAATCAATGATATCTAAAAATTCCGAGGCCGCTACACACTATACGACTATATAAGAGATAACATTCTAATTTTTTTTTAAATTTGTTTCGTAGTTGAATCGATGAGCTCAAAAAAGTGCCTTCGCGCGTTTTATGAAAATCTGTCTCTGTAATTTTGGTTTTAATTAAAAAGTAAAGCAAAATTTACAAAAAGCGAGGCCGCTACGCACTATGCCAATAGCTATTCTACACTATTCAATAAGTCAAAATTGTTAATGTATTTTTATTTCTAAGATCAAGAACGCCATTATTGGCAATTTTACGCAAAAATCACAGTCGAGATGTAATAACCGTGTCGCGTAGCGGTGAAAGAATACTACCAACCCCTCTCTTCCCTTGGGTGTCGTAAAAGGGGACTAACGGACTAAAGACTGCACATACATCCAACAGCATAGAGCGGCTATGTGCTCTATTTTGATTTTGACCACTTCTCACGCTGAGCATATGTGCAGTCGCTATTCGGTGAAAAGTGGGCTATGGTAGAGGACTGCATTTGCTGTCCTCATTGCCTTCTCTGACTAACCCTTCGGGGATAATTAGTCGTGATTATGTGTATGTAATGTATATAAATATGTTCTGGTTTAAGCCAATGAACTGCATTATTTGGTTCGCGTAATTGTTTGTTATTCTTGCTCCTTCCCTCCCTCTTACCCAGTTGGGTTTAAACTCTGGAAAAAAGGAGGGTGGCTGATGGTTACCATTATGGATATAAGTCCCGGGTGCCCCTCAGATTTTTAAAGCTTTACCTATCAAAAAAACTGGCGGAAACCACACGATACCACAGAACCAACAGCTACTTGGGTCAAATCTGATCCACAGCCGCCTATTGAAAATTGAAAATTTTAGATTGTCGCGCCATCAGCGAGGCTGCTCAGTACTAGAATACTATCAACCCATGTCTTCCTTTGGGTGTCGTAAAAAGTGACTAACGGACTATAGAGTGCATGTACATGTATCCAACAGCACAGAGCTGTGATGGGCTCACCACCTATCACGCTGAGCACATGTGCAGTTGTTATTTGGTGAAGCGTACACTGTGGCTATGGACTGTAGTCCCCCCGGTCTCTGACTAACCCTTCGGGGATAATAGGCGTGTGTGAATGGGCTCAGGCCTCCCACGTGGACAATAGCAGGCCCAATGCGGGTTGGTGGGTTATAACGACTGCCATCTTACGACAATAACCGGGACCAAAGGCTTAGCGTGCCTTCCGAAGCACGGAGGAGCTCGAGATGTTTTTTCAATATGGTCACCCATCCAGCGACCCTGCATTGCGAAAGTTGCTTAGCGGGCAAGATCGCAAGCTGAATGCGCTAGTCGCTGCGCCATCGAGCTCCTCGAGTGTATGTATGAATGTATGTATTTTTTATATTGAATACGACCCTCACCCCGAATCGGTAGGAGGCGGAAGGCGCACGCTCCGCGCTCGACGTTAATTGCGTGATAAGGCATACGTCAAGACACAGGTAACGCGCTGTAGTTCGTCGGCGCGATTGCACCACGTCTGAATCAACGACTTTTTACTTCAATCACATGAGTTTTTTAATGTGATCGGAGATTATTTAGCACCCGGCGGCATGTCGAATTCGTCTGCGTAAACATCCCTATCAACACCCGTATTTCCATTGTTACATGTGATAAGATGTTACAGCCGATCTCTCAGATTGCGCCTCAACCAAATCACGTAATGACTATAAATATCATAACGTAAAGTGTTTTACTCCTAACACCTGTTGTCGCTCCAACTCGAGGGCCTCCATGGTTAATAATCTTTGATGAGACCAGCTTGAATTTCAGGCACAGCATAAAATATAGTTACTACCAATGTTACTACCGTCGCCGTAGCGGCTATAGAATACTAGCGCCCCCTCTCTTCCCATGGGTGTTGTAAAAGGCGACTAACGGACTTAAAGACTGCACATCCATTCAACAGCATAAATCGGCGATGGGCTCACCACCTGTCACGCTGAGCACATCTACATTCTTACATATAATCACGACTATTCTATTATCCACGAAGGGTTAGTCAGAGACTAGCCAATGAGGGCCGCAAAAGCAGTCCTCTGCCATAGTCCACTTTTCACCAAATATCGACTGCACATTTGCTCAGCGTGACAGGTGGTGCACCCATCGCCGCTCTATGCTGATAGATGCATGTGCAGTCTTTAGTCCGTTAGTTGCCTTTTACGACACCCAAGGGAAGAGAGGGGGTGGTAGTTTCTTTCGCCGCTACGCGACACAGTGACCTATGTATGTATTCAGTAGGTACGTAAGTCCAGGAGCCACACTGCGGTATAACCGAGTCTATTCTGATTTGATTTACTTTTTCAAATTTACCTAGTCAATGAAAGTTTAGATTTTAATCATTTCTGATGATAATTGTGTGGATGGAATAGGAGCTCCGTGATTATTATTATTTATTAAATTAAATCTCTTTTCTTTTCTTTAATGTATAATAAATAGCTTTAATTAGTTGCCAACTTTTTTACAATCCATAGTGTAATGCAGCACCTAAATAATGAATAAACTTAGCTTAGCTACAACAAGAAATGCAACATACCTACGTAAATCTACCTATAAATTTTCTTAAGATTGACTTTGTTGGACGAATGATATATGTCGATAAATATTGGTATAATCATTTCGTTACTTGAAACCTTGGCCATACGTCGTGTCAATGAGAGCTTATGTCAATGTGTCTTCAAACGGCATAAAAACTCTTAAGGTCAACTATTTCCATTCGTATTTGTAATCATAACATCTTGCGTCGTCAAAGACTCTGACTACAGAAGTGCTGTTCCCAATCCACAACCGCCAATTAAGTATTATTTATCACAAAAGAGTATAGAAGCGTGTATCAATAAGTACCATTGTAATGTCGTTTGGAATTAGAGTCGTATGCAATGCATGTACGTAATATGTGATGCGACACTAATTACATTCTCTTATTGACACTAAACGCAAAGCGTTGTAATCATGTTGTAATTAATTGTAGCGAGTATTGGACCTACGGCTAACAAATCATTTTAAGAAACGGTGGAGGCCTTTGCGCTGCCGATGCCGTGGGACAGTAGGTACTCGTATACTGACATAATTAACACCCTTAATTTTTATTCGTTTAAATGAAATTAAAGTTGAGTTCCACCCATGAAACTGAACCACTTTCCCCAAGAAACCTATGTGTATAAATTACAAAAAACTTCGACCGTTTTTGTATGGGAGGTCGAGCCGAACCGGGATATTGAACCCGAGACTACAGTTCCCAGGCCCAAAAATGGAAAAGCCGAACACAGATTAATATTTTGCCGGACGGACATTATCCCCCAAAATGATCAAAGAAAAATAAGATAAAATATTTATTTGTTCATCCCGCGTCTGCGGTTTATCTCAAGCGCTTTTGTTGCGAAAATTTTGCCGAGCGCAACGGGGTGGAACAAAAATCAACAAAAGCCGGACAGGCCGCCGGCAGCCGGACTTGTTTATTTGGCCGGATACGATGGAAAAAGTCATGAAGATTTAGTCTTTGTGCTTCTATCCCTGGATCTAGCACCCTTCAAACCAGAGCGCAGTAACGGAAAACAATGATGCTTGGCAACAAAAATAGTATATTTACGACAGCTGCTTTTTTTTTGCAGAGCCGTGTTGCGTAGCGGCTCATTAAAAGAATACACCAGCCCCTCTCTTTCCTTGGGTGTCGTAAAAGGCGACTAACGGACTAAAGACTGCACATACATCCAACAGCAAAGAGTGGCGATTTACGCACCACCTGTCACGCTGAGCACATGTGCAGTCGCTATTTGCTGAAAAGTGGACTATGGCAGAGGACTGCATCTGCTATTTTAAAAAGCAACAATCGTGTCACAATGACTTTATTCAATGTCTAGGATTCATTCTTTGTTATGTATGAACAACACAGAATCCGCGAAAGTACTGCAATCAAAAGAGCCTCGATAACTTCTTTAAAATGCCATTAGCACAAATATCTCTAAGCAGATTAATATCAGTTTAATTTAAGAAAATTTAATAGACTAATATTTTGATCGAAATTGTGATACGAGTGTATATGTAACCAGACTATATAAGGCGACTGCTAGAAACCGCAAGAAACATCAAGGGCTGGTCAGGTCAAGTGTTATGAACATGACAAAACAGACAAAAAGAAATTCGCATTCATTTTGCGAATTTGAATTGAATACCCTTTGAGTATCTAATTTATTTTAAGCAATAACATAAGAAAAATACGCACATTTCGTAATAAGAAAATAAATGTACCAGGTTTTACATTACATTATATACGACCGAGACGATACAATAGCTGTACCGGATTTTATCAGCTGTTGCTGAGGTAAGAGGCTGCGGAGTTAAATCCACAACAACCGCAATTAGAACACAAACGTTTGTTACGAAATATTTTTTGGTATAACATTACTTACTTATGCCAATGTCACACACTTTGTACTACGGATATTACTTTACCAGATATCAAATTTTGGTCACCTATCCAGGTACTTGAAATTGCAAAAGTTGCTTAGCTTTCACGACCGTAACCTAAACCGCATCAACCGCTGTACTAGCGACCTCATCCTCATCATCATCATCATCATCATCATCAGCCTATAAACGTCCCACTGCTAGGCACAGGCCCTCCCACGTGGATAATAGCACGTAGGAATATTAGGCCTTAACCCACCTTCTGGTTGGTGGGTTTTAACGACTGTCATCTTACGACAACAACCGGGACCAACGGCTTAACGTGCCTTCCGATGCGTGATCCGAAAATTGTGTTTATGCAAAATAAAAACTCAATAATTACAGCTTAGTATACAAATCTGCTAAACTAAACATTTGGCTAAAGTGCTACATGCCGATTATATTGCGTGAAACGCTATTGTCCTGGCGTTGTCGATTGTAGATTGGTTGACAAGTTTATAGATACTTGGCGAACGCATCATCCATCCGACCACAGAATTATAATTCGCTGCAAAACACCGAATAAGGTTCATAAATGAGTTTTGTTGTTGTTTGCTTTGTTTGTTGAAAGTTTAACAATAACCAATAAAAACGTTATCGTTGTCTTATGTCAATCCATACATTTATCATTCTACTTCGTCTGCGTGAACACCAAGTACGTAGTAGTAATTAGATTTTTATTTAAAATGATTCTACAAGCGTTACTATTTGTCTAAGCCACTGAACACACACACGATCGAAGCCAACGGACACTAACTCCGACTCAGGCCTCAAAAAGGCGTGCCGTAATAATCGGGACTGTTGCATATTTCCTATGAGCACAGGCATGGCAGGGCGGCTCGCCTCACAGGCCCATTGCGAAAGCCCGCTCGCCAATTGCACCGCTGCCGGACGCTACGGCGAATGCCAGTAAACTCTGAATTTATAACGTTTCAACAAGTGCAGTAACAATTGCATGTTTGGTTTAAGTCGAGCGCAGACGAGGCAAAATTTGATAAGCTGTTAGTGTTGTCTTTTATTATGGTGACAGTCGTTAAGCCGACACGCATAAGGCAAAGTTATGACACTATCTCCCAATGTGTTGCTTTTCATGGTGGAAGGTCTGTCCCAGCAGTGGGACGTCTGTAAGCTGATGATGATGATAGCTCGTGATATACTGAATATAACATTAGCTAGTTAGCGTGCATAAAAATATAGATGGATTTGAATAAAGCGAAAGAAGTATGCAAGGACCGTAGCAGATGGCGATCCATAGTCTCTGCCTACCCCTACGGGAAACAGGCGTGAGGATATGTATATATGTATGTTTGTATGTATGTAGTTAGTGAACCACAGACAGCATTATAGTGTACAGATGCCAGCACTTCAACCTAACACATAGTGTCAAATTTCTTCATTACATTCTGAACTTTCTCACAAGGGTTTACGGATCAAAATCAATTGAAGGGGAGGCTGATCTGCAGGTGTGTATACCAGCTGATTGCACTTCCCCTGTTTGCGTGTCTTCTCCATAAGTTTGCGCGACTTTCGCAATGAATGGGCGTGCGTGTGTGTTTTTAAGTCATCTACAGGATGATGCAGGTATTTGATAAAATTGAAGTTTATCATTTTTTTTACCATTTTAATATTTAACAATTTATGTAAATATGTGTTTAAAGTCGTAATTCGTTAGTAAGGTTTGTTGCGAACAAATAATAAATCGGTAAAAATTCAAACAATTCCACCTAGCTAATTGTCAACGTTATAAAAATTGATTGAATGAATTATCTTAAAATAGCCGCTGTTAGGTCAATGACACCCTGTATATATCATTATACCATTTGCATAGTAAGCGGTGTGTTCGAAAATATTGTTATCTTTTCGTGCGCTTGGAGTGAATTCGCAAAGGTTACTTTAGTTTTAATTTGTTATTATAACTCATTCTACAGTGGCATTAGATTATTATCTTGTAATATGTTAAAATACTCGTAGACAAAGAATTCTGACTCTACTAGAAGTTTTATTTAGCCAGAGCATTCTCCTTTGGAATCGGGACTTATACATATACGAGTATAAGTTAACTAAATATGTATAATTTGAAATCCTGTATACTGAATTTATATTTATTAGTCATATTTAGCTAAAATAAGTTTAGAGATTTTTCAGTGGGGGTTAAAGTTACTCGCGTCCATAGGTTTACCCTTGAGACCCTACACGTGACCCCTGGGTGATGCTAAATGAGTGACACTGACTGAGTGGTAGAGCCACGCTGCGTTGCAGCACGCATTGGGCCGGCTCGCCCGGCGTAATACCACCCTTTCACTAATATTCGGCGTGAAATAATGGCACTTGGTGCTGTTGTGTTTCGTCCGACCAGTGAGGGTTCTGGAGGCCCCTCCCTCACCCCCCCTCTTCCCAATTCCTATTCCTTCCTTAAACCTATTTCTCCCTTAAAGGCCGGCAACGCGCCTGCGATTCCTCTGGTTTTGCGGGTGTCTATGGGCGGCGGTGATTACTCTCCATCAGGTGACCGCCTGCTCGTTTGCCTCCCTCTTTTATAAAAAAAAAAAAAGTGCAATACACAAAAAAATCTCAAACGTATTATAGCTATCATTGCATATTATAAAGTAAAGTCTCAGACATATCTATAGCTATCATTGCATATTATAAAGTAAATAGTCTCAGACATATATATAGCTGTCATTGCATATTATAAAGTAAAGTCTCAGATATATCTATAGCTATCATTGCATATTATTAAGTAAAGTCTCAAACATATCTATAGCTAATTGCATATTATAAAGTAAAGTCTCAGACATATCTATAGCTATCATTGCATATTATAAAGTAAAGTCTCAGACATATCTATAGCTATCATTGCATATTATAAAGTAAAGTCTCAAACATATCTATAGTTATCATTGCATATTATAAAGTAAAGTCTCAGACATATCTACAGGAACTTTTTTATAAGTGCACATATTTTTTTATATCTTTCAGTACCTAACGTTAATATGACATACTTATTTTTTTTAAATTTATTTATTATTTAATTAATTTGTCCGGCACCATAAAAAATAACTCGTGCATGGATACCGGGCGAACTAAAGGTCACGTGTAACGTAAAGGTAACATAACCTAGGCAAATGCGCGGCCCTGGTCGATTGACCATGATTAACGGTATTTTTGTGGATATGTTTGATCAATACTTTCACTTAAAAGTATGAAATTAAATCTGTAAATCTAGATTAAATCCTACTAATGTTATAAACGCGAAAGTTTGTAAGTATGTATGGATATTAGTTACTCTTTCACGTAAAAACTACCCACGGGAACGTATGGATAGATGTTTGTTACACTTTCACGTAAAAAATACTGAATGGATTTGGATGAAATTCGGCATACAGATAGTTTATAACCTGGATTAAAACATAGGATACTTTTTATCTCGATATCCCCAAGGGAACGAGAACCACGCGGGTGAAACCGCGAGCGGCCGCTTGTTACTCTTTAATTTAAAAACTTATGTGCACATGTAAAAACAATTCCTGTACTTATAGCTACCATTACATATTATAAAGTAAAGTCTCCGTTTTCCTTGTCTGTGCTCTTCATTCTTCTTCTAAACCACGCAATGGATTTTCATTTTGCTTTCACTAATTAGTAAGAGCAATAAATGAAGATTGTTTGTAATTTGTGATATTGTGTATATAAATGACTGAAATATTACGGTGTTCATAAGTTAGCGTAGACGAAAACGCCGGCGGGCCGCTAGTATATAAATACCTATAAAACGTAATCGTACGTCACCATATTCAATATTAAGCTATTTACTTTAATATGGAACGATTATAATTCAGCTTGCCCATCTATCCAGCCGTCAACAAGCAGGCGACAATGACCAGTGAAAGTTCATTCCATCCAGACAATGGTGGGAATCCATCGCCAGCGTGCTAGGTGAAATGGAGAAACCTCCTAGTACAGAGGCGCTTTGTTTTCCGCACAAATAATTAAAGGCTTTGTCGGTGGTCCATGCTAATGCGATGACAACACCCAAATGCGCTACACTTACAAAAAAGAAATAAATACAACATACAACGCCAAGAAAAATATGTGTTGTTATTTTGGACAATGTGAGCTGTGTGGTCTTTAAAAGAATACTACTGACAAATCTCTTTCGTGTTGTAAAAGACAACTAACGGACTGCCCATACTTCTGGGGTATTCCTTGAAGCGCACCCATTTCGAAGCGTACCAGACCAAGCACACCTAAACTATTCCTCCAAGCGCACCCATTGGGTGCGCTTCAGAATAGGAAATTAAAATATTATATTTAAATTCCTCGAAGCGCACCACAGTAAAAAATAGAGAGGAGCTTAAAAGATTCGTAATATTGATGTCGATAGAAACTAGGACTAGGTGCTACGTCAATAATAAATTGAATCATGGGATAGGGCGCGGATTCCCTAAATCGCAATTCGACCAGTTTCTCACTTCGTACTTACTGGAAAAAGTCGAAATATGAGTCAAATATAATTCAGTAAATTAGGTTTTGGGTAATCCACGCCCGACCTAAGCCGATCCTTGTGACTAAGATGATTTGCGATGTGTATACGAAGTGAGAAACTGGTAATTTAGACATTTTGCGACTAAGACGATTTGTGATGTGTACGAAGTGAGAAACTGGTAATTTAGCTAATCAGACGAATTGCGATTTAGGGAATCCGCGCCCGTCCTCTAACAGCAAAGAGCGGCCATGTATAGACAATAATTATAAGAATGTTAGGTATTGTTTCCAAAACTCTGTAATTCTGTTTCATAAAGTTTTCTCATCATCAGCCGAAAGACATCCACTGATAGACAAAGTCCTTCCCCAAGGATATCACGTCAACCTCCCTGGTCGAATGGTTAGCACGCCGCCGTCGGGTTCAATACCCGGTCGGGTCAATTATGAAAAATCTGTCTTTCAAAATTAATTTCGGGGTTTTGTGTGGATGTTTATTTGTTATCTCGTTTAACCAAGTTTCAATTTATGCTTAACTTGGGCTAGATAGTACATAATTACAAACAATGGCCTTCGAAATTCTTATTAAATATCGAAATGTGTAAAGGCGATTCAATTTATTCTCTAACATGTACTTTTTGATTGACTTCAACGGTAGCCAAACAGTTTGCAGTTACAATATTGGCATTTACAAGGATTGCGGTTATAACACATATTGCGAAATAACGAGAAAGCGAAACCACTTGTGGCGATATAATTTTAATAGCTATCTAACCGTTTGATACAATTTCAGGCTATTAAAACATTAGGTAAGTAAAGTGAACCACAATGGCCTAGTCAATAAATACCGACAAATTAGCTGTAGACCTGTCGATCTGATGGTGCGTTACATAAGCGGACATTAGCACCGTTATGACAAACCTTATGTAACACATGGCCTTCATGTGGCTTTAGGACAGCTGAATGCCGAAAACACAATGAGGAAATGTTTGCTTTGATCTTTTCATAGCATTTGGATTTTGTTGCATAGTTGAAATCTGGCCGGTTAATAGCCTTATTATAGCCTTATATAGCCTTATTTATAAAAAGTGTCTTATAGTAGTAATAGCCATGTAGGTATTTAGAAAAATACGATTCGAAGACAAGTTCAGGACAAGAATATGTGGATGGACGGTGGATGATGGAAACATTGAATTCTACAAAAAAGTTATTTTTATTTTATTTTATTTGTAGGAATGCGAACGCGATGGTAGGATGAATGCCACATTGTAGGAAGGCCAAAGGGACGTATATGCGCGGCTATGTGCGGCGTCATTCGGTAAGTGGCGCCGCCAAATATTAAAAAAAAAAACAATTACACAATTCGTACATTTAAAGAAGTAATACATCTAGTAGGATTAATTGTGCAAGCAGTAACATTGTCCAAAACGAGAAACAGTTTGTTGAGGTTGAACGAATCTACACCAACATTTTAATCCATAACTATACCGGCATCAAATCTAATCTAATAATGGGCAAAAACACCTTAACACTTAAGTGAAAATGTATTTTAAAACATGTTCTGTATTTGCGTAAATAAATGTATTTCTCGAAAACTCACTTGAGTCACACACACCTATCTACGAGTATCTGTCTAATCTCTCCACTACTGCTGAGTAATAGCCTCCTCTTTTCTACGCTATTTTTCTCAGCCTTGTGCCAGCCTGCTTTAATGTTTTCCGATAAGCCTGACTATATCGTCTACCCACTGCGCTTGTGGTCGGCCCGGAGGTATATTCGTAATCACGTAAGAAGTAAAAGAAAATATTTCTCGCAAACGCCAAGATATTTTTGACCACTATTATGCTTCGACATAATTCATGCTGACCTCTGCACTTACACTTGCACACTTACATGCCGGTGGAGGCAACTTCGCTCGTGTTTGAGAACGCTTGACATCTTCCAGCACTACCACGGTATTTTGTTGCAAAGTTTCACATGTTTGAAGTATCATAATTCATATAATTTACTTTATTGTTCAGAGTTTCTGGTACAACTTGTTTTTTTCGTTAAGAGGCCTATTCGAATGTGATTTATGCGTGAAATGCCCATTTTCATTTTGTAGTAATTTTGTAGTAATTTTGCAGTTGTATTTATCGTGTTTATCGAAATAGATAATAAATTCATGCATAATATTAAAAATCTCCACTGTGCGAGAATAAGCTAAGTTCGGACGGCTGGCGTATCGCATTTTGTAAGTTTGCAGTTGTATTTATCGTTTTTATCGAAATAGGATAGAAAATTCTTTATTTAATCTTTATTCCTCGTGAAGTAACAATTATTCTGGTATAAATTTTGCTTAATAATATTATCGTTGATAGGAGAAATTCACAGTTAACATAAAGCAATTCAAATTCAAAGTTTTTTGGTTTAGAATAAGTTTTTTTTTTCTATTTAAAATCAATGATATTTAAAAATTCCGAGGCTGCTACCGCACTGGAATGACATTAAATTTTTTTTATTTAATTTGTTTAGAACAGTAGTGCAATCGATGAGCTCGCATTAATGAAAATCTTTCTCTGCAATTTTGGGTTTAATTAAAAAGATAAGCAAAATTTACAAAAAGCGAGGCCACTACGCACTATGCCAATAGTTATTCTACACTATTCAATAAGTCAAAACTGTTAATGTATTTTTGTTTCTGAGATCAAGAACGTCAAAAGTGGCCATTTTACGCAAAAATCACAGTCGAGATGTAATAGGCCTCTTAACGAAAACAAAGTATGGCAAAATCATAACTCACGTTCGTTACCACGGAAAACGTTTGTGTCAATTTAGCAGCGCCTCCATCACGTCGATTCACTAACGCTCGATTGTAAAGTCGCGCTCACTTCGACCCTCACGTTCCGATCACAAGTAACGTTTGAGACGTTAGCGTAGAGGCGAATTTAAAGAATGTGGATTTGATAACTCAATGCGGGTCAAGCATGTCGTTATTAAATCCGCATTCTCTAAATTCGACAATTACGATCGAGCGTTAGACAATCGCCATGCTGTAAGGCGCTGCTAAATTGCTATAAACATTTTCGTCTCGTTGACACACGGTGAATAAAACTCACACTGCATGGTCAGAGAAATTAACTAGTGAGTGTATGCTAAACGCACATACTAAATAGCCAATATTATCTGAACACACCCACATTAAATATTCAAAGTTTCGCCTAGATGATGCTTAATTTATTGTATGCGGAAACATACTACCTATCTATTGTAAATTTCAATCATAATAATACAAATCAAATTTTCAATTTCGCAATAAGTTATTAATTAAACGAACCTACATTTTAATTTCTATGTGATTTATATATCGATTCAATCGCATGTTTTATTAACATAATTACATGATTAAGTATGCTAAATAACATTCGTGAATGAAAAAAATAATCATTTGCATAATTAAATTTTTTAAACATGAACAGATGAAGTTTCTCTAATAGGTACACTGTCTTAGAGAAATTCTCAAGAGACAAGGAAAGAAAACTTGTCATTGTGATTTGATCTTATTCATTACACCAGAGCAGAATTGTCAGAATAATTATGAGACGAATAAAAGGCTCGGCTCATTCGGCTGGTACTCTCGCGTTCTCACCATTCATCATTTTAATACGGCATAAGCTATTTTAAATGAACTTTCTTCAATTTTTTACTTGTGCTTTCATGTTGCATGCGCTTTCTTTTACTCAAACGCTTATGGAAGCAAGATAATGATGATACCCTGCTTAAATTATTTAATTAAAATTTATAAAATATGTATGTTGATTAGCCTTTGCACGTTCCTCATGTGGGCTAAGGTCCTTCCGCACGAACAGACCACAGAACAGCAGTTTTCTGTTCTACTACTTCAGCTAAAACGTCTACGATCATGTCCAATGCAAGCAGTTCAACTACGGAGAATATGTCAGACACAACAACAGAATCGAGGCTCAAAGGCGCCGTATTTTCAATCCTATCCTATATTATGCCCTTTACACACTGCGACGAAAACTTCCATTCACGTTAACCTTATTAGGACTCTGTTGATATATTGGACATCATTATTTTTTTATTACTTATATAATGTTACTAAAAATACACAATAAAAATAAGGGAGACTTCTAAAAGTCATGGGAATTATAATTGTACTTTTTATGATTTTTCGAGGTAACAACCTATCGATCAAATGTACCATCGAAGAAAAGACCCGTCGAGGAAGAGATCCTTCGAGAAATTGACCTTTCGAGGTAACGAGCCATCGGTGAAGTGTACCGTCGAAGTAGAGACCATCGAGGTAACGTCATTCGAACTAGAGTATCAGACCCGGTCGAATAGCACCAAAAAAAATGTCAACTTGCTGTGCCCGTTAGAGGGTTAACGTGATCGAATGGTGAATGGAATTCGCACACAACACGACGCGTAAATTAATGAGGTGGTGCAGACATAAATTTACGTCTCGTGTTTGTTACCACCACAGAGGCCACTTCCAGTAAAACCTTTATTTATTTTAAATCACCCAATTGAAACGATTTTGATGGTATCTCTGAGAGGCAAGAAAAAAGTGAAACACTTTTATTTTTATAGTTTTGTAATTCTCTGCAATACCTGCACCTACTTGCTTGTCTAAAACAAGTGACCTTATTCTCATTTCCTGGTCGATTGTCGAACGACATTTATGCGGAGTGAACGGCCCAATGTCTGCTCGATTGGAAAAAAAATGATTAAGCACCCGGATTATTAATTTCATTTCGCACTGATATACTTACCTTAAAGTACAGACGCCACGCCAGCACTTTAACATACAAATACATATAAACACGACTATTATCCCCGAAGGGTTAGTCAGAGACTAGGCAATGAGGACAGTAAAAGCAGTCCTCAACCATAGTCCACTTTTCACCAAATAGCGACTGCACATGTGCTCAGCTTGACATGTGGTGAGCCCATCGCCGCTCTATGATGCTGGATGTATGTGCAGTCTTTAGTCCGTTAGTCGCCTTTTACGACACCCAAGGGAAGAGAGGGGGTGGTAGTATTCTTTCACCGATACGCGACACGGTTATTCGTAGCACTTCAACCTACCCCAAAAATCCACTTTAATTTTTAACTTTTTGAACTTTGTTAACAGACTCATAAGGATCAATATCAATTGGAAAAATTTGTCATTTTTTGGTTGATCTGCAGGCGTGTGTACCTACCCTCATTTTTTGTCGTTTTAATGAAATTAAGGGTGAGTTCCACCCATGAAACTGAACAACTTTACCCAAGAAACATATTTGCATAAATGACAAAAAAAATTCGACCTCCCATACTATTGTCGTCAGCTGATCGGACAGTTTTGTATGGGAGGTCGATTTTTTTTGCCATTTTTACACAGGTTTCTTGGGGCTTTTCGGGCAGTTTCATGGGTGGAATTCACCCTTAACTTCACCAAAACGACTAAAAAATGAGGGTGTATAACCTCAGATTACTTAACAAAAGCTCATAAACAAAACATTTTTTCTGTAACCGTGTCGATGAAATGTGGAATAAGTTGCCTGAAGAAATAGTAACAGCAAATACAAACCAGCTTATAATACATACATACATATATACATACATGTAATGACAACTATTATCCCCGAAGGGTTAGACAGAGACTAAGGCCAGCCGTGACGCCATGCTTTTGAATGTATGTGCAGTCTTTAGTCCGTTAGTCGCCTTTACGACACCCAAGAGGGGATGGTAGTATTCTTTCACCGTTACGCAACACGGCTAAGAATAAAAAAAAAGATTCTTCAGTTTCAAATAATGGATTGGACTAATTATATCTAAATTGTTTTAAAATGCCTTTTTTCTGCATTTAAGTATTTATCTATCTATAGTAATAAAAATCATTTGCTCCAAATGCTTGTATGGGCAACAGTTCTGAGCGGCTGCTCCAATTTGGCTAATTATTTTTTTGTTGTAAGAATTTGTAATAATTGTCAAGACAAGGTTTCTATGAATGAAAATTTGGAAAATTGGAAATTCGTGACGGGGTAAGGGGTGCTGCTCACGCGGACAAAGTCACGGGCAGGCCGCTAGTCTATAATATTAATAAAATTCAATTGCCGAAATGTTTGTACGCGCACCACGCGAACGACTGCACCAATTTGGCTAATTTTTTTTGTTGTGATCGTAATTGTTAGGACAAGGTTAGTGTGAAAGAAAATATTTAAAAAAATAGGGGAGGAGTGTAAAATTTAAATTTAAATATTTCTTTAAAAAGTGATTGAGTGAGTAAGTGATATAGAAGACAGCAAAGATGATATAAAATAAAATGAATTGGAAGATATAAAAAAAAGTTACATATTATTGACTTTAGAATTGACAGCTTGACGTTATTGTTCAGTTTCATAACCTAAATGAATTTTAACTAAAAGTTGAAACTACATTCATTGATTGATTCATTAAGGCGGAACAAAGTTCGCCAGGACAGCTCGTAATAAATAAAAATCGAAATGTTTGTACGCGTATCACTACAGAACAGCTCGACCGATTTAGCTGATTCTGTCACGGGATACAGGGTGTTCACGCGGACGAAGTCGCGGGCGGGCGGATCGCTAGTATTAATAAAAATCAATTGCTACAAATGTTTTTTGTACTCGCATCAATTCATAACGGCTGTACCTATTTGGATAATTCTTTTTTTGTTGTGTTTGTATTTGTCAGGACCAGGTTGATATGTAAGAAAATTTTTGGAAATTCGTCACGGGATACCGGGACGGGGTTCAGGTGTTCACGCGGACGGAGTTGCGGGCGGTCGCTAGTTTGTAATAAAAATATATCTATTGACACGATCATGTCAGTGCCCTTATTCTCATTATGGGTGGCATCCATTATTTCCCATATTTATGGTATAGTTACGCAAAGCTTGCAGAACTGCAGCGAACCAATCACCTATGTATGAGCTGTGTATGAGAGGCATCTTTCAACAGATGTGTAGAACTGCTATTAGCATTGATTTAGAATACCTGTTGACGTTTACGCGTAATTAATGCTCAAATGAGGCCTCACTTATTTGATGCCTATTCAGTAATTAGTTGAATGGAAGGCAATTAAAAGTACAGCTATTGGGTCTGTTTGATGCCTGCTTGATCCTTGGAAGTTTTGAAGCTAACAAATATTTGGTAGGTATGTAAGCTAAGTAAAGTAGTACCTACCTAAGAACTAAGTACTCTAAAAACGATTAAATTATGTCAACTTCATTTTAATGTGACTCTGTAGACTCTCTTGTAGCACAACTAGCATGTTTACTGTTTTATTCATTGAAAATGTTTTACTTACGTTTCTTACAGTCTTAAATTATCAATTCCATTTAATTAAGACAATATTTCTTAAAGCTTAAAAAGTTGTCGCTGAGTAATAATTATTATTTGCAGGTAAGTACTTATCCAAAATAAAAAAAACTGTTTTAACTAAAAATATTTGTCTGGCAAGGCAAGGCAAACTTTAGGATTTAGTAATTTTACATTGACTTACATTATTTGTTAATACATAAATCAACACATACAGTTTGTTAATGCTAGTAGAAATACAAATATTAATTTATTTTGCGGTTTTCCTCAAAATTGGAAATCACTTAGGTATTGTATAACTACTATTCAATTTTCACACCCCGGTTTTATACAGAGTTATTAGGTAACATCGAGCTCGTTCGTATACATAAACAATTGTAAGGAAGTGTACGATTACAGATGTACATATATAGGCAAAGATAATTGAAATACTATTTAAGTGACTAATTGACGAATCCTTCGATCAACAATACAACTTGTTGATCGAAGAACGAATCAGTCTAGTTTTTACAAAGTCTTTGGGTAGTAGATTCTTAACAAGGTACCTACAGACATCCGCCAAAAAAGGATTTCTAAAAGTGCGCCTGTCTTCGTCATCAACAAATAAGCATGACAACACTAACACGTTTTAAAGCGGTTTTTTTTATAAGCACACCGAACTGCTTCGTTAACGTTGCCATTAAGTAACAGCTTACTGATCCATGCGTCGTAGTAGACTAATAGATAGGGGTTAATAACTTGCAAGCGCTCGCAAAGTTCGTCTCTCGTTTTGCTCGGACAAATTGCTTCTCAGAATCATTAGGCACAATGTTTCGGTCCGGGTTTAATAAGCAAATCGTCGGGCGATCGTGATCCGAGAGACTGTTTGCATCAGCGTGAGCTAACTAAGCGAGATCGCACACGTCAGACATACAATTACATTATACAATTTTTATTCATAACACAAGTCGCCTTTACGGAATAAGGTATGGATCTCACTTTTCACCATAAAAGCTTTAAAAAAACTTAATCAGACTGATATTCCTAAAAATAAAACGACATATTCTGTGTATTTTTATTTGTCGGAAAAATTGAACAAAATATGAATTCCATACAGAAGTCACACAAAACGTCGGTCCTACAAAAAAACGGTGCCCACTAGTCCTACACTCGTCCGGATTTGATTGTCGGCCAAAAACTTAGAGCAGGCCAAAAATGACCGGAAATGACAGGTTATCAGTTACCTCACACGAAAAATCTTAACCTTAATATTGGAAGGAAGCCGAAAATTTGGAATGAAACTAAGACATTGATAATAATCTGTCGTGACGGTCCGACAATCGGTCCTACAAAAAGTTGGTCGTGTGCGCTAACCTTAAGGCTGAGCTTTGGGAACGGGACCATCGATCGTGACAAAATATGCTAAGTTAGCTCGATTATTCTGTATTTGGATAAACTATAATGGCTCAAATAAATGCTAAATCTATCAGGTCTTCTTCAGAAGTATTTAATTGTCTCAAGACAAGCTCAAGCTCGATAAGAAATCAAATTAGCATGTTGTTAAATAGGTGAATTCGTTGTTACAGAGAACATAGTTTACAAAGAGTAGGTAGGTAGTTATTTGGCATTGACGCATTACCAAGGACGAATTTGTCTATTGGGTTATTGTGTAACACATACATATTATGTTAAAATTTTGGAATAACATTTTGTGTTTATACTTACAGTTACTCGTAGCTTAACAAGGATCTTTGTAGATGAAACATGTATATTTTTGTGTGTTTGCTTATTTATTACTATGTAGTAATAAATAAGCAAACACACAAAAAATATCTACTTACGAGTATACGTTATACCTATGTACTTTTATTTTGGAAATGCAACTTTTTATTACGGAAACAAAAGGACTTTTCTATAGCACCATATGTTAGGAAATATTTGAAGCATAGCAAATGAAAAAAAAGGAGTCATTAAATACGACGCCATCTATAGTGATACGGTTAAGAAGTAATTATACAAAGGAATGAACAGTGCCCAGTCAAAAAAAATTACGCAGACATAGGCGCGGACGGAAGCCAATATAAAAAAAAATAAACAATAACAAATTACCGAACTTGTCGTTGTTTATCGCGACTTCGCGGCAGTCACGCACCGACCTGCCTGCGTTGTCGAAAGCATTTCAGGTATTTTAACTAGAGCAGCTATTCCATACAAAAAATGTGCTCAGCTAGACGAAATCGGGCAACGCGTGGGGCGTCCGGGATAGGGGAGGGGAGGCTTTGTAGCCAGGCGTTTGCAGCCTACAGGCCGCAACTCTCTCGTGTTGTCTCTAGTTATAATACCTCAATAGCGGCCAATGGCGCTTTACGTAAACAGCCACTGTTCATGCCCCAGTTACCGAGATCGCGCACTGTTGCTAACTTTACATAAAGGAAGCTCTTTTTATGTAAAGACACGAGAAATAGCTCGATAGCGCACCGGTTTGCTCTTATTTCGCATTCACGGTCATAGGGTGGACGGCCAAATTAACTCGAGCTCCTAAGTAACCTACGTGTTGCAGAAGGCACTTCACACCGGTCCGGTTATTGTCGTAAGACTGCATTCATTAAAATCCACCAACCTGATTGTCCGAAGTGGTGAGTGTAGCCTGGGGCCTTACCATTAGAGCAGTATTACATACGTATAATTACAGCAAAAGCACTCCTTTGCCGTAGTTCAGCGTGACAGGTGGTGAGCCCATCGCCGCTCTATGCCGTTGGATGTACGTGCAGTCTTTAGTCCGTTAGTCGCCTTTTACGACACCTATAGGAAGGGAGAGGGTGGTAGTATTCTTCCACCGCTACGCGACACGGTGCAGTATTACCACAGAATAACTAATAGTACTAAGGTATTACTTCTTACTACTTATTCGTAATTCCCATACGATATTTGCATTTAGTCATACTAAAGTAATACTGTTCTAAGAGGCGACGGTATAGGGCCCCTGAAATCTGCACATTGCTCATAGGCACATAAAACTAATTCATAGGTGAAGGCCTGAACCCAACAATGGGAGATATTAGTCAATATATGATGGAAAAGAGTACGATAAAGAATCTTGTGGTAAAGTAAGTAATTTATTGACAAAATATGATGAACAAAAGGACTATCTAAAATCTTGTTTGATCGTAAGAGATTTATAGTCAAAATATGATGAATAAAAGAAAGATTTAGAATCTTGGTTTGCGCATTCATGAAAGCTAAACCACTTGCACCACGTCCGGTCTCTGGATGGGTTCAAGTTCATTACGAGCTCCTCTTTAGAAGCTCCACGTTTAACCGCTATTCCCAGTTGTTGTTGTTGTTGTAAGAATACATCACTAATAAGGAAAGTACTTTTAAAAAATAATTATAAAAAGTTTTTCCTCAAGTTACGCAAAGTGAAACGTTCGATTGTACATATTGTAATTTCTATTTGTTCGGTTGTTTTCCGTAATTTTACACCCTGATATATCTTCACCTTCTTTCTTCTTCTTCTATTTTCTATTCGAATCTATTGTCGTAGCATACGCACTTACTGAACTAAAAGCAGCGTTATGAGGTTTTATGCTTCTTTCGACCCACTGAGATTCGTCCCACATAACAAAATCCTGGTTCATCCCAAGCAATATGCTTCCTTCGTCCCAAAATATTATTTTAACTATTTATTCTCGCTTTATCCTATTTTTTTTTCCTTTTACGGCCCATATTTTTTATATGCCAAACAATGGTATGGTTGATCTTATTGTACTATGTACCTACCTACAATCAGATATATTTTTGACTATACTTTTAACTGTCTACTTGTAATTTGGACAAAGCACAACTTCAATAGTAATATGGGACAAAGGACGAACGAAGCATAAATCGTTATGAGTGCAAAAAGTTCTAACAAAAGTAAGTACATAGTATTTACATAACATAAATAGACTCACGACTATTGCCCCCGAAGGGTTAGTCCAAGACTAGCAATGACCGCAAAAGCAGTCAACGGTCCATGGCACACAAAATTTTAATAACAACTACACATGTGGTCAGCGTGGTACGTGGTGAGCACATCGCCGCATAATGCTGTTGAATGTCTTTAGTCCGTTACTCGCCTCTTACGACACCCAAGGGAAGAGTAGGTTGGCAGTAGGTTATTTTAATAAGCCAAATTAAGGTAATTTATCTAACTCAGCACGTACCGATCTGTTTTGTGCCTACATTCTGCGCTCTTCGCCCGAAGATCATAATTCATAACGCGCTAAACATTTTTTTTAAATCAAAAGTCCATGCCATAAAAATTATTACCGAATTGATTAACCTTCTTTTGGACGTCTATAAAAAAGAAACAGCTACCTACAACTCAGAACAATATTGTTTTGAGACCTACCTAGAAAACGATCGTCATGATATTAAAACGTTCAACAAAACTATTTGATAAGAACTATTAAAATATTCTGAAATGTGGCAACATCAATCAGTAAACACGTGAATTATTAGATTGAGCATAATAAAAAACACAAGGCTCAGAATTCACATTTATATGGGCCATAAAACTACACACTCCATTATAGCGGTTCAGTCTATTTAAGCTTTATAGTAGCAGAATTGTTAATATCTTAATTTTAATGACACTCGTCACTCATTAATTTGACCACACGGGAAACCTTGGAATAAATTGATTTATACGGATATTATATGATTTATAACTTTTATGTATTTGTTTCCATATCTTAATAAGTACCTAATAATAAAATAACATGACGAAAAAAATACATGTATTAATGTGCGAATCCCTTAAATATTTTTTTATGTATTTATGTGTTAATGTTAAGGAAATCCACTAATAAAAAAATTATTAATTTTCAGGGAAAAAAATGTTTTTTATTAGCAACTTGAACTCATAATTTTAATGCTTTCGCGGCGGCAACTTACTAATGCGCTACTAATTTATAAGAAATGCAATGCAAATGAATCTTTTTCCTTATTAATGCGCGAATTTAAAAAAAATATATTGTATAATTTTTTTACAACATAATTAAGTTAATTAAGTTGGGATGTCTACACGTTGAATATTAAGAAACTCAAAGAAATTCTTCACTTTCATTGACAAGCACTGAAATAATAACGTAGGTAGGTAGGTACTCCAATATCAAAAGGATCCGCGGTCGTTAGTATATTGTTAATAGTTATTGTACGATAGTTTAATTGGTCATACGCTGCCATTCAAATTGAAAAGATTAGACCACGGATTAGACGATCTATCACGTACTAAGCACAATAATAGTTAGGTACGAACGAAACGACGACTTCTTAAATGTACAGTCGATTACTTATATTAAGTATTATTTAAGTTATATTTTTTTTGATCTATTTTTATATAATAATTATAGATCAAAAAAATGCAGCATTTTATTAGTTAATACAAATCATTCGAACTGTACAAGTGGTAGAGATGATATTATGTAGGTACCTAGATAATTTGAGAAAATTGTTAGTTAGATAGGTAGATGCAAACACTGAACTTCTAAAGTACCATATCGATAGTTATGCCAAATAAGTAATATAATTTTTGTTCCTTTATATAATCACGCATACGCATATAATCAAGACTATTATCCGCGAAGGGTTAGTTCTGACTAGTTAACTCATTGCCTAGTTGCCTTAGGTACTCATGGTCCCTCCCGCGGTTCAATTCCCCCAGGATAGGCCCCGCGGCCTTCACCTGTTATCGGAGTTTGGTCCTCCAGAGGTTTAGTGAGTATTCCCCTCCGTCTCACCCTTCCCAGCCGGGGCTTCTCCCTGGCAGCCGACTGGGGGCAATGTCGTCCCCATACGGTCGGTGGGAAGCGGAAAGACGGACGGGCGAGTCTCACATAACCCGGGGCCTCTTCAAGGCCCTGGGTATGCGTAATGCATTCCTCTGGGAAAAAAAAAAAAAAAAAAAAAGGTACTCTTTGTCCTTGCTCTGGACTAGGCAATGAGGACCGCAAAAGCAGTCCTCTGCTCTAGTCCACTCTTCACCAAATAGCGACTGCTGCACATATGCTCAGCGTGACAGATGGTGAGCCCATCGCCGCTCTATGCTTGGCTGAATGTGCAGTCTTTAGTCCGTTAGTCGCCTTTTACGACACCCAAGGAAAGAGAGGGGATGGTATTATTCAATAGCTCTACGCGAGGCGGCATACATGACTATATGAAACGTATACAAAAGTACTTGACTGTACATTATCAAGAACACGTAGATTTGCTACTCACGTCTATTATTCTGGTTGCTATGTAAAACCATAATATTTTTATATGTGTACACGTAACATGATAATAGTATTATGAATCTGAATAATCGGGCATAACGTGAGGCGTGTACAAAACTGTAGTTCTTATTCTTGAGCGGTAAAGGTCATTTTGCGAGTAGTAGTCGTCAGTAGGCGCGTAGGAAAAGTAATTGCGTCACATGTCAGTGTTGACGTTTTGACCGAGAGACTTGATAGGTCATAGGTTCAGTCGGCGCGCGCGCATTACCAACCAACCTTCACAGCGCAGGGAACAAACGGTATATAGCGAGAAGCGAACAGTGGCACCGATGCAGTGTTTCAACTTTTTTTATAAAAATTTTCGTACTCCCATACTATTGTCGTAAGCAGATCGGACGGTTTTGTGTGGGAGGTCGAATTTTTTTGTCATTTTTGCACATAGGTTTCTTGGGGAAAGTTGTCTAGTTTCATGGGTGGAACTTACCCTTAATTTCAATAATACGAATAAAAATTAAGGGTGTATAATAGAAGGAGGCAAACGAGCAGGCAGGTCACCTGATGAAGCAATCAGAAAACCAAAGGAATCGCAGATGCGTTGCCGCCTTTAAAATCACTTTTGGGACTGCTATTATAATATAAGCCAATATAAGCCGTTCTGCCACATTTTTGGGCGAAACGGCTTATATTGTGTAGGTATGTCTTAGGGCTTACTTATACATTTTGATTGAGATTGAGATTGAGACTTGATAAAATCAAATTACGAAAACCTTCACGTAATTGTTTCACTTTTCTTAGCAGTCTTCAAATGCTAGAGAGTTTATTAAACGTTCTCTAAAATTTAAATACAGGTAAAAGAAATAGGATTAACTACCAAACTCTTAACGGTTAACTTCATACCTAATTAATTAGTAATGTTAGATTACAGTTGCTTAATTTTGGAATCGAATAGTAAGAATCAGTATTACGGCCAAAAGTTAGAAAAATAATGCATCGCCTTCGGATTGAACTATTTAATTAACGAACGTTGTTTCATTTTTATTATTAGGGTTCCGTACCCAAAGGGTAAAAACGGGACCCTATTAGTAAGACTTCGCTGTCTGTCCGTCTGTCTGTCACCAGGCTGTATCTCAAGAACCGCGATAGCAGACAGTTGAAGTTTTCACAAATTATGTATTTCTTTTGCCGCTATAACAACAAATACTTACTAAAAACCAAATAAAATAAATAATTAAGAGGGGCTCCCTCCCATACAGCAAACGCGATTTTTTTTCCTTTTTTTGCTCATCAATAATGGCAACAGGTAGGCACTTGAAATATTCACAAAATACTCAGTTGTATTTTTACTTAATAATAAATAACAATAATAAAATAAATATTTAAGGGGGGCTCTCATGCATCAAACGTGATTTTTATAGATAATAGTACGAAACCCTTCGTGCACGAGTGCGACTTGGCCGGTTAACGTCTTAACGATTGTTAATTTATTTTTTTACTCTTCAACGCTTGGCCTTCATCTCACCTGATGGTAAGTGACGATAATAGGATCGAAGGTGGAAGCGCGCTTCACCCGGAATCCTCAACCACTGAGAAACTGGCTATCTTATCTCTAAATTGTCGGAACACAACAATGCTATAAACATCGTTGTTATGGCGACAGACTTAGATAAGACGGTGGTAGCTAGCCAGGCGCACTTTACGGCCCTACCACCAACCAAACCAAGCACACAAAGATGTACCCCCCGCTGGGAATCGAACCAGGGACCTCTGGGTCTGATCCCGGTGGCTTAGTCACTAGACTACAGAGGCGGTTAGAACTTGTAATAGTATTTCTTTTGACTGTGAGGGTAGGTAAATCTTCACAGTGACGTAATACCGCTGCTGGCTCGCAGCTTAAATCATCAACTACTAGAAAAAAATCAACGAGTCTTCTGGGTTCTCGGTAGAGCTTAGCAGTTAGAGCAGTGGACAGTCATGGGTTCGAATCCCATTCGAGCTTCCTGAGACTGGTTGATATTTTTTCTAGTTGTTCCATTTATTAATAAATATGTGTAATCATTTTCTGTGTTTTTATTGTAAAATTATGCGCCCTAAATCGAGGAATCTTAAAATAATAATATAATTGAGAAAAACAAAATTTGGGAGCTGTAGGGATAATTTATGAAGAATCTAGGGTAAAATCAAAATCTTAAGTGGATACACTGCACCGAGGGCTTAGACAAGTAGCATAAAACGATACGGTCATTTAGCGAACGCTAAAATGGTTATTTTAAAACTTTAGCGATTGACTTGAGTCAGCATTCACCAAATACCTATAAACTTGTATACCAATTTACTATTGACAAATGCAAACGAATACACATGGAGCTTTTGCTAGGTATCTGTTTTGGTATTGTAAAACATGCGTGCGATTTCAACATTTGGGGGACCTACTGTTACCTCTTAGAGCAATAAGTATTACTATAGTCTTACGCAATATTCGTATGGAAATTTGCATAGTAAGATTAAAGCAATACTCCTCTATGAGTTGATGGCAGGGCCCCTGTCGCCGTCAAGCAGTATTGTTTTGCTTTGTTGCGTTCTAGTTGAAAGGGCTCTGAAATTCGGCCATTGGAATTACAGAAGCCGCTCGCGGTATCACCCGCGTGGTTCCCGTTCCCGTGGGAATATCGGGATAAAAAGTATCCTATGTGTTAATCCAGGTTATAAACTATATGTATGCCGAATTTCATCCAAATCCATTAAGTAGTTTGTACGTGAAAGAGTAACAAATATCCATCCATACGTTCCCGGGGGAATATCGGGATAAAAAGTATCCTATGTGTTAATCCAGGTTATAAACTATCTGTATGCCGAATTTCATCCAAATCCTTCAGTAGTTTTTACGTGAAAGAGTAACAAATATCCATACATTCTTACAAACATTCGCGTTTATAATATTAGTAGGATAATAAAAAGTGTTCTTAGGAACCATAGCGTCGATAGTAGATTAAATACGTAACTGGGAGTTAAACCCGCGGTAAGGATAACAAAAAAAGAAGATCATTATTTTTTCAAACGGGAGCTACCTATTTTCCTAGATTCAAAAATTAATTATGTTGTAACGAATGCAATACTTATATAATTTCGTATTTTTGTTGGATGCATTGTGGGTTCAGATATTTGCTAAGACAGTTGTTAAATCCTCTAAATTTCATCTAAGAAATAATAAAGTGGCGTGATATTGTCAGGCGATCTCGCGTGTCGCGGGCCTTTTGAAGGGGCCGCCGCCGTTTGTATATACCCATCCGTTATGTTGAAAATGATCATTTCTATCTAAGGTCTACCTACTCGCAGGATCAACTATACCTAATTTATTACCTAATGTTTGCATCGCGGAAAACTGATAAGTACCATTTTGAACATTTAGCTAAAAATAATTATCGTATTTTTGGGATTTCTTCCAATTATTTCCATTAAAAACGTGTTCCTTATGACTTTTACTCATACTATCAACAATAACAACGAATACACTTGCAAAAATTATAACATTGTTTACAGAGATAGAGACTCGGGGTTCGACTGTCGGTTACGTATGAACTTAACAAAAACAATGCAGATTTTATTTAAAATCTAAGCAATGGTTCCTAAGAACAGTTTTTGAATTCTTCCTACTGACACATTTGGATTGATAATCCTGTATAATATAACAGTTATAATATATCTGCTCATACATAGAGATATGTGGTGGCGGCTCATTATTAAAAGAAAACTACCAACCCATCTTCCCAACCCATCCCTTGGGTGTCGTAAAAGGCGACTAAGGGACTAAAGACGCGGAGTGCGGTTGAACGAAGAAAGTTATTTATTTATTTATAGACCTTTTGATAATACACATGTTGTGTCTTTCTGTAATTGTGAGAGCATATTGTTTATATTTATTAAGTATGTCTAATTTTGTTAAAATAATAAAATGCATTTACCGTTAAAGTACCAAAATAAATAAATAAAGTAGTGCCGGTCAGTTTGTATGCGTATTATTATCTTAATCTTTATTGCTTTATGTTCGCTTCTCCATTATACCGTATGGTGTCATGTAAGTATTTTTCATTTGATTAGAAGAATTGAAATGCTATTTTTATTATCCATTTTTCAAAGGGAACTTCAGGTTAAAATAATTGATATACCACATCAATTATTTTAGTTCAATTTCAAAAAACAAGTTCCATTTAACTTGATACAAACGATAAATAAATCAAACTGCCAAACCAAAAGACTCCCTCCCACAGATTAACATAAAGGTTTTTCATTAACGCAATATCCATAACCATTTTATTTTAGTTTATTTAACTTTTAGCACTTAAACAGTATTATAGTTAAATTTAGCACAGCTTGCCATAGCTAAACTATTAATTAATTAAAATTATGATGACCGAGACTTTAAATGTTGAGTGGTTGAAGTTATAACGTCATCTATTTGAAATGAGCTCTATGTCTGTACCAACAGGGAATATTATTGAACACTCTGTATCTGGTTTACCAAAAAAGGAAGGTCTCCGCATCTTTAGGTTCATTTACATAGTAATTTAGGCAACCTAAAACCACTAATGCACGTCAGAGGAACCTTCGATGAGAGATTATGATTAACTAAATTGGTTATACATTTTTTACAAGTGTTGCTACCAATGATAGATTGACCATTATTACCTTTTTTTATAGAAAATAACTATTTTTACTTAACACGAACTGAATTGTATAAATAAACTAACTGCACGCTGCCCGGCGACTTCGCCCGCGTGGGACACCGTACCCCATGTCAAATTTAAAAAAAAATTTGTATTAACCTTGTCCTGACAAAGCAACAAAAAAATAATAGCCAAATCGTACACACATTTCGGCAATTGATTTTTATTAATATAGATAAAATTTATATATGAAAAAATTGGTATTCCTGATCACTTTATGGATTCATATCAATAGCATTGATCTAAATAATGACTTAAGATAATTTCTTTCGAAAGAAAGGTTTCCTGACTATGCTACCAAACCTCATCTTAAGTTTTCGTTGCAATAAATCTTTATCATCTATTCTATTGGTAATTGACAAAAGCATAAATAACTTCAAGGTCGAAATAGCGAATGAAATCGCTTTAAAATTGAAAAATATAACAAAGTTGTGTAACTACACAAAGTTTTTTTACAAACGAGATCTCAAACAGTTTTAAAATCTAAGCGGTATGTTCTGACAAATGAATTTGTAATAAAAAAAATCCATCGTTTTGACAAGCGAAAATAAAGTTTTTCGTAGGTAGGTAGTCATTCTCATTAATATAACGTATAAAAGCAGTGTTGCCTACACTCGATTCGTATTGATAACGTGAAAAAAGGCCGCTTACATAACCGCGCAGAACCACTTTCGTCCTCCAAATTTCAAATAGGCCATTAAGTGTTGGTTTAAGTGAAGATGTTTGAGAAACCTTTTTGTAAATATCATGTGCTCACATTTTTTCTTGTAGCGTGCGTGTCGCAACGGCACTCGCGAGCTATAGTGCCAGCTCGAATGGGCCCTTATCGCATTTGATTCATGGGCGACCAGGGGCCTTACCGTTAACTCTTAGAGCAGTATTATTTAAATCTTTTTCAAAAATTCCCATACTAATTTTGCATAGTAAGATTACAGTAATACTGCTCTAAGATTAAAGTAAGCTTAATGTAATGCTGCTCTAAGAGGTGACAGCTAGTATGAGCCCAAGCTATACGTGTAAGTTTACTTCAATATTTGATGGGGTCAAAGTTAACTGTTTACTTTTTAACTAATATATTTAAAATGCTGTTTTATGCATTAACGGAGTCAGAGGGGACCTCGGGTTATTTATAGAAATAGAAATAGAAAAGATTTATTTAACACACACACATACACCAAAAAATAATAATAACATGCAATACAGTAAAATTAAAACAACAAGTTCGATATAATTAAAAAAAATAATTAAATTAAATAAAGAAATACACATTTATCAATTACACAATAACCGGTGTGGTGTTAAAAAGGCCAAGGCTCGACATAATGCTGCAGTTGACTACAGCGTCGATTTTCAGCCCAAGCCTCAATGGGTGGCTCGTGGCCCCACGCTATTGACTAGTTATACATAAATCAGATTAAGCAATCAGTAGTCAAATCAAAACGAAATTATTGCATTATTAATCAGTTAGGAAATTAAATAAACAAAATAAAAATTAAATGTCATAAATTTGCTCAGCTTTTATAAAATAAATAAACTATACAAACTAAGGCAATATAAAAATAAAAAATAAAAATTGTAATAATAAATTCGAGTAGATGTCATTTTAATTACCAGCCACCTAAGTGCTAGATTTTTGACGCTGTAATAGCATGTCCTTTACTTTATTTTTAAAGCTATATACATTAACCAAATTACGAAGTGGCGGAGGAAGGTCATTCCAGCACTTAGTGGCACTGTATTTAAAACTTCCTCTAAAGGCTGCGGTTCGATGGCTAGGCACACTCAGCACTTGAGACAAAGTGCGGACACCGTACTTACTATGCTCATTCCTCCAGTCAAGTTTGGAATACAAATAAGCTGGTTTTTTACTTTCTATTATTCCAAACAGTAAGGTTGCTAGATGCAACTCCCTCCGATGTTGCATCTTCAGTATGTTTTCCCTAATAAGATAAGGAGTTACATGCTGCCGTGGTGGAATATTGAAACAATATCGAGCACACGCATTTTGTACTCTTTGGATGAGATTAGCTGTCCTAGAGAACAATCTAGGACCGTAAACCACATCAAGATAGTTGAGTTTTGAAAGCACCAGTGAATCCGTTAATTGCACTCGAAGATCTATGCTGAGAAATTGCCTGATTTTATTCAAAGTCTTTAATCTATAAAAGCAACTACGTACCACTTCAGACACATGTCTTTCATAACGCAGCTCCTCATCGAAACATAGCCCCAAGTTTCGAGCTTCAGTAACTCGTTCGATTTCGACATTATCAACAAGCACTCGATGATTTAGCAAACTGATTCTACGAATTTGTTCCCTAGATCCCAGTATCAAATATTTTGTTTTGCTAGCATTTAACATAAGAGAATTCCTATTTGCCCAATGAAATATATTTTGAAGATCATTATTGATCTTATTAATAGCATCATGAGTATTATTGGGATTAAATGACAAAAATACCTGTACATCGTCTGCGTAAATGTGGAACTTACAATGTTTTATTACCGAAACTATATCAGCACTATATAAAATAAACAATAGAGGCCCCAATACTGAACCCTGCGGCACCCCACTCCGCAACATTGACTTCTCTGAACAAGTTGTTATACCATCCTCCCCTTGCAACTCCACAATCTGCGATCTGCCTGTGAGATAAGAGTCGAACCACTTGATCGCATTGCTGTCAAGACCATAGTATGCCAATTTTGACAACAACAAAGTAATGTTTATCGAATCAAAGGCCCTGGAAAAGTCTAGCAAAACAAGGATTGTTCCCATCCCTTTATCCTGTGCTGCCAGAACAGAGTCAGTTACGTCCAATAAAGCTGTGCCAGTACCTCGACTCTTTCGAAAGCCCGATTGTCTATCCGGCAAAAGACTGTTATCTTCAAGGTACTTAGAGAGCTGTGCCGCGACCGCCTTCTCCAGAACTTTAGAGAGGCAGGGCAAAATGCTAATGGGCCGTAGATCTTTAAAAGTAGTAGGATTTGTGATCTTAGGCAATGGTTTGACTATAGCTGTCCTCCAAAAAGCAGGAAAAGTGGAAGTTTCAATTAATCTATTGACTAGTTCTGTAAATGTTTTAAGGGTGTGAGGTAATGTCATGAGGATCATGTCGAGTGACAGACGATCCACACCAAGCGCATTCGATTTAATAGTTTTTAGTAACTTTAAGAACTCAGCAGTCTCTATTGGCTGTAAAGTAAACGCCGAATGTCCGTGTCTATTGAACTCAAAGAACGTCAAAAGAGATATGTCACAGTTCGATCCACCAGGAATATCTAAAAAGTGATTATTTATAAGGTTAGGGTCACTAAGGTGCGACGGGATCTCTGTATGACAGGTTGGTATAATCTTCGACTTCAAATTTTTCCATAGCTTGTTTGGATTATGAATATTGTTATTTATGTTATATTTAAAGTAACTTTTCTTTTCGTTATGTAATGCTATTTCTACTTGTTTTTTTAAATCCTTATAAAATTGTTTATGAGAGTCTAGATTAGAACACCGATAACGCTGAAGTGCAGCGTCACGTAGTTTTCTCATTAATTTAATAGTGTCTGTAAACCAAGGTGATGGTTGTTCTTTAAAACATTTTGTTTTTAGGGGAGCGTGGAGATCGAACAAAAAGGTCAAATAATTATTAACTTGCGTAACCATGTCATTTACATCGCGTAGTTTTTCGACGGCTTTCCAATCAAAACAACCTAAGTCCCGTTTAAAAAAACCCTCATCAATGCTCGATAACGACCTAAATGTAACAGTACGGGGCGGAACTTTGGGCTTACGGAATACAAACTCGCATGACACCAAAGCGTGCCCATTAATAACCCCCACGCCATCAACAGAAACACTACGAACTTTAGCACTGGTACACATGACATCTAACAGAGTGCGGCTGTGCTCCGTGAAATGGGTTGGTTCCGTTACAACCTGAGTTAAACCTGTACACTCAAGAAAGTTATTGAGACTACCGTACTTGCTATCGGTGGTATCAAGCATATTTATGTTGAAATCCCCCCCCCAATATTATATAATCATAATCGGTAAATGTGCCAATAGTGTCAAAAAGGGCATCCAAAAACAAACTAGTACCCAGCCATTGCGGCCGATACGCTGTACCAATCATAACTTTATTATTATTTATGTTAAGTTTAAACCACATCTGCTCCACCAAAGGATGCTCTGGGTGAACACAAATTCTGAGTCTTAATCCCCGTCTTATATAAAAGCCTACACCTCCTCTACGCTTCCGACCCATGCTTGATGGCCGTGGTTTATGTCTCAAACGATACTCTGGAATGATTGGTGCTCGTCTATCCTCTCCACTTCTGAGCCATGTTTCATTTATCATCAATACATCAACAAAACCACGCTGCATAGCAAGTAACAGATTATCATGATTGGTTCCTAATGACCCGGGATTCAAGAGACCAACAGTAAAATATTTGGCGCTATACATTGCATATATAAAAATACAATAATAATAATAACATGTTCGAAATAGAACATATAATTGTGACTAGATTCTGGGATATATAAAAAATTATTTCTATAATTATGTCCTGTAAAAAAACATATTTAAAACAGTTCCAATGCAAAGAACCCCACAAAGCGATATTTGGGATTCTCATTCCTTTCCCTCGCCCAGTTATAGAAGAGCTCGACGGGAAGAGGGGGCCTACCTACTAAAAACCTAGTACCATCCCTTCTGTGCCACGGGGATGGCTCGGGACCACGAACAGCAAGCACCGAGTTCACTATTACCATCCTGATAAACATAGAGCTGTCCTGGGGGGCGAACGCGATAAATAATTTCAATCAAACCACAACTGAATCGCAGTCATTAGTAGTGCTATCGCATTTGGCACACGCGATGGCGCTATACGAAGTCAGCAGACGGCTGCGGTTGAGTTGTGGCACAGTATAAATATGAGCTAAAGCAGTAAGGAAGCTACGTACAAACGCTCGAATCGACGCACGCCCACAGACGCACGTCTTTACAGGGCCCCTAAGCGGACATCGCAGTGCTCTCAGTAGCGCGTGTGGCGTCGAACCGAGTGTTTACTGTGGCATTTTGCTAGCGCTGTGCGCGCGATTTTTAAAAATGCCGCGAGTGTATTGCGTGGTATACGGCTGCTTGAACTCGGCTGCTTCAAAACCGGAGCTTTCGTTTTTTAAATTTCCTGCTGATGTTGAAAGAAGAATGATTTATTATTAATAAGTAAATAGCTTTTTCTTTTAAATAAATCGTTTGTTTGTTTAGGTGATATTTGGAGTACTTACGTATATTTTTTGAGCGCGCGTTATTTTAATGGTTAAAAATGATAAGAATTGATACTACGAAACTTCATCGTTAATATACTTTGCTTTAAAAATAGATATCTGCCGATCTGTGTGGTTTCTGACAATGAATCCGTTATTAGAATGAAAAAAAGTAACCGTCATATTAAACTTTTTAGTTATTTAAGGCTAGGTGTTAGTGAAAAACTAAAATAACACGTTCTTAGAATTACTTTTTGAAGTAGTAAATAGTAAAATTAAAATCTGCGAAAATTATGAAATATTGTTGAGGCTTTATTCTGTAAAATACACCAATTTTTGGTGAAACACGATTTTATAAAGTTGGCTCGATAGAATAAATTCACAAAGTTACATATTTTTGTGTCATTTTATCTTCTTTTCCAGGTTTTATTCTTAAAATAAGTGATTTGATATTATGAGTCATTTACCAAAATGAAGCTTGTAAATAACTTCAGTTATTATAACCGATGATTTTTATTTATTACATCTATCAATTTTTTAAAATATAAAACGCATGTATTCGCGCGGCTTGGCTGTTATATCCGTCCCTTACCGTTGTACCGTCGAGAGAACGAGAGGGAAGCGCTCGAAATACCTCCCCTTAACCGATTGCTTTGAAAATCGATATCTGGGGATCTGTGTGGTTTTTGACAACGACTCCGTTATTAGTATGTGACAAAATAGCCTCCATCTTAAACTTTTCCACCGTAAAACAGATAAATAAATATTATCAGTTATTAATTAGAACACCTCGGTGGCATAGAGGCTAATCGTTAGGTCCGATAGCCGGGTATAGGGTTTAGTAACGAGGGAACGAGACGTGGACTGAGATCTCACCCTTGCACTGTCAACATACCACCTAGACGCACGAAGCGCTTCGCGTCATCATTTTTGATGCGGACAGTTAAGGAGTGGAATTCCCTTCCTATGGATCTGTTTTCTGACATGTACAACCTGGACATTTTCAAGGCAAGGGTGAACAGGCATTATCTAGGCAAGTAGTATCCTAGGCCGCATTGTCACTTACCATCAGGTGAGATCGCGGTCAAATACTTGCCTATAAAGAACAAAAAAAAATAGTTTCCAGGTCAGGCAAAGTGCGTTTCTGGACTTTTTGGAGGGAAAGTGAAGCGTCATGACTGCAGTTTTGTTTTATTTTCTATGTTTTGTGTTTTGTCGAATATTAATGTGAAATAATGGTGGATATTTTACTGTTAAGTGTTCGTGAATGTGCATGAGTGTTAGCAAATAAAACAAAACAGTGCAACATCACTTTTCAAATTCTCTCAAGAAGTCCATGTGAGACCTCAATAAAGTCCCACAGCTTTAATGAGTCTCGAGGGGTTTGGGGGAAAATCATTTCCCATTAAACGTTCATTATCACTCATTGTTATCTACTTAATAAAAGAAAATAATAATTACTATTAAAAACTTGACACTGGCTAAATGTTCTGATCGCACGAAGCCATTATTTAATAGGAAAAAAAAGTGCGTTTCGGATTTTTCGATGCTTAGCCCGGGATTGAGATCATCAATCCGCATTGAGCAGGCGTGGTGATTAAGCCAATACCCATTAATTTGTTCTTAACTTGACTTCAATGATGGAGGCGTTTGCCCACTTAACTTGATTAATATCAAATCATCATAATATTCAAATTGAAGACGTCTCAATATCGAATAGATATCTTAATGAAAACGTTATCTGTTGGCTGGTAGAGTTGACAGCGCTACACGCTCTAGGCCGCAGGTACCTTTTAATAATTAGCTAATCACATATTGCACAATAAACCAGTTCCACTTGCTACTATTTAGCTCAAGCGCAGTTACGTCGAGTAAAAACATTGATCAGAAATCAATAACGAAAATTCCTTCAGCCTTTATGTATTTCTTCTAGATCCACAATGAGCCGTGGGATAGTTATGTGCCAACCACCAACAGCAGCTATCATAGATTCCTTTGAAACAGACTGGAAAATTTAATTCGCCACATTAAAATTTGCATTTCTTATCTGAACGCATTTTACTTCGAGGCACTTTGTAATTCAATCTGCTCGTTGATAGCGGGGCGGATAAAGTAACTGTCTGTACATAACTATCTCAAATTTTAATTTACGGTCGAAATGACGAAAATTTTTTTTACAATTATATATTTTACTAGCAAATACTGGACAGTATTAAAAAACAAAGCTAAGCCAAGGGGTAGTCCTAGGCTTAGGCATAGTCCTTCCATCCATCTCTATCCTGCCTGACCAACCTCATGCCAGTCAGTCTGGTATACAATAAAGTACCTATAATGTATTTATTAAGTCACAACTGAAAAGAATACAAAATTACTTATGTAAGTCATCATCATCATCATCACCAGCCTGAAGACGTCCACTGCTGAACATAGGCCTCCCCCTTTGACCTCCATCCTGACCGACAACTCGCCACTCGCATCCACCGGTTGCCTGCGACTCTCACGATGTCGTCGGTCCACCTAGTGGGAGGCCTACCAACACTGCGTCTTCCAGTGCGTGGTCTCCACTCGAGAACCTTTCTTCCCCAACGGTTGTCGGTTCGTCGAGCGATGTGGCCTGCCCATTGCCACTTCAGCTTGCAAATCTTACGAGCTATGTCGGCAACTCCGGTTCTTTGGCGAATATCCTCGTTTCGGATTCTATCGCGCAAAGAAACTCCGAGCATAGCTCTCTCCATTGCTCGCTGTGTGACTCTGAGCTTTTCTAAAAGGCCAACAGTTAAGGACCACGTTTCGGTGCCATATGTCATCACCGGCAACACACATTGGTTAAAGACCTTTGTCTTTAGGCACTGCGGAATCTTCGATGCAAAGATATCTCGTAATTTCCCGAACGCTGCCCATCCGAGTTGGATTCTCCGGGCGACCTCTTTGTCGAGGTTGGACCTACCTAACTGGACAATCTGTCCTAAGTAGGTGTAGTGGTCGACAACTTCGATAGTATCGCTCCCAACAATTACCGGTACGGGTTCAACATGGACATTCGACATGATCTTCGTCTTGTCCATGTTCATTTTAAGACCCACCTGTTGGGATACGATATTGAGGTCGCTGAGCATGGTGTTGAGGTTCTCCAGCGACTCCGCCATTATGACTATATCATCGGCAAAACGAAGGTGAGTGATGTATTCGCCATTAATGTTGATGCCGAATCCGTTCCAATTCAAGAGCTTGAAAACGTCCTCCAACGCATTTGTGAACAGTTTCGGAGATATGACGTCTCCCTGTCTCACACCTTTCTGCAATTGGATTGGTTTCGTACTCTCGTCTTGTAATCGGATCGACATAGTAGCGTTTCTATACAAACATTTCAACACTTCGATATACCTATAGTCGATATGGCAACGCTGGAGGGACTGCAACACAGCCCAGGTTTCGATAGAATCGAAGGCTTTCTCATAGTCCACAAACGCTAAACATAAGGGCCGATTATACTCCTCAGTCTTCTGTATAATCTGGCGGAGCGTATGTATGTGGTCTATGGTATTAAAGCCTTTTCGGAAACCGGCTTGTTCGGGAGGCTGGAAGTCGTCAAACCTGCGTTCGAGACGGTTCGTAATGACTCTCGAAAACAGCTTGTACACATGGCTCAGGAGTGAGATGGGTCTATAATTCTTCAATAAGGTGTTATCGCCTTTCTTGAAGAAGAGCACCACCGCACTCCTGTGCCATGCTTCTGGCGTAGTACCTTCGAGCATGACGGAATTAAACAACTTCTGGAGGACTACGAGTATCGGTTTTCCACCCGCTCGCAGAAGTTCAGTGGTAATTCCGTCATCACCCGGCGCCTTGTTGTTTTTAAGCTGTTTAAGAGCCATACTAATCTCATACAGGCTGATGTCAGGGATATCTTCGGTATAGTGTCGGGTTAACTTAGCTCTGGTGTCCTGAGCTGTACCAACAGCGGGCTCTTGTGTTGAGGTGTACAACTGTCCATAAAACCTCTCGAGCTCTCTCAGAATCTCCGGCTTCGACGAAATGACACTGCCGTCCTCGATCTTCAGCTTAGTCATTTGGCTCTGACCAATAGACGAATTCTTTGCGAACACTTTGGCGCCTTGGTTCCGCGCAATTGCGTCCCTAATGCATTTAGCACTATAGGAGCGCAGGTCGTGTCGCACAGATTTCGAGATTCGTCTATTGAGTTTGCCATATTCCGACATATCAGCTGAAGATTGCAGTATCATTTCTTTCCGGTCTTCCATTAACTTAATGGTTCCGTCTGAGAGCTTTTGAGGCTTTTTCCGGCGTGGGGTCTTAAAGAACTTAGACCCCACAGCTTGGACAGTTTCCACAAGCCCGCTGCTGATCTCGTCCACAGTTTCGCACTCGGCTAGGCACTGGAAGCGATTTTGGAGTTCGAGTTGAAAGTGTTCCGGGCTCTGGATCTGGGCAGGGCCAGGACGGAGTGTGGACTTCACCAGACGTGACCTCTCGAGCTTGATGTTGATATTCAGTGTGCCTCTAACAATCCGGTGATCGCTACCGGTTTTCACCCTACTGATCACGGAGACATCACTGAATATACGCTTCTTGGTCGTCATGATGAAGTCGATCTCATTTCTGGTTGAACCATCGGGGCTTATCCACGTCCACTTCCTGGTTGGTCGCTTCCGGAAGAAAGAGTTCATCAAAAAGAGTTCCTCCTTCTCCATAAAGTCGACCAACCGTTGGCCCCTTTGGTTCCGCTGTCCATATCCATATTGCCCCACTCTCAACTCATCGCCGTTCCTTGTGCCTACCTTTGCATTGAAGTCCCCCATAACAACGGTGAAGTACGTTTCGGAGGAATGTATGGCTTCAGATATCTCCTCATACAGAGCCTCTACTTCTTCGTCAGGGTGTGTCGAGGTTGGTGCATATACCTGTATGACCTTCAGCGAATACCGATCGGTGATTCTGAGTATAAGGTACGCAACTCTACCTGACACACTATCGACCTTGATAACGTTGTTAACAAGGGACTTGCGGACGAGAAACCCAACACCACCCTGGGATTTTCGTTCTCCTTCCCGGAAGAAGAGCATGTTGCCAGAATCAAGGACTACCATATCCTGCCCCTCTCGTCGGATTTCTGATAGTCCCATGATGTCCCACCGCAATCTGCTCAATTCTTCCTCCAGCTCTACAATCTTTGCATCGGTCCTCAACGTGCGGATGTTGTGTGTTGCCAGGGCCAAGGTTCGTTGGTGGGTGTGTGGGTAGCCGAGCAACTGCCGGTGATTCTTCGCACCCCCTGCTCCTCCGTTACCTGACCAGCTACCCGTTGGGCCAGGGATAAAGGAGCTGCCGGGGACTGGGGGCCGTGGGCAAATATTGTCTGTCATGGGGGGGGGGGGGGGGTTGCCATAATCCCCACGCTTGGCAGGCGGCTTGGGGATCGCAGCGGGTCACCGTTTAGCTAGAGGACGCTGCGGCCCGTCCTCCGGTGGCTGGTCGTAGTTTTAGGACATACCCGGGTCCTTATATGTAAGTACTTATATGAAATTCTTCACCATGATAACTTAATTAATTGTGACTATTATTGAGAATTGAAGTTTGCTTGTCCATGACAGAAGGACTATCTCTAATCTAATCTTAATTAATGGCTTCGCGTTTAGCATTAAGCCAAATTCAAGTGTTAAACTTATATTTTTAAGTACATTTAGTATTGTACGGTAGATTGAAATAAAACAGAGTCTCACAACAACACGTGTTGTTGCTACAAGAACACGGGAGATACTAGAGAAGGACTTATCCCTGATCCCAGCTTCGATGACGATTATAGGCTGATGTCGAATCTGACAAAATTAGGTATCTATCAAAGTGAGACACTGTACCGTTTGGCAATAATACCTACTCGGTTTACAAGTTGACAACATTATTTCTGAAATTGTTGCGCAGTGTTTGGGCGTGTGGCAAAAAATGTATGCCGGCACCCGCTGGTAGCAACTCTAGCGTAGTTGGCACAAAAACTATGCATACCTACTGGTTTTATTAGTGTACTATTCGTTTTATTTCTGTCCTATAAATTTGAAGTAATAGGTTCTATAAATACGAAATCATTTTATTGGGAAACAAATAAAACAGTGGAAAATTTTTAAGGATAAAACCAGAACTAGTACAAAGTTTTCTGAAGACTGGTAGAAATACCGCTATTTATTAACAATAGACATCAGAAGACATGTGAACACACCTAAAGCGGGATCCACATTCGCCCGCGAATCGCGGTCGCGAAAGTGCTGCGAAACAACAACAATGAGGATGCATTCGTGTTCGCGCGTTGCGAACCGAGCGCAAACCCTTTGTCACCCTTTGTGTCGGTACAAAATACCGACTCGAATCGGGGAACACTGCAAAATGCGAATGCGAACCCGCGAAATTAACTACACTCGTGTTTAGCAGCGCTCGCGCGCAAATATGGTGCCCGCATAATACTGCCCAAGTGCACGGGATTCCGTGGTTGAAACTATTTCTTACATTCTATTATTTCTACATATTATTACATTAACAGTTAAAATTATTCACAACAATGAATCTTACTAACTCTATTATGGATTTAGATCCTAAAACGCAATTATCGATCCCTTTTACATCAAAAGTTATATTACAACCTAAAAAACTATGCAATATAGTTTATTACCCAATATTTTCATATTATAAATAGATGTTACTAGATTACGTCCTTCCCATTTCGATGTAATCATTGGCATATCTGCAGCTATGTTTTCAATTACATGCTTATCAATCATTATTAAACTTATAATCAACGGCAACAGTGTACCAATGGCCGATTATTCTTCGATTACTTTAACCCGTAGCACTAAAGGCATTTACACACCAAACGCGGAACAGAAGCGACGCGGTTATGCACGATTGAATAGTTTAGAGGAAAACATAGAGCTGTATAAAAGTAAAAATACGTTATAGCCGAGTAACGCATTAAATGAACACATATTTATACAGAAGATTTAGTTAGACCCAAACTGTGCAGTTATTTGGCTGCTCACAATCATACAGTAAATTCAATTCAATGAAGAAAAGGTAAACTTCGCCTCTTTTTAATATACCTACATATAAATTACACTTATTCCAAATCGCAATCTATTAAATTTTTATTGCCAAATACCTTACCAACATAAAATTAAAAAGAATGTTCTTAAAGAAACCCAGGTTTTACCGTACTAAAAATGTAACAACGTTAGCCAGATCGTTTTTTAAATATAAAAAAATCTATTGGCCTGTCACCGCTCCCGCCCCGCCAATGGTGTAGCGAATCATTTGAATAGTATCGCGATTACCCACATATTGCGGGAATGCCATGACAATGACATCAAAACGAAACCTGTGACCTATCGCCTTTCACACGGTCCACGTGCAGATATGGTTTGCACAATATTAATTATGACCGCGTTAACAATTCCTTTATAGACCATTTGGTTACCACTTCTTTAGATTAATTAACATGACATTTAACATATATCAGGCATACGGTCAAATGTGGAGTATTTAAAACAAACGCGTGTGCATAAATATGTTCATAGATGAGAAGGGACTTCGAAAAGTCGGAATGCGACCTATAACTTGATTTGACTAGTATAGGTACCATGTCACACCGACTCGTTAAAACGATCGCGCTCGTGAAACCATTAATGAACGCAGTAGGTGGTATGGCACGGTACTACAGTGTTAAGCCACTTCTGAGACCGCACATAATGTAGAAGTAAACCATAAATCCGACCGCAAGCAGTCGTTGACTATGCAAAGAAGTATGATTCAACAAAGCTTTTCGTTGCGCAAGAGATTTAATCACTTTATTGTTTCCAATTTACTACAAATGTATAGAAACGAAACATTGTTAACGCATCCACGTGCTTTTGTTTTACATATTTTTAAAGCATGACGTTTCGAGTCATTCATTCATATTCAAAGCGGCGATATATACGTTACGGCGGCACTTCACTTGGCTAAGCGTGTTCGTGTAGCGATATCGTTGTGTTTGCCCAAATAATCTGGCACTTCGCTTGGCGTCAAACAAACCTTCCACACATGGACTGTACGGGCAAACATCTCAAATATTTGCTTGTTCACAAACAAATTGAATGCATCAGTGATGGACGTGGCAGTGGCAGCAGCTTATTACATTTACCTGAATGCGGCTTACCAACACCTGTTTTTTTATTGTGCAGGGTTCTAGTAAGTTATTTTGAATAACGATCCATGCATCGTTCAGTCGGTTTTTGTTTTTATGAGAGGCATTTTTGGAGTCCAAAATACAAGGATGCATTTGGTATATTTCCCAAAATCGCAATACGGTTTCGTTTGTCCAATCCATTTTACTACGGTTACGTCAATGATATTGTTTAATATAATTGTTTGAAGTGCAATCATTAAAATTATACTATCTCTTTCATTTGCGTGCTATTTCGTATCTTTTGTTTTACTTAACAGTGACACTTGTCAATATGTGCAGTTTTGGATTGCTCGGAACAGATTTTAAACGCAAATTACTATGAACGTAACATATAGTTAATAATATCATTGGTTTACGTATAAAAAACTAAACACGACTGAACAGGGCAGCCGCACGCGCGCTTCTGAACAGAACCAAGTGTGGACGGTCGACGCAAATATTTGCCTTATTTGATTCCTTTGGTGTGTTATCAAAAACCGACAAGTGGACGGAAACGCATATTCGCTATTTGCGTTGTTTGCCATATTCGTGTAAATAAAGCAAATATGTTCAAATAGACCGTCTACACATTGCCTTGTTCGGACAAATAATGCAAATACGCGAACACGATACGCCAAGTGAAGTGCCGGCATTACACTAGATAGGCCGTTCCGAAAACACGCACTATGTTCCACTCATCTGCGGAGTCGACTAGGCACCTTGCTTTAGTGTGGCTTTGACATTCGCGCGTGCTGAGCGGCGAAAATATTTCTTTATTTCTTTTAAAGTGTACACCTAGACTTTTACTACAATTCAGTTGTCAAGTAAGTTAAACTAATTGTTATTCAAGTCATTATTATGTAGTTATATCGTATTATTAGAATAGAGAAGATATTTTTTCAATTATTGTTATTGACAATCTATTTAGGACGCATCTTGATACACACTACGTTGTCTTTTACCGATCTGGCGCTGCGGCGCTGCGATATGTCTGTCTGTTGATTAGACGACTTAAATGTTTAAGCGTTGCAGCGGCTGCAGCGAATTTTAGGTCTCTCATTCCAGAATTTGAACAAATGGTTTGTATGAACGTTCTAGTCTATACTTCTAGGTCAATGTTTCAAAGGTATTGCTTTTCTTTTCTGTATAAATAAAAATGAAATGCCACTAATGCATATGTCCGCGCATCACTTCAGAACGGCTACTCCTATTATTTTTTATGGTTGTGTTTGTAATTGTTAGTTAAGAGGATTTACGTATTTCGGTTTTCCATACAAACTATCAAGTCGAAATTTTTAAAAACCAATAAGCCAATTTTGATGAAACTTTGCATGCTGAAGTAGGTAAAACATAGGGATCTAAATAGTTTGCTGAAACATTTTTAAAAAACGTTTTTCTATCTGAGTTATTGCGATTGAAAGTTCACTATAGAAAGTACAAAATCGCAATAACTCAGTTAAATAAACAATTTTTTAAAATGTTTTCAACAAACAATTTAGGTCCCTGTGTTTTACTTCAGCATGCAAAGTTCCATCAAAATTGGCTCATTAGTTTTTAAAAATTTCGACTTGGTAGTTTGTATGGGAAACCGAATGGCGTAAACCCTCTTAAGGCAAGGTTTGTATCAAGAAAAATTTATGGAAATTCGTCAAAGGGTACGGGGTGTTCACGCCTAGCACAGACCGCTAGTTAGGTATAAAAAGTACATTCATTCACAGTACACACATAAAATCACGACTATTATCCCCGAAGGGTTAGTCCGAGACTAGGCAATGGGGACCGCAAAAGCACTCCTCTGCCATAGTTCAATTTTCATCAAATAGCGACTGCACATGTGCTTATAACGTGACAGGTGGTGAGCCTATCGCCGCTCTATGCTGTCAGAAGACTGTGCAGTCTTTAGTCCGTTAGTCGCCTTTTACGGCCCCCAAAGGGAAGATAGAGGGTGGTAGTATTCTTTCACCCTACGCGACAAGGTTACTTATTATATAAAAAGTACAATAACATATAAAGCAAGATGTTTATTTTAGAAATATGTTCTGGTAGTGACAAATGTGTTATGATATTAAACATTGAAACGAAATATTTTTACTTGCTTCAATTTTGGGTAGGTACATAGTATAGTGTTCTTACATATAATAAAATCCTTCAAAATCTATTATAGGTAATTAAGCATGCAAATATTTTTTAATGATAATAATAACAGCGAAAACAAAATAAGCCAATACATAGCAGCGCCTCAATAATTACTGTTTAAATATTCTTGTACGGAGTAAAAGCATTTTTCAGTGAGGAGTTACCTACCTATGCAGTTTTCTTTTAGGTTTTGTATGATTAGGTATGGTGAGCGGCGTTGGGGTCATTATCTTTAACTTGGAGTGTAGTTCAGTTCTTTTGTAGCTGCCTACATCATCATGACTTAGCCAAGCTGTCGTTAAAGATATCCTACTTCTTTAACACAAACGCATAATTAAATTTATCTCAGTGTTTAAAAAGCAAATGTACTTATTATCAAACATATTGTTTCCCTGAATTACCTAAGCTCGAAAAACAATGAAAAATTTCAACATACGGAAAAAAGCAATAAAGCATCAAAGCAAAACATGTCAATAAAAAAGTAAAGTACCGCCTATAATCTGTGCCACTGAGCAAAGGCCTTCGCCATTTAATCCCTTAGCTGGTAGTGGCAATATACGTGCCCCCATAATTTGAACCTTATTCAGTTGTAATAGAATAGAAAACCAATAAAAATATTTAATGCTGCCAGTAAAAGGGTTTTTTTAAAATACTTGCTGCTCGAACATTTAGAGCGTAGTTTTTGCTTTTTTCTCATTCATACTAGTTCTCGCATTTATTCATCTTGCACTTTCATACCTCATACTTCACAGCCATTCATCATCTTTTGCTCTATAACGGATGAGACTCCCATATTATATTCTCTTTGACTATAAACATGTCTAGACGGACAATCGCGGTACAAGCGCTACTCCGAATCCGCTCGGATTTTCTATTGAATTTTTGAAGTGTGCGTGACATCCGCGTATGACTGACACTAGCCGAATGACCGCCTTCTATGGCCTGAGGAAGCGCGTCAAGCCAATACTGGCCCGTAAATTTTTGGACGTTTTTTTTACGGCCAGGTTCTATCTAGACATGTCTCTAATTCTTAACCGGTCAAGGATCATACGACCGCCGGCGGTCGCGAAACAATAAGTGAAAGAATATAAGTTTTTCATTGTGAGCTATTTGCTCAGGGCTTTTTTACATTTTTCTATTTATTTCAATGTTCTTTCCTGTAAAAGGGTTGAATAAAGCCATCGCTACCATTTATGATTATTGGCTTAATTACCACGCTTTCTAATTGCGGGTTGGCGATCACAAACCAGGGCTTTGCATTGAAAAACATTAAACACTTTTTTTCCCGACCTGGGACAATTCCCAACCGAGAATTGAACCAGGAACCAACGGAAATCGGCAAGTAAAACCAGCTCTACACCTCTCTGATACCAAGGTGTTTAAATAAATAATTTAAAAGCATCAAATACTTGTTTTGTAGATCACACTCATTATCCTTGTAATTTGAGTTCATGCGGCCGAAGATGTCGTTATTAAGCACATCTTGAATTACTAATTGATAAGATTAAGAACGTACATACCAAAAACGGCAAATAAGACGATTACAATTCTAATTGACAGCTTGCCGTGTGCGCATACCTGAAAACAAAAAACGTATGAATTAACTCCCTAATATATTATGCTTGGAATCACTGCCGTTAAGAGAAACATCTTCGCATTTTCACATCGGTAGAGTTCATCATCAAAACTGCTTTTTAAACTAATGTGGTTTTGGTGAATAAGCTATTTTCAATTACCATACAATCACTTTGTTGCTTAAAGCCTTGTTAGCACTAGGCGAGAAATTAAGTCGAGTTCCGCCCGAGTACCTACATTGCTTCGCTACGTTGCTTAATCGACACGAATTTTAAAATAATCAAACTAGCGAAGCAATGTACTGTAGACTAAGTTACACGACTAATGCAAATATGGCTTAAGAGTTGTTAATACAATAATTTATGCGCTTGTCAAATGTTTTCTCTGTGTACACACGTCGCCTTATCACCTATGCTCCAGTGAATATATTGTTTCATTTCCATTTAGAAAATATTAAGCAAATTTTGTTAGAATACATTTTTGGGTAAACAAGACAAATCGCATACATCACTGATGGACGCCGCGCCGCGCGCCGTCTGGGATTTGCAACTTCGTCCAACACAAGGTCACAAAAACGATAAACAGTGGGAGCTTCTGCCATACGAGGAAACTTGAATTATGCACTATCTATGTATATTGCTTCGTATGACGATGTTATTGTGATCGGTCTGTTTTCGTGAACTAATGTTTAGAAATAGATAATGCGACAACAATGCGTCAGCTACAAATTCATTCAAAACAGCAAGGACCACGCTTAATGCGTGTTAGACCCAGACTTGTAAACAATAAAAACAAATTTAGCTCACGCTATGTTCAATTTATACAATTATTTCCATTTTAAACTTATTGAAATATAATAAAATAAACTGCTATTCTTAGAATGCAATTTGGTTTATCGTACGATCTTTCCCACAAGGGCCACCGTGTAACGATAAATTAATTAAAGTTATATAAGTTCCAGCGCCACTAACAAAGACGCAGGAAATAACATTTTAGAATAATTGAGATTTTAACTATAAAAATAATTACAATCATTCTTCACGTTCACGGCCGCCGCCCGTTGGGGACGCATAGTTCACATGATCTCATTCGAGAGCATAATGGCATTTTGGGCGTTCAACGTGTTCAGTTATTCAACCTTATCGTATAGGAATCCAACATGAATGTTCTCTAATTAGGTAAATAGCAAGTGATAACGTCTCGTATCGATATAGGAACACAATGGGTTCGCGCCGGAGAAATCTTCGAGTGCGCCGCGCCGTGATATAATCTGTAACCTTCCACGGAGTATTAGGCGGTATATAATGTAAGTTTTCAACAATCACATTGTTACCGTATCTGTGGCCGAGGCCGAGCACGCGACCGAGCCTCCGCCGATCAGCGGCCACAATGGCGGCCGCGGCACAATTATCCGCAATAAACAATTAGCGAACGTCACGATATATTCGGCAGTACCATGGTAGTACAGCAGCACGTCGGCCTACGCAAAATTGTCAAATTTCTAATCTACATTGATCCTTACACCCAAATGAAAAAGTTCAAAATTTATTGAAGAAATTTAATATTTTGGGGTAGGTAGACCTGCTGGCATCGTCTGTACAACGGCCTGTGCTCGTGTTCCTTGGTTGGCATTAGCCGAAAAGGGTACATAAAATATTAATATGTTTATTTGGGCAAGAGTTATCTTTCAATTTTATGCAAGATTTTGTGCTGGTCAGTCCATTTCTAACCGAAACAATATGCAAAAAATAGACTGGGCACATGATGGGACAATTAACACACCCAAATGTACTATTAAACCATTTTTTTTCCCACAAAATCCGCTCCACCTCCAGAAGGGAGACAGGGTAACATGAGGCTCTATCCGTCCCCCTTTCCACACTGAAAGCGTAAAGCAATCAATCAGGGATGAGAGGGAGGGAAGTCTATAGTAGAGCGTAGTCATTGGCGTACTTCAAAATTTAAAAAAACTGCCTCATTTATGAATTATTTATCACGTCATGATGGTAAATAATACATTATTTTTTATAAACGACACCTCCTTGATACGTCGCATAACAAGTAGGTCGGTACATAAAAAAAAATAAGTTCGCTGTAAAACGGATATGGGCAGGACGTTATAAAGCTACCTAGTATGTGATTATAAACATTGTGAATGTTGTCCGAGCAAACGGCTGCAACCTTACGAAGGACGAATGTTCGAATAGTTCAGTCGACGACGAGTGTTTGGCGATAATGTAAACTCTATTACGAGGAGGCATGTGGCCGCATGTTTATTCGCGTGTTTATATATCTCTAGGCCAGCTTCGCATCAGTCAACAAGAATGAGAAGTTTGTGTGTGAGATACGTAACGTTCAGAGTTTATTCAAACAATACATACATGTATAATACCAGGAGGGCTGGCAGAGATCACCGCTTTCCATTTGTTAAGATCCTGGCACACTACTTTTGCTTCGTTTACTTTTTATTTTATAAGGTATAATTTTGATGTATATGTAAACAAATCCATCTAATTTAGTACCTACTCCTTACAGATATATTCGTTGGAATAGATGCATTTTATTATCAACGTTGAAGTTTTACTGATACTTATACTCGCACTAATTGTCTTAGTTTTTCAAAGCCAGATATCTCATTTTTTGCTTTTTCCATAATTGGAGTTTTTCTCTATTTCTTCTTTGTTACCATTTATAATGTTGTAGTTTGGAATGTGGTCGTAATAACAGTCTGCGTTATCAAAGAAATAAGCTAATATTATTCAGCTATCAAAATGTCTTCTAAAAATCTTTTTTCGTAATTATTTAACTGATTCGCAACAGCATCTTATGTATCATGATGACTTAGTTAGGCCAGCCATTCACGCAATTATCCGAACACAGGCGTAGGTACACGAATCGCTTTCGGAACGTCAATTGAGACACACACCGCTCTATGAGATCTTGACAGGACGTGGGTAAGCAGCATTTGTTATGAGCTCTCATTGTGGACACGAATGAAAAGATACCGACCTCGCGGTGACCGGGTCATGGCTGGCGCACCGCGAGTCCAACAGGAAAACTAAACACCACAAAAATCTGGCAAACTATTGCGGACCCATTGCGAAACACCATGCTTACACGTTTGACAGCTGTTTCTTACGCACGTGGTTAACGGTCATTAATTTATTTTTTATTGCACAACAATGTAGAAAAGCCTGGCCTTTATATCAACTGATGGATAGGGCGAAGATTGAAGCACTTCACGAATGTGGATAATGATAAATGATTCCGGGTATCACATACCTTGTCTTAACGTTTTAAAAATCTACTTCATTCGTGTTTTCTCAGTACATTCTCAAGTTTATCCGCATCAAAACTGACATTAGAAAGTTTGTGTAAAAACTAAAAGAAGACACTTCGTGATAAAAAGAAAAGAAAATAGGCTGGCAGAGTGAGGTAACTGATTCTACGTCTCTTACGCTGCATCAGTAAAGTTGTCCTCGCGCCTGGAGTCCACTTCCACTTACATCAGGTGAAGTGGAATTATTTACCGGGTTCAATTTAAAGAAATGACAAGTCGTAGAATTTTTTTTTGCTCGCCTTACGTGAAAGGGTTGTATTAACTTAATCTCTTAATGATCCGCGAATGCCACACGATTTTGTTTCCTGTTTGCAATGAAAGTTCCCGGAGGCACGAAAGCTCAAGACTTAGAGCATGGTTTATTGCGCTTAAATTAAGGCGCTGGAGCAAGCTAGTCCTTGAAATCGAGTCCAGAACTCAATGCCTTAAAGATAGATTGACCCTGGCTGCAGTTAAAACAACAATATGTCATCATTATACTGTAATAAAATCTAAAAAACGATTTACCGTCATCTCAAAACAAAAGCTCAAACACTTAAATACAGGTGGGCATCGAAACCACGTCATAAAGAAGCTACTTTCCCACAAACAAACAAAATATCCAAAACAATGACCATCATCAAAAGTTAGGAGAAAACACCGTTAATTTCTTCCACATCACAACTCTCAATAACACGCATTACACGCATCAGTTCCGGATTTCGCAAAGACTATATTGACATTAACAATACTGTCCGGATCAATATGGCCTTAGAGTCTAAGATTACCCAAGCGGTCACACAAAGTCCACTTAATTTGCACCGCGGGCTCTATTCAATCAGATCTCAGGCCCTTGCTGCCGATTGTAAAAGTTTAAAATAATCTGATGTTTGAAGGCCGCCATTTTGAAATCCAGTCCCCTCGAGCTTACGAGTATAAAAGCATGCACGCCGCATTTTATTATTGTAATGTGTTCTCATATCTGTAAACACAATGATACTACATCAAACGGTCATGGCATTTTAACTAATGCACGATGCAACGTATCAGGCTACGGATGTATCTGTGTTAGCTATGTATGAGTATGACTAGTATAAGTAACAAATGTATTGGAATAAATTCATGTTTATGCGATTTGTCGTGTTGTTTTTACGGTTATTATTATAGATAGGTAGGTATTGTTGTTGTTATTAGAAATGCAATATTTTTGAAAATGTTACTTTTGAGTTTGTATTAGGTATATCAAACTATACAGAGATAGTAAAGATTAAAAAAGCGGCCAAGTGCGAGTCGGACTCGCCCATGATGGGTTCCGTAGCAGCAAGTAACAACATATAAAAGTTCTTGTAGTTCGTTGTAACTTTGATCGATGTTTTAATAATAGTGTATTTTTTAAATTAATTAATTTATGACTTATTAAAAAAAACTACTTACTAGATCTCGTTCAAACCAATTTTCGGTGAAAGTTTGCATGGTACCATATTTTTTTTAGTTTTATCATTCTCTTATTTTAAAATTTACAGTGGGACACACATTTTACCACTTTGGAAGTGTCTCTCGCCCAAACTATTCAGTTTCCTCACTCAATATCATTTTTGAAGACCGGTCCATAGATGATACCCCACACGTAAGGGTTTGATAAAAAAAAATTTGAGTTTCTGTTCTAAGTATGGGGAACCCCCAAAATTTATTGTTTTTTTTTCGATTTTTGTGTGAAAATCTTAATGCGGTTCACATAATACATCTTCTACTTACCAAGTTTCAACAGTATAGTTCTTATAGTTTCGTAAAAAAGTGGCTGTGACATACGGACGGACAGACGAATCCATAAGAGTTTCGTTTTTTGCAATTTTGAACCCTAAAAATGGAATACAATTATTGGATAAAAAGTTTGTCAAGGCAACCACAATCACGATAACTCAATCAGAGTATCAGACCGGGTTGCAAAGGTTGTCAGCTCCAGTTTGAGCGGAGGTTATTACTTTTTTTTTTTTCGTAATCCAATAATTTCCTAGTATTACCATTTTTCTGTTTCGGAAGTAAGTAATTTAAACTTACGAAGGAAATAAATTTCTAAGGAAATTATATTTAATTACATAGTTTATCCATTACATTTAATAGCAGACATCACGCAACCGTAACAAATGCCACTCAATAGAAAATCAATGTTTCATTTCTGACGGTTAAATACAATTGACGATTTAATTGACGGAAGCTTTGTCATTAAATGTGTTATGTTATTACTATGTAGCTACAAATAGTAGATACTTACATCAATTAAGGTTATATTGCCAAGTTATATAGACAGCGTGAAAGAAACTGTGAGGTCACTAAGAGATAAGAAAGACATGGAGAGCGATTTTAAATTGTTAAATTTAAAATAAAGAAGAGACCAAAATAAATATTTAAAAAATATAGTAGATATTTTATATTACACGTATAAATCTCTAAAATGTCGCCGGTATCTTAAAATACGAGTTGCAAAGGAGCACTCATAAAAATACTTAGTAACAATAATTGCTAGATATTGCAGTAAAACGATTAAAATTTTAGTAAAGATACGAGTCAAAAATAAACATTACTGAAATAACTGACATTTTGTTTGATTAAGTATTAAAAGAATATAAATATGGTGTCTTACACAAGGTTTATATTTTGAGAAATATGTACGAGTATTATGGAAACGTGTAAATCCGTGTTATCCACATGAAGCAACGAGCTTAATTAATTAGAATAATTTTGCAAAAAAAACGGGTTTTAATAAACCGTAACATTATTTGATATGTATCAACACATTTCTCACAATCAGTTCAGCACAGACGTAAAAAGTATTAACTTAGATTTCACGAGCGGCAACAACACGCCACCAATAAATTTTAATTCGACATCATCAACATTGAAATAATCTAATGAATTAATGATACGCAAAAGCAATCACGACGTTTCGTAACGGACTATCCACGCCTACATAAGCTTGATACCTTAAATTTACGCGCGCGTAAAAATTACGTACTGCTTTATTATTTAATAGTATGTCAGAGTACTGTCTTTTAAAAACGTGAGTTTCATCATATTTCAATGGTAACGCAAACGAAGGCGTTTTATAATGAGTTTCAATGGTGTATGCTGAGTACTGGATGACGTGTACTGGGTAAGTAAAAAAAACTTAACTCAACCAATACCAAAGGATTTACAAAGCCATGGCATAGATATCGAAGTTCAAAAAATAGGTACTTTGTGAAAAGCTCATTTGGACAATCAGATTTTAATTTTTTATTTATATTTAAAATAATAGATGTGTATATTTTGTATTTATTCAATTACGCCATTATAATAGTAGGTACCTAGGTATTGTTTTTCATTTATATTTTTGTTATTTTCCAAACTATAATGAAATAATCAACTTATTATGTAACTAAGTATACTTCTGTTGTTCGTTAATTTTTCCAATTGTAATAAAAGTTTTCCCGAGAATTCCACGAGCCCAATAAAGGTCAGTCCAGACGAGAGACAGTATTATGCGTATTATTTTGTCTCTCAAAATCATTTCCTTAAAACTGTATAGCGCAGCGCACACGACGTTGGACTAAAAAGCACCACGGTGCTTTTACCTTGCCCTGTATCGATTAATTTAATGCGCGTCCAACACAAAGCGTCGGGCGGCGCGGGCGGCGGGGCGGCGAGCAGCGCGCGGTGCGAAAGCGTAACAAACGAATATTGTTATAGATATTAGCCGCGTGCGTCTGCCGTATATGCGTTTGTCGCACGCAACTCGCTAGTGACACGAATCTTGAAACAATCACTTTTTCCTTGTTCGTGGACCACTTAATAATGTCAATAACTTTAAAATGTCAATAACTTTTATTTTAGTTAAACAAAGAAGTGTATAATTATGTACTCGTAGTAATATTATTTATTTTATTAAATAAAATTATTTCTATAAACAGACATCTCGTCCATTACGAGTAAAAAATTGAAATTGAAATTGAAAAACGTTTATTGACATCACACAACAAGCACACAAATGAACAATTTATAAAACTAAAAATAAAAATTAAGAAAAAAAAACAATAAGTATGTACATTGAGTAACAGCCTCCAACTTCCCATCGTAGCTGAAATATGGCAAATTAAACATAAAATGAATGCATACGATGCAATTTTTATCTATTTCAATATATTTAGAGTTTACTAAATGTAATAATAACCCTAATAGTTGAAAAAAGATGTATGTAAGAATATTAATAAAAATCAATTGGCACTAATGTTTGTTCGCACATCACTTCAGAACGGCAGCACCTATTAGGCATTTTTTTAGTTGTAAATAAAAGAAAGCCTATTTCTAGCAGTGGGACGTTTGTAGGCTGACGATGAAAATGTTTAACATTATACACATTATATCTCTTTTGTTTGTTTACTAAATTTCCTAATATGAGATGATATTTCATCGTTGAAGCGCACTTTTGCGCCGTTTGAAGAGTAACGCGCCGACTATTAGATTAAGGGGAGGTATTTCGGGCGCTTCTCTCTCGCTCTCTCGACGGTACGACGGTAAGGGACGGGTATAACAGCGAAGCGGCGCGAATAATCGCGTTTTATTTTTTTTTAAATTGATAGATGTATTAAATAACAAAACGATCGGTTATAATTCCTCAAGTTATCTATGAACTTGATTTTGGTAAATGACTCATAATATCAAATCACTTATTTTAAGAATAAAACCTGGAAAAGAAGATAAAATGACACAAAAATATGTAACTTTGTAAATTGTTTCCATCGGGTGTATTTCACAGATTAAAGCCTCAACAAAATTTCATAACTTTCGCAGATTTTAATTTTACTGTTTACTACTTTAAAAAGTAATTCTAAGGACGGGTTATTTTAATTTTTCACTAACACCTAGCCTTAACAATAGCCTCCGAGGCTGAGCCGCGTCGTGTCTCAGCATGAGCGCCGACAATATTAGTGACGAAACCACCTTTCGTGATCGCAATTTGAGAATTATGTTAATCTTTCGACAGCGGCATCTGAGATTGTTTAAAGTAAAGACACAACAAAAATATTGTTTGCTCGCAATTATGGGTCTACGCGGAACAAAAGCCTGATAGAAATTATGGCTAGGTGTAAGTGAAAAATTAACATAACACGTTCTTGGAATAAATTTTTGAAGTAGTAAACAGTAAAATTAAAATCCGCAAAAATTATGAAATTTTGTTGAGGCTTTATTCTGTAGAATATATTCATGGAAATACGATTTGATAAAGTAGGCTTGATAGAATAAATTCACAAAGTTACATATTTTTGTGTAATTTTATCTTCTTTTCTAGGTTTTTTTCCTAAAATAAGTGATTTGATATTATGAGTTATTTACCAAAATGAAGTTCATAGATAACTTGAGGTATTTCAAACGATCGTTTTTTTTTACATCTATAATTTTTTTTATATATAAAACGCGTCTATTTGTTCCGCTTCGCTGTTATACTCGTCCCATACCGTCGTACCGTCGAGAGAGCGAGGGAGAAGCGCTCGAAATACCTCCCCTTAATGTCGAAATCTTATTATAAAATAACTAGGGTTACCTACATATTCTCAAATGTAACATAGGGTCTAGAAAGGGATTGACATTATTTTAACGATACATCTTTTCATCGTCATCATAAGCCAACAAACGTCCCACTGCTGGCGCACAAGCATTCCACGTAAACAAAAGCAAGTGGGAATATTGGGTCATTACCCACCACACTGGCCCAATGCGGGTTGGTGGGTAAATCATATAACGAACTTTAGACTGGATAATTTAAAACTTATAAAACTAATTTATATTTCATCCATCATTCTTTATTTATTTATACTTTATTTAATTATATTTTCTGTGGTAGCGATCGAATAGAGTGAGCATTCACCAAATGTCTTTAAACTTGTCTACCAATTTACTATTGACAAACACTACCGAATCGACACAGAGCGTTTGCCACTTGTCTAGGTGTGCACGACTTGGCTAGACGAGTCGACGGCAGTTGGGGCGGAGCTCAGACCGTTTTATTTTTAATCTACTACGAGAAAGGTATTTGGCCGGAATCCTAAACCACTGAGGAACTTTCTATCTTATCTCTAAACTGAGTGGACATGTGACCAGGTCTGAACCCCAGCTGTAGAACATTCTTAGACTGAAAACGATAAAGGTTAATGCAAAACGACGACTTATAATACACATAAATGACTACGTTAGCAACCACAAAAGGCTGAGTGTTGAATGGTTGACATAATATGTCATCTTTCATCATTTACAACACATATGGCAGCATACATCATCTTTTTATCATCTGTAGAACCTTTAACAGCATTTAAATGATGATCGAACATTACATTGAACGTGAAGCTATTAGGAAAAACTAAATAACAAGTTTCGATGACAGCTTCGCCATTTAGAGCTGAAAGTGTGCGTTAACGATTTGCCATAACACCGATATCAACTCGCTTCCTTTATATTCGTAATAAGCCCCGGTCGTATTCTCCAGTGAAAAGCAATTTCGTATAAGTAGTACGCCAATAGGTCGTATAGCCCGCCTTCTAACGGCTATTGTTGCAGATGATTTGCGTTAATTCATTACAGCGAGTGACAAATCATTATTGGTTGTAGGTTGTAGTGTTATCTCACATACGACAAGTTGTGAAAAATGTGTCCTCTTAATAAGACGATTGACTTTGGGACAAACATTGGAAAGCTCGCAGCAGAACCTTAAATCTATACAAAATCTATGTATAACTTGTAATGTTATTTTGTCTACATAAGATTCAAGTGAGATCGTTCTCGTGAAAGGTCAAGAGTACCCTAAACGTTATCGGTTATACATATATTATATACATACATATAATCATCGTGATTAGTGAATAACTTCTGTACCTATTTGTCTGAGTTTCTTGTAGGACTGTATCACAGTTTAGGCTACTCTATTTTTAACAATGAGAACCTGTAATTGGCTTTCTGACTTTACCTATAAGTTTCTACATTGTAACATAGCTGTTGGTTTTCCTATCAATAAATAAATAAATAAATAAATAAATTAATTAATAGTTAATAAAACCAATGAAGTGTGTCAGGATCGCAGCAAATTGAAAGCTGTGGTCTCCAGCTACCCCTCCGGGAAACGGGCGTTATGTATGATTGTACATACATCATGTTCATCGATATACAATATGTCCAAGGATGTAGTCATAAAACTTTAAGGCAGTATCTACAATTATTTCATCGACGAAAATACCTTAAGGGGGGGTCAATTGTGTTTTGTTATCGTTGTTTAAGAAAGTGCCTGAAAAAATACTTTCTCCTTTCAGCAATTAAAAAAGGAGTGGTTTGATAGCGTGTTTATATTGTATTAGCTACCCTACACCTTTGCCTTTAAAAAAAAACCAAAATCAAGCCTCTACACGATGTAGAACTCAAACCAATAGTCTCTGCGGTCTTGCGGGGTTTTGGAATTGACTGTTTTTGGTATTTTCGTCGATGAAATATATTATACTGGTCCTAAAGTTTTACTACACATCCCTGGACATATTGTTTACATGTGTGTATCAAAGGATAATCGGCCAAATTGTACGAAAATTTTGATTAGGAACAAACCGACCACACATTTTTCATTTGATAGCTATTATAATGTTTAATGTACTATAATAATTACTATTGCAGCATTTGCATTTGCTCATTTCAAATCGAAGTGTGAAAAAAGTTATAAGGCTTTAATCGGCAAACATCGTACTTTGGTGTGCTTCTCCGTTGGTCATAAACATGATAATATATTCTAGATTGTCACGTAAAGCCATTAAATATGTTATGATGGAACGCAGCTTGAACTGTATCATCAACATCATTAATATCAGTTTAAATGAATACCTACCTATAGTGATATAAAATCACATTTAATCTCTTTTAACTATACTATCGAACGCACATCAAACGTTAGCAATGTGCCATTGCATAATTCTTTCCTGATTGATTCATCAAACCAGATATAATTCTTTTTAAAGAGCTTTCTTTTTAAAGAGAGAACTTTAGCATAACTTTTTGTACTTAAAATAAGACGATACGATTGGTTACTTTACTGAAAATGATAATGATGATCATTTGATCAAATGACCAATCTCTTTTAGAAGGAGTACCAGACTTACTAATAATAGCAATAGTAAAACCTCTACACAAAAAAGATAAAACAACTGATTGCAATAATTACCGTAAAATAGCACTTACACAACATTTTAAAAAATTTTCGAGTCCGTTATGTACAACCCTATTTCTTTTGTGAGAAATACACAAACACAAAAAAGTGACAAACAATATGGTTTTCGAAAGTCGTTTAACAGGTCTTGCTGTATATAAATATACTAACAAAGTTCTAAAAATTATAAACGACAATCAACATGCCGTTGGTGTGTTGTCCGCGTTTACGACAAACAACATTACATTAGAAACCGTAAACACTCATAGTTTACTAGAAATAAATATAGATACTAATTTCAAATGGAAAGATCATCATTATTCGTAAAGTAGAAAGTAAATTAACAAGTTTCGCATATGCCCTCAGATAACTCAAAAAAACTACAGATTTAAAAACAGGAACCTGCGCTTACTACGCATACGCTAACGCCTGGCTCCGTTATGGAATTGTACTCTGGGGCGGTATAGTATAGACGTAAATAAAATATTTATGCTACAAAAGAGTTGTATAAGAATATCCCCATAGGTACCTTTTTAATGTCAATTAAAATTATAATCAATTTCCCAACTCAATCAAAATCAAAATTTTATTTTCCAAACTTAAAAAATCAACCTTTTTAAAAAACATATAAATAAATATCTGATACAAAAATGTTATTATTCATTGCTGGAGTTTTTAGCGATAAAAATACAGAATGTATTAGATAAAAGTACACCCAAGTTTTTATTTTTTATTTTTATAAACATTATATTAGAATTAAGATATTAGTTAGAAAATATAGTAAACTGTTCTGTTTTTTATTTTGTATGTACTCTTATTGCAGTGCCCCTGCAGGGTTCTGGTATGTTTCATAATTTTATTTTAAGTACTTTGTATACAACAAGAACAGCAATAAATATTTTAATTTTGATTTAGACGATTTCAGGCTTAGCTTTCGTTGTCTACGTCTCTAGTTTTCTATCTTTTAATATTCTTTTTTCAAATTTATCCAAGTGGATTTTCTATATTTTCCTGGAATTATTATAATTAATTGTTATTAACTAATTAAATATAAATAAAATTTAATATGGACCTTAGTCGTTTTTGCTATATCTGTGAAACATACAAAAGACATAAACGAGCTACGTTTTCATATATTTTAAGAAAACGTAGCCCGTTTATGTCTTTTGTATGTTCCACTGATATAAAAAATATAGAAAATCCACTTGGACAAATTTGGAGAAAACTATAGACGTAGACAACAAAAACTTAAAAAAAGCCTGGAATCATCAAAATCAAAATTAAAGTATTTAATGCTATTCTTGTTGTACCTATACAAAGTTCTAATTATGTTACTTTGTTATGATTGTAAGTATGAAGGAATGAAAAGGCCTGCCTCTCCTCTTTCACGCATTAAGACGCGTTAATATTTGTGTAAAAGAGTTATTTATGTGTTTGTAGTTTTAAAATTAAACTTATGTGACACTTATAGTGGGTACCTAAATTATTTCATAAAACCGTCCAAGGTGGCGCGACAAACGAGCGTTTGTTGAGTTTATTTATAAATACTTATTGCGAAGGTTGTGTTATCTAAATATTTGAAACCACATAGCACGGTGGTGTTACAATAGCTTCCTCGACAACCTTATTAAGCGCTTATCACCGCGATCACTTTGTTTATTGGGCGGCGCACCCAAGAACCGGATACTTTGAGACACAAATGACCCAGTTTGCGACTGATGTCCAATAAAACTAATGTTAATCGCCGATGCAAGACGACCTTGGCGACTATTCTAGTTTTATATAATTTCGTCTTGATTTCCTTCGGCAACGTTTGAGTGTAATCTGCGTAATTGCAATAAACTGGCATCGGCTGTCCGTAACAGATCTGGCCTCCTTTATGCGTAACGGAGAAGATGTTTTTTTGTTTTCAGTTCCAAAGAGGTTTTGTTGTATCAGTCCTGGACCTTTAATGTAGGTTCTAGTGACACGGATAACATTACAACTTCTTAGCATAGGATAGAGCTCTATCGTTATGTAGACACGTGATTGGCCGACATGGCACGGCAGACGATGTATTTGGTACTCTTGGACGTCCGCGTAAGGTACGTTTTAGCGCTCACTAACACCTGTAACATTCTCGTTGTTCTGTTTAGGCATTTGATGTACTATTTATTGTATGGAGTGAATTATTACTGTTCCGTAAGGAACTTTTAGTTAATCTGTGATTATTAATCTCTTGTTTTGCGAGCATGACATACGACATACAAGAGCAGGAGGCGGCCACTCTACCTAATTAATATGGATAGTTGGAGCCACGGTCAGAAGGCTTAGACGGTGGCTTAAGTGTCCGCCTATTTTCTTATGCAATGATTTCTAAATAAGAGTATTTATATATACATATTTAAACAGATATGACATGACCGTTTCGTGGCCCATTTGTGTGACTATCCTAAAAAATGTCCAGCCCACATGTTCAGAAGGTACATTCGTTTAATGTAGGCAGTGTACGTCAAATCGTTATTACCATACACAGACCACCATTTTACGATTGCATCAAAGTTGAGTGGAGCTCGATGGCACACCAGCTAGCATTTTAGGGGTGACGCGAATTAAGAAACTGTTATAAAGTTGTATCGCCAGACTGTCTCTACGGTAGAATGAATGCATTTTAAACATAAGAGTTTACCGTAAACTCTTATATTTAACATGCATTCATCCCATGACTATTTCCCCCTTAGGGTTAATCATAGACTAGGTAGGCAATGAGGTCCGCAAAATTATTCCACTACTATAGTACACGTTTCATCAAATAACAACGATAGTGCGTGACAGCAGTTCTTATTTAAGATAATAACAATATTACATTACAGCTCTATGATATTAAAGCTCAGTGCTTCGAAAAGCAAGCTGAGCCGTGTCAGTCCCTATTGTTGTCGTTAAATAATATCCGATGAAAACTCACTGATAATTATAATTTGGGCAGTGGATATTTTACATGAAACGAAAGGCCTGCTCCTAGCAGTGGAACGTTTACAGTTGACATAGAAGGTGATTTCATACCAAGGAAAGCTTCGCCCGGTAGGTAGCTGTAACAATTGTATTCAGTCAGCCGCACATAATAGAAGCAACCTTATAATTGACATTTTGCTACAGCTAACCATTTGTTGTTCCGTCAAGTAAAGTTTAATTTTAGTAGCAAGAATGAAATAACAATTTTTAGTTCCACTTTAACACAGATCTAGTAAATAGTGACGCCTTAAAGTTTGAACCCTACAAAGTATTGTTCTAGGTATTTTAGAAATACCTCCTAATTATTTTAGCTTAAGTTTTGGTTCAATATTCAATCGATATTCTAGACACCTGTTCCGGTTTTGACCTCAAGACGACCTAAAATATGTTAGCCAACAGCAAGATCTGTTTCATATAAAATACCTCAACATACCACCTTATGTAACTTCCCTCGCTTGTTACTACTACCCTCCAATAGAGTTCAATACAGTAGTTTATGCAGATGACATAAGCAAAAGGCATTAAAAAAATGAGCATATAGGCACATTAATCAATAATAATCCGTGATAGTAATGAAATTAATATTTTTTATCGTTGCCAGTAAAACTATATGATTAATATGAGGAAACATACAAACTTTATGTGAAACCCAGTGAAGTCCGAGTACACTACTCGACAACAACTCTATGTATATAATAACTAACAAAAAAGGCTAACTTTGTTTATATATTATCTACAAAAAATGTTTTAAATATCAATCACATAAAAAGCAGCTTTACCTACTTACTTGAGATAACCTTTATAAAAGTGTTTGTTTTGAATCTATTTATAACTGTACCTATTGTATCTAACCTTTATAAAGTGCTTGTTTTAAATATTGTGGATTTGCGGAGTAACTAACAAAAAAATTCACTATCGCATCTATACACTCGTAAAGAAAAATCAATTGCCACGAATATACGAGCACGCATCACTTCGGAACGGCTGCACCTATTTGGCTAATTATTTTTTTGTAGTTTTGGAAATTGCCAAGACAAAATTTGTATGAAATAAAAATATTAGAAATTCTTCAGGTGTTACAAGACGGGGTGTTCACGCGGACAATGTCGCGGGCGGGCCGCTAGCTTATAACATTAGTTAGGATTGCGTCACCGAAGAGTTCTGATAGAATGACAACAGTGTCACAGATTATATCACAGAAAGGTATTGGCAACTTGAGCCGTCGAACCCAGTGTGACCTGTGTGGCAACGCGACCCGAAACAAAACCTTCATGTAGCCTAACCTCACTGTTCGATAATTTATGCATTTTGACACAGTTCATCGATTAATCAAATAAAACTCGGATTGTGGAGTTAGCTTGTGGTGGTTAGAATTGTGTACTATATTTCAGTAAGTTGAATTTAAGTATGGCAGTTAGGTAGCAGACCGTAGTATTTTTTTAATGCTATTAACCCGGCAAACTGCTGCGGTAATAGGTACTAGAGTCTCTATCTAATCTAGGGTCGCTTTCTAATCGGTTTCTGGGCTTCAATCCTAACTAATGTGTATCACAAAAGCTAATGTATGCTACTTTTTAATGCGAGAAAATATCTCATTGATTTGTGAATTCACGACATACTATAAGCCCACGCGAGAGCGCTATAGGGCCTTGTGTAAATTCATACATATTCCAGTGATTTTTTTTTTTTTTAATATATGAGGGAGGCAAACGAGCAGGCGGGTCACCTGATGGAGAGTAATCACCGCCGCCCATGGACACCCGCAAAACCAGAGGAATCGCAGAAGCGTTGCCGGCCTTTAAGGGAGGAATAGGTTTAAGGAAGGAATAGGAATTGGGAGGAGGGAGGGGGGGAAGGGGCCTCCGGAACCCTCACTGGTCGGACGAAACACAACAGCACCAAGTGCCATTATTTCACGCCGAATATTAGTGAGAGGGTGGTATTACGCCGGGCGAGCCGGCCCAATGTGTGCTGCAACGCAGCGTGGCTCTACCACTCAGTTGGTGTCACTCATTTAGCACCACCCAGGGATCACGTGTAGGGTCTCAAGGGTAAACCTACGGACGCGAGCAACTTTGACCCCAACTATTTATTATTTAACTTACCTGTTTGCTGTGTGTGATTGTATATACTGTCAACTTTAAACGTGTTTATTTACGTTTAAATGTGAAATTAATCGTAATCAAATAAGCAATTTAAGTTCAGTGTCACAGATTTGTGTTAACACGCTAATAAAATTGCAATGTAGGGTCGCACCCCCTCGCCTCTAGCCGCTCTAGCACCTTCATCAGCCACTAGGTCCATTATAAGTATAGCATTGCAACAGACCTGATCTAATCTAGGTTACATCAATATAGACAAGTGCATGTCGTAAATACATTTGGAGTAGCGTGACTCGGCTTCAGAAAACATTATATGAGGTTGACTCGATTCGCGGTGGTGAAAAAACGAATTGACTTTGAAGTAACGACATTGTCTTGAAGCGGCATTGTCTAATGTCTTTGTCCAGTGCCCTTGTTATAGATACATACGGTAACCAGAGCCGGTGGTTTCGTACTTTGCACGCCCACACCGTTTCCTGAATCTGTGTACATCGACATTGACATTTAGACGAGAGCGAGACGCTGCACTGCCGGCGTGCACGAACGAGAAGAAAACTATTAAAAAAGGCCGTACACACTGAAGTCGACTATTAAAATGTTTTAAAATCGGCTGTAAAGTTCACGCGTGTGCCATACATTCGCTATGGCGCTCGTCCTTGGCCAGTCGGCTGTCCCTTCGGCACTATCGCCACACGCGCTTTTTGCATCAAATTATCCATCTAACCATTAGTTTGAATGAACGCCCCGGGCGGAGATGTTCGCATTGTTAGCGTTACGTTATATTGTGAGGCGAGACCGCCTGAGAGCGTACGGTGCCCATTCAGCTCGTGTGGGCCGTCGATATTAGCGCTGTTAATTAGCGTCAGCAGCAACAATAGCGCCGCTTAACCTTGGTCTAGTTTCGAATGCGAGCTGCGTCTCCATCCACCTGCTCGCCGCGAACGCCCCGAGACCGCCACCAACGATAACAGATTAGGCGAATATAAATAAGCTATTTGCCAATCGAAATAATACGTGTGCTAGCCTAACATTTGACACTAATTCTGATAGTGGCGTGTTACATGCTGTAATTATTGTCTAGTAACTGTCCAGGTGGTAAAAAGTACATATTATGACTTCGGCTTCACGTTCTATGCCGCTCTTTAATGTGTATAATTTAGATGAATATTTCAGATTGAAAGTTTCATCATAAGATACGGGTGTAGGCCGTTGAGACGGTGTATTAGAGAAATAATTATAAAGCGAGATTAGCACGAGATAGGTACCCGCACCGGACACTATTGCATTGCATTTCATATAATTTTAGAGTAATATTGTGATAAAGTGCAAGGATATGAAATTTTATCATGTCGTCATACCTTCATTCCGATACTGCGTGCATTTGATTATGTCAATAAGGAATTTAACTTGCATTCGAAGAATATTAAGCTTCGTCGTAAAATAATTTTAATTTAATCAACAATTATTATAATCAGGTACCTACCTACATCAATGGAACTTACGAAGGTTTAGATATATTCATTACTTACATGTAAAAAAAAAATTATTAAATTATAGTATAAAGTAATACATTATGTACCTACTGTGAATCTTGATGATTATTACTACATATTAATAAAAATCCTGTCCTAATGTGTACCTACATTAAAACGTTTCACACTAAGACTTAGTCAATAAGATTTACGAGCTGTAACTGTACAAATTGTAAGGATATATATATATAGGTAACTGTAATACCTAAATGTATACAGAATTGCCTAAGCAAATGCGTGTGGGTGTACAGTACCAACCTCATACTGCATTTACTAACGTAACCTACGTAATAAAAACGTTGTAAACAATTATCTTATTGTAATAAGGTTATCAATAATTGCACTAGCAAAAAAGTTATCTTATGTCTTAAGCGTTAACCAAAACAGGTTTTGTAATAGCAACACTAATTATGTAAACGATGTAAAATGGCAATAAGTACCTATAGTTTGTCTATAGACTAACGGCCGAAATTAATAATCGAACGATAGTATCTTATTGGTTTGCTTTCTAGCTTAAGAGTCGCTGCCGTAAAAAAAGACTCAATAGAAATTATATTTTTTACAACGTCTAGAGTCCTAAGAGTCTTCGTGACACACATGGGATTAAGTTATTTAGCTTAAGTCAAACTTCTAAGCGTAGGCAAAACCACAGACAGAATGATTATTAATTTCAGCTAACCATCAGTTGGCCGTGTCACGTAGCGGTGATGGAATACCACCAACTCTTCGTATCGTATCGTAAAAGGCGACTAACGTACTAAATACTGCTCATACAGCCAATAGCATAGAGCGGCGATAGGCTCACCACCTGTTAGGCTGAGCACATGTGCAGTCGCTATTTGGTGAAAAGTGGACTATGGCTGACTGCTTTTGCTGTCTTCATTGCCTAGTCTCTGGCTAACCCTTCGGGGATAATAGTTGTGATTATATGTATGTATATATGTAATTCAGCTGTAAGTAGGTACAACAAGCAATGGAAATAACTTTGCCCGTGACAGTATCAGTCTGTAGACTTCGGCGAATAAATAGGATAGAGTTTAATTACTAAGGAAATTTTAATAAAAATAAATAATGTAACAAACCCATCTTGCATACCGTGGCAGCCTTTATGTAAGACAACACAGACATTATTTTTTTTGGTTTATTGGTTGTTCTTAATTGATAAATTGTAATTGACCCCATGTTTAACTAAAAGTCAACTTCGCCACACTTCTTGATCGGTGTTAGATTATTCGATACTACAGTTTGGATACCTAAGTTTCTTAGAATTTCGTTAATACTGTAAAAGCTATATACCTTCTTACAGCAAGGAGAGGATCAGAAATGTTGGAAGACTCTTTTTTTCAGATGCCCATCTAATCGGGTCTTTGACATGTTTCTTCTGATAGCAGGTGGAACCAACAGCTTCACGTGTCTTCTAAAATAAAGAAGATTACGTCACCCATCTGAATACAGACCACGACTAAATTAGCTTGGCTTCTGCGATAGTTGTGAAGTATGCACGACCGAGGCGCAATCATACGTCTGTAAGAGTTAATTGCATTTGCTTGGCAGAGCGTAACCATTACAGATATTGAATAACGAAGAAAACCGTAAGTTACCGTGAATAACTAAATCTCTCTCGGTGTCAATCATAGGTGTTAACAACAATGGTATTTAAAACTATACAGTCAGTGTAAGCTTTTACAAAACCACATACAGAACAATTTCCGAATGATGCGTGTTGCGTATTGTTCGAGATTCGAGACCGCGTCAAACCAACTTTTACTGAGTAAGGTCAGGCAAGTTGACTGAGTGACGATAACGCTCGGTTTCTATATGCGGTCACTTTTTTCGCTTACTACAAATATTATATGACACAGATGACTTGATAACTCTTTTGGTCTCTGACTAACCCTTTGGGGATAATAGTCGTAATTTATTTTATTTTATTTTATTTTACATACACAAGACAAAATACAATTTTTTCAAAGTTATACATACAATAAAAATAGTGGTTGTAATCTAGCTCGTAATTCAAAATATGTGTACACCTAAAAACTAAATACAAAAAGAGAGGACGTTAACATAATTTAAAGTTAATTAGTACAAACTGTAGGTTTTACTTGCTAAATGTCCACATCTGCAAATAACTATAGGTTGTGCAGGTGCGCACAGAAAGATTCGACCTGAAACTATTTGGCTGTTGTAACTGATAGTGTGGAGTCAACACAGAGGTTGAGTCCAGTGTCCAGACTGACGGGTTTGGGGTAGAGGGTAATTATATGTATGTATCTTTATTATCTTGCAAATTTTTTGGCATCCGGTGCTGCCCCACTGCTGGGCAAATAAAATGTTTAAAATATAAAAATAAATACTTAGGTGCTATTTTAGAATAGCTGCTTTGTGACACTTTTCAACCTAACCCATAATTTGTCGTTGGGATGTAATTTCTACAATAAAAAAATTTAGGTGCTAAGTGTTCTACAGTAGTAATCGTTGAGATTCCTTTCTGTTAGTAAGTGTTTTGGCGTCGTCTTCCGATCTCGGTGTCCCGGCATCTGTTCTAAATATGTTTTCTCGTGTAGGTTTACGCACGCGCACGACATCGCAAACAAAACCGAACGAAAGGAAAGTGAAACACGAACTAGCTTGTCTTTTGTACGCGTTGTACAAATGACAGCAGGTCGACCTACTACAAAACGTCAAATTTCGTCAATACATTTTAAACTTTATGCTTTGGTTATAAGGATCAATATCGTTTAGAGAAATTTGACAGCTTTTGGTAGGTTGACCTGCTGGCCACACATGTACACGAGCCCACTTGTTAGACAACACCTTCGTTACTTGTCAAATTGTATATATACAATATATTTTACGATCATATAATTACTTATTTGAATCAGTCGAAGTAATATTTCGATTTGATTTACTTCGAACCTTTAAGTTCTAGGTTCTATTTTGTGTGACCCACCAACCCGCGTTGGGTCGGCGTGGTGGTTTTGGGGCCCAAGCTATCCATGTACTGTTGTCCATGTGGAAGGACTGTGCCAGTGGGCCTGTGGGACTTCTTTCTTGTGTTGTGCGAGTGGGACGAATATAAGCTAATGATGATAATGATGATGATCATTTTGTGTCTTGTGACATTCAGCTATAAAGTTCCTTTAAAGATAAAAGGATGTACCGCCCTATGTCGGTAATGATGATCAGTGAGCCAGTTCTTAAAATAATGAAGGTTTAGAATTTATGCCAATATAATATGTATACCTTCGTGTTAAATATTTTCAGTACTACCGGTTGCTGTCCACACGAATCTAAACCACCAGCTTTACATACAAATCTGTGGCAACATTATCTAAATATAGTGCCAGAACATACTGTCAACGGCATATCAGCCTTAGACTAATACTTCACGAGCGGAGAAACAAGGTCGCAACTAGTTACCGATTAACCGCGCTGTAATGTCGCATAATTATTACCCGCACCTCGGATCGGTTGCTGCAACCTACCCGTAGCAGCAGACCGGATGCCCTGAGGTACTCGAATTCGACAGAACTGGACACCGATAGGACTGCCATGCTGCCGCAACTGCTATAATAGCTCCATAATCGGAGCAACATTTCCTAATCCTTTTAACGGCGGCGTTTATAACATTTTTAAGTGGACATCGTTGTATCAATAATTGTAATCGTTATACTCTGAAAATATTGCGTTGAGACGTTTTTTTTACTTTTTTAAATATTTTTTTACTACTTTTGGGCTTATTATGAGCAAGGAGATTCTCATTATATGGTGATGTTGGGGGTCATAACGCACCAAGCTGACCCAATGCAGGTCGCCATGTTTCTGATATTTTTATAAAAAAATCTTTCAGCCGTGATCTAAGACAACCATTTTGATTCAATGTACAGTTAAGCCGGTGCCAAATCGTGTTTTGCTGTTCAATGGAGCCAGAAAATTAATTGTGCCGTGTTGTTGTATGATTTAACGTTTTATGCCATTACCTAATCTCTTGATGAAATACTTATTGGTAACGATCAATAAAAGAAACAAATGATTGTGCATTCCGTATACTTAAACAAAAGGAAGTAGGTAGATGAAGCATAGGCAAACGTTACCATTCGCTATGTACAAATAGAAAACAGACCTCAGGTGATCTAACTTCCTAGTTCAAAATTAATGTTATGTGCAATGTAACATAATTATTAAATACTTTCGAATCAATTTGTTAATCTTTCGAACTGAAGTAGTACCTTCGATAGTAGAGATAAAAGCAAATGAAAAATAATTCGATGAATGGTAAGAAGTTTTGTCTCGAAAATATCGTGACCCTCCTAAAAAAGGTAAAATATTGTACGGGGTATAAAATAAGCGTTTGTAATTTTTGAAATACTTTTTCGAAAACTGTCAAGTAGCCAATTAGGAAGACTTTATTGAGGGATTTAGGGTTAGCCCTAAGGCCCTAAGCCATGTTTGATGATGGTTTTGCTCTGGTAATCGCACCTAACATGGATCAGCTGAAATTAGTAACCTATCTATCTGTGGTATTGCGTATTAGAGTTAGAAAATAAACTTAAGCTCCGTCAACCTATGTTTTTCTAACTCTATTATGACAAAAAACAGATAGATTGTTTGATTATTAATTTCGGTAAGGGGTTAAGTATCTTCGCGTTGTATACAAATCGCTGATAAAAACCAAATTAATTATAAATAAAGAAATTAATATTCAGGTATTATAAATCAATGCGTAAAGAATTGACGACTTATTAACAGTTAATACTTTACGGCACAATTATATTGATTAAGAGCAAATTGAATAATCTAATCAGAACTGTGGATACATATTGTGTCATTAATTTGATTTATTTTGATTGATTTGACGGGTACCTGTAAAGCAAGGGTCATAGATAAATAAAAATAAGATTTTCTGTTTAATGTTAGACATTTGTTATGGTTGCTTCAATGATTACGATCTTTGTTTTTGTGTTTTATATTTATTTCTGTTAGAGTGATGAGTGTAATAAAGTTAACAATAGTTTGTGTGATATTAGGTCAAAGACTTTCAATGCACTTCTCTCACTTCAATACCGATAAATACTTAGATTTAAATTTATTTATTTAACTTATTTTTCTGTACAGTTGTTTTTGCTAAGCATGAATTAACCAATATTTTCGTATCTTAATTTTTTTACTGCAGTTTTTCCCCTGGTCCACTATCCCTACCAGGCTATCTCCACTGGTAGGGATAGGTGGAACTTATTTAGATGCTTTTATTTTAGTGGGGTTTCACATATATTTTTTCTATACAACTTGTTGGTCTTAATGACATAACATTACCCCTAGGTACGCAGTGTGATAGTAATAGCAATAAAGCTGTAAGTATATAAAGCGTGCATATATTTTTAGATATACCTAGCTGTATGTAGGTAGGTTTAGAATAAACTTATATGCACCTAAAAGCTTCACCTTATTTGGACGAACGTATGAGATTAAGGTTATAAATCTTCGGTAAACACAGGTATTTATGTTACCGACTGTAGCGCCATTACGACAGAGTATAGCCACCTACCTGCGTCTAACTACGCCCGTTTATTTCCAAGTAGGCAACGAAAACTGCGAGCAACCGCTTCACTGCCTAGAATACCAAGTGTTTGTAGCTCTATCGGACTAAGACTTTGCTAAGTATCCCATCCCATCCCATAACCGCGTTGCGTAGCTGTGAAAGAATACATCGGGATAAAAAGTATCCTATGTGTTAATCCAGGTTATAAACTATCTGTATACCGAATTTCATCCAAATCCATTTAGTAGATTTTACGTGAAAGAGTAACAAATATCCATACATTCTTATAAACATTTATAATATTAGTAGGATAGTCGTTATTTTATGTATGTAAGTATCCCACCTTTTGGGTCAGTGTGGTAGGTTTTGGCCTAATCTCAACATATTGGCCTGTGCCCACCAGTGGGACGTTTATAAACTGACGTGAAGTATCAGAATGTTGATTGCTGTAAGTATCCCTTTGTCTGTCACGAAGAGGTTAATAACAATTGAATTTCTATTGTGTCTTTCAGCAACGGAGATTTGTTATGTGCGAATTAAAGCAGAGCCTTCGAAATGTTTAGTGCTAATACACGATTTGATTACGTTATCGAAAAGGAGTTTTTCTTGTAATATAATTGATGTGCCATTAAAGAGCATGTGTAGGTGTGGGTCCACGTCTGTTGTTTATCGGAACTATGAGGATTTGAGCTGTGTGCTCATTATTAAAATAATACCACCGAACCATCTTTTCCCTTCGGTGTAGTAAAATGCGACTAATGGACTATAGACTGCATATACATCCAACAGTCAGCGGCGATGGGCGCACCACCTAGCAATGACACGTGCACATGTGCAGTTCACATTTGGTGAAACGTTGAGTGTGGCAGTGCATGCACTGCTCTTGCAGATACATCATAACAATATAGCACGTGTGAGCGAGCAGACTAGGATGACCAAGCATTCTTAACATTGAGATAAAGATCAACTATGTCCCTCCGTCGCTGCATGGCATAAAAGCAAACCATGATGTTCGCAAAATATCATATTAGCAAAACACCATATTCGCAAAACATCATAATGTACATGTAATATAATAATAAAAACCACAACATAACTTATTTACTTAAATAAAATTAAACTACTTACCTAAACTTAAAACTAAAGAAAATAAACCTATTAATAAAAGATGTCCTCCAACTGTGGGCTCATGGGTACGGTACCAAGAATGCGGGCAACGTTGGATTGGACTGCATTGGATTTCCAGGCTGATACGCTGGCAGAGGTACCAGCCTTCTTGTCACAGGAGGCCTCAATAAGGCGAGTACTTAATCAAATGATTAACTTATATTCTTTGACTATGTATATAAGTAATAATAAAAACTATCTTCACCTTATTTTTATATTATTTTTAAACATTTGCAGTGGCAGTTCAGCAAGAATAGAGCAATTTCAGGTAATTCCAAAACATTTATGAGATAAGACGATGAGAGTATTATGTTTTCGGCTTTTATTCTGTGTGTCAGTAACAAGCGTGGATAAAGATAGAGACAACACATAGTTGCGGTGTGACAGACGTTTGGAAAGTTTTTGGAAATTCGAGGCATGCAGAACTGCAGATATGAACATCCTGTATGGAACGTATAAAAGGAACAGCTTTGCGCGTAATTGTGATAGTTTTTCGTTTCCCATAAATATTAAACCAAATATGGTCAATTTGGTTTTTTTTTTTTATACTAAGCCCGGCAAATGACCCCACTCCACCTGATGTTAAGTGGAAATGAGGTCCAGGCGCGAGGACAACTGGTGCAGCGTAAGAGACGTAGCATCAGTCATCCTCACTCTGCCGGCCCACAAAGTGCTTCTTCACGCCTCGTTTGAAGGACCCTATGTCATAGGTAGGAGGGAATACGTGTGCTGGTAGAGTATTCCATCTTTTGGAAGTGCGGCAAAGAAACGAGTCACCAAATTTCTTTGTGCGAGATGGAATGTTAGAGACTGTAAATTGGTGACTCCGCAGAGCAGCACGCGTACTCCTATGGAGGAAGGGAGAAGGAGGGATGAGGTCAAAGAGTTCTTCAGAGCACTCGCCATGGTATAAACGGTAAAAGACGCTGAGTGACACAATATCTCTACGCAATTGCAAAGGCTCGAGAGTTTTAGTGACCTCTGCATTGCCAATAATGCGCACAGCGCGGCGCTGCAATCTGTCCAAGGCATCGAGAAGGTACTTTGCGGAGCCGTCCCAAAGGTGAGAGCAATACTCCACGCAAGACCGCACCTGTGTCTTGTATAATAGACACAACTGATCAGGCGTGAAGAATCGCCGCACCTTGTTCAGGACACCGAGTTTACGTGAGGCATTTTTAATCACGGTTTCGATGTAGTCCTTTTGGTTCAGATCGCAGCGGATATCCATACCGAGCATGTTAATACTGCTCTGCAGGCCTAGAGATGTACCCTGAAGAAAGGGAAGGGGAAGGAATGGCGACTTTTTCGCTGTGAACGCGCACACCTGTGTTTTCTTGGCATTGAACTCCACCAGATTATCGGAGCCCCATTTAGAAATGAGGTCCAACATCCGATCGAGCTCAATGACAAGATTTGCTCGCTTCATTTCGGTGTCTACCCGCCCAGCCGTTGGGTGCCCGTTATATCCCCCATGCACTGTGCTATCATCTGCATAGCAATGAATGTTTCCAAGAGGAAACATGTCATTGATATGCAGAAGGAACAGCGTGGGGGATAGAACGGAGCCTTGAGGAACACCAGCGTTCACTGACATGAACCGCGAAGCGCATCCATCCGAAAGGACACGGATTCTACGCTCATGCAGGAAGCTGGCAATCCAGGTACAGAACTGAGCGGGCAAACCGTATGCCGGGAGCTTGGAGAGAAGAGCTTTGTGCCAGACCCGATCAAAAGCCTTGGCTATGTCAAGGCTAACTGCCAGTGACTCGCCACGCTTGTCAATAGCCTCACCCCAGAGATGTGTGACGTACGCTAGAAGATCACCCGTTGACCGTTTTGGCCGAAACTCATATTGACGATCGTGAATTAGGGAGTGATCTTCTAGGTATCGAATAAGCTGTTTGTTCAATATTCGTTCAAGGATCTTACACAACACTGAAGTTACGGCTATAGGGCGGTAATTAGTCGGATCTGACCGATCTCCTTTTTTAGGGATCGGTTGCACATTAGCTTCTCTCCAAGATTCCGGCACACAACCTGAAGAGAGCGAGAGACGTGGTTAACAATTATTAGACAAAAATTTCTATCGGTTATTCTGATTCGGTGGAATATCTATTTGGACATGTTTGTACACGTTGTACATTCATCACAATTAATTTGTCTTTCCCTAAATTTAACTATGATTTTCGTTTTTTTTTCTCATTCTTTTTATATTATTTGTGTTTATTCGGAATGTCGTATTGGGAATCATCTACTATTTATTCTTTGATTTATTTACAGTCTCTGTCTAATGTCTCTTTAGGTGAGCTAATTTTCCTTTAATTCTTGAACTACATAAACAATAACATAATACATACATATATACATACATATAATCACGACTAATATCCCCGAAGGGTTAGTCAAGGACTAATCAATGATGACAGCAAAAGCAGTCCTCTGCCATAGTTCACTTTTCACCAAATAGCGACTGCACATATGCTCAGTGTGACAGGTGGTTAGCCCATCGCCACTCTATGCTGTTTGATGTATATGCAGTATTTAGTGCGTTAGTCGCATTTTACGACACCCAAGGGAAGAAAAAGGGTGGTAGTATTCTTTCACCGCTACGTGACACGGTTACAATAACATAAACTTAATTAAAACATAATTGGTAAAAAATACGTCATCGGTTCTTATTAACAAAAATCACCTATGCAACATTTTTAGGTCACTCACCTATAATCCTATCCCACTGCTGGCAAAAGGCCTACATCCTTGAAACTAATATCTATCGGTTTAATCAGTACGCTTGCCAAATTGTATTTATTTACGGATTAATGATCACAATGAATCCTAAGCAACAAACACATCGAAAATACGAAAAGAAAACTTCGCCCATCCTACGAATTGAACTCAAAACCTACGGGATCGGGCCGAGTCGTTCATAAAATGCGCGCACGCGCCTTCGTTCACGACAACTTAGAAAAACCGTCATATTTCAGCGATTTAAAAAAATATATCTACAAAATATATACAAAAGCCATCCTCAATTAACGCTCTATCTTATAGTGAAAACTGCATAAAAATCCATTGCGTGGTTTAGAAGAATAGTGCGTTGCGACAGACAGAGGAAAACAGCGACTTTACTTTATAATATGTAATCATGATAAAATAACTAGGTAAGTTTTCTTATGTTTCAACATAAGTCGGTAAAATTACTCACAAGTAATCTAAATATATACCTAGCCTGCGTGGAAATGGATAGTTAACCTAGTCTTAAACTACCCCTTCAGAGATACAGTTGTTAACATCATGTATGTATTTATGTTTGTAACAGGTGGGGCAAAAGTAATCACCCTCTGGGAATACGCTATAACTTTTGTTAATGGCGCCAATTGTCAATTCGGTTCTGATATTTGTGAAGTAAACAAACGTAGAATACAAGTCGACACGCCATGAATTGGTTTACTCCTCAACAACGCAGAATAATTCTGAAGGAAGCATTTCCGGGTCGCTTAATCTCTCGTTTTGCTGATTTGCACTGGCCGGGTAGATGCGTTCCAGACTTCTTTTTATGGGGTATTTTTGAAGTCGCGAGTTTACGTCAACAAGCCTTAGACTATTAGCCAGAAGGAAGAAACATAAGGCGAATATTAGCCAGAAGAATATTCACCACGAATGCGAGTGATGAAAAATGCCATTGAACGGGCTCGTATGGGCATCAACTCTGGCGGCGGCCATTTATAATTTTCTCGACTTAATGGAATAAATTCTAATGGATTAAATAAACATATTTCACAAGCAGAACCAGAGTTTTTCATTAGAAAAAAAAAGAAAAAGAACATCGGGTGATTACTTTTTCCCCACCTTGTATGTAGATACAGCTGGGCCACCGCATCAATGCTTAAACAATTGCATTAAAAGCATTAGTCGTGCAGTAGTCGCACTTGACGAGACCGACTACAAAAGCTTGGACAGCTTTCAACACTTGGTAAAATCTACACACCATTTAATCGAACTAGGTACGTAATGCAAGTCTGACACATCTTAGCAAACGAAACAAAAATGGTCATTGTGAGACGAGACGAAAGGCCGGCGAGAAAAGAAAAATGTGTTCAGTTTAGCGGTAACGAATGATATCACGCGTTTATCACGCAAAACAAAAACCACAGAGCTAAGTTAGAGACAGAAGAGTCCTTTGGGATTTATTGGCAAGCAATCATGCATTAAAATAAAATATACATAATTTTGTGTAAATATTTGCATCATTGCAACAGCATCGATGCGAAACAATCTTAGACGAGACAGTTTGAATACATTTTGTCATTTGTCCACGGAAACTTGAGACATTCGCGCCCTCGTCGTCGATTTCGTCAAAAGAGGAATAGCATAAAATCTAAATATGGTGGTTGAATATTTTGGCATCAAACGGAAACATACGAGTATAGTAAATCGAATGGTCTAATGACAAATGAGATAACATACAGCCAAAATAAGTTTGTAACTATATGAACTTAACTGTTTTTCTAAAAAACTGGTGGCCCGCCTGCGACTTTATTCGTTTAGGAACCCATATCCCGTAATGGTTTCGTTCCACACAAACCATTTTCTGACAATTACGAATACAACAAAAAAAATAATTAGCCAAATAGGTGCAACCGTTCTCAAGTGCTGCACATTTAAACAATCGGCAATTAATTCTTCTATTAAATAAGATAATTAAATTATAGTAACATTTACCTGTTTCTTATGGAGGACCTGGCGGCGAGGGTCAGGTTCCTCTGGGGCAGACGGGGCTGCGGCGCCGGCGCTGGCGAGGGCGCGGGCGGCGAGGTGCGGGGCAGGCGGCCGCCCGCCGCCGCCGCGCCCGCCGCTATCAACAACACCAACCACAAATTGGACATCACGAATCGCACGAGACGCGCGAGACACGCTCCAAAACGTACTGTCGCAGCAGCCGGTCGAATCGAGCTAGCGACGTTCACTTAGCGGCCCCACTCTGATGAAAGTGAGGGCTTTCACTGGAGCCCGCGGCCCGCGCGCCTGCCGGCCGGCCGCCGCTGCCGATCCGATATCAACATTGCGAACTTAATTCATCTCAATAATATCGCATTATGTAAACTAGCGAGGCACAATGAAAAGTGACGAAGCTTAAAGCATTTAAACACTTAATCTTTTAAATACTTAGGGCCGAGAAATGTGATTTTGAGCTATAAATTACTTTTAATAAATGCACAACTTTCTTTTCATATATGGCATGGCCTTTAAAAGCTTGCTTGTTTTTTTTCTTTTAATTCATTAATTTTTACTTTCAATGATCTGGTTAGCAACAGTAAAAGTCAAGTTGAAAATTAAACCGTTGAATGTAGGAGCTCCCTTAAACTTAGCGAATCCTGTAAAACATTTTAAAGAAAAGCGCGTGACTTTGAGATACGTAATTTGTTAAAGCGACAGATCTACTTAGATAGGGGTGGTAGATAGAACCCTGGAAAACAGGTGGTCTTCCGCCTGTACCACGGAGGTAGTTATTTAAAATCAAAACGGTATATGCTGAATTTTTAATAGACTTATTTACAAAAACCCAAAAAATTATTTAGGTAAGCTTGTTATCGACTCGTGCTAACTTCATAGAAACAATTATTTTCGGGTAAGCACTTCCACCGTAGGCGCGGAAAAGAGGCAATCCATAGGGTAAGACTCAGTTAGGTGGTTATTATCTGTTTTTGTAGATTTTTAAATTGGAGACTTGTTAATTATATTCTACACTTGCGAGCAAAAGTATGGAATCACCTTAGTAGGTACGTTTGTCATTTGTTCCGAGCAATCTTAAGAACTAAACAATTGATGAAGATTAATGAAAATGGTAGGTAGATACTATTTTAAAGGCAAGCTTAAAAAATATACCATGTTCATTTAAATTATGCCTATATTAAGGAGCTGTCCTGCTTTAAGTGAAGGAGTAAGGTAACAGACATGTTTCAATTTATTAAGTGGCGCGACATTACCCTCTATAAAAGCATAATTAAGGTACCTACCCGTTTTTTATCAGTCTACTGTTACACATAGACTAGTACACATCTCCGCTGAATTCTATAGAAATTATGGATACCACACCTACAGAAGCAGCACAAATGGTCGCTACATGCAGCCGGGCTATCTCACGTCACCAGCCCTGTGTCTCGAAAGTTTATAATCGCTTTCGGGAGACTGGAGGCTTTCTCTCGAGACGGCCGTCGACTCTGGACGACGATACACTTCGGAGACTTCGATGACCGTTTTATCGTGTTCTTCTCAAAATCGATCGTATAACCAGATTATCTGACCGTCCCGTGTGTAATACGATACCACGACGCATTCAGGTTAATGTTGGGTCTTCCACGATACAGCGCATCGAGCATGTTCGCGCTGGCGCATGCGAGCGACTTTCAGGCTAAGCGTATGTTGACACGCAGGTGACGTAGCAGCACAGTGCAGATTTTGCAGGACAGAGCAGTTGAGGCAGACGTAGGCCGCAAACGCTGCTAAGTGACACAGCATAGACACTTAATTATTTTTTCATCCCCCCATCTCGGAAAGAGTATTTTTACTCTTCGATATCTGAGTGCAAAAGCCGTTTTTACCCGCTAGAGGACAAAGTAAATTGAATTTATAACATCGTGTGCACTTAATATGTGTATTCAAAACATCATTATACCTATTTTCTTCTTCCTCCATGGTGCCGATTTATCATACGACCTTTTTAAATTGTTAAAAACTCAGACTCGGAACCTTTTTGGTGTACCTACTTTTTTAATTTGGTTGGTAATTTCCTCGTTGAGGTGGGATGAAAAGTTACGTGTTGCACTCGAGTGCAAAGATTTTTCACCTCGTGCTCTTTTGATTCCCTCGGTAACGCTCAGGATTCTAATATTTGAATCACTCGCTGCGCTCGTGATTCAATTTTAGAATCCTTCGCTTGCTCGGTCATCAAAATTGAGCACGCGGTTAAAAAGCAAGTTTGCACTCTTGTATAACAAATAACTATTTCAGTTTTGGAGTTGATAAACAAAATGAGTTCAGAGTCAGAGTTGAGTGATAATGAAATGAATGAGTTGTTGCTACTTTACAGTTTGACAAAAAAAATCTCTTTCAAAAAACTCTGTCTTTTTTGAATAATCAGGATGATTAGTGACATATAAACATGATAGACAACGAACTAGTTCTATCAGTGGTTCTGTCAGTGCCACGAAATTATGTTATGGTGAAAAGTCATAGAATAATAACTAAAGCAAAAAAGTATATACGTGTCGACAATAGTCGACATGCACGCGTCTCGCGCAGAAATCTGTGCCGGCACTACAACCAGGCGAGGGCCTAGGTAGGTAAGTACTCTATTCTCCAAAACAAAATTTCGGCCGATATCGTTTGCTATTAATAGCGATTTCCATTATCTTTGAAATTTCAAACAATTTTCTAAAAAAATATGATAATAATGCCAAACCTATTTTGTATGAACGAAATTCCAGAAGGAATGGAAGCCGCTGTAAATAGCAAAAGAAAATCGGCCTAAATTTTGCGAAGCTTGAAGCCTATATTTTAATCTTTTCTAACGAAGCTTACTTAAAGCTTATTTTAAGACTAATGTTTTTGAATTACTTAGCCTTAAACTTTTTTTAAAACAGAAAAATGGTATATGTACCTACTTTATTTCAAGTCAATTTGCTTGCGGTTACAAAAATACTTCAACGGTAGTATTTAAATAACAATAAATAAAAAGATATTTAATTTTAATTGTAGTAAATGAAATCAAGCTAAAAATATAGATAATTTTCATCATTGCGTTTCCATCCTCAAAAGTGACAAGGTTTTATAAACACATAATACAAACAAAACTATAATACCGACATCAGTCTTTAAAAAAACCGGACAAGTGCGAGTCGGATTCGCCCACCGATGTTCCGCACAAAGTAGGAGCATAATATTATAAAAAAAAAATTTCAAAAATAATTAAAAATTCGTTTATGCAAATGAAGTCCTTTCATACGATACCCTAGATGACACGGTTAGCTTATTTCAAAATTTGGACCGCCGTTCCTGGCATAAAGACCCTGTTTTTGAATGATTTAATTACAAATGTATAGTTTTCAGATTTTTTTCTATACTTGTAGTATAAAACGGTAATACTTGCCAAAATTCAAAGTTCTAGGTCAACGGAAAATATGCTATAAATTTTGATTCCCTTGAGAGTGTCGAAATATACGTTATTTTTGGCATAAAGACCCTGTTTTTTAATGATTTAATTACAAATGTATAGTTTTCAGATTTATCTCTATATTCGCAGTATTAGACGGTAACACTTGCCAAATTTTATAGTTCTAGGTCAACTGTGAATACCCTATAAATTTTGATTCCCTTACAATGATTGCAAGTTGACGTTTCTTGAAGGAATGATAACCCCCCCCATCTTCCAGTAATGATGATGAAAACTGAGTATACGAGTATATTAAAAATAATACCGGGAATTCATTAATTACAGAACGCGCGGTAAACATATCAACCTATTTTTTTTCTTTAAGTTGATAGCACTGTACTGTATCTTACCGCGCCAAAGAGCGCTTTATGTCACTCAATGTAATAATTACAGCTGTTTGTTGTTGTTTTATGTGTTCTGCGATTTTACGATGGAAGCATTTTTTGAACAAAGAGTTTGCCTTAAGAGGCCTATTACATCTCGAATGTGATTTTTGCGTAAAATGCCCATTTTCGCATTTTGTAGTAATTTTGCAGTTGTATCTATCGTTTTTATCGAAATAGGATAATAAATTTTGCAGTTGTATCTATCGTTTTTATCGAAATAGGATAATAAATTTATTATAAAATACTTATTCCTCATGAAGTAACAATTACTCTGGTATAAATTTTGTTTAATAATATTATCGTAGATAGGAGATATTCACAGTTAACTTATAGCGATTTTCGAAGTTTTTTGGTTTAGAATAAGATTTTTTTCCTGTATAAAATCAATGATATCTAAAAATTCCGAGGCCACTACGCACTATTCGACTATATAAGAGATAACATTATATTTTTTTTATTTCACTTGTTTAGAACAGTAGTTCAATCGATGAGCTCAAAAAAGTGCCTTCGCGCACTTTATGAAAATCTTTCTCTGCAATTTTGGGTTTAATTAAAAAGTTAAGCAAAATTTACAAAAAGCGTGGCCGCTACGCACTATTCCAGTAGCTATTCTACACTATTCATTAAGTCATAATTGTTAATGTATTTTTGTTTCTGTAAATTTTGCTTAACTTTTTCAAAACCCAACATTGCAAAGATACATTTTTTTGAGCTCATCGATTGAACTACTGTTCTAAACAAGTGAAATAAAAAAATTAAAATGTTATCCCTTATATAGTTAAATAGTGCGTAGCGGCCTCGGAATTTTTAGATATCATTGATATAGGAAATATATAGGAAAAAATCTTATTCTAAACCAAAAAACTTCGAAAATCGCTATAAGTTAACTGTGATTATCTCCTATCTACGATAATATTATTAAGCAAAATTTATACAAGAGTAATTGTTACTTCATGAGGAATAAAGATATTATATTGAATTTATTATCCTATTTCGATAAAAACGATAAATACAACTGCAAAATTACTACAAAATGCGATGCGCCGGCCGTCCGAATTCAACTTATGCTTACCGAATGGAGATTTGTAATATTATGCACAAATTTATTGTCCTATTTCGATAAAAACGGTAAATACAACTGCAAAATTACTACAAAATGCGAAAATGGGCATTTTACGCAAAAATCACATTCGAGATGTAATAGGCCTCTTAAGTTTTGCGTATCAAACAAAATTTCCTGTGCCAATTCACTAAAAATGTTGCAGAAGATTTACAGTGAATAGTGATTCGTGTATCTCAAAAACACGGGCTTCTGAATGGTATAAAGTATTTAAAGAAGCCCGACAAGTGGTAGTTGATTTGCCTCGTTCAGGTCGACCCCCAACCGTTGCGAATGATGAAAACATGTCATTTATATGCAGAAGGAACAGCGTGAGGGATAGAACGAAGCCTTGAGGAACACCAGCGTTCACTGACATGAACCGCGAAGCGCATCCATCCGAAAGGACACGGATTCTACTCTCATGCAGGTAGCCAGCAATCCAGGTACAGAACTGAGCAGGCAAACCGTATGCCGGGAGCTTGGATAGAAGAGCTTTTTGCCAGACCCGATCAAAAGCCTTGGCTATGTTAAAGCTAACAGCCAGTGATTCGACACGCTTATCTATTAATAGCCTCACCCCAGAGATGTGTGACGTACGCTAGTAGATCACCGGTTGACCATTTTGGCCGAAACCAATGATATAGTTTATAATATCATTGGCCGTAACCTAAATTGCCGATCGTGAATTAGGGAGTGATCTTCTAGGTATCGAATAAGCTGTTTATTCAATATTAATTAGTCGGATCTGACCGATCTCCTTTTTTAGGGATCGGTTGCACATTAGCTTCTCTCCAAAATTCCAGCACACAAACCGAAGAGAGCAAAAGACGGTACAGACGCGTTAACACAGGGGACAACTCCGCTGCACATATTTTTAGGACTATTTCTGGGAGGCCATCAGGACCGTTAGCTTTCCGGTCTCGATTGACTGCAGCTCCGCACGGACATCACACTGCCTGATTTTAATATCAGACATTGTGTGTGAGGAATTGAGGGTGGCTGTGCATTACAGTCATCGGTTCGGGAGTTAGCCGCAAAGAGTTTGGCCAGGAGATCGACCTTTTCCTGCAGCTTGTGAGCTAAAGTTCCATCAGGACATCTCAGTGGTGGCAGCGAGGGTTAGCAGAAGTTCGATTGCACGGCTTTGACCAGACGCCAGCTACGGCTGCCCGTAGAACTTGGTGGCATTATTATAGGCTGCTTTTAGCGAGCGAGTTTCGGGATCCCCATGAGCTTTGCTTCTGATCTAAGCGCGGTTATGCCGTCTGTTTGCTCTTAACGGTGCTGGCACACTCGCGATTGAACCAGCGGTTGCGTGTGCCTTTGCTGATGACATAGGAGTGTGGAATATAGTATTCCATCTCTAACACTATGTCATCAGCAACGGCAGTGGCGCTAGCTGTCGGGTCCTTCCCACTGAAGCAGCGCTTCTCCAAGGGAGTTATGCAAATTACTCTCGCCGTCCCAGTCTGCTGACGCGTAGTGCCAAATCTGGCGTTTCGCCGCTATTGGCGGGCGCGATGCCAAGGGCACTGTGCTGTATATCAAGCAGTGATCCGAGGAACCTAAAGGAACTCGGACCTCCACCCGGTATACAGCTGGGCGACTCGTCAGCAGAAGGTCGAGTAAAGAGGGTGCATGGCCAACTATGTCTGGGATCCTGGTGGGCTGGTTCACTAGTTGAGTCAGATCATGCGTTAGAGCGAATGCGTGGGCAGTTCTACAGCATGATCTGTTTTGGAGGAACCTTACTACAACTCATGGTGGGCGTTGAAGTCCCCCAAAAACACCAATTCCGCCTATGAAAACCACTCCTGCGCATTCTTCTGCCATAACAAGAATCTGACGTAATAAAAATTTGTCGTAACCAGAATCTGTCCAAACCTGAATCTGTCCTAAGGCGAATAAGGGTCATCTGCTACCCGACCAAGATGTTCAATTAGTCGAGTTGTCTTCATGTCGCCGTTAAGGGATCGGTAGACGCTGACGTAGACACGGCAATGAGAGCCTAAGTCGACGTGTGGGTGAATTTCAACAGGTCCATTAAAGTCTTCATTGTCGTGGACTTTATAACTTTACATTTTTTTTTTAAAATTCGCTGTTATTAAAGTTTATGACAATGTATGTATTCTTGCTTAATATAATAATAATAATCGTTTATTTTGACAAAGAATAATACATATACACACGGCCCTTATTTAGTACACAGTAGTTACACAGTAGACCTTATTTAGGGAATTTACATATATTTTAAAAGAGCTAGAGTATATCAGGTAATTTCAGTGGTCATCGCACAAGGCTCGCAGACCTGAAACGCTGTAACCAGAGAGCGATCTGCCGAATTTACTTGATTTAAACTTTGTATGGAGCTCCGGTTCTGATACAAACTATTTGTAAAATAAAAGTAAAAAATAATAAAGTTATAAAGAATCTTCGAATAAGCATTTAAAAATAATATAAAAAAACAAACAAACAAGCCAAATCAATCGAAAATTACATTAAAAAAGTGGGTATGATAGTGTGAATGAGTAGTGTTAGGTGTGTGAAAATGTGTGTCGTGATGAGTGATAACTTTTTCGAGCAGTTTAGAAAAAATACTGAACAGAGAAATTGGTCTATAGTTAGATGGAGTGTCTTTATTACCGTCTTTAAAGACTGGAGTTACTACGGCATGTTTCCAACGTTCAGGGAACTCTCCTTGAGAGATACTTAGATTGAATATGTGTACCAGTGTGTTCACAATAGTATGCCGTATCTTTTTTATTAGTACTGGGACATAACCATCTGGACCAGCAGCACTCTCGTCCTTCAAACCCATTATAAATGAGTCTATTTCATATACATCGGTTGGTGCCATATAGAACGACGTTGACGGGGAAAACGGTGGATTCACATTTGAAGCTAGTTCTGCCTCTGTGGTGTTGAGTTTTGTTAGGGTTTCATCAGCTAGATTTTTACCAATACCTGTGAAGAACTGATTTGCAATGTTAAGTGATTGAGTAGGATCCGAACTAACCTTGGTGAGATTATACGCACCATTTTGTTTGCTCGAAATATTACAAATATCTTTTACGGTTGTCCATAACTTTTTAGAGTTGTTTTGTTAATGGTGATCTGATCCTCATAGTACTAATATCAGACAGATAACTTAAAAAAATAATGAGATATACAAGATTAAAAATTTCGTGCCGCAGCGATGAAACTTGCGTGCACGGCAATGAAACAAGCGTTCAAGTCAATATGAAAACATAAGTCACGGAATAAAAACCCCTGGCCACGGCAATAAAACTAAACTGTTTTACAAGGCATGGTAATAATTTTTTTTTCATCGCCGTGTCTTTTTTTTCATTGCCATAGCAAATTTTGGCCACGGAAACCACGGCAATGAAAGCACGGCGATGAAAATCAAGGCAAAATCTAAAATAACAAAAAATCTATTAATTATTTGAAGTAATGAACACTTCACAAACAAACATAAGAAAAATGGCGTTCTATCGCATGCTTAAACCAAGAGGACAAACTTTTTCAAATAGAACCTATACCTATCTACGGCGATGAAAGAAAAAATGTCCAGTAACATAATAATGAAATACTTACATTTATGGCGCGAAAACGCAGGCACGTGTGTACGTCCTTCCACGTCGAGCACTTAAGTGGCACTGATGTGCAACGTTTAGCGCACAGGGGTGAGGACGCAAGTCGTTAGATAAAACAATATTCTTAAACATGTTTAGGACACGGCGATGAAAGGTAGTTCTGGGATAAATGATTTTTTATTAACCATTCGTTGTATTGTTTAAATATTTGAATAAATATATTCTGTAATAATACTTTAACTATTCACGTATCAGATAAAACTAGGTTATGATATAAATAAAAAGTACATTTTTATGATTGAGGTAAGTATAATACACATCAAGGTGACGTGTGGACAAACACGGCAATGAAAGATTTGGAAATTTAAAAATTTTTTTGGAGTACCTATTATTCCCATTAATAAAATATTTAATGCCACATATAGATTACTATTTCACCTAACCAGAAAAAAATGTTAGAACATTATAACTATGTTTTTTAGTACCAATTTCATCGATGCCACGCAAACTCCGGCTTTGGCTTTGAAGAATTCTTCAAGCACAAAGCCGGGATAGTTCAGGTAGGTGGTTTCAGCTGGGCGGATTATTTGTGTCTCCGTCAGGAACAACATTGCTGGCCGTGCCGTCTCAAGATTCTGATGGACGGCATTGAGGTTTGCATGGAGTACGCCGATGTTAGCTAACTCCATCTAAAACGGTAAGGTTGTGGTGTGCACCGCTGTAGTACCAGTTTTGATGTTGGGCGCTGTCATTTTAGGAGTGGAAAGAGAGAGGCGTGAATCGAGAAAATGATGCCGCGATGCGAATGGTCAAAGTGTGGTGGCCTGTTTCCCCAGGAATCTGCCCACAGAGGAGTTTTATTAACCTGCCCAACGGAAGGGCCCCCGAACCCCCCCGGGACCCCACATTCCGGTCACCAACCGGCACGACGGACCACCCCGAGATTATGCGTGGCATGGTGAGGCAGCCTCACGAGCTGGTTAGGCTCGCTTGGGCCTCTGTACTGTGCTACGGGCGGCCACCGGGACAACCGTTTCTACGGGTCTCCCTGGTCGGCAGGTTAACGAAGTCCTCCTGGCACTGGTTTGACGGAAGCCTCCACAGACCAAATACATCGCAGCATCATCCTCACGAGCTCTGGTTATACGCTGGCTGATCCCGAAACGCGACCGACAAGCAGTCACTTGACGGGTTTTACATCATGCGTACTGTGGTCACCAACGGGTCAAGCCCTACCACGAATGGAGCAGATCAACGCTCGAAAGAGTCCGTTAGTCGCTTCTTACGACACCCAACGGACGGAGGAGAGGGGCGGCGATTAGTATTCTTTCTCGGTCTTCGCACGGATATTATACATCAATGTAATCAAGAGTCTGGTACTTGAAACCTATTTTATTTAGGTGGCATGAGGCGTTTGCGAGAGAATATCCGCCGAAAACGGCCGGATTTCTGGAACGACAATTCATGGATTTTACACCATGACCATCGCACAAAGTCATCATTGTCGAATATCATCGACCAAGCGCCGTACTCTCCTGATATGGCTTCGTCTGACTTTTTCCTGTTCCCGAGGCTAAAACTACCACAACGAGGAAGGCGTTTCGATTCGAATAAAATTCGCTGTAGGAGTTGAAGACCATACTTACTTCAATCAGCTTACAACAAATGTATGGAGAACTAGGTCAAGCGCTGGCGTGAAGGGGCCACTATAAAGGCGGCAAAAAAAATCACAAATAAAACTTTTTTTGTTTTATTGAACAATTCTCGGATGTTTTTACACAGAAGTTACATTGTATACACAAAATTGCATGCCCGTTATGGGTACACTGTTGTAACCAAAATGTACTACTGCATCTTCAACCGCAAATTGTACACCAGAAATCGCAATAAAAGTCTATTCTATTCTATTCTATTCTATATCTGCTAAAACACTAATGTAAGTAGGCGACCAAAACATTTGCTCTATATAATTTTCAGGCGTTAAGGGGTTTTATAATTTTATCACAATGATCTGCTACTTTTAATAAATTATATGATTTTGTGTAGGTACCTTACGAATTTACCTGAACTATGCAATATTACTTTAGCTACGTGAATATTACTCAAAATCGCATATTAGAAGGCGTGTTGTCACTGAAGTGGAGCAGAGACAAGATGATGAGGGTAGCGGGGAAGAGGTGGTCATTTCCACTGAATACGAGAGAAAAGTGGAAGCGACCGGAGCGGCGTGGCTGAGCTTTGGAACAGAGCCAATGAGCCAATCTGTCTACGGAGCCAATACACTTTGTATGTCAGTCAGTGTAACAGTGGCTGACAGAGACAGTAATTTTTGTACAGAGAAATCTTCGGGTCACACGGATTAGGGCCAACAGTAATCTCTCTCAAAAAAAAAAAAAAGATTGCCTGAGGTTGTCTCCAAAGAAGAATAAAGACATCTTTTCGCTTTGCTCTCTGCTCCACGCGCTGCACGCTGCCGCTGCCGTACTTTCATATAATTCTTCACCTCTTTGTGAGTGAAGACGAAAAGTGAATTTTGAGCAAAACAATTGATCAAAGGACATCATTTATTGGGGGTTTTCTGAAAGTGCCAGAAAAAAAATGTCGGTAAGACAGGTCATTTTCAGAAAAAAAAATTAAGTAAGTAATACTGAAATTATTATCTTTTTTTAACCAGCCGGCACGTTAAAAAAATGCCCAATACAATTTATGGAGGTTGATTATTTCTGCTTTTGCAATGTATTCAGTGGAAACAAATATAAATCGCGGAGGCCTACTACAGAAGTGAACACAGAGGAGGCGGAGTAGCGATTCTACTTACTACAAAACGGAACGAATTATATTGAACGGAATGATATTGCTACACTCTCGAATGTGTAGTAGAATTGTGTGCAATAGAGTTACCAATTTTTAATATTATTTTAATTAATATTTATCTAGCGGACCGTGAAATTGAAATATTTTTTGACAAAATATCAATATCTCAAAAAAAAATTAATCATAGGCGGTGATTTTAATATCGATATGACAAAAGACTCTAAAGACTGCCATAGGCTGAAGAGCATAACGTTAACTTACAATCTACACCAAATAGTAAATCAACCTACGCGAGTAACAAATCATTCATCAACTGTTATTGATATAATCTTTACAAATAATAAATCTCAAGATAATATAGTAGTACAAGATCAGGGTATTTCCGATCACAAAAGTCTTATATACACAATAAATACTCAAAATAAAAAGCAGTCACAAGGTCAATTTACTTTCAAAAAAAGATTATTTACAAATAAAAACGTTATCGCTTTTAAAGAGTCACTATTAAAATTAAATTGGAATAATATAATTACGGATACTAAAAACGTAAATGAAAATTATGAACTTTTTGAACAAACACTTCCAACTATGTTAAATAAATATATTCCGGAAAAAAATATAAAAACAAATAATAACAAAAATACAGCACAAAATAAATGGTTAACAATAGGAATAAAGAGATCGTGTAAACATAAAAGAATGTTAAAAATATTAATCAAACAAATAATACCATACTTACTAAAAACTCATTACAGACTTTATGACAAACTTTTGAAAAAATGTGTAAAATTATGTAAAAAGCTTTTATATACGAGTACTTATAGATGAAATAAAAAAATCTGATAATAAGACTAAAAAAATGTGGAATATTATAAAAAACATTACAAAAAACCACCCTAAAAGACAACGGACTAATATCAAATTGAAAACCCACCACCCACACAGTAGTAGAATCACCCGGCAGCGTGGCAAACACCTTTAACAGAGTAATATAATATAGAGTACTAAAACTCGGCCCTATCTTTGAAAAAAATGCCTACAGCCGCGCAGTACGAAGCACGCAATAGCTAGGGCTGCTTATCAACAGTGTTTTAATTACATCTGCCTGTACTTTGAGGTTCTATCTAGTTTTGTGAATGTATTTTGTGATTGTAAATATCATATTTTTTATTTAAACAAATAATATACGTTATGAATGAAATAGGAAGCACTTCAATTGCACGCAATCTTATTCAATTTAATGTTTAAATACCGACATGCCTTGACTAAAACAAAATTTAATCTAAGCCGACATGCAATAAAAATATCGTAGAAAATATCAAATAAAAATATTCACTCACAAATTAATGATAAATCGTAAGAAATAATAAGACTTTTCAATAAGCCACTTTCGCAATGCCACCGGGTCGCTGGATAGGTGACCAAATTGAAAACATCTCGAGCTCCTCCGTGCTTCTGAAGGCACGTTAATCCGTTGGTCCCGGTTGCTGTCGTAATATGACAGTCGTTAAAACCCATCAACTCGCATTGGGCCAGCGTGGTGGTTATGGCCCAATATCCCTACGTTTAAAAGTAGTTCTCCGCCAACTTGTTCGATAGCATCACCATTTATTAGTCCAATGATAATTTCAAATCAATCGTTTAATTCAATAATGATTCCAAAAACTTACAACCCGGAGGTTTTAACACGTACCTGCCGTATCATGAACCGCCTACAACTACCTAGTTCACTCGAGTATCACTTTCGTTATTAATCCAGGCCTTTTTCGGAGGAAAAGACGAAATACCTATCCATTAGAAAAGACACAAATAACGTACCTACTAGTAAGTACTTAATTCATGCAACCAACAACAGCATCTAGAATTGCTCCTTGCTATATTAGGTAAGGTATTGAACTTATTTTAGTCGAAAAAATCGCACGCTTACCTACTGTCAATGATATTACAATAAGTATGTTACATTCAGGTATTGAACTTATTTTAGTCGAAAAAATCGCACGCTTACCTACTGTCAATGATATTACAAACTATAGATATGTTACGTTCATAGTATGTGTTCCGAGCAATCCAAAACTGCACACATTAACAAGTTTCACTGATAAGTAAAACAAAAGATACGAAATAGCACGCAAATTAAAGAGATAGAAATTTTAATGATTGCACTTCAAATGTTTCGTGTGCATTGAGTTACATACAAGACGTCCCAATTTGAGTCTTCACTTCGCGCGCGGTTATAACACATCTGCTTCTTGTTTTATATAGTATCATTGCTTACTGTTTAAAAAACAACATACCGACCGTTCGTCACTGTGCGGCACATTCGCGATAGCCGCATGCCGTTGCATGCCGAGCGCATGCCGAGATCGGATCGAACATTACAACCATGAACTTCAACTTAAGATTACCTATGTATTATTATGTACATACATACTACAGCATATAGCGGCGATGGGCTCATTAAAAATAATACTACCAACCCCTTTCTTCACTTGCGTGTCGTAAAAGGCGACTAACGGACTAAAGACTGCACATACATCATCACTTCCTTACTTACTTAGTAAGTATATTTTTTTTGTTTATTATACCTACTTAATTACTTATTTTTTCATTTTTGTAATTAATTTAATATCGATATAATCGAAGTCGAAATATTCATCCAAATGTAATCCCTAGTGCCATGGCACCACGGGTAATTAAAATTACCCGTGGTGCCATGGCACTAGGGATAATTAAAATTACCCGTGGACCCGGTAATGGGTCGACCCACCGGGACCACGGGTAAAGACTCGGACCATCGGTAGTACCACGGGTAAGTACAGGATGGAAGCCATTCACGAAGTTGGCATTTTAAGAATTTGGCATTATGAGAAGTTGGTTATTTGCGAGCGGTTGGCATTTTGCGAAGTTGGCATTCTGAGCGTAAACGGCCAAGATGAGCCACACCTAAACAGGGCCTACAACATTATGGGACTCTTGATAAAAAAACACCGTAAATAATCAAAAATATTTAATTCGTGAATAACAATGAAAACAATAGCAATATTTGCTGACTATAAGGAATGCTCCAAGATATATTCGAGAACGTCTCGTGTCGCTGCAGCCTTTCGCGAGCTGGCGCTATACTTTCGGGCAGGAAGTCTTCCTGAGGTATTGTTTGCCAGACGGCACGGGAACCACGGTCACACCCTGAGGGAACACCTCTTTCAACTGGTCTTCTGTCAAGGTTGGCAATACCATGCAGTCATCTCCCATCTGTAAACATAAGAAAGGCTTGTAAAATTTAAATATAGTAAAAAAATTATAGAAAGAAATTAATACAGTGCTAGTGACAACCTTGTTACCATACTGATAATTTGAAAAAAAACGACCTCCTCTCAGGTGGGATGTTTCAGGATTTCTTTTTAACATGTTTATACAATTTTCTTTCATAGTGGGGTAACAGTATGGTAATGCTAACACTACCATTAACTTTCTGATACCCGAGCGGCCCGATCGGGCCGCGTCGCCATTCGTTCTGACTCACACGAGCCGCGCTAGGCAGTTGTCTATAGGATTTTCTGTCTACGGAATAAAATAACAAACCTTCCAATCGACTGGTGTGGCGACTTTAGCTTTGTCAGTCAACTGTAGGGAGTCAATCACACGAAGTATTTCACTGAAAACAAAGAAAACACATAAATAACATGAACATTCCAGTGGTCTGGTTTTAAGGCAGCTGAGCTCATAACAAGGGCCGATTTGATTATCGTCAAATATAAAACAGAGAATTTGTCTCACAAAATGTCTAAGCAAGGCTATTCACTTAAAAATATTCAATTACTTAGAAAGGAAAAAAAATATGAAGGTGTCGTCGCCTTAACTAGCAGACCCGATTAACATTAAAAGCAGTCAGACAGAGAGATACACTCTCACCAAAATTATTCACATTGGTTCTTGAGGACGTTCTTAGACAACAGAATTAGCAAGATAAGAGCATAATTATTTCAGGAGACCACCTGACAAATCTTCAAAGTGGCTAAAGTGAAGTAGATGTAGGCTGGCCACAAAAAATGTTGTCTGGTGCAAGAGTTCTAGAAAGGCGTCCATTGAATCAAACGCGCTCGAGAGGAAGACCACAAATGAGGTGGAACGACGACATCAAGAAGGTGACCGGTATCAACTGGGTCCTTACTGCCCGGGATAGGAATAAGTGGAGAAATTTGAAAGAGGCTTACACCAGATCTCTGATTGACGAAAGCTGAAAAGATGAAGAATGAATTATGTCATCGCCAGTTACCACACAAAGATGCAAAATACCACTATTCCGATCAATTCAATATCCGTAGACGTGTTATTGCGCGCAACTGCAACAATGCAACAACTGTAATTTAAAGCTCGACAAAATACAATTTCTAGCTCCACTGGGTCCAAGCCACCGTTTCCTGTAGTTTCCTAATACCCAATAGTCCACATCAATATGTATATGGTTCCATAGGCAGGCTGTAATCACATAGGCCACAACATGATATTCTATATAATCAAAGTATTTAGTCACAAATACAATATTGTGTACAAAGGTTTCGTTCTGTTGAGCCTAATTCCTAATAAAATATTATATATTCAAAGTATATTTCCGCGAACATACATTTCCCTGAAAGTACATTGCTCCAAACATACATTTAAACAAGCTTAAATACAGACATAAATTGAATAATCAAATAAAAAGTAATATAGGTAGCTGCGAGATGACAATATCTACTTTACTAATCATCATAGGCCTTTTGCATCTGTTAAATATTATTTAAACAGCGTCCAATTGTGAGGTTTGGCATTTTCCTAAGTGGCTTGTAAGGCCAATACGGGAGCGACAGCAACGGCCGCATACTTGAAAGACGAATTGAGCACCTGGTGACGTTGGAGGAAGTGCAGCGCGTTGGTGACGTCTATCACGCTTTTTAGACAGTTCCTCAAACCAAATGTTGTCGTGAACGACAAGGGTCATTCTCTTAAGGCCAGATTCTCATATGGACAGATTCTCAAAAGGACAGGAGTACATGGGGAGCCCTTTCGGTCGCATAATCTCTTTCGTCATAATGTAGTTTGGCATAACAGTTTCAGCATAAAGTATTTTCGCATAAAATTTGTAAAGCAGAGTGTTATAAACCCATAATGGTTGCATCGGCATAATTTTAACTTACTATAACTGCCTTTATCATAATTTTATTCCGCATAAATGAAAATAACATAATTGCTATACGTCTAAATTTAGTTCATCATAAGACACGAAACGCATAGTGAATTAAGCGCAGCGTAGGCTGCCCTACTCCTGAATTAACTTTTCCCCTAAAATATCATACACAGATTTTCTTTTTTTTCTTGTTTTTCATATATTCTTATTTTTAGGTAAATAAAGTAAAATGTCTTAAAAAGTTAATACTTTGTGTTTTCGGTAAGGTTGTGCTACAAAAGTCAGTGACAGAAACGAATCGCGGCAAAACCGACTCCACGTAGTCTTGTCTGCCCTACGCTAGTGTAATTTAAGCCCGCGTAGGCGCGGAGTGGCGAGGCGGCCCGCGAGCAAAGGAGCAGGTGGGTTTAACGCACGCCGCCGCGGCCAAAGCTGCGGTGGTGAGCGAAAGCCATCTGCGACGACAAGCTCGCGTGGGACCGCCGGAGTCCCGTTGCGCCGGAGCCGTGACAGAAACCATGAATGCTGTATGCTGCATGCCTGCCTGCATGCTGCATGCCTGTCTGCTGCATACCTGCCTGCCTGCATGCTGCATGCCTGCTTGTATGCTGCATTCCTGCTTGCATACTGCATGTATGCTTGCTTGCATGCTGCATTCTTGCTTGAATACCGCATATTCGCTAGCATGCTGCTTTACTGCATGCTGCTTGCTTGCTGCTTGCATGCTGCTTGCTTGCTGCTTGCATGCTGCTTGCTTGCTTGCATTCTGCATGGTTGGTTGCTTACTGCATGCTTGCTTGCATGCTGCAGCTTGCTTACATGCTCCATGCTTGCTTGCTAACATGCTTCATGCTCGCTTGCATGTTTGCTTGGATGCTGCATGCGTGCTTACATGCTGCATGCTTGGTTGCTTGCTGCATGCGTGATTGCATGCTGCATGCTTGGTTGCATTCTGCATACTTGCTTGCATGCTGCAGCTTGCTTGCGTGCTGCAGCTTGCTTGCATACTCCATGCTTGCTTGCTTGCTTACATGCTTTATGCTTGCTTATATGCTGCATGATGCGTGCTTGCTGTCATGCTCCATGCTTGCTTGCATGCATCATACTTGCTTACATGCTGCATGCTTGCTTGCATGCTGCATGCTTGCTCGCATGCTGCATGCTTGCTTGCATGCTGCGTGCTTGCTTGCATGCTTAAACGTTCCTACGAATTTAAGTGGTTCGATGATGTTATGGATTTCAATTATTTGAAGTGTTGTATTTTTGTGATATAGGAAACGTTTTTCTGGAAAATGAATCAGCATTAATAACTTCGGCCAAACGTTGAGTGGGATTTCAAACGAAGATTTTAAAAAAACAATCGATAATAGGCATTTCAAAACTTTGGTAATTGTGTTTTAGGTAAAAAGAAAATTATGGAAAAGTTTTCGTCCAAATAAAATTCGTACAGAAAAATTTCGAATTTAAGATAGGTAACCCTAAATGTTAACTTTATGGTATTCTATATGACTGCCAATAAATGTTATGATTAGTAATCGTTATTGTAAAAACATTTATGTAAAAACAATTGATGCTGATATATTATTATTATAAAATAAGTTATGGGGAAATAAAGTATGCCAAATGATTTATTCTGAATGAACGTAATGCGAAACGAAGATAGTGCCAAAAAACGTTATGCAGCCTTAAAATATGCCTCTTTAATTTATGCAACTTTTTAGAGGAAAAATTTTTAGAGGAAAAAAAAGCGGTTTATATTATTTAAAAAAAATATAATTAATAATATTAATTAACATTAATAAATTCAATTTAATAAATAATTAATTTAATAATAAACAAAAATATTTTTTTAATTTAATTAAGTATTGTTTTTTAAGTAATTTAATTTTTTTTTATACCTGTTAATGTATTTTATCAGTTATTCATAGTAGGTATAAGCTGGTAGGTTAAGTTTAGGGAAAATACTAATAAAGAGCTGCACAAGTTTTTTTATTTGTATACCCAAGTGGAAACATTTTGAGTTAAAATAAGACTAATACTTGTATAATAAACATTACAATTATTTAGTAAGTATACTGACTTTTATTATTTGAGTAGTAGTCCAAAAGGGTAATTTTAATACTTTGGACTATTAGTAACTTTAGATTTTTAACACTGGTATTTTTGGACAATATGTATAGTTGGTCATTATAAATAAATAATAAATAAATAAATAAACTTTCCTACACTCACACCAATTATCTAGCCCAAGAGAAGCTTCGAAGAAACTCGTTGAATGGTTACTAGACAACGGATAAACATACTTAAAATACTTAAATACATACTTATTATACATAGAAAACACCCAGACCCGAGACAATTTAGAAAACAATAATTTCTAAATTTACCCGACCGGGGATCGAACCCGGGACCTCAGAGATGGCGACACCATGAAAACCGGTGTACAAACCACTCGACCAAGGAGGTCGTCAAATTATGATATTGTTCATTATAGCACTATGGATATTTTAGCTTTAATGACATTTTAGCACTTTGGATAAAACACCCCAAAAAGCAACAAAATAATTGGTTTCTGATTGACACCTTGCGCCATTATGACCGTCTTCTTCGCGTTTATGGACATGGAGAATAACTTGCATGGCTCGTTATAGACCATTAACTGAAGCTCTTCTGGGGTCGTAGCAACAAAAGTTGCATCATCAGCAAACAGTAAGCCATCTACAAAGAGATCTTGGCGGTGTCTTAAAGAGACATTTATTTATTTATTTATTTATTTTATTAGGCAACTTAACAGACATTGACACAAACAGATAAAACTTAAACTAGTACAGCGGTTCAGGACCAGGCCAAAGTCCTTAGCAAGTCGCACATGAGTTTAAGCCATACCCGAATCACTACAATTAAAATCAAAATTAACAATATTAAATAATAAATTTTGTGCACAAAGATGAAAATAATGGTAAGAATAAAATATTTAAAAAAAAAATACCAATAATAATAATAATAAACCTGATATTAGAAACACTAGGGGCAGAAAGCAGCACCGAGGATCTCTGTGAGTACTTTTTTGAAACAGACTAAACTTTGACCGAACACATCAACATCACCGCGGTGTGATAGTTCATTATAGTTTCGGCACATACTTGCAACAGGGCCGAAAAATGCTTTATTATTCCTGTAAGTTGGAATGACAAAAGTAGGGAGCAAACGTCTTGGGTTATATTTAGTGTTGATGCCTAAACTGTTAAGTAGCGTAGGAGAATCAATAATAGAATGCAGTATTTTGTACAGAATTACAAGACTTTGTTTTAAGCGACGAGTTCTCAGATCCACAATGTTGAAATGAGCCAGCCTCTCCTCGTAGGATGCGAGTCTGCGACCAAGATTATGCCTAAAACAGACAATACGCAAGAATTTCCGCTGTACCTTTTCTATGAAGTTGGAATGAATTGCGTAATTTGGAGACCAAATTACAGAACCATATTCAAGCCTACTTCTTACGAGGGAGTTATATAAGATAATAAGGCTCTCCTTCCCTCGAAAGTCCTTCGTTATTCTTCCCAAAAAACCCATTACCTGAAGCGATTTTTTAACAACATGATCAAAATGTTCTTTGAAAGTCAGTTTCTCGTCAAATAAGATGCCGAGATCCTTAACTATCGTTTTGCGCTCAAGCACATGACCTTCAAGAGCATAAGGAAAGGCTATCTTTGTTCGTTTATTTGTGAAAGGACAGAATGACATTTCTTTACATTCAAAAACATGCGGTTTGCATGGCACCAATTCGTTATAATATTGAGGTCACTCTGTAGACCTTCGCAGTCAACTGTGTTTTTGATTTTACTATAAACCTTTAAGTCATCTGCGTACATTAAACATGGACTAGATAGTTTAGCTACAAGGTCATTAATAAAGACAACGAAGAATAGAGGCCCCAAGTGCGAACCCTGGGGAACACCAGATGGGGCTACAATAGGATCCGACAAGAAACCCTTGAGAGCCACGAGTTGGTGTCTGTTAGTGAGGTAAGATTCAACCCAGCGAAGAAGTGAACCATGAATACCAGCAGCCGATAACTTCTGACAGAGAATCCAATGGTTGACTTTGTCGAAAGCCTTACTAAAATCCGTATAAATGGAGTCTACCTGCCCTCCCCCATTAAAGACCTGACATAAATATGTTTTGTATTCTAAGAGATTGCTAATCGTGGATTTATTCTTGACAAAGCCATGCTGGCTTTCAGAAAGAAGCGGACTCACATGACGATAGACACTACCATACACAATAGATTCAAGAACTTTGGCCGGACAAGACAAAATGCTGATGGGTCTATAATTCTCACAGTCAGATGCGTCTCCAGACTTATAAATAGGTACCAAATGAGCACGCTTCCAAAAAGACGGGAATACACCCTGCTCTAGTGATGCATTGAAAACGAGTGCTAGCGGTAGACAGAGTTCTTCAGAGCACTCTTTCCAGAACTTGGGGGGGACACCATCAGGGCCTGCACCCTTTCGCACGTCTAGTTGCCTTAATTTGGATAGAACATCGCCAACAGATACATGTATTCTAGAGAGGGAATCATTAAAGGAGTTGCCAGTGTCCACGCTACCTGAAAAGTTGAGGTCCGGTTTTTCGTAAACTGACCCAAAGTACCTTGAAAATAGGTTGCTTATCTCTTTTCCGTCAGAAGCCGAATCGTCACCCAGTCGCATGGTCTGTGGAATGTCTTTAGCACCCTTTTTGTCCTTGACATATCGCCAAAATTTCTTAATATCGAAGTCTACTGAATTCTCAACTGAAATCAACAAAGTTCCTGTAGTTTGCTGCCATCAATCTTTTTGTTCGAGCTCGCAAGAGCGAAAACGTATCATAATCTCGAGGATTTTTAAATTGCTTGAAACGCTTATGATATTTATTTTTTTCATGTAAACACTTTTTTAAAGCAGACGAAAACCATTTCGGAAAATTAGATTTTCCGTCTTTGATTAATGGAGTATAGTTATTTATTGCATCATACAACGTATTGTAAAACTTATTGACAGACATGTCAACGTCACACCCAGCGAATACCTCAAACCATTTCACTTTATTGAGATCTGACTTAATTTTTATATAGTTGCATTTGTTATAATTTAAGCGAGAGTTATTATTTGAAATCATTCTCTTTGTTGGCAGATCGATTGTCATTTCTATCAATAATGCTGGGTGATGACGATCCAGACGCGAGATTGATTCAGTATTTGAAATATTTATATGATTATAAGTTGATAAAACAAGATCTAATATACGGTTATTAGCGTTGTGTACATGATTAAATTGCGAAAAATTGCAAAGGGACATTGTTTCAAGGAGAAGACGAGACTTATAATCTGATGAGCAGCCTGGAACGAGAGACAAGCCACTCTGTGACCACGGTATGACAGGTGTGTTAAAATCTCCTACAAGAATAGGGACTGCATTACTGCCCATCTGTTGCAAGATGTGCTGCGTGTGATTGTAAAAGTCTACAAGCATATCGGCCTGCAAGTCAGGAGCCAAGTAACAAACACAAAGATTTATTGTAGGTGCGTAAGTCGCATCCACATTGAATAGCTTACTGTCCACCTTGGTGTGAAGGTGTATTCCTTTTGGAGACTCACCAAAAACAACGTCAAGAAGGACAGAGAAGAATATACCACACAGAGTTGGTGCCAGAACACAACTCTGCCGTACACCTCTTCTCATATCAAAGGGGTCTGTCGTGTTTCCATTGCAAACAACGGAACCCTTCATGTCAAGGTGAATTAACTGTATTATATGCTTCGGTGGGCAACCGATTCTTTGGAGCACAGAGTAAAGCCCATTGCTACTGACGGTATCAAAAAAGCCTTGTTTAAAAAAAACGTGTAGTTGGATTCACGTAAAGAGCCTTCATCTGGTAGCCTTGTCTCTTGAAGTGCAGCTACAGCAATGTTCAATCTCAGAAGCTCCTGCAGTTTTGCGAAGATGTGATCGCAGTTAGAACTGCCAGTGGCGTCAGGGAAGCCTGTCCTCATCGTACGGACATTCCATGTCCTAATGCGCATGGATTATTGACGTTGATTTTTCTTCTTATTATTTTTCTTTTTCGCAGTTGAATTTGTTAACGGCGCCGACTATCAAGCAATAGTGTCTCCCACACCCAACGGAAACAAGCCAGCACCGAGAAGGACAAGTACTATACTGACCGGGGACTGCCCGGCTTAACACGTTAAGCGCCAAGTGTATTATCTGGTATACACCGCTGTGCTTCTGTCCCAAGGGATGATACACTTGGCGCTTAACGTGTTAAAGCGGGCGACAACTTAACAGTGGGCCTACGATGGACCCTCCCACTGTCGAAAGTGACCCCTGGCATCCGCGCTTACTTAAAAAAATAAACCGACTTCAAAAAAAAAAAAAAAGATAAAAAAACAATCAAAAACTCACTAAATAGCAAAAAATAAACTTAATATAGTGCTACATAAAAGAGTAGAAATTAAATAATCCAGAACTAAATTCACTCATTTTTTGGCAACATTGATAATCTGTCATTAATGTCAAGTGGTTGTTCAACTCTGTCCGTGGTTACGATATAAATTGTTGTTTTAGTGATATTTCTACATTCCTGGATTTAAAACACTGATAACATGATTATGACCATCCATGGCAGTTCTCGTAACATAATATATAAGGTCTTTTTTGCGAAGTTTGGCAGAATTTCAATACGGAACTTTGTTACGTAATCTGGAGGATATTTACCAATATTTACCAACGTACAGCAGATTATACTGGTAAGTAAGTTATAAAAGCTGTTGAAAGTATAATTATCTAAAACATGCCTATGCGCAATCGGCTAAATTCAGTGAAAAAATCAGTATTTTTAAATATTATTAAAAGTTTTGGGGTTATGATATTACAAACAAAAATGTTGCTTATTATAGTTCGACTCGAGAATCTTGAACTTTTGAATTTATTGGGACATTTTATCAAGTGTTAAGGGGTAGAAAGTGGTAAGTATAGTAAATTATGTGGGTTGGCTTTTGAATCGAGTCGCCTGAATTTGAAGAAACTAACACTGTGGGGGGGTCTTAGGGGTTCTTAAATAAAGGTTTATTAACATTTTAGCTGCCGCTGTTGCGTTAAAATATTTAAAAAACCACTTGAAAGTTTTGCCAAAATCGGCTATAATCACGAAAAATTACACGTTTTTAGGTAATACAATACCATATTAACAGAACCGAAGTGTGGGGACGGGGGGGGCGCAGCCCCCCTACGAGGGGGCTCGGGGGGCGAAGCCCCCCGCCATGAAAAAAATCTAAGTTAATTAGGTTAGGTTAGTAAGTATGTTGACCAAAACGCGCGAGCCGAGCGAGCGAAGCGAGCGTGCCGCGGGAGTGGCCGGCGAAGCGCTAGAAATGAGGTTTTTGTAAATTTCCATATTTTTAAAAAAGAAACATAACTTAAAAATTACTTGTCTGCGGCAGGAGGGGTAAATGGGGGGGTACTCCTCTCCCCACTCCTTACCTTCACCCCCCCCCCCACCCCCACCCCGATTCAGGCGACTCGATTCAAAAGTTTTACCAATTATGTTTATAACTCAGTCCATAGGACTGAACAATTTTCGTTTTGTTATTTTTTATGCATATATGTTTTTATTGTTCTAGGTGTGTCTGAAAGTACTGTGCGGAGAATAGCTAAACAAGGCTCCGAAAATGGAGGAAAATTTTCGACTCCCGCTAAACACAGAAAGGGTCGACTTGCAAAGGAACTCGATGACTTTGATATGTGTGCAATCCGTCAGAAAATGATTTTTTTAAAACTGTAAAAAAAGAAGTACCAACAATATGCAAATTAATAGCTCAATTAAGACAACTTATTTGCTATGATGGAAGCTGCGAGCATTTGCGAAACTTGAAGAGTATCTGGACTTTAATTTATTAGTTTTATATCTAAATAAAAATAAGTTATGTACAATGGCTGTTTTCATTAAGTACTACATACAAACTACTCAAATTAATTATTTTAACGACCTCCTTATCTGAGAGGCGAGCACCCCGGACTTGGCGTCGCCATCTCTGAGGTCCCGGGTTCGATTCCCGGTTGGGTTAATGTAGAAAACCAACTTTTTATATTGTCTCGGATCTGGGTGTTGTGGTACCGTCGTTGTTTCTGATTTCTATAACATAAGTGCCTTAGCTACTTCCTTTATAGCAGAGCAATGTGTAAGTGATGTTTTCCAATTATATAAAAATATTAAATAAAAACAAGTATCAAGACCAATTTGATCGACCTATCAGGGTTGCTATGTTAACGACAACAGCGCCCTCATTTAATTTCTACTCTTTTATGTCGCACTGTACATTAATAGATAAAAATAGCATATGTATCTACATATTCATGATTATAATATCTAAACAAACAAAACCTTACTTACTTATGTTACTTACATATAAACACGTATTTTTTATTCTACAAGTACTTATACTATAACCTATTTATTATAAAATATTAATATTTACATATTATGTGATAATTCTTGTCTAAACCTATTACTTACCTATTAATCTATTTAAAATATTAAATGTATGTGCTACCTATCTGTCTGTTTGAAGTCGGTGCTAAGCCATAGGTATGTTGCATGCAGAGTGCAGGGTGGTGCAGGCCCGCTGCGGTCGGACGCAAGGCGCGATTGTGCGGGTGGGTGGGGGCGGTGCTCGCGCTGAGCGATCCAACTCCAACCCAAAGTGGCAGACACATGCGGGCAGACGTCGTTAACGGTCGCTTTGTATGCTATTAAATTTTGATGCGTTATTGTTGTTCCTGATAGATATCTATAGTTTGAAAGTTCCTTACACTTGTTTTTGTTGTTGTTCTCTGTCTTTGATATTTATATATTTTTTTAATATCATTAGGATTTCGTTTTCGTTTATGTTATTAATTAAAATTATATATTTTATATATAGGTATATAGTTTTGCTTCTGTTTGTGCTTGGCACCGACTTCAAATAGACAGATAGGTAGCACATTTATTTAATATATTAAATAGATTTATAGGTAAATAATAGGTATAGACAAGAATTATCACATATGTAAATATTAATATTTTATAATAAATAGGTTATAGTATAAGTACTTGTAGAAAATAAAATACGTGTTTATATATAAGTAACATAAGTAAGTAAGGTTTTGTTTGTTTAGATATTATAATCATGAATATGTAGATACATATGCTATTTTTATCTATTAATGTATTAAGTTTATTTTTTGCTTTTTAGTGAGTTTTTGATTGTGTTTTTTTATCTTATTTTTTTTTGAAGTCGGTTTATTTTTTTTATAAAAAAATCTTTATTTTTCTGTTTTTAGTGTTAGTAATAGGTACGTATAAACTACAAATTTCAGTCAAGTCGCCTTTACACATTCCACGCTATCGACGAGTTACTAGAGGCAGCTCAACAATTAAACCGAAAACGACCACCAACTAACGTCATTCCTGCTGATGTTATTAACTGTGGGGGTTTGATGCACGCACTGAAGTTGGGTATAGGCTCCAGACAAGCTCCAAAGTAATGTTAAGACGTAACATTTCTGTTATTGAAGGCCTAGTCAACGGGGCAATGGGGATCGTGTCCAAGTTTTAGTGGCCTGCCCTTCGCCGTGATCAAATAGAATCAGGCTAGTTATCGGATTCAATGTGCATAAAATTTGATGACGACACTATTGGCACAAAAGTAAAAGATAGTGATGGGCTAGTGGCCATAGCGCCCGTATCAACAACATTCCAAGCAAATAAAGGGTACGGGGATGTTGAACGGAGAATGCTGCCGCTAATCCTCAGTTGGGCGGTAACGGTGCATAAACTCTAGGTCACCACTTTAAACAGAGCTGTGATTGTAGTCAAACAGAGCTGTGATGTAGGGCAGAAATATTTTGCCGAAGGCCAAGTCTATGTAGAACTTAATCGTGTAAAGGCAATGGATAGCATTGCTCCTGCAACAAAAGCTGGACGACATGGACGAAGTGAGCGCAGTGCAAGTTTGCAAGACCAGCTTCAGTAAAGATGAGGTGGCTGGTGCAAAGAAGCTGCTCTACGAGTCTGTCGGCAAGAGCGACCAGATGGTGTCCCTGAGACGAGACGGGACGCAGAAGAGCATGCAGGAGATCATTACACTGATCAAGGAAACCGATCCTGATGACATGCCGACGTTTGTAGCGAGAGACCTCAACAAGTTGCCTCCCGTCACTTTCGATCATGTCGACGGCACCTGCCTCCTGAAGGACATCGTGTCTCTGAAGGCGAATTTGGCTGAAGTGATGCTGAAATTTCAAGCATCCGAAAATACTAGGTCATCGCTCGCCGGCTCTTATGTCAACAATCGACGAGGGGCCTGCCTCGATACGTCTGCGTCGAGCTGCAAGTCAGCAATTTCAGCGCCGTCTCCGATACGACCCGAGCCGAGCCGAGCGCCGCCGGCACAGCTGTCAGCCGCGAGCGCAGTCTTTATGCCCCGCGCGCCTGCCGCCAACGCCGCCGCCGCCCCGCTGCCTGCATTGCCGGCCGTGACGACGCATGCGCCTATCACGTGTGCGCCCGTCAACTGTCGACGCCGCGATTTCGCCGCTGTTGTTACGGCCAATACAAAAATACGGTCGCAGCAACCTATCGCCGAGGCAAAGGCCACTTTACGAAACGTCGCACACCCGGACCAAGACGAGGATGGCTTCGTCGAGGTTCGAAGCAAGAAGCGTTGCGCGAAATGGGACGATTAAGGTTATTTAAAATTATTTAAAAAAAAAAATGTGTTATTTTCTTATATTCTCCATCCAAATTTACAAGTTACCCCCCTTTCTCGTACAAAACACCCCAGTAACTGTGTTAAGCCCATAAACCAAAATAAATACAAGTTAATATGGGCAAGTACAAATGCACAACTCCTTAACCGTCAGGAGTTGAGGAATTGTACCTTCCATCATCAGCTTACCTGAATAACTTGATAGTACACAACTAGCCTTCTATAATATAATATTTATTTAAAGAATAATCCCCTAACTCCTAATCGTTGAGGAGTTGTGTCTCCCATCATCATCAGATCAGCAATGTCATCAAATGATGACTACAAGAAGCAAATATATGATCATTTAGAAAAATCACATGAAATACATAGGAAAGTGCCTATAAAATTTGAAGGTTTCCCTCGATTTCCCTGGGATTCTATCATCAGATCCTGACTTGGTGGCAATGGGACCACCTCAGAAGTATGCTCTTTCAAATAACAAAAGAATTTTTAAAATCGGTTCACAAATGACGGTGATATCGGTGGACATACATAAAAAAAAACATACACGTCGAACATAGAACCTCCTCCTTTTTTGAAGTCGGTTAAAAACCGTTAACTGCCACTCTCCGTGTGTTATCCACTCAGCTAGGCTAAATTGGGTGAAGTGCCCTCTCCACGGACGCTGCATTGTCTGGGACGCCAATAAGACTTTGCAGGCATGCCCGAAACCTACACCACTCTCTCGACCTCCCCGACTGGACCCACAGGAACGACGAGTCGTTACGTGCGGAGTCGGCTCGGTTGCAGGTACTTACGGCTGTACCAAATGCCGGGTTTGTTTCAAGTTTTCCTTCTCTGGTAGTTTTTACTTTACTTTACTAATACGAAGAGAATAGAAGAGAACATATCCTATTTATTTGTGATTGGGCTGATATTACGAAATAGTCAGGCAAAAGATAATGTATTAGTTTTAATCTAGTAGGTGTTTTCAAATGAATTTATTTATTTATGGGATATTAGACAATTGAGGAATTAGGCATTCAAGAAATTAGACTGTGTGTTTAAGGAATTGTGGAATTACGATGTAGTGCATTTATATAATCGGTTTAGAAAAAAATATACTTATCTAATTTGTTAAGAATTTAGGGACCACTTAGCTTTTTTGAGTTTCATTCAGGCATATAGAATCAGATACATTTGCTGTTTGTCAGCTAGGAAAATATGAAGCTACTGCCCCTTTGTTGCCCACGGTCCCTGTGATAGTCCCTGGAAGGTACCACGGGAATTATTTTGCCCGTGGTCCCTGAATTTTGTATAAGCCTACTAATTTAAAAAGGTATAATAACCTAACTGTATATTATTAAAGAAAACAATAAAATAAAACATAAGTACCTACATATACTCTATGCGTTCGTGCTCTATTATAATTACAAAATTAACAACATAAACATACTCCTTTAGTTCCTTCCAAATGCAATCCTTCTTTTGGTTTACCGCAGTTTATCAAGTGCATGGCCAACGTCTATGTCGCATTGTCGCCATTAATCAGCTCTAAAATAACATGGCGATTAACATCGTCATTAATTGTTAGTTTTTTATTTCGTCGGGCTTGGCTTTTATTTAGTTAATTTTAGATTATTTACGGTGTCCATGTCTCGTAATAGATTTAAAAGACGCATCATGTTAACTGTGTTTTTGTGAACTCTTTTGTTAATTTTGGCGTTTAGTCCTTCGGCGAACTTATTTGTTCGGTGTCTCTCGGCAAAAACACTTATAAAGTTTATGTACTTCGGTCTTAACCAATTTTTTTAACATAACGCAGGAATTTCTGCATACCGAAAATTTTCACGGCGGCTTCTGAATTTATGAACTCCCATCCCTTCCAAATCACTTCTTTGGGTAAAAGTGGTAATGCTGCACATAGTGCCCATATTCTTCTTTTCCTGTTTGTATCTATCCATTTTCAGGAGTTTTCCTCTACAGTCACAGATCCAGGGCATTTAATTGATTAAAAATTACTGCATCTCCATTTTATTGTACCATTTTTATTTTTCGTGTGTTTATAAAATTGATAGTTATCGTAAAGAAGGACTTGACCGCCTTTTCTTATAATAATGTCAATTTCAGACATTGCAATATCTATTTCAAATGCAAACAATAATGACATCTATGTGTTAAATTGACGTAACAAGGAAAATAATAAATAGCTCCTTTATATTATGAGTCAGGATCTTTAGTAGCCAGCATTACATATTTACATATGAGAGAATATCCTTTTTTCCAGGGAGTATCACAGGGACCATGGTATATGTAGGTACTTATGTTTTATTTTATTGTTTTCTTTAATAATATACAGTTGTTATTATACCTTTTTAAATTAGTTGGCTTATACAAAATTCAGGGACCACGGGTAAAATAATTGCCGTGGTACCTTCCAGGGACTAACACAGGGACCATGGGCAACAAAGGCTACATGTAGCTTCAGAACTCTGAACCCAAGCAAGCTTAGTAGTTCATCACTCGAAAGCCACAACAAGAAAGCTTACTCAAAGTTTCTGCCAGTTGTGGCAGGGTAGAGGAAAGAGAGTCTGAATTTCTTGTTGGAGTCAATAATGAAAACTGCGCGTGCTGTCAGTGGCATTCCGGTGGTGTCTAGCTCATCCTTGTCGACCATACCTAGCAGGGTGGCCACCTTACGGTCGTTGTCTTCAACTATTGGATACGGAAACTTCTCATCCTCATTAACACCTGAAAATTATGGGAACAAGTTAGGACTAACAAATTGTTATGCCGCGTCCGCACGCTTGGTACTTGCCGCAAACTCCAAACTTCAACAAACGTTTGCACTTGCAAAAGTGCTTACAAACCTACGCAAACCAAGCCAAACGCTCTATCCACACGCTTGAATTTGTGGCGAGTTGTTGAGGTGTACTAAGCGTGTGGACGCGGCATTTAAATAATATTTGTTTAATAATTAGTATTGTAATATACTCTTGACTGCCCCCCGGATAGGCTACTAGAAACTGTACTAATTAAAAAAAACTTAGGTCAGAGATGTTGATGTTGATATGGTGGTGGGTTATGTATGGCCCAATCATCCCACATGCTGTTGTCCTGCCTACTACTAAAATGCCGGCTGATGTAAGTGTCTTTGTAAATTGAAGCATCAGCAATGTACAAAATATCTAGGTTTAGTTTAATTCGTATTATCATCCTTTGTTTTATAACTTTTACAGTGTGTAAATATTTAAGTGTGTGTATTGTCTAGTGTTAAGGTTTAGGTTAAGTGTTAGTTAGTGGTGTATACAGTGTAATTAGTTAGTTTATTTTACATTGTATACAGGGTGTCCTTGTTGCGGGGAGGTGTAAAACTTTTTAACTTTCAGCAAGGACAATGGCAGTTTTCTAGAAGGCTTTTACTCTATGACATTATTTTAAATATTGTTTTTTATATACTGTCACTCTTGTTATTCTCTCTACCGCTTGTTTACCCTGCTACGGCTAAGTCTTTCTAAATATATTTATTTACCAAGTTAAACTTGCGTTTCTCTGCAATAAACGTTTTTTAAAAATGTTTTCAACAAACTATTTAGATACCTGTATTACCTTAGCATGCAAAGTTTCATTAAAATTGACTTAGGGTGGATTCGACCAAACTTGAATAAGGTCTTATACCTAGATTAAGCGCCGAATTTGTATAGACTAATCTCGGAGTTAGTCTTATTCCAGTTTGGTCGAATCCACCCTTAGTAGTTTTTAAAAATTTCGACTTTGAAATTTGTATGGGAAACCGAAATGCGTAAACCCTCTTAATTATATCAATTCGAATTCAATATTCATAATTAAGACAGGACAACGTTTGTCGGGTCAGCTAGTTACTAATAATAACCATTAAGAAAAAGAACTATTCCATTGATTGTTTTGCCAATTAAACCTTATTCTTGTATGCTAAGTAAGCTTTTTCTATCTGGGGACTGTGTGTTGTATGCATGAACAGAATTTATAATAACCCTCAAAGTCTACATTGTTTTACCGTTCGATCACATATAAAACAAGATGCACAATGAACACTCTCAAAACATCAACACAAAAAAAAACCTAGCAAAATATTTAGGTACCTACCTAACTGACGACCTCCTTGGTCGAGTGGTTTGTACACCGGTTTTCATGGTGTCGCCATCTCTGAGGTCCCGGGTTCGATCCCCGGTCGGGCCAATTTAGGAATTATTGTTTTCTAAATTGTCTCGGGTCTGGGTGTTTTCTATGTATAATAAGCATGTATTTATGTATTTTAAGTATGTTTATCCGTTGTCTAGTAACCATTTAACGAGTTACATCGAAGCTTCTCTTGGGCTAGATAATTGGTGTCTGTAGGAAAGATTTTTTTTTTTTTTTTAACTCAGACCAACAAAAAAAGAAAGGCATGCAATTTTAGTGAAGCCAAAAATACCGTGCTCATTCATGTTACTACGCGCACACAGATGTAACACAACCATGCTCATTTTATTTAGTACAGTAAAAGCTCCTTATTCGCGCTTCCTTCATTCGCGTTTACACTATTCGCGGATTAAAAAAATGCGACCCAATTCCTATATTCGCGGCTAAAAATTTCTTTATTCGCGGATCTAATTGATCGCGCCGCCTTAGCACTGCCGCCTCTTGTCAAAGGATGCCGCACGCACCCCGCTACCGACACTACCCAATATTCTTTGTAAATGCCGTCAAATGGACTAATAAAAAAAGTAAAATAGATCTTATTACAACTTAGCCTAAAGTATGTTGTTAAATGATATAGCCGTAGACTTTGATATAGCCGCCTTCGCCGCGATCGGTGTTTTTGAGAATGTAAACAAACAGAATGAAAGCAACATTTTGTCACCTAGGAACGTATCCCATATAATCCTATATAAATTACCATTCCGTATTCACGGTTTCTGTATTCGCGGCATATTTTTGGAATATATACCCCGCGAATAAAGAGCTTTTACTGTATTTTCTTTTTTTGTTGGGCTAAAATGAGCATGGTTGTGTTGCATCTGTGAGTGTGAAAGCCCACAATAACATGAATGAGCACGGTATTTTTGGCTTCACTAAACGGCGTGTAATGCTCCGCCTTCCTTTTTTGTTGGTCTGAGGTACCTAATCATTTGGTCCAATAGAGAGCAAGCTAATTTATTGTCAAAATGTTGTAGAGCTCCAATTAAGTATAGGATTGTGTATCTAGTTTTTATATTTTGTGTATGAAGGTTTCACCACATTATATTGATATGATATCTAAATCCAGAACTACTTAACAAAAAACTGCAAGCAGTTGGTTCCAGATTTCTATGCTCTTAATTGCGCTAGCCAGAGAAAAGAATTACAAAAATTTAGTTAGGTAGGTGTTAGGTAAATACAGAACCTGCATAACTTTTGATGTCTTTGCACCACTCTTTGTGTGAAGACACAGAGTCGCATGAGAGCCCTAAAACTTTTACATTGCGCTTGGTGAACTCGGGCAAAAGATTTAGGACTCTGGCTAGCTCTGTAGTGCAAACTGGAGTGAAATCCGACGGATGAGAAAACAGGATTCCCCATCTGGAATAACAGATATGTTTGTATTGCACTTTTATGTAAAAAGTTTAAACAAACTTTATTAACATAACCTCTTGTAATCACAGACCTGAAAAAAAGAAGGAAGTAATATCACCTTATAATGTGAAGCATGCAATGCAATGTCCTTTCATTTCGTTTGTTGTATACTGTACTGTACATGACCCTACACTAGAGGATTCGGTCCCGGGACCCCGAGATTCGGGATCCCGGATCCCGGACAATATTTGATCCCGAAGATTTCGGGATTGCATTTGACTAATCCCGAGATTTACGGGATTGTAAACAAAATAATAAAATTCGTATTAAACGATTGCGTGATACGAAATGCTTTCTTCGTTTGACATTTTGGCAGCCATCTTATCTTGTCAGCTGATTTATTTAGTTTGCTGCGCTCTCAATCAGGGAAGTTCTGTTCGTTTGTGTAAAAATTTGAGTTGGAGGCTTAGAATAATAACGCTATAGAAAGATAGTCTTCATACAAGCGCTCTGTCAAAAATGAAGCACTAAACCGATTCACACACGCGTGACGTGCGCGCATGGCCGTGATCTGCTGTCTCTTTCCAATTCTATGAATATGAAAGAGACAGCACTGCGCAGGCCGCTGCTACCGAGGCTTTAACTTAGAGAATCACACTGCAGTAAGTTTATATTTTGACCTAATTAACTACAAGATACTATGAAATACTGAAAGCTTACCTGTGAAAAGTGATGTTATTACACTTCTTTTGTTTTTCAGATGTGTTGTGACACAATTTAACTGCACAAACCGTCATTTTTTTTTTGTTTTCGCGAGACACGTTCGGCGCGCTGTGACATTGAATACTACGCAGCGGTCCGGCGTTTGGTGCCATTTCTGGCTCCAATTGATGTGCTTAAAAATAGGCGCGCGAACTTGGTTTCTATAGCGTTATTATTCTAAGGTTGGAGGCTATAATTTGGAGAAAACTTTAAAATGTTTACTAACGATTTCTCTAACTTTAATCGAGCCTGAGCGCGCTTTTTCAAGATCTGCATATTTGTGCAGTAAACTGAGAAGCAAACTTGGAGATGAAAAATTGAATGCATTACTATTTTTAAAATTTTATTTTCGCAATAGAAAGATTACAACTAGGTATCAAAATTCAAGTGTGATCTCTATAGAGTAAGCTCATTTTATTATAACATTGAAACGAAAAGACTTATGGAATTTGTTGATTGACCGTGCTGACCATCAAGACACGTAGGTACAGAAAAGTTTGGACAATCGTTCCTTTGCCGAACTGCCCGTATGTGGAATGCGCTTCCCGCAGACGTGTTTCCCTCCCGGGTTATGAAAAAGCATTTATGCAGGCCGCCATAGTGTGAGCATTCGGCATAGCGTGGTAGCGCTGTGATGATCGCTTTCACTTCTTGGGCTTCACCGGCTGCTTTTCATCAGGCAGAGTGAGGCCGTTTTGGCGTGCCACAATAAAAAATAATAATATTTTTTTAAAGATTTATATTTACTAATGTTAATTTTCAATTCGCATATAATAGTCTAAGATCCGAGTATAGAACGACCTTCACCGAGAAGGTTAATGGATGACAAGTATTTTATATCAAATTTAATATGTTAAATAATATATCGCGAGTGGGTTGGCTTAAAAATTTCAGTCCAGTACCATTAATGGTTAATTTAATATTAAAAAATATATTTTTTTTTACATTGCACTGGTTTGGTGTGTGTTTGTAATGAGCTTATCTTTATATAAACATAAATTTTATTTATTTAACCAGACGGTCGCAAATTACTAATATTGACTTGCCTGCCTACCCAATGTTATGACAGGAAAAAAATAGTCAACTTAACGTTTGCATATTCTATAGGCTTCATACTTTCGATTAGTACCTATGTAATTTATCTATTATCGAAACAAGTGCAATATTTAAAAAAAAATATTTTTAAATATTTATTTGATCATATAATAGACTGAAATTTTTCAGCCAACCCACTCGCAATATATTTTTTAACACATTAAATTTGATATAAAATACTTTTCATCCATTAACCGCTCGGTGAAGGTCGTTGTATACTCGGATCCTCTACTATAAGAAGTACGTTTAATTTTTTTGACAACACAATAGTAGCGTGTCGTTTAGTTTAACAATTATTATTGATCTCTGAAAACATAATATAATATTATGATTTTTATAAAGAAGTTTAGGTAAAAGTTGTTTTTTTAAGAGATATACAAACTTTTCATAATTTTGTCAATTAAAAGCTGTAAAACAATGATTTATATTTCATGTTCATAATCCCGGGGTTATCCCGGGGTTATCCCAGGATTACGGGGTTATCCCGGGATTACGGGGTTGCCTTTATACAATCCCGTCATACCGGGATTGGAAAAAAGGTCCGGGATCGAATCCTCTACCATACACTCACAGAAATACACCAGCGTTCCTATCGGCTAAAAAATATGGATATGGACATGGGCTTCATTTGACATTTGAAGCCCATATTTTTTCCTTATATGGGCATATTACCGCCGCCATTTTACCTTGCGTGACAGCGCGCAATCACGCACACACCTTAAACGGGCGCCCATTATAGAGCAAGAGCCTGTGAACCCCAGACCTTCGATATTTTATAAAAGCTGAAAGTTTGTCAGCACGTGCTCCCAACACAGGTAAGAACGATGAACCATTATGAAGTTTGGGTTACCGTGGCTTTGGCAGGTAGACTAGGTGTGGTAAAATACCGATCTAAATTCATCAAATAATAACGTGTGATTTTTTGGTATTACCCTCATAATATTATTTAAAAATCACGTCATTCATTGCCATACACTTAACATTATGGCAACCCCTTGCCAGACCCCCTTAATGTTTATTAAATTATAATAATTCTACTTATGTTACAGTATAAAAGCTGATTTTTATAAATAATACTATTAAAATAATTAGATGATGTTTCCTAACTAGCCAGACACTTTTGTTAGTTCCAACCTCTTGCCAGACAAGCACATTTATACACTATAACAATAATCTTATTATAATCTGTAATGTGTCTGTATCTGTGTGTTTGTAATCTGTTTTTATTATAATTTATTATATTTTTAAGTAACCCAAACTTCATAATGGTCTATCGTTCTTACCTGTGTTGGGAGCACGCGCTGACAAACTTTCAGCTTTTATAAAATAACGAAGGTCTGGGGTTCACGGGCTCTTAGGCTATTCGGCATGCTTCACTCATGATTTAGACGAGGTGACGTCCGTCTTTTTTTCAGGTCTGTGCTTGTAATGAAATAAAGAAACAGAATGGTGCAACAACTTCTAATGTTGTTCTCTGTTCTAATGAGCCGTTTGTGGTCACTTCGTCCAGCTTTTGCCGTTCCTGAGTCTCTGGTAGTATAATAGCGCGCAGAAGAATCAGGGTGCCACCCAGCAACAACCAATAACAAAAAATTTAACTTAAAATTGCGGCCCCTGGAGCACGACCATGTTTTTTCTAACCTCAACCCAACCTAGAACTTCCCACCGGGCGTGTAACGGAAAATAAATAGTAATCTCATCATTATAGATAATAATACGAGTTCACTTACGATTTGCCAAGCCAATCATGAAAGTTTATTTCCCCTTCCGTCGTATTCGCAGAGAAATTGGGAAAATTATCACCTAGTAAAGGCATTTAATCGTTTTAGTAATTTAAATAATAATAACTAATGCTTGAACTAACAAAAAACCAATTTGTAATATTTCCGATTGACGCTGACAAAAAGAAATCTGGCAGTAGTGAAACAAATAAAATTAAAAATTATTCTTCTTTTGTTTTGATTTTTGAGTAATGTTGACGTGTGAATGACGTCTGTTTGACGTGTCTGTCTACTTTTTTTTCCTTGACCATGGATACTAGTCCTTCAGTCGGAATATTAGAGTCTGTTCATTGATTATGCTTAAACTGATGATAATGAATGAGTAATGATAATATGAAAGTTTAATGCTAAATGATATTCCCCAAACCCCTTCCGTCTTATTACAAAACGAGATCTAAATAAAGTACTGGACTTAGTTCTAGATTAAGTCAGGTACCAACGAAAACGTTATTACAAGATCAAGTTTTTCTCTTAGTCGCGGACCATCTATGGTTCTAAGATAAACTGACGTGACCCCTAGTTTATCTGCAGACTAACTTCAGTACTAACCTCAAAAACTTTGATAGCGTTGTGTAACTCACTCTTTTTTATTGAGGATGAGTGAGGACCTCGTTTTACCTCGTGAGGTGCTCGCGAGGTACCCCTCATTTGAGGTGAGGCGAAGAGAATGAAATAAACGCAATGAATGAGCGCGTAGCGAGGCGCGCATCATTGCCGTCACTGAATGAGGGAGTAGTGATTAAATCCTCTTTGGAGGGAGGGAGTCGGTAATAAAGTGCGCATGATTTTATTTTTGCACCGAAATATGTAAATGTTTTAAACTTTCTTTTTTACTACTGATTTCTTCATTATTTACTCACTTCACCTCATTTTAACCCTTTTAATCACTCCGTCGCTTCATGTAACAATCGTTACATCTCAATAATGCCCCTACGTGCTTCCTGTTACAAGTGTTACATAATACAAAAGTAAAGCAAGACGCTCGAAATATCGCTAATCCGTATCTCGCGGGACGTGTATGGGTGCCTTACTGAACAAACATGAACAAAGCATCAGCAATAGGAGCTGATCTGTCAAAAATAAAAACAAATAAAGTCAATGTGATTATTTTTAGTGGACGTGTTTAGGTTGTGTTTACGTGCTCATCATGTATTTTTTAAAACGCCGTATTTTTTTTACTTATTGTTTCTTTCTAGAGGTGTTATATATCAAAATACGCATAATTTCAGGTTCTAACTAATTATCTAGTTATTTGTTTTTAAACTAGATGGATATTCTATTAAAATCTGACGAAATTAGATCTTAATGTAAATTATTGCAGTGGCGGTGGTTTTCTAGTGATTTCCTTTTGTGATTATTATTGTTTACTTCATGAATTGTATGTATTTACGGAGAGTAATTACTAAATAGTGATTTAAAACATTAATCTCACTGAATTGTTGTTGTGTACATGCAGATTGACTCTCCAAAGGCGCAACGTAAGTCTAACTTATGGCATGTTCCTATAATTACAGGAAGCAATAGAACTTTTTTTGGATTAGGTTGGTGGCAATGATGTTACAATAAAAAGAGGTAGATGTGTTACATGTGCCAAAAAGTGGCAACAGAAAACTATGCTAATTGGCTTACCTTAAGCGTAGTCTCACAAAAGCGTTAGCAGTGTTGACACTTTGACAGTGTCAGTTTGCATGTATTTGTTTCTGAAAATTAATTAAAAATATGCTGTCCTGTGTCATGCGAACTACATAAAAGGTCATGAAATTATATATCATGAGTGGCATGAGTGAGTTTAAATTTTAATTGATTTAAGTTCTTATTATTTACAACTACAAAATGTCAGAATAAATTGTGTCATAAAAATATAGAGTGCGACAGCAAATTGACATGTAATTCGAAATGACACAGCGCTACATGTATCTGTCTTGTTTACGCTCTTACTAGTTGTCATGCTATCTTGCTCACACTTTAGAATACGATCAAGTTAACTCGGCAGATGCGGCCATATGAGATCATCGACTAGAAGTGACAAGTTACCTCGGCCGTATAACATCGTAATATTTAGTGAGTATAGCGCATGCTCAGGTTTTCGTATGTACGACGCTTCGGTCCATTATTGAAATCATATTAGTACTGACATAACCTATCTACCTCTTTTTAATATAATATCATTGGTTGGTGGCACATATTTGTTTTTGGGCAGTTGCTTTTTTTTGTGGCAGTTAGCTTTGTTGTGGTGTCTTTTGGGTTTGATATTTATATTAGTACAATATATATTATTATTATTATAAAGGTATTAATATAAAATATTATTTTTTATTTATTTGTTTTAATAATTTTCATTTATTATTACAGTTATTGTAAATAATATAATCTAAACATCGTATATAACATTATATATTTTATTACGTATCAAAGTCCTAATACATTTTAGAATTTAATATGTTTATTTTAATATACTTTAAACTGAAATAATTTGTAATAAAAAAAACATACTACGAAGAATATTTTTTTATTACATTCATTTAATAAATTAACATAAATAATTACTAAACCAAAAAACAATCTTTGTTCGCAAATAATCGCGACACACCCTATTCACAAACGTATGTGCCCCGAACCTTATTTCGACGCCATATTGCCGATAAAGCGGCCGTCCGTGCGCTCTAGAGCTGCATTTTGATGACTTTATTGCAAAAAAACTATGAGTATTCTTGAAACGTATTGTATACGGTTGTAAACTACAGGCTTTGCTCTTTTGGTATATTTAAGTTATATTTTAATAGCACCGTGTTGGTTTCGGCAATAAGACAACCAAAAACGTTCGATTTTTCTATCAAAGCTTTTGTTGTTTAACTTGTATGACTACAGTTTACTGGAAAGTAAATTTTTTTTCACGAATTATAATAGACAAATACTGTATCTTTCTAAAACTGGCCATATTTTTGTTCTAGGCCTTCTAGATTTGGAGTAAAATATAGTTAGTAAGTAAATATAGGTAGTTAATAAGTTATAACATCCAACCCAATTAACATGCAGATTACGCAGCACGCGAATTTTTGCGCGATTTTCTCGATTTTTTTCTGAATATTTTTTCAGATAAAACATACATGTACTTTATTTTTAATAGAAAGATAACTTAATATAGTATACGTGTAAAATATAAAAAAGACATCATAGGCCATTTGATCTTAAAATATAAAATAAAATAGGAAGTAATCCGTGATTTTTTTCGTCACAAAGTATAAACCATGTTTTATAAATTAAAACAACACTTTGTCACCACGCATTCTATAAAAACAGATGCTCTATTCATCTAACTATTCAAAACAGTAATTGGTTTGGCTTAGATCGGCTTCAGTAGCTCACAGTCGATGTTTTTGTAAAAATAGTCAGCAGGCGCCGGCCCGCTTCATAAATTAGGCGCCACTCAAGCACGTAAGGGTAAGGGGCCCGCTGGGTGCGAGCAACTGAGTGGTTAATAAAATTCATCTTACTTACCTAGATAAAACTAAATAGGTAAGTACCTACTACTTGTGAGGTAACAGTGGTAACACTACCTAAACAAAATTGAGTCGTTCCATCGACCATCAAACTCATAAAAACCGACCGACCTGTCGAGCGCGCTCCCTCAATCGTAAATATTGAGTAGGTATTGAGACAAACACAACCTTTCAATTCTAGGCAACTCACTCACTATTAATTCAACTCACTCATTCTGTTGCGTTTGCTGTGTCATCTCTATCTGTACTCGCGTACTCGAAGCCTCAAAATAGTGAGGAGCTAAATGAGGTGGTTCAAAATTGAAATACGAGTACTCCCTCATTTGGTCGCAACGAGGAACTCAAACGAAGTACCTCACGAGTGAGGGGCTTATCACTAAACTTTGACACAAACGTCACTTTGATTTTATGATATCGTTGTATTTAGTATAATATATATATATAGTAAATATAATTATAGACTTGATCGATTTAAAGACTTAGATAATGCTGGAAACATCCCGACGACCTGTTCGGCGTCAGCAACGAATTAATCCCTTCGAATTAAGTGATAACGACTTCAAATTATGTACAGATTTACCAAACGATTAGGTGCTTTATTCGTGGAAATGTTACGCTAACATTTCACTCACGATCCTCGAGGATGCCCACTGATTGCTGAACTACAGGTAGTTCGCGCATTACGCAACTGGGCTCGGCATGAAGTAAGTAAATATAACCTTGATTGATGCTAATGACACTCCCAAAAAACACAGTAACTTAGGTAAGTACCTACCTAATTATTTTTATTGTTTTATTGTAGATACAAGATGATACAGCGAACTTACATGGTGTCGCAATCCGTTATCAGCCAAAGGTGTTAGAAAAAAGCTGCTAATAGGTTTATTATAATGCCATCAACCTTAGAAGAACTTCCGCAATTTTGCCAATTTCCCTACAGGTGCAATGGGCGACTTTCCGAGATCAAAAAAAAAAAGAAATTGGTTCGTAAATGACTTCATAGATGGCGCTTAGCATAGATTAGTATGGCGCTTAGTAAAAGGCGGGTTCATGAAGAGCACGTGTATGGCTGCGTAATATTTATTCTATTCCAAAATAGAAATAGGTTCTGGATGTCCTGAATATAAATAGGTAAGTAAATACTATTTTTTTATTCTTTTGGTAGACAAGTAAAAGTGTAGAATTTATTACAGCCCATAAGTAGCCCAGCTTTCATAAAACGACATCTATCCAGTGTTTTAGAACTAATTTTTACTTTTTAATTTGGGCTGTCAGAAAATCGCCCATTGATTGCACTCACTTAAGTGAAAAAAATGTGTGCAGATGGAGGTCAGTTATAGTCGTACATCAACAGAAAAATGGATTTTCTTCAATAAATGTACAGGTAACTAATTGTTATTACTTGTATATAAATTTTATGTCATGGTTTTATTACAATTACCATGCCAGACCAAATACAGACGGCATTATGTAACATACTTATTATCTTGTAAAAAATTATGTATGTTTTAGGTGGTTTGTGATGCTGATCTGAAGATTTGGACATAGTGACCAGAAAGATAGCATTGAGCATTCTCCATCTAGGCAGCCTAACTACCTACCTACTACAAATTGCTCTAAATTCAATACGGGGAAAATAAAGAGAAAGCAGTTATAAAAAGACATTTTTAATAAACCCATATTAAACATAATTTTAACAGTTTAAAGTTCAAAAGCAGTCATACATAACATAGGTACCTACCTAATAATAATAACAACAAAATAGGCAGCCACAAAATAGGTTTACTATTGTTTAACAAAAAACGTATGACAAAAGATCATTTTACAAACAACATTTGAAAAACTAATCATTTGACAAATTTTCTCTTCGCAAACATATTACTTTAAAAATAATCATTTGACATAATACAGGTTTCGCAAATGTTTTACTTAGGAAATATTTCTACTGTTAAAATATAATTTTAATAATATTCACTTGACTAAATAATTCGTTTGCCAAATTGTTGATTTTACAAATACTTAATATGGTATATTAGGTATGATTATATTATATAAGCAAGGATGTAAGCAAATTCTAACCGATCAAGTGACCTACAGGAGTAGGTCAGCTAATATTTCTGTTGTCTAATAAAAATAATAACCTCGAAATTTAAGACAATCGTTATGCTGTGCTTCGCGATTGTCTTAAATATCTAACTATTAAAAAGATTATATTAAAAAAAAAATGTCAGAATGCAGATTTGGAGAAAAAGAAACTGATGATGGAGATTTTGTACAATAAAAGGGAACATTTACTTAAAATGGAACTCTTAAAAAATAAAAAACATTAGGAATTAACACAAATAATGTTGTTTTAATTCAAATTTGTTAAGCTTTTAAATATCCTACATGCCCTTGATCTGATGTGTCCCACAATATTATTATGTTCATTTTCAAACAGATATTAAATTCAATATGGTATTCAAACTTGTTGACTTTGAGCTTTACAGTTTTGATGCTTTCAAACAAATTATTAGCAAAATGAGTCTCATTTCAATGGTTCAGCTGTACCTAGCATTTTGTATTTTAATAATTTATAAAAGACTACAAGGTATTAATAACAAAATAAAACAATATTATTTTTATGAACTTACATCAGATTTTCATAAATGTATTGTGATGCAACTGTCATTATACTTATATCCTTAAATCTCTCTCAGAGAGTCACCAGCCTGTGGATTATATATTGCTCGAATAGCCCTGTTCTGCAGCACAAAGATAGTTTGAATGCGGCAGCATTTCCCCACAGTATAATGCCGTACGACATTCATTACACTATAAAAGTAACTGAAATAAACTAATCTAGCTGTATCAACGTCAGTTAACTGATGGATCTTCAATACTGCATAAGCCGCAGAGCTACGCCTATTCGACAATTTGGCTATATGTGGGCGCCACTGAAGCTTGGTATCCAACATGATGCATAGAAACACAGTGGTGTCCACAGGATTCACATTCTTATATTTAATTTGTACGCTACTTATTACCTGCTTAACATTAGGCAATACAAATCTTACACATTTGGTTTTCCCTCGTTTAACAGCAAGTTATTTGCACTTAACCAGTGTACAATCTTTGAGACCGAATTATTCACATTGTCATAACTTTGATATACCTATTTAAACCAAACTTGTTATTTATGAGAACACTTCACATTGTCATCACTTTTATATACCTATTTAAACCAAACTTGTTATTTATGAGAACACACTATTTACAATTGCAGTCCGGACTGATGTCTGACCAGCCTGTGCACTAGTATAGAGGAAATTATTATCTTCTCCATCATCATCTATTTCTGTCACTAGGAGGTACGACCTCATCTAGTTCTATACACAAATTATGCAGCACCACACATGCAACAATCACTTGCAGGACTGTAGATGTTTTATTGAGAGTAATGCCTTTTTCCAGACAAGGGCATCGCCGTTTTAAAACCCCAAAACATTTCTCTATTGTATTTCGGGTCGCAATGTGGCTTTTGTTGTATGCTTCTTCAGCTATACTTTGAGGATGCAGAAAAGGGGTCAGTAGATAATTGTTGTTGAAGTATCCACTGTCTCCCAATAAACAATATGTGCCATATTTCCCCCTTCCAAAATCTGCACATATGTGCGAGTTATTGAAAATGGTCGAGTCATGGACTGACCCAGGCCAACGCGCTATAAGGTCTCTGATTTTCAGGCTTGAGTCACAAACAGCTTGAACGTTAATGGAAAAAAATCCCTTCCTACAGCGGTATAGTTCAGGTAGTGCTCCCCCTCTGCTAACAATTTTCACATGGGTGCAATCAAGGGCTCCTGCCACCCTTGGAATGCCATCAATTTGGTAGAATCCTTCAGCAACTCTTTGTAGCTCATTCCTGTCTGTAGGCATTTTAATAAATGTTGCGCTAAGACTTGCTAGTTTGCGTGTTACTCTTTGAACTACGCGACATACTGTTGACTTGTGCACATTTACCAAATCTCCTAACACTTGCTGGAATGATCCCGTCGCGAAGAACCTCAGACAAATCAATAATTGTGTGAGACCATCCATAGCTTTATTCCTTCGAGTTTCAGGTTCCAGGTTGAGAATTTCAGAAATCCGTAAAGCCGTCTCTTTAGACATTCTGTATCTCACACGAAAATCTTCTCCATCATGTTTTTCAAACAAATTTATTCTATCTGGAATAACACGGCGTTGTCGGCGGAAAACATATTCTTCGTGATCGGATAAGGACGAAAGGCTTGTTAGAGACATAACGAAATCCACTTAAAACAACAAACAAATTTTTTAGTTTGAAAGTAGGTAAGTAACGATATAACAGTTTAAAATAAGTTTAATATGAGTTTAATGACCGCTTGACCAGGCATTAAAAATTATAACCTCAAAGTGTCAAATTTACGTCAAATTAAAGGTCCTTTAGCGCTAATGACGTTTTGTGCAACGTAAAAATCTGCTAATGCCCCGATTTCACGTTGGGTTCATTAAAACTAATGGAGCATTAAATTTACGGACAGAAGCTATTTTGTGCAACACTTTAAAGTGGCATTAACATTTAAAGGAACTTTAAAATTTTAATGAGCTTTTCTGCAACTGGGTGTAAGTCGTGAGGAGCAATTGAAATTACTTCTAAACCCTCAGGAGAAGGTGGCTTTTTGCCACTCCATGTCACAGTAATAGTTCCTCATATAGGCAAATTGGATTTTGCTGACAGCTTCATGCTTTTCCACGTTAACTCGACTTCCCCATCTGATCGGCTTTTACCAGTTAGCTCAATAACTAAACATTATTATTACCGACGCGCTGCACTTCCTCCAACTTCACCAGGTACTCAATTCGTCTGCCAGCCAAGTATGCAATGCGGCCGTTACTGTCGTCGCTCCCATGGCCTTACAAGTATAGAAAACATTACAAGCCACATAAGAAAATGCCAAACCTCACAATTGGACGCTGTTATAATTATCATTTAAAGATTTATGAGGCCAATGGCCTATGATGTTAATAGGATTATTAAGACTAGGTAGTTCATAGATTGTTGGTTTACTTACCTGCAATCCGTTTCACGCTAAAATTCTTAATGAAAAACTTAATTTGAAAAAAGTCATGATGAAAGTTTAAGTCTCGCATTTTTAACGGATGAAAATACAATACAAAATAGATTATGATTATTTATGACATATTTTTATCTTGTTTAATAATTATTTACGTTAAAAAACTCTACAGAAATTATTAACATCCAGTAAAACGAAACGGTGGAGTGAATGATGTTTGTGTGAACGAATGAAAAATTGACATTTTTTGTTTATTCTCTGTGGATATCATTCAAACCTAAGACTAAGTGCGGTACTAACTGGTCCACGGATGGTTTTCGTTTTGTAATATGGTGAGATTTTAGTCCGGTACTAAATGTTAGTACCGTACTAAGTCGAGACCATCTAGTCTTGGTTTAAGCTCAGACTATCGTACGTTTTTATAATAAGACGGCTTGAGTTTGAGTTCTAGGAAAGATGTGAGACTTTATTGAGATCTCGTACGGACTTCTTGAGAGAGTTTGAAAAGTAATGTTGTACTGTTTTGTTATATTTGCCAACACTCATGCATCTTCACGAACACATAACAGTAAATAATCCACCATTATTTCAAATTAATATTTGACAAAACACAAAATAGAAAATAAAACAAAGCTGTGAACTTACTAATAACGCTTCGCTTTCCCGCCAAGAACTCTCCTGTCTATTTGTAATTCGTCGTACAATGCGCGCGCGCTGTTATATTTTTAATTAGAATTGGGACGGTACACAGCATTGTAATTCGTCGATTACAAATAGACAGGGGATGAGCGTTTGCACCTTGTCTAGACCCTCAGGCTTGGTGTGTAACCGCGTTTGGGAGTCGAAATCTTAGGGGGCAAATGCTTGTCAATTTCCTACAGAAAGAGCGGCTCTATAGTGCGACATAAAAGAGTAGAAATTAAATAATCCAGAACTAAATTCACTAATTTTTTGGCAACATTGATTATCTGTCATTAATGTCAAGTGGTTGTTCAACTCTGTCCGTGGTTACGATATAAATTGTTGTTTTAGTGATATTTCTACATTCCTGGATTTAAAACACTGAGAACATGATTATGACCATCCGTGGCAGTTCTCGTAACATAATATTTAAGGTTTTTTTTTGCGAAGTTTGGCAGAATTTCAATACGGAACTTTGTTACGTAATCTGGAGGATATTTACCAACGTACAGCAGATTATACTGGTAAGTAAAGTATGCGCAATCGGCTAAATTCCGTGAAACAATCAGTATTTTTAAATATTTTTAAAAGTTTCGGTTATGATATTACAAACAAAAATGTTGGTTATTACAGTTCGACTCGAGAATCTTGAACTTTTGAATTTATTGGGACATTTTATCAAGTGTTAAGGGGTAGAATGTGGTAAGTATAGTAAATTATGTGAGTTGGCTTTTGAATCGAGTCGCCTGAATTTGAAGAAACTTACACTGTGGGGGGGTCTTAGGGGTTCTTAAATAAAGGTTTATTAACATTTTAGTTGCCGCTGTTGCGTTAAAATATTTAAAAAACCACTTGAAAGTTTTGCCAAAATCGGCTATAATCACGAAAAATTACACGTTTTTAGGTAATACAATACCATATTAACAGATCCGAAGTGTGGGGACGGGGGGGAGGGGGCGCAGCCCCCCGCCATGAAGAAAGTCTAAAGAGTTAATTAGGCAAAGTTAGTAAGAATGTTGACCAAAACGCGCAAGCCGAGCGAGCGAAGCGAGCGTGCCGCGGGAGCGGCCGGCGAAGCGCCAGAAATGAGGTTTTTGTAAATTTCCATATTTTTAAAAAAAGTAACATAACTTATAAATTACTTGTCTGCGGCAGGAGGGGTAAGTGGGGGGTACTCCTCTCTCCTCCCCTCCCGTTCCACTCGATTCAAAAGTTTTACCATGATACATAACCTCAAAATACAAGAAAATTAATATAACTTAAAAACTACTTGTTTGCGGCAGGGGGGTAAATGGGGGGGGTACTCCTCCCCCCACTCCTTACCTTCACCACCCCACCCCGATTCAGGGGACTCGATTCAAAAGTTTTACTAGTTACGAGTATGTTTATAACTCAGTCCATAGGACTGAACAATTTTGGTTTTGTTATTTTTTATGCATATAGATATGTTTTTATTTTTCTAGGTGTTTCTGAAAGTACTGTGCTGAGAATAGCTAAACAAGGCTCCGAAGGAGGAAAATTTTCGACTCCCGCTAAACACAGAAAGGGTCGACTCACAAAGGAACTCGATGACTTTGATATGTGTGCAATCCTTCAGAAAATGATTTTTTTACACTGTAAAAATAGAAATACCAACAATATGCAAATTAATAGCTCAATTAAGGCAACTTATTGGCTATGATGGAAGCTGCGAGCATTTGCGAAACTTGATTAACTAAATTAAAGTCCAGATACTCTATCTGGACTTTAATTTATTAGTTTTTTATCTAAATAAAAATAAGTTATAAGTACAATGGCTGTTTTCATTAAGTACTACATAACTACAAACTACTCAAATTAATTATTTTAACGACCTCCTTAGCTGAGAGGCGAGCACCCCGGACTTGGCGTCGCCATCTCTGAGGTCCCGGGTTCGATTCCCGGTTGGGTTAATGTAGAAAACCAACTATTCTATATGGTCCCGGATCTGGGTGTTGTGGTAGCGTCGTTGTTTCTGAGTTCTATAACATAAGTGCCTTAGCTACTTCCTTTATATCAGAGCAATGTGTAAGTGATGTTTTCCAATTATAATAAAATATTAAATAAAAACAAGTATCAAGAAAAATTTGATCGACCTATCAGGGTTGCTATGTTAACGACAACAGCGCCCTCGTTTTTTTCTACTCTTTTATGTCGCACTACTTGATGATTTTTTTCTTAAAGAAACAGCTTCAATTAAATTATACATCATTTTTTAACAGTGGCAAAGAACGGGCGCAAGAAACCACAGCGCACAGAAGCAACGACATTTACAAAATATATATATATTATATGTCGTAACCAGGTCACAAAATACAAAATATGAATTTGAAAGTAAATAGTTTAATTAAATATGGTGCTCTATATAAATTAATTATAGGCAATTAGAAATAGCTGTTGGAGGAGGTACTTGGAGCATTTCAGACCCAAGTTGTTTTGTTTTCTGTATAATCCGACACTTTATAATAAGCTTTTTTATAAAGCTTTTCTTTGATTTTGATTTTAAATTTATCAAGATCTAATTTCTGAATATCATTTGGTACTTTGTTGAATAATCGTACACACAGACCCTTAAAAGAATTATTTATTTTATGGAGCCTAGTATAAGGCACTGCTAATTTGTTCTTACTTCTAGTATTTAATTTGTGAATATCACTGTTTTTTGAAAACATTTCAATATTTTTATGAACATACACAAGATTTTCATAAATATATTGTGATGCAACTGTCATTATACTTATATCCTTAAATCTCTCTCTGAGAGAGTCACCAGCCTGTAGGTTATATATTGCTCGAATAGCCCTCTTCTGCAGCACAAAGATAGTTTGAATGTCGGCAGCATTTCCCCACAGTAAAATGGCGTACGACATTACACTATGAAAGTAACTGAAATAAACTAATCTCGCTGTATCAACGTCAGTTAACTGACGGATCTTCATTACTGCATAAGCCGCAGAGCTAAGTCTATTCGACAATTTAGCTATATGTGGGCCCCACTGAAGCTTGGCATCCAACGTGATGCCTAGAAACACAGTGGTGTCCACAGGATTCACATTCTTATCTTTAATTTGTACACTAGTTATTACCTGCTTAACATTAGGCAATACAAATCTTAACTTAAGTTAACACATGTAATGGTTTAAACATTATTTGAAAGAGATATCCCGGTTTGTTTTTTTTTTACTATGGGAATAAACATTCTAAAATTGTTTTCTCAAATCGCCCGTATATGCACGTGTTCTAGTTGCTATAAATGGCTTCCCCTATAGCTAAAGCACATTTTTTTTGAACATTCTTGCTACCCCTAGCGACCACTTCTCAAGTTATTCATCGATTTGTATTTTTTTTTTAACTTTTACCAATCTTAGGGTTATTCGAATAACTAATAAGAGCAATAACGTGTTTACGATTCGTGATTTTTATTATTCACATGCTCTAATATTTGTGGTAAGGTTAGGATTAACTTTTGTTATAAAATTACGTTTATATTATTGCATTTGAAAATTAATATGTTACATATATTCAGTAATTATCAAGTGAGTGTGACATGAATATCCAGTGACTGCCTTACTCTTGAGGGTAGTTGAAGAAAAATACCAACAAATGTTATAAAATACGATGGTACTATTGTATACATATTGCATACATCACAATTAATTTCGTGTTTGAAGATTTTGTTTTGTGCGCTTTAAAAATGTCTTCTTTCTAAGGTTTAAGTAGCAACTTAGATATTTACAAACTACAGTAATATGTTAAATTATCAGTATTTGACAAAGAAGCTTAAAACTTACACCAGTGAACTAGACAGTGAAGACGAAAATATTTTGCTGGAATGGAGTAGAAAATTTTGCTTACGAGTACACCAAAGATGGGTTAAAGCAAGAAATTGTCAAGAGAAGTTCAGAAGCAAGAATAGGGCATGGTTGGAAAAGGAATTAAAATATCCTACTTTTTATAGCACAACACGTAACGTCGTTTCTGATACAATGGAAGCAGAATCGTAATATGACGTCATTTTTCCATCAATCATAGTGAGAATAAGTCGATGTGTCACTGAAACATTTTCAAAAACAGTAGGCTCAAGCTCCGAAATCTCCAACTCAAAAGATGCCATTTCGTTCATGACATTCATTTCCGTCTCTTTCATGGAGGTGAACATTATAGGACGGCAATAAAAGATTGAAGAAGCCTTGTCGTTGTCCCATATATAGTGTCACCATTACGAAAGCGGAGACTGAAAGGGATAAGGATAGCCATGGAAACACTGGAAAGATCTTGATCCCTGGACGATGAAGACCTCTGCTTGTAAACGCTTTGGTCAGAAGATTCGTCAAAACCCCACTTGTTTAACAGAATCATTTCCTTAATGTCTCTTTTGCTGACATCGATGTCCAAACTTTAAATCAGTTGATTGAAAGTGATTCTACTTGCGTTGAAGTTGATGGAACGGCCACGGCATTCGCCAATTTTTCTGCTTCCATTGTATCAGAAATTACGTAAATATTATGGATAAGGATAGCCATGGAAACACTGGAAAGATCTTGATCCCTGGACGATGAAGACCTCTGCTTGTAAACGCTTTGGTCAGAAGATTCGTCAAAACCCCACTTGTTTAACAGAATCATTTCCTTAATGTCTCTTTTGCTGACATCGATGTCCAAACTTTAAATCAGTTGATTGAAAGTGATTCTACTTGCGTTGAAGTTGGTGGAACGGCCACGGCATTCGCCAATTTTTCTGCTTCCATTGTATCAGAAATTACGTAAATGTTATGTTACGTGTTGTGCTATGAAAAGTAGGACATTTTATTTCCTTTTCGAATCACGCACTATTCTGGCTTCTGAACTTCTCTTGACAATTTCTTGCTTTAACCCATCTTTGGTGTACTCGAAAGCAAAATTTTCTACACCATTCCAGCAAAATATTTTTATTTACAGTAGTTTACTGTTATAAGTTTTAAGCTCCTTTGTCAAAAACTGATAACTTAACACAGACATATAATAGAAGCAGACCAAACATTACAACAAAAAAGCGTGCCCATTACGCCTACAGACAAATTTCATGCACACATTTACAATAAAAGGGGCTGAACTCAGGCACGCAAGGGACCTCAAGTACCTACATCTATAATAATGTTATACCTACGTAAAGAGGATAATTTTATATTTTATAGACATTTGAAGATACTCATTAAATTAAAAAAAAAATCACCAGTAGAATGCTAAGTTATCTATCATAGAGTGCCAGGCAGGCTATGTCTGTATCTGTATCTGGCTGCGACGCCACCTCATTAACTTAATAGGCCTATTACATCTCGACTGTGATTTTTGCGTAAAATGGCCAATTTTGGCGTTCTTGATCCAAGAAAAAAAATACATCACCAGTTTTGACTTATTGAATAATGTAGAATAGCCTATTGGCATAGTTCGTAGCGGCCTCGCTTTATGTAAATTTTGCTTAACTTTTTTATGAAACCCAAAATTGATGAAGGTTTTCATAAAATGCGCGAAGGCACTTTTTTGAGCTCCTAGATTGAACTACTTACTGTTTTAAAGAAATGAAAAAAAAATTAGAATGTTATCTATTAAATAGTCGTATAGTGCGCAGCGGTCTCGGAATTTTTAAATATCATTGATTTTATATAGAAAAAAAATCTTATTCTAAAAACTTCGAAAATCGCTTCAAGTTAACTGTGAATTTCTCCTATCTACGATATAATTGAGCAAAATTTATACCAGAATAATTGTAACTTCTTGAGAAATAAAGATTGTATAATGAATTTATTATCCTATTTCGATAAAAACGATAAATATAACTGGAAAATTACTACAAAATACGATGCGCCGGCCGTCCGAACTCAGCTTATTCTCGCAGAGTGGAGATTTGTAATATTAAGCATGATTTTATTATCCTACTTCGATAATTACGATAAATACAACTAAAAAGTTACTACAAAATGCAAAAATGCGCATTTTACGCAACAATCACATTTGAGATGTGATCTCTTAATAAAATGCATGAAATACTCGTAGTAGAACCGTTAGGTAAAATAAAAAAAAATGAAATAAGTAATTATAAACAGCATACATACATACTCTGCTGGTATTTTATTAATAAAAATAAAAATTACAATAAATAATGTCACAATTTTTATTAAAACTAGTGATAAGACCGCCGGGTGGTCGAGTAGTCAGCGACCCTGACTGCGGGTAACTGTATATTTTGCAAGTCCCGAAAAAATGATATCCGGGATACTTTTTACTGAGTCTGTTCAGGAAGTAATGATGAAGGTTTCTGAAAACAAATAAATTTATCATTTTCTGTATATTTCAAAGTAACAGAGTTGAGAGACTGCTCAGACCCATCTTCTTCATGTTATACCCTAGAATACTGTACAACAATATAATACTTACGTTAATTCACTTATGTAGTTATTACAGCACTTGAGGTACTCGGCTGTAAATTTTCAAATTCCTCAAAATATGATCTCCACTGGCATTGCTTCTTACCGGACCTTTTAGTAAAGATTTAGATGAATTCTGAAAAACAAATGAAAAAAGTTATTATTTTATGCACATTTTCATACAAGAATACATCCCTACCACTACCATAGGGTTAAAGGGGTAGGATAGGGTTTAAGTTAACAATATTATAAAAATAATTTACTCATATTTAATTTATCCCTAATGAAAAATATATTGCATACTTAAATCTAAACAATCTTCAAAAATATACCTATTAAACAAAACTGGAGCCTAAATACGGCCCCGTAAAATTGCACAAGTATATGAAACGTCAAACGAGATCAGAGTTATTATATAATTGATTATTGTTACCACAAGAACCTTTCAGAAACTACTTTACGTTAAGATTTTACGAGATTTGCACTTATGACAATTATTCACTACTTCTACAATGCCGAAAGATTAATAATAATCACACAATTACTAAAAAAAACATTATGAGATTAGATGGCACAACAAAACTTACCAATGGAACGTAATTTCAGGTGTTTTTCTATATGAGGAGTTGCCGCACAAGAGCGCACTACACTTCACCATTTTATTTTAGTACTTTTGGCTCATAAACTTTATTAGATCACAAAAAATAAGCGAAAACAATCTCCTGTACGTCCTTTGTTGACAAGTCTAGGAAGACATTTGTAGCTTAATTGTAGCTTGGCAAGATGGCGTTTTGCCTCACGGTCCAGTTTGTCTATGTATGTGGAAGTGTTGCGACATTAAAAAGAAACGAGATAGTCTCATTAATTTGTGGTTGGAGAGAAAGAAGTAGAAATATTGTTTTATTCTCATCTATGTAGTTGTGAAATAATGTTTGGTCTGCTTCTATTATATGTCTGTGTAACTTAACATATTACTGTAGTTTGTAAATATCTAAGTTGGTACTTAAACCTTAGAAATAAGACATTTTTATAGCGCACAAAACAAAATATTCAAACACGAAATGAATTGTGTTGTATGCAATATAGGTATATACAATAGTACCATCGTATTTTAAAATATTTGTAGGTATTTTTCTTCAACTACCCTCAAGAGTAAGGCAGTCACTGGATATTCATGTCACAGTCACTTGATAGTTACTAAATATATGTAACATATTAATTTTCAAATGCATAAATATAAACGTAATTTTATAACAAAAGTTAATCCTTACTTTGCCACAAGTATAAGAGCATGTGAATAATAAAAATCCCGAATCGTAACCACGTTATTGATCTTATTAGTTATTCGAATAACCTTAAGATTGGTAAAAGTTAAAAAAAATACAAATCGATGAATAACTTGAGAAGTGGTTGCTAGGGGTAGCAAGAATGTTCTAGGAAAATGTGCTTTAGCTATAGGAGAAGCCATTTATAGCAACTAGAATACGTGCAAATACGGGCGATTTGAGAAAACATTTTTAGAATGTTTATTCCCATAGTAAAAAAAAATCAAACCGGGATATCTCTTTCAAATAATGTTTAAACCATTACATGTCCTAACTAATATTTTAGATTGATATAATTTGCACACGATTGCATACTTTGAATATCAAATTTATATAAAAAATTAGTTCACAAGCCTACGTCCGGCCGTTAGTATGGTATCGATCCAGTGTGCGACGGCGCGATGGCTCATTGGAGTCAATTTTAAAGCAGGGCTGTCCAGATTCAGTATGTATGCGACTGAGACAGCATTTAACCACAGTATGGAATGTACTGGTGGCAAGTATAAATAATAGTAGATATGTAAGTCAAGAGATGAGCTTTGTAGTTGTTAGACAAGAAGCTCCATACCTAGAGGTTGCAAGGTGGGAGCACCATTGTTGACTTCCTTACAGGTCTATATACTGAAAGTGTTAAGCTTATATCTAAAATTAGGTAAGTAGGTACAAACTATTTATGGAGTATAGAAATATTTCTTATGCATACATACCAATCATCTGATGAACCTGTAACGTTAACTTGTTAAACAGCAGGCAGCAATAAAAGTAAGGCTTGGAATAGAGTAAGTACCTAGCTTAATTTAAATTTTATTTTTAGGTAAAATTTATCAATTAAGCCCCTGTTCCCTATTCCAAGCCTATAAAATTGGGAAGTGTTTGTTATCGGCTGCTGGAGTAATGGAAAACGCCAATGTGATAAATTAATGTATAATCATAAGCATGTGTGTATCAAAGACAACATTAAACACACAATTACCACATAATAGTAATTAATACTTCAATTGAATATAATAATCAACCTTGGGCAATAAATCACACATAGAAAAATACTTAGATAATCAATTAATCTTAACATAAACGAAAATCATACAAACTTACTATTTAATGAGACTTATTAAATAGGTTGAAAACAATCAGACAGAGGATTAGAATTACTTTGACTTGTTATTATCTCTTTCTTGTAAAATTTATGAAACGTAGTGGCACATTTCCAATTACCACGAGACAGAATGTCGTAAAAATTATGATTATCGATCCAACTGGCTGAAGCTACAGCTGACCTGACACTACCGGGGGAGCTATCAATTCCAGCATCTCTGAGTAGGTACAGCTTTTACCCAGCCTCCTATTATAGTACGCGTAGCTGACTTGATTACGCCGGATGTAGATATGAAAAGACTAGATAAATTTCCTCGTCTTGACTGGGAAACAGAAATTAACGTTTTTAACCAATAGACTGAGTCTATATTTTTGTTATCATTGCATCTAAGCAGCCTCCAACCGGACTGACGATATGACGCTGTATCAGTCTTAGAGCCGAATGACGGCTAGAACACAACATGATCTACACTATTTACAAAGCTTTGGTCATAAATTTTCAAAAGGGTTAAATCATGAACTCTACGACCGGAACACAACAGTAATAAGATTGCACAACGTTTTGAAACTTCATATAAACTATCAGATAAATGTGCGTTAACTTTAAGGTAATCACATAATATTTTTATGTCCCAAATTCCTATTTGGTAAGGTAAGCTTCCTAGCTTACCTGACTTAGGCTTACGTAAACCGATAGCTTTAAGGGTTTGCTTGACAATTGTGTGAGAGCTGAGGGGAGGTTGCTGTGGGCAAAACATGGAAACAACTGATCTGTGAAGCGAAATAGTACTAAAGGATAACTTTTCTTTAAGACATAGGTCAGTCAAAAATTTAGCTAGTTCCTGAGGGTTAGGAGAATACTTGGATACATTATTATGGTCAGCCCAATTACACCACCTCATCCATACTACTTTATATGATTGCAATGTAGATTTTCTCCAACTACTAGACAGCAAAAGTTTCTGATCATCATCTCAGGTGTCTAACATGGAGCTCCACCCTGTATTTGCCAAACTTCTAAAGTCATTCGCTTGACATCCGGAGGAGGGTTCCGATTTCGAACATATATTACACGAGGTACCCTCGTGAAGACGAATGATTTCTATCGGGGGAGCTAAGGCTCGGTTCTTCAGGTCGCTGCGCCAAAACACCTTCGTCCACCTGGGCACCACAAACAAAAAGATGCTCACTGCCTTGTTTAGATGAGTCAACACACGCGGGACGAGATTCGGGGGTAGTAAATAGCCACGCGATGCGATAGTTCCAGTTTTGACTGAAGGCATTCACAAATACCGCTTGCGAATCTGTTTGATCGAGGGTAGCGTAATTCGGAACTACATGGGCTTCCCGAGAGGCGAACAAATCGATCTCTGGTGTTCCCCAAGCATGAAATATCTGACACGTAATTTGATTCAATAGATGCCATTCCGCTTAAGGGATCTCGACAAACGGTCCGCTACCGTGTTGAAGCGGCCCGGAAGATAATTTACTACCATTTGAATCTGAAGTTTGTCTAACAACTTAAATTGTCGATAAGTTACCTTGAGCATAGGTAGTGACCGCGTCCCCCCCTCGCTGCGGAGATAATAATAATAATAAAAATCTTTATTGGTCTAAAATAAAATAACATTTAACATTTAAAACATTTTAAACGTTCGTTTTATATAATGTTTCCTTAAGTACCTAAACTAGGTCTACCTGTTAATATAGGTACTTATGCTCCTTGACATAGGTAGGTACATTAACATGCAGTGTGCGCAATGTCACGATGATAATGATACTTCTTCAAAGTTCAAACTTCAAGAATGTTACAATTTTTATATTAAATTTATGACGTTAATTTAAGTACTTAGACTTATTACAAATCTACAAATCTTACATCATTACAGTGTGTGAAAGTACTTTATTTTAACTTTACCTTTACTTATATGTTTACTTTATTATAGTTAGTAGTTCTTCGGTGGAATCATAATCAAGTGTCAGCAACCACTTTTTTATAGTTAGTTTACATGTGTTTAGATTGACCAAAAACATTTATATTTTTACAGATTTTTTTATACAAAAACGGACCTAAAAAGGTTGCAAATCGTTGCGCAAAGCTAGTCTTACAAGATAGTTTACTAATACGAGGTCTACGACTAAAACTAAGATCACAATTATCTTTGTTTATAGCGTGTTGTTTCAATAAGATTTCTAGGAAGTACAACTGCCGAACTGTCAGGACTTCAAATTTACTGTACAATTTTGAAGTGGAGTATCGAAATGGTAACATATTTATGGTTTTTATCACCGCTCGTGCAATATGTGAGTACAGACTGACATAAAGCAAAGTATAGAGTTTTCAAAAGCTTTTTACTTGCTATGTCTTATTTTTCTAAAAATAGCGGTAAGTCTACGTACTTTTTGTGATAGTAAGTTAATATGTGGTGTAAATGTAAGTAGTGGATCCAATGTTATACCAAGATATTTAAATGTTGATACATTTTCTAGTTTTGGACATGTGCAATTAAGACTGAGGTTACAATGTTGATTGATGGGCTTTAATAAAAAATGAATTCAAACATGGTCGAGTTTTTTTAGTTATTGAAAAGGCTATTATTTTAGTTTTATCAGTGTTTATAGTTAGTAAATTATTAGTAAGTTGATGTTTTATATCACTAAATCCTTTTTGGGCATCAGCAAATACATCCTCCCAGCTACCACCAGTAAATATGAGAGCTGTGTCATCTGCAAAAGCCATTATTCTACCGTTTTTCAGAGATGTGTTAATTATGTCATTTACATAGATAATAAAAAGTGTTGGTCCTAACTCCCTTGTGGGACGCCATATTGAATTGTTCTAATAACACTCACAGTGTTAGCAACTTTTACAGTTTGTTGTCTATCATTAAGGTAACTTTTAAAGAGGTCCAGTTGACATCCCAACTATTTCTACCAACATCAAGTTCTTTCACTAAAAAAATTGTTAGTTCAGACACCGCATCACCAGGCGATCTTCCTCCACGAAAACCAAACTGGTTAGTCGAAAGTAAGTTTTTCTCCTCGAGGTACTTGACTAGTCTCTTATTAATCAGTTTTTCTATTATCTTAGACAATGATTTCAAAAGCAAGATGGGCCGATAGTTTTTTAGAGATTTAGTATCACCAGATTTATGTAAGGGTATGACTCTAGATAGTTTAAAAGCGGACGGTATAGTTGAAGATGCAAAACAACAATTACAAATGTGTGTAATAACCGGAACTAGTATTGATGCATTTTCTTTAATTCTCAATTTTAAGACTACTAGTAGTAGTTTGAACCTCAGCACAGTCTGTATCAAGTAGAACAAATGAATTTTCGGTAATAGGTTTCACAGACGATGGGGTGTTAAGTGATGGATTATGTTCTTTAATTGTTTGTGCTAATTTTTCACCTATACTAGAAAAGTATTCATTTAAATCGCTGGCAACTTTATTTGGATCACTGTCCAGTTTCAATAAATCAGTATGTTTGTTTTTGGAGGCTTTGTAGCGAGTTAATTTATTTAGAACTTCCCAGGTTTTTTTAACGCTAGTGGAACAGGCTGTCTCTAAAAGTGGTTTTTCGTAATTTGTTCCAGCTTTTTTTATAATTTCTGTAAGATAGTTTCGGTACCTATTATAAGTAATTTTGATTAAGTATTTTATTTTCAGGATATTTTTTTAATTTAAGGTGTAGTTTATCTTTATGGCGGACACACCTTAATAAGCCTGGTGTCATCCATGGCTTTAAAGGGGTACACCGTTTGGAAAAAGTTTTATGTAAGTACTGTATTTTTAACAATTATTTCACTTACAGACTTTATCAAATAGTTTGTTGCTTTTTCAGGGTCATTGGTTTCTATAATAGGGTTGGTATCGAGTCGTTTTAGATCATCAGAAATTTGTATGTAATTAATTTTAGTAAGTAATAGTGTTTTTATCATAATTTGTATGCTTCAGTTTATTTTTCATAATAATTAGTACTGCATCATGATCCGTTACATTACTATTTAAAACATAAGTATTTGTTGGAAAATTGGTTTTTATTAAGGCGTGATCTAGACAATTGTTATTACGGGTTGGTAAAAAGTGAGATGGGTAAAGTCCATGTGTAACCAGCATATTTAAGTATTCTGATGCTTTTTTATTAATCGAGCTAGGTATTATATTAATATTAATGTCTCCTATAAGAATAATGCTTGAGTAGGTAGACAAAGAAATGAGTAAACGGTCCAGAGAAGATAGAAAATTATCTATGTTCAAATATGAGGGAGACCTATAGATGGATATTACAACGGTTACAACGGTACATTTGTTTATAATAGTTACCAAACAATTAGCATCAACAATATCAGATGGTTCATAAGTTGTTGTCTGCAATTTATTTTTAATGTAGACAGTGACGCCATCATTTTGATTGTTAAGATTTTTTGTACAAAATGGAGTGTAGTGTTCTAAAATTGGGGGTTCACCATATAATGTAAGCCAGCATTCAGTTAGTGCGATAACGTCGGGAAGAAAATCAAGCCTTTTTAATAGTAATGTAAATTCGTCCAAATTTTTATCAATGCTTTTAATTTTTTGTGTAATTATGCTTAGACTTTGCTTAAACTGTCCTGGTTGTAAAAGTTCTGGTGTATGTACATGGCATAGAATTTTCATTGGTATCTATGTCGTTAATATATTCCTTTATTGAATTTAATTTTAATTTAAATAGGAATGACAATGACTACTAGTGAACATTAAATAATTATATTTTATTTTTATTTTTTTAGAAAGTTTATAAAAAATAACGACGTAGAACCTCAGTTTAGTTAACTGTTCATGTCTCGGACCAAATATCACAATGGACAGAGTCTTTGGATTTTTAGCATGTCCGTATTTTGTTAGTGTGCAGCTTTCTATCTGTACATGTGTGCGTGACTAAAGATGTGACTAGTATATCGATATAATCACTTTAATGTGGTGTCTACCTAGTTCGTTATTATAATTGGGGGTTAAAGTTACTCACGTCCGTAGGTTTACCGTTTAGACCCTACACGTGACCCTTGGGTGGTGCTAAATGAGTGACACTGACTGAGTGGTAGAGCCACGCTGCGTTGCAGCACGCCGGGCACGCTGGGCCGGCTCGCCCGGCGTAAATACCAACCTCTCACTAAGGGTGTTACCCGACCAATCGATCGATCGTCGATCGACGGCATCGATCAACGTCGATCAAAGTTGATCGACTGGTCTAGTAGCTTTAATCGATCGACGGATACCTACCGTTTGACTAACCAATCGATCGACGACGGTCGGTCGACGTTGATCGATAGGTGTGGTAGCTTTAATCAATCGACGGATACCGTTCGTCTAACCCATCGATCGACGGTCGGTCGACGTTGATCAATTAACCCTGGCTAAATTCCATCAGCGAAATGTATTCAGAAAAGGACTCGTTGTTCTTGGCCAGTACGTTGTTGCTCGTACTATTACGGAGACGCAAACGCATAAGAACCTCGATGCGGCCGTTTTTTAATGTATTTTATCCAAATGACATTTTAAGCAGCGGTTTTTTTTTTTTTTTTTGCGTAGCGATTGTCATGAATTTCGAGGTTAGTAGTTTCGAGGGAGGTAGAGAAGAGGAGGATGGAGGGGGTACGGTAATGGTAACTTAGTAGAATATTTGTTTTTTTTTCCTAAAAATAACCTAAAATAACCTCAAAATAAAAATATATTGAAAACTATGCATTTTCGCACTTTGGCTCCCCCTCCCTCGCCCGGCGTAATACCACCCTCTCTAATATCCGGCGTGAAATAATAGCCCTTGGTGCTGTTGTGTTTCGTTCGGGCAGTGAGGGTTCCGGAGGCCTCCCCCCCCCCCCCCGCTCACAATTCCTATTCCTTCCTTAAATGCCGGCAACGCATCTGCGATTCCTCTGGTGTTGCGGGTGTCTATGGGCGGCGGAGATTACTCTCCATCAGGTGACCCGCCTGCTCGTTTGCCTCCTTCTATTATAACAAACAAATAAAAAATAATAATTTGTGTAGTAAAGTGAAGAGCAATACTTTTTACTATTCATATTCCCGCCCATATTATTAAAATTTAATTTTGAACTAAGGCTAAAATTTTAACTGTAAAAAAAGATTTTTCAAAATGTTTGAAACAGAGCCTTGAATATTCTGTAGGCTCTCAGTTATCACGTCTAATAGCTTTAACCCATTCACGTCTTATTTCCGGGCATTTTGGAAACCTAAAAAAAGAATAATAAAAAGAATATTAGTAATATCGATAATGCTTCGATACACAAATGCGTACATCACTAATCATTATGCCAAAAACAAAGCCTTTAAATTACATTTAATTAAGGTTTAAAACCTGATTCTTATGAATAGTGTACGATATAGTATGATTTAGAATTAGCAAAAATTAATGCTTTGCCGTTTTAATTATTAAAAAACTCTTAATAAAGCATACATATTATGAGAAATCACTAACGTATGAAATGATAATTCCTGGTCCCTCACACCTCCTTTTGTTGTTCTTGACGAACAATAAACAGCAGAACAAGACATTATGTCAATTGTATATTACACAAATAACACAAACACTAAGATTTCTTAATATTTCACTATTATTTCGCACAATCCAGCAATGTTTTGACCTAGTAGTCGGTCATGAAATGACACGTCTCACACCGACAGTGCGTCGTTGCCAAACGTACATTAACTATCTCTTTTACTCATATCACACTACAGTCATACAGACAGAGATACAAATACTTTACTTTGATACACGTATGTAAAAGCGGCAACGTCGTAATACTCTGTCCATGTAATATTTGGTCCGAGGTTCATGTACTATGTATTTTTTATAGAAATGACAGTCAATATAAAATACTGCAATGAAAATATTTGCATAAACTAGTTTGTAGACAATTTTGACGGTTCGCCATTTTTTTGCATAGGATTTTTTTGGTGCTAAAAATGTTGTTATTACTCTTCGTAATCATCCTTCTTCCTAATAATGTGCACATCAAAACAATCGTTATGGTTTTAGCTATCGAACATGGTATGATTCTTTATAGTTTCAAACAGTGACTTCCAAGTAATAATAATTTCTACATATATTTTTACGTATTTTTTTTTTGTCTTGGAATGTTTATTTTTGTAATTTTTGTAATAGATTTTCGTAATTAACTGTTAATTTATTAAAATTCTGCGTTTTCTAAGCATTCCGTACGTATATAAAGTTTAGATATAGCCTGAGTAGTTGTTAAATCTAATTTTTTTTGGCATTATTGTATTTGCCTTAATGATGCTTTCTTTCGAGACAACAGTCTCGAGACTTATTCGTCGAATCTTTTGTACTTTGTCGGAGAGAAGAAACTTCTTGTTGTTCCAGGGATCCCACTGGATGCCTAGAAACTCTAACGAACGTTGCGGTACCAGAACAGATTTTTGAAAGTTAATTGCGAAACCCAATTTGTGAAAGAGATCGACTGTAAGACTTAAATGACGTTGTAGAACCGCTCGGCTCTGATGCGCCAGGCAGAAGTCGTCTAAATAAACCAGGACCCTGATACCCTTTCTTCTCAGCACTTCCGCAACCCAGTTTGTTAAAGAGGCAAAAACCTTTGGTGCTGTTGAAAGCCCGAACGGTAGGCAGGTCATCTGCCATAGAGGATACCGCTCGTATGGAAGAAATACCCTGAGGCACCGGCGGTGTACCGGTTTTACCGGGACAAGAAAGTATGCACTGGAGAGGTCTAATTTCACTAGCCAATCGTTTGATGGAGAAAATCGGGTACCTTGAACATGTTGGTCAAACGAAATTTGCTGGTGTGAATAAATCTGTTTAGATGTCTTAAATTGAACACTGGGCGCATTTCGCCATTTGCTTTCGGCACTAGGAAAATGTTGGACACAAAACTGGGGGTTGTAGGAGCCGGCTCCAGTACACCCTGTTGTCGTAGTTGTTTTATCTGCGACATCAGGGCTAAACTTTTTCGTGTATGAAATTGTGTTAATATTCGAGAAGGGTGTACTAATGGGGGTTTTTTCACAAAAGGTATTTTGTATCCGGATATAATTTTTAGAACGTGCTCTGCCTTCAACGCTCTCCAACGATCTACGTAATGTAGTAATTGACCTGCACGAAACGTCGGATAGTCAGTCGTAACGCCTTTGGGAACGCTTACCTTGTCGGTTTTTAAAATATTTGTCGCCTTGGTTAGTGCGAAAGGAGTCCGCCTTGCGCTTCCTCCCTTGCGCAGGGGGTGCATAATTAGCAGAGCTGGTTGATGGACCGGGTACTTGTACGCGACTAGACAAAGAGGTGCCCACTCTTCTGAACCCAGCCTGAGAGCCTCTTTGCGCAAGAGCTCTTTTAGGCGCTCCGGAATAAGCAGAAACGTTTACAGACTGCATTGCAAAAACCCTATCAACTCCTCCATTTTTAAGAACACATTCTGAAAATCGCTTATCGTCAAAAAGATGCTCTAAGGTTTGAGGGATCTTTCGTAAGCTCTCCTTTATACCCTTATCCTTCACGTAGTGTAAAGACTGTCGCGGCGTTGTTGTATTATATTTGCTCGGTGCCCACATACTATTTGTAGCAAGTCAAGGTTGGTTTTGGTGTAATCACCAGAAAATATTTCATTAATTTTTGACATTATATCTTGGGTGTTAATCTGTTCATGAGAACCCATCCATGAAATTAAACTTAAAAAACCTTCTTGAAGCTTTTCATTCTGTATTATTAACCCATGACAAAGGGCTGCTAACGTTTTTTCAGTAGCAGCCAATGATTTACTACGTTCAAATCTTTTAAGCATATCATTACTTTCTAAATCGACAAAACCTGGACTCGCTAAATAGGATTTCTGGGCATCCGTATACCGAACTTGACACCAGTCTGCCGTATCAAAATGTTGCAATCGTAACAGCATTTCTGCATGTGCATCGGAAGTTTTTGCGCCAGACGATTTGAGGGTAGTAGCTTGCTTAAAATTAAAATTTGAGCATGGAATCTCTAATGGTGGACCAGAAGGATCCACTAAATCATCGGGTGTATAAAGCGATAGCACATCCGAATTACTATCCTGGTCAGCCAAGGTTTGACTGTTACGGGCATGCAAAGCACTTACCGATGTGGCCAGATCTTTTACCACTCGTTCCAGTTTTCTTAGCCGTCCACCGCTACACCGGCGGCGATGGTGTCGCCGACGACGACGCCTCGAAGACCTCGAAGAGTCTGATGATGACTGCGATGACTCTGACAAAGTCAATTTGGGGGCCGAATCTACCTTCGTATTAATTACTGAACTTAATTCGTCCATTTTTAAATTTGAAACTTGATAAAAAATAAAAAAAATATTCAAGGGTCAGCAATTAATTTTTAAACGTGTTGCTTCGTCCAGACAGAAAACGCCAATGAGCCATCGCGCCGTCGGCGCACGGCTGCTGGGTCGTGTGCGAGGTGGGGGACAACTCGATGCGGAAACCGGCCGGAAGGGGGGCGCCTTCGAGCGTGTTCGTTTGACAGATAGAGTTGCCATCTCTATTTTAAAGGCTAGGAATGGGCGATTTTCCGAGATCAAAAAAAAAAAAGAAATAGGTTCGTAAATGACTTCATAGATGGCGCTTAGCATAGATTAGTATGGCGCTTAGTACAAGGCGGGTTCATGAAGAGCACGTGTACGGCTGCGTAATATTTATTCTATTCCAAAATAGAAATAGGTTCTGGATGTCCTGAATATAAATAGGTAAGTAAATACTATTTTTTTATTCTTTTGGTAGACAAGTAAAAGAGTAGAATTTATTACAGCCCTTAGGTAGGTACGGCTTTCATAAAACGACATCTATCAAGTGTTTTTGAACTAATTTTTACTTTTTAATTTGGGCTGTCAGAAAATTGCCCATAGGGAACAGGGGCTTAATTGTGTGTAAAAAATATAAAAAGAACATTTTTAATTTTTTTTTATTTAGCACTAAATAACATGTACATTTATTTTACAGTAGTTAAGTAAATTAAAGATATTTAAACTATTTTAAAATTGAAATACAAAAGCGAATTATAATGCGACAACTGCAATACATTTAGTTGTGACAGAAATAACAACACTAATAAATAATTTACCCAAAATAATAACTTTTAATGCCCCTCCCCTTAGAGCATTAAACCCACGGAGCAAAAATTTTGCTCCGTGATTAAACCAATCCACTAACGCATTTGCTTCAAGATCTGAGATTGTATAAAACTCAGAACACTTTAGTTATTGTTCTGAGGTTTATAACCTTCTTAGTAAACGTCTGTGTTTAAAACAATGCGAGTGGAAATATTAATAATTGCAACACTTTACATGTGTGCGCGCGGCTAATTTGTTGTGGACTTTGACTGGCAAGCGCACTTAACCCTTTAAATGCATTATGATGTAGATCTACATCGTAATTTTAAGCCTTTTTAAAATATTAATTACATTTTTATACTATTATTTTTAAGTTAAAATAAATATTTAGAATATAATCTGTAACTAAAACATGTTTTTTTAATTTTTAAATTTAACGTCACGTACAAGGAAGTTTTGAAGGAAACCCCTTTGGATATAAAAATGCAACCTTTTTTAAAAAAATACATAAAAAATACTTCTGTAATTATGTTCTATTTTAATGATGTAAATTGAAACAGATTCGTAATTACTAAAACAATTATAAAGTAAAAAATAATATAAAATAACCAAAATGAAAATATTTTTTTTTCAAGATATTTCTTATTTTTTTTATTAAAAAAAAGCGCGGCGGATTTTTTTTTATTTTTCCTGATTTTTTGGTATTACATAGTATCCATTAAAAAAGCTTTTCATGATTAACAAATAATCATGCATTTAAGGGTTAACTTAAAAGGCCTGTATTCCACCTGTATTCACTTTGATTAGTGCGAGTGCAGCACAGACGTATAATTATACGCCTGTGGTAGGTATACGTCTCAGGTGATTAGTTGCGAGTTGCGAGTGAATATTGCGAGTGATTAGTGCAGGGTGGGTACTGTGTAGTGCGAGACGTGCGAGTAGTGTCCAATTTTGTCAAGTGTGTTTAGTAAATTCAGTTGTTAGCCGTCGACCGGACGCACGTCAAGAAGCGCGCTTGCAATAGTAAGAAATAATAAAAAAAAAAATTAAACGTTGTGGTGTCTGAAACCAAAGAAAAATAAATTTAAAAAAGAGGGAATACAAAATTAGGGGGAAATTAAAGGAATAATTAATTATTATTTTTAGCTATTAATTTTTTTTAATTATTTAAAATTATTCAAGTTTATAGGTTATGTCTTCGGTCCACTTCGCCCTTTTGCAAAACAAGCGAGCGTCTGACGTCAAGCGCTAAACACTATAGTCTGTTCTAGGCTTGTTTAAAATATATCGATACATCGATATATCGATATTTTTTGTTCAATATCGATATTTTTAGGCGATATTTTTTATTTCGATATATCGATACATCGATACAAAATAACCAATATCGAAATTCGTATCAAAATCGATATTTTTTATTTATTATCATCGCATCACGATCTAACTTTTTAATTTGTTAGAATTAAAGCCGTAAAAATGTAAAAAAATCTTATTGTTGCTAAATTCCATTAATGTAATCTGTGGTAGGGAGTGTGTAACTCTCACTGTCAGTGCGTTGCTTCAATCAACTTCATGTCATGTGTGCATGTGTGCTACGTATACGCAACGGAAATATTTAACACCTACGGCTTCCTCCGTGCCGTCAGAGAGAGTGGCTTTTACCGTAAATATAGCGGTTCCTAACAACAGGAGCCGACTTAGAGGGCGGCATGATTAACAGGTTCACTGTCCTAAAAATATAACAATAGGTTAATCAATTGTTATGGCCCATATGGGCTGCGGAACTGTAAACCGGTTAAAACAATAATTTAAAATAAAAAATCTGTTTTTATAACTGGGCTAGGCTCACCTAAATTATATTTTATCCGATTTTAAGAAAAAGCAGGTGGTTCTCCTTTTTTTAAAGCCGTTGAATAATTTGACCGATATATCGATGTATCGATATTTTTATCGCGATATATCGTGGCTGATATTGATATTTTTCAAAATATCGATGTATCGATATATCGATATTTTTTTTCATTTCCGACATCCCTAGTCTGTTCATTATAGCTTGATACTTATGACAGATATCATCAAAACCGACGACGTGACTTTGTAAAATCATATGAACTTATTTGACAACATTTAAATAATATTATTTTTTATAATCCATCACTTAACATACTACAATTACTTTTTGTGATTATTTATTATACGTTAGATTAGGTTTTATCATAATAGGCTCCCATAACACACATATAACACAATTTTTAAACATTACAATAAAAAACGTACCCCATCACAAGGTCATTCCATACAAAAAAATAATAGTGTTGGGATAGTAAATCAATTTAAGTTCAGTTGATGTTCAATTACCAATCGATTGACTTTAATTTTGTATTTATAATTCTAGCTATATTACCTAGGGTGGATTCGACCAAACTGGAATAAGGTCTTATACCTAGATTAAACGCCGAATTTGTATAGAGTAAGTCTTATTCCAGTTTGGTCAAATCCACCCCTAATTGATTTGTTAGTCTTTACTTATTTATCTTGAGTTTAATGAGATAATGATATTCAATTTATAACTTCAATTATAATTAGATTCAATTACGTCTGTAATGTCTCAACCCTAGGCATGACAATTTGACAACTTTCATATGTATCAAGCTATATTGAACAGACTATAATCACTAAACACTGCTGTCCAGACGTATGTAGTCCACAGACATATAATTAAATGTCTGTGATGTATGTAGTGCAGGCAGGCTGCGAGTGAGGGGAAAGTGAGGGCGCGCGGTACGTGGCTACTCGCAGTCCCCTCGCAAAAAAATAAAACCCGCGTCTAATCACTTTACTACGCAGGCTACTAATCACTCGCACTAATCAGGCCATAGGTCAACTAGTCGCGTAGACCGAGAATCTCTTTATACGTTTTCCTCTTTTATTATTTTTTTTAATTAAGTAGCGGTCTACTCGTGACCAAAAAAAAATATTTCATACAAACCTTGTCTTAATAGATTATAATTTTTTTGCAATCGATTTTTTACTGCATTGCACTAGTTTAGTAGATATCACTTTTCACAGGAGGCACCTCAGAATGATAATAATTGAGGCTCAGAATCATTTTGTTTTTGTTTTTTTTTCAGGTAGGTACCTGTGTATTTTTATTAAACAGTGTCCCATTTCATATTTATGGATTTTAACGAATTTCAATAATTACAAAGACGGTTGATAGTTTATAAGTTCAATTGTTCAATTGTAAAACTAACGTGAGCTGGTCGCTTTCTTCGCTTCACTATTTAATCAATGGCGTCACCGTCAGTGACCCAACCCGCTACGTGATACGTATTTGCAATTTCTATCTGTATTTACTTGTAAATGAAATAATTTTTTTGGTTGGATCATTATAATATCGCAAGGTAAGTACTTAGACAATATTAATCCAATTAATTAGCTACACATGAAATCTTTACCTAGGAGTTCCAATCTACACAAAATGGACGTCATATTGCATTGTGACGTGATTATGTAAAAATAGTTATCAATTTCGATGGTGGATCTTCTACAGTGCGGCCTAAATGCATGTCGAAGCTTTGGCATAGCTTTTGTACTGGTAATCAACTAGGAAGGGGCACCGAAATAGATGGAATGCGACCGCGTAAAATGGAATGTTGGACGGTTGCTCTTCCAGAAACATGGCGATGATTGATTGTACTGCCATTACATACATCATAGGATAGCTCCGATTCAGATAACTGTGTGTTCTTCTGGTTAGAATTTGTATAAGGGATGATGATAATCGGGAGCGTAGGTACTGTTTTATTTACACGACACATTAAAAGGTCATTGCCCTTACACACTGAAACCTATATTATCCATCGCGCTGGGCCTGTGGCTATCTGCATTTGCATTGCGACATTAGCACTAAAACTTATGTCTACTCTTCACTCATTGAAATCGCTGTATCATGGGAATTATTACTTGATTTATAACCTACTTGAATATCAATAAGATAAAAACGTTGATCAACAATAAGTGTCAGTTTTCTTTTTACCTCTTGAACATCGAAACTATGCATTGTATCACTTCATGATCATGAATCAGCCTGTTTATATTTTTACACAGTAACAATAGCTATGTTACCAAAACAAATATCTACAGGTGAAGAATATCAAAAAAATTACCAAACTAGATTAATTATAAACATTATTGTGCTAAAATGATATTAGCATGAGAGTGTAGCCAAATCAGCACTTGATAAAATATAACTTGCAGTGACATCTAACCCACAACCTTTAATCTGAACTACAGCTGTACCTAATAATTTATGCTAAACTTCTTTCATGAATTCCCTTTGCTACTCTACTCCTATGCATGCATTGCTTAAATCTAATATAAGTCTGTCTTTCTAACATTATTATTATTATTATTATAAAAGTGTATATTAAAATCTATTGTAATAATTTATTTTTAAAATTATTATTATTGAAACTTGTTTCTAACAACCATATTCACTCACTTTTCTTTTACTAATGATATGCAAAAAAACTTACTGAGTATTTTCAGTGGCCTTCTTATACTAATTTTAGTATTCTTGCTGTGCAGTATTTTGTGTGTATGCTTGTTAGCAATAGCGAACTTATTATATTATATTGTATGTATTTTGTGTAGAATAGTGTGGGCTACTGCCTAATGTTTAAAGCAGCTTAAGGTTGTAATAGTCGAATCTGCTATAATGTATTTCATGACATTTATGCCTTATAAATGCATAGCTAAAAGTGCTTAGTCCCATAGTGTAACTTAATTTTTAATATAACAACTAAAGATTCAATCAAATCATGTTTGCTAGTGTTATTAGGTAAATACAATCAAAGCTTGATCATGTTGATAATGCTGCTTGCATAGTTAATATAAATAAAATTTATAAAATAATTTGGCTGAATTTGTAAATAAGTAAATTGAACAATTTTAAACAATGTTAATGTTTCAGAAAATACTATAGCAAAACATAATAGATTGAAGTTTTTTTACTTCTGAAACTGTTTTGCTTAAATTTCATTGCAACTTTACTATATTGATAGGTGTTTTATGTTGTTATAAATGTGCAATTGCAAGTGAAAAGTGTCGAAGTAATATGTTAAACTAGCTGCCCGCCCTCAACTTCGTCTGTGTAAACATCCTGTATCCTGTAACATATTAAAAAAAAAAAATTCCTACAAACCTTGTCCTGACTATTACGAACACAACAATAAAATAATTACCCAAATAGGTCCAACCGTTCTGAAGTGATGTGCGTACAAACATTTTAGGCAATTGAATTTTATTGTATATTACATTTACCTAAAGAGTCTTATTAATATTAGACTTTTATTTGTTGCAGGCTGCTGATTAGGACTGCTATGATTAGAGAACTCCCACAAAACCCATTACAAAGCTAAAGGTGACAAATATTGGTTGTAAAGTTACTGAGTCAAAACAAAATGCAGACTATCAAGTGCGTTGTGGTGGGCGATGGTGCAGTTGGTAAAACATGCTTGCTTATCAGCTACACAACTAACAAGTTTCCATCGGAATATGTACCAACTGTCTTCGATAACTATGCTGTCACAGTGATGATTGGAGGTGAACCATACACTTTGGGTCTATTTGACACTGCAGGTAATAATATTATCTAATTCATCTTTAGAAATGTATGCATCTCTTTAACATATTGTATTGAAAAGTCTAAAATCATATTTGTTATTCTTTAGGTCAGGAAGATTATGATAGACTGAGGCCACTGAGTTATCCGCAAACAGACGTTTTCCTCGTATGTTTCAGTGTGGTAAGCCCAAGTTCCTTCGAAAATGTCAAGGAAAAGGTAATTAAATTATACTTGTTGAAATGTTTTAATTACACAAAGCCAATTGCTCATATTATTTTCTAAAATGTGCATTCTATGTCAGGATCGTAAGGATCGTAGCCTATGGGAATCTGTTGTCTCTGCCTACCCCTCTGGGAAGCGGCCGTGATGTATGTATGTTGTGCTTCTATTCTAATGGTGTGATATTTTTACAGTGGGTGCCTGAAATTACTCATCATCAGCAAAAAACACCATTCCTTTTAGTAGGAACACAAATAGATTTGCGAGATGATTCAACAACAATGGAAAAGTTAGCCAAAATCAAACAGAAGCCAGTGTCACTAGAGCAGGGAGAGAAACTGGCGAAGGAACTCAAGGCTGTCAAATATGTTGAATGCTCTGCTCTCACACAGGTAAACAAACTATTCCATCCATTCATGTCCATCCATGTAATAATATCAATTTGGGTGTTTTTCCATCCTTGCTATTGAATTATAATAACAGTAAAAAATTTAATAACTGATTGAAACAAATATTATGTATTTACGAAAACTTGTGATTACAAGCTGTGATCCCAAAGTAATATGATGATTGTAACTATTACAGAAAGGGCTGAAGAATGTGTTCGACGAGGCAATTCTGGCAGCGTTGGAGCCTCCAGAACCCGTCAAGAAAAGGAAATGTGTACTTTTGTAATGCATGCGAATGGCACGGCCGGCGGCGGCGCGGGCAGCGTCACTGCCAACTACAAACTATAGGCTAACACTGTAATATTCAACTTATTTTTATAAATTTATAATTACTGAACATTATGGGCCATAAATAAAAATAATGAATATTACAGCTGCTTTAAATGCGTCTCTTAGGTGAGCGTCAAGTTAGCAGCCTCACCACAGAATTAGATGGTATTGATTTTGTCCAAAAATTGTGTATAAATAGTGACATAGCATATAAAATAGTGATATTATGGTTCAAAAGATATTTCAGTATTTTTGTGAGCCTGGTTTGTATCAATGTGATTTATATGTCAAAAAACTGTGCATAAATAGTGAATAGTATATGCGAAATTTCATTAATAGTACTTCAATACAAGTCGAGATAATACGATCTGTAAGTGGGCTGCTAATTTGAGTTTCTTGCAATGGCAATTCCAGATAAACGGGTACAAGTTTTAAACAAATAAATACATGAAAAAATTGTCCATGAAATAGTGAATCTTACGATATAAATAAAAAACAATTCTTTGCTACTTTCTAAAAATCTAATGTAAACTTCTACATAATAATCTTAATAAAGGCTGTTGATCAGTGTTGCACTTTGCATAACAGTAATATGGTTTAAATTTTATTTTAATCATGAGGTGGGTACCATCAAGCAAAACAGGAAATACTTAACTAGGTAACTAGGGAAAGATTAGCTAGGTACATATTAAGTTATATGTGCTACTCTACCAGCATAATTAGGCACGTCATGTCAGCTAGACGTTTATCACAATTCAAAATGATTTACAAACTAAACATATCTTCTTCGATATCAGTTTTAAATCTGAAAATGTGGCAACAAAGTACCACAGTAATCATTTAAACTATTAAATCACACAATGCTTTCGGGCAAAAAACACTTACCTCGACTAGCTTTATGAGGAGACGCGATCTGAGGCTCATTCTGTAGTTCTTGGTTCGGTTTTGTAGGAAAAGGCTTTTTATACATATTTTTACGGTAAACGTCACACGCATTATTATAGAAGAATATTAGATAGTTTGCGATGAACGTCACACAGCATGTGCAAACTAATTGAAGTGCAATATATTTAGTTTGTAAATCATTGAACAATTATTATGATAAACGTCAATCTGTAATGCGACCAATTATGTTGGAAGAGTAGTAAATATGAAAAGTTAAGTAGAGAAAATATCTACCTTACCTTAGGTATCTATATCTTTTTTGTAAATACCAAAATAGAAAATATGCTGCATACCTTTAAAAACGTAGGTTGTTATTAAAAGATTTAACACTTGCACTTCTTAAGATACAAATGTACTCACTGCTTACCAATTTTAACACAAACAAATAAAACTTTTCGCGCACCATTTTCATATCCCCGCACGTAAACAAAATCACGCCATCTCTCGGTGTTTCTTTGTATTACGTCAGCCATAGTCCACTTTTCACCAAATAGCGACTGCACAAGTGCTCAGCGTGACAGGTGGTGAACTCATCGCTGCTCTATGCTGGTGGATGTAAGTCTTTGGTCCATTAGTCGCCTTTACGACACCCGAGGGAAGAGAGGGGTTGGTAGTATTCTTTCACCACTACGCGACACGACAGATTTAAGTGTCATTTTATGACTGAAATTAAAATAATATGACTTTATGTCAGTACCTACGTCAATAAACAAAATTGTGCATGATTGTTCCTAAAATCGAATGTGTGGTAGATGTTTATATTAGATTTTGGGAAAATAGCAAAGAAGAATTCTTTTTTTATTTATATCGTAAGATTCACAATTTCATCCACAATTTTTTCAAGTTTTTATTTATTTAAAACTTGTACCTGATTCTCTGGAATCGCTATCGCAAGAAACGTCAAGTTAGCAGCCCACTTAGAGACCGTAATATCTCGGCTTGTATTGAAGTACTTTTATTGAAATATTGCGTATGATTCACTATTTATGCACCGTTTTTTGACATATAAATCACATTATACGATTCACTATTTAAGCACAGTTTTTTTGACATATAAATCACATTGATAAGAACTGTATTTCATACATGTAGGTATATTATAGTGCCTGCTAGCTTGACGTCAGTTCTCAGCCGCCTCACCAATATACTCAAATATCTTTTAAACCATAGTATCACTATTTATATGCTATATGTCACTATTTATACACAATTTTTTGACATAGCCAAAACCATCTAATTCCGTGGGGAGGCTGCTATCTTGACGCTCACTCTCTTAGCTCGACATACTCTATTCAGGCCTTGCAGTTTTCCATTTATTAATATTGATATCTAAAGGACATTTTTATACTATGTCATTTGTCATTTATATAAATTAATTTTTTATTTATAGTTAAGCCATTGGTACCTATATGCAATATATTGGAGTTGATGAGAAGGCACCAATATAGATTTTCGTGATTATTACATTGTAGTGATTGGAACCGAACTAATAAAATTTGACTATGAATTTGCCTATGATGATTGCTGTTAAATTATGCAGCAGGTTGATGCACAATATTTGCTATGCACAGTGCGAACTAAGCATATTTTTGTAACAATTACTGGGTCACTAACAGGAGCAGTAGTGATTAATGTATTTGTATTACTGGTCGTAACGCCTGTCAAGCGGCAGCCGTCCATTACTGCGTGTCATTTATGATTTTCATGTGTTCTTATTTTATTAATATCTTTCTTTTAGTAAATTGACCTAATATAGTATTAATCTTTGATATAGAATATAACATTGGAAAAGTTTCAGAACACCATTTACTAATTTAGATTAGCGTAATTATTTTTCTAAAATTACAATATAAGCTTGGTTATACCGTATATTCAAAGAAGTTGAAAGTTGAAAAGATTATTGTGGTGTCTATACAGAGTATATTGTGTATTACAATATTAATATTATATTTTTAAGATTACGTTGTGAACTTGCTATTAAGTCATGAAAGATGCAATGTGAATTTCGACTGAATTAAATATATTCATTCCATGCGACGTCTTTGCATTTGATGAATTGTAGTTTGTGGAGTAGGGAGGACTAATCGCAAGTTGATTGGTAGCGCCTTGCTGGGACGTGTTTGTCGTTCTGGCGGGGCTCTAGATATTATATACTCTGTATGACAACTTGTAACTGTCGCACATAGTTTGCCACCCGGAGCATTACTGGCTCTGACTTTGTTCTTCCCAAGGAGAGTGTCGAGTGACTGATCGGGTAACACTTCCATTCTTGTATGCCATCATTGCTAGCGTTCTCTCTTTGAATAGTAGTAAAATGTTGATATATTGTATGAATGTAATTAAAGTTTAATCTGTTTTCTTGAGTAGGTCTTGCTTCGGGTGTGAATAAATCCAATAAATCAAAATGAAAGCAATTACAATTGCACTAACATACCTCATATAATTCTAAAGTAAATAAATAAGTTTTTTGAAATTTTTTTATCTTTACGTAACATAAGCAAATAAACCGAAAAATGTTGTAGCCTTTAGTAGCTAGTTGCATGATTTTGGCAAGCAGTAAAATTCTCAGTAATTGTCAATTTATGATTGTAGGAAACTTTGCCAGTTGCATTAAAGCAGTTTTAAGAACTACGTTTTACTATCACGTTTACGAGATTTCCTGCAATAAATCCGTAAAAAAGGGGTTTATCGTAAAGTGGAACAATAACCGAATTTTTACGTGTTTTACGTTTTACATTATCTTAGGTAGTAAAACGTATGCGCTGGTGCAACTAACTATAATTGCTCCTCCGATGTCATTGAAACCTATGCCAAAACTGCAAGATTATTAAATTGTAACCCATTTGTACGTAAATATAGCATCAAATGCAATAGCCGGTGGCACCGAAACAGCTTTACTTGGACATTTTCAATAGAGTAGTACGTTTTTAGGTTACGATTACGTCTTACACAAATACAATGCGCGAAACGTAAATCGGTAGGGGGAACAATTTAATAATAGCATGTTCGTTCGTTTTTAACTTAACTGTTTACGTAGCAATCAACTTAAGCGGTCGGTGGTGCAACTGGCTAGCAGGAGTGGGTGCTATGTCGCAGTAAAATGGTTGAATAGTCAGGTTTAATAAATACGAATTAAACATAATATAATACAATGACGAAATATCATCAAGACAGATAGTTTTTTTTACTGTTTTTTATTGTCCATTAAAAATACGAGTATAAAGTAGAATACGCATTTGAAATTGTTAAAATAATAAATAGTGTTTAAAGTTTCATGTCACATAATCGCCATACCCGCTTCTACTACGATAATGTTACGGCTATGACGTGGCTGTGGCCATCATACTGCGTCAATGTACAGGGAGCCCTAAATAGCTATCGATATTAAATATCTTTTATAGTGTATATAATTATACATACATCCTTTTCACACATATTCCTTTTTATACAGAAACAAGTCCGAACCTAGAGTGATAAAACATTAAAGTAACAATTTTGTAGTCCCTGTTTGCATTATACAAATTATTAATGTTAGCTCATAATTTTTTTCGGCGCTAAAGTAACACGAATACTGTATTCAGATATATCTCCACATATTATGTATATAGAAATATTACTAAATTTGTACGAATTTGATATACAAGTTCCGGTGTATTATTGTTTCTTTTATTTTTGTTACTTACAATACGAGCGAATTATTTAAAATGTATGTTAATTATTATTGGGTTTATTATTATTTTCTTTGTGTCAGTAAGTAGTTTTAGGTGTATATTGCATCAATAAATGTAAGAACAATTTAAACTTTTTATTTGACTGCTTATTAATTATTATTAAAAGGCGCAAGACACGCAGAGGGAAGATACGGTTAGTATAAGGGCCTTAGGCCCTTCGTACACAAGGCTACGCAAGTCTTCGATACTCGACGATTTTAGCCCCTTCGTACACAAGACTACGCAAATCTTCGATACTCGACGATTTTAGTCTCCAAGCGACTACCGCCATACAAATCCATTGAGGTTCGTACACGAGTCGCGTCGCCGACATATGTCCCGCGACTCCAATTTGTATGGCGGAGTCGCTTGGAGACTAAAATCGTCGAGTATCGAAGATTTGCGTAGCCTTGTGTACGAAGGGGCTAAAATCGTCGAGTATCGAAGATTTGCGTAGCCTTGTGTACGTAGGGGCTTAGTCTCCAAGCGACTACTGCCATACAAATCCATTGAGGTTCGTACACGAGTCGCGTCGCCGACACTCGTCCGGCGGCTCGCATCGTGCCAGTCGTGCGCTACCTGCTGCCAGACGAGATCGTCGCTACATAAGTCGCGGCGATTTCCAAGATGGCAGAGCAATTATTATTATGGTCTTTCTCTTTGGACATTCTGTACAATGATAAGAATTTGAATGAAAAAAATCTATTAGGACACATTGTAATTTTCTAGCTATTGGTCACACTGCAAATCTGTTCCTATACGTCATCCCGTCAAACTGTTGTTTGTAACTGGTCACAAGGAGGATACCTAAACAAATTTCACTACCCGCCAAACGTGTGGTACAACAAAATTTGAGTCTTTACCCGTGGACCCGGTGGGTCGACCCATTACCGCATTGTTTATCGGCCATTTTGAAAACAAACAATCTGTGAAACGAACTCTTTTAACTAGCGAATGTGATTTATAATAACCATTCATATATTACCTACGTGTGTAAGTATAACGATGTTAAATGCTAATAACAAAATCACTTGAGTTGCGATTTCATTGTCGTGTATCAGCATGCATTACATTCATTACAGATAAAAATAAGTGCAGCACAAAATGTTGATAAAATCTTTTAAAATAAGAGTAAGAACTGGAGGAATAAGGCGAAAAATATTAAAGGAACATGCAAGAATTATGCAGGTTCCTTTGATGTCTACGAATCCGATGTCAGACAATACACGACAACAAAATGATTCGCGCGAAGACTGCTGTGAAGCGAGTTGTAGCGATATTACAGAAGGTTCCGTAGGACCAGTAAGAACTGTCAACATGGGATATATACACAATATGGAATCCTCGTGTGTTGAAAAATATTTTATTGTGAATAATGAGAATATTCAACTAAGTCGTGTTTATTCCTGTCCGCTTGATGCTGAAAGTGTAAGACCTGAGAGCTCCGACGAAAGTGAAGATGACAGTGATATTGATAAATAATGTTAAATATTCTTCATTTCGTAAAAATAGGGGACTTTTGGCGCCGCGCAAAAATCTTGTGACCGTGCCCCCAGCGCCGCGCCTATTTTTAAGGCCTATTCAAACCTGAGCTTTATTCGCTGCCGCTGTGGGTAGAGCGGCATCGAATACCGCTCAGGTCAATCTAGCCGCGGAACTTTATACTAAATACCTGAGCGAAACCCGCGCGGCAACCGCGCAGTATACTAGTATACCTTTCCCACAGCGGCAGGCGGCAGCGAATATAATTTTCGCTCGATTCCCCTTGTGATGTGCCATATATGCATTCAAAGGGCAATCGATAATTGATATTTCAAAGAGCAAAATGATGTTTTACTTTTTAATTCACAAAAGGAAATGACGTTTTACTTTTAAATTCATAAATACTACTGTAATAAAACTTAATTACCCATTTGATTAGCTAATTGAAAAGTTTGGTCGGTCAACTTGTAAATAACATAGAATTTATTAGTACGTAATTTTGTTTTTTTATTATTGTTTCAACATAACAATTAATGAACGGACACAACTCATTTCTTTATTGTTTTTCAGTTTCAGTGAGATCTGTATCGTGATTATGATATTTAATCAATGAATTTATGAAATTTAATTTTTTTACAAAAATACGAGGGTGAATTTGAATAATAATAATAATTAGAGCTGCGAGAATGTTTATTCGCGAACCTGAAAGTCAACAGCCTTGATATTGGAGTATTTCAAAGTGTACTGTCTGACCCCACGTCCAGGGAAGCGACGCTGATTTACAGATTCGCGGCGCAAAGCCTTAAAATTCGGCAAGATTATAATCAACCGATGTAAGAAAGCTCATTAATTATTGGTTTACTATTTTTTATAATTTTACTTTAAGTGTAACAGTTACGATGGGGCTGATATGTAATTATAATACAAAAGCCCTTAAAATAAATAAAGAGAAAAAAAAAGAAAAAAATATTAGAGTTACTTTTTAATATTCCGGTGAAGGGCAGCTTGATATAATACCACAATCTCCTCTAGCTTTCCGTATACAGTCGATTACTTTGACGTATACCAAAGAACGATCCTCGGGTTGCACCTTCTCTAATTCAAATGATACTAATGCAGCAAAATGCTCATTTCTTGGGTCACGGGGTGTTCATTAAAAAAACTTTAAATCGTCCATATTTAACGTAAGGACATGGAAGTCATCTTTACTCGTTTTAATATATTGGACAAGAACGTTCTCGGTTTGTACGCCCTTATCTTTTTTGGGGGGGCTGCTTTGATGTTGCTTCTTCTTTTTTTTTGCCATACAAAAGAGATGGAGAACTTGAGCCGTCGTCGTCTTCCTGGCTGTTTTCGATTACAATAAAAAGTAACTTATGTCCTTTTTTATGATCTAATCTATGTTTGTGCCAAATTTCATCAAAATCGGTTCAGTGGTTTAAGCATGAAAACGTAACAGACAGACAGAGTTACTTTCGCATTTAAAATATTAGTAGGGATTTTATCGTGCCGAATATTTTTTTTACTAGATATACTAGCAGAATTAATTAAAATAAAATTATTACATGATTCACTTTTTTAACAAATGAAGTGTAAAACGTTCTTTGATGTATTTACTATTAAAACTAGACTGGAAATGGCAGCACATTTGAGAATTTAACTAAGCGTAGGTAAAAAAATTAAAATTCTACCCACCTACAGTTCTATATTCACTAGTCGACTCTTTAAGACTTCTATGGCGATGATAGTGCATATTTTTTTACTTAAAATTTCTAAGGTGATTTAAATGGTTCTCCTAAGTAAAATATCGACTTTATATACTTTTTCTTAACTGAAACATAAAAGGCAGAAATTTTAAATCTGTCATCTAATTTTACGATGTCGGTCGTTAACGGTCAACGGGTTAAATTGCATATTTTCTTTGAATAAAGTAGATGTTAATGAGTGATAATGAACGGTTATGGTAAATGATATTCCCCTAAATCCCTTGAGACTCAATATAGCTGTGGGACCTTAGAATAAATTATTCTAAGTGTGGGACTTAATTGAGATCTTACGCGGACTTCTTGAGAGAATTTGAAAAGTGATGTTGCACTGTTTTGTTTTATTTGCCAACACTCATGCATGTTCACGAACACTTAACAGTAAATAATCCACCATTATTTCACATTAATGTTCGACAAAACACAAATTATAGAAAATAAAACAAAACTGCTAACATGATGCTTTAATTTCCCGCCAAGAAGTCAGAAAGAAAATTATCCAACACAACGAAGCAGCCGAAAATTATTTTGGCAAACGGATTCAAGTAGGTAGGAAGTACAAAAATTCTGAAATTGGTTTTATTGTTATGCCCAAGGATCCCTAAAATGGCGTTCAAGTAATGACACTATTTCAGTCTACATCAAGTCTACTGGTATACCGGTGAATTCATATAGAACTACTTTAAAGCCAATGGCACTACAGTGATACATCAAAAGTCTGCTCTCTGGCCTCTGGCTTAATAATAGTTCACGTGTGAGTATTTATACTGCTGGCGGCATTAAATAGCTTTTATAAAGGCTCACTGGGCTGCTTTAGACAGACACCATTTTGTAAATATTTTATAACCTACAATATTATCATTCGGACCTATTTATAATAGCCATAAACCCATAAAACAAGGATAAAACCTAATTTAATATACTGCCCAACCAATACTGTTATGTTAATTACGCAAAATACGTTCTGACTAGAAATACACAATTGTTTTGGTTATTCCACACATATCTTTAATTAACATTTTAGACCAAAACCACAAAATATCGAAGGCGCGTGAAAATTTTCAATGAAACTTTTAATGACATTTACAGTAAACTGCATTGCGCATTAATATTTGATGGCATAAATAACAAAAAGTCAAAAACTTTCCCAGTATATGTCTTCGTCCATTAAATATTGCGAGACAAAGTATAGTTTAATAATTACAACGTCAATGTATTATAAACATATGTACCGTGGTGTTAGAGATGTTTTTGCAATGATGTAGGGTTTATTAAGTTCGAACTGTAAACACTTAAATAGCTCGTCTAATGCTTTTGTAATGCCATGAACATCTTCATTATCAAAAATATTGCTAGCTTAGTGCTTCTGTAATGCGATTAGCAACTTTATTGACCATAATAATGCTTCTTTAATGCCATTGTTACCTTTCATGACCACAATAATGCTAATATAATGCCAATTGCTAATTAAACAACTATTTGAAGACCTATATAGGGTCTAAAGCCGTATAATTTGTGCCCAAATAAGCATTACAGTAGCCGTATACACGTGTGTAATGCTACTATACAACCAAAGCCAAAATGCCATAACGATACAGAAATGCTGTAATGCGGCTGTTATACTGGTCATGAAAGGTAACAATGGCATTAAAGAAGCATTATTATGGTCAATAAAGTTGCTAATCGCATTACAGAAGCACTAAGCTAGCAACATTTTTGATAATGAAGATGTTCATGGCATTACAAAAGCATTAGACGAGCTATTTAAGTGTTTACAGTTCGAACTTAATAAACCCTACATCATTGCAAAAACATCTCTAACACCACGGTACATATGTTTATAAAACATTGACGTTGTAATTATTAAACTATACTTTGTCTCGCAATATTTAATGGACGAAGACATGTCATAACGCGTGATTGTGAAAACAACATTTTATGATACTGGGAAAGTTTTTGACTTTTTGTTATTTATGCCATCAAATATTAATGCGCAATGCAGTTTACTGTAAATGTCATTAAAAGTTTCATTGAAAAATTTCACGCGCCTTCGATATTTTGTGGTTTTGGTCTAAAATGTTAATTAAAGATACGTGTGGAATAACCAAAACAATTGTGTATTTCTAGTCAGAACGTATTTTGCGTAATTAACATAACAGTATTAGTTGGGCAGTATATTAAATTAGGTTTTATCCTTGTTTTATGGGTTTATGGCTTTTATAAATAGGTCCGAATGATAATATTGTAGGTTATAAAATATTTACAAAATGGTGTCTGTCTAAAGCAGCCCAGTGAGCCTTTATAAAAGCTATTTAATGCCGCCAGTAGTATAAATACTCACACGTGAACTATTATTAAGCCAGAGGCCAGAGAGCAGACTTTTGATGTATCACTGTAGTGCCATTGGCTTTAAAGTAGTTCTATATGAATTCACCGGTATACCAGTAGACTTGATGTAGACTGAAATAGTGTTATTACTTGAACGCCATTTTAGGGATCCTTGGGCATAACGCGGGTCCACGGGTAATTTTAATTCCCCGTGGTCCCATGGCACTAGGGTAATACATTTGGATGAATATTTCGATTTTGATTATATCGATATTAAATTAATTAAAACCATGAACTTCAACTTAAGATTACCTTTGTATTATTATGTACATACATCCTACAGCATATAGCGGCGATGGGCTCATCAAAATAATACTACCAACTCCTTTCTTCACTTGCGTGTCGTAAAAGGCGACTAACGGACTTAAAGACTGCACATACATCATCACTTCATTACTTACGTAATAAGTATATATTTTTTTTGTTTATTACACTTTTACTTTTTTATTTTTTATATTTCTCATTTTTGTAAATAATTTAATTTCGATATAATCGAAGTCGAAATATTCATCCAAATGTATTACCCTAGTGCCATGGGACCACGGGGAATTAAAATTACCCGTGGACCCGGTAATGGGTCGACCCACCGGGTCCACGGGTAAAGACTCCAAAATTTTGGTACAAACAACATAACGCAAAGCCAAAGTGCAAAAAATATATCCCCAGATGTTAACAAGCTTGCAAAATTTATAATCATTAAATTAAGTCAATATAAAATGTAATGGCGGGTAGTGTTTGTTTATAAGTATATCCTTGTGACCAGTTAGAACTGTTTGACGGGATGACGAATAGGAACAGATTTGCAGTGTGACCAATAGCTACAAAATTACAATGTGTCCTAATAGAAATAAATCAACTTGTGTGTTGTAATTCTTTTGCAGCAACAGTCTGCAATTCATGTTTCTTTCAATATACGGATGAACCGAGTATCTTCTGTTACGACGATTTCTGGGATTATCAAGTGTGTGATGACATAGTACATCATGAATGTCATCGTGTGATGAGATTATTTAGCGCGATCGTCAGCCGCAACCCTTTGTTACTCAGAATTATAACTAAAGCGTAGGATTGCTATGACATGTCCGCCCCAAGTAGCAATAGATTCTCTTAATAAGGCATTGAAGATATCTTGAAGACTAGTAGACTACTTCCAGCCGTTGTCTTGGCTAAGACTATAGTCTCACTCAAGATATCTTGAAGAAAAGCCCTTAAGACCATGTAACTCTAAAAGGGCACATTCTTTAGGAAATCACTTAGACAGAGTTAAGACTAATATTAAGGCAGACTTAAGCCCTAATTAAGAGTGTAGTTTTAAAGATTTTTAAACAAGTACTTTGAGATATCTTGTAGATTGACTTTTTACAAAGAAATAGACTTGAAGATATCTTGAATACCTATGTAGTTAAGACCAATAATAAAATTTTACAGACTGTTATTTTAACTTAAAGAAGAACTGTTAAGTATATGTGACTGTTTTGCTAAAAAGGATATAATTTAGAAAACATAGTGATCTTTAACACTAAATCTACATAAGATACGAAGGTTCATGAAAATGGCGATTAAATTATTTTACTAACTAATTTATATTAAGTCTAGAAAATACCGGTAATGTCGTTGTTTGCATTGGAAATATAAAACACATTGTGGCTTCTCGAGAAAAATCGATGGATAATGTTATAAAACAGGAGGGCCTTGAAAAAACCTAATATGAACAATAAAATATTGGGAAATTGTATTGCATAAATAAAAATTATGAGGGTTAGAAAATAATATTACATTTTATGCAAACGTTATAAGACATTCATTCAACTAGAAACAATGTAACAAAGACATACTTAACGCTCGCTCTTGGAGTTTTCTGCGATCTGTCAAAGGCTTTCGATTGCGTTGAGCACCGGACACTGGTGATGAAATGAAATTATTATGGTCTCAAAGGTTTTGCGCTTAATTTGATACAGTCGTATCTTAGTTCAAGAACACAAACTGTCGATGTTAATGGAACTAAGTCATCCGGTTCTCATGTAAAAATGAGAGTTCCACAAGGGTCAATTCTTGGCCCTTTCTTTCTTTTGATATAAATATCTCAATGACTTGCCATTCTTTGTAGAAAATTTCTGTGATATTAAGTAGGTATATGGTTTGCTGATGATACTTCACTCATTTTTAATGTGACTAGGTGTAAAAATAATTATGACGATGTTAACAATGCTCTCTCAGAGGTACTCAGTTAGTTGGTTTACTGCTAATAATTTACAGCTAAACGCTAAATAAACGAAAAGTATTAAATTTACACTACCAAATGACAAGACCAAACAAACCGATGTTAAAATGAATGGTGATAAATTAGATTTGGTAGATTCGACAGTTTTCCTAGGGATAACCCTTGACTCAAAACTCCAATGGAATCCGCATATATCGAATTTGGCCGGCAATCTCAGTTCAGCAGCTTACGCGATTAAAACAATTAGACAATTAACAGATGTTAAAACTGCTAGGACTGTTTACTTTAATTATTTTCACAGTGTCATGTCGTATGGCGTCCTTTTGTGGGGAACAGCGGCTGATGATAAAACTATATTATTATTTATTTTACCGAAACGAGCAATAAGAACCATTTATAGATTAGGATCACGAACTTCTCCGACAAATATTTTTAAGGAAGTTGGTGTTCTGTTCTTACTGTTGCATCGCAATATATTAATAATTGTATAAAATTTGTGCGTTGCAATATTAGGGTGATTATCGATTTTCGTTCGAATCGCCTTTGAAAGATCAAAACCGCTGTTTTTATGATAGGACAAAAATGTTTTTGATAGTCTTATTATGGCACCAAGGATGCTTAAAGGCATCACACAACAAAAGAGTTGTATGCTTTGAGTATAAAGATCATTAAGAAAATCCTGTAGAAAAATCAAAATCACTATTGACCTGATGCAAATGCACATCTGGCGGCTTCAAAGTCAAATTACTCAGTTCGTGTTCGTCAAACTACTGAATTTATTTTTCAACAGTTTGCCAAAGCGTGTGTACGCGGCGGCAACGTGTTATTGAGGCGTTTGGCGAAAGAAAGTAAGTTTTTAGAGTTTTACTAACAATACTGTGTTGTTTAAACTACAGTAATTAAATAAAATAAACTCGATTGACGACTGTAACAAACTTCAAGGAGAGCTCGAAAAGATCGAGGAATGGTGCACGTTGAATAGGATGTTCTTGAATGTAAATAAATGTACGGTTATATCTTTTACAAATAAACGTAATAAGCTGATTTTCCCTTATAGGTTGCATGGTCAAGTGCTTGACCGTAGTTATGAGGTTAAGGATCTCGGTGTGCTCTTTGACGACAGGCTTTCATTTAGGAGTCATTATGAGTACTTGTCACGGAGCACCTTACAAACTCTAGGATTCATATATAGAATCACAAAAGACTTTTCTTCAACCAACAGCTTGATTCTCTTATTTCATTCATTGATAAGAAGCAAATTGGAATATTGTTCAGTTATTTGGGCTCCTTATTATAAAAATCACTCCATTTTGATTGAGCGGGTACAGAAAAAATTTCTGAGACTGTTGAGCTTTAGGCTTAGTCTTGGTCGGAGCTTAACATCATATGAAGATAGATTGCACAGGTTTGCAGTAACTGCTTTAAATGTAAGGCGTGAACTTATAGACCTTACTACTCTACACAAGTTGGTTCACTCAAGCCTTGAATCGAGTTATCTTCTCTCGTCACTAAATATTAATATAAAACTTAACCCTAGACGTCCTCTCCCAACGTTTGACATTCCCACTTTCCGGAATAATATATCTTTTAACAGCCCTATTGCTCGTATGTGCAGATAATTCAACAAACTTGCTATGGATCACAACTCGCTTGATATTTTCAATAGGAACACTAATGTGTTCAAAAATTCCATCAAGACCTTATTAGTCGACCCAGATTTTTAAAATATTTTAAGTAACTTTTAAGAATCTTTGTTAATCTTTTGTTTACACATGCTAAGCACACATAAACTAGTTGTGTTAACACATTTAGGACATTAGTCTAGTGTAAGATATTGTTGAACCTATTATGTATTTATAACTTTGTTACGATTAATGTCTGTTGTGTAACCTAATAAATAAATAAATAAATAAATACTAAAATGGTTTTGTTGCTTAAAATGTTAAAAATAAATGTATCTTTTTTTTTTTATACTTAGCCCGGCAAATGACCCCACTCCACCTGATGTTAAGTGGAAATGAGGTCCAGGCGCGAGGACAACTGGTGCAGCGTAAAAGACGTAGCATCAGTCATCCTCACTCTGCCGGCCCACAAAGTGCTTCTTCACGCCTCGTTTAAAGGACCCTATGTCATAGGTAGGAGGGAATACGTGTGCTGGTAGACTATTCCATCTTTTGGAAGTGCGGCAAAGAAACGAGTCACCAAATTTCTTTGTGCGAGATGGAATGTTAGAGACTGTAAATTGGTGACTCCGCAGAGCAGCACGCGTACTCCTATGGAGGAAGGGAGAAGGAGGGATGAGGTCAAAGAGTTCTTCAGAGCACTCGCCATGGTATAAACGGTAAAAGACGCTGAGTGACGCAATATCTCTTCGCAATTGCAAAGGCTCGAGAGTTTTAGTGACCTCTGCATTGCCGATAATGCGCACAGCGCGGCGCTGCAATCTGTCCAAGGCATCGAGAAGGTACTTTGCGGAGCCGTCCCAAAGGTGAGAGCAATACTCCACGCAAGACCGCACCTGTGTCTTGTATAATAGACACAACTGATCAGGCGTGAAGAATCGCCGCACCTTGTTCAGGACACCGAGTTTACGTGAGGCATTTTTAATCACGGTTTCGATGTAGTCCTTTTGGTTCAGATCGTAGCGGATATCCATACCGAGCATGTTAATACTGCTCTGCAGGCCTAGAGATAAACCCTGAAGAGAGGGAAGGGGAAGGAATGGCGACTTTTTTGCTGTGAATGCGCACACCTGTGTTTTCTTGGCATTGAACTCCACCAGATTATCGGAGCCCCATTTAGAAATGAGGTCCAACATCCGATCCAGCTCAATGACAACATTTGCTCGCTTCATTTCGGTGTCTACCCGCCCAGCCGTTGGGTGCCCGTTATATCCCCCACGCACTGTGCTATCATCTGCATAGCAATGAATGTTTCCAAGAGGAAGCATGTCATTGATATGCAGAAGGAACAGCGTGGGGGATAGAACGGAGCCTTGAGGAACACCAGCGTTCACTGACATGAACCGCGAAGCACATCCATGCGAAAGGACACGGATTCTACGCTCATGCAGGAAGCTGGCAATCCAGGTACAGAACTGAGCGGGCAAACCGTATGCCGGGAGCTTGGAGAGAAGAGCTTTGTGCCAAACCCGATCAAAAGCCTTGGCTATGTCAAGGCTAACTGCCAGTGACTCTCCACGCTTGTCAATAGCCTCACCCCAGAGATGTGTAACGTACGCTAGAAGATCACCCGTTGACCGTTTTGGCCGAAACCCATATTGACGATCGTGAATTAGGGAGTGATCTTCTAGGTATCGAATAAGCTGTTTGTTCAATATTCGTTCTAGGATCTTACACAACACTGAAGTTACGGCTATAGAGCGGTAATTAGTCGGATCTGACCGATCTCCTTTTTTAGGGATCGGTTGCACATTAGCTTCTCTCCAAGATTCCGGCACACAACCCGAAGAGAGCGAGAGACGGTACAGACGCGTTAACACAGGGGACAACTCCGCTGCACACATTTTCAGGACTATTGCTGGGATGCCATCAGGACCGTTAGCTTTCCGGACATCGATTGACTGCATTTCCGCACGGACATCACACTGCCTGATTTTAATATCAGACATTGTGTGGCCACAGTGAGGAATTGAGGGTGGATCACAGTCATCGATCCGGGAGTTAGCCGCAAAGAGTTTGGCCAGGAGATCGACCTTTTCCTGCGGCTTGTGAGCTAAAGTTCCGTCAAGACATCTCAGTGGTGGCAGCGAGGGTTGGCAGAAGTTGGATTGCACGGCTTTGGCCAGACGCCAGTAGCTACGGCTGCCCGTAGGATGCGTCAGGAGTTCTTGGCCTACTCGTGCAACGCGCTGGGCATCCGCTCTAGTGTAGGCCCTCTTACACGACTTGGTGGCATTATTATAGGCTGCTTTTAGCGAGCGAGTTTCGGGAGCCCCATGAGCTTTACCTCTGATCCAAGCGCGGTATGCCGTCTGTTTGCTCTCAACAGCGCTGGCACACTCGCGATTGAACCAGCGGTTGCGTCTGCCTTTGCTGATGACATAGGAGTGTGGAATATAGTATTCCATTCCTAATACTATCTCATCAGCAACGGCAGTGGCGCTAGCGGTCGGGTCCTTCCCACTAAAGCAGCGCTGCCTCCAAGGGACGGATGCAAAATACTCCCGCATCCCGTCCCAGTCTGCCGACGCGTAGTGCCAAATCTGGCGTTTCGAAACCGCTGTTGGCGGGCGCGATGCCAAGGGCACTGTGCTGGATATCAAGCAGTGATCCGAGGAACCTAAAGGAGCTCGAATCTCCACCCGGTATCCAGCTGGGCGACTCGTCAGCAGAAGGTCGAGTAAGGAGGGCGCATGGCCAACTATGTCTGGGATCCTGGTGGGCTGGTTCACCAGTTGCGTCAGGTCATGCGTGAGAGCGAATGCGTGGGCAGTTCTACCAGCATGGTCTGTTTTGGAGGAACCTAACCACAACTCATGGTGGGCGTTGAAGTCCCCCAAAAACACCAGTTCCGCCGATGGAAACCGCTCCTGCGCATCATCTGCTACCCGACTAAGATGTTCAATTAGTTGAGTTGTCTCCATGTCGCCGTTATGGGATCGGTAGACGCAGACGTAGACACGGCAATGAGAGCCTAAGTCGACGTGTACCACTAGGAGGGAGAAGAAAGGGTCCTCCAGACAGCGCAGACGGCGACAGCAAACATCCGCCCGAACGAATAAGCAAACTCCGGCTTTGGCTTTGAAGGATTCTTCAAGCACAAAGCCGGGATAGTTCAGGTAGGTGGTGTCAGCTGGGCGGATTATTTGCGTCTCCGTCAGGAACAACATTGCTGGCCGTGCCGTCTCAAGATGGTGGTGGACGGCATTGAGGTTTGCATGGAGTCCGCGGATGTTAGCGAACTCCACCTCAAACGGTAAGGTTGTGGTGGGGGTGTGCACCGCTGTAGAACCAGTTTTGTTGTTAGGCGCTGTCATTTTAGGAGTGGAAAGAGAGAGGCGTGAATCGAGAAAATGATGCCGCGATGCGAATGGTCAAAGTGTGGTGGCCTGTTTCCCCAGGAATTTGCCCACAAACGAGTATAATTAACCTGCCGAACGGAAGGGCCCCCGAACCCCCCCGGGAATGGCCGCCGGGACCCCACCTTCCGGTCACCAACCGGCACGACGGATCACCCCGAGATTATGCGTGGCATGGTGAGGCAGCCTCACGAGCTGGTTAGGCTCGCTTGGGCCCCTGTACTGTGCCACGGGCGGCCAGCGGGACAACCGTTTCTACGGGTCTCCCTGGTCGGCAGGTTAACGAAGTCCTCCTGGCACTGGTTTGACGGAAGCCTCCACAGACCAAATACATCGCAGCATCATCCTCTCGAGCTCTGGTTATACGCTGGCTGATCCCGAAACGCGACCGACAAGCAGTCACTTGACGGGTTTTACACCATGCGTACGGTGGTCACCAACCAGACGGGTCAAGCCCTACCACCAGTGGAGCAGATCATCGCTCGAAAGAGTCCGTTAGTCGCTTCTTACGACACCCACCGGACGGAGAGAGGGGCGGCGATTGGTATTCTTTCTCCGTCACCGCACGGATAAAAATCTATGACACATTTAAAGTTTTTTTTAGCAGTTAGGTGTAATTTCTTTGAACACTTTTAACGTAAATATCAAACCTTTTGCATTACGTATAAAGCAGATACAATAAATTTCTTTTGAGTAATTTATTTGTTTTTGCCTCTATTACTCTTACTTATGTACACACGGCGTCAGATCAACCTACCCAAAACTGTCAAATTTCTACAATCAATTTTGAACTTTATCGCTTGGGTATAAGGATCAATATTCATTGGACGCCTATACAATAGAAATGGTTCTTGTAAGATTTAAATTAATTGCTTTTTATTTCAGAACTATCTGATTATGAATTATGGCGTGGAAAAACAGGGCGCATGCACTAGTCAATATAATTTTAACCCAACTGAAACGGCATCCCGCTGAAACAAAGCATCTTGCACCCGCATCTTCCACCCCTACTCTTATTTTGGAACAGTCTGATCTAACTACTTTTACAGAACCACATTTAAATAAAAGACCTGAACTTCAGGCAGAGGAAAGCGTGTTTGTCGATTCAATTCACACAGAGAATAACCTAGATTTCATTCAATTGGAGGACCTGATAGCAGCTGATTATTTATTACCGTCTTTACTATCTGCAACACCAAAGGCCACCTCCACCACCTCCTAGACGAGATTCAACTGATACATTTTGTGAAGACTTTTCGCCAGATGACAGCGATTACGAACCACTCAACAATGTTGCAATAAGCTCTGATTTAGAAAATATCCAATTTAATACTAAAGAGACAATAGAAACTGTTGAGGAGGTAGTTCACTATGGGGACATGATAGAAGGCCGGCGAAGACAAAGAGAAGCTCAACCTGATAGATGGAAAAAAAATTATACTAAGCGAACGCGAATGCAGGGAAAAGAGTATGTAGGGTACAAACGGCCAAAGGGTGAAAAAGTGCAGCCCCAAATTCGAAACCCAAGAGTTCTTGGACCGATATGTAGATCAATCAGATTTTTACAGAAAAAGTAAGATAAGATGTTGTGATGAAGTAGGAGATGACAACAGGGATAGGATATTCCAGCAATTCTGGAGTGACATGGATTGGCATCAACGAAAAGTGTACGTAGCTAACAACATAACTTTTCATGGAAAAAGCAGACTTACAGTATCTGAAAATTCAAGAAGGGCAGGTACTTTTATTTATTATCTTCTAGTTACTAATACTGTTGATGGCACCACAACCAAAAAGCGAGTGTGTCGTGAAATGTTTCTTCTGTCTTGGATCATTTTCAGTACAAAGTTGGGCGAAAAAAGGGCAATATGGCATGCATTTATCTGAAGAAAATATGAATCGTAACCGCCTTCCCAGAGCTCCACCCTCTCAGAGCCGTGTAGATGCTCTTAATAGCTTTTTGGACGAATTGGCTAAAATGCCGTCGCATTACAACCGTTTCAATACTAACAAAGTTTACCTTGAGCCTATTTATTGAAATACCAATCATTTATACACCACATATAAACAATATTGTTCGGAAAAAACAAACTTTTTAACAAAAAAAACCGAAAGGTTAAAAAATAATTGCGTAGTTTAGTTTGTTCAATTAACTTGCAATATTAACATTTATTCTACTTAATCTTATTAACTTAAAAAATATTTTTGGAGTCGGTGCCGGCCAAGGTAAACATAAACACTAAACAACATACTAATTATTATTATATTAGCCCATATTGTCCCATTGCTAGGCAAAGGAACCCCTTTCAATATTCGCGGTCTTTTGCGTGTGTTGGCCAATCCTTCGCGTAAGCATCAAGCTCATCTCTCCACCTCCGTCTAGGTCCGCCTCGCTGCCGTTTAACCCCACTGTCGTTTTTATTTGTAAATATGTTTAAATAGCCTTTAACAGTTGTCGTGTTAATTAGTAAATAGATTTTATTATGTATTGCTACATTGTCGTATTAGGCTAGCACCGACTCCGAAAATATTTTTTAAGATTATAAGATTCAGTAGAATAAATGTTAATATTGCAAGTTAATTGAACAAACTACTTAAACTACACAATTTGTTTGCGCCACAGCGCAACGAATAACAGCTGTCTCTGCGCAGGAATAGAGTGCACATTGGACTGCACTAACCCGTCGGCCGCGGCCATTTTGACGGCCGGCGCCCGCGCAACAGTCAGTGGCCTTTGAGATCTCAAGACGAAATCACGCGTCGCGCGCCCTTGAACTCAGCCTTCGAAATAAAGCAATACCACTAATAGCGTATGTGTAAAGTTACGCCTAACGTCTAAAGAACTGCCCTAGTGAATAGTTTCGTGTAGTGACTGTGCGCCAGGAAACCAACTACCTCGCCGCCCGTGGTCAGCGCCAGCCGCCTTCAGCTCCAGCACGATCCTGTGATCACAGCCCGGAACCAAGTAAGCCCCCAGCTATCCTATTTTACTATTTCCCTGCGTCGCATGTTGGTGCCTTAAGCGCCAACATATCTGGTCCATCGAGCGCGGAATACCTCTAAATTTCATGGTCTTTCGACCATAATCAGCCCCGAATCAGCCCTTAACTTTGATTAATTATTTACAGTCCGCTAAAAATAATATTTCATAATTATATCTATTTCACTTCCTAACATTTATAATTTCATGTCCATACAAAATCTTTTCTGCACGACAGACGTTGCAAAGTGCATTGCGAAATATTATTGACCTACCTACACGAATAAAAATTCGTGTTTCGGGTATCGTGTTCCAAATAAAAGTTCGTACCAGTATCCGATTCGTGCTAACTCCTAGTTAATTTACGCTAACAAGTTTAGTGTTTTTATTGTTGATTTTGTGTATGCATCCGTTGAAAGTGTGATGCAATGTTGTAATGTTGTTGTAATCTGAGCGGGCTTGTGTGTGTACCCAAACGATTTTTGCCTAACGATACGTTGTTCATACTCCTAACGGTGACTTAATTAGTAGTTAAATTATTCCGTTACGTAGGGTAATATAACGAGAGAAGGTTTCCCGTTTTATTGCGTTGCGTGTGGTATTATGACGAGAGATTTATTTTCCCGTTTTATTTTGTAATGAAATTTTTATGTTCGTGTCGTGTTAAATCGGCTCAGATCTCGTGCATGCTCACCACGCGTGTCAAGTAGCGTGCTTTATTTTTCGCTAGTATTAATTTTGTATTTTTTTGGTTTTAATTTTTGCCTTGGCAATCGGCTCATTCTTGTGCGTGCTCACCACAAGAGCATAGTACTTCTACACATGTTCACACGTTTGCCCACTTGTGGGACACAGACAGAGTGTCCCTACCTTTTTAATTAAGTTTTTATTATTAGTTTATTTTTATTTTTTTTGTTTGCGACTGACTCATTCTTCGCGCTAGTGTCGGCAACAGGTCTGCCCGACTGTGAGCGCCTTGCCCAACAGTGGGCTACGGATAACGTGATTTTTTTTGTTTTTGTTGTTTTGTTTGCTTTTTGTTTTGCGGTCGGCTAATGTTACGTACGCGCGTTCAATAAGCATACATACACATACACAGACATACACTGAGAACCACACAAAAGCCTCCGGGGCATACCTGGTGATACTTGTGGCGAGGGAAGAAATCTCACCCTCTTCCACGTCGTCCCCAACCCATAGTGCTCAGCCCAGTTTCGGCGTCAATACGCCCACAGCCGTCCTCCCCAAGATAGCGCTGCCCAGGTTCAGCTCAAAAGTGGAGGACTGGCCTTCCTTCATTGCGCTGTTTAGGAGTTTGACTGACGACATGGCGACCCTGTCGGACGCAGTCAAGCTCCACTACCTGTTCTCAAGTCTCAGCGGTGAGGCATTAAGTATGGTGTCCCACTTAAAGGTCACCAATGAAAATTTTGCCGTGGCCATGGACATCCTCACCAAGCGGTACGAGAACCGCCGGGTTCTCATCGATAGTTTCGTCGACATAATCCTGGGACTGCCGAGCATCCACACGCGCTCAAACATACGCACGCTTTTCCTCACTCCGCTGGTGTCCGCCCAGTGTGCCCTTAGTAATTTGGATCTGCCCATAGGAGACGACTATGTGTTTGTGTCGATAGTGGTGCGAAAACTTAAGGGTGAGCTCCGCACGTTATTTGAACGCAGACACGGGTCTAGCAGCTCCCTGCCAACGTTGAGTGACCTCATCTCCTACCTCGAGGAGCACGCGCGCTGTGTGGAGACAGAGTTCTCCAACATAGCCCAGCCGCAGCCCATTCACGCCCTGCCCGGCCCTTCTCGTAGCCGCGCGCCTCCTCAGTTGCCCCATCGCACTTATGCTCAGATGGCTCAGCAACAACCCGACCATTACCGTGGCCGTTCCTCAGCTCCGTCGCCTCACCGCGCCTATGATCAGCCTACTCACCAACCGTCACGCCCAGCGCAGCAAATGCGTCACCGCCCATCCACCTCCCCGGCTCGCAGTCAGCCCTTCCCCGTCTACTCGGCCTACCAGCAAAGCTGCTCCTCATCATCGTCCTCGTCCTCTTCCTCACGCTCGACGCCCTACTGTCCCTATTGTGCCACTAGGGGACATACGCTCATGACGTGCAGATGGTACAATGCCCAGCCAACACAGGGCCGTTAGGACTTTGTACAGGCACGCGAGCGCTGCCAGCGTTGTCTCGGCCGTCACTACGAGAGCGAGTGCAGGTCAAGGGGGGCATGCAAGAACTGTGGGAGTACGAACCACCACACGTCCCTCCATCGACCAGACGGCCCAACGCACTCAGCTCATTCGTCGTCTGTACATGTGCCCCCACCACAGCTGACAGAGCACTCGAGGGAGCGTCCTAGAAACAGCAGGCGGCACGAACCCGCACATCCCAAACAGGCGCAACCCAGCTCTGCTCACAGAGCCAGCCCGCCCAGGTCCGGTTCGCCAGGTAGGCCCCGCGAACGCCGCCAGCAATTATGACTCCCTACTATCACAGAGCACCCTAGCGAAGAGGTAGATTTAGCCCATGCCCAGTCAACCCATGCCCACACAGCTGATACATACTCAGCTCATACAATTTCAGCTGATACTCAATCAGCTCACTCACCTTCTGTGCCCACTGGCACACCCATTTTGTTGCCAACCGTCTCACTAAGAGTCGCGGACGTACATGGCCATCTTCACACAGCCAGAGCTTTATTGGACTGTGGCAGTATGCTGACATTAATAACGTCACGCATGGCACGACTTTTGAACCTGCCATCAAAACCCACTTCTTTAAAAATTACAGGAGTTGGGAATCAGCACAAACATGAGTCAAAGGCGGCAATAACAATAGTATGCCGACCCACTCACAATGATACTCCTACAATTACTGCCACAGCTCACATTTTAAAAAACGTCACTGGCTACCTTCCATTAGAGAAGGTACCAAACATTTCCCACGTACTAGGCCAGCCACCCGTGCCATTGGCTGACCAGCTTTACCACACACCAGCCCCGATCGACCTCTTATTGGGGTCGGACGTTCTTGGCCAGGTGTTGGACGGGACTAAGGTCTCGTTGGGCCCGGGCAAGCCCCTAGCCTTCGGCACGATTTTCGACTTCGCGTTGATAGGACCCATTGAGGACTTGTATGCGCAGCCGGCGCAGCAGGTTAACTCAGCTCACGTCGTCAGCTCACAACCAGACTCAGCTGAATCAGCCCAGGACATACGTCAGAGTCTGGAAAGGTTCTGGGAGTCTGAGGAGCCCCTCCCTCAATCTCACACTCATAATGATCCCCTGGAGGAACAATGCGAGGAAATCTTCCGCTCTACCAATACACGCGATCCCTCAGGCAGATATACGGTCGCTCTGCCCTTTCTAAAGGACGCCCCTCAACTAGGTAAAACTCACCCTATCGCATTACGCAGATTCCTCAATATTGAGAAGAAGCTAATGGCGAACCCGTCTCTGCGTTCTAAATACGTCGACTTTATGGCCGAATACATCGACTTAGGGCACATGGCTCCCTGTCACCCAAATACATTCGCCCATAAACCTCACTTCTACATCCCTCACCATGGCGTATTTAAGTCAGGGTCGGACAAGCTGCGCATTGTTTTTGATGGTAGCTGCAAAAGCTCCAATGGTGTCAGCATAAATGAATGCCTACACACAGGCCCCGCCCTTCAACAGGACATTGTGGACATCATCATGTCCTTTAGAACGCATCCAGTCGTTTTCAGCACTGACATCCAGAGGATATTCAGAAATGTGCTGGTTGCCCCAGACCAGAGACGGTATCAGCTGATACTATGGCGGTCCTCACCAGATCACCCTCTGCTCACCTACGCCCTCAATACAGTCACGTACGGCTTAAGATCAAGCCCATATCATGCAATCCGCACTCTGCTCCAGCTGGCTGATGATGAAGGCCATCGCTACCCTGGAGCCGCTCAGGTTCTTCGCAAGTCTATCTTCGTTGATGACATCTTGTGTGGTCATGACACGGTTGAATCCGCCCAAGCACTTCAGGACGAGTTGATAAGTCTGCTAGACCTAGGCGGCTTTCAGCTCAGTAAGTGGACACCTAACTCGCCTAAGCTGCTCGAGAGATTTCCCGACAACCAATGCGACATGCCCAAGGACTTCGACATGAACCCAGAGTCCACGTCCATTAAGGTCTTGGGTATACAGTAGCCCTCAGTCAGACGAGTTCACCTACCGCATCTCTCTGCCCCCCATCACACATGTCACAAAGCGGTCTATTTTAAGCACCGTAGCCTCACTTTATGACCCAAACGGCTGGGTTTCGCCCGTTATCTTCCGCGCAAAGCTGCTGCTTCAGCAATTGTGGCTACTGAAGCTGGAATGGGATGAGCCCACTCCCTCTGAAGTACAAACGGAGTGGCACCACATCTCAGAGGATCTGCCGCTGTTGTCTAGCATTCGCTTCCCTCGGCACATTTGTGCAAACAAAGGCTCAGCTGCATACTCGCTTCACGGGTTTGCAGATGCCTCTGAAGCCGGGTTTGCCGCCGTTGTTTACCTCCATGAGCTCGATGCCTCCGGAGATACTTTGGTACACTTGATTGTCGCCAAGTCGCGAGTCGCACCAATCAAGAACCGCCTCACAATCCCCAAGTTAGAGTTGTCGGCCGCCACTCTACTCTCCCAGCTCATGATCTGTGTGTCGGTTCAGTTATCGGCCCATATCAGTATACAACAACACATATGTTGGTCAGACAGTACGATAGTCCTGGCCTGGCTCAATACACCGCCTCACCGTCTTCAACCCTTTGAAGCCAACAGGGTAGTCAAAATCAGCTCAGGCTCACCAGAATGTACCTGGCGACACGTACCTTCCGAGCTCAACCCGGCAGATTGCGCAAGCAGAGGGATGTCTGCGCAATCCCTGTCAGCCCACGACCTATGGTGGTCTCCCACGTGGCTTGGACAGCCTTCTGAGTCTTGGCCTGCGATGCCCTTGGCTCTGGGCCATCACGCCCTGCCCGGCCTTAAGCCCAAACACGTCCCGTCACTGGTCACAGTGCCCGGTCTTGACTTTGACCTGCTCACTCGGTTCAGTTCACTAGACAAGCTCGTCGGAGTGACAGCTTGTCTAAAACGCTTTCTGCACAACTGCAGACACCACCCAGATTCGCGACGCTCAGGCCCCTTGTACGTCAGTGAACGAAGAGAGGCCCTACTTTACTGGGTGCGCAGTGTTCAGCACAATGAGTTTGCGGAGGACATCCACCGCCTTCAAACTGGCAAAATCTGCTCCGTCAGACTCCAGCGGCTGTCACCTCTCATTAAAGATGAGCTCCTTAGAGTTGGTGGACGACTGTCCCATGCGTCTATCCGATATGACGCGCAGCATCCGCTCATACTTCCCAGCTCTAGCCCACTTGTAGACCTTATCATTGACCACTACCACAAAATACACTGCCATCCTGGCGCTGACACTTTACACGCTATCCTACGCCAACAATTTTGGATATTGTCCGCGCGCCGTATTATTAGACACCGAGTTTTTAAATGCATTAGATGCTTTCGATGCCGGGCCCAGCCGCAAGCACCCTTCATGGCCGACCTGCCAGCCGATAGAGTTACGCCTCAGCCAGTATTTAGTCAAGTCACGACCGATTTTGCCGGACCATTCCTCGTTAAATCTAGTACCCTACGTAATGTTAAACTCTTAAAAGCGTACTTTTGTATATTCGTGTGCCTCTCGACTAAGGCGGTTCATTTGGAACCGGTCTCGGACCTCAGCACGGAAGCGTTCCTCGCGGCATTACAGCGTTTTATAGCACGCCGCGGTGCCCCGGTTCTCATCCGCTTGGATTGCGGTACAAATTATGTAGGCGCTAGAAATCAGCTCATCGAAGTACAAAACTTTCTTGCCTTGAACAATGACACGATTGCGCACAAGCTCGCTGGTCAGCACATTACTTGGTTGTTAAACGTCCCTAAGGGACCATGGTTCGGTGCGTTACATGAGATCAACGTAAAATCAACAAAGCAACTTTTATATCGCGTAATTGGCGAACAGCACCTCACATTCGAGGAATTCTCTACACTTTTAGCACGAATCGAAGCTGTCCTTAACTCTAGACCTCTCTGCCCACTTTCGTCTGATCCTTCAGACTTTGAGCCGCTTACGGCCGGACATTTCATTATAGGCCGCCCACTAACGGCCCTTCTCGAACTATCCGTGGAAGATAGGCCGATCTCCACACGTAGGCGTCTCCAGATGGTATAGGCCCTTTCCCAGCGCTTCTGGACGCTGTGGACCCAGTCCTACCTCCACACACTCCAAACCCGCTCCAAATGGTTGTCCCCATCCTCCCCTCCCCGAGTTGGCGAGCTCGTCCTCATCAAGGAGGACAACCTGCCTGCCCTTCAATGGAGACTGGGGCGCATTACTCGCACCCTGCCTGGGAAGGATGGCGTCGTGCGGGTGGTGGACCTGGACACCGCCAATGGACACCTCCGGAGGCCTGTGTTCAAGATTGCCAGGCTCCCTCTGGATGAGCCCACCCTGGGCCCCGGGAAGATGTTTGCGCCACAGCGCAACGAATAACAGCTGTCTCTGCGCAGGAATAGAGTGCACATTGGACTGCACTAACCCGCCGGCCGCGGCCATTTTGACGGCCGGCGCCCGCGCAACAGTCAGTGGCCTCTGAGATCTCAAGACGAAATCACGCGTCGCGCGCCCTTGAACTCAGCCTTCGAAATAAAGCAATACCACTAATAGCGTATGTGTAAAGTTACGCCTAACGCCTAAAGAACTGCCCTAGTGAATAGTTTCGTGTAGTGACTGTGCGCCAGGAAACCAACTACCTCGCCGCCCGTGGTCAGCGCCAGCCGCCTTCAGCTCCAGCACGATCCTGTGATCACAGCCCGGAACCAAGTAAGCCCCCAGCTATCCTATTTTACCATTTCCCTGCGTCGCATGTTGGTGCCTTAAGCGCCAACACAATTATTTTTTACCTTTTAGTGCATTTATTTTAGTAAAACTTTTTGGAGTCGGTTTTTTTTTGTTAAAAAGTTTGTTTATTTATTGCTTTTTAGTGAATCGTTCCGATCTATTATCGAAAGCGAATATTGGTAAACCTACAAAACGCGCCGAGGAACGCCTATCACGAAGTAGAAAATCTACATCCAAAACAGACGCCAAGTTACGAAGAATTCAGATAAGAAGTGACAGAATTAATAGTGTAAGTAGTGTATTTTTTAATCCTAATAGAAATGTTTCGGTAGGAGTGATAAAAAGTGGCCTATGTCACTATTTGTCCTTCAACTATCTATGTGCAAAATCAGGTCGATGCGCAAGTGAGAGACGGACAAACAAACAAACACGCTTTTGCATTTACAATATTAGTTAGGAAGAATTTATTGCCGGAGTGGATCTCATTTGACTTATGTCTGAATATACCAAAATCGCTATAATAGGTATGCCTACAATATTTAAGGAGTACTCTCAATTCCTCGAGGATCCCACCATCAGAACTGAGTTCCGGTACCTGCCTTCTTTTGCTTCGTCATAGTCGCTTAACTATCTTAATCGAGATATATTATCGCCACCCATGAAATACTTATCATTGAGGAGTTCCAATGGCATTCTGTGGTCTACTTCATCAAATAATACTTTCTGAATGCAAATGCTGGATTTATTGCTGAAAATACCAAAATCGCTATAGGTATGCCTACAATATTCGAGGAGTTCCCTCAATTTCTTGAGGGTTCCATCATCAGAACTGGATTTTGATAAAAATGGAACCAATCTGGAAGTATATCCTTTCAAATAAAAAAGAATTTTCTAAATCGGTGGATAAATGACTGAGTTCTGAGGTAACAAACATAAAAAAAAACAACATATAACCGAATTGAGAACCTCCTCCTTTTTTTGAAGTCGGTTAAATAGAGAGAATCCTTACGCTAGAAATAAATTTACGCAAACCCTTAAATCTAAGAATATTGCTATCCATACAATAAAGATTGTATGGATAGCAATTATTGTCATACCCAACAGGGTTCATATGTAAGTACTATAGACACACCTGTAACACCTTATTCACTATGATTGACAATAAATCTATTGTGTTGTATTGTAAGAATGACATGTGTGATATTTGTGTAGGTCATCAGACTGGTAATGTAACTGCGAATGACTTCCAGAAACATATTCGCAAAAAAAATCGAGCTCGTGAAGAAAACAATAAAGACAACAGTGAAGCTGTTATAGTAGGCCGGTCATGGGCAGAAAATACAAAATCTCGTATGTAAGTTTTGTAAATACCTACAACAGGTATGGATGTTCTCCAGATATCGAAACTGCTTGTTGTACAGTTCTAAAGTGGTGGAAGAGGCAGCAGTGACGTCATAAAGATGGCCGCCGACGGTTTTGTTTTTCTTCAGTTATGGCGTGGTTGTGGCGCACCTATGCGGTCAATTTGCTTGTGCAAAGCGCATTAAACGTACTTTAATCACTTTATAGACATCTATAACAAAAACATGGTGTTTACAATTTTTTTTCTAATTATTTGAATTTTCGTTACCTACCATGAACTGTTTCTTCATTTTTCTCGGAAACGAGTAACTTTCTGTGAATAATATTGTTTTTATAAACATGCAGAATTTCATGAGCTATCTACAAATATAAGGTTCATCATAGAACGACTTCAAACGACTGCGCTGTGTCCAATAATCTGGAGCGAGGAGCACTATCACGACGAGTTCAAAATCTGTGCTTGCGTCGTCGGGGGTTATGCGGCGTACTGCAAAGTCACATGACAGTGTGTCAGCCAAGATCACATCACCTTTAGCGATTCTCTCGGTCATACAGTCAACCATACAGAAAAGTGATGCAGCAATTCCATACAGGAAGGTTATTAATCAAAAACATACAAGTAAAAAACAGGCTAAGTTCTCGTGATACTTCTTCAGTGATCTTTAAAAAAATAATGAAATCTGAGAATTATGAACCTAAGCCAAGTAAAGTCAATGCAAAGGGAACGAATCCCCCTAGCATTATATTAAATGTATGGTAAGGGCGTCCGTTCACTCTGCAGATGACGGTACCCACGTACGCGTACAAATTAGACTGAGCTAACTCATTCACGGATTTAACTTAGCAAGTTTTTAGAGATCCAAGCTTTCATAGCCCATCGTATTTTGATGAAACTCCTATCTTGGAAACTATTCTCTCATAACTGCGAAATATTCCATACTTGGTGCTTTTCATTCGGATGTCCTTAACCTTCATGTAAACATTACTCAATACAGTTGAAATGGTTCGTGAAAATATTGCACACACACAGTTTGCTCGGTTTGCTAGAAGTTGGCAGGGCGCACTCCGTGCGATGAATAAAGATTCTTAGATGAATTAATGCTGAATAAAAATGCTTTTTTTTACAATATACACTAGGTTGTCTAGCACTTGACCGCCAGCCACCTGACCTGATGCGAAGTGATGATACGGCCGAAGGTGGAGCATGCTTGTCTACTTAGAAACAGCTTATTCAATATGGCCTTGAAGGAGTCCAGGTTGTACCTACTGTTAGGGGAACATACTAGCAGGCAAAGCGTTTCATTCCATAGGCATTAGAAAGGTCGAGCACAAGCGGTTTGTGAGGATATCTGGTATATATATTATGTAGGTAAGGGTGGAACGCCTGCACACCGCCTCTTGTGCCCCAAAGGCGGAAAGGGAATCTAAAACAATTTAAGTAATAGTTTTATCAATATTTATTCCTGCAAACTTTTTTAAGCAAACACTTGTTAGTTGAATGCAAAGTTAAATTTAAAAAATTTATGGGGATCACCAAATTATACTCATTTAAGAATACCTCTTCCTTAATATGGAAAACACCCTATATGCATTTTAGATTTTTATAAGCACAGCCGCATCTCGCAGTTCGACTGACAGTTTTGCATGGCAAGATATTAATTCTAAATCATTCAGAGACATGCATGGCTTTAGTGTTGTAGTGGAGACAGTTTCGGGTCATTTAATGTCCAACCGTGTTCTGTAGGTGGTGGTAAACTTTAAATTGCTACATCTGCAGTTGCCCAAATGTAATATAATTTAACCTTTCATGCAACTAACAAGTGTTTATTTGAAAGGGTTTGCAAGAATAAATATTGATAAAACTATTATATGGTTTTAGATTCCCTTTCCGCCTTTGGGGCACAAGAGGCGAGCAGGCGTTCCACCCTTACCTACATAATACACTGGTCATCACAAAAATCGGCCCACCTACAATTTACACGAAAACTCATGTTTGAATATTTTAAAAGAAACAAATTGTAAGTTCGTATGATATTACGGCGCCCATCAGAGCCGTATAAAGTCATTCGACCCCCATCACAGAATATAACTGAAGCGTATTGGTCTATAGTTCGGAGTTCGTTCAAGATGTTCCCTCGCGTATTGGTCTGGCTTGGTGATGAGCTACGGTCAATTGTGGTGCTGTTGCTGGCTTTTGAGGTTATAAGTTATGTTAACGAAGTCTTCTTCTAACCGTACTGTCAATTAGAGACACACCCCGCACTTCACGCAGCCGTCGCTGGAGATCTACACCAGAAAGATGCCGATTTCTTAAAGATGATGATGTCACACGAAAGGGGTCATCTACTAAACTCTCCGAACCGCAGATCGACTGAGATGTAATCTTCGAGCGACAACACGTTGACTAAAACCCTCTCGCAGCAAAGCCACAACTTGGGCCAATTCAGCTTCAGTAGTATTCATATTCCAGGCTAATTTAATCCGAATTATAGTGATAATCAATAAAGTAAGAATCCTCAATAACAATTACACTGTTGCAAATACCTGCTTGTGAATTAAACAGTAGTTTCCGCGTTCAACTAGTTTCCGCGTGTCACTGCACCATATGCAACTCGCAGTTGACGCGTCACGACGGGAATCAATAATGCCAAATTGCAGCGTGTTTTCATGCAAAAGGATAGCGTTACTTTTCATCCGTATCTTATCTTATATTTTCTTAGTGGGGCCTGCAGAGGTTTCCCTTTCTCAGCGGCACGTCGACCCATTGCGATCTTTTGTGCAACCCCGTCCTATAACTCTGTTTCCTCAGTGAAAACGACTGCCATAAGTTTGGCAAAGTCTTTGAGGGCGAAGAGCCTAAAATCTTCTGGTTTCGGGTAGGCTAATCCCAGGAGACTCATTCTTTACGTAGCAAGGGAGTCACAGTCGTCCTAGGGCGTCTCCACCTATGAAGGATTTTGAGTGTTTCATGCCGGGTAGCTTTTCCCATTCGGTTTTATGCCTGTTTTGGATTTGGTCCTTAAAGGCCTTGTTGATGGTGCTCGGTGCCAGTGCAACAAACGGCTCAGGACCAATGAATTTGGTCTCTGAGCCCTCTCTGGCAAGGCATCGGCCATCTCATTGCTATGGATTCCCATGTGGCCTGGTACCCAGATCAATCTCACCCTGTTGTACCTAGCTTGTTTAAAGCTTTTGTGGTTTCAAGTACAAGGTTGGAGTCGATCCGAGGTGATATAAGTGACTTGAGTGCTGCTTGGCTGACACTCAGGATGAATATGTTTCGCTTTCTGGGGGCGAGTTCTAAATTCTTTTTTGCGCATAGGAGAATTGCAAAAGTTTCGGCATCGTATACAGTTGCGAATTTTCCCATGCTTTGACTATGTTCAAAGTCATTGCTAAAGATACCTGCTCCAGTACCCGATTCCATTATGGATCCATCGGTGTACCAGATTAGGCTGTTCTTCTCTGGAGACGGTGGTCCTTATTTCCATTCATCCCTAGTTGAGACATATATACTGAATTTCTTTTAAAACATGTACTGGGGCGAAATTTTGTTACACCCTATTTCCGTGATCCTATCAAGGGAATCATTATGTTCCAATTTTGTATATCTGGTCAGAGGCTTAGGTGCGTCCCACAGCCCGGCCACCTTAACTCTGTTTCTATGACACTGTGCAGGGGTGGAACCGTCGGTGTGGTTCTGAATGCCCCAGTAATCGCCATGCATGCTGTCCTCTGAAGTTTGCTTAAAGCATTCTTACAGATTTCAGCCTGGTTCTGGGCCACCAGACGATGCTGCCATATGTAAGGATCGGCCGCACCATCATCATGTAGATCCACCTTATGATTTTGGGGTTAAGCCCCCACGTTTTGCCATTATAGGTGGACCGACACATAGGTACCAAAGACCTTGGTAATGGTTGTGTCCATGTGCTGTTTCCAGGTAAGTTCCTTATCAAGTGTTATGCCTAGATATTTCCCTTCTCTAGACCAGAGAAGCTGGGTGCCGTAAAGTTTTAGGCTTCCCAGTTTCGTAAGTATTTTCATCCTCGTGAAGGAGATAGCGGTTGTTTTCCCCGGGTTTACGGATAGATGATTGGTATTACACCAATCCTTCAGCAAACATAGGGCACGTTGCATTAGCTCCGATACCGTGGAGGGAAACTTTCCACTGACTGTGATAACCAAGTCATCTGCATAACCAACCGTATATAGTGGTCCTTGGTTCAGTTTTGATATGATTGAATCAACTAAAAGACTCCATAGCAGAGTAGAGAGGACCCCCCCTTGCGGGCACCCTCTAGTTGTTTGAGCGAGTAAACTGTCCCCAAGCAGTTCTGAGTAGATTATTCTACCCGGTATCGGTCGTGGCACGCGATGATCTCTGGCTGCTGTAACCTCCCCCCCTTTTTTTTTTAATTGCTACACCTAAATCTAAACCTAAATCTAATGCCTTTCTCACCTATATGCCTAGCTAGCTTATAATACATACACACATCCTCGCCGCTTTACCTTAACTTAAATTATTATCTAATTCTTAAAACTAATTAACCTAATTTATCTACAATCTAATGGTTGTGTCTGGAGTTTTTGTTTAGTGCGTATTGTTTGTATGATGATGAAACCTTAGCATAGCTTAATTCTATTTGCAGTGAATTTCAGTCAAGCAATGTAATATTATAATAACTACTATTTTGGCCAGATCGTCTAGTGAACCCTCCGTTGTTAACCGCATTTAAGTAACTCAAGTTCTTTCGTGAAAGTTTAGTAATTGGCTTATACCTGTGTTAAATTATTTTCTCCTGACCTAATTACCTACCAGTCTATAAATCCTAACATAAATATGTGTAGCCTAGCAATGACTCCGTCTGAACTGTGACCTAAATCCTTCACTGCAGCTGCGGGGAAGATTTGTAACCACTCAAAGGTAATCAGATGATAGCTTAGCTTGTAGGTATTATTATTTATTATCAGTAGCATGATACATAAGAAGCCTGGTGCAATTTATGAGCCCCACCACCGCTCCATAGCGTACTGTACATCTCATGGTTTAATTACAGTTCCGACACATTGGCTTTAACTTTAATTATTAGCTTGTGCCTTTAATTCTTTAACTGAGAATTTACATCTCTCCTCAAATTTAATTTCATTTTACATTATGCACTATGTGTTAGCAATTTAAATTCTTATTATTCCACATAAATCAATAGAGTTTATCTCAAGGCTTGCTATCATCCAAATATCCTTTTCACATTAAGAACTTAATTATTCAATGCAATAACTTATATTCAGTTCCGTAAAGGGTGGATAATTTAATAAAACGCCAATTCAGGCGGTGGCTAAAGTAGAATGCTATTAATACAGGTAAAACTACTTTTATTTATTCTTAGTATTTATTATACAAGTCCTGTAAAGCTCCAATATAACTACATTGGATTGGCTGCATTGGCAGATTATCACATCTTAAGTTTATTAAAGGATGTTTAATTCATTCAATATCCTTGACTTTAGGAAGTGAACTGAAATAGAATACTATCATTTGAAGTAAATTACTTTGGATTACTCTTAGTGTTCATTATACAGATCTTATAAAGTATAAATACATCTCAAGTTTATTGAAAGATGCCTAATTTATTCAACATCCCTGACTTTTAGGGAGTGAATGTAGTTAATTATTTTCCCATTAACTTACACCCTCTGTCTCTCAGACTGAGTGGTTAATTTGATAGACTACTAAATCATAGTTAGTATACCTTTAGTAGGTAGTTAATTATCACTGTTAATCATTAAATAAATTACATTTAGAAGTTATCTTTTACTCACTTTAATAAGTATAAATTAGACTGTACTAGGTATTAGTCTGATTGATTAGATTGTTCCCATCAAATATTTCTATGTTTCATATTATTAGAAGTAAGTACTTACATATCTTAAGAGGTCTATTCAAATGGTATTAGTAGACCATTGTCAGGCTAATTAGCTGGTTGTTATCAATCAATTATTTCTATGTTTCAGATTATTAGAAGCTCATAGCTTGCAATGTCTTCTTTCAACGACTTATCCTAGGTTCTAAACTGGTTTTAGTTGTTCAGTTTGTATCAGCTTATTTTTGCTAAGGTATCGGATGTAAAACTTTAACACCTTGAAGAGTGTAGCGATATGAGATCGTATTGCATCCCAGGGAAAGCTAAAAAATGCCTGTTTGGTCATTTCAGCATTAGAAATCAAACATCACAGTACGACTAAGCTTATTTGCTATAACCTTTTAGTATTATTCTTGTAATAGGAAACCAGTCTAGACTTTTAGGTATTCCAAAGTAATGATGGTACAATATTATCATACTTCTGTTAATTATTTAAAATGAATAATTAATTGGTAACAACTTTAGGAAAACAATTAGAATTTTACCGGCCTGCGGTAACAGATTACTTGCCTAGCTAGGACCCACATCACTTCATCATAATTTTATTTAGCGCCGTAACTTAATTATCCCTGCCTTATTAGTCTGAATTAATAACTAACCATATATATATATCCGCCTACCTATAGATTCCTACAACTTTCCTCACTTGAAAATGCCTATATTTTGTCGAACTAACAGTCCCTCTTGTGTACCTTGCAAACTAGGCCAAGCCTCATTTAATTTAAATTCGTGGTGTGTGGTGAGAGTCGCATTGCCCCTGAAAGCAACTAACTCCTAAATGTTCTATCAGTCGAGCCAGTATACTCAGTGTGTTATTTTCCTATCACTACACTGTATGTATGGAGATAGACTCGAGATTGGACTGGGTCATACGGGTCTACCTCCAGCTAAATGGTGTCTGACCTATCTTCAACTTTCACTAGGGAGACAACTGTCTCTCCCCCATTACTCCGTCGAAGATAGTGTATTGTTTAGCGTAATAGTGTAAAACGCCGATCTTATTAAATACAATCAAAGATCATCCAGACCGAAGTCTGTTGAAAGGTACATAGGGTTTTGTTGTCACCGTGACTCGTTTCCGCCGATGTACCCCAGAATACTTCATTCTGTTAACGGATTCGAGTTGCGATCGCAATAGTTTACTTTATTAATAACTTTCAATTTCACAAATCTTAATTAATATCGCAGCTCGAATATCACTTAGCGCACTATCAAGCTCGGACGCTATTTTTCCCGTATGAGTCGTACCGCACTCTTAAGTTGGACCGCTCCGTTGACGTCCCAAAACTGAATGTCCTTAATTTTCCGCTCTTTTCCCAAGTATCTTAACTTTCCCGCCACGCGCCTTCCCATTTTTCCGCGCGAGACCGCTTTTCTTCCCTCAACCAATCGCTAGCCGCTTCCCCGATCCCCCCCCGCCTTCGCGTCGCGCCACGTGGAGCTATCATCCGACCTCTCTTTCTGTCTTTTTCTCAACCTCTCGCTCGCTCATTGCCGCTTTCGCCGCGCAATTCTAAAATTTTTCCATAATCTAACCAAATCTCGTCAGATAGCCAATATTACATCTTTGAATATCTAAATGTAGCCTTCTATTAACAATTCCCTCTCAATAATCATCCACTTAAGCCAATAATCCTGTATTTTGTGAAATTATAAAAAGTTCCGTATTCCGACCATAGGTGGCGCCCGCCCGTATGTCTACCGGCTTGCCAACCTACGCCTATGTCACAAGGCCACACAGAACAGTCCCCGCGAAATTCAAAATAAAGATAAAGCCCGTTGCCAACCTAACACGAAGCTCAAGTAAATAACTCACGCTAGACGGCGCCTATGTCGCAAGGGACGCACAGAGCAGTCCCCGCGAAATTCAAAATAAAGAAGTCAAACTAGCAACCTTATGCGAAGCTCAAGTAAATAACTCACGCTAGACGGCGCCTATGTCGCAAGGAGCACACAGAGCAGTCCCCGCGAAATTCAAACTAAAGATAAAGCGCTAGACCACTGACCATTATTCTGAACTAGTTTATTATTCCCTTTTCATGCTTATTATTAATGGTGCTACGCATTAATATTTATTTTAGTGCTACTCCCATGCATTCCTTACTAACGGACGGATACCATTCATTCTGTACCGTTACAGCCGCCCCCGATAGAATTTAAGCAGATAAAGTACCACTCTTATCTGCGGCGAATTATATCTAAACCCTGTACTTAATTAAGTACAAAATAGCACCTCCTTCCTTGCCAACCTCATTGTCATCCTAGCCTTCTTCCTCAAAGACATTCCTACTATTTATAGTTCCTCCCCAAATCCCTAATGACTCCTTCCTCAATAAGCATTCTCATTGCAAAAAAAACCCACACCCCTCATTCTATTCAACTGACACAAAATCATAATTGCATACCCAGTTCTCGTGTTCGAAACGAAATCCTAGTAAACTTAGTTTCGGCAAATATTTCCCAATAACTTAGGTATCTACCATGTCTCTAATCATACACAACCTCCGAATAATGATTTGCCTTTTGTTTACCATCATAACAACAAATCATACTATAATTTAAATCAATATAACAGTCTCTTGCGCTGTCTACTAACGCCCCCTAGCGAAAACTCTTCAACTCTATGACGATTCCGACGTAAGTTTATAACATCTTCCGAACCATTCAATTATTCTATTCTTTAAATTATTTTCCTAGAATAATTTCAAGTACATCTGTCATCATGGCCTTCTTTTAACTTACGTCTTTTCTTACAACTTGTTTCGCATCTAAATGTTGCAACCTAGGGATCGAACCTGGGATCTTTCGTGGGTGAAGCATCAACCACTTCGCCGTCATGGTTTTAGTTCCAACTAGGCTAATGAATAATTATTAATAATTTGAATTAAAACTTTCCTTCATACTTCAACGCTACCAATCTCATCTTAACTTATATAATTACCTAAGATAACGAAACGTCGGAACAATTGTCTACCTCAGGCAGGGATCGAACCCGCGTCCTCCACAATCCCTAATTAGCTACTTCTTTCAACCGAAACCTATTTTCCTCTCCGCGGATAAGAAATCTTAACCAAACCCCCATATCAACCAAAACCAGTAGGCATACCATCATCGCCCAAGAGTTATAACTTTATTTTAGATGAGATACATCTAATGTCTAATCCTACAAATAACCGAGATAGAATACTAGACTCGCTTCCGTCCGGTACGCAGTGACACCCACTCACCGTGCATACAAATAGAGGTCTTAACGCCTTACAATAAGGTTGTCGATCGTAAATACTTAGGAAAAACTCATTCACTCAAAGGGGGTACGCATCTCGAAACACGTCCTTGAGTTTTGAACTAGCTACCCCGTAGTTCAGATCTATTAGAAGTTTGTGTGCTATGTATATCTAACTGTCAATGTATGCGTCATCGATAAGTACTTGTTAATACCCCGGTACGCGTTGGACATTGTATACTAATTGACAAGTACTGAGCTTATGTGTATAAGCAAATACTTATGCTAAAACCTATCTAGTAACTATGTCTCATCCCTAGTTATTACTATGTACGAAAGACAACATTTAGTCTCATTTGCTAATATATAATACGTCAATATCCCCTTACTTTCCTATACCTTTGAAAAATATCATTTTCCTATTAAAATAAACAGACCGGTAACTATCTTATCCGCCCCCACAACTCTACTTAACTTCCTACCTTTTATATTACTAATAATCGGTCAAATCGGTAAATAATAAGTCATTAAAGGGGACACTTCGTCTTAGTATTCATGGTAATTAATATCGTGAGTTCCTTCTCGTATTTACTGAATTCCAAACTGCGTGATTCAATAGTGCTAGTTTCTTTTTATTTTTTTATTTTTTTATTAGATGATTTTAATTTTACACTCGCACAAGACACATTATTAAGATGGTAATCTCCCGAATGTTTGTAACTCTAATTGGTTACTCATTATGCATTCTACTTTACTTTTCAGCCTTCCGTCCAGATGGTAAAATTCCCCAGCAACACGAGATCCCCTGACCACGCCAAAATGAAATGCCATCAATGGCCTCTGTTTCTGCAGCCTAAGACATTATCTCTCTATAGGTTAGTCAAGTATAATTGTCCTGATTTAGACTTCACAAGACGCCCCCAAAGGAACCACCTTACAGCAGAATTTCCGCAACTTTAAGAAAGGCTAGTTTAGGAAATGAAGCTAAATGGAAACCACTTAATTTTATTGTGTGCTGAGTAATTCCCACTTCTACAGCACAGTTCCGAAACTTCGATTCAATTACTTCACCAGGTAAATCAAACAAACCCTACACGCTTAACTAAGTTCTATTTGTGCCCAGTGCGACTAAAAATATTCGAACACCCTAAACAATCTACTTTTACTAATTTAACAGTGCCAATTAAGAATGCTCCCTTGTGTCATCTATAATTTTATTGTGTGCATAGACGACCAAAGACCTCGCTTTCAGCATGCCTTCTTCGTTGGACCCGCTTAGTTAAATACTCTAATCAAAATTCTAAAGTTACAATTGAAAATGTCAAAAGTTCGAATATTATGCAATAGAGAATTTCTCTAACATAGTTACTCCATCTCTTCGCACTATTTAGTCAGGCATATTGCAATTCAAGTATTTATTTTAATTTATAATGACCTATCTTCTCCACCCCTGTTCACATACTTTAGCCATCCCTATCCACAGCTGCGGTGAAGATAATTAGTTAATGAACAAAACATCCTATAAACACTCTATGTTGCTACCGCAATCACAAGAAATATTTACTAGGAGGATTATCTATCATACAGCTGACTATAACAAAATGAGTCCCCCTTATCTTTCTCCGTTCCTTCTCTAACGTAGAAGACAGCAACAGACAATTAATATTTAATTACTTATAATTTAGAACAACCCTAGGTAAAACGCTACCACAAAACTAGACTAGAACCGAATAATACTAACCGAAGTAAACTTTTGTATTCACACTTGCAAATAAAATATCTTTATCTTTCCGTGATGAATAATATTTTGATAACACTATTTCATCAACTCAATGTCCCGGCCTACATATGTGAAAACTCCCAATCAATTAGTTTGTATAAAACAATCTAGATGCAACATGCAGTTCACATTAACTAACAATTTTAAGGTTGTGCCATAATTTCGACAATAACCTACCTTAGCACTAATTTTAATCATCTACAATTTCATCACGTACATATTAGATGCCAATAATCTAGATTATTTAAGAATTCTAGCAATTCATATTAATATAATAAATAACCAAAACAAGATAATACCGCTTTGACAGTCTGCGCTGACCTTCCCACAAGTCAAAACCGCGTTTCGTTCGTCCTATCATTTCTAAACCTGTAGACATTTACTTTGTACTAAACAAATTCTTGAGTTAATAATTATTTGCCAATTGTTAAGCAACCCTATTTAATTTCATAATAACAATTTTAATATAGCAGTATTAGAATATTATTATAAATCTCGAACATCTTTATTTATTATAATCAACATTACCGGTTAAAGTATTTGAATGGCCTAGTGCGAACTAGGTTTCAGGTTGCACCTCGGGAAAATAAATTTACTATTGACTCTAAAATCTACTACTAATAAATTTATTATTTTCTTCTGACATACAAAGATAGGTTATGTATGACTCTAGGTCGGGTTTAATAAACTTTGAACTATACCTACCTCCACGATAATCTCGGTTAAATATATATATCCGCAAAACGAAATATGTCCAATACGGCCGATTTTACTAAATTTAAATTATGCTACTAAACAGTACGTGTCCTAAGAACATCACACATCCGAAACCCATTTCAGTTCTAATGTCTTTACCCATCTAAATTAAAATTTGTACCTGTCGACGCGAGACAACATCTAAATAATTACTTTGGATGATTCGAATTGTGATAGTTAATTTTGTATTGTAATCTCGATAACGCAATATCAGGGATTTACTTATTAATAAAGTTTACACTAAGAAATTTATTCTCAGTTAGCAATATCATCGCTTTATTTCCGGCTTGAATGTTTCTGCGGACTATGAGTTTAAATTTATCCTACAACTTAAAATTATGGTATATAAAATCGATCACTGTTTTATAAGTAGCTGGTGTTAACTTTTAAAATGATAAAACGATTTAACTAATGATTATGACGTGACATCCGTCCGCAACTCGCCTTTAAAATTGATGTGATAACATACGCTATTGTTATCCCTATAGCATAACAGTGCTATAACTCGTTAATTTTGCAGTTAAATCTCGACTTCAAGCCAGTCAACTATATATTTTTTTTTCTACTATTATTTTTTTTTTCAACATCTTAATCGTTCAACGGAGATAGACAATTGTGAAAGGTACCCTTCTTAATAGGCTAATCCAACCCAGTGAATTTAATGATTTATCTATCTCTACCTATCCTAACTAATTAGTCATGTAGTAAGGTCTTTTCTTTTCACCGCTCTCCCGACTTAGATATCTCTAGGTAACTCACAACTGATAATATTAGGTAAGTAGGTATAGTAAGCTGTGCCCAGCGAGCTTTACTTCTGCGTACGTTAACCTCATCTTTAGCTAATAATTATCCTTTATAAATCTTCATAATTAACTATTTATCACGATTTCAACTATTCGGTAAGAAGCAATGATTACCGGTAACGACTACTTACAACGCTGCAAGAGTATTACAATTATACATATTATTATTAGACAGCACCCTTTTACCATCATCCAAAATAAAATCTTTTATTGGTAACCCAACGCCATCTAGCCTCGCTAATAGGTAACCTCCCCACAATAGAGTAGATATTAGATAGTTGTTTCCAGACGGTAACGACTTTTATCGCCTACTAGACGTATTTATCCGTTTACATTATGCATCCCAAACTACGTTGCTTTTAAACCAAAATTCCTACTAGCAATGAATAGTCATATGATTCTATCCCCTACATGACATCCCTGCTACTTGTTATTACTTATAATCGCGATTCCTCATCAACGCGTGTATTTTGAACCGTAATACTATTTTATGTTACTTTTCCTAGGATTTTAGCGAACTAACAAAATGAAGCGGCATTTCCCATGTCATTGCATTCTAATCTACTACGTGATAAGTATTAGGAAAATCTCTTTCAATGTAAAAATCGCAGGTATTAAAAATAACAGGTATGGAAAATAACAGGTGATTCCGCTTGCTATAACAAAATCATATGATTACGCGATAAGGAAGTTTCCTCTCCGATTGGTTTTATGACGTCATGTTTTTTAGTCATTCCTAATTCTAGATTGTTTATGGTCTAGCTAAATCATATGTCTATGGTCCAACCATAGACAAATGATTTAATAGTCCCTGACTAGCCTAAAACTACTCTATGGATTTCAGACGTGAGACTCAAGTACATTATTATATTTTTTCTAACATAACCAACAAAATAAATTATAATACGTAGAATAGCACATCAACTAAAAACCGCAATCGCTCAACGATTATTAGTCAAAATATAATTATTATTAGTTTTATATTATGCTGTTAGCGTCATAAGTTTATAATATTGTACAGCATATCGCCGTCCTATAATATAAATTGAATCCTGCAATAACTTAGTTGGTTAATTCTGTCCAATCTCGCCCCCTTGCCTTTCCATCCGACAGCAATAATAATTAAACCGCCCCCTATTCTACAAATCCTTCTAAATCAATAAATGTTGAACTATGTAACCCTATCGACTTTTTACGATCCTAAAAATAACTCAACACAAGGCTGTATGAACCAGTTGCCTATGCCTATATGAAATCTATCACCAGGAATAGAACCAAAACTACAGTTACCATAGCTCTTAACGTCAACAACAAAAATTGGATACCTGGTTTCAGTATTCAAGGAAACAATTACTAAAGGTTTCAGTATTCACAGATAACTCAACAATTTTAAAATTTAATACTCCAGACCCCCGGATAATAACTATATCTATGTACTTCGTGCACTTATGATACTTTGGGAATACAACAACGTCTAACAGCCGCACGGTACCTGATGCTGGCGAAATCCACCATTAAATAAAGAAGGAAAAGATAATAACTGAAAGGTATTGTATTTCAAATAATACTCATTACATTATTGTTTTATAGTTTTATCTCCTTTGACCTTTAACCTAACCTGAGAATCTTTTTGTTACAGATTTCGTACAACAAAATTTAGCTCCAGCTCTCATTGCGACTGTCTACAATATTGGTCGAACCCGTAATACAAAGTGTATGAATCAACTTTAGAAGATAACAACGTTTATTGTGAAAAGTGTCAAATTATAATTCACCCACTATCAAGAGCCCGTAATACAAAGTGTATGAATCAACTTTAGAAGATAACAACGTTTATTGTGAAAAGTGTCAAATTATAATTCACCCATTATCAAGAGCCCGTAATACAAAATGTATGAATCAACTTTAGAAGATAACAACGTTTATTGTGAAAAGTGTCAAATTATAATTCTTCAATATCTCTGAATTAATTAATCTTCATTGAATTATTCCCTATTAAGCCAATTCTAAACTCACGCATCGCAACACGACAACAATTTGTGGGAAAAATCCCACTTCTAAATTAAAGTATTACCGCTTGACTGAAATCCAATACAACTATATTAATGATAATTTATAACTTAACTTTCTGATCCTGGTCATGGCTTACCAAATTGTAACCTCCCCCCCTTTTTTTTTTAATTGCTACACCTAAATCTAAACCTAAATCTAATGCCTTTCTCACCTATATGCCTAGCTAGCTTATAATACATACACACATCCTCGCCGCTTTACCTTAACTTAAATTATTATCTAATTCTTAAAACTAATTAACCTAATTTATCTACAATCTAATGGTTGTGTCTGGAGTTTTTGTTTAGTGCGTATTGTTTGTATGATGATGAAACCTTAGCATAGCTTAATTCTATTTGCAGTGAATTTCAGTCAAGCAATGTAATATTATAATAACTACTATTTTGGCCAGATCGTCTAGTGAACCCTCCGTTGTTAACCGCATTTAAGTAACTCAAGTTCTTTCGTGAAAGTTTAGTAATTGGCTTATACCTGTGTTAAATTATTTTCTCCTGACCTAATTACCTACCAGTCTATAAATCCTAACATAAATATGTGTAGCCTAGCAATGACTCCGTCTGAACTGTGACCTAAATCCTTCACTGCAGCTGCGGGGAAGATTTGTAACCACTCAAAGGTAATCAGATGATAGCTTAGCTTGTAGGTATTATTATTTATTATCAGTAGCATGATACATAAGAAGCCTGGTGCAATTTATGAGCCCCACCACCGCTCCATAGCGTACTGTACATCTCATGGTTTAATTACAGTTCCGACACATTGGCTTTAACTTTAATTATTAGCTTGTGCCTTTAATTCTTTAACTGAGAATTTACATCTCTCCTCAAATTTAATTTCATTTTACATTATGCACTATGTGTTAGCAATTTAAATTCTTATTATTCCACATAAATCAATAGAGTTTATCTCAAGGCTTGCTATCATCCAAATATCCTTTTCACATTAAGAACTTAATTATTCAATGCAATAACTTATATTCAGTTCCGTAAAGGGTGGATAATTTAATAAAACGCCAATTCAGGCGGTGGCTAAAGTAGAATGCTATTAATACAGGTAAAACTACTTTTATTTATTCTTAGTATTTATTATACAAGTCCTGTAAAGCTCCAATATAACTACATTGGATTGGCTGCATTGGCAGATTATCACATCTTAAGTTTATTAAAGGATGTTTAATTCATTCAATATCCTTGACTTTAGGAAGTGAACTGAAATAGAATACTATCATTTGAAGTAAATTACTTTGGATTACTCTTAGTGTTCATTATACAGATCTTATAAAGTATAAATACATCTCAAGTTTATTGAAAGATGCCTAATTTATTCAACATCCCTGACTTTTAGGGAGTGAATGTAGTTAATTATTTTCCCATTAACTTACACCCTCTGTCTCTCAGACTGAGTGGTTAATTTGATAGACTACTAAATCATAGTTAGTATACCTTTAGTAGGTAGTTAATTATCACTGTTAATCATTAAATAAATTACATTTAGAAGTTATCTTTTACTCACTTTAATAAGTATAAATTAGACTGTACTAGGTATTAGTCTGATTGATTAGATTGTTCCCATCAAATATTTCTATGTTTCATATTATTAGAAGTAAGTACTTACATATCTTAAGAGGTCTATTCAAATGGTATTAGTAGACCATTGTCAGGCTAATTAGCTGGTTGTTATCAATCAATTATTTCTATGTTTCAGATTATTAGAAGCTCATAGCTTGCAATGTCTTCTTTCAACGACTTATCCTAGGTTCTAAACTGGTTTTAGTTGTTCAGTTTGTATCAGCTTATTTTTGCTAAGGTATCGGATGTAAAACTTTAACACCTTGAAGAGTGTAGCGATATGAGATCGTATTGCATCCCAGGGAAAGCTAAAAAATGCCTGTTTGGTCATTTCAGCATTAGAAATCAAACATCACAGTACGACTAAGCTTATTTGCTATAACCTTTTAGTATTATTCTTGTAATAGGAAACCAGTCTAGACTTTTAGGTATTCCAAAGTAATGATGGTACAATATTATCATACTTCTGTTAATTATTTAAAATGAATAATTAATTGGTAACAACTTTAGGAAAACAATTAGAATTTTACCGGCCTGCGGTAACAGATTACTTGCCTAGCTAGGACCCACATCACTTCATCATAATTTTATTTAGCGCCGTAACTTAATTATCCCTGCCTTATTAGTCTGAATTAATAACTAACCATATATATATATCCGCCTACCTATAGATTCCTACAACTTTCCTCACTTGAAAATGCCTATATTTTGTCGAACTAACAGTCCCTCTTGTGTACCTTGCAAACTAGGCCAAGCCTCATTTAATTTAAATTCGTGGTGTGTGGTGAGAGTCGCATTGCCCCTGAAAGCAACTAACTCCTAAATGTTCTATCAGTCGAGCCAGTATACTCAGTGTGTTATTTTCCTATCACTACACTGTATGTATGGAGATAGACTCGAGATTGGACTGGGTCATACGGGTCTACCTCCAGCTAAATGGTGTCTGACCTATCTTCAACTTTCACTAGGGAGACAACTGTCTCTCCCCCATTACTCCGTCGAAGATAGTGTATTGTTTAGCGTAATAGTGTAAAACGCCGATCTTATTAAATACAATCAAAGATCATCCAGACCGAAGTCTGTTGAAAGGTACATAGGGTTTTGTTGTCACCGTGACTCGTTTCCGCCGATGTACCCCAGAATACTTCATTCTGTTAACGGATTCGAGTTGCGATCGCAATAGTTTACTTTATTAATAACTTTCAATTTCACAAATCTTAATTAATATCGCAGCTCGAATATCACTTAGCGCACTATCAAGCTCGGACGCTATTTTTCCCGTATGAGTCGTACCGCACTCTTAAGTTGGACCGCTCCGTTGACGTCCCAAAACTGAATGTCCTTAATTTTCCGCTCTTTTCCCAAGTATCTTAACTTTCCCGCCACGCGCCTTCCCATTTTTCCGCGCGAGACCGCTTTTCTTCCCTCAACCAATCGCTAGCCGCTTCCCCGATCCCCCCCCGCCTTCGCGTCGCGCCACGTGGAGCTATCATCCGACCTCTCTTTCTGTCTTTTTCTCAACCTCTCGCTCGCTCATTGCCGCTTTCGCCGCGCAATTCTAAAATTTTTCCATAATCTAACCAAATCTCGTCAGATAGCCAATATTACATCTTTGAATATCTAAATGTAGCCTTCTATTAACAATTCCCTCTCAATAATCATCCACTTAAGCCAATAATCCTGTATTTTGTGAAATTATAAAAAGTTCCGTATTCCGACCATAGGTGGCGCCCGCCCGTATGTCTACCGGCTTGCCAACCTACGCCTATGTCACAAGGCCACACAGAACAGTCCCCGCGAAATTCAAAATAAAGATAAAGCCCGTTGCCAACCTAACACGAAGCTCAAGTAAATAACTCACGCTAGACGGCGCCTATGTCGCAAGGGACGCACAGAGCAGTCCCCGCGAAATTCAAAATAAAGAAGTCAAACTAGCAACCTTATGCGAAGCTCAAGTAAATAACTCACGCTAGACGGCGCCTATGTCGCAAGGAGCACACAGAGCAGTCCCCGCGAAATTCAAACTAAAGATAAAGCGCTAGACCACTGACCATTATTCTGAACTAGTTTATTATTCCCTTTTCATGCTTATTATTAATGGTGCTACGCATTAATATTTATTTTAGTGCTACTCCCATGCATTCCTTACTAACGGACGGATACCATTCATTCTGTACCGTTACACTGCCACATTGATGGAGTCAAAGGTTGTGCGATCAAATGCACCTTCAATGTATATGAATGAGCAGACGCAGATCTCTTTGTTCACGAGGGCTGATTCAGCTCTGCTTACCATGGTGGAGAGCGGTTTCTGTTGACTTCCCTGGCTGGTACGCGCATTGAAGTCCATGAAGTGGGAATTTTTTTAACGATTAATTTGTCCACCATCTTTTCCAAGGTCTTAAGAAGAAAAGATTGGAGACTTATTGGCCTAAAAGCTTTGGGTCCTTCATAATCTGGTTTACCCGGTTTTGGTATGTATATTACCTTAACACGTCTCCATGTTCTAGATATATAAGGTATGCAGGCTTTATACAATCTGCAGGGATGGGGGCCCAGAATTGAAGCGCCCTGTTGTAGTAGGGTGGAGTAAATATTGTCAGGTCCAGGTGCTTTAAATGGTTGAAAGCTCCCCAGTGCCCATTTAACCTTAGATTTATCCACCACCTTTTTAGCTATTATCCAATCATACTTGGAAGTCTTAACTTGCTGCTCCTTCCAGCTGATTGGATCATGTTCGTCTTGAATGATGCTTGATCCAGGGAAGTGTGTATCAAACATGACCTTCAGTGTATTATCACCATTTTCTGTTCGAGTTCCATTTGCCCTCATTACTGTAGACAGTGGAATCGCCTTTGTTGCAGAGATTGCCTTGGTTAGTCTCATTGCTTCAGGAACAGACTGTTTCTGTTCACAATGTTTCCTGCAAGCCGATCTTTTTGCTTTACGAACCGCACTGCTGTAGCGAGTTAAAATCGCTAAAGTCGTTCTTCGCCTTCGCTTCATTGAACGCCTGTCGTGTCTCTTTTCTAATCTGAGCCACCTCAGGTGTCCACCACGGCAGTCTCCCCGCCACTGATTTTGTTTCTGGGCAGTCATTCTGCCACGCCGTCATCAGTGCTTCTGTGAGTCTGTCAGCTTCAAACTCTATGTCCACAACTGAGTTAAGTTTACGGCATGGATCATCTAGTTCCCGCCTTGCGACAAGCTGTAACTTTGCGGAACTTTTAAAGTTGAACATGCTAACATTAATAAACAACTTTTATGTCGCATTCATTATTGTTAAAACTATTTTTCACTATGGATGCTTATAAAATAATTGATAGATAACTGTTTATTAATTGTTACTTATTTTCATTTTCTTCAGTTTTTTTTTACTAAATTGCTTTAAAAACTATCAATTTTTTTAAACTGTATATTTATGATCGGTCTACTTCATTAAGCCTGTCATTTATCCCGAAATTAGGAAAATTTTATTTCATTACATTGGCACACTGAAACAGTTTTACAGAATATCGTTAGCGACTTCATCATAATGTTTATTCTTGTTATTAATTTTTCAGATTTCTAAAAGATGCAATTATTCGAGATGTTTGGATTCGAGTTTGTGGATATCATGTTTCGTGGACTCCTAAATGCACTAGCACACTTTGCTCACAGCATTTTCAAACTTATACAATCCAATAACAAGAGGAGATTGAAAGAGCGTGTCGTGCCTACTCTCGTTTTCAGAATTTGAGCTTTTTATTCTTCGATCACTTAGAAAAACTCCATGCACAATCAACGCTCTCGAAACGTCTGCACAAAAAGAGTTTGTTCTAGTGAGAATATGTTTAGTGTGCGAGTTAAATGTCAACATGAAGAAGAGCTTCAAAACATAATTATATACTTACGTCAAATAATATGTATATGTTAAAGCTGCCACTATTCCGCTACGATTTAGTAGGATTGTGAATCGATTTTTTATATGGTGTTTGAAGTTTTTATTATGATAAAGTACTAATCTTTACTTATTTGAAATACTTCCATTACAATAATAAAGATTATTAAAATTGTTGTTTAGTTTTCTCATTTTGTTTTAACAATTTTAAGAAATCCATTCCTTCTATTATAGATGAGGAAGCTTTATTCAGATAAATAATAGGAATATTTCACAAATTTTCGAAATAGGAGCAGTTAATGTAGAAGGTTCCTTTTTCATCTTGTTAGTCTACTTTCATACTCATAGTCCTCTAAGATCCTACACTAACTACGTAAGAATAATTGATCGGCGTTTAGAACAATGAAAATACATGTTGTTAATTTTTTCAGTTCCTCCTGTTTTAGAATCGTAAGGTTGGATAGGCAAGTATTTTTTCATAATGTAAAAATAATATTGCAGCTTTTTTAAAAAACAACTACCTACCTATCTATCCTCTTGCGATTTTAACTATAACGAAAAGCAAAGCGTCTGTCTTTTCTAACCATACAGCCCTAATGTTGCAAATGCTCACCTCATGTCTATTCGTAATTCGTCGTACACTGATATGTAGCTACTGTGTAATTTATTTATATATATTTCTTCTTCTATAAGAAGAAGTTGTTTCACTAGTACTATAGGAGGGAGGGCGCCACCGTCCACACGATCAGATCGTATCCGTGTTTATTAACTTTAAATAAATAATAATTGTTGTTATTTTGCTGTAAAAACCTAATAAATAAATTTGTTCGGCCACAAATTTTAAGTGATAGTGTTTGCAAAACAATCAGTAAACATATTAGCAACAAAAATCACGTAGAAAATAGATACTGTGAAATTGAAGAAATACAAAATATTATGTTAAATAATCAACAATTTAAAGAAACAGTGTTACACAAAAGTGGGAATTCAGTCATAATCCTTTAAAAAAAACGGTGTTAAAAGTGAAATAAGTGAAAAAGTGATACATTGAGACCGTTGGAACTTTAAATAAAAACGAGTAACAGCTGACTAGAAGTGCAACGAACTTCATTCATACGAAACCAGTTTTTGTAAAAAAATATTTCCTTGGCAGAGTAACTACATCAATTTCGCCATAAGAATTAATGTTGAACTGGTCCCGTTGAACTATACCCCGTCTCAAATCACAAGGGATCCGAGTTCTAAACCCTACGTTTCTCAAGAGTCTTTTTGTATTAATAAAAGGGGACTATATTTCTTGTCCCCAAAATTTACATTTGTCATCAAGTTGTATCACCTAATAAATATATCGATGGGGGAAAACGTATTTGCTGTAAGTAGCAAAAATGGCGTAAGTAGACTAAGCACACAGTTAGAATCAGAAAAAAATACTGCGTCGAATGGTCCGGGTTTCGTGTCTCTACGATGACAAAAATTTCATTTCAAGGGATTATTTATGAAAAATTTTGATGCAAAATTTGTCGTAAATATAATGTTTTAATACTAATTTACTTACAGCAAAATTCAAACGGGTGATTGCAATTTATCATTACTTACGCGTTTCATATATAAGCACCTTAACTTACTTACAGCTGTCTTATGGGAGCTAAAATTAAACTTGACTACTTACGACATTCTTTTGGGACGGATATTGAACGCCTGTCTACTTACGATATTCTTTAGGTTTGTAAATTTACAGGCCGGTAAAGTAAAGCATTCTTATTCTTGTCCCATTAAAAATATTATTTTAATTACTACATTTTTGCAACAATTTCAAACAAAAATAAGGAAATACGCCTTTATATAAAGATAGGAGTTATATTTATTAAACATTTAAATCACTTCTTTGTGATATTTAATAATAGTGAAAGTCTTACGCTGTAAATTTTTAGCTCGTAATTATTGTCGCTCCCTACTTAATTCAATGTTGCGACGGAAAACGGTTACGTTCGCGCGGCAATCCCGAATTCCCGAGCGAGCGATCTGTTTGTTCTGTGCCAGTCAGCGCGCGAGCGCCGTGGTGAAGTGTTATGCTGCCACTACACAGTCGGCGAAGTTCGCCGATCATGTGATCGTCTATATTCGCCTCGATCACCAGCACGATCATCGTGCAAGCGTCCACACATTCGTCTGTAGTAGTCGTCGAACGGCAAGCGTACAAGATGGACGTGGAGTGTGTTGCTGCTGCTACCATTTATTTAATAGCGGCATAGAACCATCATGTCAATGTGGTTCAACGAAAATTTGTGGAAAAAAAATGCTTTTGCGGTCCTCATTGCCTGTCTCATACATACATGTAATGACTATTATCCCCGAAGGGTTAATCAGAGACTAGGAAATGAGGACCGCAAAAGCATCCCTCCGCTATAGTCCACTTTTCACCAAATAGCGACTGCACATGTATTCAGCGTGACAGGTGGTGAGCCTATCGCCGATCTATGCTGTCTAATGTATATGCAGTCTTTAGTCCGTTAGTCGCCTTTTACGACTCCCAAGGGAAGAGAGGGGGTGGTAGTATTCTTGCATCGCTACGCGACACGTTCTAATAGTCGTAATTATATGTATATGTATGTATGAAAGCATTATGTACTGAACCTGCAGTTGACTTTGCTTTAAACATATTGTTCCTACTAAATAAAAGGTGAATTGGGAAGTTCCTGGGTATAAAAAATCTTATTATACCTATTGTCTGAATGAAAGGTTTCTCTTTTGAACTACACCTGTTCTATGAACTTGAAAGTCTCTTTATTAGACCATCCACAAGCCATTTTAGTGTGTATTTTAAGTGGGTAAATTATGGACGCTCGTGTGCAACGCTTCACTGCCTAAAGGCAAATGAATGTTCGGCGATTGTGTGGGCACCTCCGCAAACACCCGGCGCGAATCCCTTTGACGCGTGCCCGAAAAACCAACAATTCACGGGTCGTAGGCGAATGCGGCGAGCATGCCCTCCACACAACCGCCGATCACAGACCATTACGGGCATTCGTTTGAGTTTGGCGAGTGTGAAGAGGAGTCATTATATGTATCTACGCTCTATGGAATATTACTTTAACAACGTATTGCAAAACATTGAAGTGTATTTGAAAAATACTTGTTTAAGGTATGTTTATCTGTCAATACTTGTTTTTGGCTGCCTGCCTAGAAACAACACAGATAAATTATCTTCTCCCTGGCCATACATATATGCCAGTGGATAGTATGCACGCCACTATAGAGCGTGCAATCAGAAAAACCACAGTTTGGGCTCCGTCACACTGGCCGACAGTATCTAATCAAAATGGCGAGAAGAAATCCATTTCCCTATGACCTACACGAGCTTGGAGGGAACGACTTTAAAGGCTTTGATGACATTTGTAATAAAACATTTAAAAAGAACACAAAATTAATGATTACTAATATACGTATTGTAACATTTAAAAAGTGTAATCCGGATATAATGCTGATCAAATACTCCATGGCATCAGATGCACAATACATAGAGGTTAAACTTGGACAATTTGGCAATACAGTACCAACACATAACTTATATCGTACTAAATTACCGATTTCTGCCCAAAAATACAACGATTTAAAAAAGTTGGTAGAAAAAAAAGTGATACCCAGTATTTTTTTTTGAATGTGACACGTCATGACTACATCCTGCCTGATGGTAAGCAGCCGATGTAGTCCAAAATAATGAGAGCACTCCTCACGGTGGAACAAGCACGGTAACAAGCGCACCCATTCATGACGGCCTGCATAAATGCCGTTTCACGTCCCGCTTAAAAGACCCGGGACTGTAGGAGCTGGGAAACACATGCGCCGGCAGAGAATTCTAAAGCCGAATGGTCTTACAGAGGAACGACTTGCCAAATTTTTTGGTACGAGTGCTGATATTCTGCACAGTATGATGGTGGTTCCTAAGACCAGCACGTGTAGTCCGGGACAGGAAAGGAGAGGGCGGGATTAGATCAAAAAGTTCTTCAGAACACTCTCCGTAGTAATTTCGGTAGAAGACACTGAGAGAAGCAATGTCTCTCAATCTCAATCTCAATCTCAATCTCAATCTCATCAAGTGCATCGAGGAGGTATTTAGCGGAGCCGTCCCAAAGATGGGAACAATACTCCATACTCGATCGCACCTGAGTCTTGTACAGCAAACAGCGCTGCTCGCGAGTGAAAAACCGCCTCACCTTATTGAGAATACCTAACTTACGGGAGGCAGTTAAAATAACACTCTCGATGTAGCATTTTGGATTCAGTTCCTGGCCGATGTCCATGCCAAGAATGCTGAGGTCCACTGAAATGGGTAAAGAAGAGCTCTGAAGAGGGAGGAGTAAGGAAGGGAGTTATCTTGGACGAGAATGCACAAACTTGGGTTTTTCTGGCATTAAACTCGACCAGGTTTTCAGTTCCCCACTTGGAGACACGATCGAGAGTCAGGTCAGTCAGTAGTTGTGCGGAAGAATATTTGACCATGGTATATAACAAAAAGACTGTTGATTGATTATTTTTTTATTGTTGATAACATTTTATGAAACTTTAATTAACGAGGTCCTGTTCAGTGTTTGCTCTTAAATTAACTTCATAAGAATTAAAGTACTTTATGCTACGAATTCGATTATTTTTTATGGTCCTCCTCATCCTAGCGGCAAATTTTTACTTTAGCTATACTTAATTAATTAAGTTTAATGTGATAAATGATAATAAAACCTGATCTCCTATTCTTTGGTACAAACATTAATGTTAATGTATAAAAATAAAAATAAATGATTATTTATCAGTATTTTAATTTCATCACCATTCAAAATTTTCTCAGCTTAAAGTATTACTTTGATTTCAATATTATTCCTAAGTTAGTCATACCATACGTCTCTTTTGTGTTATCTATTTAATAAAATAATTTAAATACATCATTTTATACTTCTGGAAATGTATAAACCTGAACTACTCCATAAAAACCTTATACTACTTACAGCATTCTTGAGGTCAGTAAATAAAAAGTAAATTGCTGTAAGTAGAGCAAAAACCTGCTTATCATAACTTTAGGACTAAAATAATCATTGCTATAAAGGCGTACTATTTTAACAAAAACGTGCACAAAAAATTTTCTTTTTATACGGATAATTTAAAAGTTATGATTTTATTTTCAATTTTTTAACAGTTTTTTTGCTCTGGTGTAGGGGAAGTCAGCTCAATGCGGCCATAGGAGGCAAAGCGGCCACAACCAATTTCTCGGTAACTAAAAACGATAGCACGACGTGCCCTTCTGCCATATGGCTAACTTCCCGCCCCACACCGCAGGCAGTCGTTTGGTTGCGATCGGAGCAAACGCGTGGCCGCGGCGACATGTACAAGGGATTTGTGCATTTTATTAAAAAAATCCAGGGTAAGTTCAACCTGTTTTGATCAAACCTCTTTAGAATTCAATCTTTTTATTACACGTCTTTTGTTACATATCTAATTGGCTTTGAATGTGTAACATTTGTTCCGACATGAGATAAATAATGTGAGCTGTGTTTATTTTTAAAATAAAATTGTGGAAAAAGGCAAAGCGGTCCGGGCAAAGTAGCCAAGTGACTACTTTGCCCGTATTCAATAAGTGAACCGCGATGATGGCAAAGCGGGCAGTAAGCCGCTTATAAAAATATACGTTTTTGTATTATTGAGATTAGAATGTTTTATTTAACTATTATTTTTTTAGATGGTCAACAACTACAAAATAAAAACTAGGCAGGGAAACTTTTGGTACATAGATTTAAGTAAGAAAACATTAAGACTGAAATGATTGTTCCATTTGAAACTTTATTGGTTACTAGGAATTTAATTTTATCTTAAATATATATTTTTTTAATTATTATAGGTGTTTTTGTTTTTTAAAAATTAATTTCTTGTAATATTTAGGCATGACCACTTTGCCCTTACCCCCATGGCCGCTTTAGGCGCCAACAGGGGCAAAGCGGTTTTTTGACTAGTCTTCGTAATTTACAAATTAAAATAAACTGTTCAAATTTTTGCAAAATGTGCCTCCACTTTATGAAAGCTCATTAAGTTCCCTTTCATTTGATATAATATTTTTTTTATATATCGTTTCTAAAGTGGCATTTTTTTTTAAGTCAAAGTTAAGGTGGCCGCTCTGAGCTGACCTCCCCTAAAGTTGTGTTTTTGCTACTTACAGCAAATACGTTTTCCCCCATATGTATCGCCACTAAATATTTTCGTTCTCAGATAAACAAAAAGTGTTCCCAGGTATGAATTATCAAATTAATGTAAATATTTGTGTAAAATATGAGATGGATTACCAAAAAAATTGTAGTGCATTAGATGAATATAAACTTCGTTCTTATAATAATAGTTTTATTACTTAAATAACAGCTTTGTGCTCAGAATAGTAGATCTGTCACCAAATAAATCGATTATTGATCCCTGACTGCGACTCCTTTTTATTTGTTATTTTGTCATCAGTACAGTAGTTACATTTTATTTCGTTCAGTTATTAAAATAATAGTATTCGTTACCAATTTAATACATCAATTTATAATTTTAATGAAAATATGATACGATCATACGATGCGCGGCGCGGGAAGCGAGATGCAAGTTACTTCATTCGCGTCGATGTCACGTTCATTGTTGTGGGTGCATTTTATTATCGTTGTGGATAATTTGTTGTTTTAGTCAATTTCTTAACAATATTGATTGGATGCATGGGAAATGCAACTGCCCTGCGTTTTACAAAAATTATATGTGCAAACATCTTATCGGATTAGCCATAAGTACCTACGCTTAAAGCTAGCCAACCCCTCACCAGAAGCAAAAATGTGCTTAACGGCCAGAAAAGAAAAAGGGTGCGCCCTTCAAAATCCAAACCAGCGCTGATTATTCAGTGATTATTATTTTTAACAATAAATTTTGACTTTAATTAAGTGTTTTATTTACTATTCTGCTAGAAATTTTATTTAAATATATATATACAACCTGTGGAACTTAAGATCCTTGGGGGAGGCATATGTCCAGTTAGTAGTAGACTATTTTGGTTGAAACGATAATGACGACCACCCGAATTTCTTTTGGAACTTTATGAAATTTTCTAGTGACAATATATGATTTATTGGTGATCTCTTTAAATTCGTTTGCTTGAATACATAATAGGACAAATCTATTATAATACATACAAAAACATTTAAGTATTAGAAACTAGACCTTATATCTCCATGATTTTAGGTACAATAAATCTATTGTGGAATTGATTTTAATATTGTTTGGTGACTACATTTTGGTAACCAATCTACTATTTTGCGGGCAAACCCTATTATTTAAGAAACACAAAACTAATTAAATTTGCGATAGCGATACCCTTAATAAAATTGTTTGACTCAAATCTCCGAAGATCCGAGTTCAAACCTCAAGTTTCACAAAAGTCTTTTTGTGTAATAAAATTTTACATAATAATATTGTTTAGAAAAATATTGGTTTGAATAAAAAGACATGTCCACTATTACTAAGGCGCAGGACAAACACAAGCGGCGTCAGGCGTGGGCGCGGTGCCGGCGAGGCGCGGGTGAGGCGCGGGCGCGGCGCCGATGCGATGCAGAAGAAGTGTGCAAACGATGTCGAAAAGGCGAGGCAATAGGGCGGGCGGGCATTTTAGCATTTAGTTTCGACAAAACAACATGTCTTTATCTTCTGACGAAGTAGACTGATAAATAGTTAATATTAAAGTTTATTGTTCATATTAGTATTATTTCATACGTACCTATCGTTAAATTATTATATTTAACGAAATAAAAATTATTAAAGTATATGATTTTAAACAGAATAAATATATTTTTTCAGTTATTTATGAACATTATGACAGTGCTAGCTAGTCAATTGCATTGCATGCTTAAAGGTACATTATTATCAATATTATTTAATTGTTTTGAGATTTATGTGATTGTGTCCTCACAAGCGAGAGACGTTTTTTAAAGTCGATTTGTTAATTATTGTAAAAATTTTATTTCAAATAAATTTTGCTTTTTTATTTGTACACATTTATTAAAAATGTGTGTAGTTCCGATACTAGTATCGGAATTCCGATATTGAGGCCCAGTATCGAAAATCAGTATCGATACTGAAAACTTTCCGATATAATGTCCACCCTTATCCAGTGCGCCGCTGCCAAGTGTGGTGCGGCGCGGGCTAGAAAGCGGCGTACGAGCACCCCGCCCGCGCCTCGCCGCATGTATATGTCCCGCGCCCCGCCGCTTCTATACGATTCATATGAAATAGGAATGAGCGGGCGCCTCGCCCGCGCCTCGCCCGACGCCGCTTGTGTTTGTCCTGCGCCTTAAGGCGGTCTCTCGCTTGTGAGGACACAATCACATAAATATCAAAACAATTAAATAATATTGATAATAATGTACCTTTAAGCATGCAATGCAATTGACTAGCTAGCACTGTCATAATGTTCATAAATAACTGAAAAAATATATTTATTCTGTTTAAAATCATATACTTTAATAATTTTTATTTCGTTAAATATAATAATTTAACGATAGGTACGTATGAAATAATACTAATATGAACAATAAACTTTAATATTAACTATTTATCAGTCTACTTCGTCAGAAGATAAAGACATGTTGTTTTGTCGAAACTAAATGCTAAAATGCCCGCCCGCCCTATTGCCTCGCCTTTTCGACATCGTTTGCACACTTCTTCTGCATCGCATTGGCGCCGCGCCCGCGCCTCACCCGCGCCTCGCCGGCACCGCGCCCACGCCTGACGCCGCTTGTGTTTGTCCTGCGCCTTAGTAATAGTGGACATGTCTTTTTATTCAAACCAATATTTTTCTAAACAATATTATTATGTAAAATTTTATTACACAAAAAGACTTTTGTGAAACTTGAGGTTTGAACTCGGATCTTCGGAGATTTGAGTCAAACAATTTTATTAAGGGTATCGCTATCGCAAATTTAATTAGTTTTGTGTTTCTTAAATAATAGGGTTTGCCCGCAAAATAGTAGATTGGTCACCAAAATGTAGTCACCAAACAATATTAAAATCAATTCCACAATAGATTTATTGTACCTAAAATCATGGAGATATAAGGTCTAGTTTCTAATACTTAAATGTTTTTGTATGTATTATAATAGATTTGTCCTATTATGTATTTAAGCAAACGAATTTAAAGAGATCACCAATAAATCATATATTGTCACTAGAAAATTTCATAAAGTTCCAAAAAAAATTCGGGTGGTCGTCATTATCGTTTCAACCAAAATAGTCTACTACTAACTGGACATATGCCTCCCCCAAGGATCTTAAGTTCCACAGGTTGTATATATATATATTTAAATAAAATGTGTGTAGTTCCGATACTAGTATCGGAATTCCGATATTGAGGCCCAGTATCGAAAATCAGTATCGATACTGAAAACTTTCCGATGTAATGTCCACCCTTATCCAGTGCGCCGCTGCCAAGTGTGGTGCGGCGCGGGCGAGAAAGCGGCGTACGAGCACCCCGCCCGCGCCTCGCCGCATGTATATGTCCCGCGCCCCGCCGCTTCTATACGATTCATATGAAATACGAATGAGCGGGCGAGGCGCGGGCGAGGCGCGGGCGAGGCGCGGGCGAGGCGCGGGCGAGGCGCGGGCGAGGCGCGGGCGAGGCGCGGGCGAGGCGCGAGCGAGGCGCGGGCGAGGCGCGGGCGAGGCGCGGGCGAGGCGCGGGCGCGGCGTGGGCGCGGCATATGAGCACCCCGCCCGCGCCACGCCGCATGTATCTGTCCCGCGCCCCGCCGCTTCTATACAAATCATATGAAATACGAATGAGCGGGCGCCTCGCCCGCGCCGCGTCCGCGCCGCGCCCGCGCCTGACGCCGTTCGTGTTTGTCCTGCGCTTAAGAGCTTTAAAACTACAAACGGCGGCCGCAAGATGTCACTAGTCGTATGCCACAAATGTAAAACTAAAGTTGACCAAAAAAATACAGTTCTGTGTTGAATATGTAAAAACCATTTTGAATACGATTGCATTGGCTATTCAGAGAAATTGTTCCGCCTAAAAGACCCAGTTACAAGGAACAACTGGAAATGCAAAATATGTGAACTAAAGATGAAGGACAAATCTACACCCACTTCTAGTTCTAATGAACCTAACATCACTATGAGAAAAAAGCGTACTATTTTAAAATCACCGCTTAATACTAACGTCTCACCGGTACCGAGCACGTCGCTCTCTTCACCGCAACAGGGCACACCTATTACTGCATTGCTTTCTGCGGCGCATGTTATTGAGTCACACTGTCTAACAGTAATGCGTAGTCCGGATAAATCTGCTGTTGCTTCGCCAGAGATAGCACAGTTCAAAAGTATGGATTATAAAGTCTCATCTCAGACTAGTATTGATTTCCATAGCTGCGATTCACAAATACTTACACGGAATAGCAGCTTCAATGAGTCATTTTTATCAACAGAAATATTATCTAGAAGCGTCGAATGTACTACAGTTGATAATATCACAATGCTTGAACTAAAAGACGACCTAAATCGACTCAAATCAGAACTCCTGAGCACGCAACATGAATTAGACAATACAAAACTGGAAAATAACGAGCTAAAAGAAAAATATGTAAACTAACCAACGAAATTAATGTGTTAAAGGATATCTGCCAGGCTCCCTCATGTCATAAGAAAACTCCCAATATAAAAAAGAAGCGATCTATTCACAATCCTGACAGACACCTTACGCCCATGTCAAGTAGAACATCGACGAATGTATCCCATGATAGGCGTGGATCTCTGGAGATCAAAAACACCGATTTCTTATGTATTCAAGAAAAAATTGTACACTTACAAAAGGAACTTATGAACGCAAACAAAGAAATTGAATATTTAAATAATCAAATTGAAACAGTAAAGAATAAGCTACACAAGAGTAATATTTACAATAAGTCAAAAGAAGGAAATTCATTCAAAATGAGAGATGAAAAAGAATTTGGTAAAATATTAATCTTTGGTGCTCAACAATGCGTCGGACTGGCTTCAGCCCTGTTACATACAAGAAAAAATAGTACATATGAAAAATATAAAATTACAGCATTTATCAAACCTCATGCGCCTACTAAAGAAGTGTTAAAGGATTGTCATGATATGACCCTAGGTAAAACGGACAAACTTTTGGTATGTGTAAGTGAAAATGATTGCAATCCAAAGAAGGTCTTGTCTGAATTGAAATTTCTGGTAAAACGTTTTAATAATAATACTGTTATTGTAACAAAGGTCTTTCAAAATAAATATTTAAATACAGATATGTTAAATAAAAGTATTGAACATTTATGTAACAAATTTAATAACTGTTATTATGTAAATTGTAATTCAAATTATAAAATATATGACACTTGTAAATCCATTAATCATAAAATTGATTGCATTGACTATAGTCATAAATATTTGGATTGCAAAGAAATTATGAAACATATTAGACGTGATTGTAGTAATTCAAACCAAAGGTTGTTAGAAAATACTTATAAGTTGAAAAAAGGTACTATTATATTATATTATTATATTATATTACTTTGCTCGAAATAGAACAAATGAATGTAGAAGTAAAGGCTCAACAGTAATAACCAATAAAATAATATATGAGGCCAAAAAAGGTACTATACCATATTTCTTACCTGTAATAAAAAAAAATAAGTTTTTTCGAGCATAGACCTGAACAAAATTCTTATGCAAGCCAAAAATAATTTAGAATTCTACACCAAAATATTGCCAGTATTTTGTCAAAAAAGGAAATATTAGAAATCACGTTGCAAGAGTTACAGGATTCCAATACTGAACCAGATGTAATATGCTTGTCAGAAACATTTTTGAAGTCTGGATATGAAAATTACCTAAAAATTAACAACTATAAGATGGTCTCCAACTTTTGTAGAAAACAGCAAATGGGTGCATATTGATAAAAAAAAGATTGATATGCAAAGAGTTAACATATCTGAGAAACCATGCAACACAAAAGTCATTTGAGTGCTGTGGAATAGAAATTTCATCAAACAAATTGGTTATTATATGTGTCTACAGAACACCTTTATCAGACCCGAACATCTTTTTAAATAAATTGGATTATGTATTACATGAAACTACAAAAAAATACAAATTGTTATAACCGGTGATTTTAATATAAATACTTTGAAAAATAGTGCAGTGTCGGTACACTTAAAAGATCTAGCTCTGAACTACAATTTAACGATTCATATTAACGAACCCACAAGAAAACAGTCATGTATAGATCACGTGGTAAGTAATATAAAAAATGCAACTGCTAATGTATTATCACTTTATCTCTCTGACCACGATACAGCACAGACATTAAGCCTTCCCGTAAAATTAAAAAAATATATGCCTACCTTTTATCACATTTTTAGACGGGATTATAATGATAAAAACTTAGACAAATTTAAACAGTGTCTACAAAATCTCTCTTGGTCTGATATTTATGTGGAGCCTACGTTTGACAAAGCTTTCGAAAATTTTTATGACTTAATATGTTTGTTATATAAAACTGTGTTTCCCTATTAGTCTAAGATCCGAGTATAGAACGACCTTCACCGAGAAGGTTAATGGATGAAAAGTATTTCATATCAAATTTAATATGTTAAATAATATATCGCGAGTGGGTTGGCTGAAAAATTTCAGTCCAGTACATTTAACGATTAATTTAATATTTAAAAAAAAAATTTTTTTACATTGCTCTGGTTTGGTGTGTGTGTGTTTGTAATGAGCTTATCTTTATATAAACATACATTTTATTTATTTAACCAGACGGTTGCAAATTACTAATATTGACTTGCCTGTTTACACCTGCCTACCCAATGTTATGACAGGAAAAAATAGTCAACCTAACGTTTGCATATTCTATAGGCTTCATACTTTCGATTGGTACCTATGTATTTTATCTATTAGCGAAAAAAGTGCAATATTTAAAAAAATATATTTTAAAATATTTAATTAATCATATAGGTACTGGACAGAAATTTTCCAGCCAACCCACTCGCAATATATTTTTTAACACATTAAATTTGATATAAAATACTTTTCATCCATTAACCGGCTCGGTGAAGGTCGTTGTATACTCGGATCCTCTACTATATTGTAAAAATAAAAATTAATACAATGAGTACAATAAAACAAAAATGAATAAGTCAAGGGGTAAAATTGAGCTGTAGAACTAAACGAACTCTCAGGTACAATTACTACAAAGATAAAACAGAAGTTAACAAAAATAAGTATTACAAATATTCAAAATTATTAAAAAAATGTATTATTAATTTAAAATAATGTAAATATGAAATTGATTAATATGAGTAGAAATAAATGTAAAGCTTCTTGGTCCGTTATCAAAAATGAATTAAACAATATAAAAACTGATAATAATATAATTGACATAAAGTATGAAAACAAAATATTAACAGATCCTGTAAGCATAGCCACAGCCTTTAACAATAATTTTATTAATATTACAAATTCTCTATCACAAAACTATGTTAATAGATATCAAACGCAAGCAAACTCAATGTTTTTATTACCTTTGTCTGAAGATGAAGTTAGAAGGGAAGTTATGTCGTTAAACAACACAAATTCTGAAGGATATGATGATATATCAACCAAAATAGTAAAAGCTACTATTAATTTAATATTGCCTACTATTACATTTCTGATCAATTTGTCTTTTTCTTCTGGAACATTTCCCGAACCTTTAAAGATGTCGATTGTAAAACCCTTGTATAAAAAAGGGAGCAAAAATGACATCAATAATAATCGTCCAATTACATCGATTCCAATTTTTGCGAAAGTATTTGAAAAATGTATGCAAAAAAGACTAATGGAATACTGCAATAAATACGACATCATAACTAAAGAACAATACGGTTTTCAAAAAAATAAGTCGACGTCGCTTGCGGTATGCTACTAAAGTCAATTTTAACAAATCTCAACATTAAACATTTTACTACTGCACTGTTCTTTGACTTATCGAAGGCTTTTGATTATGTTTCGCATGACCTTTTGCTGAAAAAACTAGAAGCAATTGGCATCAGAGGTATAGTTCTAGATTGGATGATTAGTTACCTAGCCAACAGAAAGCAGTGTGTGCAAATTACACAAGTTAGTAAAAAAAACGAAATCAAGTCATTCTCATCTGACTACAGAACGAATCTATACGGTGTTCCACAGGGAAGTGTATTGGGTCCAATACTTTTGATTATATATATTAATGACATTACTATCGCAACATCACATAAGTGTGTTCTGTATGCGGATGATATATCAATTGTTGTGACATCAAGTAGAAAAAATAATACAATTAAACAGCATGAAAATGACATTAATAATACTGTAACAAACATAATAAAGTGGTTGGATATGAACAACTTAAAAATTAATGTATCTAAAACTAATTATACATATAAATTTTAATAACAATGATTTTGACATGAATATTCATTACAATGACACAATTATAGAAAAGTTGGAACAGACAAAGTTTTTAGGATTAATAATAGACCGAAGCATTAATTGGAAGTCACAAATTGATAGTATTTGTGACAGGGTTAATAAATTTGTATACGCTCTCAAGCAGGTTAAACAACTAACCAATCTCAGCACAGCACTCAATGCTTATCATGCATAATATGTAGGTTCAATATTACGATATGGCATAATAATGTGGGGTAATAGTACCAATGTCAGTAGAACCTTTATTTGTCAGAAGAAGTGCATTTGAGCATTGTACGGCATTGCACCATATTCATCTTGTAGGTCATTGTTTAGGAGGCTTGGATTGTTAACACTTACGTCACTTTATATATATGAGATTTGTGTGTATGTAAAACAATCACTTCAGTCATTTAAGAAAGCATGTGATATTTACCCACGAAATAAAAGAAATCCAAACAGATTGGTAATTGAACAAAGTAAAAGATTAAGACAGTATGACAAGAGTTTTTTTGTTATGTGCATTGAAATATATAATAAAGTACCTAATGATATGAAACAATGTAATATAAAATTATTTAAGACAAAGTTGTATAAATGGTTAATTGAACATGAATTTTATAATCTCAAGGAATTTTTTGACATATAATTAAAATTAGTTGTTATTTATTTAATTTAATTTTTATTTTGATTTCATTATTATTCTCTTTATTTAACATTATTCTTAAGTTTAATTTTTTACAATATTTTATATAAAAACCTATTTACAATATAAAATATTATAAAAAACTTAACCTAGGTTGCCACCGGCAGCGGGGATAGACCCAAGCTATCGGTAGTTAGGGCTGCAGAGTGAGGAACCTCCTGACAATACGTGCCGTGTCAAGGAGTACTGCCTTTTGCATCTGACCCTTGACCCAACCTTTCAGCGAGAGCCTCTCTAGGTGTTGATCGAGGCTCTTCGCTATAAGGCCGTGTGCCGAAACGACTATCGGTACAATAATGGTTGAATCCACATCCCACATGGCGGTAACCTCGTGAGCCAAGTCAAGGTACTTACTGAGCTTGTCCTTCTCGGCTTTCACGAGGTTCTCGTCATGAGGTATGGTGATATCAACCAATATTGCTTGGCGCTGAGATCGGTCGATCACCACGAATCAGGCTTATTAGCGACAATAGTCCTGTCCGTGATGATAGAGCGATCCCAGTAGAGCGTTGCATGACCATTTTCGAGAACTGGCGCAGGTGCGTACTTATAGTACGGCACCTCTGATTCAACAAGGCCATATCGAAGAGCAAGTTGCTGGTGAATTATTCTGGCTACTTGGTTGTGTCTGTGCAAATACTCTCCGTTAGCAAGATGAGAACAACCGGAAATAATATGTCGGAGTGATTCTCCCGGACGGCGGCATGCCCGACAGATGTCGACCGTACCGTCCCTCATTATATATTTCCGGTAGTTATTCGTCTTGAAAACTTCATCTTCAATAGCACAGACAAAACCTTCAGTTTCCCCAAAAAGGTCACCGAAACGTAGCCAGTTCACCGAGGCAGGCAAATCTACATCAGGCCCAGTTAGAGCCCGATAGTAGCGCCCGTGTAGCACCTTGCTCTTCCATATGTCCTTGCGATCGAGAGTGCTTAGCACCACTGGTTTGCGCCAGTTTTCAGTTGCCAAGGAGAGCGGCGTAAAGTGTATATCAACTGCCACGACATCCAAATGCATCCCGCACTCACTGTTAAGGAAATAATCCCTGAGACTGCACACCTCACGGTTATGTAGGTCCTTGGCATTTAAAAAGCTGCGACCCCCACATCTCCGCGGGATGTACATCCTCATAACAGATGAGCGCGGGTGTAACATTCTGGAAGTCGTGAGCATTTGACGGACTCTTCTATCCAAGGCGTCCAATTCGGTCTGAGTCCATCTTAGTATGCCAAAGGAGTATGTGAGTAGAGGCATAACCCAGCCATTAAAAGCACGCGTCTTATTGCCACCCGATAAAAGACTGTTAAGTACTTTTCTTAGGCGGCAAAAGAATCGCTCCCGTAATGACTGTTTTATGTCCCCATCCACAACACCCAAAGACTGTGACATACCAAGATATTTATATGTTTCAACTTCGGAGAGAGATCTGAAGTTTATCGTTTCGGAGAGTTGTAAATTGGTTGAATTTACTACTCTCTCACGCTGTACATGCATAACCGCACACTTATCCACACCAAACTCCATCTTGATGGCACTGCTGAAAGTCTCAGTCATTTTCAGCAGTTTCACCAAGTCTTGGCGGTTTGGTGCGAGCAACTTGAGGTCATCCATGTACAACAAGTGCGACATAACTTCATCCCCTCTCCGCAGTTGACAGCCTAACTTTGAATTTCTCAACAAAGTACTGAGAGAATTCAAAGCTAGGCAAAACCATAAAGGACTCAGACTGTCGCCCTGGAATATGCCACGCTCTATCCTTATAAGATCCTGCGTGGCAAAAACACTATCTCGACATCCTGGTTGACTCAAGACCGTGGTCCACTGCCGCATACATGATATCAAAAAGGATTTTAAAGTTATATCAATTTTTTATAACTCTAAAATCCTCACCAACCATGAATGCGGCACCGAATCATAGGCCTTCTTATAGTTAATCCAGGCTGTAGAGAGAGTCCCTCTGCCACGCCGGACCTTCTGGCATATGGTCATGTCAATGAGGAGAAGCTCCTTAGTACCACGGGACCCAACCCTACATCCATTCTGAGTCTTGTCCAAAATATTGTTTGCAACAATGTGCGCGTTAATTTTTGTTCTCAGAATGGATGTAAGGAGCTTGTATAAAGTAGGTAAGCACGTGATGGGTCTATAATTTTTCGGTTCCGTGGTACTACCCGATTTATGGAGCAGAAAAGTGACACCAGTAGTCAACAAACTTGGGAGTGAGCCGAGCTCTATGGCTTCTTGGAATTGCGTTGCCAGTAACTCGTGTGAACATCGAAACCATTTGATCCAGAAGTTGTGCAATCCGTCCGGTCCTGGGCATTTCCAATTTTGGGCCATACGGATTGCACAACTTACGTCAGCTGTACTAATATTAATAGGCTGCATGGTCTCGATAAGTTCACAGGCCTCACTGATAACACTCATCCATTCACCTTCCGTGTGCTCGATGGGCACCGACCAAATGTTGCGCCAGAAATTAGTCATGGCATCAACATCCGGTAGCTGTCCGTCGCCCACACGTTGATCAGCTCCTTCCCAACGTCTGTATACTTTTCTTTGGTCACTTTGAAAGAGGCGATTTTGTTGGTATCGGTCCACACGCACTCTGTAGCGAAGTATACGGTTTGCCCATGCATAGACTTTTTGCTTCAGAAAGTCAATACGTTCCGTCACACAAGCCATATAGTTTTCCGGTCGAACATCAGTCCCGACAAAGGCTTGTGTGACGAATCGCATGACGCGAGGCCGATTATTGCCATTTCTGAAGCAAATTAGCTTTGCAATGAGTGTCCTGAACCTATTGATACGCCCCTCGATCCTCAATTGCCAAGCAGGGGCAGTCCCGGTTCGCCGCGGTACTCGGTCCGAATCCTGGAATTTGACACGAGCAACGCGACACACCGCGATGGCCCCACAATAAAGAATCGAGTGGGTATCAATTAAATTTTTACTGGTTCCAAGAAAAGGAACCAGTAAATCGTTCAAGGCACTCAATAACGCCAAATTATGCCTATTCGTGGGCAAACAAGGTATACGCGGCCTAGAGTTACGCGTGTCACGATACTGTAGTATGGCATCGTTCAAAGCGCTCCTCATTTGCTCATTCGCCTGTGTACTTACATTCGTATTTATATAGTCTTCATCGTCGGGTACCGGATCTACTCGCGCCACCAATACCGGCGTCACGGCCGGTAATTGTGGGGCAGAGCGATCCTGCACCGAAGAAGAAGCCGTACAAATACGTAGTGACTCCAGGCGTAGCCGATCAAGTGCTGACTGATCCAGCAAGTTGTAACGCTGGATTACCCGCACTTGATCCGACAATCGTTGGGCAGACACGTCGATGGTCGGTTCAAGGGTCTGAAACAAAGACAGCAGCCTAACACGATACGCAGTAAGGTTAGTTCCTCCCTCTGTTGCCCCATAGTAGGCGCGCATGCAGTTCTCATTTATAGGCTGAGTCCATCGCATGCGGCGCACTACACCACTGGTAGCGGGGGTCGTACGCGGGGCAGGTTGCCCCACTGATCCCAAGCGTGCCGGCAGCGGTGGTCGTCCACGTCGCGCTGGTCGTTGTGGCGGCGGAGACGGCAATCGCCCACTTGCGCTGCTCGACTCGTCGGTTGACACCCTGTGAGGTCATCATTGGACGAGGAGCTTGAAGTCGGCGGAGTAGGCGATGGTGGAGGGCGTGCGCTTCGTTTAACTCTGTTTCTCGTTATCATTTCTTTTTGATTTTCATAATGTTGTTTGCTTGTTGACGTTGTACGTCAACATGTCAGTAGGTTCGGGATTGTGTTCTATTGTAAAAGTAATTTAAAAACAACCAAATCAGTGTTTTGCATTTTTGATATTGATCTTACTGCTTTTATGTCACTGCTTACGGAAATTTTGTACGACGAAAACAACATTAGAACCAATAAAACCAAAAAATATTTTCTGTAAGAAATGACACGTTGTGACAGTGACAAGAGCTTTTATTATTATTATTATTTTTTGAATTAAGTATTAATTTATTTTATTGTTTTTAGTCAATGACAAAATATCATTGTTTTTAGTAATTAATATTACTTACTTACCATTTTAAATAAAATGTTTAAATTTGATTATTACACATAATAAAAGGTAATTGTCAATTATTATATTTGCATGCCAGTTGTAATTTGGTGAAACACGACTGTACTTCTATTGTATAATTACCATCTTAAATACCGTGTTTGATGCAAATAAAGAATTATGAATTATAAAATTCACTAGTTGTAGAGCCACCCTAAAGGGTGGCTATCCTAAGGGCAGTCAGTTCTGCATATTTGGTCTTGTTTTTGGCGAGGCAAAAGAATTCAGCGCCATTTGCTGTTCCCGTCCACTCCCGAATGTTTCGCAACCACGACTTTCTTCTGCGACCAGGTATCCGTTTTCCTGCAATTTTTCCCATCATTATCGGTTCCAAGAACTTGTATCTGTCGTGTCTATGCACATGGCCCATATATACAACTTTTCTTTGCTTGATACTTTGCAAAAGTTTACGTTTCTGGCTGACCCGTCGCAGAACTTCCTCATTGGTGACTTTCTGAGTCCAGGATATAGACATCATGCATCTGTATGCCCACGTTTCAAAAGCTTCTATATGTTTTCGGAGATCTTTCTTTATAGTCCAAGCCTCACATCCGTATAGGCCAGGGGGGCGATCGCGCTAAATAATCACAACCAAACCACAACTAAACCGCAGCCGTTCTGCCGACTTCGTAATTCGTATAGCGCCATCGCGTGTGTCAAACGCGATAGCACTAACTAACACATAACGTCTGAGTTTAATTTGTAGTTTGGTTGAGATTATTCAGCGCGATCGTCCCCTGATATAACTGATATATCATTAGAGAAGACGTATTCGGAAGGCGATTATAAGGTTTCGGTTGCAAAGTACCTTTCTAATTTTTCCAAAGGCACTGCAGGGAGGACACTAAGGATCACCAACATGACATCTATGTCACGTTGGTGATCATAACCAATGGTATACCATTACAGAGGTAATGTAGTAGGGTGGGTAATACGTATCTAATTAAATATTTTCACAATTAAGGGAGATCAAATTACTAGTGATATGTAGGTAGCAGCACGCGCGCTTTGTACAGCGAATTAAAAATAGACAGGTGGTGAGCGTTTGACACTTTTGTAGGGGGGCTGAAGGGCCTAAATTACAAAAAAATACTTATCTTGTTTTTTGACATTAAATTAAATTAAATTGAATCTACATCGAAAAAAAATAATAGATACTGTCAACCTCTATAGACGTTTACATAAATATAACGTTAGACTTGTGCACGGATAGGTAATATATGTGTGTGAATATAATAGTGTGCGTCTATTTTATGCTAGTGTTTATCATTGTTTGCGTGCGTAACGACGTCATTCATAAATGCATTATGTGTAACAATTTCTATGTGTGTTTCCTCGTCCCCCGCAGGAAATTACAGACTTTTTGCATAGAAATTGGTGCGCGTGTCCTCTTCAGTTGGTTTAATGCTCTAAGACCAAAGGTAATTTACCATCATCGTGATGACACGGTGGTTCGTAATTGTGGTGATGAATATTTTGATTAATACCTACTTCCTTTTTTATTACAGAGGTAGCCATGAGTAAGACAAGGATAAAACCTACAAAAGAAGAAAAGTTAGCTAAAGATAGATTGACAAAACGCCAAAAATACATAGAAATAAAATGCAATTCTGAACTTCTGAACATTAAACAATATACTTACAGACCAAAAAAGCTACCTTCTCAGAAAAGAACAAAAGAAGATTCGCAGCATCAATGAACTTTCCGCCCTAGCACAACGTGAACAAAGTAAAAGATGGAGGGAAAGCTCTTCGAAGTTCTAGATGAAGTTCTCAATGTTCCTTAATAAAAGACTATTTAAACTAATGGTTCAAATTTTATTTCAATTTCATTCGTGTTATGATGACAGATAAAAAATATTGGAGTCATTTTTATCCGACGGTAAATCATTACACTCCAGGTGATTTACTATAGAAATAGCGTTTGGTATCATTCTTACCCGACGGCATGTCATTACATTCCATTTGAGGGTTATTTCTTTCCACTGGTTCATTACGCTCCATTACGTTTCCGGAGAACAGTAAGAGTTTAGTTAAGAATCAAAATCAAAATTTCTTTATTCAGTAAACTTAAAATAAGCATTTTGAATCGTCAAAAGTTAATGGATGCAAATCCATCTTGCTTGAATGCTCTAAGGCAAACTCATTCAGGAAATCTTTTAGCTGTGGTGGTGAAAAACGGGCGCAAGAAACTCCTCAGATTTATAATAATATAGAAGTAACGACATTTACCAAACAATATGTCGTTACTAAATCATACAAAAATTAAAAGTAAAAGCCTTTTTAAAAAACAAGCTTTTATTTAAATGCGCTTAAAAGAAAAAAAATAACTTAGACTTTATAACTTTAATTATCAACTTATAACGTCATTACACAATTCATATGATATAAAAGGTTGTCGCGAGATTTAAGTAATACTTACTGGTATTTTCTCAGATTGAAAATTTTAATAGGTAATCAATCACATCAAGTTACTTAAGTACCTATTTAATTTACTTTTTTTTCACATATAGTAAATCTCGTTTTATATCATATAAATTGTGTATATGACGTTATAAGTTGATAGTTAAAGTTTTAAAGTACTTATAAGTTATTTTTTTCTTTTTAGCGCAATTAAATAAATGTTGTTTTTTAAAAGGCTTATTACTTTTAATTTATCTGTTACTTTTAAATTATCTCTGGACACGTTTTTCATCTGTTCATCTCACTGAATACAAATATTTATCTAAACAAAATTTATTCACGTCCACTAAACCACCACCACTCACCACCCATCAAAAACAGTCCACCCATTAAGACGAATCAAACTCGACGCGGTTGTGTCGCTTAATTACTGAGTTCCTATGACCAACTTCCAGCTCCATCATCAGACCCTGGTTACCATCTAGCACCAAAGTACTCGTCAAGACGAATCAAACGAGCCCATACTCGGTGGGGTTATATCGTTTAATTACTTAGTTTCAATGGCCATCTTCCATCTCCATCATCAGACCCTGGTTACCATCTAGCATCAAAGTACTAGTCAAGACGAATCAAACGAGCCGAGACTCGATGGGGTTGCGTCGTTTCTTTACTGAGTTCCTAGGACCACCTTCCAGCTCCAACATCAGATCATACCCAGGTAACCATCTAAAAACCACGCACTCGTCAAGACGAATGAAAGGAGCCGAAACTCGATGGGGTTGCGTCGTTTCATTACGGAGTTCCTATGACCACATTCCAGCTCCAACATCAGACCCTGGTTACCATTGAAAGACAAACTACTCGTCAAGACGCTTCAAACGAGCCCAAACTTGACGGGTTGTGTTGTTTCATTGCAAAGTTCCTATAGCCACCATCCAGCTCCATCATCAAATCAGCACCATGTCATCATAATATTGTATTGTCACGCGATTTACACATGTTTGCAAAATTTCAGCTCAATCGCTAACCGGGAAAAGGATCAAAATTGAGTTGCAAAATTCCACCTAAACAAGACATACATACATTGCAAGCTAAATAAAAGCTACAATTATTAAAACGCGAAAGTTTGTAAGTATCTATGGATATTTGTTACTCTTTCACGTAAAAACTACTGTATGGATTTGGATGAAATTCGGCATACAGATAATTTATAACCTGGATTAACACATAGGATACTTTTTATCCCGATATTCCCACGGGAACGTATGGTTGGATGTTTGTTACTCTTTCACGTAAAAACTACTAAATGGATTTGAATGAAATTCGGCATAATGATAGTTTATAACCTGGATTAACACATAGGATACTTTTTACCTCGATATTCCCACGGGAACCGAAACCACGCGGGTGAAACCGTGAGCGGCTGCTAGTATACAAATATACAAATTGTGAGCGTCAATACAAATTGGAAAATGCCCTCCCCATCATAGAAGGACATTTTCCATTACAACAAAAAAAATACGATTACAAGACAACACAACACATACAAAAGAATATTCAATAAAAAAACAGGTCGTGCTCGATTTAAAATAAAACGAACAACGTCTTACAGTATCTTTGAAACAAAAAGAAAGACTAAATACTACCAATAAAAATAAGATTGCAAGAGCAGACCAGCTTCCACAGGCGGCACCCGTTCACGAGTATGACATGTGAATCAGCCATCGCTTCGCTCAACCATGTTTTAGGGAACGTAACGACCCGACACACATGCCACCACCGCAGAGACACTTTGAGAGAGCATGACACACTCGAGCAACTCCAACGAAAGCAATAGAACTAGGTCCTTTGTCTTATTGGCTTTTGCTGTAAAGTACTGGCAAAAAACTCAGTACCTAAGGAAAAGCAAACGTCAAAAATATTGTTTTTCGGCAAGACGATTGTCTACGTAGCTGCTAAACTCTTTTTTTAAATATCTAATTGTACTAGAAACAGGGTGATCAATCCAAATGGGTCAGCAGTAGGGAGAAATCAAAAACTATAAGAGATACGGAAATCTGTACATAGGAACCATATGGCGTCAATTTTTGATTTAATGAAAATGGCATTCAATATTTTTTCAACTCATACATAACCAGACATCGAACCCGGTCAATATCTCTGTAAACATTTTTATAAAATTCTGCAAGTTTATTCGTTGTTATTGTTGATGTTGTGAATAATAGTCACAAGATATAATTGAAAGAAAAACTGAAAAATAAGATAATTTGATCTCCTATATAAGATAAAAATTATTAAACAAATTTTTTACCAGAATAATTGTTGCTTCATAAGGAATAAAGATTTTATAATGAATTTATTATCCTATTTCGATAAAAATGATAAATACAACTGCAAAATTACTACAAAATGCGAAAATGGGCATTTTACGCAAAAATCGCAGTTGAGATGGCTGATTTTTCCCTCCTCGGATAAATCTTATCCGTCTGATAAAGTATTACGCGATCAACCTGAAATGTCACCTGCAAAGAAAGAAAGGCTTGATATTACATTTCAAAATGGTCGTGTAAAACTTTAACAGACAAATAAGTTTTATCTGACAATTGAAAAATCGGCCCTAACGTATTTTGAGATTCGTTTATAAGTAGTATTCGTCCGGAATAGAAAATTAATTACGATTACAACAAATAAATATAGTATATTATATATAAATAAATATAGTATTTATATTATATATTATTATTATTATTTTTATTCTACAACGGGTAAGCTCTTGGCCTTAACCTCATCTGATACTAAGTGACGGTTGGCCGAAGGTGGAAGCGCGCTTTACCAGGAATCCTCATCCACTGAGGAACTGGCTATCTTATCTCTAAACTGTCGTAACACAACAATGCTATAAACATCGTTGTTAAGGCGACAGACTTAGATAAAATGGTGGTAGCTAGCCAGACAGACGGACAGCCCTACCACCAACCAAACCAAGCCCACAAAGATGTGCCCCCCGCTGAGAATCGAACCTGGGACCTCTAGGTCTCAGACCGGTATGGCTTATAGCCACTAGACCACAGAAGCGGCTCAAAATAAGTAAATGTTCAAAATGGTATCCATTTTCTTGGTTGCAAAGATTAATTCGCTTGGGTAACGAATGCAATATTGAGTTTCGTGATATTTTGTAAGGCTGTTGTTAAATCTTTTAGAGTAGCGTAAAATTTAATTTAAACATTTCATCTCTCTCAACCCCATGCGAAATAATCGAGTGGCGTGATATCAGGCGATCTTGCGGGCCATTTAATAGGGCCGTCTGTACAAATGTAGTTATGTTAAAAATTATCTTTGAGAAAGCTTTTAACAATTTGACTTTATGCCTACACAAGATATTTTAACAAAATTTGGTCGTTATGCCCATAGGATCAACGAATACGTCATGAGATTACTTACAGATTTTTCACCAGGTTCGATTATTATATTGATATTAATGATTAGATTATAATGATATGAAACAATGATATAATGAGCAAACGTGCAGCATGCAGGCAAACATGCAGCATACAAGCAAGCATGCAGCGTGCAGGCAAGCTTTCTGTCACGGCTCCGGCGCTACGAGGCTCCGGCGGTTCCAACTCCCACGCGAGCTTTTCGTCGCAGATAGTTTTCGCTCACCACCGCGGCTTCGGCTTCGGCCACGGCGGCGAGCCCACCTGCTCCTCAGCTCGCGGGCCGCCTCGCCCTTCCGCGCCTACACGGGCTTGAATTACACTCTAGCGTCGGACAGACAAGACAACGTGGAGTCCGTTTGGCCGCGATTCGCTTCTGTCACTGACTTTTTATACACAAACTTGCTGCTTAACTTATGTAAGTGTGCATCATAGTAATAATAGAAAATCAATATTATGAACATTTACAATTATGATTTATAAAACTATGACTTTTACGAATTATGTTTGTAAGAGTATGTCTAACAAAATTATGAATAATACAATTATGCGTTTTAAAGTATGCTTAATAAAATTATGACAGACAATAATATAGATTTTAATGATTATGGTTTTTATTAATATGTCTTTCAACGATTCCGCGGTATTATGTTTAAAATTTGGTACTTTTTGAATTGTATGCCTTAAGATGTATGTCAATTAAAATTATGGAAATAAACATTCTGTTTCAATGTGTCACCCATACAATTAAAGAATCTCCGGATAGGTGCTGAAAAGATTTCTTTTGCACAACTGCGTAAACGCGGCGAATCAATACAAAACATTCACAGGGATTGTAACGTTGCATTTACCAAAGACACGGAATATCTTTTCTTTACTATAGTTAACAATCTAGACTTCTAATTTACAACCATATTTCTTTCATTCATCGACAAAATCTCTTTTATTGTATTGTAATTGCCAGGGGTGGCTGCGTCTGTATTCACGCCGTCGGTCGTCCCTTTGGTGACATTTGCGATGCATAGATGGCGCTGTACCACGGCTGCATCGCGCTATCAAGAATTCCAAGCAAAACTAGGGGTGAAATTTGTATCGCTAATCTGCGTGGTTTAGGGACCTACCATCGCTGTTTAAATGCGATGTAGGAGCTTATATTACCAAAAAAAAATGAGTTACTATGTATAATATACCAAACGTATGTACGTACGTGTATTGTATTGTATATACCATTTATAGTGTTAGGAATAGGATGAGTTGCGTTGCTACGTACGTCGATTTACGTGTCATGCTTTTTGATATAATGATAGATAACCCATTATATAAATATGTAATTATCATCTAAAAATATCCTACCTAACTAATATAACAAAAAAAAAGTAAGTTTGTTTGTTTTTTTGCTGGACCGATTTTAATGAATTTTAGTTTTAGTATAGAAATCTTAGGTCTGCCATCCCGTGAACCATCTTTGGACAGGATGCTTATCTTGCAAGATCGCAAGTGCAAAGTGAAAAGCAAAATTACTTACTAATGGTTTATTTTTAGTCAAAAAGTATTTTTGGAAATTGAAAAAAAACTGACTGTTTTTGACCGATAAATCGTGTGTATTCCCAGATAATTCCCGATATCTCGAGAACGGGGCCGAAATTAAAAAAAAGTAAAAAAAGCTCCTCGGTATTGAACTAAGGAACATTTTACCTTATTTAACTTTTTTGATATTAGTGACGGTAGAAGCTGTAGAGGTGCCCTTAGCCACTGATATCGCACCTCGCGACGCGGAATTCGAAGGGTTTTAAGATGATCTAAAAATATTTTGGAAAAGTTGGTTTTAAAAAAAAATTTTTTTTGGTACTGAAACAAAAATTTAAATTATCGAAAGAAAAATTACGCGTTCTTACTGAAAATTGCATTCGACAGGTTTCAAATAATGTTAAATATTTTATTTTTTGAATAATCTATATGTACATTTTCAATGCCCTTTCAAGTCGTGTAGAGCACGAGATTTGTGGATTTTTTAATCAGTGATACTAAAGCAATGCAGTTAGTACAAAAGTATAGAACCTCTTTGGTTCCAGTTTTAAAAATAATACCACTAAGTCATAGATTTTGACCTGAATGCCGATGCTATCTTGTTCAGACTGGTATTATTTTGACAACTTTGACGTAATGATTTTTTAGTGCTTTTACTTCGATCACCCTTTTTATATTTATTAATTAGTTGTCAGTCCATTTTAAAATTAACACGAGCTATAAAGTTGTGTGGTATGAAAATTTCAAGTTAATATGGGCGACGGTTTAAAGTTAAATAAAGGTAAGACATCACTGCATGTTCGTGCATGCAGTACCTACCTACCATTTAACCTTTTTGGGAATTTCTGTTTACCTAATGTACCGACCTGGCTGCAAAAGCTATTGTGTATACCTACATAGTAAATTATTTACTAAGTTTGGGGCCGTAAATATCAAGTCGCTCGAGTGAATCGCACCTGCCTGTGGTGCCCCGTGCTGACATACGAACGAGGAAATGACAAGAAACTTACCAAGAAGCACTGGCAAGCGTGCCATTTTATGGCCAATACCCCATGATTTAAGCTAATTATAGAAATTGGTATAACACGGAGAAGCCTATGCTCAGCAGTGGGTGGATAAGAGCTGAAATGATATTGATGATGAAGTTTAGTTAGCACAGATGAGGTGCGTGAGAAAATATTTAGAATATTTTTTTATTCTATACAACTAGGTGTTCTAGGGATAATAAGAAAATAGTTTGTCTATAAAATAGTTTTTATTTATTAAATTTATTTATTAGTTGTTGTTTAGCGAAACGTGGATTGTGGCAGGGTACCTTATTTCTGCTTTGATCGTTAAAGGGTGCTATGCAGCAGAAAGATTGAGATTTATTTTAAATATTTGGGGAAACTCATCGCAGAAGTGCAAATATCTGCGTAGTTGTGCGAATACTTCAATTTATGTGGGGATTTAAAATGGACGCAACAGTTTTGGTCACCGTATAAATATCTACTGATAATTAAACAAAACAAGTTAATCGTAATACTAAAGAAAAAAAGATAATTCAATTGAACTACGAAAACAATAGCACCAGCAATCATTGCGTCACAGCTTTTAATTAGGAATACATTAGTCTGTTATCATGAGCAAGTGACACGACGCGTCACCAACCGCACCCATGATCATGACAGCCAATCATTGTATTATTTTTGTATTATTGTACAACACAATTTGTTTCTGCTACAGTGCCGAAAAACCTACTGCTTTTTATTGTGATACTAGTGCTAAGTCACAACTAACTTTAACTAAACTAAGTGCTGAAGTGGGCGCATTGGCATGTATAGGAGAGGCCAATAGGTATAATAATATGTTCAACAGTGGACTGATACAAGCTGCTAATGATGATGAATGCCTGCAGCCAGAGCCAATAGATATGCTCGTTTGGTTATAAGCTAATGATCCAGTTACACCGAGGAAGTATGTAATACATAAGGCATTTGTTACAGATAAGCGTCATAGAAGCTCCAGTAGCATTGCTGGAGTTGTGATAGAAGGAACGCGTTCCGAAAGGAAGTTGGACATTAGGAGTGAGTTAATATAAATTGAGCCGTGTCACGTAGCGGCACATTAAATGAATACTACCAAGGCTGTAATCACATCCAACAGCATAGAGCAGAGATGGGCTCACCACCTGTCATGCTGAGCACATGTGCAGTCGTTATTTGGTGGAAAGTGAACTATGGCAGAAGACGCTTTTGCGTCCTCATTGTCTAGTCTGTAACTTTTCGGAGATAAAGTCGTGATTATTATGTAGGTATGTAATGTAATTTAAAATTAAAGAAAATTGACATGATTCACTGGATTGGGGTACTTAGTCGAGATGGTCACGGTTCGATTTATGAAATTATTTTTTTCGAAACTGGTCCCCCAGTTATATAAATATTTTCATCTGTCATAAAAATATCCTTCCATTTTTTACTTTAATTGTATAGAAATGACAAAGCTTATCAAATTAATAATTGGCGAATAAAAATAGTCATGTTGATGTAAATATTACAAGGCTGCGCTGTTAGGAATTATTGTTGCTCTTAACATCTTCAGATATTAATATTTAATTATTAAAATTGTGTTTGATGGTATTTTTATTACTATTCTACAACGTGAAAGCAAATTAAGTGATCACCCCATAGACATAAAGACACACAAAAGCCGAAGATGAAAACGAAAGACCTAGAATAGGTGTTGAATTCCGATCTTCAATCACTATTATATGATATATTCTCATAAGTGACATTATTGTTGTTATAGCAATGGGCAACAGACTCTGACAAGAGGTAGCTAGCCAGGCCAGTAAAATATTTTTATTCCCCGATATCGAATTCTAAATTTAAAACGAGGTTTTTAGACTAGGGGCTAACTACTTGACCGCCGAGGTCGGTTTGTGTATCGATAGTTCCCCTCCGGTCGATTACAACCTATTCCCAGTATGCCCGATTGCAGTAGGACTGAATGTCAAATTGTCTGTTTCCCGATATGTCTGAATCCAATATGGCTCAGGCCCGTTTGACTGAATCTTAAAATGTCTTCGTCCCTTAATGACTGAAATTCGTATTGCCTTATGCGTAAAATGGCTGAAATAATTTGTGTTACAATCCAGCGGGGAATCCAATTTCAGGTGTCTTTTTCATCCGGGCTTACTTTAACTTAAAATCTTATGTAAAAAACTATTTGGTGCATAGTTTTCGTTTGTAATCTCTTTGCACATGAGTATGACTTATCTTCAGCAGTAATAGAGTCTTGTATTGCAGTTTGTATTGCAGTTGCCGGCGCAGTTTCCGACTAAATTATATGAACAAATTTTATTGCAGCTTCGATACCAGAAGCAGACGATCAGTTTGCCCTCGCAGAATCGCGCTGCGATGAATTGCAGGAAAAACTGGATTTAGTTAAAGTTTTGAAAAGAAAACGAAAACTAAAAAAACGGAGGTTGGTACTTAGCCATCTGATATTTCAGCAATTTGTGTATAATTTAGTTAAGTAGGTAGGCAGGAAGTTGTTTGAAAACAGAATCGTTATATTAGCAATATCTCAAAAATATTTATCACAATGCCAAGAATTTGAATTGAAATCAAAAGTGCTACGATCCGTATCGAAAAAAATACTTAGGTTAACTTTTGTGTGCTCTTTAAAATGACAAGTCACTGGTGTGTTTGTTGTGTGACAATAATATATTGTCATTTGTGTGCTATTTCAATAAATGTATATTATTTCTTTCTTATAATCTTACATTTCCTATTCCTCAAACCAATGAGTGTACAGACGACAACAAAATTTTTAGAGAGATAAATGACTAAGATTGTTTTCGTAAATATTCGTTTTGATTCATCTCTGATTGATGCTAGCTCTATATCTGCTTGTTGTCAAAATTAAGACAGTATCAGGTTTCAGCTAGGTTTTAGATGTAAATGTAGTCCTAACTTTGGAATAAGAAGGGTCAATATCAGTTAGATTTTTTTTTCAAATCTAGTAGACTACTTTCTAGATAGACTGACCGCTGACTGTTAAATTAACAATATTTATTGTGGTGCTTTTAATAAGTTCTTAGGGGGGTCCTGCACGAAACCATTCTGCAATCTTCGTCCATTTCCCCGTTCGTCTACTCGGTCCCCGTTCGTCCATTTCCTCATTCATCTATTTCCTGGTTCGTCCATTTCCTCTTTCGTCTATTTCCCTGTTCGTCCATTCTGCGAGTAATATTTTATTTAGTGCATTGACTTCAGTGGGTGTTTAAAGTTTAAGATTAAAAACTAATTTTACTACGAAGTGATCCGCGAATACATATAAAAAATTAAAAAAATTTATAAGTATATAAACGGTCAAATTGAGAAACCTCCTCCTTTTTGAAGACGGTTAAAAATAGTCATTGTAATGGTAATGTTATGATAATAATAAGGGAGTGTAATATAAATAACTTCATTCTATTATTCTACTCCCTACACTATCATTAGAAATAGAATTTAATGATGCAAGTAATGACGTTTAGTAATAACAGTGTCCAGTCCGCTATTGACACTACAATGTATAAGGTTATTTTTTCAGGGATATATTAGATGTATGATGACAGTAGGACAGGAGCAAAACTATACGAACAGGGAAACAGACGAACGGGGAAACAGACGAACGGGGCATTAACTAGTTAGACGAACAGGGAACCGCACGAAATTGTGAAAATATACGTATTTTGAGGTCACTTTTACTAAGCGCTGAATTAGGTAAATACATTATAAGAACTTATGTCAGTTAATGTTTTTTATATTTTAGCGTTTTATTAATGCTTAAAATACTTAAGTAAAATTTTAAACACTGAAAAAAGACGACAACCTCAGGCGGGAATCGAACCACGCACCTTCCGCATTCCGGGCGGCTGCCTTAACCACTTGGCTACCGAGGTCTGGCTTTCAACCGTCGAAATTTGTCAGTGCTTGATGCTTATGTTTCTAGTCAACATTGTTTCATCAAATCTTAGAAGTTTTCACCTCTGAGATCCGAAAGAAATATTTTTTTTTTACAAATATTTGAACATTCGGTTAAGATGAAGCTGAAAAAATTTTACTTAAGTATATTTAAGCATTAATAAAACGCTAAAATATAAAAAAAACATTAATCTATAAACGCAGCTTCATCTTAACCGAATGTTCAAAGAGGTGAAAACTTCTAAGATTTGATGAAGCAATGTTGACTAAAAACATAAGCATCAAGCACTGACAAATTTCGACGGTTGACAGCCAGACCTCGGTAGCCAAGTGGTTAAGGCAGCCGCCCGGAACGCGGAAGGTGCGTGGTTCGATTCCCGCCTGAGGTTGTCGTCTTTTTTTTTTTCAGTGTTTAAAATTTTACTTATGTCAGTTAGCCTGATCATTGCACAAGGTCATGGCCTTGTTGAAATTTAAAATAATTTCTTTTTAAAATTAACAAACAATACATATCTAATGACATCTAAAACATATTTTTTCGAAAACTTTCTTAACTTTACGCATAAACAAAAACTCTTACATTATAATTTTTGTATTGGTATTCCGCAGGGCACCCACCCCCTTTAAAAGTATTTTTTTATTTTTAACACAAGCACGTGATGGTTTTGCTCATTTCGCAGAATAAAAATATTGCTCTAATTAAATTACTAGGTCTGAAACTGCAAACCACAATTGATCTTATTATTAATATCACTATGATTGATTTCGCTTCGAAGTTCATTATAAAGACAATATTATGTCTTTTTTAAATCATTCTGCTTTCTTTCAAACAGCATGACGCGGGTTGCTGACCCGCCTCCGCTCAATGACAATATACCTCTGATAAGTGTGCATACGCAGCCCAAGAAGAGTAAGTAAATAATGATAATATACTTAAGTATTATAACTTTCATTTTAATTTCTTTGATGATAACCGTGTCGCGTCGGTAGCGGTGAAAGAACACTACCTCCCCCTCTCTTCCCTTGGATGTTGTAAAAAGGCGACTAACGGACTAAAGACTGCACATACATTCAACAGCATAGCGCGGCGATGAGCTCATCACCTGTCACGCTGTGCACATGTGCAGTCGCTATTTGGTGAAAAGTTGACTATGGTAGCTGATTGCTTATGCTGTCCTTATTGCCTGGTCTCTGACTAACCCTTCGGGGATAATGGTCGTGATTGTATGTATGTATGTTATGTTCTTTGATGAATTTGAACCCTACGCACCGTAGGTATACGACGCGTTAATTCAATGTCTTTAAGAGCGAATAGCATAAAATCTTCTGGTTAGGGATATGCTGATCCCAGGAGATTCTTTCTTTTTCTGGCAAGAAGACCGTAGTCAGACACCGCACAAGCTGTCTGTGGCTAGTTGTATTCTGTGGAGCATTTGTTTTGTGGTATACTGCCCGGTCATGGCACCGACAAATATTTGGGCCTGCCTTTTAGTACCTTCACATTTTACTCCGTCCTAGGAGCTTTTGCCTATGAAGGATTTTGAGTGTCTCATGCTGGGAAAGGGGTGGATTGGTTAGAACCACCCAAAATTCCGCTCCCCTTTCGGGGGTTGGGTACCCACCAGGCGGATATACTTTTTCAAAGGAGTTAGTGACTGTTAATTTGTCATCTTAATCGACAGCACTGGGTACCCACCCTCGGTTAGTTGTAGGCCTCCATTCTGACACGCCTCATTACATGGCTGGTCCTGTGCTATGCTCAACCAAGAGTTGCCTTCGTTAAGTCAATGTCGACTAAACCTTTTTCTTCGTTTCTTCGATTCGTTATCCAGTAGGTATCTAACTATCATATTACATGCATTGTTTTACAATATACAAATAAATTAAAATCTTGTAGAAATTTTAAGAGCATGTGCACAATGTGCAGAGTACATAGTCAAGTGGCACAATGACATAAGACATAGATTAAAAAATAAGGTTTGCCGTATATCGATAAGACCGCCTTTGCCCACATTAGCTTTTTTTTAAAATGCTTACTTTTTGTGTAGTATGTTTTTCTTTATTTTTGTGTGTCCAATAAAGCGTTGTATCTATCTATCTATCAATATTATCGCTCGCCATTAAGCGATGGCTGATCGTTATTTTTAAATTATTAAGAGCTAATATTGATGTAACGTCAATCTTTATTTATTTATTCTATTATGTATTTATGTGCGGTAGCGATCAACTAGAGTTAGCATTCGCCAAGTATTTGTAAAGTTTACTTTTTACAAACGATAAGGTATACCTTATCGTTTGTAAAAAGTAAACTTTCTATAGAAAGGAAACGTTTGCCACTTGTCTAGGGGAACAAGGAGACGAGAGAGCTTAGCAACAAACGCCTGTGTGAATACTGTAGAACAATGGTGTGATTTCGGTGAGATTTAATAACCGCGTCAGCCCTCTTCATTACAGAGGTGTCGCAGCAGGCGACGCGCATGCGCCGGCTGGAGGTACCCCCCAACCCGACGCGGGGGTACCTGGATCCAGCCACCGTAGAACAGCACCGCATGCTTGGGCAAGTGCGCGGATACAACCAGATGCATCGGCCGCAGCAGGACGCTGGCAAGGTGAGACAACTTCACTGGACTTATACTATAGGCTACGACGAGACGTCGCCGCGGCGGGCCCAGAAGAAAATTGTGGGACAAACTGGACTACTATCGGAAGGACTGGCAGTTACAACCCTAAAACGTGAAGAGTGCATATAATGTGTAATTTTTGCCTGACAATCTGATCGGAGGAGAGTCTGAATTCGGACACTGATAGGGGCCGACTTGTGTTGGGACAAAGAAAAGCACACCGAATAACGTTAAATTAAATTAATATTAAGAATTTGTGAATAAAGTATCCTACCGTTAATGGTATTGTTTTGTGTAGCAGAAGCAGGGCAGCTACGTGGAAGCGCAGCCTTTGCACCGGCAAGTGCGCAGGGGCCGCGCCCGCGCCGACGGGGACGGTGAGTTGCCAGATGTATTATTCTATCACTGACCACTGGAAGGGAGAAAAAAATTATTGATATACAAAGAAATTACACTTATAACAACAAAACAATTTATTGTCTATCATGACCCCGCCTCAGCATAATATTTATATAGGTAACATATTTTTATGTTACTCATTATTTGTTTGTCATTACCCTGCGATCTATACATAAAAAAGTAAAGTATTGGTATACTGTACAACAGTAGCAACTAGATATCAGGTAGGCGCTAAAAAAAAACAGCGCACTTGAGAAGTGAGCTCTTATTTTGTTTAGTTTTATTGAAACACGGCCAATATAAAAACCTTCAGAATGCCGCAATGTGTATTTAAAAGTTACAAAAATTAACGGGAGGAGTCTCTTAATTTCGGTAAGTACATGTATAATAAATTATTTTAACCCACGCTACAAATGTTTGGCCAACGTTGACCAATAGACGCGCCAACATTTGTGTAACGAACAGTGGATGCTAGAAGCTATGTGCTTAGAAGATTTGTGCTTAGAAGATTGTGACTTTATTACTGGGTGCCATTGGTTGTAATTAGGTTAAACTTAAAACTGTTTTATATCTTTTATCTCAGTTCGTTTTAAATAAATGTAGCTGTAGCCTGTATAAGTATATGTATATTCACGTGGACAGGATTTAGCTTTGATTTTGTACGTGACGCGTTATCTAGTTGGTATTGTTGATCGAAGGTCACACTGCAGGGCAAATGACTCAATAATTGAAATCAACTCTTCGCTACTATAGATGGGTATGGGCTTAATCACGCCTGCCAAATGCGGGTTGGCGATCACAAACCCGGGCTATGCATCGAAACATCCGAAAACATACTTTGCCCAACCTGGGAATTGAACCCGGGACCATCGGATATCGAGCCGAGAACTTGACCACTCTGCGACCGAGACGTTAGGCGACCTATACATAGATGCAGGGTAATGAAGATACTGGGGATTTTATCCCTATGTCGAATGCTTTTTTATAACTCTATTTTCTTTATGCTCTTTCTTCTATTCGCCGTAGTCAGCAATGAAACTGATTGAACACTAGCGATATACCGGCAGTGGTTACCAGCGACTGTTTGATAATTTTGATGCTTTGGACAAAGTAATAAAGGATTTGGATAAACATCACTAAGGGTGGATTCGACCAAACTTTAATAAGGTCTTATACCTAGATTAAACACCGACTTTGCATGGACTAATCTCGGAGTAAGTCTTATTCCAGTTTGGTCGAATCCATCCTAAGGCAATCAGGCATACAGCCCGAATGGTGGCACATTATACCGTAGCAAAGGAACATGAAGGATACCCATCTCGAACAAATAAAAAAGAAAACATCTCGAGCTCTTTCGCACTCCGGAAGGCATGTAAAGCCGTTGGTTCCGGTTGTTGCCGCCATGGTATGGTATTCGATAAAACTTACGAATCCTCATTGGGTCGGTGTGGTGGGTTATGGCAAAGATATACCCCCGTTGGGAGTCAAACCCGGGACTTCTGGATCCAAGACCAGTGGCTTGGCCACTAGACCACAGAGGCGGTTACTTTGACAAAGTAATAAAGTGATGTGTATTTTGCAGCAATGACAGCTTGCGAGGGAGTGCAGTTGGGGGCGCCCCTCGAGGTGGCGTGCGGGGACGACGACGTCTTCACTGACTTCTCGGACCACGAACTGTTCGCCTCGCGTCGCCAGAACCTGTAAGAATACACACATAGATTCTATTCTTTAAATATCTTTTATAGTGTATATAATTATACATACATACTTTTCACACATATTCCTTTTTATACAGAAACAAGTCCGAACCTAGAGTGATAAAACATTAAAGTAACAATTTTGTAGTCCCTGTTTGCATTATACAAATTATTAATGTTAGCTCATAATTTTTTTCGGCGCTAAAGTAACACGAATACTGTATTCAGATATATCTCCACATATTATGTATATAGAAATATTACTAAATTTGTACGAATTTGATATACAAGTTCCGGTGTATTATTGTTTCTTTTATTTTTGTTACTTACAATACGAGCGAATTATTTAAAATGTATGTTAATTATTATTGGGTTTATTATTATTTTCTTTGTGTCAGTAAGTAGTTTTAGGTGTATATTGCATCAATAAATGTAAGAACAATTTAAACTTTTTATTTGACTGCTTAAGTGAGCCGGTGTATCACACTGCTTACTTGAGAAAATCACTATATCGTTGTGCTATATTGCGTTCTAAGGCGTTGCGATCACTGGATGAGTGACCAAATTAGAAACATCTTGAGGGTGAATCCTGGGTGAAGCGTTTTTCGCGTCAGAGCCGTGGCAGTTTTTCTCGTGACTGGTGAAAACAAAAATTACATGGCAAAAAAAGGTTTAAAAACGAGTCAGTCTATCAATAAGGCACGGCAATTAATGCACATAAATTAATTGTCATAGAATATGTGATCAGATGCACGGCCGATAAAACAGATGCATGGCTTAAATCCACGCTAATTTAATTTAGTGTGTTGTATATTATAATTTATGTTATGCTGTGCTGGGCTACATCGTTGTGTACTGGGTTTGGTTGGTGGTGTGGCTCATTAAGTCCGCTTGGCTAGCTTGAGCTACCACCATCTTATCTAAGGTCTGGCGCCATAACAATAATGTTAATAGCTATGTTGTGTTCCGACATTTTTGAGATATATAGCCAGTTCCTCAGTGGTTGAAGATTCCAGCGCATTTTCACCTTTCTTTTTTTTACAAAGCCCGGCAAATGGCCCCACTCCACCTGATGTTAAGTGGAAGTGAAGTCCAGGCGAGAGGTCAAGTGGTGCAGCGTAAGAGACGTAGCATCAGTCACTCTCACTCTGCCGGCCCACAAAGTGCCTCTTCACGCCTCGTTTGAAGGACCCTATGTCATAGGTAGGAGGGAATACGTGTGCTGGTAGACTCCATCTTTTGGAGGTGCGACAAAGAAATGAGTCACCAAATTTCCTTGCGCGATGGATATTAGAGACTGTAAATTGGTGACTCCGGAGAGCAGCACGCGTACTCCTATGGAGGAAGGGAGGATGAAGTCAAAGAGTTCTTCAGAGCACTCGCCATATACCATGGTATAAACGGTAAAAGACGCTGAGTGACTACGCAATTGCAAAGGCTCGAGAGTGTTAGTCACCTCTGCATTGCCGATAATGCGCACAGCGCGGCCCTACAATCTGCCTAAGGCATCGAGAAGGTACTTTGCGGAGCCGTCCCAAAGGTGAGAGCAATACTCTACGCAAGACCGCACCTGTGTCTTGTATAATAGACACAACTGATCAGGCGTGAAGAATCGCCGCACCTTGTTCAGGACACCGAGTTTACGTGAGGCATTTTTAATCACAGTTTCGATGTAGTCCTTTTGGTTCAGATCGCAGCGGATATCCATACCGAGCATGTTATTACTGCTCTGCAGGCCTAGAGATGTACCCTGAAAAGAAGGAATGGCGATTTTTTCGCTGTGAACGCGCACACCTGTGTTTTCTCGGCATTGAACTCCACAAGATTATCGGAGCCCCATTTAGAAATGAGGTCCAACACCTGATCGAGATCAATGACAAGATTTGCTCGCTTCATTTTGGTGTCTACCCGCCCAGCCGTTGGGTGACCGTTATATCCCCCATGCACTGTGCTATCATCTGCATAGCAATAAATGGCTAACTGCCAGTGACTCATCACGCTTGTCAATAGGCTCACCCCAGAGATGTGTGACGTGCGCTAGAAGATCACCCGTTGACCGTTTTGGCCGAAACCCACATTGACGATCGTGGATTAGGGAGTGATATTCTAGGTATCGAATAAGCTGTTTGTTCAAGATTCGTTCTTGCACAAGACTGAAATTACTGCTACAGGGCGGTAATTATTAGGATCTGACCGATCTCCTTTTTTAGGGATCGGTTGCACATTAGCTTCTCTCTAAGATTCCGGCACATAACCCGAAGAGAGCAAGAAACGGTACAGACGCGTTAGCACAGGGTACAACTCCGCTGCATACATTTTCAGGACTATTGCTGGGATGCCATCAGGACATGTTAGCTTTCTTGACATCGATTGACTGCAGCTCCGCACGGACATCACACTGCCTGATTTTAATATCAGACATTGTGTGGCCACAGTGAGGAATTGAGGGTGGCTGTGCATTAAAGTCATCGGTTCGGGAGTTAGCCGCAAAGAGTTTGGCCAGGAGAGCGACCTGAGGCCTTATCGTCATTAACTATCATGTGAGATGAAGGACAAGTGCTTACCAGTAGTGTAAAATATATATTTTTTTTACCTTAACAGAGCAGCTGTGAATAAGCGAGCGGCGTACACAGGGAGACAGCAGCCCAATACGGCGGCGAACGCGCGCCGGCCGCAGCCTCAAAGAGACGCGCCGACTAAGGATGGTACTTACTCACGATCTCAAGTAGATACGAACATAAGCTCTCTTACTAGCATTTGTAGCTTCTCTCCAAGTAGTTAATCTGGCGAATAGCTTGGTGTTACGTTAATATTTTTTATTTTTTGTGTTTTTTGTGGATTGGTGGATTGCTCAGCTACTTCACACAGCTCTGGTAGAGAAGCAACTGTGTTTGCCAACTGTGTTGACTCATTTTTACTTAAGATGTGTAATCAGGTTACGGATACCCATGTTTATGGTTTACATTACATTTTATCCTTAAGTTTCGAACCCTCTGTAAGTTTTGTGGGAGACTCAGGATAGATTTAAAGTAAATAAAACGTATAGTATAGTGTAGGTTTAATTCATTAAAAATAATGTGTGTCGATTTACGACATGTTTTATTGTAAATAGGTTAGTAGCACGGTTCTACATCACGACTTTACATTTTCGCGCTGCGCCATAAAGACATTTTATTTGCAGTGCGTTCAGCTGCTGCTGCCCTTCCCTTTTTTGAGAGAGATTGCTGTCGGTCGCAGATAACCTTGACAACGTAGGCAACATTTCGGGGCACCGAGAAACTTACAGATTCCTCGAGCCGTGTGTCTGAGTATCTCCAGAAGGTTTGGCGGGGGATGGACCGCGTTTTTTTATGATGTTGCCCGTGTTGGCAACAGAAATTGTCTACGTTTGCGTGCCTAAGTGTGACATATTTGTGTATTCTAAAAATGTTATGGTAACGCTTTATAATGCTTAAGGTTTATCCTTTTGTGTCAGCTTCCAAGAAATACCAGGAGGTGGAGGAGGAGCGCAGCGCGAGGTGGCGCGTCGGCAGCCCCCCGCACCGGCGGCGGCAGGCGGACAAAGCGCAGCACAATGCCGGTACATATCAAACCATCAGCCTGCGAACGTCCCACTGCTGGGCAAGGCTTTATCCCTCATGGGAACTTCACATGGGGAGGTTGGGCCATAACCTACCACCCTGGCCCCAATGTTGGTGGGTTTTTACGACTGCCATCTTTTGACGACAACCGCCGGGACCCTACCACATTTAGTAAAAATTTTGAAAAATTTTTGAATAGTTGATGTTAGACCAAATTCAAATTCATTTTCATAGAAATAAACTTTTACATTGTAAACAGTATGGTTTTACTAAGGGTCGCTCAACAACTGACGCCGGTGTTGAGCTTTTAATCCAAATATTTGATACCTGGGAGGAATCACAGGATGCCCTAGGGGTATTTTGTGATTTATCCAAGGCTTTCGATTGTGTTTTACATGAAACTTTGGTCAGGAAGCTTAACCACTATGGAATTAGGCATGCTTCTTTGAGCCTTCTAATCTCATACTTGAGTAACAGGATTCAGAAGGTCGACATTAACGGTAAAAGATCTCCGGGATCAGTGGTTACAATGGGAGTTCCGCAGGGTTCAATACTAGGTCCATTCTTGTTTTTGGTTTATATTAATGACTTACCTTATTTTGTAAAAGACAGTCATGAGATAGTATTGTTTGCTGACGATACTTCACTTTTATTCAAAGTGAAACGACGACACCCAAATTATGACGATGTGAATAATGCGATCTCAAAGATTGTTCACTGGTTTAGTGTAAATAACTTGCTTTTAAACGAGGGAAAAACCAAATGTGTAAGATTTGTATTGCCTAATGTTAAGCAAGTAACAACTAGTGTACAAATTAAAGATAAGAATGTGAATCCTGTGGACACCACTGTGTTTCTAGGCATCACGTTAGATGCCAAGCTTCAGTGGGGCCCACATATAGCTAAATTGTCGAATAGACTTAGCTCTGCAGCTTATGCAGTAATGAAGATCCGTCAGTTAACTGACGTTGATACATCTAGATTAGTTTATTTCAGTTACTTTCATAGTGTAATGTCGTACGGCATTTTACTGTGGGGAAATGCTGCCGACATTCAAACTATCTTTGTGCTTCAGAAGAGGGCTATTCGAGCAATCTATAACCTAAAGGCTGGCGACTCTCTCAGAGAGAGATTTAAGAACATAAATATAATGACAGTTGCATCACAATACATTTATGAAAATTTGATTTATGTTCATAAAAATACTGAAATGTTTTTAAAAAACAGTGATATTCACAATGTAAACACTAGAAGTAAGAACAAATTAGCAGTACCTTATACTAGGCTCCATAAAATAAATAATTCTTTTAAGGGTCTGTGTGTAAGATTTTACAACAAAGTAGATACCAAATGATATTCAGAAATTAGATCTTAATAAATTTAAAATCAAAATCAAAGAAAAGCTTTATAAAAAAGATTATTATAAAGTGTCAGATTACACAGAAGACAAAACAGCTTGGATCTGAAATGCTCCAAGCACTCCAACAGCTGTTTCTAATTGTCTTTATTTAATTGATACTATTTTGTATTGTAGTTTTGTATTGCAATATTTATTATTTTTTAAATTCATATTTTGTATTGACCTGGTATCGACATATACTTTTTTTTGTTTGCAAATGTCGTTGCTTTTGTGCGCTGTGGTTTCTTGCGCCCATTCTTTGCCACAGTTAAAAAATTATGTCCTGAATGGGTGGTAGGTTAAAAAAGATTTGGACGATTCAAAGTTTGATTTATTTCCTTTTTCAAAAAGATGTATAATGCTTTATATACAAACTCAATGGTGTAAACACAGATGTAGTTCAGTATAAATTTCGGTAAGTAGGTATTCCAAATTTAAATCACATTCTCCCCCTAGAGGGTGAATGAAATTCAGTACAATTTTCTTTCCCTGTTTTTAACAGATTTAAAATGACTATTGTTATGTTCGCTTTTTGTGGCATAGAATGTCACTTTTTTGAGCAAGTGGTACGAAAAGTACTTTTCCCTGTTATGCCTTGCGAGAAAATAAGAGCTCATTTCTCAAGTGCGCTCTTTTTACCAAGACACATTTTTAACGCCGACCTGACATCTAGTTGTATTGTTGATCGAAGCCCTCTATCGACCCGGCATTACGAAAACTGTTTAGCGATCAAGATCGCAAGCCGAACTGGCTAGCCGCTGCGCCATCGAGCTTTTTGATCTAATCTCGGCCTCTCCTTTTCTGTCCTGGACTGCACGTGCTGGTCTTAGGAACCACCATCATACTGTACAGACTATCAGCACTCGTACCAAAAAATTTGGCAAGTCGTTCCTCTATTCTCCGCCGGCGCATCTATTGCTACTATAGTCCCGGGTCTTTTATGCGGGGCGTGAAACGGCATTCATGAATGGGTGCGCTTGTTACCGTACTTGTTCTACGGTGATGAGTGCTTTCGTTATTTTGAACTGCATCGGCTGCTTACCATCAGGCAGGATGTAGTCACTTTGACGTGTCACATAAAAAAAAGAAGAATTAAGAGCGCTACACTGCGGTACACATACTATAATAACAATGTTTGAGATTAATTGGGGAGTCGTGTGTGTAGCGGTTCAAGAAAAGACTACCAACTACCTACCCATCTCTTCTCTTTTTTGGGCGACGTAAAAGGCGACTAACGGACTGAAGACTGCTCATACATCCAACAGCTTAAAGCGGCGATGGGCTCACCACCTCTCACGCTGTGCACATGTGCCGTCGTTATTTGGTAAAACGTGAACTGTGGTAGTGCAGTCCTCATTGCCTAGTCTCTGAAACTAACCCTTTGACGATAATATTATAGTAGTGAGTATGTGTACGTTCAGCTGCGTCCGTGCAAGTCGAGGAGCGGCCGGTGGTGGAGCTGTTCAGCAAGGCGCTGAGACGGGCCACGCCGCCGCCGCACGCCCCGCCCGCCCCGCCCGACCGGCGCCCCTACAGGAAGGGGGACTTGGGTACGGACATCGAACAATTACGTCATATCTGCGAGATGGTTGTGTAGCAGATATGACGTTATTCTTTTTTTAAAAATTTATTTAGGAAAAATTATTCTTTGGGATTTTTTTTAGGAACTTTGTTATTCTTGTTAGGAATTTAGTTATTCTTTGGGAACGTCGATTTATTACTTACTGGCTACCCACCCGCGTTTATAAGCTGACTTACTGTGCAGGCCTTCCCAAGTGGACCGAGAGAGCGGTTGTTTGGCAGATATGACGTTATTCTTCAGGAACGTCGATTTATTACTTACTAGCTTCCCACCTGCGATTGTACGCTGATTAACTGTGTAGGCCTTCCCACATGGACCGAGAGATACATGAAGAGCACATAAGGATATTGTGCCATGACCTACCACGCTGGCCATTGGGCCAATGCGGGTTGGTGAAAAAGGTCAGCTGTGCGTCGAAGAATCTAAAACACAATTTGCCCGGCCTCAGAATCGAATCCAGAGGACCCAGCGAGGAAAAAATACTATTATATTATCGAAATTAGATTATCTGCAATCCTTTTTTGTCACTTAATGGTAGTCTTTACAGAATTTATGTCTCTCCCACTATAACCCTCTGAAAGACTAAAGTTCTGAATAGTTTAACCAGACACTGGTGAGACTGACGCTAATTAAAAATGAAAATCTATAATCTATTTAATGTGTTTGCTGACGTTTTAATATAATTACATGGCAGCGCGGGAAACACAATTACCCAAGTCGGAAGACATAACCACGGGCCCGCTGCGAGACGTACCTTCCATGGAAATTAAGAAGGTGGGTGGGTCAAAACTATACCAAGTCAGATAATAATAACAGCTATTGCCGCTACAGCTACAGCAGCAATTTCCCGCAACTTTTTGTTGCCATTGATTCCGTGTTTTCACACTTGCACCCGAGAACATAATGTTACACCAGAGAGTTGAGTGTTTTCTTTATTCTAGATTTAGATTGATGATTTGAAATTAGTTTCCATCAACGAATTAATCTCTCGGTAGCTCAGTTGGAAGAGCTGACGCCCAAATTGCGAAAGGACGTAGGTTCGAGGCCCGCCTATAACGGCTTGGCTGCTCAGCTCTCTCAATCAGTCTCAGTCAATGGCAATAGAAAGGACTCAATGAACAAAGTATCTGCTCGCCGGTCCGCTTACAGCGCCAAGGTCGTGGTCGAGCCGTAAAACAGTCGATGTCTTATTCAAGTGTATTTTCAGTTTTAATGCAGCATGCGTACACCGCTCCCGCTGTCTTTACAGAAGGAAATGGTGTTCCCACCATGATTTCCATCAGCAGGGATCGAGAGAAGTGGTGGAGAAGGTTTGGGTGAGGCAGCAGTGAAACGATATAGGCATAAAACGAACGGCGGGGGTGGTAGGATTTTGTCCAGAATTCTCTGTCTATCTATTTCTGTCGTCAAGCAGGCTTTTTACATTGCTGCGTTCCTGTCAAAGAAATGTACCATTTTCGTATGGACGTTGGACCAAGAGTGCTACCCAACATTGAATCATAGTGCATAACTGCATAATGTTCCTTAGACTAATACTGTATGTAACTCAAAGCGCTTCAGAATTTATCCGAGGAGTATTGAGAAAAAAACATAATAACAAACGTCTTATTACGACGTGTGCGAAGGCACTAAGTAAGATAATAATATTATATAACGTAAACGACAACGTTAAAAAAATGTATCAAAAGTTAAAGCACCAAAAAGCCTTATGATAGGTATGTTTTTAGGTACCTACAATAATATAACTCCGTGGATGTTATTTTTATTTTTTTTTAAATCTCTTCATGTAAGGAACGAAATAAAAGTACCTATTCCCATGCTTGGGCAGCATTTGGTACAAAATGGTCAATCTTATTTGACAGTTTTACATAGGTTGAACTGCTGGTGTGTACCATTAGTTTATTTTCGAAGGAAAGTAGGATAACAATTTTGAAAAACAGAAGAACACGAAGATAAGGTAAAAATTGAACATGTAGTAAACGAGACATAATAGAAATTCAATTGTATGTAACTTCTAGAGCACTGTGTCTAGAGGTTTTGATATCACTTTGTTGACTTTTACTGGAAGTTTTGATGGATTTCATGTGGAGCTGCCGCACCGCTAACTCGTTCTTGCTAAAACTCCGCTACCAATAAACTATCGGAAACTGGCAAGGGTATAATGTGTTCGTTTAGGTTATGGAGACCAGGAAAGAGTACCAACAGTCGATGAGGACGCCTAGTTTCTTAGCAGTAGGACAGTAGGAGTCTTCGTGACAGACAAGGGGATAAAGATGTATGGATGTGGCAACACCATTGTCCAACTACCTTTTATGACTTCTTGGCGGGAAAGTGAATCGTCATGTCTGTAGTTTTGTCTTATTTTCTAAAATTTGTGTTTTGTCTAATATTAATGTGAAATAATGGTGAATTATTAACCGTTAAGTGTTTGTGAACGTGCATGAGTGATGGCAAATAAAACAAAACAGTGCAACATCACTTTCAAATTCTCTCAAGAAGTCCGTGTGAGATTCAGTAAAGTCCCACATCTTTACTGGAACTCAAGAGGGGGAATTTGGGGGGAATATCATTAAGCTTTATTATCATTAGGTACTCATTATCATCTTTTATGCATAATAAATTAACTCTTTTATTTCCACTGAAGGACTAGTATCCATGGTGAAGAAACAAATTATCAAAAAAAAAACTACCTTTTATGATGGGTGTGCAGGAGAACTACCGTCACCCGCGGCGCGTGAAGTACCGCAGCCGCCGGTACGAGCTGCCCACCGTGGCCTCCCAGATGAAGCAGGCCGGCATGCGCTACTACTACGACAACGGGAACGCCACCAACATACCGTTTGTGGTCAGCAAGAGCACCGCGCCCTCGCACAACATCGGCGTCAACATACAGCAGGCAAGTGCCGTCACCACCACCACAAGATTTCCTTTACTTTTCTCAAATAAACTTGTGTACCCTTCGATCAACAATACCAACTAGATAACCCGTCACGTACAAAATCAAAGCTAAATTCTGTCCACGTGAATAATAGTACATTATGATATAAGTGCGGTAAGATGAAAATCACAACCGAGGCGATATAGGCGAGGGCTACAAGTAAGCAGAGGCTGTAATTATCAAAGCGTACGTATGCCATACGACGTTTTATAACATATTTGTGAGGAAAAAAAATATCCGAAAATGACTGCGTTTTTTGTTGTTTTTCTAGTGCATGAATCTTTGGTAAGCCAACATATATTTTTCTTTGTCCAACAGCATAGAGCGTAGATGGGCTCATCAAAATAATACCACCAACCCCTCTCTTCCCTTAGGTGTCGTAAAAGGCGACTAACGGACTAACAACTGCACATACATCCAACAGCATAGAGCGGCGATGGGCTCATCAAAATAATACTACCAACCCCTCTCTTCCCTTGGGTGTCGTAAAAGGCGACTTACGGACTAAAGATTGCACATACATCCAACAGCATAGAGCGGCGATGGGCTCATCAAAATAATACTACCAACCCCTTTCTTCCCTTGGTTGTCGTAAAAGGCGACTAACGGACTAAAGACTGCATATACATCCAACAGCATAGAGCGGCGATGGGCTCATCAAAATAATACTACAAACCCCTCTCTTCCTTTCGGTGTCGTAAAAGGCGACTAACGGACTAAAGAATGCACATACATCCAACAGCATAGAGCAACGATGGGCTCATCAAAATAATATTACTAACCCCTCACTTCCCTTGGGTGTCGTAAAAGGAGACTAACGGACTAAAGACTGCACATACATCCAACAGCATAGAGCGGCGATGGGCTCATCAAAATAATACTACCAACCCCTCTCTTCCCTTGGGTGTCGTAAAAGGTACTAACGGGTTAAAGGCCTATGTTGTCCATAGATTCAAATGATAACTAATTTTTAAATAACATTACCGCACTAGTGTGAAACTTATTACATTACGATGCTGAAATCGGTGTAATAAGAGCTACTTTACGAGCAAATGTGTTATAAATACTTTTTCAAAGCAATAAATTACTCCTGTCACTTAAAAAGAAAAGACGTCAATAACATTTAGTAGTGAAATCAACCTTAAGGAGCAACAAATAAAGTACTTTTTCCTGTTATTGCCTTGCGAGAAAATAAATGCTCACTTCTCAAGTGCGCGTTTATTTACCGAGACACATTTTTAGCGCCGACCTGACAACTAGTTGTATTGTTGATCGAAGTGTGTACCAGTCCCTCTCTTCCTTTGGGTGTTGTAAAAGGCGACTAACGGAAAAAAGACGCACATAATTTCAAACAGCAACGAGCGGCGGTAGGCTCACCACATATCAGGCTGAGCACATGTGCAGTTGTAATCTGGTGAAAAGTGGACTTTGGCATTGGACTGCTTCTGTAGTCCTCATTGAATAGTCCCTGACTAACCCTTTGGGGATTATAGTCGTGAATTTATGTATGAACGTTTTCTCAAAAGTTGGCTTGTTGCGGTTTGCACGTTAGAGATAACAGTAAATATTTTCTTAGCTATAGTAGATGATGCTAAGTGATAGATGAATGTTTAACAACGATTAGTTCCTGATTCGCCAGATTCCTGATTCGCCGGATTCTTGTTTCGCCGGAGTCTTGTTTTGTCGGATTATTGTTTCGTCGAAAATATTAGTATACTGTTACGTTATTAAACTAAAAACAAATAAATATTTTTATTAATGTACCGAAATGTCTGCCTTTTATTTACTAGATAGGTAAAGCCGCGACATTTCTATAGTTTACCTTCAAGAAAAAAATCCGACGAAACAAGAATCCAGCAAAACAAGAATCCGGCGAATCAGGAACTAATATCTTAACAACATGTGCCATATAGCGAACACGTGTTAACACACATCATTGAAAACAACATACGCATTTACTACATCGCTGAAATAATTTAAAATATCTAAGCCATTCAAGTGATCGAGTTCCTTGAAAATACTCATCCTTAATTTTTGTGTGGTAATTCAAAGTGGTGTACTTACTAACTTACCTTTTTATGAACATTCAAAAATACGATGGCACCGCTGTATAAGAACACGAACATATTTATCACTTTAACGATATTTGTAACGATTTATTCGATATTAAATGTAATTAAATTATCTAAATGTCAAGACGTCATTGAATGTATTCTATTTTAATGCAGTTTGCTTTTGACAGGTCCTAAATGGTATAAAAATACAGCAGCCGTTGTCGGGCATACCGTACACCATTGCGCATCACATGGGTGAGTTTGCTCCTGCTATGTCTATATACTAATATAATAAGAGGAAAATGTTTGTATGTTTGGATGTAAAGGGAGCTCGATAGCGCAGCGGCTAAGGTTACAATCTCGCCGGTTGGGCAACTTTCGCAACGGCGCACCCCGGGTCACTAAATTAAATAGATATCATCTTAACCCTTTCCCCGCCAGAGTCGGATTAATCCGACAAATGTTATCGTGTCTATTTCGCCTAGGTCGTATATATGGCGACTGCTAGAAACCGCAAGAAACTTCAAGGGCTGGTCAGGTCAAGTGTATTAGACATGACAAATATGACAATTCGTGCTTTTTTATTTTTCGTTAATTAATTCATTTTATGAATTTTAATTTGATAGTCGTTGAGTATCTCATTTATTTTAAAGCAATAACATAAGATAAATAAAATTAAAGAATTAACTAATAAATAACGATTACAAGCGCGGGCAGCGGCCGGACGTTGACCCACCCGTCTGTTGACCCGTCCGCGTCAGCTGGGCGATAAGTACCTACGTTAGTCTGCAATCTTTTTTGTCATTTTTGTCACGTTAAAAACACAGGTTCTTGTAGTTTCTAGCAGTCACCTTATAAATCCGACAAACTACATGTATAATCGATATTGTCATGAGTAAACTACGTATTGCAATCCCCTTTGTAGTAAGTTTTTTATATTTTTATAATACTGAGCTGATCTCCGCTGGGCGCTGGGGACACGGTAACTAAATATAAAGTCAAGTGGTTATAGGGACTCCTCCGTACTTAGAATGGGTCGGGCGCGGATTCCCTAAATCGCAATTCGACCAGTTTCTCACTTCGTACACATCGCAAATCGTCTTAGTCGCAAAATGTCTAAATTACTAGTTTCTCACTTCATACACATCGCAAATCGTCTTTGTCGCAAAATGTCTAAATTTTAAAATAAGTATGGATCGGGTCGGGTCGGGTCGGGCGTGGATCACCCAAAACCTAATTTTCTGAATTATATTTGATTCATATTTCGAATTTTTGAAGGGTTAACCCTTAACTACTGCGGTACGTCGGAGAGACGTAGGTGCGCAATTAAATCGGTCATATCTTTTTACACAAAACGCGCACGGACTTGTCGTATACCGTCGCCGAAAGCTGGTTCCACAACACTGTAGTTAGAGGCAAGAAATTTCGTGAAAAACGCACAGTAGGCACACCGCCATCTATCAAGGTTATGTGGATGGAATGACAGTCGATTACGTGTAGTGCTTTGTACCGTTGTAAGCGGCGGGTCGGCGTGAAATACTGACTCGCTCTTAATTTAAGCACACCCAGCTTTTTCAAAGCTAATTTAGCTTTGCTTGATGTGATTAATTAAAATTTTCAATCTAAGTAATAGTTAAATACGAGTACTTACATAATCTCGTGACAACCTTTTAAATCATTTTTATTGTGTAACGACGTTATAAGTTGATAGTAAAAGTTATTTTTTTTCTTTTTAGCGCATTTAAATAAAAGCTTGTTTAAAAGAGGTTTTATAATTTACTGGAAAAAGTCGAAATATGAGTTAAATATAATTCAGAAAATTAGGTTTTGGGTATAATCCACGCCCGACCCGAGCCGAAGCATTACTTATTTTAAAGTTAGACATTTTGCGATTAAGACGATTTGCGATGTGTACGAAGTGAGAAACTGGTAATTTAGACATTTTGCGATGTGTACGAAGTGAGAAACTGGTAATTTAGCTAATCAGACGAATTGCGATTTAGGGAATCCGCGCCCGACCCCTTAGAATGGCATGTTTAGCCGTTGGTGCCGGTTGTTAACGTAAGAAGGCAACCCGCATTGGACCGTGTGCTGTCCATGTAAGAAGCCCTGTGCCCAGTAGTGAGGCGCTTGTAGGCTAAATGATGATGATGCTGTAACACCTGCCGTCATTTCTGTTTACAGGTTTGGGACACATTCCTACGTATGGCACGAGAAGCGCTGTTACGGTAATTATATCTAATCAAGTAATAACATGTCTTAAAAGAGGGTTTACGCATTTCGGTTTCCCATACAAACTTCCAAGTTGAAATTTTTAAAAACCAATTAGTCAATTTTAATGAAACTTGGTATGCTAAAGTAAAATACAGAGATCTAAATAGGTAGTTTTTTGAAACTATTTTTAAAAAGCGTTTATTTAACTGAGTTATTGCGATTTTAAACTTTCTATAGTGGACTTTAAATCGCAATAACTCAGCTAAATAAACGTTTTTTAAAAATGTTTTCAACAAACTATTTAGATTCCTATTTTTTACTTTAGCATGCAAAGTTTCATTAAAATTGGCATATCAGTTTAAAAAAAATTCCACTTGAAAGTTTGTATGGGAAACCGAAATGCGTAAGCCCTCTTAATACAATTACTAAGTTTAGGTGTGGTGTCTATAAAATAGTATTCGATAAAACAGAGCGTCACCGTGAAACAGTCTGCAATGCAACGCGTCCAATGTCAACGATCTGGGCGTTCAGCCTTAATGTTGAGCAAGTAATACTTATATAGAAAAGAAACTGAGTTGTTAAAATTGTAGCCTCAGCTCACCAGCAGCAGCAGCACAGCCAGTCAGCCAGTCTGTTGGGCGTGCTGCTGAACGCCATCAAAATGGATTGACAACATAATTATGCGATACAGTGCGAGGCTACAGCCCCTGATCCGCGCGCTGCTTCGCTGTCGAGTGCGGAATATTTATATATCAGGGATAGCCTGCTGTCACGGACAGCTGCACCTATTCTGTGTATAGTCATTGATGTTTTTCAATGTGTTATTTGTGCTGTGCAGGTGGCGGCTCATTAATATAATACTACCGCCCAATCTCTTCCCTAGGGTGTCGTAAAGGCGACTAACGGACTAAAGACTGCACATCAACCAACAGCATAGAGCGGCGATGGGCTCACCACCTATCATGCTGATTATATGTGCAGTTGTAATTTGGTGAAAAGTGGACAATGGCAGCGTGCACTGCGTTTGCGACCTTTCAAATGAAAGTCAGAGACTATAGACAAATGCCATAGTTTCTGACTAATCCTTTGGGAATAGTAGTTGTGAATATATGTACCAGTATATCAGTGGACTGCTTTTGCGGTCCTTATTTTTTTTCTTTTTTATAATTAGCCAGGCATATGACCCCACTCCCCCTGATGTTGCATGGAGGTAAAGTCTAGGCGCGAGGACAACTGGTGCAGCGTAAGAGACGTAGCATCAGTCACCCTCACTCTGCCAGCACAAGTGCCAGCCACAAAGTGCCTCTTCACGCTTCGTTTGAAGGACCCTATGTCATAGGTAAGAGGGAATACGTGTGCTGGTAGACTATTCCATCTTTTGGAGGTGCAACAAAGAAACGTCTCACCAAATTTCTTTGTGCGTGATGGAACATTAGAGACTGTAGTCTCCGACTGACCCTTTGGGGATAATAATCATGAGTCTATTTATGTAGTGTGTTTGTTCCCAGCAACCGTCGCTGGACAACCGCGAGATGAACGCGATCCGCGTGGGCCGGCGGCTGGTGCGGCTGCCGTCCCACCGCTACATGTCGTACAACCGGCTGCTGTCGCTGTACCGCGACGGTGACGGCATGGTGCCGCGCTTCCTGCGCGCCATCAGCCGCCCCCACTACTTCTACACCTCTATGTACAAGTGAGTCGAACATTCCGCTCGTTACATTGTAGGATAGTGTAACCACTTTGTACGTGACAGTCCCATGGTCTGCGGGACGGGGGACGAAAGGTTGCGGCGGCGGGAAAGAAAAGCGCGGACGGCGGGAAAGAAGAGCGCGGGCGGCGGGGTCGCGTAATATCAACTTCAGTTTTGTGACTTCTCCTTCGCCCGCAGACCATTAGACTGTCACGTACGAATTTGCCAGCCTATCACGCTGATGTATGTACTAGCTACTGCTAGTACCTCAGAAGGTACTAGATGACTGATCTTACCAGAAATCTTATTAAAGATAGCGTTATGATGCCTAACAGCTGAAATTAACAATAACAAAAACAATTATTAATAAATATAGGTACCTGTTGTTTTTAAGAGTTAGAAATTTGACATAATTTGTAAAGAGCTCAAGTAAAATTCTAACTCTATTAAACAAAACCACAGGTAGATGATTTTTAATTTTGGTGGTCAATCAATAAGCACCAAACAGCTCAAGTGGTTAAAAGTCGACAAGATCGTTCACAATTCAACATTAACGTTTGAAGCAGTTTGGCGACGAATCGCGACGACGCCGACGGCGCCACGTCCAAGGGCCGCAGCGGCAGCCAGGAGGCTAAGCAGAGCCTCGCCGAGTACGCGGGCCTCTACCGCGAGTACGAGCACATCGAGAAGTGCATCAAGGACGGCGACCAGAACCCTGAGCTGGAGCATAGGCGCGAGGAGCTGGCTAGGGAACTCGCAGCCAGGGAGGAAAATATACGCAGGGTCAGTGAGATACATACTCTATTCACGACTATTACCCCCCAAAGGGTTAGTCTTATGTGCTCAGCGTGAAAGATGATGAACCCATCCCCGCTCTTTGCTTGTTGGATGTATGTGCAGTCTTTAGTCCAATAATCGCCTTTTACGACACCCAAGGGAAGAGAGGGGTGGTATTATTATTTTCATGAGCCGCCATACACACCAGAGTGAGATCCAACCGTTTATTAACCGTAAATATTCGTCCTAGTCTCAGAAGAGTCACCCTATGAACACGTAAAGTTCACTTCCTTTTTTACAGATACGCAACCGGAGCTGTTAAGAGTACAACTAGCAGATAAGTGGCCACTGGCTAGTTGCCACTGCTTGTTTTTTTTACTTTAAAGTTTACCAACAAAAGTTCTTTTGTATTTTGGGTTGTTGAGTGCAAACTCACTTCTTGATAACACTTGTAAGTCTCAACTGAGATTAGGAATTAATAAAGGCAATGGTACGAAGCGCACTTCCCCCAGATTCCTCAAAGCTACTGAGGAACTGGCTATTATTACAAGCTTTTATTTAACTTGCAATGTATGTTTGTTCGGGTGGAATCTTGCAACTCAATTTTAAAGCATATAATTATCTTAAATTGAGCTGAAATTTTGTATACTTACATGTTCATTTTGGATGACAATTTAAATAATGCATGCAATGCGTGTGACGTCATTTTAAATCCAAGATGGCGGCACACCCAAGATGGCGGACTAATTATATTTAACGCATTCCTACATTATGGGTAGGTATCAAATGAAAGTTCTTGCTGAGAATAAGTTAAAAACGTGTCCATAACTAATAAGTAAAAAATAAATTAAAAGGTTTATTTCATGCGCTAAAAAGAAAAAAATCTTTTACTATCAACTTATAAGTCATTACACAGTTTATAGGTATTATAAGTAAGTATAAAAGGTTGTCGCGAAATTTACTTGTGGAAATAAGGAAGTAAAAAACTTGATTTGATTGATTTTAACTATTAAAATTTTCAATCTAAGTAAGTGCCTACCTAAGTACCTACGAGTATACCTACTTAATTCTCGCGACAATCTTTTGTATCATGAAAATTGTGTAATGACGTTTGATAGTAAAATTTTTAAAGTAAAAGTTTGTCTTTTTCTTTTTAGCGCATTGAAATAGCTTGTTTTAAAAAGGTTTTTTTTATCAATTAACTGTTGGAACTCAACAATGCAATACATAATTAACATTGATGTTATGGCGATTTATTTAGATAAAAACAGTAATAGCTAGTCAGGCGGACTTATACCTCGTTGGGACTCGAACCTGGGATCATTAGGGCTTGAGACCGGTGGTGGTCTACGCCGCGCCCTAGACCACATAAGAGGTTAAGTAACTAGCCAGTTCCAGTGTACAATCACTCCTCGTTTCAATAAGTTTATTTGTACTGGCACCTAAGAACGGAAAGTGATTTATTCTACATGTTGACCACAAAAAGGGTTGCACAAAAGATACCAATGGGTCGACCCATTAGTATCTTTTGTGCAGTATTAGTATCTTTTCTTGCTACTACGAGAGGGACCTCTGCAGGCCCCACTAGATAATATAAGATAAGGTACATATTGACCATTCGATAGGTGGTGCAAGAGTTCCGGTCGGACGCGGACCAGACGCCCCTCCGCGCCTCGGCCTCCACTGCCGACGAGGCCTATCGTCATTCCACCTTCAAGCTCAACCTCGGTGACGCCCCGCAATAGCCCCAACCCCAACTATACATGAGAGCTGCCAACGACCTATAAGTCCACAGTAAAAGTACAGGCACTTGTTGCGTTGCGAACATAGGCTTGTGGACGCTTTCATCAGAAAAACTCGTAAGCTTCTTTGATCACAGTCTCATAACAATTGTTTTACCGCGCATCCTGTGCCCGCGCTTTATTGTGAGGTAATAATTCAGTGACAACCAAGCAAGTGAGTGAAGTCAGTGTAAAACGAAACTTAACCAATGGTAATGGTAAAGGTGTAGCTGCATAACACACAACATTTTTTTCCGTTTTGTACTGTTTTGTAGAACTGCGGTAATATCTATTTATTGACGTGACAACGTCTTAAATTAGGTTGCGGCTGGGAGTCACTTATGAAAAAGTGTAACGCTGGGTAACGTTACGATGAGTCACCGAACGAGAGAGAGGCCCGCCGAATGCCTTGCGTCTCTCTCCCACTCAACTATGATAAATTTGTGCAATTCTTATTTTCATTCAATTCCTTGTTCCTATTGTGCAATTTAATTATATTCATATCAATAAATATTCTACCGAGAAAAAGACGTTGTCACGTAAAATCTTCGCCCGTAAAACCGACTTTACAGGCAAACAATTTTTTTTTTAATAACGTTGCGATGTGCGCACGTTTTTCACTTTATTTATTATAGATGGAACAGTTACACAATAATTATGGTAGATAGTGATGATAATAAAATATAGATAGGTCCAAGAAGCCTTCCTTCCGTTCCGTTGAACTTATCAAAAACAACTAGGTATAATAAAATTAATCTGGAAAATTTAAGTAACACACCCGGTGCTGGTCGATTCCGTTGTCTCAATTTAATAGTAGGCCAGCTACCTTTAGGTGTCAAGTAAAAATAGAGTAAATATAGCTAAGTTAATTGTTTAAAAAAAAAAAAGTAAACTTTGGAGCTTTTTCGTTTAACAAAACTTTTTACTTACCCAAGAGTCCCGTTATTATTTTGTATTATTAGTTTAGTTATAAAACCACTGATTTGCTTGGTTTTTAATAAAGTCCAAAATAAGATGTAAAATAATAAATTGACTATTAGTTTTTCTAAACATAATATTACTATGTTAACGTAAATTATTACTTAAATGTAATTGGTTTTCACTGATTTTATGCTTGCTTAGCTCGTTTAGCTCGTATGTATGCTGTACCAATAAAATTTATATTGGGCCAGTTTGCATTTCTATTGCCGCCAATATTGTAAGTACTTTGATGTCATTTAAAACTTTTGAAATAAAATTATTTTTATACTTATACATTCGCATTTATATCTGCAAAGTTTTACATGTGTGTCTTTATCTAGCTCTTTTATGTATGGAATTTTGTAGATATATAATCGTCATTGTATTTCTTACGTGGGTGTGTCCTTGTTAGGGTCTTAAAAAGCGAACAAGAGCAGGTAGATTTGATTGTTTCTTAATACTTTGTTTCCATTTCCTTCCAATGACTCAACCGTAAACGCGTCCTCTCGTGTCTCAGAGAACGTCGTCCTATTGCTTTAGAGTTAGCTTGTTAAGGAAACGTAGTCTAGTGCTTAGTTCTGGACTTGTTTCCAGTAGGTTATTATGTTCGCTGTGTATAAAAGTCATTGTATACCTTTGGATTGTCCAGCCTCACTCCTTTAAACGCGTACCAGGATTTAGTTTGAGGGAGTTTGTTGAATTGTTACGTCGAACTGAAATTATGAATATTTAAATAAACATTTGCTTGCCAGCAGCGAATAATCAATGATGTTCTAAAAATAAATGATTTTGATAAATGATGACGACGTTTTATTTCCAGAATGACACTATAAAGTGGCTAGCGATCCAACAAGCTAATGAAATCTGCGAACTGTTGTTGGCTGGTTCTGAGCAATTATCGTTTACTCACTTTGGTATTCAGATAGTTATTTATTTTCATATTTTTTTGTGAGTTACGTCAACCATCGGTCGGAATCACTTATTTATCTAGACATGCAAACCAGAATCTAAGCCAAATTATTCTAAAATAATGGAATTATTCCTCGTTGGTACACTTTCCTGGATTGACATAACTTTCGATATAACATTGAATATAATTAATACAAGATTTATTATATACACTAAACATCAACAATAAAAGGCAGAAATATTACAGAAGCCACCTAAAATAATTTCACTAACATTTATACATTGGTTATTTGAGTAAGTAAGTAGATTAATTTAATGATTAATTTCTCTTCTCTAACGAAATAAAACACTACAGAATTTTTTTACATTCGTTTTAAAAACTTAAGTTATGAAATTGTTTTAAATCGCCTTTAAGGTTATTAAAATTACTTACATATTATGTACTCGTATCTACAATTAATTTATTTACATATTGCAAAAAAGTTTGGGAGACGACTAAATTTTTAATTACCTTTTTTAAAACCTTCGATCAACAATTATTGGTATTTGATCGAAGACTAAGACCTACTAACATTATGACATCTATAAAAGAATAATGTAACATTTTGCTCGCGGGTCTTATTTTTCAAGATCATTGTTTTTTTTTGTGTCAAACATTTGTTACTGTTAAACAAATTGTTATAAACTTGCAAATTCAACAGCCGCTTGTCGCAATATTTTTTTACACATAAGACATTTTTTAAAACTGCTCATATTTTAAATTTTCTGACCACTAAACAGGATCGGACAAGTTTTGTAGCAAAATTTCCTATCTATAGTTAGGTACAAGATAAAGCAGAGGCGTAACTATAACATAATACATAAGAATAATCAACATTAAAAATATACTTAAATAAAATTTTTAAATTGCCCATAATATTATGGCAGTTATGCTTCGATCAATTAAACAATAGATGCACGGTCTCATACAAAATCAAACTCAAGTAATGTCCCCGTGCAAATAGATACCTACATATCCATAGATCAACATCATAGATAAACATTTATTGTAAAGTAAACCTTAAACTTTTGGCAGAAAAGTACAAATTCTTAAAAATATTATTGGTGTTACATCACTTTGGAACTAGGTTTGCTAGATTTCGAGCTACCTAGTTGGAACAAAGTTCTAAATTTGAAATTTTAATAGAAAAACAAGGCAAGTTCTTGATTTGTGCCTTGTTACGTGGTGCCTTTTCTCAAGCAGCAAAAATGATACCTACTAAGTGTTTTTGTGTCGGTTGTACAACAAGAGAGAGAAATTCCGCAGAAACAAGAATCTGTAGAATATACGAATAATTCATCTACAGTTTGAATATGATCGAAGCAGATATGACAATACGAAAGTTAATTATAAATAGCAAGCTATCCGACAATGCTCTGCCATTGCAGGGCGGCAGGGCATTGAGCATGTGTTGTGTTACATTATCTCTAACATAAGAAAATAAAGTAAGTAGGTAAGTACTTTACATTATTTTATTCTCAAAAATAAATAGGTATTAAACAAAATACATTTCCAACAAAGAGAGAAATAATATAAAAAATAAAAAAAATCATTAATTTCCATATCAGTCATTATATCTATGATGTAAGTATTAAGGTAGGTATATTTTAATAGAGTAGATCGGTTCACCCACGTAGCAATGGGTTCACCTACTACTACAGAAAATATCGAGTAAAATGTGGTTTTCATCGTATAGTATACTCGTATAGTGAAAGTATAGGTCTTACGTTAAACTACAATTATGTAATGTTAGCCTAGTTGAATCTGTATGTTGTTTTAAATAAATATGAGTATCTCAAGAAAAAATATTGCTCAACACGCAGAGGCGTGTAAAAAGAATATCAAAGAATCGTTTCGTTCTCAATCGCTCGGATCTTCTTCTGCCCAGAGCCCTAAATGGAACCAGATGTAATTTGAATTGATTCGAATTCAAGGAGACAAGTGACAGTTTTTTCACTTAACGAACAATTTGCAATGTGTTAACTAATCGATCTATCCAGTGTTACCTTGTGACACAGTGGTTTTATAAGTTCCTCACTATGTCACGCTTTTGATACTATACAAATTGTAGTTAACTTTAACTAGCACTCGGCACACAGCCTCTACTCAGAACCAATCCCTGATTGCATCGTTATTTATTTCGTGTGTCTTTGTGTTTGTCTCAATGCAACTGTCGTTTGTTTACTATAATAGGCTTTGCAAATTCGTACGTGACACGTGGCAGTCCCATGGTCTGCGGGCAACGTTGGAAGAGCGACATTTGCACAAAACTGACGTTTCTACTACGCGACCCCGCCGCCCGTGCTCCTCTTTCCCGCCCGCAACTAGGGTTACCATTTAGGAATTTGAAAAGTCCTGATAAAAAGCTTGACATTTGGATAAAAGTCCGGACTTTTTAGTCACAAAATGGAAACATCTGTCTCACTGTTTATTTGTTTTTAGGTACCTAATTTAATGGGAAGATATTAAAGATTAAAGACTTATTTGATATTACTTAATATGTAGTTTTGTTACTCAAATTCCAAAATCCGGACAAATTAAAGAGCCGGACAAAGGCCGGACTAGAGTCAAAAAATCCGGACGGATGGTAACCCTACCCGCAACCTTTCATCCCGCGGTCCGCAGACCATGGGACTGCCACGTATAAATTTGCCAGCCTATAGCTACCTTACTCTATTTGTGTCGTACGTAACTGCGCTTCATCTTTAAACCTACAACTTCAAAGTTCAGTTGCAATTGTTTTTTTTGCGATGGTCAATTTTATTCGTTTGCAGCTGTCGTTTGTTAAGTGGCTTGCCAGTTCAGTTTCGGGAGTCGGTGGAGGAGGGCAGGTTCTCGCCGTCGAGCTTGTGCCGGTGTACGTAGGGCTCCGGCAGGTGGCCGGCGGAGTGGGCCCATTCGGGAGGAGCACTTGTGGGCCAGTCGGAGGTGGAAACCTCGGCGGGGCGCTCCACAGGCTCCGAAGACTTTGTGGTGCACTCCAGTGACAGCGGCTTTGGAGTTTCGATTCTGTTGGACAAGTTGCTCAGTTATTTTACAATACACTAAAAAAGAAGTTTGTATCAATCTTATTTAAAAAAATAGAGTAAGGTACATTCTGTATACTGACTGTCCAGCAAGGCAAACGCCTAAATCATTGAAATCTAATCATCGCTACTGTTGATGGCTTCATTAAGCGAAAGTAACTTTTTCCGTTCCATTAACAAGACGTAACTCCTCAACCGGTTATTATGAAATTTCACATACCTACACGTTGTGTGCCGTGCAGAAAAAACATGGTAAAGAATCCTATTGCTTTTTTATACCGGTAAAAGTTTAAAAAGTTACAATCTATAGTTACTACTAGTCAATGGACGATCACGGAAGATGTAGCTGTTTTCAGGGTTCTCCTCCTTTATCTGGATGTCTACTACCCTCGTTTACCTGACACGCTCCGGAGAGTGCATGGCATCGTTCGTGCTGGATATCTCCAGGTCCTCTGCGTAGCTCAGGTGCAGCTTGTCGCCGTCGCCGCGCCGGTCCTTATCTGAAACCAGGATTTTTGTTAAAACATCTTTTTATCTTATTTTAAGGTTTGGGGTAACGACAAATAGGCGCCCTCCTTTGCCATGAAACAATATGTTTTACTCATAGATTTAGTATAGTTTAAATCTATGGTTCTACTACTGTACTACTATTGAAGAACATACATCGAACATCGATGTTATTTATATAGTGCAAAAAATTATAGACACAGATCTCTGATTCATCGAATGCTTTTCCCAGAAATTACCTCGAGAGGGAGACTTCTGCAGGCCCTAAGATAAGAAAGTATATGACGCACCGTCAACGCTGATGGGTCCCTCGGGCCAGCCCAAGGAGTCCCCCTCTACGTCAACCGGCTCGTCCTCTGCGTCGTAGGAGCGCGACTCCCTCGGCCGCTCCTCCCGCCGCTCCTCATCCAGGTCGTAGCCCAACATGCTCTCGACGGTGTGGTGGCGTTTGCGCGTGCGCAGCTTCAGCCGCCGCTGCCGGTTCGCGCGGATGCGTTGATACGTCTGCGTATTGAATTGGGGAGCGTGTCAGTCAGCCTTTTGTTAACGATAATAATAATCAAAATAAAAATGATTATTTAAATTAGCAATTTAGGACTTAACAAACAATGGGTTGGAGCCTCTTTTTTAGCTAGTGCCTGTTTTGAGAGGCTCTGCACCTCCTTAATGATTTTGCGGACTTACTTTATAAACAAAAATACTAGAATAGCAAAACAATAAGACAAGCTGGAGTAAAGAAAACAAGAAGCAAAATTAGGGAGTGCCTCCGCTGCCGCCGCCAGTCGCTGATTCGGTTGCCGGTGCTGGCTTCCCACAAGGATGCTGGGGCCTCTCGTAAAATCGTAAAGTTTGGTAAGGTTATTTTAGAACCGTTAGAACAGTGATCACTGCGCGAGCCTAGCGAAGCGTGCTGCGGTAGCGGCCGGCGAATCACCAGAACTTAGTAGTTTCTTTGGGTGCTCTAGGCAAATTCCAAATTTTATTAAAAAAAACTATGCATTTCCGTGATCTCATCTCAGTATATAAAATATAAATGTTAAAAGGGCCATTGCCTCACCTCCCACCGAGCGTCCTCGTCTTGATGGTGCAAGGAGTGCGCGGGCGGCGCGGCGGCCTCCCTGGGCAGCGCGCTCAGGCTATACAGGTGCTGCAGCTCCTGCAGGAAGTGCGCCTGCGCCACGCCGGGTCCCAGCCGCGCGCCGCACACGCCGCACGACGACTTGCGCTCGCCGTCCGCTGTTGCAAACAACAACGGATTATTGCAATTTGGGAGCAAAGTTGCATGTGTTTCGATAGGTGCTGGCGTGCTGGGTTGTGAAGACTCCGTGGCAATAAATAATTACAGCAGCTCATCTGGTAACACATCTATATTGTTCTGAACATAGACGAAGAAAGTTTACGAAGACGCGGGCGCGGGGCGGGCGCGGCGCGACGTACAAACATGCCCCGCGCCCGCGTGCCCACTATGGACACTCAAATAAGATTTCCTAATTATGTTTGAGTAAGTCGCGCCGCGCCCGTGTGTGCACTCTGGCCGAGCACAGAGAGAGAGGGAGAGTACAGTATAGGCCAAATTGCCAGTACAACAAATTATTACAAATATTTAAACTTTGCTACGCTACAAATTCTACCTACCAACCCGCAATGGGCCAGCGTGGTTGGTTATGGCCCAATCTGCGCGTGGCTGTTGTCCATGTGGGAGGGCCTAGGCACAGCTCGCTCGTTGAGTATGGTTAGCTGGTGTAGTCCTGAGCTTCACAGGAACGGTGGCATCCCGCGCGCTAAGATATCTATGCGATGTAGACTTACCAGAGAAGAAGTCGTGAGAGTCGGAGCAGGTGGCTGGCGCGGGGTAGTCGTCATCTTGCGGAGCCAGGCGAGCTGGTGTCTTCGGGATCTTCGCATGCGAGCTAGTACAGAAGCTATATTACTGAATTATTCAATGAAAACCAGCCAAGCCATGTATTCCCGGAGAAGAAGTTGTGCGAGTCGGTCCACCTTGTTGAAGACCTGACAACCTGTCCTTGCAGGGGAGCGGCGAGGTCGAGGCGACGGAGCCTGTCGAGCACCAGCTCGACAGGCTCCGTCGCCTCGACCTCATGCGGAGCTCTGGACGACACCAGTCGTCCAGAGCTCCGTATGCGTGCCAGTACAGGAACTACACTACTGCTAAGCCATGTATTACTGGAGAAGAAGTCGTGCGAGTCTGTGTAGATGGCTGGGCACGTGGTTGTCGTCGTCTTTGCAGGAGCGTGGCGAGGCTGAGGCGATGGAGCCCGGCGAGCTGGTGTCATCCAAAGCTCCGCATGCCGCTAGTACAGGAGCAGCACTTCTGAATTATTCAGTTGAATCCAGCTAAGTCATGTATTACCGAAGAAGAAGTCATGCGAGTCGGTGCAGGTGGCGGCGCGGCTTTGTCGTCGTCCTTGCAGGGGTGCGGCGAGGCTAAGGCGGCGGAGCCCGGCGAGCTGGTGTCATCCAAAGCTCCGCATGCCGCTAGTACAGGAGCAGCACTTCTGAATTATTCAGTTGAATTCAGCTAAGTCATGTACTACCGGAGAAGAAGTCGTGCGAGTCGGTGCAGGTGGCCGGCGCGGGGTTGTCGTCGTCCTTGCAGGGGAGCGGCGAGGTCGAGGCGACGGAGCCTGTCGAGCTGGTGTCGTCCAGAGCTACGCATGCGTGCCAGTACAGGAACTACACTACTGCCAAGCCATGTATTACTGAAGAAGAAGTCGTGCGAGTCTGTGTAGATGGCTGGGCACGTGGTTGTCGTCGTCTTTGCAGGAGCGTGGCGAGGCTGAGGCGGTGGAGCCCGGAGAGCTGGTGTCATCCAAAGCTCCGCATGCCGCTAGTACAGGAGCAGCACTTCTGAATTATTCAGTTGAATCCAGCTAAGTCATGTTTTACCGGAGAAGAAGTCGTGCGAGTCGGTGCAGGTGGCGGCGCGGCTTTGTCGTCGTCCTTGCAGGGGTGCGGCGAGGCCAAGGCGGCGGAGCCCGGCAAGCTAGTGTTATCCAAAGCTCCGCATGCCGCTAGTACAGGAGCAGCAGTTCTGAATTATTCAGTTGAATTCAGCTAAGTCATGTACTACCGGAGAAGAAGTCGTGCGAGTCGGTGCAGGTGGCCGGTGCGGGGTTGTCGTCGTCCTTGCAGGGGCGCGGCGAGGCCGAGGCGGCGGAGCCCGGCGAGCTGGTGTCGTCCCGCCCGTACGCGTGCCGGTACAGCGGCGGCGTGCTGCTCTCGTCGCGGACGCTCTGTGATGATATACCGCCATATTGTTTCAAATTTTGCTAGGGGCAAAGAAATTGCTGATCATAATTTAAGGGACATTCCGGAGGCCTACAGTACCTATACCGTGCTACAGTGCCTATTTACCCGCAAGGGCTTCGGTCGGTTAGGGACCGATCTCGCCATGTGTTTTATATTCATTTGATATTACCTGAACCAGTAAAACGTTTATAGACTGATGATAATGGTAACGCCCTTGCAGTAATATTTTTTGTAAGATCTATGTACAACATGAGGCAATATATTATGACTATGACTATTTTGCGAATAAACTTATAAGGTTTCTAAAAACTAAAGCTTCGCTGATTTCAAACTAAACATTCCTTTGAAAACAGCGGAACAGTCCATTATCTCCCGCATATAGCCCCCCGTTTTAATGGCTTAGCTGAAGGTTCTGGCTCGAAGGATCAAAATGTAAAAGATATACCTAAATGAAATGAGAATAAGATAAATAAATGATAACTGCAGTATAGATCTTGACTGGTATTATGGTTGCAAAATGCAAATATTTTATATTACATAGAATGGAATCAATAAAAATACAAGATAGTTGCGTAAATATATGTATATTTTATAATAGTTGCGTCTTGTGCAAAGCCCTTGAAATAGAAAAAGAGACAATATAAACTAGAGTATTTGCTAGCTTAAATTATCGTTAAAATATAATGTAAGTATCTAATAGTGTGAGTACTCAACATGTTCACTACGTAGTTAGCTGAAAATTTGAATCCAAAGTTGGCATTAATGATAGTTATTGATTAGAATATACCTACTTCGTCCCACCAGCCAACCCGCAATTGGCCAACTTGCTGGACTATGGCTCAATGTCCCCATGTGCTTTTGTCTAGCGGTAATACCTGTGCCCAGCAGTGGGAAGTTTATAGGCTGATGATGATGATGATGACATAGTTCGTCGGGTTTTTACTAGCAAAGTGCTTAAAATATATTATTATATTTATTAGAATTTCATAATAATTTGTGTATCTTTTTTAATTGTTTTTTATTGCTGTTACTTTACTGCTACCTACGTTTCGATCAATATTTATTGTTTTTCTGATACAATATTTTTGTCTTCACAACCTTTTCCTAGTTGAATATATTTTTATCGCACGTGAGTAAAGAAACGGAACAGAGTCAAAGCTTCTAGGAGCATACGAAAATTCTTACCTATTCTAGTAGGGTTGGCAAAAGAGAATAAAATAAAATAAACAAATTGTTATGAGCTTTTTATTAGGTCTGTAGACAAGATAAGGTATTACCTATGTATATTTACAAATTGCTTAGACTAAATATTATTTTTTATAATTTTGGTTTCATACGTACCTACATAACATAAAGTTTTGTGCGACCTACTTAAACATATCGCTTTTAAATAAGTGTAATATGGTTTTCATTTACTTACCTAGTAGTCTCCTTGGGATAATTGAAATAATGAAAAATCTTTTTTTTCTAGTACTGTTCATACAAACGATATGGATAACAACCATTTTACAAGTCCAGAACGTCATAACACCTTATTTTACATCTTTATTACGTTACATTACAATCTATAACGTCATTACTCAATGATATAGAAGGTTGTCGCGAGATTTAAGTATGTATTTAGGTACTCGTATTTTCTTAGATTAAAAATTATAATAGTTAAAATCAATCATATCAAGTTATTTAATTTACTTACTTGTTCATTTACATTGAAATAGTATATGTATAGTAAATCTCGCGACAACCTTTTATATCATACAAATTGTGTAATGACGTTATAAGTTGACAGTAAAAGTTTTAAAGTAGGTAACAGTTTTTTTTTTCTTTTAAGCGCATTTAAATAAAAGCTTGTTTTTTAAAATTGCTTTTACTTTTATTTTATTTTTTGCTTTTTAGTTATCCCTGGACACGTTGCTCATCTGTTCATCTCACTGAACGTGTGTACAAAATTTATTCACGTCCAATAAACCACCAAGTCACCACCCATCAAAAACGGTCCACCCATTAGAACAAATCAAACTCGACGCGGTTGTGTCGCTTAATTAATGAGTTCCTATGGCCACCTTCCAGCTCCATCATCAGACCCTAGTTACCATTTTTTTTATCCACAACGGGTAAGCGCTTGGCCTTCATCTCACCTGATGGTAAGTGAAGATAAGGCCGAAGATGGAAGCGCGCTTCACCCGGAATCCTCAACCACTGAGGAACTGGCTATCTTATCTCAAACTGTCGGAACACAACAATGCTATAAACATCGTTGGTATAGCGACAGACAGATAGATTAGATAAGATGGTGGTAGCTAGCCAGGCGGACTTAACAGCCCTACCACCAACCAAACCGAGCACACAAAGATGTACCCCCTGCTGGGAATCGAACCCGGGACCTCTGGGTCTAAAACCGGTGGCTTAGCCACTAGACCACGGAGGCGGTTAAAGCACCAAAGTACTCGTCAAGACGAATCAAACGAGCTCATACTCGATGGAGTTACGTCGTTTAATTACTGAGTTCCCATGACCACCTTACAGCTCCATCATTAGACCCTGGTTATTATTGAAAGACAAATTACTCTTTAAGACGATTCAAACGAGCCCAAACTCGATGAGGTTGTGTTTTTTCATTACGAAGTTCCTATAGCCACCTTCCAGCTCCATCATCAGATCAGCACCATATTATTATCATCATAATATTGCATTGTCACGCGATTTACACATGCAAAATTTCAGCTCAATCGGTAACCGGGAAGTGGATCAAAATTAAGTTGCAAGATTTCACCCGAACAAACATACATTGCAAGTCAAATAAAAGCTTGTATATTTACAGTTTATTCCACTTAAAACAATGTCGTAAGAAATGTACAGGAGCACAAAACACAATAATGACGTGCTTTGTGCAGGCCCTCCGTTTGTCCACTGGCCGAGCGAGCGTAAACCGGTTTTATCCAGTGGCGGCGCGTACGCGAGCGCGACGCAGCGGCTAGTGGACACGCACCTATGCGCCTGCCTGAAGCTTGTAGTAGTTGCCTTTCGGCGACTTAGGACCATAAATAAAAATGTCCACTTCTTTAAATTACACACCTTAAAGTTACCTCTTCGCTAAATGACTTTTTCTATAAAATAACCACTTCGATAAATGACCATTTCTTAAATTGACAACTTCTCGCCCAGAGTAATTACGGAAGAATTCAAACAACGAGGGACATCAAAATTTTTTTTATAATATATCACCCCTTCGGCGGCTTCTCACAACAAAATTGCCTTCACTTAAAATTAACCTTAACAAAAATATTAAACATAAAATTATGACATCTACCAAAAAAAACGCACGACAACTTAACGGCAATAACTACACACATCAAAAGTGTCTAGGGATCAAGCATTTTTATGCGGATTTCTTGAGATTGAGATGTGGCTTTGTAATAAATTTATGATTTATTAAATTTATATGGATCCTTTTTGGTGCATTTCATAATTTGAAACAGGAACTTTCAATCAATTTCTAGTAAAAGATGAAAATCAGCTGTCAATATTTTCGCTATAAAAACATACAACGCATTGAAGACATTATTAGTGCTACTGTTTCCCTACTACTGATTAAAACCAACGTTATTATGGAGCGGCGACGTCATTTAAGCAGGGAAGAAATGCTCAGAGCCGTGGGAATGATAGAAGCTGGTTCCCGGCAACGTACTGTGGCTTTAGCTCTGAATACAAGTCAGAGTGTTATCAGTCGACTTTGGACACGTTACCGAAGCACTGGTACCGTGGCTGAGCGCCATGGAGGACGGTATCGCTGCACCACACGGAGACAAGACCGATACATTCAAATCACAACTCGAAGAGCTCCAACAATAACCGCCATGATGTTAGCCGTGAGGCTTCATCACTCTTCAGGGAACTTAATTAGCGACCAAACAGTCAGAAACCGCTTGCATGAAGTGAACCTTCATTCCCGAAGACCGCTAAGGGTACCACCTATAGCAATGCACAATCGTAGGATTCGATATCAATGGGCTCTTGAACACAGAAATTGGGCAGAAGAACAATGGCGTTTCGTGTGCTTTTCTGATGAGTCTCGTTTTGGTATGAGACCGGATACAAGACGTATACGACACTGAAGAACCCCTGGACGCCAACAGCGATTAAAATCCTGCCAGGAAGTCCATCCTTATAGTGGTGGAACCATCATGGTATGGGCGGGTATTTGGATCGGCGGAAGAACTGAGTTGATTTGGATCAGAGGCAACCTCAACGCTCAAATTTATGCTGAGACGATTGTATCAGACGTCATCGTTCCTCTACAAGTGCAAATCGGTCCCTTATTTCAGTTAATGCATGATAATGCACGACCGCACACCGCAAGAGTTGTAAGACAGACTCTCGCCACAGCTAACATCAATGTCATGCCCTGGCCTGCTCAGTCGCCAGACTTGAACCCGATTGAGCATGCATGGGATATGCTACAGAGAAGAGCTCTGCCGAATATGGAGGGTATCCAGTCGCAAGAAGACCTTTTTTTGTTGTTGCAACGAACATGGGCGGCCATTCCACAGCGTGATTTGGATGAACTCATTTTGAGTATGCCAAACCGATGTTCTTGTGTTGTTAGTGTTCGCGGTAGAAACACGGATTATTAATTGTTTAAGTTACCCAATAAAATTTTAAAGAAAACTGTTATTTCAGTCTTTTTTTCGAACTTTAATGTTAGTGGTTCAAATGTCAAAAATCCCTTTATTAGGAAAATGGCAAATTTCTTTATTAATGCAAAGGTGACTTGGTTTATCGTTACTGTAGACAAACGAAAACACTTTATTTGATGAATCCTTAAAGAAAATTTTAATTAATATCAATCAGGAGAAAAGTTATTACAAAAATATATGTTGTTCCCTAGACACTTTTGATGTGTGTATATACATCGGTATCACTAATACCGATGCTTAACGGCTTAACTTATTAAAAATTATACTGGGGGAGATCTCTGATGCGTCAACTTCGCACAGCAGTTGTGTAATTTTGTTGTCTAAATTAATTTGGCGGTTTCTAGTTTTCAACGTTTAAGAAAAGTGGACATTTCAAGAAGTGGTCTTATAGAGAAGTGATAATTTAACGATGTGGTCATTTCAAGAAATGGTAATTCAAGTAAGTGGTAATTCTTAGAAGTGGTAATTTATAGAAGTAGTCAATACTAATTGTGGTCATTTTTATTTATGGTCCTAATAAATACAGGCAGGCGGATTTTTGCGTTGCGACGCGCCCAATTGACTGGCGACGGCGCTGTTGTATGAAGCTTTGACTCTGTTCCGTTTCTTTACTCATGTGGTTTAAGTCTCTCTTTTATATTTAAAATAATCGGATGGGCCGATTATTCAATTGTCAGATAAAACTTATTTGTCTGTTAAAGTATTACACAAACATTTTGAAAATGTATTGTATGATCGTGTTATACTTTATCAGACGGATAAGTTTTATAGGAGGATTGAAAAATCAGCCCTAAATCTCTAAAGTTTTCTTCTTTACTGTGTATTTCATGACCTATCTACACTTGCGAGCTTGCACTCATACAGAACTCGTCTCCACTGCTCGATATTCCAATTAAGATGGACGCGAGCAAATTGATGAAGGCGTGCTTGTCGGTGTGCTACCGTTAGCTAAGGGCATGTGGCAGGACTTTTTGGACGAATATTTCAGTCTTCGCCGAACTATCCATTGGCTGAGCCACCCCACGAACTTATTTGTGCTCCTGCTGGACGGATACACCAGTTAATGATGACAGAGAGATTTTGAAGATTTTAAGGAGAAGTAGACACGATAAAGCGGTTATCTCTCTCCGAAGTGCACCGGCAACGTTTAGAGCTTGATCAAAGATACAAGACTGGCTTATATGGAGCTGACGTGCGATAGTCCACTGGCTAAGCCCTTGTTTCAGTAAGGCGTTTGGGGGTTTAAAGTTACTCGCGTCCGTAGGTTTACCTTTGAGACCCTACACGTGACCCATGGGTGGTGCTAAATGAGTGACACTGACTGAGTGGTAGAGCCACGCTGCGTTGCAGCACGCATTGTGCTGACTCGCCCGGCGTAATACCACCCTCTCATGAATATCCGGCGTTAAATAATAGCACTTGGTGCTGTTGTGTTTCGTCCGGCCAGTGAGGGTTCCGGAGGCCCATTCTCTCTGCCCATTCTCACAATTCCAATTCCTTCCTTTACCCTATTCCATCCTTAAAGGACGGCAACGCACCTGCGATTCCTCTAGTGTCCTTGGGCGGCGGTGATTACTCTCCATCAGGTGACCCGTCTGCTCGTTTGCCTCCTTCTTTTATAAAAAAAGGGCGACCAAGGGCTACCATTTGGCTGCTTATGTGGGTGGCTGTTGTATCAATTATTTCTGTGGAATTCAGCGGAGATGTACACTTATCAACGTGTAACAGCCGACTGATAAAAAAACATAGAGAAGACCGATTTGTTACATGAATTTCGCGAACGCATTATTCATTAGCAGCAAATTTTAGGGTCGCATTTTTTAGCGAAAGCTTTATTTATGTACCTATAATTTATTATTAGGAATTTCGCGATTACCTTTTATAGTTGCAGTAAATTTCAGAGTAGCATTTTGTAGCGATAGCTTTATTTATGTTCATATCACCTCCTTTTATACAGGTGTATTTTACTTTAAAATTAGTGGATGAAGATTAATGAATGTACTATAAGTAAATTCATTAATCTTCATCCACTCTTCATCAAAATGTTACTTTTTAAGATTTCTCGGAACAAATCACAAGTAATCAATAGTTGGAATCCTCTCCTCTACTAGCTAGCGGATTTGGATTGTTCGTTAATAAACAGAAATGACATGTCATATCCAACAAAGGCCACCGCCAATCAGAGGTTACGTGAGGGCCTTGTTCGTCGAGGCAGCCATTTCTCCGTACCTTGTTATTCCGTATTGGAATAGCAATACTAATCCTCTTGTTTCCCAGACGTCTTCTCTGTAAATAGTGGCAGAGGAATCGCCGCCTTGAAATTATCGATAAAAAAAACAATCACATAAGCTTTATCATAATGCAATATCATATTATATTAATTGCATTATGACATACTGTATGCAAATATTTTCCATTCTTACGTTAAGATGAGTTAATTCACCATCATCATCATCATGTTTTTTATATTTTCTAGACCTTTAGGTCTCATTAAACACCTAACGAACAGCACAAGTAGAATAACCCATACAATCTACCAATAGCGACTATTACGTGTTTGATAATATTTAATTAATCAACAGTTAAAGAACATAAGAACGGAAGGCGCGCAGCTCTCCGATTTGTCCTAAGCCAGTCGACTTTAGAGTTGACGACCCGAACAGTGGCAACTGCGTCTTGTACTCTTCGTGCAACGAGAAGTGAGCGAGCTTCACAGCTCCGGTTACCTATCTGGAGAATAGTCTGTGATCTATCCGTATTCACGGGGCCATTCTCCTAAGACGTTAGTCTTATAAGTACTTATTGAAGAATGCGTTTTGCTGGGTTCTAATACGGCGTCAAGATCTTACGTAGATGGTCTCCTGCGCGAATTTGCTTTAACTGGCGCGACGGACGGTTGGTCGAGGTGCCACTACAAATAAACAAATTAAAATGAGGAGAGGTAATGTCCTGCTTAATGTATCTCTACTTACCCTCAAAGCCTGACCAACGCTTTGTCCAAGGGCGTACTGCTCCCCCAAGTGCCTTGCGAAGGCCTTGCCCGGGTAAAGAGGATGGAAGGCGCCACCTATCGGCCGGAACGCTCCGCACCCGAAGCTCTGCAGGGCGGGGTGCAGGAACTGCGGTGCCATGTGGTGAAGGAAGCCTTCCATGGTGCTGATGACTCTGCGATATAAACCAGGTGTTACCACAACGTTCAAAGAAAAAGCCGCATGTCACTGCACACTTTTAAACACTTATCAAATCAATTTAATAATTACTTTCTAAACAGTTTTATTTAGTTCGAACTAGGTAAATAAACTTAAGCTTGTAAAGACGCCAGCAGGTCAGGAGCATATCAACTTCATGTAAAGCTATAATGACATGGTACATAAGTAGTCGGCGACTTCCGATGCTGGCTATAAAGCAACTTATACTTAGCTAATATTTCCGTACCATACATGTCACACTTAACTTTTGTTTTCTTAATTTCTTTACTTTTCTAAAGTACTAAGTACAAGATCTATACAAACCCATTGTCATCCCATTCAGAACAGCTCGTTGTCATAAAATAGGCAGGAAATGTAAGACATGTTTCTTACATATTTTATCGAAGAATAAAACTTACATACAAGGGAAGTAATTAGTTATAAGTATAATTAGTGTTCCGAGTGCCTAGTGCGAGTCTTATTCATCATTCGATTACGTTAACGAATACCTACACACGAATATGTAGCTATTCTCCTTTTTTCTAGTAAACATTTTATCCTATATCTATAGCATTGTAAATGCAAAAATTTCCATAATAAAGATATTCACCTATGTTTATATAACATTGTACATACGAGTACATATCACACACATTTCCAGGAGGGAAACAAATTCGCATTCGTTAACGTGTTCGAATGCTTAATAAAACTTGCACTTAAATTTCACTCGACTCACGGAAACTGCACAACCGAACGGGTTTTCGCGACGCCGACGTTGATGATACAGCCGATGGCACAATACACATAATAAGGTACAAGCGCCGAATAAGGCCCACTTAATTTGAAATCACTATAAATTAAATAAATAAGAGAGTTAAGGTAAACAACTGGTTCAAATAAATTAAGTGTTTATTAATAAGCACTTTTTATAATATACTTATTTTTATGTATCATTGCAACGGAAATAAAATCAAATTTTTAAAACATAGTCAATGGGCCATCTTAGGAACCTACTAGCGTAGTACTATTATTTATTCTGTTCTTCTAGCCCGAAAAAGCCAATTGAATTAATGAATATCTATGTAATACCAAGGCTAACAAATATTTTTTTGAAAAATTCAGTTAAAGGAGAATGTGCATTATGGTCTATAGGCGGCCAGCAACATGATAGGTGTTAATTAAAAGTACTACTACTAATGACTTACTTTTACTATGAACATAACATTGCAGCTCAATTAGAAAAAAAAATGGAATTAGTAGTTAGTAGGAAATGGCTTTGTACGGAGCAATTTTATAAATAATAAAATGTTCTGCCTATATTACCGAAACCAAAGATCGTGGTGCAAAACGTTACTTGAAAGAGTAACAAACATCCATCCTTACGTTCCCGTGGGAATATCGGGAAAAAAGTATCCTATGTGTTATTCCAGGTTATAAACTATCTGTATGCCGAATTTCATCCAAATCCATTTTGTAGTTTTTACGTGAAAGAGTAACAAATATCCATACATACAAACTTTCGCGTTTTTATTATTAGTAGGATATTCTTTGCAAGTTGTGGTAACTTCTAATTTCAAGAACAGTTAGCTTTAATTAACTGTATCTAATATAAGAATTAAATTTAAAGGTGTTTTCATGTTGGTAATCCTATAATAAATAAATAAAGGCCATTTGTGATACGTTTTTTGTGTTATATTTTTTGATTTTACTGCAATAAATTGTTTTCATTCATTATTTAAACACCGATAGAACTGATGCAGTGCGCCATGCACTATTTGGTCGGTTGCACTGACTATGGAGATGCGCCTTAGGGCGGTCTAGTGAACACGGAAATCGGGTCGTCCCCCCAAGCGGCTGGACTTGTAGTTTATTAAACACAATTTACGTGAGATACGTGGCTAAAGTGTTGATATTCTAAAGAAGCGGCCCGACCGCGACTTCGTCTGAAGTCTCGTATCCCGTGAGGAATTTCCAAAAAAAATATTCATCATTCCTTGTCAGGACAACCTGACAACAAAAAGATAATTAGCCAGATAGGTGCAGCCGTTCTGAAGTGATGCGCGAACGAACATTTGTGGCAATCAATTTTTATTTATACAGGGTTTAAAAAGACCCTTAACGAAGCCGAAATATACGCATAGGTAATGTACATCAAAACAAGTAGGTAACATAAAAATCAGAAATAATTGCTGGGAAACCACTTTTATTTTTAGATATTTTAGAACAGCTTTTTTCTGCAGCACGCAATGTAATGCGCGTACAGACTATTCAAATTGTGTGATAGCTAGGTGATGGTTTCTGTTGAATAAAGTTTAGAAAATAGGTATCATATTAAGTTTGTTAGTAACTTTGACAATTAATATCCTCGTAACCATACTGTTCCCATGTATAGTCCAGTACAGAAATATGTTCGTAATCATGAATTAAATGCATGACTCTCGGCTTCGTTACGGGTCTTTTTATACTCTGTATAAAATAGTCAACGTATTGACCAGGTGACACATCTTCCCAACATATGCGTTTACAGCATGTAGTGGAAGTATGGGGAACGCTCATGTGCGTTAACGGCAATATTAGCAGCAGTTGTGTGGTGGTGGGGGTATTTTCTTAGACTACGCTCAAGAGAAAATGTTATAAGTACGAAGTTAAACACTATATTACTATTTCGTTTCCATTTACGAGTATATTGCAAGTATTGGACCAACATTCTGCATCTTTTATCTAGTATTAAAACTTGAAAACAACAAAGTATAGCCTGCTACTCACTACCTACTCATTGCCTACCTTTTTTTACTTTTGTTTATAATAAATATAAATAATCGCTTAAAACTTGACGTATGAAATATATTTGTAAGTAGTAGTATATAAAATAAAAAAATATTTTTAACTTGCAAATGTGAATGCACCATAAGATTTTCTGCCCAACAAAAAAGAGCTATTTTTAAAGAATACTTTTTTACAGCAATTGTTTCCACGTAAGTGGTCGTTCCAGTCGACAGTGAGCAAACAAACTAAAAACTGAATAACAACCACTAAACCCAAAAGAAACCACACAAGAATCGCCGTCGGCATGTTTATTTTGAGAGCAATACCTACTCCACTACAATGCAAGGGCATCTAGCTATAACAATAAACGACGCCACATTGCTGAGTGTTGGCCGATAGCTTTTACCGCCGCTGCTTGTCTATGTAAGTACCTACTAATAAAAATATAACATTAAAAAATCCACTTTAATAACAAGCTTTTTAGTAAATGCGCCAAAAAGAATAATATAAACTTTTACTTTAAAACTTTTACTATCAACTTAAAACGTCATTACACAATTTATATCTTATAAAAGGTTGTCGCGAGTATTAAGTACCCGTAATTACTTAACATTTAATTAATACTTAGTTAAAATCAATCACATCAAGTTATTTAATTTAACGACCTACTTGTTTATTTAAGTACACAAGTAAATCTCGCGACAACCTTTTATATCATATAAATTATGTAATGACGATATATTTTAAAATGATAGTAAAAGTTTTAAAGTAAAAGTTTTTTTAGCGCATTTAAATAAAAGCTTAAGTATTTTTAATTTTAAAAGGTTTTTTACTTTTAATTTATTTTTACTTTTTAGTTACCCTGGACGTCCGCCATTTTGGATTACGCGTGACGTCACTTTATTTTTCGAGTTATTCTCAGCAAGCCCTTTCATTTGATACCTACCCTTATTGTAAGAATGCAGTAAAAATAATTAGTCCGCCATCTTGGGTGTGCCGCCATCTTAGATTTAGAATGACGTCACACAATTAACCATGCATGAAATTGTCATCCAAACTGAACGTGTATACAAAATTTCAGCTCAATCGGTTTAAGATATATGCTTCAAAATTGAGTTGCAAGATTTCACCCGAACAAACATACATTGCATGTTAAATAAAAGCTTGTAAAAAAGAGAGCTGCCTCAGAAGGGACTCCAATGTTTGCCCTTTCGCACTGCGGCTGTTTTTCTAATTGAATTTTCAAAAAAAAAAAATCAAAATTGAAAATTATTTAGGTACTTATTCAATTTAGGCTACAATAATTGAGCACTTATGAATGTCGCTATGCCATCGGTTCGTAAGTCCTAACTATGGGGCGGGAGCCTTGTACTGAGAAGAACCGGCAAGAAACTCAGCAAGGCCATTTCTTTTCTCCCTTTCTTTTACAGTGTCAATACAAATTGGAAAATGCCCTCCCTATCATAGAAGGACATTTTCCATTACAAGATAAAAAAAAAACATTTAGTACGATTACAAGACAAACACAACAACATTCAAAAGAATATCTAATAAAAAAACAGGTATTGCTCATTTTAAAATAAAATAAACAAAGTCTTACAATATCTTTGAAAAAAAGAAAAAGAAAGACTATTAAATACTACCAATAAAAATATGATTGCAAGAGCTGACCAGCTTCCACAAGTGGCACCCGTTCACGAGTATGACATGTGTCAGCCATCGCTTCGCTCAACCATGTCTTAGGGAACGTAACGACCTGACGAACATGCCACCACCACAGAGACGCTTTGAGAGAGCATGACACACTCGAGCAACTCCAACGAAAGTAATAAGACAACATTTGGACAACGTTACACGCAACATAAATTTTGAGTAGGTATACCTACCTATTGTCTGTAAGACACTGCTGCTAAAGGCTATCATACCAGCGTAAAATTAATTAGTTAAAGCGAATGGACTATAAAAATATAATGTACTTAAATATTTTATTATAACCAGGCAGTTTCGTCTTCTAAAAATTCCTTGACTGTTTAGTTTAGTTTTCTTAGGTAAACAAGATTTTACATGATTTACTTATCTTAAGGTAAATCTAGTACAGTACTTGGTATTTTATTATAATAGTGTATACCTTGACCCAAGAAAGAGCCGAGAATCTTTTGTAACCTAAACAGTGGGATTACTAGTTTTGACTTATTTCTAGTATTGAAATTGTGTTCATCACCGTGTTAACAAAAAGAATTAATATTGCAAAACTATTCAAATTTAAATATATTGAGATGCAACAGTAAAAACACCAACTTCCTTAAAAATATTTATCATAGATAGAAGTTCGTGATCCCAGTCTATAAATGGTTCGTATTGCTCGATTTTGTAAAATAAATATACTTAGTTTTAACATCAGCCTCTGTTCCCCACAAAAGGACGCCATACGACATGATACTGTGAAAATACCTAAAAGTAAACAGTCCTAGCAGTTCAACACCTGTTAATTGACTAAATTTTCTAATCGCGTAAACTGCAGAATTGAGTTTGCCGGCTAAATTCGATATATATGAGGATTCCATTGGAGTTTTGAGTCAAGGGTTATCCCTAGGAAAACTGTAGAGTCTACCAAATCTAATTTATCACCTTTCATTCTAAAATCGGTTTGTTCGGTGTTGACATTTGGTAGTGTAAATTTAATACGCTTAGTTTTTTTAGCGTTTAGCTGTAAATTATTAGCAGTAAAGCAACTGAGTACCTCTGAGAGAGCATTGTTTATATCGTCATAATTATTCATACACCTAGTCACATTACAAATGAGTGAAGTATCATCTGCAAACATCTGATATACTTATATCAAAAATAAGAAAGGGCTAAGAATTCACCCTTGTGGAACTCCCATTTTTACATGAGAACCGGATGACTTAGTCCCATTAACATCGACAGTTTGTGTTCTAGAACTAAGATACGACTATATTAAATTAAGCGCAAAACCTTTCAGACCATAATAATGTAACTTCATCACCAGTGCCCAGTGCTCAACCCAATCGAAAGCCTTGGACAGCTCGCAGAAAACTCCAAGAGCGTTTTGAGACTCCTCCCAGGCATCAAATATATGTTTTATTAGAGCAACACCTGCATCAATAGTGAAACGACCCTAAGTAAAACCGAATTGCTTACTATGTAAAAGATTATTTAATTTAAAATATTCTACTAACGAGGAGCTCGATGGCGCAGCAGCTAGCGCGTTTGGCTTGCGATCTTGCCCGCTAAGCAACTTTTGCAATGCCGGGTCGCCTGATGGGTGACCATTAAAAACATCTCGAGCTCTTCCTTGCTTCGGAAGGAACGTTAAGCCGTTGGTCCCGGTTTTTGTCGTAAGATGGCAGTCGTTAAAACCCACCAACCCGCATTAGGCCAGCGTGGTGGGTTATGGCCCAATATCCCCACGTGCTATTGTTTACGTGGGAGGCCTGTGCCCAGCAGAGGGACGTTTATAGGCTGATGATGATGATGATGATTCCACTAACTGTTCGAGAATATTTTTTTCGAAATATGTGCATCCGAATTGACATGGTTGTCTTTAACTTTAGAGTAAAAGTGTTGTCCCGTGGTTTTAATTTACCAGTTTCGGTTGATAATATCCCAAGCGGCTTTTATTTTTTTATTAGATTTTTTAATTTTATCTTTAATGTATTATTAGATTTTGCTAGTATGCACTCTTTCTTAAACAATTTCGAGTACTTTTAAATATATTCTGTTAAATTTAAAGTTTTGTTATGTTGTCTTAAATTATATAACTCATACAGTTTATTTCTACTTTTATAAATACCAGTCATAGCCCAGTAACAGAACTTGAGTTTTTGTCAAATATTTTATTATTTTAGAAGTAAACACTTGATTTTATTCTATCTTTATTAAATCAAAGAGATTACTGTATAGTACATCCGGATCATTTTGTACAAAGGGCAAAGTATCAATTTTACAAGCTACATTAGTTATAAAACCCTCTTTTCGCTTTTTTGTAACTGGTTTACAAGTTACAATTTTAGGCTCCTCCTTAACATCAAAATCATAGGTCACCTTCAAGCTGCAATGGTCAGACATAAGACTACTAATAACTGACTTAGAGACAGGGTCATAGTCTGTGAAAACATTATCGAGACAAGTAGCTGAATGTGAAGTTCTTTTAGTGGGTTCAAGAAATAGATTTCTTAGAATAAAGGATTTAAATAAAGCGAGAAGACGAACACTCCCTGAAGTGTTTTCTAAAATATTTACATTAAAATCCCCACATACTAAAACAAATTTATTTTTTAATTTTATTTTATTAAGTACATCTGGCAGCACCTGGATGAGATCGGCACGGAACAGAAGGGACTGGCATAAATTAAGGGAGGCCTATACCCAGCAGTGGGTGGTTGAGGGCTGATTGATTGATTGATATTTGAAGTATACATCTTCCAAAATTTCAAAACTTCTGATTCAAAAACATCAAAATTGCCCGAGGGGTGTCGGTATACACATACTATTATAAACCTATTTAACTCTATACATGATAGCTCAATATTACCCTCCTTTGAAAGACATACAATATCATTGCGCTCTTTGTATCTAATGAGCTTCCGAAGCTGATTGAGCTTCCGAAACCGATACGTCTGAGAGCGCCGTAGCCGTAGGTTGCGTTACGGTAGCCGTAGACGTCTGTTAATTAGGAAATATTATTATAAGGTCAATGACTATATAGCAGACAAATATGCGTGGAAATAGGTAAGTCTACTCTGTACTGGTGTTTATTATTATTATTTTTCTACTATTACTACACTCACAGGCACAATTAACCGCCCACCTTTATTTTGAATTATGAACTATTGTTTCAAAATAATTTAAATTTTGTAATTATTAGTAATACTTACTTACTTACAATTTTTATTGTACTTACATTGTCGTATAAACGAGTATTAAAAGAAAGGCCTCCTGAGTTTCTTGCCAGCTTCTTCTCAGTCGAACGAAGGCTCTACCAAAATCCGAACTGGTGGTGGATTAGTTAGGTAGGTAGATTAGTTAGTTAGTTAGATTAGTAGTTAAGATTTAACTAAATGTTAGGTAACTGTTATTTTATTACTTTTTGACGACAATAAGTGCATGTAAAGGCTTATATTGAATAAATTATTTGATTTTTGTTTCGTTTCATCCCGGTGGTCATTCATATTTCGCGTCAAGATTGAAATACTTTTTTACGTGTTGTATTAGTACTATGAAGGGTACCAAATTAACAGCAATTTCTTAAGGCACACTTCAGTTAGAAATTAGGAAATTATAATTGTTATTATATTTTGGCTATTACAAATCATAACAAAAAACGGGAAACATATACCGTCCGTCCCCTTACAAATTACAATAGAGTTACAATTTGCTCCCTACTTTTGTCATTCCAACTTACAGGAATAATAAAGCATTTTTCGGCCCTGTTGCAAGTATGTGCCGAAACTATAATGAACTATCACACCGCGGTGATGTTGATGTGTTCGGTCAAAGTTTAGTCTGTTTCAAAAAAGTACTCACTGAGATCCTCGGTGCTGCTTCCTGCCCCTAGTGTTTCTAATATCAGGTTTATTATTATTATTGGTATTTTTTTTTAAATATTTTATTCTTACCATTATTGTCATCCTTGTGCACAAAATTTATTATTTAATATTGTTAATTTTGATTTTAATTGTAGTGATTCGGGTATGGCTTAAACTCATGTGCGACTTGCTAAGGACTTTGGCCTGGTGCTGAACCGCTGTACTAGTTTAAGTTTTATCTGTTTGTGTCAATGTCTGTTAAGTTGCCTAATAAAATAAATAAAATAAAAAAATAAAACAATAATAATTCTCACTTGTTGCTGCTTTGTTCCGTTGGGAGTTGTAAAAGTCGACTAACGGACTAAAGACTGCACATACATCCAACAGCATAGAGCGGCGATGGGCTCAACACCTGTCACGCTGAGCACATGTGCAGTCGCTATTTGGTGAAAAGTGGACTATGGTAGAGGACTGCTTTTGCTGTTTTCATTGCCTATAGTCTCTGACTAACCCTTCGGGAATAATAGTCTTGATTATATGTAAGTATATATGAAATGTTGTAAAAAAATATAATCGTAACCCTGCGGTAGACAATTCTAGGTACAACGCCGAATCAGCTTAATCAATTACTACGTTGAATAGTTATCTTCGTCGTACTGTCAAATTATTATCGGACATCTAAGCACAAAGGCCCAATTAGGTAAACACTAGCTCACGCTGCGGTGCGTAAGTACTTAGTATCCACTGACACATTAGCGGAGATGCCAATCAGCGTATGCCGTAATGAGTACATACGCCAGCTGGTCAACCTATCCAAAATTGTCAAATTTCAATTAATATCGATCCTTAATACCCTAAAGACAAAGTTCAAAATACGTTGAAAAATTTTGCATTTCTTGGTAGGTCGAAGTGATGTCGTCTGTACACATCCGGTGTATTCATCACCTTATACGTTTCAAGAGCCAATTAGTCCCACGGTATAATGGGTGAAGCGACCAATCGGGAGGTAAACTAGGGGGACTCTGTGAGATCGAACCGCCGGTACAAACGAGCAACAACACCGTCTGATCCGATTTGATTTCTGTGCGCAGTCTATTTGAAAGTGAGCTAAGGCCCTACTCTCTTAACCGCATCCGAAACTTCGTCTGCCCGTAATTCGTCGCACACGGCTGTGTGCATGTACTGCGCCAATGGCTAGTGAAAAAGACGGCAGCGCGCGTGCATTGTACGACGAATTGCGGGCTAACGAAGTATCGGATTCGCGTATCTTAGAGAGTATTCCCTCCGTATTGCACGGAATCGATGATTTCGTTTGAGCACCGGTTAGGGGCGAAGTCTAATCTGCAGGCGCATACATTTCCCTCACATGCTTATCTACGTCCATTCGTACGTCATGCCTGATTCCCGGAGGGGTACGCACAGGCAGTAACCAAGGCATTCCATAGAACTTTTTTCTTACCTTACCACTAACACACCTATTATCTAGCACAAGTTAAGCTTTTTTTGAAACTGTTTTTTATTGGTTACTTAAATCACGACTATAATCCCCGAAGGGTTAGTCAGAGCCAATGAAGACCGCAAAAGCATTTCTCTGCCATAGTCCTTCCACTTTTCACCAAATAGCGATTGCACATGTGCGTAACAGGAGGTGAGCCCATCGCCACTCTATGCTGTTGGAATTATGTGCAATCTTTAGTCCGTTAGTCGCCTTTTACGACACCCAAGGGAAGAGAGGGGGTGGTACTGGTAGTATTCTTACACCGCTACGCGACCCGGTTAGTAGGTTTGTACGAGATGTAATAATAAATTAAAGACGTTTTAAAATAGCCACTTTTATCGAAGCACAGGTCAAGCCGGCAGGTGGCGCTTCTCCAACTACGAGCTACGCGTAAACACGGCGGAAAGAATGGCGCTCCTGGAATACGGCCGATAAATACACAAACGCCGCGTTATGACACGGCGCACGCGGCGCGCCCGCCTTGTCTATTTCAACCACTATTTGTGATACTGTACACACGCCAGCTTAGAGCAACCCAACGCTGATACATTCTTAATTTAAAATAACTATTTTTCAGTGTAGACCTTTAAGCCAGCAAGTTTCTCAGTGGTTGAGGATTCCGGGTAAAGTGCGCTTCCACTTTTGGCCTTATCAACACTTACCATATGTGAGATGTAGGCCAAGTACTTACCCGTATTGATTAAAAAATAACAATCTCCAATCGATATCAACCCTGAACACCAAAATATAAAGTTCAAAGTTTTATATTGACGTGACATTTTGCGGTAGGTTTACCCATAGTTTACCTCTGTCGTCTGTACCTACATACAATTCTATCACAATTCTCCAATTGATTTTCAACTTTCTGTTCTGAGCTGTTGGATGTTGAGTTCAAAATGTAATGCAAAATTTTGACGTTTTACGGTCTAGTCTGACGTGCAGTTGTCCGTACGCGACTACATTGCCGAGCAATGACGTGCCAGCCCACCGTAATAACTTTAACTTACTTCTTACTTTATTTTAAATTACTTTCACGTAAGCACTCATTAAAATATTAATACTTATTAACATTTTCATTTGTATTACAATTTTAGAATATTTTTTCCTCAATTCCTCTAAATATCAGCGTTGCAGTTTCTTGAAGCCGCAACATTATGCTGTTCGAGGTCCAATTTCGTCGTAGCTATGTTATAAATAGTTATAAATAGAATTAAGTTTTAGACCAAGTTACTATACAATAAAATTGTGCTACTCAAAAGGCAATGGATGCATGTGCAGACTTTAAACCCGTTAGTCGCCTTTTATGGCACCCAGAGAATAGAAAGATTGGTAGTATTCTTTTAATATTGAGCGGCCACCGCTACGAGTTATATTGATTGCAATTATTATGCGATAAAGATAATAAATAATATTATATAACGGCCACTGAGAATTGTATAAAGGCTTTCAATTAAGGGTTCAGTACATCTGATGAGTAAGGCCCTTCGTATACAAGGCTACGCAAATCTTCGATACTCGACGATTTCAGTCTAAGCGACTACCGCCATACAAATCTATTGAGGTTCGTGCACGAGTCGCGTCGCGCCAGTCGTGCGCTACCTGCTAGACGAGATCGTCGCTACATAAATAGCAGCGATTTCCGAGATGGCAAAAGCAATTATTAAATATTTGTTTGTTTTTTTTTAAATTTCGCATCTGTTTGTTGTAATTCTTTTGCAGCAACAAACAGTCTGCCAGTTAAGTTTCTTTCAATATACGAATGAACTCTATTGTTACGACGATTTCTTTGTTTCCGGCAAAAATAGTACAAAACTATAGTTTCATCATCACTTGTGTTGTGTCAGACATTTTGTAAACGAGTGATCTGTTTAGCCGCTACGCCTGTGGCAGAATTAAGGCAATTTGCGTCTTGCGATTAAATGTCGTGTGTACGGACCGAGCGCTACTCGATTCTCGCGACTTGATACTAATGTATATACTTACAACATTAGTATCGAAGATTTGCGTAGCCTTGTGTACGAAGGGCCTAAGCGAACGTTTATTGCTTATTTGGCTGTATCCGGCGGTATATCCAACACATGCACCTTTCACGGAATTCATTATTGATACATTTCAACCATACCGCCTTGCCACTGCCGTGTTCTCGGTACGAGGTTCTTCGATTAAATAGACGTGAATTTGTCAAATACGTGTTATTTATTTAAACAATACGTATTTGGCAAAATATTGTATTTGTTTAAACAAAATAAAACCAAGCACGAACCACTATGATACTAGTTAAGGTAATCGTATTATTTTTTATGAAAACCAAAGCAGCGCCGCTATGGTCATTTAGAGAACAGCTTCTGGTGTAACGACAGACATGACGTCTATGCGGAATGTAGCTTTGACTCGAAATCCAAATACGTTAATCGTTACCTATAATAGATAAGGCTATTTTCTCCCCCGAGTTAATGAAGTACCTAGTTAGAGTAGGTACTCAGTTAATAATATATTTGTAAGGGCAGAATTTTTAAATGTCCTTTAAAACTAATTTGTCTGTTAAATACATAATTATATTGTCATGTAAGTAATACACTCGGTCATTTTGAAAATATATTATCTTAACATGTCTTTTCTTTCTTTAGCCCCGTCGTACACAAGGCTACGAAAATCTTCGATACTCGACGATTTTAGTCTCCAAGCGACTACCGCCATACAAATCCATTGAGGTTCGTACACGAGTCGCGTCGCCGACACTCGTCAAGGCCCACAGGTGACATTTTAGCTAGGTCGCGCAATACTTTATCAGACTGATAGTTTTATACGAGGATGGAAAAATCAGCCCTATAAATGTTTAAGCTAATATCTGTGTAGTTACACAGTAGATAGATATCTATACCCTCATTTTTAGTTATTTTAATGAAATTAAGGGTAAGTTCCACCTATGAAACTGAACAACTTTCCCTAAGAAACGTATATGCAAAAATGACAAAAAAAAATCGACCTCACATACAAAACTGACCGATCAGATGACGACAATAGTATGGGAGGTCAAATTTTTTTTGTTATTTTTGCACATAGGTTTCTTGGGGGAAGTTGTGCAATTTCATGGGTGGAACTCACCCTTAATTTCACTAAAACGAATAAAAAATGAGGGTGTATGTATTATATTTATTGGTTTAAAATAAATGGACTTTTTTATATTACGAAGTTTTAGGCACAGCTTTTTTACCATTTCTTCACTTTACTTAACAACTATACAATAAAATAAACAAAAATAGATTTGTAAAAAAGTACTTATTATTATTATAGAATATAATAAGTATTAACAAATCCATATTTTGATTACAAGGGTATACTATGCATCATTTAGTGTGGTAATCATTTTTACAAATTACGCGACAATTAATGTAAGTAATCTATAAATTCCGATAGCAACAATTAGAAAATCGCAGAAAGGTTACTCACACGACCCCTGATTCATTGCATGATCGTAACGTAACAGGCCAATAAAAAAAGGAAGGATCGAAGAAACTGGCTGATTTATGCGCCCCGGGAATGCCCCCCCTTTCAATAAGCGCTCCGATAAGAATCATTGCCTATATCTGCCGAAGAGGTATGCAATTAAATCTTTTTTGAATCACAGGGCAATTGCACGCATTGAATTGTGAATGCAGCAACAAATTAATAAATGACAATGTGACAGGGTCACTTTTGGAACTTTTTAATTTTTCAAAATGTTTCAAATAATAAATGATCTATAATAGTAGATTGTTATACAGCGAGGGAGTAAATAGAAACCGAGTTTTAATGGGTTTTCAGCGCCGTGTGTTGTTACACTATGTTTTTCACTACGAATGCGAGAAAATAAAACAATCCAATACAATATGAATTGGTTTTTTTATTAAAAATTAACCCGTTAGTTGCTTTAACGACACCCACAGGAAGAGAAGGGTTGGTAGTATTATTTGATGAGCCCATCGCCGCTCTATGCTGTTGGATAGTATGTATGTGCAGTTTTTCCATCTCTTCCCTTGGGTGTCCTAAAAGGCGACTAACGGACTAAAGACTGCACATACATCCTACAGCATAGAGCGGCGATGGCCTCATTAAAATAATACTACCAACCCTCTCTCCCCTTCGGTGTCGTAAAAGGCGAATAACGGACTAAAGACTCCGCATACATCCAACAGGATAGAGCGGCAATGGGCTCATCAAAATAATACTACCAACCCTTTTCTTCCCTTGGGTGTCGTAATAGGCGACTAACGGACTAAAGACTGCACATACATCCTACAGCATTAGAGCGGCGATGGGCTCATCAAAATAATACTACCAACCCTTTTCTTCCCTTGGGTGTCGTAAAAGGCGACTAACGGACTAAAGACTGCACATACATGCTACAGCATTAGAGCGGCGATGAGCTCATCAAAATAATACTACCAAGCCCTCTCTTCCCTTCGGTGTCGTAAAAGGCGACTAACAGGCTAATGACTGCACATATATCCTACAGCATAGAGCAACGATGGGCTCATCAAAATAATATTACCAACCCCTCACTTTTCTTTGACGTCGTAAAAGCTAGGGGACTAACGGACTAAAGACTGCACATACATCCAACAGCATAGAGCGACGATGGGCTCATCAAAAAATAATACTATCAACTCCTCTCTTCTCTTCGGTGTCGTAAAAGGCGACTAATGGACTAAAGATTACACATACATCCAACAGCATAGAGCGGCGATGGCCTCATTAAAATAATACTACCAACCCCTCCCTTCCCTTGGGTGTCGTAAAAGGCGACTAATGGACTAAAGACTGCACATACATCCAATAGCAAAGAGCGGCGATGGCCTCATTAAAATAATACTACCAACCCCTCTCAAGGGAATAGAGATTCCCTTGGGTGTCGTTAAAGCGACTAACGGGCTAAAGGCTCACCACCTAAGCACATGTGCAGACTGTGCAGTGGTTTCTTGCTGAAACGTGGAGTGTGTAGGCGTGGTCTGTGTTGTCCATAGATTCAAATAATTTGATCTAAGTAAACAGTATTATGTCGCGTCTTTATTAATGATTATTCTATCTAAGACTAAATACTTTTTCGTTTTTGTAGGCTCATTGTCATGTGACAGAAAAAATTAAAAAAAAGTTTTTTTTCCCTCTAGGGCAAGAATAGTAGATTTCGCTCGTGATTAAGACGAGTCCCGAGTGTAGCGAGGGCTTTAAGTTCACCTAAAGGGCCCTCTTCACGTCTGCGAATGCGTCGGCCGACGTGTAGAGGGGGTGATTTGCGCGTCTGTGGTAGGTATTTAACGTCTGCAGATGCATCTGCCTCGCATCCGACTGTTGTCGGTTTTTGTGGCACGCAAATGGTGGTGCCAATGTCCGTCGTCTGTCCACACGTCTGCCGGCGCATCAGTTTGATCGGAGTTGCGATTGAGAGTGCACGCGTGCTTCTTGTGTTTTAATTCTCGTACCTACTTTCGTTTTGATGGGTGGTGAGTGGTGGTGGTTTGGTGGACGTGTATAAATTTTGTATACACGTTCAGTGAGATGTACAGATGAAAAACGTGTACAGGGATAACTAAAAAGTAAAAAATTTATTGAAAGTAAAAAACCTTTTTAAAAAACAAGCTTTTATTTAAATGCGCTAAAAAGAAAAAAATAAACTTTTACTTCAAAAATGTTTATTAAACAGTTTAATATGATATAAAAGGCTGTCGTGAGATTTACTATATGTATAAGTAAGTATGTGCAAATAAACAAGTAAATTACTTAAATAACTTGATGTGATTGATTTAAATCAAACTTTTAAAATTGCGAGTGCGAGCACGATGATGCCCGGGATGAACATAGACTGATCGACCTGCAGACGTGTGGACAGCTCGTGGAAATTCATCTGTAGATACATCTGCCAATTTCCGCAGACGCATCTGTCGACGTCAAGAGGCGCCTTAAGACTAAGACAGCTTTATCACCGAGGAAAATACTCTACTTTTCGTACCATTTGCGAAAAAATTAACACAATAATAATATGAGATAAGCATTTATTAAAATAATGACAAGTAAAAGTAAAAGTTAACATTCCAAACATTGGTCCAATTATTGATAGAGAGAGTTAGGTACATTTTTGTTTGGTACATTTATTGTTGACGAGTTGATTAGTATTTTTTTTTTTATTTATTTGATTTATTTCCTTTTTCAAAAAGATGTATAATGCTTTATATACAAACTTAATGGTGTAAACACAGATGTAGTTCAGTAAAAATTTTGGTAAGTATTCCAAATTTAAATCACATTCTCCTCCTAGAGGATGAATGAAAGTACAATTTTCTTTCCCTGTTTTTAACAGATTAAAAATGACTATTGTTATGTTCGCTTTTTGTGGCATAGAATGTCACGTTTTTGAGCAAGTGGTACGAAAAAGCTATTTTAGCCTCGCTCTAGAACGCTACAATGACGTTCTTTTTGAGCAAGAGGAGTGAAAAATGTTATTGACAGCCTATTACCAACTAAGTCCAAAGAAAAATGATTACCAATACAACTACTAATACCAATAGCAATGATATATACAAATACCAATATACACTAGAAAAACAACAAAAACACGCAGTTATTTTTAGAAAATGTGTTTTCCTCGCAAATATTTTACAAAACGTCGTATATGTGCGCTTTGATAATTACAGCCGGCTAGCAATATCGCCTCGGCTGTAATTTTCTACTTAGCGCACTTCTAACTTAATGTACTATTGTGCTTCACTTATTATTTCCGGTGGTGTAGACTGTAAATTTAGTTTTTCATAACTAAAACTAGACATATTTATTTTAACATTGAAAATGTTTTTTCGATCGCTCCGGTGTAGGGCCCCATTTTCGCTGAAAGTGTGTTTGCCCCGTGGTATATAGTGGTTTAGGGTCATGATGATGTATGAAAGCTCAAAAGACGCAGAATTTGAACTTTGTGGCTTTCTGATGGTAAAAAATTTTTTTGTAAATTTCGAAATGTTTTTTCGAAAATTGAAAAAAACCAAAAAATACCTTGATTGTTTAACATCTTTCCTCAGAATATCTTCGATATCTCGTGAACGAGGTCGAACATCTGAGACAGACACCTAGAGATATTGAGGCGGGGAACATTTTATGTCTTTCACTTTTTTTTGTGGCAGTGATAGGAGGGGCGGCATGCTTAGCGGCGCGTGGAGCGTCGCCGTGCGGTATTACTCGGGCGTCATAGCCCTGTGGAACTTTTCAGCTTAGAGATATGAATTATCCATTAGGACTTGCGGAAAATTAAGGGCTTTAGGACAGTATAAACAAATTTTGGAAAAGTCGATTATTTCTTTTGAAAATAAAAAAATCTATGTTTTATACGAAGATCTATTAGGACTTAATAGACGCGGAAAATTAAGGGCTTTAGGATAGTATAAACAAATTTTGAAAAACTCAATATTTTTTTTTTTAAAAAAAATCCATGAATAATCTATAATAGGTAGGTTCATTTTTAATGCCCTTTCAAGTCTTGTAGAGCACGAGATCTGTGAATTTTTTAAACATTCAAAGTAAATAGGTAAGTATTGAACAAGAAGCCGCTGTTTGAATCGACAAAATATAGGTATGTGAAAGGTAGGTAAGTCCTTCCATCCAATCCCTTGGGTGTCGTAAAAGGTGACTAACGGACTAAAGACTGCACATACATCCTACAGCATAGAGCGGCGATGAACTCATCAAATTAATACTACCAACCCCTTTCTTCCCATGGGTGTCATAAAAGGCGACTAACGGACTAAAGACTGCACATACATCCAACAGCATAGAGCGGCGATGGGCTCATCAAAATAATACTACCAACCCCTCACTTTTCTTCGGTGCCGTAAAAGGCGACTAACGGACTAAAGACTGCACATACATCCAACAGCATAGAGCGACGACGGGCTCATCAAAATAATGCTACCAACCCCTCCCTTCCCTTGGGTGTCGTAAAAGGCGACTAACGGGCTAAAGGCTCACCACCTAAGCACATGTGCAAGCACATGTGCAGACTGTGTAGTTGTTTCTTGCTGAAGCGTGGACTGTGTTGTCATGGTCTGTGTTGTCCATAGTATCAAATGATTAAAAATTTTACCACCAAAAACTTTAAATAAATATCTCAAAAAAATGGTTGATTTATGTAAACAGTAATAAGTCTCTATTTATGATTATTCTACTTATGACTAAAGACTTTTTCGTTTTTGTAGGCTCACTGTCATTTGACAGACAAAAATTAAAAAGAAAAACACTTTTTCCCCTAGGGCAAGAAAAGCTATTTTTTCCCCTCACTATTTTTTCCACGCTACAATGACGGTCTTTTTGAGTAAGAGGAGTAAAAATATTTATAATTATAGCTGTCTTTAGATACTTTTTAATTTTAAAAAGGTTTCAAATTGTAGTACCTAGTCATTGTACCTATCTATGAAGAACAACAATTATTACCAAAGGGCATTGCCAGGTTCTGGACCAAGTGCTGCCATGAATTAACACATAGAGCAGTTTGCGCAGCGGTTGGGGGTCGACCAGAACGAGGGAAATCAACTACCACTTGTCGGCTTTCTTTAAATACTTTATACCATTCATAAGTCCGTGTTTTTGATATACACGAATCACTATTCACTCTAAATCTTCTGCAACATTTTAGTGATTCGGCACAGTAAATTTTATTTGATACGCCAAACTTAAGGAAACTCTTTTTTTAACAAATGCTTCCATCGTAAAATCCCAGAACACATAAAACAACACCAAACAGCTGTAATTACCTCAGAACAATAACTAAAGCATATTGTTCTAAGGTAATTACACTGAGTGACAAAGCGCTCTTTCGGGCGCTAAGTATTTCAGTATAGTGCTACCAACTTATAGAAAAAAATAGGTCGATATATTAAGGATACAACTGGTCACATCGAAAATAAGTTCTAATTCGTAATAATGCGAAAATCTCTTAAATTTGTTTTAATTGGTCATACTTTAATTTAGTTCCAATTCGTCATATCATGCTTTAGTATCGATTGGTCACGTTGCAACTTAGTTTTGATTCGTCACCTCGCTAAATTGTACTGATTGGTCACACACAAAAAAAAACATACTGTCGGCTCTGCAGCATAGTTGGAAATGAACCTGCCTTGAAGCTGGGGTCGCGGGTTGGATATACCCGCCCAAGGCAAAAATTTCTGTGGTGGAGCATTTGGTAATTGCAATATAATTATTATTATACTTCCTGTTTATTGAAAATAAAAACAAATCTTATACAGTACTTCAATGTTTATTAGGTATATGTTTTAGATCTATTCCATCTTTACATGGTCACTATCAATCCATAATCAAAATTATTCTTACAAATAGAAACACGATAAACCTAACCTTTTTTAAACTATATTACTTTTATTTTTAAGTTGCAGCCATCGTATGGCACTTATGCACTCTTGGACATTATTTTGATTGAATATATTTTTTTACCTAATTTATTGATTTTATATTATTTCAATAAGTATTTATTAGAGCTATACTTAACTTATTATTTAAGCTTCATTTTGTGTATTTTAAAATTTTGTATTGTCATCTCCTTATCATTTTTTTGTATAAAAAACAAAATGTTTTGTTTTCTTATCTCTTTTTTATTATTATATTTGACCAATTGTGCCAACCCTCTACAGGGTTATTTGTTAAGTAATATAATATATGTGTATTTATATTTATTATGTAGGAAATATAGTCATTACAGAAATGTACAACCTTTGAAGTCGAGGTCCTTGTGTGATCAGATCAAAACAATTTAGCGAGGTGACGAATCGAAACTAAGTTGCAACGTGACCAATTGATACTAAAACATGATTTGACGAATTTGATCTAAATTAAAGGATAACCAATTTAAGCAAACTTAAGAGATTTGCGCATTAAGACGAATTATAACTTATTTTTGATGTGACTAGTTGTACCCTAAATCGTTTACCGCGCGTTCTGTAATATATATGAATTCCCGATACTTTTTACACAGAGTAGTATATCCAAATTATAAACAAAAATCATCCCCAGTTATCGCTGAACTTGATAACAGATAAATATACATAAACATAGAAAGACACCCCGAAATTAATTTATAAAACAGTTTTATTTAAGTTGATCGGACCGGGAATTCAACCCGCGAGATAGCGCGACACTAGAACCGGCGTGCTAACCACTCGACCACGGTGGTTGTCAAATAGAAAGAAAAATGTGATGAACCAATGATATTACAAAAAGGAAGTCATAGATTGCGCGTCGCGTCACAAACCACCAGAGCACGGTGATTCACCCTCCATACAAAGGCGGCCATAAATACGTAACACCGAAATAACCGCGATTTTTCAATTTTTACGTCTTAATAAGATTGTATGAACATGAATTAAGCAGCTCATAGTATTAGCTCTTAGTTTTAACCAATATCTATACATAAACCTGTATTTATATTTATTATTTTCACTCAGTAATTTTGATTTTAACTATGACTGCTAAAACATTGTTATAGAGTAATATTTACAGGTAAATTGGAACAAATATAGCTTGTTTGTGGTACTTACAACCCTAATTTTAAAGAAACAAAATAAAATACTGAGTAAAATGGGTAGATATAACAATATTTAATAAATCCATACAAAATGACATTCAAACGTAACAAGTACCTTTACACAACTATCAAATCTAATAAACATTTTGACAATAAACTTTTCTTTTAACAGGTAATTTGCGTAAACCTGTAATTAGTAGATCTGAATTATGAATTATGAAGAAGCATCTTAATTAAATCTGTATTGGTCAAAATACGATTCATTTTCTGCGTATGCTCGCGTCTAAATTGCTTAAGATGCAATATTTTCGGTTACACTAAGCCAGTTTGAGTACTTTTCTAGTAGATTTAATTTTGTACGATTAGATTTCTTCCAGTAATGCGATATACTATTATATATATTTCTAATTTTGTTATTTAATGACGTCAAATCAATACTGTCCAAGTTGTTTCGAAGACACGACGTTTCAAACAAATTGTTGAGAGTATTATTGCGATTTTTCCTTATTACTGCCCTCCACAGAATGCCAAATGTCGAAAACAATCATTCTCGTTACTGAACATTTTAAAAATGTACCTAAAACAACATATGAACTAGGGAAAAAAAATCCTTTTTATTTTGTTCTGCGGACACCTACACTTTGATACCCCTGAAACCTAAGAACGGGCAGTGTCATGCAGCTGAAATTTGCATGCTATAATCTAGACATACTCCCTATTAGAGTAACATATGTCTCAAGTGCAGCCGAGGTCGGCGAAAAGTCATCCTTAAAAAAATCTACCTTGAATTAAAAATTCGTATAAAATTGAAATATGAGAATTTGTACCCAGAATATATAAATAATCAAAGTAAATATCTTGTTCTTGCACCTCCATATTGTAACAACAACAAAAAACTTGATTGTAAATAAATGAGACACGAAAACAGAACAACAAATTTCGGTAACACACACGACCGGGTAACTAAACTCAAGATGCTCTCACTTCCGACGTAGCAAAGTGAATGAATGGTACTTTGAAGTAATTGGATTATTAATAACATTTTTTAAAGAGTAGTTTACTAATGAATCCATTATCAATAGTTTGAAATCGGTAGGCGCAAGTGACTTTTTTTGATTTATGGCCTATGAATGAATCACTGTGCAGAGGTCGCAGTCGGGCGGTATGGCCGTGCACTGTATCACGTAATATATCATAATGTCGTGGATCGCCATTAATTATATTCCTTCTATATTAGGTTAATGATCATAAGACCGCCGGCGGTCGCGAAACAATTGATTTTAAATTGTGTATGGTTTTACGATCCTCAAGGGGATATTATGAAGATTGAGGTTTGTATAAATATTCATAACAGTATAAGTAGGTACTATGTAATGCTAAATCAATTTAGCTAATGCCTCTATTGATATAGCATTACATACTCGTAGTACCTACTTATTACGATGAGTGCGATAATAGTGAGGGCCCACTGCAAGATTTATCTACCATTCAGTCGTTAACAATAACGAGAATTTGTATAGCAACATTGTAACTCGCTTTGTTTTTCAGCAGGTGTTGCTTCTATGCCAAAAAGCTTGTTTGATAACGTGATAATACATTTGGTTTCTCGTTTGTTTTTCGTGCAAACGCATAAGCGCGTCAGTTGTCGTCATCGCAAACAGCGGATTTATACGCTCGTAGCTAAACACAGTGACAATGAATGAGGCGTACTCACTTGTACGTAGAGATGGGTTAATAGCCCGATTGTTTGGATTATTAGCGATTATAATCCATTAATAGCCATTATTAGCCATCCATGGGCTAATAACCCCGCTATTAATAGTTTCATACAATTTGATTGATTGAACCTTGAAACTTTTGAATTTTTTTGGAACCTTGCCCTCCAAACTTAGAAATTGAACAAATCACCTGAGACAGTGATGAGAACAGGATAAGAATCTGACGGACCCATTACAGTCCGATCAAATGTCACATATAATAACGAACCTTCGAAATAATGATTCTAGTGAATCTAGCAGTAATTAGAAGGAAAAATAAGTTTTTTTTATTTTAGTAATAATATTATTTATTAAAAAATATAAAAAAAACATAAAAACGCAAAAAAATATGAAACTTACCTAAAAATCGTCGCAAAGAGAAAAAAGAAAATCGTACATAGCTGATTAAAAATTTCTAAATACGTCAGGTTAATTTTAAATTACTTTATTATATTTGTATGACTAATTAAGTACGACGATAATAAAAAGAAACTAACCTGACCTAGTCAGACCTAACCAGTCCTAAGACTGAAAACCATGAAGGGAAATATTTAATCATTACTGTAACATTAATAGCAGGGTTACCATCCGAAATCAGCTATTAATGGCTATTAACTGCTTTTAATCCATTATTAGCCAAATAATATTAACCGGATTATTAGCACTACCCATTTTTACTTGTGCGTAATGTCACAGAAAGTAAAAAGTTGTTCTGGTATTAATACTGTATCAGATGAACTATTACCCTTATAAAGATTTGTATTGAGTAGTATTATGTCGATTCTCTAAGCTCTATCATAAAATATGCTTGATGCGTATGCAGATTGTAGAAGGTCTATATAATATTCAAATGGCAGGTATAGGATGCAACGAAATACGTGTTTCTAGTTAGCACTGTCCATAGAGTAAGGTAAATAATACGCACTGTCATAAAAAGTTAGTCTATGGCACTGATCTATGAAACACATTTGCATTGTCTATAAAATGCGATAAGAGGACGCAACACAAAAGTACGTTAGGACTTTAATTAACAAACAATAATTTGTATGTTAATTTGACTTTATCAATAAAAATTTAGACAATGAAGAATTAGTTTTACCTGCTACATAACTTTTGAAAATTCAATTACAGTACCTAACAGGCAATTTACATATCTTACTAAGAGAACGGTTAACATTTCATTTTTGCACTTGACACTGTACAGTTTAGTATACAGTCACCAGCATTAAGATGTGACTATCGACGGCCTGCAAAAATATGTGATCATAGGTGTAATGATTGTTTATGATTCCAAATTCAATTTTTTTTGTTGTTAGATTGACACAACTGTTATCCATTTTGGCGCGGAGTTTGAGTTACATCTGTTATTTAGTAAATACAGTGTTTTAGTTAGTTTATATCTAGTGTGTATTGCGAATTTCATAATGGATAAAAACATCGAACAAAGAGTTTGTCTTAAATTTTGAGTCGCCAATGGAATTAAACACGTGCTTATGATTGGTACAAAGCGTTCAAAAGCGGTCGAGATGTGATGGAAGATTTGCTTCGCTCTGGTAGGCCATCAACGTCTTCAACTGAAGTTAACATCGCAAAAGTGAAGGAAATGGTGACTGAAAATCCTCATTCAAGTTTGAGAGAGATAGCCGCTGAACTTTCTGTGTCTCACGGGTCGATCCGTACCATTTTCGGTATGAAACATGTTTCCGCTCAGCTAGTCCCAAAAGACCTCCAGTTTTTTCAAAAACTCAATCGCATAAGAGTCGCTGAGGACATGCTACAACGAGTCAATTCCGACCCAACATTCATGCAACGCATTGTTACTGGTGACGAGACGTGAGTTTACGAGTTTGACATGCAAACTAATCCACAAGATTCGTAGTGGCTTCTTCCGACTGAACCGAAACCGAAAAAACCACGCCAAAGTCGATCAAAAGTCAAAGTCATTTTGACTGTTTTCTTTGACTATCGCGGTGTTCTGCACTCGGAATTCTTGCCGAAAGGTCAAACGGTAAATAAAGAATTTTATTTGAGCGTAACGCGGCGTTTAAGAGAGCAAATTTGACGAAAAATGGCAAATTTGTGGAAAGAAAATTCTTGGATTTTGCACCACGTTAATGCGCTTTCGTACCATCAAGGCCATTGTAAACGAATTTTTAACCAAAAAACTCGACAAATACCATCGAGCAACCACCTTATTCACCAGATATGGCTCCAGCCGACTTCTTTCTTTTTCCTAAACTCAAATTATTACTTCGTGGCACCCGTTTTCATTCGGTAGAAGTCATAAAGGAAAATTCGCGGCGAGAACTGAACTCAATTCCGGAAAAAGCGTTTAAAAAATGTTTTGATGATTGGATTATTCGTTGGCGTCAGTGTATCGTTTCTGAAGGAGCATACTTTTAAAGCGATAAAATAAATTTGGATGAATAACTAACATTTTGTGTATTATTGATCTTTTCCCGGTACTTTCTTGACAGAGTAGTATATGCCTTCCACCAGTGATCAGATATTTTTGAACATCACATCTTAATGGTGACTGTACAACCATCTTATCCAGGATGTTAATTAACGATTCTACATAAAGTAATAATAATTTAATAGGTGCATTTTAACAGTTGTAGTCTAGGGCTGGGATGTCTACAAATCAATAGTGAGATTATCGATTCTCATGCCAAACGGATTAACGATTGAAACATCATTAATCGTTTTAAAATAGTTTTAATTAAGACTATTTATTTAGTCGGTTTTCTTAAGAATTAAGTGTATGCTGTGTTCAACTTATATATTATCTAAGAATACAAACCCAAAAACAATATTTAAAATCTACTACAAAAAACTACGAGCTTTACAAACTTTAAAAACTGCAGCGGGTAGATCATTCTTACTGTCGGTGGCGTTTCGTTGTAGGCCCTCTGGACCATAGGATAAAAAGAATAGATCCAATGAATAGGCTGTACGTAAACAGCCATGATACATCCTCCGCTGCATCTTCACTTAATATCAGGTGAAAATGCGATCAAATGCATGTCTACCAAGAATAAAAAAAATAACGATCTCTGGTTTAAGTCGGACTTCTTGGCGGGAAAGTGTGGCGTCATGTCTGCAGTTTTGTTTTATTTTCTAAAATTTGTGTTTTTTCGAACATTAATGTGAAATAATAGTGGATTATTAACCGTTAAGTGTTTGTGAACGTGCATGAGTGTTGGCAAATTAAACAAAACAGTGCAACATCACTTTTCAAATTCTCTCAAGAAGTCCGCGTGAGACCTCAGTAAAGTCCCACATCTTTACTGAGGACTCAAGGGGTTTGGGGAACATCATTTATCATTCATCATCTTAATCACCACTCATTATCATCAAGGGAAACATGAAGAAATAAAAAAACTAATGACTAGGCAGTATGGTCTCAGACTTTAGCCTGTTCCTCCACGGAACAAATAAATAAATAAAAAAAAAATATCTGGTTTATCAAGTCCCGTGCTAACTAAATAATCGTAATACGAATCATTAATCTTTACCTCCGAAACGATTTTTTTTTATGTTTAATGGCGCGCACGATTTGTGCTTTAGCCAAGGCAAAGTAAAAGGTTAGGAAGCGGTTTTTTTTTATTGTATTCGAAAAAAAGGGAATTGAAGGAATTAAGAAGGAAAGGATCAAATAGGATTAGATAGGAATTAATGATTGATTTAGACTTTGATATTGTTAATGGACAAAAAAGAAGATAATGCTTTGTAAATATGATAATCATTTGTAAATAATAAATAGGATATAGAGGATGGAAAGGAAACATGAAGTGATGTTAAGGATTCGAAAAAATCGGAATGATCATTTAAAGGACATGCAAAAAAGATATAATTAAGGTCACCAGTATCGTTACCACACTCACAAATGTCACTATCAACTTTATGTAATTTTGCAAGATGGGCAGGAATGCAGACATGTCCCAGCCTCATACGACTAATGCTTGATGAAGCACTTTTACTAAGTTGAATTTCTGAAAACCAAGGCTTGACAGGAATGGCTGGCTGTATAGTTTTATACTGTCTAGCTTTTATCCGGCTGCTGATTTCCCAATGATCCTTCCAAGAATTAATAAGATCAACCCTTGCAAGACTCACTAGATCAAAGCAATAATTTTCATAAGGGTGTAAATCTCCACAAAGAATGGCTTCATTAGCTAGTCTATCGGCCTGATCATTTCCTAGAATACCCTTATGACCAGGAATCCATACCAATTTTACTTCAAAACCTCTTAATACTCATATTTGAAGTAAAGTTCTACATTCAATGATAACTACTAAATTATTATTGAATTTAAAAGGTAATCTTTTCAAGGCTTCTAATGCACTTTTGGAATCGGAAAATATAACAGTATTTTTTAGTTTCATTAATAAAATATATTCCAAAGATTTTAAAATGCCAAAAGTTTCACCAGTAAATATTGAGGTTTCTGGAGGTAATTTTACTTTTTGTACTATATTATATTGGTGATGATAAATACCTATTCCAACACAGCCTGTATTGTCATGTTTTGAAGCGTCACTGTAAATGTGATGAAAGTCATGCCATTCCTCATTTAATTGGAAATTGAAATTAGTTTTAGCATTTGGGTCGTTTTTAAGATCCAAGTTTAAAACAACAGAAGGGGAAATAACTAAAGAATCAAAATTAGTAGAGAATAAAGGAAAATGCAGAGATTTATGTGTGGGAGCTTGATGAGATATGAATTTCCGAAAACTGATATCTAGACAAGGAGGACTTTTGTGAGACCAATATGATGAACTTTCCATGATATCGGACAATAACTGTAGTTTAAATTGTAGAGGATGGTAAGCCAGTTGCAAAGCACGGAACAAAAATCTGTCGCAAAGATATTGTCGTCTGAATTTTAAGGGAGGGTCGACACATTCAACCTGACTAGACTTCATGGCTCCAGTTATAATCCGTAAAGCCTTAGATTGAATTCTATCTAAAAATTTTAAACCTAAGATACTACAGGGTTCTAAAAAGTAAATAGCATAATCGAGTAAACTTCGAACTAAGGCGTTATATAACAGTTTTTGGGAAGCTGGATGAGCTCCCCACCAAACACCTGATAAGCATCTTAAGATGTTTAACTGTCTTTCGCATTTTGCTGAAATGTAGTAATTTCATTCATCTTTGCATCTAAAATTACTCCTAAGAACTTTACTTCTTTTACGACTGGAAGCAATATACTATCATATTTTACAGATACAGAAGGAAGAAAGTACAATGGAACTTTTGGGAGCAGATAAAGTTAAACCATTTTTATCCAACCACAATTTAAGACGTTCTAGTGAAGATGTTAATACTCGTATATTAGATAATTTGTCGGTAGATTTACCGGAAGTATAAAGGAGCAAATCGTCTGCGTATTGTAACAAGTTAAGGTTATTATTTTTAATAGACATTTCCAGATCAAAGGTGTAAATATTGTAAAGAAAGGGACTTAACACAGATCCCTGAGGTAAGCCTCTCCATGCCAATCGTAACATTGAGTGTGAATCACTTACCTGCACTTTAATAGTTCTCTCATTTAAAATATTAAGAATAAAATTTTGAAGCATTAAAGGAACTTTTAAGTTATTTAGTTTTTCTTTTAAAATCTGCAATTGCACACTGTCATAGGCAGCAGTTAAGTCTAAGGCTGGCCTCACACAGCCGGAATGGCTTGCTGAATTAAGAATCTGAATTTAAGATTCTGAATTCCGGCACCTTGACTCACACATTCTTAAAAATTCAGATTGATCAGTAGTCTTGTGACTCCCGGCATAAGCAAACGTCTCTAGCCGCTTGATGTTTCAACCAGGGTTGCCATTTTTTTTTTGCTGTTCCTACCTATTGACGTCCTCCATGGTCAAGTGGTTAGCGCGCCGGGTCTGGCGTCGCGCCATCTCTGAGATCCCGGGTTCAATTCCCTGCTAAGTGCTAGTACTAAAAACTGCTAAGCGTTGTTTATAAAAATGCACCAAAACTGCTATATTTACCTTTATAATTTTTAAGAATTGAAGTACATCGAAAATTAAACACTATTAAAGCAACGTATCAATAAGATAACATACAAACTAAATATCTAAAATTTACTTTTAAAAATGCTATAAAAGTAGGATCCTACTAAAAATGGCAACACTGAAATAATTCAGAATCTGAATTCCAGCATGTGTGTGCCGCTCTATATAAAATGTATGGGAATACGCGCGTTCTGAATTCAGAATCTTAAATATTCAGACACGGAATTCCGGACGCTCGTCCGCTCATTCTTCCAGATCGATCTGAGAAATTCAGATTCTGAAAAAATCAGCATGTGTGTGGAGCATACTGATATTGTATGGTATTCCGGCCTTTCTGAATTCAGAATCTGAATTAAGATTCTTAATTCAGAAAGCGATTCCGGCTGTGTGAGGCCAGCCTAAGAAAGCAGCCATAAGGGATTCATTTTGCGTAAAAGCTAATCTAATGTCGATTGTGAAAATTGCAATGTTATCCATAGTGCTTTTACCTTTTCTAAAACCAAACTGACTGTTTGCTAGTAGGCCTTTGCTTTCCAAAAACCACTCCAGTCTGTTTTTAACTAAATGCTCCGCCAACTTGGCACACATTGAAGAGAGAGCTATTGGACGATATGATGAGGCTTCAGAAGATGTTTTTTAGGTTTAAGAATAGGAATGACTTCCTGGGTTTTCCATGAAGGAGGAATGTTACCCGTAAGCATAATAATAATAATAAATAATAAATAAAAATTCTTTATTTCCTCTTCACAATAAGGATCTTAATCTAGCACTATAGTAGTTACACCGATTAACAAATTCTACCACAGCAATCCCAGAGCGAGAGAAGCCGACGCCTGCGATGGGTTTAGAGAAACTGGTGTTACAGGTCACCACGCCTACCCTCACAGGGGAATTGCTGGAGCAATAACATTAATCTTAATACAAATTGAAAAAGAGAAATAATTTCATCTTTACATATAGGATAGTCGTGTAATAGTTTATATATTAGTACATGAGTAGAAATAAGCTGTAGTATAGATCCCCTTGTGAGAGAGGCTGGTGCCTGAGATCGGTTTGTGACAACCGGTGTTACAGGTCACCAGGCCCAGCCCCGGAAAGAAACACATACAAAATATGTATTAGTTTTTTTAGTAGTAAGTAGAAAAAGAAAAAAATAAAATAAAAACAGTTGAGTACAATAATATACATGGACTTAAGTAATTTAAAGAATGTGAATCTTAGAAATTAGAACTATGTGGAACCATTTGTCCTCTTTGTGTGTAAAAAGTGTGAATGTGTATATGCATATTGTATGGTGTGTGTATATGTCAGAGAGGGTGAGTGGAGTGTAAGAATGTGTATAAATATATCTCTATTTAATTACCTTTGTATAGAAAGTAAGGATTCTGTTTCGTCATAGGATTGGGTTAGAAGCCAATTTGCCACCACTTTTTTAACCATAAATTTGTTCATAGGATAGATATTATTTATTTTGTTTACTTTATTGTAGATTAATGGGCCTAAGAATGGAAAGAATCTGCGGATAAATGTTGTTTTAGGTTGCGAAGTACGCTTACACACCGTGTGCCATCGACGTCTTGCCAGGTAATCAGGATTGAATTGTAAGATTGAATGTTGCTTTGTTACAATGTTAAGCAGAAATAGCTGGCGCACTGTCAGGACCTCACAGTATTCAAATAAGAGTTTCGTAGGGTAGAGAAACGGTTTAAACGTGCATATTTTCAGAATCGTTCTCTGAGCCACCTCCACCTGTTTGAGTGTTGTTTTTGGTGCACCTCCCCAGACCGAGACGCAGTAAAAAAGAAGTGACTGGCATAAGGCAAGGTAAATTTGTTTAAGAGTGTGTGGTGGAACCACGTGTCTCAAAGTCTTGAAAATGTGGATTAATTTGCGTATTTTATTACTCAGGGAGTTGATATGTGGTTTAAAACTAAAGTTGTTATCAATTATAACTCCGAGGTACTTAATCGAGTTTACACGCTCCAATGATTTACATTGACAGGTAATATCCAACGAGACGCTTGGGCAATTATGCGCAAGTAATTCGAGATTGAATGAGGGGTCCCGGAGAGAAAAAGTTAAATACTTGGTTTTGTCTGGATTCAGAGTTAGAATATTTTCTCGGAGCCATCCACTTACGGAATTGAATCCTCTTTGCGCAGCTGAGTGCACTTCATTCCAGTTTTGTCCAGAAAAGAGAAGCGCGGTATCATCCGCGTATGAAATAATATTTCCATGAGATAGTGGTATATTCAAAAGGTCGTTTATGTAAACGAGAAAGAGGGTCGGACCCAGGATACTGCCCTGGGGCACACCATATGTTACTGCGAGGCTAGTACTTGAGTAGGAACCTACTTTCACGAATTGAGTTCGATCAGTCAAGTAATCAGTAAGTAAATTTAGTTGCTTGCTTCGAATACCAATCGTTGCCAACTTCCTTAGAAGGATGGGGATAGACACCGTATCGAAGGCTTTTGCTAGATCAAGCAGTATTGCGATACATTTGTTGCCTCTGTCTAATTCAGTTGTAATGTAATTCGTAAAATTATTAACTGCATCATCTGTAGATTTACCTCTACGAAAACCATATTGGTAATTCGATAATAGTTGTTTATCTTCAAGATAACGCGTTAGTCTAAGATTAATAATTTTTTCCAAGATTTTTGAAAGAGCTGGGAGTATAGCTATGGGCCGATAACTTCCGATACAATGTCTATCTCCTCCTCCCTTGTAAATTGGGTGGATTCTTGAAACTTTAAGATCTTTGGGGAATATACCTTCTCTTAAGCACATATTGAAAATGTGAGTTAAATGTGGTACAAGTGTGGTTACATGATCTTTGAGAAGCCTATTTGAGATATTGTCCCAACCCACGGAGCACTCGTTTTTGAGAGAGAGAATGAGATCGACTACCTCCTCCTCGTCCGTATCAAATAAAACAAAAGAGTCAGTAGATGTTTGGGTAAATTGCTTATTACTTTGGTTTGTAGGAGTAATTTTTTGAGCTAGTAGTTTACCTATGTTAGAGAAATAATTATTAACTTCGTTAACCGAATTTTGTGGACAGTCTGAGATGTTAAGTAGTTCTTTGGGGTAATTAATATCTTTAGTCTTATTTGTGATGGTTTTTACGGATTCCCACAATTTCTTTGGATTTTTACCAGCTTTCTGTATTAGATCTCTCTCGTAGCTGCGTTTTACTTTTTTAAGGATCATAGAGCAGAAGTGTCTGTAACGGAGGTAGGTCGTTTTTAGGGTGTTATTTTGTGGGGAGGATTTGTACTTCTTATGTAGTTTATCCCGATTACGTATGCAACGTAGAAGCCCTTGGGTAATCCATGGTTTGATTACCTTCTTGCGCTGCGATAAGGTGATAGTTTGTGAGTACCGTTCGATCTGGCCTCTTATTTCATTAATAATATAACTCATTGCGAAATTACAGTCGTTTGAATTATAGATGGGTTCAAAGTTTATTTCCGTTATACCCCTGCGCAATCCCTCCTGATCCATAATAGTTTTAGTGGGAGATGCGAATTGCCGAGTCACTTTAACTAACAAACAGGTAATTATCGTTTTGTGGTCTGTTAGTGTAGACTGTGGGACGAGAGTGAAACTCTTAGCTTTGGTCTTGACTAGTACATGGTCAATGCAAGTTCCACTGGCGTCGCGTGTAACTAGGTGATGAGCGGGCAGAAGGCCATGGTAAGCTGTTAGCGTAAGATACTGTTGAGTTGCCGTGGTAATGTTATCTGATAATATATCTAAGTTAATATCTCCAACCAACACTACGTTTTTGAAAACTGTGAGACTCATAAGTATTTGATCTAACGAGTTTAAGAATGGATCTAGGTTTGTGTATGAGGGAGATCTGTAGAGTGCCAAGATAGCGGTGTCATTTTTGCCTATTTTTATAAGGAGAGAGTTGCAACTTTGAATATCTGGCTCAGAAACTGTGAAAGAAATTTCATTTTTTATATAAACAAGCGTACCATCGTTTTGGAGAGGATTTGACGCACTAGAATGAGAGTTATAACCATAAATAGTAGGTATTGTGGAAACAGATGTTAACCAGCATTCAGTGAGCACTATAACGTCACATTTGATAGCTAGTCTTGTTAGAAGTACCTGAAACCCTGGGAAGTTACAGTTCAGACTTCTGATATTATGTGTGAGAATTGATAGGGAAGACTGCGAGGGAAAAACATTTCTGCACTCATCTACGTCGCAGGCACAAGACTCTAAGTTTCCATAGTTATCAATATAATTTGACAACTCGCAAAAATCATTTCTGTTTGCCATTTTTATATATTTATTGGCAAGATCTCTTATTTATACATAAACCTAATATAACTGTGTTTGTGAGGATGTCCACAGTACAAAATAATCCAGTAAGTAGTGCTAATTTTAATTGGTGTTGGTGCTTTTTATAAATAGTGTAAATTGAATCTTTTGGGGTTTAAAAGTGTGCAGTGTGGAACAGAAATGTATAGAAAACAGTCTATAACAAAAAGAAGGTTAATAATAAAAAATGGTTCTGTTTAAGTAATGAACAAAAGGTAAATAGTTTCGTAACAATACAAACTTAACAGTAGATGCTTTGAAATAACGTAGTGAGTTTGAGTTCAATGCTTTTAAATGATAAACATAAATCAGCCAAGCCTGTAAATAGGTACTTACGTAAAATTATTTTATCACATAAAAATAATTACTTTCAGTTGAAGACTTTGTACAGCTAAGAGTCAAGATTCTCAAGTTCACTCTCGTCGTTTATCCTCACGGCGGGCTGATCAGGATATTTTTTTATGTAAATCCTGCCGTATGATGTCCAGGTAGAAGTTATCTTGCGATTTCTTACGAGCTCTCTGGTTAGATAGTAAATACGACGGGCTTTGGTAGAGAGGGATTCGGAGACGTATACTGTTTTGTTTGGTCCGGGGATCTTAAGGGCGGAAGTGTTAAGGGGGGGTTGCTTCGACTGTTTCTTTTCTTTGCTAAAGGTCTTATAACACTGAACTATGTCCTCCTTTCTATTAGCCGTGGTGAACTCGACTACAATAGCCTCAGATTTAGATCTGTGGATGTCACGTATCTCGAGTGCTTGAATTGGTGATGCAGTGCCGATGACAGAACCCAGATTTTGAATAGTTGAACACAGGGTTTGCTTGTTCTCCTGTTGTAATTTCGGTATATTACGCAATTCAATTGACGTGGACTTAGAATTCTTTTCCAAAATATCGATTTTTTTCTCAAGGTTTTTGATGTGAGATGTAAGATTTTGGTTGTCTCTCTCTACCGTCTCAATTTTAGTTAAAAGGGCGTCGTGTTGGATGGACATAAAGTCCACCTTTTTTTGAATCTCAGAATTCTGTTCGAGAAGGGTCTTTATTGAAGAATTTATTGTTGAGAAGTTAGTCTCTTGGTTAGAGTGAATGGTTTCGAACATGTGTCTAAAGTCATTCAACAATTCGCTTGAGCACCCTGGTGTGTCCACGGTCTTCCGTTTCAGTCTTTTTGATATATTGAATATACTATCTTCTTTTGTAGTGCCCGTAGAAGTCAAGTTTAAATCAGTCTCTGACCCGTAGCAAGTGATTGACGATTCTGGCGTGGTATGGGTCGACTTTTCTCCACACTTCGGTGGTGTACGCTGCGTTCTAGTCATACTTTGCCACGATTAGATGCGCTGTTGTTTAAATTTTCGCGGACACTCGTTCTGTCGTCGCTTGCGTAAGCGCCCCACTCAGCGCGACGGGCGCCGGGGCTCGGTGGGAGGAGTTCCAGTTGAAGTGACGCTGGTATTATACTAGCGGACACGCTCGCACAGATGTATGTCTCACTCACATTGTATCCTGTTATCTTCCGCGTCGTATGCGGTCCTGGTATCTTCGCCGAAATTACACAAGAATATTTTGTTTTATTAATTAAATTAAATACTTTTTGGTAAAAACGAAAAATGGTTCCATTAAAAACGCGTCTGATCTCCTCAGAGGTCCGGAGGGAAGGGGATAAAGTTTATAAGTGATAAATAATATGAAAGGCTAATATTGTCCATATTTATGAAAAAAGAGTATGGAATACCATCTACTCCAGGAGCAGAATCTTTAACGTAAGTTAAAATCCCTTTTAACTCACAAAGGTTAAAAGGATCATTGAGATTTGAAGTAAATGTGTTTTCTAGATTCGAAGGTGACAAGGGTAGGCTATTAATTTGAGGTGAGCATACGGAGGGGCCAAATTATCTAGAAATTCTTCAGCAATAGAACTTTGTAAAAGCAGCGGTTGAGATTCCTTAAATGCAGATCTATAACGACGGATACTATTCCATACTAAAGATGGATGAATGTCAGGGGAGACAGAAGAAAATAATGCTTTCCATCCCTGCCATTTTTTCCGTTTAAACAATTTCCATGTATCATTTATGATTTCTGAGAGGGAATTATAGTTCTCTATAGTATATAAATTCTGCTTAAAAATATGTTTAGCAAATTATCTTTTTTTTATTTGAACTGTGCAATCAGAATCCCACCAGGGGGGAGGGGGGATTTTTGATTGACAGCTACTCCGTTTGTCAAACAATTTGTCAGCTGTTTCAATTAAAGTTTGAGATAATAAATCGCTACATTGAATAAAATTATTTTCATTTACAGCAGGAAGGAGGGAAATTTTGTTTCTAACTTCATTTCTAAAAACACTCCAATCTACATTGGTTAACTTATATTTTAATCGTGGTTGACGTTTGGTAACAGGTTTATGAGAAAAAATGCTATTTGGAAAGTTGATAATTATGGGGAAATGATCACTGCCAAAAGAAGAATTTAAAGGAGACCAGGATAGAAAAGATGCCAGATTAGGAGAGCATAAAGGTAAATCAGGAGCACTAACTCCTTCATGAGGAGGTGTGCGGCGGGTTGGAATACCATTGTTCAATAAACAAACATTAAGAGTATCTAACATGTCTAGGATTCGGCAACCATAATGATTTGAGTTAGAACTTCCCCAGGAACGATGCTGAGCATTAAAATCCCCCATAATTACAAGAGGTCTAGGAAGATTAGTCATAATATTTTCTACTTCATAATACACTGATGTTGAAGGATGTGGAATGTATAGAGAAACAAAGCAAATGTTATTTACTTTTACAGCATTTATATTGAAATCATTATGTATAGGGATGTTTATATGGGAGAAAGGAAAAGAGTGCCTTACAAGTAAAGCTACTCCTACTTCGATCCTCTCGCAAGCAAGAGTATCCAGCTATTTTAAAGTTATATTCTGGCCGAAGCCAGGTTTCTTGTATAGCCAAAATAAATGGCTGGTGAGTGTTAATAATGTAAATTAAGTATTTCTTATTTATTTAGCTACGGCAATTCCACTGAATTATGTTGGCTTGAGCCATCAACAGTGTTTTTGTTATCATTAATCGATTCTATAAAGGAGGCAACGGTAAGTAAAGTAAAGTAAAGGTAAATCTGAAAGAGAATTTTGTCTATTATTTATGCTGCCAATAGTTGGCAGGGGGATAGAGTAATCTTTTACAAGTTCTGAGTGAGCTCTTTGGTCATAACTGTTAGGTTTTTGAGGACCTTTAGGTTTAATAAAAATGGTTTTCTTGTATGAAGTCCTATTAGGATTAGACAAATTTTCAAAGATAATTTGTGATTTGTTTGGTTGAACAGTTGACGATAAGACGTCTGAATATAGTTTAGATACTGGAGGATAAAGTTTTATTGCCTCTGCATATGATAAACAATTTTTGGCCATAGATTCTTTAACAAATTTTTGCCTTGAAAATTCAGGGCATTTCTTACTTGTGGCAATATGTGATCCTGAACAGAGACAACAGTACAAAGAATCCTCCTCTAATTCACATCCATGACCTGTGTGACTTCCACCACATTTAAAACATCTCGGAGTAGACCTACATTGGTTTTTTATGTGACCATATCTGCAGCAATTAAAACACTGTATAGTGGGGTAAATATATAAATCTACAGGCAGAGAATTATAACACATGAAAACACGCTTTGGAAGAATATGACCATCAAATGTTAAAACTACTGTTTCAATACCAATAAATTCCGTGTTACCATTTACTATAGTTTTCTTTTTCAAGCGCCTCGCCTTTAAAATATTTCCACAACCCATAGGTACGGTTATATTACTTAAAATCTCTTCGTCAGTATAACTTATGGGGACACCTCTAACAACTCCCATGCGAGTTACATTGACTGAAGGTATAAATGCTCTATATTTATTTAAACTTAAATCTTTATTATTGACAAAAGAATTAGCGACCTTATATGTGGAGAAAGAAATGGATACTCTGTTACGACCAATTCCTTTAAGACTTCCATCGATTATGTTTTTAAAAGAGTGATTTTTCAGAAAATGACCAAAGCCGATAGGGTGAATGGAGCAATTTTCATCAGGAGATGATGGTTCTTTTTGTATGTGGATAACATAAGGTGCTGCATCAGATGCTAGGTAGTTAATTCTTCCAACGTTAAGACGACCATTGTTAGTATCATTAACAGCTAAAAACTCCGACTGGTGTATTTCTATGGCGCCTTTTCTTGTTGCAATGTTTGCAAACTTTCTTTGATGGAATATATCTTTTTCTTTTTATTCTTTTGTTGCTTTCAGATCCATCCTTCTCAGCGATAGAATCCTTAGTATCCATTCCTGATGCTGACTCATTGTATGAAATAGTGACAACATTAGACACTGGAGGAACTGTTCCTCCAGGGTCCTCTGGTTCGCCAATGACAAAAAGAAAAATTTAAAAGAACTTACATACCGATGAATTTCTATACAACGAATGAATGTAATATACCTTTAAGAAAACTAAATATATACAAATGATATCAAATTTGATCCACAGTAACTAATAAAACAAATTAATTATAAGAGCAAAAAAAAGACACCCGCCAAGTTTGCCGTTTCCCGCGCTTTTTTCGAAACGATTTTAATGTTATATTAATAAAATTAAAAAATAAAAACAATAGAACGTAACTGTTTTACGAGATTTCGCAGAAACATCATAATTTAGAGTACCAGTAGAAATTTAAGATGAAACATATCGCGTTAAATTCTGTCAACCTATTACTATAAATTCTTACATATTCAAAAGTTGTTTTAATTAAATAAGAATAAATTTATATTTCATTAAAATCGTGCAATGTTACGTTCTATGACTAGTTCATCTGTCAAAATGCACCTATTAAATTAGTAGCACTATAATGGTGACCACTTTCCAGGTGATAATTGTTCATATTTAAGTACATAACACTGGGTCGTCCTGCTCGAGTTTAATGCCAGAAAAACTCAGGTTTGTGCATTCTCGTCCAAGATAACTTCCTTTCTTTACTCCTCCTTCTCTTCAGAACTCTCCTTTACCCATTTCAGTGGACCTCAGCATTCTTGGCATGGACATCGGCCAGGAACTGAATCTAAAATACTACATCGAGAGTGTTATTTTAACTGCCTTCCGTAAGTTGGGAATTCTCAATAAGGTGAGGCGGTTTTTCACTCCCGAGCAGCGCTGTTTGCTGTACAAGACTCAGGTGCGATCGAGTATGGAGTATTGTTCCATCTATGGGACGGCTCCGCTAAATACCTCCTCGATGCACTTGATAGATTGCAAAGGCGAGCGGAACACATTATTGGAGATGCTGAGGTTACAGCCTCTCTTGAGGACCTCCAGCTGCGTAGAGACATTGCTTCTCTCAGTGTCTTCTACTGAAATTACAATGGAGAGTATTCTGAGAAACTTTTGGATCTTATCACGCCCTCTCCTTTCCAGTCCCGGACTACACGTGCTGGTCTTAGGAACCACCATCATACTGTGCAGAATATCAGCATTCGTACCAAAAAATTTGGCAAGTCGTTCCTCTGTAAGACCATTCGCTTTGGAATTCTCTGCCGGCGCATGTGTTTTCCAGCTCCTATATTCCCAGGTCTATTAAACGGGGCGTAAAACGGCATTTATGCAGGCCGTCATGAATGGGTGCGCTTGCTACCGTACTTGTTTCACGGTGAGCGCTCTCATTATTTTGGACTGCATCGGCTGCTTACCATCAGGTAGAATGTAGTCACTATGATGTGTCACATTAAAAAAACAATGTCACCTATATTATAATTTGATGGCCTGTAAGTCCACTTAGGTCTAGTTTGTATTCGAGATAAGTATTCAGTCTGCCACCTATGCCAAAAATCTCTAACAAGTTTTTATGTAACTTGTCAACGACCTAAACGATTTATAATTATTAATGTCCCTTAAATCTGGAGTCGGTATGTTAACGGAAGCCTCTCCTATTAAAAAATTACCTGGGGTCAAAGGTTCAAAAGCGTCTGGATCTGACATGTCAATTGGAATCAACGGCCGCGACTTTAAACATGCCTCATTTTCACACAACACGGTAGTAATTTCCTCGAATGTGAGACTGGTGGTAATTATTCCTCGCAGGTGGTATTTAATAGACTTCCAATTTTGCCTATTGAAACGTCTTTAGTTGCCTAGGTTTTGCATGCGTCTGCGAAGTTTCGACCTTAGTCGCTCCATAAATGTGTGTGCGACGTGAGCGACCCCTGCCACCCACAAAACGACGATGAATGGCCTTGATGGCCATACATCTGAATATGGCTATGTATGCCATAAACTGTTTAGCTCCACGTCCTTTCGACATTAAAACATACAAAGGACCAGCAAAATCGACTCTGCTTAGCTGAAAAGGACGTGCAGGTGTAGTCCGATAAGTCTTTAGATAAGTCTCCCATCATTTGCGTTTTAATAAGAGCCTTCTGCCTTGCACATATTTAAGTATAAGCTTTAATAGTGTTTTTTGCTTGCAGTATCCAATATTTCGACAGAAGGTAAGTCAAGACGAGGTGTGTTCCACCGTGCAGAGTTCTTCTGTGTGCGTCTGCAATAATAAGGTAAGTTAATTCCTTTTTGGTTTTCAGGATTATAGAATGTTTGGTGTATTCCGGTAAGACAGAATTTCTTGATCTTTCGCCAATTTTCATTCAATTCAATGTTTTTAATTTACATTTTTTTACATTCTTATTTATTTGCTTTTAAACATTCAATCCGTTGTCTAGTAACCATTTAACGAGTTTCATAACGAAGCTTCTCTTGGGCTAGATAATTGGTGTGAGTGTAGGAAAGTTTATTTATTTATTATTTATTTACTTGTATTTTTCTCTTTCTAATTCAACAGGTATATAACATTTGGTCTTGTAAATATATTTTTTTCGTGTTTTACCCATTGTGGTCCTTCCCACCATAGTTTGCAGGTCTTCAAGTGTGGTGTATCACCTACCTCTCATTTAAAATATTTAATGTAATAAGGCATTCGGTATTATGTCAAGTAACGTTTTAAAAAATTGACAGACTGAAAACTTACCTTCTTACGAGAAGACAACCTATATTTAACAGAAAGTGCACTATGATCCGTTTAATTCCATAGCGTTGTTTCAAAATATTTCACGATTACGTAATTAGAATCCGTAACACGAACATCTCTCAACAGCGCTTCTGCTTCACCCTCGAGGCTGGTCTTCAAATAGTGAAGCATTTGTACGTTCGATAGTGATGAGTTGTTATGTACTAAGCTGACGAACAAATCTTAAAGAGTAGGCCACTCTTCGTAACTCCCGGTATATGTAGGCAGTTGAACCCTAGGTAGCCTAACTTGTGACGATAGTACTCGTACATCCGTAAAATCGTTTGGATTGAGCGATCCCCGGTGTGGAGAAGCACGTGGCGACGCCGATGTCTCGGTTTGTAAAATCGCGTCTTGGATGTCTGCTTTGAGGCAGATGAGATGTACACGTCTTCGATACTATTTTATTCATCGTTAGCGAAGTAGGAAATTTCGGCACGCTTGTCTCGCGGAGTAATCTTTATAAGTTCGCGATGTGTGGAAGAAAACAATTTCCAGTATTTATCTCTATACACTGCAATCTAACACTCCTTTAAGTTTATTTGAGTTTTTCTCATTAAAGTAGCTGCTTCTTCAAGTTGTAGTAGTAAATGTTCCGACTTTGTAGTTTGCGTAGCCATGTTGTCTTTATAATTTCCATGTAACACAAAATACAATACGTTTCACTAGTTAGCCGTAAATAACTTGTTTGTATTCTTCCATAACTCTTATGCACTTGTTTATGTAAACCACTTTGTAATATTAATAGTTATTAGGCACTAATCTTCGGTCAACATGGTATTGTTGATCGAAGGCACTATGAATGAATAGAACTCCTTTGGAATGCAGTCTTTTGGCGCATATTGTTTTTTCGTGCAGATTGTAGAAGGCAACTGTCTATATTCGAATGGCAGGTATGGGATGCAACGAAGTACGTGTTCGCAGTTTGAACATTTATTTAGCACTGTTCATAGATAAGGTAAAATATACGCACTGTCATAAACACGTAAATTTGAATTATCTATGAAATGCGATGAGAGGACGCAAAAATGCTGATTTAATAACTCACTGCGGATTTAGGGTCGAGTTATCATCAAATTAGAAGTCTCTAAATTCGACTCTACGCTTACGTCACGGAGGCCGGAACGTGACTCTCGAAGTAAGAGGCGAGTTTACGATCGAGCTGTAGAGTATCGATATGCTGTTCTCGATGGCTAACGCGGGCAGCGGCCTCTACAGTTCCCGCTCGCCGCTTGCCCCATCGCCCGCCAATTAATTGTGGCAAAACCTAACTTAGAAAAAATTCACGAAAATTAATTGGTGTCCGTTTTTGTTTGTAAAAGAGAATGGAACATTGTTAAATTTCATAACACCACCGCACACGACCTCCAAAGACACGGTGTTTAGACAATCGGATTTTTCAAATCGGAACACATTCGGTTCCGACAATCGGTTCTACAAAAAGTCGGTCGTGCGTGTGACGTTAAAGAATTCTCTATAAACTGTGCTAAAGGCGACATTGTCGCGACCTCTTATCTCTTGCCACGAATCGCGTCTCGGTCGCATGCGTAGCCTACCTCTACTGTTTTCTATCCGTTTAACGTAAACAAAGGGTACAAGAGGATAATCTTTACGATAAAAACAATTCGCTGTGCAGATTAAATATGATAAAGTCAAAAAAGTATTACCATTTAATTTTCAAAAAACGGTTTTGTAGATCCATTTTTTGTTGAAAGGCAACACCTGTTTAAGCTGAAAAAAATAAAGATTGTATAAAAAGTTCAAACAAAAGAGATTTCTTATTCAATAGTAACGTAGTTAAAATTATTAAATCAATAAAAAAATAAGTTCTTTTATGATATTAGAAATTTAAAGAAATAGTAAGTATTATAAATTTAAAGAAATCATATAAAATCACAAACTTTTGTCTTAGTAGGCATTAATACAGATGGGCAAGGCTGAAATCTACGAGATCGATAACGCTGCGGCCGGTGAGTTTTAGTTACGATCGTGCAAGATAAGCACTTTCCGTAATGTCGAGAGCGGAATGGGTGACCAAATAAAAACTATCTCACTCTATGTGACGCATGAACACAGTAGTAAGACTTGATGAAGACTGTCAATGGGAATGCCATGCCGCCGCGCCGCGTCACAAATACGGCACGCTTGGTGCGAAGATAAGGTTGCCACAAAATTAGAAATTATATAAAATCACAAACTATTGTCTTTTTATTTAAATATTCAATTCAGTTGCAAGAATAATTAATATTCATAGTACTAACAAACTATTCGGGGACCGATTTAAAAAGTAAAATTTAACTTTGGGAGACAACTAGTTATAAAGTGCTTCTATTTTCCTAGTGTCTCCCAGTGTTCAGCGCATTTTAGTGTTTAGTGCTTTTTTCAATCGAATTTTAATTATTTTTTACATTTATCATGATTGTCTAATTATTGTTTATAGTCGATTGAGAATGCCAGGCCTCCACTCAGAATAATAACTAAAGCATATTATTTATTCTATGGGCCTGCACCAAGTCTAAAAGGCAAGATAGAAATCCGACAACACCGCCGAACACGAATTTTGCCGAAAGACATTACGAAAAAATAATCACTGTAATTAATCGACAACTATTCGTGATATTGTAGAAGAATAATAAATAGACACGGCCATTTTAGTAATAAATAAAAAAATAATAACGACTCTTCTCTTTCTCTTCCATTGGCCGTAATGAATAAATAAATAATAACAATATGTTTTACTATAATTTTACCTAAAACAAGTAATCATAAACGAACATATGAATTATAACATCATTATTGTCATAATAGCTGCTTTCTTAACATAAAAAAACATTATTAACTGCTAGTTTCCCCCTAATGGCATCAAATTATGGCAATCAAATCAAACAACAAGCCGCATCAAAAATTAACTGATTTTTGCTTCACACCAAGACTCACGCTGTTTCTTTGAGGTATATATTTTGAGGTATGAATTGCTTTTACAGCGTTATCGGATGTTTAGGGCAAATAGTCTCATTTTGTAAACCACCTCGGAGGCTTTCTTGAAACAGTCATCACTCCTACAAGGAGTAACTCCACATGTTTTTAGATTATCCAAGGAGTTGGAGGCTGAATATGCACAAACTTTTAAAAAAACAGGTTTCAATGAAGAGCATTGATTTTATTATTATTGCAGCAATGACTCTCTTAGCCTCTATGAATGAAAAATTGAAGTAATAATATGACATGACTGTAATTCGATAGGAATATAAAGCCGTTGGTTCCACTTGTTGTAAGCCGGCCGTCGTGAAAACCCAACAGCCCGCATTAAGCCAGCGTGGTGGGTTATGAATGTATGACCCAATATTCCCATATCCTGATGGCGATGTGTGGAAGGTTTGTGCCCAGAGCTGGGACGTTTATAGGCTGATGGTGAGGAAGCTATTTTATTATCAAAGAGTAACTTTTAAATCAAGTGCAACATTGGATCATAGCGTCATAGCGTGACCATACTTCCTAGATTATACCGTAAGTTTACATATTGAAGACAAAGAAAAGTTGTGTACAATATAACACAGTTGGATCTACCACTATTTACAGTTTTAATAATTATGTTATTTTGTACTGAAGTAATATAAAGGACTAGACCACGCGCCGCGCCTGCACACCCACGGACTATTAGAAAAAAGCAGGCAAAAGTGCGCTTGCAATTACGAAAAATCATATTATATAGGATTTACGACTTTACATAAGTTTTTAATATAAATAAAAAGTTATTAATTTAATAAAATGCATTATTGTACTTTTACAATTATATATTGGCACTTTGCTTGGATTTAAATTATCGTGAATTTTCAAGTTTTACGTTATCTTTAAAATAGCTATATTTTATTATCTTGAGTTTTTTCTTCCAGTTTATTTAAATTAATCTTGTAAGTAGATCTGAATTAACCTCGGTAAAAAATTGGGGACGGATCAATTAATTGAACACAGCTCTTTTTTTTTATAAGTAAACTTTATGTGTTATCTCGGAGGTGCATGATCACGCTAAGACGCTTATAATAATACGACAGGGACACCAAACAGAAGACTCTTTCTTCTGACTTAAAACTATAATCAATGTTGCACTTAATTAAAAATTGTACGGTAATGAAACATCTAAATTTTAACCAACATTTTACATTCACAGATGTTTTGGGTTTAAAGAAGTTCATTGTTGCTACTTTAAAAATAAAATGTTTGCTATTTTATTTAAATCTATAGTTTATAACAGGTTCTATTGTACGTTTCAGCTGTGAGAATAAAAAACTTTTTAAGTAGGTAGGTAACAACAAAATATCACAATCACAAAATGAAATAAAGTGTTCGTACACGGTACACGTTTGACGTGTTTTTTTTATTCCCTGAATATTAATATATTCTTAATTACAATTTATAAGTTATTATTTTATAATAGTTTTATTTCACAATTTATCTATTAAAACAACTAATCTTATTTAAAGAGAGCAACCATTTCTATCTTTTGATAGTTTTGCGCCTAACGGAAGATACCCTGAAAAACAGGAATTTTAATCGAGCGTAAGTTTTCAAATCGCCTGAGTTAAATAACTAACTGCTTTTGGAAAATGTCATGTAGACTTTTGTATTTTCCTTTAGCTTAAATAAACATTTATTTATTTACTTGTTGGAAGATTTACATTAAAATTTTATATGACAGCACAATTTTATCTAAATTTTAATGCCATTTACAAATGTCCATAAATAATAAAATACTAATTAAAAATAAATCATATTAAATATTTCAGTTTTAGTTTTATAACTACAAACAAATACAAATAAAAAGAAAATAAAGAAAAAAGATAGGATTAACTTATATTGTAGGCATCGTAGTTCAAACATCTTGTTACTTAAGAGGCCTATTATTACATCTCGACTGTGATTTTTGAGTAAAATGGCCAATTTTGGCGTTATGGATCTCAGAAACAAAAATACATTAACAATTATGACTTATTGCATAGTGTAGAGTAGCTATTGAAATAGTGCGTAGCGGCATTGCTTTTTGTAAATTTTGCTTAACTTTTTAATTAAACCCAAAATTGCAGAGACAGATTTTCATAAAGTGCGCGAAGGAATTTTTTGAGCTTATCAATTGAACTACTGTTCTAAACAAGTGAAATAAAAAAAACTAAAAAAACTATAATGTTATCTCTTATATAGTCGAATAGTGCGTAGCGGCCTCGGAATTTTTAGATATCAATAATTTTATATAGGAAAAAAATCTTATTCTAAAACAAAAAACTTCGTAAATCGCTATAAGTTAACTGTGAATATCTCTTATCTACGATAATATTATTGAGCAAAATTTATACCAGAGTAATTGTTACTTTATGAGGAATAAAGATTTTATAATGAATTTATTATCCTATTTCGATAAAAGCGATAAATACAACTGCAAAATTACTTCAAAATGCAATGCGCCGGCCGTCCGAATTCAACTTATGCTCACAGAATGGAGATTTGTAAAACAACTGCAAAATTACTACAAAATGCGAAAATGGGCATTTTACGCAAAAATCACATTCGAGATGTAATAGGCCTCTTAAGAAGGAGAAAAAAGAAAGGCCTCCTGAGTTTCTTGCCAGCTTCTTCTCAGTCGAAAGCTCTCCCAAAATCCGAACTGGTGGTAATAATATTAGGTAATAATATTGAATAAAGCATTTGACTTTGACTTTGATCGGTAAGGTGTAAAAATATTGTGCCGTCATTGAAAAGCTTTAACTTTATTAAAAGTTTAAAACGTATGAATATTAGATCCGAAGTTTTATTTAGAATTAAATCATTACTAATTAAAATTAACTTTGTACTTAGTTATGTTTAATAACTTCTATTATCTTATTTGGTAAATAAAGGTTCCGCAAAATGAAGCTTTGAAACTTTAATCAAGATTACGGAGGAGAATCCAAACAAAATATGTTTAGTTTGTGTGTCTGTTTGTTTGTTTGTCATATAACAAAATAATATAACACACTTACTTCAATATTTAACAAATTGCTAAAAGATATAAGCAAGGTGTTTTACTTTAAGTAAGAAAATTTCAATTCACTTATCACTCCGTAGCAGGCTTGGCGACTACGGGCTACGAACTACACAGCTACGAGAACAAGAACCAAAAGTTTTCTTTACAGAAACGAATAAAGGGAAACAAGCGGAATAAAACTTAATTACGTTCAAATTAAGGTAAAGCGTTTTTTAAATTCCAGTTTATTATTTGAAAATCCTTTTTATTGAGTATTTTAGGTTTAATTTTTTATCATTTATTTTTGTCTATAATTCTATAATTTTTATTGTGGAAACCAGTTTTAAAATTTTTTGCTTTTGCATTATTACTTCTTTATCTCAGTTACGGTTACGACTAAAATGAACGAACAACCGTTTTGTACCGAAAAAAAATATTTATCCGAATTTTTTACGCACAAAAAGGAAATTTTTCAAAGAAACGTCATCGGGGACAATGATTTTGGACTCACCGCTGTCTCGTTCCGGTATCACGTGCGACACAAGTTATCCTCGGACCCAGTTGGTACGTGCACTCAGCGCGGCGGTGCAAAGGCGACTGCCGCGGCCGCGCGCGGCTGGGCGGGCGCGGCCACGACACGCCCCCTGGCCATCTGAAAGTACAGAGATTAAGCACACACACACACTACACGCTACCCGCTGCATCTGTTTAAGCTAGCTTGCTTGTTTTGCTTAACTGGTGAAAACATAACTCGCTTACCCGACTAGCAAGCTACCTGAAACACAGTGCACTGGGTGGAAACAGTACGATGCGCTATCGCCGCTCTACGAGTATAGTTGTGCGATGCATTGTATGTTAACATAAAACTACTGAAAATCGTTACTTCTTTTTTCTAACTGTACGTACCTACGAGTCTTGTGAAGTCGGATTGCGGATAAAGTAATGAAAAACTGCATTCATTTATTGGTCTTGTGATTCGGATGTGGGCGATGATGTGGCGATGATGTAGCCCTTTTGGTCCGAGATGTAGCCAAACGCACAATGACACATCGTGTCTACGCAAAATGACATACGCAAATTGACTACGTGAAATGACACACGGGAACAACTACGCGAAATGACATACGCGAATTGACACATATTTCATGATTCTTTGTGCATGTCAATACTTTCCGTTGAAGGTATTATTAATTATGTTTCTACTAACATTTCGTATAGTAGCTGACTAACGAAGAGTTCGATGGCCCAGCGGCTAAATTTGGTTTGCGATCTTGCCAGCTAAGCAAGCTTACGCAATTCCGGGTCAGTGGATGGGTGATCAAATAAAAAAAGAACATCTCGTGGTTCTCTGTGAGCCGGCTCATTAAAATATTATTACCGACCCATCTCTTTTCTTGGATGTCGTCAAAGGCGACAAACGGACTAAAGACTGCACATACATCCAACAGCAAAGAGCGGAGCGTTGGACTTACTTGAGTAACGTGAACTAAAACTGAGTTTACGTTTCTCAAATTTTAGTCAAACGAGCCAACTACATTAGTAGCTACATGCATGGTTTCGCAGCGTCTAGTAACCTTGTGACTTATTTACGCGTTTCCTTTGTTTAACGAAAAGTATAGCACTAAGAATGCAAAACAACATGAAATTTAAGCTATTTAACTCGTATTGTTACAAATTATTTGAAAATGTTAAGGGGTACCAGCAGTTAAAATCTCAAGATAATTAATAAGCAGTATCGAGCCCCTAATACGAAAGGTTGCTAATACAATGACGGTCGGTTATGGCGTTGCCAGGGATCTTACAAGTAGCGACGACGCGTCTTATCTACTTTTGAGATCCCTGCTTTAATTCACGGACGGGTCAGTTTAGAAATAACTGTTTTTCTATGTCTATGTCTCCGGTCTGAGTACTTTACATGTATGAAAAGTATCTTTATTATTGAAATTTTGCATCCACAATGCTATATAGATTAGATCGAATCCCACTCGAGCTTCCTGAGACTGGTTGATTTTTTTCTAGTGAACATTTTATCCTAAAAAAAGTATGTTTATAAATATATACTTAAGTATGTTTATTCATATTCTAGTTAACCAGTAAAAATAAGTTTTAAAAGAATCTTAACTGGGGCTAGATCTTCGATAACGGCTAGATAATTGGTTTGGTGGTTGTGATTATGTGGTTATTAGTAGTATTTAAATACTGTTACAATTTGAGACACACTTTTATCAGTTTCATTTGTTGAATTATCAATGAAGACAATAGCGTAACAAAAACAAAGAAAGAAAGAGAAAAAGCTATTTATTTATTAGTTAAATAATCGTGTCAAAAGGCGACAAACGGACTAAAGACTGCACATACATCCAACAGCATAGAGCGGCAATGAGTTCACCACCTATCAAGCTGAGCATATGTGGAGTCGCTATTTGGTGAAAAGTAGACTATGGTAGAGGACTGCTTTTGCTGTCGTCATTGCCTAGTCTCTGACTAACCTGACCTTACTCTGATCTTGAGTGGTAGAGCCACGCTGCGTTGCAGCACGCATTGGGCTGGCTCGCCCGGGGTAATACTACCCTCTCACTAATATCCGGCGTGAAATAATGGCACTTAGTGCTGTTGTGTTTCGTCCGGCCAGTGAGAGTTCCCTTCCCTCCCCCCCCCCCTCACAATTCCTATTCCTTCCTTAACCTTATTCCTTTCTTAAAGGTCGGCAACGCATCTCTGGTTTAGCGGGTGTCCATGGGCGGCGGTGATTGCTCTCCATCAGGTGGTGCCTGCTCGTTTGCTTCCTTCTAATATAAAAAAAACCCTCCGGGGATAAAAATGGTGATTATATGTATGTATGTAATTAGCAAACAAAACATTAGAATTGAATTAGAAAATTTGTAAACCACATCATGTTTTAAAAATGCAGACATATCCAAAAAAAATATAAAGTATTAGGTACGTTGTAAAATTTAACCTTCTCACGTAGCGGTGAATTAGTAGATTATTAACCAAGGGGATAAAGCAGTGTCTTCTGTCGCGGGTGACGATTTAAATCGCGAGCGTAACGAAGGACTTGAGGTTTACTCCTGAGCGTAGCGAGGGTGTGAAAAACTTTAATCACGAGCGAAGCGAGGGATTTAAGACGAGTCCTGAGTAATTTAAATTCACCTAAGACTAAGACAGCTTTATCACCGAGGAAAATACTCTACTTTTCGTACCATTTGCGAAAAAATTAACACAATAATAATGTGAGATAAGCATTTATTAAAAATAATGACAATTAAAATTAAAAGTTAACAATCGAAACATTGGTCCAATTATTGATAGAGAGAGTTACATTATTAATGATGAGTTGATTTGTAATTATTATTATTTTTTTTTATTTGATTTATTTCCTTTTCAAAAAGATGTATAATGCTTTATATACAAACTCAATGGTGTAAACACAGATGTAGTTCAGTATAAATTGTATTCCAAATTTAAATCACATTCTCCCCCTAGAGGATAAATGAAATTCTGTACAATTTTCTTTCCCTGTTTTTAACAGATTAAAAATGACTATTGTTATGTTCGCTTTTTGTGGCATAGAATATCACTTTTTTGAGCAAGTGGTACGAAGAGTACATTATTGCAAAGGCCGTGAAATATGCAATTGCAGGTCAAGTATGAGTTTATCACTAATACGAGACAGGCAATTGCTATTTCCGCCGAAGCATATATACTTAGTGTTTATCTCAAAAGAATGCAGGGAAATAAAACATACTTTTTATATACATACATTTTATTTAATTAATAGTTACATTAGTGATATTGGGGCAATTACTAAAAGAAAATGTTATTGATTTCCCCGGTACAATATATGTTGTTTGTTGCGCTTCTGATGAGGATTGCAGGTGGGCATTGGATGTAGTGGTAGATGGCTGTATATGCTGTTTTGAGGTGGATGGCTATGGACTTAGATGTTGGCAAGTGGCCAGCGGGTGAGATTCTGTTTCTGAATTAGGTTGCAATGTGATGTTTTGATTTATTTCATTATTTATATCAGTTTTGTTTTCAATTGAGTCGTCAATGTAGCCTGCAGCCACTTTATCGGTCTTCCAGCCACCTTGTCTTTTCAGAGTTGTCAAACTCGCTCCAGAATCAGCCAGAAGAGTGGCTGAAGACCTACGGAAACAATGTCCAGTGTAACATTCAGGATTTGTCAAGTTTAAATAAGTTGCTATTTCTTTAGGTATTTTAGCTATTTTGTGTCTTCCTATGACCTGCTTCGTGCACTTCCCTTTTGGAAAGTTAAGAAAAAACCTATCTGATGTTGTGTTCGCTGGACGAAGATTATAATATTTTTTTTACATTTGTAAGGAACTCTCCTTGGATTACAAATATCCGGTCAATCTTTGTTTTAGTGTCGCGCAATGTTATTATTGCTTTGTCATCAAGAAATTCTATGTCTTTTGTGGTAATATTATAGATACTCCGACATGCTCCGTTAACGCCTAATATCATAGCAACCTGTAACAAACAAAACTAAATATCAATCTACAGCCACGGACAGTATATTTAATAAAACTCATAAATTCTGTGTATCATAATTCACCCAAATCCATCCAGCCATTTTGGTTAAACCGTGTCTCAAATAAATTATGAATAATTTTTTTTACCTTTGTCGCTAAATATTATCATCTTGGGCTTTTATTAAAAATTGCTTTAGACTCATAAATCCTGTGTATCAAAATTCATCCAAAACCATCCAGCCATATTGGCTTAACCGTATCTCAAATAAATAACGAATAATTATACTTACCTTTGTCGCTAAATATAATAACGGACTATATAAAAGACATAACACCAAAGAGCGGCCATGAGCTCGCCACCTGCCACGCTGAGCATATATGCAGTCGCTATTTGTTGAAAAGTGGACTATGGTAGAAGTATGGTGGTATGGCTTTTGCTGTCCTCATTACCTAGTCTTTGACTAAACCTTCGGGGATAATAGTTGTAATTGTATGTATGTAGGATGTATATAAAAAGAAAAATACTTCAACATAAAACCACCTAGAACTAGACAATTTAAAAACAGTTGTTTTTCAATTTGTTCTGACTAAGAATTGAACTCGTGGCCTCAGAGACAAAGACGGTGTGCTGATGACGAAGGTCATCAAACGAATTAAATAAAAGTCATTAATAACACACCACACTGATTTATTTACCAAACAGTTACGTTCAAATTACTTCCTTGGCCGAGTAGCTAAGAGTTTAACCTACCTATATATTACACTGGTCTGCAAAAATAAGTATCACACTTTTAAAATTGTAATAACTTTTATAACACATTTGCTCGTAAAGTGGCTCTTATTACACCGAGTTCAGCATCGTAATGTAGCTCATTACGCACTAGTGCGGTAATGTAGTTTAAAAAATAGAATCTCAACCAGAGCATAGAAATAATAGCATATCTCCCACTAGGGAAAATAGTTTTTTAAATTTTTTATAACACATTTGCTCGTAAAGCGGCTCTTATTACACCAATTTCAGCATCGTAATGTAGCTTATTACGCACTAGTGCGGTAATGTAATTTAAAAATTAGTAATCATTTGAATCTATGGACAACATAGGCCTTTAGCCTGTTGGTATATTTATTCTGTGCCGTTAGTAGCTTTTACGACACCCAAGGGAAGGTATGGTAGTATTATTTTGATGAGCCCATCGCTGCTCTATGCTGTTGGATGTATAAGCAGTCTTTAGTCCGTTAGTCGCCTTTTACGACAACCAAGGGAAGAAAGGGGTTGGTAGAATTATTTTGATGAGCCGATTGCCGCTCTATGCTGTTGGATGTATATGCAGTCTTTAGTCCGCTAGTCGCCTTTTACGACAACCAAGGGAAGAAAGGGGTTGGTAGAATTATTTTGATGAGCACATCGCCGTTCTATGCTGTTGGATGTATGTGCAGTCTTTAGTCCGTTAGTCGCCTTTTACGATACCCAAGGGAAGAGAGGGGTTGGTAGTATTTTTTGATGAGCCCATGGCCGCTCTATGCTGTTGGATGTATGTGCAGTCTTTAGTCCGTTAGTCGCCTTTTACGACACCCGAGGGAAGAGAGGGGATGGTGGTATTATTTTGATGAGCCCATTTCCGCTCTATGCTGTTGGATGTATAAGCAGTCTTTAGTCCGTTAGTCGCCTTTTACGACAACCGAGGGAAGAAAGGGGTTGGTAGAATTATTTTGTTGAGCCCATCGCCGCTCTTTGCTGTTGGATGTATGTGCAGTCTTTAGTCCGTTAGTCGCCTTTTACGACACCCAAGGGAAGAGAGGGGTTGGTAGTATTATTTTGATGAGGCCATCGCCGCTCTATGCTGTTGGATGTTTGTGCAGTCTTTAGTCCGTTAGTCGCCTTTTACGACACCCAAGGGAACAGAGGGGTTGGTGTTATTATTTTGATGAGCCCATCTACGCTCTATGCTGTTGGACAAAGTAAAATATATGTTGGCTTACCAAAGACTCATGCACTAGAAAAACAACAAAAACACGCAGTCATTTTCAGAAAATGTGTTTTCCTCGCAAATATGTTATAAAACGTCGTATGGCATACGTGCGCTTTGATAATTACAGCCTCTGCTTTCTTGTAGCCCTCGCCTACGGCTCGGGCTAGCAATATCGCCTCGGCTGTAATTTTCAACTTACCGCACTCATATCATAATGTACTATTGTCTGTCAAATGACAATAAGCCTAAACGTCTAAAAAGTTTTTAGTTATAGGTAGTAATCATGAACAAAGACTACTAGTCTAAGATCCGAGTATAGACCGACCTTCACCGGGAAGGTTAATGGATGAAAAGTATTTTATGTTAAATAATATATCGCGAGTGGGTTGGCTGAAAAATTTCAGTCCAGTACCTTTAATGATTAACATAATATTTTTTTTTTTTTTTACATTTCACTGGTTTGGTGTGTGTGTTTCTAATGAGCTTATCTTTAAATAAACATAAATTTTTTTTATTTAACCAGACGGTTGTAAATTACTAATATTGACTTGCCTGTTTACACCTGCCTACCCAATGTTATGACAGGAAAAAAATAGTCAACTTAACGTTAGCATATTCTATAGGCTTCATACTTTGGATGGGTACCTATGTAATTTATCTATTATCGATACAAGTGCAATATTAAAAAAAAATATTTTTAAATATTTAATTATTCATATACTGGACTGAATTTTACAGCCAACCCACTCGCAATATACGTATTTTTAAACGCATTAAATTTGATATAAAATACTTTTCATCCATTAACCCGCTCGGTGAAGGTCGTTGTATACTCGGATCCTCTACTATACTGTTTACTTAGATCAACACCTTTTTGAGATACTTATTTTAAAGTGTAGTAATAATTTGAATCTATGGACAACAGAGACCGCGCCCACACAGTCCACGCTTCAGCAAGAAACAACTGCACAGTCTGCACAATGCACAAGTGCTTACATGGTGAGCCTTTAGCCCGTTAGTCGTTTTTTACGACACCTAAGGATAGAGAGGGGTTGGTATTATTATTTTGATGAGCCCATTGCCGCTCTATGCTGTTAGATGTATGTGCAGTCTTTAGTCCGTTAGTCGCCTTTTACGACACCGAAGGGTAGAGAGGGGTTGATAGTATTATTTTGATGAGCCCATCGCCGTTCTATGCTGCTGAATGTATGTGCAGTCTTTAGTCCGTTAGTCGCCTCTTACGACAACAAGGGAAGAGAGGGGTTGGTAGTATTATTTTGATGAGCCCATCGCCGCTCTGTGCTGTTGGATATATGTATGTGTAGTCTTTAGTCCGTTAGTCGCCTTTTACGACACACAAGGAAGAAAGGGGTTGGTAGTATGATTTTGATGAGCCCATCACCGCTTTATGACGTAGGATGTATGTGCAGTCTTTAGTCCGTTAGTCGCCATTTACGACACCCAAGGGAAGAGAGGGGTTGGTAGTATTATTTTGATGAGCCCATCGCCGCTCTATGCTGTTGGATGTATGTGCAGTCTTTAGTCCGTTAGTCGCCTTTTACGACACCGAAGAAAAGAGAGTATTATTATGATGAGCCCTTCGCCGTTCTACGCTGTAGGATGTATGTCCAGTCTTTAGTACGTTAGTCGCCTTTTACGACTCTGAAGGGAAGAGTGGGGGTTGGTAGTATTATTTTGATGAGCCCATCGCCGCTCTATGCTGTTGGATGTATGTGCAGTCTTTAGTCCGTTAGTCGCCATTTACGTCACCCAAGGGATTGGATGGAAAGTCTTCCTACTTTTCACATACCTACCTATATTTTGTCGATTCAAACAGCGGCTTCTTGTTCAATATTTATTTATTACTTTGAAAATTTAAAAATAAATACCTATGCCTAGTTTTAGTATGAAGAACTAAATTTACAGTCTACACCACCGGAAACAATAAGTGAAGCACAAAATTTTATTGACAGTCTATTACCATCTAAGTCTAAAGAAAAATACATGTTGACTTACCAAAGATTTATACACTAGAAAAACAACAAAAACACGCAGTAATTTTCAGAAAGTGTGTTTTCCTCACAAATATGTTATAAAACGTCGTATGACATACGTGCGCTTTGATAATTACAGCCTCTGCTTTCTTGTAGCAATATCGCCTCGGCTGTAATTTTCAACTTACCGCACTTTTATCATAATGTACTATTAAAGTACACAAGATAAACAAGACACCAAGACTTAAAAATGCTACTATTGTATTATTTACTATAGTTTCAAAGAAAGCTGATAAAATTGCTATAAAACGTTTCTTATTTTAAATCTCTTACTTCTATAGTTTAGAAAAAAATAAAATTTGAAAGTGTGATACTCATTTTTGCAGGCCAGTGTATATTATCTCTAAGTATCTGAACACAAACACTACTACTATCATTTTTGTAATGGCCGAAGTCTTGCTACAATATTGTTGTAACCACAGGTCAGTTAATACCCAAGTTGTAACTAAGCAAATCGGACTTTAAACGAGGCCCAACAACCAAACATATATGCGGGAATAGAGCCCTAAACCTGTGTGATAGTTAAACCATTAGACCACAGCGTCGGTTAACATAGACCTCTTCATGCCGTTGCATCCCAGCCACCCTTAGGTCATTTATAATCACCGTAAGCCACTGCACCTTAAGGCAATAAAAATGAGAAATTATTTTTAATAACACCGCGATTGCGGCGAAGGGGCCGCCGCCGGTGACAAGCACAATATTTTGGCAAACTACCGCCCTTAATGCGCATTCCTCACCATGCTAGTAATATCCACTCATACTTTATGACCCCATGACATTTTTATACGAGAATAAACTCTGCCTGCCCATATGAGAGGCAGGAGAACGGTGAGCCGAATAATCCAGCACTTTGGCGCTCCGGTATTGGATATAATAAAACTTTGGTTTATTGTGGTGTTCTTTTTTCGTGACAATGCTTATTTAGTGTTATAAAGATAGATAAAAAGTGTTGAAATAAAATACTAACAGCTAAGGCTAAAAATGAAAAGAAGGCGAAAAAATCGTTTAAAAACATTTATTTTTAGGAACACTTTTTTTAGTTTCATATTTACAGTGGGGCTTTTATAGCCAGATATGTATTATGAAGGGATTTTATTAATTATTACTAGAGAATACTTTAGATTCCACAGTCAAAAATTTTTTATAAAAAACACTTGTAAGTTACTCTATGTCGGGTGCCAGCTTTTCTCTACTAAATAAACTTAGCAAAGTGCAAACCGTACTAAAACACTTTAAAAAAAACTTTGCGGCGCAGTTAGCGTATAGCCAGTGTCATTTAAAAATGTATGTTGTTTCATCGTAAGTTTTTACCTACTAAGCTTATGTTCTCAATTAGCCTCTCGACTGTGAGAAAACCTACTTACAATTAAGTTACTATTTTGGACATTCTTATCAGAATAAATACCTGAAACGGAACCGTGTTTTATGAATGTAACGACGCTCCAGCGTCATGCGAGCCAATGTCGGTGCAGACATATTTCTATGGGGGAGGACAATCCGAGATCCCGGTGACGAGGCCAGGAATGCAGCGCGATTATGGAACGCCATTTGTCAAGTTTTTATTGGGCACCCTAGCGCGCCCATTGTTGTACCCCGACCCTCATCTGCCAGACGACGACGTTAATTCATATTTTTTATAACTTGTTAACATTTCGCGGATTATTTGCGGCACTCGCGGAGCCGGCCGCAATCGCCTTTTAATTAAAACTCATCCTTTCTTATGTTTCTTTATGGGGGTTGGAATGGGGGCAGAATTATTTTAAAACATTTTTCCCGATGATAGGTGTGGTGTGGGACGGTATCTAATTTATTGCTCGATCATTTGTCATTGCACCGTCGCGCGTCGTCCGTCCAAATACCAATTCTGATTTATTGTATTAATATTTATCTCTCGCTACCAACCTTTCGCGGGAGTTGTCGCAACTGGCTGCTCCATGAGCAGTCGCTAGCTAATTACAGGTTTTATAATAACAAAATATAGGTAAATAATACATAGAATATTGTTAGTAGATTAAATATTGTAAGTTTAGATATATAGCAACAATATCTGTTTTAATCCATGTATAAGTTTATGGCTGTGGCTGAATAACAGCTCCTGCAAACACTGAGCCACAGACCTTTTTGTCTATGTTTTTTTGGCAAATAAATATACCTATTATTATTATTAGACCCACCAACCCGGGTTGGGCCAACATGGAAAGATAACAATATTATCTATGATCTAATTAATCTCCCCATGTGCAAATGTAGAAAGGCCTGTGCCCAGCAGTGGGTCGTTTATAGATGTTGAATATTTATAGGTACATATGAAATTTTATTGACTAAACGTAAATAGTTATTTGATAAGCAAGGCTGCAAAGTTGGTTGTTGGTGCGAGTACCTACTTGTATTACGAGATGCAAAATAACTTTGCTGCCGAGAGAAACACAATTTTTCACCTCACTACAGCGAGGAAAACCCTAGGTGCAAAAATCAGCTTAGTTATTAAATTAGTGTTTATTCCATAGATGAATGATTGGCCTCGCTGCGCTCGTGCAGCGAGACCAATCATACTAAGGTTTATTAATTTTACAAATGATTTTTATTTTTTTGATAATTTGTTTCTTGACCATGGATACATCCTTCAGTCGAAATAATAGAGTTCATTATTATGTTTATAAGAAGATAATGAGTGATGATAATAAGCTAAATGATATTCCCCCCAAATTTATTGAGTTCCAGTAAAGATGTGGGACTTTCTGAATCTGAATCTCACACGGACTTCTTGAGAGAATTTGAAAAGTGATGTTGCGCTTTGTTTTATTTGCCAACACTCATGCACGTTCACGGACACTTAACGGTTAATAATCCACCATTACTTTACATTAATATTCGATAAAACACAAATTTTATAAAATAAGACAAAACTACAGACATGACGCTTTACTTTCCCGCCAAGAAGTCTTTTACAAATGAAAATGAAAAGTATTATTGATAGTTACCTTTTTTTGTTCATTCAGTCCAGTGCTGCCACCTGTGGCTGGCCAGTGCGATTATTCAAAGAAATGAGGTTGGCGGCGTTGGCGCACACATGAAATACCTAGGTAGGTACCTAGTATTTAATGCATTTTCAGTGGAGTTGCGGTATAGAAAAGGTTCGAATTTTATAAACTCTTTCCACACTGGCGGATAAAATGCACCTTTGCACTCAGATTTCTAATGACAAACAGAATCTTTACGAATGTAAAATAAAAAATCTAAATCACCTACTTTAAAAATTAAATAAAACAAATTTAAAAAAGATCATCATCAACTATTGTTTTTTTTTTCTATTTGGGTGGTGTCACTGGCACTGTCTGCGTTGAAGATAGCTCAAACCATTACATTTGCTCATCTTAGATAGGGATACTTTTGGTATTTTTTTATTATTTTTCTATTTGCTTTTATGTTGATCTGTTTACTTTTAAAATAACTTTCCATTCTTTCTTTGGATTTAGATAAGTAAATCATATTGTGTAGTACTAAACACCTTAAGGAAGTGTCTAGCCTGCCACCAGTGGTAATTTAATAAAAAAAAAGTTATTCTGCCGTAAGTTCCTTAACGCAAGCTAATAAAGTTTAATTTTAAATATACATTATGGTAGCGTAGTGAAATAGTTCATTAGCGGCAGACTAACATAAAAAGCTATTCTGCCACAACTTTTAGGTCATTGGATAATTTGTAATTTCGAGGTTATTTGTTTATTAACAACAATAACAATACTTATGACCTACAGGAATAGGGTAGCTAGTATTTCTGTTGTCTTAAAAAAAAATTACCTCGAAATTCAAGACAATCGCATCGCTGCGCTTATCGCGATTGTCTTTAATTTCTAACCTATCACGTGACCTACGGCAGTACATTAATTTTTATTAAATACCAACTGGTGGCTGGCTAGACACTTTATACAAATAATAGGAAGCTAATAAAATATAAATAAATAATGGCAAAAAAAAGAGTTTTTGCTTAAGTAATTAACTTGCTTAAGTTAAATGAAAAAATTGTTATATTATAGGTCTTAGAGCATAATACAAACAATTTACTGATTGAGAAAAACAATTATCTTGCGTATCTTGGTACAACGCCATCTATTGGTGAGCGTTTAGTAACGCTTTTGCGCGAGGTATCTTTAATTACGTTGAAGATTTTATTACATTATTTAGTTTGTTTATTTATTTATTTAAAAAAGGACATCCAACAAAGCATACCTACACTAACACGTTCTTACATTACAAACCTTATGTCTATTACACTGATGTTGCACCAATTAAAGGATGCCACGGCATGCATAATCTTAGAACTAGACTAAACACGTTAAATCCTTTATTACCATTACGCATTACCTACCTAATTAAGTTCTTTAACTTTTGAGCATTTAGTATGTTTTATTCTGTCTGTTTTATTACTAATTTATTAACAATTGGAGCCAATCCGTGCTTTGAAAGGCACGTATAGCCACTGTAATTGGTATAGCCATTAGTCCCGGTTGCTGTCGTTAAATACTTAAATTGTCGAAATCTGTCCATTTGTTTGTATGATACAAGATAATATAAAGAATATTACAAGCATACATAGATATATTACATAGATACGGGCAAAAAACATGACCATTCCTAGCAGTCGGGTAAAAAAGGCGCACACAAAATAAATTTTAATATTGACTCATAGTTTTAATTTCAAACTTTTTGCTAAGTTTGTTGTCGAACCTTTTTACTTGTAATGACAAGTGACACAAATTGTTGATGGCGAACTGTCACAGATTAAAAAAGTTAGTAGACTTGTAAGCGGTAAAAATGTCGATCGTTGTAGGTAGGTGTAAATAAATAAAAGTTTATTTTGTTCTCCGAATCGCTGTTTTCCTAACTATAAAAAAATATTTATATTAATATGAGAGATATTCAGTCAGCTTTGGTTCCTACATTGCGTCTTATGCCACATTGGATATCAAGATTATTAAAAGAGTACGGTGAAGAAGGTAAGCACTCATGTTTGGTTATTTTTTTGTTATCAATTAACTTGACATGGGTTTCCTGTTCAAGTTAATTAAAATACTATTTACTACAGTATGCATTAACGAAAAGATTAAATTAAACAAAAGGCTTGTAACAGATCGTATCAAATGGAAAGTTGAGGTCTCTGCCTACTTCTTAAGGAAACAAGCTTAATGAAGGTATACATGTATACAATGTATTGTATGCACGCTAATAGAAAATTATGGTCTGTTGGAATTTGTGCTTTGCGAGGAAACAACTTTTTTGTTGATAAAACAGGAAATACTTAGACTAGCAGTTTATCATCCGGTTTCTATTCCATGCAGACTTAGAAGTTCAAAAAGTTACCAACTAACAGGCTTATTAGTTAAATATTACTTAGGCAAAGTGTCATTAAAATTAGCTATATAATTTAATGAAACTCTGCTATTAAAATAAAGATTAATTACAAGTTATAAATAATTAATAATTAAAAGTTTACTCATCTGAGTTTATGATTTAAAACTTTCTTTAGTGGACTTTTAAATCGTGTTTTAGCTGTATTAAATTTTATTTTAAATTTTGATTTCCGTATTTTCCTTTACCAAAGTTTTCTTAAAATTGGCATACGAAGTTGGTTTGGGACAACGAAAAGATGTAAACCCTCTTCATCTCAACAATACGCCATCTCTTTGCAGCGCAAAACGACGAGAACTGGAACCTCAAGTTGCTGGAGAAGGAGGGTCGCGTGGCCGTGTGGAGCATGAGCTCGGTGCTCGGCGTGAACGCGCACGGCGTGCCGGGGCAGGCCTGCCGCCTGGTGGAGCGGTACCTGGCCACGCAGATGCGCACCTACGGCAACTTGCCTGCTGGTATTCCATACATACACTAGCGACTATCACCCCCTAACGGTTAGTCAGAGACTAAGCCATCGGTGTTACATTCAGAGGTCCCGGGTTCGATGCCCAGAGGTACACAATAAATAAATAAATAAACTTTCCTACACTCACACCAATTATCTAGCCCAAGAGAAGCTTCTTTGAAACTCGTTAAATGGTTACTAGACAACGGATAAACATACTTAAAATACTTAAGGGGATCCTGCACGAAATTGTGAAAATTTACGTATTTTTAAGTCACTTGTACTATGCGCTAAATTAGTTAAATACATGAAAGAACTTACGTAAGTTAGCTTGATAAAAGCTTGTTAGCTTGATTAAAAAAATTTTTTTCGACAACTTTCTTAATTTTACGCATGAAACATTAATTCTTACATGAAAATATTTGTATTGATATCCCCCCATCTTAAAAAAGTAATTTTTCAATTTTAACAGAAGCGCGTGATGGTTTTGTACATTTAGCGGAATAAAAACATTGCTCTTATCAAATTACTGGGTCTGAAACTTCAAAGCAGAATTGTTCTAGTTTTAAATATCAATATGATTGATTTTGCTTTGAAGTTCATTTAGAGACTTATGTCAGTTCTTGCGACGGCGCCGCCCCCTTTTAAATACGTATTTATTATACATAGAAAACACCCAGACCCGAGACAATTTTTAAAAACAATAATTTCTAAATTTATCCTACCGGGGATCGAACCCGGGACCTCAGAGATGGTGACACCATGAAAACCGGTGTATAAACCACTCGACCAAGGAGGTCGTAAATCAATCACATCTCTGTGTACTTGGTTTGGTTGTTGGTAGGGCTTGTTAACCCAGCTAGCTACCTGGTGTTAGCTAGCATCTTATCTAAAGTCTGGCGCCATAACATTGTTGTGTTTAGAGATAAGATAGCCAGTTCCTCAATGTTTGAGGATACCGGGAGAAACGCGCTTCCACCCTCGGCCTTACCGTCACTTACCATCAGGTGAGATGGAGGTCAAGCGCTTACCCGAAGTTGATTAATAAAGAAAATACGATGACTGGATTTCGCAATGATGGACGCCTTTGCCCTTCAGTGGGATAGTATACAGGCTGTACTTTACCTACGACTATCGCCCCAAAGGGTTAGTCAGAGACTAGGCAATGAGTACTGCAAAAGCAGTGGGCTGCCATAATCAACGTTTCACCAATTAAGAGGCCTATTACATCTCGAATGTGATTTTTGCGTAAAATGCACATTTTCGCATATTATAGTAATTTTGCAGTTGTATTTATCGTTTTTATCGAAATAGGATAATAAATTCATTATAAAATCTTTATTCCTCATATGTAACAATTAGTCTGGTATAAATTTTGCTCAATAATATTATCGTAGATAGGAGAAATTCACAGTTAACTTCGGTTTGCTCGTCCCGTAGTATATTTAGTTGGATGTGAGCTTTGACTATATACATGTCTAGACGGAGCATCGCGGTACAAACGCTTCTCAAAATCCGCCCGGTTTTTGTATTGAATTTGAAGTGTGCGTGACAGCCGCGTATCTGACACTAGCGCGAATGGTTGCCAGCGAATGCCTAATTTCCGATAAAGTAGGGAAAAAATATTTGTGCACAATATAATTTTAAAATGATTCATAACAAAACATAACTTTTTAAATTAGGTATGTCTATCGTATATGTAGGTATAACGCATAAAAGAAGCTGGTGTGTTTAGAAAAAATGGATGATTGAAGGCGAGGGCCAGTAGGTACAATACAATAATGCGCTAATGGAAGCCTGCGTGCGTGTGATATGTTTGTAATAGGGACGAAATAGAAGCAACAGGCAAGATTATTTACATTTAATACTTAATCAAAACAGATTTTTATTTAATTAGAAATTTAAATGTTTTAAATTAAAATCAAAACAATTAATGGCGTTCTCTTTGTATTTGTTTCGTTTGGATGTTATATCATTTTTCATGTTCTCTAATTTCTTATTATGTTGAAACCTTGTAGTTAAATATTTCGACAACGACTTCTTTCTACCGGATCAGTTAGAAATCTAAAAATTAAAATGTTTGCTATGTGGTCGAACAGTTGTAAAGGTTACATAATGTAATGACTGCTCATCAATATCCGTGTCCAATAGTTTACCTACATGAGACAAGAAATATTGACCTTTTAGGGGCACAAACATACACCTGCACTTTCTCAAACACCGTCATCATCATCATCAGCCTATAAACGTCCCACTGCTAGGCGCAGGCTTCCCACGTGGAGATAGCACGTGGGAATATTGGGCCATAACCCACCACGCTGGCCCAATGCGTGTTGGTGGGTTTTAACAACTGTCATCTTACGACAACAAACGGGACCAACGGCTTAACGTGCCTTTCGAAGCACGGAGGAGCTCGAGATGTTTTAAATTTGGTCACCCATCCAGTGACCCGGCATTGCGAAAGTTGCTTAGCGGGCAAGATCACAAGCCGAACGTGCTAGCCGATGCGCCATCGAGCTCTGAAGCATTCATACTACCATCCCCTACATACATATACTTAAACACACACTTCTTACATAAATACTAACGTACATTCCATTTCAAACATAATAATTTTTTTATTCGTTTCGAATATCGATACGATACCATACCACAATAACAATTTATAATAATAGTATTATAAAATATTACAGTAGGTATTATATTTTTTCTTGTTTTAGAACGGAACCTATAATCCAGCCAAATTCGATGACGAATGTTTGTAAACAGATTATTGTTATACCTAGTTGCAGTAGGATTTTACTTTTTCTTTAGAGACATTCAAAAGAAAACAGTTAACTATTGTGTCTTTCTTTCAAAAAACAGTAAAAATCCTAGAGAAACTAGACATTTGCACAAATGACAGTAATATGTTTACAAACATTCGGCATCGAATAGGAACCGTGACATTTATTCACGCTCCTATAAATCAGACATCAGTTTATAAAATAAACTTTGAAAGCGTCCCAATATTAATTATATTTAATGTATTTACTTTATTTACAACAAAACCATGTATAAATTACTAACTTACAAGACTGAGTATTTTTTATCATACTTATTATATTTAAACCTCCTTTTATATTCTGCCACCAATAATGGGAATTCTACATTTTGATACCAGCAACATAACAATAATTTTCTTAAACTTAAAAAACTTTAAATTTTCATTAAAATTTATCGATACTTACAGATGAAACGTGACTTTCCTTTTCGAAAAAAAATTTCTTTTGTAGTTTCGACAGAATTTCACTGAGCAAACAGTCATTTTCCGAACAATTTCACCGAAACGCGAGAGGTAAACACTGCTTGACGGCACAATGACACTGACCGCCAGGATTGCGCGATAGGCCAATTTAGGCTCATAAATTTTTCTACGTTTTTTTACGGCCAGGCTCTATCTAGACATGTATATAATCAAAGGATGTGAGTAACAGAACTGCCTGCTTCCGCTAGACAGCGAGGTGTGGCAGGCGTTCAAGCAGTCGCTGACGTCACAGAGCTTCCACTAAATTTTAAAGCTTTGGTCCCATTCGGTTTGCTCGTCCCGTAGTATATTTAGTTTGTTATGAGTAACAGAACTGCCTGCCTCCACCAGACAGCGAGGAGTGGCAGGCGTTCAAGCAGTCGCTGACGTCACGGCTGCCGCTGCTCATGGCGTCGTGCATCCAGCTGGCTTCGAAGATGAGCTACACTGGCTCTCGTCTCAACGCCAGCGTGGTACGGGCCTGCCTCGTCTTCAACGGGCTGTCTTACTCCGTCACTGAAATAAATGAATCGGAGTTCAGAGTGTTCAGCATTCTAGGTGAGTTAGTTACTATATATTTCGAATCTCTCATTTTTTACTGTTTGGGCTGTAATTTACGGTTAATGCATTCGGTTTACGATCGTCGTTAAGCAACTATCGCTATGATGGGTGACCAAATTTAAAAAAAAAACATCTCGAGCTCCTTCGTGCTTCGCAAGGCACGTAAAGCCGTTGGTCCCGTTTGTTGTTGTAAGATGGCAGTCGTGAGAACCCACCATTGGGCCAGCGCGGTGGGTTGTGGCTAGAGATGGGCATTTACCCGGAAAATACCCGACTTGTGGGTAAATACCCATTTTTACCTATTTTTACCCACCCATTTTTAATTTATACCGGGTAAAAATTAAACTCAGTTTAATTTAAACTAATTATTGAATTTGGTTATAGATACTATTACATACCGACTAAAGCATATTTTTAAGTCATGCTAAGTCTAATACTTAGTGGAATTCTATTTATTTTCGAGCTGAGGCACGACTTTTGTTTACTAAGATATTCAAAATGTTCATACGTTAGTTATCATTTCTAGTTCAATTTCTGTTGTAATTATGTTATCATGTCTGGGACGTGCATCCTGGTATTCCTTGTTCTTTTAGGTAATTGACATACGAATTACGAAGTCAACCTATTCCCGGTTCCTTAAAAACTACTTTTTTATAATAGATGGGCTTGCTCTTGGCCACATTCTTATCCGTAGGATTAAGAAGAAGCCGACGATGGAGCGAGCTTGCCCAGAAGCAGCCTATTCACTCGGGCTTTAGAGATGTTGGACTATATGCACTCGGGAACACAGACGCCGGCAGGGAATTCCATACCTTGGATGTACGCATTATGAATGAAAACGAATAGCGCTTGATGCGTATGAGTGGAATATCAAAAGGGTGGTAAGTAACCCGCCGTACGTCTGGACTCCCGATACTAGAAAGGGGACGGTGGAATGAGCTCGTTTAGCTCAAAAGCACACTCTTCGAAGTACAATCTGTAAAATACCGACAAGCATGCAACTGAGCGACGGACGGTGAGCGAGACTGTGAAGCTTGGTTTTCACAAGCTTATCGGCACCTATAAGTTTCCTGGCTCTGCGTTCTACTGAAACGAGCGCGGCGAGTTGATATTTTGCTTAGCCGTCCCAAAGGTGGCAGCAATACTCCACGCACGACCAGACTTGTGCTTTATATAGAGTTAGAAGCTGTCCCGGCGTGAAATATCGCTTAATCTTATTTAGAACACCCAGCGTTTTCGCCGCAGTTTGAGCCTTGATTTCGATGTTGTTGCCCAAGTTGAGATTGGAGGTCAACTTCATGCCGAGGAGATCGAAGTTGTCGGTAATTGGTACATCTACACCCCGGAAAGCAGGAGCCAGGTTAAAAGGACTCCTTCCGTTAAACGAACTTCCTCTCCGCCGACCCTTGCGCTAGACAGATACCTCTTTGTGACCGTGCTGTCGTCTGCATACCCAACAATTCCCGGCTTGAGCAGATCATAATTATACACCAAGAAAAGGGTAGCAGAGAGAACGGAACCCTGAGGGACCCCGGCATCGATAGCCATGAGGTCGGAGGAACAGCCATCAATGACTACTCTGATTGACCGTTCACTTAGGAAGTCCAAAATCCAGACACGAAAATCAGCAAAGATGCCGTACGATGGAAGCTTGCTCAGCAAGCCAGCGTGCCGACCCGGCACCCGGTCAAAGGCTTTCGATATGTCAAGCAACACGGCAAGCGCTTCGCCATGCTTCTCGGTTGCCTCGCCCCAGCAATGAGTAACGTACACCAAAAGGTCCCCCGTGGAACGGCCCTGCTGAAAGCCATATTGGCATTTGCAAGCTTCCAGGAATGAGGCCGCTCTAGTAAGAAGAGAAAGAAGGTACAGACGCGTTAGAATCGGAGACAATTCAGGCGCACAGACCCTAAGTAGTTTAGCTGGAATCCCGTCCGGGCCGCTGGCCTTATTTATTTTATTTCATAAAAATCATATAATTCAAATGACGCTGTATAAAGTGGGTAATGTAATTATCATTCTCCCTGTTACTGCAAGCTGGCAACGTCGCACGCGCAAAATATAAGGTGACTGCTAGTGCTAGAAACCGCTAGAAACTTCAAGGGCTGGTCAGGTCAAGTGTTTTAAAAATGATAAAAAAGGAATTCGTGTTTACAGTTAACAGTTAAAAAAAGGGCCCGATCGGGGGGCCATTTCGTATCTTGTAACTCATGCTCCTGTCCTTTCGGGGAGGAGGTCTAGGAGAGGTAGGGCCTTTGGAGGCGACAATCGGCCTGCAGTGGGTGCCATTGGGCACCTATAACCTACGCTAGGGTGGTTCGGTCACCACTCTGTATGCGTCCATGCTCGTGGCAGGGATCGGGTGAACTCCTCACCTTCGACGCCACCCCCTCTCCCATCGGCTCGGCTATCCACTCCGTATATCCGTTGGCGCAAGGCCATCTCCCGCCTCGTGCTAGTAGGAGGGGAGGGGACTCGGGTCCCCAATAGAAAATTGTTGCCCACCTGCGCGTTGCTCCCAAACCAGAGACTGTTTTGCTTCCACCCTCTGTTTGCGTTTGGGGCCTTGATGGCAGCGCTCGCCAGGCTCACGCCCGGTTGGACTCAGGGCTGTATTGTTGTATGTTGAGTTGGCTTGCGAGTTGGTTGGGCAATATCATTAATAATTAATATATTAATAATAATATTTTCTTTTTATGCGCGTTATCGGAACCATTTTTTTTTTCCCCGTGTAATCCCTGCTTATGGATTCCAGCCTCCAGAAGGGAGACTGGATATGTGGGACTCTCCCGTCCCCCTTTCCACGGCGTAATCGCCGGGCGAGAGGGAGGGGCCTACCCACTTTTCACCGGGGGTCCAAACTCCGACGCATAAGGCTGAGGCGGCGACACGTTACCAGCCATTGGCATTGAACCGCGAAGCCACCCCGTCGTCCGTGTGACAACCTATGACCGCAGGCGGTCACGCGCCATCACACGGCGACTGCGCGCACGAGCACGACATGAATGGGCTTCGGGAAGGTATAGAGATATACCCATCCCAAGCCCAACCTCAATGAGGTTACATAGTCCTCGTGAGAGGACAGCGTAACCCAGCATATATACATATATGACATATTTACAAAGACAGACAAATACAACACACATAATTATACAATGATGTACAGCTCATATACAATATGTACACCACAAAGAGGACACCCATCCTCGGCCCTCGACTCCCGAGCCGTAACTCGACACTCCAAGTCCGGTCGGCCCAGGTGCTTTTCCCGACAACTTTCCCGGTGGCCGCATGTGGTCCAGCCCGCTACCTCACAGTACTCGTCATCATTACTCATCCACCTCACCATACCAAGGACTGGCCAGGACGAGTCCGACACTCGACCCTCGACACCCGAGGTCGTGTCCAACTCTGAAGCCCGCAAAGGGGGCACGGCTTCCTCCTCTCAAAGCCGCTCACAAAAGAGGAGCAGCGAGCGTGCGACCCAATGGGAACGCACGTGGAGATGCAGGGCCCAGAAGGGGCCCCGCCTAGAATTCGGCGCCCAGAAGGGGTGCCAGGGATTGGCATAAAGCCCTTTTACCCACGTTCCCGTACGCCGAACGTGGGCCGAGAGGCCTTACCCCAGGGTGCACCACGAGGAGGTTCCCAAATTTGCACCCCCATTATCGGAACCATAACATAACTTGATGCTATCGATAGTGGTTGGACTTAACTGCACCTTAAACACGCACATTTCATTTCAGTTGTAAAAGGAAAATAAATGGGGTCTTATTGCACTTTGCAGACTAATGTAGGTACTTATCGCCCAGCTGACGTGAACGGGTCTACAGACGATTGTCGGCAGGCCAGCCGTCGTTGCCCGCGCGTTGTAAATAATCGTTATTTTTAATTGTTTTTGATTTCATTTTTCTTATGTTATTGCTTTAAAATAAATTTGTTACTCAAAGACTATCCAATTAAAATTCACAAAATGAATTATTTAATAAAAAATGGCAATAACACCAATTCCTTTTTCGTCATGTTTAAAACACATGACCTGACCAGCCTTTGAAGTTTCTTGCGGTTTCTAGCAGTCCCCATAATACCGCACGCAGCCTCTCGCCCCCCACTCTACGTGGTATTTTTCGTACGCGAATATGTTCATTCGAAGTGCATTTCAACTAGCTAGATCTGCGCCATTTTGTTGTGTTTTAGTTAAAAATTGATGTTGATTAAAGATTTAAAATATAATCAACTGTGTTTTATTTGAAATCAATATTTTATTTTCAATGGTCAAGATCGAAACTAACATCGTAGATCGTTTTAAGGATAGTATTATAGACAGTATTAAATTTTTACCCGGTGTTTAATAAAAATACCCGGTATAAATGGGTAAATACCCTTTTTTACCCTTCCTCCCAATTTTACCCACCCCAATTTTTACCCACCCGCCCATATGTAGTTGTGGCCCATCTCTCCACGCGCCGTTGCATGTGGTGGTGGATGGTGTTGCATTAGTGGGACGTTTATAGGCCGATGATGATGACTGTCATGACTTTAAAAAGAATGGAAAATAAACATGGCTGAATCAAAGAAACCCTTGGGTTAGAACGATCACAGTACGGTGCCAAGTGAGTTAGTGTTAATCACTGTTTATAATACTCGTTGTCGTCGCGTAGCACTATTAGCGCCAAATTTTCAATTTTTCTTTGTGCCGCGCATTGCTTTTTGAATTTATTTATTTGTTATGTACTTACCAAAAATACACATAAAATTAGAGAGAAACAATACCGGTGTTGGGACGCGTGTTGTAGGGATACGACTTTACGGAAAATACGGCCGCTACGGTATTTTGCTACAATGCTACGACTACCAACTAACTGCTGATTCAACGCAATGTCGCAATCATGATCATCGTTTAGACTAAATTACCAATGCTGTTGTATAGAAGAAAAATACATTCTGCGCCGACCTTAAATAACATGGGAACAGGGCAAGCGAATGATGATGACTCTGCTTGCAATTAATCTAATTCTGCCAAACTGTGCAACAGTTTGTTGGCAGAGCAATGTCTCCTCCAAGGATTTCCCTTACAACCTTTCGTGTGCTACTCTCATCGTTCAACTTACATACTCTGCGCTTTATATACGGCGGTCGCTTTAGTATAGTACATACATACCTACATAATATATATTCACGACTACTATTCCGTCAGAGACCAGGCAATGAGGACCGCAAAAGCAGTCCACGCCACTATCCACGTTTCACCAAATGATAACTGCACATGTGCTCAGTATGACAGGTGGTGAGCTCATCGCCGCTCTATGCTGTTGGATGTATGTGCAGTCTTTGGTCTATTCGTGGCCTTTTACGATACCCAAGGGAAGAGAGGAAGTGTAGGTGTATACTTTTAGTGAGCCACTACCAGAACAGCAAATATAGTAATATTTAAATATATGTTATTGCCAGGCTTCAAAGTCCCTCTTTGGACGAGCGTAGAGGCAGCCGAGGTGCTCGGTCTGGACGCAGGCATGAGCCAGGACATGCTGGAGGGTCTGGCGTTGTTCGTCAACCTGTCTGAGTACCACCGCGACCGGCTGGACCGGCGCGTGCGGTGGGCCGCTAACCTATCGCCGCCTTGTTCCGAATTCAGTGAGTTGACAGTCACCCTACCACCTTAGAAATAGTGTTGCAGGCTGGTGGCAGCCGTATGGATTTTTCCAATCGTCTTATAATTTAGAACATTAGCAGTAAAGATGTGCGACTTTACTGAGATCGTATACGGACTTCTTGGGATAATTAAAAAGTGATGTTGCAATATTTCGAACATGTATCGGTTAATAATAAACAAATATTTCACATTAATATGTGACAAAACACAAAATTTTAGACAATAAAACGTAACTGCTGACATGATGCTTCACTTTCCTTCCAAGAAGTGTACGACACAATAATTTATTGTGTGTGTGGGCAGGTCGCGCGACCCTGCGCACTCTTCACCTGGTGGCCGGCTGCGTGGTGGCCACCGCGCGGTACCTCAACTTCCAGGGCCCCGACCCTGCACCACGGCTGGCCGAGCTCACTCGGGCACCAATCTGCTACGTGCGATGCGTATGTGACGTCATACTCGCCAACGTACTCGTCGACAATGCTGACGTCAAGCAGCCGAAGAAGAGGAAGCGGGAGTAAGCGCCACTCTCACGTGTGACGCGGCTTTACATACAACTATATGAGACAACCTGCTAAACTTGTCCTACGTGCTTAGACTAACTTGTTGATTAGGTATGTGCTATGCAGACTTCTTGCCGGTTGTGAAGAAAGGCGCAAGTCCTTTCGCCTAGTTGCGCAGCAAACTTCACGACCGACAAGATGTTTGTTTCGCACCATACGCATGTTTATCAAGGATTTGATATACTAACTTTTTCACGGTATTAAGACATTAGTAGTGGTTGTACTAAAATTTAGCTATAATCGGGATTGACTTAATTCCCGAAAAGTTTTATTGTTCGATTAATTTATGATACTTTTAAAACGTACAATTTAAAAATGTATCTAACGTATAAACATACAAAGTTTGTATTCTAATAATTATTTATTTATTTCATATGACACACCAACAAAACAGATGATACTTATAGTTAAAGTTGTACAAGAGTGTTAGAGAAGAAACATTTCTATTTTTTTATACTTACCTACATTATTCTCTGTACCTTATAAGGTAAAAAATATACCTCCATTCCTATTAAATTGTAGATACTGTATGTATTTTGTTTTTTAAGCTTTTATAATGTAATGCAGATCCAAGAATAGCAAACATAATATTATTATGTTAAGCACCCAAGATTAGTCTGTTTATCTCTAGTGATAATTATAAATGAATGTCACTCCTGTTGAATGTAATAATTAATGTCAGTCCTGTTGTTAGTATTTCCGATACATTACAAAATTAATAATTTAAATATATAGATCAAAATGGACCTTTTGTACATTTCAATTCTAATCATAAACCGCCACAATTTAACATTGATAAATATTATTTTGTCAAGCACCCAAGATTAGTCTGTTTATCTCTAGTGATAATTATAAATGAATGTCACTCCTGTTGAATGTAATAATTAATGTCAGTCCTGTTGTTAGTATTTCCGATACATTACAAAATTAATAATTTAAACATATAGATCAAAATGGACCTTTTGTACATTTCAATTCTAATCATAAACCGCCACAATTTAACATTGATAAATATTATTATGTCAAGCACCCAAGATTAGTCTGTTTATCTCTAGTGATAATTATAAATGAATGTCACTCCTGTTGAATGTAATAATTAATGTCAGTCCTGTTGTTAGTATTTCCGATACATTACAAAATTAATAATTTAAATATATAGATCAAAATGGACCTTTTGTACATTTCAATTCTAATCATAAACCGCCACAATTTAACACTGATACGAACATGTTGCAGGGCATTGCTATGATACTGGAATGAATAAATTTATATGATTGGCAACGATATTTCTAAGCAACCAATAATTACAAAATTTATAATATAACCTATTGATATATTTTTATTGCCTACTAGAGTTAGAAATTTAACATAATTTGTATGGAGCTTATGTTAAAAAAAAATATTTACAAGGCTTAACAATATATAAAAAATAAAACTACCGTTATACTGGAAAGGATGTCGATAAATGAGGTTATTCCCTATGATTGTTTTGGTTCTGTTCTTGTTAAAAATGTGTTTTGATATAATCACGAAATCGGTCCTATGAGGACCGCAAAAAGCAGAAAGCAGTTCTCAGCCAGAGTCGACTTTCCACCGAATAGCGACGCGTGACAGGTGGTGAGCCCATAGCCGCTCTATGCGGTTGGATGTATGTACGGCCTTTAGTCCGTTAGTCGCCTTTTACGACATGCAAGGGACGAGAGGGGGTAAGTAGTAGTATTCTTTTAGTGAGTCGTTACGCGACACGGCTCTTTCAACGATTTTTTTTAACACCTTCCTGTTATGGCCCGCTCTGGCTACACCAGTCCACGTGAAAAGTCAGTGTCCAGTTAGCCAGGCCGCACACCAGACATACATATTTTGTATTACGACAATTGTGGCGCCACATTTATCGCCCCCGTATATCTGCGCGTAAGCACGCACACCAAGAACACATTTGTAGCGGGTTCAGATACTCATTTTTCCACGGAGTAAAATGTGTCGCGCTTTAAATGTGGCGCCACAATTATTGTAATAATGTATGTCTAGTGTGCGGCCCGGCTTAGGGATGTTTTTTCTACAATGTAGTAGCCAAATGACTTCGCTCACCTGATGTTAAGCGGAAGTGGAGTCTAGATTCTAAGAGTGTTTTGACATATTATAGGCTTTTTATCCGCGCTAAGACAGCTTGTGAAGCAGTATTGGGCTGCAATAGCCGTCTTCACCTTGCCCGCCAAGATATTTATAGATCAGCTTAATATAGGTGATGATACAAAGTCTACAAACTAATATATATAAGCCTTGGGCCGTGCTATAACTGCACACTTACTTGTAATTCTTAGTTGACTTAGATTACCATGTTAAGTTTAATTGTAGCTTAGTGACTATGTTTCGTACCTATACCTAATGACATAATCGTTTTTTGTGATTCAGTTACATTGTGTATATGAACATAATTTTGACTCTTGATTAATAAATGTTATTTAAAATAAACATTGTTGTTGTTGTTATATTTATTTATTTTTTGTATTATTTATGACTGTTTTAATCGAGTATACAGGGTTACAGGTTAATTTATTTATTTATTTATTTCTAGGAAAATTTACAGACAAATAACATCTATAGCTAAGGTTAGTAAGTAAACATATGCTATTAACAAATCCTCACAATTATATAAACAAAATGTTCGGTTAACTCGCTGAGTGGCTAATGTTAATTTAGTTTAAAATCCAGATAAAAAGAGATTACTTATAAATAAATCAAATTACTGTTCACAGTATTAGGTTGTTGTCATGTTGTTTTACAGCGATACTAGACTATCCTTAAGATTTTTATTGTAATTTATTAAATGATATCATTATGTATATACTTATTTATTATATCTACTTTACTGTTTGCTATCATTGAAAAAACTTGAACATACAATATTTTTTTCACTCCTCTTGCTCAAAAAGACCGTCATTGTAGCGTTCTAGAGCGGGGCTAAAATAGCTTTACTCGCCCTAGGGGAAAAAGTAATTTTTTTTTAAATTTTTGTCTGTCACATGACAATGAGCCTATAAAGACTCGACTTATTACTGTTTACTTAGATCAACAACTTTTTTGAGATAGTTATTATTAAAGTTTATGGTAAAATTAGTAATCATTTGAATCTATGGACAACACAACAACACACACACGCTTCAGCAAGAAAAAACTGCACAGTCTACCTCTACTCTACCACCTCGTATATAATGGGTCATTTTAGCCCCTTGTATAACAATCTACTATTACCGCTGAGGCGCTGGAGCAGAATAAGTCAATATCGAATGGTAGAAGGTTTAAACGATTTGCGAGCTCGTATTACAAATGTATTGGCTCTATATTTAGTCTTTGCTGGAGGGACGATCAGTGCTGATTTTTGTCTTAGTCTGAGTGTGTTGGTTCCTAAACTGATTTGGGAGAAGAGTTCTGGGCAATCGATATTACCATTAGCTATGTTAATGAGATAAAAAATGCCATTAATCATTCTTCTGGTTTCTAGTGGTAAAAAGTGGTATTTGTTGCATCTATGGTAATAGTCGGTATTGTATTGAAATTGTAATTTAAAATCAAGGTACTAGAGGAATTTTCTCTGAACACGTTCGATGCGTTTTATATATATTGTCATATTGAGGATTCCATATTTGAGATGCATATTCAAGGTGGCTGCGAACGTAGGCACAGTACAGAACCTTCAGTGTCTTCATGTTGCGAAAGTTAGAGGAACTTCGCAAGATAAAACCTAGGACTTGTGACGATTTTTTTTCGACGTATTCAACATGTTTATCGAATATAAGTTTGTCATCGTGAATAATGCCAAGGTCCCTAATCTCGTGAACTTTTAATAAGACATGGTCCTTCAATGTGTATTTCGAGTCAATTAATTTAAGACATCGTGTGAAGGACATATAAAAACATTTGGCAACATTAAGGTCCAGTTTGTTAATCGAACAATAGTTCTCAATTTTTTGTAAGTCGACCTATTCCAGTTAAGGGGGTGTAATTTATATCTTTTCTGACTAATTTGACTGTGAAACACCCTATCCTAAATCTATCCGTTTTCGAGACTTGATTTGAATTTAATTGTTTTTTGTATAAAGTTCCGATTTTGGTCTTATGATTACTACTATTTCATTTTTAAACGTAAAATAAGATGCTTTATGACCTAAATAACCAATATTGTACGTAAAATTAATAAATAAGTCGTTGTAGACAAATAAAACTTTAAAAAAATAATAAAAATTCAATTAACAGAAAATATTTTTTTTATAAAGGATATCTAAAAAAATATTTTGTCGCCTGATTGGCAAATATCCCTAAAAATATATACGTTTCATCAGCTATCCAACGAGGTATAACAATCTAGGGTTTCATCAAACATTTGTGGGAAAAACTTAGTTTCATTGGCTACAGGGCAGGCAAAAAAGCTAAATAAAACAATAGGTAAGTACAAAATACTAAATTTACTAAACTTTTAAATTTCAAGTTTCGGTTAGATTTAGGATAGGTTGTTTCATAGTCAAATTAGTCTGAAACGATGTAAACTACACGCCCTTAACGTGAATAGGTCGACTTAACCTGTAACCCTGTATATTGACTTAGGGTGGATTCGACCAAACTGGAATAATACCTAGATTAAACGCCAAATTTGTATAGACTAACCTCGGAGTAAGTCCTATTCGAGTTTGGTCGAATCCACCCTTAATAATATCGCTCGTCAGATGTTGTTGTCAACATAGTTTATGTTTAGCGTTTGCTAGTTAATTAAGGGCCTTTTGGTAGAATCATTATTAAAGCCATTAAAGAAAAAATATTAATTCTCGTATCATCATTATATATAAAGTAGTCGCCGTTTTCCTGAGTCTGTGGCACCGCACTATTCTCCTAAACCACGCATTGGATTTTTATGCGGTTTTCATTAAAAGATAGGGCGTTAACTCAGGATGGTTTTTGTTTATATTTCGTCGATATATTTTTTTAAATGGCTGAACTATGACGGTCTTGCTAAGTTAGGGTGGACGAAGGCGCGGGCGAGCCGCTAGTTATATACAGGGTGGAAAAAAAAGACCGAGGTTGGAGGAAAAGTACCCTGAATATTGATGATGGCAAATTTTACTGAAAGAAAACATTCCTTTATTTTCAAAAATAATTAAAACTGCATTCAAAGATTTTTGAAAAATCACCTGCTTGAGCCGGGATTCTAACCTCCTGTATTTTTTGATACCAACCGAAAGAGTCATTCATAAGGATCAATTTCTTATAAACAACATAGTAGGTATCTTAAATTAAATTAATGACTCTTTCGGTTGGTACCTATCATACAATACGGGATGTTTTTTTGTCACATTTCACCGGTTCGATTCCCGGTCCAAGCAGGTGATTTTTCAAAAATATTTAAATGCAGTTTTAATTATTTTTGAAAATAAAGGAATGTTTCCTTTCAGTAAAATTTGCCATCATTAATATTCAGGGTACTTTCCTCCAACCACAGTCTTTTGTTCTATCCTGTATAGTGTTTCATTTCCATGTAAATAATTAGAAATTCTATGTTCTTTTCTCTGTTTTAATCTTTCAACGACGGCCGCGCACTGATCAGTGCTCAATAAAAAAAATTATGTCTAGTGACGCCGCGTTCTAAGACTAAAGCGTTGATCAATATTACCCTAAATCATTTTATAACGCAAAAATGAGAATGTTTGTTTGTTTGTTAAGCTTTCACGCCTTAACGACTTATCCGATCATCACTTAAAGGAAAAGGATAAAGGAGGGATACTTTCTATCTCGGTAAAAGGTTCCTGTGGGATAATAATGCAACTCGGATTTTTACTGTCTCTCTCTGTTCTGTATATGCCGAGGTGCGAAAATTACACACATAAAGACTGAGGCATTGGCGACTCACCCGTGGCTGGAGCGACGCAGGATTTGGTGGCGAAAGCAGACTGTGGCGGGTTCCCTCGGGACCCCAGATTCCCGCCTATAATGTAAAAGGGGTTTATGACTCAACTGTCAATAAGTGGCTCAATCTCTCCAGTCATCAGGGGCATCTTTAGATTACTTAAAGCATAGCAAATTGGACCAGATGAATAGGTATACTGTTAAAGCTCTTGAGATTTAGGTGTAAATACTGTAATGTCTTTGTCATTATCCCACTACGCGCATGTCTACCCCCCTCCACCATACCTCGGCAGGCACAACTGACTTCACAGTGGCCAAGGCCCAAGGCGTTGCTATACCAGTACTGGGTGGCCTTAAAAACTTGGTGAACTGTACCTCTCTCTGCCCTACAGTCACGTCGCCCCTCTCCAGCGACACTAGCACCGAGGGGACACCCGCAGGTGTGACCCCCCTCGGGCAGTCCTAAACAGAACTGCGCCTCCTTCATGCTCACGCACGTTACTTGGACATCCTGTGGAGCGAGATGTGATCCCAATGTAACGGAGCGATCCAACTTACTCTAAGGAGAGTAAGGACAGCCGGTTAACCCTACCTTAGTCAGCCTCACAAATCGAAGAGTTCTACGGCGGGTATCATCAGTCAGATGGTCCAATAAGCTGACTACCGCCGCAGATCAGATAAAGAGGTTATCCCCATTATCATTAGCTCAGTTTACAATAAGTGAACAAATTGAATGCCATCAGAATAGAAAGATTAACCACTTTACTTTCATATTATTAGTTCAGTCAGTTTATGAAAGTAACATCAAGAGAATACAATAAAACGCTGTCAGAATGGAAAGATCAAAACCACTTAACTTTCCTGTTATTAACTCAGTTTACACAAAACACAATAAGAGAATAAAATAGATTCCATCAGAGTAGAGAGATCGACCAATTAACTTTAATGCCGATACGTGGGCCGCATCTCAGCACACATAGGGCAGCATCTCAGCACACGTGGGGCAGCATCTCGGCACACCAGTTTCCAAAGCACTTCACTGAACCACTTCAGACAACGAAATAAGCCCGCTCATGGCTCGACTGATATAGTTATTGAGACTACCCTCACTACTAATGCTGCCCGCTCCGAATAATGTTGCCAGCTCGGGAAAACTAACCATAGACAAGTCGGTCGTCCGACTCGATACGGTACATCGTGACGGTTGTCACGACACTCGGAACACGGAATTCCATTGGCGACGCAATATTTAAGACAAACTCTTTGTTCGATGTTTTTATCCATTAGGAAATTCGCAATATACACTAGATATAAAGAACATGGTCTGTGATATAAACTCTAAGGCGACCCCTAGACGCTCAGTAAATACTGTGATCCATCAGTATTTATTTAATTTTGTGATATATACTGATCGTGTAGTCTATTGTATTGACGGATGTCAGTATTTATTGCGGATTTCTAGATTTCTTAATTCCATACTGACAAATTGTGATAAATACTGACATCCGTTAATACACTAGACTACACCGTCAATAAATACTGTGGTTGGTCAGTACGCATCGATGCAGCAAGGTATGGCATCGCTCCCTTCTTTCCAAGTTGCCGGCCTTCGGTGTGCCGCCCAGTTTGTGCGCCTGGGTTGCAGACTTTTTAGAAGAGCGGAGGATTCGTGTCCTTTGTGAGGGTAGTTCCTCCGAGTTCTATAAAGTCAATGCCGGAGTGCCGCAAGGTTCTGTGCTCTTACCTACTCTTTTTCTTCTGCATATCAATAACATGTTGTCCTTGGGAAATATTCATTGTTATGCGGATGACAGTACGGTGCATGAGCGGTACATAGGACATTCTGCGGCAAAGCAAGCTGATATCGTGGTGAAAAGGCAAGAACTGGTTGCCAAACTGAAACTGACTCTCGATCGTGTCTCCAAGTGGGGATCTGAAAACCTGGTCGAGTTTGATGCCAGAAAAACCCAAGTTTGTGCATTCTCGTCCAAGATAACTCCCTTCCTTACTCCTCCTTCTCTTCAGAGCTCTCCGTAACCCATTTCAGTGGACCTCAGCATTCTTGGCATGGACATCGGCCAGGAACTGAATCCAAAATGCTACATCGAGAGTGTTATTTTAACTGCCTCCCGTAAGTTGGGTATTCTCAATAAGGTGAGGCGGTTTTTTACTCCCGAGCAGCGCTGTTTGCTGTACAAGACTCAGGTGCGATCGAGTATGGAGTATTGTTCCCATCTATGGGACGGCTCCGCTAAATACCTCCTCGATGCACTTGATGGACTGCAAAGGCGAGCGGTACACATTATTGGAGATGCTGAGGTTACAGCATCTCTTGAGGACCTCCAGTTGCGTAGAGACATTGCTTCTCTCAGTGTCTTCTACCGAAATTACTACCTAGAGTGTTCTGAAGAACTTTTTGATCTAATCCCGCCCTCTCCTTTCCTGTCCCGGACTACACGTGCTGGTCTTAGGAACCACTATCATACTGTGCAGAATATCAGCACTCGTACAAAAAAAATTGGCAAGTCGCTCCTCTGTAAGACCATTCGGCTTTGGAATTCTCTGCCGGCGCATGTGTTTCCCAGTTCCTGTATTCCCGGGTCTTTTAAACGGGGCGTGAAACGGCATTTATGCAGGCCGTCATGAATGGGTGCGCTTGTTACCGTGCTTGTTCCACGGTGGGGAGCGCTCTCATTATTTTGGACTACATGGGCCGCTTACCATCAGGCAGGATGTAGTCACTATGACGGGTCACATTAAAAAAAAAACTTAGAAAAGCATTTTATAATGTTAATGAATATTGTTTCAGACAAACCCTGGACCTTCTGGTCACCGATTGTGGGTTTTTCTTAGATAACAACTTGTAATAAAATTGTAGACTTGAAAAAATGGCGCCAAAGCTCTCACAACATAATTATTTTTTAAATTTTGAATTTAGAACCATTTTAAAACGGAATGATATTGGGTTATTAATTATTTTACAAGTATTTGTCCAGCGGCTAGTACATTGTAAAACATGTATTGTTTGTTTATTGTCTCGAAACATGATAAAAGTTTATTTAATTTGTATAAAATATTCTGAGTTGGAACTTTAGTTATGTTAGTACATTTTTACGTGATTAAAAGTAATTGATAATAATTATTAATGATTGGGGGTCAAAGTTGCTCGCGTCCGTAGGTTTACCCTTGAGACCCTACACGTGATCCCTGGGTGGTGCTAAATCAGTGGCACTGACTGAGTGGTAGAGCCACGCTGCGTTGCAGCACGCATTGGGCCGGCTCGCCCGGCGTAATACCACCCTCTCACGAATATTCGGCGTGAAATAATGGCACTTGGTGCTGTTGTGTTTCGTCCGACCAGTGAGGGTTCCGAAGGCCCCCCCCCCCTCCTCCCATTCCTATTCCTTCCTTAAACCTATTCCTCCCTTAAAGGCCGGCAACGCGCCTGCGATTCCTCTGGTTTTGCGGGTGTCCATGGGTGGCGGTGATTACTCTCCATCAGGTGACCCGCCTGCTCGTTTGCCTCCCTCTTTTATATAAAAAAAAAAAAAAACAGTGCAAAGTTATTTGAATTTAATTTCATAAAATTGAATTGAATACTATTATGTGACCGCAGCTGATTATGTGTGCACAAAGTATTATAAATAATATGTTTACAAAACAATATTAAGATTGAATTTGGCACTAATATAGCTTTTCCCGCGTCTTCGCTCGCGTTGTTTGCGAGAAAAAGTAGCCTCGTAACCGTTTCCAGGGTTCTCTATCTCTACACCATAATTCATCACGCGAACACAACACCTTGAATAAAACACTTTTTACGGATGAAACTCGCGTTTATTTTTAAATAAACGCGATTAAAGTAGTAGCGTAGTAAAGTAGTTAGCATTTTAGAGTTTTGTTAAGTCTAACGTCTCCCTGTGACCTTCAAAGAGTTCGAAACGTAAGTTTCATAATCGCGAGTTTCATCCGTAAAAAGAATTTATTACGGCAGTAGGTAACATATTACATACTCACATACATATAAATACATTTAATCACAACTTTATCCCCGAAGGATTACTCAGAGACTAGGCAACGAGGACAGCAAAAGCAGTCCTCTACCATAGTCCGCACTTTTCAATAAATAGCGACTGCACATGTGCTCAGCGTGACAGGTGGTCAGCCCATCGTCGCTCTATGCTGTTGGATATACGCCACCCAAGGGAAAAGTTAGTACCGCGTTAATATTTGAACGTTGATAGAGAATGCGCTGTTATTAAAGTGCGGTGTTCTTTGACTAGCCACCCGACGAATATGGCTGCCCCTGTGGAACTCAGGCCGCACATTTAATATCAGACAATTATGCTCCGCAGCGATCACTGGTTGCCCAATAACGTATTGCTACTTCAATGAACCTGCACACTGTAATGCTCAGACGGTTAGCGGCGGTAGTTGTCGAAATTGAAATTTGAATATGCTGTTGTACAGACACTAGACGGGCTAAATTGTCGACATCTGCTTACAGAGCACAAGGAGTTAAGCAGCTATAAAGGATTTCTTTTGGCTTGAAATAGTTAATACCTATATGAATTTGCTGTCAGCTTAAATTCGTGTGACAGAAATCGGTTAAATGCGATAAGACGGCCAAACTGTAAATTTGCCGTTTTGCTCGTTGTTATGTCTAATGTTAATGTTTGTGATGTTATGTTACAAATGTTACAATTAAAGTATTATCTCATCATCAACCTATAAAAGCCCCACTGCTGGATACAGGCCTCCCAAGTGGACAATAGCTCGTGGGGATATTGGGCCATAATCCACCACGCTGACCTAATGCGGGTTGGTGGGTTTTAACGACTGTCATCTTACGACGACAACCGGGACCAACGGCTTAACGTGCCATCCGAAGCACGGAGGAGCTCGAGATGTTTTAAATTTGGTCACCCATCCAACGACCCGGCATTGCGAAAGTTGCTTAGCGGGCAAGATTGCAAGCCGTACGCGCTAGCCGTTAAAGTATTATCTATTTATCTAAAGCTATTACGGCTGGAGCTGTGTGGTGGTGATCATTAAAAGAATACTACCAACCCTTTACCCTATAACCCTATCATCCCATAAGTGTCGTATAAATTCTGACGTATACGGAAAAAAGAAGTGATTTCACGAAAGCGGAATCTGACGAACGAGGAGTTATGAGAATTGCTGTTTCGTCACCAGTTTTAAAATTCTGAGCTATACGGAAAACGAAGTGATCTGACGAAAGTGGAATAAGATGGATGTTTACTAAATCGTAAAAGGCGACTAGCGGACTAAAGACTGCACTTAAATCCAACAGCGTAGAGCGCCGACTAGCTCACCACCTATCACGCTGAAGACATGTGCAAATAATATTAGTGAAACATGTACTGTGGTAATGAGGACAACAATAGCAGTCCCCTGCTATTGCTGTCCTCGTTGCGTAGTTTCCGACTAACTAAAGGGGATAATAGTCGTGATTGAATGGACTAGTATGCAACAATGTGTACAGTTTAAAAAATTGGCAGTTATGTTACTCTGATGTTACAATTCTTTCTTCATGATACCGTTGCCTTGTCTGCCACGAAGTCTCCTAGAGGTTGATTACTATTGATTGTGCATACCTCGAAATACGTTTGTACGGAATATTAAATTTATTAGTAGTACCACGGGTAATGTAAAATCTCCCGTGGTACTACCAGACAGGTTAGTAGTACCACAAGCAAAAAAAATCTCTGACTTACTGAAGTACTGAATTTTTATTGTGTCTGGTATGGTATTACGACAGCCTGAGGTTTTAGGTGAAACAATTCGATGCCAGGCAGTGTCAATTACCAAAATGTTTGTACGCGCATCACTTACGGCTGCACCTATTTGGCAAATTTTTTTTTTTTGTGTTTGTAATTGTCAGGACTAGGTTTGTGAGAAATAAATATTTTGGAAATTTGATACGGGATACAGGGGTGTTCACGCAAACGAAGTCGCGGCAGGCCGATAGTTATTGGCAAAAGCGTCGAGCTATGAATAATATGTCATTAAATACTGCAAAAGTAAAAAAAATAAAGGTAATACGAGTACTTATCTACCTACGTTTATGTCATGCAAATTAGACTATTCTCAATAGCAAAGAGAATAACGACGCTGTAAACATGACGAAACCAATCGCCACGTTAGCTCACACACCGCCATTTAGTCGTAAATGTTTGACCGTTTCATGGTAATGATAGGATCTGGATCCCGCACGGGAAGGAGGGGGTAGGGGGGTTTAGTCAAACGCGAAAGTTACACTCGTGTATGTCGAATGAGAGCGAAATAAATGGGAGCGCGCTGGCTCGGAAGCGCGGTAGGCGTGGCCACCGAAAGGCGGCGATTTTTCTGTGACTCCGCCCTACGGAAAATATACGGCGCCGCCCAATTACCGCCATTACCGAAGCTGTTTAAGCAAAGTTCAGCTCGAAATCCGTATTACTTTTTCACTGGCTCCGGATGTAATATTGGATTTTGACTCGCCGCTACGATTGCATCTGCGTCTGCGGTCGCTACTTTGGAATTGGCAAATAAGTAGCGTATTGGTTTTCTTTGACGATTGGCTCTCGCTTACAACACTTACAAGGGATGTTTAAATAAACATGTTAAGTGCTGCTTTAAACGCTGATCAAAGCAACATTTTTTTACCTTACAATGTTTAATAAGTATGAAAAGCCTAAGCAAGGAAAGATAATAATCTATAGCCAAAAACCGGGTTTACAATAAGTGTTAGCAATCGATAAAATATATTAGATGTCGCAATAAGAAAACAATTCACGACCTACATCGCCACAAGTAGAGGGGGCTGTGCTCCAAATAGATATATAAAAACTATTTAAATTCACTGAGGTACAATAAATAGAGAAGACACCGCGAAGCAAGTTTGTGCGCAATTAAGGTGCAACCGCAAGGTTCACAATCGTTTGAATCACGTGCAATCACTGAGGCGCTTGCAGCGAAAGTTCGGCCGGTAGGCCGCACTTGAACGGCATACAGCAGTGGTGAGCGGTGTCTTCTCTATACGTATCAACAATTCTATCAAATACAGAATTGTTGGCTTAGAAGAAGTGACTAACTTTTTGTTGTTAAGTGGGCAGGATGTTCCGATAAGTATGGAAAAAATCTGAAACTCGGGAAAAACCAAAATACCGGCTCTAATATAGCGCCCATCTTTGTTGTTCATCTATGATAAAAAACTTTCAAAAATAACTTTCAACACTGACACCAATTAGCTAGCCCAAGTTAAGCTTCATTTGAAACTTGTTTAAATGTTTATCTAGTAACGTAGTAGGTACATAGAAAACACCCAGACCAGAAATAATTCAGAAATACAGTTTTTTCTACATTGACCTGACCGGGGATTAAACCCCAGAGATGACGCGATGCCAGAACCGGCGCGTGCTAAATACTCGACCACAAAGGTCGTCAAGGTAAGTGCCTAACGCCCGAAATTAGTAACGTATTTTCAGATTTATTAGCCTATCAGAGTGAGAAATTTGACATAAAAATTAGCTCCATTTATAGAGCCTAAGTAAAAAATTTGAATTTGAAGGCCAGCATTATAATACTTACGTTATTAATTTCGGGCTTAAGATAGGTATACCTAGTTACAGAAAAATGCTTAGATCAGATGGCACGCAAGACCGATTTAGTAAAATCCCTACACTCTGCAGGCTCTGAGTGGAGTCGTGACGGTTTAACTGATACCACAGAATCAGTAAAAGTGAAGATAAAGTAAAATGATGTATAACCGTGTCGCGCAGCGGTGAAACAATACTACCACCACCTCTCGTCCCTTGGGTGAAACAATACTACCACCACCTCTCGTCCCTTGGGTGAAACAATACTACCACCACCTCTCGTCCCTTGGGTGAAACAATACTACCACCACCTCTCGTCCCTTGGGTGTCGTAAAAAGCCACTAATGACTAAAGTCTGCACATACTCATCCAACAGCATAGAGCGGCGATGGGCTCACCACCTGTCGCGATGAGCACATGTGCAGTCGCTATTTGGTGAAAAGTGGACTATGGCAGAGGGCTGCTTGTGCGGTCCTCATTGTCTAGTCTCTGTCTAACCCTTCGGGGGATAATAGTCGTATGTATGTATGTATGTATTTATATGATTAATAGGTCAAGGATCATAAGACCGCCGGCGGTCGCGAAACAATTGATTTCCATTTGTGTCTGGTTTTTCGGTGATCAAGGGGTTAAATGCCATGCTTTTAACTTATCTTTACTTTTACTGAGTAATTTTACGTAAACTCACTTTTATTTTTCAAAAACCGTTAATTTCTGACTAGTTGCAGTTATCAATGCGTTCATTTGGGATTTTATTAAGAAAATTAAGAAGTTTTCCCATATAATGGATCATCGGTTGGTGCATATATTTCATTTATTCGACATTACATTTCTAAACACTACTTATGAGAAATCTTGACTGTGATTTTTGCGTAAAATTGAAAAATCCGATCTCGCTACGAATTATACGACTAAGAGATAACATTCTATTTTTATTTATTTCATTTTTTTAGAACAGTAGTTCAATCTAGGAGCTTAAAAAGTGCCTTCATGCATTTTATGACAATCTTTCTCTGCAATTTTTTAATTAAAAAGTTAAGCAAAATTTACAAAACGCGAGGCCGCTACAAAGTATGCCAATACTAGTAGCTGTTCTACACTATTGAATAACTCAAGATTGTTAATGTATTTCGGTTTCTGAGATCAAGACGTACGCCAAAATTGACCATTTTACGCAAAATCACAGTCGAGATGTAATAGGGCGCTGATGCATAAATTAGTTAAACATTAACACGTTCCACAAACGTCAATTGGATTTGAGAAAAAGAGACAAAACAATGTTTAGACATAGAATAATAATGCTTTAGTATTCTGAGTGTTTAGATCACATACCATAGAATAATAACTAAAGCATTATTATTCTGAGTCACAGACGTATAACAAGATTTACGTCTGTGGTTTAGATAGTGTTGTGCTGAAGCTACAGACTATCCTTTGTGTACAATTAATTATCACATTATTACACTTAATTAGGTCTCAGTTGATTGCAACATGATTTGCAAATATTAATGCGATTAGGTGAAGATGTCCGCTGGCGACGTTCGGATTCCAAACGACCGTCTATATAGTACCATTAGAGGTAGTTACGTGTAAAATCTTCATCAGATGTTCATTGGGGACTTGCCGTCACTACAAACGGTAAAATAGCTAGAGACAAGTATCTGTATTAATAGCAATTGACACGAATGTTTGTTCGTGCATTACTTCAGAATGGCTGCAGACTTATTTGGTTGATTCCTTTCTTGTTGTGTTTGCATTTCTAATATAATGAAACATTGAACAAAAATTTCTACCTTAGGCGAAGGATCTTGGGATCTTCAAGAAACGAGCCTATTCCGTTCTTAAAGGCTGGCAACGCGTCTGCGATTCCTCTGGTTTTGCGGGTGTCCATGGGCGGCGTTGATTACTTTCCATCAGCTGACCCGCTTGCTCGTTTGCCTCCTTCTGCTATAAAAAAAGGCGGGAATCGAACCCACGTCGTCCCAGGCTTTGGTTAGACCTGACGAAATTTTTCAACACATTTGACTTTATGTTATTATAACAACAGTGTCTATCAAACCTCATAGAATTTACTCCTTCGGACGTCTACGTAACCGTAGATTCGTAACTAGTTACGAATGAGGAATAAATGATCTTTGTACGGAACCAGTTGCGCACTAAAAAAATTAAACACACCATACCAAGGAAAAATAGTAATAAGACCACTGTGGACTTGTTAAATTTTTCGCTTGGTTCCACGTTGTGTCGTTAAGGATGTGCAGGACTTGAAAGATTACGTCGGATTAAAATGTATGACTGCCGCACTCCTGTAGGTCACGTGATAGGTTACTCATTTAAGAAATAGAAAGAAGTCATGAATTTCGAGGTTATTTTTTTTTTAGACAACAGAAATCTAACTCCATACAATTTGTTTTGATAAGGACATCGGATACCACTCACGTTCTTGCGGGGTGTTACAGGTTGGCCAAAATTTCGTTAGATTTTAGCTACGACACATCGTTTTCAAGATATTCGCATTTTTATAAAAAGTTACCTTTAACTAAATAAACTAACCAACTAACTAACAAAATAAACAATCTACTTTTATAACTACTGGTTTTATTTACTATGCAAAGTTGTACGTAACGCGTGGTTTCAAATACAGAAATAAGTATAATTCATTGTACGAAACTGGTTCCGTACAAAGATCATTTATTCCTCATTCGTAACTGGTTACGAATCTACGATTACGTAGACGGCCGAAGAAGGTAGAATTTACATCCTTAGAGAATTGAATGAAAATATTTTACAATGTTTTAAACATTCTGTTTAGGTAAGACCGCTTTATAGATTCGTAATGTTTGATTATTTTCGTTAAAAAAGCTTAAATAAACTCAAAGATAACGAGACGTTAAAAGAAATGTCTACTCAGGTGGGAATCGAACCCACCCACGTCCTCCGCAATCCGGCCGGCTGCGTTGGCCACTCCGCCACCGAGTGTTATCTTATCTTTGAGTTTATTTGAGCGTTTTTAACGGAAATCCTACTAATATTATAAACGCGAAAGTTTGTAAGTGAGGAGCGTCTGTTCAAAAGGAGATAATTGCACCTTAAAGGAATTTTCAGAAAACACAAAAAACTGATATCATGCTGAGTTTAACTTGTAGGTTTTTCTTTTTAAGAGTGATAGGTAGGTATTACCCCCATAGTTCAGAAGTAAAACAAAAGAAATTTTTTTATTGATCACGGTATTTTTAAAAAAAAGTGAAGTTTACAAATATCGCCTTTTGATTAGAATTTTAGATTATAAACTCTTTCTGTTCAGGACGCTTTGTAAATATCTCTTTTTGAACCAGATTAATCTCTTTTCCCTCTTTTCAAATTGATATTAAAGAAAAAAAAGAAACAATGTTTCTTTACTGTTCTTTAAAAATAAGGGTTTTCACTAGATTTGATATGATCCGGTAAATGATTAAAGATATTTATCATCATAATCACAGTACTTTCGCTTTGCCATACATATTTACCATAATGTTGAATGATACAAACAACATAAGCATATTTGGAGATTATATTCTTTTTGGATTGATTTTTAGGACAAAAATGATTTCTATTTTCCCTTACAAATACTCAAAGGACATCATTTTTATTGAGCCTTTTCTGAAAGTGCCGTACAACAACAAAAAAACGGGTACGTATTGTTAGAACTAGCCATTTGGAGAAATAGTTAATATGGCTTAAAAGTTGTAGGATTGCTCCGAGCCAAGTTATACAAGTTCGAAGATTCATCATTTTTATACATTTATTGATTCCAAATTTTTTGTTTGTTTGAACGGAACAGATGATGACCCCACAGCTTTTGCGCTGCAATGACAATTGCTTCAGATCATTAGTTCTTGCAATATCTATCATTATTTTATGTTTCCCAGTTCCAGCACTTTCAGAAATCAATAAATGTATGAAAATGATGAATCATCGAACTAGTATAACTTGGCTCAGAGCAATCCTACAACTTTTGTGCAATATTAACTATTACTCCAAATGACTAGTTCTAACAATACAAACTTTTTTTTTTTGTTGGCCGGCACTTTCAGGAAAGGCCCAAAAATGTATGGAGCCTGAATGATCTCCTTTATAGTGTATAAATACACATTAGAGTTAGATATTTAAAATCTTAAAAAATATTACTTAATGTTCATCAATTATTAATATTATACATAGTTCTGAGGCATTTTTTTTGTATTATAAAGGTGGATTGACTATTTACTAAGTTACCACAGAATATTATGCCTTGTTTGACATCACAAATCGATTAAAAAGATAATACTTGAAACAGAAATAAAATATCTCCTTTTGTACAGATCATTTTGGCACGGTGGTCATTTTGTATGAAATGTAACTCCATTTGTTCAAAACTTTTTATTGTGTTATTTTTCTGTTAATATTCTTTGGAAATGTCTCTCTTTGATTGAATCTGCGAGTTTGAACGTCGTTTTTCTATTGGAAATAACGCCTTTTGAAGCCAATTTTAAGCACTAAGTTGTGTATTCGAACATAGAGAGCAATAATACCAAAAAAAAACAAAAAAAAATGGAAAGTGGATTTATCTCCTTTTGAACAGACGCTCCTCAAGTATGGATTGATATTTGTTACTCTTTCACGTAAAAACTACTGAATGGATTTGGATGAAATTTGGCGTACAGATAGTTTATAACCTGGATTAACACACAGGATGCTTTTGATCCCGATATTCCCACGGGAACGGGAACCACGCGGGTAAAACCGCGAGTGGCCGCTAGTAATTAAATAAAACGAGTGTTTTGTCAAAGTTAGGCAACGCATTCATTTGTATGCAAAATATTTTTGGGATACTTGTTCGTCACGGCCGGCGTACGGGTGTTCACACGAAGTCGCGGGCGGCCGCTAGTTCAATATTGGCCCGGGGTAGGGGCAAGTGGAAGGCCACAAGTATTTTAAAATCTTCATAATATTTTCACACGAAAACGCCTACAGTAGGTATAGGTAAGTACATGAATTTGGGGTCTCTATTAAAACACCAATTTGTTTTAATACTGTTTCATTCCACCGTCAATAACTGTTCCACAATTTTGAATATCTATATTTTTTGATTAACTTAATAACCAAACATTACCGTTTTTTCAATCGAATTAGTTAAATTCCATAAAAAAGTTTTGTTGTTACCAAAATAACGGTCCATCGTATCTATTTTTCATATTATAGTATTTATTCCGATGAAACTGTTTAAAGCATCTTCGAACGACGCTTGTTATTGCAGTAACGTTTCATCGAACGATGCATTCGTGTGATGACGAAAGAAACTGTCGCGGTCAGTTCTATAACAATAATAACTTAGCCACAATATAATATTTGTTATATTTAAACATTTATGGTTAAAATATAATTATATAAGCTTTTAATTTGTTAATAAAATAATATAAACTACAAATTAAAAATAAATTTTCAAGAAAAGAAGAAACGAAACAAAGCCGTTTCGTAAGTACTTCATAATCCCCATAACGACTATAAATCAAGCAACCATGCAGCATGCAGTATTCCAAAAACATGCAGCATGCATTCAACATGCAAATCAAAATTACTTTTCATTCCTCATACTCGGAAAGTAGGTCTGAAGTTGCCTGAGGAGCGGGTGGAAAGTAGTACTTTTCCGCCCTAGGGAGAATCGTTTTCATGACATGGTGTAATTGTGACTTATTATTAAAATAATACTAACAACACATGTCTACCCTTAGGTATCGTAAAAGGCGACTAACGGATCAAAGACTGCACATACATCCTACAGCATAGTGCGACGATGGGCTCATCAAAATAATACTACCAACCCCTTTCTTCCCTTGGGTGTTGTAAAAGGTGATTAACGGACTATAGACTGCACATACATCCAACAGCATAGAGCGGCGATGGGCTCATCAAAATAATACTACCATCCCCTTTCTTCTCATAAGTGTCCTAAAAGGCGACTAACAACCTAAAGATTGCACATACAATCAACAGCATAGAGAGCGGCGATGGGCTCATCAAAATAATACTACCAACCCCGTCTCGGGAGTAAATAAGCTACTTTCACCTCTAGGGTAACAATGTACTTTTAAAGCCAAAAATTATGGCTTATTAAATAATGCTAAAGAATTGTAGGACTTTGTTTGTATTTTCGGTGTACAGTGACTTTAGTGAAGTAAATTTTGATGTAACGACTATTTTGCAAACTGAACAAAATTATAGGTAATAAAACATCGATCTAACAGAGTCGCGGAGTTGTAAAAAAATTAATAAAAACATCTGAAATGAAATTCGATGTAATTAACTGCGACAAAGTGATGGGTTCCCATAAATTAATTGATTACTTAGAAGAAGACTGTTCAAGTTATCACAGTACAATTTAAAGTTAGTTATGTACACCGCGCCCGTTGAATAGACTAATTAATATCTCGTTTCCAATCGCACATCTATTGACCGCGAGTTTTCCCCATGTCTGAACTGAATGAGCCCTTACCCATCCAACGTAGCTTGCTTTCTGCGTTATACCAATATAGATTACAATAGGTATTATTTTATTCTAAGGTTTACGCGAACACAAGGATAAAAAGCTTTTTACTTAATCATATTTTGGCATACATGAAATAGCGTGATTCTTTAATGAGTATGCTGGGGAAAGACACACGTTTAAAATGTAAATTATATTCTATACTATCCTACTTCTGGGCAAAGGCATCATTAAAATCTATATTTGGATTTGCTACAATAATTGATAAGTATAGGCTTAATCACCGCATTTCAAAAATTCAGTAATCAGCAAAAGACGTCACAACAAATTGTTTGCTACACGCGTTAGAGCCAGATCGCTCCAACTATATTATAGTCTGTGGCAGGCGCTAGACGCAACAATACGTGTGTATTCTGTGTTCTATTTTATTCAAGTGCCTTCATGTGTGTTATTATGGTACTATTTATAGAACACAGGAAATATAAATAAAACCAAAGGAATCACTTTACACCTATAAATACGCACTAAATTATCGATTTAACATGCATTTTTGTCTAATTATTTAATCAAATCGCCGAGACATGAGCGGCGGCCATGTTTCGGCGCTTCAGACCTTTTGGTCGCGAGAAAACAACATTCTAGAAGCGGTCTAGCGCTGTATGCTTGGCTTGTTTAGAAAGACAATAAATTATGTTTTAGCGCTGCAGCGCACTTTTGTATTAACTTAAAAAAAAATAGATTAAGATTTTTGCTTGGGATAGCTCCTCTAGTAGGTAGTACATAATATATCAATAGCTATGCATCGAAAAATCTGAAATACACTTTGCCCGACCTGGGAATTTACCCTGGACCTCCTGGTTATCGGGCCAAGCACTTGGACACTCGGTCACCGAGATACGGGTTAGCTTTTTTTTTAAAGTAGGCAAACGAGCTATCTGGTCACCTGATGGAGAACAATCACCGCCGCCCATGGACACACGCAAAACCAGAAGAATTGCAGACGCGTTGCCGGCCTTTAAGGAAGGAATAGACTTGTTGCTTGGAGACCCCTAACGTCGTAACGGTCCGGAAATACCGCCGCCGCCGAGAGCAGGTTCCACTGCACTGTAGTTCGAGGTAAGAAATTTCGTTAATCTCGTGTAATTACTACATTAATGATTATTTATTTAATTCTGACGATTCGAACTCTTTACATGATTTGTGATGATAAGGAGACCGAAGTTACTACATCGTAGCTCCTCGGACACTTCTCTTTATGAATGTTAAATGTTTGTAATACCTCCGCAAGTAAACGAGCTACAAAGTGATATACCACTTAAACGGATGTAATGTTTAATAAGTATAAGCAATTACATGCGAGTTAGTTCGAAAAAAGAGTTGCATCATCATCATCATCATCATCAGCCTATACTCGTCCACTGCTGGACATAGGCTTCTCCAAGAACAAGCCACTGAGAAACTATGTTTAACATCGTTTGCATCGAGTTGCATCGTAGTCCAGTAATTAATAATCTCATTTCTTATTGAATGGCCCCCAGAAATATGTGATGCTTATTAGAACACATTCAAGACGATAACTTATGTGTGTGGAATAAGAATTTGTTTTTTTTTAAATAATTTAAGAGCCTTCAATGTGAGATGACAACAACAACAGACAGCAAAGACTGTTCTTTATTAGTAGCTATCGGCCGGCCCGCTGCTTCATCCGCGTGAACGCCCCGCACCCCGCGATGAATTTCCACATTTTTTCATCTGAACATTGTCCGAACAATTACAAACACAACAAAGAAAGAATTTACCAAATAAATGCAGCTGTTCTGAGTGATGCGCGAAGATAGATAGATAAGATAAGATAGTTGAATAGATGAATAGATAGATTGATATTACCTTTAGCTAAATGTCGTCGATCCTGAACCGGCCAATATTAACGTTCCTTCATATCGAGATTGGGGACACGAAAACGTTGCGACGAATGCTGAAATATGCATGGTCGTAGTAGCATCCTAATCCAGGCAAAGGGGCCAAAACGCTTTGGGTTAAGAGCGGATATCGGTCAGATGGTCAAGAGTCATCGATTGTCGAACCTTCGCGTTGGCATTTTCAAATATTATTATGAAGCATTGAACTATAGAAACATGAACTTCATCGTCTAAACACCATTGATAACCTAATTGTTTCTAGTACAAGTACACTGATTTGCTAGTTTGCTTATTTAAAACTAATTTTAAAATCAATCTAGCGAAGCTACTTACTTGAAAGGTATTTCGATAGATGTTAAAGTTATACAAATAGGCCTACTGAATGTATTTTTAAGAGTATGTGTATGTTTTCTGCTTCGATTAACTGAATGACTTTTACTACATAATTTTATTTTTGTTTTTTATTTTTGTTGATCAACAAATGACGCTTTCTAACTTGAAGTTAGAAAATTTATGTTAAAAAAAATGGAAACTACACGTAAAAAGATGAAAGAAATTAAATCGTGCATTGATCAAATTCTTCTTGTTTCCATAATTTTCTACTGATGTTCAATCCCTAGTTTTCTCTTGATGTACTTTCGCATTTAGATAAGATATTCAGTATACTATCGCATCTCAGCGATGTTACTTTGGCTTATGGGAAAAAATTTAAGACTACGGCTATGGGTCTTAGCTAGTCTCAGCGACCAGATTTCGTTATAAAAATTTTACAGTTAAGAAAAATGTAAAATTAAAATTAAATATATCTGTATCGGTGAAGACAAGTGCCCACCCATTCCACGTTGTAAACTGCAAGTGTAATTTATATGGGGGTTGACGTGGATCACGAGGTTATCTCCCCGAGTGGGTCGCAAATGCAGCCCAGCTGGGGCCGGCCCCCACCGGCATCCATCACTATTCGAGCGGCTTTGCGGCCGGCCGGGGGCTTATTAGGACCTGGTAGGCTACTCTCGAAACAGAATTGTATTAATCAATTTCCAATCACAAATCTACAAAATGTCAAATGGCACTTTTGTAAGCGACAATAGCGCCACATTGGAATTAAATTGCGTGGCAATTGATTGAACAAATTATTATCGAGATGGCGTTCCGGAATTATCTTTACTTATCCCAATATCGATACATATTAATCGCATTGGAATTGTATTAAGATTGAGTTTGCGTTCGAGAGTAACCCCCCTGTACGTTTGACTCTGTGTTATAAAATAATATGGATGTAGATAAACATATTTTATATTATTATATGTTCTTTTGTTGTGAGCGTTGAAAAATTTACTGCAATCTTCACTTGAACCTGCACCCTATTGTTGCAAAAAAAAATAATTCTGAAAAAGTGTTGACCCGACCTATGGAAATTATACGACACTATATTATACTCTTATGCGCCTTATCCAAAACCAACAACTAATCTTCAATATTATTTTATGGTTTTCTCACATACATAGAAGTATCTACTATACCATAATCGGTTTAGTCGGTGGAAGCGCTTGTTCCCTGATGCCGACCATAGGGTCGGCACGGCAAAACCGAGTGACCAAAAGCCAATGGGCCGGCTGTTTTTGCCTAACGTCCGTCAACACATATTAGTTCTTCCCCGCCTGGTAATGTCGAGCCTCGTTCAATAAGGACGTCTGACACAATAAAAAGCTTTCATTCAAATGAGCTTACACCCGGTAGCATTTGGACACAATCATGATTTTATCACGAATGGTTTTTCGGTATTCAGAAGAAGGACTTGTTTTTTATTTCTTTTTGTTTTAATCTTAGCAGATAAATGATAAATGCATAACCAAAAGCAGTGCGTGGATTCTGACATGTTTGACATATTTCCCATAGTTTGATCGTTCCGTATTCCAAATGACAAATCACAACCCTTCTTAAAAATGTTTTTCCAATAGTAAAAACACTTTCCAATCCAGTTTTTCCAGTAGTATTAAAAACAAAACCGGTGCCACAATTCTATTAAACTACTTAATAACTTTTACGATTGTGTCTCAACGTTTGACATTCAGACATGCAGAGTTTAGTCATTTTCCGGGCATTTTAATATAGCAAAATCAGTTTCAGACGCTAAATTGAACTCTTTAAATAAGATTACATAAAGAGGATAATTTAGTTTCTAAATTTGGTTATTGATAATCACAGACCACTGGTCTGTGTTGATAATACACCCCCGACTAAATTCCAGCGCTCAACGCCCTGTGCGATATGGCACATGAGTTGTCTTAACGAGGTGCGCGCAAACCGAGTGCAATTATCACAAACATCCCGAAGACAGCTGTGATATGCACCAATCTACGTCAGAAGGTTACACTTGCAAGTTGAAGCGGTAGATGTGAACTGAAGGTTACTTTTTGGAATCTATACAATGTGATAGGGGTGGTACTTCTAACCTGTTAAGGGGAGGTATTTCGAGCGCTTCCCTCTCGTTCTCTCGACGGTACAACGGTAAGGGACGGGTATAACAGCGAAGCGGCGCGAATAATCGCGTTTTATATTTAAAAAAATTGATAGATGTAATAAATAAAAAACCATCGGTTATAATAACTCAAGTTATTTACGAGCTTCATTTAAGTAAATGACTCATAATATCAAATCACTTATTTTAAGAATAAAACCTGGAAAAGAAGATAAAATGACACAAAAATATGTAACTTTGTGAATTTATTCTATCGAGCCAACTTAATAAAATCGCGTTTCTATCGGGTGTATTTCACAGAATAAAGCCTCAACAATATTTCATAATTTTCGCAGATTTTAATTTTACTGTATACTACTTCAAAAAGTAATTCTAAGAACGGGTTATTTTAGTTTTTCACTAACACCTAGCCTTAAGGCTAAGTACTACATCTAATTTCATCGACAAAAAAAATAATATGCGCATAAAAAAGTGAATTTAATTAAAAATAATTAAGTAATGATTTTTTTCTCACTAAAATAATCTCAAACATACGAAACAAAGTAATTTATTAGTTAGCCAGTGTCATTAGCTACCATTGCCATTTGCCATTTTTTTCATGATCTCCGACGTATGAAACCTTTAATATCGCATAAAGTAAAAATGATCATAAATTATAAGGGGAGGGGGTTAGACCCTCATATTATTTTTTTTGTCGATGAAATTAGATGTAGTACTTAGCCTTAACGTGTTAGAAGTACCACCCCTATCACATTGTATAATTAAAAATTACTACGAAAATATGTTCGCGCATCACTAAACGGCTGCACCTAATTTGCAGTTTTAGGTTGTTAGTGTTAATATAAAATTAAAACCATAATTAAATATTAGATAGATAGAATTACTTACATACATACGACTATTATTTCCAAAGGGTTAGTCAGAGACCAGGCAATGAGATGAGGACCGCAAAAGCACATGTGCTCAGCGTGACAGGTGGTGAGCCCATCGCCGCTCTATGCTGTTGGATGTATGTGCAGCAGGCTTTGGTCCGTTAGTCGCCTTTTACTACATCCAAGGAAAGAGAGGGGCGGTAGTATTCTATTAACCCCTTGAGCACCGTAAAACCAGACACAATTGAAATTCTATGGATTTGTGACCGCCGGCGGTCGAATGATCCTTGACCGGTTAATGAGCCGCTACCAGCACAACACTGAACTACGACTGACAAAAAAAGAAATAGTAAGATCCCTGCTATTTTATGTTAACTAATATTATAAAGACGAAAGTGAGTTTGTTTCTTACATTTCACGCTCAAACCGTTAAACTGATTTTGATAAAGTTTGTTGCAGAGACTAATGAGCCCTGTAGACGGTTAAAGGCTACTATTTTAACAAACGCACTGTAGCATCGTTACAAACGTGCGTTGGCATCAATACTTACTCGTAGCTGTCGCGTGTGCCAATAACGCGTGTTTTCTTAAAAAGGTATGAAATGCCTATTAACCTTCGAATATAGTTTTTATGCGACGACCTCCTTGGTCGAGTGGTTTGTACACCGGTTTTCATGGTGTCGCCATCTCTGAGGTCCCGGGTTCGATCCCGGTCGGGTCAATTTAAGAATTATTGTTTTTCTAAATTGTCTCGAGTCTGGGTGTTTTCTATGTATAATAAGTATGTATTTAAGTATTTTAAGTACGTTTATCCTTTGTCTAGTAACCATTTAACGAGTTTCATAACGAAGCTTCTCTTGGGCTAGATAATTGGTGTGAGTGTAGGAAAGTTTATTTATTTATTTATGATCGTAGCTATCTGATTTTGACATTTTCCGCATGATGCAAATTGCTGAGACACGACCGAAGACGTTAAAAATCACATAATATGTAAAAAATAGTAAAATCGAGGCACCGGTCACTATCCATTCGTCGAAGTAGATCGCTGTTTAATATTAAAAAAAAGAAAACGTACCAAATTATTGTAATAGATACGTAGAAAGTTGAAGAAGTTCAATATTTATTGAACGAGTGTAACAGGAATCGATATGAGAGGGGATCAATCGTTAAATTAAGTAAGTAGTAAAGCTTTTTTTTTCTCTTTATTTAGTTTGGGGCTTTTGTCCACACGGATATGCCAGCCCCATTGTATCTTCCCAGTTACAGTCTCAAACTAATAAAAAACACGATTAATTGTTACAGGAATCACTGTTCAGCTATTTTTACTAACATACTATTTTTTTTAACCAGATCTGATTTAGGTTGTGAGTAGTTAAGTTGAATCATGTTTTTTATTCAGTCAATTATCAATTTTTTATTCAGTCATTCAATCATCATTCTTTCTCCGCTCTTTCATTTTAATAGGTTCAAGATAATAGTTTTTCTTCAATGGGATACACACATTTATGTCAATAGACAAAAGTTCCTAGGATAAAATATAAGTTTTTTTGGGTGAAGACACGTGATACTTCTGATAGCTTCACCTACAGTGTACAGAGAGACTTTACGTATAGCTAGTTTACAGTTAAATTATTAAGATTATACCTACTGATATTATAAACATACATATGGAGTGTAATTAGAATGTTCGGTGTTCATCGTCGTCGTGTGTTCGCTAGGTAATTAAACTGGTAATTCAATAACGTTTAATAATGTAAACTATCTAATGATTTAGGAATAATAGAGATGTTACTGGTTAATATGTGAGATCTAGGTAATGCGGACTGCAAAAGTCTGTCACTACTGTCCGCGTGCCACCAGCTAACAACTGCACCATGTGCATGCCACCACACAGCTCTTAACGAAAAAAATAACAGCTACGAATGGATAATATACTAGCGGCCGCTCGCGGTTTCACCCGCGTGGTTCCCGTTCCCGTGGGAATATCGAGATAAAAAGTATCCTATGTGTTATAAACTATCTGTATGCCGAATTTCATCCAAATCCATTAAGTAGTTTTTACGTGAAAGACTAACAAACATCCATACTTACAAACTTTCGCGTTTATAATATTAGTACGATTATGTAATGTCATTTATAAGTTTTTTAGCAGCTATCAGATAAGTACAATATTATGATTTTTAACGAACGCCCTCCCAAGCAGATCGCAAACAAAACTATAAACATGTTCGGTTCCACCAAAATTGATATTTCCACCCCGACCTAGTATTAACTTGTGTCAGGGATTTCTCTGTCAACAACTGAAATGTAAATGCCGCGAGACTTAGAGCTTTGGAATATGATCATATTTATATAAGTATCGGCGTTATTTATTTTCTCTCGTGAGCCGTAAAATATGGTTGTATGGAAATGCGGGGATTTGGCCTGTACTGCAGTTTGACAAGATGACAGTTATATGGGGGCGGCTGCGGGGGCGGACGCGGGGGCGATGGCGGGGGCGATTGTGTTTCAGTCGTCCCGTTAACTCGTTTATTGCGAATACTATTTTTATGCCGCTTTTGTGCCGTTACCCTTTACGAAAGAATCGTGTTTATTGAATTATCAAAATGTTGCTAGTATTTTTTTTGTGTTTATTAAATCTGTTGACGGGAAATAAAAAGGTTCTAACCGTTTGTCACTGGTACACCTTGAATTGTGCTCTTTGATCACATTCAACCTTAGAGCATTAAACATTCAACCAAATATCATGGCAATATTTTAATACAGCCTTTTGTGCAGTGTCTGTTGATAAGTATCGGTTTTTATATGTGATCAATGATTGTGCTATAAAATCCATATGTAAAATTTTTAAACACTGAAAATAGACGACCACCGCAGGCGGGATCAAACCACGCACCTTCCGCATTCCGGGCGGCTGCCTTAACCACTTGGCTATCGAGGTCTGGTTTTCACCCGTCGAAATTTGTCAGTGCTTGATGCTTATATTTTTTTGTCAACATTGCTTCATCAAATCTTAGAATTTTTCACCCCTGAGATCCGAAAGAAATATTTTTATAAATATTTGAACATTTGGGTAAGATGAAGCTGCGTTTATAGATTAATGTTTTTTATATATTTTAGCGTTTTATTAACGCTTAAGTAAAGTTTTTAAACACTGAATAAAGAAGACAACCTCAGGCGGGAATCGAACAACGCACCTTCCGCATTACAGGCGGAAACATAAGCATTAAGCACTGACATATTTCGACGGGTGAAAACCAGACCTCGGCAGCCGCCCGGAATGCGGAAGGTGCGTGGTCCGATTCCCGCCTGAGGTTGTCGCCTTTTTTCAGTGTTTAAAAATTTTTCATAAGTATATTTAGGCTTTAATAAAACGCTAAAAAACATTAATCTATAAACGCAGCTTCATCTTAACCGAATGTTCAAATATTTGTAATTATATTTCTTTCGGATCTCAGGGGTGAAAACTTCTAAGATTTGATGAAGCAATGTTAGCGTTCATAATACGCTAAAATATACAAAAAACATTAAAATTCATATGGTTAATCCTAAGCCCAAGTTTAAGTCAGTATAATACCGACAGATCATCGTATAGCTTAATATTTTATGTAATGTAATGTATGATACTAATCCGACCTTCGAACGACACGTTAAGCCGTTGGACCCGGTCGTTGTTGTAAAATTACAGGTGTTATTATACGAGTAATACTTACTCATTATGGTGTATATTTTTTCACAATTTTAACAAATATGAGACATAGTAGGGTAACTTTTATAAAGTAGGTATTAAGGGCCTTAAGTTATGAACATTATTTAAAAATTATTTAGTTACACATTTTTTTTCAAATTCAAAATGACATTGTGTTTAAACAACAAAGAGAAAACAATGTATAACTAAATAATTCTTGAATAGTGTTTATGTAAGGCAGTAATTTGAGCGATAGGCGTAAGGTGACTGGCGGCAATCGGAATAGAAGGACCGAAGATCTGGCGTTGTATTGCTCGATCAAGTCAGGGCAGTGGCATGTTTAGGGTCGCCGGGGCCTAAGTCCAGCAGTGGACTGACACGAGTTGAATATGCTGATGATGATGATAATGTGTTGAAATCCAACGCACTTATTGTTAATTTGGGAAGGTTTGATCTCACCTGATTATGTTGATGTTATGTAGAAAAATGTTTTTACAGGGTACATGAGCTCAGCCGTCGTAATACCAGGCCACAGACCACATAGCCCATGGTCTGTGTACCAGGCACAAGAGAAATTCAATTGTTAGCAACCTTTATAAGTCGTCGTGACAGGCAAGCGGATATAGACATTTTTAATTTGGTTTGTATGCAAGCGCGGCCCTTTTCCCGACGTACAACCTCCGCCAAGAATGTGCTCGGGTAAAGGGATAGTTTTCTTTGTCCAATCGAGTGTGTAATTGCATGCAAACGGTGCATATACACGTAGAGTTGTCTGACATTTATACTTGCACCATGTAGTACAGGGCGTTTGTTGTTTTTGTTTGGGAGAAACTTGCGAAAAAGAAAATTGCGAAAAAAGATCAATAATTGAAAAAGTTACGAAAGAAATATTGGCTAAACATCGACTAAAGATATCTTTATTCACATTAGGTTATATAAAATGCATGCTATAAATGCAAATTAAACTCGTATAAGTATGTAATACTTGTGCCAGAATTTAGGCAAGCACTATACAAAAACGATGAATACTCTAGTTATAATGAAAACATTATCATCAGACGTCCGACAGCAGTGCACAGGCTTTGCCACATAGTAAGATTGAGCCATAACCCACCACGCTGGCCCAACTCGGGTTACTGTAAAAAAGGATAGCCTATGTACTGTCCCACTGCCGGGCAAAGATCTCTATCATTGAAATGAAGTCTCAAGATTTCGCTACATTTATTAAAATAATTAATTGTAATAGCAAAATCTAAGTTTACTATCACACACCGACCATTGAACAAACACCACCACACACGCACCTCCTTCGCCACTAACGAGAAAGAACTCGGGATCACCACACGTTGTCCGACGGCATCCGATAACGCCACGCATCTACAATGGCATATGCTAAAAACAATCGAACCATCGCAAAATAGTACCATTTCACCATACCAATAAGGCACATTCTCGTTTCTGCCACACTAACTTTACACACGTATGAATTGCACATTTATTAGCGAGGGTGCGAAAACTTGTTGTTATCTTGAACGAGGCCAATTTCGGCAAATGGATACTAAGTCCCGAGTCTCGTATCTATTTTATGTGTTCGCGCGCGTTCTTTTAAAATATAGACAAACGACATGCGGAGGCGACGTGTGTGATCGTACAATTTAGAAAGGATTTACCGCCAGCCCGGCTATCTTGCACCTCGCTGGCAAATTTCAACATTATCTCTACTTTAATATGTAATAACATCAACCGCTTGATCCAGGGATGTCTTGTCTTTTAAGTTATTTCGAACACGTGAACATTTTGCATATCGAGTTCACTACTTGGTTTTTGCTCATTTTTACTTTAGCCTGGAAAACAGGAAAACCGGTAGACCACATGAGTGTTTTCTGTTAATAAATATTGTAAAAAAATCAGATCTTACAATCAATATATTTTTAATTTTATTCACATTTCCTTCCACATTATTACCATTAGGTGGTGGTCAATCGTAGTGGCAGCTATGTCATACACCAGCTCTCATTACCTACAGCATTCACATTTTTTACGAATCTTACAGCATTTCGTAATAGAGCACCATAAACGAAGAAACAATAATAAAAGACAGAAAGAAAGAAATTAAAATCTTCTCCTTCTCCTTGCGTTGGTCTCAAGTCAGGGTCAACGCAAAATGACTTTTGCTTCTACTCTTTATCAGCCGTCATCTAAGCAGAAACTCCCTTTCATTAATATTACCTCACTCAATCCATCTAATTATCTTTTGGTCTTTTTAAATGCATTAAAATCAAAAGCTATACTACTTTTAACCGATTCTACTTGCCTATATTTTACTGCTGTAAATAAAGCCGTACCTCCTGTAAAATAAAGCCCCACCTCCACCCCAAATCCTGTAAACACAGATCGAATAAAAAGTGTTTAAACAAACCAAGCAATAATAAACAATAAAAGATTTTCTTTTTTCCGGCATTTATCCCGTCGAGGTCCTCTTTTCTCCTTTTTATTAATCTAGCAATGGTTTGGTTTTATTAGGCTAGACATTTTTATCTGACGGTTTTGAATACTTACCTGATTTCTAGAACTAGTGAAAACCCTGATGTTTTATGTCAAATCGAGAAAACAAGAAATTAAATGTAAATAAAGCTCACGATGAATTGAGAACCTCCTCCTTTTTTAAAGTTGCTTAAAATGTGGTTAAAATCAACGCTAGCCGAGCGAGCCTATGCGTTTAAAGCGCTACATACTCGTATAGGTAACTGTACTTTAAATAAATGACTTATTGACGCTCACATCAATTATTTAACCGACGGTAACTTCTTATGAAACTTTATATTGAATGGTTAACTATAGACAACGGATAAACATACTTAAATACTTAAATATTTTGAAATTTTTGTGTACAAGGACATTCTTGTATACATAGAAAACATAAAAAACCGAGATCAATTTAGCAAACAGCTATTTCTAAATTGACCCAACCGGCAATTGAACCAGGGACCTCAGAGATATCGATTAAAGCGACGCCAGAACTGGCGTGCTAACCACTCGACCACAAATATCGAAGTAACCACAATAATCCATATCGAAGTCGTCCAAAAAGGTGGTCAATTATCAATGTTCAGGGTTCGCATACAACTATGACAACGGGCATATTCGAAAAAGAATGTTTGTGAACAAAATTATAGACTACCTATTTCTTTGTGCAAATATCCAGCTATATAAGTATCTAGTGTCATTCAGATTATAAGGTACTTTTTCGTGAGAGAGATTCACATGAAAATAACTAATAGGGTATTTCATTCAAATAACGGTAGAAATCCGAGTGAAACAATATGTTTGCACTAACAAATTACATTTATCTGTTTACAAACATTCTTCATAGAATTTGGCCGTATGATAGTATAGGTACCACATACTCAACATATCGGCAACGGGTTGAGCATCTACTGTTTAATTTCGGATAGCCGGCTTACCACCACCGCCGCGCGGTATCCGAAATCGTATCCGCTAAAAACCGTTGTAGCCAGTGTTCCGCGCCATCGCAACGCAATAAAGTTTAAACGCTTCCATGAAGGGCGCGCGACTGAGAGCGGGCGGGAGCGGGTGAGAGCGGGCGAGAGCGGGTGAGATTCCGCCGGCCGGCGCCCTTTGACGCGAAACCATGCGCGAACTCATCCACTTACCGGCGACGCGACCCAGCGCCCGGCATTTTTCCGTTTTTCCCCGTCTTTCGCCTCGGCGGCCGTGCTACAAACGCGACATAATTGAATCAGCCCCGACGACGCGAGATTGTTGCAAATTAATTCAGACAGACGTAAATAAATGTTTGTTGCACATCCGATGTGTGTATTGCTAATCTGATTTGCGCTCGATGTCGTACTGATTGCTTTGGTGGGGATATTATTTGTTTTGGTTTAGAATCATGTTTAGAATTTAACGCTTACCTATTTGTAAACGAAGTAATATAATATGAGTAGACATGCAGTGTTCTGTAGACGAAAAAAGCGGTTTAATTTCGTTTTTGTAAATACTACTCATAAATGTCATTCAATGTGTACACAACGATCACACATTTTCGTGTTTTGACCAAATTATCAAGGTATTTATTCAAGGTTTTAAGTATACGAAATTGTTAGTTATTATTGTTGTTAGTTGTAAGTATACGAAAAAATATCGCTTAGGTATAAACAAGGTTTTTTGGTAATTACTGCCACCAAAAATATACACTGACCTTTAATCACGTATAAAACATGTGATCGAAGACACTGACGTTCTATTAAGTACCGACACCCGAAAGTCAAAGGTGAGGTTGTACACTAATTATTTGATCAACGTTACCCACGTATAAAAAAACGTAATTTATTTAAATAATTATAAAATATCAAAATTTGTAATTCATTTACATTAAAACAATTGAACAATGCTTTGTAAAGATAAAGCGTTGAAATAAAATCCAAATTAAACAAAAAGTTATTTATTTGTACTAAGCGATTCAACACACCAACAGAAAACAAGACTGCTTAAAAACCCCAGACGTGTTTACTGTAATTAAGAACTCGAGGGCCATCTAATAAAAACGACACAGTTACATCTGGCGGAGCAAAAAGGCATTACGCCGCCCGTTTCACGCCAACTCAAATGCAATTTGAAGCGAGTATCGATACGAGAGTAACAAGTAGAAGCCTCGATAATCCGCTTTATGCCATTCTGAAAGAACACACATGTATGAAGAACGTTATGAGAGTAAGTGAAGCAAAGGATGTGTGTCAGGATCGTAGCAGATGGAAAGCTGTGCTCTCTGCCTACCCCGCCGGGAAGCGGCCGTGATGTTAATTTATTTTATAAATAAATAAATAAATAATATATATAATATAATAATAATATACAGGGCGTCCCACGGATATGCCACATGGAGGGAAAGTACCTTAAATATTGTAGATGGAACATTTTACTGAAAGAAGACATTATTTGAATTTAAAAAACAATTTAAAATGCATTCATAGATATTTAAATAATTACATGGTGGACCGGGAATCGAACCCGTTACATAAGAAAAATAAGAAAGCTACAGGAGCTTTATCATACCGATCGAAAGGCTTCATCATAAGGAATATTTTTGCTAAATAACATAGTGTCACAAAGAAAAGGAAGACCATGAATTTTAACATTTTTAATACAAAATTAATCAATTTATGTATGTATTTATTTCAATTTCAGTTGTAAAATTTCACATCAAATGTTAAAATTCATGGTCTTCCTTTTATTTGTGACACTATGACTGATTATTTTTCTCATGAAACGGTGTTAGATTCCCGGTTCAACCATGTAATTATTGAAATATCTATGAATGCAGTTTAATTTGTTTTTTAATTTCAAATAATGTCTTCTTTTAGTAAAATGTTCCATCTACAATATTCAAGGTACTTTCCCTCCATGTGGCATGTCCGTTGGACGACCTGTATATAATATAATATATATGTATATATTTATAAAATCCTTAATTTTTCTTAATAAAAAAAATTAAGGGTGAGTTCCACCCATGTAACTGAACAACTCTCTCCAAAAAACTTATGTGCAAAAATGACAAAAAAATTTCGACCTCCCATACCTACTACATAAAATTATATTTAGTTTTGTACCTAGATTGAGTTAAAATGGAGTCTCACAACACGTGTTGTTGCTAAAAGAACACGGGAGAAACTCTTCCTAACTCCTGTTATCGCTAATGTAAAATATAGGGATCTAAATAGTTTGTTGAAAACATTATTAAAAATGGTTTTTGCGATTTGAAGTCCACTACAGAAAGTTTAAAATCACAAAGACTCAGTTAAAAATCGTTTTAGTGTTAGGAATTAAGTAAGAATAGTTTAACAAAAAAAAAATTCCATAACTTTTTTTTATTTATTATATTCAAAATTTTAATAAACACCTATTGACGTCAGCTGATCGGACTTTGTATGGGAGGTCGAATTATTTTTGTTATTTTTGGACATAGCTTTCTTGAGTTTCATGGGTGAAACACACCCTTAATTTTATTAAAACGAATAAAATTTTAGCGTGTATTGTATACCTATGTATGTTTGAGAGAACTTATGTATTTGTATTATCAGGAACCAAACAGATACATCGCAAACAAGTTTATTTTCTTAAAATATGACCTTTTGGCATTACCTGCCTATAAAAGTGTCATTGCCGAGCTCAGGCTAGCGCCACCTAACGAAAATATATAGGGAAATCTGGCCATAACTCACCACGCTAACCCATTATGATTGGTGAGGTTTTAATAAGTGCTGTCTTAGAACTGAAAACGCTAGCAAACGGCTTAAATACAGCGCAATCACGGAAGCACCAGAAATATTGAAACCAGCTATCTTTTAACAGCAACTGTGCTCAACGTGATTAAACTATGTAACTGCATCTCGAATACGGCCTGCCCGAGACGTTTTAATCGTTTTTCCCGCTGTAAAATAAAAATAAGAAACATTAACCAAACACAAATTTTATGAGAGTAACTGAAGCGACAGAAATGTGTCAGAATCGTAGGAAATGTAAAACTGTGTCTCTCCCTACCCCTCCGGGAAACACCTACCACAAAATCTCAAACTTCTTCAATAAATTTTGAACTTTAATCTTCGGGTATAAAGACCAATATCGTTTGACAGTTTTGGATAGATTGACCTGCTGGCGTGTGTATGTATGTCATCAAACACAAACCAAAATAACGGACAATGCAGCGAAATAAGCCGTGAATTGGGCAGACAAAACGCGTCCGCCGCAGAACACAGCGCAACGTAGGTGGCGGATGCATTTGCGGTCGCCCGGTGCGAATGCGCACGGCCGCATGTAAGCAAAGTCCACCAACTGAAGTTTAAAGCCAGCCTCTGATTGGCCGATAAAGTTAAGTATGGTTTTGTTGGTTTGGTTAGGTTAGGTTAGACTTGTGTGATAAATGCCGGAGGGGAACCCCGACTCTCCTGAGCACCAGCACCATTATCATTTCCAGGCAAAATCAACCACCGATCACGAGCATACAAATTCCATCTTTAGAGTTACAGTCAGTGGCGAAACCCTGTGAGAGTTTATCGGCCAATCCAGACTGGCTTCAATATCGTTGGTGGACTTTGCTTATATGCCGCCCGGCCGCCGCTGCCGCCGCCGCCGCCCTGCCGCGTTTATCCGACGGTTTTTGCAGCAGTGGCCGTTACAGTGCGGCTGCCCCTGACCGCTGCAATAGTGATGGGAGCGATCTTTAAACAAAATTTGCGAAAATTTTAAATTTAAGATATTTTACTGATAAACTCAAATACGTGAGATATGAGCTCTGCTGTCGTAATACCAGACTCCATATTATAAATTCAATTGTTTGCTGCAACCTCTAGGAGTCTTCGTGACAGACAAGGGGTAGAGAGTGTTCGCGTAAACTATAAAACAATAGAGAATTATTACTATGGAGTTAATTTCCCTGGACCAAAAATTGCGTGGGGTCGATGAAATCGGTACTAAAGAACATAGTTATAATGTTCTCACATTTTTTTCTGGTTAGGTGAAATAGTAATCTATGTGTAGCACTAAATATTTTACTAATGGGATTAATAAGTACTCCAAAAAAATTTAATAAAACCTCGAAATATTTCATTGCCGTGTTTGTACACACACGAGTCGATCCGTAGCATTTTAAATAATTACTTGAGTATGAAACATGTTGCCGCTCGGGTAGTCCCAAAAGACCTGAATTTTCTCCAAAATCTCAATCGCTTATGACTCGCTGAGGACATGCTAGAACGAGTCAATTCTGACCCAACATTCATGCACCGCATTGTTACTGGAGACGAGACGTGGACGAGTTTAACATGCAAACTAGTCAACAAGCTTCGGAGTAGCGACTTCCGTCTGAACCGAAACCAAAAAAACCACGCTAAAGTCGATCAAAAGTCAAAATCATGTTGACTGTTTTGTTTGACTATCGCGGTGTTGTGCACTCGGAATTCTTGCTGGAAGGTCAAACGGTAAATAAAGAATATTATTTGAGCGTTATGCGGCGTTTAAGAGAGCAAATTCGACGAAAAAGGCCAAATTTGTGGAAAAAAAATCTTTGATTTTGCATCACGGTAATGCGCCTTCGCACAAGGCCATCATCGTGAACGAATTTTTGACCAAAAACTCAACAAATACCATTGAGCAACCACCTTATTAACCAGATATGGCTCCAACCGACTTCTTTCTTTTTCCTAAACTCAAATTACCACTTCGTGGCACCCGTTTTCATTCAGTAATAGAAGACATAAAGGAGAATTCGCGGCGAGAACTGAACTCAATTCCGGAAAAAGCGTTTAAAAAATGTTTTGATGATTGGATTATTCGTTGGCGTAAGTGTATCGTTTCTAAAGGAGCATACTTTGAAGGCGATAAAATAAATTTGGATGAATAACTAATAACATTTTGTGTATTATTGATCTTTTCCCGGTACTTTCTTGACAGAGTAGTATATCGTGTGAGTTCGAGCGTGCCTCGCTGTTTCGGCCGGGTGACAACGTGTTTCACGCCGAGTGACACGTGACGGTGTAATTAGTAATTTTTCAGTTGTTTTGTCATCTGCCTTCCTCAAGTAAAATTTCAGTAACAAATTATGAAACTGTTTAAACTGTCGGTATAATTATATCGATGTGCGCCCGGGCGTGCCTCGCCGCCCGGCCGGGTGACAACGTGTTTTGCGCCGGGTGACACGTGATGGTGTAATTAGTGCGTGACCGCGCGCCGCTCGCCGCCGTCACGCCGTCACGCCGCCGTCACGGCGCGTCCGCGCCACGCCTGCACTCAACTAGCAATACCGCCTTGTTTATGTTATGACGTGGTTACGACAGATATAAACATTTGAAATAATTGAAACTCGCTATGTACTCGCATGTCATTTTTTAATCGTTATATTGTGTGAGTGAAGAAGTATGTTGATCTTGAAAAAAGAATACCTCTTTCATAAATATTATTCGTAAATTGAAACTTCTCTTCTCACATTATAATTTGTACTTCGAAAACTCTGAGAATTTGGAGTAGTTAAAATGTCTAACAGATACTTTTGAAGAAACTACGTTGTAGGTCCACGTCGTGAAATCTTGTTCGGAAACGAACTAAGTACTTAACAAGAAAAATGTCAGAAAATACTTTTCTTTTTCTTTTTTCTTAGAGCGTCTGTATTTTAGAAAGTATTCTCTATCATAAAAGTCTTAAAACGACATACTAATTAATTATATAGTATCTAGGTTTGCAAATTCTTTCATTCATCATAGATTTGCATGTAGATCTATTAAAATCTGTAAGCTTATAATCTTAAACTATTCATAAACATACACATAATTACTATTAGATTGAGCGTGGATTATTCTCGTATCAGTATTGCGCTAACGTAAAACATAAACGAGACGTAAATTCGCTAGCGCACGCACCTTTTATCGTTAACCCGTGGCCCGCTTCAGATGTGCCCCACAATCAATCCGCGGTAAATTATATAAAAAATACATTTCAAGCTTCAGCTGGCAGCGAGATGGTTTCTTTATTAGTTTTCCCGAAGGCGCGCGGGGTGGGGGGACGTGTGAAAAAATCCTGGCGGGATTAAGTCCCGTTTATCGGCCGGCCCGACTTATTGCCGTAATACAATCTGGGTTATGTCGTGCACGGATTACCCACCGCCATGCGGGAGGCTTACCTTCATGGTGTGTTTGTGTTATGAAATGTGTTGCCAACTTAACAGCTTTGTACTTTTGTTTTTTATTGTCACTGTAACATCACACTTCGTATGTTGTTATTATGTCGCTTGGAATTTTCTAAAAATTAAAGTTGAACCAAAACAGGGTGAATTTTCGTTCGTATTGTGGTCGATTTGTATTTTTGTAGGTTGATGGTAGCAATAAAAAGTCAAGTCAAAAGTTTTTCAACTTATATATTTTTCCATTTGTGAAAGTCCGCAAAATCAATAGGTATTTACAAGTGCAAGTTTTCTACATTTCGATTACACTAAGGTATTTTTTAGTTTTGTTAAAAAAGTTTTTATGCCATTTTTCCACACCTCGAACAGACTTAAGTATTTTTTTCTTGAAGATACAAAATCAGATTAAACGCGTGCAGCTTTACTACATCTCGAACAGACTTAAAAGTGTTTTAAGGCGCTCCCATTTGAAAGCTCGACTTGCAAATCCTCACAAATTGAAAAGGCCGTTATCGGCTGTAGCAATTTGCCCGCAGCTGGTGCTACGCGCTACGCACGACGCTACGGCGCGCGGTTCACCCGTAGTCGCTACGAAATACTTCTTGCATAAACACGGGCGCATCTGTGAAGGGAAGATCTGTTTCACAAACAATAAACATTTTTTAACTTATTTACACCTTTAAATAGATATTTACATTATATCATGTCTGATTCCAAGAGGGGTAGTCAGGGAAGACAGCTTTAGTATGATTTACTTATTTCAATTTTATTTTGTATCTTATCACATTAATTTAAGTAGACAGGTTTAACCACAGACATGTTTAACACTAACTGAGACGTTCAAAAAAATATGCGAGATACTTTTTGCACAGGACCTATTTACTGTTAATCGAACTCTAACTCTTATTATTTTGTAGATAATCGTACTGATAAAAATGACGTATTTACACATTATGGGCCATACAATTATATTTTAGTGTGGAAATCTTATATTGAGATTTCTAAGTTGAAAAAGGACAACCGCATCAGGCGGGACTCATAGCTTTAAAATAGTCATACTTTTTCAAGTGTTATCTTCATTAAGTAAATGTGGCATTGTGAATAATATGTTCGATAAGTCGGTTTATTCACGGGTTGATTTGTTATTTACTTCTAACAAAGTATCGTTTAAACATTAAAATGAAAATTAAATGTATATATTACGTCATGTTAAAGGTAATTAATATTTATTTTGTACGTATTGCGGAGGACGTGGTTCGATGCCCAACTGAGGTAGTAATTTTGACAATGTTTCGTTACTTCAAGTTTATTTGAGCGTTTGTTAGCGAAAAAAACAAATACTTATGACGTATTTTTCAAATTGTGATGTTCGCGTAAACTTTAAGAAACATTACACATGGATTTACGATATAGGTACGTATATACATACATACAGTCACGACTATTATCCTCGGAGGGTTAGTCGGAGACTATAATGAGTTCTTAAACTACAATGAGGACCGCAAAAGCAGTTCGCTGCGTTATATATACGTATATATAACTAATGTTATTTATTTCCGATTTTTAGGTACGTTTTTATAACTAATGTTATTTTTTTCCAGCACATGCCTAATGGCGCAACTGTTCTCGCATCAGCGCCGCGAGTGCGATCTCGTAAATAAGTGAGATGTTGACGAGCGGCCCGTGAGGTGAATTGAAAGCGGATTCCACCCCTACAACACAGCTGTCTGACGCTAGGTACCGTAGTTTTTCAATTTCCACAGTGATGTTGACGTAAATGGCTGGACGATATCAACAGTGGACTGAACTAGGCTATCGTTAGTTAAAAGCTACTTCCTGGCTCCTGGGACCTAACCTTCAAACTTCATTTTGAAGATGGCATGGCACCCAATGATTATAATGATGTTGTCATCTGTCTGATGTGATGTGAGGAACTGAGGAGCTCGATAGCGTAACGGCTAAGGCGTGCGGTTTGCAATCTTGCCAGTTAAGCAACTTTTGCAATGTGGTGTCACTGGATGGGTGACCAAATTGGTGAAAAAACAGCTCGGGCTTCGTAAGGCACGTAAAAAAGTTGGACCTGGTTGTTATAGTAAGATGGTAGCCGTTAAATCCCACCAAATTGTATTGGGCCGGCGTGCAGGTGGATTGGTGGTGGGCTATGACCCAATCACCCCAGTGGTGTTATTTATGTAAAATAGACCTTAATATCTCTTTCGCAACAATGACGCATCAATTTGTATTTAAGTTTACAGTATTTTCCAGATAACTCACAAAAAATTGTTAATTATATTATCGCTGACGATTTCATAAAAAAAAATTGATGTTAAAAGTAACCACCGTGGATCGTGTCGACGCAACGTCACGCAGCGAAATGAAAACTCAAAGTCGTTTGTCAGTCATCGCGGCCCGGCCAGCCACGCACCCCGCCATCCCGCTATCCCGCTATCCCGCCATCCCGCCATCCCGCCATCCCGCCATTCCGTCATTCCAACCATCCCACTATTAATCCGCAGCGATAGCTACAATCATATTAAACTGGAAGGGTTTTAATTAGCCAGCGCCGAGCTGGGACTGTTTCAATTGCCCAACTAATTGAATCTCTGGTACGACTGGATGTGGACGTGGGGCAAACCAAACTTTTATTTTGCTTTACTCCAAACGGAGGTCAAAAGTAAAATCTGGTTTAAAAATTATGCTTTAAACGAGCATTATGCCGTTTGTTTACAAAAATAACACAGCATCAGCTTCCCTAAGTGCACATTTTCGAATAATTTATTGATTTCGAAAAAAAAGGGATTTGGATGCGTGAGTAAAGGAGTCAAAAAGGTAACTTTTTTAACATTTGTCTAAATTCCTAAACCTTTAACTAAATGTGTCAGGGAGCAACTGTAAAATGTCCTGTGTAAGCGTTACTGAAGTGTTGAAAAATGTAAAAGGATGTATTTTCATAAGTATCTGATTTTTTTATTACATAGGTACTGTTACAAATTGATTTATCTTTTACGACGACAAAAACTGTTTGAATTCGTAAGTAATTAAGGTAAGTATGAATCAGAATTCCATGAATATTAGTAATTTAATAAAAAGTGAACTCATAAAATTATTATAAAAGTTATTAAAATGATAAAATAACTTTTTTGCGGTAGCTTTGATACCGAAATCATCATTGAAATAAATTACAATGGACCATAAACGTATTAATATATAAAGGTACATACCGCTTGTCACGCTAATATCTCTCATAGAAGTAGACATAAAGTGATATTGTATGAATAACCCATGGCGTGACGCAAACACGCAGCGGGACGACGCGCGGCGCAACGCGTCACGTATCCGCACAAGAAGTTGCGGCGAAGTTAGCCCCGGCCGCGGCTAATATCGCGATGGCATCTGTAAAACGGCCAGATTGACTTAATGGTGTTCGCGAACTTGCCGAACGAAATTTTAGTCGCCGAGTCTCACTAATGCGGCGGAGGGGGGGCCGATTAGCGCCAGCTGTCATACCTCGCGAATACGTTATTTATCGGTGACGACGCGGATCTGTGAAAGCGTACAACTAGTCAGTACTGTAGACGATATGGATGTGATATTCGATTCGCTATTCGCGGACGCAACTGATGACACAATGATGGACGCAAATGATGATCTTGTACGACCAGTTTTATTACATACATACATCACGCCAGATTCTCAGAGGGGTACACAAAGACCACAGCTTGCCGTTTGGCACACCAATTACTATCTAATAGATAATATTATGTGGATAAATTGAAATTCCTTAATCACGCTACGCTATCGATTGGTATATTCAGACCTGATAGTGTTAAAAATAACGTTTTAGTATATTATTCGAGTTACAGGTAAAGTTAAAAAATGGCATACTTTTTTAAAAGCATTTTTAAAAGAATAAGAAAATACGTTATTCTAAGACATTTTATTATGTATACCAAAAAAAAAAGTAAAAGAAAATTGATTAAAATATGGAACATACTATCTCTCTCCACGATCAAGACAAATGTGATAAAAGTTTCTCTCATTATAAAACGCACGACTAAGCGCCTTCTCCTAAAACTAGCCAATTCGTATAGCGTGGTGACCGCGACCGCACCTGTCAGAATATTAGATCGTTGACATTAATCCATCCCCCCACCCCACCGCCCACCCGCCGCGGAATCCCGGACAAACAATCAAAAAGCCTTGCAGCTCACACTGCGGTTCGCCGAGTTCTCTGTTCTCTGTCTCAGGTCACCGAATGTCGCCATAACTTTTCCAATTAGTCATTTTCCTTTCGTGTTTTGATGTAATTACGTATGATCCTTTTTGAACAACATTAGGTCAAATAGTATTAGCAGTTATGAGTGAAACAGCTGCTTGTTTTTGCAATTTCAAAATTTCTCCCATATAAATAATTGTTCTCTGCACTTAATAAGATTACATACCTATTACCGAACACCCTGTAAAGGGTGCCTAAGTACTGCACTAATACCCGATTTAGTCACTTTTTCACAATAGAATATACTTCATGTGTAAATTTTTAACAAAACTCAAACGCATTTTCTCGCACGGCGATTACAATATCGCCCAATAACGTCACTGTTAAAGAAAATATAGACATCTCTCTTTACAAAGACATTAAACTATTAAATCTCATTATCCATGCCATTTGGCATTAAGTCCGCCTTTTGTACATTTTGTTTTCTTTGTGCAATAAAGATTAAAATAAATAAATATCCTGGTAATTAAAATTGAGCCGCTTTTCATATATTTATATGTCACATATGTCAGAAAACCTCTATGGTATTGTGCTTAGACAGCTTAGCTTATAAAAAGGGTCACACATCAAAACACGCAAAAGTGACTAATTGGAAAAGTTATGGTTAAGTTGTTCTTTTCCAGAATGTCGCAGGATATGGGATGTAATAGGATGGCCCAGTTGCGAGATAAACATACATATTTCCAACCACCGTAAAGCGTTCCGTGTGCCAACTGCCCCCTTAATGAGTAGGTACAAAGTGCGAAAGGAGGCACAACGGCGGCGCTGCGGTGCAGGCCGGATGCTGTCAGCGGCCGGAGATCCGGCCTGCGGCCTGCAACAACGGTAAGGCTGGTCTCACAGTCACGCGTTTGACCAGCGCCGGCCACACGCGCGCGCTTACAATTACACTAGATTGTAGTTGCGTTTCATAGTCATCACGCAGTTCAAACGCGCAACTGCTATGTAGTGTAGCGCGCGCGTGTGACCGGCGCTGGTCAAACGCGTGACTGTGAAACCAGCCTAAGGCAACAACGAAACCGTGTTAGGCCTCGTTTAGGTTTGGTTCAGGCTTTTGCGACCGACTTCTGAGGCCTTCGTAGTGATTGATGTGCAGCATTTCGATTCTCCAACGCCCGATCGTTAACCGCGCTCAACGTAGATAAAGAATAGCAGCTTAAAACCGAACGGGTCTAATTCAAGAAGGGATGTCGATTTTCTTACTATTGATCATAAATTGGCCTCTTACTTCGATCCTTATGTTCCGGTCAAAAGTGATCTTTGTGACGTGCGTGTATTCGAATTTAAAGAATGCTAATTTGATGACTACATGCTTGAGTTATCAGTATGTTATCAAATCTGCATTCTCTTAACTCAACTCTCATCATCTCAAACTCGACTCTCAACACCCATATACTAGTTACAGTTCTTTTTTCTCTGCCGTCTTTTCAAACTCATATTCATTGTCACTACTATATTGTCACTAACTTCTATCTATTTACAGTATAATGTATTTTATTTTATTTAAGTAAGTACCTAGGTAGACCTCCTAAGTTATTATTATCCAAAAGTTAGTCTAAAAATACCAGTAAAAAGATATTAAGTGCTAAAGTACATTTTCTTCACGATATATAGATAATGCATAAAAACTATAAAATAGCCCTTACCAATCGTATTTGACAACCTCCGCGCCAAAGCGTTCAGAATTATTCGCGAACGTCCATTTGCCTTATAAAAGGCGTAACGCGCAATAAGGCTTTGTTATTGTGGGGTCGAAACTTATTCATCCCGCAAATCCGCTCATGTATGAACCAAATCCCGCTCGGTCACCGCTGATTGCACTGTCATGTCTGGCGACCGCCTTAAATGGAAAAGAATAACGACCTTATTTCTTTCCTCGTAAGCGTTACTATTGGAGCACGTCGGCGTGAAGTTTGCCGGCTCCCGTGTCGGATCGGTTTGTAAAACAAGCGAGCCAACGTGATTGGAATGCTATGGTGGACCCCTGAACATATGAGACCGAATGATGAATGTTTTTCTTTTTGACATATGTATCGGAAAACGGTATCGGAACGGTATCCGTGATAGTTAACAAGCGCTTAACAAGAAATGTTATTGCGCGCTACTGAAAAGGGGCTGTTTCTTAATAAAAGTGTGACAAAGAGGATGAGAGGCGGAAATAGAAAATCCGAGCTTAAGACTTCGTTATCTTTACATCATGATGTAATTGATAGGACACAACATGACACAATCTTGAATTTGGAGTTGAGTGGGCACGACTTTTAATTAAAAGTTTTTGATTGTACTAACTAATTATACACTATTTCGTTATAGCTGAAGATATACCTTTATGCTCATATTTTTGACAGTTTTATATTACTACCAACAAGATGCCAGAAGCAAAATGAATGTTGTTGATTATTCTAGATTTACTTTTTCATTTAAGGAAGCGCGAACGCAAAAACTGGCATAAGCCTCATAATGAACTTCAAAGCAAAATCAACCATATTGATATTTAAAATTAGAACAATTCTGCTTTGAAGTTTCAGACCTAGTAATTTGATTAGAGCAATGTTTTTATTCTGCGAAATGTACAAAACCATCACGCGCTTGCTTTGATCAACAATACAAGTGTTGATCGAAGCGCGCTTGTGTTAAAAATTAAAATTTACTTTTTTAAGATGTGGGTGACCTGCGGAATATCAATACACATATTTTCATGTAAGAATTATTGTTTCATACAATAAATTATGAAAGTTGTCGAAGAAAAATGTTTTTAGGAATCATTAGATTTATGTATTGTTTGTTATTGTTTAAAGAATTCGTTTCAAATTATAACAAGGCCATCGACCATGTGCAATGATCAGGCTAACTTACGTAAGTTCTTTTAATGTACTTATTTAACTAATTCAGAGCATAGTACAAGTAACTAAAAAATACGTAAATTTTTCAGTTTCCTGCAGGATCCCCTTAAATATTCATTTAAATATAGAAGAACACCTACTTATTACTTTATAGTAATTTATGTATGACTGTAGCAGAGTATGCAGGTATAAAGTATTACCTGCAATTCTCTACAGGTGGTAAATAGCACGGCATTCAAAGGAATTATTTGAAGGAATGTTACCATTCTTTACTTTTATTATTTAATCTAATATTATTTTCCCTAATAGTCTAAGATCCGAGTATAGAATGACCTTCACCGGGCCGGTTAATGGATGAAAAGTATTTTATATCAAATTTAATATGTTAAAAAATATATTGCGAGTGGATTGGCTGAGAAATTTCAGTTTCAGTTCACCTGTACCATTGATGGTGCACTAGACAAAAAAGGTAGTACGAGAAACCTTATTTTAATAATCACAATTTACTTACAATTTTCCATAAACTGCCAACAACTTCGAAAGAAAACTGCTTACAATAAGTCGCTTAGGACACCACAATACATAGTCGGGACAATTAAAAACATCGCCCAAAATATCGCTACCTCCTTATTAAGTATATCCTTTCGATAAACTATTTTATCGAAGATGTCCTCCACTTAATGATAGCAAGGTTGTGCCACCGCGCGGGGCAGCAAGGGGCAACAGTTTTAAGTCGGCGAGCTTACCCCATTACGGGGCTTAGTTGCTAATCCAGGGCAGATTTATGTCTGCACCGCCAATTTGCCGATCCGATCGCTTATTGACCATTAGCTTTTACAAGCGGCCGCCTGATTAGGGCTGTGATACGCAGTCGTTCGTCAATTAAGATAAGAGAATGCGCGCTTGATTTATAACTGCGGTTAACGAACCAATTGGTAACTATGGTATTACAATCATGACTACTATTAGAGTTTACTCTATACTCTAAGACTCATTATTCTGTGACTCTACTCTACTCTACTCTACCTGATTCTATAATGAATGATCTATTATTTTGTTGTTAAAATATTCATATTTTTAAGCACTGATTGGGAGTTAAAAGATATTTACTTTTCTAAGTCTACTCCATTTTCAACCCACTCACTCTTCAGTGTGCAATTTGGCATTTAAAATATTTCCCATTTACGAGTTTACCTTACCGGTTTAGCGAAAATTAGGTATATTAGCTTAAGTTGCTTTAAAGATCCATGCCGACGTTTTTAAGTTTCATAGAACAACAATATAAAAGTAAAGTAAGTAAAACACAGCCTGTACACTGTCCTACTTCAGGGCAAAGGCCTCCATCGTTGAAATCAAGTCATCGCTACATCGGTAGGTACCTATGGCGCTACGCTAGCCAAATGAGTTTTGGTGATCACAAACCCGGGCTATGCATCGAAAAATCCGAAAACACACTTTGCCTGACCTGGGAATTGAACCCGAGACCTCCGGATATCGAGCCGAGAGCTTGACCACAATATAAAAGTTTCTAAAATTAAATATTAAAGTAGTTAGTAGTCACTATTAAATGCTGTAAAAACAATAAAAAGAAGATTATACAGCAATAGGATTAGGAGATGTTCAAAACAGGTAAAGTTTGCTGTGTATAAATGATTATTATTCAATTCGACTCGACCTTATAAAGATACCCTCTCCTGCCTCTTTAGAGGCAGTTTAAACTTTTAAAAAAATACTCGAAACAGATCCATCGTCAGCCACGGAGGGCGTATATTCCGGCATCCGCGAAAGCCGCGCGTTTCACGCCTCTTTAATACATTAATTTAAATGTTTGCGCCGGCTCTGCGCAATCCCCCCACACTGAAGATGTAAGTCCTCTCTGATCAACGCGGTGCCACTAGAGGCGCTCCAACAGCCTGTGACGATACTTTAACGTTTCGCTTTGACAAACGGATTCAAGTATACACGCAGACGTAGGTGAATTGAAAAAAGAGATCACTCACCTTGCAACAGCAAACAAAAATGAAGCTTCGCTACCGTTTGGAAAACTACGAACGGGAGACCTTGTATTACGAGTACTGAGTGAACATCATAAAGTCATAAAAATAAATGTGGGGGAGTTGAAACAGTCTCAGTAACAGCTAATTATTTAGTGCAAAGGTAGTCTAAAGTAGAGTCGTACTAACCCCGTAAGGCAGTTTGGCAGGTTACTGGCTGACTTTATCACTGTAATTGGTGTTTACACCGTTGTTTTTAGAAATAAATAAATGAATAAATGTGTTCATGTAGGAAGGTCCAGCAGTGGGACATTATAGGTTAACAATGATAAAGGTTTATGTTACACAACACCCAATATTCGTTAGACAATTCAAATGTATTCCTGCTTACAGCCCGACGATTTACGTCCTCAACACTTGTTAGCGCCGGGATTAAGCATGTCAACGCACCTGGATCGGCGGGACAAACGCCCGTAATTAGTCACGCTAAGCCGCGCCGCGCAAAATATTTACTGCGAGCGAGATGTTAACTCACGGCGCCCTAATCCGATAAACAGATCGCTCGCGACAATCGTGTTATCGCCACTGTAAAGCGCTCGCCCGACGCCGCTTTACGACGCCAGGCGTCGGGACATGCAAACATAAAAATTCTCTATTGGGACTAATAGGAGTGAAACAAATAAAAGAATACGTAAATACACGGGCCCCGGATAAATTCCAGTGGGGCTCGAGAGCGCGTAAATCCGCGCATTTGTATCCGTGACAAGGGCGCGGGCGGGCGGCGCGGTAGGTACCCCAGTACCCCACCCGCTTACTGCGACAATTAATTTGACAGATAATATTTTGGTAACACACACTAAAGAGTGGGGCGAACAGTGATTTCATTTACAAAAAAAATATCACATTCAATTGCCTTTTTGCGGAGCGTTTGCGCGGCACGACCGCTAAGGCGACGCAGTTATTTTAATAGCTATACGTACTCATTTTGTGAATGCTTTGTCATCTGTGTCATCCCCTTTGTTCTTTTAATATAAATCGTTACCAGTCAACACATGTGGTCTCTGAAATCATTAACATTCAACAAGCTTATTCAAATGTTGCCGCTAGAGGTTTTTGTAGTGGCTTGTTTTTTTTATTTGTAACCAATGCTCATAATAAATCTATGTCAAACAATATAAAATTTCTTATAATATCTAGTAAAACATTTATTTAAACACCGCCACGCCGTCACTATTATTTGGCCCTACACGGAGCTGACACTCCAGTCTACATTCAAATGTAATGCGAAAACCGCAAAACGCGCCGCCAGGTCACGTCCATGCAAATGATATTAAATTAGAAACGCTTAATAACAACTGTGCGCCTCCGCGTGTAAAGAGGTGCAATTACACCAATCAAATTGAAATTTTAGAGCACTAATTGCGCCCGACGTGTTTTATAGCTGCGCCCGGATTCGGCGCGCTCCGCGGATTATGCGAGGCTTCGTGCCGTGACGGCCGCGTTTTGGGATTAATTGATTTCATTATATTGGCGTTTGGAATTTTAAAAGCGCATTAGTGTTGAACTTTGTGTTTTGAACACGAGTCACCAAGTTTGGTATGTAGATACTATGTTTGTTTCTTGAAGTATTCAGTTTGATAATGATTAGAGGATTAGTTCGATGTGTGGAGAGGTCAGTCAATGGATACCTACAGGTTGCTCATAAAGGCAATTTAAAATGGCGATTGTTGAATAGCATGTCGCGTCAAACAGGCTAAAATGAATAAACACAGGTACATTTTAGAATAAGTACCTATTAATATGTTACAATGTACCCCTGAGATAAGAAACACAGCGTTGATAAAAAAATCTAAAGATTTCCACTGCCATGAATATGTGATAAAAATGGGTAAGTATTGTAACTTAGGGGTTTTTTTCGACAGCCAGACAGAGCTGTGGAAGAAAAAGGTGCATCACACTAAAAGAGGATGCAAAAACCCGTCAATAAACCTTACTTAGCCTACCGTTTTGGTGCAAATGCATTATTTTACTCTTCTTGGTGATAATTTGTTCTTTTTAGTAGGCGAGAATATTTCTGAAACGGTATAAAGTTTTGTTAGAGTAGTCACTTATGTTAACGTGCCACAACAGTCAGTACCACAAAATTTTTCGTAAATAAATTTTGAACTTTATCCCTCTAGTTTAATGATCAATATTGGTTTGACAAATTTGTCAGTTTCGGGTATGTTGACCTGTTAGTGTGTGTACATTGTAATGGTTGTAACTTACCTTCGCCAAACACCGATGACGTGGCCATGAATCACGGGGCGCCGTCAATTGCGCGGTGACACCTCCCCCCCCCCCTCCCCCACCAAACCCCCCCTAAGGCTGCACCTGTGAACAGGGTCGCAAAGGCCGCAGCCTCGCGCTGCGTGGAACCATCGCTTTGCCGGCCCATTTTCAACAGAATAGAAAAGAAAAGAATTTTATTATTTCTTAAACTATGTAACAAGTATTATTTTCTAAGGTTTAAGCGAGCACTACACATTGAAATGAAACAAGTTTTTACGGAATAGCTCGCTTTTAATTTACTATATAACATAGTTTTTTATATTATAAAGTTCTAAAAATAATAAAATACATAGTATCAACAGTTTGCCCATGATCGGGCATACAATGTACACAAATATTATTATTACAATAAACTAAATTTATATGAATTTAACAATCAATTCGTCTTAAAACCAAAGTATTCATTAACTGTATAGAAAACATTATTAAATAACCAAGTTTTAAGTTATGTTTAAGTCAAGTCAAGTTAAAATATATTTATTCAATAAACTCAATTAATAAGTACTTTGAATCGTCCAAATCTTTTTTAACCTACCACCCATTCAGGACATAATTTTTTAACTGTGGCAAAGAATGGGCGCAAGAAACCACAGCGCACAAAAGCAACGACATTTACAAACAAAAAAAGGGTATGTCGTTACCAGGTCAATACAAAATATGAATTTAAAAATAAAAAAAATGATGCAATACAAAATTACTATACAATGTAGTATCAATTAAATAAAGACAATTAGAAATAGCTGTTGGAGTGCTTGGAGCATTTCAGATCCAAGCTGTTTTGTCTTCTGTGTAATCTGACACTTTATAATAAGCTTTTTTATAAAGCTTTTCTTTGATTTTGATTTTAAATTTATTAAGATCTAATTTCTGAATATCATTTGGTACTTTGTTGTAAAATCTTACACACAGACCCCTAAAAGAATTATTTATTTTATGGAGCCTAGTATAAGGTACTGCTAATTTGTTCTTACTTCTAGTGTTTACATTGTGAATATCACTGTTTTTTGAAAACATTCCAGTATTTTTATGAACATCAAATTCATCAACAATCAAATTTTCATAAATGTATTGTGATGCAACTGTCATTATATTTATATTCTTAAATCTCTCTCTGAGAGAGTCGCCAGCCTTTAGGTTATAGATTGCTCGAATAGCCCTCTTCTGAAGCACAAAGATAGTTTGAATGTCGGCAGCATTTCCCCACAGTAAAATGCCGTACGACATTACACTATGAAAGTAACTGAAATAAACTAATCTGGATGTATCAACGTCAGTTAACTGACGGATCTTCATTACTGCGTAAGCCGCAGAGCTAAGTCTATTCGACAATTTAGCTATATGTGGGCCCCACTGAAGTTTGGCATCTAACGTGATGCCTAGAAACACAGTGGTGTCCACAGGATTCACATTCTTATCTTTCATTTGTACACTAGTTGTTACTTGCTTAACATTAGGCAATACAAATCTTACACATTTGGTTTTTCCCTCGTTTAATAGCAAGTTATTTACACTAAACCAGTGAACAATCTTTGAGATCGCATTATTCACATCGTCATAATTTAGGTGTCGTCGTATCACTTTGAATAAAAGTGCAGTATCATCAGCAAACAATACTATCTCATGACTGTCTTTTACAAAATAAGGTAAGTCATTAATATAAACCAAAAACAAGAATGGATCTAGTATTGAACCCTGCGAAACTCCCATTGTAACCACTGATCCCGGAGATCTTTTACCGTTAATGTCGACCTTCTGAATCCTGTTACTCAAGTATGAGATTAGAAGGCTCAAAGAAGCATCCCTAATTCCATAGTGGTTAAGCTTCCTGACCAAAGTTTCATGTAAAACACAATCGAAAGCCTTGGATAAATCACAAAATACCCCTAGGGCAACCTGTGATTCCTCCCAGGTATCAAATATTTGGATTAAAAGCTCAACACCGGCGTCAGTTGTTGAGCGACCCCTAGTAAAACCATACTGTTTACAATGTAAAAGTTTATTTCTATGAAAATGAATTTGAATTTGGTCTAGCATCAACTTTTCAAAAATTTTACTAGATGTGGGTAGCACAGAAATAGGTCTAAAATTATAGGGGTCAGAAGTGCTACCTGATTTAAACAATGGAATTAATTTACTATGTTTCATTAGGTCAGGAAAAACACCACAGTCAATGCATTCGTTAAATATGCAAGCTAAAACTGGAGCTATTGTCATAATTACTGATTTAGCGACATCCACGGAATTACCCCACAGATCAGCAGTTTTCTTTTTATTGAGAGTGTTAAATGTTTTTAATATATCTATAACACAATTTTTTTGAAAACTGAAATTACTTTTACAATCTTTAACATTCTCCTTCAAAACAGATTCAGCTACAGTGGAGGAGAAAATCAATTTTGTAGTTGAAACTGGAATGTCAGTAAAAAACCTCTCAAATGCTGCAGCAACATCAGCATCAGAAGTCAAGGTTTTATTATCACAATTTAAATTGTACTCATTATTACGACTTCTGACCTTTCCTGTTTCACTATTTATAATATTCCATGTCATTTTTATTTTGTCATTACTATTCTTAATCTTAGAACTCAGATAGTTTGCCTTGGCTAATCGGCATACTCTTTTAAATAACTTTGAATAATTTTTAACATATAATTTGAAGTCGTCGCTGGTGTTATAGTTGCGTTCACCATAAAGTTCATAAAGGCGTTTCCTACTTTTGTGAATACCAATTGTAGCCCATTCATTAAAAGATGCAGTACCACTAACCGAGATCTTTTTTGGAACAAAAGATTTATTAAATTCTGAACAATATATGATAAAAAAAATCATTATAAAAGACATCAGGGTTGTCATTGTATTCTAAATAATTTAATTTTGTATCTAGATTGCTTTTAAAGCGTTCCAGCCGACCTGCAGTTTTTGGCACAACAGTGATATTCTTTTTCATCACTTGCTTACGCTGGTGTGGAAAGCTGACCATTTGGCCACAATGATCAGAGTTCAGGTTATTAATAATTTGCTTAGCCAGTGGTTTTACATTTGGTATATGTTATCAATACAGGTGGCCGAAGTGGCAGTTATTCTTGTCGGCTCCAAAAATAAATTATTCAAATTGTATGATAGAAATAAGTTTTTAATTTTAGTTGACAATGTGGAGTTTTTTAGCAAATTTATATTAAAATCACCGCAAACAATTATTGTTTTACCTACATTGCGGACTTTACGCAATCTCTCATCCATAACTTTTTCAAAAAGATCATACAATGCTGAAGAAGGTCTGTATACACTTATCACAACAAACTGCTCCAACTCCACACAATCTATTTCTATTGTTCGCTCAACCGAGAGGCTCACTATGTCTTTGCGTTCTTTTAATTTAAACTTTTTACTAACAATAATTAAGGAGCCACCATGTATTGCATTTCCTCGACTGAACGAACTTCCTACCAAATGATTCCATTAACCTTCTCGGTGAAGGTCGTTCTATACTCGGATCTTAGACTATCAGTCACCCTCACTCTGCTGGCCCACAAAGTGCCTCTTCACACCTCGTTTGAAGGACCCTATATCATAGGTAGGAGGGAATACGTGTGCTGGTAGACTATTTCATCTTTTGGAGGTGCGCCAAAGAAACGAGTCACCAAATTTGTTTGTGCATGATGGATTATTAGAGACTGTAAATTGGTGACTCCGGAGAGCAGCACGCGTACTCCTATGGAGGAAGACAGAAGGAGGGATGAGGTCAAAGAGTTCTTCAGAGTACTCGCCATGGTATAGAGGGGGCCAACTAGTATATGTTTGCGATCTACTTTAAAATTATCTGGCCTATTGAGATCGACATAAAGCATTTTCATTTTAGACCAAGGATCGGAAACGTTAATTAAAATAACGTTTTTAAACGTTTCTAACAGTTCTTCGTATTATCCCTATCTACTGACACCAATAGATGGGGTATCGCAGCTGGAACTACGGGTCCGGCTGTGTTTTCAGGGGTACTACGGGGTTCCGGTTCAAGCCCCCCGCTGGTCGTGCCTTTGACCAGGCGCCTCCGGCGGGATCCGGACGTGGGTTGGACTCGTAGTGGTTTGTGGTTAGCTGTAGAGTTTGGAAATGTTCGTTTTGTCCTGGTATTGTGTGCCGGGACTTCCAAACTCGCGCACAGCGAGCGGGGCCTAGTAGCGGTCTCTGTGGGGCCAGCAGCGAAAAGTCCTGCAGAGAACGTGAGTTTCCCTTATAGTTGGCGGCTTTGTCCGGTGGTTTTCATTGGACATTGGTGTTGACATCTCCAGTACTAGTCTGGAGAACTAGTAGAGGCGGCCCCTTAGATGCCGTAGCCTACGGTCCAGCCAGCCACGTAGGACGTGGGAACTGGCTAGGCGCCTGGATGGGTTCCGAGAAGTGAGTGTGCTTACTACTCCGCTACCAAGGTGGACACTTGGGAGTCGACTTTAGAGTCGACGACCCTAGCAGTGGCAACTGCAAGTTGTGCCCTTCGTGCAACGAGAAGTGAGCGAGCTTGACAGCTCGGTTACATATCTGGACAATAGGCAGTGAACTACACGTGTTTACGGGGAAACTCTCCCGAGACACTAGTCTTATGAGTACCGAATGAAGAGCGCGCTGCGGCGAGCACTAATTTGGCGGCAAGACCTAACGTTGGTGGTCTCCTACGCGAGTGTTCTACTGGCGCAGGGACGTCTGGCACTCCTTGCATAACCTAACGGTTGGTCTCGAGGTGCCAGTACAAATAAACTTAGTGAAGTAAGGAGAGTTCTTCGTATTGTGTTTTTTGCATTGCGTTCGGAACGAAAACGAAATGGGAACGTTTTTTAAAAACTGGTTTAATCCGCAGGACGGTGCTGCGCTGGTCGTGCTCGTGCGGCGACAAGTATGGACTTGTTTATGCTGCCGCGAGCAACACAAAACATAAAATAAAAACGGTTAAAAACGTTTTATTAAACGAAATCGTTTTTTTTTTAACATTAAAAACGTTCTTTATAACGTTCCGTTCGAACATAAACGAAACAAATTGTACTTTAGGCATTTAAGACGGTAACGTTTCGAAAAATATACCGGTATCCGACCCTTGTTTTAGACGTTCTGAACCTTACTGCCAACGCATGTTAGTTGGACCGCACACACAAAAATGTATGAACTCTGTTGTACCTAATTTATGACAACCACCTACCACCCCGTGCGTGTTCTTGCAAATGCGCGGTAAAAGTTCGCTTGAAAACATCTTAAATGAAAGTGCACATATTAGTAATATATATAAGGTTAGTTGCCTTGCATGAAACAATAAAAAGTATATTATCATTATTTATTATTAAAATTAAGTTAAAGTTAATGGGATGTTTGAGCTTTCATTTCTTTAGCCAATGTAACAAAATCAGGAGCATAATCAGATAGCGCCATCCGTAGAGAGTCTTCCGTGTGTTGTTCTGTCATAGTAGATCGATTTTACTTTTTATCATTTTTGTGTAGGAAAATGCTGACTCGCACAAGTATGTTGATCCAAAACAGGAATGCAAATGTTCTCAACATTTCCTATAATGCCGTATTTTTCACAGCAAATATATTTGCAAAATCTTTTTCTGATGGCATGGCCTTTAATGTTATATGTCTCATGGTAATTATTTCGCGCGAAGCACTTTTTGTTGTCTCTCGCGATCGACTGTGCTGTCTCCAGAGATCGACTGGTCGATCGCGATCGACGTGTTGGCCACGACTTAAACGGTAAAATACGCTGTGTGACGCAACGTCTCTACACAATTGCAATGACTCGAGAGTGTTAGTGACCTCTGCATTGCCGATAATGCGCACAGCGCGTCGCTGCAATCTGTTCAAGGCATCAAGAAGGTACTTTGCAGAGCCGTCCCAAAGATGAGAGCAATACTCCACGCAAGACCGCACCTGTGTCTTTTATAATAGACACAACTGATCAGGCGTGAAGAATCGCCGCACCTTGTTCAGGACACCGAGTTTACGTGAGGCATTTTTGATCACAGTTTCGATGTAGTCCTTTTGGTTCAGACCGCAGCGTTTATCCATACTGAGCATGTTCATACTGCTCTGCAGGACTAGAGATGTACCCTGAAGAGAGGGAAGGGGAAGGAATGGCGACTTTTTCGCTGTGAACGCGCACACCTGTGTTTTCTTGGCTTTGAACTCCACTAGATTATTGGAGCCCCATTTAGAAATGAGGTCCAACACCCGATCGAGCTCATTGACAAGATTTGCTCGCTTTATTTCGGTATCTACCCGCCCAGCCGTTGGGTGACCGTTATATCCCCCTAGCACTGTGCTATCATCTGCATAGCAATGAATGTTTCCAAGAGGAAGCATGTCATTGATATGCAGAAGGAACAGCGTGGGGGATAGAACGGAGCCTTGAGGAACACCAGCGTTCACTGACATGAACTGTGAAGCGCATCCATCCGAAAGGACACGGATTCTACGCTCATGCAGGAAGCCAGCGATCCAGGTACAGAACTGAGTGGGCAAACCGTATGCCGGGAGCTTGGAGAGAAGAGCTTTGTGCCAGACCCGATCAAAAGCCTTGGCTATATCAAGGCTAACGGCCAGTGACAGGCCACGTTTGTCAATAGCCTCTCCCCAGAGATGTGTGACGTACGCTAGAAGATCACCCGTTGACCGTTTTGGCCGAAACCCATATTGACGATCGTGAATTAGGGAGTGAGCTTCTAGGTATCGAATAAGGTGTCTGTTCAATATTCGTTCTAGAATCTTGCACAAGACTGAAGTTACGGCTATGGGGAGGTAATTAATCGGATCTGACCGATCTCCTTTTTAGGGATCGGTTGCACATTAGCTTCTCTCCAAGATTCTCTCCACTCTTCTCTCCGGCACACAACCCGAAGAGAGCGAGAGACGGTACAGACTCGTTAACACAGGCGACAACTCCGCTGCACACATTTTCAGGAGTATTGCTGGGATGCCATCCGGACCGTTAGCTTTCCGAACATCGATTGACTGCAGCTCCGTACGGACATCACACTGCCTGACTTTAATATCAGACATTGATTGATTGATCGCAAAGAGTTTGGCCAGGAGATCGATCTTTTCCTGCGGCTTGTGGGCTAATGATCCGTCAGGACATCTCAGTGGTGGCAGCGAGGGTTGGCAGAAGTTGGATTGCACGACTTTGCTAGAAGCCAGTAGCTACGGCTGCCCGTAGGATGCGTCAAGATAGTTCGTGGCCTACTCGTGCAACGCGCTGGGCATCCGCTCTAATGTAGGCCCTCTTACACGACTTAGTGACATTATTAAAGGCTGCTTTTAGCGATCGAGTTTCGCGATCCTCATGAGAGCTTTGCCTCTGATCCAAGCGCGGTATGCTGTCTGTTTGCTCTCAACAGCGCTGGCACACTCGCGATTGAACCAGCGGTTGCGCCTGCCTTTGCTGATCATGAGTGTGAAATATAGTATTCCATTCCTAACACTATCTCATCAGCAATGGCAGTGGCGCTAGCTGTCGGGTCCTTCCCACTGAAACAGCGATGCTTCCGAAGGACGGATGCAAAATACTCCCGCATACCGTCCCAGTCTGCCGACACGTGTTGCATAATCTGGCGTTTTGAAACCGCTGTTGGTGGGCGTGATGCCAAGGGCACTGTGCTGGATATCAAGCAGTGATCCGGGGAACCTAAAGGAGCTCGGATCTCCCTCGGTATCCAGCAAGGCGACTCGTCAGCAGAAGGTCGAGTAAGGAGGGTGTATGGCCAACTATGTCGGGGATCCTGGTGGGCTGGTTCACCAGTTGATTCAGGCCATGTGTGAGAGCGAATGCGTGGGCAGTTCTACCAGCATGGTCAGTTTTGGAGGAGCCTAACTACAACTCATGGTGGGCGTTGAAGTCCCCCAAAAACACCAATTTCGCCCATGGAAACCGCTCCTGCGCATCATCTGCTACCCGACTATGATGTTCAATTAGCCGAGTTGTCTCCATGTCGCCGTTATGGGATCGGTAGACGCAGACTACTATCCCATCTCTTCCCTTGAGTGTCGTATAAGACGACTAACGGTATTTCATTTTAAAGAGATCATTACCGTTTGAAACACTTACATATAACGCCATAAGGAATGGCTTGTAATCATTACCAATATACCGTATGCATTGTTAACATTACCATCCGACTATTAATCATTACTGTTTTCAAATAAAAATTTAAAAGCTCATAGCGTCTCAATTTGTGATTTCAAGTCTATACAGGGCGTCCCACGGACATGCCACATGGAGGGAAAGTACCTTGAATATTGTAGATGGAACATTTTACTGAAAGAAGACATTATCTTAATCTAAAAAAACAATTTAAACTGCATTAATAGATATTTCAATAATTACATGGTTGAACCGGGAATCGAACCCGTTACATGCCAAAAATAATCACCCTCTAGCTTTATCATACCAATCGAAAGGCTTCATCATAAGGATTATTTTTTGCTAAATAACATAGTGTCACAAATAAAAGGAAGACCATTAATTTTAACATTTGATGTGAAATTTAGTTCAGAAAAATTAAAAGCTGACATTGCCGTAAGGACATATAGTCTAAGATCCGAGTATAGAACGACCTTCACCAAGAAGGTTAATGGATGAAAAGTATTTTATATTAAATTTAATATGTTAAATAATATATCGCGAGTGGGTTGGCTGAAAAATTTCAGTCCAGTACCATTAATGATTAATTTAATATTTAATTTTTATTTTTTTTTACATTGCTCTGGTTTGGTGTGTGTGTTTTTTATTTTTCAAATTTTAAATTATCAAATTTTGCTTGAATGTGCACGAAATCTGATAATCACTCTTAAATTTTTGTCTATTCATATTCAGTTACTAGTGGTCCTCGACGTTATCCGTGTGAACACCCGTGACGAAATTCCAATTTTTTTTTTCTATTTAATTTCTTTTTTGATGGCTTGCTATGATTTAGCCAGTGTTTAGTTTTTGAGTAGACAATGTGGTTTAGTTTTTGTTTGTGAAAAATAATTTTTTTTCGTACAAACCTTGTCTTGACAATCCCAGACACAAAAAAGATCAGCCAAATGAGTGCTGACGTTCCGAAATGATGCGCGAACTAACATTTAAACCACAATAGGTTCAATACTAATAGACCCGCCTCGATTGTAATTATCAATGCACATGCGTTTCATACGACGTTTTTCAACACACTTGTGAGGAAAATAAATTTTCTAAAAATGACTGCGTCTTTTTGTTGTTTTTCTAGTGTATACATCTTTGGTAAACCAACATAATTTTTTCTTAGGACTTAGATGGTAATAGGCTGTCAATAACATTTTGTGCTTCACTTAATATTTCCGGCGGCGTAGACTGTAAAATTTTATTTATACCGTTAACTAGACATATTTATTTTTAAACTTTAAAAATAATAAGTATTAAACAAGAAGCCGCTGTATGAATCGACAAAATATAGGTATGTGAAAGATATTAAGTATTTCCATCTCTTCCCTTGGGTGTCGTAAAAGACGTCTAACGGACTAAAGACTACACATACATCCAACAGCAAAGACCGACGATGGGCTCATTAAAATAATACTATAAACCCGTCTCTTCCCTTCAGTGTCGTAAAAGGCGACTAAAGACTGCACATACATCCAACAGCATAGAGCGGCGATGGGCTCATCAAAATAATACTACCAACTCCTCTCTTTGCTTCGGTGTCGTAAAGCGACTAACGGGCTAAAGACTGCACATACATCCAACAGCATAGAGCGGCGATGGGCTCACCAAACTAATACTACCAATCCCTCTCTTCCCTTGGGTATCGTAAAGGCGACTAACGGGCTAAAGGCTCACCACCTAAGCACATGTGCAGACTGTGCAGTTGTTTCTTGCTGAAGCGTGGACTGTGTGGGCGTCGTCTGTGTTGTCCATAGATTCAAATGATTTCTAATTTTACCATAAACTTTAAATAAATATCTCAAAAAGTTGTTGATTTATTAAACAGTACTAAGTCGAGTCTTTATTCATGATTTTTCTACTTATGACTAAAGACTTTTTCGTTTTTGTTGGCTCATTGTCATTTGACAGACAAAATTAAAAACATTAGAAAAAATAGTTTCAACACACTTCCTCGTAAAGTGGCTTTTACTACACCGATTTCAGCATCGTAATGTAGCTCATTGTCATTACACACTAGTGCGGTAATGTAGTTTAAAAGTAGAATCTCGACCAGAGCGAAGAAATAATAGCATTTCTTCCACTAGGGAAAGAGGTTTTTTTTTTGGTTTTTTTTTGTCTGTCAAAAGACAGTAAACCTACAAAAACGAAAAAGTCTTTAGTCATAAGTAGAATAATCATGAATAAAGACTCGACTTATTACTGTTTACATAAATCAACAACTTTTTTGGGATATTTATTTAAAGTTTATGGTAAAATTTGTAATCATTTGAATCTATGGACAACACAGACCACGCTTCAGCAAGAAACAACTGCACAGTCTGCACATGTGCTTAGGTGGTGAGCCTTTAGCCCGTTCGTCGCTTTTACGATACCCAAGGGAAGAGAGGGGTTGGTAGTATTAGTTTGGTGAGCCCATCGCCGCTCTATGCTGTTAGATGTATGTGCAGTGTTTAGTCCGTTAGTCACCTTTTACGACACCCAAGGGAAGAGAGAGGTTGGTAGTATATTTTTGATAAGCCCATCGCCGCTCCATGCGGTTGGCTGTTGGATGTATGTGCCGTCTTAAGTCCGTTATACGTATTTTACGACACCCAAGGGATGAGATGAAAGGCTTCCTACCTTTCACAAACCTATATTTTGTCGATTCATGCAGCGGCCTCTTGTTCAATACTTATTATTTTGACTTTGAAAGTTTAAAAATAAATATGTGTAGTTCTAGTAATGAAGAACTAAATTAACAGTCTACACCGCCGGTAATATTAAGTGAAGCACACAATGTTATTGACAGCCTATTACCATCTAAGTCCTAAGAAAAATATATGTTGGCTTACCAAAGATTGAACACTAGAAAAACAACAAAAACACGCAGTCATTTTCAGAAAATGTATTTTCCTCACTAGTGTGTTGAAAAACGTCGTATGAAACGCGTTTGCATTACAATCCTCGGCCCCATTAAGACCTCACCTACGGCTCGTAATGGCCAACATAGCACACTTGTATCATAATGTACTATTACAGGTGTTGTGTTTGTTACAAGATAAACAAAAGGGTGTATGAGTTGTCGTTTACTCAAAAACTACTTTTTATGCTTTACCGCTTTTTGGGCATGGGACGGCATAGTTACCGACAAGAAAAAAGTTACCAGATATCCTTCCCTCATATCCTTTGACACTATATCTTTCCATCTTGTCTTGGGTCTACTTCTTGATTTTTGACCAGGGAGTGAAAGATGCAGTGCCCGATTTCCGACGTAGTCGGGTGGCCTCCTCTTTACGTGCCCATACCATCGCAGCCTACTCTCCTTCATCTTGTCGGCAATGTGATGTACGCCAAGGCTTCCTCGCACGTACTCATAGCGAATTTTAATTGCTTCACTTTTTCTAATTTAATCATAATATCACATCCTGTGTACATTCGTCTCTTTCAAAAACCAAAACTTTCGTATTACTTCCATTCATTTTCATTCCTTTTACTTCTACCGATCTTTGCATAATAGTTACCATCTAGTATACAAAGATCCGTAGAAGGACCACTAGAGACTAGTACTTGTGTCGTCAGCGACGCAAGTAGTACCTGGACATCTGCATAGAGAAGACATTTGACGAGACATTCATTCTTAATAAACATTCATCATCTTTGAAATTATGCAAACAACTGTCCATGTAGATTCAATTCAATTCATTCATTTCCGAGATATAAATTAAAAAGCCAAGGTAATGCTACACATCCCTGTCTAACACCCTTTTTCATGCTAAACCACTCAGTGTAACTATGCCCCGTAGAGGTAGTCACTTACTCCATACATGGACAGTACCAACCATAGTTATTTCGTCACCACTGTATCACAAGCCTTTTCTAGATACACGAAAGCGCAGCAGACATGTTTCTCAGTAATGCTTCAGAAGGAAAAGACCTAATCCGTACATCCCTTTCCTTTTCGAAATCCTGCTTGTGCATCCCATATTTTCTCATGTTTCTATCACAGCCCTTTTGATCAAAGCATTCTCATGTAATTTCCCGACAGTGCTAAGAAGACTAAAGTTCGATTCACACATATCAGTGCAGTAACAGTTCCGACACAGCACCGGCACAGTGCGAAATATTCTTTCATACATTCTCTATGAACGCACTAAAAGCACTGTGTCGTCAATGACACTGACAAATGGGGATGCGCTCGTAGAGAATGTATGAAAGAATATTTCGGAACTGTGACTTCACTGATATGTGTGAAGCGACCTTAATGCCCCTGTAGTTTTTAGGGTCAGTCTGTGAACTTTTCCCCTCAAGTTTAGCCTAGTTCCTCCTGTTTAGCGGCACAAACCAACCTCTTGCAGCTTGGCCGGTGTTAACACGTTCAATGCGGCTGTGATTTTTCTATTCTTTCCATTCCTGCGGTACAAGGCGTTGTACACCCTGCTCATAAAACTTTTATTGTGGTAGTACATGGCTTACTAAACCCTGTTACATTTAACAAACTTAAATCCTTTTTTGGCTTCATGGAAAAAATATATGATTTTTTTGCTTTGAATATTAACAATAATGAATTAATTGACATGAACCTGATGCCGTACATCAACAGCTTGTTTTGTTAAAAATTTATAGCTATAAAAAATGGGAATCCATCATTTTATCGCAATTTCTTTCAACGATTTTCATTACCCATAAAACGATTCGCAGAACTTTTTGTACAATATTTAACAAATTCTAGAATTAGGTTACATCGCAATTTCATTTCCTCAAATATTAATTATCTACAAACACAGTTCATCGTAATTTCTTTTCATGTTTTATACATTTTCTCGAAATAATGTTACATCGAAGTTTTGTTACCCATATTTTTGTTTCATCGTAAGTTCAGTTTGCAAAATAATTGAAACATTAATTTTTACTTCAATAAATCAATGTACATCAAAAATACGATTTCATGCAATTAATTGTTTCTGTGCGTAATGTCTTTTTATTTCATAAAAATCATAGTTTTATAAAGTATAATTGTAAATGTCCATAAATTTATTTTCTATTATTACTATGATGTATACTATACCTACGTTAAGCAGTAAGTTTGTGCTTAAAAAGTCAGTGACAGAAACGAATCGCGGCAAAACCGACTCCACGTAGTCTTGTCTGCCCTACGCTAGAGTCTAATTCAATCCCGCGTAGGCGCGGAGGGGCGAGGCGGTCCGCGAGCTGAGGAGCAGGTGGGTTTAACGCTCGCCGCCGTGGCTGAGGCTGGCCGGCCAAGTCGGCCAGCAAGCCGAAGCCGCGGTGGTGAGCGAAATCCATCTGCGACGATAAGCTCGCGTGGGACCGCCGGAGCCTCGCAGCGCCGGAGCCGTGACAGAAAACATGCCTGCTGCAAGCTTGCCTGCATGCTGCATGCTTGCCTGCATGCTGCATGCTTGCCTGCATGCTGCATGCTTGCTTGCATGTTGCATGTTTGCCTAGATGCTGCACGCTGGTTTGATCATATTATCAATAAGTTTTATTTTATTGCATGTATGCTTTTGGAATATTATGTCTTCTGAACATTATGGCAAATAAAAAATATGCCTTTTGTTACTTACGCTTATTAAAATTATGCCTTTCTTTGGTTATGCCTTTTCAATTTTGGCCATTCACGTTATGCGTTATGAAATATTAATATAAAACTGACCGCAACACAATTTATCGTCAACAGGCGAATGCATCGTTCGATGAAACGTTACTGCGATAAAAAGTTGTTAAGTGAAAAAGTATTATGGGTTCCGATACATATTGTAATATGTTTTTACGAATAGTTTCATCGATAACTTAATACTTTTATGAAATGTAAGTTCGATAGACCGTTTTTCTGGTAATGAAAACAACTTTAAAAGATTTTTTAAAAGAAACGTTTTTCGATGATATAAAGCAGCGATTAGATTTAGAGATTTAGATTAACTATTTGATGAGTTGAAAAAAAAATGTATAAAAAATCGTGGAATAGTTTTCGGTAAAATGAAATTCGATATCAAAAAAATCTGTATTCTAATAGACACCCATAAAAAATACATACTTAAGCACCCTGTGCCGCACTGAATAATGGAAGTTTTGTGAATATTTTAGGGATGAGTAATAAAAATATCGACAGTTTTAATTTAGTTTTAATGTAAGAGAAAACGTGAGAGAAGAGGAAAAACTACATTCATTAATGTTTTTCATTGAAGCAGTGCACACAGAAGGTTCTTTTACATTCCGTTCGCACACATTCAGTAATTATTATTTTTTTACTTTTCTGTCAGCTTGGCGACTTTTTAAAAAGGTTCGGAGTTTTTCATAGCATCCTACAACAATTTCTCTTTTTTACACCTTTCACTAAATTATGTTTATCTGGTTTTGGTGCGGATTCTGAAAAGATAAATTTGTTATGATTGACTTTACTTTGTATGTGGTGTGTAGCGTAATTAGGTAAATAAAAATAGTATTGATGACTCATCTTTTTTTAATATCTTTGATAAATCAATCTGTAATTCGATTTAATATTTTTATCACTGTCTTCATGAACATCGTAGTTTAAATCTATTTTTTACCCGACTGCGCCAGAAGGAGGGTTATGTTTTTCGAGAGTATGTAGATATGTATGTATGTTTGTTTGTTTGTATAATTGTTTGGCACGCTCTGCGGATAGCCCTTACAGATAACCAATCCAACACCAATAATGATGCATTTTTTAAACAAATTCTTGTAGTTATAATTAGGTAAGTAGGTATATAAATAATAATGACAAGAAAGATTGATAATCCAAAAAAAAAATTCCAATTATGGAAACCATGAAAAATTTAATTGTTCATTCTGCTCTTTAAAAAAACAGAGAGACATGATAACATACCGCATGAAATAAAAAATATTTTTATATCGAGCATGCAGTTATGGTGGTAGGTATGTTCTGATCCTTACATCCATGAAACTATTTATGAATATTAATTTTGTTCTATTTTGTTACTCTTGCTATTTTCATTTATATGACATCTCCTAGCTTTTTTAGGAAGCTAACACAAGAAAACAATGTAATTTTTGTTATTTAACTAAGGGCCGATATTTTTTTCATTTAATTTTATTTAATTATAATTACCTATTCTTTTAAATAAAAACAAATTAATCTTAAAAGTACTTCATTAAAAACGTGCTCAATTTTCGGTCTGAGAAACCGTGTATATGTGAAATCCTTTGACGCGCCTGTACACAATGGTTATGAAACTTGATTAGAATTATTGTTAATTTACTACAATAATGCATTCTAAACTTTTGGCTCCGATTTTTCAAATTTAATGGTAAAAATTGTGTTATATTTCCGAAATTCCAAAATTGACGAAGTATGTCTTATAAACCAGTTCCGAAATTGAAATCGAATGAAACTGCAATTAATAGATGAATGAGAAGTTAATAAAGATTAAAACCGTTAGGGTGGTTCTTCGGAAATGTGTTCACCGTGTAATTTCCATGGTACTTTTCAAATAACTAAATTATAGTAAATTACACAAACATTTTGAAAGCTTATGCAAATTCAAACTACATATAAAAATTCGACACAAAGCGGATCTATAGATACGCTAAAAATTATAAAGAACAAGCGGCTGCTCGCGGTTTCACCCGCGTGGTTCCAGTTCCCGCGGAAATATCGGGTTAAAAATATCCTATGTATTAATCCAGGTTATAAACCATCTGTATGCCGAATTTTATCCAAATCCATTCTGTAGTTTTTACGTGAAAGAGTAACAAACATCCATCCATACATACGTTCCCGTGAGAATATCGGGATAAAAAAGTATCCTATGTGTTAATTCAGGTTATAAACTATCTGTATGCCGAATTTCATCCAAATCCATTCTGTAGTTTTTATGTGAAAGAGTAACAAATATCCATCCATACTTACAAACTTTCGCGTTTATAATATTAGTAGGATTTGCGGACCATGGAAATTACAGTAAAGACAAAAATAAAATGTTGCTAAACACCATCATCATCACTAACACCACCATGTATGACATTTATCTCAAATAAAAGTTACATGTTAGTATTTAAGAACTACATGCATTAAAACGATATATTTAGAAAAAAATAGTAGCTTTGTTTAAAAAACGAACAAAAGATATTCAAAGTAGAAACATGGAAGTAATAATTATGTTAATAATTAACAAATTTCTTATATTTATTATTAATTGTTCCCATGACAAAGCATGTGGATTAAAATAATTATAAAAATAAGAAATGTTTGGTAAAAAGTAACAATATAAATAAAACAAGGTAATTTCCATGTTGTTTTATACACGGAAATTACACCATTGAAATTACTAAAAAGTATATATTTTGAAATTCCTCAGCAATGAAATAATTTATCCTGCTAGTTTGTTGCTGGTTCTCTACATCTAGGAGTTAGGTATTACACTTCAAAACCCGTTTACCAAAAATAGTATAATTATATTGCAAAAATGTGACATGGTAATGCTGGCAAGGCTGAGAACTGAAAACCAAAGATTTTTAAATTTTAGAACTGGCTCGGCACCGAAAGCGCGGAGAAACAGCGACACGGCCACCTACCTGCAAGCTGCGGCCGTAACTGACGATTCCCAAACACCAATTACGATTCAATCCCTAGCCAGTCCAATGCATTTGCCCCTCGCAAGGAGCGCAGCGAAAATGTTCTTATGTCCTTAAAATCAAAATTCTCCGTCCGATGGGATTTAAAATTGTATCAATTATAAAATGATTTGTCTATTTTAAATTTGTGTACGAATCTATTTAAAAACGTGGGTGATTTAAAAAATATCCGCGAATGCACTAAAGACGGCGAACGTGTTACGCGTGAAAAACGTGCAAAATTACCCGAATTTAAGGTTCTTAGGGTAAGATACTTCGATGTACGTGGTTTTTACATAATGAAATATAAATGACACGACGCATATGGAATGTTTATACAATGTAATAGTAGAGTTATTCATAATTTTTTTGTTGCTAAGGGCTACAGGAGTATGTTACGCTCAAAAATTGCTCTCCCAAGAACCACCCCCGTTAACTGCGTAGACTTATTTGATATATGTATTACTTAAAATCCTTTCAAACCACATATTATTGCTTTAAATAACAGGTTGCGTAAGTTAATATTTGTATTGGCATAGAATAGCCATCTCAAAGTAAGGAAAACACACACAATTAATTAAAAATAATTCTTGATGATACTAACTCAAGACATTAATATTATCATTATATGAGGGATAAAAAAATATATACTACTCTGTGTAAAAAGTATCGGGAATATGTCAATAAAAACACCCGCGTAAAAGAGTTCGTTTTAATTTTTTTACTGCATGTTGGTAGCACTGTACTGATTTACCGCGCGAAATTTGAGTGGGATCTGTCATTTACTTTGTTTAAAACTGCACTTTTTGTTGGTCATAGTTTTGAGTCCTCGGCGATTTTTACAATGGAAAATATTGTTGAACAAAGAGTGTGCCTTAAATTTTGTGTTTCGAATGATATTTCATGTGGAGAATCGCTCAAAATGTTGCAAAAAACCTACGGCGAATCTTGTATATCAAAAACAAGGGCATATGAATGGTACAAGGCTTTTAAAGATGGCCGAGGCGTAGTAGTAGACTTGCCTCGTTCTGGTAGACCTTCAACCGCTACGACCAAAGAAAACATCGACAGAATCAAGAAGCTAGTGCTCGAAAATCGACGTATGAGTTTGAGAGAGTTGGCTAGTGAGGTGAACATATCTTTTAAGTCCGTCCACAACATTCTCATTGACATTTTAGGCATGAAACGCGTCGCCGCTCGATTAGTTCCAAAGGAGCTCAATTTTGTTCAAAAAGCGCAGCGAATACATGTTGCTGAAGACATGGTTTCCCGAGCTTCTTCGGATCCTACCTTTATGAAACGTATAATAACTGGCGACGAGACATGGGTTTATGAGTACGACATGCAAACAAGCCAACAGTCTTTAGAATGGCGTCTCGAAAACGAGCCGAAACCCAAAAAACCGCGGCAAAGTCGCTCCAAAATCAAGGTGATGCTGTCAGTTTTTTTTGACTACCGTGGTGTGGTTCACTCCGAATTCCTTCCAGAGGGAGAAACAGTGAATAAAGAATATTATTTAGGCGTCATGAAGCGTTTGCGTGAGAGTATCCGCCGAAAACGTCCAGATTTGTGGCAACACAACTCATGGATGCTGCACCATGATAATGCACCATCACACACAGCCATTATTGTGAAAGAGTTTTTAGCGAAAAATTCAACAAAAGTTATCGACCAAGCACCGTATTCACCTGATATGGCTCCGTCTGACTTTTTTCTATTTCCCAAGTTAAAATTACCACTTCGAGGAAAACGTTTTGAGTCGATAGAAGCCATAAAAGAAAATTCGCTGAATGAGCTGAAGGCCATACCGCAAGTAGCTTACGAAAAATGTATGGAGGACTGGGTGAAGCGGTGGAGATGTTGTATTGCAAGCAATGGTGCTTACTTTGAAGGCGATAAATTAAATTTAGATGAATAATTTGTATTTTTTGTTTTATTGAACAATTCCCGATACTTAGTACACAGAATGTATACTAGAACAATGAAACTAAAACTAAAAACCTTAAAAAATATAATATAATAACTAAAATATATTATTAAAAGGAGTCTCTTTAGCCAAGGTTCCGAAGATACTGGCAGCGTTTCCCCTTTGAATAGCAAGACTAATTCTTTGTCCGAGGTAGCTGCCAGTTCTTCGGCCTCCTGTAATGTCGACTAACCTTTTTGCCATTTCCTTAAAAAGCCTTATAGCGCTAGGACCCCACGGACCAAGACCGAATGCGACAAAATTATATTCGGTGCCTAGACCCCTGTAAGGGGTCAAGGCACCGAATATATATACCCATATGATATACCCCTATACCCCATTTACTTAAAATGTAGTTTTTTTACTCATATTCCAAAATCCGGACAAAATAAAGAGCCGAACAAATCCGAACTAGAGGTCCGACTGATCCGGACGGATGGTAACCCTAAGCGCAAGCGAATATCATCAATTGTGGTCTACCGGGGAAGTTTCCGGTAGACCCCTTTTTTTTTTGTTTACACTCACACTAATTATCTAGACCAAGATGAGTATTCTTGTGAAACTCGTTAATATGGTAAGATAACGGATAAATATACATAAACATAGAAAAAACACCCAGACCCGAAATCAATTTAGAAGTTGAACAGTTTTTCTCTAAATTGACCCGACCGGGGATCGAACTTGGGACCTCAGAGATGGCGACATCATGAAAACCGGTGTACAAACCACTCGACCAAGGAGGTCGTCAAACTTTGGATGATATTCGCTAGAGGAAGTCCTCGACTGTAACTCGCTTTATTTAGACGTTTTGAGAGCGTTAATTGTGCATCATGTTTTCATATGCGATCGAAGACCACCCGTGGAAGAGCCGCAATATCGCGCTGAACGGAACCATTGCATCGCCAGGCTATAATGTTTCATAACCAGCCTTTAAACGCCCTACTGCTGGGCATTGAACTGTGCACATGGGGACATATGGGCCATATCCCACCACGCTGGCCCAATGCGGGTTGGTGGGTTTTAACGACTGCCATCATCATCGAAATTTAATTTTTTCATGTGAGACGTGAGAGTAGTTTATAATACCTGCTGTTGTCAAGGTACTAAATTGTATTCTGTAGCTGTGCCATTTTTATAAATTAATTAATATTAATAAGACAACAACTGGAACCAACAGCTTCACGTGCCTTCCGGTCACCCGTCCAGTGCCTTAGTTAGTTAAGTTAAGTTATCCTATATAAAAGTAATTTAGAGGCCCTTTATTTGAACGAACAAAACAAAAAAAATAAACCTTTTCAAGACATAGTGGTAGTTTTTTTAAGTTTATCATTACAATTTATTTTCAAAATATTTTTTATGTTTTAATATAGATATCCGTTAACTGTGTCGCGTAGCGGTAAAAAAATACTACAACCCCCTCTCTTCTCTTGTGTGTCGTAAAAGGCGACTAACGGACTAAAGACTGCACATACATCCAACAGCATAGAACGGTGATGGGTTCACCACGCACGCACATGTGCAGTCGCTATTTGGCGAAAAGTGGCCTATGGCAGAGGTTGTCTCTGATTGAAATTGTCTCTGACTTTCCCATCGGTTATAGTCTTGATTATAATGTATGTGTGTATGTAATAAAAATATGGGTCCTTTTCTATCACTTGACTTCCATTAAAACTGACTGCTAATGCTTGGAACTGTCTTTGAGCCAAATGCCTTCAGGGGTTAAAAACTGCAAAGTTTTTATTGCAGAGTTGTAATTTTGAGAAGTGAGTTTCACAGAAGGCACAGAATTATGGCATTTATTCCGTTCATATTGGTGGAGCGTCGCGCCGCGGCCACACTGACGATAATGACAGAGCATGAATCATGGCTGCGGTTTCACACCGTATCCGTGATTATTATTACCATGTGCATGTGTTTACGTAAATTAAATTTAACTTAGTAAGTACTAACTGTAATAATTGTATTATTTTATTACAAATATTAAATTTGGCGTGGGTAGCGGCTCAGTAGAAGAAATCTAACAATCCCTCTCTTCCCTTGGGTGTCGTAAAAGGCGACTGACGGACTAAAGACTGCACATACTAACAGCACAGAGCGGCGATGGGTTCGCCACATATCACGCTGAACACATGCACTGTTCTAATTTGGTGTGCCGTGGACTATGGCAGTATGGCAGTATCTATCTATACTTTCGTTTCTGTCCAAGGCAATCGCGGTCTGTGTCCATAAGCAGCTTGCAAGATTCCTAAATAACCTCGTTGTTCCTTTGCAATCTGGCTTCAGACCTGGCCACAGCACTGTTTGCGCTCTCCTGAATGTTACCGGCGACATTACACAATGCATGGAGGATACAAAAGTCACAGTTTTAGTACTCATAGACTTTCTCAAACGCCTTCAATGCCGTCAGTCATGACATCCTCCTATCTATCCTTTCCCATCTTATGGTTTCGTCTGAGGTACAGGAATGGTTCTCTTCTTATCTTCAAGTGCGTCAGCAGTCAGTCCGCATTGATGAGATATCATCAAATTGGCGTAGCCTGAATACTGGTGTTCCACAAGGCGGTATTCTTTCTCCATTATTATTTTCAATATTAGTTATCAACTTTATCACCCACCACCTTCAGTGTGCGTATCATCTGTACGCCAGTTAAATTGTTTCGCCGACTGTTTGTTTAAAAGAAATTTAATAATATAAAAATCTTAACTATATTTACAATTTATTATGCTCTTAGCACAAGTAAGGCAGGTTAGTGAATGTTCTTCATTTGACAGTACAATGGGCTTATATACTAGCTGAATACAGTCAAGTGGTGGGGTGCTTCTCCAACTTGGTGGTCCAAAGTGTTATGATAATGTGTCGCGGGTTGCTAATCGATCCTTCATTACCCTTTGTTCCGTTATTATTACCCATTATGTCTGGCGAATTCAATACAGCGATCAGGTTCGATGTATTGGATGTCGGAATGTCTGTAATGGTTATATTTATTAAGTTCGTTTTTTTATATTTCCTTCCATGCTTTGAGTAGGTTGACTATCCCCCTCCAATTTCGAAGTCCTTGGTTTTGACCAAACCCTGGCACGAAGACAATTCCATCAAGCACAAATCATTATCAGTATAGACAAAATACCCATCCAACCATATTGAATAAAATTATGTTGAGTCTGTGTTTCTAACTCTTGAATTTGTTTAAGTTGTTTCAATTTGGATGAAATTTTGGCGGAATCATAGGTTAACTTCATTTCAGGAACATTTTCTTTATTTTCAATAACTAGTTTGGTTACTATAATCTTTTCATTTGATTCTCTAGTTTGAAATCTCTTTATTCCCGAAATACTAACTTCACAGTTCTCTCCATTCAAAAGATAAGCTCTTTGTATCCACATTGTTTCTTCGTTCTTGTTACATTTTATTTTGACTTCTGTCGTTTTATTCAGAAAAATGTATATTGAATCTGGAGAAATTTCTTGTATCTCTTCCCTTGGGCATTTTATTGGAACGGTACTACAACTTTTAGTACTTTTATTTAACAATATTTCTGTTTCACAGCTGTCACTGTCTTGTAAAATGCTTCCTTTACAAATTAACTCCTGAAGCTCGATGCAATCTTGGACTTCGTGAACTTCTTGGTTATTGTGGGCTAGTATTACCTTTCGCATTATAGGATAGGTACAGGTGGGAACATTTTGGATTATAGGTACAATTTGTCTAGTAGCATAAACTTGTGGCTTAACTAGAGGTATGTTTAAGCCACAAGTTTATAATACAATATTATCTATAATCTTACTTTTTACATTAATGAATGGTTCAATTTCATTTATATTGTCAGAAATCATAACTTTTTTATCTATCATATTTAATGTGTTTTGTAATACATGAGATTGCAATATACTATAATGATACATATTGTGTTCAGAAAAAGTTATTGCTGTTGTTAATCTTTCAGCCAAATCTTGTAAAGTTTGTGCTTGAAATAACAAACCTAAAGCCAATCTCTGTTGTTCTCTACTATTTGATAGAGTTTCAAATTTTTTATTTAAGTTATTTTGAACATCAGTTAATTTCTGGATTTGACTATTAAATTCTTCCAAAGAATCGTCGGTTACGGATATTTGTTTATTATAAGCAATTTTTATAGTTTCTAAGTCTTTTTGTATTGTTCTAAAATCATTTTCATCTAAATTTCCAGTAATAGCCTTAATTATAGATCCTAAACCATAAATTAAACCTCTCTTAACTCTACTTTGTAAAGATAAATGATTACAGATTTCCTTTAAATGATCCAATATAATATTAATTCTAAAATATATGTGCTTAACATCGTTTGATGTGGCTAAAGGTATTGCCTTACTAAATAAATTATCAAGCAATACTTTACTATCAATTATAGATTTTATATCTGTATTCGCGGGTCAGAAGACACCGCCAAATACAGCAGAGTAAAGAAGGTTAGGCGGGAGGTAGAGAGGAACTTACCGGGAGCAGGCTTGACGAGGTCGCTGGAACCGGGAGACGAGCTGACCACGGGCGGCGAGGTAGGTTGGTTTCCTGGCGCACAGTCACTACACTACACAATAGGCATTCAGGCGTTCTTTTCACTTAAGGTTCAGGAGTCACTATAAACCTTTTCAGTCAGGCTGTTGCGTGCGCGGTAGCTAGCTAGCCGAGTCGGCGCGGAATGCTCACGAAGCGAGCGGCCGCGGGCCGCGCAGCGGTGGCGCCGCGGCAGATAGGCGGACGCGGTCGTCAACAACCGCTTAGTCAACCACCTTACAGCTGGCGGTATGATTTGAATGGGCGTCCCGGCTTTGGCGGGAACATCCTCCGGGGCCCAGGGTGGGCTCATCCAATGGGAGCCTGGCGATCCGGAATACAGGCCTCCGAAGATGTCCATTCGCGGTGTCCAGGTATACCACCCGCACGACGCCATCCTTCCCAGGCAGGGTGCGAGAAATGCGCCCCAGTCTCCATTGGAGGGCAGGCAGGTTGTCCTCCTTGATGAGGACGAGCTCGCCAACTCGGGGAGGGGAGGATGGGGACAACCATTTGGAGCGGGTTTGGAGGGTATGAAGGTAGGACTGGGTCCACAGCGTCCAGAAGCGCTGGGAAAGGGCCTGTACCATCTGGAATCGCCTACGTGTGGAGATCGGCCTATCTTCCACGGATAGTTCGGGAAGGGCCGTTAGTGGGCGGCCTATAAGGAAATATCCGGCTGTAAGCGGCTCAAAGTCTGAAGGATCAGACGAAAGTGGGCAGAGAGGTCTAGAGTTAAGGACCGCTTCGATTCGAGCTAAAAGTGTGGAGAATTCCTCGAATGTGACGTGTTGTTCGCCAATTACGCGATATAAAAGTTGCTTTGTTGATTTTACGTTGATCTCATGTAACGCACCGAACCATGGTCCCTTAGGGACGTTCAACAACCAAGTAATGTGCTGACCAGCGAGCTTGTGCGCAATCGTGTCATTATTCAAGGCAAGAAAGTTTTGTACTTCGATGAGCTGATTTCTAGCGCCTACATAATTTGTACCGCAGTCCGAGCGGATGAGAACCGGGGCACCGCGGCGTGCTATAAAACGCTGTAATGCCGCGAGGAACGCTTCCGTGCTGAGGTCCGAGACCGGTTCCAAATGAACCGCCTTAGTCGAGAGGCACACGAATATACAAAAGTACGCTTTTAAGAGTTTAACATTACGTAGGGTACTAGATTTAACGAGGAATGGTCCGGCAAAATCGGTCGTGACTTGACTAAATACTGACTGAGGCGTAACTCTATCGGCTGGCAGGTCGGCCATGAAGGGCGCTTGCGGCTGGGCCCGGCATCGAAAGCATCTAATGCATTTAAAAACTCGGTGTCTAATAATACGGCGCGCGGACAATATCCAAAATTGTTGGCGTAGGATAGCGTGTAAAGTGTCAGCGCCAGGGTGGCAGTGTATTTTGTGGTAGTGGTCAATGATAAGGTCTACAAGTGGGCTAGAGCTGGGAAGTATGAGCGGGTGCTGCGCGTCATATCGGATAGACGCATGGGACAGTCGTCCACCAACTCTAAGGAGCTCATCTTTAATGAGAGGTGACAGCCGCTGGAGTCTGACGGAGCAGATTTTGCCAGTTTGAAGGCGGTGGATGTCCTCTGCAAACTCATTGTGCTGAACACTGCGCACCCAGTAAAGTAGGGCCTCTCTTCGTTCACTGACGTACAAGGGGCCTGAGCGTCGCGAATCTGGGTGGTGTCTGCAGTTGTGCAGAAAGCGTTTTAGACAAGCTGTCACTCCGACGAGCTTGTCTAGTGAACTGAACCGAGTGAGCAGGTCAAAGTCAAGTCCGGGCACTGTGACCAGTGACGGGACGTGTTTGGGCTTAAGGCCGGGCAGGGCGTGATGGCCCAGAGCTAAGGGCATCGCAGGCCAAGACTCACAAGGCTGTCCAAGCCACGTGGGAGACCACCATAGGTCGTGGGCTGACAGGGATTGCGCAGACATCCCTCTGCTTGCGCAATCTGCCGGGTTGAGCTCGGAAGGTACGTGTCGCCAGGTACATTCTGGTGAGCCTGAGCTGATTTTGACTACCCTGTTGGCTTCAAAGGGTTGAAGACGGTGAGGCGGTGTATTGAGCCAGGCCAGGACTATCGTACTGTCTGACCAACATATGTGTTGTTGTATACTGATATGGGCCGAAAACTGAACTGACACACGGATCATGAGCTGGGAGAGTAGAGTGGCGGCCGACAACTCTAACTTGGGGATTGTGAGGCGATTCTTGATTGGTGCGACTCGCGACTTGGCGACAATCAAGTGTACCAAAGTATCTCCTATCACAAATGTGCCGAGGGAAGCGAATGCTAGACAACAGCGGCAGATCCTCTGAGATGTGGTGTCGCGCGTGTCCGGCTCGAAGGACCATAAATGTTGGCGCTTAAGGCACCAACATGCGGCGCAGGGAAAGGGAAAAATGGGATAGATGGGCTTACTGTGTTCCGGGCTGTAGGCACTGGATCGTGCTGAAGGTGGACGCGGCTGGCGCTCTTGGCGCGGGCGTTAGCGGGCTTGAGGGCGGCAACACACACACAGTTCACTGACGGCACTGCTGTTCGTTAAGTGTTAGGGGTGAGCTGGTAGTCCTAGCTCTCTCACTGCACACACTGCACACATATGTGACGTGGTCACGGGCTGAGTTCAAGGGCGCGCGACGCGTGGGTTCGCCTTGAGATCTCGAAGGGCACTGGTTGTCGCGCAGCGGTGGCGCCGCGGCAGATAGGCGGACTCGGTCGTCAACAACCGCTGAGTCAACCACCTTACAGCTGGCGGTATGATTTGAATGGGCGTCCCGGCTTTGGCGGGAACATCATCTAACTTATGAATTATCGTCCATCTTCCTTCAATAATACGGGTGGGTTTCATATCCACTATCAATAAATGTTCCTTTGAATCTAATGGTCCGAACTTGTATCCGAGGACACTGATGATTCTGTAACAATAAGTTCTTCGATATGATAACTTCGCCCATTACTTAATTTATATCTATTGTTTGATTCCAAACTTACAATTTTAAAAGGACCTAGGAATCTAGAATTCGTTTTATGCCTTTCTGCTTTGCTATTTTTTAAATATATTGTGTCGCCTGGTTTAAAGTTTTTTAAAGGTTTTATATTTTTATTAATCCTTTCATTTCGTTTATCTTTTTGTTTTTTTATTAAATTATGGATATTTTTGTTTAATTCCGTAGAAAATTGTTTTTGTTGTGCCGTATATCGTTGAATTATTAATCTTAGGTTGTCAAAACTACGAAGTTTAGGTTTACGTCCAAAGTGAGATTCAAAGGGTGTTATACCTATTGTACTATGCATGGTGTTGTTGTATGCATGTGTAATGTAAATGATCTTTTGATTTTGCTCGAGATCTGACTCGCGTTGTAAACGATATAATTCTTGAATTGTGCTATGCAACCTTTCTACATCCGAATTTAATTTATGATGTTGTGGCGATGTTGTATGGTTTATTATATTATAGGTTTGGAAAAGTTCGTTTATTAACTCACTGCATAATGATTGCTCACCATCATGTATTATTTTATTGGGTGCTCCTATCAGTGCAAATATTTCTGACAGTGTGTCGTATACTCGACTCTTTTCTGTTGGTTTTATAACAGCATACTTTGAAAATTTATCTATTATCGTTAAATACCATTGTCGTTCTAATGACATAAAATCTATATGCCATATATCCATAGGTTCATGAGGAGTTTCGGTTTCTAAAGATAAAGTGACATTAGGATGCCTATTATATTTTTCCTTTTTACATAATTCACATTTTAGAATATATTTCTTTATTTGTTTCCGCATATTTGGCCAGTAATATTGTTCTTTTAATTGTTTATTCACGCTATCTATTCCTGCGTGTCTATTTTCGTAGAGATGATACTCTTTAATTAGCTTTAATTGTTCTTCCTTGTTATCTACTTCTATCAATAATTTAGTATATCTGGTAGGTTTAAGTTTTGTACAATCAAAATGCTTTCTATATGGTTCGGACACCTTATAATATAACTCATCATTAGGTATGATAAATGCATATTTTTCACTTCCCAAATATTCTAACATAAATTTCTTAATAGTATTTTCTTCTTGATTATGGTATATAAAAGTACCATATACCGTTTTCCCTTTTAGCTTTTTCAAACGGTGACATTTCGAAGATCACGCGTCTCAAACGTTTCGGAGGATAAGCATGTATACTAGGTATAGCTTCGTCATTGTTTTCTTGATTTGAATGCACAGTACTTTGTATAGAACTGTCGGTGACGCTATTGGATAATGCTAAATCCTGTTCTAAATCAACTATTTCAGAACTATTACCTGAGCTAGACAAAGCCAAATCTTCTTCTAAATTAACCTCTAATGAGTATCCGTCTGTATGGTATATTTCAACTTGACTTAATGCGTCAGCTACGTAATTATCTTTTCCTTTTACATGTTCAATCTTAAAATCGTAATCTTGAAGTTTAAGCTTCCAACGAGTTAATCTTTGATTTGGTTCTTTTAACTTTGACAACCAAAAAGGAGCTTTATGATCAGTTCTTAAAATAAACTGTCTACCATAGACATAAGGTCTAAATTGTCCTATTGCCCATAATGCTCCTAGTAACTCTTTTTCTGTAGTATTATATTTTTGCTCAGTACTTGATAATGTGCGCGACGCATAAGCGATCGGGTGTTGTTTTGACTAAGCACAGCTCCTAATGCTATATCCGATGCATCCGTTGTGATTACAAATGTTTTATTAAAATCGGGGAATGCTAATATTGGCGCATTTGTTAATAGATGCTTACATGCTTCAATAGATTCAAAATATTTTTTATTTTGTATGTCAATTATGGCATTCTTTTTAGTCGCTTCAGTCAAAGGTTTAACTATCTTACTCAAATTAGGTACGAACTTCCTATAATACCCAACTAAGCCTAAAAATGCTCGAATTTCTTTGACCGTTTTTGGTATTGGAAATTTTTGAATAAACTCTATCTTCTTTTGGTTTGGTTTAAGTCCGTCTTTGTTTAGTATGTGCCCAAGAAATTCTATTTCCTTTTTCATAAAAACACATTTATTAATATTTATTTTTAAATTTGCCTTCCTTAATGATTCAAAAACTTGCTGTAATTTATTTATATGATTTTGTTTATTATCTGTATATACAATAATGTCATCTAAGTAAACTAAACAAATATCTCTTTCTATTTCATGTTTTAATATACTGTTCATCATTCGTTGAAACGTAGCAAGCGCATTCTTTAGACCGAACGGCATACGCAAGAATTCGTAATGGCCGTCTAAAGTACTGAATGCAGTCGCCTCTATAGAACAATCGTCCATTAAAATCTGATGGTAACCTGAAGTCAAGTCCAAAGTCGTAAAATATGTGTTGCCTTGTAATTTGGAAAACAAATCTTCTATATTAGGCAATGGGAATTTATCCGACTTCGTTTTTTCATTTAGACGCCTGTAATCTACTACCATTCTCCATTTTTGTATACCAGATTGGTCTAATTTTTTTGGAACTAAATGAACAGCTGATGCCTATTGTGACTCGGATTGTCTTATAATTTTTTCATCTAATAATTTATTTATTTGTTTTCTAATTTCTTGTTGTTGAGTTTGTGGCAAGCGAAATGGTCTTTGATAAACTGGCTCGTCATCTATTAAACTAATATGATGCTTTATTTTGTTTGTAGCACTGTTTGTAACATCTTCCGAAAATAAGTCTTTATAAGTTGAACATAATTCTTCTATGTTTAAGTTATTATCGTCAGTCATATGAAAAATAAGTATTTCACATTCAGGCATACTTAATTTTCGTTCCTTTAAATCTATTTTCGCGTTAATTTGTTCAATCATATCAGTACCCATTAAGATGTCATACTTTTCACTAAAATTGTATATATAAAATTTTAATGATCCTTTATCTTTACCAAAATAATTGCACCAGAATGGAGTTTCTATTGTACCATTATGAGATGTTACCCCATGCGATGTTCGCACTACAAACTTTTCAGGCTTCCAATATTCATTGAAATATTTTTGTTGTACATGACTTGTAATAAAAGAACGTTGACTGCCTGTGTCAATTAAAACTTTTAATTTAGGATTCTCTGTTTTAAAATAAGGAAGATAAGATTTTACATGATTAAATTCTATGATGGGTCGTTTTGTTTTTGACTAATTTGAAAATTTTGATCGTGATGCTGTTGTTCATTATTTTGATCATCAGCACATTCGTTATTTTGAGGTAAGTTTTTATAATGTTCATATTCCTGATAGTCCTGTAAATATTGAGAGTAATCGTCGTTATTTTGATCTTCTTCAACGTGGAAAACTTCTTCAGCTACCATTCCTCTACCTAAATTGATTTGGCCTGGCCTTAACTGTGGCGCAGTTCTCATATATGTCTAATGGTTGTTTATTATGATCTACGTATTTATTTTTATTATAATTAATCGGTTGTTGATTGTAACTTGGTTGGGGTTTATAATTAGAATGCTGATTATAATTATTATTTTGTTGCTGATTAAAATAGGGATGTTTAGGTTGATTAAACACATTGTTGTTGTTGGGATTAGAAAACATGATGGGTTTATTATATTGTGGAGCGTAATTTTGTTGAGGGGCAAATTGTTTAAAATTATTATTTTTAGGGTATGGTGGATAATTAAAATATCTTGGATTTTGTTGTGTAGGAGGATAAGCCATTGGTTGATAATTACAGGTGGTGGTGGCAAAATGTTTGAAAATTTTTGTTTAATATTATCAAATCTTCCTTCAGCTTCCAACTGTAATATTCTTTGCACCGTTTCGTTGAAACTACAGTTACTGACATATATCTGGTCATGGTAAGGTAAACTATTCCTTAATGTATTTTGTGCTGTGTTTATATAAGGTTCCATTACTTCATCAACTAAGAGTTGGTTGTTATATTTATCGTTTAGCTTACTTCTTATAAAAAATAATATTTGTTTTAATTCAAAAATAAAATCTTTATATAAACATTTTCTTTTTAAATTGGACAATTCCATTAAAAGCGTATTATATTCTCTGTTATCTCCGCATTCTTTCTTTAAAGTTGCTTCGACAGAAGCCCAATTAAAGTTATGCTCTATCATAGATACAATAATAGCTGCCTTGCCGGTCAATTTTCCTAACAACAACATGACATTTTGAGGCGTACTACCTCCTGCTATCTTTATCCATTGGTTTGCATTATTTAAATAATTATACAAAGTCATGGCGTCGCCATCATAAGTAGGAACAAAACCTATAAACTTTTGAGGGTCCATTACAGTTGCAATATTCTGTACCGGGACTTGTGGAGCGTTAGGTGCAGACGGCACATAAGCGAGATCACCCTGTGAACCATTGTCAGAAGGTCTGGACATTCCTATTTCCTTATTCTTAAATACTAAACGAGGAGGACGGAGAAGAGGAATTTTGTGGAAAATTCAAGGAAAATGCTACTCGGTACTCACAACGTCAGTAATAGTGCTGTCAGCTTCATCACTTTAACAAATTTCTTTAGGTCGTTTCGAAGTTAAAGACTTAAAAGTCACCGATTTGCGGCACTGAGTTTTAGCGAACTTGGAGTAGTTGCTCGAAGATTCTGGAATTATTTCTCTGAATACCACTTTTAATCGTTTTCGAAAGTGCCCCACGTTGGGCGCCAGTTAAATTGTTTCGCCGACTGTTTGTTTAAAAGAAATTTAATAATATAAAAATCTTAACTATATTTACAATTTATTATGCTCTTAGCACAAGTAAGGCAGGTTAGTGAATGTTATTCGTTTGACAGTACAATGGGCTTATATACTAGCTGAATACAGTCAAGTGGTGGGGTGCTTCTCCAACTTGGTGGTCCAAGGTGTTATGATAATGTGTCGCGGGTTGCTAATCGATCCTTCATTACCCTTTGTTCCGTTATTATTACCCATTATGTCTGGCGAATTCAATACAGCGATCAGGTTCGATGTATTGGATGTCGGAATGTCTGTAATGGTTTTATTTATTAAGTTCGTTTTTTTTATATTTCCTTCCATGCTTTGAGTAGGTTGACTCGCCGATGACCTTCAGCTTTACACACATGCACGCGTAGATGACTTATCAGACGCTATTTTAAAAATAAATCGGGACTTGGAAGTTGTTAACGGCTGATCGCGTAGGTTTGGTGTGGCTGTAAATCCTACAAAATGTCAGACGATACTTGTTGGCAGCTTGAGATTGATAAATAAAATAGGAATTAGCTCTATTACTCCTGTAGTGTTTGACGGAACAGTCATACCATTCAGCACAACCGTTAAAAATCTCGGCTTACATATCAACACTACACTTAGCAGGCATTCTCAGGTTGCTAATGTTCGCAAAAAAGTAATCTGGACTCTGCGCTCTTTAAATCGCCTGAGGAACTTTTTACCGTTCAAGACGAAAGATGCAAACTTTAATCCTTCCTATGATCGACTATGGTGACGTGTGTTATTACGACCTAAACTCAGTCTTACTTGATAAGCTTGACAGATTGCTCAATAACAGTATCAGATTCATCTACAATCTGAGGAAGTATGACCATATCTCACAGCATAGGTCTGAGCTGAAATGGTTGCCCATTCGTCAGCGGAGATGTTGGCGCGCCCTTTCCACACTCTTCTCTCTTCTAAATTCTCCAAATGCTCCATCTTATCTTACTCCCCATTTCCAATATCTTTGCTCCTCTCACGACCGGAATCTCAGATCCTCTAATAACCTTTTCCTTCTCTCTCCTTCCCACTCTTCTGGCTTTGTACATTCCTCCTTTTATATCCAGTCCATACTCCTCTGGAACGCGCTACCTCAGGAAGTCAGGATGGCTACTTGTCGTGACGCTTTCAAAAAGAAAGTCCATTTGCTCCTTTTCGACAGAACCGTGGCAGAATCATCTCAATAACGTCCTATTTAAATATTATATTATCAAGTAGTGTATGTACGTATATCATAAAATATTTATGTATTGCAAGTATCTATATTTTGTTTATTAATATATACGTATTATATGTTTTAAAATTTAAATGGCCTCATCAAACTTTGGTCACCGAAGATAATTGCACCTACCATGTCATCTCTGCACCACCCTATGGTTGACTGGTAGAGAATGCCTTAGGCATTAAGTCCGCCATGTAATATAATGTTGCAAAAGTTTAAATAAATAAAAGTAGAACTGCTTCTGCGGTCCTCATTGCCTAGTCTTTCCTTTATTATTTACTAGCGGCCGCTCGCGGTTTCACCCGCAGGGTTCCCGTTCTCGTGGGAATATCGGGATAAAAAGTATCCTATATGTAAAAGTAACAATCTGTATGCCGAATTTCATCCAAATTCATTCAGTAGTTTTTACGTGAAAGAGTAACAAACATCCATCAAAACTTACAAACTTTCGCGTTTATAATATTAGTAGGATTTATCAAAAATAATAAATTTTAAGTTAACTAACCCTTTCCGATAATAGTCATGAATCTGTGTATGTATGTATTAAATTAGATAACTATAAAATATTTATTTCGTTCGTTTCGTAGTAACGAAAGCGTTAATAATAGTAAAATGGCTGTTTGTGGGAAAGTAAAAACATTAAATTTTAAGAAGTATAATTAGTTAAACAGCTAAAGAACGACGACATGAAGAAATGTCTAACAAAGTAATATTTTATATTTCAATCATAGATGTATGAATGAGTACGATTACAATAATACTCAAACTATGCCGAGGTCGCCCGCCGCACCTGCTACCAAAGCGGGTAAACGCAAGCCCCACGAAAAAATCCCTAATTTAATACTGATCCACGGGATATAATAGGAGTTAACTAGTCCCTTTATTTCATTTTATTTTTTAGTTAGAAAAACTATACACTTACCTAATCTAAATAAATGAATACAAAACAACTAGGAAACAAAAAAGTAATGAAATCTCCACTTGTAGAAACAATCTAAATATACCTACACATCATACAGAACAGTCCACGATTACATCTCCAAACAGTTAGTCTGAGACTAGGCAACGAAGGGTTAGTCTGAGACTAGGCAATGAAGGGTTAGTCTGACACTAGGCAATGAAGGGTTTTTTTTTTAGCTGGCTGCTCCCGCTTTTTGGCAGGTTTTTGGTTTTCATGTTTTGTTTGTTTTCTTTCTTTTTTTCGGGATGTTAATAAAACTGGAGCTTGAAGCGCTCGACTCTCTTTTTGGCAGGTTTTTGGTTTTCATGTTTTGTTTGTTTTCTTTCTTTTTTTCGGGATGTTAATAAAACTGGAGCTTGAAGCGCTCGACTCTCTTTTTGGCAGGTTTTTTGTTTTCATGTTTTGTTTGTTTTCTTTCTTTTTTTCGGGATGTTAATAAAACTGGAGCTTGAAGCGCTCGACTCTCTTTTTGGCAGGTTTTTGGTTTTCATGTTTTGTTTGTTTTCTTTCTTTTTTTCGGGATGTTAATAAAACTGGAGCTTGAAGCGCTCGACTCTCTTTTTGGCAGGTTTTTGGTTTTCATGTTTTGTTTGTTTTCTTTCTTTTTTTCGGGATGTTAATAAAACTGGAGCTTGAAGCGCTCGACTCTCTTTTTCTTTTCTTTCTTTTATCTTTTCTTATCTTTTCTTTTTTCATTTCTCTCTTTTTTCTCTCTTTGAATTTTTTATATACCTACATAGATTTCTTAATACTATTATACATTTTTTTTTTTTACTTATATTATTTTACAATTTATCTTATATACTAGTACAGTTTTCCCTACTTTAAACATTATTTTCTTTTACCTTAATTTCTAATTATTACATTTCATAACTATCTAGTATTATTACAATTACATTTGTTTCTTTTTTAATTTCTTTTATTTAGTATACATGTATATATTTATACTTCTATTTTGAAAATTTTCTTATTCTAATTACATCTGTCTCCTTCTCTTCCATCCCTTTTTACACATGCTACAATGTGGTCTTGCTTTTTAATTTCTCTTAATACTATATTCTAATTGTCCTTATTTCTTCCATTTACAATATTTACGATCCTACATACATAAATACTATTAAACATCCATGACTCGGTCACAAATGCTTATGCTCACCACACAAACATATGCCTCTACCGCGATTTGAACCCGGGACCGTGGTTGCGTAGTCAGGGTCGCTGACCCCTCGACCACCAGGCCATCAAAAAATACTATCTAAGTGTACAAAAAAATAGTTAAATACCTACATATTTTAATTTTAAATTATTACGCTACAGTCCATTTGATGGTTTAAACAAGCTACGCAAGTGTCAAATCACGTGTAAAAGTATTATTGCACTTGACTGTAGGTAGGTACTTACGTGTGTGTAATGCTCAATCATAGCCGATGACAGGGCTTGAATCACGGCCCATGCCAGCTCGCTAACGCGCCACACCTGCGGCCGAGGGCGCTCGCAAACGCAACCCAAAACCACCCATATCACCAAAATATAGGGCACATTGTGGAAAACACTGCATCGGAACCTGAAAGAACTTGTTATGGCTATTCTATTGCTAGCAGCATTAACCATACTTGATTGTATTTGTTTTGAGCAAAGCATTAATTGAAAATAAGTACATTACCTACGTTAGTGGCCGAGGCTATGCGCTTAGGTAACCAAAGTCCAAGATTTAAATCTCAGGTCGGGTAAAGTGTGTTATGACGACCTCCTTGGTCGAGTGATTTGTACGCCGGTTTTCATGGTGTCGCCATCTCTGAGGTCCCGGGTTCGATCCCCGGTCGGGTCAGTTTAGAAATTATTGTTTTTCTAAATTGTCTCGGGTGTGAGTGTTTTCTATGTAATAATAAGTATGTATTTAAGTATTTTGGGCTAGGTAATTGGTGTGAGTGTAGGACAGTTTTTTTTTCGGATTTTTCGATGCATGGAACAAGTTTGACAAGCGCGGTGATTAAGCCAATATCCATTAAATGTAGTGAAGACTTAATTTCTGAGATGACAGCCTTTGCCCAGTAGTATGACAGTATACTGTATACTTATAAGAATCACGCTGTATACAGCGTGATTCTTATAAGGTGTCAAGCCGACGTGTGGTGATAGGGAACTACCATACCTATCTATTGAACCCCTATGTATGTTCTACGATTTTTTTAACGTAAGATACTAAAATTTTGATCCTAACTTTAAAAATTGGGTTAGTCAGAATAGATTTGAATTTTCAACGATTTGTGTAGTTGTACCTAATATGTTCTACGATTTTTTGTAGTTTTCGAGTTATAATTTTTGTTCGTTATTTTATGATTCAACGAATAGGCGGCTCAAAAAAAGTTATGTCTTTTATTGAGACATAACTTTTTATCGATGTTTTTTGCACATTTATGAGTAAAAAAATCTCCTTCCTAACTAAGATAATAAAACTTTGATTTGTACTTTAAAAATTAGGTTAATCGGAAAATAATGGAATATTCAACTTAAATAGAAAAAAAGTTAGAAGAATTTTCCATAGCTTCTGGCTAGTTTTAAAAACTGCCCGACCAAATATGCTTTCATACTAATACAAAAAGGATGTACTCTAGTAATGGGAAATTTTTTGCTGAAATCGGTCGTTGAACGTGGTAGATCGGAAATTGTTTCATTCTCATATTTTATAATTTCTTAGTAGCTTTGCATATTTTTGTCTATCAGGAGATTAATTATCCCTTTACGTTTAAGAAGAGCTCAGTTGATAATAATAAAATACATTTCATACCTACTACTATCTTCAAAATTACCATTATTAATGATAGGGCCAAAATAGAACTCAAAATGCGGCACACCGCTGCAAAAATTTAAGAAGAACATTTTTGCGGCGCGCGGTGCCGAATGAGCATATCGGTCGGTGGCCGGCATTTTGAACATATTAAATTTTTATCGCATTTTGGTGAGATTTATTAAGCCGTCAGTCGAAAATTACAACCGATTTGTACGAGCACCGACATCCGCCGCAAAGCGCACTATCCCGAGGGGCTACCGAAAAGAGTACGCGCCGGGTTGGACGGCTGAGACTGAAGAAGCTTACGAGGAATACCTGTCGACTAACGACCCCGAGGCTGCCCAGCAAGTACTAGCGTCCTTAGATGCGTCACGGAAAGCAAAATGGGTATCTTGTGTCGGGAGCATGGATTTCACTCACTCAAGCAGGAAAAGCTGGAATGTAATACGGAAACTGGGTAATGGACCACAACGTGAAAAGCAGTCACCATCCATTGATCCTAACAAGATAGCAAAAAGGATGCAGGACATTTCCAAACACACAAAATCAGAAAAGTCTTTCACCAAATCTACGAGAAACACTCTATTTAAATTTTTCAAAACCTCAGAATCAAATGACCACTTTAGCATTCATTTCACCCTCTCTGAGCTGCAAATTTCGCTAAAAAGTACAAAGAGCAACAAAGCTGCTGGACCAGATGAAATATACCCCGAATTTCTGCAACATCTTGGTATAGTTCGCAAGAATTGGCTGCTTCAGTTTTTCAATGACATTCTCGAAACTGATGCAACTCCCGCAGCTTTCAAACTATCAAAAGTTATCGCTCTATTGAAACCGGGGAAATGTCCAAGCGAGCCTTCTAGCTATAGGCCCATCTCACTCCTATCAGTTACCTACAAACTGCTAGAAAGAATGCTGTACAACCGCATATATAGCACCGTGGATGTCACCGTCAAGCATAATTTCGCTCCTAAATACCTCGGCGTAACACTCGACCGGTCACTGACGTACAAGTTCCACCTAGATAACGTCAAACAAAAACTAAAAACCAGACTGAACATCCTCCGACGTCTAGCAGGCACAAGCTGGGGGGCTTCCGCGTCCGTTCTCCACACGGCTGCTTTGGCTCTTGTTTACTCGACCGCTGAGTACTGCGCGCCTGTGTAGTACCGCAGTGCTCACACACACAAGGTCGACACTCAGCTGCATGAAGCTATGCGTCTAATAACAGGAGTAATAAGATCGACTCCACTTCCCTGGCTCCCAGTTCTGTCTCATATCCCACCGCCTGAGTTACGTAGGTGCAGAGCAGCCGCCGATGAGTGGAATAAGTGTTTCTGCATGAATAACTCCGACCTCATGCCAATAAGGGATACGCTGGATAAACTACCCTCCACCCGCCTTACATCTAGGTCGCCGATTTGGGCAGACGAGCGTATTAAGGGCCAGTTCAACCTTGAAGATGCGTGGAGATCAGAGTGGAGCATGTTCGACGGCATTAACTCGGAGCTAATACAAGACCCCACGCGGAAGGTTCCTGGTTTTGTCGCCGTAAGAAAGATTTGGACCCGACTGAACCGGTGTAGGACCAACCACGGCAAATCCAACCATCACCTACATAAATGGGGCTTGAGGGACACGCCACACTGTGAATGTGGTCATTTGAACATAACCCTATCATATGTAATAAATGACTGCCCCCTACATTTTTTCCCAGGTGGTATAACCGAGCTCCACACTATGACGGATGCAGCAGAAACTTGGCTGAGGAGTCTAAAAGTAGACATATGATCCACGCAGGATCAATTTTGCCATACGCAATAATAATAATAATCTTTTTTTAAGTTTTATTTTGGCCCTCTCATTATGATAAGTAATGGTAATTTTTAGAATAGTAGTAGGTATGAAATGTATGTAGAACCAACTGAACTCTTCTTAAACGTAAAGGGTTAATTAATCTCCTGATGGACAAGAATATGCAAAGATACTAAGAAATTATAAAATACTAGCAGACCGCCGACGACTTCGTTCGCGTGGACCCTGTACCCCGAGACGAATTTTCAAAATGACGATCCCCTCGTGCCCCAGTGACGACATCATACATACAACACACAACATACATCGCATTGTTCTATCATCAATAGTTTTCGTAGCGCACGCGATGTAATAAATTGATTAGAGTTTTAGTAAGGATCCCTAATTTTTTGAAAATATAATATAGCCTATGTCACCCGGAGATAGTGTAGCTACCCAAAGGCGAAATTTTTTTTTAAATCGGTTCCAGCAGTTTCGGAGCCTATTTGTATTGAACAAACACACAATCAAATCTTTCCTCTTTATAATATTAGTATAGATGAAAATTACACAATTCCGATCTACCACGTTCAACGACCGATTTCAGCAAAAAATGTCCCATTTAGTAGGTACATCTTTTTTGTATTAGTATGAAAGCTTATTTGGTCGGGCAGTTTTTAAAACTAGTCAGAAGCTATGGAATTATTATTTTTTTTATTTACGTTGAAAATTCCATTCTGTTCTGATTAACCCAATTTTTGAAGTTAGGATCAAATTTTTTGTACCTATCTTAGGTTAAAAAAGTTAAAAGAAACACGCTGTATAGGATTATACATCACTTTTTTTACCCCCTTAATTTTCAAAAACATCTTTAATACCTATCTGGTTTGTAGTAGCAGCAAATAAACGTTGTTATCTTTGTTAAAAAAATCTTGTCATCCTTTAAAGAGAACTCACTGCTAACTAAACAGACAGTGGCATCCGCAAAAAAAAAACAAAAGAGGTCACTCGCAAACTCATTGCGACGAAGTTTCGGAATCCAATTTAAAACAGAAGGCGGTCGTAGCACCGCGTTTTTCTTAAGAGCTCCGCTTAAACTACGTTAAAATGATTTAGCTCCCCCTGATAGCGCCGCCGCGCTATTGAGCCCGCGGAGCCTGCCCGCCGGGCTAATAAACGCTTATCAACGCCCTCATTATCACACCCTCAACATCGCTTTAATGTCTTGCTCTTGAACAAAACATATTTAATCAGATTTTTTCCCTCTCCGCTCTCTGCGAACTTTTATAAAATTTCATAAATTTGCACGACCGAGACGGCGGTGCTGCACTGCCCGAGCGGGCTGACTGAATGGATCCGAGCACTTTTACTCACAAAAAATTCGGTAATAAAAGACACAGTGCAGGGGCGCGGGGGTCGTTGCTATTTTTCTGCGCTAATTTTTCATGACGATATTTCACACTGCCTTTGTGTGCGAACTGGGTGCTATCTTAACGGGTGACTTTTTTCTTTGATATCTGTTTACAGGTGATTAGTTTTTGTTGCCGACATACCGACTATACTTACGATAAATAAATAAATACATAAATATACTTAACTATAGCTTTTACAACTACTTAAGTTTTAATGTCTTTTTTTATTAGTAAGTAGGTAAGTATAGTTATTATTTACCTTAACCATATTAAAACATTCGTAACATAAGTTCATATTCATATAATTAACGGGATGTAGGTACTAACATCATGTGAAAGTGCTCAGTCCGACATTAAAATGTCCTGAGTTCAATTCCCGAGCAAGCAAAATGCAGGTGATTTTACACAACAGCCATAACTTGATTTTAATTATGGAGGCCGTTCTTCAGCTATGGGACAACAGAACACTGATCTTCTTTATCTAATCCGTGGGTGGGACAGCATAAAAGCTGTACAATTCACTAAACATAATATATACCAAAATAATTTGTAAATACTTGTACCGTGAGTTATTTTAATGCATATCGATGAGTGCGGGCCGGGCAGCGCCAGCAGGCACTGCGCGGCCCTGCCCGCAGCCCCTGATCTTTTAAGCCCGCCTTTACGGCTGCATCGCGACACTAAATTATAATATAACAAGTCGTAAATTCCACAAACTATCCGCCGTTGACGTGCGCGACTTAAGGGCGGAGACGGCGCTTTAATAAACGAGCCAAATTTTGAACCCACCAGATTAACCGTAAGCCATTGCCGATAGGTGGGTGGGGTAATTAAAAAACTCTAGTGTGCCAAAATGTTTTGATTAAAGTTACTGTCATTAAACTTCTGTATAATTTAATTTGGGTCGGGCGCGAATTCCCTAAATCGCAATTCATCTGATTATCTAAATTGCCAGTTTCTCGCTTCGTAGGTACACATCGCAAATCGCCTTAGTCGCAAAATGTCTAAATTTTAAAGCAAGTATGGATCGGGTCGGATCGGGCGTGGATTACCCAAAACCTAATTAATAATAATTCCTATACCTTTAATTCTATTCCTATCCATAAATACTTTGATTTTTAAAAGAGGTTTCATAATTTTACTGGAAAAAGTCGAAATACGAATTAAATATAAATCAAGAAATTAGGTTTTTGGGTAATCCAAGCCCGACCCGACCCGATCCATACTTATTTCTACAGAATTTACATAGATAGCTTTAATAAAAATATTCGGAGTCATTCAGCACTTTAGCACCAAACTCGGCATCATCACCCCATCATCTAATAAAGTACTATTGATTTGGTTATTTGGCATTTTTTTAAAGGAGGCAAACGAGCAGTCGTGTCTCCTGATGGAAAGTAATCACCGCCGTCTATGGACCCTCATGTCCAGAGGCAACCCCAGAGGAGTCGCAGAAGCGTTGCCAGCCTTAAGAAAAGAGTAGGATAATTGAGGAAGGAGTAGAAATTCACAAAACGCTTTATTTATATCGAAATTTAACATAGACGAGTAAACAAGTCATCTTTTTAGGGTTTCGTACCTCAAAAGAAAAAAACGGAACCCTTATAGGATCAATTTGTTGTCCGTCCGTCGTGTCTGTCAAGACCCTTTATCTCGGAAATGCGTCTAGGTATCCAGTTGAAATTGAAACTATAAACTTAAGTCGACAGTCTCTTGAAGCTGTTAAAAAATCAAACTCGTTAGTTAACGAAAAAGATCCAGTTGTTTATGTCGCAAAAAAACGTTTATTTCGACTCTTAAGGGAATCATAATTTATAGGGTATTCTCCGTTGACCTAGAACTATGAAATTTCGCAACTATTACCTTCTTATACTAGAAGTATAGGGAAAGATCTGAAAACCATACATTTGTAATTAAATCATTGAAAACAGGGTCTCTATGCGAGGAACGGCGCGTGTGGGGTATCGTATGAAAGGGGCTTCATTGGCACAAGCATAAACAGATTTTTGATTATTTTTATGATGTAGGTATAGTTTACGATTTTTGCCGAAGAATGAAAAAAAATGTATAAGATGCGCCAACAAATTTGTACGGAACCCTCGGTGGGCAAGACCAACTCGCACGTGTCCGGTTTTTTTTAATTATTATGTAAGTACATACATACCCACATGAATGTATTTATTGATAATGTTAATAATTATTTAAAATTTACTTCACAGTGATCGTTATATTATCCGAAGTGGCGATAGAAGAAATGACAATATAATTATTATTGGGTACTAATAGTGACTTAATTATACTATAAATAAAACAACAAAATAACTTAAATACTTAAACAAAATTAAACTACTTACCTAAACATAAAACTATAGAAAATAAACCTATAAATAAAAGAGCTGCGCAGCGAGACCAATCATTCATCTAAGGAAGATGTAAATGTAAATCATCGCTTAAATTTATAAAAATATGTTAGTTACAAGTGTCATATTCGCTTGTAGAATGAAATTAAAGAATGATTAATTTCTTTTTAAACACGCGTTGGGCCAGCTTGGTGGGTTATGGCCCATCTCCCAGTCTCCCTATATGTGCCGTAGTCCATATGGGAAACTCTCTCTACCCACCAATGGGACATTTACAGGCTGATGATAAAAGTTTTAATGTAAGTGTCTGTACTTATAAATTTTTATTATGTGGTTGTAAGTACCTTGTTGTTTTCAGTCTATTAATCTCACTACCGGAGAAAAACGAATAAGGTTGCTAAATGCCCTAACGATGCCGATGTGACTACAAGCTGACAGCAGTTTATCATTGCATTTTCCATTTATAATCTTTAAAAATACAAAGCGAAAACAACGTTAAGCCCCAGCCCAGGTGCGCGCGTTGTTTGGCCTAGGATTTGCGAAGTGTTCTTTTAGGCGTATCCCACCCTCGTCGGTTTGAACTCGAAATGAAGAGCCCGCGAGCAAACAGTATCGCTGTCGGACAAAAAAATATAAAAAGGGTGTCGGCGAAGTATCTCGCAACTCGCAATATGAAACGACGAAAGAACCGAATTGAATATTAAATGAAATAATTTATGCCATATTTATCATTTTGCAAATGAACGCTCTTACCTTAATGAGAACGGCGGTTCTATTTTTGCCGCTTCGTTTAAATCGCCTAAATCTATTGTGGTGAAAAGTTTGACTTTGAACACAAAAAATGTTGTCACGCAGTTTTACATTGTAGTTAAAATACACAACTTTAGTACTTACAATTAATAATAATTAAATAATATTAATTAGAGCTGGATGAGAGTGGCCGCGGATCGTGCTCAGTGGCGTGTTCTTGGAGAGGCCTATGTCCAAGTATAGGCTGATGATGATGATGATGATGAATTAAGAGTGTAACGAAACGCTAACATTACAGTTATCGGTCGCTGTTACAAATTGATTTTGAGATGACTAACAACTCGGTCCTCGACTCGACCACGGAAAATAGGGTTGGAACACTTTTGGAACAAGAAGATAAAATCATAAAGTATGTAAAATAGTAAAATAAAAGCGAGTAGACGCGCCCCACAGTAACAATATCTACTACAGCCAAATTCGATTAAGAAAGTTTGTAAACTAATTACTGTAATCTCTTTGTGCATATATCTAGTAGGGGATTTTTACTGTTTTTAGAAAGAAAGACACCAGAGGTAGTAGTTATCTCGTGAATCTCTCTGAAGAAAAAGGTAAAAATCCGACTGACCACTAGATAGGTATTAATTTACACAAAGAAATGTCAATAATTCTTTTTTGTGCTCAGTGGCGTGGTAAAGGTATGAAGCAATTACAAACGTGGTCTAAAGACGTGTTCTAATCACACAGATTTAACTTCACGTTAAGGTGTCGTCACACGGCCGGCCAGCGGCCACCCCTGTCGCGTAGATTAGCGGGCAGAGGTCGCGGCGCGCCTCGTAAATCAGCCTGTTCGCGCCGGCTATCAGTGACACCGAGACATCGAGGACATGCCGGTTGAGCTGACCAACGGCTCTGCCGGCTGCGAGGTAAAATAATAATTATGTAACTGCATGTCCACCACGAGGATACAGCTAAAAACAAAAGACGCTGTACATTATAGTCACATAGTACACACGCCTGCATATTAACATATCCAAAACTATCTTTCTTCAATCGATATTGATACTTATACCCTAGTCAATAGGGCCTAGTAAGTCAAAGTCAAAGTCAAAGTTGAAGTCAAAAGATATTTATTCAATAAACTCAATAAATAAGTACTTTGAATCGTACAAATCTTTTTTAACCTACCACCCATTCAGGACATCATTTTTAACTGTAGCAATAAAGCTTTTCTTTGATTAATATTTTTAATTTAGCAAGATCTAATTTCTGAATATCATTTGGTACTTGGTTGTAAAATCGCACACACAGACCCTTAAAAAATATATTTATTTTATGAAGCCTAGTATGAGGTACTGCTAATTTGTTCTTACTTCTTATGTTTAAATTGTGAAAATCACTGTTTTTTGAAAACATTTAAATATTTTTATGAACATACAACAGATTTTCATAAACGTGTATTGTGATGAAACTGTCATTATACTTATATCCTTAAATCTTCTGAGAGAGTCGCCAGCCTTTAGGTTATGTATTGCTCGAATAGCTCTTTTCTGCAGCACAAAAATAGTATGAATGTCGGCAGCATTTCCCCACAGTAAAGTGCCGTTCGACATTACACTTTAAAAGTAACTGAAATAAACTAATCTACATCGACGGATCTTCATTACTGCATAAACCGCAGAGCTAAGTCTATTCTACAATTTAACTATATGTGGGCCCCACTGAAGCTTGGCATCCAACGTGATGCCTTGAAAGTAGAAACACAGTGGTGTCCACAGGATTCACATTCTTATCTTTAATTTGTACACTAGTTATTACCTGCTTAACATTAGGCAATACGAATCCTACACATTTGGTTTTTCCCTCGTTTAATAGTAAGTTATTTATACTAAACCAGTGAACAATCTTAGAGACCGCATTATTTATATCGTCATAATTTGGGTGTCGTCGTTTCACTTTGAATAAAAGTGAAGTATCATCAGCAAACAATACTATATCATGACTGTCTTTTACAAAATAAGGTAAGTCATTAATATTGTTACGGCGAAAGGCGTTCGCAGTAACAGCGACTTAATAAAGGTTGTGGACTGGGTAGGTATGGATAATGAAGTACTTACAGGGATGATGAGTCACAGGAACCGGGAGGCGAGCTGACCACGGGCGGCGATGTAGGTTGGTTTCCTGGCGCACAGTCACTTCACTTAAGGTTCAGGGTCACTATCAACTTTCACGGTCAGGCTGTTGCGTGCGCGCGCGGTAGCTAGCTTGCAGAGTGAGAGGGCGCGCGCGCGCGTTGGATTCCCACTCCTGACGCGCGCCAACTTCGCGACACCTCGCTAGGTGGCGCTAGGCGTATTTTAATACGCTTATAACGATACGTCTCGCCCGTGGCGAGTACATCCTCCGGGGCCCAGGGTGGGCTCATCCAGAGGGAGCCTGGCAATCTTGAACACAGGCCTCAGGAGGTGTCCATTGGCGGTGTCCAGGTCCACCACCCGCACGACGCCATCCTTAACAGGCATGGTGCGAGTAATGCGCCCCAGTCTCCATTGAAGAGCAGGCAGGTTGTCCTCCTTGATGAGGACGAGCTCGCCAACTCGGGGAGGGGAGGATGGGGACAACCATTTGGAGCGGGTTTGGAGTGTGTGGAGGTAGGACTGGGTCCACAGCGTCCAGAAGCGCTGGAAAAGGGCCTGTACCATCTGGAATCGCCTACGTGTGGAAATCGGCCTATCTTCCACGGATAGTTCGGGAAGGGCCGTTAGTGGGCGGCCTATAAGGAAATGTCCGGCTGTAAGCGGCTCAAAGTCTGAAGGATCAGACGAAAGTGGGCAGAGAGGTCTAGAGTTAAGGACAGCTTCGATTCGAGCTAAAAGTGTGGAGAATTCCTCGAATGTAACGTGTTGTTCGCCAATTACGCGATATAAAAGTTGCTTTGTTGATTTTACGTTGATCTCATGTAACGCACCGAACCATGGTCCCTTAGGGACGTTCAACAACCAAGTAATGTGCTGACCAGCGAGCTTGTGCGCAATCGTGTCATTATTCAAGGCAAGAAAGTTTTGTACTTCAATGAGCTGATTTCTAGCGCCTACATAATTTGTACCGCAGTCCGAGCGGATGAGAACCGGGGCACCGCGGCGTGCTATAAAACGCTGTAACGCCGCGAGGAACGCTTCCGTGCTGAGGTCCGAGACCGGTTCCAAATGAACCGCCTTAGTGGAGAGGCACACGAATATACAAAAGTACGCTTTTAAGAGTTTAACATTACGTAGGGTACTAGATTTATGGATTATATAGATAGATAGATTTATAGAGGAATGGTCCGGCAAAATCGGTCGTGACTTGACTAAATACTGGCTGAGGCGTAACTCTATCGGCTGGCAGGTCGGCCATGAAGGGCGCTTGCGGCTGGGCCCGGCATCGAAAGCATCTAATGCATTTAAAGACTCGGTGTCTAATAATACGGCGCGCGGACAATATCCAAAATTGTTGGCGTAGGATAGCGTGTAAAGTGTCAGCGCCAGGGTGGCAGTGTATTTTGTGGTAGTGGTCAATGATAAGGTCTACAAGTGGGCTAGAGCTGGGAAGTATGAGCGGATGCTGCGCGTCATATCGGATAGACGCATGGGATAGTCGTTCGCCAACTGATTTGATTTTGCCAGTTTGAAGGCGGTGAATGTCTTCCGCAAACTCATTGTGCTGAACACTGCGCACCCAGTAAAGTAGGGCATCTCTTCGTTCACTGACGTACAAGAGCCTGAGCGTCGCGAATCTGGGTGGTGTCTGCAGTTATGCAGAAAGCGTTTTAGACAAGCTGTCACTCCGACGAGCTTGTCTAGTGAACTGAACCGAGTGAGCAGGTCAAAGTCAAGACCGTGCACTGTGACCAGTAACGGGACATGGTTTGGGCTTAAGGCCGGGCAGGGCGTGATGGCCCAGAGCTAAGGGCATCGCAGGCCAAGACTCACAAGGCTGTCTAAGCCACGTGGGAGACCACCATAGGTCGTGGGCTGACAGGGATTGCGCAGACATCCCTCTGCTTGCGCAATCTGCCGGGTTGAGCTCGGAAGGTACGTGTCGCCAGGTACATTCTGGTGAGCCTGAGCTGATTTTGACTACCCTGTTGGCTTCAAAGAGTTGAAGACGGTGAGGCGGTGTATTAAGCCAGGCCAGGACTATCGTACTTCTAACCAACATATGTGTTGTTGTATACTGATATGGGCCGATAACTGAACCGACACACGGATCATGAGCTGGGAGAGTAGGGTGGCGGCCGACAACTCTAACTTCGGGATTGTGAGGCGATTCTTGATTGGTGCGACTCGCGACTTGGCGACAATCAAGTGTACCAAAGTATCTCCGGAGGCATCGAGCTCATGGAGATAAACAACGGCGGCAAAGCCGGCTTCAGAGGCATCTGCAAACCCGTGAAGCGAGTATGCAGCTGAGCCTTTGTTTGCACAAACGTGCCGAGGGAAGCGAATGCTAGACAACAGCGGCTGATCCTCTGAGATGTGGTGCCACTCCGTTTGTACTTCAGAGGGAGTGGGCTCATCCCATTCCAGCTTCAGTAGCCACAATTGCTGAAGCAGCAGCTTTGCGCGGGAGATAACGGGAGAAACCCAGCCGTTTGGGTCATAAAGTGAGGCTACGGTGCTTAAAATAGACCGCTTTGTGACATGTGTGATGGGGGGCAGAGAGATGCGGTAGGTGAACTCGTCTGACTGAGGGCTCCACTGTATACCCAAGACCTTAATGGACGTGGACTCTGGGTTCATGTCGAAGTCCTTGGGCATGTCGCATTGGTTGTCGGGAAATCTCTCGAGCAGCTTAGGCGAGTTAGATGTCCACTTACTGAGCTGAAAGCCACCTAGGTCTAGCAGACTTATCAACTCGTCCTGGAGTGCTTGGGCGGATTCAACTGTGTCATGACCACACAAGATGTCATCAACGAAGATAGACTTGCGAAGAACCTGAGCGGCTCCAGGGTAGCGATGGCCTTCATCATCAGCCAGCTGAAGCAGAGTGCGGATTGCATGGTATGGGCTTGATCTTAAGCCGTACGTGACTGTATTGAGGGCGTAGGTGAGCAGAGGGTGATCTGGTGAGGACCGCCATAGTATTAGCTGATACCGTCTCTGGTCTGGGGCAACCAGCACATTTCTGAACATCCTCTGGATGTCAGTGCTGAAAACGACTGGATGCGTTCTGAAGGACATGATGATGTCCACAATGTCCTGTTGAAGGGCGGGTCCTGTGTGTAGGCATTCATTTATGCTGACACCATTGGAGCTTTTGCAGCTACCATCAAAAACAATGCGCAGCTTGTCCGACCCTGACTTAAATACGCCATGGTCCCTCACCATGGCATGTAGAAGTGAGGTTTATGGGCGAATGTATTTGGGTGACAGGGAGCCATGTGCCCTAAGTCGATGTATTCGGCCATAAAGTCGACGTATTTAGAACGCAGAGACGGGTTCGCCATTAGCTCTTCTCAATATTGAGGAATCTGCGTAATGCGATAGGGTGAGTTTTACCTAGTTGAGGGGCGTCCTTTAGAAAGGGCAGAGCGACCGTATATCTGCCTGAGGGATCGCGTGTAGTGGTAGAGCGGAAGATTTCCTCGCATTGTTCCTCCAGGGGATCATTATGAGTGTGAGATTGAGGGAGGGGCTCCTCAGACTCCCAGAACCTTTCCAGACTCTGACGTATGTCCTGGGCTGATTCAGCTGAGTCTGGTTGTGAGCTAACGACGTGAGCTGAGTTAACCTGCTGCGCCGGCTGCGCATACAAGTCCTCAATGGGTCCTATCAACGCGAAGTCGAAAATCGTGCCGAAGGCTATGGGCTTGCCCGGGCCCAACGAGATCTTAGTCCCGTCCAACACCTAGCCAAGAACGTCCGACCCCAATAAGAGGTCGATCGGGGCTGGTGTGTGGTAAAGCTGGTCAACCAATGGCACGGGTGGCTGGCCTAGTACGTGGGAAATGTTTGGTACCTTCTCTAAGGGAAGGTAGCCAGTGACGTTTTTTAAAATATGAGCTGTGGCAGTGATTGTAGGAGTATCATTGTGAGTGGGTCGGCATACTATTGTTATTGCCGCCTTTGACTCATGTTTGTGCTGATTCCCAACACCTGTAATTTTTAAAGAAGTGGGTTTTGATGGCAGGTTCAAACGTCGTGACGTTATTAATGTCAGCATACTGCCACAGTCCAATAAAGCTCTGGCTGTGTGAAGATGGCCATGTACGTCCGCGACTTTTAGTGAGACGGTTGGCAACAAAATGGGTGTGCCAGTGGGCACAGAAGGTGAGTGAGCTGATTGAGTATCAGCCGAAATTGTATGAGCTGAGTATGTATCAGCTGTGTGGGCATGGGTTGACTGGGCATGGGCTAAATCTACCTCTTCGCTAGGGTGCTCCGTGATAGTTGGGAGTCATAATTGCTGGCGGCGTTCGCGGGGCCTACCTGGCGAACCGGACCTGGGCGGGCTGGCTCTGTGAGCAGAGCTGGGTTGCACCTGTTTAGCCTGTGCGGGTTCGTGCCGCCTGCTGTGTCTGGGACGCTCCCTCGAGTGCTCTCTCAGCTGTGGTGGGGGTACATGTAGAGACGACGAATGAGCTGAGTGCGTTGGGCCATCTGGTCGATGGAGGGACGTGTGGTGGTTCGAGCTCCCACAGTCCTTGCATGCCACCCTTGACCTGCACTCGCTCTCGTAGTGACGGCGGAGACAACGCTGGCAGCGCTCGCGTGCCTGTACAAAGTCCCAACGGCCCTGTGTTGGCTGGGCATTGTACCATCTGCACGTCATGAGCGTATGTCCCCTAGTGGCACAATAGGGACATCCCCTCTCCTTATTTCACTAAGTTTATTTGTACTGGCACCTCGAGACCAACCGTTAGGTTATGCAAGAAGTGCCAGACGTCCCTGCGCCAGTAGAACACTCGCGCAGGAGACCACCAACGTTAGGTCTTGACGCCAAATTAGTGCCCGCCGCAGCGCGCTCTTCATTCGGTACTCATAAGACTAGTGTCTCAGGAGAGTTTCCCCGTGAACACGTGTAGTTCACTGCCTATTGTCCAGATAGGTAACCGGAGCTGTCAAGCTCGCTCACTTCTCGTTGCACGAAGGGCACAACTCGCAGAAGCCACTGCTACGGTCGTCGACTCTAAAGTCGACTCCCAAGTGTCCACCTTGGTAGCGGAGTAGTAAGCACACTCACTTCTCGGAAGCCATCCGGGCGCCTAGCCAGTTCCCACGTCCTACGCGGCTGGCTGGACCGGAGGCTACGGCATCTAGGAGGCCGCCTCTACTAGTTCTCCAGACTAGTACCGGAGATGTCAACACCAATGTCCAATGAAAACCACCGGACAAAGCTGCCAACTATAAGGGAAACTCACGTTCCCCGCAGGACTTTTCGCTTCTGGCCCCTTTAGAGACCGCTAATAGGCCCCGCTCGCTGTGCACGAGTTTGGAAGTCCTGGCCTCAATACCAGGACAAACGAACATTCCCAAGCTCTACAGCTAACCACACGCCACTACGAGTCCAACCCATGTCTGGATCCCGCCGGAGGCGCCTGGTTAAAAGCATGACCAGCGGGGGGCTAGAACCGGAACCCCGTAGTACCTCTGAAAACACAACCGGACCCGTAGTTCCAGTTGCGATACCCTATCTATTGAGGTCGGTAGATAGGCACAATAGGGACAGTAGGACGTCGAGCGTGAGGAAGAGGACGAGGACGATGATGAGGAGCAGCTTTGCTGGAAGGCAAATCGAGTAGACGGGGAAGGGCTGACTGCGAAACGGGGAGGTGGATGGGCGGTGACGCATTTGCTGCGCTGGGCGAAACGGTTGGTGAGTAGGCTGATCATAGGCGCGGTGAGGCGATGGAGCTGAGGAGCGGCCACGGTAATGGTCGGGTTGTTGCTGAGCCATCTGAGCATAAGTGCGATGGGGCAACTGAGGAGGCGCGCGGCTATGAGAAGGGCCGGGCTGGGGCTGAATGGGTTGAGCCATGGCTATGTTGGAGAACTCTGTCTCCACACAGCGCGCGTGCTCCTCGAGGTAGGAGATAAGGTCCCTTAACGTGGGCAGGGTGTTACTAGACCCGTGCCTGCGTTCAAACAGCGTGCGGAGCGTGCGGAGCACCGCCGAGGCTTGAGAAGAGATAGTGGAGCTTGACTGCTTCCGACAAGGTCGCCATGTCGTCAGTCAAACTCCTGAATAGTGCAATAAAGGAGGGCCAGTCCTCCACTTTTGAGCTGAACCTGGGCAGCGCTATCTTGGGGAGGACAGCTGTAGGCGTATTGACGCCGAAACTGGGCTGAGCGCTATGGGTTGGGGACGACGTGGAAGAGGGTGAGATTTCCTCCCTAGCCATAAGTATCCCCAGGTACGCCCCGGAGGCTTTTGTGTGGTTCTCAGTGTATGTCTTCTCGGTCTTCTCGTCCAGGTTCTCCTCGTCAAGAATGCTATAATACACTGCGTCCATCCTGTCTTTCACGCCTTGTATCTGTGCGAAACGCACGTTAAACTCCAATATGGAATGTGTGGTGCCGCCAGCAATAATTTGTGACCCTATCTCAAGGAGCTGGAGTATGGCCTTAACTGCCTCCCTAAATATCGCAGTTTGTGACTTGGTCGGCATCGCGATGATTGAAAGGAGACAAAAAAATTAAAAAATAAACAAATTTAAAGGCAGTAAAAAGAACAACACCCTGTATATATTCTATAGTTGGGCTGGACGTATTTGTTTACTAAGGTAAGGGCAAATGGGCTAAAATTAACGCAACAATAAAGAAAGCAAAACTAAGTTGGGACGCCTTGTATATGGCCCACGGGTGGGCGAACGTCATCCGTAGCCCACTATTGGGCAAGGCGCTCACAGTCGGGCAGACCTGTAGCGGAAACTAGCGCGAAGAATGAGTCGGTCGCAAAAAAAATAAGTAAACAAATAATAAAAACTTAATAAAAGAAAAATTGGGACACTCTGTCTGTGTCCCACAAGTGGGCAAACGTGTGTAGAAGCGAAGGCGACGCACGCAATTAGCCGTAAGTGATATAAAAAAAAACTGATGAAACTAAATGAAACACACTAAGCTCATGTGGTGAGCACGCACAAAAAATGAGCGATTGCAAAGGCAAAAATTAAAAACAAAAAAAAATTATATAAAATTAACACGAGCGAAAAAATAAAGCACGCTACTTGGCACGCGTGGTGAGCATGCACGAGATCTGAGCCGATTTAACACGACAAGAACATAAAAAATTCATTAAAAAATAAAACGGGAAAAATAACAATACCATCTCTCGTCATAATACCATACGTAACGTAATAATTTAACTACTAATTTACCGTTAGGAGTATGAACAACGTATCATTAGGCAAAAATCATTTAGGTAGGTACCTACACAAGTTCGCTCAAATCACAACAACATTGTATGACACCATAGATCTGTGATCAGACAATCGGATGCATACACGAAATCAACATTAAAACAACGTGCAGAAATAATTGCGTTAAAATGGTTTACGACTACCTGACGAAATTTTTATTGGGGCAGGGTAAAGTTACGTGAACAAATGAATTTAGAAATGATGGCACGAATTAGATTACGGGCGGAAATAATTATTTTTAGCGGACTGTAATTGAATGAGCTGATGGAACGTGAAACCAAGTTATGGTGAAATGGTAAAAGTTTACTGGTTACGGGAAGGTCACCGGTTTTTAATATTACCGGTTCGAAGATGACCAAAATGTTACGGCGAAAGGCATTCGCAGTAACAGCGACGTAATAAAGGTTGTGGACTGGGTAGGTATGGATAATGAAGTACTTACAGGGATGATGAGTCACAGGAACCGGGAGGCGAGCTGACCACGGGCGGCGATGTAGGTTGGTTTCCTGGCGCACAGTCACTTCACTTAAGGTTCAGGGTCACTATCAACTTTCACGGTCAGGCTGTTGCGTGCGCGCGCGGTAGCTAGCTTGCAGGGTGAGAGGGCGCGCGCGCGCGTCGGATTCCCACTCCTGACGCGCGCCAACTTCGCGACACCTCGCTAGGTGGCGCTAGGCGTATTTTAATACGCTTATAACGATACGTCTCGCCCGTGGCGAGTACAAAAATAAGAATGGACCAAGTATTGAACCCCGGGGAACTCCCATTTTAACCACTGATCCCGGAGATCTTTTACCGTTAATGTCGACCTTTTGAATCCTGTTACTTACGTATGAGATTAGAAGGCTCAAAGAAGCATGCAAGCAAGCAAGCCCTAATTCCATAGTGGTTTAGCTTCTTGACCAAAGTTTCATGTAAAACACAATCGATAGCCTTGGATAAATCACAAAATACCCCTAGGGCATCCTGTGATTCCTCCCAGGTATCAAATATTTGGATTAAAAGCTCAACACCGGCGTCAGTTAAAGAGCAACCCCTAGTAAAACCATACTGTTTACAATGTAAAAGTTTATTTCTATGAAAATGGATTTACGCATTTCGGTTTCCCATTTCCAAGTTGAAACTTTTAAAAACCAGTAAGCCTAAAAACATTTCTAAAAAACGGTTTTTTAACTGAGTTATTGCGATTTTAAACTTTCTATAGTGGACTTTAAATCGCAATAACTCAGCCAAATAAACCTTTTTTTTAAATGTTTTCAACAAACTATTTAGATCCCTGTATTTTACTTTAAGCATGCAAAGTTTCATTAAAATTGGCTTATTGGTCTTTAGAAATTTTGACTTGGAAAATTGTATGAGAAACCGAAATCGTAAACCCTCTTAAATGTTTTTATTATATTTTGAATCTGTAATTACTTTCACATTCTTTAACATTCTTCTTCAAAACATATTCAGCTACAGTGGGGAGAAAATCAAGGCTTTTGTTGTTGAAACTGGAATGTCAGTAAAAAACCTCTCAAATGCTGCAGCAACATCAGCATCAGAAGTCTAGGTTTTATTATCACAATTCAAATTGTACTCATTATTACGACTTTTGACCTTTCCTGTTTCACTATTTATAATATTCCATGTCATTTTTATTTTGTGATTACTATTCTTACTCTTAGAACTCAGAAGTTTTCCTTGGCTAACCGACATACTCTTTTGAATAACTTTGAATAATTTTTAACATTTAATTTGAAATCGTCACTGGTGTTATAGTTGCTGCGTTCACCATAAAGTTCATAAAGGCGTTTCCCAATAACAGATATCTTTTAATAATATAGTAAATTCTGAACAATATGCGTTAAAGAAATCATTATAAAAGACATTAGGGTGGTCATTGTATTCTAAATAATTTAATTTTGTATCGAGATTGCTTTTAAAGCGTTCCAGCCGACCTGCAGTTTTTGGTACTACAGTGATATTCTTTTTCATCACTTGCTTACTCTGGTGTAAAAAAACTGACAATTTGGCCACAATGATCAGAGTCCGGGTTATTTATAATTTGCTTAGCTTGTGGTATTACATTAGTATATATGTTATCAACACAGGTAGCCGAAGTGGCAGTTATTCTTTTTGGCTCCAAAAATAAATGATTCAAATTGTATGATAGAAATAAGTTTTAATTTTAGTCGACAATATGGAGTTTTCTAACAAATTTATATTAAAATCACCGCAAGCAACATTGAACATGAACTGTTGGTCTCTAAGCTATTGTTCGGTTAATGCGAAGAATATCAATTTTATTACAGTTCAAAAACAATTCAATCTCTTTCTTCATTAATATCTATCATAATCAAAATCTTTGCCCATCATTGCTTGGATGTTCTGATGGAAAACATCATAGATTGTACATTTTTTAATTGAATGATTGACAGGGGCTTTTACTAAGGCTATTTTTACATTCATTTAATTTTATTTTATTTACAAAATTTTGCTAGAGAGTTCCTCTTTTGTCATGCAATTTAATTTCAATAATTAATTGGAATGTCTGTAGAAACACTACTGACGTCTATGTCAAATATACATTGCAAGTTTTTGGCTGACGTTTGTATACAATATGATAGCGTTATAGCTATCTTATTGAACCACGCACCTTCCGCATTCCGGGCCGCTGCCTTAACTACTTGGCTACCGAAGTCTGGTTTTCACCCATCGAAGTGCTTGATGCTTATGTTTTTTTAGTCAACATTGCTTCATCAAATCTTAGAAGTTTTCACCTCTGAGATCCGAAAGAAATATTTTTACAAAATATTTGATCATTTGGTTAAGATAAAGCTGCGTTTATAGGTTAATATTTTTTAGTGTTTTATTAACGCTTAAATAAACTTAAGGGTGTTGTTACCAGACCAATCGATCGATCGTCGATCGAAGGCATCGATCGATGGTAGAATGGATTAGTCGACGTCGATCGATAGTGTCTGCCAGACCTATCGATCGATCGTCAATCGACGACATCGATCGATGGTAAAATGGATTAGTCGACGTCGATCGATAGATTATACCAGACCAATCGATCGATGTCGATCGACAATCGACCGGTAGAATGGATTGGGTGTCAGATCGACCTGTTTGATTAGACGCGCCGGCCGCTTCACTTTTTTATAAATTTAAGATTAAGCAACACCGAAAAAGGGGGGAAGGGAAAAGGAGGGGGAGGGGGTGGCGAGAGTGAGTGGGAGGGGGCGGGAGAGGAGGGGGAGAGTGAGGGGAAGGGGCGGGGGGAGTGAGGGGGAGGGGCGGGAGTGAAGGGGGAGAGTGAGGAGGAGGGGCGAGTGGGGAGGGGGAGTGTGAGGGGCGGGGGAGGGGGAGGGAAGGGGGGGAACCAAAGTGCGGAAATGCATGTTTTAAGATATTTTTATTTTGAGGTTATGTTAGGATATTTTTAGGAAAAAAAACAAATATTCTACTAAGTTACCATTACCGTACCCCCTCCATCCCCGTCCCTTCTTCCCCCAAGATATTTTTGAATGGAGATAGTTTTCTGTTGTCTAATAAAAAAATAACCTCGAAATTCATGACAATCGCTACGCAAAAAAAAACCGCTGCTCAAAATGTCATTTAGAAAAAATATGCGATCTTTGGCTTTAAAAAACGGCCACAATCAGATTCTTCTGCGTTTGCATCTCCGTAATAATAGTACGAGCAACATCGTACTGGCCAAGAACAACGAGTCCTCTTCTGCATGCGTTTCGGAAGAAACTGATGGAATATAGCCGGGGTTAATCGATCAACGTCGATCGATGGGTTAGACGAACGGTATCCGTCGATCGATTAAAGCTACCACACCTATCGATCAACGTCGACCGACCGTCGTCGATCGATTGGTTAGTCAAACGGTATCCGTCGATCGATTAAAGCTACCAGACCAGTCGATCGACATCGATCGATGTTGATCGATGCCGTCGATCGACGATCGATCGATTGGTCTGGTAACACCCTAAGAATTTTTTTTTTAACCCTGATAAAAGACGTCCTCAGGCAGGAATCGACCCACGCACCTTCCGCATTCCGGGCGGCTGCCTTAACCACTTAAAATAATTTGAGAGATAATAATTATCTCTTTAAAATAAAAATTACTAACATAATTGTTAGTGTCAATTAAATGCTATGTTTCATTTCTGTAAAATAAATCCAATGTCAAGTTAAGCTTATTATCTAATCGAATTTTACTCCTGTGGCAAACTTCTACAATTACAATAGGGTAATGTAAACAATATAATTTTCTTTACAATTAACTTATCCAAACTGTCTTAACATTTTTTAAGGTTTGTTTTGTTCAAATTACCTCTATTACCAACAATTATTACTAAGGTGCTATTGAGGTTATATTTATGTTCTACTTATAGCTTTCTTATACCAGGTATACAATAATTGATAACTGAATGTCCCAAGTCAATTAACAACCGACTCATGTTTTTACCAAATTTATCACTAAATATTATTAAGTCACTATTACAATCTGTCCTACATGGAATCTGGCTGGTTGGTAAGAGTGTGGTACATTTTAATTGTGCACTGACTATTATATTATACTGAAGGTTCCCTCCTTTGGAAGTAACATCAATCAATCGACAGAGGAAGAATCACATGGGATGGGATTGATGAATGAATGGCTTGGTAACTGTTTACATTTAGAAGTATGGTTACTTGTGAGTGAATCAAACCGTTCATTGTTACCGTTACACATGACTACAAGTTCATTCACGGCCAACATGTGTTTTTTTTTATTTGACTTTGAATAAGTGAGTCCTCTAAGTGTACAATTTTAGTTTGTAGAATTTGTGTATCATTTTTATACTTATTTTAAATTCCTAATATTAATAGTTGTGATGAGTATAAATCCTATTTTTCAATTAAGTACAATCTTTCTCTATTTAAGTGTGCTTCATAACTAATTTTTGCTTTTTAGTGGTGTACTTATTGATTCTTATATATTTTTTTAGTTTATTTTTGCTATAGCCAGCAATCATCACTGAGTGGTTGCTATTTTTATTTTCCTCACATGAGATCTTTAGTGACAGTGGGCTAACTGCTAGCTGGGTTACTCGCATAATGACCCATTTTGGTAGCCCAACGCACAATGACACATAGTGTCTACGCAAAATGACATACGCAAATTGACACATATTCTCATACGCGAAATGACACACGGGAACGACTACGCAAAATGACATACGCGAATTGACACATATTCGCATACGCAAAATGACACACAAGAACGACTACGCAAAATGACATACGCTAATTGACACATATTCTCATACGCGAAATGACACACGGGAACGACTACGCGAAATGACATAGGTACATAAGTTCGTCCTTTTTACAAGCTTTCATTTGACTTACCCTGTTTGTTAGTTAATGTGGAAAAATACAAAAAAAAAATACAAAAATATTTATTTCATAACCAGATTACAGTTACAAACATATTTTTAGGGGCCCCTTTTAGATATAAGGACGACCAGAAGACCCCGAAAAAATCTTGCAACTGAATTTAAATCCAGTTTAAATTCAGCTAAGCGCCATACATAATTGTATGGCGCTTAGCTGAATTTGCCGATGGGAAATCGGACAGAAATCAACATCGTAGGCGAAGCCGCTTGACGGGAAACTAGTGTTAAATACTTAAATATACCTTATGTGTCAATATGCGTGTAAGTCAATATGCGAGTAAGTCAATATGCGTGTAAATCGGTATGCGTGTAAGTCAATATGCGAGTAACTCAATATGCGTGTAAATCGGTATGCGGGTAAGTCAATATGCGTGTAAGTCAATATGCGTGTAAGTAAAAATGCGTGTAAGTCAATATGCGTGTAAGTCAAAATGCGTGTATGTCAATACGCGTGTACGTAATTAGTCATTATGCGAGTAACCCTGCTAGCTGTCGTATATATATCGTCTGTCGGCGTATATATATCGTGTCGTCTATAAAATACTTTCAAAAAATATATTCTTTAATCTACCATCTTTAGTTATGTTATTTCTATTTTACATCGCGCTGCAATGGAATGGCTGTAAGTATAGAAAGTTGGGACATGGTTCAATATAATTATAGAAATGTGAATATAGAACTACTTAGTTATTTTTTTATGGAGTGAAATTTCATTCTTCATACTCGAAAAGTAGGTCTGAAGTTGCCTGAGGGTTAAAAGTAATACTTTTCAGCAGGAGAATCGTTTTTCTGACAGGTAGTGTCAAATTATAAAAAAACTAGTTTTATTCCCTCGAATTATTGGCGCCGGACTTCTTGGCGGGAAAGTGAAGCGTCATGTCTGCAGTTTTGTATTATTTTCTATAATTTGTGTTTTGTAGAATATTAATGTGAAATAATGGTGGATTATTTACTGTTATCACTTTCAAACATCACCTTTCAAATTCTCTCAAGAAGTCCGTGTAAGACCTCAGCAATAAAGTCCCACAGCTTTATTGAGTCTCGAGGGGTTTGAAGGAAAATCATTTACCATTATACGTTCATTATCACTCATTATCATCCACCTAGTGTAAAGAAAATAATAATTACTATTAAAAACTTGGCTAAATGTGCTGATCGCACGAAGCTATTATTTTATTAACCGGGACAACAGCATTTTCTGACATGAACCGCGAAGCCTTCCTATTTGAGATAACACGGATTCTACGAATTGCAATCTTCTACATGCAAGAAGAAAGCCTGCGATCCACTTGCAGAACTGAGGGCCTAGATAACAGTGTTTCTCTAGCTAGAAGTTGTGATAGTTTTAAAATCGCTACGGTACCTGTACCTATGTTTTTCATTTGTAAGTCTCAGACCAAATATTTACTCTGAGTTGTAAGTAAGGTCTTATGTGCAGTCGCTATTTGGTGAAAAGTGGACTATGGTATAGAACTGCTTTTGATGCCCTCAATGCCTAGTCTCTGACTAACCCTTCGGGGATAATGACATACATGATTTCGAGTTCTACTTCTTACGTTTTCCATGTCCTAGTGACAATGAAGACACTTAAACTTAATGGTTGCTGAATTTCAGAGATCACGGTTAAAATTTCCAGAAGTAAAATGTGTTTCGGATTATTTGCCACTTATACAGGTGTGTCGTCACCAGCCCGCATTTGGCAAGCCTTGATTAGCTAATTATTGTAGCGATGACTTGATTTCGATGATAGAGAGCTCTTGATTTCATATTTGCCTAGCAGGTCAGTTGGGCTAATTAGGTACCTACTTATTTGCTACTACTGATAGATATCATTTATGTTAATTGGATTCTGTGAGTGCGGTAGTAACATTTTATACTTGAAGGTCAAGAAACCAGACAACATTATTAACAATTAAATGTATAGTTTATCATTATAAACATTCTGGTTATGCTAAGTCCGCCATTAATGTTCTAGCACGAAGCTTTTTAAACTAAACTACAGTACATACATAGTAACTACCATACAGAAAATAGTTATGAAATTAAACTGTATCTTTTTAATATCCATACAATGTGATAATTACACGGTTATTAGATTAGAACATTCGAAAAAAATTCTCTCAAAGTGTTTAGAAAAGATTAAGCTATGTGATTTTTCATTTTTTTACTAAAAACATTGCAGGAGAAACATTACTAAAAACAGATATTCCCTTATCATCTAAAGCTACCTGCGAACAAAGTGACAAAAAGAAAACGAGAAACCAACATTGAGATCACATTGCAATAAAGAGGCTGAAAACGCAAAACAGATTTAGGTAAAAAACGATATAACGAGGCAGGTAAAAGGGCGAGGAGGGAAGAGGGATCTTCGTTAAGGTTTAATTAAATCGTCCTCGGCGGCCTCTCGCGTTTTAATTCCACCGTTATTAACGCTGTTAAAAACTGAGTAGCCAGAACAAAAACATCAAGGAGACTTCCGCGCTCTTATTTGTTTTGAAATCTTAATCGTATTTTATTTAAAATTTCGATTGATTTTGAGAAGCACTTTGGAAAGTTTAGTTGTTGTTCTTCTTCTTAATAACTGAAATAGATATACTTATGTAACGAGGTTCAACTCAACACACAGTCAGCTTAGAAGATATCGCATGTCTTTTTAGTACCCGAAGTGTCGGTTGAGTTGCCAGTCCGTTACAGGTTGACTTCTTACTCAAAAAGTTATCCTTAGGATACCTATTACCTATTCTAAGCAGTTTGTCTTAAACCACTTTTTTATTCGAACGTAAAGCCTAACCCTGTTATATTCTTCACTTATAATTGGAATATGTAACTGGCACTGTGCTGGGATATTTTTTTGTTAAAAATATTTAACTTTTAATTCTAATTTTTTATATTTATAATTGTACCGTAGTGATATTATTTTTATTTTATTTATTTTTTATTTATTTAATGGTTTGTCAACAATTGTTACAATCAATTCTTACTTTCTAAAAATACATTAATGATGATCTAATTGTACAATCTATTAGAGACAAACACAACATGCACTTATTTTAATCACTGTAAAAACTACATCTCGTTAGATGCCCAGTTTCATTAAACTACATTAATACTACTAATTATATTACTACTACTAATTATAAAATACTAGGTAGGTACTACTAATTACTTGTAACTTTCATATTTTGAGTGAAATATGGTGACATATTATGGGTCTTGTTTCATGGATAAAAACAATCTCCGATTTTTAAGGTAGGAATAAGAAATATCCAAGTGCGAACTGTGCTGGTTGTAAATTCTACTAAGACGTGGGATTGGTGAATGTTGGCCGAAGTTAGTTTTATGCAGTGGCGGTGCAAAAAGCCTCTCAATCACATGGCGGGGATAATGTAAGGGGATTTTAAAGTTAACTAGCTCTAGCAAATGAGGACAATCTGTCTGATTCGTCAGTAACTTTAGAAAAAAAGTAAGGTCTAGTAAATCTCGGCGATTCTCCAAATCAATTAACTTAAAATGCTTAAGTCTGCTCTCGTAGGACCTTATTTTCTTTGCTGCACCCCCTGCGTAAATCAAGTGCCACAAGAATCTTTTCTGTATTCTCTCGGTCTTTTCTGTATTATTATTAACTTACGCATGTAATTTTCGCGTGTAGCGACTCCACTGCCTTTTTGTGCGGGACAAGAGGCCACAGAGTTTCCGCTGCGGAGCGCTCGCGATAAGACAGGCCCGACTTAGCCAACTGTTTGGATTTTAATATCGCACTTAAGTGTTGTTCCAAAGATGTCGCCCGGCTAAGTACTAATTTGTCCGAATTCAAGGCGATTGAGCCGTTTTCGTGAGTTTCATTAAAACGCTCCACTTTTGTTTATGGTAGGCTAAGCGCTCCCTCGCTTGTCTTGCCGATTCGAATTAATGTTTGTTTATTATAAAAGAGTCTTTGATTTCTTTATTTATGTCTACATTTGAACTCTGAGAGACACTACTGCATCTATTCGTAGTTTAGATCGAATTCTTGTATCGAGAACAAATAATCTAAAAGCTCAGTAGTTAATAACTAATAACGTTACTTTTCTCCCTCTCTTTTACAGCGTCGGAACAGAAGTTTGCAAAATATCTATGTTATAGATAAAAGGGCACTTTTTATCACCATAAAAAGCACACAGAAGAGTAACTTATACATGTAGGTAGTTGTTACTCACTAAAAACTACAAATACTTATTATTCATTATTATAATAATGTAAAGTTGTGTAGGTAAAGCGACTGCAACAAATGGAAAAGTGAGGTCACTACTCACTGCCTACCTGTCCGGAATACTGGTGTGATGTAGCTAGTATAATATTCCTATGTACCTACCTATGTGTATCTATGTAGATATAGGCAAAGTAAAAGAAGCAGCGCTGCGTTTGGTCCGCGTCTAATTTCGTAACAATCTAATTGTGAGTTGTGATGGACAAAAGTACGCCGAGTGTCTTGCAACACGTCAATCGGATTTCTAGTATACATTGCGCGCTGTACTTAAGCAATCTTAGTCAACGCCTGGTCAACGGTAATAGAAAGGAAAAGGAAACAGAGAAGTCGTGGGTCGCATCGCATCGCGTACTTAAATCTCCAGTGAGTGGTGTCCGAGCGGTAATTGCTGACGCGAAATGTCGCGTGTGCATCGAACGCAATAATCGTAATAGTAACTCTAAGCGAATCCTAAACTTCGTCTGCCCGTAATTCGTCGTACACGATTGTGTGCATATACTGCGTCCATGTACTGCGTCCATGTACTGCGTCAATCGCTAGTAAATAAAACAGTAGCGCGCGTGCATTGTACGACAATTACGCGCCAACGAAGTTTCGATTGCGCTTAGAGAGTAGGCCCTCAGGGGTGGAGTGCGCCCGGCCGGAGCCGCAATCAGAATCACGTTGCACCCACGCCGCTGCCTGCCGTCTGTTTGCGGCACGCGTAATAGATGCGGCAATACTCGTGTATAGCAGTGCAGTGTACAGCGTGTACGTACAGGACAGGACCCTATATTCAGCTTAAGCCTAGTTCGCACCTGTGCTAGTAATTTAGTGTACAAATAAGCAAAGTTATTACTTCACTACTTTGCTTATTTGTAAATGTATCGCTACTCGACTAAATTAGTAGCAGAGGTGTAAACTACTTTAAATCGTATTTACTGTAACCACCTCTGTGGTGTAGTGGCAAAACCACCGGTCTTAGACCTAGTCCGATTCGGACTCCGCTGAGAGTCGGATTCGATTCTCAGCGGAGGGTAGGTACGTCTTTGGTTAGTGGTAGGGATCGTCAATTCCGCCTGGCTAGCTACCATCACCTTAAATAAGTCTGGTGTCATAACAACAATGTTCATAGCATTGCTGTTTTCTGTCAGTTAGGAGATAAGACTTGGTAGTTAGCCGCAGCTCCTCTGTGGTTGAGGATTCCGGGTGGAGCGCGCTTCCACCTTTGGGCATTATCGTCACTTACCATCATCTGAGATAAAGGCCAAGCAAATCCTCGTTGTGGATAAAAAAAAGGTTTACACATTAACGTCAAAGTACGCCTGTCCTTACTTTAAATACTTAATTAAAACTCAACTGTTATGATTACCGATAACTTCATAAAATTGTACTATAGTTAGATTAGTCGATTATAAAACAATGAACCCCGTATCTGAGGTACTATGTTACAGGGTAAGGGGCAATAATGTTACAGCATTAAACTAATATTATCATATTAACAACAATAAATTAAACAATTAATATTGAATAAGGTTTTTAATTTCTTATTTTGTCGTAAGCCGCATACTCTGATCTAAAAATTATTTCTTCTTATTAAAGTAATTTTTCATTTTCTGCTGCCTTTCGAAGACTTATCCAACTTTACTACTTACCATTTATTACATTAGCTTCTCTCATACTTTTTTCAGTATGCAGACGGATTAATCCGTCTTTATCTTACGATTTTGCACTATTTTCTATTGATACCTGAAAATAATAACGTCACTAGTACCCCGTAACTGACCGTAACCACCGTAACACTGTGCCCTAGGCCCAGGCAAAATGAATGGAAAAAAAAATTAAATAAGTATTTGACGTTGTTTACATAAAACCATATAACGATAATTTAACGGCAAATAAACAGTAAACAAGGGAAAATTGCAATGATTTAGCTATATGAAATATTATGAGGAAATAATTAACTGTGACAAGGACAATTTTTTAAGAGGACCGCGCGCCGTCTATGCGCTCGTCGAAACTATACAAACCAAATACAAACATTACATGACTTAACTAGACGGAGGACGGAGACAAAAATATGTGCATTGTAACAGTGTACCCCGTATAACAGTGTACCCCGTTTAACAATGTTTCCCACATTACCCTATAAGTTCATAATTTATTTGGATTTTTTATCAAACTATTGATATCATGTAAACCATACATTAATGATATGGCCAAACGTGGAAGGACAATTATCATCAAACGTTGACAGTATTATCAGTTTAAGCTGGCCATATCATGAAATGCAACCATTTCATGAAATGGTCGACCAATTTAAAGATCCGGCCACGACTTAATTATAGATATCATAGTAGATAGATAGATAGAGGTATAGGCAATGATATTATAATATCATTGGGTATAGGTGATATTATAACGTTCCTGAAAAATACAGAATTTTGTGAGTGTGATAAAACCACTAAAACTATTTATTAAGCTACACATTTTTTAATCAAATCTAAGAATAATAATTTTTGCACCACCTGTTAGGTGGTGGTGCTTTTTAGATATGTATTTTTAAATATCCCTTTATTCTACTCCGTTCTACCAACGACGATTTAATTAAATATAGTTCTACCCATGAACCTATTTCTACCTTCACTGCAATGACTGCCATCTTGCGACAACAGCTAGTACTAGTTAACAACATACCAAGTCACTCTCATTCTATTTTGTGCTATCGCATCGGGGTGCATAAAATATCACAGCTTTCGAAGCAGAGCATCTGATAATAATATTTTATCATACATTTACACAGGCACTGACTGTAATCGGTTTGTATACCTCATACATACCATACCTACTAAAACAAATTATAAACAAATACATGGTGACCTTAACCGAAGCAAAAATTAATCATCGGAAAATTCTATGTTCTTAGAGATTAGGTAATTGCAACAAATTAAAGCTTGTGATTGATCTCGGAGTTAAAAAATGATAAATGACCTCTTTAATGGCAGTTGTTGATATTTTGTGTGGGTAGGTAAGGATTAAAAAAACTAAACACGAGGTCTAGTACAGACGACAAGGATGCGTTTGCATTGACTTGCATCACAGGATGTCCAGTGCTGCTGCCGTGCCTGCCCGCGCTGCGGCAGCATGACGGGAAAATAAATTAAAAGTCTCTATACGAGTATAAGTATTCCTAATGGCTAATCTCTGAATAAACTTAAGGCTGTATAAACGAGGTCTCTTTTCAGCCTAACCTAAAAAAAACTCAAATTAAAAACAAACTAACGTCAAACGAAAGACTCAAGCAAGTCAAGAGAAGACAAGAATGTTGTCAAAATTGCGTGTTGGGTTGATGTAATACTTGTTTGCGGAATGAACAAGCGGCATGTCCGTGAATGATGCGAAACATTCAGATATTCGTACTTACTACAACTGGAAATGCAATCAACCATATACGCAACGCTGGTAACATAGAAACCGATAAATAAAGTGCCAAAACTTTCCGGTAACGTACATTTTGTGCAAATGGTTGTTGATTTTAGTAAACGCAGTTTCTCGGACTGTAAACATACAGTCTAGGTCTGGACAGCAATGGCAGGACCAACTCTACCTGAACGGGTTGCCCAAATCTACTATACTTACGGCCTTTTCTGTTCTTCCTATCCTCTAGTCGCAATCACTTTAGCATTATCGGTTGTATTACTTTGCTGGTGAGTACACATTGCATTTTTATGTCCTTTAAATAATTAAAAAAAAATGCAATCTTATTGTGCCCTTCTTATCTTCTTCAGCTACCCATTACTGAATGTGCCTCTCCCAGGAAACATACCAACGGTTGTAAATTTACCGTGGCATACAGAAAGTCACCAACAATTACCTCAGGCAGACTGCACATCAAACAATTGCCTGCACTCCGAAGGTTAGTCTTTAATTTTATACTCCTTTATATAGTAATAATTAAAATACAATTAAATATAAAATAACATCTATTTAAACATGTTTGCTCTATACAGACGGTATTAACATTGTAAAAGTTGTTGTATGCTGCTATCACAGTACAATTAAAATGGTTTGAAGCTTTAATACTGATCAAATTTTAAAAGTTAATTGATGTTAGTAATTAAGTTCATAAATGGTACAGTTTTTATAACAAGATCTGTTAGCTAAGGATAGGTATTTACCTAAAATGTCAGTATCTTTTATTAGACAAAATAACACCAATAGCATAAAAAAAAGCTAGTGTATAATGGGTTGTGTAATGAAAATATTATATTCTATCTGCAGATATACCAGATAAGCTGAACATTTTGCTGAATGAGACACAAAAACTGCCATATCTTTGGGCTAAAGAGAAGCCCTTGCTCTATGTGCAACAAATTATTATGAAAATAGGTATGTGTCATATCTTGTACTTGAGGGTACCTGGAAATATCCAGTCTGGTTTTAGTCAGGTGAGTGAACACGCGTGTTCTTACGAAATTATTAATAAATCGTGGTACATATTAGTGGCGACGAGAAAAAGTGGTTAATAAAGTGTAAAAAAGTGTGTTATTTACATATTACAAAAAAGTTAATAGTAAACTGGCATAAAAATGGTGATTAAGTTTGGTGAGTTTGATGTGGCACATAGCTGTTGGATAAACTATGTAACTAGGTTTGAATTTTGTCTTGAGGCCAATGAAATTGATGCTATGAAAAAGGCGAATTTAGTAGCGGTATGTGGCCCTGACTTATTTGATTTAATTACTTCACTAATTGCACCTCATGTTATTTATACGGTAACATATTCTACAATCAAGACCCACCTAGATGACCATTTCCATCCTACTCCTAATGAAATAGTGGAATCTTTTAAATTTCATACCCGCAACCAGGACAAAGGTGAAAAAATACGTGACTATATTGCTAGTTTGAGGAAACTTTCTATTCACTGTAAATTTAATGACGTTGAGCGAACCTTACAGGATAGATTAGTGTGTGGAATTAGAGACAAAGACATTCAAAGGAATGTTACAACAATCCAACCTAACATTTAAATTGGCTTGTGATATGGCTTTGTCACATGAAACAGCTAATTGTGACGCTAGTTTAACTGTTATTCCGGGGACATCTGGATCGAATAAAATGTTGTTAGACGTTGAGGAGCCAATGGAGGTAAATAAAATACAATACAAAATACAAAATTCAAAAAATAATGAGAAAACATATAATAGAAGTGAGTGTTTTCGTTGTGGAAAAATACATAAGGGGGAGTGCAGGTTTAAATGGACTAAATGTAATTTTTGTGGCAAAACTGGCCATATTGAAATAGTATGTCTAAGTAAGAAAAATAAGAATAATGGTGATACCCCCAGATCTAATTGTAATAGTCTTTATGAATTTTCAGTTAACAATATGAGACATGACAGGGTACCCCCATATTTAATTAACATTTTTGTTAATGGAGTAGAAATTGAAATGGAAGTGGATTCCGGTTGTGCACTAACATTAATAAGTGAACCGACAGCCAGACTCATATGGAAAGGAAAATTGCCAGATATTGAAACAAATGATTGCATGCTAAAAACATGGACAGACAGTAAATTAGCGATATTAGGAAAAGTAGTGGTGCCGGTACATTTTAAAGGATTTAAAAAAGAGTTACCATTAATTATAGCTAAAGGAAATGGTCCTAGTTTATTAGGTAGAAATTGGTTTAGTGATTTAAACATCCAATTACATGGAGTAAAAAATGTAAAAATAGAAACAAAGAACATAGAAAAATTATTGGAGAAGTACAAAGACCTTTTCGAAGGCATGTTAGGTAAATATACAGGACCGGTAGTAAGCATTACAACAAGAGAGGGAGCTTCACCCAAATTTCTTTAATGCAGGCCGATACCTTTTGCTTTAAGGGAAAGAGTTTTCAAAGAAATAGACAGAAAATGTTTTGGAACCTATACCACATTCAGAGTGGGCTACTCCAATTGTGCCCGTTAGGAAACCAAATGGGAGTGTTCGCCTTTGTGGAGATTACAAGTCAACGGTGAACACAATGACGGACACAGACACATATCCTCTACCCACACTAGATGAAGCTTTTACACAGTTACAAGGAGGTGTAATATTCACCAAAATTGATTTAGAGCAGGCGTATACACAAGTGGGTGTAGATGAGCCTACATCGCAGATGCTTACACTTAATACGCCAAAAGGTTTATATAAGGTAAAGAGACTACCATTTGGTGTGAAGGCTTGTCCGGGTATTTTCCAGCGGTTGATGTCATCTTTGCTGGTAAACATACCTGGAGTAGCGGTGCTACTCGATGACATAGTGGTGAGTGGACCCGATGTAAATCGACATAATTGTCGGTTAAAAGCTGTGTTACAGAAACTACAAGAAGCCGGGTTAAGAGTCAATAAGAGTAAATGCAAGTTTGCAGCGAATAGTGAAAAATTTTTAGGATTTCTTGTTGATGAAGTGGGAATTCATCCTTGTGAAGATAAAATTGAAGAAATCAAAAGTACCCGGCCACCACGCAATTTAAAGGAATTGCAGGCATTTCTGGGACTATTAAACTTTTATGATAGATTTTTACCACGGAAAGCTACTCTAGCTGAACCATTATATAAACTGTTAAATAAAGAAACAAAATGGCAATGGAAGTCAGTACATCAAAAAAAGTTTGAAACATTACCGAATATGTTGACAAATGGGGATACACTAGTGCATTACGACTTAAATAAAAAACTAATATTGTCTTGTGATGTATCGCAGTATGGATTAGGGGCTGTATTGGAGCATGAAATGGAAGATGGCAGTATTAGACCCATCATGTTTGCTTTAAGAACTATGAACATGCATGAACGAAATTATGCACAGATTGATAAGGAAGCAGCAGTAATAGTGTTTGGATTGAAAAAATTTCATCAGTTCATAAGTGGCCGGAAGGTTGTAATTAAAACAGATCACAAACCTTTGTTGGGATTATTTAATACAGAACGGCCAATTCCAAACATAATTTCTCCCAGAATGTTGAGATGGACCTTATTGTTAAATTCCTATGATTATACAATTGAGTATGTTGAAGGGAAGAAATTGAGTAATACAGATGCGTTAAGTCGTTGGCCATCGGATAATACCGAAAAGAGTGGAGAAGAAAACCTGGGAGTGTTACTTATAGAAGAAACTCCATTGGAATTAGAATTTACAGCGGAGGAGGTAGCAAAGCTAACATTAAAAGACCCAAAATTAAGTAAGATTTTATACTGGATACAGAATGGCTGGCCTCATAAATTAGGGGAAGAGTTTCAAGTATACTGGCGAAAAAGGGACGAATTATCGACATACAGGAACTGCATTTTGTGGGGTAGCAGAGTATTATTAGTATTACCGGAAAAAATTTAGGCTAAAGTATTGGAGGAGTTACATTCAAATCACGATGGAATTGTAATAACAAAAGCATTGGCTCGAAGTTATTTTTGGTGGCCTGCAATTGATAGTCATATTGAAGAAATGATAAAAAATTGTCATGTCTGTGCAGAAAATAGAAACATGCCCGTTAAGGTTACTCATCAGTGGATAAGACCAGATAAAGCTTGGTCCAGATTACATGTGGATTATGCTGGACCTTTCCATGGCAAGACTTTTCTTATACTAATAGATTCTTTTTCAAAATGGCCTGAAGTCAAAATTGTTCCAGATATGAGTAGTGCTACACTTATAAGAGTTTTAAGAGAGATATTCGCTGAACAAGGACTGCCAGACACAGTTGTTAGTGATAATGGCAGGAGTTTTATCTCAGAAGATTTTCAAAATTATTGCAAGGTTAATGGTATTAGACATGTCTTGGTAGCACCGTACCATCCAGCTTCCAATGGGCAGGCAGAAAGAACGGTTCAAACAATCAAGAATAAAATTAAAAAACACTCTCGAATGCCATGGTCAACTAAGCTTCCAAAGGTTTTATATGGGTTGCGTACAACACCTAATACGATAACTGGGAAATCTCCTGCTGAATTATTGAATAACAGACGATTTCGGACTAAATTTGATTATTTGAATCCTCTTTTATCGAAAGATAAACCTAAATTGAAAGAATTACATAAAAACGAAAACACGGAAGTGAGAAAGTTAAATATAGGACAAACGGTTTACTTCAGAAACTATAGTAAAGGGCCACAGTGGCTAAAAGGGATGATAGAGGAACAGATTGGGGTTTGCAGACACCTTATAAGATGGAACGAGAAACTTTTAAAAAGACACGTTAATCAGATTCACTCTTTTGCCGGGGGGAAGGCAGAGGTGAAACAGAATACAACGAAACAGGTCATGGTTGATGACGATGATTACGATGTTGTTCTGCCATCACAGTCAAAGTGGGCTGAAATTATAGGTGTGTCAGGGCCACAAGATATTGCGCAGCACCAAAGTTTTCAATATAAACCTGAATAGCCTGCAAGATGTAAGAGGGGTCTGTCAGAGTCGCCTCAGCAGTCGTTTTCTAAAAAGATTGACTGGGATCTGATGGAGGAACAAGATAAAGGTGACAGTAGCACTGAAATGGAAGTATTTCAGCGGTCCCCTTGTGAGACGGATGCTAAAAGTGACTACTGAGGAGTGCCAGAACTGTTATGCATAAGTAGGATTAGAATATTTAGTAGTAGTTAGTGAGAGGATAGTGTAATGAGAGTGATAGTGTAATGTGTTTAAGTAAGACTATACAATAATAGCAGTGAAATGAAGGATTTGCAGTGACATGTCTCGGGGGAGAGGCATGTCATATCTTGTACTTGAGGGTACTTGGAAATATCCAGTCTGGTTTTAGTCAGGTGAGTGAACACGCGTGTTCTTACGAAACTATTAATAAATCGTGGTACATATTAGTATGAATTGGTTGACTTCTTTAGTGCATAACCATTATGAATATGTTATTTTACCATCATATGCCTAAAAACATCCCAATGCTAGGTACAGGCCTTTCCAGATGAACAACAGGACATGAAGAGGTTGCATTGATTGTTGGATTGACTACAACTAGGAATAACGTCTTTACGTGCCTTCCAAATAACAGAGGAACTCAAGTTAATTTTTTATTTTGTCACTCATCAAGTGATCTGAAATTTTCAAGCTACTTTAACGGCGCCAACAAGCTTAACATTTGTTAATATTCTAATATCAATGATGAATTATTTCATTACATCTATATTTGTTGTATACCACCCCTGCAGGTGTGTCACCATGGAGCAGCAATCTAAAAATGTGGGATGCGTTCAGAGGTCCCCTTCAAGAAGTATTTCGATTACTGGAAACTATACGTAATCATGAAGATCCTGAAACGTAAGTTGAGACAAAAAGTAGTATTAAGTTACCTATTTTACTGACTATGACAGTGTTGAACTTATTAAATTAACTTATAGACCTGCTCCGGTTAGGTAAAATCACTTTGAAAACAAAATGACACATGGTAATATAATGATAACGATATTTGAGCAGATAGCTTATTACCATTTATATTTTTCTTACCATTTATTAAAACTCAAAATAATATGCTTAAAAAGTATATATGCATTTCTAGTCAAACCTTACATTTTCATATTGATCATACTAGATCACAATTAGCATACTAATGAGGCAAAACTTTTATTCTATTGGCCTGTGTTTGCTAATTGCGTAATTACCGCTTATTCAATAGAATGGCACTGATTTTGTCTCGCTTCTGTTTACTCATAGTCTATCAATAGAAACAATTTGATCCTGATGCTGCCATATCATCAAATAGTTCTTAATTTAATTTTATCTTTCGCAAGTACTACTGCAGCTTTTAAACATTATTTGGTTGAATGATCTTTATTGTTGCATTTTGTTTTTGCGAATGTTGTGTAAGTTTGTTTAGTAAGTCTTAAATATTATAATGTGCATCTGCGTTTGTGTATATTTTATGTGTTTTGCTATATTTCATAAATAAATAAGTTAGTGATATTGTGTGTTGCAATTTGTTTTATTAGATACCTATTATATATATTTCAATAATCTAAGCAATTAATGTTCATTAGTTAGTAATTAAAAGATACTTAGGTACTATGTTTTATGTTACAATTATAGAAGAATTCTGTTTGTTGTCATTAAACCTTTATTAGTAGAAAATGCATTGAGCTTTGATTTGTTACATAAATAATATAAAAATTACATTATTGCACATGCGAAAATAACATTTAACTTACACAGTATACACTAGTTAAGGTTACAGCATAGCACCCATATTTATAAATACATTAAAACTTCTTATTTTAGGTTTGAAAGCTGCTCTAATTAGCCAAGATGCAAACGTAAAAATATACACGTATCATTTGAATGTGATTTGAACTTTCAAGACATTATATCTTACTTCATTAAAAACACCAAGATAAATCTTTACCTACTGAATTTAATATTGATAAACTGCTTAAGCGAAATTATTTTTATGCAGATTACTTTAAGATTAAGATTGTGATTTGAAGGATTGTATTGTTTTTATTTATCATATGCATAGTTTTAGTTGTACATAATATGTAGTTAGATAGGTACGTGACAGCAGCGTCATTAACCCCTTCCCTGTCTATTCAATAAATTTTGCCCAGTGAACCTGCTAAGTAACACTCGCAAAAAGAGTGGCAGTCCATTAATTGTCAAGAATCTCTTTCTTAATTCTTAGTCCTCTTCCAGAAAGAGTACTCTTCTACATCACTGCTACCAAATCGAAGGCATCAAGCGGCGGAGCAGCGACGCGAGCGTCGAGCGAGTTCTGCCCGAGTACAGCTGTTTGCTATTGTCACCCGCAAACCTGTGGGAGCAGAGTCTACAATCCTTCTCGCTCGATGCCAACATCGTCAACACTGTTTTCAAGCATCAGGTAATATTTTGCCTCTTAACTTTAGGTAAATATGCATCCAAATATCCGATCTGTAGTTGTTAGACGTAAATGTCGCTTCATTTCGTTATTAAAGATATTATTTTACTCATTGATTTTCTACTTTTATTGAATAAAATGCCTAGAAGAAATTATTGTACGCACGTTTCACAACCAATTATATAAAAAGCGCTCACTCCGCCATTTATGCATCGAACGTTAGAAAAATAAATTGCATGGATACTCACATCAGACATTATAAGTTGCCACATGACAAAGTTACATGTTTGTAGCTTACTACTTTTGTTGAGGTATCGAACGAAATAACGTTTTCAGAAAGGCAAGCCTATAGCCGAGATGGTATTTGGCATGCAGCTTCGCGACACTGGCATCAAGCGATACCCGCTACGCGCGCGGCCACGCGTCCTCCAGTATGCCATCACTATATTCTACCAAAACCCCGATCAAAGGTAACTTTCAATTTTAATTGGTGACCCTCCCAGTTAGCTCACTATCTTTTGTTATTATTTTACAAAAAAAATTACTTGGTTTTATTTTGGAAAACTTCTGGTTATATTTATAATTTCACAAGGGAGAAGCGTCTTCTCAACTTATAGATAGTAATGATAAAGCTAAGAATGGCAACATACTTTGGCCGTAATCCTCAATTACTGATGGAACTGGCTATCTCATTTGGATGGTAATAGCTTGTTAGGTGTATTTAAATCAAACCGTACCACCTTTTTACATTATAATGTATCCTCCTTAAGAATCAAGCCTCGGACCTCTGCACATAGGCGCTTAACCATTTAGAAGGCAATGAGTGATATCTACCCTCAATACATTAAATACTTCTCAACTGAAATGGTGATAAAGCATCAACAAATTACATCATGCTTCGCCAGTTCAAAAGTTAAAACCCCTTCTTCTGTATTCTTGAGGGATAATACAAAGACTATTATTTTATGTAAACAATAATGTTCGTCTTTGTTTCAGATTCATCCAATCTCTAAGTAAAAAGTTAAAAGACATGTACCCCTTATATCAGGAGTCGTATACGCGCATTAACGAAGTAACATTGATATACTACCCCGGCCAGTTCAATTATAGAGAACTAGTTCCTTTGTTGATAACCTTTGTGGGGCTGTTCTTGTATGTATATTTCTCCGTGAGAAAAATAGAGTTTATCAAGTCGAAGTTCAGCCTCGCGGCGTGCGCCGTGGTCACCGTAGCCGGCAGCCTGTCCATGTCTATGGGCATCTGTTTCTATTTCGGATTTTCGTTAAGCCTTCAAGGCAAAGAAATATTCCCATATCTAGTCATTATAATGGGCCTTGAAAATGTGCTGGTGCTCACCAAGAGTGTGACGTCAACGGACTCGAGGCTCGATGTCAAGATACGACTTGCGCAGGGCCTAAGCAAGGAAGGCTGGTCCATCACGAAGAACCTGCTTACAGAAATAACAATATTCACAGTCAGCTTCTTCACGTTCGTACCGTTCATCCAGGAGTTTTCAATATTCATGATAGTGAGCCTCATATCCGATTACTTCATACAAATGGTGTTCTATGCTACGATCCTGGGCATAGACGTGCGCCGCATGGAAAGTTTTCAAGACCAAAACAAGTTGCATTTGAAGGACTATTTCAACGCGTCGGACGCTCTGAATTGGCGTTTAAGCAACAGCTACGCTGAGCTAAATAATTTTTCTCCGCAACGGATGAAGAAGTCCAAGTCGCATCCGAGGTTGAACGGGCTGGCGCAGAGCAGCCCGACCGACGTCGTCGCCAAGAGGAACTCAAGCCCGGGCAGCCAGGACCACCGGGTGCCGAAGCGGATCCGGCTCGTCAACATGTGGGCTAGGACCCGGTTCTTCCAACGCGCCTTCATGTTGTGGATGCTGGTGTGGATATCCATGATAGTGTACAATTCCGGCGTCGTCGACTACTTTATAACGAGCACCGAGAAAACCGAGAGCAATGCAGAAGCGAACGCCAAGCACCAACAGAATAAGGAGCACAAGCAATCCTTGTTCATGTTCTTTAACAACAGCGAGAATCCGTCGGTGTTTTCGCCGCTGCCGAGTATAGGCGACGCGGAAAAGTCGCCGGTGGACGCGAACGATACTATCATTTTCAAACATACACCGAACTCAAGGCCTTGGTCCAGGTGAGATATTTATTTTTCACACCACCTACTCGACAATGTCAAATTATATGTCATGCAAACCTAACCTAATAGTAGATTATACACTAAGGGGATAAAGTAGTGTCTTATGTAGCGGGCGCCAAGACAAGAATCCTGAGTGCATCGTGGGATTCAAGGTCGCCGAAGACGAAGGCACCTTTATCCCGAATTTATACTTTACTTTTCCCACCTTATACGAGACAATAAAAAGCAATAGTATAACAAAGCAATTTTCAGTATTCGCGCCTCTTTTTAATTTGTGTTCTATTTTTCTTTTATTTCTATTCTACTCGTGGTGGCCAGTTCGATTTAAAAAGTGTGTTGAAATTAAATTATTAAGCAAGCTTAGGGAGTTAACGCTAGAATCCTTCGTTTTGCTCGGGATTCGGTTGATCCTTTAATGTAATGGACACGGTAACATGAACTAAACACAGAATGTCTAAAATGAACATTAAAAGAACCATATGAAGGTACTTACTCAATTAAAAATTATTGAATTATTGTTGAATTTTGTTGCTGCCAATGAATCTAAAAACTCAGATTTCGTTCGCCTATTATGTAAACTTTGCTTTTGCTATCAGTATTAAAATATATTCTCAATAGAATTGCTTATGTTCACTAGTCCATATTTTGTGGTATAACATTTCGACAGTCACGTTTCATGAACGTGGTACGTATTCTTTCTTTCTTCTACAAGTGCTTAGATATCCACTGGCATCAATTTGTCCAGGCTGCGGTGTCTTTTAGTTACTGGTTTAATTTTTAAACCTAGCTCAGGCATCTTAGTCTTTCACAAATATGTATATTTAAATTGTCAGATAGTCAGAACTTTAGAACGAAATCAAGTTTGCTATGTGAAAATAATAACTGCTTTACTACAAAACATTTTTAAAGTTAGTTACGTGTTAAACGTGCGTTTAAAAAAGTCTTTCTTAAACTTATGACGAAAAAGTGCGAACATCTACTCACTGGACATTGTCTAACTTTTTGTAGTACTTACTGGAGTTAACCTTTTATGCACGGTGCTTGTACATTTAGAGAACATGGTAAGTTTAATTAATGTCCCTTGTAAAAATATGGGAGCTGATTTGACAAATAACTAAGAAAGTAGAATGGGAAAATGGTAAAGATAGGTGATCGGTAGCAACCTACGATAAAGGCGTCTTAGTGACAACCACAGAAAAAGATCTAAATAGAAGCCACATGTGTACGTACTTTGCGTGCCAAAAAGGATGGTAAAATCCCGTTTTATTAATTCCGCGCTTAACCGTTATCAGCATCACAAATAAGTGTTCTAAAAATTACTACTTGCTACGTCGTATCGAATTGTAAAAACTGTACAAAAAAACCAACAAGTTTCCTTTCATCGGTAAGTAATTTTGTTACTAAATTGACACAAAAATGTGTCACGCTTGGTTTTCATACAATTGAGCTAACGTGCGGCTTCTTGCGGCGATCTATTTCTGTGGTGCCAACTAACTAGGACTGCGGCAGGCGCGTCTCGGATAACTCAAAGCACGTAAACTTATATATCACTTTGTTACTGCCAGACTGTCGCCGTACCACTGGTCGGGCATACTCTCACAGTACAACGAGTCTATGGGTGGGCGTTTCGCGGTGGTGCTGCCGCCGCTGCTGCTCTCGCAGCGCGTGGGCCCCGAGCGCGCGGCGGGCGTGCGTCACCCGGACGAGCGCGAGCCGCCGCCGCTGCGCTGGCAGGCGCTCGCCGCCGCACTGGACCCAATCGACATCATACCAGGTATATAAAGCACCGTCGCCCTCCCGCCCGCCCGCCTCTTTGACCCAACAAAGAGGCCGCTGCCGCCGCCGCTGCGCTGGCAGGCGCTCGCCGCCGCACTGGACCCCATCGACATCATACCAGGTATATAAAGCACCGTCCCCCTCCCGCCCGCCCGCCTCTTTGACCCAACAAAGAGGCCGCTGCCGCCGCCGCTGCGCTGGCAGGCGCTCGCCTCCGCACTGGACCCCATCGACATCATACCAGGTATATACGAGGGTCAAACTGAAAATTCTTAGAAAATCAAAAACTGAGCCAACTAGTAAGTTTTGAGGTTTATTATATCTTTTCAAAATAGTGTCCTTTTACATCAATATGTCGCTGCATCCGGTGGAACCACTGAGAAAAGCAATTTGCCCACTCCTCCTTAGGGGTCTCTTCAACGGCCTTTTGAAACGCAGCCACTGCTTCCTCGGCGTCCATAAAACATAAAATAAATAAAAATCGCAAGGTGCGAGGTCTGGGCTATACGGCGGGTGACCTAGTAATCCCACGTCTGACGAGGTCAAATTGTCGATTGTTTGCCTGGCGGTGTGCGACGAGGCGTTGTCGTGGTAAAAGAGGATCCTACTGCGAGGGCGTTTCTCCCGAACTTTTTCCAAGACAAGTGGCAAACAATTGTTGGTGTACCATTTGGCAGTTATAGTTTTTTGATCTTCTAAAACAATTGTCGCGTAATGACCTGTCTTTCCGAAGAACGAAGCCACCATCTTTTTTCCCACGCTTCGACCTCTCTTCACTTTAGTTGGCAACTCATCGGAAGGAAACACCCACTGAGCAGACTGTCTTTTGGTTTCGGGATCATAACAGTAAATCCAGCTTTCGTCACCCGTAACTATGTCGAACACTGCATTCGAGTCACCTCCGTTAAATCTTTGAAGCATTTCACGGCACCAATCAACACGACGGAGTTTTTGGGCTTCGGTCAAATTGTGAGGTATCCACCGGGCGCAAAGCTTCCTGACAGCTAAATTTTCGTGGAGGATTTTGTGCACTTGACTCATACCGATGCCTAAGCTTGCCCGAATCTGCTGATAGGTCACTCGTTTGTCAGTCTCTATCATACGCCGCACAACACTGATGTTATCTTCAGTCGTCGCCGTAGAAGGCCGTCCCTCACGCAGATCATCGGTGAGATTAGTGCGACCACGCTTAAATTCATTGAACCAGTTGTAGACAGTGGCACGAGATGGGGCTTCATCGTGAAAGGCCAATCGAAGTCTATCGTAACTTTCTTGTTGACTTAATTGACATCGGAAGTCATAGAAAATCATTGCACGTAAATTTTCCCGGCTTAGATTCATGCTGACGTCACACGGGCAATTTTCAATTTGCCGCCAAATCGAAGACAAATGACAAACTAATGAAATTTAAACTGAATAATATTGACAAAGAGTTCCATTTACAAAATTCAAACTTTATTTTTAATTATATTTTTTAAAAGTTCTAAACACTTTCAGTGTCACCCTCATATAGCACCGTCCCCCTCCCGCCCGCCTCTTTGACCCAACAAAGAGGCCGCTGCCGCCGCCGCTGCGCTGGCAGGCGCTCGCCGCCGCACTAGAACCCATCGACATCATACCGGGTATACATAGCAACGCCACGACATCATGCCGGGTATAGGTGCATACATACACTCAAGAGTAATATCTCCAAAAATGCAGTGCAACTTCTTTTTATTTTTTATCCACTACGAATAAGCACTTTGCTTTCATCTCACCTGGTAAAACGCTAAGTGACCATAAGACCGAAGGTGAAAACGCCCTTCACCCGGAATCCTCAACCACAGAGGAGCTGGCAATCTTATCTCTAAATTATAGATACATATCGCAGGTCTCGTACATTAGGGGCGTATCAGTGTAAATACAACTTTACACGACAAAAAAAACTCCATAACTTTTGTTTTTGCTCACGCATTTGGAGCTTTTCTATGAATTATACATATAAAAAAAAGCTTAAAAGAATGGTATGAAGCAAAATCCAATTAAAGCTTAACTAATTGTGGTTTTGGTGGTTACGCCTCTTTTACATGATACATTTGCGAGACTACCAAGGAAAAAAATACTAAAATCCTATAGACTATTATATATTATAGTCAGAGACTATGCAAATGAGGACAGCAAATAGTCCATTTTTCACCAAATAGCGTCTGCACATATGCTCAGCCTGACAGGTTGTGAGCCCATCGCCGCTCTATGCTGTTGGATATATGTGCAGTCTTTAATCCGTTAGTCACCTTTTACGACACCCATGGGAAGAGAGTAGTATTCTTTTACCCCTACGCGACACGGTTATACTGCGACTTTGAATCATGCAATAGATTTTTATGCGGTTTTCACTGCTAGAAGAATGTGCTTCAAGTTAAGAGCCGTTTACACGTATTAAGTTGTCAAGTAGGTAACTTAATTTTAAGTTAATTTTAACTAAATTCTTGCGTGTAAACAGTCACTTATAAGCTCTTTAGTAGCAAGTGGTAAGTAAACGATTTAGTGGGCAAGTGAACAAGTAGAATAGAATCGAGTCTATTTTTTGAGTAATTAACCGCCCCTCCCGTACCGCTTGCATTCCCCGGTAGGCGTGGCTTCTACTAAATTGTCATTTAGTTACGTGTGGACGCAACAATTTAGTGAAGTATTTAGTGAAGTCGTGAAGTCTCGTGTGTGACGAGAGCCGGTCTTGCCGCGATGTGTCGCCGCTGTATGCACTAAAGAGTGCTTAAGTAAATACACGTGTAAACGATCGACAACTTAAAATTAAGTTAAAATTAACTTAAAATTTAGTTACCTACTTAACAACTTAATACGTGTAAACGGCCCATTAGCGTCGACGAAAGCGCTGGCGGGCCACACGGGTCTATAAAGTATTCTTATTATGATAGCTTCCTTTTAACCCAGTACGCTTTGTGCCAGATTTCGAGCTGGTCGAGAGCAAGAAACAGCCGCAGCACTGGGGCCAGGGCGCCGCGCTGCCCATATACCCCACCACGCCCATGGAAATCCTGCTGCTGGCGATCCTCTGCACCATCAGCGTCGCCGTCATCGCCTACATGATGGTGGTGCTGTACAGGTAACTCATCATCATCAGCCTATAAACGTCCCACTGTTGGGCACAGGCCAACCTCCCCATATTATAAGGAGGTTGGGCCATAACCCACCACGCTGGCCCCATGCGGGTTGGGGGGCCATCTTTCGACGACAACCGGGACCAATGGCTTTACGTGCCTTCCGAAGCACGGAGCACCTCGAGATGTTTTTAATTTGGTCACCTATCCAGTGACCCAACATTGCGAAAATTGCTTAGCGGGCATGATCGCAAGCCGAACGCTAGCCGCTGCGCCATCGAGCTCCTCTAACTCATCATCTCAAGCCTTCTTCGACCAATTTGATGTAGGCCTTCTTCAACCCCCGCCACTTCGTCAAAGAAAATATACACTACCGTGAAAAGAAGCGACACAATAGTCTATGATCCGAGTATAGAACGACCTTCACCGATGAAAAGTATTTTATATCAAATTTAATATGTTAAATAACATATCGTGAGTGGGTTGGCTGAAAAATTTAGTATTTAAAAAAAAAATTTTTACATTGAACTGGTTTGGTGTGTGTGTTTGTAATGAGCTTATCTTTATATAAACATAAATTTTATTAACTTAACCAGAAGGTTGCTAATTACATATATTGACTTGCCTGTTTACACCTGCCTACCCAATGTTACGACAGGAAAAAAATAGTCAACCTAACGTTTGCATATTCTATAGGCTTCATACTTTCGATTAGTACCTATGTAATTTATCTATTATCGAAACAAGTGCAATATTGAAAAAAAAATATTTTTAAATATTTAATTAATCATATACTGGACAGAATTTTTCAGCCAACCCACTCGCAATATATTTTTTAACACATTATATTTGATATAAAATACTTTTCATCCATTAACCGCTCGGTGAAGGTCGTTGTATACTCGGATCCTCTACTATAAGCATGTGTGCTCGTAAAATCGTTCGCGGCTATGTGTGGGCGGGTGTTTGGATCGGCGCGGGGGCCTTGTGCGGCGCGCGGGGGTGGAGCGGGCAGTCTAGTGACTGCCCTCGGCCGAGGGCTGATTCGAGCGAGCGAGCGTCTGTGACTCTGTATTGCGCACCGCACGTACGGACTGACCTACGAGTACACGCACGAGTAATCATGCCCGGCTTTGTTACGGCTGGCCGGTGTTTGTTACGTTGATACGGCTGTGTTAATGAGAAAATTAAGTGCCTACTTTATATAAATATTCTATTACCTACTTTCTGTATTACACGTAGTATAACCTAACTAGGTTGGTAGATACTTACTTAATTAATGGACTAACTGCTAATACTATTACGAGAATTTAATATAAAATCGTGAGAAGTATAGTTAGGTAGTACGTGATCCGTCTGCACCTACCTATCACCCGTACAACCTATCTTTCACTTTCCTACTTAATTGTCCTTGCACAGGTTTACATTACATTACATACTATGTAACATATACGTCTTCTTTGGCACAAGTCTAAATTCTATTTCGGTATCAACCCTTGCGTTTATACGTTCCTCTTAAGGTTACCGGCGCTCGAGCTCTCACGTACATACACAGAGTGTCGTCGGTATGACTTCTATTTTGGCTGACCGTATCCTATTTTGGCCCGCAACTTTTCTGATCTTTTCATCTCATCTGCTGTCTGCCAACTGGTCTTTTCTTTTAGTAGGTTTTCGGTTTAAAGGTAACTTAACGACCGAAATTCATAAATCTATAGATTGTTTAGCCTACTAGAATGAGAACTTTTACATAATTTGTATGGAACTTAAGTCAAAAATTTGAATTTAGAATTGAAGACGTTCCGTTTGCGATCTTGCCAGTTATGCAACTTTCGCAATGCTGTGTGACCAAATGGATGGATGGATGGGTGACCAAATTGAAAAGACATATTGAGCTCCTCCTTCTTTCGGAAGGCAGGGTTCGTCGGTACTCCGGTTGTAGCCGTAATATGGCAGTCGTATAAAATCATGGGCTATGGACTTCCCTATATAATCCCGCAGCTGGGCCATCCTATTAAATTCAAAGAACAAGTATTTGTTTATGGAAGCAACTCTAAAATAGAAAAAAAAACAACTGCTCCATAGCAGGGGGGTGTCAGGTACGTTCGTTTGGCGCGGCTCCCAGGCATGCCGCCTAGGCGTATGGCAGTAAAGGTTGCCGCGAGCCGACACACCGAACACCGAGCGCCGGGTCGCTTAACTCGTAATCCCTGTGCGCGCGCGCAAACCCTACGCTCTGTGACGTCATGACGTCAAATCGATATCGAGTCAGCGTTGCTTAACGGAATATGAACGCTCGGGTCACACGATAAGTTTTAATTTCGCGTGAAAGTCGTTAGAGTGTAAACCTTCTGTACAGTAGTACTATTAGCTGTTATTCTGTGTCCATACGTTTAAAACGAATTTGCATTTTTTTATGGAACAGCTAATTATATTCGCACTTTCAAAAAAAAAATATACAAGTGCTTAAAAGAAACCTAAATCCATGCACAATATAATAAAGTAAAGCAAAAGAAATAAATATGTTCTAAACTAATTTGCATAAATTTATTAAATATTTTAAAAGTTGTTTTAGCTGTCTCAGGATTTGAACTATTCAATTAACACGTAGTATATAACATGAACTGTCTGATCAGATTTGTGAAGTATGCAGATACTTGAATTGTGAATGCGAAAATTCAAATACTTAAAACAAAATATGAGTTTTAAAGTGCGTCTTGTGGAGTTGGTCGTCTGGATAAGTTTTGCGCTTTTGCTTACTGTTGTATATACGCGTTATATCATTATAAAATATAATTGTGTGAAACGCACTTTGGCCAAGGCTGGGCCTCGTTGACGCAATTGAATTATTACAAAAAAGTGCTTATAAGTGAGAATGTGATAGGGCGACCAATGCACGAAGAAGAGATTGAAGAAGATAACTTAGAAGAAATATTGAATTTTGTTAAAATAATTAAATTAGTTACCTACCTACCTAATACACAGGCAATCTTCTTTGCTTAGCTTAGGTATTACGTAATACATAGGGTTAGTGTATATAAATAATACTTACATAATTATTTATATTCACTAACCCGAATTACTTAACATATGACTTTTGTATCTAGGCTAACTTTTTTTATACAGCAATAAAAGAGATTTATTGAAACAAATTTTTAAAAATCCATACGGAGTTTTCTAAAGATAGATAAGTTGCATTGCAATATATCGGATGAAGGTAAATCCAATATAAGTATTAAAAGTCAATGCCCATTTTGGACTTGTTTTGTTTTGAGAATGTATAAATATAATCGTATTGGCAAAAATAGCTCAAATTCACTAAATCAAACCATGCTATAATAGTTTCCTTATAAAGTCAGGAAACAATAGTATACTAAGTTTAATTTTCCTGTGGAAGTAACCAATTCTAGGTTTTCGAACGCACTCTGCCACTCAAAGCGTTTCGTTCTGCCTCGTAACTGTTAACGTTAAATATATTAATTAATTTGAGGTCTTAAAGCTATATTTTAGCTTCTCCTTTTTTAAATTGTTATCATGGAATAAAATACCCTTAACGGTTTATGAATAATTATTAACACAATGATTCATCATTATGAATTGATTGAACGGCTACTCTAGCAAAGCTAAAACGAAACGTATTTTTGACTTGTCAGTTGTCAGCTCTTTCTGTCACTGTTGTCTGTAAGTATGTGAAGCTCCGATTCGTTATTTTTAGTTTAATGAAACTCATGTATAGTCTTGAATATTGCCTTCTTTAATAATAAATATGTGTTGTGGATGATTAATTGAAACAAAAGTAGTATAAAACATGTTTAGCTATGATTGTATGTTGCCGAAAAACTTAAAAAAAACAATGTCCAACCACATACTTAATTTTTTTATTTTTAAACTTTATTTCGCATAATTCTGGCTTTTTATAAAAAATCTGAATTTAGACCAATAAACAGTAATATAATAAATTACATTTTGCTACCAAGATCATTTTAAACAAGCTAACTCATTGTCAGGTTTTCAAATGTATGGGTCGTCGGCATTGTCCTTTTTGAATGGTTTTAATACCAAATTTGTAGAACAGGACGGTTTTCTACAACACTGTTGCCATGATAAAATAAAAACTGCCTTATAAATCATGGAAATAAGATTATTATCACTTTTTTTTTAAATATCTCCTAAAAGTGTAGAGTTTATTTATCCGAGTTTGAAGTTAAGCGACAATGTATAATGTTGAATAATACCCACAATCATAGATTCACAGTGTAACTGCGTCGCTTGCAGATGCGTGTGCTCGCGTCACTACGCCGAGTGGCGCGCCTCTTGGAGCGAAGACGACGAGTACCGAAAGATCATCGCGAAGCAACCGGCGGTCCAGGTAGGTATTGTTAAAATACATACATACAGGATAAAATGTTTACTAGAAAAAAAATGTATATAGCATTGTGAATGCAAACATTTCAATAATAAAGATACATACATACCGTCGAGGAAGTTCCCGGTCGACCAGTTTTTGGCTATATTCGTTAATCGTTTGCACAATATCTACGCGCACGCTACTGTACGTACTCGCGGTCAGAATGGAGCGCAACAGTGGCGGTATCTTCATACAAGCCGAAAAGCCCGGCTTGACCTAACAAAAACTCAATATCACTACTGGTAAAACGCAATTATTAATATCACTTAATATTTTTTACCATTGTTAATTTTCTTTCATCAGCATTCAAATTATCAATTTTATAAGTTTCCCATACTAAGAATTACTAAACAAATCGCATAAAGCTGCGCTTATAAATTGTGCGATGCTTTACATCTCTCTCGCACAAGTTGGCTTGCGACCGGGCTTCGGATTTAAAGCATATCCGCTCTCTTCTAACTTTAACAAAATTGCTACTCTATAAACATAATACTGCGTAAGTATGTATAGATTCTATGAGAAATTCATACTCTTCGTCAAAGCCAGCTTGCGTTATGAAGTTCGCAAGTAAGGCCTTCTGCAAATCAGGCTTTATTTCTACCGAATCACGTGCAACTTCAACGCGGGCGAACCAATCAGAGGCGACCGACGACAGTCGAGCTCGGGCGAACCAATCAGAGGCGAGCGTTTATACGCGATTGTGCTGTGCAGCAGCCACAGGCAGCACAGGCTGCAGCCAGCCATTTTTTATTCTTTGTTTTTGTTATTGTCACACTTCACTTTGTTTGAGCGATTGTTTCTAAGTAACAAGTGTTTTCGTAATTTGTGATAATAAAAGTGATGTGTTCTGAGTTAAGTTCATCGCTTTATTGGTCTCTGTGACGAACTTAGATGTTTTGGGCATGTGATGTATTGCAAACAAATGTGTACTTAAACGTGTTGGTGATTGGCATACGAAAGGCAGAGGTAAATAAATTCTTTGAACATCACACATGATTTATGTATTTCGCAAACTATTAAAAGTCATCTAGGGCATTAAATAAAATAGGTCTATGTAAAAAACTCTTTGGATTGTTGGTTGCTTCCATTCAAAATAATTAAGTAATAATCATTGAGGTACAATAAACTACGAGTAGAGAAGACACCGCGAAGCAAGTTTGTGCGCAACTAAGGTGCAGCCGCAAGGTCCACAATCGCTTGAATCACGCGCAATCACTGAGGCGTTTGCAGCCCAAGTGCGGCCGGCAGGCCGCACTTGAACGGAACACAGCAGTGGTGAGCGGTGTCTTCTCTATACGTAGTAATAATAGCTCAATGGTAATAATTAATAAATTAAGTGTAGAGGCCTACATATCGACTGTGATTCCCGCGCAAAATGCCCATTTTCGCATTTTGTAGTAATTTTCCAGTTGTATTTATAGTTTTTATCGAAATAGGATAATAAATGCATGCTTAATATTACGAATCTCCACTCTGCGAGAATAAGCTGAGTTCAGAAGGCCGGCTCATCGCATTTTGTAGTAATTTTGTGCTTAGTTGTATTTATAGTTTTCATCGAAATAGGATAATAAATCCATTATAACATTTTTATTACTCATGAAGTAACAATTATTCTGGTATAAATTTTACTCAATAATATTATCGTAGATAAGAGAAATTCACAGTTAACTTAACGCGATTTTCGAAGTATTTTTGGATTTGAAGTACATATTAACTCAATGGTATTGAATAACATTTTTTTTCTATATAAAATCAATAATATTTAAAAATTCCGTGGCCGCTACGCATTATACGACGAGATAACATTCTCATTTTTTTATTACATTTGTTAGAACAGTACTTCAATCCAGGAGCTCAAAAAATGCCGTCGCGCAATTTCTGAAAATCTTTCTCTGCAATTTTGGGTTTAAATAAAAAGTTAAACGAAATTTACAAAAAGCGAGGCCGCTACGTACTATGCCAATAGCTATTCTACACTATTCAATAAGTAAATACTGTTAATGTATTTTTGTTTCTGAGATCAAAAAAGCCAAAATTGGCCGCAGATTTTTTTTTAAAATTTCTCACTGGCTGTTTTTTTACAAACGACAAGAACGTTTGGAATGCCACGGCCTATGACGATTCGAGTAAAAAATGTGGCTAGTGTCACAAATGGGCACCAACATTGTACCTAGGTAGCAAGATTAGGAACTTCAGGTTTCGTGGCTTGCCCCAATCTGAAGCCCTAGGCACGCCACTGGAGCGCAAGTGTATTTTTCACTTTCACACTTTCGCCGAAAAGTGGTCTACAGGGAGGGAACAGCTCACTCACCCTAAAAATCACGAACCTCAATATTCCAAACATCATAAATACGATTTTTAATAATCCGATTTTCATAAGTGCGAACAAACAAAAACCCGAAATGTTATTAGTCAGAATAACGGAATTCCGATTTTCATATTTCCGAAAATTTCATAGACAGTGGCAGAAACGAATCGCTGGTCGGCGCATCTACAGCTGTGCTGTGACGGAAGCCATGCCTGTTGCATGTTCGGATTATTGTACAGTCGGAATTTTAATTATTAGGAATATTGAAATTCGGCATTTTCATTTTCGTAATTATAAACGTTCGGGATTATTTAATTTTGGAATTGTAAAAATATGGATTCATGATATATCTGAATTGCGATATTTAGAATTCTGAAGTTTTCAGAAATATAAAATTCGGAGTTTTTAAATTCGTGATTTTGAGTTTCGGAATTTTGTTTCGTATTTATGTAGTGTACCCTAACGGGAACTTCCTCGGCTGAGCATATTATATTCACGACTATTATCTCCGTAGAATTGGTCAGAGACTAAACAATGAAGACCACAAAAGCAGTCCACTGCCACAGGCTACGTTTCATCAAATGATAACTGCACATGTGCTCAGCGTGGTAGGTGGTGAACCCAATAGACAAGATGAGTTTGTATTGGTAGTATTCTCTTAATATTGATTCCACAAAAACCCATCTACCCCCCCCCCCCCTCCCTCACAATTCCTACTCCTTCCTCAAAGCCAGCAACGCGTCTGCGACTCCTCTGGTTTTGCGGTGGGTGTCCATGGACGGCGGTGATTAGTTTCCATCAGGTGAACCTCGTGCTCGTTTGCCTCCTTTTCAAATAAAAAAATATAATACTCCCTAATTTTTATTTGTCTGAAATAAATTAAGGGTGAGTTCCACCCATGAAACTGAACTTACTTTCCGCAAGAAACCTATGTGCGACAATAATAATGGGAGGTCGAAATTGTTTTGTCATTTTTGCACATAACTTTCTTGGGGAAAGTTGTTCAGTTTCATGAGTGGAACTCACCCTTAATTTTTTTTAGACTAATAAAAATTAACGGTGCTTACCCGTGTTCCAGAGTCGTGTCGCGTAACGGCTTACCAAAAAAATGCTACCACTCCCTCTTTTCCCTTGTGTGTCGTGCACTGCTCATACGTCCAACAGCATAGAGCGGCGATGGGCTTACCACCTGTCACACTGTGCACATGTGCAGTCGCTATTTGGTGAAAAGTGGACTGTGGCAGACTGCTACTGTGGTCCTCATTGCCTAGTCTCTGACTGACCCTTTCGAGAAAATACCTAGTCGTGATTATATGTATTTATGTATTATTATATACGCGTTTATTGTAGTTGGTGATGGAAGCGATGCCGCTGGTGTGGTGGCTGGGCACGTGCAAGAGTCGTATTTAGTTTAAAAAATCGAATCAAAAGTATAAATAGGTACTTAGCAATTAAAGTAAGACACTCAACGAAACGTAGTATAGTTTCGTGACGCCTTATTTTCTTCCAAACGATATTGCCACATCTGTTTCGAAGTGCGCCATAACTACTTACAGTAACTGTCAAAAGTAGTTGCGATCAATCGCCGCTAGGGGCAAGCTTGGAAAGTATGTAATATAGGTACCTGACGACATCTGTGGTCGAGTGGTTAGCACGCCGGGTCTGGCGTCGCGCCATATCTGAGGTCCGGGGTTCAATTTCCGGTCGGGTCAATTTCGAGAAAAACTGTTTTTCTAAATTGAATTCGGGTCTGGGTGTTTTTTCTATGTTTATGTATATTTATCCGTTATCTTAACATATACATACATACATATAACGAGTTTCAAAAGAATACTTATCTTGGTCTAGATAATTGGTGTGGTAGAGCCACGCTGCGTTGCAGCACGCATTGGGCCAGCTCGCCCGGCGTAATACCACCCTCTCACGAATATCCGGCGTGAAATAATGGCACTTGGTGCTGTTGTGTTTCGTCCGGTCAGTGAGAGTTCCGGAGGCCCCTTCCCCTCCCACCCCTCCTCACAATTCCTATTCCTTCCCCTAACCCTATTCCTTTCTTAAAGGTCGGCAACGCATCTGCGACTCCTCTGGTTTTGCGGGTGTCCATGGGCGGCGGTGATTGCTTTCCATCAGGTGACCCGCCTGCTCGTTTGCCTCCTTCTCATAAAAAAAAAAAAAAATTGGTGTGAGCGTAAACAAATTTAATTTTCATCATCAGCCTATAAATGTCCCACTGCTGGGCACAGGCCTCCCACGTGGACAATAGCACGTGGGGATGTTTATCCCCAAACTCAAAATTTCTTTATTCAATAAACTTAAAATAAGCATTTTGAATCGTCTAAATTTATTTGGATTCGCCCACCCACCTCACCCATTCAGGAAGTCTTTTAGCTGTGGAGAAGAACGGGCGCAAGAAACTCCACAGCTTAAAAATAATATAGAAGAAGTAATGACATTTACAAAACAACATGTCGTTACCAAATTATACAATCAAAAAACAATGTAAATATGTTATTATAACCAGGCTGTTTTGTCTTCTAAATATTCCTTAACTGTGTAATAACCCTTCCTAAGTAAACAGGATTTTATATGATTCTTAAACTTATCTAAAGGTAAATCTAGCATAGTACTTGGTATTTTATTATAATAGTGTATACCATGCCCCAAGAAAGGGCCGAGAACCTTTTGTAACCTAAACAGTGGCATCACTAGTTTTGACTTATTTCTAGTATTGAAATTGTGTACATCACCGTGTTTAGAAAAACGCACAAAAACTATACAATTATAAATATACTGCGATGCAACAGTAAGACCACCAACTTCCTTAAAAATATTTCTCAAAGAAGTTCGCGATCCCAGTCTATAAATGCTTCTTATTGCTCGTTTCTGTATAATAAATATAGTTTTAACATCAGCCGCTGTTCCCCACAAAAGGACACCATACGACATGACACTATGAAAATAACTAAAGTAAACAGTCCTAGCAGTTTCAACATCTGTTAATTGTCTAATTTTTCTAATCGCATATGCTGCTGAACTGAGTTTGCCGGCCAAATTCGATATATGCGGATTCCATTGGAGTTTTTAGTCAAGGGTTATCACTAGGAAAACTGTCGAGTCTACCAAATCTAATTTAACACCATTCATTCTAACATTGGTTTGTTCGGTCTTGACATTTGGTAGTATAAGTTTAATATATTTCGTTTTTTAGCGTTTAGCTGTAAATTATTCGCACTAAACCAAGTGAGTACCTCTGAGAGAGCATTGTTAACATCGCTATAATTCTTCTTACATCTAGTCACATTAAAAATGAGTGAAGTATCATCTGCAAACAATACAAGATCACAGAAGTTTTCTACAAAGAATGGCAAGTCATTGATATATATATAAAAAATAAAAAATAGCCAAGAATTGACCCTCGTGGAACTCCCATTTTTACATGAGAACCGGATGACTTAGTTCCATTAACGTCGACATTTTGTGTCCTAGAACAAAGATACGACTGTATCAAATTACGCGCAAGACTTTTGAGAACATAGTAATTTAACTTCATCACCAGTGTCCGGTGCTCAACGATATTGGGCCATAACCCACCACGCTGGCCCAATGCGGGTTGGTGGGTTTCAACGACTGTCATCTTACGACATCAACCTGGACCAACGACTTAACGTGCCATCCGAAGCACGGAGGAGCTCGAGATGTTTTTTTTTTTAAATTTGGTCACCCATCCAGCGACACGGCATTACGAAAGTTGCTTAGCGGGCAAGATCGCAAGCCGAACGCGCCATCCGCTGCGCCATCGAGCTCCTTAATATTAATTTTAATTTATATTAATTAATTATCTTGTTTATTGTAGTTGGTGATGGAAGCGGTGCCGCTGGTAGTGGCCGGGCACGTGCAGGAGGTGGAGTGCGTCGTCACCGACGGCGAGAAGGTGGTCAGCTCGTGCCTGCAGGGCAACATCAAGGTGTGGGACTCGCAGAACGGCGAGATACTCACCAACATCGACCGGGGCGCGTACGTAACCGAAACAACTAAGTCAATAAAGTCAAAGTCAAATAACTTATTCTATACTAGCGGCCGCTCGCGGTTTCACCCGCGTGGTTCCCGTTCCCGTGGGTAAATCGGGATAAAAAGTATCTTATGTGTAAATCCAGGTAATAATCTATCTGTATGCCGAATTTCATCCAAATCCATTCAGTAGTTTTTACGTGAGAGAGTAACAAACATCCATCCATGCTCACAAACTTTCGCGTTTATAATATTAGTAGGACAAATCTAGACAGACGTCACGTGCACGTGTATTGCCGTCAAATACTAATAAAAGAACAGTCAACTAACATGTAGTTAAATCTTAATAACTAAACTATAGCTTGACCGTCGTAAAGTCGACCCTCCTAATGGTTCGCGGGGCGCGGTGCGCACGAATACACACGGCATTGCTGCTGCAACGAGATTATGTCATGATCAATAAAATCTTCGTGTTGTTATTTAGGAATTAATATGGTTACAAATGTATTAGTGTTTGTATTAGTACCTATTACGGATGTATTAGTGTAATGTTACTGATAAATAATAGACTTTGACATTGTAATATCTACATTCATTTCAATTTTAAGATATAAATGAGATCGACATTTCATATCATAATTCTTCATCCAAATTATTTTATAATCCTGAGTCCGAGGAAGATACGGATGACGTTTCTTTTAACTAAATGATAAAAGGTCGGTACACGTCATCGCAATTAGATACTGATTTTCCATTTTTATTGCGTGATCCACACCTCTTTTCCATTGATCCGTAGAATTCTCAGCAAATATTTGTTGCATTTTTCTGGTTTTTATTCAAATTAGTACTTAAGTCTGATTAACCCAGTTTGTTCTTTATATATCCCCAATTAAATAGAATTTAAGCCTGCTTGGTACTGTGACAAAAGAAGAAATTCGTGGCCGCGGCTTTTTAAAATTTCACCGATCACGAATTTTTTTCAATATGTACCGACTGAATGGGTTCGTATAAATGCGACCATCATAGTTGCACTTTTGCAACCAAGTGAGCATTGTTTGTTTCAATGCGGATTTTGTGGGTTTCTATTTATTTCCACAAAGTAGGTACGTAAAGACGTAAAATAATCTCATGTGTAGCGGACAGAAGGCTGCAATCGCGCGAGGTCTAACTGTCAACGTCTTTCGCTGTCGGCATCGGCAGCCGACATGTAACTGAATTCATCTGATTGATTGGTCGAGCGCATTCGAATTGAATGCGAATGAATCTTCCTTTAACCGCCTCTGTGGTCTAGTGGCTAAGCCACCGGTTTCAGACCCAGAGGTCCCGGGTTCGATTCCCAGCGGGGGGTACATCTTTGTGTGCTCGGTTTGGTTGGTGGTAGGGCTGTTAAGTCCGCCTGGCTAGCTACCACCATCTTATCTAAGTCTGTCGCCATAACAACGATGTTTGTAGCGTTGTTGTGTTCCGACAGTTTGAGATAAGATAGCCAGTTCCTCAGTGGTTGAGGATTCCGGGTGAAGCGCGCTTCCACCTTCGACCTTATCGTCACTTACCATCAGGTGAGATGAAGGCCAAGCGCTTACCCGTTTGTAGAATATAAAAAAGGACCATCAGGAGGGTCGACTTTACGACGGTCAAGCTATACCTACCTAACTAATCTACACTGATATATTTTTATTTAATTTTCTTAGAGATGTAATTGTATATAAATACTCAGTAAAATTGTGTTCATTTTTGTTTTGTGTATATTATTAAATAAAACACATGGACATATATTTTTGTTTAAAAAGTTAATTGGTAAGCACTTTGGAATCGTACAAATCGTCAGTTTTTAGCCTACCAACCATTTTGGACGTCAAACAATCCATTAAGACATGTTTAAAAACATACATACGCACATTGAGGTATTATAACTGGAGCAGCTATCCCATACAAAAAATGTGCTCAACTAGACGACAGCGGTCTACGCGTGGGGTACATTATGGGCTCGTGGTTAATAAATGTATATTTATATGTACATCACGCCTAATTAACGGAGGGGTAGGCAGAGATTTCCAATTATCCTGAGACACTTATTTTTTCATGGTAATAACGTTATCGCTAAATAAATAAATACATAATAAAAATACCGTAGCTATTAACTTAACTCGCATGTTGTTGTTTTTATTAATTTTCTTTACATTCTCAATCAATGCGAAATTCGTAAATGAACTGACTAGTATTCAATAAAAATATCTTCTTTCAGATTCTTTAAACTTCAGAACGAACTATATGGAAAGATTCAAGCAAAGAAAAGTGAATCCTTTGAATCAATAGAAGGTAAGTAATTATTCTATATTTTATTTTTCTTTTATTATTTGTTTTATTTTGTTTTTGTCAATTACTAAGACACTGTTGACGACCGAGGTGAATAAAAGAGGATAATGATTTAATGTTTTTACTTTTGCTATGATTGTTTGTGTTTTTCTTTATTTGTATAACTTTAACCGTGTCGCGTCTACCACCACCTCTCTTCCCTTGGGTGTCGTAAAAGGCGACTAACGGACTAAAGACTGCACATACATCCATCAGCATAGAGCGGCGATGGGCTCACCACCCATCACGCTGAGCTGCTGTGCAGTTGTAATATGGTGAAACGTGGACTATGGCAGTGGACTGCTTCTGCGGTCCTCATTGCCTAGTCTCTGACTAACCCTTTGGGGATAATAGTCGTGAGTCTAGGTATGTAATGTAATATGATAAGTAACCCGTGTGTTGCATAGTCGTTCCGCCGCCATTTCGCGTTCGCAGTTTGCTGCGCCCGCTGGAATACGGATAGCGGACACTTCGTATAGCCTACACAGGATGTTTGATAATAGGTATAAAATAACGCTACTGGGCCGCATCCTATGAAGTGCATAGAACAACTATTTGAAATAACTTGAAAACTGCGAAAAATAAATCAGCTATACTCATGCCGATGCTTAACGGCATAACTTATAATAAATAATTCTTTTTAAAAATTGTACTGGAGAGATCTCTGATGCGTCAACTTCGCACAGCAGTTGTGTAGTTTTGTTGTCCAAATTAATTTGGCGGTGTCTAGTTTTCAACGTTTAAGTAAAGTGGACATTTCAAGAAGTGGTCTTATAAAGAAGTGATAATTTAACGATGTGGTCATTTCAAGAAATGGTCATTTCAGTAAGTGGTCATTCTTAGAAGTGGTAATTAAAAGAAGTAGTCAATACTAATTGTGGTCATTTTTATTTATGGTCCTAAGACGCCGAAAGACGGCGTAGTATAGATATATTATTATGTTACGTTCCTAGTAAATTGCATTTACAAAACGTCGCGGTGCATATACTCGTAGATAGCTATAAAACTACATTTTGACGTGATTTACTAATGAATGGCGAACACAGATACAGTGAGCTCGAGTGTAAAAGAGATAGCTGTCTCTAAGCCATTGCGCTTCGAGTGTGACGATGAACTGTCACGGACGACTCGCTCTATGGCTTGTTTGGCGCAAACTGATTGCGACATGAAGCAAATTGGGCTATAAATACTTGTGTACAAGACTCAAGCTCTCTGGGAGCCCAGGGTTGAGCCCGAGCGATATACGCAGATGACAGCGCGTTTTACACTACCTCGCCCTGGTCCAAGGCGGCCGCCCTTCGCATGCAGAAGCAATTTGATCTGCTACCGGAGTGGCTTGATAAATGGCGAATAACAGTCAACGTGGGGAAGACTGCCGCCATACTAACCGGGGAAGCAAGAAAGCTTCAATTAGCGCTCCGAGGACAGACCATCAACTTTTGTCTAAGAACTTTTCCTAAAAAATGATAATTTTAGATTAACAGCTGTTTTAAGATTTTATAAGAAATGACGCTGTGGTAGCCCTGGAGGTCAGCTGTTTTGAGATAGAGACAGATTTAGGTTCATTGAGTTCATTGCCGGGGTTAACAAGTGGCGTTAGCCCCGCCCCTATTCAGGGTTGTACATTTTTTAAATATGAATATGCATTTAATATGAATGTTTTTCGCAATGTTTATATTTGCAATATAACAGTTGATAGTAGCACTTTCAGTTGTCCGCGGCTTAGTACCCCCTTTCGGACTAACGTTGTATATGAGTCTTCAAATCAAGCCGCGTAGTACTTCCTTTTAAAATGTGATATCATTAGCTACTATACTATCTATTCGAATCGTATTTGCATTTAGTATGAAACAACTGTTTTTTTTAATATCTGAGTTGTTACAAATAGTTGTCTTGCGCTTAATAAGATGGCCCAGTTTCGGAAATATCAAACTATTACTAAACACCTTTTAAACTCATTGTAGATTTTACTGAAAACAACTTGTTATAAGTATAAAAATTAGCGGATCGCCCCAGACTACGTTCGCTTGAACTATTTCAAGCACTAAATCGCTACACTAAGGCCAATTTTAGAGTTCCACGAGTCAACTAACAATGTTGACTTTCTCCCAAAAAAACAGTAAAAATCTGACTGACACTATTGATTGTTTGCACAAAGAATTGTGAATAATTTGTTTATGAACATTCTACATTGAATTTAGCCCTACTAAAGATATTTTTTGATTGGTCGTTATTCCTCTATGTATATCAGTATCATAACGGCCAGCAACAATAAAAATCGATTGGCGGCGGCAGGACTATGCCATCGTCGTAACTAAATTGTATAAACCCCTTTCAGAGATCAGACACACAAATGTCTCGCCTGACCAGAGTGACGTGAGTAATCGTTTTATTTTCAGTCTACCTGATATAATATCGGATCAGAATGATTTTGACCAGAGCTTTCTTCTTTGAAAATTAGTTTGAACTTTAACATTATTTATTTTACATTTCGCATCAAAGTTACAAGTAGCTACTTCGCAATTAAAGTAAGACACTAAACAAAAAGTAAGTCAGTTCCTTAACGACTTATTTTCTTCAAAACGATAATGTCGAAGCGCGCCTTAATAAAGTACTGTCAAAACAAGTTGCGGCTCAATCTCCGCTAGGGGCAAGCCTGCGTTTCGTTTGGTGAATAGAGTCCTTAAAAAACTCCTTGGTTTAGTGTCAGTATTCATAACTGGTCATAAACTCCTTGGACCGGAATCAGTAGACAAACAGATTGCTGATTATTGATTTCGGTTAAATGTCGATTAACATATTGACATGAAAGCGACAACATCTGTTTCAAAGTTAGAGCTATATTAAAATTTGTCTTATCCGGTCCAAGGGGTTTATGACCCGGTCATGAATACTGACACCAAACCAAGAATTTAAAAAAAAACTAGAGAAAAAAATTTTACTTACATCCATACAAATTATGTTAAAAACTAAAAGAACAACATACAGATTAATTATTCATTTCGGCCATTAATCGCCACGCTTAGCGCTTTGCAATTGCGGGGTGGTGATCACAAACCCGGGCTATGCATCTAAAATTCTAAACACACTTTGCCCGACTTCCGAGACATCCGGATATCGGGCCGAGCGCTTTGCCACTCTGTCACCGACGCGTGCAATATAATTAAAATGTATTTTAATTTAATTTCCAGAACGTCCCGAGGCTGCGCAGAGATTTAAACGAGCACTTGAGCGGGCTGAGGTTCCGTGCAGCGGGGCGCGCTTCCTTGTCACGTTTATCCGTCGCAGAGTCTACTAAATATGACTTCGCTAAGAGTTATAGGTAAAATTATAAAAGGGTTTACGCATTTCGATTTCCCATAAAAAGTTGAGAGTTCAAAATTTTACAAATCTATCAGCCAATTTCAATGAAACTTCTCATACAAAATACAGAGATCTAAAGAGTTTGTAGAGCACTTTAAAAAACTTTTATTTATCTGAGTTATTGTTATTAAAAGTCAACTATACAAAGTTCAAAATCTCTACTATAAAAATAAAAATGCGTCAACTGTCTTAAGAGGCCTACCTATTACATCTCAAATGTGATATTTGCGTAAAATGCCCATTTTTGCATTTTGTAGTAATTTTGCAGTTGTATTTATAGTTTTTATCAAAATAGGATAATAAATTCATGCATAATTCATGCACAAATCTCCACTCTGCGAGAATAAGCTGAGTTCAGACGGCCGGCGCATCGTATTTTGTAGTAATTTTGCAGTTGTATTTATCGTTTTTATTAAATAAGATAATAAATTAATTATAAAATCTTTATTCCACATGAAGTAACAATTATTCTTTTTCTATAAAAAAATAATAAAAAAATCTATAAAAAATCAATGGTATCTAAAAATTCCGAGGCCGCTACGCACTATACGACTATATAAGAGATAACATTCTATTTTTTTATTTCATTTGTTTAGAACAGTGGTTCAATCTGGGAGCTCAAAAAAGTGCCTTCGCGCATTTTATGAAAATCTCTCTGCAATTTTGGGTTAGTTAATTAAAAAGTTAAGCAAAATTAAGAAAAAGCGAGGCCGCTACGCACTATGCCAATAGCTATTCTACACTATTCAATAACTCAAAACTGTTAATGTATTTTTGTTTCTGAGATCGAGAACGCCAAAATTTGGCATTTTTAGCAAAAATCACAGTCGAGATGTAATATGCCTCTTAAAACATCAATAATTGCTGTTGATGTAAAAAAACAACTTGTACCTACATTTTAGGACTTGCCTCTCATTTCATTATAAAAAACTAAAAGACGGAAAAATTATATCAACAATCGTTTGATAAAACGCATTTTATCCTGTACCTTTTTCAGTCTTTGTATACGACCGACGCGACGATTCAACTTCTGTACGGACAAAATAATACTAAGTTTAAATCGCCCTAGTATAGTGGTTTTGATCAATCTCGTAGTATTTTATGTATTATAGAAAAGCCATTTTGAAAAAAGAAGCTCTCAAAAAAATTCACAGTGGAATTCTCAAAAGTTACTGGTCTTAGCTGCTAGGAGGATTATTCATGTTATAACGAAAACATTACGATAGCGCGATTCAAAGCGCCGCGCGTTAACGCCATCTAGTCATACACGAACGAACCTGTTTTGCACGGCCTTTTAGCGATGCGTCCCCGAATCACAACGGGTGGATACAAATCTCAGAACAAGTCCTAACAAAAGTAGAAATGTCAAAAGCATATTTTGCATATTCAAATTTTCAATGTGATACGGTGTGATATGGCAATGAGCGTTTAAAAATAGTATTTACAGTCAATTAGTTTCATCAAAGCAATTTCAAAATAGGTTTAAGCTTTAATAAAGTTATCAACAAATAATATTAAATTACCATACGTCACGGATTAGGTACTTAGTTACTTACTACCTTTTATAAATGCTAAGGCAAAATATAATATAAATAATGATGACATAAGAAAAATAATGACCTAATGAACTGGGAACTTAAAACAAAAAAGAGCTAATAAATGGAGCATGGCAATACAAAAACCATTTAAAAAAATATTTATATAAAAATATTTTACCTGCAAGACGGGAAATTAAAGTTATACGTTTTAAAATTGCTGTGGTACAATATAAGACTGATACGAATTTATATAGGAATTAAAAAACGGACCATTTAAATATGAATTTATTTTTTTCCAGGGACTTATATTGCTGTGACCAAACCGAAGACAAACACAACAGTTCCGAGGCAAAAGAAAACGTCGATACCACCAACTTGAACATACAAAGTCAAGCCAAAGAGCCGAGTGCAAAAACTATAATAGAAAGTGAGAAATACGATGACAATAATACCTTATTCTCTAACTCGAACAATAGTGAACAAATGAAAAAGTTAAAAAATAGGAAAAATAGTAGGTTAGTGAGTGACAATAGTGCTGAAACAAGGACAGACGGTGAGGTGAGTGAGGCCGCGTCTAACTCCAACTGGAAGGGTGCCCCCATAATGGAGTCGCCGGTGTGGTGCATAGACTTCAGCAACGACCTAATTATAATAGGTTGCGCCGACGGACGCATCGAGTTCTGGGAGGCTAGTTCGGGCAAACTGATGGTGAGTATATAGCATCGCGATATTTGATGTCTTTTGTGTCAATATCGCTCAAATATACCTAAAGATAGTAAAATGAAATTTAATTTTTTCAATGTTTCACTTTCTTATTCAAAAATTCATTATCAGCCTATAAACGTTCCACTCTGGCCCAATTTAGGTTGGTGTGTTATTTTTAAAATTACGTTGACTACATTTCAGCTATCAATACTTTTTTTATTTTCAACTAGCAGCCCGCGACTATGTCCGCGTAGAATGCGTAACCCGTGACAAGTTTCCAAAAAAAAAATTTTATACAAACGTCCTGACAATCACAAACACAACAAAAAAGGACTAGCAAAATAGGAGCGGCTGTTCTAAAGTGATGCGCGTACAAACATTTTGGCAATTGATTTTTATTAATACAAGGTTAATATTGGACACCCCGCCAAATTATTTAAAGTGATTTTATAGCAGCAGTACAACTAAATAACGGAATAAAATTTATAATTTTTTACATTATTATCTCAACTTTTCCTTAAAAATTTTATTATTTAAGAAAATTAATATTATTGTCACCTAGCGCGCGGCCTATCGCGTTTGTCAAAGCGCATGCGCGTGACTGCTATTGTTCACCCCGTGCACCAATGACAGCGCGCCTAAACTTTGACCGCGAGGGTGAGCGCACGCACCTAGAACTATAGGATATTAAAAGCAGGCAAAAAATCTCGAGACCCCAGAGATGGCGCGACGCCCGAACCGGCGTGTTAACCACTCGACCGACCGTTACCAAGGTTGTCGTATATTGGGATATTTTTTATTCCCTGACTATTCGCAGTGCGTGTGGTGGAGCAGCGGCGCGCCGTTGGACGTGACGCACGTGCGTGCGCTGTCGGGCGCGGAGTGATAGATTTTTTCAAAATTGACCTGACCGGGAATTAAACCCGAGACCCCAGATATGGCGCGACGCCAGAACCGGCGTGTTAACCACTCGACCGACCGTTACCAAGGTCGTCGTACGTTGGGATAGTTTTAACTCCCCGTCTGTTCGCAGTGCGTGTGGTGGAGCAGCGGCGCGCCGTCGGGCGTGACGCACGTGCGTGCGCTGTCGGGCGCGCGGCGCGTGTGCGCGGCGTCGCTCAGCGGCCGGCTCACGCTGCTGCACCTGGACGCGTACAACCCCGCCTCGGGCGCGCACGTCGACTGGCAGTTCAGCACCGCGCACCGGCGCAGTGAGTCCACCGCTTTCTTATTTTATTTGTTTCATATTTGTAACTTGTGTATCATTGCTGGGCACAACAAACGCCTTCCTACATACTACCTACATTCCGTCGTGGATTCCCTAAATCGCAATTCGTCTGATTATCTAAATTACCAGTTTCTTACATCGTACACATCGCAAATCGTCTTAGTCGCGAAATGTCTAAATTTTAAAATAAGTATGGATCGGGTCGGGTCGGGCGTGGATTACCCAAAACCTAATTTTCTGAATTATATTTGATTCATATTTGTTCAAGTAAAATTATGAAACGTCTTTTAAAAATCAAAGTATTTATGGGTACTTGGGCGTGGGAATCAAAGAATAATAACTAAAGCATAGAAGGAGTGCTATGACATTTGAGTGGGCACTCCGTTTGTTGTCAAACAATGCGATAATATGTGCCATGCACACGCAAAAATATAAGATAAGTAAATTACACGGTCGCTTGTCCTTTGCCAATGTTCATTGTGGGATATAAAGTCAATTATTACCCTTCGAATTACATTTTGTAGATCGTTTTTGAATGCGGTTGGTAACCAGGTATCCAATTTTTTTTATTTTTACATTCCACTTGATGTTTTTAGCAACTTATTTTGTCTCTTTCCTTTCAATGTTTATGACCCATTTGAAAAAATATTTCTTCTATGCTTTAGTTATTATTCTGAGGTGGGAATCAAATATAATTCAGAAAATTAGGTTTTGTTTAATCCACGACCGACCCGACCCGATCCATACTTATTTTAAAATTTAGACATTTTGCGACTAAGACGATTTGCGATGTGTACGAAGTAAGAAACTGGTAATTTAGATAATCAGACGAATTGCGATTTAGGGAATCCACGCCCGTCCCTTCCCACATGGGAAGATTAGACTATAACCCACCATGCTGGAACAATTTTGTTTGTGGGTTTTGACGACTACCAATTTACGATAACAACCGGGACTCGATGGGCTCACCACCTATCACGCTTAACATATGAGCAGTTATTATTTTATTTGGTGTGTGGCAAACCCATAGAAGACCCTTGTCGCGGCCGATCTATGACAGCGACCTAACAGTCGCTGAAAATATTGGTTTTGTATGTTGGGATCGTTGATCAACAATACAACTAGATATCAGGTAGGCGCTAAAAATATGTCTCGGTAAATTAACGCGCACTTGAGAAGTGAGCGTTTATTTTCTCGCAAGGCAATAACAGGAAAAAGTACTTTATTTGATGCCCTTTAAGGTAGATTTCACCACTACATTAATTGACGTCTTTTTATTTTTAAGTGACAGGAGTAATTTATTGCTTTGAAAAATTATTTATTCACGTGGACAGAATTAAGCTTTGATTTTGTACGTGACGCGTTATCTAGTTGTATTGTTGATCAAAGGTTGGGATACTTTTTATTTGCTGTAAAATAATAATTATATTAATTTAATAATTCATTTCCTTCCATCTCCCATAGGTGAAACGTAGACTGTGGCACAGTCACTGGAAATGCACTGCTTTTGCGGTCCTCACTGCCTGGTCTCAGACTAACCCTTTGAGGATAATAGTCTGTATGTATTGCTAACAAAACGTCCCGTAATCGTTACGTCTGTTTGTCATCAGCACACAAGCGCACTGGCTCCGCCGGCTCCCTGCGGAGCGTGCATGGCGACGACCAGCCGCGCAACAGGATGAGCTTCTCCTACAACACTGACATCACCGACGCCGAAGGTACTCATCATTACCGTCATCACCACCATCATCGGCAGCATCAGTTGCTTACAAACGTTCCATGTTTGGCTCTAAATTTCCTGCACGAGCCGCCTGACATCACCGACGCAGAAGGTCTCATTATCATGATCAGCAAGAGCAGCAGTTGCCTACAAACGTGTCATTGTTTAGATCGGGCTTTTCCACATGAACCGCCCGATGCTTTTCCACATGAACCGCCCGTCATCACCGACGCAGAAGGTACTCATTATCATAATTATTATCGACCTCCGTGGTCGGTCGAGTGGTTAGCGCGCTGGGCTGGCGTCGCGCCATCTCTGAGGTCCCAGGTTCAATTCCCGATCAGGTCTATTAGGAGACAAAACTGTTTTTCTAAATTGTTTTCGAATCTGGGTGTTTTTTCTGTTTATGTATATTTATTCGTTATCTTACTAAATGAACGAGTTTCAAAAGAATACTCATTTTGGTCTAGATAATTCGTGTGAGCAAATAAATTAAATTAATTTAATTTAACTTTAACCATCATCATCATCAGCAGCCTTAGCAGTTCTAACCTACTGTTTGGATCGGGCCTTCCTTCCCACACGAACTACTCTAACTACGAAGGTACTCATCATCATCCTACTAATATTATAAACGCGAAAGTTTGTTAGTATGGATAGATGTTTGTTACTCTTTCACGTAAAAACTACTGAATGGATTTTAATAAAACTTTACAATAATATAGCTTATACACCAGAATAACACATAGGCTAAAATTTGTTTGGAAATTCGTCGCGGTATACCGGGACGGGGGTTCACGCGGACGAAGTTGCGGGCGGGCCTCTAATGGTGAATCGAACTCGCATTCAGATCGGAGATGCTCGTAGAAGGTCAGGTCGAGACCATTCTCAAGCGACGAGCATGTATTTTTATGAATGCTAATGGAAAGATGTGACTTTCTTACCCCTCGGTAAAACGGGTTCTTTTATGCCGCCTTCTTTTATAAAAAAAACCCTGTCTCCCGTAACGAATTTCCAAAAAAAATATATTACACTAACCTAGTCCTGGCAATTAGGAACACAATAAAAAAAGAATTAGAGTAGAAACATTTCGGCAATTTGCAATTGATTTATATTAATATATTTTAAAATTGCAACTCGGCTTGTTAGCTGCGCTGCTTTGATCCCATACAGTTTCCCGCCTTTCCATGTTCGGATGGAGAATAAAACTCGAAGAGACGTTTGGCGAGTTTTACTCTCTCTGCGTTTTATTTATATGATTACCTATAAGTGATTACTTATTAGTATTGTGAATTAGAACAAAATTTGAGTTTCATGTTCATGATCACTTAAAACTGTCTCAAGTAACCCATACGAAGGATTAAGATGCAAACGTTAACACTTTATGTTCCTGACACGGGACACCATCGCTAGAAAACGCGGGGTCGCTGTGCGTCCAGTTCAAAGACATTAAACTATTACTATAGACAGGACATTGAGATCAAAGCTTTAATCCACGACTTAGCACTAAGTAGTGATAAGTCGCTCAGTTTGATGTCATGCGCTCTCTAGTGCAGTCATATTTGTGCGTGAACAAATCTGACCTATACAATAGAAATATGCCAAATTGCGTATTGCGATACTGCAAATCCCGATATGGAAAAAAGGCTGAATGTCATTACAGCTTATTTTCGTAAGTATTTCGTAAATTTACCCAATAATCAGACTACAATAATAATTTCTAATAAATTATTCTAGAACATTTACCGTTGCCCTATGCTGACCTCTAGTGGTGAAAAGCTAAAGTACCTAGTTTTAGGATGTCACCACACTTGTCGAAGCGGAAGTAGTTGATTTAGTGGTGTTCAAGTGATGTCGTTTTATTTATCGCTTAATAAGTAGATAATATTTTATTTTTTATATCGTAAGTTTAAGTTTTATATAAGTAGTAATATTCTGACTGACACAATGATCATTGCGTTAGGGTTAGCGAACTGTTATGCAGTGTAACAGTATCGTGCGATGATCGTTTAATTAGAATATTACTACTTATGTTAAACTCTTCGATCAACAATACTAACTAGATAGCAGGTCCGGCGCTAAAAATATATCCCGGTAAATAACAGCGCACTTGAGAAGTGAGCTCTTATTTTGTTTAGTTTGCTTGAAACACGGCCAATGTAAACACGTTCACAATGCCGCAATGTGTATTTAAAAGTTGCAAAAATAATGCCCGAAAAAGCAATGTAAGAGGCGGCTGCCTAAACGAGTAGCGATTTCGAAGATAAATTATCATATGTGTACAGCATACTAGACATGTCAAATTTAAGTATGTTTCTTTGTATAGTTGACTAAGGCTTGAGCAAAGCAAAAACAAAAAATATTGGTTTATGTACGATACTTTTATTTATCGAAAATGATGAGTTTTTGAGATATTATTACGTATATCTTTTTACGTTATAGAGCCTTACGTATAAAAATACAACGAATATATTACTAAGATAGTTAGTTAGGGACTGGTAAGACCATTTTTCAATTGAGTACTTAATAATCGAATTATAAATGAAAACAGTTTTGTGACTTACGTCATTTACTTCTGCGCTAAGCGTGTTGAAGCGGCGCACGCAATATTCAACCGTACTACTGCAGAAATAGAACTATTCTAAAATCTACGCGAGCGCACTCTCAGTCCCGCAATGCGCGTCATGAACGGTGGACCTGTGCAACTCGCTAGCGCACGTGACAGAGATGCTGCTTACGTTATTATTGTATTACGTACGACTAATTGTTTAGCAAGTCGTTTTGAATAGCCAAATTATGGGCAACAAGAAAAATAAAAAATATGTTTCGAGGAAAAAAATAGATTCGAAGTATATAATGCGTAATGTATGAGAGTATAAGTATAATTTTGAATCCATTTCCGTACGTAGATTTTGGGTACCTATCGTAAGTCTTGCCGTAGTCTATCACATAATATTAATGACCTATTTTTTTTGTGCTAATCTGCGATAGCTCTAAAACTATAAGCAGATTTGTTAAGGACTTTTGACTTAGGTACCTATTTAAAAAATTATTTGACTAACGCTGTTAAACCATCGCCACGATGGTCTGTAGTCCTTCAAAATTAATAATCAATGTAAGTACATACAATAATAAAAATGATACTAAGAGCTTTGCATAAACAAAGTAATACGCTTTCTCTAACTAAAGGAACAATTTGTACTTCGGAACAAAGACAACGCGTGGAGTCGCCAAATAAACTAATACATTTATTACCCATTCCAATTTGTTTAGAGGAAAGGTAAGTGTTATTCAAATCAAATAGTATCTTATTATATCATTTCAGCAAAGTTAATTTTTTTAATACAAATCCAATCTTTAAAGAAAAAACTTTTTATTAATTAGATTATTAGGACTTTTATAATTTATTTCGATATTTAATTTTTAATACTGTATTAGTGTTTGTTTCAAATGACCTGAATTGATATTTTTTAGATTAACGTTCCTAAGCCTAGGAACTGGCAAAAATAACGCTAATGCTCAAAGCGCACCCATTCCATTACTGTCTATATGTGAAGATCTAACTCAAGTACGTTTTTTATTTATTGTTTTTAAACATAACATACATTTCAGCGTTTCAAATTGAACAAGTTTGATTTGTACGGGATAACGCAAGAACAAATAACATACTCTAAACAGTTACTTACCTATCATTTGACGTTTCGGCCTATTTTCTATACCCGTAGTTGTGAGTGGTCTAGCTAAATGTTTCGGTGTCAGTTATCTTGTTGTTTCTTGAGCTTCGATATACTTAGGTATTAGGTTGAAAGTTTAAATTCTACAGAGCACTCAAAATTTAATAGCTTTTTTATATAAAGTTCATTTCTGGAAACGTGACAGGAATGGCCAAGTGAGTATTCATTTAAACAAATATAATACTAATATAATATATTATTATATCAGTTATAATATATTATATCAGTTGAACACAATAATTAGATATGTCACATATTTCGTATAAGTATCTCGTCTCTTTTTATATTTTCAGGTTACTGTAAATAAAAAATCGGATTGATATTATCAAGCCGAAGGATATACAGAATAAGTGACGGCTAAAACAATCACTCCCACTGACATTATAGCTATACGTAACAGTAATGAAGACTCGTCGGAGGTCACGAGTTGCAAGGCTCCAGCAGTAGTGACGTTAATTAGGTTTTGCGGAATTATAATTCTACCTCCATATCAAAATACATTTACTTTGATTGACTGGTTGTTTTTATTTTTCCAATAGGTAATTTATTTTTAATTATCCAATAATTTCATATCGATAGAACAAGTAAAAGTTTTTACTTAGGTATATTCAAGCGTTAATAAGACGATAAAATATATAAAAAACATTAAAAGTAAAAGAAGCTTAGAATCCCTCACCAACTTATTCCCATTTTTTCTTCCCGGCTCCGTTATCAGATTTTGATCATCACCTAGCTACAACCTATTTGTAGACCATTCCTATGAGTCTAAACACGATACCTATGTTGTAAGTTGGTAAGGAATTAGTTATTCTTGCAGATGCTGCAGCATCAGGTCAAAGTTACCATGTTCTTTCAATATCATTAATGTAACAGGGTATCAAATTTTGAATCGATCAGACTTATGAAAGTTGCTCTAATCCTTTTCTCGACTATGTAGAGATAATGATCTTCAAAAGGCTAAACAGATTATCTTAAAACACAATTCTTCTTAAAAAAGTAAAAACATTTTTATTGATTGATAGATTCTGGCTCAAAATCACTCTCGATCAAGACACCTCTCAAACAAAAAATAACAAAATCAAAATCGGTGCATCCGTTCGGAAGATACGATAATTCGTACAGATAAACAAATTACTCAAATACACACGTTAACCTCTCAGTCTTGGCATCGAAATGTCTAAAAATTTTGACAGCAGGTGCTTACAATTTAAATTTGCGGAATAGGAAAAACAATCAAACGCAATTCATGTTAAATTTTGCGTTCACGATGCATAAAATGTACGAGTACCACAAAACCGAAATAATCAACCGTGTTCATACTAAAGTAGTCTCTAAGTGTATCAATACACGGTACAAAGTCAAGTGGAGAGCGCGGCTAGCGCGGCCATATTTTGGACGCTTGGGGTTCGACGGAATAGCGAGTTTTTAGGTGCGGCCAAATATGGCCGCTTGAGGCTTGAGGGGTTAAACTTGCAACACCCTTAGTTTTGCGTCGGGGGTTAATAAAATGTGTAAAATTGAAGTGTGTCTTTGTGCATTATAATAAAACAAATAAAAAGAACAACAACATTATATCAATGCAATCCGGCTTGACAAATATAATTTACACTACTTTTCCCGAAGTAGTTTCATAATGATAAAGTTAACTTACATAAAAAAAAAAAAAAATGAAACAAAAAATAAATAAAAAATGAAATAGGTAAGTATACGAAGTACAAACATGATCTTCAATATATTATAATCAAAGTTAACATACTACTGCTCATAAAAAAATATGAATAATCTGTCTTTAAAATTACTGAATAAAGTTGAAAAAAAATTGTCGAAAATGCTCTATTCATTCTATATTCTTGGATCATGAACTCGGATGACCTGCGCGCGCGCGAATTTTGAATTGGTTGTTAATGTATCGCTAGTGTAACGAGTGTGGCATGCGGGTGGCGGGGCGCGCTGGGCGAAGCTAGCGCTGGCTTTATTTTAGGGAGCCCGCTCTTAACGGCCGGAGTGTCTTACTTTCGGTAAGTGCATGTAGAATAAAATATATTTTAAGCTTTAAACTCTTAGAAAAATAACGCTATAGAAAGATAGTCTTCATACAAGCGCTCTGTCAAAAATGAAGCACTAAACCGATTCACACACGCGTGACGTGCGCGCATGGCCGTGATCTGCTGTCTCTTTCCAATTCTATGAATATGAAAGAGACAGCACAGGCTTTAACTTAGAGAATCAAACTGCAGTAAGTACGTTTATATTTTGACCTAATTAACTACAAGATACTATGAAATACTGAAAGCCTACCTGTGAAAAGTGATGTTATTACACTTCTTTTGGTTTTCAGATGTGTTGTGACACAATTTAACTGCACAAACCGTCATTTTTGTTTTGTTTTCGCGAGACACGTTCGGCGCGCTGTGACATTGAACACTACGGAGCGGTCCGGCGTTTGGTGCCATTTCTGGCTCCAATTAATGTGCTTCAAAATAGGCGCGCGAACTTGGTTTCTATAGCGTTATTATTCTAAGTTTAAACTAACAAATAATATTAAATTTTAAACACAATTACCGATTTTAACCCACGCTACAAATGGTTGGCCAACGTTGACCAATAGACGCACCAACATTTAATTTTTGTGTAACATAACAGTATAAGATAATACTTAGAAGGTCTGTGATTTTATTACTGGATGCCATTGCCATGGTAATTAGGTTGAACTTAAAACTGTTTTATAACTTTTGTCTCAGTTCGTTAGTAAAGAAATGTAGCTGTATAAAGTATTATTCAAGTGAACAGAACTTAGCTTTGATTTTGTACGTGACGCGTTATCTAGTTGGTATTGTTGATCGAAGATTAAACTTAAAAAACATTGAATGGATACATAAGAAAATAGGTTGTCCAAATTAAACATATACACACATTCCAGACATTGGTGTTTAATGCTAATGCATCAAATAAATCTATAGAATGAAATATAAAGTAAGAGATAAAGATCGACAAAAATAATTTGATACTTGCGATTACGAGTTGTCATTAACACAATGAGGTCTTAATAATATCTATGTAATCTTAGGTTTTTTCAAATAAATCACTATATGGATCAACTCGTGTTAATCTGTTAAAGTCAGCCATTTTACCTTATCATTCCCATGAATTGATTCGTTAATCCAATCACACAACCATGTTAGATTTGTTTTGAAATAGACTTGATTTTGGTATACAGGAGTGTATAATAATCCTTACTTTAGATAAGTGATCGCGGGGGTTGGTTTACTTCAAAAATGAGTGTTGTCAATATGCTGTTCGTAGGTACTAGCTTAATGTTATTTCATTCATTCATTCTTTGTTGATTAGTTAAGTATGTTGAATTTTTAATAAGTTAACACTTTATTACTTAATAGATAAACATTTGAAACATCCGAATTTTCATTTCCTTCCCTATTTGTCACTTGCTTGTTCCAATGTTATATATTTGATATACCGATTTTGGTTAATCTTCATCAAACTTATCGATAGGTACGTCGAATTTTTAACGAAACATCCCTACTGCAGGGCGACACCTACCGTAGGGTATGTGAAACTTATTATAATTGTTCATAGTATACTTCTTAATGATCTTAATATAAGGTTTTGCTTTTCAATGTTAGATGGCGTAACTTGAGCACCAGCTCAAAGTTTTTGTATGAAATAGTGTCTAATAGCCGCTCTATACAAATTAAATCTCTTTGGTCCAGTTGCTTGAACCGGACACCGCAACAATATTTGAGCAGCGCTTTTAAAGTTAACCTCTAATTGTATGAGATGTACCTAATTGTGACAAAATACGCCAAGTACTGTGCCTCTTCTGAGAGTCCATTTTCACATTGTGAAAATATCGATTTTACTCAAAAAAAAAGATAGCTATTGTCAAGGCGGTGGCGGTGGGTCGGTGTTAGACTAAAGCCGTGTTCGCACCTAAGCTAGTATTTTAGTCGATATTTCGCTACTTGGCTTATTTGAAACTATATTTAATATAATTAAACTAGCATATCAGTGTAGCTCTAGTCGACGAAAATTACTATAGGCTGGCAAATACGTACGTAACAGTACGTACTGGTCTGCGGGCGACGAAGCAGGGGAGACATCTGCACATGACTGTGACTGACGTTTCCACTACGCGCCCCCGCCGCCCGCGCTCTTCTTTCCCGCCCCCGCAACCTTTCGTCCTCCGTTCCGCAAACCATGGGACTGTCACGTATAAATTTTCACGCCTATAGCACGGCAAATGTACTACGGGTAAATTCGATGAAGATTGTTTGTAAACAAAAATACTGTCATTTCCTTGTGCAAATATCTAGTTTCACTCGAATTTTTACTGAAATAAATACACCATTGTTAGCTTTAGTTTTCTCATGAATCTCTCTCAAGAAAAAGTTAAAATTCGTTTAATAATCACTAGAAATGTGCAAAAAGAACTCAATAATTTGTTTAGAAACATTCTATAACTGGCCGTAGTACAGGCTTAAGTTTGCGACATACGGATTGTAAAACCCCTTTTCCGGTCGGGTTTTTTTTTCCAAAAACCTATCTCAGGCACCAGTCTCTCACACAAAAGATTAATACTAAAGTTAACTTTAAGTATACCATGTAACTACGAGTTTTGTGGTGAGAAATATAAAGTTATCTGTATTGTATTGTCTTTGCAGAGGTGGTGTGCGTGCGCGTGGCGCAGTGCCGGCCGCACCAGCAGCCAATCACCGAGATGCAGTGCGAGGGCGAGCGCATACTCACCGGCGGCCAGGACCACGTGCTCAAGGTACCTACACGACACTATCCGTTATCTAGTTTAACCAAATTAACGAGTTTCAATAGAAACTTATCTTGGGCTAGATAAGCGAAAACAAAAAAAAAATGCCTTTTTTGATCATCGATGTTTTCCCTACTCAAATAAAATATTAAAAACTAGCGGCCCTCCCGCGATTATCCGCGTGAACTGACCCTGTATCCCGTATCGAATTTACAAAAAAAAATGTATACGCCACTACTATCCCGCGGCTTAGCACTCGCGTTTCTAAGTCGCGCTGCAGTCGAGCAACTTAAAACACCCTACATGTGAAAGCGCTCTTACCGCCGTACTCAGAGACGTTACGAGACGAGACGGTCTCTTGCTGTCACTTTCGTATGTAGAGAAGAAAAGACATTTAATTGACATTAAAACTTAATTGACGTTTCTGAGTACGGCAGTTGGAGTCACAAAGACAAAAAAAAATCAAGATAGTTAAAAAAAAATCAATGTTAAAAAAATATTTTTAATCGCGGTATATTAACGTGCAAGTTGTAATTAAAAAAAATATATTTCTAATCGCGGTATATTAACGTGCAAGTGGTAGTAGTAGCAAAGGTCTCCACCACGATCGGTCTTGGGCTGCTCGCATCCAGCTGATCAAATCCTCCACCAGGAGTTACTTATTTACTAAGTTTACTTGAATAACGCCTCGGTGACCAAGTGGTTAAGCGTTCGGCTCGATATCTGGAGGTCCCAGGTTCAATTACCAGGTCGGGCAAAGTGTGTTTTCAGATTTTTCGATGCAGAGCCCGGGTTTGTGACCAGCAACCCTTATTTGGTAATCGTGGTGGTGTCACGTCTCTAGTGCGTGAGCAAATAAGAATAAATAAAATAAAGAAAACAGTAATAAAATATAGAAAACAGTAAATATAAAATTTACAAAGGACATTGGGCAGATCGGGGACACTTATTGCTTAACTGTACACTAACAAAAATTTTACCGAAAATCCTTATATGAATAAAGGTGACACAGTGCAAAGTATTACAATTTTCTTTACTGTCTGATAAATGTACAAACTTTTAAGAACACTTTTGACTCAAGCGAGAAAAAGGGATACAGGCACCATTTAAAAAATAATAAACTACACCGGATAAAGTGTTCCGAAACAAATACTCAAGTTCATTATATTCGTCAACTAAAACTAATATCTTACATTCAAATAGTTTCAATTATATTTAATACAAAACACTAATATTGTATAATAACGCCATTTGGCACAGACAAGGGGATTTGTAACTCTTGTCTCATACATTTATAGATAGATGGCGCTAGAATCGCTGTTTGCATAATGTGTTGAGTTGTGCTTCTGTTTGATGCCTTGAAGTAATTAGGTATAAAATTACGAGTTATACCAATAAAAAAAATAAAATACTATCTCTTGGATAGTTTAACTGCAAAAATACCAAGAGCCCAGTGCATTTAAATCAACCTAAAACCAGTAGATATTCCTCTACAAAGATCATAAAAAGAGGTTATGTTTTTTATTCAAAGTCGGGTATTTTCAGCTGACGGTACGGATTTTATTGAAATAAAAAATCCCATAAAGCACGTTAAATTAGCAATATTTTAATGCTTATTTGGTCGATGTACAAAAATCCTAAGCTCGTCCCCGAGCGCCATACAAAAACGCGCAATCTCCTTTATTAGCGGGTCGTTCGTAAAGGTCGGCCAGGTTCACACTTAGTTTCGGCCCAGAATACCGCACTCCCCTGATTGTTCCCGAATCCGGTACGAAGGCGGAAGGCAGTCCTCCTCTTCACTGGTCCAGCCGCTGCGAACGGGCACCGGGAGTAGTTGTGGACGGGAGCCATGAAAGCCGGTCTTCACTATTGGCTAAGGCTAAGTTTTCGGATATTGCTTGGGGCTGGTTACCCCGGTAGGAATTCCCAGTAGGGGAACACTAATACACTTAAAGGTATAAGTGAGAAGGAATTAAGTTTAAAAATCTTTAGCGTGCGTAAGTTTACGCAAGGCGCTCGCGCATCAGAGTGACGTGCGGTTGCTTCCGAGGTAGTTTGGGTATGAGGTAGATAGAAACCGCTAAAGGGGAGCGGCAGCCGGTCGGCGCGTGGTGCGCAGGCGTAGTCCCCGCGTCTCACCCCGCGCCCGCAGCCCCCACCTTTCATCGGAACGGTGTCTAGTATCGCGAGCGCTCAGCGCAATAATCGGCTACTAAATATTAAATATTATGCGTTTTAAGTAACGCTACGTTACGGTGGTTACACCAATACCCATCAATTGGCTACTTGACAGTTTTCGAAAAAGTATTTTAAAAATTACAAACGCTTATTTTATACCCCGTACAATATTTTCTTCCTCGAAAAAGATTTATTTAATAGAAAAAAACGTATTTTTCTTTATTGATTTCAAATTTTGTGCGAAAACGCTAGGTCACGTGACATTTGTGACGTAACACTTCATTAAATATAGAAACTTATCTTGAAACCTGACAGATAGTTTTTGATAATTTTGTGAAATGTGACGTCACATGAAGGTCAATCATGGCCGCCCTGTTGCGGGTCTTGTAATCCACAGATAAAAAAATCACAAATTTATTTTGTAAAAATAAAATATTTGCGAATTATCTTACTAAAAAAAACTATTGGATAATTATCGTTAATTTCCGACATATTTCATATTTTATTGTTACAACTGTCAAATAGCCAATTGTAGCGATGAATTGATTTCAATGATGGAGGCCTTCGCCCTCCGGTGGAACAGTACACCCCTCTGTACTCTATTTATCAATTATATTCAGCCATGGTAGTCCCACTGCGGGACAAAAGCCTCCCCTCCTTCCACACCTCGCGATTAAGTGCTCTTGATGGCCTGTCGCTGCAGTAGGAGTCTGTACTTTACTTGAATAAATCGACGGTCGGATATGACGATACAACTCTCTCGCAGATATGACGTTATTCTTCGGGACCGTCGAAATAATTGTTGTGTTTGACTCAGGTGTTCTCGAGCACGGACCTGAGCGCGCTGTTCACGCTGCACGGCCACTGCGGCCCGGTGACCAGCTGCTTCATCGACCACGTCACGCCCACAATAGCGGGCAGCGGCTCGCAGGACGGACTGCTCTGCGTATGGGACCTGCACACGGGTAAATGAATAGATGAGAATATGGTATAATAAATGGGTAGTCATTTATTATACCATATTCTCATCTATTCATTTTCATTTATTTATTATAAACATAAAAATGTACGGGTAATGCACGATCTTTAGTGATAGTGGATATGAATGAAAGTCTTTGATAGAAAAATAAACTGATATCATTACTGATTATTTATTATAAAGTCAAGCCGCTTTATTCTTTTTAACCACGCAATGGATTTTTATGTGGTTTTCACTAACAGAAAGAGCGATAACTGAGGATGGTTTTTAGTTATGTTTTGTACAAAATGTTGCAAGTATAACGGTGTTTCTAAGTTAGCGTTAAAGAAGGCGGGCCGCTAGTACTACTCTGATACGTTGTATATGTTTATACCATATTCTCATCTATTCAATTTCATTTTCATGTATTCATTATATACATAAAATTGTACGGATAACGCACGATCTTTAGTGATAGTGGATATGAATGAAAGTCTTTGATAGAAAAATAAACTAATATCATTACTGATTATTTATTATAAAGTAAAGCCGCTTTATTCTTCTTAACCACGCAATGGATTATTATGCGGTTTTCACTAACAGAAAGACCGATAACTGAGGATGGTTTTTATTTATTTTTGTTAATTTTAAAATTTAATTATTTGATGACCTCCTTGGTCGAGAGGTTTGTACACCGGTTTTCATGGTGTCGCCATCTCTGAGGTCCCGGGTTCGAACCCCGGTCGGGTCAATTTAGAAATTAGTGTTTTTCTAAATTGTCTCTGGTCTGGGTGTTTTCTATGTATAATAAGTATGTATTTAAGTATTTTAAGTATGTTTATCCGTTGTCTAGTAACCATTTAACGAGTTTCTTCGAAGCTTCTCTTGGGCTAGATTGGATAATTGGTGTGATTGTAGGAAAGATTTATTTATTTATTATTTATGTTTTGTACAAAATGGTTCAAGTATAACTGTGTTTCTAAGTTAGCGTTGACGAAGGCGCGGGCGGGTCGCTAGTACTACTTTTATATGTTGTATATGTTTCGCTGGATGATCATGGCGGGTGTGCTATATTATTTTATGTGGTTTTTATTCTCATGTAAGTGGCAATTGATAAACACTTTAAACCTCAATTGATTGTGTTTGTGTTCAGGCGCGTGTCTGTACAGCATGCAGGCGCACAACGGCGCGGTAACGGCGCTCGCGTGCACCGCCTCATACGTGGTGTCGGGCGGCGCGGACGAGCGGCTCTGCATATGGGACCGCTTCCAGGGGCACATGCTCAACTCTATACACATCGTAAGTGGCCGTGCTCAAATCTATACACATCGTAAGTGGTCGTGCTCAACTCCATACGCATCGTAAGTAGCCGTCCTCATCTCTAAACACATCGTAAGTGTCGTGCTCAATTTCACACGCATCGTAAGTAGCCGTGCTCAACTCTATACACATCGTAAGTGCTACTTGTCACTTACGATGTGTCACACAAAGTCAATCTTTCGTACTAAGGTAATAGGTGTCGCGTAGCGGCTCATCAAAATAATACTACCAATAGGGAGTGGTAGTATTATTACAAGCTTTTATTTAACTTGCAATGTATGTATGTATGTCTTGTTCGGGTGGAATTTTGCAACTCAATTTTTATCCCGGTTACCGATTGAGCTGAAATTTTGCATACATGTGTAAATCGCGTGACATTGCAATATTATGATGACATGGTGCTGATCTGATGATAGAGCTGGAAGGTGGCTATAGGAACTTCGGAATGAAACAACACAGCCTCATCGAGTTTGGGCTCGTTTGAATCGTCTTGACGAGTACTTTGTTTTTAGATGGTTACCAGGGTATGATCTGATGATGGAGCTGGAAGATGGCCATAAGAACTCAGTAATTAAACGACATAACCCCATCGAATATGAGCTCGATTGATTCGTCTTGACGAGTACTTTGGTGCTAGATGGTAACCAGGGTCTGATGATGGAGCTGGAAGGTGACCATAGGAACTCAGGAAGAAAGTAATCAAGCGACACAACCGCGTCGAGTTTGATTTGTGTTAATAGGTGTACCGTTTTTGATGGGTGGTGAGTGGTGGTGGTTTGGTGGACGTGAATAAGTTTTGTATACCTAAATATTTGTGTTTAGTGAGATGAACAGATGAAAAACGTATCTAGGGATAACTAAAAAGTAAAAAATAAATTAAAGTAAAAAATCTTTTTAATAAACAAGCTTTTATTTAAATGCGCTAAAAAGAAAAAAATAAACTCTTACTTTAAAACTTTTACTATCAACTAATAACGTCATTACACAATTTATATGATATAAAAGGTTGTCGCGAGATTTACTTTATAGGTACTCTATGTGTGTAAATAAACAAGTTAATTAAATAACTTGATGTGATTGATTTTAACTATTACAATTTCCAATCTAAGAAAATACGAGTACTTACTTAAGGCTGCGCCGAGCAAAAACGGCAAATTCGGCAGTCACCGTTAAATAGATGGGGTTCACAATTCTTACGAAAAAAAAAATATATATGTAATTATTATCACAAAGAGTGTGTTTACAATGTATCTCTATTAATAATCTAAAATCAATAACAGTTTAATAAATACAATTTCATAAAGTTGTACAAAAAATGGTAAGAACGTATGTTGGGGTTTAGGAAAAATAGAATAAAAAATCGATATTTTAGTTTTAAAATCATATACAAACAATTCTCAAAAGTATTAACTACAAGTAGTCACTCGTTTTATTTCGTAATGTGCTTTGGTTATTTTATTATGATTTTTTAAAAACGCCTTCCAAATCCGTCATACAAAATTACTATGGGCGAGACGTTGAAATATAACAAGCGAGCAACACACGAAATACTCAGTCGCCCACGAGAGCTCAGAGTAAGACCACGTCTCGATGCGGAGCGACTTGACCGTTGAAATACGTCGATGTCCATTGTGTACGTATTGTGTTACACTACACAGGTTACGACGACAGCAAAACAAAGTAAGTATTTATTATTTATTAAATCTGAATTTCCCTATTTTGCTTACGAGTTAAAGTCGGATGACATGGTGTCAATTTGAAGCGTAGATGAAGTCCAAGGTGTAATGCTGGAGCAGGAAGGTGGCCACAGGAACTCAATAATTAATTTATGTAACACCATCGAATTTGGGCTTGTTTGATTTGTGCTGACGAGCACTTTGACCTTAAAAGGTGTCCAAGGTCTGATGATGGAGCAGGAAGATGGCAACAGGAACTCCATAGTTAATTGATGTAACATCATTGAATTCGGGCTCGTTACATTTGTTTTGATGAGCACTTGGATCGTAGACGGTGTCCAAGGAGGTCTGATGATGGAGCAGGAAGGTGGCCACAGGAACTCGAAATTTATGTAACACCATCGAAATTGGGCTTGTTTGACTTGTGCTGACGAGCACTTTGACCGTAAATGGTGTCCAAGGTCTGATGATGGAGCAGCAAGGTGGCAACAGGAACTCGATAGTTAATTGATGTAACACCATCGAATTCGGGCTCGTTAGATTTGTTTTGACGAGCACTTGGATCGTAGATGGTGCCCAAGGTCTGATGATGGAGCAGGAAGGTGGCCACAGGAACTCTATAGTTGATTTATGTAACACCATCGATTTTGTGCGTGTTTGATTTGGGCTGACGAGCACTTTGACTGTAAATGGTGTCCAAGGTCTGATGATGGAGCAGGAAGGTGGCAACAGGAATTCGATAGTTTATTGGTGTAACACCGTCGAATTCGGGCTCGTTAGGTTTGTTTTAACGAGCACTTGGATCGTAGATGGTGACCAAGGTCTGATGATGGAGCAGGAAGGTGGCCACAGGAACTCTATAGTTAATTTATGTAACACCATCGAATTTGTGCGTGTTTGATTTGGGCTGACGAGCACTTTGACCATAAATGGTGTCCAAGGTCCGATGATGGAACAGGAAGGTGGCCACAGGAACTCGATAGTTGTAGTAACACTATCGAATTCGAGCTCGTAAGATTTGTTTCGACGAACACTTCGTTCGTAGATGGTGTCCAAGGTCTGATGTTTTAGCAGGAAGTTGACCACAGGAACTCGATACACCGAGTTTTGGCTCAGGTTTGATGATGATGCGTTTTGGGTTTGTTTCATTCGCATTAAGTAGGTACTTAGATTATAATAAGATGGTATCCAGCTATGTGAACAATTGATGATACAGCGATTATTTATTGTTTTAGTTAAAATGGGAAAACGCAAGGATAAATATATAGTTAAAAAAGGCCCTAAAAGTTTCAATAGACGGCTTTTTCTGTATTGCACGAACAAGGGCACGAAATGACGCCTTAGGAATTTCCGATGTAAGTTTTTTTTGACATTATACAAAAACATATCATCATCATTGGTCAAACTTAATTAAATTAAATTAATAATCATTTATTTCGGGCATAGCCCATATAGTTTTAGTAACATTGGAGTCTTATCTTATGTTAGTAAAAACAAATACTCAAAATTGTTTTCTGAGGTTTAAGCGAGCACTACACATTGAAATGAAATACCTGTGACCACGGACCCTGTAAAGGGTTCGAAACGTCAGGATAATATAAAAAAACTATGTAAATAGTAAATTAAACGCGAGTTAATCCTTACGTATTAACTCGTTTACAAAAGTGTTTCATTTCAACAAATATTCAAAAAATATTTTTTAATGAATCTAAAATAAGTTATTACTTAACTAGCGGCCGCTCGCGGTTTCACCCACGTGGTTCCCGTTCCCGTAGGAATATCGGGATAAAAAGTATCCTATGTGCTAATTTAGGTTATAAACTATCTGTATGCTGAATTTCATCAAAATCCATTCAGTAGTTTTTACGTGATGAAGTAACAAACATACACACTCACAAACTTTCGCCTTTAAAATATTAGTGTGAAGTGTGATATTTAAAAAGTTACAATATAGCATTTACCACTAAAGAAACTAGCAAATGTCAACATAACTACTACTTTTGTTTTGGGTACTAATTAAACAAGCTTCTTTTTAATAGCATTATTCGCCTCAGAAAATATAAGTTACCTTCTAAATTACTAAGTCGGCCACAACCAACACGCGTCTGAATAATAGTATCTCAGCCACTAGTTATCTTCTATGTAAGCCACTGTAAATATAACTCAGCATGGTGGTTATTTTTTAGCATCTAAATTTGTGGTATGCATTCAAATAGCAAACTTCTAAAATATTAATATATGGCACCAAAATAGTAAATCTATTAGCTTCTAATTGTATAATTTAGTATGATTAAAATGTAAGTCATCCTACATTAATCGCTCGTTAAATTTACCTAAAATTGTCATCAAATAGTATATTAAAGACACTATTATTATTACATGTGAACTATTGAGGACAGACAAAAGTTGTAGTTGGCCTTCCACGCTTTCTTTTCAGTCCAAGCGGCTGTGCTTTTGCCTCTTATGGTGGCATTACGAATTTCAGTCTGATTGCTAGGCCTATCAGATGCTTGCAGATGTATTTGCGATAAAAATCAGGACAATCGCAGCAACCAGTAATCCAGTCGGTCTGATTGTTTGGTAATGTTACTTTCCAAAATGAAAAAAACACTTTTTTATATTCGTCAAAATTATTGAATTTTTCTCAGCTTGAATATTTTTGAGCGAGTCTTTGCCTGGAATTAAATATATGTTGCTGACAATAAACAAACACGGGCGGGTCGGCACAAGAATCGAATGGCGCTCGCTGATTTTTATTTTATTTTTTATTCTACAACGGGTAAGCGCTTGGCCTTCATCTTACCTGATGGTAAGTGACGATAAGGGCAAGGCCGAAGGTGGAAGCGCGCTTCACCCGGAATACTCAACCACTGAGGAACTGGCTATCTTATCTCTATACTGTCGGATTGGTGCAAATAAAATGGCCGGTTGCTGTCATGTCGCGCACTCGCGCCAAATCGTACAGTGGCTATTTTTTCGATAAAAGAATATGAAGTATTATTTTACATGTTAAGTTTTATTATATGATGTTGTCTATTGAAGCTTGAATATATAATTTTTGAGGAGCTTGAATTGAAGCTGTAAAACGTAAAATGGTGATGAGTTGTAAATTCCGTGGCCGAGTTAGTAAATTAGTTGGCAATGTATAAATCAGAAGGACAAGTAAAGTAAATTGTTGATATTGACTTGATGCTTTCTTTAACATTTTTAGTTGGCGTTGTAAAGAAGATGCATTAGTTAATTAAAGGCTATGTTATTTTCCCGATGCTTAGTTATTAAATGAGAAGTTTGAGCACGTGGGCAAAAAAAAAATTCTGTGGCCGGGTTTATTATTTCTCTTTTGTTTTTAGTTGTCGGCGAACAATCCTATTCTAAGATCGAATAAAATACATGAGAATGAAGATAGTTCAGCGGCAAATGTCAAGTCATGCAATGAATCTATGGTAAATTCATTATTTCATTTCTTTTGTTTTTTTTCGTTTTATTCATTATTTTTCACTTTGCTTAAAATGTATAATAAAATGTTTTTTATTTTTAAATTAGAATCGGAACCTAAAATTGATAAATGCCCAACGCACTGTTTCAAGAAGTTTTAAATGTAGCAATTGATTTGCCAATTTAAACTTGTCAATATTATTTCAGGAATCTTATGAAACAGAGTCAGAGTCTGATTTTGAATTAACAATAGAAGATAAAAATGAAAACGAAGAGGAGTTTATGATAGACGGAAACAGAATAGTCGATTTTAAATACATTTTTAACAACTCCAGAATATTTCACACCACAACTCTGCATTTGGATGTAACTTGAGTTTTCTAAAACTTACAAAAGAAACAAGAAAAGGATTACTATCAAATATTTTTTTTACGTGTCAGATGTGTGGAGCAAAATTAGAATTATTCAACTGTGAAAAAGTAAAAAACCGTACTGACCTTAATCTCAACGATAGCGCTGTTAGCAGTTTTATGTCTATTGGTGTAGGATTTTTAGGGTTGGAGCAAGTATCAGCGTCTCTTAACATCCCCTGTATGTCCGATAAACTATACGCTAAGTGCCATACCAAGGTCTGTGAACTGTGGGAACTAGCTAAAGAAAAGTGTATGGAGGAAGCAGCCAAAGAAGAGTATGATTTAGCTGTACTCAATGGTGACGTAGATGAAAATGGAGTACCAATGATAACTGTGGTTGCTGATGGCTGCTGGTCAAAAAGATCATACAGAAAAAACTACAACGCTTTATCTGGTGCTGCAGTAATAATTGGCTACAGGACAAAGAAGGTTTTATATAAGGCGGTGAAAAATAAATACTGCATGGTTTGTGCTCGAGCAGAAAATAGAAAAACGACAGCGCCAGAGCACATAATTATGTTTTAAAAACTACACGGGTTCATCTAGCGCTATGGAATCGACTGCGCTGGTCGAAGGTTTTAAATCTTCATTGAGCACTCACGGACTCATATATTCAAGATTAATAGCTGACGGTGATTCAAGCACTCATTGTAATATTGAAAAATCAAAACCGTATGGAAGCTTATTGGTGGAAAAGATAGAATGTGGTAACCATTTGTTGAGGAACTACTGCACAAAGTTGGATGAACTAACTAAAAATACACCTACCCATTGAAATATAAAAAAGCTATTTTAAATAACGTACTTCGCTTAAGGCGTTCTGTAAATGGTGCGGTTAAAAATACAAGTTCCCAAGATAACAAAACTTTTCAACAAAAAGTTTTAGATTTGAAGCAGGACTTATTAAATGGACCAGAACACGTATTTGGTAACCGTAAATCATGCAAACCATACTATTGTAAAAAAATAACCGAAAATTTACAATCCGTAGAAGAAAACCTAGTGCCAGCCATGAAAAGTAAAGAAGGGGGCTTTATATTTTCATCTATAATGAAATGCGTTTCTAGATTGGTGAATAATGCGACAAGCCTGATGCATAACGTTAACAGTAATATAGCTGAAGTTTTCAATAGTATAATAGCAAAGTTTATTGGAGGAAAACGGATTAATTACTCAGGTAGACAATCTTATGCAGGACGATGCGCCGCATCAGTAGTATCATTTAATTCAAAACATCCACAAACTTACCTCTGCAAAACAGTTTTTCAGCGAAGTCCTAACAAATTAATTAAACGGCTCGAATCGAATAGAAACTTCAAAAGATTTGCATCAGCAAAACGAAGAATAGTAAAACCATTCAATAATCTACCCAAGAAGTCCGTTGATAGACAAAATGACAAAAACTATGGCCAGTCATGTAAAAAACCTGATTTGAGTGAGGCTGATTATGATTTTGCCAAAGCTGAGCATTTAAAAAGAATAACTTTGTCCCACGAAGGTCGCCACTCGCTGGAAAGACGAACCGTTCTGCAGACGGAATCCATTGAGTGGCGCCAAGAGCAAAAACTTCGCCTAACCGCATCTCTCTTCGGCAAAGTCTCCAAACGCGGTTTAATAAAATGCGGACCACTCGTCAAAAACATATTGACAGAAAAAAATTTAGATCACGTTAAATCTATTCAACATGGACAAAGTTATGAACATGTTGCACGTGAGCAGTTGCAGTTTCATATCAAAAGTCCCATAGATCGATGTGGATTATTTGTAGACCAAGATCTACCATTTTTAGGTGGAAGTCCTGATGGGCTTGTAGGACAAGACCAAATAGTCGAAATAAAATGCCCGTATTCCGCTAAAGGTATGTCCATATAATACTTTTTTTAAAATTGATAAAGATGGTAATATAACTATAAATATAAAACATGACTGGTATTATCAGGCCCAGTGGCAATTGCATATCACGCGAAGAAAAACGTGCATTTTTGCCATCTGGACAGACGTGGATATAAAAATAGAATTCATTAACTATGACGAAGAGTTTTGGAGAGGGATAGTATTAAAACTAACATCTTTTTATTTCGATTGCCTCCTCGCAGAAATCATTGACTCAAGGTTAGACCGAAACATGGAGATATAAGAGCCCAAATTTATTCTCGAAGCAATAGAAAAGAGAACTAATTGTAAAGCAGGAAAAAGTAGAATTTTGAAAAAAACGGCTTAATAATTAAAATAAAAAAAGTTTTGCAATATTTTATAGTCAATGTGTGTTAAGCACATACCATTATAGACGCAGCGAGTGCTTTTTTAATGGAAGAACTACACCACTCCAAAATACTTCACCTACTGTATTATAATTTGTATTACAATGTTACATTAAAAGTTTCCGGAACTGGCCACTTACATAAACAATATTTAAAAAGTAATTACAACATTTGAAAATGAAACTATTTGGCTGTAGAATGCAGTTTGTTTCATCTGACTGTCAAATGCTTTTACACTGTGGCGCCATTTTAAAAATTGCGTGTCTACATTAACATGGATTTAACTCGCGAAAATTTCCGTAGTATGATTTTCTACGATTTTAAGTATAATTTGACAGCTCAACAGAGCATCGCTCGGCTTCAATTTGCTTTTGGCGATGAAGCACCATGCAAGACGACTATTTATAGCTGGTTTGCAGAATTCAAGCGCGGTTGTGTCAATCTCAGTGACGAATCTCGCGATGGTCGCCCGTCCACCGCTGTGAACAACAAAAACATCGATGCTGTGCGCCGTATGATTGAAACAGACAGGCATGTGACCTACCATGAGATTCGCGCATCCTTAGACATAGGCATGAGTCAAATACAATCAATCCTACACAAACATTTGGGTGTGAGAAAGCTGAGCTCGCGGTGGATCCCACACAATTTGACCGAGGCTCAAAAAACGGACCGCGTCACTTGGTGCAGTGCCATGCTTACCAGATTCAACGAAGGTGCGTCAAATTTGGTGTGGGACATAGTAAGTGGTGACGAAACATGGATTTATTGCTACGATCCCAAAACAAAGCAGCAATCGAGTGTATGGGTCTTTCAAGATGAGCCGAAACTAACTAAAGCGGCTCGCGTGAAAAGTGCATCTAAGCGGATGGTTGCTTGATGATCATCGTACCGTGAATAGTGACTGGTATACGACCACCGAACTCCGTAAAAATAACCGTAAACGCCGTGTCATCTTGCTCGACAATGCTAGTTCCCACACGGCCAGACAGATAAACGAATTTTTGAAGGTGAAAAACGTAGAACTTATGAGCCATCCTGCATACAGTACCGACCTGGCGCCTTGTGACTTTTTTCTGTTCCCAAAAATTAATAACCAATTACGCTGTCAACGATTTTAATCACCAGAAGAGGCTGTCGAAGAGTATGAAAGACACGTTTCTGAGGTCACCACAGAGGAGTGGCACAAAAGTTTTCAAAATTGGTTTAATCGAATGAAAAAGTGCATTTACGCAAAAAGAGAATATTTTAAGAAACAATAAATTCATTTTTGACCTTTAATAGTATTTTTTTCTTCTTCATTCCGGAAACTTTTAGTGCGACCCAGTACAATACTAGTACCTAGGTGGAGGTATTTTGTAGGTATGATTCATAAAGTAAACCCTAAAACCCTAAAAATTCATAAAGTAATAAATAATAATGTGATATTCAGACAGTGTTCTTTTCTATTTAGCTGGTATAACCACTAAATACTAAAGTTTTAATACAGTATTAGACAGATTAAATTATTAGATTAAATAAGTAAAATAATAAAGTAAAATAAAATAGTATTAGACAGATTAAATTATTAGATTCAATAATTTAATCTGTCTAATACTGTATAAAAACTTAAGTATCTAGTGGTTTACTATACCAGCTAAATAGAAAAGAACACTGTCTGAATATTATATTATTATTACTTTCTTATACTTTTTCTTGATCTTACAACATAGTAAAAAAGTTCAATAAAAGAATGCATTTTGTATTTTATTCATTACTATCACTGGGTTTATCTACGCATGCTTAAGATTCATTATTACAGAATAATGAGTTACTAACTTTTAGCACCGACGACCGTACCGATCGAGCAAGCGAGCTGGCAGTAGTGTGCGTGATGGCGCACACACAGGTGCGTGCCGCGCTAAACACCTAATCTTTGCTCGCGTCAAAAGCTCGGCGCAGTCTTAAATCTCGTGACAACCTTTTTTACCCTCAGGACGACTTCGTCATTTTCTTAAACTTGACACTTTCCTAACTTGTCTCATTTTTAACTCGGCTCTTTCTTAGTTGGTCTCTTTTGCAAAGTTGACACTTTCATAACTCGTCTCATTTTGAACTCGGCTCTTTCTTAGTTGGTCTCTTTTGCAAAGTTGACACTTTCATAACTCGTCTCATTTTTAACTCGGCTCTTTCTTAGTTGGTCTCTTTTGCAAAGTTGACACTTTCGTAATTCGTTTTATTTTTAACTCAGCTTTTTCTTTTTCTTTGTCAAGTATATAATAAGGCTCCCAAGTTTCGTTTATTCTTCGGAACAGGGGAGGGGTACGACTATACGACAATGCAATGCTGCAAACCCTCCAGCAGCATGATAAGCGATGCCTCGTACTTAAGTATCTAGTATGTTCGATCTCGTCAAAAACCAAAGCTCGTGTGAAAGATCATCTCATCAATTTCTGTGTTAGAAAAACCACTGCTGCATTTATACATCAGACATATAACTAAAAAAACAAAAAAAAAGCTGTGCCAGGTTTTTCGCATTGCAGCATTGCCACTTTGTGTTCCCTCAATAATAACGTGCGTGACTAAATATATACACAACGGCAGTCGGAAAGGTAAATAACTTTTTTCCAAGAACTTTTCCTGAAAAATTAATAATTTTAGATTAACAGCTGTTTTAAGATTTTATAAGAAACGACGCTGTGGTAACCCTGTGGCCCTTACGTCGGAACGCTTTAAGATGTATGTAAACTCATTTATTATTGTAGGTACAGTCAAGTTCATAAATATGTATACACTTTAGTACCTTGGCTTGTCTATATAATGTCTGTTTAAACTGCCATACATGAATTGTCAAAGCGATTAAAGTGACAAGGTACTAAAGTGTACACATGTTTATGAACTGGACTGTACGCATCCAGTCCAGTTAATCTTGAAAAAAAATATGAATACAGGTATCCTGTACCCACTTTCTTAGAGTTTATGAAAAAAATAAGATTTAGGAAAGTGTCAAGTTAAGAAAGAGACCAACTAAGAAAAAGCCTAGTTAAAAATGAGACCAGTTAGGAAAGTGTTAAGTTTAAGAAAGTGACGAAGTCGTTCGAAGGGGAGACGAGTTGGAAAAGTGTCAACTTTGCAAAAGAGACCAACTAAGAAAGAGCCGAGTTAAAAAAGGGACAAGTTAGGAAAGTGTCAAGTTTAAGAAAATGACGAAGTCGTCCTGAGGGCTTTTTTAACATATAAATTGTGTAATGACGTTATTAGTTGATAGTAAAAGATTTAAAGTATAAGTTTTTTTTCTTCTTTTTAGCGCATTTAAATAAAATCTTGTTTATGAAAAAGATTTTTTACTTTTAATTTATTTTTATTTATTCTCGCCTATTACGACACCCAAGAAAAGAGCCCTCTCTTTCGTAATGTCGTCGGGTGTCGTAATAGGCGACTAACGGACTAAAAACTGCACATACATTCACCAGCATAGAATGTCGATGGGCTCACCACCTGTCACGCTGAGCACATGTGCATTCTCTATTTGGTGAAACGTGGACTATGGCAGAGGACTGCTTTTGCGGTCCTCATTGCCTAGTATCTGACTAACCCTTCGGGGATAGTAGTCGTGATCATATGTATGCTTTTCCAGGGTCTAAACTACATGAGCCGCATGCTGCCGCTCACGCACACCATGCTGGTGATGGGCGGCCGCGGCGGGCTCACCGTCTACGACCTCAGCAGCGGCGACGTCATACGACGGGTGCTATTAAGTAGGTTCTATGCTTAGATTACATACAGCTAGGAAATTTTATTTATCAGTGCCCATTTTTTTTTTAAATTATAGGGTAACTTAAACTAGAGCTACAGATTTAATTTATTATTTTTAAGTGAAAAATAAAGAAACTAAAGTTGATCAAACATATCCACAAAAATACCGTTAACCATGGTTAATCGACCGGGATCGCGAGATTTAATTAAAATTGTTTTAAGTGAAATTGATCAAACATATCCACAAAAATACCGTTAATCGTGGTTAATCGACCGGGATCGCGCAATTGAACTCTGACACATTACAATACCACAGGATACCTAGGTTAGGTTACCTTTACGTTACACGTGACCTTTCGTTCGCCCGGTATCCACGAGTTATTTTTTTATTGTGCCGGACAAATTCAATAAATAATGAATAATAAATAAATTTAATAAAATGAAAATGATGTCTAACAACGTTACTGAATAATATAAAAAAATATGTACGAGGGGCGTTCAAAATATTCTCGGTATTGATACGTTACAACCTCTTTTATATATATATTTGTTACTGGCCGCTAAGATTCATCCATTGACATTAAAAAAAAGTAAAATTGGAACCGAGATGTTCTTTTGTTTTTCTGCAATTGCCGAACAAACATGAACACCATGAGCGAATTAACAATTTTAACGAAATTAGAGCACCGATCCGTCATAAAATTCTTGACAAAACAGGGTAAAAATCAAAAAACCATAAAAGAGGAAATGGATTGTGTTTACCGTGAGTCTGCTCCTTCTTTATCTACTATTCAAAAATGGTCAAGCGAATTTAAGCGTGGAAGGGAGAGTATTGAAGATAACCTAGACCTGGCCGGCCTGTAGTGGCTACCTCACAAGAAAATATTGATAAAGTGGAAAAACTTATATTGGAAGACGGCCGAGTGAAGGTAAAATCTATAGCTCAAGTAACCAATCTCTCTATTGGTACCGTACATGACATTATACATGACCATCTTAATATGTCAAAAGTAAGTGCAAGATGGGTTCCGCGAATGCTGACGCTTCTTCAAAAGGATATGCGTGTGGCTTGCTGTTCAGATTTTATCGACCTGTGTGGTGAAAATCCCGATGAGGTGCTGCAAAAAATAGTTACTGGAGATGAAACCTGGGTTCATCATTATGACCCAGAGAGCAAACAGGAGTCCATGCAGTGGCACATTAAGGGTTCAGCTCATCCCAAGAAGTTCAAGGTAATCCCGTCAGCTGGCAAGGTCATGGCCACAATATTTTGGGATTGTGAAGGAGTTTTGCTTATCGATTATAAAGAAAAAGGTGTAAATATCACAGGGCAGTACTACGCTAACGTTATACGTCAATTAAGAGATGCGATCAAAGAAAAGAGGCGAGGAAAGTTAACCAAAGGTGTTCTGCTTCTGCATGACAACGCCCCTGTCCATACTGCTCATATTGCCAAGGCAGCTATTGTTGAATGTGGGTTTGAAACTGTTACTCATCCACCCTATAGTCCGGACTTAGCCCCAAGCGACTTCTTTTTGTTCCCCAATCTTAAAAAGGATCTGCGTGGAAATAAATTTTCTGACGATGATGCGTTGAAGACGGCCGTGGAGGAGCATTTTTACACCAAAGATAAAAAATATTTTTATGAGGGATTAAAAAAAATAATTGATCGATCTTATAAGTGTATGAACATAGGGGGGGAGTATATTGAAAAATAAAAATATCAAACTTTTCGTACTTGTTTGTTTTTATCCACATACCGAGAATATTTTGAACGCCCCTCGTACATATGAAAAAAATCCTGTATAAAAACTAGATGCACAACCAGCGCTTTCAAAACGGCCGCACAAAAAGAGTAAGTGCCTATAGTGCGTTCCGTCGTTCTGGGTGTAGTTGTTTGGTTAAAGTTTAACTCGTTTGAGTTGCAACTGAGCCACGGAACGATCGAGTTGTTTTTATAACCTCTTCTGAAGTATTCCTGTCCAAAACGAGAGAAAACTCTTCTTTTGTCTACATTTTTTCCACTTTTATACAATATTTAAACCTAATTATTAAAAAGTAAAACAATACGAAACAAACAGGCCGAATTTTTCGAGACGTTTTGACATAAATTACAAAATTTGACACTTTAACAATGATATAAACGTCAAATAGCTGTCAGAGTGAAAAACAACCATCTGATTTGATGGTTGTTTGGTTGCTGCGCTCTGAGCCACAGAACGGATGAAACTACGCTCTGACAGCCGTCAGAGTAAAATTTCACCAAGCCACGGAACGGGTAGAGCGCGCGCCGGAGTGCGCTCGAGTGCACTCGAGTGAAGCCACGGAACGCAGCCCTGAATTACAAAATTTGACACTTTAACAATGATATAAACGTCAAATAGCTGTCAGAGTGAAAAACAACCATCTGATTTGATGGTTGTTTGGTTGCTGCGCTCTGAGCCACAGAACGGATGAAACTACGCTCTGACAGCCGTCAGAGTAAAATTTCACCAAGCCACGGAACGGGTAGAGCGCGCGCCTGAGTGCGCTCGAGTGCACTCGAGTGAAGCCACGGAACGCAGCCCTAGTGACAATAAAACATATGTTTAGGTACGCATTTCCTTTGGTAGTGTGCGTGCGTGTCAACATGACAAAGAACTCCTTCGAAAGTGGCTTTTTCTTCCTAAACAATTAAATACGTCAAATGTATATGTCGACGCTGCCACTATTCTGCTACGATTAAGGCAGTTGTCCCACCAACGGCGAGTAAACGACTAACTATCGGCTATTTGCTCGCACAAGAAACGTACAATAGTGGTAGTAGTGTTCCGTGTAAACAAAAGAGATGCTTATATAAATAGTTGCTCGCTGACTGTTCACACTGCTGGCGAGGACTCGCTCCACTAGTTTGTCACTGAGTGACAGGAGCTATCAAAGACAATTCTCGCTTAGCGATGCTCGCTCAGCGAGAACTCACGCCGAGAGACCGACCAGCGGCAGCGGTCATTTCCCGCCAAGAGGACTGCTATTTAATTATCTGAGTGACACATAGGCGCTGCGCGCATGGCTGTGATCTGCTGTCTCTTTACAATTCTATGAACATGAAAGAGACAGAGTACATTCTCAGCGCTACGGCAGCCGCTGCTACCAAGGCTTTAACTTAGAGAAACGCACTGCTGTACGCTCGGTTTGGCCGCCGCGAGCGAGTGGCACGAGTTATCGCCCGTCTCACTCGTACACTCGCTTATATAGCCCAGCGACAAAACTATCGGAACTACGCACTTGCTTTCCGCTGCCCGCCAATTCGTTTCTAGTTCTAGCTCTACTCGCTTCTCGTTCATCGTCGGCGGTGGGACAACTGCCTTAGTATGGGATTGTGTATCTAGTTTTTAAGTGATCGATGGTTCGAAGATAATCAATGATCGGAGTATGTACATTAGTTTAGGGTCAATGGTCTGAAACGGACCGTTAATATGGACAGGGCATTCTTTCTGAATTCCGTAATTTAATATTTTTCTACGAGAATTTTAAAATGATTCAAGTAATATGAAATGTAATATCATGTGCAAGATTATTTTCTTAACACCTTCTACGCCATGCCACGCCTTTCTTAGCCATCTGGGCATAAGTGAATCAAGGTACATCAACCTACTCGGATCACTGATGATAGCATACAGAGCGGATTTCTAATAAGCTATTATTATGATTTTCTGTTTGAAATTTAACATCTTAGGTGCTGCGCAAACGCATTAGTAAAAAACCTTTGTCATGTCCGAAGGTCAAGGCGACGACTGCATCTTCGTGCGACAGATCCTGCCGCTTAAAGACGCCATCGTTTGTGACTACGCGAACCAGCTGCGGATAGTGCGTTTCCCACTTGTATCGCGGCTAGCGAGTACCAAGCGGGACTAACATCGATATCGACGAAACACATGCCTGTACCCCAGTACCGCGATTGTGACCCTTATCGCGAACGTAATAAGGTATCGAAGTGTCTAAACCGGAGACGTAAATTTAACGAGTGACTTAAAGTAATAGTATAAAATTAAACAAGAAACGAAAGCCTTTCTCAGTGTCTTATTAATAATTTTCAGAGGAGATAAATGTATTATAGATTAAAATATGTAACCATTGAAACTTTCGTCTTCCCGGTTAAAATTTATTGTAGCCATTGATAAGGAACTTCTTATTATTATATTTATTTGTGATTTAACTTATATAAATTTATTGTATTTCACATTCGGTTAATTTGTATGTTGACCTCCATCAGTGTCTGTTACCTGTCATTAATTATAGATTTTTTTAATTACAATTACTTAAGTCTTCTATTTTAAACCAAAATCATAATATTATTAGATACTAACATTCGGTTACTTTTACATTATTGTTAAGCCAAAATATTATGTTTAATCATTAACAATCATGATGCACTTAATTTATTGTCGATGTATGCGTATAATATTTTACACATCACTTTTAAATTCTTAATAATTTATTGCCAAAAATTGTGACAACATTGTATTGTATCTAGTTAGGTTTTTTATCTGTGACTGTTTATCACACTGCTTGTATATTTTGTGGTCTATTTATGTTTTTTTTTAATTATGATACGTAGTGATAACAATAGGCCTTAGTTATTAACACCATTTAAGCATTATTTATAGTCTGACCGCTACCGCTGTACCGCGCCTTGGGGATGCAAGCGGTGAGGGGGGGGGGGGGGGGGGGGGGTTACGACAGTTGCTCCATTTTGTCATTCTGCCGTCATCGCTCACGGCGGCAACTAGTGTGTCAGGCGCACATGAGATAAAATATCTAAAAATGGGTCGTGCATTATCTCGATATATCAAGACTGTCATTTTCAAAGTGAATAAAGAAAGTTTATATTATACATTCCCAAGAATTAAAGATTTCTTTTATTTATATTGGTTCTTTAATTGTACTTATATAAAAATAATATTGGACAAAAACAGATTGGATGTAATTATACTCGTAAATATAAAGCTTCAATAAACTGTGCTTCGATATCGTAAGATCTGTCTGACACTACGAATCTTATGTGAGTTCATGGCTCTTTACTTCCCACCTCCCTCTCCCCGCGCCTACCTAAGGCGCGGCACAGCGGTTGCGGTCAGGCTATAGTTAAACATTGTATTGTATATGTGTGGTGTAGACAACAATATTTAGCTAAATATTCTTAAATGGTGTTTATGAGTAGGGCCCAATACTAGTTAATTATCAATTATGCAACGCCCCAAGAAATATCAAAAGTGGGGAACTATCAGTCATTTTATTTTTGTTTAGTTTGAAATCTCGGTGTACCCACTAATCAATTAAGATCGATTCACACATATCAGTAAAGTCACGGAACTGCGACTTCACTGATATGTGTGAATCGACCTTTATACTTGAATTATTTAATACGAAGGATACAAAAATACCATTTGCTAGCAGATAACCATAGCAAAAGCCAAAAAAAATAGTTCCCTGTGCAGTTTCCCTTGTGATATTGTATAAATTTTGTGTAAAAGCCTTCGATCACATACAAAACGTCAGCACCTAGCGAGATGGTTAGGTACTCATTTCGTTAAGTAGTGTGCGAACTAAGTGTCTACATGACGAAAAGCTCCAAAATTGCTATTCTGCCATAACACATAAACGTCTATTTTTTTATGTCAAAGCTGCCATTATTCCGCTATGTTTTAATTTAAGATTGTGTACCTATCTACCTATTATCTAGTTTTTAAATGTGATCGAAAGTAAAAGCACATAATTTTATCCTTACATTTCGAACTTTTTGTAATTGTGCATCCGTCTAATATGTTTCCATTGAATGTGTGGATTTGGCTTACGTTTTGCAAAATTTTTGACGTCAATAACTCTTACATGTTTTATGAAATTAACTAACTTACTCTGCCTGGATCCCTTTCAGTGCAACGGCGATTTGAAAATGTTTAATTTCGGTAACGGTTTGTAAGGTTTTATATAAATTTAATAGTTAAGAGTTTATTTCCTCACAAAAATATCACAAATTTGTACATCAAAGAGTTTTATTCTTTATCAAGAATAAGTCCACAACTAATTAAATTACAGAGAAAATACAAGTTTAATTAAAAAGAAATTACATGTTATGAAACGCAGCAAAAAAGTGATACTTACTCCATTTTTTTTTAAATAAGTAAAAACTATTACAAAAACTTGTCGTAGGCGTATTTAATTTAAAAATAAGTGTTAAAAACAAATTCTTAGATATTACCTGTTGCATAGTATATACAATACACAATACATAATGTAACGTAACTTAATCCATTAGGGGTCATATTTTGCTAATGAAAGTGGTAAGGTTACTTTTTTAAACCACTTGTTTATCTAGTCACGTTTTTTGTCAATATTTCCAAGTATTACATTATGGTGTAAGTGTAGAATGTACTATACGCCCCTTACACTAATAAATGATAAACAATGAAAAAAACCGGATTGTATATCTAAAATTGTTCGCTTAAAATAAAACTAAAAACTTTTTTCAACGGGTGTCATAAAAACTAAGCCTTATTCAGCTATATGTACGTTCGTTAGAAGGTCTATGAGTGTTTCAACTTACCAATGACCCCTAAAGACTCGCGCATACTACAGCCGCGACATGTCGCAGAACGCGAATGGCCTATGTAGTGCGATATAGCCAAGGAACTTATACCTAAGCTGGAATGTGAACGAGCTGCCGATTCACGGTCCGAGTGAGATAGCTTCGCGAGTGCCTTGTGTCTCTATCATCAAGCTTACATACGTAGACAGATAGACGCTGACTGGACGCTGACAAAACAACAAGACCAATGACAGAGAGCCTGCCACTGTATGACTTAAGTAGAAAAGTACTCACGGCTCTCGCAAGCGGTATCTCAGTCGGACCGCGTTTCTCTCCTGAGCAAGGGATTTCTGTAATAGAACTTATGACATATTATAACAATAAGATTCATTTTTAAACGATGTGAATTTAAACCCGTCCATATTTCAGATTAGGTATAAATTCCTTACATAGCACATTATAAAATATCAGTGTGACGTAGGAGGCTTTTTGTTATGTGATGCGGTGCGGCCCGCTGGCCTAATGAGCGCGAGCCTTTAAACATTCTCAATGAACAAAAACAGGAGGCTAATTGCTAACTTTAACATATATTGCAATAACTTTCGAGTAAAAGTAATTTTCTTTGCTAATTAGTTTATTTAAAAGTAATTTGAAATATAATCAAACTAGCGATGCAATGTACACCTAATTGAAACGCGATTCTATTCGTTTCCGAATATATAAAAGTTATTTATTGCCATATTCATTTCACAGCCAAAATAATAACTCAAAATAAAAGCACCTACGTAATTCGTTTATTTTTAAGGAAACTGATTAAATAATAGTTTTATAATGAATGTAACCTTGTATAAAAATATGGTGTAGTTACAATCTTCTAGAGGTTTCACTGAGTCACTTCAGCCTTGGTCATGGGTCACACTTTTTAATCCTTTGCTATTTCACTATGGTTAATCGTAATACAACACAAATGTTTAAAATTTCATATACACCCTTTGCTGAAAACATAATATAAATACGAATTGCTCCATCACAAAATATACGAGTATTATTTAATTCTATGCAACTTCAGCCCCCAAGCGGTCGCATGAGACCGCACCTACAAAAACACACTTGACTTTGTACCGTGTTTTCATAGAGTTACAGACTACTTTAGTATGAACAAGTTTGATTATTTCGGTTCTGTGGTACATTTTATGCATCGTGATCGCAAAATATCGCATAGTCTATGCTCGATTCTGTCAAATTTGACGTTGACAGTTGCGCCAATTTTTGTGTCAGAAAATTTCTACGAGTAAGTGGTTAACGAAGCAAAAATTTCTGATAATAATGTTACCGTGAACCGCTTGCGCTCTCCATTCCGACCGCGCGTACGTACAGTAGCGTGCGCGAAGATCATGTGGTGCAAGCGAATATCGCTGAAAAGTGGTCGTCCAGGATCTTGTTTTGGATTGTACACACGGCGTCATATCAACCTACCCTAAACTGTCAAATTTCTCCAATGAATAATGATCCTTAAAACCAAACAATAAAGTTCAAAATTGATTGTAGAAATTTAACAGTTTTGGGTAGGTTGATCTGACGCCGTGTTTACATACCAAGTAGTTCGACAGACTCGTGTTTTTAATTGGGTTTGTCCTGCAGTTGCTGAATGCACACATCTGTGCTAGAACAAAATGATGCATTGTAAATATTCTTACACATTTTTGTATGCAGTGGCAAAAAATAAAAAAGTAAATTTGTTTACGCTCACACCAATTATCTAGCCTAAAATAAGCTTCTATTGAAAGTCGTTAATATGGTGAAAGTAGATAACGGATAAATATACATAAACATAAAAAAACACCCAGACCCCGAAAATCAGCTTTGTCTAAATTGACCCGACCGGGAATTGAACCCGGGACCTTAGAGATGGCGCGACGCCAGACCTGGCGTGCTAACCACACGACCGTGAAGGTCGGCAATGGAGGACATATATTATATACTCGCAAGTGGCATGTTGCCAAGATGTTTGGATGTTAAATCCCCATGTCATGGGAACAATAAGAAAGTAATAAAAGTGAACTAATTTAAACGTGTATAGGGTGAGAATGTATTCATCTTACGGCGGGATGCAAGACCGCGGTCCGACCTACTTTGGCAAAATAGTGTTGCATTTTTATAAATGTAAAAACAAAATAATGTTGCAGTTTTATAGGCTGATAATAATTAAAAGTTTTATTACGCGGAGAGCTCAATGAATAAAACTATTAAGTATGACTAGGTGCACCGCGTTCTAAGTGTTAATAAACCCGGCACTGTTATTAGAATACATTCAAACTAACGCATAAACACGTAGAGTTCATCTTAATCGTCTACCATCGTTCAAATTTCTGGCTAACGTGACACCTAAGGATACTATTGGCCCTTATGTCTTTATGGATAAGAACCACAAACTGTCAAATAAGTAGCATATTGTACCATATGCCTGGAATAGGTACTGAAAACTCAAAATTATTTATTCTAGGCTAGGTTTGTACTGAGAAGGACCGATAGAAACTAAGCTAGGGCATTTCTTTTCTCCCTTTCAGCTTTCAGGCTTTCTTCCCTTTTTTATAGATTTTGTTTGTGCTCTCTCCGTTAAACTAGTTTCTACGTGCGCCGGCCGCAACATTGAAAACAACAACCTATAAAAAGAAAAATGGCTTTATGCTAGCGTCCATACAAAAATGCTTAGTTTGACACAATGTACAATTGATCTGGGGGCACGGAAGTGCCCCCGCCATGTCGAGCCAAAGGCATGGCCGTACCATCCTTTTCTTGAAGCTATTCGGGCCATTTTCGAACCCCTGTAACTTCGTTGGAAAGAGATGACATACATACTAACTTATTTTCCATGCCATTCGTTCCAAGAAGAGAAGTTTGAGATCAACTGAGCTAACTAGTGTAACGTTATAAACGTATAGCTATTAAACACTTAAGTATATAAAATTATAATTTATAAATAAGAAAAACATAGATTATCTTATCCTAATTAACTTAATTCTTAATATTACTTTAACCCAAATTACTTAACTAATAACTACAAAGAAATAAAGCCTTAATAGTTTTGATAACTGCAAAAGAAACGTATTTTGTTTCATTTGGTTTTATCATTGCGCGCACGGTACCCTAACATGCCTTTCGTATATTTTTTATTTGATGAAAGTAGGTAGGTTAATTTACTTGCGCGGTGGCAGTTGGCGTCGTCTCATACGCTCGAGAGACAGCCATACTAAACAGACGTTGCTTTTGTAAATTTGTGCAATTTCATACGTTTTTATAAATATTTAATAGGTCACGTATTTGACTAAAGCTATTATTTTTATAAAGTATCCAGCCTTATCGTCATTCTACGATAATTGTGCTACTTAATCCCCGTTAGGGTAAGTGTTGAACAGTTTTAAAATTAGAGTAGTTATTAGCTAGTAAGTATTTAGTTGTGTGTTAATCCTTTATTTTAGCCTTAGCTCGCTTATGCAGTGCGTGTAGATAGCATTGCTAAGCGTGCGAAGGTTTGTTTATAATTTCAAATCAAAGATTTAAACATGTAACGGTGATTTTCAAAAGTGTTAAAACTTGTAACCGTTAATGGGTGACCGTCATTGTATAATGTAAATTTTTAGTTGTGCAACTCGTTTGCTAATTTCTATTTGTTTCCTTGTCTGTCAGGAAGACTTCTTGTTTGCGCCACAACGCAACGGATAACCGTCACTGCGCCGGTCAATTAAAGTGCATATTGGTGCAACGAATGATCGGCCAATCAGAGCGAGGTGACAAATATACAAGACGAACCTCCTAGACCGCGGGATCGCGCGGTCGCCCAGGCAGTGTGCTCCGAGCGTTCAAGGAGACCCCACGCGCGCGCGCGCAAGAACTCAGCCCGTGAACACGCCAGACATGTGTTAAGTGTATGTGCAGTGAGAGCGCTTGTTTACCAGCTCAACTACCCCTAAAACGCCACCGACCAGTGCCCTGAGTGAACTGTGTTGTGTGTTGCTGCCCTCAAGCCTGCGACCCCGCGCCTAGAGCGCCAGCTGCCTTCAGCTCCAACCAGCTCCAGCCCGAACCAAGTAAGCCCCAGCTATCCTATTTTATCATTTCCCTCCGCCGCATGTTGGTGCCTTAAGCGCCAACATTTATGGTCCTTCGAGCCGGATACATACAGTCCACTAGTTTTTAAACCCTACCCTACACACTTCATTTTTTTGCCTCGACTCGTGCCGCCACCCATACACGCCTACACAACTGCACACAACACCCACACAATGCACGCCAGCCCAAACACCCCTTACTGCCCTTACTGCAGGACTAGGGGGCATAGATTAATAGCGTGCGCTACCTACAATGCCCAGCCGACGCAGGGCCGGTGGGATTTTGTGGTGTCGCGCGAGCGCTGTCCCCGCTGTCTCGGACCACATTACCCGGACGAATGTAAGTCGGTGAAGGCATGCAGAGTGTGTGGCATCGCCGACCACCACACGTCCCTTCACCGACCGGACGACGCCACGCAGCATTACCAGCCGGAATCGGCGGCGCGGTGGCTTCCGCCCCAGCTGCGGGACACTCCGGCAAAGCGACCCACCGACAGAACGCTGCATGCGTCCGCGCATGCACAGCAGCCGCATCAGGGGTCGCAGGAGTAGGTACATGTTACCGTAGCCCCACATTGGTAATACAGTCCGCTACTATATATATATAGGATAACTATTTCAGCCCATTAACTATTTCATTACATGTTGGTCATTCGACCCGTTAAAATAATATTTACTCATATTTCGTAGTTATCACGTAACTTAATTTTAATTTCTGATTTTTAAATTTTATCGCGTAACATTCCTAATTTCATTACCTTACATGACCCTTTCTGCACGATAGACGTTGCAAAGTGCATTGCGAAATATTATTGGCCTACCTACAAAAATAAATTAAGAACGTGTTCCAAGAACAGTGTTCGATTCGTGTTATATTTTTACTTACTAATTAGGTTGCACATATAACTTTAGTTACGTATAACACACCCGCGTCTAGACGACGATATTGTTGTTTTTCCCGTTTTATTTTGTAATGAAATTTTTATGGTTGTGTCGTGTTAAATCGGCTCAGATCTCGTGCATGCTCACCACGCGTGCCAAATAGCGTGCTTTATTTTTTCGCTCGTGTTAATTTTATATTTTTTCTGCTTTTAATTTTTGCCTTGGCAATCGACTCAATCTCGTGCGTGCTCACCACAAGAGCATAGTACTTCTACACACGTGCACCCACACATCAGCCTGCAGCACATACACACATGCAGTCTGCTTTTTATTTGCTTCTATTGCGGTCGCTTTTTATTGCGCCTTTGCTCTTTGCGCCACAGCGCGCATTGCGCTTTTCTGTGCCTATATGCTATCGTGCTCAGTGCACAGCCTTTTTGTTGTTGTTTTGTGCCTATATGCCATTATGCTCAGTTCACGATTCAAGTGACTACATGATGGCATGCCCAGTGTACAGCCCTTTTTGTTGTTGTTTTGTGCCTATATGCCATTATGCTCAGTTCACGATTCAAGTGACTACATGATGGCATGCCCAGTGTACCACCCTTTTTGTTGTTGTTTTGTGCCTATATGCCATTATGCTCAGTGCACGACTCAAGTGACTACATGATGGCATGCCCAGTGTACAGCCTTTTTTGTTGTTGTTTTGTGCCTATATGCCATTATGCTCTGTTCACGATTCAAGTGACTACATGATGGCATGCCCAGTGTACAGCCCTTTTTGTTGTTGTTTTGTGCCTATATGCCATTATGCTCAGTTCACGATTCAAGTGACTACATGATGGCATGCCCAGTGTACAGCCTTTTTTGTTGTTGTTTTGTGCCTATATGCCATTATGCTCAGTTCACAATTCAAGTGACTACATGATGGCATGCCCAGTATACAGCCCTTTTTGTTGTTGTTTTGTGCCTATATGCCATTATGCTCAGTTCACGATTCAAGTGACTACATGATGGCATGCCCAGTGTACAGCCCTTTTTGTTATTGTTTTGTGCCTATATGCCATTATGCTCAGTGCACGACTCATGTGACTACATGATGGCATGCCCAGTGTACAGCCCTTTTTGTTGTTGTTTTGTGCCTATGTGTTGCTGTGCTCAGTGCACGATCTTACTCATACAGTCACACACGTGCATTCCTCTCAGCTCATCATATACACACCCACTCGACATTAACTCAACACAGCACGAATCGGGGCTGTAGTCCCCCTTTAATTTCCATTCCTCCCCCCCCCCCCCCCTCCTCCCCTCTGGGGCCCGGGAAGATGTTTGCGCCACAGCGCAACGGATAACCGTCACTGCGCCGGTCAATTAAAGTGCATATTGGTGCAACGAATGATCGGCCAATCAGAGCGAGGTGACAAATATACAAGACGAACCTCCTAGACCGCGGGATCGCGCGGTCGCCCAGGCAGTGTGCTCCGAGCGTTCAAGGAGACCCCACGCGCGCGCGCGCAAGAACTCAGCCCGTGAACACGCCAGACATGTGTTAAGTGTATGTGCAGTGAGAGCGCTTGTTTACCAGCTCAACTACCCCTAAAACGCCACCGACCAGTGCCCTGAGTGAACTGTGTTGTGTGTTGCTGCCCTCAAGCCTGCGACCCCGCGCCTAGAGCGCCAGCTGCCTTCAGCTCCAACCAGCTCCAGCCCGAACCAAGTAAGCCCCAGCTATCCTATTTTATCATTTCCCTCCGCCGCATGTTGGTGCCTTAAGCGCCAACACTTCTAGAGGTTGTTAATTATTTAATTTCTGTTGAGACCGGTATTAATACGGTCGATCTCTTATTTAGTTCAACTTTAAATTACAGAGAGGAATTAAATGTTTTACATGTAACCTCGACCGGGACTCGAACCCGCACATATGTAATTTGCTTTTAATTTATTTAATTATTATTGAGACCAGTACTACTACGGTCGATCTCATATTTAGTTTAATTTTAAATTACTGGATGGAAACCAAATGTTTTAAAAGTACCCTCGACCGGGATTCGAACCCGCACTTAAATAATTCAATTTTAATTTGTTTTCTTTGGAACATGATTTAGTTGTTAGCGCTTCTCGCAATGCTTTTTAGCTAGGTTTTAGATTTAATAGTTTTGTGCACTCCGCTCTGATTGTGATCGCTTCCCACCTCACACTACAGTCTCTTCTCATCTGACTTTTTCGGATTAGCTTGGGGTGAGGTGGCTATCGCAATCGGCGGTTGCTGGACAAACCGGCTCACGCTGCGTTGTGTTCCAGGGTTCAACGCTTGGATTGGAGTCCTACATTCCTACATTCCACGTTCTACGTTTGGAGTTCTACGCGACCGTCTTCGCATTTCGACGCGGCCGCCATTTTGTGGACACACCACGCAGCTCGCAGCTCCTGTACAGCGACGCGCCTCCCAACACCTCGGCGTTCCCCAAGCTAAGTCAGGGACGAGAGCAAACTACCCAGCTAGGCCCTTATGTACTCCACGCCCTGAGACCAAGTTTAAATAAATTTGTATGACCGTAAGGGTTGTATCATTTAATATACCCCTACGTCACACACTAGCTAGCTAACATGACTTTAATATTTTTTTTTAATTTACCAAATCAATAAATTTGTACAAAATAATACGTCTTGTATATTAACATTATATTATTTAAAAAAAATAAAAATGTAAACAATTAAATGGATAAATAAAAATGTTAGAATGAAATTAAAATATTTTCTAAATGATCATTCAGTCGGTAATGGAAATCTTCAACGGCCTTAAGTAGATAGACCTTATTACTCATTAGTCTTTTAAAATGATACAAAGATTTATTTACTAAAATATACAAACAACTTTCTCGTGCATCGGTGTCTGCGCTGTGCTTGCAACTTGAATTAATAGATAAATCCTGATATTTATAATGGTAATTAATCAATGTTTTGTAGTTTGATTATTTTAGGCCAACCTCAGTTGAAATGTATAAACGTACTTTTAGTCCTTCTTATTTGTAGTCAGATTCAAATGGTATATATATAGAAAATATAGGATTATTATTATTAATAATGTGGTCGATGTAGGTCTCAAACATATCTAAAGATGTTTCTTAAGTGCACTACAGAGCGTTCTTTGTAAAATAGGTTATAAATTAATTATAAATAAGGAAAACTCAATGAGGGCAGCACTTGTCGCGACTGCGCGTCCTTAAGGGGGCTTAGGCGGTGAAAACGGAAGAAAAAAAATCTGTTTCTATTAGCTGTTATTCAAAATATTTAGATATTTCGCACTGAAATTTTCAATATGTATTACAGAAGAACGCATGTGTGGCTGTTTCCAAAACACGATTGGAAACATTTTGCTCGATAGAAAAAAATCCTAAAGTTACGTCTAAAATTTCATATAAATGCACATTACGACCGTGTTTTACAATAATAATTCCTAAAAAATCATAAACACATACTTACTTAGGTGTTTACCTTTTCGATTTCTTGACTGATTTGGATTTCCAACGGAATTTTCGCTAACTGCCTAACCCCCCTTAAGCCATGTGTTCAAGGCAACGATTGACGCGCACCATTTTGAGCGACGACGCCGAACTTTGTCTATCCATACATGAATCGACCATACTACCGATACTGACATGACCAACAAACATACAGTCGAGGAAGTTCCCGGTCGAACACGTTTCGGCGATATTCGCTTGCACACTATCTACGCGCACGCTACGGTTCTTAAGGGCCCCACACACGATCAGTTTGCCGGCAGGTATTATCGGCCTGTCAGTTAGCAGAACAACGCACGGGAGGCGGCGGCGGCCGGCGGGCGGGCTATTACCAGGGTATCTAGTACTGAAGGGCCCCACACACGATCAGTTCGCCAAAGAGGATTTAATCACTTCACTCTACGTAAAGTTCGCCGGCAGGCCTGTTAGTTAGTACTAGCCGCCCGCCGCCGCCGCCGCCGCCCCGTGCGTTTGTACTACTAACTGACAGGCCGATACCTGCCGGCCGATGCTAGGCGCGGTCGGAATGGGGCGCAAGCGAATATCGCCGAAAAGTGGTCGACCGGGAACTACTGTACATACATTATATTCACGACTTATCCCCAAAGGTAAATAGTCAGAGACTGATGAGGACCGCAGAAGCAGCCCACTGCCACAGTTCAATTTACAACTAACTGCACATGTGCTCGGTGTGACAGGTACCTATAGATCCTATCGCCGCTCTATGCTGTTGGATGTATGTGCAGACTTTAGTCTATTAGTCGCCTTTTCGACATCCAAGGAAAAGAAAAAGGGGTCGGTAGTATTCTTAGTATTTTTTAGTGACACACGGCTCGGCAAATATTTGACGCGCAACTAAAATTTGTGAAAAGACACAAACAAAACAAACAAAAAGGCGCGCGTCATCTAATGAATGCATGGCTTAAAAGTAAACCAGTAAAACATTGAAACAAAACATAGTTGTCTGAACCTCAGCCTACGTGAAGCTACAACCTATGTTCAATCTCCAACTTCCACACTGTCTTCACTTAAAGTTTAATGTGAAATATAACCTATGCCTATGTACATATACAATCTGCGAACGGCGTCGAAATGTACTTATTTACCGTTCCGTTATTAATATATGTTCCGTTATGGTGATCAACTTGTAAGTTAGATCCTTATTTAATAGTTATCTCTGTGTATGATTTTGTATCTGAGTGCCGTGTGCGTGTTTCATTCGCCATTCGATTGTATTAACGTAAACGAAAAATTTGTATGGCTCAATGCCGACCAACAGTCTCTCACTCGGCGCGCTGCTCATGTTGTGAAGGTCCATAAAGTAATTATATAACATTGTTGACGTGCGACTACCGCAAAACGTAAAATTGCTGCAACTCTGCACCCAAAAGATAAAGTTATCGTAGAAGTACTCGTAGATTGGAGAATTTTGACATTTTTGTATGGCGACGTGCTGTTGTGTGTACCTACGTCCAAACTTTACAGAAACAAACGACTACGTTGTGTTATTATCATAAAGTTACTATACTTAAAGTAACTTTATGGTTATTATATGCTATCCATTCCTGTGAGGTATGCGTGTGTTACTCCATTGATTTTTTACACAACAACTATAATGTTCACTAACTATCTCTAGTAAAGTTTTCACGTCTGTGGTTGTAAACAAAGTTGTTATGTTCTTCAAAATCGCACGGTTTGTTTTTAGTAGTTGGTATTGGTCCATATTTTTTGAGTAGGTATCAATTTATATATAAAAGGAGTGTTACCTTACGAGTACAAGGCAGTTGTCCCACCAACGGCGAGTAAACGACTAACTATTAAATTATGCTCCTTGTTGTCTCGTCCTCTATGATGGAAATACTACTTGTTAGTATCGAGTCTTAGCACTCGCCGACGCCACATAAGTTTAAAGTATCTGAAAATAAAATATTTCCGAACGCAGCCGCACGTCACTAGACTAGCCCGCGTTTTGAACTGTCATTCGTTTTTTATGTCACTGTACCGGCGCCACTTTTTTCTCTTACTTTTTTGTGAAATAATCTTTTTAATAGTTTTAGTCAGTTTAATTATGATAAATAAACTGTTATTATGAGTAAAAGAAAGAGACGTGAAAAATAAAAATGAAATTCTGGGTTTTGAAATGTGCACTCAGGCCCATCTTTGGGATGAGGCGGTGTTGAAACATTCAAAACTTAAAACGGGCACAATAACTTGTACTTACTGCAAAGCCGAGTTTTTAACACCCTGGGTATTCGCAAGGAATATCAGGGTCTTACATTTACTGCAGTTTGCTTTGCCATTTGGGCCTAGATCTGCATGACTATGTCTGACATTCCTAATGTGTCAATGATGGCCCTGGATCCGGCTACTACTTCAAGTTCTGTGGAGGAGGAGGCACTGCCCGTGCCAATACAGTGTAGTAGAGGCCTTACCTGTGGAAAAAACCCAGTGTACAGACCCGGAGACCGATACACCTGCCATAGACGTAGAATTGTTATTTGCTTTGGGGGAAATTGAGGAGGTGCTTAAGGGACCAATTGCTCATGATGAAATTGCACAGAGGTAGACTCTTATTCTCACAAAAGGATTGCAAAAAGAAATTAAACCAGAACTTATGAAAAAATACATCCCATATGAAAATATCCGAACGTTGCTCCCAAAGCTCAACCCTGAAATACCTGGCTGTCTCTGACCTGGTTAAGAAAAGAGATTTGATAATTGCTGACAGGCAAAAACAGATGGTTGCTGCACTATCAGCCCTGGGCCAATCACTCCATTTATTTCTCCTAAAAGGTGACAGAATTGAAATTATTAATTAAATAATTAAACACATCAATGATGCTGCCAAAATACTGTGTGACGCTGTGCACATAGATACAAATCGTAGAAGGTCGCTAATACCAACCGTCATTAACCCCTTGAGCACCATAAAACCAGACACAATTGAAAATCAATTGTTTCGCGACTGCCGGCGGTCTCATGATATTTGATCTATTAATAAAGATATGAAAGATTCCCTCACAGGGGGAGCAGATGCATTTTTTTTAAGTAACCTTTCTGAAAAGATCTAGGTTACAAAGGCTGTTCAAAAATCTGTTAAAGACCTGAAGAACACAAGCTTCATTCAAAAACCCCCAAATAAAACCAAATCTTTAAACTGGAGGGGCCCTCCTCGTCCAAGTGCCCGGACAGGGACAGGAGCGAGATCCAACCAACCTGCAAAGCTACGAAGCTGCAAAGTTAGAAGTTCAGGTATGCAGACTTCCTTTTTTTTATAAATAATTGGAAGAAAATAACCAGTGATCCTACTATTCTGAAATGGGTATCTGGGTATGAAATCCCTTTTAGTGAGATACCATTTCAATCTTACTTGCCTATGAATAACTCATTTACAAGTAGAATTCTTCAAGTTCAAATTGAAATTAATAAACTTATTCAGTCACATGTTATAGACAAAATATGTCATGAAACAGATGGACAATTTTGTTCACCTATTTTCTTGGTACTTATAGAAACCAAATGGAGAGTATAGATTTATTTTAAACATAAAGAAATTTAATAGTTTTATTACTACAACTCAAAGTCTTATGAAAGACTGTATTATGGCAACAATTGACAAAATGGATTCTTATAACATGTGTAACATTAATGCAGATTACAGAAAATATCTAAGGTTTATATTTGATGGAAAAATATATCAATTTAACATTCTTCCATTTGGCCTTTGCACGGCTCCATACATGTTCACATAATTAAACCCATAACAAAACTTAGAGGTTTACAGCCTGTAAGTACAGTATATAGATGCTTGTAGCTAGCAGTATATTGGTAGTGATCATATTGAGTGTCTTAATAGTGTTAACCAGACCATAGGTCTGCTTACTCAGTTAGGCTTCATCATCAATAAAAATAATTATGTCAACTTATTCCATCAAAGGAATGTAAGTTTCTTAGCCTATTGTTTAATACAAACACCATGACTATTTCAATCGATTCTGATAAAAATAAAAGATGCCTTAACACGTTGCCTGCCACGAAACCAGACACAATAGAAATTTAATTGTTTGTCAGTCACAGGTGACCACCACGGCGCTCAAATTTTTAAGTACTTCTTCCATCAGGTTTTTTGTCAAAAGTTCTGGGAACTCTAGTGTCTGTTTGTCCAGCTAATCAATATGGGTTACTGTATACTAAAGCACTAAAAAGACATAAATATTTAGCTCTTTTAAAAAATAATAATAATTATGAAGCATTTACTTCCTTGCCCAAACATTGCTATCCAGATCTTGAATGGTGGATAAAACATGTACTTGCCTAAATCAATTTCTTAGATAAGAAAATATAAATATATTCTAGAAATAAATACAGATGTCTCACTATCGGGGTGGGGTGCTTCTTGTGACAAACATACAGCCAGTGGTGTATGAAGAGGAAAAGAATCAACAATTCACTTTAATACTTTAGGAATAAAAGCTACTATGTGTGGTCTCAAAAGCCTTGCTAATAATTCTTCAAATTGTGAAATATTATTACGAAGTGACAATACCACAGCTATACCATATATAAACCGCTTTGGTGGCATACAGTACTCTCACTTACATGTGATTGCAAAAGCTATTTGGCAGTGGTGTGAAGAGAGGAATAATTTTGTATTTGCATCATACATCATACATTAACACAAAGGACAACAAAGTAACAGATTTTGAATCTAGAAAACAGTTAGGTCATACAGAATGGGAATTAAATATTAATAATTTTAATAAAATAGTACAAGCATTTGGTAACCCTGTCATAGATTTATTTGCATTTAGAACAAACACAAAATGCAGGAAATTTGTTTCATGGCATCCAGATCCTTCAGCTTATAAAGTGGATGCCTTTACAATGTCTTGCAAAGGGGTTTATTTTATGCTTTTCCACCATTTTCTATGATTTTAAAATGTATAGAAATAATCGTGTCCAATGAAGCAACACGGATCCTTGTAGTTCTCTTCTGCGACACCCAACCTTGGTTTCCCTTATTCAAAAAACTATTGGTGACAGAACCCATTGTATTTGAACCAAGTAATAACTTACTGGTTTTATGTAATTCCAACTCACCACACCCTCCACACCGCAACCTATCACTACTGGCAGGGAGATTGTCCGGTAGGCATTCTTAAAGCCTGGCATTGACGTACAGGCAGCTGAAATAATGATATCTTCCATATCAAGTAACACCTATAAGCAATACTTACTTTGTATTTGGTTTTCTTACTGCCACACCAAACAACTAAATGCTACTAAAGCACAGATGACAGACATAATTACTTATCTCACAAATAAGTTCCACAGTGGTGCATCTTATGGCACCTTGAATTGCATAAGGTCCCCGCTGCCACTAGTGTGATAGGGCCGCAGGTGGGAGCAGACGAAAAGATTAAAATTTTATTTAAAGGGTTCTTTCGCCTACGATCAAGTAAACTCAAATATAAGTATACCTGGAATGTTTCTATAGTGCTTAATTTTTTAGAGTCAAATTACAATGACTCAAACAACTTACATTAATGTTCATTAAACACAGTTACTTTATTAACTTTACCTACAGGGCAAAGATTACAAAGCCCTAGTTTCTATTGTTACTGACCAGATTAAAATAATTGATGATAAAATTGTTACTTAAAAAAAAAAAAAAAATTAAGACCTCAGCACCTAATCGTCATCAGCCAATTGTTTAAATAATTATAAAAGAATTACCTCTGAAATTAGGAAAATGTCCTAATTTATTTATATCTATCAAGAAACCACATTTGGCGGTATCGGTCAGTACACTCAACCGTTGGATTGACGGTCCTGGCTGCAAGAGGGATTGATACTTCCATTTTTTCTACTCATAGTACCAGGCACGCTACGACATCAGCTGCCATTATGAAAGGCGTTAGCATTGATGAGATACATAGAACGGCTGGTTGGACTGACTCATCGACAACTTCGCAAAGTTTTACAACCGTCCGATTTTAAATAATAATTTCGCTGAAGCGATTATATTGTAATAATAATATTAAAAGTATATTGCTATAATCATACCAAAGATTTATTTAAGGCTGAGGACACATTTAAGTTTGTTTTTTTGTTTAATAAGATTCTCTTGGAAATTACCAATTATCTTTAAGGAGTGTAAGACTGATTATGCTGTTGAAACATAATATCTGGGATATACGAGGGGCGTTCAAAATATTCTCGGTATGTGGATAAAAACAAACAAGTACGAAAAGTTTGATATTTTTATTTTTCAATATACTCCCCCCCTATGTTCATACACTTATAAGATCGATCAATTATTTTTTTTAATCCCTCATAAAAATATTTTTTATCTTTGGTGTAAAAATGCTCCTCCACGGCCGTCTTCAACGCTTCATCGTCAGAAAATTTATTTCCACGCAGATCCTTTTTAAGATTGGGGAACAAAAAGAAGTCGCTTGGGGCTAAGTCCGGACTATAGGGTGGATGAGTAACAGTTTCAAACCCACATTCAACAATAGCTGCCTTGGCAATATGAGCAGTATGGACAGGGGCGTTGTCATGCAGAAGCAGAACACCTTTGGTTAACTTTCCTCGCCTCTTTTCTTTGATCGCATCTCTTAATTGACGTATAACGTTAGCGTAGTACTGCCCTGTGATATTTACACCTTTTTCTTTATAATCGATAAGCAAAACTCCTTCACAATCCCAAAATATTGTGGCCATGACCTTGCCAGCTGACGGGATTACCTTGAACTTCTTGGGATGAGCTGAACCCTTAATGCCACTGCATGGACTCCTGTTTGCTCTCTGGGTCATAATGATGAACCCAGGTTTCATCTCCAGTAACTATTTTTTGCAGCACCTCATCGGGATTTTCACCACACAGGTCGATAAAATCTGAACAACAAGCCACACGCATATCCTTTTGAAGAAGCGTCAGCATTCGCGGAACCCATCTTGCACTTACTTTTGACATATTAAGATGGTCATGTATAATGTCATGTACGGTACCAATAGAGAGATTGGTTACTTGAGATATAGATTTTACCTTCACTCGGCCGTCTTCCAATATAAGTTTTTCCACTTTATCAATATTTTCTTGTGAGGTAGCCACTACAGGCCGGCCAGGTCTAGGGTCATCTTCAATACTCTCCCTTCCACGCTTAAATTCGCTTGACCATTTTTGAATAGTAGATAAAGAAGGAGCAGACTCACGGTAAACACAATCCATTTCCTCTTTTATGGTTTTTTGATTTTTACCCTGTTTTGTCAAGAATTTTATGACGGATCGGTGCTCTAATTTCGTTAAAATTGTTAATTCGCTCATGGTGTTCATGTTTGTTCGGCAATTGCAGAAAAACAAAAGAACATCTCGGTTCCAATTTTACTTTTTTTTAATGTCAATGGATGAATCTTAGCGGCCAGTAACAAATATATATATAAAAGAGGTTGTAACGTATCAATACCGAGAATATTTTGAACGCCCTTCGTATTTGTTAACAATAATAAACTTTATGATTCTACAACAGAACTTTGAACATCTAACAAGTAGTATTTCCATCATAGAGGACGAGACAACAAGGAGCATAATTGAACAATCAAACAAACTTACCAAGTGCAGTTCGATTGAAATTATGCTCCTTGTTGTCTCGTCCGAAGATGATGAGTCCCACCCACCCTCACAGGTTTGATACCTATTCCCTGGGGTTGTAGAATCAGTTTCATAAATAAATACACAACTTAAAACTAAATGACAGTTCAAAACGCGGGCTAGTCTAGTGACGTGCGGCTGCGTTCGGAAATATTTTATTTTCAGATACTTTAAACTTATGTGGCGTCGGCGAGTGCTAAGACTCGATACTAACAAGTAGTATTTCCATCATCTTCGGACGAGACAACAAGGAGCATAATTTCAATCAAACTGCACTTGGTAAGTTTGTTTGATTGTTCAATAGTTGATCGCTGACTGTTCACAATGCCGGCGAGGACTCGCTCCACTAGTTCCTCGCTGAGCGACAAGAGCTATCAAAGATAATTCTCGCTTAGCGATACTTATACTTGCTCAGCGATCAGAACTCACGCCGAGATGCCAACCAGCGGCAGCGGCGCTTATAGCCCAGCGACAAAACTATTAGAACTACACACTCGCTTTCCGCTGCCCGCCAACTCGTTTCTAATTCTAGCTCGACTCGCTTCTCGTTCACCGGTGGGACAACTGCCTAAGGCAAGGCATTTTTTACTTGAGCCGAGCGACAGAGCCAAACCAAAGCCAAGTCGTCTAAAGGTACTCCGGAAGTATCCGCCTGTAATGTAAAACGTTATGCTCATAATATAATCTTGGATGGTTATCCAAGATTATATTATGAGCATAACGTTCTTTGATAAACTATACCTTAACTATACATCGTGAACGCTTCGAAAATGTCTACACAAAACAGTGCTTATGTATGGAAAGTAAGCACCATTTTCAGTGGTATATCAAACAAGTAATCTTAAGCTCTATTCGTAGTGTTATAAAGTTGCAATAAATGAAAATTAAATCGTTACTTTTTATCGTTGTATTGGTATATGGTATTGCAATATTTTGTTTTTTATTTCTTCGTAGGTATAATTTTACATACGATTGTCACTCGACTCAGCCACTCTTTTGCCTTGCAAGTTGTTGCAAATGGCGATGTTTGATTTTGTTTGATAAGGTAGGTATATGTAGGGTATAGTATATCTAAGATTACGTCACAAATTGTGTCATTTTATTACAGGTTGCTCACAGTAAGGGGGCACCTTCTTTAACGTGTAATAAGATAAGTAACTGGCCCCTGCCCCAACATGTTGGTGGAGTAATGCACAACTAAGTACTTACGCGATTCCTAGCCGTTTATCTGTAAATATGAGTATTTTTATTACATTAAACGTTTACTTCCATGACGTTATAGTTTTATTTGTTTTTTACTTCGTGGTATGATAATGACAATATTTATATGTATGTAGCTAAAGAATCTGCTTTTTGACCAGAAAAAGACTAGAAAAACGTTGGTTTTCAATATATAGCGTGATGGTTTGAATTTCATGTGGTAAACTGTTGAACAGTTCACTCTAGATACTAACAAAATAGGAATAAAATCTATTCAAAAAAGAACAACAATTTTTTCTGCAACTGACGTGGATAGATCAACTGACAAACTTTATTTGCAAACGTGTAAAATAAAATGTACCAGTATCAATATTAGCGCAACGCGTCATTTCACTCAAAATTGCGTTGGTTGCATTTGTTCTCGCAGCAGTTCCCCGTCGGCGTGATTCGAAAGGGCCTGTTCTTGCGATCCCTCGCGTACACGGGACCCGGCGCGGCCCACAGCCCTTGCTTCACGCACGGGAACCACAGCACCAACAACGCGGTACTCAAAATCAGTCCGTATACCATTGTCCAGGTCGCATAGTGGCACTCGCCCTGTAACGGAAATGTACGGAGGGGCGTTTAAGTTTAAGCCCTTTGTGAGGTAGCCAAATAAAACTCATAAAACTTTTCACCTTACTTTTGTGTACACTTACCTACTAATACATTTTTTTTACTGCTAAAACATTGCTAAAATCAGCAAAAATAAAGTAAGCTTATCTAAGTACTCTCCTACATATTGACTTCTAGGGTTTTCCGCCTATGGTCAAACGTGCGATTCGTCAAAATATACTTTTTGTCAAAGGCTTGTTTGGTCAAATTAAGTTTGTCAAAAGTGCTATTCGTCAAAATATCCTTTTTTGTCAAAGGATCGTTTAGTCAAATTGTGTTTGTCAAAAGTGCGTTTCGTCAAAATACTCTTTTTGTCAAAGGTGCCTTTGCTTAAATTGTCTTTGTCGGAAGTGCGATTCGTCAAGATATCCTTTTTGTCAAAGGCTCGTTTGGTCAAATCATGTTTTTCCAAACTGTTTTTGTGAAAATACATTTTTCAGTAAAACTAAATGGTTTGGTTGGTCAAAATAAAACAAGGCTCTCGCTTTGTTTATAATCTTATAATTATGCTTTTTTATTATAACTACGCGTTTGCTATTGGTCATGTTTATTATACTGATCAATCTTAACCTTTTAAATTCTTTTTCCCACTTTATTACGCCTATCTTCCCATTAGCATAATTTTCTATAAGTTTTCTCAAACTATCGTCGTAGAGAATGCTAGCTCTAAGTCTTTTTTTAACACATCGTCATTAATTTTGCTTTTCCGGATTTCATAATTGTAGTGAATTCCCTTTTTACGAAATTGATTAATAAAGTACAACAGTGAAGACATCCGGGTAACTTCTGACTGCAGTCGATTGTGCCAACTTTCCACCCTATTTGTAGTACGATGACGTTCAGAACTACAGCAGAACCTATTTATGGTAATGATATTTATCCACTCCCTATCGAAATACACAACAAAATCGTCCATTCCTGGTACGTGCTCTCCAAGTTCCTGAATAAACAACCATGCTTCTGTAATGGCTAAAGCAGTCAACAATGCCATATGTTAATAAGTGGTAACTATAAAAAGTTTTAATACTTGAGGTCAAGTAATAAAAAAAATTTGACGAATCGCGACTTTGGCAAACCTCACCTTTGATCAAAAGCACCTTTGACGAAAATAGGGTTTGATGAATCGCGACTTTGGCAAACCTCACCTTTGACCAAAAGCACCTTTGGTGAAAATGGTTTGACGAATCGCGACTTTGGCAAACGACATCTTTGACCAAACGAGCCTTTGACAAAAAGGATATTTTGACGAATTGCACGTTTGACCATAAGCGGAAAACCCGATTTCTAAGGGTACTATTCTACTTCCACAGCTGAGCAAAGGCCTCCATAATTGAAATCAAGTTTTTTGTTAAATTGATGGGTAGGTATTGGCTTATTAATAATCAAGCTTGCTAAATAAGGTTTGGTGGTCACAAGCCCGGGGTATGAATCTAAAAATCCGAAACGCATTATCTCGTCCTAGGAGTTAAACCCAGAACCCATAAATAGGTTGTGTGTATGGTATTCAGTGTGAAATGGTAGACACCATATACAGGTAGACACAATATACAACTGGAGGATTCGAGAGTGCTCAACTCTACTTTTCTCTCTACTGTCCCGTCTGGGACAAGCATTAATATCTATGGACATAAGTCTTTATCGTGTGTACTCTCCGGGACCAAGATCAAAAATAGAGTTAAGCACTCTCGAACCCTCCAGTTGTATACTAAGTGTAAAAAAGTCACGTTGATCCGTTTTTACGTGAAATATTGACATACAAACTATGAAGTCTAAGGGCTCGTATTCTAAAACCGATATATGCAATAAGTAGCATCATACCTTTCTAACTGTAATCAAGCAGAGATTTGAGTGTGAGTTTGATTTTAGAGTACGAACCTAAATCACGCCCGTTTCCCGGAAGGGTGGGTGGTGATACCGCTTTCCATTTACTACGACACTTTCTTTGCTTCACGACACCTTTGAAAAATGCTTCTATATGCAAGTAGAGGTTTCTCAAAATGTAGGTAATATACATCTTAGTCAAAGGTATACATGTTGAGAACATAGCATGGTATACGTGGCATGATACTAACAAAAAATGTAAAAAATAAACGAACAGTAACTTACACACATACCTTGTGCATGTATTCTTATATTTTTGCCAGCATGCCTTTCAACTTATTACTATAATTTATTAATTCTGTTATACCTACGCGACAATTTTGACATCTTGTAACAATATCTCTTGTCATACTGCTATACATCGACCATAAAGATATAAACTTTCGTGGTAATTTTTAAGTGAATTTTTTAATGCCTCTAAAGAGATCACATTGTTTACATTATGGCTCGGTGTCTGCCGTTCATGGCCCCTTCTCTCGGTTTTGATTTAATTGCTGATTGTACTGCATTTTTTCACCAAAATATGAAACCAGGAAGTTTATTTGGAGTAAACATTCAAATAGGCAAGCGACGTGGCGTAACGTAGGAAGAAATCGTAGCTAAGCAACAGTTATGAGCAGCATAAAACAGCATAACCAGCGTTGAATTTCGCTTGGCACAGGACAGGATAGAGAAAAGTTCGCTAAGCTGACGGAATCTCCAGTAATGGAGAGGTACTTGAAGACGAAGAAGACATTCAAATTCTTCGTGGCTACTGAGATCCTGATTATTACTTAGGTACTTGTGCAGAGATGGCGACGTGAGAACTGGCATGCTAACCACTCGACCACCGAGAACGTCTCATTATTATTAATAACACTAAGACACTGCAACTGAATGCTTAAAAAAATGAGCCAGTCTCAATGTAGTTTAGATGTACATATTATAGCGGTCGCAGGACTGACGATAGCGCAGCAGTGCCTCATAAAAAAAATACTTAGGTACTACTTAGGCTATTTATCAGCAAATTGACGATTATCTGAGTCAATAATCCTAACTCTTGGAGTAAAAGTAAAGCGTCTTGTCTGCTGTTTAGTTTAATTAGGCCAGCGTATTGGCTCATCTTGGGCCGATCTCCCCATGGTCCATGTGGAAAAAAAAATCTTCATTCCGACAAAAAACGGAGCATTGTTATTTATTTGTCGCGAGCTTTCATAAACATCATCTTAGCAGTTATATATAAAATATATACAGGGTGTAACATTTTGATCGGTCAGTATGGGAAAATCTGAAACTATAATGCCTCCTCTTCACGTCGGCAGACGCATCCGCATCGGCCGACGTTTAGAGGGGGTGATTTAGCGTCTGTGGTAGGTATTTAACGTCTGCACATGCATCTGCCTCGCATCCGACTGTTGTCGGTTTTTGTGGCACGCATGAAAGGGATTCGCCGCCAACGTCCGGCGTCTGTCCACACGTCTGCCGACGCAACAGTTTGATCGGAAACTTTTAGGTTTATTGAGCTATATCAAGCTAAAAGCTGTCTGTGGAATCCTAAATATAAATATCACAAGAATAAAAATGTTGTAAATAGGTATAATACCTACGTATAAATCAATATAGTAGTTATTTAACTAAGTACCTATTTCAATTAATTTGTAATTTGTGTAAATCGTGTGACAATGCAATATTATGACATGGTGCTGATCTGATGATGGAACTGCAAGGTGGCCATAGGAACTAGAATGTGCGAGTGCGAGTTGCGTCTGCCCAGAATTAACATAGACTGATCGACCTACAGACGTGTGGACAGCTTGTGGAAATTCATCTGCGGATGCATCTGCCAATGTCCGTGGACGCATCTGTAGACGTGTAGAGGAGACTTAAGACATACGAAGATCTGTTCTCAGGATTTTAGTAACAAGAAAAACTGCATTCATACATTTTAAAAGAACTTGAACTCAGCTCGGAAATCTAACCCGGACGTTTTGAAAAATAGAACTTAAGCAGCAAATGTTACTATGAAACATGATGTCAAAAATTAATAAAATGCAAACAAATTCACCACCTGAAGATGTAAAATGCAATAGTAAGATCGATACCTAAACAAGTAGAATGCTGTATAAAAAAATGGAAGTCATTTCGAACATCTACTTAAAATAAATGAAAGGATATGAAAACAATGCATTTTATTAATTTTAGACATCATGTTTCATAGTAACATTTGCTGCTTAAGAACTACACAATCCATATCTACTTAAATAGAAATAGTGTTAGTTTTATTTTTCAAAACATCCGGATTCGATTCCCGAGCGGAGTACCTACAAGTTTTTTAAAATGTATAAATGCATTTTTTCTTGTTATTAAAATCGAACAGATCTTCGTATGTCTCATAGTTTCAGGCTTTCCCATACTGACCGATCAAAATGTTACACCCTGTAGAAGATACTGGAATATGCATTTTTTTATTATGTGTATCAGAAAAATGGTTGCTTGCAGAAAGTAGCAAAGTACACGTGTTTATCCATAGATCACTATATCGTATCGCAAAGGTTACTTCGTAAGTATTAAATCTTCGGTATTGGTCGTATTGGTAAACAAAAAGACAAATATAAAAATATATTATTTATTCGATTTAAAATCATCCAAAAATATGCAGCACCCATTTTATATGCACAGCAAGATCTTATCTATAGAGTAACAAAGTCGATATAAAAATAAATAACTACAAGAAAATACCATCAATACAACCGACCACCTATAAAAAACATCGGGTAACTTCGTATTAAAACATAAAAATGCTTGTAACACTTACAAAATATTAAAAAAGGAATGTCTTATCAAATGAGTTAGCGCTTATCAATATACTTTTAACTGGATAGGTATAAAAACGGAATAATTGTGATTTTTGTACGTATACAATTCCCCGTCACCGTTCTAATAGGAACTGTGGCATGATAGCGAGCAAGCAATAGAAAGCATTATAGAACAACGAGCTAGTTGTTGTAGGTGGAGGCGGAGACGTTGCCGCCGTGGCCGGTCCAGTTGGAGTGGCGGAACTGGCCGGGCTCGTTCACGAGCTCGTACGTGTGCGCGCCGAAGTAGTCTCTCTGGGCCTAAAAATTGAGGTCATTTTTCAACACAAGTGCAATATGTGTTAGCTACCATAGTAGCTACTTGGTTTGAGAACTTTTAAAGGTGTACATTATAGGCTCATTATTAGGTTAAAAAAGTATTGCACCTTTAAATTTGTATGGGATACCGAAACATACGAAGGCTCTAAATAGGTTTTGGAGCCGAAACCCTGTTCATGTTTATCAGTAGAACTAAAAATATAAGCATAAAAAAATCATTAAAAAAATATCAATAAAAAATGTAAGATCCCTTAGTACCGGTCGAACTTATGAAAGTCCGAGGCGCTTCAAACGCTCCGCCTACCCCCCGCCCCGCCGCCGGCGCAGGCGGCCTGCCGGGAAAGTTCATAGGGGTCACAGTGAATGAGTAGATAAGGAGAACGTTACTACGTGTTTACGACAAAAAGTCACTTTTACAACTATTTTTTCTTTGCTTGTAAAGCGATTATTATTTCATAAATAGGTACAACACTTTTTTTGTATTACAACGTTTTCGGCTCCAAAACCAATGAAAAATCTCGGTGTATATACCGTCCCACAGGGCAAAGGCTAATATAAAATTACATAGTGCCTTACAAATAAACAAAGAATAAGCTACGAATAGTTATTCCGTGTTTTGTTCCTGTCATGCAAACGTAATTTTAAATTAGAGTTAAAAAGACAAAACACGGAATAACTATTCCGACCTTATTCTCTGTTTATTTGTTGAAATTGAGTGATAAGATTAAAAACCAATGTAATATTCAAAATACAGGGGTCGGGAAAACAATATCCAAAAGCATGGTTCCCACCTGCAGCAGGTTGGCGGGCAGCACGGCCGCGCGGTACCCGTCGTAGAAGGCGAGCGCCGACGACAGCGCCGGCGCCGGCACGCCCAGCAGCGCCGCCTGCGCCACCACCTGACCACCCGCAACGGATTAACCAACTAACTTATACCTAAACCTTCCACCGCATATTATACAAACTAGATAAGTACACAATCCCATACTAAATCGTGGCGGAATAGTGGCAGCGTCGACATTAGGGTTGCCAACTTTTAAAAATAAGAAAAAGTATTTTAAGGTAAGATAAGAAATTAAACAGTATTTTAGAAAATTGGACAGTATTTTATTTATTCAAAGATTTAAATAGGTATGGCTGCGCTACACCGCACGGACAACGTTCGCAACTTTTTACTTTTTTAAACAAGATATGGTTACCAGTGCACAGTGATACTAAAACAGTATTTTGGATACTTTATTTTTGTGCATCAATAAAAAGTATAATGTAGTGACAAACAGTATAATACTGTTTTTAACAGTATTGTGTGTATTAGTGGGCAACCCTAGTTGACATATACATTTGACGAATATGGGTTTTAGAAGAAAAGCTTTTTGTCATGTTGACACTTAGCTCGCACACTGCCAAATGAAATGCGTACCACAAAAACGAACGCTATCGTTTTTGTGTCTATTGTAAATCTTGCATTTAGAACTCGACTGGTGAGCGTCAAGTTGGCAGGCACACCATGGAATTAGATGGTTTTGATTATGTCAAAAAATTGTGTATAAATAGTGATAAATAGTGACGTATAGCATATAAATAGTGATACTATGGTTCAAAAGATATTTGAGTATCTTGGTGTGCCTGCTAACTTGACGTCAAGATAGCAGGCACATTGAGAAATACAGTTCGTATCAATGTGATTTCTATGTCAAAAAACTGTGCATAAATAGAGAATCGAATACGCAAAATTTCAACAATTGTACTTTAATACAAACCGAGATATTACGGTCTCTAAGTGGGCTGCCAGCCAACTTGATGATTCTTGCGATGGCGATTCCAGAGAAACGGGTTGAAGTTTTAAACAAATAAATACATGAAAAAATTGTGTGTGAAATTGTGAATCCTTCAATATCAATAAAAAAAGAATTCTCCTTTGCTATTTTCCAAAAATCTAATGTAAACTTCTAACCATACATTCGATTTTAAGTACAATCGTGCACAATTTTATTTATTGACTTAAGATACTGACATAAAGTCGTAATTATTTTTAATTCAAGTCATAAAATTACACTTAAATCTATCGTTGTAATGTCAGTTTCTCGTTATTTCTATGGAAACGTATGTCAAGCAATTTGTAATTTTAGTGACTCGAATTAAGTCTCGGGATAGTGGTGGACGAGCGAGTGTCGCGAACGACTGAGAGATGGCGTGATTTTGTTTACGTGCGGTGAGCCGGTGATACGAGAATGGTGCGCGAAAACTTTTATTTGTTTGTGTTGAAATTGATAAGCAGTGAGTACATTTGCATCAGAAGTGAAAGTGTTTAAATCATTTAATAACAACCTACATTTTTCTAGGTACGCAGCTTATTTTCTATTATGGTATTTACAAAAAAGATATACCTAGGTGCGGTCGGGGTCGCCGTCGCTTTACCACTTTGCAGCGATTTTCGTGTGAAGCGCACCGACCGCCCGAGTACCTACGTGCCCGTACCAAATAGACGACGTGGTGTGCAAGGGATTTTGACCTTTAGACTGGTAAAGCGACGAAGTCCGCCATTGTACCTAATGTGAGGTAGATATTTTCTCAGTCATTCAAAACTTTTCGTATTTACTACTCGACCACCGACAAGTTACCTGCCTAGTCTTTTATGACTAATAAACAAAGAATGAGCTACGAATAGTTATTCCGTGTTTTGTCTCTTTTACTCTAATTAAAAATTACGTTTAAATGACAGGAACAAAACACGGAATAACTATTCGTAGCTTATTTTTTGTTTATTAGTCATAAAAGACTAGGCAGGTAACTTTAACATTGAATGCACTAGGAATATACTTGACCCTAGTTAACTTTACGAAAGATTAGCTTGGTAAGTACCTATTATGAAGTAATTAGTCGACCAACATAATTAGGCGCATGTCAGCTAGACGTTTATCACAGTTGTTCAATAATTTACAAACTAAACGTATCTTCTTCGATATTCCATTTTAAAATCTGACCACTCAGCATGTATGAAAAGTTTTGAATGACTGAGAAAATATCTACCTCACATTAGGTACAATGGCGGACTCCGTCGCTTCACCAGTCTAAAGGTCAAAATCCCTTGCACACCACGTCGTCTATTTGGTACGTGCACGTAGGTACCCGGGCGATCGGTGCGCTTCACACGAAAATCGCTGCAAAGTGGTAAAGCGACGGCGACCCCGACCGTACCTAGGTATATCTTTTTTGTAAATACCATAATAGAAAATAAGCTGCGTACCTATAAAAATGTAGGTTGTTATTAAACGATTTAAACACTTTCACTTCTGATGCAAATGTACTCACTGCTTATCAATTTCAACACAAACAAATAAAAGTTTTCGCGCACCATTCTCGTATCACCGGCTCACCGCACGTAAACAAAATCACGCCATCTTTCGGTCGTTCGCGAAACTCGCTCGTCCGCCACTATCCCGAGACTTTTAATTCGAGTCACTAAAATTACAAATTGCTTGACATAAGTTTCCATAGAAATAACGTGAAACAGACAGACATTACAACGATAGATTTAAGTGTAATTTTATTACTTGAATTAAAAATAATTAGACTTTATGTCAGTATCTTAGTCAATAAATAAAATTGTGCACGATTGTACTTAAAATCGAATGTATGGTAGAAGTTTACATTAGATTTTTGGAAAATAGCAAAGAAGAATTCTTTTTATATTTATATTGAAAGATTCACAATTTCACACACAATTTTTTCATGTATTTATTTGTTTAAAACTTCAACCCGTTTCTCTGGAATCGCCATCGCAAGAATCGTCAAGTTAGCAGCCCACTTAGAGACCGTAATATCTCGGTTTGTATTGAAGTACAATTGTTGAAATATTGCGTATTCGATTCACTATTTATGCACAGTTTTTCGACATATAAATCACATTGATACAAACTGTATTTCTTAATGTGCCTGCTATCTTGACGTCAAGTTAGCAGGCACACCAAGATACTCAAATATCTTTTGAACCATAGTATCACTATTTATATGCTATACGTCACTATTTATCACTATTTCTACACAATTTTTTGACATAGTCAAAACCATCTAATTCCATGGTGTGCCTGCCAACTTGACGCTCACCTCGACTGTCTTCTTAACTGCTTCCCAGAAGCTTAGGTACAAAGAAATAGACTTAACACAAAAAAGATGATATGGAGCCACTAGCAAACTCCGTAAACAGAAAAGTAAAACGATACGTAATTTTCAAAGATATCTTGTTAGTTGTTTTTTATAATCCACTAGCAGACCGCTCGCGACCTCGTCCGCATGGACCCCGTACCCCGTGACAAATTTTTGAAAATATTATAATTAGCCTATGTCACCCGAAGAAAGTGTAGCTTCCCATCGGTGAAAGAATTTTTCAAATCGGTCTAGTAGTTTCGGAGCCTATTCAATGCGAACAAACAAACAATCAAATCTTTCCTCTTTATAATATTAGTAGATATACTTACTTACGTTGATAAGATATCATGGCATAATGTACCCATTTTAAAAACTTAATATCAAAGTTCCCATCGGTGAAAGAATTTTTCAAATCGGTCTAGTAGTTTCGGAGCCTATTCAATGCGAACAAACAAACAATCAAATCTTTCCTCTTTATAATATTAGTAGATATACTTACTTACGTTGATAAGATATCATGGCATAATGTACCCATTTTAAAAACTTAATATCAAAGTGACGTCTCTCAACAAAATCTTACCTGTCGCAGCGACTTTTGGCTAGAGCTGATTTTCTCGCTAAAGTAAGGGTCCAACAGCAAGTTAGACAGCTGGGGGTTCTTAGTGAACGCGTCCTGAGGATTAGATGGCATTTGTAAATAAATATACACATAAAATGTAAAATAGGTCTTTGGGTTGGAGTAGTTATTAAAAAGATAATAATAATAATATTAATCACTCTGCAGCCCTAACCACCGATAGCTTTGGTCTATCCCCGCTGCCAGTTGCAACCTCAGTTAAGTTTTTTTTAAATATATTTTATATTGTAAATATGTTTTTTTAAATATTGTAAAAAAGAACTAGCTGAATGAAGTTAAATAAACAGCAATATATAATCATTGTTATAATAAGTAATTCTTTATTAAATAAACACTTACACAGTACAATGTATGAACTGATCCCATATCAAGCCCCCTCTTCACATAGGCAGATGCATCCGCAGACGTCATCTGCGGTTGCGTCTGCCGACGTGTAGGGGGGTGATTTGCGAGTCTGTGGTAGGTATACAGTCTGCAGACTCTGCAGACGTTAAATACCTACCACATAAATATACAGGTATACAGAGTCTGCAGACTCTGCAGACGTTAAATACCTACCACATACGCGCAAATCACCCCCCTACACGTCGGCAGACACAACCGCAGATGACGTCTGCGGATGCGTCTGCCTATGTGAAGAGGGGCCTTAAGGTTTTATATGGGACCCCGTGTTATGAACTTATGAGATACAGGCTCCTTATGATTGATTATTTAGTAAAATTTCAGCCACGAAACAAAGTTAGATAGTTTTGAAAACGAATGCTACCACTATGACGCTAATATTTATAGACAAAGACTTACACAAATGTTTAGACTACGTCAAGCCAAACATTCAGATATTCAATTACAATAATAAATATAAGCCCAAAACTGTGAATATTCGGAACTCTTATCTATAAAGAACCATGAGGTTGGACACAATGTTCATTGTAAACATCATTTTAAAAGCAACATGATAGTGTGAAATTTTACGCAAAAAGGCGAGAGTCACAGTCAAATAACCGAGACGACGCGTGCAAAGCGTATCGTTACATAACGTGACACCGGGGACCTCGCGTGACATGTATCAGACTGTTTATTTTAAAGGAGAACCGGCACTTTCCATAGAAAAAATGCTAAACTTGTTTACAATAGAATTTGGTCATAAAGTAAAGCTAATATTATTTGCTACCTAAACCAAGTTTTGTCTTATTTTTAACGAATCGCGGATAAGAGTTATACAATTATTAATATTTTAAATTATGGAAACACTGAGTCTTTAAAAGGCAGACATGTTACTTTAGAAATGTCTAACGTGGCTGCATAAACCATAATTCTTTTGCTTTTAAAAAAGTGCATAGCTGCTAAAACCATAATTCTTTTGCTTTTAAAAATAGTGAAAAGTCAACAATGCCGTCACGTCATGTTTGATTTGACAGCTAGCGGCTGCACAACTGTCATCAAATATTGCCAGTTAATGAATTATAGATTAAAAAATTTAAAAAGTATACAATTTAAGCATAAAGCCAGTTAATGAAATATAGATTAAAAATTTAAAAAGTATACAATTTAAGCACAAATCTTTAAAACTAGGTGCCCATTTTACTAGAGACGACACAGCGAGGTAAGTTTTTACGCATCGAGTTGCGGCCCCCATGGGCTGTAAACGCGTGATCCAAGTGATGCGATTGTGGATCGTGCGACCGCAAATCAGTGGGCAAAATATTAGTTTCTAGTTATAATAATACCTCAATGGGAGTACCTAAAATGTTATTATCAGATATTCCTTAGCATGTTGTTGTGGTTGTGTTTTATAATTATATACTTTTTATTTTGTTATGAAAAGTTTTCTTCTATGATAGGGGAGGGCCTCTTACAATTTCTTTATTTGACGCTGTAAAAGAAATGGAGAAAAGATACGCCCTTGCTGAGTTTCTTGTCGGTTCTTCACAGTGCAAGGTCTCCCGCCTTATAAGTAGCATTGCCAGACGTTCCGTATTTCCCGGGACGTAACTATTTTAGGCATCTTTTTAAATGTCCTGGCGGGACTGACTCTGTCCCGTTTTTAATCCAAGACCAAAAAGATAAGATTTTAGACAGTCAAGCGAGAGCAATTACTAGATAACGATTTTCTACAGTTCTACAATAATTTAATCTGTTGTTATTACAATATTTTATTTTATCTCCAAGGTAACTCTTTATAAACTTTAAATCTGAAATAAACTACCGCATCTTTCAAGAAGCTTTAAATTTATTTATTTTTAAACATGAGCATAAAGAGTTTTTTTATTTGTCCCGGGTATAAAACTAAAATCCCGTATTTTTTTGCATATTTAAACATCTGTCCCTTAAATGCTGAAAACAAATCTGACAACCCTACTTATAAGTTCTCAATTATTTTGTTGTAGCGTAAACTGAATAAATGACATTGAATCTTGAATCTTGACAAGATCTCGCTCGGCGCGGCGCGAGCGCAGAGGTCACGCCTTCGTCAGCACGTAGAGGTCACGCTGACGACACGCTGACGTCACGCCCACGTCACGCCGACGCACAATGGGTTGACAGGAGGCAAAAATCGCGATATATTTCAATTTTCAGAGTGAAAGTTGGTGTAAATTATAATTAAAATCTGAGATTATATATCTTGAAGGTATTCAGAATAGTGTAAGACTATTGATCCTTTGTATATTTTAAATAGTCTCCCGGAAAACTGGTCCCAAAGTTGACCTATTCTCGAAACATTTGTTGATAAAATAAATGTTATATGTAATTAATTACTTTGCATTACGCGTAACGCGTCATCATATCTTTATTTAAGTGCGTGTTATTAAAGCAAAATTGAAGGTTTCTATTTTTATTTATTAATGAATGAATGTTTTATAATGTTTTTTTTAAATACTTATAGCTTATATTTAGTTTATGCCAACATTCGGTTTGAACCACAGAAATAGATCTTAATAGAAGCCACATGTGTACGCACTTTGCGTACCAAAATAGTGTCAAAAGGATGGCAAAATCCCATCTTTTGACCGCGTTTCATTTAGCCTTTGTCAGCACCGGACATAAGTAGAATTCTACATAAAAATGACTACTTGCGCTGTATCGTACTGTTAAAACTGCACAAGAAAGGTTAGCCGAGATAATCCACAAGTTTCATACATCGGTAAGTAATTAGGTATGTTATTATGGCAACGAAAAAAGTGACACACCTCGTTTTAACGCAATTGAGCTAATATGCGGCTTCTACTGAGATCTATTTGTGTGGTTTGAACATTTGATGAAGCGCGCTGTTTGCCTTCACTCACCTTGATGTTGCCGAGGAACGCGCTGCGGATGATGCAGCCGCCGCGCCACATCAGAGCGATGCTGCCGTAGTTCAAGTTCCAACTGTGAACCTGCCATTTTTATAACAAAATAATTTACCAACAGCTTTTGGTCCATAAAAGATTAATACACATATAATGGCGACTATTATCCCCTTGGAACATCTAAACACTAGATACACAATCCCTTAAAAATACGTTCAAAGAAGTGGTTTCAATTATTCTATACCATTTTGTTTTCGAATAAACATAACTAATTTTAATACTCGACCCTATCATCACCAAAATAGGTGTTACATTTGAACGGCAATGTGACTTCGAAAATGACAACTAACAACAATCCATTGCGACAATTTGAGAACTTGTGTTTAGATTTTCGAAGATTATCCCCAAACGGTCAGTCAGAGACTAGGCAATGAGGACTACAAAAACAACGCACTGCCACATTCCAAGTTGGACCGAATTACAACTGCACACGTGTTCAGCGTTATAGGTGGTGAGCCCATCGCCGATTTATGCTGTTGGATGTACGTGCGGTCTTCATTCTGTTAGTTGTATTTCCAGCGCGGGAAGTGTTTGTACTAGGTTTGGTTGGTGGCAGGCAGTGGCGTGCCTAGGGCTTCAGATTGGGGCAAGCCACGAAACCTGAAGTTCCTAATCTTGCTACCTAGGTACAATGTTGGTGCCCATTTGTGACACTAGCCACATTTTTTACTCAAATCGTCATAGGCCGTGGCATTCCAAACGTTCTTGTTGTTGGTAAAAAAACAGGCTATTACCTTCTATTACATCTTGAATGTGATTTTTGAGAATTTTATTTTGGCCAATTTTGGCTTTTTTGATCTCAGAAACAAAAATACATTAACAGTATTTACTTATTAAATAGTGTAGAATAACTATTGGCATAGTACGTAGCGGCCTCGCTTTTTGTAAATTTCGCTTAACTTTTATTTAAACTCAAAATTGCAGAGAAAGATTTTCATAAATTACGCGAGGGCACTTTTTTGAGCTCCTGGATTGAACTAAACAAATGAAATAAAAAAATGAAACAAAACCAAAAAAACTTCGAAAATCGCGTTAAGTTAACTGTGAATTTCTCTTATCTATGATAATATTATTGAGTAAAATTTATACCAGAATAATTGTTACTTCATGAGGAATAAAAATTATTATCCTATTTCGATGAAAACTATAAATACAACTAAGTACAAAATTACAACAAAATGCGATGCGCCGGCCGTCCGAACTCAGCTTATTCTCGCAGAGTGGAGATTCGTAATATTACGCATGCATTTATTATCCTATTTCGATAAATACAACTGGAAAATTACTACAAAATGCGAAAATGGGCATTTTGCGCGGGAATCACAGTCGATATGTAGGCCTATCTATGTCTGTGGCCTCTACACTTAATTTATTAATTATTACTTAATTATTAGAATGGAAGCAACCAACAATCCAAAGAGTTTTTTACATAGACCTATTATAATTAATGCCCTAGATGACTTTTAATAGTTTGCGAAATACATAAATCATGTGTGATGTTCAAAGAATTTATTTACCTCTGCCTTTCGTATGCCAATCATCAACACGTTTAAGTACACATTTGTTAGCAACACATCACATGCTCAACACATCTAAGTTCGTCACAGAGACCAATAAAGCGACGAACTGAACTCGGAACACATTTTTTTAACACAAATTACGAAAACACTTGTTACTTAAAAACAATCCCTCAAATAAAGTGAAGTGTGACAATAACAAAGAATAAAAAATGGCTGGCTGCTGCCTGTGGCTGCTGCACAGCACAATCGCGTATTAACGCTCGCCTCTGATTGGTTCGCCCGAGCTCGAGCTGTCGTCGGTCGCCTCTGATTGGTTCGCCCGCGTTTAAGTTGCACGTGATTCGGTAGAAATAAAGCCTGATTTGGAGAAGGCCTTACTTGCGAACTTCATAACGCAAGCTGGCTTTGACGAAGAGTATGAATTTCTCATAGAATCTATACATACTTACGCAGTATTATGTTTATAGAGTAGCAATTTTGTTAAAGTTAGAAGAGAGCGGATATACTTTAAATCCGAAGCCCGGTTGCAAGCCAACTTGTGCGAGAGAGATGTAAAGCGTCGCACGATTTAAAAGCAGCTTTATGCGATTTGTTTGGTGATTCTTAATATGAGAAACTTATAAAATTGATAATTTGAATGCTGATGAAAGAAAATTAACAATGGTAAAAAATATTAAGTGATTTTAATAATTGCGTTTTACCAGTAGTGATATTCAGTTTTTGATAGGGCAAGCCGGGCTTTTCGGCTTGTATGAAGGTACCGCCACTGGTGGCAGGGCTTGTTTTAAATCCGCCTATCACCATTTTAATATCTCCATAACATCAATGTTATTTAAATTCTGCGGCTTCGACAGACATAAGATTTTCAGTTTCTCAATAGTTGAGGATTCCGGGTGAAGTGCGCTTACACCTAAAGGCTTTAAGCACTTGACCTTTTCTTCACCATATGTTAAGCAATTTCACCTAAAATCCTCAAATACAAAATACAAGTAATAAATTCATTGCGTTTTTTGTATCCTAAGATAGGCTCACTAACATGGATTCTATTCTATTCTATCGTCACAGTAAGAAAGCGTGAAGCTGTGCCAAACATCGGTAATAATTGATTGTTATTATTACAATGCATATATTTATCGCTCACTCAACCTAATCTATATTGAAAATAATAAGATAATTTTGAGACTTTTCATTTTATTTCAGGAAACGAATAGATGACACTCTACTAGGTGTCTATCAATATCTTATATCTTTAACTCATGATAGTGAAACGTTGGATACAAAAAACTACTTCAAATGGGCATCGAACCCACGTCTTTTCACATAACGATCGGCTGCGTGACGTCTCCGCCACCATTGTATTGGTTAGTCCTGTCGAAATTCTTCAATGTTTTCATAGCAGCATTTCCTCATCAAACCTCGTTGAATTTGCATCCTAACACTTTACTGACGCAAAATAATATAAAAAATATTTATTTATTTACTGCACGTATGTTTACAGTATCACTATCATACAGTAATTATAAAAATATATGATGGCCTGTTACATAAGTACCCTGTTCGGGCGTCGCAAAACTAACTTATTTATGAATTGTTAAAGTTGCTATAACAATTAATATAGTTATTAGCTAGGCATACACGCATTCGTAATAGTCAGGACAAGGTGTATATGACTTTTTTATGGAAAGTCTATGAGAAATGTAAAAAATTTGGATACTATCTAAAAAATAAACCGTTTGATATTGACTTGAATTTGATATGCCGTGAACTATGGCAGAGGACTGTTTCTGCGGTCCCCCATTGCCTAGTCTCTGGTTAACCCTTTGGGGATAATAGTCGTGAGTCGATGTACTGTCGAGGAAGTTCCCGGCCGACCACTATCCGGCGACATTCGCGCGCGTATTAAAGGCCTATTTAAACCTGAGCGGTATTCGCTGCCGCTGTGGGTAAAGGTATAATGCCGCGCGGGTTTCGCTCAAGTATTTAGTATCAAGTTCCGCGGCTAGATTGACCTGAGCGGTATTCGCTGCCGCTCTACCCACAGCGGCAGCGCTCAGGTTTGAATAGGCCTTAATTTATTTAAATTAGGTACGCAGACAGATTACAGTCAATTACACAGCCGTGAGAATTTAACAATATAGTAAGACTAGACTGTAATCCATAAATTGCATACACAGCATGATTCAAGTAGGCTACCAATTATGCTATACGTTAAAATAAAACAATTATAAAAAGCAATTACAAACAACAGAACAGAAAGAATCAATAAAAATAATAAAAATTCAATAAACTAACATTAAAAATAAATACCAAAAATAATCAATTAAAACAATTAAATAATTAACATTCAAAACAAATACCATAAATAATAAATTAGATTAACAATTAAAAGCAATCAAATTAATCAAAAATAAACAAAAATAAGTCAATAAAACAGAGTTGATTTGAAGGCCTTGATGATATGCCAACTTAGCAACAACGCCATCTGCAGAAGTCGAGGATACTCCTGAGATAAAGATAGTGACGAGAGAGCAGACGTAGATAGCGTGCAAGCGAATAACGCAGAAAAGTGGTTGATCGGGCACTTCCGCGGCCGTATGTAATATTCATACCTTGGCAGCTTCCCTCAGCAGCATGAATCCCTGCGCGTAGGAGATGAGCTTGCTGGCGTAGAGAGCCTTGCGCAGGTGCTCCAGAAACTGTTTCTTGTCACCGGAGAACTTCTCCGAGGAACCGGGCAGCGTCTTGCTCGCTTTAACTCGCTCGTCTACAGAGGCGAGTATGGGATACAACGTTATGTATGGAAAATAAAGTAAATATTACCAACTTAAATTCTTAATGGATTAAAAATATTTCTTTCTTCTCTTAGGGGAGCTCGATGGCACAGCGGCTACGGTGTTGGGTTTGCGATCTTGCCAGTTAAGCAATTTTCGCAATGCCGGGTGGATGGGTGACCAAATTAAAAACATCTCTAGCTCCTCCGTGATTCGCAAGGCACGTAAATCCGTTGGTCCTAGTTGTTGTCGTAAGATGGCAGTCGTTAGAACCCACCAACCTGCATTGGGCCAGCGTGGCCGTGGGTTATGGCCCAATCTCCACACATACTTTTGCCCATGTGCCCAGCAGTGGGACATTTATAGACTGATGATAATATCTCTCACTAAAACGGTAAAACCAATGTGTAAATGTATTAATAGGAAGAAATTAAGTTCTACACTATTACCGTTAATCTTAATAATTAAGATTAACGTAATTAGAATACTGTTTTTACAACTACCACCAAAAAAGCGTGGTAACTGAAATCTCAAAGTAATGGACAGCTAGTGCTGCGTTACAGAGCACGGTGACATTAGGGATGTGCTAGCTATTTTCGCGTAACAGTATGTATGTGTGTTGATTTCTTTTCAAATCATCACAATACATTAAATTAGAGATGCATACACAAAAACCTCACTGGTTTTATCCGTGTATGAGAGCCGCTAGTTTACATATATTAATTATTTTAAAAAAAGTGTTACATAATATGTATTATATTATTTTAACATTATAACTATCCTGCCTCTTGGATAGTATGACACAAGGAACTATTTTTTAAGTAGTGAAAGGAGGAATGTGAAAATGAGGCAAACGAGCAGGCTGGTCACCTGATGAAAAGTAATGTTGCACACCCGTAATGTTGATTCGCATGTATTGTATGTAACAGCAAAATGTACACAGTATCAGCAATAAACATATTTCTATTAAAAAATCACCAGAGCGAGTACTCTGCCTCGTTGCACGTTGCCGAACTTAGAGGAAGGAGTAGGACCTTTGAGGGAGGAGTAGGAGTAGGGGTTAGGGCACTCACCCTTGAGCGCGGAGAGGCACCTCGCGAACACCGCCTCGCCGATGAGCGTGACTGGCACGCCGTACTCCAGCGCGCTGATGCCGGTCCACTTGCCCGTGCCCTTCTGGCCCGCCGAGTCGCGGATCTTGGGCAGCAAGTATTTGCCTGTACCAATGCGCAATGTCATCGTGACGTCACATAACACCTGGCTCAGCTGGGTGCTGAAACACCGCCGTTAAGAACCACTATGCTTAACGGTTTAGGAGGAATTTCATTTGCCGTTAAACAGTTCTATTAATATTGAAATTTTTGCATTCACAATGCTATAGATATAGGACAAAATGTTTCCTAGAGAAACAAAACGTAATACCGCTGGCTTGCAGCGTAAATCACCAACTACTAGAAATAATTCAACGAGTCTTTTGTGGTCTCGGTAGCTGCGGTTAGAGCAGTGGACCGGCAATCCAAAGGTCATGGGTTTGAATCCCATTCAAGCTTTCCTGAGACTGGTTGATTTTATTTCTAGTAAACATTTTATACTAATTATTACATGTATTATATATAAGGTGACTGCTAGAAACCGCAAAAAACTTCTAGGGCTGGTCAGGTCAAGTGTTTTAAACATGACAAAAATGACAAAAAAGAAATTCGTGTTTTTTTATTTTTATTAAATAATTCATTTTGGAAATTTTAATTAGAAGGTCTTTAAGTATCTAATTAATTTTAAACCAATAGCATAAGAAAAATAAAATTAAAAACAATTAAAAATAACGATTATTTACAACGCGCCGGCAATGAACGGCTGGCCGGCCGACTGTTGACCCGTGCGCGTTGTCAGCTGGGCGATAAGTACCTACGTCAGTCTGCAATCTTTTGAAATGTGCGTAGGTATAAGGTGCAATTAAGTCCAACGACTATCGATAGCATCAAGTTATGTTATGGCCACATTTTAACTGTAATTATGATAAGTGTTATGATGTATGAACGTAATTTCAATTCAATCCTAGTAAAAATCTATCACACCACACATTATGAGAAGTTACAATTATCTTTTCTTACAAATGAAAGATCAATGGGTAGTTTTCTAATGTCGCGTCCGTACGCTAAGCACTTGCCGCTAACTCCAAACCAAATGACCAGATGACCATTCATGTCCTCGACAACTAAACAGCCTAAAGCATTGTGATAATAAGTATCAGTCTTACCTATTTATTTACACTAAATTAAGTTAAACTAATGTCTCGCAATAAAGGCAACGTTAATACCTAAAAAGCTGCGTAATTAATAGGTGTCTGTAGGTACTTACATGGTGTTAAATAGCATTCCAGTTTATTACATCAGCGAACAGGAAAGGTGATAAGCTTCCCATCACACATAGCAGGCTTTGGACTGTCAAACTAATGTAATAATAATTAAATAAAAGTGAAAACCTGTGCTAAAATTTTGTAAATAAATTAAAATTTATTAAAGGACGAACTAGAACAACTTTTGTGATCGGCACATGATTATTATTACACTAATTCGGCGTGTTTAAAAGTTCATCACCTATGTATTTACAAGTCTTATTTACACCTTAAAACTAAAAAACTCTCTCTTCGTTTAAGCGCATAGCACCACTTACTACCTCGTCACTCTCACGATAGCAAAATAGCATCTCAAGATATTGCTGGTTCGTATACCTAGGCATTTTTACGCACACGCGACGCGACGCGAATGCACCAGAATGCATAAGTTGACTGCCGAAAAAATCAAAGCAGCCGTGTGTAGGTCACGTGATTAGGGTTGGCACGCACAAGAAAATAAAACCATTACTTACTTAGATCCTAGAAGTTACTGACATGTTAAAACTTTGGCCTTTTGTTGATAACAAACTCTTTCACATTTTTTTTACAAACATGAATAGACAAACTTAAATAATTAAAGCTATCGTCCAAACTTGAATATTAAGCGAATATACAATTATAAAAGTTATTAGATTAGATCAATAATTTATCTGTTAATTTTTATTAGTTAATTTGGTAAACCAAAAACTTATACTATCAAGTAAATGTTAATAAATCTGGATTGCAATTCAATAGAAAAAGAAAACAAAAACTTTAATTATCCATAACCACAACGCACCAGCAGGTTTACATTGTACACAAACTAACACACTTGGAATATCAATTCTAAGATTAACATGTTACTGTATTGACTACAGTTTTATGGGATTTGTTGTGTTGGTCATAAAAATATCCAAAAATGTTTGCTCGTAAAAGTTTAAAAAGATCATAACATAATGGTTAAATAAGCTACTGATGGTAATGATTGAGATTCAAATTGGTACGCATCGCATCACTACTAGTGCGACTAGCTGTTTTTGGTCTGCATCACGTGAATTCAGAATTAAGAAAAATAAATCAACAACAAAATTAGGTCTTTTTATGTGGATGCTACATAGGTACTTGAAATCAATTTATTAGTTATTCGCGCCACCGTTTCTTTTTTCTAATAAACAACGTTTTTCTTTTATCACGAATTCTTATCTTATTAACATTGAGATATTAAAACGTCGAAAAAAGTTTACTACCTCAGATGGGAATCGAACCCACATCCTCCGCAATCCGGGAGGCGGGCAGCGTTAACCACTCCGCCATCTAGATATTTTTTGACATGTCAAAATTTTTCAACGCATTTGACTTGTGTTTGAAGCAACAGTGTCTCATCAAACCTCTTTCACTTTACATCCATTACACAATTTACACACGATTTGAATTACGAATTCGAATTCATATCGAAAAATAACCGCTCATAGTTAGCGGCAGCCCTAAATAGATATGGATCGTCGCAAGCGTCTTTGAAGAAACGCCGCCCGCCACACACAGTGTTGGCAAATTGACGGATTTCTCGTCAGATCTGCTGGACTGCATGCGAATGCGAGCTGTGCGCATGACTGTCATCTGCTGTCTCTTTCCAATTCTATGAATATGAAAGAGACAGAGTCATTCTCATCGCAGCGGCAGCCGCTGCTACCAACTTCACGACTCTAAAGGTGGCCACTGACGATCAGTTTTTCCCATCAGTTGAACTGACGTCTGTCCAAAATTTGATCGTGAATGTCGAATCGTCACTCCAGAGTTTTAACTGACGGCACGACACATAAAGCCGGCGCGTCGCGCCAAACTGACCGTGAGTGTGTGATCGTCACTCCAATCGACCCAGTTCGAATTTCTCCAATGAATATATTGATCCTTAGCACCAAACAATAAAGTTCAAAATTGATTGTTTCGCGTCAGTTCGAACTTCTCCAATGAATATTGATCCTTAGAGCCAAACACTAAAGTTCAAAATTGATTGTACCGGCCGGTCGAGACTGACGAGCCGGCGTGACGCCAGTGAATGGGGAAATCTGTTTGGCGTAAAACCATTTCGAGTGACGCCACAGTTTTACGCCTGGACTGACGCGCAAAACTGATCGTCAGTGGCCAGCTTTAAGCTGGAGTGGCGATCACACACTCACGGTCAGTTTGGCGCGACGCGCCAGCTTTACGTGTCGCGCCGTCAGTTAAAACTCTGGAGTGACGATTCGACATTCACGATCAAATTTTGGACTGACGTCAGTTCAACTGATGGGAAAAACTGATCGTCAGTGGCCACCTTAAAATCGCACTGTGGCACTGCGCTGCGCTGTGCTGAGTCAGTCACTGCTGCACTGAGCTCACTGATTCTCATGCGCAGCAGGTGTGTTCAGTTTCCTCGGGGAAATTTTGTTGTGTAGTGTAGGTACCTAGTTGTGTTGTGGTATGTGAGGTGCATTTGTGTATGCGCGATTAAACTAATAACTAGTATGAGTTAAATAGTGAAGGATTAGTATTATTATGAATAGGCTATCGTGAATAAAGTAATCAGTTCAGTAACAAATTAATGATTTGAGTAACAAATGGGTGTTAAGTCGTATTAAGACTTGTAGGTAGAATAGGTGGTGTTCTTTTAAACACGTTGAATAAGTGTAATAATAAATATGTGCCGATCACAAAAGTTATTTTAGTTCGTCCTTTAATAAATTTTATTTTATTTAAGTACGTAATTTTGGCGGATGTTTAATTTTTATGTAATATTACATTAGTTTGAAAGCCTGTTAAGTGTGATGGGAAGCTTATCACCTTTCCTGTTCGCTGGAATAAACTGGAATACTATTTAACACCATGTAAGTACCTACCGACACCTATTAATTACGCAGCTTTTTAGGTATTAACGTTGCCTTTATTGCGAGACATTAGTTTAACTTAATTTAGTGTAAATAAATAGGTAAGACTGATACTTATTATCACAATGCTTTAGGCTGTTTAGTTGTCGAGGACATGAATGGTCATCTGGTCATTTGGTTTGGAGTTAGCGGCAAGTGCTTAGCGTACGGACGCGACATTAGAAAACTACCCATTGATCTTTCATTTGTAAGGAAAGATAATTGTAACTTCTCATAATGTGTGGTGTGATAGATTTTTACTAGGATTGAATTGAAATTACGTTCATACATCATAACACTTATCATAATTACAGTTAAAATGTGGCCATAACATAACTTGATGCTATCGATAGTCGTTGGACTTAACTGCACCTTATACCTACGCACATTTCAAAAGATTGCAGACTGACGTAGGTACTTATCGCCCAGCTGACAACGCGCACGGGTCAACAGTCGGCCGGCCAGCCGTTCATTGCCCGCGCGTTGTAAATAATCTTTATTTTTAATTGTTTTTAATTTTATTTTTCTTATGTTATTGGTTTAAAATTAATTAGATACCCAAAGACCTTCTAATTAAAATTTACAAAATGAATTTTTTAATAAAAAAAATCAAAAAAACACGAATTTCTTTTTTGTCATTTTTGTCATGTTTAAAACACTTGACCTGACCAGCCCTAGAAGTTTTTTGCGGTTTCTAGCAGTCACCTTATATATAAAAAATACTAGCGGGCCCGCCCGCAACTACGACCGCGGGGACCCCGATCCCCGTGACGAGTATCCAAAAATTTTCTTTCATACAAACCTTGTCCTGACCATTACATTACACACACAACAAAAAAGAATTAGCCAAATATGTGTAAACTTTCGGAAGTGATGCGCGTACAAACATTTCGGCAATTGATTTTTGTTCATATCGCCAAATGTGTTGCTTAGCGCAAAACTCTTGAATGATTTGACTGATTATGTTTTGGTTGTGTTTGTTTGTAATGGACAAGATTTAGAGGTACCGTTAAAAAAATTGGAAATTTTGCACGATATACGTTGTACCCCGTATTCCGTGCAAAATTTCCAAATTTCCAAATGTACACGTACGCATACGGGGCTAGCTCGAAGTCGCAGACGGGCCGCTATTTATCATTACTTTATTATATTATAGATGTGTGTGGTGGAGGCTCACAATTAAAAAAAAACTAACATCCCATTCCTTCTCTACGGTGGTGTCGTAAAAGGCGACAAATAGACTGAAGACTGCATAAGCAATACATGCAACGGCGTAAAGCGGCGATGGTCTCACCACCTATTACACATATGCAGTTGTTTTTGGTGAAACAGACTGTGGCGGTGAATTTGCGGCTTTCATTGCCTAGCTTCGATCAACAATACCAACTAGATAACGCGTCACGTACAAAATCAAAGCTACATTCTGTCCACGTGAATATATACTTATACAGCTACATTTCTTTACTAACGAACTGAGACAAAAGTTATCAAACAGTTTTAAGTTAGTTCAACCTAATTACAACCATGGCACCCAGTAATAAAGTCACAAATCTTCTAAGTATTTCTCTCTCGCTTACTCCATCCGTCCACTGCTGTGCTGGCGCGTGCGTCTATTGGTCAACGTTGGCCAAACATTTGTAGCGTGGGTTGAAATCGGTAATTGTTTTCAAAATTTAATGTTATTTGTTAGTTTAAAGCTTATAATAGAATTTATTCTACATGTACATAGCTAAAGTAAGACACTCCGGCCGTTAAATTGCTTTCTCGGGCATTATTTATGCAACTTTTAAATACACATTGCGGCGTTGTGAACGTGTTTACATTGGCCGTGTTTCATTCAAACTAAACAAAATAAACGCACACTTCTCAAGTGTGCTGTTATTTACCGAGACACATTTTTAGCGCCGACGTGATATCTAGTTGGTATTGTTGATCGAAGTTGCCTAGTCTCTAAATTGGTTTGGGTCGTGAGTGATGATAAATGTAATTAAATGCCATTTGTTTTCTATAAAACAAACCAAGTGGGGTACAAAGGTGTCAGCAGAACGCTAAGTCGCCCTTTGCGGACATAGCTATCTAGTAGAGACAGAGAGCTCCTTGAATTTGTATAATGTTAAAAAAATACCTTTTTCTATTTCAGTATTTTGCTGCTGTATCAATGTAATTATGCCAATCTTTATTGCAAATCAATCGGTACAAAGGTGTTAAGATAACGGTAATAGAACTTAAACACGTAGTCGATTTTCAAACACAGCTATTTAGAGGAGAACTCTCAAAAATTATTGAGTATTGTTTACAAAAATTAGAATATATAGTTAAAGGTTTATTTGGTACAACACAAGACAATGAGAGCACAAAACAATAGAAATTTAAGTGAGACTTATAAACTGGTTTAACAGCACTTTGTACCATATTTCTAGCAATAAATGATCTATGATTTATAATTATGATTTAAAAAAAACTTTAAGCCTGAATTTAAATTGTTAGTCTACAAATATTATGGATAACATATTACGAATCATTTAATTCATTACAAAAGTCATTTTAGTAAATAAAATAATAATACCGTTACCGTACCGTATATTGTAACAGTAATACCGTAATTACCGATTCTGAGGTCTAGTAACTAAGCCGGTCTTAGAGCTACAGGTCCCGGGTTCGATTCCCACCGGGGCTAAATCTTCGTGTACTTGGTTTGGTTGGTGGTAGGGCTTGTCAAGTCCGCCTAGCTAGCTTCCACAATCTTATCTAAATTCTGGCGTCATGATAACATTGTTGAATAGCATTATTGTGGTCCAACAGTTTAGAGATAAGATAGCCGTTCCTCAGTGGTTGAGGATTCCGGGCGAAGTGCGCTTGCACCTTTGACCTTATCGTCCGATGCCGAGTGATATAGCATCAGGTGAGATGATGGCCAAGCGCTTACACTTAGTTTATAAAAAACACATAATAAATGAACCTAATTCCATACTTTCGTTATCACATAATAATCTACATGTTGCTCCATTGCATCATTGATTATTATAGTTGTGACACTGTTACAATGACTTGCTCTAATCACAGTACTATTAACGCTGCATGACAAACCAAGTTCAGTGATTTGATTCGATTGATTAGATTAACAGTATCACTCTGTTAGGTGATACTGTTAATGCTTACGATACTAGATAAGACAAGAAAACGTTGGAGCTAATATATAATATATAAGTGCGGACTCACCGTCCGTGTCCTTGAACTTCATGATGTCACGTGTAATTTCGATCAGGAATGAGTCCAATTCCCCTTTGTTCCAGTCCTCAAACACGGTAGCTATCTCGTCTTGCGCCAAACCTGTTATACATTACAAACGTTCAAGACTGCACTTGAGATCGATGGCGCTCTACACCCGTAGTCAAAACGGTAACGCTTCGACGCTAGAGCGCGCAACTTGGGCGTCGAAATCAGAGTATTCAACGCTCGCGAGTCTTAAAGGCTTGAGTGTTTATGATCGTGTCCTGAAATGTGTTCCTACCTAGCATGGCCCCCCGAGCTAGGCACGTAAAACTAATGGCAATGCTTCAGTTGCTCAATGGTACATTGAGCAACTGAAGCATTGCCATTTGCCTAGAATTTATCAACAGAATTCAATGTACCTCAACCGTTTTGACAGAAATTACGATAAAATGCCTGATCTTCCCAGCTGGGCCCTCAGCTGTATAACGCTCGAAATACATAAAAAATATACTGATCTAATGTACCTCCCGATTTATGTAATAAATTCCAGAAATCCTAATTAGAACAGAAGATATTCAGCTTTAAAGTTTTGTCTACCTAGCGGGGCCCTCTGTAATCAAAGTGAATACGAATAAAAAAAGTATACCATTTTTAATTTATTCTAATGTAAGTACCTCTTAGTTCTTCGCAATTTACCAAAATTTAGATACAAAATTATGATATTGGTAAATAACAGTACAGTTAAACTATTGCAGCAAATATTACCTGTTGCTGACCTTACCTTACCAAGCGTGTACTGTTTTTTGCCAATATTATAATTTTGTATCAAAATTTGGTAAATTGCGAAGAACTAAGAGCTACATTGGAAAAACATAAAAATGGTATACTTTTTTTATTTGTATTTACTATGATTACAGAGGTCCCCGCTAGGAAGACAAAATTTTAAAGCTGAATATATTCTGTTCTAATTAGGATTTCTAGAATTTAATACATAAATCGGGAGGAACATTGGAGGTATATTAGATCAGTATATTTTTTATGTATTTCGAGCGTTATACAGCCCAGCTGGGAAGATCGGGCATTTTATCGTAATTTCTGTCAAAACGGTTGAGGTACATTGAATTCTGTTGATAAATTCTAGAGGTACATTGAGCAACTGAAGCATTGCCATTAGTTTTACGTGCCTAGCTCGGGGCGGCCCCCCGAGACGTAAAACTAATGCTAGGTAGGAACACAATTGTCTTGAACGCTCAAAACCGTCGACTCAGCGCTCAACGCTCAGTGCTTATTTTTACAACACCTAGGCGCCCGGTTCGCGATCTTGCCAGTTGTTAAGCAACTTTCGCAATGCCGGTCCCACAGGATGGGTGATCAAATTTAAAACATCACGAGCTCCTCCGTGCTTCGGAAGGCACGTAAAGCCATTGGTCCCGGTGGTCGTCGTAATATGGCGGTCGTTAAAACCCACCAACCCGCTTTGGGCCAGCGTGGTGGTGTACAGCCCAAACTCCATGTGGGAAGGCCTGTTACCAGTGGGGCGTTTATAAGCTGCTGATAGTGATGCCGATGGAGACTACAAAGCCCCTTAGACAAGGTAGACAACCCCATACATTTATCATTCTATTCTAAAGTGTTTATGCTATTTGTCTAGGCATTTTAAAAAAAACTCGCTTATTAGGCTGAATTTCTATTGCTATTTTAAAATTATTGTACCAGACAATTTATTATAAGCAAAATAATTTATATGCAATTTCTTGAGGTAAAATGGGTTTCTTGTTATTATTGCAACCACAAAAAACATTACCTTTTAATCTTACTAATCTAATAGCCATACTCGGAGACCTCAAAAATTAACTTTTAAATACAATTAAGTCTCTTGCTGTCACTTATCTTATGTATAGTATCTTAGTTAAAGTACTAAATAGAAAAGGAAAAATTTTACCTGTCACTAAAATTTATTGAGGTCTCTGAGTACGGGAATAAGGGCTCTATTGCATGATGATGGCGGGCGGCGCAACCAATGGCCGTAAAACAAACCACAAAATGTAAACAGCTCTAGCGCAACCAAGGGGTCACAGGGTGCGATACCCTCCAACTAGCTGTAAACATTTTGTAGGCGACTAGTTGTGCTGCCACCTAAGATTGGATCTTGAAATGGACGTTTATATGCTGTGATAATGATGACTCTGGCCGCAGGGCGGGAGCAGATTCTTAGCGGTCTAGCGCAATTTTATCACTATGGCCGCAATATTACCTTGTCACACCGGAAGCTATTGTAACGCGGATCCACTTTAAAACTGCATTGTGCTGTATCCTGCACTGCTCCTAACTGACCTGCTTTGTGTATGTATGTATTTATCTTAGTACATCTGTTGGTAAAGTAACTGACATAGCTCATACCATTAGCAAGCAAAAGTGGCAATAGGCTGGTCACATTTGTCTTAGAACTGATAACCGTTGGGGTAGACGAGTTCTAGAGTGGAGATAACGAATGGTCAGACGCAATGTGGGACGCCAACAACCAGTGTAGGGTCGATCTGCGCTGGATGCGGAGAGCCGAAGACCGGGCTCAGTGGCTCGCCTAGGGAGAGGCCTAAATCCAGCAGTGTACTGCGATATGATGATGATGTAGATGGTAAAGTAAAATGTGGGACCAACCAAGAGCGTCCTTCATAACATGATAGGCCTCGCAAATGAGTTGCATGTCGCCGTACTCGATGCCATTGTGCACCATCTTGACGAAGTGGCCGGCGCCGCCGTCGCCGACCCAGTCGCAGCAGGGCTCGTCGTTGGCTTTCGCACTGATCGCCTAAAACAAGCGTTTAGCAATTAGTGGAACGCGTACACCAGTATGAGTAGAGTAATTCACCGACGGACTGATCTGGCGAGTGAAGATCGGCTGTGAAATGAAATGTCTCATAGACTGATAGGAATAGCAGATAGGTAGCGCAGTTTCGCGAGATTTTATGACAAAATTCTCATTCTTATATGAACATGCCATACAAGTACTTTCACTAATAATATAATATCTAATAATATACGTTCACTAATAATACATTAGACAAATAAAAAAATTGGCCTACAATTTCTTTTCAACACATTTATTTTGCTGTGGTTACGTGATTGAACATTCAGTTGTACAAATTAATTATTGGTTTGTTATCCACTTAGCAAAGCACAGTTCTGTACATTAGATAATAAATAACAAAAAAACAAACCTGGAATATTGGCTTAACATGAGGCCAAGCAGCTTTGTCACCACCAGGCATTAGAGACGGTCCATATCGAGCACCATCCTCCCCTCCACTCACCTAAAGACAACACACAAAATAAAAAAATAACTGTAAGTATTTATTTTAAGAGAAATATGGACTAGTTTAGAAGTTGATATATAGGCTATCATTCTTTATAAAATAAGATATCACTTACACCCATTCCTATGTAGTGCAGGCCTGTGGGTGCCAATTGATTGCACCACCTCTGCGTGTCCAAGTACTGAGAATTTCCACCATCTATAATTATGTCTCCTTTTTCGAGAAGTGGTATTAAGTTCTTCACAAATTCATCTACGGCTGAACCGGCTGCAAACATTGTTTAAAGTAGAAATAAGTATTTAAATAACCACCCATAAATAATGTTTATTGCTCAAATAAATTTAATTAACTATACCAATCCTTCTAAGATCCTGCTCCTACTACCATACCTTTTACTAATAACATCACTTTTCTAGGTTTCTTCAACTTTTGTACCATGTCTTCAAGAGACTTAGCCCCAATGATTTTGGTGCCTTTGGCTTCGTTAGCTAGAAATTGCTCGACCTTGAATGAAACAAACAGTTTGTTATATCTGCACTAAGAACAGAATTTGTGTGACAACAAAAATAAAAACTGAGTGCACCTTTGCTACAGTTCTGTTGAATGCGCACACTACAAATCCATGATCATCCATGTTCAGTATGATATTTTGGCCCATTACAGCTAAGCCAATGAGGGCAATGTCTGCTTTTTGTCTAAAACAGAAATATAAATTAACAAGAACCATTTTCATTTTAAAATGTTCATTAGAATGGCATCAGTAAAGCACCAATCTATGTAACAATCATCTTAGCATAACTGAAGTTGCAAGTCATAGGTATTTATGTTAACAGAGTTCACCTTCAAATAACCTTGATATTTGCCTTTCTACTTATTTTTACTTAAGAACTTATTTTTTGCAAAAAAATGTTCTATGACAGTAAAATAGTCCCAAAAACTAAAATTCAAATAAATAATGTAAGGAAACCATTCCTTTTCCTAATACTTTAGCATGAAAAGAGTAGGTAGTTAATAAAATTGGCAATTTGGAAGCAAATATAGCTTACGAGCATATTACACAATTTTATTTATCATTCCATGAGCAGTTAATTGGAAGTTTATAAAAAAAATTACAATTTACTTGATACAGAGTTTTATAAAATAAAAACTACATGACTTTAACAATTTGTATTTAAATTTAAACATCGTAGCATTTAGAAAAATTAAGTAACTTATCAGAAAAGAAACGACAGTAAATACGAATTATCGTGATCTTGTATATAATTTAGAGGTGACACAAGAAAGGACAAACTTTTGTAAAATTAGTAAAGCAAGTTATTTAGAAGTTTACTTACTCAGCCATTTCGGAGAAATACTTATTAACGAAATTGATTACTCAAACTCTAAATAACGAACTGTAGTGGTAAATAATTTTAAAATAATATTTATTTTTTACAAAAGGAGATCAAAATAACCTCAAATTTAAGTGAGTGAGCGACATAAAAAATAATGTAGGTAAAATACTGTACTCGTCCGTCGTCGTAGACACGAAACGACAGAAATCAAACAAAAGTACTACTTTTCCAAAGATAAAGTAGGTACCTACCTACGGTATTACGTAATAAAATCAGAAACAGTGTTGTCATGCCTAGTTTAAAGTTTTCCTGCATATTGCAAAATATACCGTGTAGTACTAGTCCGGCATTCGATTTTATTTATTTTGTTTTGTACAAATTAATTACACAATACTTTAGATATATTTACTTTTTAATTGACAAAATATATTTAAGAATTGTATTGCTTAAAATATTTGTTATTCCTCCTCATGCAATCCATGCTAAACTTTTTTGAACCTTTTTTAAGTATAAAAATTCATTGATTTATTGACCAATCTTTAGTGTGTGGACCGTTAGAACGAAACGTGACTGGAGAGAATGGCGGCAAATTCAAAAATTCTTTGGGTGTCAGTCAGTCAACACTCATCAAACTCTGAAAAAACGACGTTGATACTTGTATTTTTTTTAGTAAACTGTAGATCAACCAAACAAATAGTTTTTAGTATCAATAAATAAGAATAAATCTTAAGAATAATTGAAGAAGCATTTGTGATAATGAAATACCATAATTAATATTAACCACCTTACAAAGTTGAATAGAAGAATTTTATTTGTTGGAAAATGGGTCTGTCATTGACGATATTGTTTCCTAATATTGCGTTTCTAAAACTTCCTTTTGTTCAAGTGATTAGACATGCGCAAAACAGTACTCCATGGAGTACTGCCATATGTCATGACATTTCGTACCGCGTAATATGGCATTACAGCATTACCCAGTACGCTAAACATGGCCTACCTGAGAGAGATGCCCTATAATGCTTAGATTGGCTAGAATGCCTACATAGCCTGCTATCACCTATGTCATTATGTGTTATTGTACTGAATGTGTAATGTGATAGAAATAGATAGTTTTATGACCTTTTATTATTGTATAAAACAATGATTTGTTTTTAATAAAAATTAATTAGGTACTTAATTTTATTACATTTATCTACAAAATGTATTTATTTGTTTTTTGTCTTTTTTTTTTAATTTTTTTGTAATAAATTTATATTTTTAATTACTTACTACTTTTTAAACAATAATTGGGACATTTTTTTTGTTTTGAGAATAGGACTATTTTATATAACAAGGCAATATATATGTTTTAGTATTAAACTTTTAACTAAAAAGACGTAGGAACTATCAAAAACACGGACTATGAACTCAAATAGACGAAAGAAAGCGCGCGAATGTTATGATATACACACATCAAAAGTGTCTAGGGATCAAGCATTTTTATGCGGATTTCTTGAGATTGAGATGTGGCTTTGTAATAAATTTATGATTTTATAAATTTATATGGATCCTTTTTGGTGCATTTCATAATTTGAAACAGGAACTTTCAATCAATTTCTAGTAAAAGATGAAAATCAGCTGTCAATATTTTCCCTATAAAAACATACAACGCATTGAAGACATTATTAGTGCTACTGTTTCCCTACTACTGATTAAAACCAACGTTATTATGGAGCGGCGACGTCATTTAAGCAGGGAAGAAATGCTCAGAGCCGTGGGAATGATAGAAGCTGGTTCCCGGCAACGTACTGTGGCTTTAGCTCTGAATACAAGTCAGAGTGTTATCAGTCGACTTTGGACACGTTACCGAAGCACTGGTACCGTGGCTGAGCGCCATGGAGGACGGTATCGCTGCACCACACGGAGACAAGACCGATACATTCAAATCACAACTCGAAGAGCTCCAACAATAACCGCCATGATGTTAGCCGTGAGGCTTCATCACTCTTCAGGGAACTTAATTAGCGACCAAACAGTCAGAAACCGCTTGCATGAAATGAACCTTCATTCCCGAAGACCGCTAAGGGTACCACCTATAGCAATGCACAATCGTAGGATTCGATATCAATGGGCTCTTGAACACAGAAATTGGGCAGAAGAACAATGGCGTTTCGTGTGCTTTTCTGATGAGTCTCGTTTTGGTATGAGACCGGATACAAGACGTATACGACACTGGAGAACCCCTGGACGCCAACAGCGATTAAAATCCTGCCAGGAAGTCCATCCTTATAGTGGTGGAACCATCATGGTATGGGCGGGTATTTGGATCGGCGGAAGAACTGAGTTGATTTAGATCAGAGGCAACCTCAACGCTCAAATTTATGCTGAGACGATTGTATCAGACGTCATCGTTCCTCTACAAGTGCAAATCGGTCCCTTATTTCAGTTAATGCATGATAATGCACGACCGCACACCGCAAGAGTTGTAAGACAGACTCTCGCCGCAGCTAACATCAATGTCATGCCCTGGCCTGCTCAGTCGCCAGACTTGAACCCGATTGAGCATGCATGGGATATGCTACAGAGAAGAGCTCTGCCGAATATGGAGGGTATCCAGTCGCAAGAAGACCTTTTTTTGTTGTTGCAACGAACATGGGCGGCCATTCCACAGCGTGATTTGGATGAACTCATTTTGAGTATGCCAAACCGATGTTCTTGTGTTGTTAGTGTTCGCGGTAGAAACACGGATTATTAATTGTTTAAGTTACCCAATAAAATTTTAAAGAAAACTGTTATTTCAGTCTTTTTTTCGAACTTTAATGTTAGTGGTTCAAATGTCAAAAATCCCTTTATTAGGAAAATGGCAAATTTCTTTATTAATGCAAAGGTGACTTGGTTTATCGTTACTGTAGACAAACGAAAACACTTTATTTGATGAATCCTTAAAGAAAATTTTAATTAATATCAATCAGGAGAAAAGTTATTGCAAAAATATATGTTGATCCCTAGACACTTTTGATGTGTGTATTTACGACCTACGGGGGGCGGTGTCAAAGATATGTAAGCCATAAACAGAACGCATAGCGTTCATGGCAGTGCCGGCCGGTACCGAGCGAGCGGGCTGAAGTCTTAATGACATGTATAGTGTCATGTGTCATGCTAAATTTTGCGGGGTAATGCGTACTGTTACAGTACGCGGTCGTGTTATATTACGCGTAATGCATTACTCGCAGTACTTACACATCTCTACAAGTGATGTAATATTCTTGACAATATTTTAGTTTTGTCTCACTAGTACTTGAAGTTTCTGTAGGTAAGATAAACAAAAATTGGTTGGAGAGTCAACTCATAGAGTTATAATGTACTACGTACTAGAGAAGACGTCATAACTAGATTGTTTGCTACACACGTAAATATGCACTAAATTATCAATATAACATGCATTTGACTAATTATATGAAATCGCCGAGACATGAGCGGCGGCCATGTTTCGGTGCTTTAAACCTTTTGGTCGCGAGAAAAGGAGCGGTCTAGCGCTGTATGTTTGGATTGTTCAGAAAGACGATAAATTATTATTTTAACACTGCAGGGCCTAGTCAATTGGCAAACAAATTAAACGCTACGACATCTTCGCTACGATAAACCGAATGTATGGGATTGACATAAGCAAAAGTTACCTACGACGTAAAATTTACGCTAAAATAGACCTAATTGACAGTTTGACAAGCCAAGAATTGCTAATCTAGCGATCACTCAAACATTGAAGATAAAAATTCACACAAAATGGCGATTGTTTGATCAGCTGATGAAGGAATAGTTGTGTTGTGTTGAAAGTTTTGTTTAAAATGCTCTTTTTAGGGCTATTGTCGACTGCGATAATCAAGTGCTCAGGCGCTAAGGAAGAAATGTTTCCCTACGTTACTTGGAGCAAATTAACGAAATCGAGTTTGTTGTACTTGTGAATAGTTCTCGGAGTTCTCGTTTACGAACTTTCAAATATCTAACTAAGGTCTGCCGGGAATTGCGTGCTGATATAGTTGTTGCGATGTGAGTGACCAAATAAATGTGTGTCATGCAACATTTTCCGCAACGAAGAGCAAGTACCTGCATAACAATTTGTAGGGGCTCTCAAACCATACAAACATTTGGGCCTAATAAATCCACCTAAGTACCTTTAATCATGACAAGAAAGGTCAAGAATAAGACAACAGTAAGGGACTTTTTGTATAAATATAAAATGTAACCTATCAATAATGTCCATTTATCAATTTATAACTTAGATTGCCTATTTGTTTTACAGGTTCCAATGAAGATTTAATTTGCCAGGTAGCTTAGAGTATTAAACCAAGGCTCTTAAGTGTAGTAAGGTGTACCTATTGACTATACCCTATAAATCTTATACAGACAAGCATCTTTCTTAATAGGAAAAGATATCAGTCCTTACGTTCAAACGGTAAGTTTTAATAAATAAATTATTACTTACATAATAAAGGTAAGTATTATGCCTATTATTATATTGGGATTTACCAGGAAATGTCAGTTTTGTTAAAATTGCTAGAATAAAGAGTATTGACATAAAGATAAAACTATTTTATGTGGTTTTGCAGATTTGAGACGACGATTCAAAAATCTTAAATGTTACCTCATAATTTGGAGGATAGACTTCCTCAGAATGGTGAACAAACATGGTTATTTGGTAAAAAACAATATCAAGCAATTTTGTATAATACATAGGTACTTACGTACTAACTTTTTATCTATGACAATTTTCTATAAGTAAGCATATTGTTCTAATTTCTTAGGAGATTCTGGATACCTTCAAAAAGCATGGTTAATGATAATAACAACAATATTTAATGCTGCATCAGACTCACAAGAAAGGAGGGGTGTGTACCACATGTCATATCCAACAATGAAACTGCATTGAACATGGCTTTGGCATCGTTGAATTTAGTTATTTATATGATTTTTTTTGTGGAGCTCTAATGTTGACAACGTTTTTATTCTACAAAATGAAGCAGTCTGTGCCATAAATATATTTATCCATAAAATAGTAATTTGGTTTATATGATGGGGAAAAATTAAGTATAAAGTTAATTTAGTTCTAAGTTTATTGTACTTTATTAAAAAGATTTACTTAGGTAGATACTAAAAAACAGTACCTTCTTATACACACAATTGGCATTTATTTTTATACACATATAGTTTTAATGTCAATAAGAGAAAGTGAAGCCTCATATTTAATAAACTTTGACTTTGAGAGAGTTAGGTAAGGAAATAAGAATATATTAAGAAATACAACATTAATGTTACTTTTTACTTGATATTTAATTTTATTAGCAGTAGGTACCTATAGATAATGTTTAAGTACCTACTTATATCAATTTCTACTAGTCATAACATTAAGCTATTGAAGTTGTACTTGATTCATTATCAACATACAAAGGTAATTATATGTATAAACTTGCATTATTATTATCCGATTATTAAATCTGGTGGGTTCTATTGTGTTTGTTATAATATTGTTTTTTCTTTAAATAGGTGGCTTAACATAAGGTGGCTTGTTATACATATAATACAAATTAAGTTCCATATCTAGCATACTCTGTAATAGTTTAGTTATTATCAATTTGGCGATTGTGAAGTAATCGATTGTAATTGTTGCTTGAGTTTGTAATGTTACTATCACATTTTTATTTGTGTGAATCTGTAATGGTTTGCTGTTTCACATTTTCAGTGTTATACTTTTTATAGAACTGTCGATTCACCTGTGAATATAAAATAAATAAATAAAATTAATTGTTTTTAAATTATTTTTGGTAAATATATACTACCTACTAACTTTTTATGTATTACAATTTTCTATAAGTAAGTATATTGTTCCAATTTCTTAGGAGATTCTGGATACCTTCAAAAAGCATGGTTAATCATAATAACACCAATATTTAATGCTGCATCAGGCTCACAATAAAGAAGGGATGTGTACCACATGTCGTATCCAACAATGAAACTGCATTAAACATGGCTTAAAGTTGTACTTGATTCATTATCAACATACTAGGGTAATTATATAAAATTAATTGTTTTAAAATTATTTTTGGTAAACATATAAATAATCCTATGTTTTATTTCGAAACATTATCAACCAACTCATAATTAATGGCAGTGAAATAAATAATGTAAAATAAATAAATATTTTAACTTGTCGCGTAGAGACCACGATCATGCCATTGTGTCTGTAAAGGCGTATATTTAATAAATGATTTGACTTTTAATTTCAATTATTATCGGTACCTACCGCTATAAATAAGTAACAATGAAGCAATCTTATATTAAGGCGATGTTGTCATCATCGTCATCCTATGAACGTCCTGAACGTTCCCACATGAACGACAGCACTAAGGCAGACTGGGCTATAACAAGCTAAGCCCTGAGCCAATACAACCGCAGTGTGCTTTACGTGCCTTCCGAAGCACGGAGGAGCTCGAGACGCTTTTTATTTGGTTACCCATCCTTTAGCTCGGTAATGTGAAAGTTGCGTAACTAACTGGCAAGATCACAAACCGGTGCGGCGTGGGCGGGGACTTTTTGCATTAGTTGAACCTCTAGCATTACCTTTCAAGTAACAGTAAGTACATTGCTTCGCTAGTTTGCATATTTTAAAATTAGTTTTAATTTAACTAGCAAAACCATGTACTTGGAATGTTTTTTATTTTATTTTATTTAGGACAATAATCAATTAGAAAAGTAATGTGATAGGTGTTGTAGTTAGACAACTAAACCCGAAAGCCTTAGCCGCTACGCCATAGAGTTACTTTAGGCGATGTAGGGAAAATATTGACAGCTGATTTTCATCTTTTACTAGAAATTGATTGAAAGTTCCTGTTTCAAATTATGAAATGCACCAAAAAGGATCCATATAAATTTATAAAATCATAAATTTATTACAAAGCCACATCTCAATCTCAAGAAATCCGCATAAAAATGCTTGATCCCTAGACACTTTTGATGTGTGTACTTAAATATATCTTGTGTGTCAATATGCTTGTAAGTCAATATGCTAGAAAGTCAGTATGCGTGTAAGTCAATATGCGTGTAAGTCAATATGCGTGTAAGTGAAAATGTGTGTAAGTCAACTTGCGTGTAAGTCAAAACGCGTGTATGTCAATATGCGTGTACGTAATTAGTCATTATGCGAGTATGTGCGTGTAAGTCAAAACGCGTGTATGTCAATATGCGTGTACGTAATTAGTCATTATGCGAGTATGTGCGTGTAAGTCAAAACGCGTGTATGTCAATATGCGTGTACTTAATTAGTCATTATGCGAGTATGTGCGTGTAAGTCAAAACGCGTGTATGTCAATATGCGTGTACGTAATTAGTCATTATGCGAGTAACCCGGCGGGAAATAGACATCTGTCAATTTTAACCGGAAATGTGTAAAAAATTTGTCATTTTCGGTCTAATTATTGTACTTAGACCGGAAATGAGGTATCTTCTTTCTAAAATAGTGCTGATTGTGGCAACACTTAGGCGTTAGTACATAGTTAATTAGTAGAATATGTAAAAAAGGTAAGTATACTAATCTTGAGGACGAAGCACGAGTATAATGATAAATTCAAGTACACAAAACATACCTTCAGCTTAAAATTATTGCCATAATAAAACTTTTAAAAATAGACCGCGTCACGTTTCGTTGGTCAGACTCTATGATACGTTTACACGAGCTCCAAACTTAAACAAATGCTTGCGTGTCATTTACACGCTTGCGAGTGCAATTTCATACAAGCAAGCATGGCAGACGCGGATGTAATTGAAAAATTGTGTTCTATCTATGGTCAGACGTCGAAGTTGTTTCGGCGCTTGCATTTGGTTTGACATTTAGTATTTTTATTTAAAATATTAACAAAAACGAGTGAAGCGAAATGTTCCGCCGAAAAGATGGTGAATATTAAAAATCCGTACAGAGGGCCTAGTCAACTTGCAAACGCTCGACCGGTGACAGCGACAAAAACGCTCATCAAATTCGCTACGATTTAGATATATATCGATATCAATAAGCTAAGGGATGTAAAACATACAGGCTTGTCTTAGTAATTTTTTGTTTGATGATAATCTAACGCATTAATAAGATTAATAAATGGGAAGTACCTAACCATACTGATCACCGAACCTTTTTAGTGAATTTGAATGACACTTCTCTAAGAAATTCGCGTAGACTCCTTGAGACAATTTGAAAAGTGAATCGCTAATTTCGCCGAAAGTTCGCCAGGCAAGCACGTTTGTAAATAAGTACCTACTTATTTGATGACGAGTGACTGACCTACCATAATATGACATTGCTATGAGACTAAACCAATTTTTCAGCAAATATAAATAAATTAAGACTGAAGACAACAAGTAAACGCTTACTGCCAAGAATTTCTCATAAATATTATCAACTTGACGTCTTTAATAAAATAAGTGATAATACTAAATGTTACAAACCGCGCGAACATTTAAACAGTTTGATATAAGATGCGAGTACCCACTAGGTACAGTGATTAAAACGTTTGCATCTTGTATGAGTACATCGCCTAAATTAACTCTATAGCGTAGCGGCTAAGGCGTTCGGGTTTAATAGTCTAACTACAACACCTATCACATTACTTGTGTAATTGATTATTGATTAAAATAAAATTAAAAACATTTCAAGTATATTGTTTTGCTAGTTAGCTTAAAACTAATTTTAAAATATGAAAACTAGCGAAGCAATGTACTGTTACTTGAAAGGTAATGCTATAGGTTCAACTTATGCAAAAAGTCCCCGCCCGCGCCATTCCGGTTTGTAATCTTTCCAGTTACGCAACTTTCACATAACTGAGTTAAAGGATGGGTAACTAAATAAAAAGCGTCTCGAGCACCTCCGTGCTTCGGAAGGCACGTAAAGCACACTGCGGTTGTATTGGCCCAGGGCGTAGCCTGTTATAGCCCAGTCTCCCTTAGTGCTGTCGTTCACGTGGGAAGGCCTGTGCCCAACGGCAGGACGTTCATAGAATGACGATGATGACAACATCGCCTTAATATAGGATTGCTTCATTGTTACTTATTTATTGAAAATAAAAGTCAAATCATTTATTAAATATACGCCTTCACAGACACAATGACATGATCGTGGTCTCTACGCGACAAGTTAAAATATTTATTTATTTTACATTATTTATTTCACTGCCATTAATTATGAGTTGGTTGATAATGTTTAGAAATAAAACATAGGATTATTTATATATTTACCAAAAATAATTTTAAAACAATTAATTTTATATAATTATTACCCATAGATGAATGATTGGCCTCGCTGCGCTCGTCTAGATACCGCGCTACCTATAAACCACAGCTCCGTAAATGCGGCAACTCATTATTGTAGTGTGTTTATGACAATATGGAAGGATGCTAGTGTGCGTGAAAAATTTGTTGCCAGCTGCTCAACTGTTACCCGAGTTAATGGGAAAAATATTTTTGCTGTGATGTATTAGTTAAGGTGCTGGTTATAAATGTAGCTCAGAAAATATTTAAAAATTAACAATTAAAAGCGAATATGTATCAACATAATTGTATATATTATTATGTAGGTTAGACGTAGGTTTCTTCTGTAGAAAAATAGTTATATAGTAGTAGTTATATAGTATAGTAGGTATATATAGCAAATAAGACCTCATTTTTTTAGTAGTTTTTTTATTACTACCAACCCCTTTCTTCCCTTGGGTATCGTAAAAGGCAACTAACGGACTAAAGCCTGCACATACATCCAACAGCATAGAGCGGCGATGGGCTCATCAAAATAATACTACCAACCCCTCCCTTCCCTTCGGTGTCGTAAAAGGCGACTAACAGACTAATGACTGCACATACATCCAACAGCATAGAGCAACTATGGACTCATCAAAATAATACTACCAACCCCTCACTTTTCTTCGATGTCGTAAAAGGGGACTAACGGACTAAAGACTGCACAAACATCCAACAGCATAGAGCGAAGATAGGCTCATTAAAATAATACTACCAACCCCTGTCTTCTCTTCGGTGCCGTAAAAGGCGACTAATGAACTAAAGACTGCACATACATCCAACAGCATAGAGCGACGATGGGCTCATTAAAATAATACTACCAACTCCACTCTTCTCTTCGGTGTCGTAAAAGGCGACTAATAGACTAAAGACTGCTCATACATCCAACAGCATAGAGCGGCGATGGGCTCATCAAAATAATACTACCAACCCCTCCCTTCCATTGGGTCTCGTAAAGGGCGACTAATGGACTAAAGACTGCACATACATACAACAGCATAGAGCGGCGGTGGGCTCATCAAAATAATACTACCAACCCCTCTCTTCCCTTTAGTGTCGTAAAAGCGACTAACGGGCTAAAGGCTCACCACCTAAGCACATGTGCAGACTGTGCAGTTGTTTCTTGATGAAGCGTAGACTGTGTGGGCGTGGTCTGTGTTGTCCATAGATTCAAATGATTACTAATTTTACCATAAACTTTAATAATAACTATCTCAAAAAAGTTGTTGATCTAAGTAAACAGTAATAAGTCGAGTCTTTATTAATGATACATATGACTAAATACTTCTTCGTTTTTGTAGGCATTGTAATGTAACAGACAAAAAATTTAAAAAAAATTACTTTTTCCCCTAGGGCAAGAAAAGCTATTTTAGCATCGCTTTACAACGCTACAATGACGGTCTTTTTGAACAAGAGGAGTGAAAATATTATTTCAAACATAGTCTATGAATTTTTTCAAAACGAATACGTCCGTGATTTGCCGGTGGCGGCACTGACACTGAGAGCGTTATCACTGACAAGTGGGGATGCGTTCATAGAGAATGTATGAAAAACACTGTGCCGGTACTGTGTCGGAACTGTGGCTTCGCTGATATGTGTGAAGCAACCTTTAACCTATAATATTACCCGAATCATAAGCTATACACCTGTTCTCCGTGTCATTAAAATCTGTCCAGCGGTTTTTGTGTGATGCACGTCAAACAAACAGACAGACAAAATTCCAAAAATGATTCTAATGTTCACGTATCTTTCATCCCGTAGATTATGTTTTTCGCAAATATTTTCAATGTAAGTACAGACACGAAAAGTTTACATTTCAGGAACATAGGTCAAAATGAAAAAAAATAGCTTTTCCATACTTGAGTCAATCAGCTGATTTTGCATTTTATATAGGGAAAAATAATAAATTTTCGACCTATGTTCCTTATGGAAAGATGTCAGTTTCATCGGTAGAATCCCCTTGATCTATATCAAGGGGATTCTACCACTGACACTATTGTCAGCTAACATTTTTACACCTTATTAAAGATCACAAATATAAGTAAACATGAAATAACATAGAACTAGGTTAAGTATATAGTAACTTTGTAAGACAAATGAAATAGGTTACCTATATAATAAAAGACAATAACAGTAAATTTACATAATAAAAAACTCAACCACGGGGACTTTATTCTTGTATAAGCGGTAACACTGAATGGCGTATATTGTTCACATTATTTTTTGATGAAATTTCGAAATTATACGATATTTACTGATGGTATGTGATCCCAGTGTCCTTCTTATTTTTAGAAGTATTATTTTTACACAGTCTTACTACGCAAACTGGCATTTTAGTTTGAATTAAGCAGAAAATTGAACAAAACATTCGGTAGGTACGTACACTTCACCCACAGCAGTCAGTGTGACTGGCTCGGGTATGCCGATTTCGGCGTAGTATTTGTTGCCGCATTTGACAAGTACGACGGAGGTATCTAGTCGAGCGCAGCGAGACCAATCATTAATCTAAGTTTTTACCTTAGTATGTTGATAATGAATCAAGTACAACTTCAATAGCTTAATGTTATGTGTACCTACGCCTGGCGTACTCACCATGGAATTCTGTGTTTTCAAGAATGCCAAAAAACTGTACCCAAATAGTACCAATAGTGCCCAAAGGAAATAAATAGTACCCTTATGGTTCAAAAGTTATAGACATAGTTTGGTGAGTACGCTAGGCGTAGGTTACGCCTAGCGTACTCACCTCAGTTTGGGAAATCTGAGCAAGCTACAACTTTAATTAGTATGTCAAAAAACTGTGCCCAAATAGTACCAAATAGTGCCCAAAGGAAATAAATAGGTAGTACCTTTATAGTTAAAAAGTTATAGACATAGTTTGGTGAGTACGCTAGGCGTAGGTTCTACGCCTTGCGTACTCACCTCGTTGCGCGAAAACAGAACCAGCAATGGCTCTCATTTCTATCTCAATAAATAGTACCGGAAATAGTACCCTATAAGAGTGTAATTGTTATTTGACTTTTACACTAGAAAGTCATTAAATTTGATAGCAAACGTTTCTACATACAAAAATTACGTATGGTACAGTCGAGCACAGTGAATGGTAAAATATTATTTTTATTACCAAAGGAATTAAGATTGGAATAACTATGAAGTTCACTAATAGACGACGACCTAAAATAAAATAGGTACAAATAACAGTAAACCAAGGGTGGCCAAAAAAGGGGGGTCCTGAAGTTGGTGTGTCTGTCTTTGGCACCGTAGCTCCTAAATATCCTAGATTTGGATGCGGATTTCTTTTATATGAAGGCTGGTTTTTAGCGGTGATTCTTACTTCGACTATAAATCTAGTGATAACTGTAATAAATCACAAAATTTGTAGTCGAGGGTGAAAGTAACTTATACTCGTATCTATGTATCAAGCATTGATGCAGCCGTTTTGAAGTTTGATCGATATATTTTTACGTATTTTTTTTTGTCTTGGAATGTTTATTTTTGTAATTTTTGTTATAATTTTTCGTAATTAACTGTTAATTTATTAAAATACTGCGTTTTCTAAGCATTCCGTACGTATATTAAGTTTTGATATAGCCTGAGTAGTTGTTTAGTTCTAGGCTTTTTTGTCAGCACAGTCAGGGTTCGTAGTCTTCTGTACACTCTTCTAGCAGCTCTGGAAACAGCTGGATGCTGGGCGCCATGTTGTTTATACGGGCTCGGACAATCATGAATAAAGACTCCATAATACTGTTTACTTAGATCACTTAGATCAACAACTTTTTCGAGATAGCTATTATTAAAGTTTAAGGTAAAATTAGTAATCATTTGAATCTATGGACAACACAGACTACGCCCACACAGTCCACGCTTCAGCAAGAAACAACTGCACAGTCTGCACATGTGCTTAGGTGGTGAGCCTTTAGCCCGTTAGTCGCTTTTACGACACCCAAGGGGAGAGATCGAGGGGTTGGTAGTATTATTTTGATGAGCCCATCGCCGCTCTATGCTGTTGTATGTACGTGCAGTCTTTAGTCCATTAGTCGTCTTTTACAAGACCCAAGGGAAGGGAGGGGTATGTAGTATTATTTTGACGAGCCCATCGCCTCTGTTCGCGACTGTAGCTCAGGCCAGAGCGGGGCCTGAGGCGGAGGGGACGAGGACCGGCGGCCGCTTGCTATTCTTCTACGACGATTTGGCTCAGCGACGCAGCGCCGTTACCATTATTTTAATTTATTTATTTTATATGTACCAAAACTCAATAGAAACTGCAAACACATAATATCTGGTTGTTATTTCGCAACATTTGGTGACCCCGACGTGATAAGAAGAAAGCAAGGTGTAAGTGTTGGTGGTGCTCAACACGGATCCGAAAGGGAAGTAAGCCCGGTTTGAGTGTAAAATTATTTATTTATTTATTATTTGGACAGTCAACAAAAACATATACTAACAAAAACAATGATACTGTTACAAACATAAGCCTTATCTAAGCACAGTTTTTACTTACAGACAGCCACGGCATGCGTTGTGGACCTAAAATCAAAGAAAATATTAATTATAGTGAAACTACTAAACACTAAAGGGGGTTCACGTGACGACCAACAACTTTGACACTTTCCTTGTATTTACGTGCATTTTGGTGAAAAATGTCCAAATCTTCCAAACCATTAGGGCGAGAAAGGGCGTTGTATTGCCTTTGGATCCGGTTTAACGTGGAATGGTAACCCAGATTACTCTTCACTGATTTAGGCACGAAAATGTTAAATCTGCTAACTCGTGGTAGTTTTTTGGGTGTATTGATGTCAATTTGTTCAAGTAGATTAGAGCAATCAAGGCCACCACCCAAACGCTTGTATAGAAACATGCTATCGTGATGTAGTCTTCTTTATAATTAAGTTTATAATTTTCTTATAGTGCTAGTGTTTTAGGATTGCCTCAAATTGTCGAAAAAGTGCTTTCTTTTCGCCTTGTACGCCGACGCCGATGGGTTCACTACGCAATTTCAAAACACGTTTCAACTAATAACAATTCATCTACGACAACCCATCGAAAGTCCATTTAACCCAGGCTTCTATTGAACAAAAAAACAAACAACAAAAAACATAACATCGGTAGTTCGTTTCACCTAATATCATTATATCGTCGGTTAATTTTAACTAAACACATTCAATCGAATATGACGTTTGATCAAAATGTCATTATATCGTCGGTTAATTTTAACTAAACACATTCAATCGGATGACGTTTGATCAAAATGTCTTAGGATCCTAAATCTTTACCGATGATACATTTAAGAAAATACCATAGAATGAAAAGCAGTATATAAGTAATTATTTAAATCTTGTTTTTTAAAAAAATAGGAAAATTTACAATTATTAGGTTTATAATTAAATTAGGATATTAAATCTATGGAGACGTTTCCAAACCATGATTTCAAACACTGTTTGCAAAATTTACAAATCGACATGATTTGCAATTGATCGTAAAAAATCAGTTTTATTCATTTTACATCTGTTCACGATCGATCGATCGATCCACTGCAATGATTAAAATAAGTAAACTTGTTTTCTGAATACGCACCTTCAATTAATTAGTTGTGACATACCCTCAGCAAAATAACAAAAATACGTTAATGAATGTTTAAAAGATTAGAGTGATTGATTTATACATAAAACTAGATTTCTCTCGCAGCAAATGACTAACTTTTCGAATGTGGTAACATTATTATCAACAGTTTGACAAAAAGAATCTTTGAGGTACCGTACGGTGCTTCAGTAAACTGTTTCCAGACGAAACGTGGATTGGAGCTATAGTATTTAGATGAAATGTAGCATCGAGCAAACGTACTTCGATGTATGAAACATAGTACAAAATAAAGTATCAGCGTAATGAACTTTCGATGAGCCGTCATAAATGAAATGTTATTAGTTGAAACGTGTTTCGAAATTGCGTAGTGAACTCGACGTTGACGTATACCCTCCTTTTTAACAAAAAAATCAGGTGAGTTTTGTGCATACAAACCGCTGAATCGCCTACTTTCGGAGTCATTTCATCTCATAATTTTGCATATCAGTGCTAATAGGCACCGTATTTCCTAGGTTACCTAGATATTTTAGCTTTTAAATTAAGCTAGTAGCCTGAATACCTTCCTTCATTTTGCCCTTAGCCTTATAACTTTCAATCATTTTTTTAAATAGCTTTCCACTGTATTATAAGTTTAATAAAAAATAAAAACGTAATTTTACTAGCATAGTGTTAATTTAATGGTAATTACAACTTCATTCGTACTAGTTCGTAGTACCTACCTACGTAAAAATATTGCTGTTTAAAACAACATTGTAACGTAACATATATTAATTTAATAGATACGTTATTTCAGTTGTTAATACAACTCATCAAACGCTGTTTTATGCTATTTAATCGTTAATTGTACTTCGACGTTGCATCCTCGAGATTTATATTCACAAGGTAACTAGTCCACTCTTCAATGTACCAGGCATTCAACACATATTAAGAGCTATATAAAAGAAAATTTATTAAAAAAAACATAAAACGATACCCATAGTATAGACACAGGCGCCATCTAGTGAATACCAACCGAGTGCACGAGTTTGTCACCCGCGCTGTCATCCTCATTCGCTTTTCGTGTTCGGGCATCCGCACATCGTTACCCTAAAAGTGTTTTGTGTAGCAAAAAACTATGTGCAAAAGGAGTCGTCGGAGTAGGTATATTGAATTAAGGTCACTGACATCAAACGTATATGTTAATATGGATACTCCTCCGAGTTTCCGGATTATTATGATAAAAATACCGAAACATCGAAATTATTACATGAAACTAGTTAAAAATGTATCAATACTCTCAACGCTATGCTGCTAGTGGCGTAGATGACCAGAATTTAATAGTAAAAAATGACTGGTGTGTAAAAACCTTGTTGTAGTAAAAGTGTTGGAGTAAAAGCCTAAGCATGTATAAAATGATATAATAATAATATTCATTTCAACACACGACATCCGGCAAACAGGGTCTTTTGTCCTCTTATCTCTATGCTCAACGCATCTGACCAATTAGAATCAAGTATCCAGGATGACTCATTGACTGTTTGTTCGAAAACAATGCGCTCGCACCGACATCCAGACCAAGTGGCTCACTCACTTATTTCGGTTCGTGGAGTGCGCTTATTTTATGTGTTGTGAATATCTTGACTTGACCCTGGCTTGTTTACTGTCTTCTGAAATCTACTTAAAACGACGAATTTGGCTTATAACTACGGACATCGATTTATTACTCTTGGATTGGGCCCATTTGAAGTTGTTTTTGTACGGGTAAGTTTTAATTATTTTCACTATTTAAGAAGGTTTTAGAACTTGGAAACAGTTAAAAAAATCACTTTATAGCAATCATCACAGCGCATGAGAGTCCGGTACGCACACCGCAGGGCTATCACCGCTTCAGTTAAAAAAAACACTTTATATGAAACAGAATTTCATTATCGACTTTACAGTTGTGTATGTATATATTGTAAATTTAAATCATTGTTTTAGGTGAGATATAAATAAATATGGCAAAGGTCAAGGCTGAAACAGTGCAAAAGTGGTTATTGCACTATCCTGAGCTACTTTACGATAACGCTAGTGGCACTATATACTGTACAAAGTGTGAAAGTCATTTGAAAGCTGTGAATAGAGGCAACATTACCAAACACATTGAAGGCGCTGTACATCAAGGAAAATTTAAGAGACCGCAAGAGGAATTTTACTTCGACCTCATTAAGTTCCTGATTCTATGCAATATTCCTTGGTCGCAAATGAAAAATCCAGCGTTCAAAGAGTTTTTTCAGAAATATATGTGCAGTACTTGTTGTTGCGTTTGTACCAATCGTAAAGTGGTTGACGAATCACAGTTACGAAAAGTTTATTTGGAGAAGTTTTATAGGAATAAAATCAATTCGATTTATGAAACTAATAAAAATGAGAAACTATGGATATCGCTGGATGAGACAACAGACATTTTTGGTCGATACATAGTCAATTTCCTAATAAAACCATTGCATCCTAGTAATAGTGCAGGCCGGCCTTATTTGATTGCTTGTAAAATGCTAACAGCAGTAAATGGACAAACAATAACACAATTTGTACTGCAATGTCTAGAAAATTTATGGCAAAACACTTTTGAAGCGAAAGTTGACAATATTTTAATGCTTTGCACTGACAGTGTAGCGTACATGCTATCTGCAGGGCGAAATTTAAAACATTACTTACCTGAAATGAAGCATGTGACATGTTTGGCGCACGCTCTTCATCGTGTAAGTGAGCAGATAAGGTCAGAATACAACGATGTTGATATTCTTATATCAAATGTTAAAAAAGTATTTTTAAAGGCTCCTAGTAGGGTAAACATTTTAAAAGAAAAATATCCTGACTTACCGTTGCCTCCGCAACCAGTCATTACCAGATGGGGTACTTGGTTACAGGCAGCATCTTACTACGCTCAACATTTAGATAAAATAAAAGAAGTTTTATCCTGCTTGAGCAGTTCTGATGCTATAGCCATACGAAACGCAAAAAACATTTTGGAAAAACAAAATTTAGAAAATGATTTAAAATATATTGAAGAAAATTACTCTATTATACTACTAGCCCTAAAAGAGTTACAAAAACAAAATTTATCTCTAGCTGATTCACTTTTAGTATTTGATCAAGTAAGGGCTACGCTTAACGAGTGCAATAATGAGAATATAAAAAATAAAATAGAATCAGTTATGGAACGAAATCCAGATTTAGATACAATTAGAGAATACAGCGAGAGTATTGAAAAAAGCGTAGCAAATAATCAGAAACTTTATTTCAAATTCGCTCCATTGACATCTACAGATGTTGAACGATCATTTTCCACTTACAAATGGATCTTAGATGTTAAAAGAAATAGCTTAAAATTAGAAAATATTGAAAAAATTATAGTTATTTATTTTAATTGTATAGAGACAGAAAATCAAAATGTAGAACTTGTAACCGATGAGGATTAAAAATAATTAATTTTAATAAAACTGTAATAATGATTATTTGTATTAACAATAAACAATTTTGTTTGCTTACATATGGTTTTTTATTTTATTACTCTATTTACCAAATTTTTGGAAACTCCGGTACATTCCGGAAGAAATGCATGTCCATGTTATGATATCATGACGCAAGTATCTAAAATCAATATACCTACTCCGACCACTGATCATTATATACGCATGTGGAAAAACTACGTAAACGACGATCGCCAAGTAAATCAGGTCAGTCAGTATTTTAAATATTACATTTTGTCGATGTTATGATTAAATTACAAAGACAAACGATTTTTTAAAAACTATGTGATTCGTTAGCGAATATACGACTCAGAACCTCTTCTCTTCATTCTGTAAGAGTTATTGATTCTTTTAATATTTTTGTATAAATGACCCGGAAGTGTTCTATTTGACATGAAATTTGTCGTAATTAAGTAGGTGCAAATTGTAATAAAATAGACTTGGTAATTTTGGTTAGACTTTATTAATTCAATTTATTTGAGTAAGATAATAGGTATCTTCTGTGATTAAACTTATAAAGGAATAGAATTGACTTGGAATCGTACATTCGCATGGCTTTGGCGCCATTTTATGGATTGTCAAAAAAATTGGTGGGGAAACCGAACTCTGCGAGTGAGCGAAGCCAAGCCAACGAGTCATTCGCATCTGAACCTTCGACTTGTGAAGTAGTGCAAACCATTCCATGTTTGTGAGCACGTATAAAACCTTAATAATTTATATAATGTCTTAAAAGTGTTAAAGTGTTATAATTTGGAATATTATAAACGTGTTATAAACCTTCAACGTGGTTTTACTCCAAACCTCCGGCTCTCCCTGATTTTGGTCTTACAAAGTCAGAAGTGGGATACACAGAAGAAAAGGTAATATATATTTTATTCTATTATTAACTTACGTATTTCAATGTAATGTAGTTGCATGGAACGTTACATTTAATTTTAATTTAAACAACGTGTAGCGACACATGGCCAAGGCTACTCTTTGGTTGTGTTACTTACGTGTTTAGTTGTAGTTGCATGGACGTTGCAATTAGTTTTTAGTTTAACCCACATGTTGCAACACAATGCCAGGGCTACTCTCTGGTTGTGTTGTATGCATAATTGGTTGTAGCAAGTAGTTTTCAAACCACATGCAGCAACACATGGCCAGGGCTACCCTCTGGTTGTGTTGCCTGCATATTTTGTTGTAGCTTGTAGTTTTCAAACCACGTGCAGCAACACATGGCCAGGGCTACCCTCTGGTTGTATTGTATGCATAGTTTTTTTGTAGCTAGTAGTTTTTAAATCACGTGCAGCAACACATGGCCGGGGCTACCCTCTGGTTGTGTTGTCTGCATAATTTGTTGTAGCTCGTAGTTTTCAAAGCACGTGCAGCAACTCATGGCCAGGGCTACCCTCTGGTTGTTGCCTGCATAATTTGTTATAGCTAGTAGTTTTTAAACCACGTACAGCAACACATGGCCGGGGCTACCCTCTGGTTGTGTTGTATGCATAATTTTTTTTTGTAGCTAGTAGTTTTTAAATCACGTGCAGCAATACATGGCCGGGGCTACCCTCTGGTTGTGTTGCCTGCATATTTTGTTGTAGCTAGTAGTTTTTAAACCACGTGCAGCAACACATGGCCGGGGCTACCCTCTGGTTGTGTTGTATGCATAATTTTTTGTAGCTAGTAGTTTTTAAATCACGTGCAGCAACACATGGCCGGGGCTACCCTCTGGTTGTGTTGTCTGCATATTTTGTTGAACCTCGTAGTTTTCAAACCACGTGCAGCAATGCATGGCCAGGGCTACCCTCTGGTTGTGTTGTATGCATAATTTGTTGTAGCTATTAGTTTTTAAATCACGTGCAGCGACACATGGCCAGGGCTACTCTCTGGCTGTGTTGTCTGCACCGTATATTATAGATGTATGATAGTCACTTATATTACGCCAAGTGTAGGAACTTAAAATCTATTTCTCTAGTGGTGTTGCCTTACATTTTTCAGGGTGATCAACTGATGATAAACAATTTTTGTCCGTAGAATTTGTGTTTCAGTTGGAACACTGTTGAAGTATGGATGCTGATGACGAAATGATGCAGCCATTGGAGATTGGAACTAGATCCCCTGTTCTACCAGCCAGCGATGTCTATCGCGGACGCAGCATGATACGGACCCCCCGACGAAGGAATTTACGTACACCACCTCGAAAAATACGCCGAAGTCGGTCAAGGAGTCGTAGCAGAACTTCGCGCTCGCGCCGTAATGCAGACCAAGGTGAAGATTACTACGCGGATCATCGAGCGTCTAGTCGCCGCGGCGAATCCAGAGATGAACGTGATCGTCCTTCCGTGCAGCCATCAAGGAATGACCAAACGTATGAATTTATTTCTCAGTTTACAAAGTTCATGGATAATTTATCCGCACCCAATAATAATTGTAAAGAAATTTTTTCCACTACCAATGTAATACCTGAATTTGACCCTTCTAAAAAGAATCGGAGTATAAATAATTGGCTTACCAAAGTGAATGAATGTAGTGTACTGTATGGATGGACAGAACGACAGGTTGTACATTACGCTCTACCAAAGTTAGTTGGGATTGCAAAGAAATGGTATGAAGGGCTACCTTCACTTTTATTTACTTGGGTAGAATGGCAAACCAAACTTCGTTCTGCTTTTCCGGCAGACGAAAATTATGGTCAAATGTTAACGGATATGTTAGCGAAGCGAGCTAAGTTTGGTGAGTCACTTGAGGAGTATTTTTACGAAAAGGTTGCTCTTTTGAACCGCTGTGAGATTTTAGGTAAGAGGGCAGTTGAATGTATATTACATGGGATAGATGATAGGTCAGTACGATTAGGAGCAGAAGCAGCACAATTTAGTGACACAGATAGATTATTGGCTTATTTGCGTAACGTGAAAATAGAAACTTATAGAAATTATTATGCAGGAAATAAAAGATTACGCGAGTCAAAGTCGCGTAATTCTACTTACGTTCCAAACCGATTAAATCCAAACATTAGGTGTTACAACTGCAAACAAGATGGGCATCCCGTGTCCAAATGTCCTAAACCGTTTAAAAAATGCACCAACTGTTCGCTTCTTGGACACACTGAGTCTGAATGTTTCCGCACAAAGAAGCTAAATAATAACGAGGAAACGAAGGCGCTCATGATCATTAACGACTCCGTACAAAGTACAAGTTCAGACAAATATGTCCAGAATATAATAGTTAATGGGCGTGATACCGTAAGTTTTATTGATCTGGGTAGTGAACTTACTTTAATTCAAGAAAGCGAATCTAAAAGGATCTTAAAAAAAATTGATAGTCGTGTTAGTCACCCGATGGTAGGTTTCGGAGGCGCAATTGTAAATTCTTTAGGTTCATGCGTGGCTGATGTACAAATTCAAAATGTCCGTGCTAAGGTAACATGCGTTGTTGTACCAGATCATTTTTTGAAGTATCCTCTATTAATTGGCCAAACGTTTACGGAACAACCACACATCCAAATTCTGAAAACTGAAAAGGATTTGCTTATTGGAACAGTTTATGATGTAGATGAAGTTAATAAAGGGCTCTTACAATTACGCACAATTAGTGATGTTGCAGTTGATGGTGTAGATTCTATAGAAGTTGATTGTGGTACAGAGTTTAATGGGGATATTTATGTTTGTAGTTGTTATAGAGGTCAGCCTGGTAAAGAATATCAAATTGAGGAAGGCGTGTTTAAGTTAAAAAATGGAAAAAGTGAAATTTTGATAATATTATTAAGTAAAAAGCCAATCCAATTTAAAAGGAATGAACTGATTGCTAGAGTAGAAATTGTTTTAGAGTCTTTTGGGTATTATGAAATTAATAGAATAGAAAGTGCTAACCCAACACTACCATTCAAGTTAGAAGATTTAAATATTGGTGACGTTCCTATTGACCATAAAATGCAACTATTAAATTTAGTAAATACTTACAGAGATTGTTTTGCTACTTCGTTGAAGGAGATAGGGTGTACAGATTTAGAGAAGATGAATATTGATCTTAGTGATGATCAGCCAGTAGTATACCGACCTTATCGACTGTCACAAAAAGAAAGGCAGGAAGTTCAAGGTATGATCGATGAATTAAGCTCTACAGGCATGATCAGAGAATCAAACTCGCCTTATGCTAGTCCCATTATTTTAGTACGGAAGAAGACTGGTGATAAACGTCTTTGCGTGGATTACCGGGCTCTAAATAGGAAAACTAGAAAGCAACATTATCCTCTTCCTTGCATGGAAGACCAAATGAATAGGTTATCTGGGAATAACTTTTATACAACATTGGATTTGGCAAGTGGGTACTATCAGATAGAGCTGACAGAAGAAGCAAAACCTAAAACCGCTTTTGTCACTCCAGACGGGCAATGGGAATTTAACAGAATGCCATTTGGATTAGCCAATGCTCCAGCCGTGTTTCAGAGGAATAATAAAGCTTTAGGTGTACTGCGATTTACCACTGCTGTAGCTTACATGGATGATGTTTTGGTACCATCCAAAACGGTAGAGGAAGGATTGGAAAAACTTGAGTTGATTCTTAAACGATTGAGAGAATTCAATTTAACTCTTAAGCCAAGTAAATGCCATTTCTTCCAGAAATCCGTAGATTTCCTTGGATTTGAAGTTACTGAAAATGGAATTAAGCCAGGTCAAAAGAAAATTGAGGCTTTAAAATCTTTTCCCGTTCCTAAAAATGTTCATAACATTCGCCAATTTCTTGGTCTTGCGAGCTTCTTTAGAAAATTTATAAGAAATTTTGCGTGCGTAGCTAAACCCTTAACCGGTTTATTGAAAAATAATGCCCAGTGGGTATGGGGTAGTGAACAACAAAAGGCATTTGATGATCTTAGAGAGAGACTCATTTCTAGGCCGATTTTAGCTCTTTATGACCCATCGCGTACAACCGAGCTACATACCGATGCAAGCAAGTGGGGTGTAGGTGGTATATTGCTGCAGAGACAGGAAAATGACGACTTAAAGCCGGTAGCTTATTTTAGCCGCCAAACTTCACCAGTCGAGCAACACTTTTCAGCCTATGAGCTTGAAACTTTGGCAGTCGTATCCTCTTTAATAAAGTTCAGGCCATATTTACTAGGGATGCCATTTACAATCGCTACTGATTGTAATTCTTTACGTGCCACGTTTATGAAGAGGGATATGATTCCAAGGGTTGCACGTTGGTGGAGTTTAATACAAGAATTTGACTGTGATGTAAAATACAAATCTGGTCAAGGGATGTGTCATGTTGACGCTTTGAGTCGCAACCCTGTCTCTGGCGATACTATGGAGGAAGTGGATTTACCTTTAATATTTAATATTACTAGTGACTGGATTAAAACTGTTCAGTTGGCTGATAGCGAAGTAGAACGGATCAAAAATATTTTATTGGATCCAAATAGTAAGAATGTTGTAGATGTCAAAGAACATTTTTGTGTTAAGAATAATAGTGTGTATCGCGTTACTGACGGTGGCCTCAAATGGTTAGTACCAAGGGGTGTACGGTGGCACATTCTTAAAGCTTGTCACGATGATATTGGGCATTTTTCATTAGAAAAAACAATTGATAAGATCAAAGAAACATACTGGTTTCCAAAAATGAAAAAGTTTGTAAAAAAATATATACAATCGTGCTTAGAATGCGCTCATAGCAAAGTTCCAGCAGGTAAGAAGTCAGGATACTTGCATCCAATACCAAAAATCTCTAAGCCATTTCACACTTTTACTCCAAACCTCCGGCTCTCCCTGATTTTGGTCTTACAATTCAAAGTAGATACGTTAATGAAATATATTTCATAGTACGTTTCCTTCTTAATTTCGATTAATACTTTCGCTAGTGCTTTTGTGGTTACCTAAATTTTTTGGCTTTTTCACTATTTATCAATTTTCAAGAATACATAAGACGTTTAGCTTTTTTAAATAATAATAAAAAGTAAGAAACACATAAGTAGTACCGTGAAGTGATTACGGTCAGTGCTAGTATGAAATCTAGTATCGTGACGAGATTACGATCGATATTACGGGTACCTACCCTTATGTAGTACCGTGACGTGATTACGGTCAGTGCTAATATGAAATATAGTATCGTAACGAGATTACGATCGATATTACGGGTACCTACCCTATGCTGTGACGCGATTACGGTAGTTTTATTCTTGGGTCATTCCTTCCAAATGACTCTTTGTTTGCGCGAGGCAGTAGTTACCTACATTCTATTTTATTTTTATTACTAATCTTTTTATTGGAGTGTTTTTTTGTGTGCAAGTGATTTCTACAAAATCTTACCATCCAGGACTCTAGCGATACCTAGTCGTAATAATCCAAGCGCAGCAGAGGAGTTGCCAGTTGTAAATCCAATATCGTCGGATTTTCTTGACGTTCTTGGAGTTTCTAAAGTGAAGGAGGTACCATTGGGACCCAAAATACTAGAAGAGGCTCTAATACTCTAAACGCTAGGGAAATCCTCATAGATGGTATGAACAAAGATAATAAAAAAGAACTGTTAGCAACAACTTTGATACCTGTTTGAAGTTGGCCAAATTATGCTGCATTTACATTATGAAAATACCATGAATAGAAAAATGCTTACACTACCTGCCTACTCTTGATAAAAAATTCTTGTCAATGACACAAGATGTTAAAAGAGACGCACACTCTTTTGGAGAAAATTTGTGAGAAAAGATAGAAGCTGCTAAGGCCGCTGAAAAATCTGGTTTGCAAATACGGAATACTAACAACATTGGACCGTCAATTTCACTAAGAACTACGTCGCCCAGCAGGGAAAGTGGCAAGATCCATCTAAGCAACAAGGTCATGGGTTGCCAGGCCGGGTGGGAGCAAGCAAAGATTCCCGTATCCACCTCCGAGGCGATCAGCGCAAGCACCGACGTCCGCCCGCTATCACACCACGACAGCAGTGAGACCGTCATCCAGACCGATGTTGCGTAAATAACAACCAAGGTAACCTAACACGCTGGTCGTATAATTTTTTTTTTATTGACACATGGTGTTCAATCGCAAATGACCCGGTAGTCTGACAGTACGTTACGGGTTACAAAATACCATTTAATAATACTGTAAAGCAAGCTACTGAACCTATCACTCCGAACTTTTCTCCGGCTGAAATAAGTAATTTAATCACAGCTATATCTGACTTGTGCCAGTCAGGAGTAATATGCATATGAGAGGATGTCAAAGACCAATTTATTTCTCCCATATTCTTAACACCTAAAAGTGATGGATCGTCCAGATTTATCTTGAACCTAAAATCATAGAATAAAGCTGTCGCCTCATACCACTTTAAAATGGAGGACATACGGACTGCAAGCAAATTATTGTTCCAAGACAGTTTTATGGCCAATGTTGATATCAAAGACGCGTATTTTTTTTCTTTAGTTCCTATTAATAAAAACTACAAAAAGTATTTAAGGTTAAAATTTTTGGGACACAAAAGTAATACATACGTATGAATTTTAGTGCCTACCGTTTGGACTTAGTTCAGCACCTTATTATGTCTTTACGAAACTCATGAAACCGGTCTATCTACCGGATTCATCTTAGAAACAGAGGTTTTTTAATTCTAATATATTTAGATCTTGTGCCTTGGCCATTCTTATGAAGAATGTAAAAGTTTTGTTCTCGAAACTGTTTGTTTATTACAAAATCTAGGCTTTGATAAAAACTTCAAAAAGAGTAGCTTGGAACCACAAAAGACTAGAAAATTTCTCGGTTTTGAATTAAATTCAGAAAATATGTGTTTGCAATTGCCAATAGGAAAACGAAAACGCATTCTTGAACAAATAAATATCAATAGAATGGGTGGAGTACAATAAGTTCCTTTAAATAATATCACTTGTCGTCTATGGCAATGGTGCGAGAAACGCAAAATATTTGTCTTTGCATCCTACATAAAATCTAAAGATAACTTCATGGCGGATAAGGAGTCACGGCGTATGAATATCGATACAGAATGGCAAGAGTCGGCACCTGTGTTCGAAAAAATTGTTCAATCGTTTAGGACACCTCTTAAAGATCTCTTTGCTACTTACCAAAATTATAAATGCAATAAATACGTCTCATGGCAACGAGACCCCTATGCCTTTGACATAGATGCATTCACCTTAAATTGGAATATATTTTATTTTTATGCTTTTCCCCCTTTCTCGCTCATATTAAAATGCTTTAGGAAAATAATTAACGACGAAGCCACTGGTGTACTAGTCGTATCGTATTGGCCGAGTCAACCCTGGTATCCCCTACTTAGCTCAGTAGCTCACCACCAATATACTTCGGCCCAAGTGACGATATGTTATTATCACCTTTCAGGACCCAGCACCCCCTTTGCAAGAAACTTATCCTGGTAGCATACAAATTATCAGAAAAGCATTTCAAAGACAATCGTTATGTAATGAAACATCGAGGTGATGATTTCCTCATTGTCTACATCCTCACTAAAACAATACAATGTCGCTTTTACGAAATGGTGGAGTTATTGTGATATTTATAAAGTTGATTTCTATAACTCCCCACTTCCAATTCTATCAAAATTCCTTACGGTCAACAGCAAAAATTGGTTGTAGTTCATTAAATATGCATCGTTCTGCTCTAGCTATTTAGGGCAAACGTTATAGTGAAGCTGATTTAGTTGTTCGATTTTTTAAAGGTATTTACAGGACTAAACCTAGTCATCCGAAATATTTGGAGACGTGAGATCCAAAGATTGTAATCGATCACCTTAGTAATTTATATCCAAATGAGGAACTTGCTCTGGAGTTTATTACTAAAAATATTGTAACTCTGCTCGCATTGTCAACCGTACAACGAGTACAGACGTTATCTTGGAATTTCTAATTTAAAAATAAATAATAACTATGTCGAAACCATTGTGGATGATTTAATTGAAACATCTGCTCCAGGGCAACGACCGCCTTGTTTATTTATACCATTTTTTCTAAATAAGATTGAGATCTGCCCTGCAAAAACATTACTGTCCTACTTAGATATGACTAAAGTTTACAGAGATAAACCTAGAACGGAAAGGTTATTGCTCACCTGAAGCCTATTCATAATGCAACTAGTTCTACATTAAGTCGTTAGTTTAAAAACACCCTATTTAACAGCGGTATTGACACTTCTTTATTCTCAGCACACACGTGTAAGACACGCGTCCACGTCCACCTTGGCAGCAAACAGAAAAGGCCTTTCAATAACTGCAGGATGGACTGGTAATTCTCTGGTGTTTGCACGGTTTTACAATCGACCCCTTACCATTGAGAATGACGATAATGCCTTTGCAGCGGCTATTTACATTGATTAATTTCTAGCTTATCATTCATTATAATATATCATACTGGTTTGTACTCATATGGTACCTAATTATATTTAATCGGTTATACTCGTAAATACTCAATTATAATAGTTGAATTAAATCATATAGGTACTTAAATTATTTCGCAAAATTTGTGTTCTAAACATGTAGTTACCTTGTGAATATAAATCTCGAGGATGCAACGTCGAAGTACAATTGATGGTTAAACAAACTTACCTGAAGTGAAGTTTGACCGTAATTGTACGAGACGTTGCATCCGAAGAGATTTATATAAAGATCCTCCCTTCCCTTACATGCTGGCCCCATATAAATTAATTTTGCAAAAAAGCTCTAAAAGTGAATGACGATGACAGCGCGGGTGACAAACTCGTGCACTCGGTTGGTATTCACTAGATGGCGCCTGTGTCTATACTATGGGTATGGTTTTATGTTTTTTTTAATAAATTTTCTTTTAGATAGCTCTTAATATGTGTTGGATGCCTGGTACATTGAAGAGTGGACTAGTTACCTTGTGAATATAAATCTCTTCGGATGCAACGTCTCGTACAATTACGGTCAAACTTCACTTCAGGTAAGTTTGTTTAACCATCAATTAATCAGTATATCTGTTTATTATAACATTTTAGTCGTAACAATCTAAGCGTTGTTTCTAAAAATAGATTGTAAACAATTCCAGGTTCGCCGCGTTAACACAGCGCGATCCCAATTCACTGGTTCTCGGTGCAAGCGGTTTGAGAAAACCGGTTTGTTATTCAGCTGAGTGAGACTGTTCTATCGGCGTGATTAATTCTTCACTGCTCGTGCGCATCCACTTAACCGCTTTGCATAATAGTGCAAGCGGATTTGGAGGTTTGGAATTTTATTTTGTTTATTGAGTGATTGTCATTTGTATTTTTTATTTTGTGCGTTACGTGCCCTTACAAGTTTTTAAACCATGGCTGAGGGATTAAAGGATTTAAACCATCAACGGGGTACGATTAAAGCTAGGTTAACGGTTTTTTCGAAATACCTTGATATTGTGAAACAAATTGACCCCAATCAAATCGATTCTGTTCAGGTAAGCGAGTTGCAATTTAAATTAACTCGACTTCAGGACATGTTGCCGTTATTCCGTTATTTGATGAGGTGCAAAGTAAGATTGAACAACTCAGTACCGATAGCATTGATTTACAATAGTATATTGTTATACAAGGGGCTAGAATGACCCATTATATACGAGGTAGTTTTACTCCCGAGCTTTAGCGAGGGAGTAAATAGAAACCGAGTTTTAATGGGTTTTAGCGCCGTGTATTACACTATGTTTTTCACTACAAATGCGAGAAAATAAAACAAACCAATACAATATGAATTGGTTTATTTTATTAAAAATTAACCCGTTAGTTGCTTTAACGACACCCACGGGAAGAGAAGGGTTGATAGTATTATTTTGATGAGCCCATCGCCGCTCTATGCTGTTGGATAGTAGGTATGTGCAATGTTTCCATCTCTTCCCTTGGGTGTCCTAAAACGCGACTAACGGACTAAAGACTGCACATACATCCTACGGCATAGAGCGGCGATGGGCACATCAAAATTATACTACCAACCTCTCTCTTCCCTTCGGTGTCGTAAAAAGCGACTAACGGACTAAAGACTGCGCATACATCCAACAGCATAGAGCGGCGATGGGCTCATCAAAATAATATTACCGACCCCTTTCTTCCCTTGGGTGTCGTAAAAGGCGACTAGCGGACTCAAGACTGCACATACATCCAACAGCATAGAGCGGCGATGGGCTCATTAAAATAATACTACCAACCCCTCTCTTCCCTTCGGTGTCGTAAAAGGGGACTAACAGACTAGAGACTGCACATACAACCAACAGCATAGAGCAACGATGGGCTCATCAAAATAATATTACCAACCCCTCACTTTTCTTCGATGTCGTAAAAGGGGACTAACGGACTAAAGACTGCACATATATCCAACAGCATAAAGCGACGGTGGGCTCATCAAAAAATAATACTATCAACCGCTCTCTTCTCTTCGTTGTCGTAAAAGGCGACTAATGAACTAAAGACTGCACATACATCCAACAGCATAGAGCGGCGATGGGCTCATCAAAATAATACTACCAACCCCTCCCTTCCCTTGGGTGTCGTAAAAGGCGACTAATGGACTAAAGACTGCACATACATCCAACAGCAAAGAGCGGCGATGGCCTCATCAAAATAATACTACCAACCCCTCTAAATGGAATAGAGATTCCCTTTGGTGTCGTAAAAGCGACTAACGGGCTAAAGGCTCACCACCTAAGCACATGTGCAGACTGAGCAGTTGTTTCTTGCTGAAGCGTGGACTGTGTGGGTGTGGTCTGTGTTGTCCATAGATTCAAATAATTACTAATTTTACCCTAAACTTTACTAATAACTATCTCAAAAAAGTTGTTGAAGGGCAGGGAGGTTGTCCTCCTTGATGAGGACGAGCTCGCCAACTTGGGGAGGGGAGGATGGGGACAACCATTTGGAGCGGGTTTGGAGTGTGTGGAGGTAGGACTGGGTCCACAGCGTCCAGAAGCGCTGGGAAAGGGCCTGTAGCATTTGGAATCGCCTACGTGTGGAGATCGGCCTATCTTACACGGATAGTTCGGGAAGGGCCGTTAGTGGGCGGCCTATAATAAAATGTCCAGCTGTGAGCGGCTCGAAGTCTGACGGATTAGACGAAAGTGGGCAGAGAGGTCTGGAGTTAAGTACAGCCTCGATTCGTGCTAAAAGTGTGGAGAATTCCTCGAATGTGAGGTGTTGTTCGCCAATTACGCGATATAAAAGTTGCTTTGTTGATTTTACGTTGATCTCATGTAACGCACCGAACCATGGTCCCTCAGGGACGTTCAATAACCAAGAAATGTGCTGACCAGCGAGCTTGTGCGCAATCGTGTCATTATACGAGGCAAGAAAGTTTTGTACTTCAATGAGCTGATTTCTAGCGCCTACATAATTTGTACCGCAGTCCGTGCGGATGAAAACCGGGGCACCGCGGCGTGCTATAAAACGCTGTAATGCCGCGAGGAACGCTTCCGTGCTGAGGTCCGAGACCGGTTCCAAATGAACCGCCTTACTGGAGAGGCACACGAATATACAAAAGTACGCCTTTAAGAGTTTAGCATTACGTAGGGTACTAGATTTAACGAGGTCGTGACTTGGCTAAATACGGGCTGAGGCGTAACTCTGTAACGGTACAGAATGAATGGGATCTGTCCGTTAGTGGGGAATATATGAGTGTAGCACTAAAATTAATATTAATGCGTTGCACCATTATTGTTATAAGCATAAAAAAGGGAAAAATAAACTAGGTTAAAATAATGGACATGTGGACAAGTGGCTTTATGTTGAAGGTTGTAAGAATGAGTCAGTGGACTAGGGGCTCATTATTATTTTGAATTTCGCGCGCCGTCTACTGTGCGTTATTTACTTGAGTTTCGCGAAAGACGGGGTTAGGTTGGCAAAACCGGTTCACATACAGGCGGGCGCCATCTATGTTCTGAATACGGAACTTTTTATAATTTTACTAAATACGGGATTATTAGCTTGAATGGGTGTTTATTAAGAGGGAATTGTAGATGGAAGGCTACATCTAGATGTTCAAACATGTAATATTGGCTACCTAATAAGATTTGGTTGGATTATGGAAAACACTAAAAATTACGCGGGAGCGTCGGTAATGAGCGAGCGAGAAGTTGAGAAAGATATAGAAAGAGAGGGGAGATGTTATCTCCACGTGGAAGGACACGAAGTTGGCGATGTAACGAAAGATAACAAATGTGAAGTTGATGTGCATAGGCGAGAGGGCTAGCGGTTGGCTAAAGGGTAGAAAAATGGATTTGCGCGGGCGAATGTCGGGCGTAAATTAAGATGCTTGAGGAAAAGAGGAAAATTAGCGGGCATTCAATTGAAGGACGTCGGAGGCGCGGTCCAATTTACGAGTGGCGGTAACGATCTCATATGTGAAAACGAGCGTCCGAGCTTTTTACAGCGCGCTAAGTGATATTCGAGCTGCGATATTAACTAAAATTGTTTGTGAAATAGAAAGTGATTGTTAAAGTAAAATTATTGCTGTCGCAACTCGAATTGTTTAACAGAATGAAGTATTCTGGGTTATAATAGCGGATACGCATCACGGTGGCAACGAAACTAATATGACTTTCAACTGACCTCGGTCAGGATGACCTTTGACTGTATTTAATAAGGTCGGCGTTATCTATTACAACGCTAAATAATACACTATATTCGAGAGAGTAACGGGGGAGAGACAGTTGTCTCCCTAGTGAAAATCGAAGATAGGTCAGACACCAATTAGCTGGAGGTGGAAACGTACAACCCCGTCCAAAACCGTCCCGCCTCCTTACATACAGTGTAGTGTTAGGTTTTACATTCTGAGTATACTGGCTCGATTGATAGTCCATTTAGAAGTCTGTTGCTTGCAGGGGCGACTCGGCTTACACTACTCACCACGAAATTAAGTTAAATACGGCTTAGGCCTAGATTGCAAAGGTATACAAATAGGGACTGTTAGTTTGACAAAATGTAGAGGGTTTTCGGGTAATGCTTGGAACCTCGTCAGGGGAGGGCAGTTTCCTTCTTGGGACAACCTCTATACTTTGTTGAAGGTAAAGCCGGGTCTAACTGGATGTGCTTGGGAAAGATAAGGCGAAAGCCGATCTAAGACCGAGTGGAGATTGTCTTTGAGAGTGGAATTTGTCTAGGCTGACGAGGGGACGGACGCTGGTCGAAAACATACTGTAGGGTAGGTAGGCGTCTCATATATTGTTAAGTAGCTGGGGATAGCACGGTGTGTACACGCTGTGCGTACGTAAACTAGCTACGTAGGCCGCGAAGCTAGGGCTGGATTAATTCCGACTAATAAAGTTAGGGATAATTAAGTTATGGTGCCTAAATAGAAATTACTATGAAGTGATGTTGATTATGAGCGCTGAAAGGACCTATCTAGGCATGTAATCTGTTACCGTAGGCCAATAGGACTCTAATTGTTTTCCTAAAGGTGTTACCAATTAACTATTCATTTTAAATAATTAGCAGAAGTGAGGTAATATTGAACCATCATTACTTTGGATTACCTAAGAGTCCGGACTGGTTTCCTATTACAAGAAAAATACTAATAAGTTATAGCAAATAAGCATAACTGTGCTGTAATGTTTGTTTTCTAATACTGAAATGACCAAACAGGCATTTTTAGCTTTCCCTGAGGTACAATACGGCCTTAAAATTGCAACTCTCCAATGTATTATAAATAGACATCCAGATACCTATTGGTAAAATTTAAGCTGATACTAAACAACTAAACCCCAGTTTGGAACCTAGGTTATTTCGCCGAAGCTGCGAATTCACTTTAATGGTCAAAGACCTTACAAGTTATGTATTCCTAATATTATGAAACATAGAAATAATTGATTGGTAACAACCTACTAATTAGACTAATAGTACAGTCTACTTTATACCTTTGAATTCACCTTAATGGTCAAAGACCTTATAAGTTATGTACCTACTTACTTCTAATAATATGAAACAGAGAAATATTTGGTTGGCAACAATCTAATCCGATTAGACTAAAAGTACAGTCTGATTTATACCTATTAAAGTGAGTAAAGGATAACTTCTAAATCTAATTGATTTAATTATCAACAAGGACAATTACATGATACCTACCTACTCAAAGAATAATAACAATGATTTAGTAGGCTATTAAATAATCACCCAGTCTGAGAGACTGATGTATAGGTTAATGAATATAATAAATAAAGAATAACTTAAGTTCGCTCTCTAATGTTAAGGATATTGAATAAATCAGACATCTTTTAATAAACTTGAGATGTAATATGCTGTCAAGGCGGTCTGTACAATTTAATTATATTGTTACTTTATGAGATCTTCATAATGAACACTGAGAGTAAACAAAGGTAATCTTGCTTTAAATAATAGCATTCTATTTGTATCCACTTCCTGAAGGGAGTAAGGATTGAATAAATTAACATTTTTAATAAACTTGAGAAGTAATATGCTGCCAAGGCAGTCAGTATAATTTAATCATATTGTCACTTTATAAGATCTTTATAATAAACCCAAAGATCAGAGAAATAAGTTGGGTTCTTAATGTGAAAAGGATATTTGGAAGCAAGCCAAAGCAAGCCTAAGATAAACTCTTTTGATTTTTTAAAGAAATAATTGAATATAGAACCTAGTAAATAATAACTTTCATATGTAAGATGAAATTAAATTTTGAGGAGAGATGTAAATTCTCAGTTTAATAGAATTGAAGCCACAGGGTAATTAATGTTAAAGTCACATCTGGTCAGAGCTGATATTAAACAACGAGCCGATCGGCATGCTCATAGCGGGGCGGGGCTATTAAATTACCAGAATCCTCTAATATGTCATAAATTTCCCCAAGACTTTTATGTATAATGCTATCGATAATAAATAATAATACCTGCAAGCTAAGCTATCATCTGATTATCTTTGAGTGGTTAACATTCCTTTCCTGCAGCTGCTGTGAAGGATTTAGGTCACAGTTTAGACGAAGTCACTGATAGGCTACACATATCTAGGATATTAGGTATTGACGGATAGGTAATTAGGTCAGGAGTAAATAATTTAACACAGGGATAAGCCAATTACTAAACCTTCACAAAAAGGACTTGAGTTACTTAGATGCGGTTAACAACGGAGGGTTCACTAGACGATCTGGCCAAAATAGTATTTCTAATAATATCACATCGCTTGACTGAAATGTATTGCTAATAGAATTAAGTTAGGTTAAGGTTCCAATATCATACAAACACTACGCACTCTACAAAACATCAAAGACACAAACATTAGATTGTAGATAACCTAAGTTTTGGTTAAGATAAGAGTTAGCATAATATAGGTTAAGTTGAGAGGTGGGGAAGGCGTAATTGATGGTAATCTTGAACGGCGGTATAAAGTAGGGTAACTAGTTTTAAGAATTAGATTAATAGGTCAAGCTAAGGTAAAGGCGGCGATGTGTGTGTGTATGTATTTTAGGTTTTAGGAGGTAAAGCGTTGAGAAGTTACACAATTCCATTTGTCAAAGGACAATGTTCCGCGCCCATACATTATTAGCCTAAGAACCAACAATTATGAAATATTCTTTTCTAGGTCCGAAATTGCAAGTAAATGACTGTAAAAACAGAGTTTTTTGACGGACACTCCTGAGAACCTAAATATTAGGAAAACTTATAATTATTTTGAGCTTATGTTTAATTAAAGAATTTGAGAAGTGATGTTGCACTGTTTTGTTTTATTTGCCAACACTCGTGCACGTTCAAATAATTCATCATTATTTCACATTAATATTCGACAAAACACAAATTAAAGAAAACAAAACAAATCTGCTGACATGACGCTTCACTTTCCCGCCAAGAAGTCCAGAACACCAACTTTTTTTTTTCTTGACCATGGATACTAGTCCTTCAGTCGTATTATTAGAGGTCATTCATTATGCTTAAACTGATTATTAATGATGAGTGATGATAACTAAGAACGTTTAATGCTAAATGATATTCCACCCAAAACCCCTTGAGTAAAGATGTGGGACTTTACTGAGATCTTGCACGGACTTCTTGAGAGAATTTTAAAAGTGACGTTACACTGTTTTGTTTTATTTGCCAAAGGAACTCCACAACCAGTGTTGCCAGTTTTTAGAGCCAGTGTTCTGTAATAACTAACAAATTCCGTATGAAATTCGTATGGGAAGTTTTATTTTATTTTAATGCACAAAACAGGTTAAAGACATGTAAAATACAAACAAAAAATATTTTATCTAAGGTCTAGTATGTACATACCTACAACTATATATAACTATATCAATGAAAGTAATAAGATAATTAATAACGGCATAAACATAAACACACTAAAACAATATGGATGTCAGACAGACACAATAATGATTCATATCAAAGTGTGATACGTCTTGCTTGCACTAACACTAAATCACTCCATTAACTCTCACTGGCTCTCATTCTCATATTCGCCGACCAAGAAAATATCTCAATGGGAATCCTCAAAGCCATAGTTTTTACTATGCAGTTTGCTGGTTCAGTTCTGTAAAATCTATGAAAATTAAATAAGACTCGCTAGTTTACGCAGAATCAAATAAAATGTAACATATTTAAATGTAGAATAGGCTCGTTTCTTGAAGATCACTAAGTCGTAACAGTCCGGAAATACCGCCGCCGAGAGCTGGTTCCACAACACTGTAGATCGAGGCAAGAAATTTCTTGAAAAACGCACAGTAGTAGACCGCCATCCATCAAGGTGATGTGGATGGAATGACAGTCGATTGCGTGTAGTGCGGTGAAGGAAACCAGCGGCAGGGATCAAGCCGAACAATTCCTCAGAACACTCCCCATGATATATACGGTACAATATACAGAGAGACGCAACGTCTCTCCGAAGAGCCAGTGGATCGAGCCGACCTGAAATATCCACGTCGTCGATAATTCGAGCAGCTCTGCGTTGGATGCGGTCAAATGGAAGGAGTTGGTATTGGGGTGCTCCAGCCCAAAGATGGGAGCAGTATCCCATATGCGGCCTGACCTGTGCTTTATACAGTTGTAAGCGGTGGGCCGGCGTGAAATACTGACCCGCTCTATAAGCACACCCAGTTTTTTCGAAACTAATTTAGCTTTACCTTCCAAATGACCACGAAACTGAACGTCACTCAAAATATCGACGCCAAGGATTCCAATAGTCGGATTGGTATCAAGGGGAGCTCCCTCAAAGTTTAGAGGTACGACGAAGGGATGTAAAGCTATAAGTATGCACTACTTATTAAAAGTTATTACTCATTAAAAGCATTTGCCTGAAATCTTTGTATAAAAATCCGTGTGCATTAATTGTCCGGTTTAAACATTGACAATATTTTACGGACAAATCCGTATATATGGCAACACTGTGTACAGCAGACTACAGTAACGTCAGTCAGTGAGTGACACAGCACCGCAGATTAGTAAAATTCTCCTCATTGGAAAAGCAAAAGTATCGTAATAAAAATGATGCTTTTAGTGGTTGGCACTAAGTATATCGAGTCAGCCATGCATGCATAATATTATTAGGTTTGTTTGTACCATAGGTATTATAAATATTTTGGTCACAAACTTTTAATTCACTGGCTGAATGCACTGAACTCTTAATTACCCAACCCATAGTAAAAAAAAATGATACTCAATATTAATGTCCAAAAAGTTCTTTTTATTATTGGTTACTGAACTAAAAGTGTCCGCCAAAATCTGTCGTAGAAAATAAGCTAAGAATTATCATGTATGTCATGTTTGTGTTGGTTCTTAGGCTAACTTCAACAATGTCCTTTAGTAGGTACCTAGCACAAAACCATGACTGTCTGCATGCTAACAGTGCGGCAAGTTGTAATTGCTCACCTGCAGAGATTGTCCAAACCCAAACCTACCTTGGATTGACTGCCCAAATCAAACTGGGGTCATCACATCGAACGAGTCTGCGATAAACTAAGACAATTTCTTGCAAACACCACAATACTCAAAAATCGCATTCCGTTCAAGCTGATGCTTTACTACGCATTAGGTGAATCCCATATAAATTATGGCCTTAGTAGTTACGGTGTCGTACACCTACAAAACTTATCTTGATAAGATAAAAACAACTGTAACTGTAACTAAAAACAATAGTCACATCCAAAATAAAAAGTAAATTTTACGTAAAATTAAAACGTTTTACCAGTACACACTCTAGTAATTTTTTTACTAGGTAGTTATGTACTTAAAGATTGTTTTTCTGTCTCCGAGGGTAGGCTACGCGTACGCACGCAGCGCGCCGACAATGCTTACCCGCCGGTCATCCCATTTTCCCAGCCGGGAATCTCGTTTTCTCCACAGTACCGGGACTGCAACCCCTAAATTTCTAGGGATTTCGTAAATTCTCTGGTTTCTTAATTTCATAACTAAGGGTATTTGGAAACATATCAGTATAACATTACGAAGGAGGTTGAAACCAATGATAATAGTACATTACCATACTAGTGTGCTACGTACGTTGGTCATTACAATCGAGGCGGGTTAATGAGCCCGAGCCGAAGGCGATATTCTAAAGACTTTTTCCTTTTTGTAGCCTCATTGTCATTTGACAGACAAAAAAAAAAACTTTTTTCCCTAGTGGAAGAAATGCTATTATTTCTTCGCTCTGGTCGAGATTCTATTTTTAAACTATATCACCGCACTAGTGTGTAATAAGCTACATTACGATGCTGACATCAGCCAGTAGTCATGAGAAATTTAGCTCTTTGAAAAGATAAGAGCCGTTTAGCTCTTTACTCAGTCAAGAGCTATATAGCTCTTCTAGCTCAGTAGCTCATTTAGCTCAGTGTAGTTCATGAAGTTAAAAGGCTCTTGAGTCGTTTAAGCGTACTGTTCAGGAAATAGCGCGAAGCGCAGCGTAGCGATTGTCTTGAATTTCGATGTATTTTGTTTTATTATAAAACAGAAATCTAGCTTCGTACAAAGTTTAGATTTTTTTTAAATTTTTTTTTTCCTAAAAGAAGTTTTTTATATAAGTACATCGGATACCGCTCAGGTTCCTGCGGGGTTTTACAGGGGGTCAAAATTTCGTTAGATTTTAGCTACGACGCACCGTTTTCGAGATATTCGCGTTTCACAACTAATTTTTAAGGCCCAGTATTAAAACTAGCGTTTTTAACACACTTGCTCGTACAGTGGCTCTTAGTGGCTGTCAGCCAGTAATAAGACACTAAATTAAATATTGTATGACTTTGAGGCGCTAGTTGTACATTTCATTTTCAGTTAGAAAACACATAACGCAAGAATTAACAATTTTGCCATATTATGTATACAGCTACTAATGATCTTTAAATAAATTAATAATATAGGAATAGGAACTAAGTATATGGAAAAAAACCTGAGTGATGACACTGATGACTAATGGAACAAAGAATAGGATAGTGATCGACGGACAGGAAGTGCATTAATTTGACGAGTACAAATATCTGGGCCAGATAGTCTCGTTTGAAAATAGGCAAGACCAGGAAGTAGAACGCCGCATAGGTTAGTAATGCCTGGAAGAGCGTCGGTCTATGAAATCGTATATGAAGGGAGACCTTCCTATTTCGATTAAGCGGAAACTCGTGGACATTTGCATCCTGCCTATCCTAACCTATCCTATGGTGCACAGACCTGGTCACTTACTGAACATAAGAAGTCCAAACGCAAGGTTTGCCAAAGGGCGATGAAGCAAAGTATTCTTTATCAGGTCAGTTCACTCTTATTCTAAGAATGAAACTGACCGATAAAGTCAGAAATACGGTTATTCGCTCCAGGACCGGAAAAGCAGATGTGGGTGGGAAACCTGCTAAGTTGGGAGTGGGCGGGTCACGTAGGTATATGCAGGATGCATCCAAACAAATGGGCCCAACTTGTAACTCGGTGAATACCCACGGACGGGTACCGTCGAAGAGGAATACCAAAAAGAGATGGTGCGACGACCTTGTAAACCACACAAGGGATTGGCAGTCTTTGGCTCTGGACCGGGATCCGTGGAAGAGTTTTGGGGAGACCTTTGCCCAGCAGTGGGACAAAATAGGATAATAAAAAAATAATGGACCCTATATGTCGGGCACGGCAAAATTTAGAGGAGGGAAGGACATAATATTATTGCGTGATTTACAAGTTGGCCGGCAGCAGCTGATCAGTAAAAACATTTAACGACGTATGAATAAATGCAATTAGAGATTATCGTAAAAAATATTTGTGTGAGTGAAATGGCTGGACGGGGCATAGGCTAGTGATACAAGAAACTCAGTCTTATAAGGCCGTTTATGCCCAGAAAGAGGTGGCGAAATGATCAAGACTCACCACACCATAGGACGGAAATCCGAATGTCATGTGTCGGCACGGAAAAGAGATAGACTCAAGTTGTTGGGAGAGGGCCTTTACTCTAACTAAGGCCTTCGCCAAGCACTGAGACAGCGCTTAGAAAGAAGAAAGATAGTGCCCATATTTTGGTATATTTTGTCAAAAATGGGCAATTACGGACAACCAACCGCACGTCACCGTCAAAATTCTGCAACCGATTTTGAACTCAACACCAGACAACTGCCGTAAAACCAGACACAATAGAAATTCAATTGTTATTAACCTATAGGAGTCTTCGTGACAGACAAGGGGTTCAGTTGCAAATCAACTGTTTTTATTGTCGATTTGCCGCACGCCTAGAGTGCTGACTCTTACTTAACTGCCCAGTAGTTTACTGCTTGAGTATTTTTTTTTATTACTAAAAGAATAGATATTCGACCGATTTGTTTTTATTACCTGATAATTAATTTTGTTACAGTCTTGCATAAATTTTATTATATTATTATTATAATACCCCATAAACATCTACTTTTAAATATAATACAAAAAAAACTCAAGCTACTTGTAAAATAATGTACCTAAGTACTTACTACTACATTTTCGATCCAAAAAAAAACCATTTACATACTAAGTAATAGCTTTTAAAAATAAACACTTATATCATTGATTCATTTCATTAGTCATAGTAAATTTTTTTGGTACTAGCTGTATAGATGTAAGTAATGTAATGTCAATCAATTTTGAACTTTAAAATTTAGCAGTTAGGATTAATATAGATTGGAGAAATTGGACAGTTTTGGATAGGTTGATCTGCTGGCTTGTGTACATGGTCCGGCCGAACCATGGATTCGTTGTTGAATAATTTCAAACATTGTTATTTGTATGGTCGGTCGCACTTGATTAAGTGCACCCCAAGAATAATCGTTATTCTGCCTGCTAAGAAGCAACATGTTGCAACAAGTAGGTAGGTACAAGGTAGGTGACCTATGGACTCCAATAACGATAACAATACCATTGATATAATGACAATTACAAACAAGAGTCTATTAACAAAAATCATTGTACCATGTAAGGAAATATGTAACTCACATCAATTGTTACCAAGAGACGATTTGTTTTCGATAGGTGATAAAAAACTTTCACTAGGCAGGCACTCTGTTGTAAAGAGGGCACTGCCTTATTTATGTAGCACTAATACTGACCTGAGAATTGGTTTGTACGGATCACAAACTATCCACCTAATAATGCTTTTATTTCCAAATAATATTGTTCTTAACGCTAATGAGTTTCATTACAAGATGTCGATGATATTTCTTGTTAGAGTATAGTATAGGGTCAGGTGGGCTACAGTGAGCCAGTGGTACACAGAGAATCGGTATTATTATATTCAAAACTAGTAGTTACCGGATCATGGAACCGACACGTAGCAACGTGTTTCGTTACGTCTCCCTCACTCCCCAGTTGAGGGCGAGCGCCCGTTGTAAGCGGTCGTGTGGTGCGACGATTTGTGTTTTCCCGCGCGAAAAGTCAAAAATAGGTAAGTTTTGCTTTTCTTCTTCAAAGTCGTGTTTTCTGAGCTTTTCGTACCGAATTTTATATACATGTAAAGTCACTATCTAGCAATAATAAGGTTATTATGTTTTAAACATATTCCTTGATCAATTGCCTTTTTTCAACATCAAATGTCAAATAACGTAGGTGGTACACAGTGACTCAGTATTGCAGGGTACACAGTGAACCGTGGTTCAGTGTGTACCGCTTGATGGTTCAATGTGTACCAAAGTTCAACATCAAATTAGTTAAATAGATACAACTTTTTTTGCTTCAGGATGGGTCGAACTAAGGCAGTGAAAAGAAGATTGGGGGGCATAGCAAGGATGATATGGTGCAAGCACTTCAGCTTGTATTTTCCCAGGACCAGGAATTAGTGTTAAAAGATTACATTAAACAATGCGCCTTAACGTTTTATGGGCTCGGGGTAAAATAAGTTTGTCAAGTGGCATACCAAATGGCAAAAACCAACATAATTAAAACACCAAACGCAACTTTGAGACTGATGTTATAGGATAGATAATAAGTTGATAACATAGATCTCAATTAATAAAAACCGCATTGATTGTATTTTTTTTAGAATATTATATTTTATGTTGCTGTTCTACAGAAATTTAATTCAATACCTTTAAATCAGGATAATCTTAATCATGATAACATACATATATGTTACGTGTATGTTATCCTGATTAAGTTATAATTCTATTTTTGTTTTTCTTGACATTCTAAGCAATAAACCTTCTTGAATGAATGAAAAAAAACTTTGTTTTAATGACGCATTTTTGATTGATGACCGATTTACCCGAATTAGTCCAGTTAAAATATAACTATCTTCGTTTTATTCTGTTATGGTTCACTGTGTCCAACGGTGGTTCACTGTGAACTTCATCATGGATCAGTGTGTACCAAAGAGTGTACACAGTGAACCAATTCCCATTTTTTTTTAAACACTTGGTAATGTCTAACCTATCAGTTTTTGAGCTTAATTTTGTAAAGAAACCTTAAGTCTATTAGACACTAAATGGTATGTATAAAAAAAGAAAACGAAAACTTTTAATTTGAGTACATGACACAACTTTGAATTTTTTGTGGTTCACTGTTGCCCACCTGACTGCTTGAGAGGAAGGAACGGATGATCTATTCTGTACCCTGAGGAACGACAAATACGGTGCCTAAATACGTAATAGGTACCTACCTAAGTACTTTATTCAAAACACTATATGTATCTTAGCGGGTGTCGTAAGAGGCGACTAAAGGGATTTTGCTGGTGGGAGAGCTTTGCTCGTCCGCCGCTACCACGATGCGGACTTGTAAAACCCGCCAAGTGTTCGGTGCTTGACACAGGACGCAATCCGGGTTCAGAGCCGTAATACCGGAGCTTGGGGAGGTGCGGTGACGGCAGGGTCAAGGTCCAGTGGGAGTCTTTGTGGACGCATTGTTTGGTTGACGTGGGTCGATTCGCCGGCCAGGGAGACCCGTAGAAACGGTGGTGCCGCTGGCCGCCCGCGGCATAGTACAGGAGGCATAGTAACTAGGGCTAACCACCCTAGGAGGCTGCTCCACCAGGCCGCGCATAATCCCGAAGTGGCTCTTTGTGTCGGTTGGTGACCGGATTGGTAGGACCCGGCGACTACTTTCGGGGGGGTACTGGGGCCCTTCCGTCCGGCGGGTCGATTGACGTCTTACCAAACAACTACATGCACCAGTTCATGTTAGTCTCCCATACTTTGTCTTTTCCCCCTTGCCACCACAGCATCTCCTTTTACTCACGCCCCTATCCACCCACCATGTCAGTGCCCAACAACAATGCAGGTCAGACAGCGGCATCCCACTTCCCCACCACCAAGTAGCTTTTTGAGGTGGAGTTCACTAACATCCGTGGACTCCATTCAAACCTCAACGCCGTCCACCAACACCTTGAGACAGCCCGGCCTGCATTGCTCTTTCTGACGGAGACACAGATCCGCCGTCCTGCCGACATTGCATATCTGCACTACCCCGGCTACGTGCTAGAGGAATGCTTCCTTCGCGAAAGCCGGAGTATGCCTTTTCGTCAGGACGGACGTTTGCTGTCGACGTTTCGCTGCTTGGAGGACCCCTCCTCCATCCTATGGGTACACGTGGATCTTGGTTCAGAGAGCCATGTCTACGCTTGCCTGTACCGTTCCCACTCCGGAGACCACGAGACAACTCTGCTATTCGATTACCTAAGCCAAGCAGTTGACGACGTACAGGAGCGGTTTCCGTCTGCCTATGTGGTGCTTTTGGGAGATGTTAATGCCCTCCATGAGACCTGGTTGGGCTCTTCCAAAACAGACCACGCAGGCCGAACTGCTCATGCATACGCTCTCACGCATGATCTAACACAACTGGTTCTCCAGCCCACCAGGATTCCAGATATACCAGGTCAAGCGCCCTCCCTGCTAGACTTACTGGTGACGAGTCGACCAGCCGGGTACAGAGTGTCGATAAGTGCTCCGTTGAGCACTTCTGACCATTGCCTAGTTGGTGCCACCGTACTGCGCCGTAAAAGCTCTCCCTCAGTGGAGTCTAAACGGCGTTTATGGCACTATTCCTCGGCAGATTGGGATGGTATGCGCGACTACTTTGCGTCCATCCCGTGGGGCCAGCGCTGCTTTGAGGGAAGGGACCGATCGGAGAGTGCCTCTGCTGTGGCTGACGAGGTCATGTTGGGGATGGAATATTACATTCCTTACACTGATGTCGTCAGCGGAAGTAAGGCGCGCCCTTGGTTCAATCGCGAATGCGCCAAAGCTGTTAAACTTAAACAGGCGGCGTATCGCGCTTGGACCAAAGCATCGCACGCTCAATGATCGTAACATCTCTTCACTCAAGGTAGTCTTCAACAAGGCCACCAAAGTCTGCAAGAGAGCTCTCTCGAGAGCGAATGCCCAGCGCGTTGCTCGCGTTGGCCAAGCGAGCTGTTGTCGCACCCAACGGGTAGCCGAAGTTATTGGCGACTGGCCGAAGCGGTGCAAGCACTTTTGCGCGCCTTCTCTGCCCCCACTGCGGTACCCTGATGGCTCTTTGGCCCATCGGCCGCTAGACAAGGCTAACCTCTTAGCGAAGCTTTTTGCGGCGAATTCGCGCGTCGATGACTGCGGCTCGGAACCACCTACCATTCCTCACTGTGGTTCCTCAATGCCTGACGTCCAAATCAGACAACGTGACGTCCGTGCTGTGCTGTAGTCACTTGATGTGCGGAAGGCTAGCGGTCCTGACAATATACCGGCAGTCGTACTTAAAAAATGTGCTCCCGAGTTGTCTTCAGTACTGACACGCCTATACATACCACCTCTCGTACTCTACTGGGATTGTGCCGGAGGCTTGGAAAAAGGCGAACGTGCAGCCGGTCCCCAAAAAAGAGGATAGGTCCGACCCAGCCAACTATCGACCTATTGCTGTCACCTCTGTCCTTTGCAAGGTTTTGAGCGAATCATAAACAGACAACTCATTCGCTACCTTGAAGATCACTGTCTGATTCATGATCGACAATACAGGTTCAGACCGAAACGATCAACGGGTGATCTCCTGGCGTTCATAACACACCTGTGGGGTGAAGCAATGGACAAGCACGGAGAAGCACTGGCTGCTAGCCTGGACATCCAAGGCTCCAAGGCTTACGATCGAGTTTGGCATCGTTCGCTTCTCTCCAAGCTTTCGTCATACGGCTTGCCACCTCGCCTATGCGATTGGGTCGCCGGGTTCCTGCATGAGCGCAGCATTCGCGTACTCTGCGAAAGCAGTGCCTTACAGTTTCTGCAGGTGAACGCTGGAGTGCCGCAGGGTTCTATAATATCGCCCACGCTGTTCCTTCTGCATATCAATGACATGTTTTCCTTGGGTAACATTCATTGCTATGCAGACAACAGTACGTACAAGCCGATGTAGTGGAGTCGAGACGGAAGATTGTCATTGAGCTGGACGAGGAGTTAGACCGCATTTATAAATGGGGCTCTGATAACCTGGTCCAGTTCAATGCCAAAAAACACAGGTCTGCGCTGTCACGGCTAAAAAGTCCGCATTTCTCCCCCAAACCCTCCTTCCAGAGCAACCTATTACCCATCCAGACTGGTCTCAGTCTCTTAGGTATGGACATACAAAGCGACCTCAACCCGAAGAGCTATATTGAGAGCATTATAACCACAGCCTCACGTAAACTCGGAATCCTGAACAAAGTGAAGCGGTTCTTCACGCCGGAGCAACGTTGTCTTTTGTATAAGAGTCAGGTGCGCTCCTGCGTGGAGTATTGCTCTCATCTTTGGGACGGATCCGCCAAGTACTTGCTCGAAGCTCTTGACAGGTTGCAAAGACGTGCTGTCCGTATTATCGGTAACGATGACGTTACGACCAGTCTGGAGCCGTTACAGCTACGTAGGGACATTGTTTCCCTTAGTGCTTTCTACCGCCTTTACCACGGTGAATGCTCTGAGGAGCTCTTTGACCTCATCCCTCCCTCTCCTTTCTTTTGCAGATCGACGCGTGCAGGTCTTAGAAGCCACCCTCATACCGTGCTGACCATCAAGACACGTACCAAAAAGTTTGGACAATCGTTGCTTTGCCGAACTGCCCGTTTGTGGAATGCGCTTCCCGCACACAGTGTTTCCCTCCTCTTTCTCTCCTGGGTTATTTAAGCGGGGCGTGAAAAAGCATTTATGCAGGCCGCCATAGTGTGAGCGGCATAGCGTGGTAGCGCTGTGATAAACGCTTTCACCTCTTGGGCTTCACTGGCTGCTTTTCATCAGGCAGAGTGAGGCCATTATGGCGTGCCACAATAAAAACAACTATAGTAAAAATACACTAAGTATGAGTAGGGCTTATTCCCGCCCTCTCCAAGATTTTGGTCCCAAACAATCCAAGACTAAAATTAGGTATATCCTACTAATATTATAAACGCGAAAGTTTGTAAGTATGGATGGATGTTTGTTACTCTTTCATGAAAAAACTACTTGGATGGGTTTCGATGAAATTCGGCATACAGATAGTTTATAGCCTGGATTAACACATAGGATACTTTTTATCCCGATATTCCCAAGAGAATGGGAACCACGAGGGTGAAACCGCGAGCGGCCGCTAGTAATAATATAATTTTGTAAATTCGTTCCCAAGGGCTCAAAAAGCGTATGCAAATATATTTCTTCAAAAACTCTGATCTCCATACATTGATTTCCAGGAGAGAATGTTTGTTTTGTATTTTTTTAATGTTTTGGAGCTGTAGGGAATGAAATTAATGTAAATGTGGTTTTATTTATTATTTTAATATGAAAATCATTGGGGTTCTTGGGAATGAATGTATAGAAGTTGAATTTTGGAGAACAATATATTTGAAGCGCATGTGACTAAGCCGAGTTGGTAGGTATAGCTGTTAATAAAAATATATTAGTTGTTGTACTTATTGCTGTAATTCGATCTTAAGGAAATATATTATACACTTTATCGGTTGGTCACAACTTTCGATTAAGTATTTAATTCACAACGAATTTTGCTTTTCTGCTTTGAACTGACATAGCAAAGTAGTTGTACCTCTACCCTATGGTATAATAAAAGAATTTAAAAAGGTACATTTTACAATTTCAAATATTACAAAAACATATTCACATTGTTCGCAAATTCGCAATATGCCGATTTTTTTGAGATGGGTGGTGTGGCCAAATCTAAAACTGCTGACACATAATAGAAGCAGAAACATAAGCTTAAGTAACCTCGTCTGACAAAACTATTTATCATTTATTATACAATACTGCAGATGTTTATAAATGTATGGTGCGCATCTTCAATACGGTTACGCAACTATACGTAATTTATAAAGTAATCGCACTTGCGGTACTTTTCAGAGATAGCCACTTGCAGTTGTCTACTATCATACTTTACTAATTAACGCTTAATATTATTTATAAATTTTATTTAAATATAAGCGTTACCTGCTTAAGATATGAAATGTTAAGTTTAAGTAACACTACGTTTAGTAACTTTTTTAGTAAGGCTATAAGTTTGCTTGAATAACCCATACAGTTACTACAGTAACTTTATGGAATAACCAGAGACGTATATTATACGTCTATTATTATACGTGTGAAGGTATGGGTTTGATGAAAAAAAATTTTGAGCTTCAGTTCCAAGTATATATGGGGAACCCCCAAAATTTATTCTTTTTTTTCTATTTTTGTGTGAATATCTGCGGTTCACAGACTACATCTACTTAAAGTTTCAACAGTACAGTTCTTATAGTTTCGGAAAAAAGTGGCTGTAACATACGGACGGACAGACAGACAGACATGACGAACCCATAAGGGTTCCGTTTTTTACCATTTGGCTACAGAACCCTAAAAAGGCTACATTTATGGGAAGATTTTGTTGACTGAGAGAAAATTTGTTAGACAAAAACGAGAAGATAAAACGCTAATTATGGTTATCCCGCTGGGGTCACGGTGTTGATACCTAAACATGGTTTTTCCACAGGAATGGAGCAAGTAGCGTGGTTTATGACTATAGCCAAGATTTTGTTGATGTAAAAATCTAACCTGTTCCTACTTTTAAGTTTCCTAGGTACAGTATTTTAGAAGAAATTAAAGTTTATAACTTTTTCATGCCAAAAGTATGCCTATAAGCCGACCAAATTAAGTGGATTCCTTATAAAGACCACGATGGCAGCCAATTTTTTTGTTTAAGGGACTATTCCGATAAGATGTGGTACAAATGTTGGTACATCATAATGTAATACACCTAATATCACTATATACCTAATATTCATATCAATACCTATACTAATGTAGATAGATAGATTTACCCTTTTATGATTTACTATCTAATCTAAGGCATGTTGAAATAAAATGATCAAAATTTAGCAAAGTATTTATTTTTATTGTCATTATATTCAAATATTGATACATCATAATGTAATAGGTACACCTAATATCACTATATACCTAATGTAATGTATGAATAACTATTCATGTCAATCTATACTAATGTAGATAGATAGATATACCCTTTTATGATTTACTATAATCTAAGGCATGTTGAAATAAAATGATCAAAATTTAGCAAAGTATTTATTTTTATTGTAATTATAGAAAAAAAACACAGTTTGCAATCACAGGTACTTAGTACTTTTTTACATTCATCGGTTCACACCGTATATTAACGTCACACGTGTACAAAATAAAAAAAATAGTCTCGTTCTGTGGACAGTTCGTCATAGATTTGTATTATTAAGCTGAGTATCTAGACTAAAAAGGAGACCATTCGGACTCCATACATTTTTGGGACTTTTCTGAAAGTGCCATGAAATGCCAATAAAAGTTCTACAATTGCTCTGAGCCAAGTTATACAAGTTCGATGAATAATTATTTTCATACATTTATTGATTTCTGAAAGTGCTGGGACTGGGAAACATAAAATAATGATAGATATTGCTAGAACTAATGATCTGAAGCAATTGTCATTGTAGCGCAAAAGCTGTGGGGTCATCATCTGTTGTTTATACAAAAAAAAAAATAGGAATTAAAAAATGTATGAAAATTATGAATCTTCGAACTTGTATAACTTGGCTCGAAGCAATCCTACAACTTTTGTGCCATATTAACTATTTCTCCAAATGGCTAGTTCTAAAAATACGTACAATTTTTTTTTGGCCGACACTTTTAAAAAGGCCCAAAAAAAATGATGTCCTTTGCTCGAGCATTACGGTGTACCTAATGTAACGTTCTTACGAATGGTACAATACTGGCAAATGCTCAGTTTTCATGTAACATTTCCATGTAGTAGGTAGTGTAACGTTCTTGCGAATGCTCAACGCTGTGTTCAACGTAAGGCTTACGGCAAGTAAGCCTGTCACACTTCTTTTTACCTTATGTACACTCTTGGTTGAAATGTCAAAAAAAGGAAAAATAGAAATAGAAGATGGTGGCAAATGAACATAATATACAAAGATAAACTTTTGGCGGTTTTCAATTAACGTTGGATAATAAATAATTAATGCCCCCTTGTTACCCGCGCTCGCTCGCCGCCTTTGCTCGATGATACGTTACACCAAAATGCTCGTAGGTTTTTTATATTTTGTACACGTGTGACGTTAATACGACGTGAACCGATCAATATAAAAAAGTACTTTAAGTACCTATGATTGCAATCTGTTTTTTTTCTATAATTACAATAAAAATAAATACTTACTTTGCTAAATTTTGGTCATTTTATTTCAACATGCCTTAGATTAGATAGTAAATCATAAAAGGGTAAATCTATCTATCTACATTAGTATAGGTATTGATATGAATAGTTATTCATACATTACATTAGGTATAAGTATACTTATGGTGATATTAGGTGTATTACACTATGGCGGAATGTCGTGCGGCGGGTACTGTCTGCTGCCCAACCTACCGGAACGTGATAACCACGACCACTCTGGCAAAAGTGAAGCGACTAAGAAGAAGAAGACATTATGGTGTACCAATATTTGAATATAATGTCCAATCACATCTTAACGGAATCGGCCCTTAGACAAAAAAAATTGGCCGCCATGAATCAACTTAATTTGGTCGGCTTATACGCGTACTTTTGGTATGAAAAAAGTTATAAACTTTAATTACTCCTAAAATACTGTACATAGTACATACATCCTGAGATATAACGCTAATTATGGTTATCTCGCTGGGGTCACGATGTTGATACCTAAACATGGTTTTTCCACAGGAATGAAGCAAGTAGCGAGTTTATGACTATAGCCAAGATATTGTTGATGTAAAAATCTAACAGTTCCTTCTTTTCAGTTTACTATAGCTAGCGTTCTCGTTTTTGTCTAATAAATTTTCTCTCTCAGTCAACAAAATCTTCCTTAAATTTCATGAATGTAGCCTTTGTTCTTATACCTCAACTAGAACTTACTTTTCAGAGGAATTTGACTCGGTAACTACAGAAGATAGTATCCTGGAATTTTCACTGATGGATTCGTAATTGCATCACCAAGAACTTTGACTATATGAGTAGCATGTCTCGTTCCTGCTCGTTTTAGGTCAAATAACTTTGACGAGCGTGACTCCAGCGGGATACCCTTTAACATGTGATATTTCGATAACTTTTAAATAATTACTAAAACTTAAATTGATCAACAATTTTTGGTATTTGCTAACTTAACATATTATCAACTAAATCTGTGCGTAATTTGGTGGCGATCTGAGGGGGTTATCCCGCTGGGGTCACGGACATCTTGCACCTTCAGATAACCACCTGTTTCGGTCTCTTCAGAATTCTTTAGGCAGTGTCAGGTTAACATCACGAGGACTGCCAAAACCACTTGTCGCGGTATTTTGATCAGAAGCCCTAAACTTTCTATAACAATGGGATCATGCCCCTGCCTACAAGATGAAAAAAAAGTTATCGAACAAATTGGCACCTACATACCTAAGTTAAATGTAAATAAACTATATTAAAAATGTTTGAATTTTCTTAAAATATGCGAAGAAACTTTCCCCAACCTATTACGTTCTGTAATACATATTTAAAATTACAGTGCGAAATATCTAACATGTTTTGAATAACAGGTTATAGAAAGCAGCCAATTTTTCCGTTTTCACCGCCTAACCCCCTTTAACCATTTTATTAAAAAAAATTACCTTTTTGTTATTCATATTTTTTATAAGCTTTGCTAATAAAAATCATTAACCAGTTGTCCAACCAGCCTTCGGAGTGAAAGACGCCCCTCCGCACACAGCACCGCTGTGATCAAATTTAACACACCAAGGGGCCCATACTTCCGCACTAAAAAAGGGGTTAAGCAAGGAGATCCACTTTCCTCAAAACTTTTCACTGCTACTCTTAGTAGGGGGGTGAGTGGGGTGTCACTCCGCAGTTTAGATACGTTCGGCCGGCGCGCCTCCCAGGCAGGCGCACGAAAGGTTGCCGCTCGGCTCGCACTCTCCACGTGCGTCGCGCGAATCGTAATCGTACTTAAATATTTATATCCATGAGTGGAAACCCTACGTTCCTGACGACAAATCGATATCGAGTCACCGTTGTTTAACGGAATATGAACGCTCGGGTCACACGATAAGTTTTATTTCGCGTGTGGAAGTTGTTAGAGAATGAACCTTCTGTACGGTAGTACTATTAGTTATGCTGTGCTTTTAGGCCATGTCCGCACAGACAGGATTTCTTTGAAGGCATTTTCGATAAACTGCCACAACGCTGGCAAAGGTGCACAGAATAATAAAAAATTTCACTACTCGATAACCACGAGGTTATCGAGTTCGTATACGAATCGTTTATTCGAATAGTAAGCAGGGGCGAATACTCGAATTGCATGCCCTAAATTGATCAGCAGTGGCTCCTCAATCCCTGACGGACATGTAAATGGTAAGTATAGTTTTTCGATGGCAGTATTCAATGAGCTGTAATGGAAAACTACGCACTTACGTAGGTACTGTAGAAACCCAGAATGGGTCATGCTCGCTTTAGTCATGTTCTGGTTTGGTCATAAATGTGAGTGAGGTATGAGTTTCAAATACTAAATATTAAATCAGTGTTCATACCGGCTACTATTATAAATATGTGCATGTCGCTACCGTTTCTGCCCGATAATAACATAGCCGAAGGGTGGATATTTATTTTGTCAAATACGAATAATACTCCAGATTTTCAGAAATTTGAAGATTATTTCGCGAAGCAATGGTTGAAAATAAATAACATGAATTGCTTAGGTGTAGCTAATGATGTTCACCAAACGACGTGTGGGTTAGAAAGGTGGCATCGCAAAATTAAAGCTAGATTTGGTTCTAAACCTAAATAAGTATATTAAGCATATTTAAGGCATTCTTACGAAAAGAAGTCATCCATTTTGACACCAAAACTCATCAGATCAATAACTAAATTTATAGAACTGTAACAAACAAACATAAAATAAACAAAAATAAAGTCAGTTCTTCGCAAATTGCGTAAATAGGGGATATCTGCTACTAAAGCTTAAATTAAATTCACGAAGCTGTCTTTTTATTTAGGGAAAAAGCCACAGACATATATATGTCTGTGGAAAAAGCTATGTAATTTTTTTTTTTACTTTTTATTGTTGATGTTGCTATGTTTAAGAAAGAGGTCAGTACTTAAATAAATAAAAAAGGTTGTTATGAGGGAACAATCTAATAATAAGTTTAATTTTTATTGCTGTTACGGTTGTAAAGTACAGTCAGGTTGACTCTGTACTTAATAAATTTAGAACATGACCACAGCGGACTAGGATAGAACATGACTAGGCTAGAAAATGACTAGGGTAGAACATGACTAGGATAGAACATGACCAAAGCGGAACGTGACCAATGAGGAACATGACTAAAGCCGAACATGACACCCACCTAACAACCCAAAGAATGAAAGAGTATTTATTACATGCTTATTATGTATTAAGAAATACCTTATTAAAGGTAGTATTTCTTGTTCTGAGTAAAGTAACGAACTTTATACTTCAGGCTAAGCGTATGCTGACACGCTTTCCGATAGCTGTAATCAATGAGCTGTAATGGATAACTACTGCACTTACGTAGGCACTGTAGAAAGAATTAAAGAGAATTTATTACTAAGGTATTTCTTGTTCCCAGTAAAGTGACGAACTTCACACTTCAGGCTATGCTGAGACGCAGGCGACGCAGTTCCGCGCAGTGCATAACAGAGGGCCTATTCTCTTTCTCTGAAACTAAATTTCGGCCGATTTCCGTTTGCTATTTATAGCGCTTTCCATTATTTTTCAAATTTCAAACTATTTTCTAAATATTAATAATCTAAATGCGAAACCTATTTTGTATGAACGAAATTTCGGAAGGAATGGAAACCGCTGTAAATAGCAAACGAAAATCGGTCGAAATTTCGTTTCGGAGAAAGAGAGAAGGCCCTCTGCTCAACAGTGCGATTCTCTAAGTTAAAGCCTTGGTAGCAGCGGCTGCTGCACAGCGCTGAGAATTTACTGTCTCTTTCATATCATAGAATTGCAAAGGGACAGCAGACCACAGCCATGCGCGCAGCGTCTATTCGCATAGCTGCACTGCGCGGAATTGCGTCGCTTGCGTCTCAGCATACGCTTAGCCTCTTAGTTGATCGATCATACAGAAAGCATCACATTTTCTTCCACACAAATAATAGATCTTACGTAACATAGGTATGTTTTTACTTCTCTTAATTTCAGATTTGGCCATACATTCAATTCCATCTCTAAAAATCATATATTATCATAATTTAGTTACTTACTCCTTTCTTAGATACCTTACATTTAACTTATGTTCTATTATTTTAGTCGTAAAACTTAAGTTTACAAGTGTAAATCATTTTATAGTGATAAATACTTTTAAAGGTAGTTTTTTTTACGATTTTACAACTCGTTCAAATATTATTATCTTATACAATTACGAACTTATGTCAAGTCATTTAGTTGTTCACTATGAGATAAATCTCATTTCAGTTCAGTGTCTTAGGCATTTGCACATAATGGCCCAGTGGTACCTATGTACATTTTCAGTCTATGTCCTTGGATTATTTTGATTGTTGCGTGATGATATCAGTCATCATAACACAGGAAACGGACACACTATGTTCACTTTGCTTTGCACTAACATGAAGTTCTTTTCTTCTTACAACGTCCCAACGTGAAGACGTTGTACACTGGAAATGAAAACATACAGTTGGTTATATGTGTGAAATGAGTTGTGGCATATTCAGCTACAGCAAATGTTTACCTTCGCATTAGTGCTTTTCCTCGGCACCACAGTATTTCGCATTTTGCGCAGCTTTGGCGGAATTTTAACATACGTATTGCTTAATAAGTTTTTAATTTAATTACACTGTTTGCACTCGCACGGTAGCTTCGTAACTAACAAATAATTAATATTTTTTCTTTCTTACATACAATAACTTCTTTCTCGAGATACTTTTTTTTAGGAGTAGGTATACTTACGCAGAAGTGTTCTCTCTAGAATGCACTTTTGGGTACTTGTGAATCTAATATTATTCGTTAGTAAAACTTGAGAAAATCATTACAGCCGTCATCTGCAGTAACACAGCAGACACAATATAAAATCAATTGTAAGTAACCGATTTCCTTTCGGCGACTTAGGACCATAAATAGAAATGACCACAATTAGTATTGACTACATACTTCTTTAAATTACCACTTACTAAGGTTTTCTCACAGACGACGGTTAATAATCTTTTCAAAGGCGGGCAGTAAGACATACGTCCACGCTGCTTCTTTTGTAACGTTAGAAAACTGTGTGATGGATAACATACAAATACATAATTAACGAGAGCGCAAGGGCTTTTACCGTAAATAATAAAGTCAGTGTTAGGAACAAAGTTTTTATTTCTCAAAAGGTGGTCTTCGCCTTAAACCTTATTCAAAAGGTTACTAAATGATAAGGCAACACAATGTGTCAGGGTAACCTTTGAATAGAGTTTCCTTAAATGGGGTTTCCCGGTCCAGTGAACAACACAGGCAGGCGGTATTGGTCGCAGAGCAAACACCATATTCGCATCGCTAGCAGATCTCGTAAATTGTCTATGCCAATAACGTTATGTTATGCATCACTTTCAATCTGAAACTTTCACTGGACGCTGTGCGGTGGACATAAAAGGTTTATGTTTGGTATAAGTTTCTTACGTGTGGTATTATTTAACAAAAACAACTACATATACCTGATAGATCAAGTTTATTATGAAATTTAGTTCAAAATAATAGTACAATCAACCGCTGTTTTACAATTATGTGGACAAATTTTATCTTCTACTACATCTTTAGAAAACAGTTAAAATTAACATATTTTTAATATAAACAACTTGTTGTAAGTATGCCTTTACTGCAAGCGGATTAAAACAAGTTTCTGACAAGTAATTCAGTGATAAAGTTATTTAGTAAATCAACTAAGAGGAGTGGCGTCGTTTATTTAAAAGCCTTCTAGCAAAGTAGACTACGACGACGCTACTCTCACCATCATCAGGTAAATAAAGTCAGCTTCAACAAAGCTGGTACGAAACATTTTATACTTAAATGTCAAAAGAAAAAATTGTGCATAAAATAGCATTGTCAACTGTAATCATAATATTAATTAAAACACGCGTGGCATTCGAAATTAAGAGGCCTATTACATCTCAAGAGCGATTTTTGCGTAAAATTCCCATTTTTGCATTTTGTAGTAATTTTGCAGTTGTATTTATCGTTTTCATCGAAATGTAATAAATTCATGCTTAATATTACAAATCTCCACACTGTGAAAATAGGTTGAGTTCTGAAGGCCGGCGCATCGCATTTTGTAGTAATTTTGCAGTTGTATTTATCGGTTTTATCGAAATAGTATTATAAAATCTATATTCCTCATGAAGTAACAATTATTCTGGTATAAATTTTGCTCAATAATATTGTCGCAGATAGGAGAAATTCACAGTTAACTTAAAGCGATTTTCGAAGTTTTTTGGTTTAGAAAAAGATTTTTTTTTCTATATCAAATCAATGATATCTAAAGATTTCGAGCCTTCGCATTATTAGGTTTAATTAAAAAATTAAGCAAAATTTACAAAAAGCGAAGCCGCTACGAACTATTCCAATAGCTATACTACACTATTTAATAAGTCAAAACTGTAAATTTATTTTTGTTTCCGAGTTCGAGAACGCCAGAATTGGCCATTTTACGCAAAAATCCCAGTCGAAATGTAAAAGGGCCCTTAAATATTAATAAAAATTAGTCTTGAATATATGTAGTAGAATTTTGTTTCTTTTATCATCCATCAGCTGCTGGGCTGAAGCTATAGCCTACGAACCCCTCATGAGGCTTTTCACAATTCCTACACCAGTCATTCTGATAAAATGCATGCCAGCTTTGTTCTATAAACCATACCCACCACAAATTGAAATAGCAAGATAGATATAAACATGATTATTAACGCTAAATAACATAAATGTGAAATCAGGGATAAAACACCAAATGTATAAAAAACCATTAACTACTAACGTTCACAGTCAGCCGACAACGACTTGTTCCTTAAAATACTGTACACAACAGTATACTACAATTATAATCCCGGAAAATAAGGGATAACAAAAATACAGAATTGCATCTTTGAAATGGTTTTTATTACTGTATTGAAGTTCATGGTTGTAATTAATTTAATATCGATATTATCGAAGTCGAAATATTCATCCAAATGTAATCCCTAGTGCCATGGGACCACGAGGAATTAAAATTACCCGTGGACCAGGTAATGGGTCGACCCACCGGGTCCACGGGTAAAGACTCATTGTGATTTGGTATTATTGTAATTTGTAATTGAAACATTCCAACAAAAACATTATTTTTATTGTGTAGGTAAAACAGAAGTAAATATTCCAATGGTAGTTTAGCTATGAAAGGCACGCGATCAGGCCTGGAGGTAGCGCGGTGTTAAGGCACGCGGTTATGCCCAAGTATGTGAGTTTGTAACTTGTCCGTATGCTTTATCGAAAATGGATACTATGAAAAGGGCTTGGCTAGTGGGGCAAAACTTTTGGTTTGTATTTATCAAACATTCCTTGAACCAATAAAATAATTCTCCATTGTTTTCCGGAGTCATTATTGCACTTAACAGCTTTACTTTCTGGTAAAACTTGACCGACACGACTATCTATGTCATAGTCAAAACGCTGCGGTTTAAAAAAAGTTGCATTATAAGTCTTATAACGGTTAGTATGTACGAGTAGAGGACACATAACCAAGCAAAATGTATAGTAATACAGAACCCGGACAGTCACGTTGCCGAAATATTTGGATGAAAAATCGCCAAAAGAGAAATAACAGTTTTGTCTGAGTTTAGATGTAAATATCGTCAAATGAGAAATCATTGAGTTTTCTGTTATGAAAGATAAGCAAAGTATCATGGCTTGTGTTAGATAGATAAAACGCTTTATTGCATACGCACAAAAACACAGGACATAAAATAAGCATTTATAAACTAATGTGGCCAAAGGCGGTCTTATCGCATAAAGCAATCTCTTCCAGACAACTTTTGAGGGATAAAACAACAGAAAATGTGAGTTTGAAATAAATGTTATATATTGTATTGCGATGTGGTTTACAGGTATATAATGATTTGAAAGTTGTTTTACAAGAGCTTCTTCAATTTTATAGCCAACTAGCGGATCATCGCGGTTTTACCCGCGTGGTGCCTGTTCCTGTGGAAATATCGGAATAAAATATAGCCTATCTCACTTGGCAAGAATGTAGAACTTTCTAATGGTCAAAGAATTCAAACAAACAAATCTTTCCTCTTTATATGTTAGTATAGATTAAATCTATGTACTATTTAAATGCACACAACACGTAAATTGTAAGATATTGATTGTCAATTGCGTTCTTAACATCCAAATATCTCGGCAGCGCGACACTTTCGATATCACATTTATAATTGTTATTCTATAAAAAACAATTATATTGTGAACCCCAACCCTGATATAATAGAAAAATGGCGATGGGAATGCCAGCTCGCAGCGACCATACCTCTTTCGATAGAAAAAAACGAAAAGTAAGTCAAAAAGGTTGTCTTAAAAAATAACTAACAGTGCAAGTAAAAAAAGCTTAAATAAGGCTTTTCGTGCAAGAGGGCCTACTCTCTAAGCGAATTCGAAACTTCGTTGGCCTGTACTTCGTCGTACAATGCACGCGCGCTGCTGTCTTTTTTACTAGCCATCATTGGAGCAGTATGCATAGTATGCATTTCATACACAGCCGTGTGCGACGAATTACGGGCAGAAAGTTTCGGATGCGGTTAGAGGGGCCTCAGGCAGTAAGTCTTAAAAATCTAATTATTTTATCGAAATCAAGCTGCCTTGAACGTTTTTAACACAACTTCAAAATATAATGACATGACCTATAAAGTTTTCCTTACAAAGCATAAGCCCAGACATACATTTACTACTAGTTAACTGACCAAGACTCTATATCGTATCTAGCTAAAAATATCCTACATTCAACAGAAGTAGGTATTACAATTATATATAAACCCGGAAAATTACAAATTAAAAATACAGGAATGATGTTTCATGCAAATTTAAAAACTATAATCATTAATTGTAAGACAAGTTAATAGATAAATCAATAATATTTTTTGGGAATTGAAAATGTATTAGAATTGCACCACTATGGGCTCATAAAAATAATTATGGTTATTGACAAGTACAGATATTATTATATTAAAATAAGTTAGGCTATGAAAGGCACGCGATCAAGCCTGGAGGTATCAAGGCACGCCTAGGCCTAAGGAACGGAGTTGCCAAACTTATTTATATATAATACTAAAAGTAAACTACAGCCTGTATGCTGTCCCACTGGCAAGGCCTCCATCATTGAAATCAAGTCATCGCTATCGCCGATATACTTATACTAACTAAGCAAAAAAACTAGTATGATTAGCTTTTTTTGAGATCTTTCGTGATTGGTGAAGCATGGCACATTTTTTGTTACGGCGGCGTTTAAAACTTTTACATTAAGCACAGCATTTGTCATGATATCATTTAATATAGGACAATAATACTTATATCTAAATGGTATTAAAATATCACATGTTTTACTCAATATGAGTAGTGGTAATACTTAGTAGACATCTGTTGGTTATGTATCTAGCAACTAATAAAGACACGCGGTGATGCTAATCAGATACAAAGAGCTTAATAATACTTATTTATATATCGATGGTCACTATACACCGAGATTTTTCATTGGTTTTGGAGCCGAAACCCATGTTTCTCATCAGTAGAAGCTATTTAGCTTGTAAAACTAAAAATATGAGCATAAAAAAATCATGATTTTTTTTAATAGAAAATGTAAGAAACCTCAGTACCGGACGATCTTATCAAAGTCAATGATCGATGAGCTTCATACGCTCCGCCTACCCCCCGCCCCGCGGCCGGCCGGGAAAGTTCATAGGGGTCACGGTGCAAGAGTAGATAAGAAGAACGTTACTACTAACGCGTTTTCGACAAAAAGTTACTTTTACAACTTTTTTTTTCTTTGCTCGTAAAGTGATTATTATTTCATAAATAGGTAGGTACAACACTTTTTTTGTATTATAACTTTTTTGGCTCAAAAACCAATGAAAAATTCTCGGTGTATACAAATAATCGGCATAACAAGCAGTCTTTGTGCAGAACTAAGCAGTCTACTTTGGACTATCAAATTATGTTAGTTATTATTCTAATTTAAAATATAAAAAACTAGTTTCTTTTCTGGTTCTAGCATAATGCCATTGAGCAAGGACAAGTCAACATTCTGACATATGATAAAATACAATATTCGAAAAACTAACCCTTTTCAGTTCAACCATTTATTTACGTATGATGAAAAGAACAGTAAAGGCCGTATTACAAAACGTTCTACTTTTCACATAGGTATACAAGATTGGAGTGTAATTATTCTCTTAACAACTTTTGACGAAACTTGCGGGACGCGTTTTATAAAATGTGTACCTATATTCGATAATTCTTGTTACTGTAATATCATTGCCTATATTGATAAACTATATAATTTTGTAACCTCTCTAAAAGTCTTAATACCTACCTAACATTAAAAAGGTATTCTGTGAGCGTCAAGTTAGCAGCCTCACCACGGAATTAGATGGGTTTGACTACGTCAAAAAAATGTATATAAATAGTGACGCACAGCATATAAATAGTGATACTATGGTTCAAAAGATATTTAAGTATCTTGTTGAGGCTGCTAACTTGACGTCAAACTAGCAGGAACCTTAGGAATAAGAGTTCGGATTTGTGATTTATATGTCAAAAACTGTGCATAAATAGTGAATTGCATACGCAAAATTTCAATAATAGTACTTTAATACAAGCCGAGATATTACGGTCTCTAAGTGGGCTGCTAACCTGACGTTTCTTGCGATGGCGATTTTAGAGAAACGGTCGAAACTACTTTGGATTTGGATGAAATTCGACCTACAGATAGTTTATAACCTGGATTAACACATAGGATGCTTTTTATCTCGATATTCCCACGGGAACGGGAACCACGCGGGTGAAACCGCGAGCGGCCGCTTGTATATTATAGTTTTTGGTTGTTGTTACATCTTTGCTTACTCTAGCTGAGTAGGTCAGTGAGTATTTCTCTTTTTCTACAGAGTGTACTACCTACTAGCTCTGCCCACGGCTTCGTCCGCCCGTCATTTGGTCTATCACAATCTTTATCGCGCACCCCGCGATCAATCACACGGTAGTAAAATCTAACTATTTATCGAAATCATTAATTGGTGTAGGTACTATTACAGGTATTCTTTTGTATGTTGAGTAGGTAAATTATTTCGATTAAGATTTAATATTTCTTATTTAGGTAGATGAACGATCCTATAAAAAAAATGTACAATTTTGCTCTGTAGCTAAATTGTACTTATAAACAAACAAAGAATCGTTTTTATGCGTAAATTGCACTTTAATTAAACAATGTTGCGGCTATTCCTGCCATACTAACTCATAATCACTCTTTATGTAATAAAATGATGCATACGATGAGTTCAAAGTTTCAGCGTATCAGAGACCGCAACGTCTGCAAGCGTGCGCGCGCGACGTCCTAATAAAACTATAGTAGAAATAATTTAAATTAACGCCAACAAAATTTGCAGCATGTAACGATAAGATTATCGTTATTAAAATTGCATTATCAAATACATAAGAGCTAGCCCTACTGCGTGTTTACGTATTAACTATTACTATTTTTGAAAGCAGGCTGTCTAGTTAATAATTATAAAACTTAACTAAACTGACGCCTTTGTATGAACCATGTTTCTATATTATAAAAAAGAACAGGTAATAAAAGTATCAAGATTACTTTGTGGTAGTGTGCGTGTACCTAAAGTGTACCACCGGTAGTGCATATTGTAATACAGCCCTTACATTAAAAAGTTGACTTCCATTGTACTGACACTACCATAAAAAATATTGTAAATCATGTTGTTCAACTATAATTCGTTCGCGTTAAGAATGCAGTGACGTCATCAGTGAACTGCAGGGTAAAGGTGTATTCACCATGGTGTTCATAATACAAACAACGTACCTACTAGTAAGTACTTAATTCATGCAACCAAAAACAGCATCTAGAATTGCTCCTTGCTATATTAAGTAATTGACCTGTGAGGAGTCTGGGAATCTGAACATGGACGCTATACAGATCTCCGTGGTATTGCACTCAGTATAATTATAGTTTGAAAGATTATTTTGAATGGATTTAAAAAAAAATACTGAACCGTCTTAAATCAAATTAAATAGATTGAATGTACTTTTCTCCTCACAGCAATCTAATTCATCGAGTTTATTAATTATTGACAGGCGGGCTCTCTTTTATACTGGCTATTCAAATGCATTAGTTTCCTTTTGTTCTCTCAAAATATTATAAACTATTCTCTCGGACACAACGCATGCAGTTGCTGTTTTTGTACTACATAGGCAGCACTAAAAGTATCGGGAATGGAATATTTCCATTGTTCCTGGCATTATAAAGTTTTGATAATCAAAAACTCCTTGGTTTTAATAATAGAATCCTCCATCACGACAATGCGAGCTTTCATACCGCCCGCAGAACAAAAGAGTTTTTGGAGCAAGAAAACATTGAATTATAAGACCATCCGCCGTACAGCCCTGACCTAAGCCCAAATGATTTTTATACTTTCCCCAAAATTAAGAACAAATTGCGTGGTCAACAAATCACCTGAAGAAGCTGTAGACGCCCACAAAACGACCAATTTGAATACCCCAACTTCAGAATGGAATGAATGCTTTAATAATTGGTTCCATTGAATGGAAAAATGTCAAGTTTCAAGGAGAATACTTCGAAAAACAATAAATATCATTTCCACTAACAATGTTGTATAAAAGTTGTAAAAAATGTTGTAAATTACTTTTCTTTCTCCGCTATGAATTACCCAACCACTTTTATTTTTACGTATAAGAGAGATTTTTTTTATTTGGTTCAATAAAAGTATGCATTCAACTGGTCACTGTGAACTTGACTTTCTAATTAGAAACGATTTGATTGGGTAGGTGGGAGCGTGACAAGTATGACGTCATTGAATTCTTAACGCGAACCAACTATAGATAGAATTTTGATTCATAAATTATAAGCTCACTTACTAAACATACTAAACATTCGATTCGCTTTGCTTACTTACACTATTTCACATACATTATTAACTTTATAAATTCGGCTTGGCAATAACTTAAATTAAATAGAACTAGGTACATACACATGTGTAAAATTACAAATATGGAAGATTTGCTTACTAGCTATGTAACAGTATTTAGTCTTTTAGGTATTAATAGGAACTTTATGGAATAATCTGATAAAAATATGCTAGTCAGTGTTATTATTCATGACCAGACAATAAATCTAAGGTCCTAACTCTTAGGTATACTAAAGAAAGGTTTTTCTTTTTACTATCACAGTTACTAAGGACTAGGGCAATAAACCAATGGAATATAAATTACACTTTAAAATACTTGCGAGTTCCAGATTTAGATTACGTGTTTGTTGTGGCTGTAATAATGGAAGATTTGCTTACTTGCTATATAACAGAATTCAGTCTTTCAGTTATTAATAGGAACATTATAGAATATTCTGATCAAAATATGCTAGATAGTTTCATAAGTTTATAATATGACTAGACAATAAATTTGTAAAAGGTCTATCTCTTTTGTATACCAAAGAAACGTCTTTACTCTCACAGTTACTAAGAACAAGGATGATATAACTAAACTAATGGGGCATCTTCTTCTTTGAATAAATATCAAGCACCAAATACATAACTTGTGGACAACAGTCGAGTTATGCAATATTATTAGTATTAAATTAAGCAATAAGCTATACAAAATATTTTTATGTATAATATGTGAATTCTAATTTTTCATGAATTGTTTGTCTTACACAAACCTAAGGCTGGAAATCGCAATTAAGATCAGATAAGGCACACATGTATCACAGTCAATAAAAAATATATGAAAAGCATTTCGCTTTAGCACCAGTCGAATCACAATACTATAATATAGACAATTTGCAAAGTAATTTGCTCTTAGAGATAGTGTCTGCAGGGCGGCGTCGAGGTGAATGGCGCATACCTCATGTCGTTATTGAAAGGGCGGGTAGTAGTGGTGTGCGGGTGGCGCGGGGTAGCCGGCCGCCATGCTGTAGGGGTAGCTGTGGCCGTTGGCGGGCGTGGCGGACGGCGCGGGGTGCGGGGGGGCGGCGGCGGCGGCGCGCGCCCCTATCGGGAATGCGGGAGCGGGCGAGCCTGCGGGCAAGCGGCTGCGTTGTACTCACTTGCACTAAGTGCCATTTTCCTGTGAAGCTGATTTCGGCACGCGTGCGGATCTGGTCCGCGTGCGTGTAAAATCACGCCGCTGATAGCACGCAGGACAAAGATTTCGTAGACTGCTGTAGTCTCGTGCGTGCCGCCAGTCAGTGTACACGTGCAGAGATGAACGTTAAAAAAAGTAATTATCTCTTATCTAATTTTAAAACATTTTAAATATAAATCCGCACGCGTGCCGAAATCCGCGTCACAGGAAAAGGGCACTAACGGACACCAAAAGCTCTCGAGCAAGAGCAAAGAGTGTGCAGATCACTCACTCGCGTAGGCGGCGCGCGCAGGCGGCGGCGCGTAGGGCGGCTGGTAGGCGGGCGGCGGCGCGCCGGGTTGGTACGCGGGGTAGGCGGGCGGCGTTACGGGCAGGGGCACGGGCGGCGTCGCGGGCGGCGGCACGCTCGGCTGGTACGCGGGGTACGCCGCGGCGGCCGCCGGCAGCGAGCCCGCGGGCCCGTTGTACGCCCGCGGCGCACTGCTGCGTGTGCTGGTAAATGAGGGCGACCTGCCAATTACTTTGCACTAAGTAATAGTATTGAGAACACGTTTAGAAACTTTTTTGTGAACATTTATACATTTTATTGTCTGTTAGTCACTTAATTCAATCACTCTTGGCACTTCACGGAGTTTGGTTGTATCTGCAAAGTTATTAGTCTACTGCCTCAATAAACGCTTTCCAAAACTATCAGCGTTTCCTATGACATAAGAGTTTTACGAGGTAACAAAAAAACTACTTTAACAAGCATAATTCAAAATTTAGTAGATATGTTGTACCTGTTGTTGTTTGGAGAGGTTGACGCTGACTGTAGAAGACCAGCATGTCCATTGAGAAAGCGACTTAACCCATTCGTCGCCGTCTGTAAGCTAGAAGTGCTATTTCTCGTCACATCCCCGCATAAAAGATCGCTCACTGCAGGTTCAGGCGAAGATGGTCGCTCTGGCGTCGAACTCGCTAAAAGATTTTTGTACATGTTAGAAGCTAACCTATTAAAACTGCTAGAAATTAAAAATAGAACAAACGATTACGTATACTCACAATTTAGCAAATAACTTATAAATAGTTCTTTCATTGACGAAGACTGGATCTGTAGAATAATATGTATATTAAGATGTAATCAAACACAAATATAACATATAATACGTCCTCCGTGTTTAATCGCGGCATAGCATGTTTATAATTGGCAAAATGACTGCAGTCCCGTGAATGCTCTAATTTGCACTAATAAAATTCCCAATTTGTCAAGGCCTTATTCACCAAGTACTTATTATGTTTATGAAATAACTACGAAAGCACAGTCTTCAGCCATTCCACTTACCACAAAATGTCAAAGAGGGTTGGGTAGTCGTTTGGTTGGCGTCGTTTTAAACTGCGGCGGCCACCCACGAAAGAAGTAAATTTTGAAAAAGCAATTCAAAATAAACTTTTCTTTCTATGGAGTACATAATAATTAAATATTATCGAAGCCGAAATAGTTTACAGTTTTGTCGTTAAAACTAATAACTCTTATGTTAGAGTTAATTTAGAAAAAAAAATGAAAATGCAAGGTGGGCCAATAGATGTGTCCAGAAGTACATTCATTACAAACTTACAAATTAAAATAAATAATTCATAAATTAAAATAAATATACTTAACAAAAAAAACAAAAAAAAAACAAAAGCTACAACAACAAAAAACAATTTATAAAAAAAATATTCTTAGTACTTACAAAAAAAAAACCAACTTAATCTAATAGGCCACCGCGCGTCACTCCTGGCTCAAAGGTTCTCATTCCCATGATACCGGCCGCGTTGCCGCGCTGTATCGCCAGGGAGATCCTTTGAACCAGGTGACTTGCAGCGGCGATCGTAGCTACGATCCGCCAAGCGGTGCCCTACTTTGGCAATAATTTACTATTTAGAAAACATAATTGTTATAATAAATTAAAAGTAATAAACCTTCTTAAAAAAACAAGCTTTTATATAAATGCGCTAAAAAGAAAAAAATAAACCTTTACTTTAAAACTTTAACTATCAACTTATAACGTCATTACACAATTTATATAAAATAAAAGGTTGTCGCAAGATTTAAGTACTCGTTTTTTCTAAGATTGAAAATTTTAATAGTTAAAATCAATCACATCAAGTTATTTAATTTACTTGTTTATTTACACATAGTATATAATATAGTAAATCTCGCGACAACCTTTTATAACATATAAATTGTGTAATGACGTTATAAGTTGATAGTAAAAGCTTTAAAGTAAAAGTTTTTTTTAACGCATTTTAATAAAAGCTTATTTTAAAAAGATTTATACTTTTAATTTATTATTTACTTTTTAGTTATCCCTGGACACGTTTCTCATCTGTTCATCTCACTGAACGTGTATTCAAAATTTATTCACGTCCATCAAACCACCACCACTCACCACCCATCAAAAACGGTCCACCCATTAAGACGAATCAAACTTGACGGGGTTGTGTCGCTTAATTACTGAGTTCCTATGGCCACCTTCTAGCTCCATCATCAGACCCGGGTTACAATCTAGGAACAAAGTACTCGTCAAGACGAATCAAACGAGCCCATACTCGATAGGGTTATGTCGTTTAATTACTGAGTTCCTATGGCCATCTTCCAGCTCCATTATCAGACCCTGGTTACCATCTAGCACCAAAGTACTCGTCAAGACGAATCAAACGAGCCGTGACTCGCGGTTGCGTTGTTTCTTTACTGAGTTCCTAGGACCACCTTCCAGCTCCATCATCAGACCATACCCTGGTAACTATCTAAAACCAAAGTACTCGTTAAGACGAATGAAACTAGCCGAAACTCGACGGGGTTGCGTCGTTTCATTACAGACTTTCTATGACCACCTTCCAGATCCATCATCAGACCCTGGTTACCATTGAAAGACAAACTACTCGTCAAGACGATTCAAACGAGCCCAAACTCGATGAGGTTGTGTTGTTTCATAAGTTCTTAGGCCACCTTCCAGCTCACACAGTGTAATTTTTCCTTAATCGCGGTCACCTATATATTATCGCTTCATCTTAAAGATCTAAGGGAGTACTAAAACTTTTCCGAAGCAACTATAATTTTTTTTGTCTATTTTTGAAGTTATTCTGAAACTCAAGAAAACTCCATAGAAACCATAAAAATGCATTACTTTCTTTAAAAATTGCGATTTTATAAATTGTTTGGTCCGAAAAAGGGCTGTTACACTTACTAACTTAATCTATAAGGATTAAAAAATCATTGCAAATAGAAGGAAAGATTGCGATTTTATTTTAAATGAAAATAATTTTTATTCGTTAAGTCCTGCTAAATCCGGATTTTCTTTTTACAGGAAAAAATTTGTTTTATTGATTGTTGACTCGTGGTTCACCGATTTTGTCCCACTGTTACTTGTGGTCCCACTAATCTTGTGTACCTACGCCTGGCGTACTCACCATGGAATTCTGTTATTTCAAGAATGCCAAAAAACTGTGCCCAAATAGTACCAAATAGTGCCCAAAGGAAATAAATAGTACCCTTATGGTTCAAAAGTTATAGACATAGTTTGGTGAGTACGCTAGGCGTAGGTTACGCCTAGCGTACTCACCTCAGTTTGGGAAATCTGAGCAAGCTACAACTTTAATTAGTATGTCAAAAAACTGTACCCAAATAGTACCAAATAGTGCCCAAAGGAAATAAATATTACCTTTATAGTTAAAAAGTTACAGACATAGTTTGGTGAGTACGCTAGGCGTAGGTTCTACGCCTAGCGTACTCACCTCGTTGCGCGAAAACAGAACCAGCAATAGCTCTCATTTCTATCTCAATAAATAGTACCGGAAATAGTACCCTCTAAGAGTGTAATTGTTATTCGACTTTTACACTAGAAAGTCATTAAATTTTATAGCAAACTTCTACATACATTGACATGAGGTACAGGCGAACTCATAATAATTTTAATATTATTAAATTTCGTATTATGAACCTACTACATATTACTTTTACTTTTGTTGAAATTAATAGGTGTATATACGTAACGAGGAAGTTTAATATCAGTTATATAATTGATTATAATTATTTTTCTTATAAATAAGATCCATGTTTTCAAAAATATTGACTATCGTATTTTTTTTTAAATTTCATAAGGGAAAGAGCACCTTCTATATAAGGAACTATTTATTTTATGTCTGAAATTGAAAGTTCAATATTGTGCGACAACAATCTGTTACTTTTGTTGATCATAGTGCAACTAATCGACGCGCGACAGCGATGCATCTTAGTATGAACAAGTTACAATAGATGGCGCTTATCACACTTCTTACTTTAATTACTTACAAACTGACCTGTATTATGAAAGTGCTAAAGATCAATATTGCAATACACAACAATTTGCTTGACGCCGCGGTGGGAACGCATAGTTTTCGGGAACCGATTTTTTTAGTTGATTACTTTGCCTTGCCACCGCAAAGGTTTGCGAATAGTTAATTTGTGAAACAATTAATGGAGAAAACTTGTGAATTTTGTTTCATTGCGATGTGAAAGTGATCTTTAAATGAGTAAGTAGGTACCTATGTATATTTCATCTGTAATAGCATTTTATGTTCATGTCGGTTTGCAGTTGATCTTTCATTAGCTAGGTAGGTAGGTACCTACTCAGTTTGAATATATTATGTATACTTACCTACAGAAACACGTTATTGTTGTTTATTAATCGTAGAATAACAAATTAAATCATATTCTTAGTTTTCTGGACTATATAAAGTGTTTTACTGTATCGCGTAAAGTGCGTTAGGGTAACTTCGGACGGTTTGCAGTTGTATTCGGAAGATATGAGCAGTTTTTTTTTCTCGAAAATAAACGTTAGCACAATAAATTAAAGTGAAAATTTATTGTTAATAAACAGGCTATAAGATAGAATGTGTTTTATATAGTTATAAACGAAACAACTACTATTTTTCTGGTGTTTAAAATACGAATAAAATCTATTAGTAAATTCCATAGTTATTCCAATCTCAATTCCTTTGGTAATAAAAATAATATTTTACCATTCACTGTGCTCGACTGTACCACACGTAATTTTTGTATGTAGAAGTTTGCTATCAAATTTAATGACTTTCTAGTGTAAAAGTCAAATAACAATTATACTCTTAGATGGTACTATTTCCGATACTATTTATTGAGATAGAAATGAGAGCCATTGCTGGTTCTGTTTTCGCGCAACGAGGTGAGTACGCTAGGCGTAGAACCTACGCCTAGCGTACTCACCAAACTATGTCTATAACTTTTTAACTATAAAGGTACTATTTATTTCCTTTGGGCACTATTGGGTACTATTTGGGTACAGTTTTTGACATACTAATTATAGTTGTAGCTTACTCAGATTTCCCAAACTGAGGTGAGTACGCTAGGTGTAACCTACGCCTAGCGTACTCGCCAAACTATGTCTATAACTTTTTAACTATAAGGGTACTATTTATTTCCTTTGGGCACTATTTGGTACTACTTGGGTACAGTTTTTTGGCATTCTTGAAATAACAGAATTCTATGGTGAGTACGCCAGGCGTAGGTACACCAAAATTCCACCCGAACAAGACATACATACATACATTGCAAGTCAAATAAAAGCTTGTAAAAAGTAGGTAGGTACAGCATCACGCGCGCTTTGTACAAATTACGAATAAACGTGTAGAATAATATATCTGAGCGTTTGCCACCTAGTCTAGAGGGCTAAAAGACTAAATTTCTTTTTGTTTTATTATTATTGACATCAAAAAAAATATATCGATAGTGTCAAGCTTTATAGACGTTTACATAAATATGACGTCAGACTTGTGCACGGACAGGTAATTCCTGTGTGAATATAATTATTATAATTGTGTTTTTGTATTTTTTTGTACCTAGCCTAAGCGTGTTGGCTGAATAGGCTGTAAGTTTATATTGTTTTTTTGTAAATAAACGGTGTACGTCTTTTTATGGTCGTGTTTAATATTAATGATGTTGTCGTTTGAGTGCGTAGCGACGTCATTCAAAAATGCATTTTATTTATTTATTAGGTACACAAAACAGACAGAAATTAAAAAAATTAACAAGAAAGCATGATAAATTGTATAAGAGCTAAATTCTATCCTATTTAAAACATGTGTACATAAACACGATTAATAATAAGCGTCCATGTTTAAGTTTACCTCTAAAACTTTATCCAATTAAAATCCAATTATATAAATAGAATAGTAAATAATAAAATACAGCAATTTAAAACTTAGTGTATTAGTAATTATTGTGTGCGTTTTCTCGTCCCCCGCAGGAAATTACAGACTTTTTTTTGCATAGAAATTAGTGCGCGTAGGCCACGCGCACTAACTTCTACCACATTTCATTATTCACTCCGGTGGTGGGTTTAATGCTCTAATTAAGGGATATAGATAAACACGACGTGCTAGAGTTTTTAAGTACAGATAATATTGTCTAAATTATTGATTATTATTTGACATATCTGTCGCAAAGTCGATCCTTTTTTCGAAGCAGTTCAGGCCATTTAGGACCCCTTATAACTTCGTTGTGGATAAAACTAGAAGCCTGAATTTTCAGTAATCAAGCAGGCATTGTATAAACACAGTATATTTCAAATTTCATTCAATTTGAACCAGTAGTTTAAGAATTATAACTAGTCAAAGTTTCTTAATTTTGTCACTCACTGACTGACCGATCATCAAAACTCTAAGGCACTTCTAGCAGACATAGAATCTACAAATTTAGAATACAAATATAAAAATAACAATCAGATTTTTTTTGTTGGTATTCATGAAGTAGAATGTACCGGAAAGGAAAAAGTAGGACTAACTACAAAAATTAATAAGAAGCCATCAAAAACATACTTGTAAAAAAACAAGTCTCGCAACTCAGTTCTTCTACCGTAAAAAGTTGTGAGATCCATGTAATACCAAGTCGGTTGACTTGGCAATCGATTTGGTATTACATGTCATGTCATATCGATTCTCACTCAAGCAGGTGATTTTTCGAAAATCTTTAAATACAGTTATAATTATTTTTGAAAATAAAGATATGTTTCCTTTCAGTAAAATTTGCCATCATCTATATTAAGAGTACTTTTCCTTCAGCCATGGTCTTTTTTTTCCACTCAGTATATTCACGAGGACAGAATTTAGCTTTAATTTTTTGCAAACAAACAAAAAAAATGACTACCTATTTTGGTACTAGGGTTTTTTTTGATATTTCAAAATATTTCTATGAACCAGAATAGCCAATATTTTCATTTAAGGCGAGTCACCAGTATATGCGGGCAAAACTGTTTTGCTAGATCAAAATGGTTTATGTATTTACTATTATATTACGCTCTCATATAAATATACATAATACACTAAAGGATATCGCATAAAGAATGTGCTAATTTGTTACGCGATTATATGTACTACTCGATTATAAAAAATCCAGAAAACAGGCCAAATAAAAATGTAAAACGGATGATTTCTTACATTTTCTTTAAATTTTCGACATAATTTTTACATGTAAATATTTATTTTAAAGTACTACAGAGAACCTGCTTATTCATTAAATCCTATAAAGTCTATACACCAAGATTTTCCATTGGTTTTGGAGCCGAAACCCTATTCATGTTTATCATCAGTAGAAGCTATTTAGCTTGTAAAACTAAAAATAAGGGCATAAAAAATCATTAAAAAATTTAAGATCCCTTAGTACCGGTCGATCTTATGAAAGTCAATGACCGAGGCGCTTCAAACGCTTCGCCTACCCCCCGCCCCTCCGCCGGCGGCCGGCCGGGAAAGTTCATAGGGGTCACAGTCTATGAGTAGATAAGGAGAACGTTACTACGTGTTTACGACAAATAGTCACTTTTACAACTTTTTTTTGCTCGTAAAGCGATTATTATTTCATAAATAGGTACAAGACTTTATATATATTATAACGTTTTCGGCTCAAAACCAATTAAAAATCTTGGTGTATAGGCAAAAAACCTATAAAACGCGCCTATTTTCGCCGCTTCGCTGTTATACCCGTAACGTCGTACCGTCGGTCGATAGAGCGAGAGAGAAGCACTCGAAAGGACTCGCCTTAAGGTCGTATTGTCATCCCTACTTTGTATAAGAGAGTTTCAGCACGGCGCGCCACTACACCAACGGGTCGCCTTTAGAGTAGTAGGTATAAAAAATAATAAAGAACAATTAAAATTGGCTTAGAACTAATAGTACTACCGTTGAACTCGCGTAACAAATATAATATAACTGAACGAGATAGGGGGTTCTCGTGTATTGTTATTTAACAATAAAGCGTTATTCTTATACGGCAATCAGATTCAGAAAGCTTGTAGTCGCCTACTGTCTCCTTATAAACCTTCAGTTAGATACATTCACTGTCCAATAACATTTTTGAAGGGACATAACTAAGTTCTGATATAACTTACGGCAAAACTTATTTCATAGATAAGTTAAGTTAAGGCAGTATTACAAACTAGAAGCAAAATAATCGAAGGCCGCTTAAAAATAAAACGACGCCACTGATCCATACAAACTTACCCAATCCCCGTTCTTTAATATATTTTGAACTATATTTTTTGCGCATATGAATCAATATCGATTAGAGTAATTTGACACCTCGTACTTTACAGCTAAACGTGCTACTATTTCAAGAACTTTCACTGCGTGTGGAATAGGCGTTAGACGTCCATAATAATAGTACATACATACGTATAATCACGACTATTTTCCCGGAAGGGTAAGTCAGAGGCTATGGCAATGAGGGCCGCAAAAGCAGTCCACTGCAATAGTCCACTTTTTACCAAATAGCGACTGCACTTGTGCTCAGCGTGACAGGTGGTAAGCCCATCGCCGCTCTAAGTCGTTGGATGTATGTGCAGTCTTTGGTAAAGTAATAATAGTAACAATAGTAAATGTACTACATACTTGTTAGTGACATATAAATGAATTTTTTTTTTACTGTTCAGAATGACTAATAATGGAGAACCGGACAAAATGGTCTACATGACCTTGTATGCACACATAATAGAAGATACCTTCATCCATAACACAGGTATTTTTATATGCTGCAATAACTACTATGGCGGCCTATTTCAATTACTGTGTGAATAATGTTACTAGGCGATGTTTTGTAGGTGAGGTGCTAGGAAATACTTCGGAGCAAATGGACTGAACTAGGATTGATGAGGAATCGACTATGTGGAAGAGGAAAAGAGTAAGTGAATTACTTACATTATTACGGGAAAGTGTTTAGACTATACTTTCTTTTTCACTCTTTAACTTTTGAAAACTTCGTGAAAAGTACAGCGATACTTGAACAACGTAGGAATTTACTACACTTACTTGTTTTTAATTTACTAACCGTACTAAAAAGAAAATAAATAGCTTTTCCACATAGCAATTTCAAATCAGCCTTAATTATCTTTAAAATATATTAGGAAGCCTTAACTTACAGAGTCCATCACATTGCTTGAACCAGAAGATATTCTGTCGTCAAACAGTCGCATCATGAGTTGCATAGGTACCTTAAATACAAATTGATTTCATGTATACAATTGGAGCAAAATAAATGTAAGTACAAATAAAAAAGCCAGCGATAGAAAAATTATTATACATTTTTGTGATTATTATAATTTACCATGCATGTAATTATAATATGTATATTATGTTAAAACACAATTTTGATTAAAACGCGTTTAAAACTAGCTAAAAGGAGAGCGGCCCCAGTTCCCCAGAACTAGACCACCAAATATTCAATCAAATATTATAATAATGTAATTTTTTTATAGGTTTTAACTAGAAAGTTCTAGCTGTAACAAAGTCTTTTAGAAAGAAAACCGGTATGGTTTTAAGTGTAACATACACACTTTTAGTAATTAAGGGGCCGTTCATTAATTACGTAAGAAGATTTGGGGGGAGGGGGTATGACCAAATCCTATTATCGAATAATTTAATAAAATCTATTATTGTAAACAATTATTATAAGTGAGATGAGCTTTGAAACCTTAAGCAAATAAAGACTCCACTTCATTTACGTAAAACCATCGCAAACTAAAGTAAGACTTAATTTGTTAAAAATAAATAAGCATTTACATATTATCTACATAAAAAAAAACTATTGGATAATTGTTAAATTCTAAACTACCTTAACCGGCATATTTCATATTAATATTTTATTGTTACAACAGGTTACAACCGTCCAATAGCCAATTTTATTTATTGACGTACTGACATAAAGTCTAGGTAATTATTTTTAATTCCAGTCGTGAAATGACACATAAATCACTTAAATATATAGTAACAGTTGTAATGTTAGTTTAACAATATTAACCGCTCTGTGGTCTGGTGGCTAAGCCACCGGTCTCAGACCCAGAGGTCTCGAGTTTGATTCCCAGCGGGAGGTACATCTTTGTGTGCTCGGATTGGTTGATGGTAGGGCTGTTAAGTCCGCCTGGCTAGCTACCAACATCTTATCTAAGTCTTTCGCCATAACAACGATGTTTATAAGCATTGTTGTGTTCCGACAATAGAGATAAGATAGCCAGTTCCTCAGTAGTTGAGGATTCCGGGTGAAGCGCGCTTCCACCTTCTCCTTATCGCCTTATCGTCACTTACCATCAGGTAAGATAAAGGCCAAGCGCTTACTATTTGTAGAATAAAAAATTAAATAAAAATTCCGTGGAAACTTATTTCAAGCAATTGTCATTTTAGTGACTCGAATTAAAAGTCTCGGATAGTGGTGGATGAAAGTGTGTCGCTGACGTAGTACCACGGAGCAAAGTGCGTAGTACCTACAAAGAAACACCGAGAGATGGCGTGATTTTGTTTACGTGCGGTGATACGAGAGTATTGCGCGAAAATTTATTTGTGTTAAAATTGGTAAGCAGTAAGTACATTTGCATCTTAAGAAGTAAAAGTGTTTAAATCGTTTAATAACAACCTCCATTTTTAAAAGTACGCAGCTTATTTTCTATTTTAGTATTTACTAAAAAGATATAGGTAGGTACCCAATGTTAGGTAGATATTACTTTATACGTAACGCTAAAAATAAGATTGATTTACACGTAATGTTACATTCTAAATGTAAAAATAATCTGATTTATTAAATATTTTTTACAATGTTTTATTCATTTAATATCGGTATTAAACAATATCGATTTTCATGAATAATAATCTAAAGAATAGCACCATCTCTCGGAAAAGGATACCAACTTGTAATTTATTTTATTGTAATGTTATTTTTTGACGATAATTAATAAAATTGGTATCAGTAGGTAAGTAAGTAGGCATAGGCAGGAAGTAGAAAAATATTATTTGTTTCTCCCGAATAAATTATATTAAACAGAGTGTAGAGTATTGGCACAATCAAAAAGGACAATGGCGAAATCATTTCTGAATGAATTCTTTAGCGTCTATAAATTTCACTTTTACAACTTCGGATTTTATTTTAATAATAGATGGAGGCAAACGAGCAGGCGGGTCACCTGATGGTGAGTAATTTCCGCCGCCCATGGACACCCGCAACACCAGAGGAACCGGCCCAATGCGTGCTGCAAGTGCTGCAACGACGAGACCAACTTAAGCTAGGTAAATTTAATAAGCATGAAAAAAATGTAGATAATATGTATATAATTAAAGACCCATTAAAAAAATATATATCAATAGTTTCGTTGTAATATTTAAAACAAAGTGGGCGCGCTGGAGAGCATACTCGCCAGCGAGCCCACAAGGATAATTCCGTTAATTAAGGCTTTTTAAATTCGTTTATGACACCATTAAAATGTATATTAAATGTATATGATAGATAGATAGATAGATAACAACTTTATTTACTGTTAAAAGACACACACATGTTGGTACACAAAATCACAATAAAAAACACAGTACAAAAAAATAAAACAATACAATATGTGTGTGTGTGCCGCAGCAGCAAAAGGGTGGCAGCTCAGCGTCATATTCGCTCGCCTTGCGAGCGAATCGCTGGTTTTCAGCAACAACCTTGAGTGTAAACGCGAGTACGTTTACCAACGTTAGAAAAAATAAAATCAAAACTAAATAACTAAAAATTAAATATACCAAATATTAAACTTGAAAAAACCTGTGATCATAGTACCTCTTTGCTTGCCTAAATTGCATCCGAGATGAAATATACCTAATAGATAAGATATGAAATATTTTAAAATATAATATATATACATGCATATATCAATGTACTATCATCAATTCGATATTTAATTTAGTCTATACCAATTCACGGCCACTTTCAAATTTCCTTACGGAACATTAGAGAAGCACCTGGTAAAGCGTTGGCTTGATATGTTACAATTTATTAAGTTAATGAGATTATTCAACTGGGCTATTTATTTTCATTATTTTCCTCTAATAATTGAATCAACAATCATATGGACAACTAATTTACATTAATTCTATGTTCATTTATTTCAAGCAGACGTAATCATAGACGCAAGTACCTATCTAAAAACAACTAAAAACAAAGTCAACATTTTCATAAATAAATCAATGTCAATGTTATTCGTGTTTTATTTGTCAATATAAAGCGTGGAAAAAGACTTTGTGTGTTTGGAAGAACAAAAAAGTGTTTTTCTCCAGTGTAGACACACCAAATAAATGGTAAGTACCGTGCTTAACTATTATAAACCGATGACTAAAGTATCGTCTTTTGCAATTAGCAGAAATAAGGATAAATTTAAGTGCGCAAACATTGCTTTATTACAATTGTTGCAGTGAATTTTGTAACAATTAAATTATGTCGTCAAGTAGCGAGAGTAAGTATGATTTATTTAAGATAAATTTGTTTTCAATTTACTCAAGTTTCAATATAGGTATAAAAAAAAACCACGAGCTTGTCTTTTTTTCACTTATTTTGAAATTCGTAAAGGTTTTTGTTTATGTCCATGCCATTTCTTAACTTCAAAAACTATACTTAATTATTCTTTAGGGTGTGTAGATTCATGATGAATTAGAGTAAATAACTAAAATTTGTGTTATGTCGTGATTTCAGAAATTACGCGACGTGAGCTTGTGCATCGTTTATTCGACCATCCTATTAAAAACTGGGCAAATAAAGAAAAAATACCTAATTTCTTATTTAATTCAACGATTAAACTGCCCACCAGAACATGTAGGTACATGTTTAAAAAAATCATGTTTCGAGATTTTTTTAAAAAGTAAAAACTAAATAAGTATAACGCTGCTAAACGTAAGAGGCAAAAATTTTATGAAGACTGTGTAAGTTGGTTGGATGAAACGGTATCGTTTCCTTTGTTTAAATGCCCCGGTAAGCGAGGTAGGCCCACAAGTACCGACTTCGAAGAAAGTAGCCCTAAGATGAAGCAGCGAAGAACTGTACATTTACAAAATATGGCTTCCACGAGTGAACTACGTTTCCCCGCATCAAGTAGTTACCAGAAGTTGGGACAATCGCTCAAAGCCAAGACCCTTATTATGGTAGCCAAAGCTTCACCTGACGAATTAAAAGTATGATATCGAGTTAGTGAAGAAAAACGGTCAGTTATGCAAATATTATAGACTTCATTAGAAGCGTTCGTGATAAAGAATCGTTGAATAATGTTAGTCTTCCCAGCTTTGACTATTCGGATTAGATTTTTGATTGATTATATAAATCTTCTATAATAACCAAGTATTCTGTGTTTCATTTTCGTAATTACACAATAATGATACATAGTCCATCACGCCAAAACTATTGGACCGATTAGCATATAATTTGGCACACATATAGCTTATTGCCTGGATTAACACAAATCAAACTTTTTATTTTAATTTAAAGCTCCGGTGTGATAAAACAGGTAACACGATATATTTAAATTCCACGCGAGCAAAACCGGTGGGCGGAAACATGTTATCTTTTGAAATGTATTTCTATATGCTTAAATGATCAAAAACAGCACTAATCGTAAAGAGAAATCATGTACACATCCATTTTATTTGAGTGAATATTGAAAAGTAAAAAACCAATTTAAGTTGATCTTTAAACCATATAAAATGTTTAAAGTTACAGCACAACGTAAGCTGGATTTTAATTTTTTGTTGAAAAAAAAGTAATAGACAATTCAATTATAATTTTCCATGCTTATCAAGACCAAATGTAACGTATACCGTGTCCATGTCTACAGCAAGAAATTCTAAGCATGCCATATTTTTGTGCATATTATGTGCAATCAAACGTTTCAGTCCCAATTTTTGTGCCACCACAACTTCGTTACTATGAGTTGTTTTATGTGTGTAAGCTGGAGACACGTGTCACCAGCTCGCACACGCCCGTAAAGACAAACCAGTGAGGTTAGGGTTTTGGACTATAGCTAGAAATTTTGTGCATAATTTGTGCACTAGGAACAAAAAAAACTAACCATCACACTCAAATACTGTTGAAACTACGATCATAAAACTGTGTGCGAGCTGGAGACACGGGTCTCCAGCTCGCACAGCTGTATCTTCGTAATTGTTCAAGCTACGGTTATGAATTATACCTCAAAATTTTGTGCAGAATTTGTGCATAAGGCACAAAAATTTTCAAAACTTTAACTCAAAAGGTTTTTGAGCTACGAACCGATAAGTATGTGTAAGCTGGTGACACGTAACACGGGCTAACACATGGTGAATTATTGTAACTGTATAAGATAGCGCTTCGTTTTAAAGATCAAATAATACGTTATAATTTGTGCACACACGAGGCAAAATTTCAAATCTCTGGGCCTCTTACTTTATAAATTATAAGCCAAAAACTGTTTTCCCGCCAAAAAATTCAAAATAATGGCTAGGAAGCGGCTAAACGCGCGCCGACCGCGCCGTTGCCGTTCCGTGCGCTACACTATTGCAATCGAGTTTGAACTTGAGAGCTAGCTTAATTTAGTGTCATTTTAATTTGCGCTCTCGATCGTTTCGTTACTATACCGAGAATTTTAGACTAGGAGACTGCTGATATAGGAAATTGGTTAATTTAAAATAAAAGCAGTCTATTTTATTTATGAATGTTCATAAAATATCGCTATGCTTAGTTTTAAGTATTTACAATAACCTCATTAATATGATAAGTAGTGATAAAATTAGTCTGCCTGTATGTTTTTATTACCACGTTTTTATTAGGTAGCTTTCTCGTTTATTTGTTTATTTATTTGTCGACAAATGCAAACGATTTTATACTAGCTTCCCGATGAGCTAGACTTGCAACTTTGAACATAGGTCAGAACAGGATGACAATGCAATATTATGGTGTCATTGAGCTGATCTGATGATTCAGCCGGAAGAAGGCCACAGGATCTCTGTAAGAAAACCATGAAACCCCATTCAGGCTCATTTGATTAGTTTTGATGAGCACTCTGACGGGAGACGATTAGACGAGGTCCATGGTCTGATGATGAACCCGAAGGAAGGCCACAGGAACTCAGTATTGAAACCATGCAACCCCATCAAGTTTGGGCTCGTTTGATTCATCTTGACGAATACTCTGTTAGAAAAAAGGGTCCAGGGTCTGATGATGGAGCCAGAAGAAGGCCACAGGAACTCGGTATTGAAACCATGCAACCCCATCGAGTTTGAGCTCGTTTGAATCGTCTTGACGAGTACTCTGTTGGGAAATAGTGTTTAGGGTTTGACGATGAAGCCGGAAAAAGCCCACAGGAACTCTATAATAAAACCATGCTACCCCAACGAGTTCGGGGTCGTTTGAATCGCCTTGACGAGTACTTTATCAAGAAATAGTGTTCAGGGTCTGATGATGGAGCCGGAAAAAGGACACAGGAACTTTATAATAATACCACACAACCCCATCGAGTTTGCGCTCGTTTGATTCGTCTTGACAACTACTCCCATAGGAGATGAAGAATTTTTAGTTATGGCACGTTAACTGAAAAACAGTTACTACGCTACGATAACTAAACCATCAACCATTCTGACAAGGGGTCGGTCAGCCATCAACACATAGAAGAATTGGTAACTTGCAAACTTTTTAACTTGTAAATAGAAAAAGTAAGAATTACTTACTACTGGTAAAATAAAAATTTGAAATAGCTTTATTAAAAATAATAAAAGTATCTTTTTTTTCGTTATCTGTGGATTGGGTTTGAAATAGGTACCTACATATAAAATTTAACATCTACCTACTTACTAGCATTTGAAAATAACTTTAGGTACTTACTCATAAGATAACAAAGGTACGCCTACTATTGAATCTAGGTGATCTACTGCGGATGGACAACATCTACATAAAGAAGCCATAACTGGAGGTTAGTATAGGTAAGCAGCAGAACGATTAGATAGAACACAATTAAATTAATTTTTATTATAGTTCTTTTTCTATAGAATTTACAATAATGACGAAAAAGGCCGGCGCACAGGAAGATGCGCGTAATAAAATTCCCGCTTGCAAAGTGTTAAACTATAGCTACATAAATTTAATATCGGTGATAACAGTATCGACCATATCTACGGACTATTAAAAATTCATGCAATATCGTGTTTTTTTCCACTATATAGTTTCAGAACGCATCGAACGTTTATAATAATTTTATTTTATTAAACTTTTACAAGCACATTTGTTTGTTAAAAACTACAGATTAATGATAACTCAATAAATATCAGGGATACGGTACAATATTCTTGAATTCGATCACGTACAATATAGTGATCTCAACGCACACCGCATTCCTGACGCGATATAGTGTTTTCCAAAATAGGTATAGTTTCAGAACGCATCGATATCGGATTTGACGATATTGATGCAATAAATATGTTTCAGTAACCTTATACGATTTGTATCGCCTACTCCTAATTTTATCGGAAAAAATGGAAGAGGTGATTGCGTTTTATTACATGTCGGCAAATAATTACTATTTATTGCATCTTTATTATTTTTATTAATTATTAATTCGAAATATTGTATTACTTTTAATACTTTATCGTTACTCCAATCCATAATTATCGAAACAGAATAATATCGATAGTCGTATTTGCAACACGTTCACACCTCTAGTTGTCTAGCAGTCAACTAAAGTGTGCGAAGGAAATGTGGCCGCACGAACATTATCGAACAAAATCCTTGATGTGCGGCAATTTACCAACAGCGCGGCGCGTCAACGCCATGATACAACGCGCTAACGCGAAGTGTTTGGCCAGACGTGTCGCGAAAACGCAAATCTTCGCGCTAGCGCGATAATGTGGCCCTAGCATTACATTGGGATGCCCCAGCAGACTAATCGCAAAGTCATCGATCACCATAGAGTACATTTATTTTTATTTATTTATTTACATTTAACCATGGGAACTAATACAATCTAATATTAAAATAAATTACTTTTAATGGTTAAAATTTATTCTGTGACGGTCGATAGCGATTAGTTTGCTGGAAAGCATCCGTTCTTTATCGAATTAGGCTCAAGTATCCAACCATTTTGTCGTTCTGCACTCCTCCATAATGTTTATCATTATGCCAAATCTAATTATTTAATTGTCTCAACAACAAAAAATAACTAAGACATTCGTGTGTGAGATATCTAAAATAAAAAGTAGGGTAGGTTATTACCTGCCTATAGTAAAACTAAATTAATCGCGTCGCGCATCGCTTTAACAGACGGCTCCTAGTCTAAAAGTGGCAATATAGCGCACGGAACGGCAACGGCGCGCTTAGCCGCTTCCGAGCCATTATTTTGAATTTTTTGGCGGGAAAACAGTTTTTGGCTTATAATTTATAAAGTAAGAGGCCACGAGATTTGAAATTTTGCCTCGTGTGTGCACAAATTATAACGTATTATTTGATCTTTAAAACGAAGCGCTATCTTATACAGTTACAATAATTCACCATGTGTTAGCCCGTGTTACGTGTCACCAGCTTACACATACTTATCGGTTCGTAGCTCAAAAACCTTTTGAGTTAAAGTTTTGAAAATTTTTGTGCCTTATGCACAAATTCTGCACAAAATTTTGAGGTATAATTCATAAACGTAGCTTGAACAATTACGAAGATACAGCTGTGCGAGCTGGAGACCCGTGTCTCCAGCTCGCATACAGTTTTATGATCGTAGTTTCAACAGTATTTGAGTGTGATGGTTAGTTTTTTTTGTTCCTAGTGCACAAATTATGCACAAAATTTCTAGCTATAGTCCAAAACCCTAACCTCACTGGTTTGTCTTAACGGGCGTGTGCGAGCTGGTGACACGTGTCTCCAGCTTACACACATAAAACAACTCATAGTAACGAAGTTGTGGTGGCACAAAAATTAGGACTGAAACGTTTGATTGCACATAATATGCACAAAAATATGGCATGCTTAGAATTTCTCTATGTCGAATGAGGAAGCTGTAGACATGGACACACGTATACCTACACCTCATTTCAAGTCCTTAATAATTTTGTCTGGGTACTTCCATAGAACAGAAACTATGTGTGTTGTAACGTAGTTTTCATAATAATAACGATCCCAAAAAAGAAAACGTTGCCATAGCCTTTTACCAGGCGCTTCTCTAATGTTCCGCAAGGAAATTTAAAAGTGGCCGTGAATTGGTATAGACTAAATTAAATATCGAATTGATGATAGTATATTGATATACATTTAATATACATTTTAATGGTGTCATATACGAATTTGGAAAGCCTTAAGTAACGGAATTATCTTTGTGGGCTCGCTGGCGAGTATGCTCTCCAGCGCGCCCACTTTGTTTTAAATATTACAACAAAACTATTGATATACATTTTTTAAATTGGGTCTACAATTATATACATACTAGCGACCCGCCCCGGCTTCGCACGGGTTTCTACCCGTTTGTACATAAACAAATTATAGCCTCGATAAATGGGCTATCTAACACAATGATGTTTAAAGTTATAGATGCGTTGTACACGCTCTAGAATGGCAATACGAATGTAAGGTAATTGCCCGACTCGCATTCAGTCAGGCACGCTCTCGCGTCCCGGCTATACATCGCTACAGCGCGTGAATTTATCAAGTTTTTCGTGGCCAAAATGCCTTCCTGTGTTTTTAGGCGGTCCACAAATTACACGGCAACTTTTAGAGACAAGAAAAACGTGTCATTTCATTCGTAAGTACTGATTTTTTTAAATTAAACATTAAATGCCCGATAAATAAACTGCTGGCTGCTCCTCACGTGGGTAAAGAGTGAGATGTAATCTGTTCTATGCGTGAGAGTGAAACAGACTATGTTATCGCGGTCTACTGGCGGCCGTTGCCATGGAAACTCACATGCGTATAGAGCGAGATGTATATTTATCTCTTTCTAACCACATAATGTGTCTCTTGTTAGCGCAACGTGTCATAATAAATAACTGTATACGTAGATATAGTACTACTTGCAGCACTTTAAAATGCAATAATGTTAGCGTGTAACCTGTCTATCTTTTATATGTCTTTGATCTAACACTGAAAGATTCTTTTTAAATCGGACCAGTAGTTCCTGAGATTAGCGCGTTCAACTAAACAAACTCTTCAGCTTTATAATATTAGTATAGATTATCTACATGTTTTTCATGCTTATTAAATTTACCTAGGTTAAGTTGGTCTCGCCCCGCAGCATCACGTGCGTGGCTCTACCACTCAGTCAGTGTCACACATTTAGCATTTTTGAAACCATAGGAAAAACTTGTCTAAGTCTCGAAATAAAAACAAGTTTAAAAGACACTAAATTACTAGTTAGTATTTTTCTGTTTAGAGCAATGACGATCTTTAATTGTAGACTTACTAGAGAAGTAAAACCAAAATCATGTTGTTCAGGATTACAAACTCTATACTTACCAACATATTTTTTTCATTTATAGACGCTTAAAAAAAAGAGTTGACAAAAGTTTGTATGGGAGTTCGCCAATGTCCTTTGTTGAGAAAGTTAAGATTTAATACACTTCTGGACACATCTATTGGCCCATCTTGCATTTTCAGTTTCGTTTACTCCTAGCTAAAAATTTATAATAGGTCGATCAAAAAGTTTTTAAACAGTTTTGAACCAGGCACATTCATAATTTTATTAAATAGCCTTTTTTTAAATTTCGAACAAAGAATTTAAAGAAACAAAAGACAATTTGGAGCCTGTAAGTTAATATCAAACAATCGAATACTAAGAAAACTTGATTTTATTGGTTTACTTGGATTTATTTCTTGAAAGTGTGATTTTTCTCTTTGGTTTTGCAACAAACATTACTTATTCTTAACATTAAGGTGAGGTTCTATCAATAATCTATAGATACTTCGCCTGAAGTCGCCGCCCAAGCTGTGGCACTTATCCAGGCAAAGAAATGTGAGTGCTCGACTTAATTTAAGTCGATCTGCGGTCCGAAATGTTTATCGGAGGTACCTAGAGACTGGCGGCTTCGTTCGTCGCCAAGGAAGGACACGATCTCGGGTCACAACTGAAAGGCAGGATCGATTCATCGTGACGACCAGCTTGAGAAATCGTCACCTTACTTCCATTGAGATACAAAACCAACTTCGCGACTTCCACGGAGTATCTGTGAGCGCTCGAACTGTTCGGAGAAGGTAAAAGAACGCGATATGGTACCACACAAGCCAGCTAATGGCCCCAAACTAACGCGAGCCCACCGAACAGCGCGTCTTCATTTCGCGCGCACTCATTTAAATTATTGGACTCAGCAGCATTGGAGCCGTGTACTCTTTTCTGATGAGTCTAAAATTGCGTTACATGGCAATGATGGAAGGAAGGTCTGCCGACGTAAGGGAGAGCGTTTTGCACAATGCTGCTTTGAAGAGAGGGTTGCTTATGGCGGTGGCTAATGGACTGTCTGGGGCGGTATATCCGCGAGCGGCAAAACTCAACTTGAGGTTATTACGGGACCATGGCTGCCAACATTAAATGCTGAAAGGTACATTCGTGAGTGCTTAGAACCTCACGTGATGCCATACGTGGACCATGTGGGGACCAAATTTCCTTTTTATGCATGATAATGCAAGAGCCCATACGGCCGGCATCGTCAGGGAATATATTCGGGATGTGAACATCACAGTTATGGACTGGCCAGCCAGAAGCCCAGACATGAAACCGATTGAGCACATGTGGGACGAGCTAAAAGACGTGTTAGGGCTCGTCAGCCAGTTGCCCAGACGATGCAGGAGTTGAAAACTGCCATAGAAGAGGAATGGGAGATGATCCCTCAAAATTTTATGGAGCGGTTGATAAACTCTATGCCTAATCGTATGAGAGCTGTCGTAGATGCCCATGGAGGCAACACGCGTTATTAAATTAAACCTTTATTTGATAAAACATGTTTTTTATTCAAAAATCAACTGCCTTCATCAAGGCGCATACCCGACTTGTTAGGCGTAGCTCCATGTCGTGTGGTATTCTGAATTCAAATTTAGAACATTACTTTCGAAAAAGATGGTAAAATGTATCAGGTTTAAAACTGCATCAATACTTTTTGTTCAATCTAGCAATCATATTTAAGTAGGGGCCATAGAAACCTAAACTCTAAGGTGGGCCAATAGATGTGTCCAGAAGTGTAGTAATAACAGTAGGTAAAAAAGTGCGTAGAAAAATATTTGTTTAAATACCAACTCACTAGCATTGAAGCGAGGATATATATTGGCACATTCAAATAAATTGATATTTCATTTTTTTGCTCGATAGTACCCACCTCATGATTAAAATAAAGTTTAAACCTTATTTGTGGAGCAAAGTTCAACATTGATTGAAAGGAGTTACTCGCATAATGACTAATTTGATACAGGCATATTGACTTACACGTATTTTGACTTACACGCCTATTGACTTACACGCATATTGACACACAAGATATATTTAAGTATTTAACACTAGTTTCCCGTCAAGCGGCTTCGCTTACGACTTACGATGTTGATTTCCTATCGAAAAGTGGTAGCCTGTGTCCAAATCTATTTCTGTGCAAAAGAATTATAAAAATATGATGGGTAGTTTTGAAGAAGATCAAACCCACTTTACTTCTTTTTTTTCTTATAAATAAGAAAATATAAATAAAAAATATTTAATGGCAAGTAGACTGTTTTAAAATTATACATAAAAACATAAAAAAATTAACGTACATTCACGAATGAGTTTATCACTAGAAATCCAACACCCAGGAACGTCTTACAGTCTTACCTTCAAATGAACTAGCCACTTCAAACTATTATTTGCATAGATGTACTCATTGTGTCACGTTTTGTCATTATTGAAAACGTTATTTTTAACCTTTTTGTTTTATGCACAATTCACCAAAAATGGAAAACGCATTCGTGATTTAAAATCAGTAAAAATTACGAACTTTATGTGTGTCATTTTGCGTATGAGAATCTCATGTCAATTTGCGTATGTCATTTTGTGTAGACACGATGTGTCATTGTGCGTTGGGCTACCTAAAGGCCTGCTCAAACCTGAGCGGTATTCGCTGCCGCTGTGGGTAAAGGTATATACCGCGCGGGTTTCGCTCAGGTATTTAGTATCAAGTTCTGCGGCTAGATTGACCTGAGCGGTATTCGCTGCCGCTTTACCCACTTAGCGAATACCGCTCAGATTTGAACAGGCCTTAAATGTGTCAATATGCGAGTAACCCATCGACAGTCTATATTAAAAGTATTATTGTAGAAGTTTACATTGGATTTTGAAAGAAAGCAAAGAATAATTCTTTTTTATTTATATCGTAAGATTCAAAATTTAACGCACAATTTTTTCATGTAAAAGTATATATTGTCGCCATCGCAAGAAACGTCAAGTTAGCAACCGTAATATCTCGGCTTGTATTGAAGAACTGTAATTGAAATTTTGCGATTCACTAACTATGCAGTTTTTTGACATATATATATCACATTGATCCGAACTGTATTTCTTAAGGTTCCTGCTAACTTGACGTCAAGTTAGTAACCTCACCAAGATACTCAAATATCTTTTGAACCATAGTATAACTATTTATTACGCTGCACCAGTTGTCCTCGCGCCTGGACCTCATTTCCACTTAACATCAGGTGGAGTGGGGTCATTTGCCGGGCTTAGTATAAAAAAAAAAATACGTCACTATTATACACAATTTTTTGACGTAGTCAAAACCATCTAAATCTGTGGCGGGGCTGCTAACTTGACGCTCACGAGGTGCTTCGTAAAAAATTGCACATAAGACTACCTACTGTCGGTAGATTCAAGGATCAATTTTGAAACTACTTCGTTCTGAATCGATTCGACTTCTGATTCTGAACAAACTAATTTTAGGTTTTGCACAATTTTATTAACCCTTTAAGAGGGTTTACGCATTTCGGTTTTCCATACAAACTTCCAAGTCGAAATTTTTAGAAACCAATAAGCCAATTTCGATGAAACTTTGCATGCTAAAGTAAAACACAGGGATCTAAATAGTTTGTTGAAAACATTTTAAAAAAACGTTTTATTAGATGAGTTATTGCGAATTAAAGTCCACTATAGAAAGTTAAAAATCGCAATAACTCAGTTCCCTGTGTTTTACTTGAGTATGCATAGTTTCATCAAAATTGGCTTATCGGTTTTAAAAAATTTCGACTTGAAAGTTTGTATGGGAAACCGAAATGCGTAAACCCTCTTAACTTGTACAGCATTAAATATTTTTTATTGGTTCCATTCCTATTGCAACTAAATAAGGTTCAAATTATGGTGGCATCTATATTACCATTACCAGTTACGGGGTTTAACAGGATGTATATGAATATCGAGACTTTGTCACAATGTTATTGCACGCGTTTCTCCTTTTTTTCTTTTGTATGTCAATAGTTTTTAAGCTCAGATCTTTCAACGTATCTGTTGTTTACTTTTATTAGTCCTAAAATTGCGGTCGGGTAAAATAATAAAAGTAAAATAAAGCGAGACAGCGAATTTTACATAAACAATCGATACTTACCGACAGACCTAATGAAGGGCCTTGACCAGCCTGCAAAAACAAAAATAATTGAAGGACCCAAGTAGTTTACAATAAAAATGTATGAAATGTAAGTAAATAAATAGAAGTGACTCCGTTGGCGCTGGCTGGCGAAACAACATCATTAGGGTATAGCGACAGCCGCACAGTATGTCATTTGCCTTCAAACACGGACACCCTCTTTCTATCTCATCAATCCAAAAACATGATCAGCTTTAGTACGACAATAAAAAATATAAAATTTTAATTGCAAATAATTTATTGTTAGCCTACATTTCATGAATTAAATAAATAAAAAATAATTATTGCAAATGTTTCAGGATTAAATTCGTGAAATCTAAGCTAAGAAATGGCTTTTGAAAATTAACATTATGCGCCGAGAGGGTTAATTCAATATCAGTCTTGATGATTATTTATACCATGGCATAACACCTCCTTGCCAAAGCTGGCAGGATTTGGAACGCATCTTTTTCTTCTGACGTGTCAGTTGGCGTCTTTCTTCTCAGAACAATAAGTCTTTCTTTTATTAAAACCTTAAAACCTTAAATAAATATGCTATGACCTTACACTAAAGTTTTATTATAATTTAATTTTAAACAGCTCCTCGCATGCTAAACGACTCGAGTTCTTTGTTAAAAGACTCGCCACTAAGTTGTGCGTGTTTTAATAAAGAACTCGAGTCGTTTTATTGCAGAGTCGTATTATAATGACTGGAGTCCCCTCAGATTAGTAAAAAGTCTTGAGTCAAATTTTTGGAATCGAGTCTAGTCCTAACTTATAGGACTTAAAAGACTCAAGTCCTTTCATCACTAGGTATAGGTCTCGCAACCCACAAAGAAGCGCCTCTTTACTTTTTTAAAAGTTTTATTTAACTTGTGTTACTTGTCAAAGCGTTGAAGTATTTGTACGAAAAGCTAGTTCTAGTTAAAGCTAGTGCTAGTTCGCCTTCGGGACCAAAGCTCGAAGCCAGTCCAGTTGCAGCGTGGAGTGAGACAAGGAGACGTCATATCTCCGAAACTCTTCACTGCTGCACTGGAGGATATGTTTAAGCTTCTGGACTGGAGAGGACTCGGCATCACTATTAACGGCGTGTACATCAGTCACCTTCGGTTTGCCGACGATATAGTAGTCATGGCTGAGACCCTGGAGGACCTCGGCACAATGCTCGGTGATCTCAACAGTCTCTCAACAAGTGGGCCTTAACATAGAGAAGACGAAACTCATGTCTAACTCTAACTAAGGTTGGAGACTCTGCTCTTTAAGTTGTTGACGAATATGTATACCTGGGACAAACAGTCAAGTTAGGTACGTCCAACTTTAAGGAAAGAGGTCAATCGTCGAATCCAATTTGGCTGGGCAGCTTTCGGTAAGCTACGAAATGTCTTCTCGTCCAAAATACCGCAGTGTCTCAAGACGAAAGTCTTCGACCAGTGTGTGTTTCCAGTGATGACATACGGTACCGAAACGTGGTCGCTCACTATGGGCCTAATTAGCAGGCTCAAAGTCTCGCAAAGACCAATGGAGAGGGCTAAGCTCGGGGTTTCTCTACGTGATCGAATCGGAAATGAGGAGATTCGTAGACGAACTAAAGTAACCGACATAGGCAATGGGCAGGGCACATCGCCCGTAGAACCGATGGCCGATGGGGCAGAACGGTTCTCGAGTGGCGACCGCGCACCGGAAGACTCAGTGTGGGCAGGCCTCCAACAAGGTGGTCCGACGATCTGGAGAATGTCGCGGGTAGCCGCTGGATGCAAGCAGCACAAGACCGGTCGTGGTGGAGATCCTCGGGGAAAGCCTTTGTCCAGCAGTGGACGTCTTCTGGCTGATGATGATTTAACTTGCAATGTATGTATGTATGATTGTATATCTGTAGGTAACTATGTTTGTTCGGGTCGGGTCGAATCTTGCAACCCAGTTTTGAAGCTGATTGAGCTCACATTTTGTAAACACGTTTAGTTTGGATGACGATGCATGGTTAGCTATAATAAGACGTCATTCTAAATCCAACATGCGGAACACGCAAGCTGGCAGACTAGTTATTTTTGATGCACCCCTACAATATGGGTATCAAATAAAAGGGCTTTCTAAGAATAACACGAAAAATAAAGTGACGTCATTCTAAATCCAATATAGCGGAACAACCAAGATGGCAGACTAGTTTTTTTTGGGTATGGGTAACTCTCTAAAAGGTTATTCTACAGAGTTTCAGAGGAATTTTCTTTATGACGCCATGTGGCGTCAAACGCCATACACAAAAGAAGTTAAAGGGAACAAAAGGTTTGCAACATCTGAAGTGTTTAAACTGGCACTATGTCCTAAAATGATTAAGGGTGGATTCGACCAAACTGGAATAAACCTAGATTAAGCGCCGAATTTGTATTGACTAATCTCGGAGTAAGTCTTATTCCAGTTTGGTCGAATCCTCCCTTATACAGGCATAATCTACGTGTTAAATAATGTAAGTTCTATTAATTAGAACTCTTTTAAGAAGTTGTTTCAAATTTCAACAAGCCCACGACCGTGTGCAATGATCAGGCTAACTTACGTAAGTGCTTTAATATGTTAAACTAATTCAGCGCATAGTACAAGTAACTTAAAATTACGTAAATTTTCAAAATTTTGAGCAGGACCCCTTAACAGGAAAGCCTCAAGATGCTTTCGGTGGAGGTTGTTCAATATCTGGCTGCCAAAGCTGGCTGGATTGAAACGCATCTTTTCCTTCTGACGTGTCAGTTGGCGTCTTTCTTTTATTCTTCTGTCTAAAGCCTTCTGCTGATAATATCATGCATGACATTCACCCTTTGATCAACAATTGTTTATCGAAGCGTTCACCGCAATACTAATATTCTTATTTAGTAACGCGTGTGACGTTCACAGCAAAAATAGATAGTTTTTTTCTACTCAGAACCAAACCAAGAAGTGCAGATCGAGCCTCAGATCGCTTCTCCTCAAAATGCTGGTCGAGGTAAGTGTTTTTGCCATATGGATAACGATAACGAAGGCATCGTGTAATTTGATAGCTTAATTCCAAAACCTGAGTATATACAGCGTGTTTCTTGTAAGGTGTCAAGCCGATTTATGGAGATAGGGAACTACCATACCTATCCATTGGACCCCCATGTATGTTCTACGATTTTTTGTAGTTTACGAGTTATAATTTTTTTTCGTTATTTTATGATTCAAAGACGAGACGGCTCTAAAAAAATTATTACTTTTTTTGGGGTTTTTTTTTAAAACAATGCCTATTGATTGCACTTTTATGTGTAAAAAAATCTCCTTCCTAACTTTAACCTATAGTACTAAAATTTTGATCCTAACTTTGAAAATTGGGTTAATCAGAACAGAATGGAATTTTCAACTTCAATAAAAAAATTAAAAAACATTTTCCATAGCTTCTGACTAGTCTTATAAACTGCCCAACCAAATATGCTTTTATACTAATACAAAAAAAAGATGTACTAAATGGGACTTTTTTGCTCAAATCGGTCGTTGAACGTGGTAGATCGGAAATTGTGTAATTTTCATCTTTACTAATATTATAAAGAGGAAAGCTTTGATTGTTTGTTTGTATTAAATAGGCTCCCAAACTACTATACCGATTTAAAAAATTCTTACACCGTTGGGAAGCTACACTATCTCCAGGTGACATAGGCTACAATATATTTTTAAAAAAATTAACTGGGCTACGCGTGGGGAGTCATTTTGAAAATTCGTCACGGAGTCCACGCAAACGTAGTCGTCGGCGGTCTGCTAGTATTTTATAATTTCTTAGTATCTTTGCATATTCTTGTCTATCAGGAGATTAATTATCTCTTTACGTTTAAGAAGAACTCAGTTGATACTAATAATAACATACATTTCATACCTACTACTATCCTCAAAATTACCATTAATAATGAGAGAGCCAAAATAAAACTCAAAATGCAATAAAAATTTAATATGTTCAAAATGCCGGCAAAACTAATATTATAAAGAGGAAAGCTTTGATTGTTTGTTTGTATTAAATAGGCTCCGAAACTACTATACCGATTTAAAAAATTCTTACATCGTTGGGAAGCTACACTATCTCCGGGTGAAATAGGCTACAATATATTTAAAAAAAAATTAGGGATCCTTACTAAAACCACAGAATAAATAATAGTACTACGTACAGAAGTTGCACTCCTTTGATGTTGAAGAAAGCCGCCGTTTTAATAACCTACAATATTAGATAGGCACCGCGTGCATTCAAAACGTACCTACGCCGTCGACTCGTGTGTTAGGGATGACAGCAAATAGACTAAATAAACATAACAACGCAACCTTAGTAAGTAATTTATTCTGTGATTGCACACCAAGTAAAATGTAGTTCTGTAAGTTACTTACTTACCTATTTAACAAACAAGCACTCAGTCTTAGAAACAAGCAAACACTGCACGATATGACGAGTTGAAGATATAACGAAAACAAAACGGAAACCACATTTTATTACGTTATATATATTCTATTACCTACATCATGATAAGTACTGGCGATTTTAATTCTTACACTATAAATATAAGTTACGCAGGTAGGTTAGGTATCTTCTACATCACAACAGTCACAGCACAGGTCACAGACTCACGATCGCACGGCAAAATAATTTACATAAATAAGTAATAACATACCTACCTACCTTTACTTTCGTATTACCTATTTGTTCTGTAAACAAACTTAAGTTTAAAATAAATAAAATATTATTATAGGTAGGTACCTTCCAGAATCTTACGGTAACGTAAAAAAAGATAACTTCGAATCTTTCTGTTTATTTCGACAGCCTTTCACACAACAATTATTATTGTTGCATTGCACCATTATTACGGAACTTGTAGATTAAATGATATCGGAGAGGTAGTTATTTTTAAACAAATCGAAATTGCGATCCGAGACCACTTCAAACTATGCCTGTGGGCTGGGGCCCAAGTCTGCTAATTTACGAATGGCATAATTGAATCGCATTATGAATACCAAATGTGTCAAACAATTACAATGCGATCCAATTGCGATTCAATTATGCCATTCGTAAATTAGCAGACTTGGGCCCCTGTGCGTGTGCTCGAAAGCGCGCTGGGGCCCTGAGTCCCTGACCGATTTACAACGCCGCGTTATCGCGCGCTGTAGGTGCATTTCGCGGTAGGTATGACGGAGTGCAAGATGCCTGCTAAAACTCTAATAAATTCCTTCCATCGCGTGCGCTACGAAAACTATTGATGATAGAACAAATGCGATGTAACGGCGGTGCCACCTTTTGAGTTTAAATATAAAAAATACCATTAATAATGAGAGGGCCAAAATAAAACTCAAAATGCCGCCGCAAAAATTTTAGAAAAACATTTTTGCGGCGGTGCCGAATGTGCATATCGTTTGGTGGCCGACATTTTGAACATATTAAATTTTTATTGCATTTTGAGTTTTATTTTGGCTCTCTCATTATTAATGGTAATTTTGAGGATAGTAGTAGGTATGAAATGTATGTTATTATTAGTATCAACTGAGTTCTTCTTAAACGTAAAGAGATAATTAATCTCCTGATAGACAAGAATATGCAAAGATACTAAGAAATTATAAAATACTAGCAGACCGCCGACGACTACGTTTGCGTGGACCCCGTGACGAATTTTCAAAATGACTCCCCACGCGTAGCCCAGTGATGACGCCTACATCGCATTTGTTCTATTTTCAATAGTTTTCGTTGCGCACACGATGTAAGGAATTTATTAGAGTTTTAGTAAGAATCCCTAATTTTTTTAAAAATATATTGTAGCCAAGTCACCCGGAGATAGTGTAGCTTCCCAACGGTGTAAGAATTTTTTAAATCGGTATAGTAGTTTGGGAGCCTATTTAATACAAACAAACAATAAAATTTTTCCTCTTTATAATATTAGTATAGATGAAAATTACACAATTTCCGATCTACCACGTTCAACGACCGATTTCAGCAAAAAAAGTCCCATTTAGTACATCTTTTTTTGTATTAGTATAAGCATATTTGATTGGGCAGTTTTTTAGACTAGTCAAAAGCTATGGAATTTTTTTTAAATTTTTTTATTGAAGTTGAAAATTCCATTCTGTTCTGATTAACCCAATTTTTAAAGTTAGGATCAAAATTTTAGTACTATAGGTTAAAGTTAGGAAGGAGATTTTTTTACACATAAAAGTGCAATCAATAGGCATTGTTTTAAAAAAAAAACACCATAAAAAAGTCGACCCAAAAAAAGTTATAATTTTTTTAGAGCCGTCTCTTCGTTGAATCATAAAATAACGAAAAAAAATTATAACTCGTAAACTACAAAAAAATCGTAGAACATACATGGGGGTCCAATGGATAGGTATGGTAGTTCCCTATCTCCATACATCGGCTTGACACCTTACAAGAAACACGCTGTATATACTCAGGTTTTGGAATTAAGCTATCAAATTACACGATGCCTTCGTTATCGTTATCCATACCCATGACATGGCAAAAACACTTACCTGAGAAGCGAGAAGCGATCTGAGGCTCGATCTGCACTTCTTGGTTTGGTTTTGAGTAGAAAAAAACTATGTATTTTTGCTGTGAACGTCACACGCGTTACTAAATAAGAATATTAGTATTGCGGTGAACGCTTCGATAAACAATTGTTGATCGAAGGGTGAATGTCACGCATGATATTTTCAGCAGAAGGCTTTAGACAGAAGAATAAAAGGAAGACGCCAACTGACACGTCAGAAGGAAAAGATGCGTTTCAAATCCAACCAGCTTTGGCAGCCAGATATTGAACAACCTCCACCGAAAGCATCATGAGGCTTTCCTGTTAAGGGGATCCTGCTCAAAATTTTACATAGTTTTTTTCTACTCAAAACCAAACCAAGAAATGCAGATCGAGCCTCAGATCGCTTCTCCTCAAAATGCTGGTCGAGGTAAGTGTTTTTGCCATGTCATGGGTATGGATAACGATAACGAAGGCATCGTGTAATTTGATAGCTTAATTCCAAAACCTGAGTATATACAGCGTGTTTCTTGTAAGGTGTCAAGCCGATGTATGGAGATAGGGAACTACCATACCTATCCATTGGACCCCCATGCATGTTCTACGATTTTTTGCAGTTTACGAGTTATAATTTTTTTTTACGTTATTTTATGATTCAACAACGAGACGGCTCTAAAAAAATTATAACTTTTTTTTGGGTCGACTTTTTTATGGTGTTTTTTTTTAAAACAATGCCTATTGATTGCACTTTTATGTGTAAAAAAATCTCCTTCCTAACTTTAACCTATAGTACTAAAATTTTGATCCTAACTTTAAAAATTGGGTTAATCAGAACAGAACTTTTGGAGCCGACAAGAATAACTGCCACTTCGGCCACCTGTATTGATAACATATATACAAATGTAAAACCACTGGCTAAGCAAATTATTAATAACCTGGACTCTGATCATTGTGGCCAAATGGTCAGCTTTCCACACCAGCGTAAGCAAGTGATGAAAAAGAATATCACTGTTGTGCCAAAAACTGCAGGTCGGCTGGAACGCTTTAAAAGCAATATAGATACAAAATTAAATTATTTAGAATACAATAAAAACCCCGATGTCTTTTATAATGATTTTTTTAACATATATTGTTCAGAATTTAATAAATCTTTTTTTCCAAAAAAGATCTCGGTTAGTGGTACTGCATCTTTTAATGAATGGGCTACAATTGGTATTCACAAAAGTAGGAAACGCCTTTATGAACTTTATGGTGAACGCAACTATAACACCAGCGACGACTTCAAATTATATGTTAAAAATTATTCAAAGTTATTTAAAAGAGTATGCCGATTAGCCAAGGCAAACTATCTGAGTTCTAAGATTAAGAATAGTAATGACAAAATAAAAATGACATGGAATATTATAAATAGTGAAACAGGAAAGGGCAGAAGTCGTAATAATGAGTACATTTTAAATTGTGATAATAAAACCTTGACTTCTGATGCTGATGTTGCTGCAGTATTTGAGAGGTTTTTTACTGACATTCCAGTTTCAACTACAAAAGTCTTGATTTCCTCCCCCACTGTAGCTGAATCTGTTTTGAAGGAGAATGTTAAAGATTGTGAAAGTAATTTCAGTTTTCAAAAAATTTGTGTTATAGATATATTAAAAACATTTAACACTCTCAATAAAAAGAAAACTGCTGATCTGTGGGGTAATTCCGTGGATGTCGCTAAATCAGTAATTATGACAATAGCTCCAGTTTTAGCTTGCATATTTAACGAATGCATTGACTGTGGTGTTTTTCCTGACCTAATGAAACATAGTAAATTAATTCCATTGTTTAAATCAGGTAGCACTTCTGACCCCTCTAATTTTAGACCTATTTCTGTGCTACCCACATTTAGTAAAATTTTTGAAAAGTTGATGCTAGACCAAATTCAAATTCATTTTCATAGAAATAAACTTTTACATTGTAAACAGTATGGTTTTACTAGGGGTCGCTCAACAACTGACGCCGGTGTTGAGCTTTTAATCCAAATATTTGATACCTGGGAGGAATCACAGGATGCCCTAGGGGTATTTTGTGATTTATCCAAGGCTTTCGATTGTGTTTTACATGAAACTTTGGTCAGGAAGCTTAACCACTATGGAATTAGGGATGCTTCTTTGAGCCTTCTAATCTCATACTTGAGTAACAGGATTCAGAAGGTCGACATTAACGGTAAAAGATCTCCGGGATCAGTGGTTACAATGGGAGTTCCGCAAGGTTCAATACTAGGTCCGTTCTTGTTTTTGGTTTATATTAATGACTTACCTTATTTTGTAAAAGACAGTCATGAGATAGTATTGTTTGCTGATGATACTTCACTTTTATTCAAAGTGAAACGACGACACCCAAATTATGACGATGTGAATAATGCGATCTCAAAGATTGTTCACTGGTTTAGTGTAAATAACTTGCTATTAAACGAGGGAAAAACCAAATGTGTAAGATTTGTATTGCCTAATGTTAAGCAAGTAACAACTAGTGTACAAATTAAAGATAAGAATGTGAATCCTGTGGACACCACTGTGTTTCTAGGCATCACGTTAGATGCCAAGCTTCAGTGGGGCCCACATATAGCTAAATTGTCGAATAGACTTAGCTCTGCGGCTTATGCAGTAATGAAGATCCGTCAGTTAACTGACGTTGATACATCCAGATTAGTTTATTTCAGTTACTTTCATAGTGTAATGTCGTACGGCATTTTACTGTGGGGAAATGCTGCCGACATTCAAACTATCTTTGTGCTTCAGAAGAGGGCTATTCGAGCAATCTATAACCTAAAGGCTGGCGACTCTCTCAGAGATAGATTTAAGAATATAAATATAATGACAGTTGCATCACAATACATTTATGAAAATTTGATTTATGTTCATAAAAATACTGGAATGTTTTCAAAAAACAGTGATATTCACAATGTTAACACTAGAAGTCAGAACAAATTAGCAGTACCTTATACTAGGCTCCATAAAATAAATAATTTTTTTAAGGGTCTGTGTGTAAGATTTTACAACAAAGTACCAAATGATATTCAGAAATTAGATCTTAATTAATTTAAAATCAAAATCAAAGAAAAGCTTTATTAAAAAGCTTATTATAAAGTGTCAGATTACACAGAAGACAAAACAGCTTGGATCTGAAATGCTCCAAGCACTCCAACAGCTATTTCTAATTGTCTTTATTTAATTGATACTACATTGTATTGTAATTTTGTATTGCATCATTTTTTTTATATTTTTAAATTCATATTTTGTATTGACCTGGTAACGACATACTCTTTTTTTTGTTTGTAAATGTCGTTGCTTTTGTGCGCTGTGGTTTCGTGCGCCCATTCTTTGCCACAGTTAAAAAATTATGTCCTGAATGGGTGGTAGGTTAAAAAAGATTTGGACGATTCAAAGTACTTATTAATTGAGTTTATTGAATAAATATATTTTGACTTGACTTGACTTGAGAATGGAATTTTCAACTTCAATAAAAAAATTAAAAAACATTTTCCATAGCTTTTGACTAGTCTTATAAACTGCCCAACCAAATATGCTTTTATACTAATACAAAAAAAGATGTACTAAATGGGACTTTTTTGCTGAAATCGGTCGTTGAACGTGGTAGATCGGAAATTGTGTAATTTTCATCTTTACTAATATTATAAAGAGGAAAGCTTTGATTGTTTGTTTGTATTAAATAGGCTCCCAAACTACTATACCGATTTAAAAAATTCTTACACCGTTGGGAAGCTACACTATCTCCGGGTGACATAGGCTACAATATATTTTTAAAAAAAATAAGGGATTCTTACTAAAACTCTAATAAATTCCTTACATCGTGTGCGCAACGAAAACTATTGAAAATAGAACAAATGCGATGTTTTTAAAAAAAAAACACAATAAAAAAAGTCGACCCAAAAAAATTAGAGTCGTCTCGTCGTTGAATCATAAAATAACGAAAAAAAATAATAACTCGAAAACTACAAAAAATCGTAGAACATACATGGGGGTCCAATGGATAGGTATGGTAGTTCCCTATCACCATACATTGGCTTGACACCTTACAAGAAACACGCTGTATATACAGTCCACTTTCTAAAATTATTTCCGTGGCTACTTTGCTGTCACATGTATAGGGTACCTAATTAAAATTTTACATTTATTTTTGTCGTACATACTAAAGATAATCATATCTTTTGATTGATGAGATAAAAAGAGGGTGCCTGTTTTTGAAAGCAATTGATATACTGCGAGCCGTAAGCAGTTTAACCATAGTCCTAAGTCTGATGTATAACATCAAAACAGCTTTAAGTTTGCGCGAGGCGTTACAATGTACCCAAGCCAGCGCCGCGCGTAGGCAGTTTTAAGATTCAATATAAATTGAGCAAATTAACATACATCGACATATTCCTCGACTGCCAAACAGAGCTCAGACGGAAGAGTAAATCTCATCAGCGCCTTCATAGTCTCTATTTCCTCAGCTTTGCTCGTGTATAATAATTTTTTGTACTCAATCTGCCTATTTATCTTCTCGTATTCTTCTCTGCACAGGTCACTGCTACAAAATAAAACAACTCTCTTCAGTTTCGTAAAACTATAAGATCGACTTTTTTAACTAAACACCCAGAATAATATTGCAATATCATACATACTTGAATACAATGTAAAATCGGTATTGATTTTGTTAATTTTGTCATATATGCCGAGCGCGAAGTTAAACTTCATTACGTGTCATTCTACATTATATCGCTGCGCAATTTTTGAGCAACGAGTTCAGTTAAAATGTATAGCTTCACAAGTATAATTTAAGAATGTTTATCATGCGCCACATATTTTAATATACTTTAGAGTTAATAGGTGTTACTGTAATTAAAAGGCTAATAGCCTCTAAAATCAAATTGGTTATTGACGGCATTTTCGCACAGCAAAGATAATACCGTTTATTCGCGGCCATAGAACTATATACCTAAGTACACTTTAGAACATTGCCATCATGCGTCTTTAAAATGCTACAAGCGTTTGAATTCATATAATTTTAACTATTGATAAGAAAATATTATCACAACTAATTCGAAACTATAAATTCGCTCCAACATCCCTTTAACGCTTTGCTTGATTACACTCGCATGTTGGATCCTTTCACTTTTCTTCATGGTTATCTCGGCATTTTATAGTACCAATGTATCACTTGAAAGTTCATGCAAAATAAATTGAATGAATAGCTGGAACTCAAACCTTAACTCCCGCTGTATACACTTTTCGCACATACTGTCAGCTACTATGGCGTCCTCTTTCCTTAGCTTGCTTGGTCCAGCTGAGAACAAAATCAACAAACGCCAAGCAAAACATAACATTAGCATTTTCATAAGATAGAATGAGTTGAAAATTTGCCACGTAAACAAGCTATAATAATCCATCTCAACGTTTTAGGTGCCACTTTAAAAAAACAAATCGAAACCGTTTATTTACCACGATCTAGGCCTTAGCCTTGAAAATAATATATCACTTAATTCAACTGAGAATCAAGTGTAAAAAATAAATTTCTCATTTGTTATTGTTGTCATTTATTTTGAGAAAATCAATAAAAGGATTAAAATCACGAAGCGGTAATCCTCTATTAGTGGCATTGTAATAAGTGTTCAAAATGCCAGCATCTGCTTGTGGTAATGTTTATTTAACAAGACGCGGTCTTTATTTAAACTATGGAGTTTATGAGTAAAGCCCATACACTACTCCTACAAGACAACATCGCAACATGAAAGAAAGTATTAGCATTTTGTAAAACTAACATACACAGCATTTTTATTATTTAATAAATCTTAACAATACAATTTGGGAAATGTAGATAAAATTTCCGCAAGCAGGGTTCGAACCTACATCTTTTCATTTTCTAATTAATTTCCAACTAAATTAGCGTTAAATTATACTTATAACAGTTTGTGTATTAATCTGAACTGTAACATTTAATATTTTACTTGCGTTTATTTTACATATGATTTCATCTTATTGTATCATTTAATTTTCAATTTAATCTAGCAAATCAATATGAGGCACTACCTCATAATATTTTGTCGTTTAACTGGGCATAACATCATTGAAACTCATATAATGGCACGGAAAACGCAGTATTTTACATCACATTTTTGGTTTGCAACTGCAGCAGTAGGTACATAACAAGTTGTATTACTCATGTTCTTATTTAAATTTAAACTTGTGAAATCATAAATAATATTATAAAAATACTAGCATCAACAACAAAAAACAATCACATAATTTTTGTATTCTTTTGCACAAGAACAATTGTTTTGCAAACGAACATGATACATAAAATAAATAAAAAATGAGATGAAGTATAATTGTGCAAATATAATAATAGTATATATTATTTTTATTATAATATCTATTTTTATGTATACTAGCTAGGAAGTAGCATTTGAAATATTGGCAAAGCAAGTCATAAGAAATATAACAGAATTCTAAATAAAATAGAAAGGGCCAGTTATATCATTTCCAACTATATTCAGAAAGTCCAACCATAACTTTTGTCTCTGTCATACGATTTACACTCAAAGCGACAAAACATATAGATAGCTATCCGTGTTTATGAAATGATTAAATTGACTCTGAATATATTTCTTCAAGCAAACATAATAATTACGTCAGTGTCAGTATATAAAAAACTGAAGTGACTCAACAAGATTTTAGTACTCATTGCTAGGCCTTCCACTTTACATCTAATTATGTAGATTTTTTTCTACATCTAATAACGAGGTTATATTAGCAACTGTTTCAATTGACTATTTTAATATTCGCTTAAGCTTAAACCTCCTCAAAAAGAAACCCCTTATTTTAATTTCTTTTTTGTTATATCGCTAAGCAAAATGAATCACAATGATGAAAATGATATACTTAATTGAATGATTATTCTTTATGCAAAATTACGTGAGGTGGATTTGCTTTCTTGCTATATTGCATTAAGTACCTAATTATGTTAGAAGTATATATTAAAATTATTTGACAAGGCTTACCTTCACATATGTCTGATAATGTTCTTTTCAATGCACCATTCCTTATATTTGGTGGTGGTTGACTAGCATCAAACCTACAAATATATAAAGAAAATTTATGAAGCTGCTTTACGATATTGGAGTTCATCATTCATTTATCAGTTTCAGATGTAGTCGTATGACTAACTAGTCATATGACAGTCGTATGACTACAGTTCAGTTGAACTGTAGAGATCAACCAGGTTAACACGTCATGCCCATCAATGGGCACTGCAACTAAAAGTGTGTGCATAAGAATATTAATTACAATGCAAAAATCTGCAATTGGAGACTGATGAAACATAGATCTGTCCCTTGATAGATTTTTATATGACTGACATACGTCCGCCTTATCCACCGGTCACTATGGTTATGACTAGTCGTGCTTAATTAATCGGCGACAATTTAAAAGTTAAGTACTATCGCACACAAATTAAATTAATTTAATTTTTATTTTTTTAAGTAGGAACTCATTCACTAACGGTGTAGTTTTTTAAATATATTTACTCTTTGTAGAATTGCTGATTTATAATTAAATCAAATAAACAGGCGGAAAAAAGTATTTTTTTCAAAATATGTACGATAAGCACAAGTACTGTTTTGTTATTGCATACCCACAAATTGCACACCCATTCAAAAACAATTTTGGAGGAGCATGTCATGATATCATGGTTGGCATAGCATTTCTGCAGTCGTGTGTCCAAATTGTACACTTTTCTACGACGCCAGTTTTACTGAAGTCAAAAATCAACGAAGTGTGTTTCGGATTATTCGATGCATAAGGCCCGATTTTGTGACCACCTACCCGCATTTGGCAAGCGTGGTGATTAAGCCAATACCCATCTATTGTAGAGTAGACTACATTTCAATGGTGTGCGTTACCCCAGCAGGAACGTAGAACGTACAAATTTTTTATGCGTGTTGTCGTTTTGAGGAAAAACGAAAAAACTATTCATGCTGCAGTACTGCTGTTCCAGCAAAAAAAAATTTAAACGAATGATCGCAGAGAGAAAAATTGTGCATGGGCAGAGAGCTTATATTAGTACAAAAATGTGCGCCGAAAATAAAATTTGTGCTTCTTTAGGTTTTCGAGATATTGCATTTCTTGCTGGAGTAACGTTTTGCAGAATCGTGTACGAGGGCCACACCGAAATGATCGGGAATAGAAAAAACTACAAAGATAACACAATAATATTTACTTTCATTGTTTTTCGAAGTATTCTCCGTGACAATCAATGCACTTTTGCATTCGTTCAAACCAATTATTGTAACAGTAATTCCAGTCTGAAGTAGACATAGTCGAAACGGCCGATTTATAAGCTTGGACTGCCTCTTCTGGACCTGGAAACCGTTGACCACGTAGCAAATCTTTAGTTCTTGGGAATGTAAAGTAATCGTTGGGGCTCAGGTCAGGGCTGTATGGAGGATGGTCCATCAACTCCACGTTTTCCTGATTTAAAAACGCGATCGTTTGCCGAGCGGTGTGGGAACTCGCATTATCGTGGTGAAGGATTATGCGACGGTTCGGATTACTTTTACGAAGTTCTCTTATGACTTCCGGCAAACAAACTGTTGTGTACCATTTAGCAGTAACCGTTTTCCGTTCCTGTAAAGGAATTGTAGCCACATGTCCGGTTTTCGATACAAACGAAGCGACCATTTTTTTCGACATGCTACGAGAGCGCACAACTTTTGTTGGTTTGACCTCACCTTCGTAGACCCAAACAGCCGATTGGTGTTTTCTTTCGGGCTCATATGAATAAATCCACGATTCATCACCCGAGACGATATTGTAAACAGCATTTGAGCTCCCTCTATCGAACCGTTGCAGAGAAGACCGACACCAATTAACACGAGCCGACTTTTGTTCTTCGGTCAAGCGATGGGGCACCCAGCGGGAAACTAACTTCCTGACACCCAGTTCATCATGCAATATTATTTGAATGGCTGTCATACCAATGCTGAGGGAAGCCCGTATCTGCTCGTATGTCACATGTCTATCTTCTTGTATTAATTGGCGTACAGCATCGATGTTTTCTTGTGTTACCGCTGTTTTTGGCCGACCAGTAGAAGGAACTGTGGTAAGAGATAAACGTCCTCGACGGAACTCAGAATACCAGCGATATATAGTCGTTTTACTAGGTGCTTCAAGTTCATAAATAGAAACAAGCTCGGCAAGACATTGTTCTTGAGATAAACCTCGGCGAAAGTTGTGAAAAATCATCGCACGGAAATGTTCCCGCGTAAGCTCCATTTTCTCACTGACTTCTTAATTTGAAATAGCTACCACTCTTCTTTTATTGAAAATTTTTATTTTTCAAAAATGGAATTAAGTTCGTAAGAATACTAAATTTCAAATACCAAAAAGATTTTAAGTCTAATTTATTCAAAAGTATTCCATTCCCGATCTTTTCGGTGTGGCCCTCGTATCTCTAAAGCCATTGTATGTGCGCCATATTAATTTGTGCTTATTTGTGACAGAATTAGATTTACAAAAATATTCATAAATTTCAAGTAATCGCGCTTTTTTTTCAACCCGTAAAAAAATCGCAGCGCCTAAACGAGAAAATGTATAAGTTCACTGAAAACTGTATTCGATCCTTCTCGACACATATAATAAGTCTCATAGTCTCATAACTTTGATGTCAACATACAAGAAACCGGCTCAACCCAAGATGACCGGGCTTAAACCAAATAACATAGTGAAAATTTTCAGCTTGGAATGTTTCGCATATAAAAAGATATAAACAAAAACCAAAACATGTAAACAACGGCTGGTTAACCGACCAAATTCGAGTGACTACAAAAAAGCGACGGATTCGTACATGTCAATGACCTTCTTTATTGAACTTAATACTTAAGCTGTTGTCCGTACAGTCGCGTTCAAACGTTTGTTGGCAATTAGAAGACCTAATTTGGGGCCTAATAAAAAAAAATGTAATGCACCTTGTGACCATATCAAATGAAAGAGCTTGTTGATGTGGAAATAATTATTTTTACAAGCTTTTATTTACTTTCACCTGTCCGGTGTCTGTAATGAAATCTTGCAACTTAAATTTGACCCACTTTCTGGTTTCCGATTGCGTGAAATTTTGCATGCATATGTATATCGCGTGACAATGCAATATTATGATGACATGGAGCTGATCTGATGCTGGAGCTGGAATGTGGCCATAAGAACTCCGCAATATAACGATAAAACCCCATCGAATTTGGGCCTGTTTGTTCCTCAAAGTGACTTTGATGAACTGATTTTAAGCATGCCAAATCGCTGCGATTGTGTGATTCGTGTTCATGGTGGAAACACAGGTCAGATTATTATTTTTACTTTTTGTTATTTTTTTTCTTTTAATTTGCCTTTTTGCCACTTAATTGACGCCTTTAAGTTAATTTCCCACAATTTGCAAAAACAGTAATTTTTCTTTTTTTTTAAATATAGGGGTATCTTGTTAACTTATACATATAACTTAAACCCTTTCAACCAACTTCATAAAATTATCAATAAATAAACAATAACAGTGCAACTGCATGACTCAACGCGACCGTGTTCTTGACGTGATAACTACAACTGTTTGTTTACAATTTTACGAAATGATAACCCATACGTGAAGTGCGTATGCACTTCCTAGTAAAAAAACACTTCGCATTATAGATAATAAGCAATGTTTATGTATATGTCTCTGTCCCACTAATACCGTACGCTTACTATAGCCTGACCACAACCGCTGTACCGCGCCTTAGGTATGAGCATGAACTCACATGAGATTCGTAGTGTCAGACAAATCTTACGATATCGAAGCACAGTTTATTAAAGCTTTATATTTACGAGTATAATTACATCCAATCCGTTTATGTCCAATATGATTTTTAGACAAGTACAATTAAAGAACCAATATAAATCTTTAATTCTTGGAAATATATAATATAAACTTTTTTTTTTTGTTTTTCTTTTCTTAAAATATTCGGCCACTTTGAAAATGACAGTCTTGATATCTCGAGATAATGCACGAACCATTTTTAGATATTTTATCTCATGTGCGTCTGACACAGACAGTCTACAGCAACTGTTTTGCCCCCCCCGCCTCGCCGCTCGCATACCCAAGGCGCGGTACAGCGGTAGCGGTCCGACTATAGCTCTCTCAGTTTCTCCAAACTAGACAAAGCGACTCTTTGCGACGTTAACGGTTGGCGCGGGGTCAGGGGCACGAGGTCTCATCCAGAAGAAACAAGTTTAAGTATGCGAAAATTAGAAAAATCAAACCTAAAAATGGTTTATACCTATTTTAAAAAATAACGTAGTTAATCATCTGCAAGATCACGGAAACAGCTAGTAGAATATAATCCATTTACAAGTTTTTTTACTTATTGTTTTCTACTTCAGTGTACTTAGTCACAAGACGTTTCAACCGGTTCATGAGTAAAGTTAAGAAGGTCATTGATATGTACGAATCCGTCGCTTTTTTGTAGTCATTCGAATTTAGTCCGATAACCAGCCGTTGTTTATATGTTTTGGTTTTTGTTTATATCTATTTTATATGCGAAACATTATAAGATGAAAATTTTCACTACTGACTAAACGCACTAATTTTTAGTTTAAACCCGCTATCTTGGCGTTAAAGTTATAATAATAATAATAATAATAAATTTTATTCATTCAAGTAACAAAGACTCATAATGGTTAGTAACAAAGGAACTTAAGAGCTATTGTTAGTACATATTATTATTGTAGGTAGGTATGTAATTTAATTTATAATTTAAATAACGCATGTATGTACACTTTTGAAACTTTTAATGGTTATTATATGTGTCGAGAAGGATCGAATACAGTTTTCAGTGAGCTTATACATATTCTCGTTTGGGCGCATAGATTTTTTTTACGGATGAAAAAAAAGCGCAATTACTTGATATTTATGAATATTTTCGTAAATCTAGTTCTGTCACTATCTAGTACGCACAAATTAAGAGCTACTCGTATATGTTTAGTCTACAGGCGCACATACAATGGCTTTAGAGATACAAGATTCTGCAAAACGTTACTCCAGCAGGAAACGCAAAATCTCGAAAGCCTAAAGAAGCACAAATTTTATTTTCGGTGCACATTTTTTGCACTAATGTAAGCTCTCTGCCCATGAACAATTTTTCTCTCTCCGATCATTCGTTTAAAATTTTCCTGCTGGAACAGCGTTACTGAAGCAGGAATCGTTTTTTTCGTTTTTCCTCAAAAAGACAAAACGCACAATTTTTTATTGCGGCGCACATTTATAGCAAATTACGCACTAATTATACATTCCACTCATAACACTCTAGGAGCTACTTTCCTGCTGGGGTAACGCACATATTTCAATGATGGAGGCCTTTGCCCAGCAGTGTGGCAGATTATACTTTTATAATTTTTAATTTCACTGTATTCATAACATTCTTAAACTATCCAATACACGTTTTACTTTTATGACATAGATACATATTATATTCACGACTATTATCCCCGAAGGATTGGTCAAAGATCAGAAAATGACAACCGCAAAAGCAGTTACGTTTCACCAAACAACAACTGCACATGTGCTCAGCATGACAGGTGGTGAGCCCATCGCCGCTATATGCTGTTGGACGTATGTGCAGTCTTTGGTCCGTTAGTAGCCTTTTACGACCCAATGGAAGAGATGGGACAGCAGTATTCTATTAATGAGCACTACCAGCACGGCACTTTTATGAAATTAATAACGGTCTACCATTAAAAATAACTGTGATCAACAATAAAATATTTCTCTAAATTAATGTTGCATGTGATCGGTAATATTTATTTATTTATTTATTTATTTAACTCAACTTAATACTATCATTACAGTTATTCCCAATTCGATAGCAAAGTAGAAAATTATAAAATACATTGAACTTTTATAATACATTGAAATTTGTGTCGGTTAATATCAAAAGTGGCAAAATACTTACTACCTGAAATTCGACTTGTACATAATAGAAACTAGAAGTAGGTTCTGCTTAACTTTTAAAGTATTTCGTATAACTTCATTATGATTCACTACACTTATTATCTACATAAAACGTAAATTAATTTTGGATTTAACCATATTGTTTAACTAGTTTTGAAGGAAAACATCCTATGAATTACTTCAAAACTAGTTAAATCCAATTGGATTTAGCTAATTTTGATCTGATATGTAAATGCCAGTAGCAGTAACGGCCATATTGGAAAAATGCGCGGCTGTGATTGGCCGTAATGGACTTTGCCAGTTTTGAAAAATTCGTGGTGAGGATCTTACCGAATTTGATATAAAATCAAACTTTGGACACGATTTAGAACAGTAAAACGATGGATTTATCCGCTTTTGATAACAGCGTCTTAGACCATCTAGCATTACGATTGAGTTGTCAAAAATAATCCTTTTTATACCATTATGGATTTATCCAATTTTGATATCCACCAACACATTTATTAAAAAAAAGTAAGTATAGTAATAGTAATCTTACATTGGTGGTAGGGGTGGTGGTGGCTGATGTAAGGGTAGTCCTGGAAGACTGTGTGTAGACGGTGCTGAAATAAAATAAAGTGTAATTTTTTTAATTGGTCACACATAATGTTGTTCAGCAACATTTATTTGACTTTGTACGAAACAATAAACCCCATCAAACTATTGTCCCCACCGATATTATTTTTTAGATTAGATTAGAGTTTTGAAACAGCCTTTATGCTATCGCAATAGCAACTAACCTTAAAAAAAACAATGGCTTGGGGTTCCAAACACATTTTGAACTAAAAAGGAAACAGACATACCTACTCCTAATCTATCATACATAAGTAATAATAATTCAATAGACGTGCATTTTGACAGGTTGTAGTCTAGGGCTGGGATGTCTACAAATGAATAGTGAGAATAATCGATTCTCATGCCAAACGGATTAATTATTGAAACATCGTTAATCGTTTATAACTATTTATTCGGTTTTCTTAAGAATTAAGTGTAGCATACACTTAATTCTTAAGAAAACCGAATATATTAACGAAAGAATTAAGTGTATGTTGTGTTCCACAAATAGAGCCAAAGAGGTTCGAACATTTTTGTATGGAAGATGGCATATCCACATGCGGCCATTTTGATTTTTTTCGTAAGTTTCCGCGCACGGTGAAATTGGTAATTATATATATTTATATACACCGAGATTTTTCGTTGGTTTTGGAGCCGAAACCCTGTTCATGTTTATCATCAGTAGAAGCTATTTTAGCTTGTAAAACTAAAAATATGAGCATAAAAATTCATAAAAAAAATCAATAAAAAGTGTAAGAACACTTAGTACCGCACGATCTTATGAAAGTCAATGACCGAGGCGCTTCAAACGCTCCGTCTACCCCCCGCACAGCCGCCGGCGCAGGCGGCCGGCCGGGAAAGTTTATAGGGGTCACGGTGTACGAATTAATAAGGAGAACGTTACTACGTGTTTTCGACAAAAAGTCACTTTTTTGACAAGTCAAGACACACGAAAAAAATGTCAAGTAAATATGGTACCCTAAAGTGTCACGTTCCCGAGATATTTAGAGTTAAAGATCGCATTGTGAAAAAATAACAATCATTAAAATTGCAATAATTACGTGTTTAAGTATACGCATTCCATTGCATTCAAATGATAGTTCCCAGGTTGATTAAAGTATTTATTAGAAGGCAGCACAACCTAGTAGTACACAAAAACCACTTTTTGATTAATTACTTGCCTACTAAATCGCATCACATCGCAATGAAACGCTATTTTGTCAAAGTAGGTAACTCGAGCCGCGGTGGTTGGCTCGTTTTCTATCCCGCCGCCGCACAGTGGGTCGAAACTACTAAATGAGGGAAGTAGCGATCATTTTTACAAATTCAATTTTTAAAAATACCCATCGATACGAATCGAACGTTATTTTGATGAATAAATGTCATAAAACGTATTTTTTCTGAAACTGATAGTTTGGCTAGAAAAAAATATTTTTTATTTTCATTGTATAGAATGAAACAGAAACAGCTCGATTTCGACGAAGTCTTCATAGATCTTGCTTTATAACTAAGTACTCGAGTCTTATTCTCCGAAACCGAAAAAGCTCCAAAAACCTGGGTACCCGGGTTTTGACTACAAGAAAACCCGAAACCGGGTTTATAAAAAGTGGACCGGGTTTCGATGCCCTACTCACGACTAGAGGTCGTAAACTAGAAAAATGTGTGGATGCAATTCAGCTACGAGTATACTCTAAGGAGAACCTACCTACTTGCCAACAGACCCACATAAAACACAAGATCTTATTAATTACCTACTTCATTGCAAAGGGAGTCATTATTAAACAAGCTAGATCATGCATCAGATTATTCACCAGTTTGTAAACATGTGGAAGAAAAGCATTCATAATATAATTATATGACAAACTGAGAATTATTTAGAGACTATTTACCAAAAATAACTAAAAACTAAAAGTTATAATTACTAACTTCTTAGAATCATAAAACGGCCCTGAAACAAATGATGCCAATCCTTATTGAATACAAAACATAAATGATAATCAGTACTGATTTTGAGTCTATTGAGTAAATATACACATAGTTGAGAATATTGATGACACAGCAACAAAGGCATGCAGCTTGTGATCTTGTCAGTTAAGCAACTATCGCAATGTCAAATCACAGGATGGGTGACCAAAAGTAAAAACATTTCAAGTCGTAAAGCAGCCGGTTGTTTCGTAAGATGGCAAACGTTAAACCCACTCGGTCCTGTGCCCATCAGTGACCAACTCATGCACATCAGTAATGCTTAGTCATAGTAACCAGTCTAATTGATAAATTCATTAATCTATAAAAATAAATAGCTGTGCGTTTGTCCCGTTAAAACTCAAGAATGGCTGAACCGATTTGGCTAATTTCGAATTTTGAAATAATTGTGGAAGCTGTAGTATGAAGTCCCATCACTTTGGTCTGTATTGTTGGAATACAAAACAGTTCTGTTTCAGAAATAAAAAAAAGTCTAAAAGTGACAGATGGTTGTCAAAAAAAGAAAATAAATAAATAAATTTCAAGACGATTATTAAAATCTATCATTAGTTTGTCAGTGCACGAGATCTTTTGTCACTTGGATGTCAAATATTTATAGGTGTATTCAGAAAGGACATATTTTTGGGCCTTTCCTAAAAGTGCCGGCCAACAAAAAAAATGGTACGTATTGTAAGAACTAGCGATTTGGAGAAATGGTAATATGGCACAAAAGTTGTAGGATTGCTCCGAGCCAAGTTATACAAGTTCGAAGATTCATCATTATCATAAATTTTTTTGATGAACTTCTTGAGGTTTGGGGGAATATCTTTTACCATTAATCATTATCTTATATTATCACTCATTATCATGTACTATAAGCAATTACTTAATAACTTCACACTGGCTAAATGTGCTGACTGAAAAATTTTGTACTTATTAAGTTCGACCACATTTTTAAATATAATGTAGGTGATACGAAGTTCATCTAGTAAAAAATAAATAATAAAAATCATGTTTACATTATCGGCCAATTGATCCATTATTGATATGCAAAGCATTTAAAAAACAATAATATGTAGATACAAATAAATTTACCAACACTAATCAAGAATTAAAAACCTACAAAAAAAATTAATAATAATAAAAAAATGTGTAAATAATTAATATAAAAGCGGCGAAATTACAAATTAAAAAATTTAAATCAATAAATTAAATAGGGCAGATTAAAAAAAATTATAATGATGAAGTAATGACTTTTAAAATAATTGATAATTCTGATTAAAAATACCGTAATCAGAAATCAAATTATGGTATGCATGACACATTTGGTGCATAGGATTGTAGGAGACATTATTGTTGGTTAGTGGTATAACAAAAAGCCATGTGCAGCGGAGTGGAGCAAATGTTTACCTTATGGCGGCTCCACATTAGTGCCGTGAAGCTCTGTAACAGGTGTGAAAGTGAATGTGGTCGGTTTTCACGGGGTTCATGAGCGTTCACACCTGTTCCCCGATCTGATCAAGGAACAGGCGTAATCGCGCGCGAATTTTGTCCCGCGACAAAGGGTTCGCGCGGTGTTCACGCTTACAAATCCACATTCATGGGCCCGTGCCAGTTTATCATTGAGGAAATTAATTAGTTTTCTCCAGACTATACTTTGATTGGTTACAATGTATTTCAGTCATTCACTATCTTCTTCTTTCCAACGCTTTCTAATAATGTTTTGGACATCTAAATAGTCTGTTGCCACAGCAAACAAAGTTATTGCAGCAGCAGCTTCGTCCATTTCGCAGCGGGTTTCATGAACGATTGTGAGCATCCCGTGAATGTGGAGAGCACGACTTGTGCCGTGATTCATGCGTGAATTCACGGCACTAATGTGGAGCCGCCATAAGATATAAGGGCTAGTCAGGCCTTATTGTAAGTCTAACCATCATAACCATGTGGCCCATTCACTCCCTTTTAGGCTACAGACCTTCGTTCAACAATACGAACTAGGTAACATGTCACAAACAAAATTCTGTCCACGTAAATAAATACTTTTTCTTTACTAAAGAACTGAGACAAAAGTTATAAAACAGTTTTAAGTTCGACCTAATTAGAACCATGGCACCCAGTTATAAAGTCACAAATCTTGTAAGTATTATTATATACTTACGAGCATTTGTAACAAGTCGTCGAAAGTAATAATATCAGCAAAAAATGTTAACCAGTTTAAGAACAGATTAGACGAGCACTTCAATAAAGTAAAGGAAAAATAAGGAAAATTCTACAATGGATACAGGCTACTATCAGGTGTTTCAACTGCCTGCCTGAATTATCTATAATAATAATAATAACCAGCCCTAACCACCGATAGCTTAGGTCAATCCCCGCTGCCGGTGGCAACCTAGGTTAAGTTTTTTATAATATTTTATATTGTAAATGTTTTTTTATATAAAATATTGTAAAAAAAATTTCTTCAGATATAGTTTAAATAAAGAGAATAATAATAATAACAACACAAAGCAATGATTACTCCTGTCAGTTAAAAATGAAAAGACGTTAATAACATTTAGTGGTGAAATCAACCATAGGGGGTAACCAATAAAGTACTTTTTCCTGTTATTGCCTTGCAAGAAAATAAGAGCTCACTTCTCAAGTGGGCTGTTATTCACCGAGCTATATTTTTAGCGCCAACTTGACATAACCCGACAGTTAATCTAATAAAAGGGGTTATCATATAAATAACATTTCTAGGTGCGCAATTTGATGTTTTTTAAACACAGTAATTTATTCTCACCAGGGTAAGTTGATTTCAAAACCATTACATAAATTTGAGTAAGTATTTGTTTTATAATCTTACCTGTGTACGAGGAATGTATGCCAGGAAGCACTACAGATGTTTCTTTTGGTGGAGGTGGTGGAGGCGGAGGCATCACAGTGTGAAGAGAATGTGGGGGAGGCGGAGGTGGCGGCGCGTTCAACGGCGGCGGCGGTGGCGGTGGCGGAGGAGGAGGCGGCTGCGTCACGTACATATTCGAAGGAACGCCCTCAATGCTCGGCATGGCATTATTTCCCGCTGCTGCAGCTGCGTTCATAGCAGCGTGCCTTTCCATCAAAACACGGGGCAATTGTCCAGTAGTGCGAAAAAGATTCTCCTCTTCCTTCGACGCATGTAAATATGTACAGTTGGGTAAAGTACAACCGGTACGGTTTTGAAATTGGTGGCAAAAATTTATAATCGTTCTCATTTCTTCCAATGTACACTCGTGTCTAAATCTGCATTGACCGTGTTTACAAATACCCCAGACGTATTTTCGGCACACTTCAACGGGTGAGTCGGGCGGAGGTGCATTTCGTATGCGCGGGTCCGATAATGCAGCGAATCGCACCGGAGCCGTGGTATTTACAGATGGCTGGCGGCCATTTTGTTCACTACGGGAACTCATTGTCTGGAAACTAATGTTAACGTGTACTTGATGAAATCCTAACAAACTTGAGATTATTCTAAAAGCAGCTTTTAAATGTTTACTTACAATAATATCGACTTATCGTCGCCGACTGTTAGCTAAGTATGTATCCTTTCGACAGCTCCTCACCACATCCCACATTTCCTTCTTTTACAAGTAGTACTTATTTTAGTCTACCTTGATTCCTCTTCTGTAATCTATCATCAAAACTTTGATGCTTATTAAAATCATTTTGTTACAAGATAACAAAATTATATCAGAATTAATAAAGTTAGACGCGGAGAAGTATGTAGACTAGAGTAGAGTTGATGTCTGATTGATGTAGAGCAAGCCATTTGCAACTCTTCTTTTTTTTAACAAACTAGCTCTCAGCCTAGTGATGGACGATATACATCGATGTATTTTAAATACTCGATGTATAGCCCCGATGCATCGTATTGCACCGATGTATTGTTATCACTCAAATATCAAATATATTATATAGATATTTTTATTCGATGTATCGGATACGCAAAATATGAGATTAGTTCCTGACTCGCCGGATTCCTGATTCGCCCGATACTTGTTTCGCCGGATTCTCGTTTCGTCGGATTTTTTTGTTGAAGGAAAACTATAGAAATATCGCGGCTTTACCTATGTATTAAATAAAAGGCAGATATTTCAGTACATTAACAAAAATATTTATTTGTTCTTAATTTAATAACGTCTGTTACGTTAACAGATAACGTAACAGATAAAAAATGTTTAAAGCAAAATCGTCATTTCTTTGAAAATATGAATGAAACCCATTTCTAAGTAGGTAATTTAAGTTATGTCCGATAGTGGCAACAAAATAATATGTCATATAATAATAAATATAACTACATGTTTTCTTTACTTAAGTGATATTATTGTATGTTAATATTTCCGACGAAACAAGAATCCGACGAAACGAGAATCCGGAGAAACAAGAATCCGGCGAATCAGGAACTAATCAAATATGACACTACTGCCACTCTTCAATTAAAAGAAACCGATTGAAAGGAAAAAGATTAAGTATACTTTTGGTTTTACATTGGATTGAAAAGAAATATTAAAATTTGTAAGGGACAATGCCCATTTAGGACCTGTTTTGTTTTAAAAATGCATAAATATAAATCGTATTAGCAAAAATAGCTCAAAATTTCTCTAAATCCAACCATACTTTCTTAGTTTCCCTTTAAAGTCAGAAAAAAATACAATACTAAGTTTTATTTTCATATGGTAACCAATCAATTCTAGGTTTTTTAACGCACTTTGCCACTCAAAACGTTTCGTTCCGCCTCTTTAACTGTTAACGATAAATATATACATTAATTTGATGTTTTTTAAACTATGTTCTAGGTCTCCTTTTTAAGAATTTTTATCCGATTAACGTTTTATGAATAATTATAAACACAATAATTCATCATTATGAATTGATAGCTATGATTTTATGTTGCCGAAAAACTTCAAAGAAACAATGTCCAACCACAAACTGAAAACTGTTATGTTTAAACTTTCTCTCACATAACTCTGGCTTTTTATAAAAAAAACTTAAATTAGACCATTAAGCAGTAATATAATAGATTATGTACATTTAGCTACCAAGATCATTTTATACGAGATACTTAACTCATTGTTAGGTTTTCAAATGTATGGGCCGTGGGCATTGTCCTTTGATTTTTTAACATATACTTTTCCTTAAGAAACTGAAGCCGAAACTAAAACAAAACTAGGTTTTCTTTTAGTTTTGGCTTCAGTTTCTTTTCTTGTGGGCTATTCTTAGAGCATTCAACCAACTGAAGAGGCCACGCGCACTAATTTCTATGCAAAAAAGTCTGTCATTTCCTGCGGGGGGCGGAGAAACACACATGGAAATAGTTATCACACTAATGCATTTTTGAATAACGTCGCTACGCACGCAAACGACAACATTGTTAAACACAAGCATAAAATAGACGCACACTAATAATTATAATCACACACAGGAATTACCTGTCCGTGCACAAGTCTGACGTCATATTTAAGCAAACATCTATAGAGGTTGACACTATCGATGAAATTTTTTCGATGTCGATTCAATTCATGAATTGAATTGAATCGACATCGAAATCGAAAATTTAATTTAATGTTAAAATACAACAAAAGTATTTTTTTTTGTTTAGGCTCTTCAACCCATCTAGACAAGTGGCAAACGCTCACCCGGGCAATTCTTTAAGAATGTGCATATTACGCGGCGGATGATAAAGAATCTTCTACAGTGCAAATATTTTTCTTTTGATAATACTACCTTATGCATATAAGTATTACAGATCTAAAGTAGTCTATTAGAAACTATTTTTGTTTATTGAATTTAGAGAAAATTGTTTTCAAGCATCCAAATTTCCATTCATGTCCCATTTTACATTTTCATTGAGTTTTTATTCAATATAGCTAAATCCCTTTCGAAGAATGTAATAATAGTTCAATATTCTTAGATAGGAATAGTTTCCTTAGCCCTATACAGAAGTTGTTTAACATAAATAACATAAATTATTAAGAATGAATGCTCTTAAAATAAGTCCTCGGATAACTTTATAATTACCGTTTAAAAAATATTCGCCTTAATTTACTACCTTCAAATTAGAAAATTCGTACCCTTTACTGTCTTAACAAGTTTGCACCTGTCTGCGCTCTTTGCCCAAGTATAATACATCTATCAAAGACCGGAATTTTTGGCACCATATTCAAATCTCTCGTCGTCGTAGTGCTTTTGTCGAAATATCGTCTAATCACCATTTTCCGTTTTTATGGTAAATAGACGATTGTTTTTTTTAACTGATACGTTTATTTAAGTTGTTATAATTTTCATTTTTTAGTAACGTAGGTAAAAATTTTATAATTCTTGTAAAGAACTGTTTAATCAACAAAATGTTTGAAATCCTAATTACCACTCGCATAATTACCGTATTTTCCGTTACTCTAAAGTAAATGGTAATGAGTAAATTTTAGAAATGGTAATGATGAGGGTAGTAGAAGTTAGGTTAGGGACGTAGCATCGGTACAAGTCTAAATCGATTGTTAATGATGTGAATGTAATTTAATATATACCACGTAATTTTAAATATTTTTTTAAATGTAATTCTTGTGCTGTGCACTAACGAAAACAAATACTAATTAGGAAGCTATCTGGAAAGTTCCGTAAAAAAATATACGGAAATCACAGATAGTAAAATTCGCGATTTAAATCCGTATGATTTTTTTATTTCAATGTGTTTTAGTCGCGAAAATTATAAACTACACTACTATTACACTATAACTAAGTATTTTTGACATAAAATTTTACAATGCAAACAAAACAAGAGATACTAGAGAATCCCATCATTGAAATCTAAACTAACCTTAAGGACAACTAGTATTAATTTGAAGCTACGATCAAGCTGCACTAAATTGACATGATCATAATTTATTACTTAGACCCGCAGACTCCCTCGACTTCTCGAATTAATATAGCAAAAAGCCTCCTGTTTACAAAAATAATGATTCTGATAATGATTTTGATATTTTTCTGACTTAAAAACGGATTTTCAAGTAAATTATAAACATTTTATCAATAATAATCATTAAAACTAGTTTTGCAATATTTTTGTAAGTTTTTTATTTAAAGGTCTCAATCATGTCTGTCTCAAGGTCTCATCTAATCCTGTAAGTCCATTTTTTAATTAGTTTTTTTAATAAGTCATTATTTTTGTTTTGAGTTGGATGCTTATTTCCAATTGCTACCCAAGACGTTTTGGTTTTTTGTCTTTATATTGATTTTTGTTCATGTCATTGATAGATAATAGATAAGATTTTTTTTGCAGAATTAACCATTCGTATAAAACAAAATCTTCAGATTAATATTTAAGTGTATATTTTTAGCTATTTTACCGCTTACTTACCAAGAAGTTCATTGAATTTTGTTTTCTAAAATTTTATTACTTTGTTTAATACCTACCAAGTAAGAAGCTATGTATAAGGCTGATTAAAATATATAGAAAAAATGTGTTTATTAAAACCGTGTCTTAGTTGATATTTTGTTATTTCGGATAATTCACTTTAAAAAAATTAAAAAATTCTAATGTTTTTACGACTGTTGATAAGTAAGTACTTACATTTAGTTTAAAAAAAAAATGGTTTGCTATATTTTGAAATAACAGTTTAGACTTTTGTCTTCTTGCTATTTGATTTATAATTACCATTTCTCATTACCTATACCATTATCTAATTGCCATTTACTGTAAATATCACTACCATTCACAAAAAATTTTAAACGCTTGTCAGTTAAAAAGTAAAACACTTACATAATTCCATTGTACAGTTTCTGTAAGGGTATGTTTGCAGCAATGTAAAATTCACTCAAAGAATGCGTTTTGTCACAACTTTTATGCAATCTCCTAACATGAGGCAATATGCGCATTTTCAAAGAATCGCCCGACCCCCTGTCTATTTTTAATTCGCTGTACAAAGCGCGAGTGCTACTGTAGGTACCTACTTTTCACTAGCAATTGATCTCTAATTGTGACAATATTAAATGGTCAATAACAAGGAGGGCATTACATATATCATTGGTTAAGATCTCAGAACAATAACTAAAGCATTATTGTTCTGAGGTTAAGATCACCAACGTGACATAGACGTCAGTTGGTGTTACATAAAACTGTTAACCTATTTTTATGATATGGTTTTTGTTTCTTTTGTACTGGCTGTCACTGAACATGTTAACTCATAAAGATTAACCTTTCATTAGCCTTACTTATTGTAATGTATTTAAAGTTATTTTGTAACGCTGTAGGTTTCCTAAATAAATAAAATAAATAAATGTCGCCCGCAGTGTGTTTGAAAAAATGAGAAAGGTACTTTGCAACCGAAACCTTACAATTGCCCCCCGAATAAGTCTATTCCAATGTTATATCTGGCCTATGCGGATGTGAGGCTTGGACTATAAAGAAAGATCTCAGGAAACATACTACCTAGAAGCTTTTGAAATGTGGGCATACAGACGCATGATGTCTATTTATCCTGGACTCAGAAAGTCACCAATGGGGAAGCTCTGCGACGGGTCAGCCAAAAACGTAAGCTTTTGCAAAGGATCAAACAAAAAAAATTGTATATGTGGGCCAAGGCCAATATTTTAGACACGACAGATACGAGTTCTTGCAACCGATAATGATGGGAAAAGTTGCAGGAAAACGGTTATCTGGTCGCAGAAGAAAGTCGTCGTTGCGAAACATTCGGGAGTGGACGGGAACAGCGAGTGCCGCTGAATTATTTTGCCTTGCCTGAAACAAGTCCGAATATGCAGAGCTGAATGCTATAATTCACTAGTTGGAGAGCCACCCTAAGAAGAGAAAGAGATATAAATAAATAAATTATACAGTACCTACATATCAGTGTACGACGAATTACGAATAGACATGGAGTAAGCATTTGCCACTTGTCTATAGGGGCTGTATGGTTAGTTAAGATAGACACTTTGCTTTTCGTTATCGTTAAAATCGCATTAGGATAGATAGTAGGTAGTTGTTTTTTAAAAAAGCCGCAATATAATTTTATAATTATGAAAAATAACTTGGCTATCTAACCGAGACTCTTAAACAGGAGGAACTGAAAAATGAACAACATGTAGTTTCGTGGCGTGGTTCTAAACGCCGATCAATAATTTTTATGTAGTTAATGTAGGATATAAATATGAAAATAGATTATCAAGATGAAAAAGGAATCTTCTACATTAACTGCTACTATTTCGAAAATTTGGAAAATATACCTATTATTTATCTGAATAAAGGTTTTTCATCTCTAAGGATTTCTTAAAGTAGGGAAAACCAAATCGAAAACTAAACAACAATTTCAATAATATTTATTTTAAATGGAAGTATTTTAAAGAATTTATGATTAGTACTTTGTCATAATAAAAACTTCAAACACCATATAAAAAGTAGATTCACAATCCTATTTTAAATCGTAACGGAATAGCGGCAGCTTTGACATACACATTATTTTGACTTATATAAGTTTAGGCAGAATTTTTGAAGGAGCTCTTCTTCATGTTGACATTTAGCTCGCACACTAAACGAAATGAGAACTTTATCCCGTGTTCTTTTAGAAACAACACGTGCCGTGAGACTCCATTTTATTTCAATCTACCGTACAATACTAAATGTACTTTTAAAATAACACCACTTGAAATCATTGATGATCCTAAAGTCCTCCAGGCTAAATGTCTTTTGAATGAGTTAGTCCAGTAGTCAAAACGTCTATCGAATAATTTGACCTCAAAGGGAAAACGGCCAAGGAGCAAGTCGTCTTCATTTCATGTAGGTAGTCCTTAGTGCAAACGGTCTTTAACGGAAAATAACATAAATCATATAGAGATTAACGCATAATGAGCTCCTTCATGCAAATGTATTGTTTTTGCCACTTATAAAACCTCTTTAGATAAAATCTCTTCCGTGCTTGAAAATTGTATAACTATAATGATTGAAATTGTCAATGCTCATAATCATCATCATCATCATCATCATCATCATCATCATCATCATCATCAATGCTCACGTTTTATTATGAAAAATAATCCAGGAACTTTTGATCAAATTTCAGAAACCAAGCTGGTTTTCATTCAGAGTCAAAAGCAAAAGAGTCTTTACCCGTGGTCCCGGTAGGTCGACCCATTACCGGGTCCACGGGTAATTAAAATTACCCGTGGTCCCATGACACTAGGGATTACATTTGGATGAATATTTCGACTTCGATTATATCGATATTAAATTAATTACAACCATGAAAAATATAAAAAATAAGTAATTAAGTATAATAAACAAAAAAAAAACATACTAAGTAAGTAAGTGATGATGTATGTGCAGTCTTTAGTCCGTTAGTCGCCTTTTACGACACCCAAGGGAAGAAAGGGGTTGGTAATGGGTGGGATGGGTAATGGGTCGACCCACCGGGACCACGGGTAAAGACTCAAGCAAAAGTCTGTTTTGTTGATTGATGGTTATAGATTCAACAGAAATGTCGTCAATAAAGGCCGCTCTTTACAAAAACAAGTCGGTGCGAGCCTTTATGGTTGACTCCAGCCTCCGTGTTCTTTTTGAGAACGACACAAATTGAAGACGTTTTGCTCTTAGTAGGTTTTACTTTGCGAACATTAAGTAACAATAACTTTTTGCTTCTAAAACTAGCAAACTATTTCAATTGTGGACGTTTTGCTTTTAAGGCATTTTATATTTATAGCGGTTAATATGACATCAAGAACGTTTAGCTTGGAGGAACTTCTGCTCAATAATGCTTGAAATAGGCTTAATGCTAAATGCGAAGCCATTAAGAAAGTTTTAATAATAATAACGAAATGAGTATCTAAATGGTGAGATACCAGATAACAAACTCGTTTTGTGGAGATGGTTTGAGAGGGTTGATTGTGCGTCTAGTTTTTTTTAAGTGAACAAAGAAAAAAAGCTCAAATTCTTAAAAGGATAGTTGGCACTCACGCTCTTCTTGTTATTGCATTGTATAAGTTTAAAAAGGCTGTGAGCAAAGTGTGCTAGTACGTTTAGGAGTCCACGTAACATGATTTCCACAAACTCGGATCCTAACATCTCGAATAATTACATCTTTGGAAATCTTAAAAAATTATTACAAGAATAATCATTATGATGAAATCGATATCAATATTTTGTACTGTCGTATCTCTAAAACAGTTTTAGTATCCCAATGTAACGAAATAATTTTTTTCTAATTTTGGGATAAGTGACGGGCTGTATGTAATATATTAATGAAGTAGACTAATCATCAACATACAGTTTAAATAGTATTGATAACTTTTAAAGCAATTTAGTTAAAAAAGATTCAAGATAATGAAAATAAGTAACAACTAATAAATAGTGATCTATCAGTCACCCATAGTGAAAAACAGTTTTAACAATAACGAATGTGACACATAAGTAAGTTATTTTTAATGTTGGCACATTCATCTTTAAAAGTTACGCAAAGTTTCAGCTTGTCGTTTTAGTGGCAACACTTTTTGATTGACAATTTTTTCAGTTTTTTGCAAATTTAGAGCATTATTCAATATTTTATAGACAAAATAATACTAACAATTAAAAAGTACCTAACGCTATCCTTTTGTACATTTGATGGTTCTGATCGCTTTTTGTACGTATCACGCTGCAATTTGGCATTATTTGCTCATTATTTGTGCAGTGAGACGCGAAAACTAGTTTTATATAACGAGTATGACCATTAGTAAGGCTATATTAGACCAGTGACCTAACAAACACTGCCTAAACATGTCGATTGAGAAAAACAATCGATGTTTGGGAAACATCTATGTGTTTCTCAATACATCGTATCAACATCGATGCAACAGAACGATGTATTAAATCGTAAAAAGGTATCGATGTTTTTTTCAAATGTCCATCCTTTCAGCTCTCCACGCTCGGCTTAAGTACAGTGTTGCCATGCCAGATGTATTGAGTTTTGAGTGAATAACGGAATCGAAAATACTAAAACCCGTTTAAATGATCTAGAACACATTCGTCAGATTCCTTTTTCATCAGAATAAATTATAGGCTGTTTTTTCTGACAAAAACGGAATTCATCGTAGGACAGGAAAACTTGGCTTAATTTTTAAAATATTTATTTGTTACTTACATATATTAAAAAAATTAATCTAAAGATAATGTACCAATTGTCAAGACTTAAAGTTAAAGAGTTATATTTTTCATCATTAATATCATTTAACTCTCTATTTTCTTCTTACGTCTATTATTTGTACTTTTTTTTTATTTCAACATGCCTTAGATTAGATTATGTATCTTACATGATATATTATCTATTATACATTTATTTATATATTATTTATTTAAGTTTATTTTATGCATATTCTCTTTCCTTGGTGTCGTAAAAGGCTACTAACGGACTAAAGACTGCACATACTTCTAACAGTATAGAGCGGCGATAGGCTCACCACCTGTCATGCTAAGCATATGTGCAGCCGCTATTTGGTGAAAAGTGGACTTTGGTAGAGGACTGGGGGGAAATCACACTAAATAATCTCAACCAAAACACAACTTAAACTCAGCCGTTAGACTCTACTTTTAGTGCTATCGCGTTTGACACACGCGATGGCGCTATGGTCGGTGGAAAGGTTACGGTTCAGTTGTGGTTTGGTTGAGATTAATTAGCGTGATCGCCCCCCCAGCTTTTGCTGTCCTCATTGTAGGTAGTCCTCATAGTCTCTGACTAACCCTTCGTACATAATAGTCGTGATTATATATATATATATATATATATATATATATGTATTGTATGCAAAGACAAGAAAACTTAATAAGACTAAATTATTTTAATTTTTTTATGAAGGTTCTTCAATAAATTTTACATAGTAGGTATATTTATTGAAATAGTTAAATGCTCCTGAGTAGGTTTATAATTATTTTTTAAATTACTTTTCGTAAAAAAATAAGCCTGCTAATGTTTCTGTGGAAAGTCTGTTTCTAATTTATTATGTATTTTATAAAAAGTACGTAGATTCGGAGGCTGAAGTACGTAGCGTAGGTGTGGGGAAGAGGTCTATAGTACGTAGATCTACGCAAAAATACGTAGAGTTGGCAACACTGAGATGAAGCAAAGCTTTTTTTTTCTTCTAGAATGGCTTCGTGCTAGGGATGTTCGATATACATCGATGAATTGAATTCACTCGATGTATCAATGTTTTTTGAAAAAACATCGAGTCAGTGTTTCGCATTAAAAAAATAAAAAATCGCTCAAGGAAATGGTTCCAAGTCATGAAATTAAAAAAAAGTTTGTGTTCTTCGTTCACTAGGCTGTATGGGCTTTGTTACCTACAAACCCTTTGCCTTTCCTAAGGAAGAAAAAGAATATAGGTACCAAAAAAAAAGGTATTTTCATAATAAACACTATTTTACATTAATCATTAAAAAAAACACCACGCCATACATTTACAAGCCTACAAGCCTTACAAAAACGCCTCATTTAGGTGACCCGAAAGCCCAGACCAAAAAAATTGGGTAAGTTTATACTTCAGTGGATTTTAGACACTCAGTGGATTTTAGACACTTCACATGCGACTTCAAACCATCCTTGTTCTTCCCTACACTTTGTGTAAGTTAGAGAAGGAAAGATAAAGTATACGACGTTCTACGTTATAAAGAAACGGTCGATACGTAATCGAGCTCCAGGAGCTCTGTTCACAGACTGGGGTTTTTTGACACAGAGCTCCTAGAGCTCTTTCAACAGATAGGTAATTGCATTGAGCTTCTATCATAATGGGTAATTGGGATATTGTTCTGAGGTAATTTTTTTTAGGTTTGTTTTTCTCATAAACAATGGCTTCGTGCGGTCAGTACATTTAGCCAATGTCGCACAGACGTATATTCTTATTATACGAGTAAAATATTAATACTTAGTAATTTTTTTTGCATTAAGTCAATTATAATGAGTGATAATGAACGTTTAATGGTAAATTATATTCCCCCGAACCCCTCGTGAGTCAATAAAGCTGTGGGACTCTATTAACACGTTAAACGTCATGGCAGACACCATATATCTGCCACCATATATTCCCAGTGGGCTTAGTGAAAAATAAAAAAATGGTAATTATCTGTCTACATGTTTTATTGGCTTATTTGTTTTAAAAGGGGATTTGATATAATGTCAATTAAGTACAATGGCGGAAAATTGTAAAAATAGAGAGAAAGTGCCTGACAGACACCTTGATCTGCCATGGCCCAGCCGAAGCACTTTGCGTTATTTTAGTGGAGGGGGCCCCGCGGGTTACCTTCGCAACCACCTTCGCACCTTTGCGCTAGCGCTGCGCTTGCTCTCGCTCGACACAGCTCAGTGTAGAGATATGTTATCGAAACAAAAGTATCGATACTATACTCATGGGTAGTATCGCAACAAAAGTAATCGATACCAGTATCGTACTCGCATCAAAAGTATCGAGTTATTGGGGTATCGAGTAAGTACATTTTGTTTTTCATTCAGTGTAAAAAAAAGACGTAAAATAGTAATTAAAAGCTGTTTATTAAAATATTTCTTTATTTTCTGAATCGAAAGTCATCTCCCATGCAATAAGACAAAAATAGTAATTTTTAACCCTTGAGCCCAACAAGCGGTTCCTACTAGGAACCGATTACAGAGACTAGGAATTTCCTAGTCTCTGTAATCAGGGCTCTAGCTTTTGAAAATAGACGTTCCGCCGGAACTGACGTCCCTGATATTATTATAACAACATAATATAACACCAACATCCTCCACATGCTTAGATCTCATTTTCACAAACCTAGATAAACAAGAACACATTACAAAGGTTGAAGAATTAGGATTTTCGGACCACGCAGCAACAATAATTAACCTTACAACAAATCAAAATAATAACTTAATAACCTGGAACTCAGAAAAAAGACTTTACAACGCAACTAATATTCGAAAATTTAAGTCAAAATTAAAAGATATACAAAGGCATAGTGTGCTATTACAAGATAAAAATATAAATGAAAACTATGAAAATTTTTATAATATATTGGTGCAACTTAAATAATTGTATACCGAAACGAAAAATAAGATTAAAAACGAATAAAAAAAAATACTGGCTTACAGTTGGTATTAAAATCTCATCACAAAATAAACGACTTTTGAAAATACACTTCTGGACACATCTATTGGCCCACCTTGCATTTTCAGTTTCGTTTAGTCCTAGCTAAAAATTTATATTAGGTCGAGCAAAAAGTTTTTAAACAGTTTTGAACCAGGCACATTCATAATTTTATTAAATAGTCTTTTTTTAAAATTTCGAACACAGAATTTAAAGAAACAAAAGACAATTTGGAGCCTGTAAGTTGATATCAAACAATCGAATACCTACTAAGAAAACTTGATTTTATTGGTTTACTTGAATTTAATTCTTGAAAGTGTGATTTTTCTTTTTGGTTTTGCAACACACGTTACTTATTCTTAACATTAAGGTGAGGTTCTATCAATAATCTATGGATACTTCGCCTGAAGTCGCCGCCCAAGCTGTGGCACCTATCCAGGCCGGACACAACCAAAGAAATGTGAGTGCTCAACTTAATTTAAGTCGATCTGCGGTCCGAAATGTTTATCGGAGGTACCTAGAGATTGGCGGCTTTGTTCGTTGCCAAGGAAGGCCACGATCTCGGGTCACAACTGAAAGGCAGGATCGATTCATCGTGACGACCAGCTTGAGAAATCGTCACCTTACCTCCATTGAGATACAAACCAACTTCGCGACTTCCACGGAGTATCTGTGAGCGCTCGAACTGTTCGGAGAAGGTTAAAAGAACGCGATATGGTACCACACAAGCCGTGTACCTACGCCTGGCGTACTCACCATGGAATTCTGTTATTTCAAGAATGCCAAAAAACTGTGCCCAAATAGTACCAAATAGTGCCCAAAGGAAATAAATAGTACCCTTATGGTTCAAAGTTATAGACATAGCTTGGTGAGCACGCTAGGCGTAGGTTCTACGCCTAGCGTACTCACCTCGTTTCGCGAAAACAGAACCAGCAATAGCTCTCATTTCTTTCTCAATAAATAGTACCGGAAATAGTACCCTCTAAGAGTGTAATAGTTATTTGACTTTTACACTAGAAAGTTATTAAATTTGATAGCAAACTTCTACATACAAAAATTACGTGTGGTACAGTCGAGCACAGTGAATGGTAAAATATTATTTTTATTACCAAAGGAATTAAGATTGGAATAACTATGGAGTTCATTAATAGACGACGACCTAAAATAAAATAGGTACATATTTAATAACAGTAAACCAAGGGTGGCCAAATAAGGGGGGTCTTGAGGTTGGTGTGTCTGTCTTTGTCACCGTAGCTCCTTAATATCCTAGATTTGGATGCGGATTTTTTTATATGAAGGCTGGTTTTTAGCGGTGATTCTTACTTCGACTATAAATCTAGTGATAACTGTTATGTATCACAAAATTTGTAGTCGAGGGTGAATGAGACCCACTCCAACTTATATCTATGTATCAAGCATTGCTTATTTATGATTTGTTGATCGTGATTGACAGCCCGCCCGCGACTTTGTCCGCGTGAACCCCTTACCCCGTGACAAATTTCCAAAAATGTTCATTTTTATACAAACCTTGTCCCGACAATTACAAATACAACAAAAAAGAATTAGCCAAATTGGTGCAGCCATTTTGAAGTGATGCGCGTACAAACATTTTGGTAATTGATTTTTATTAATATAGATACATACCTACATAAATAGCGACTGCACATGTGCTCAGCGTGACAGGTGGTGAGCCCATCGTCGTTCTAAGCTGTTGGATGTATGTGCAGTCTTTAGTCCGTTAGTCGCCTATTACGACACCCAAGGGAAGAGGGGGTGGTAGTATTCTTTCACCGGTAAGTATGCGACACAGTTAAAAACTTTATACAGTCCAGAAAACTAAGAATATGATTTAATTTGTTATTCTACGATTAATAATAAACAATAACGTATTTCTGTAGGTAAGTATATATAATATATTCAAACTGAGTAGGTACCTACCTAGCTAATAAAAGATCAACTGCAAATCGACATGAACATAAAATGCTATTACAGATGAAATATACATAGGTACTTACTCATTTAAAGATCACTCACATCACAATGAAACAAAATTCACAAGTTTTTTCATTAATTGTTTCACAAATTAACTATTCGCAAACCTTTGCGGGTGCGGTGGCAAGGCAAAGTAAACGACTAAAAAAATCGGTTCCAGAAAACTATGCGTTCCCACCGCGGCGTCAAGCAAATTGTTGTGAATTGCAATATTGATCTTTAGCACTTTCCTAATACCAGTCAGTTTGTAAGTAACTAAAGTAAGAAGTGTGATAAGCGCCATCTATTGTAACTTGTTCATACTAAGATGCATCGCTGTCGCGCGTCGATAAGTTGCACTATGATCAACAAAAGTAACAGATTGTTCTCGCACAATATTGAGCTTTCAATTTCAGACATAAGGCAAATAGTTCCTTATATAGAAGGTGCTTTTACTTTATGAAATCCGGCAAAAACACGATAGTCAATATTTTGGAAAACATGGATCTTATTTATAAGAAGAATAATTATAATCAATTATATAACTGATATTAAACTTTCTCGTTACGTATATACACCTATTAATTTCAACAAAAGTAAAAGTAATATGTAGCAGGTTCATAATACGAAATTTAATAATATAAAAACTATTATGAGTTCGCCTGTACCTCATGTCAATGTATGTAGAAGTTTGCTATCAAATTTAATGACTTTCTAGTGTAAAAGTCAAATAACAATTACACTCTTAGAGGGTACTATTTCCGGTACTATTTATTGAGATAGAAATGAGAGCCATTGCTGGTTCTGTTTTCGCGCAACGAGGTGAGTACGCTAGACGTAGAACCTACGCCTAGCGTACTCACCAAACTATGTCTATAACTTTTTAACTATAAAGGTACTATTTATTTCCTTTGGGCACTATTTGGTACTATTTGGGTACAGTTTTTTGACATACTAATTAAAGTTGTAGCTTGCTCAGATTTCCCAAACTGAGGTGAGTACGCTAGGCGTAACCTACGCCTAGCGTACTCACCAAACTATGTCTATAACTTTTGAATCATAAGGGAACTATTTATTTCCTTTGGGCACTATTTGGTACTATTTAGGCACAGTTTTTTGGCATTCTTGAAATAACAGAATTCCATGGTGAGTACGCCAGGCGTAGGTACACCACAAGCCAGCTAATGGCCCCAAACTAACGACGCGAGCCCACCGAACAGCGCGTCTTCATTTTGCGCGCACTCATTTAAATTAGACTCAGCAGCATTGGAGCCGTGTACTCTTTTCTGATGAGTCTAAAATTGCGTTACATGGCAGTGATGGAAGGAAGAAGGTCTACCGACATAAGGGAGAGCGTTTTGCACAATGCTGCTTTGAAGAGAGGGTTGCTTATGGCGGTGGCTCATGGACTGTCTGGGGCTGTATATCCGCGAGCAGCAAAACTCAACTTGAGGTTATTACGGGACCACGGCTGCCAACATTAAATGCTGAAAGGTACATTCGTGAGTGCTTAGAACCTCACGTGATGCCATACGTGGACCATGTGGGCCCAAATTTCCTTTTTATGCATGATAATGCAAGAGCCCATACGGCCGGCATCGTCAGGAAATATCTTCGGGATGTGAACATCACAATTATGGACTGGCCAGCCAGAAGCCCAGACATAAACCCGATTGAGCACATGTGGGACGAGCTAAAAAGACGTGTTAGGGCTCGTCAGCCAGTTGCCCAGACGATGCAGGAGTTGAAAACTGCCATAGAAGAGGAATGGGAGATGATCCCTCAAAATTTTATGGAGCGGTTGATAAACTCTATGCCTAATCGTATGAGAGCCTTAGAGCATTCGTTGGTTGAATGCTCTAAGATGAGAGCTGTCGTAGATGCCCATGGAGGCAACACGCGTTAATAAATTAAACCTTTATTTGATAAAACATGTTTTTTATTCAAAAATCAACTGCCTTCATCAAGGCGCATACCCGACTTGTTAGGCGTAGCTCCATGTCGTCTGGTATTCTGAATTCAAATTTAAAACAATATGATCGAAAAAGATGGTAAAATGTATCAGGTTTTAAACTGCATCAATAGTTTTTGTTCAATCTAGCAATTATATTTAAGTAGGGGCCATAGAAACCTAAACTCTAAGGTGGGCCAATAGATGTGTCCAGAAGTGTAGGTTCCTACTTACATTAAATACTAAAAATCCGATTTTATTAGAATACTATAAAAAAATATGAAAAATGGCTAAAACGAATTGTAAATATTTCAAAAAGAGATTACTATATTAATAAAATTAAAAATTCATCAAATAAGTAGTGTTTTATGTGGAGCATTATAAAAGAGCGGACGAACCGAAATACTAAAAAAGAGTAAAATAACTTAAAGTTAGAAATTAATAATATCACAATTACAGAACCATCGCAAATTGCAAACGCATTTAATAGTTTTTTTTCATCAATCGGCGAAAGCCCTTCTACTACAGCTGCCGGTCATTTTGTTCTATCCCCCACAGAAAATACGATGTTCCTCGGGCCAGTAGACTGTAATAGTACATTATGATATTAGTGCGGTAAGATGAAAATTACAGCCGAGGCGATATTGCTAGGCGTAGGCGAGGGCTACAAGAAAGCAGAGGCTGTAATTATCAAAGCGCACGTATGCCATACGACGTTTTATAACATGTTTGCGAGGAAAACACATTTTCCGAAAATGACTTCGTTTTTTTGTTGTTTTTCTAGTGCATGAAGTAAGCCAACTTAAATTTTTCTTTGTCCAACAGCATAGAGCGTAGATGGGCTCATCAAAATAATACCACCAACCCCTCTCTTCTCTTGGGTGTCGTAAAAGGCGACTAACGGACTAAAGACTGCACATACATCCAACAGCATAGAGCGGCGATGGGCTCATCAAAATAATACTACCAACCCCTGTCTTCCCTTGGGTGTCGTAAAAGGCGACTAACGGACTAAAGACTGCACATACATCCAACAGCATAGAGCGGCGATGGGCTAATCAAAATAATACTACAAACCCCTCTCTTACCTTCGGTGTCGTAACAGGCGACTAACGGACTAAAGACTGCACATACATCCAACAGCATAGAGCTGCCATGGGCTCATGAAAATAATACTACAAACCCCTCTCTTCCCTTCGTTGTCGTAAAAATCGACTAACGGACTAAAGACTGCACATACATCCACCAGCATAGAGCGGCGATGGGCTCATCAAAATAATACTACCAACCCCTCTCTTCCCTTGGGTGTCGTAAAAGGAGACTAACGGACTACAGACTGCACATACATCCAACAGCATAGAACGGCGATGGGCTCATCAAAATAATACTACCAACCCCTCTCTCCTCTTGGGTGTCGTAAAAGCTACTAACGGGCTAAAGGCCTATGTTGTCCATAGATTCAAATGATTACTATTTTTTAAATTACATTACCGCACTAGTGTGCAACTTATTACATTACGATGCTGAAATCGGTGTAATAAGAGTTACTTTACAAGCAAATGTGTTTTATAGAAATAAACAAAACTATAAGTCAGTTAAAAACAAAAATAGCTACGGAATTGACGAACTCCCCCCTAGCCTAATTAAACAATGTGCCGCTGAACTCACCTTGCCACTCAGCTTACTCATCAACTAATCCTTTGATGAGGGACTTTTCCCGGACCAATTGAAAATCACAATAATAAAACCATTACATAAAAAAATAAGAAAACCGACCCAAATAACTATCGCCCAATAGATCACCTGCCTTCCCTTTCAAAAATTTTTGAAAAAGTGATGTGCAAACGCATCTACAATTTCTGTGAAAAGTACGAAATATTTGACGATTGTCAGAATGGATTTCGTAAAAAACGATCGACCGTTCTGGCAGTCTTCAAATACATCCAAGAAATCCTAAATAAAATAAACAACAAAGAATATGCAATTGGTGATCTATTGGACATGACTAAGGCATATGATAAAGTACAATTTAAAAAATTACTTAATAAATTATATGGAGTGGGTATCCGGGGAAAGGCTTATGATTGGCTTGAATCGTATTTAAAAAATCGAGAACAGTTTGTGGATATTGAATAAATACTACGATCACGACTTAAGAGAAATAAAAACAGTAAGATCTGAAAGAAAAATAACTAACGCATCAATCCCCCAAAGTAGTGTGATAGGATGTTTATTGTTTCTCATTTAAATAAATGACCTCCCAAAAATCATGCAAGAAACTTGTGTGCTGTTCGCAGATGATGTCTCCCTACTGACCTCGTGTAACAATAAAAATGTAAATATAAACACTAAACTATCCTCAATGTTAGATAAAACAATAAACTGGATGAAAGATTATAATCTCGAAATAAACTTTAATAAAACTAAAATCATTAGCTTCCACCCGTATCAAAAACCCCCCTTAGCCATAAATTTTACATTTAATAACTTAAAATTAGAAACAGTTAACCAATTCACACTACTGGGCATAATAATAGATACTAATTTAAATTGGAAATCACACATACAAAAAATAAAATCACAATTATCTTCTTTTGCATACGCTCTCCGTGAGGTCAAAAAAACCACAAACATAGAGGCAGCCCTAACAACTTATTACGCATATGCACATTCGTGGCTCAGCTATGGGATCATTATGTGGGGAAACAGCACAGATGTCCTCAACCTCTTCACTATTCAAAAGAAGCTTATTCGTATAATTTTCAACATTCAAATTACAAAAAGTTGTAAACCGTTCTTTGAAAGATATAAGATACTTACTTTGCCCTGTATATACATTCTAGAAATATGCAAATTTGTAAAAAAATACACTGAATTTTATAAACGAAGAGAGAAATTAAACTTAAAATATACACTACGACACAAAAATAAATTAACACTTACTACTTCCTGCCTAAAAATACACGCATCGGGACCTCTAGTAATGTCCATTAAAATGTACAATAAATTGCCCGAAACAATAAAAAATATAATAATAGAAAAAACTTTTGTAAAACAATTAAAACAATTATTAAATAATAAAAACTACTACTCCCTACAAGAATTTTTAGATGATAAATACCTCAAATAATATTTCTATCATATTAAAGTTGTTACTTTATGTATAAGCTGAATGTATAGATTTATCTACCTGTACATGATTTATATAAATATAATAAACTAAAAAATTGAGAATACGAGCACAAGGTGACTCCTCGCCTCTCCTACTTGCCGTGCCCTACAGGTTCCACAAATGTACCTGCTTATATTTTTAACATCTGTGTAACTTATGGAGTGCAATAAAGATATGAATATGAATATTAAAAAACGATAAGCAAGCATAAAAAAACCCTCGGAACACCGTTTTCATATCTTCCCATTTCTTCAATTTCATATCTGCTGGAATGGGTTTGATTTCAACGGAAACCTTGGATTCGAGAGATATAAACTCATCTCGTCTTTGTTATGTTCGGTGGTAATGCTAGTGCGTGGTCTTCTCGAATTCGCTAACATATTTTGATGTTAGAAAACAATAAATTAAAATATGAAATCGAAATTTAAATTAAATTATAAGTTATCTAGTTTGCAGGAGTCATTAACAAGTTATGACTACTAGATATGATATATCCTCAAAGAAGGAGATTGGGGAATACATACTGGCCCTAAATAACCTTTTCGATAGTTCTCGTTCTGAGAACTTTGGTAATGAGTCTAGGCAATCTCTGGCGGCAGGCCTGGCTGCCTCGGAGCATTCCATGTCCATACCAGTGTGTGATCCCTCACCTCCTAAGCAGCAATGCCATGATTTGTCCAGTTTGTCCAGTTTGAATTCCAATATTTCTTAACAAAAAGATAATAAATGTACTAAAAGTAGCACTCTAATGTTTAGTGATGAAATTGGAAGAGACTGAGGGGCAAACTGTCTTAAATTATTGTATGCCTGGTTTGACATACCATGATATAATGGAAAAATTGATTTCACATGACGTTAATAATGTAGGAACTGTTATTATTTTAATTGGGAAAAGGCTTAGATTAAAACAAAAAGGGAAGATACGGCATTAGCGTCTCGTGAGTGAGCCGCCAAAATTAGGCCTAAGGGCACAATTTCACTTCAGTTACAATTTGCCGAGCGAACAGGCTACATCGCACTATTGCGGATATTCTACTGCTACTCCGCAGTGGCGTCGGAATCGGTCGTACGTACTCGTCTGTTGCGAAGCGACCGGCGACCGAGACGTCAACGCGCTACTCGCTGACTCCCTCGCGCTGACGTTGAAACTTACCGCTTTGTCTCGCTCGCTCGATTTACACTTTATAGGTGTGCGTGTGTGAGTGTTTGCTTAAGTACCTAGTTGAGTAGGACTATATTTTGAATGACTACAAGTAGGAGCATGCCGTATCTTCCCTTTTTGTTTTAATCTAAGGGAAAAGGGGAAATGTGAACAAAAAAGTATTAGTTAACTTTTATGAAAAATTACTTTCTTTAAATATTCCAAAAATTATAATGTTCACACTTCCTTACAGTAAAAACTTGCCACACGAAGAAAATAATTATAGATTTAAGCTTAATTTGACATTGAATACAATGGCTTTCTATGAAAAGAAAGTAGAAATAATAGACATAAATAAATTATTAGATAATAATTTTATATTGACAAAAGATAAATGTTATCTTTGGACTTATTTTAAGCGACAGATAGCAAATTCGCTATCATTTTATTTTAAGTATTTAGCCAATAACATGGCTAGCTCGGCGGCTTCTATTGAGCTGCAACATACTGACATGCCAATTCAGACTTTGGAATATGTTCCAATTAATTTAAATTAGCTTAGAAGACAATAGAGGACACCTCTAGCAAATTATTGGAATTAAATTATAAGACAAAAGAGGAACTCTCTTGCAAAATGTTTGTAAACAAAATGAAATTAAATCAATGTAAAAATAGCTTTAAAAAAGCCCCGGTCAATCATTAAATTTAAAAGATGTAGAATCTATTAACATTGTTCACCAGAACATCCAAGGAATGATGGGCAAAGATTTAGAGATTGAATTGTTCATGAACTGGAATAATATACGTGTTTTTCCCCCGAAGGGATAAAAACACTTATTTAGGTTTCAGCCAAAGGCTTGACCCACTGTGAGATAAACCCTTTAGAACATCGGCGCCATCTGGCGTACAAGGCGTGTAAACCACGCCTGTCACTGTCAGTGTCAACTGTCAACGTCACCATGGTGGTGTCACCGCGGCGGGCCGACGGCGGCCATCATTCAGTACCTCTAGAATCGAGGCGAAGAGGCGAAGCCGCCAAGGAAAATTTTGGTGGGTCAAGCCTTTGGCTGAAACCCAAATAAGTGTTTTTATCCCTTCGGGGGAAAAACACGTATATTTGGGTGTTCGAGCCTTCAGGCTTGACCCACTGTGAGATGATTATTATCTGCCGGCGCTGACACGCGTACTGTGATTTCAGGTTGACTATAGTAAATAATACATTTTTTATTTTATTTTTATTATAATCAACATATTTATTGAGTGGGATGATTTCCCGTTATGCAGTATCAAAAAAATCTGACATGGTTGTTGATTTTGTGTTAGTCTTCCTTATTTCCTTGTAGTAATATTTTAGGAATGTGGAGGCGCTGCGCCAATTACCTTTGCGCAACACTTCGTCTAAGTCGAGGTTCTTTTCGGACCAGTTATTTGAAGATACCGCGGATCTAAAGCTGCCAGGAGACCCGTTTATTTTAGCTTCTTTAAATACCCGTCTTAACCAACCTGCTATTAAGGATCTAGTGGCAGCTCTGACTTTCCCTCTTGTTGATATAAATAGGTTAGTTAAGTTTGGGTCTGCACTACGCCGCGAGCGTGAAATATTGATAAGCAGAGGAATCCAGTAGCAGAGGTCTGTCTTATGTTCGCTGCCTCTAAGAAGACGCCACCCCGGTTGTCGATAGTTCGCGCTGTCCGTTTTGGATCCGAAGGCCGGCCAGAAAACTATTTCGTTCTCCATTATTTTGCATTGTTCGGAGTTGATTTGAAGTAGCGTTAGATCGTGGACCCGTCGTCCCGACGCTAGGAGTAACAATGTTGCGACATGTTGAGAGACTTGGTATAAGCTGGACTCCTCAATATTACGTTTCTTTATCCAGCTGATCAGGTCCTCTACGTACCATGTGGCCGGCTTAGGTTTTGGGGGGTTTTTCAGCGTAATTGCTTTAACCACTTTCTTTACCACGGGGTGGCAGCTGAGGGATTCACTGTGCGAAGGCTTTGTAAAGGTAGCGACGGTTGATTTATGAACAAGGATGGTTCTTGGCGCTAGTTTTTTTATTTCGCTGAGGTAAATTAGATATCTGCCGAGGTCACTAGGTTCCGGCGATTGTGGGCGTATTTTATTCTCAGTAGCCCATTTGCACCAACTATGCCATGCCTGACGATAAGTTTTTAACGTCGATGGTCTCCAGGCTGTTTGCAAAAAATTGTATTCTTCCTTATTCCAACCTGTTAGTTCGTCGGACCAACCTGTATTTTCCAGACCTCCAAAGCTAGGTTTGTTATTTCTTTCGGAGGAAGATTGGTCTTCAGGTCCAAAAGGTGCATTTTGAGGTTCTTGATGTGATAAGGGGGGCGTACTGCTCTTTTCTTTACTTCTGACCTCCAAAATGCCTTCTCCCATCTCGGTGCTACCAGTAGGTAGTGTCCGCGGGAGATGTTCAGGTGTTGCAATACCTGTGGAATTAGAGCTGGAGGAGGAAATATCCATCCCAACATGTAGTTCCACGGTCTGCTGAACGCGTCCGTGAACTGGCTCTTGGGATCCCTTAGATCTTCGCTGACGTATGTGGGTACCACTGCTGAGGCTTCTGATGCGAATAGATCTATGGTTGGTGTTCCCATTTTTTGAAAAATTTCTGCTATGATCGTCTTGCTTAGGTGCCATTCTTGGGGGTCTCTCTTCCTGGATAGGCAGTCGGCTATTCCGTTGTATCTGCCTGGCAGGTACCTTGGAACGACTGTGATGTCCATTGCGTGAGCAAGGGTCAGTATTTTTGCAGATATGTCGAGAAGTGTTTTTGACTTGGTACCGCCTTGCTTCTTTACATACGCTACTGTGGTCCGGTTGTCGGATTGGAAAATAACAGTTTTCCCGCAAAGATTTTGTCCCTCTAGCTTTAGCACTTCGTATAGTGTCCAGAGTTCTTTGCGATTGCTGTGCCAGTGACTTTGCGAGCTGCTCCAGTGACCGAAGAGCTTTTTGTTGTTGACTATTGCGCCCCATCCGGAATCTGAGGCGTCGGTGGTGATGAAATCTGTAGGTGGGGCCTTTTGAAGGGTCGAGGGCTCTTCCAGGTTTGGTAGCCACCACCGAAGTTCTTCTTTTGCATGAGTTGGGAGTTGGAATGTGTGGTACCTCTCTGCATCTGGCAGCCCTTTTGAAGCCATCTGGATGGTTCTGCAATGAAGAAGTCCCAGTGGGACAGCATTAGCCGCAAAGGTAAGTTTGCCAAGGAGTTGTTTCGCATCTATCCAACTCCATTTGTTTTTTTGCAAAGTAAGTTGAATGGTGTTTTTTATATTTACTACTTTAGGTTTGGGAAGTTCTATTACGTTCTTCTCTGTGTCCCACATAAGACCTAGGTACTCTATGTGTTTTTTGGGGAATAAGTCTGACTTCTCTAAGTTAACATGCCTGCCAAGGCTTACTAAGAAGGATATAGTCCACTGAGCCTGTTGAGACAGGGTGCTAGGGTCCTGATTTAGAAGTAGAAAATCGTCTAAGTAGACTATGGTTCTTATTACTTGGTCTCTTAGTTTAGCTGCAACCAAATTAGTTAATTTGCTGAAAATTGAAGGAGCACTGGAAAGACCAAAGGGTAGACAGTTCATATTGAAAATTTGCCTAATGATAGGTATCGTTTATGTGCGTCGGCAATTGGCACCTGATAATATGCGTTTGATACATCAATTTTTATAAGGTAGTCATCTTTTTGAATGGTTAGTGCTACTTTCCTCAGACTTATCAGGCGGAATTTAGGACAGTCAACGTAAAAGTTTAATTTTTTCAGGTTAAATATTAGTCTGTGAGAGCCATTGGACTTTCCTCTTAAGAAGATAGGAGATAAGAAGCCACGTTGGTACTTATTGGGGGTTATTGCACCCATAAGAATTAATTACTTTATTTCTTCTGCCATGGTTGTTGTATTTTTTGGTTCATAAGCCTTACAAAACTGGTCAGAGAATGTGATAAGTGGCGGTGACCTGAGAAAAGGTATGCGATACCCGAGTAAAATGTTACATATGGTTTTTGAAGCTTCCGATGACTCCCACACACTAAGTTTTGAGGCGAGTTGACCTGCATGAAAGTGCTGAGTGTCTACCTTATTGTTTCTTTTCTGTAGGGTTAGGTGGCTTATGTCTATTCCCGGAGCTTTGGGGACGAAAAAACCGGGATGGTTGCTTTTTCGTCGGAGGCTTGTGATGAGTCTGCCCATTTCGAGGTTTGCTACTGGTTATTCTAGTACCCTTCCCTTTGCTGGACTTATAGGTAGGAGTTATTTTCCTAGGGAAGAATTTATGGGCTCCCCCTTGCTCTTTGATCACTTCTGATAGCTTTTCTTCTGAAAACAGGTGTGTATCTGAGGGGGGTATGTCGTGCAACAAGTCATTTAATACTTTATTCGAGCCCTTATAGGTTTCCCTGCAGGTTTGTATTATTTCCGCTCGTCTGCCGCAGGTGTATTGCAACAAATTGTCTGATATTTTGCTGAAGTCGTTTCCAGGATCTAAGAAGTTCTTTTGCACATCTTGTCTGGCTTTTTTGTCCAGCTTTTTGCAAGCTTCTTCGAAAGCTACTCTTTGGAGTAGGAGGCCATAGTTTATAGCGCCCAGGGTTAGGTCTGTTTTCTCGAGGTGTCCCAGAGAGTTCCAGGATGGGGTGTTTGCAGCTAGGGCAGAGTTTACTTTAAGGGCATTAAAGACTGGAGCCACATGAAAGCTTTTCTGTACCTCTGCGTACCGAACGTTCTTCCATCCATCATCGCCCAGGCGTTGGCACCTTCTTCCCTGTTCAACAAGGTTAGGATTTGCTTTGCCAAGCTTAGCCTCAGCTTCGGCTGTGCATGGTGCAAAGTTGCACTCGTCTAGTGGATCAAGACTCTCATTTTCAGGATTGATAGCTGTTTCGTGGGCATCATGAGGTTCGTAGGCATCCGGGGTTTCGTCACTATCGTCTGAATCTGTATCGATCAATGAGTCTCCAGGTTCGTTACGTAGTCGAGATGTTAAGTTAGTCATTTGTTCGGCTACGTTTGACATCATCTGAGTGTTGGCGGTGAGAGCGTTCATCATTTTTTCATAGAGCGCCGTTTGAGCGTCACTGCTACTCCCTCGTTGACTAGACACTGGAGTGTAGTTCCGAGGAGGACTGTACGGCGGCGTTCTATTCTCCTGCCTCGTCGTGGAAGGAGAGCGAAGTCCTCGGTGCTCTTGTAGGCTAGTTCGTTGCCTTTTGGACGACGCGGGAGTGCTGGGCTCTCTTGATATACTCCTTTTCCTTGACGTAAGTTTTGATTTTAGGAGTCGGACTGTGCGCATGAAGATGTCATACGATTTTGTATGTAGTCTTTCCATAATTGAGTGTGGAGCATAAATAAGGGCGCGTCCGAGGGGCCATTCCAGGAGTCGTCGCTTGATCAATCTGAACTTTTTTTCAGATAGGCTGTGGTCATCAGGTGTGAATGCCCGGGTTCAGTCCGCTGTTGGGACGGCGAACCGCAGCTTCTGCTTAACCGCCGAAGAAATCTGGTTTCCAAATAGTTCGGCGTAAAACAGGTTTTCGACCTGCCACGAGCGCCACTCTTCGGGATAATTGTCATCCAGTATCTGGATGAGGCGTAAGATGATACTTTGGTCTTCGTCTTTGCTGCTCCCTGGCACAGGCGTCTCGCAAAGTTCTTGCATGGATGCCATGTCTGAAACGGGAGACGCTGCTTTAGTGCGTAGCACTTATAATATTATATTTTCGCTGCAGCTTAGGCGTATCCAGCTAGGCTTTCGCGTAGGCAACAAGGTAAGATATTTTCGTAAGGTTAGTGCCCTAGTCGAGTCATTTTCAACCCACTGTTGGTGCGACTAAAAGTTTCGTTGTGGCGGTACTTGGTCCGCACAGACGTATCGATCGATACGACTGTTGAAACGACTGAAGTTTCGTCGAGACGTCTGTTAATACGACCGACGTTTGGCTGAGGCTTTGTCGAGCCGTCCAATGAGACGTCTGTCGAGACGACTTTGCTTATTATGCGTACGGAACGTAAGTTGTGTTCACCCTAAGGTGAGTGAGGTATCGTGCGGGAATTTTGGATAGATATCCAAAATAAAAGGACACCATCGTTCATTGCGAGACGATGGAGGGTAGCACTGGACGTGCTATACCCGAATTCATGTACTGATGAACTTGATTGTTCGCACTTTACCTCGTGGATATTTTCCCTAACAACTAGGGATATCCGATTTAAACATATAAGGGAAATTACTTACTTGCTTTTGAGTTCTTATCTGTAGATTATTTAACTACCGATGACGCCGAGATTCAAAAGCGTACTGAATGATGGCCGCCGTCGGCCCGCTGCGCTCACACCACCATGGTGACGTTGACAGTTGACACTGACAGTGACAGGCGTGGTTTACACGCCTTGTACGCCAGATGGCGCCGATGTTCTAAAGGGTTTATCTCACAGTGGGTCAAGCCTGAAGGCTCGAACACCCAAATATTGATATTCTTTGCATTACCGAGCACTTTCTTAGAGACCATCAGTTCATGTTCAATTTTAAGAATCATTTGGTAGGAAGTTCGTTCAGTCGAGGAAATGCAATACATGGTGGCTCCTTAATTATTGTCAGTAAAAAGTTTAAATTAAAGGAACGCAAAGACATAGTGAGCCTCTCGGTTGAACGAACAATAGAAATAGCTTGTTTGGAGTTGGAGCAGTTTGTTGTGATAAGTGTATACAGACCTCCTTCAGCATTATATTTTTTTTTTGAAATAGTTATGGATGAGACATTGCGTAAGGTCCGCAATGTAGGTAAAACAATAATTGTTTGCGGTGACTTTAATATAAATTTGCTAGAAAACTCCACATTGTCAACTAAAATTAAAAACTTATTTCTATCATACAATTTGAATCATTTATTTTTGGAGCCGACAAGAATAACTGCCACTTCGGCCACCTGTATTGATAACGTATATACAAATGTAAACCCACTGGCTAAGCAAATTATTAATAACCTGGACTCTGATCATTGTGGTCAAATTGTCAGTTTTCCACACTAGCGTGAGCAAGTGATGAAACAGAATATCACTGTTGTGCCAAAAACTGCAGGTCGGCTGGAACGCTTTAAAAGCAATCTAGATACTAAATTAAATTATTTAAAATATAATGACAACCCTGATGTCTTTTATAATGATTTTTTTAACATATATTGTTCAGAATTTAATGAATCTTTTGTTCTAAAAAAGATCTTGGCTAGTGGTACTGTATCTTTTAATGAATGGGCTACAATTGGTATTCACAAAAGTAGGAAACGCCTTTATGAACTTTATGGTGAACGCAATTATAACACCAGCAACGACTTCAAATTATATGTTAAAAATTATTCTAAGTTATTTAAAAGAGTATGCTATGCTGATCTGAGGGTAATTCCGTGGATGTCGCTAAATCAGTAATTATGACAATAGCTCCAGTTTTGCATATTCTTGCATATTTAACGAATGCATTGACTGTGGTGTTTTCTGACCTAATTAAACATAGTAAAATAATTCCATTGTTTAAATCAGGTAGCACTTCTGACTCCTCTAATTTTAGACCTATTTCTGTGCTACCCACATTTAGTAAAATTTTTGAAAAGTTGATGCTAGACCAAATTCAAATTAATTTTCATAGAAATAAACTTTTACATTGTAAACAGTACGGTTTTACTAGGGGTCGCTCAACAACTGACGCCGGTGTTGAGCTTTTAATCCAAATATTCGATACCTGGGAGGAATCACAGGATACCCTAGGGGTATTTTGTGATTTATCCAAGGCTTTCGATTGTGTTTTACATGCAACTTTGGTCAGGAAGCTTAACCATTATGGAATTAGGGATGCTGCTTTGAGCCTTCTAATCTCATACTTGAGTAACAGGATTCAGAAGGTCGACATTAACGGTAAAAGATCTCCGGGATCAGTGGTTACAATGGGAGTTCCGCAGGGTTCAATACTAGGTCCATTCTTGTTTTTGGTTTATATTAATGACTTACCTTATTTTGTAAAAGACAGTCATGATTATTAGTCATGGTATTGTTTGCTGATGATACTTTACTTTTATTCAAAGTGAAACGACGACACCCAAATTATGACGATGTGAATAATGCGATCTCAAAGATTGTTCACTGGTTTAGTGTAAATAACTTGCTATTAAACGAGGGAAAAACCAAATGTGTAAGATTTGTATTGCCTAATGTTAAGCAAGTAACAACTAGTGTACAAATTAAAGATAAGAATGTGAATCCTGTGGACACCACTGTGTTTCTAGGTATCACGTTAGATGCCAAGCTTCAGTGGGGCACACATTTAGCTAAATTGTCGAATAATAATATAATAATAATAATAAACAATTTATTTCAGACACAATGGTCCATAGTGTTAGTAACAATGTTCCTTAAACTAAGTTAGTAAGATTATTATAATAGTTACATCAACATCAAATAAATTCAATAATAATAAAATGAAATCAATACAGAAATAAAATAAATAATAAAATCAAATTAAAATTAAATCAAATAAAACCACATGAAAATTAAATAAAATCAACATTAAAATAAATCAAATCAAAATAAATAATAAAATCAAACCAAAATTAACTCAAATAAAACCATATTATAAAAATGAAATAAAATCAACATTAAAATAAAATCGTACGTACATGAATATAAGTCCCTTGTCAAAACGCAAGCCACGCCAGATATGCTCACTGATGCCCTATAGGCTTTGCATGCAGGCGTAACCAGTGCTCCAACAATGAGGAGTCCCATCGGTCAATTAACGCCATCAGGATGCTGTTGGAGCTGCCACGTGTTCTCCTTAACAGCGCCTCACAGCGTTTCCTAATTATCGCATGAAAACCATCGACATGCGCCTCTGCGAACATATTTGAGGCACTGCAAAACCTAGGCAATCCCAACAGCACCCTGAAAGCGTTGTTGTATTGGACTCGCAGTGCGCTGTAAGCCCTCTGCGTGTAACTGACCCATAGGCTACACGTATAGAAAGACTGGCAATATGCCTTGAAAAGTGTAACTTTAACTTCCTTAGTGCAACGTGCGAACCTACGAGCCAGCATGTTACATCGGACTGCCAGCGCCCTGCGTTCCCTATCTATATCTACAATATCACTTAAACTATCAGTGAACCAGTGACCCAGGTACTTATATTGTGACACTCTCTTTAGATTAACGTTACAAAGTTTTACAGGTAATTCGAAATTAATGCATTTAGTTCCAGCTTTAAATACCATATATTCACTTTTGTGAGCGTTATACCTAAGCCCGTGAGCCTCCGCGTAACGCTCACAAATGCTCAACAGTTTTCTCAATGCTCCCATGGAGGGGCTCAGCAGCACCATATCATCGGCATAGCTAATATTGTTTACACAAACTCCGTCTATATGACAACCTAAACCAGTGCTACTGAGCTCCTCAATGAGCGCATTAATGTAAAGATTAAACAAACGTGGCGAGGTAATCCCCCCCTGCCTCACCCCACATTCAAGCCTGTACGTGTCAGAGTATGCACCTGCCCATCGAACACTATTTTTTTGATTGGCATACCAGTACCTAAGTAACGATATATATCCATCAGAAAGACTGGTATCTCGTTTCAGTTTCTCCCAAAGTATATTATATGATACCAGGTCAAACGCCTTGGAGAGGTCTAGGTAACAGGCATAGACCGGCGTTTTACGAGCTGTATAGTATTGCACAGTCTGCTTGAGGCACAAAATTGCACTTTCTGTGGATAGTCCAGGTTTAAAACCAAACTGTGCGTCATGCAATTGCAGATGTTCATTTAAGCGCTTATCAAGCAGACTGTCCATCACTTTCGCAATGATAGTGGCTAGTGAAATCGGTCTATAATTGGACAGATCCGATACATCTCCTGTCTTATTCTTAACAATAGGTGTTACAATAGTATACATCATCTCATCAGGCAGATAGGAATGATTCAGACACAACGTGAAAAACATTGCCAACACTCGCGGCAAGTGTATGCCCGCATTTTGCAGGTGCTCAATGCTGAGGCCATCATGGCCAGGAGATTTGCCTCTGGTCATGTTCTTAATAACACATTCTACTTGTTTAGCCGAAAAGCGGTCACCAGAATCAAGTATCTCATTTTGGCAATCAGCATCGAGCCCCGGCAGCGCTGGGTCTAATGCGGATTCCACTCTAAAATGACATCTGAATGCGTCCGCAATCTCAGACGGTTCATGTTTGCCAGCGACACTCACAGGAAGGCCTATCTTACAATTTAAGTTATTTGTACACTTCCAAAATTTTTTTAAACTGTCTCTCCTTATGACATTCAGCAATTATGTCCATTTTCATTTGTTGTGAATTATTTTGACACCATTTTAGTTGTGACTTAAATACTTTACGGGACATACACATGTCCTCATAAATAAAACCATTATTCGGTTTGTTATGTAATAGCCATTTTTGATAACATTCCCGAGCCTTCGTATGAGCCTCCCTGACATACTTGTTCCATCCTATTACGTTTTTACACTTTCTCTTATAAAAATAATTATTACTACTTATTGCAGCTTCAGAAAGTATTCTTACTATTTTATTGTACATGTTATCCAAATGTTGCCTACAGGACATGTTACCACACTTTTTGTCAGCACAACTACTAAACTCTGTCGGAAAATGAAATTCTTTAAATCCAAAATAGCAAGTTTGTTGATATTTATTTATTTGGCTTTCGTTCCTAAGACCCCAAAAAATTTTATTATTTGAAATACGCTGTGAAACTATTTTGGATTTTAATAAGTTAAAATTACATTCTATTTGTAACGGTAAGTGATCAGACCAATAAACATCATATATCACTGCAGCACTAACTATAGATTGTCGCGCCGCACTAGTCACTAAACAGTGGTCCAACCATCGCTTGCACCCGTGCGCATCACTTATATACGTATACGTATCCGGTGAAAGGCGCTCTGTGTCTATACAGGTCCACGATTGTTCCACACAAAAGTTTGTTAATTCACAAGCAAATAACTCACCTGGGTGCGCATTAAAATCCCCGAGTATGTACACTGATTGCATATCACTGTTTTCTATTATTGCGTTTATTTCACTTAAGCACTCAATGAATTCTAATAGATTATCACTCGAATCTGTGGGCATATACACCGAGAACAACAATAAAGACGTATCGTGGAGCGCGATCTTGATAGCTGCGAGACGCACACTATGGCACGTTATGACGGACACACACGGGAATGATGTTTTTCTCCATAGTATGGCAACGCCACCGTATGGCCTTCCATGCAGTACGCCCTTCGACGTGTCGACCGCCGACTTCCCAGTGAATGCGAAGTTCGTATCTATACCACCCAAAAACTGAATGTCATGTGGCAGGAGCCAGGTCTCTTGAAGGGCAATCACATCCGCCGTCTGACATAATCTCCTGATACATTCCACTGATCGGACTACACTTCGACAATTAAAACTGATTAATTTAGTTTTACTATTCATTATGGACCCGGGTATGTCCTAAAACTACGACCAGCCACCGGAGGACGGGCCGCAGCGTCCTCTAGCTAAACGGTGACCCGCTGCGATCCCCAAGCCGCCTGCCAAGCGTGGGGATTATGGCAAACCCCCCCCCCCCCCCCCATGACAGACAATATTTGCCCACGGCCCCCAGTCCCCGGCAGCTCCTTTATCCCTGGCCCAACGGGTAGCTGGTCAGGTAACGGAGGAGCAGGGGGTGCGAAGAATCACCGGCAGTTGCTCGGCTACCCACACACCCACCAACGAACCTTGGCCCTGGCAACACACAACATCCGCACGTTGAGGACCGATGCAAAGATTGTAGAGCTGGAGGAAGAATTGAGCAGATTGCGGTGGGACATCATGGGACTATCAGAAATCCGACGAGAGGGGCAGGATATGGTAGTCCTTGATTCTGGCAACATGCTCTTCTTCCGGGAAGGAGAACGAAAATCCCAGGGTGGTGTTGGGTTTCTCGTCCACAAGTCCCTTGTTAACAACGTTATCAAGGTTGATAGTGTGTCAGGTAGAGTTGCGTACCTTATACTCAGAATCACCGATCGGTATTCGCTGAAGGTCATACAGGTATATGCACCAACCTCGACACATCCTGACGAAGAAGTAGAGGCTCTGTATGAGGAGATATCTGAAGCCATACATTCCTCCGAAACGTACTTCACCGTTGTTATGGGGGACTTCAATGCAAAGGTAGGCACAAGGAACGGCGATGAGTTGAGAGTGGGGCAATATGGATATGGACAGCGGAACCAAAGGGGCCAACGGTTGGTCGACTTTATGGAGAAGGAGGAACTCTTTTTGATGAACTCTTTCTTCCGGAAGCGACCAACCAGGAAGTGGACGTGGATAAGCCCCGATGGTTCAACCAGAAATGAGATCGACTTCATCATGACGACCAAGAAGCGTATATTCAGTGATGTCTCCGTGATCAGTAGGGTGAAAACCGGTAGCGATCACCGGATTGTTAGAGGTACACTGAATATCAACATCAAGCTCGAGAGGTCACGTCTGGTGAAGTCCACACTCCGTCCTGGCCCTGCCCAGATCCAGAGCCCGGAACACTTTCAACTCGAACTCCAAAATCGCTTCCAGTGCCTAGCCGAGTGCGAAACTGTGGACGAGATCAGCAGCGGGCTTGTGGAAACTGTCCAAGCTGTGGGGTCTAAGTTCTTTAAGACCCCACGCCGGAAAAAGCCTCAAAAGCTCTCAGACGGAACCATTAAGTTAATGGAAGACCGGAAAGAAATGATACTGCAATCTTCAGCTGATATGTCGGAATATGGCAAACTCAATAGACGAATCTCGAAATCTGTGCGACACGACCTGCGCTCCTATAGTGCTAAATGCATTAGGGACGCAATTGCGCGGAACCAAGGCGCCAAAGTGTTCGCAAAGAATTCGTCTATTGGTCAGAGCCAAATGACTAAGCTGAAGATCGAGGACGGCAGTGTCATTTCGTCGAAGCCGGAGATTCTGAGAGAGCTCGAGAGGTTTTATGGACAGTTGTACACCTCAACACAAGAGCCCGCTGTTGGTACAGCTCAGGACACCAGAGCTAAGTTAACCCGACACTATACCGAAGATATCCCTGACATCAGCCTGTATGAGATTAGTATGGCTCTTAAACAGCTTAAAAACAACAAGGCGCCGGGTGATGACGGAATTACCACTGAACTTCTGCGAGCGGGTGGAAAACCGATACTCGTAGTCCTCCAGAAGTTGTTTAATTCCGTCATGCTCGAAGGTACTACGCCAGAAGCATGGCACAGGAGTGCGGTGGTGCTCTTCTTCAAGAAAGGCGATAACACCTTATTGAAGAATTATAGACCCATCTCACTCCTGAGCCATGTGTACAAGCTGTTTTCGAGAGTCATTACGAACCGTCTCGAACGCAGGTTTGACGACTTCCAGCCTCCCGAACAAGCCGGTTTCCGAAAAGGCTTTAGTACCATAGACCACATACATACGCTCCGCCAGATTATACAGAAGACTGAGGAGTATAATCGGCCCTTATGTTTAGCGTTTGTGGACTACGAGAAAGCCTTCGATTCTATCGAAACCTGGGCTGTGTTGCAGTCCCTCCAGCGTTGCCATATCGACTATAGGTATATCGAAGTGTTGAAATGTTTGTATAGAAACGCTACTATGTCGATCCGATTACAAGACGAGAGTACGAAACCAATCCAATTGCAGAAAGGTGTGAGACAGGGAGACGTCATATCTCCGAAACTGTTCACAAATGCGTTGGAGGACGTTTTCAAGCTCTTGAATTGGAACGGATTCGGCATCAACATTAATGGCGAATACATCACTCACCTTCGTTTTGCCGATGATATAGTCATAATGGCGGAGTCGCTGGAGAACCTCAACACCATGCTCAGCGACCTCAATATCGTATCCCAACAGGTGGGTCTTAAAATGAACATGGACAAGACGAAGATCATGTCGAATGTCCATGTTGAACCCGTACCGGTAATTGTTGGGAGCGATACTATCGAAGTTGTCGACCACTACACCTACTTAGGACAGATTGTCCAGTTAGGTAGGTCCAACCTCGACAAAGAGGTCGCCCGGAGAATCCAACTCGGATGGGCAGCGTTCGGGAAATTACGAGATATCTTTGCATCGAAGATTCCGCAGTGCCTAAAGACAAAGGTCTTTAACCAATGTGTGTTGCCGGTGATGACATATGGCACCGAAACGTGGTCCTTAACTGTTGGCCTTTTAGAAAAGCTCAGAGTCACACAGCGAGCAATGGAGAGAGCTATGCTCGGAGTTTCTTTGCGCGATAGAATCCGAAACGAGGATATTCGCCAAAAAACCGGAGTTGCCGACATAGCTCGTAAGATTTGCAAGCTGAAGTGGCAATGGGCAGGCCACATCGCTCGACGAACCGACAACCGTTGGGGAAGAAAGGTTCTCGAGTGGAGACCACGCACTGGAAGACGCAGTGTTGGTAGGCCTCCCACTAGGTGGACCGACGACATCGTGAGAGTCGCAGGCAACCGGTGGATGCGAGTGGCGAGTTGTCGGTCAGGATGGAGGTCAAAGGGGGAGGCCTATGTTCAGCAGTGGACGTCTTCAGGCTGGTGATGATGATGATTCATTATTTTAATAAAAATTAATTTTCATTTATTAGCATTTTCTTTCGCCCAAAGTCTATAAAACGACGATAGACTATACCTTCCGGCCAAAAATTATTATTCATAAACATCTCTAGATTATGTTTAGGTACAAATACCTTATAGCCGTCATAATCCTTGTCTATTTTCATAGTAATTTTCTCCACACATATACATAAGTCCGTTTTATTTTTAATGTAGTTTACAATATCAGTTGAACTGACGTCTTTTGATACATTGTAAATGTATAATGGGACTTTTACGTCAGCTGCTTTGAACTTTGATTCCGAATCCATTATAGCTGCTCCCCGTTTGCCAATAAAGCGATTTCTTAGTTTTCGCTTCTGTACTAAGATCCATTCCTTACTAGGAAACTGCGTTTTAAATTCACCTCCGCGAGCTATATCTGCCATAGTTTTACTTAGTTGTATTGGCTCCTTACTGTGCGAAACAGGTGACTGTGCCGGCGTATTAGATAACGCTGTCTCGAACAGCTGTTTCGAATGACTCACTGCCTCACTGGCATTTGCTCGCCGCAGCGGCGGCGGCCGCGGGCTTCTTTCGTCGTTCACCGCGACCGTTACCACGGATTTTTTACAGATACCCACATTTGTTTTTGATGATGACTGCAATGCATTGGTACTTTTATCACCAATATCTTTTTCAGAAGACTCTGGCATTAGCCCCATGGGTCCACTATTGCACTCCTCATAATCGCAGCTATCTATTTTGTAAACACTTCGCTTCTTCAGATTAACATTGGCATTACACGGGAAATTGTTTACTACTGAGGTGCTTTTCAAACACTCGAGATCCACTTCTAACAGTTGAACTTGATCACTTGTAGCGTATTTATCCTTAATTTCGGTAATTTCGCTTTTGAGCAAAACAATATCTTTGAGCAGCCGTGTAACATCGACATGGTCGAATAATACGGGTGGAAGTTTATGAAGGTCCCGCGCCACAAATATAGGTAGTTCCTCTGGATCCGTCTTCTTCAACAGCTGTATGATATCATCTATGTCACGTAATGATTTTCCATCCCTCTTGCGAGTTTTCTTACCCTTCGCAGTCGATATTGAATCAAAAATCATATTTTTTGCGTTAACTATCTCAGACTCGGTAAAAGCACTAACACAAATTTTATTTATGCTTTCTTCATCCATAACATCAATTTTGTTAGATATGAAGGATAACACTTCGTTTATAACAATGTTGCAACCCGTACACTTTACAACGTTAGACGACATATTGCCTTATTAATCACAGATACCAGGCCATACGCAACTCGACCTATCGCCGGCGCGTGCGACGCAAGACTGAATGGATAATGAATAGACTTAGCTCTGTGGCTTATGCAGTAAAGAAGATCCGTCAGTTAACTGACGTTGATACATCTAGATTAGTTTATTTTAGTTACTTTCATAGTGTAATGTCGTACGGCATTTTACTGTGGGGAAATGCTGCCGACATTCAAACTATCTTTGTGCTTCAGAAGAGGGCTATTCGAGCAATCTATAACTTAAAGGCTGGTGACTCTCTCAGAGAGAGATTTAAGAATATAAATATAATGACAGTTGCATCACAATACATTTATGAAAATTTGATTTATGTTCATAAAAATACTGAAATGTTTTCAAAAAACCGTGATATTCACAATGTTAACACTAGAAGTCAGAACAAATTAGCAGTACCTTATACTAGGCTCCATAAAATAAATAATTTTTTTAAGGGTCTGTGTGTAAGATTTTACAACAAAGTACCAAATGATATTCAGAAATTAGATCTTAATTAATTTAAAATCAAAATCAAAGAAAAGGTTTAATAAAAAGCTTATTATAAAGTGCCAGATTACACAGAAGACAAAACAGCTTGGATCTGAAATGCTCCAAGCACTCCAACAGCTATTTCTAATTGTCTTTATTTAATTGATACTACATTGTATTGTAGTTTTGTATTGCATCATTTATTATTTTTTAAATTCATATTTTGTATTGACCTGGTAATGACATATTCTTTTTTTTGTGTGTAAATGTCGTTGCTTTTGTGCGCTGTGGTTTCTTGCGCCCATTCTTTGCCACAGTTAAAAAATTATGTCCTGAATGGGTGGTAGGTTAAAAAAGATTTGGACGATTCAAAGTACTTATTAATTGAGTTTATTGAATAAATATATTTTGACTATCGACTATTGATGGTGTCCCCAAAAGTCATCAACTTCATCGACAGGCGACGAGTTTCAGGCGAGTCTTACCAAAGCACAAATTACAAAGAATAATTTGTCCAATCCAAGCAAGCATTGAATACCTATTTACCACAGATAACAGTACAGAGTCGAGTCAATCAATCCAGCGTGCCGATCGCCGTAATGTTAAGCAGCGCGTCTTGACTGCGTTTGCGTCATAACGTTTGATTTCGTATTGCCGTAGTTAAATAATGACGCACACGTCACGCTCACCTCAACGCAGCGCACCGCCGTATTGTCATATTAGAACCTCACTTACGCGTGTTTTGTATCGCACAAAAACGGTATCGCGCTAAATTTAGACGTTTCATAAATGTCAAATGAAATATCACTTTGCAGTGTTCATCGAGTGTTGGTAACGCATTGCAGAAGTGTATGGATTGTTAACTTTGCAAATCTTGTTAGTAACTTTTATGTCATTTCCTACAGATATATAGTAAAAAAACAGCATCATACACAATTACCGAGTAATGTACTTACCTAACTTATAATGTCATACCTATCTACTTAATTTTTCAGGCACAAAATTTGTGCATGAACCATTTGCGTTAGCAAAATGTTGGATTTGGCTAATCAAGAAGATTTGAGATTGTAACATAATTTTGTTTCTCCCCAGTAACCACTCGATGGATCGAGATATGAAGTAGCTTATTTGTTGATCAAGCGCGTGCTCATCTTACATAAATAAATTTACATACTATGCTTCATTCAAATTTGTTTAGCTGTGAATGTAAATCTTATTTTTTAGATGTTTGTTGTTTGCGAGGATGCTTCACTACAATCCAGTATGTGCTGGGCAAATCGTGAATGCATGTGGCTGTGCTGCAATGGCTCTACGTGCTCAAATTCCTGCTCCTCAACTTAATTTACAAGAACGCAAGCGTAAGGCTTTAAATCAAGTCCGCAGGGTGGCTGCTGAGGCAGAGTTAAGAAGAGTGGCTCAAGTACCACAAAATGTTGATAGGCGTGTAAATATCGAGTTAATGTAGGGGAGGACAGTCCAACAGGCTCTTATTCAAAGGCTTTGGAACGAGAGAAACCTTATGTAATAAAAACAAATATAAAATTTAATAAAAAATTGTTTATTATTGTCACAATATCACAAATCATTAAATTCTACACATAGGTACTTATATTACGGGAAGTCCTTAGTTAGCTCATCATCAGAACGACGACAGCAGCAACGTTTATTCTGTAAGCAAAATATACATTTTTAAACAGCAGTTTCTATCTTTGCTCGTTAGTTCAGTTCGATGGCGCAGCGGCTAGCGCGTTCGGCTTGCGATCTTGCCCGCTAAGCAACTTTGGCAATGCCGGGTCGCTGGATGGATGACCAAATTAAAAACATCTCGTGCTTCGGAAGGCACGTTAAGCCGTTGGTCCCGGGTTGTTGTCGTAAGATGACAGTCGTTAAAACCCACCAACCCGCATTGGGCCAGCGTGGTGGGTTATGGCCCAATATCCCCACGTACCATTGACCACGTGGGAGGCATGTGCCCAGCAGTGGGACGTTTATAGGCTGATGATGATGATGATGATTCTATCTTCACATCTCAAAAGCTCTTTTTCTTTTCGCATCCCTGACTTAAAATAAGGATAGTTCACCTTTTCTAACCGCATGGATTGTGGAAGCTCCTTAGTGACCTCTGCATTTTAGTTAATATAAAGCAAATGAACACACAAATATTATCACTACCAAAATGCTCCGTAAGTAAATACCTCTTCAATTTTATGCTAGCGAACACAGATTGACCATGAATGAACAAAAATACACAAATAATTTATAAACATGGAAAGCAAAAAGTATCACATTGGTTAATGAGTTGTGTAAAGCTTCTATTATATGTCTGTGTAGTAAAGCCAACCCAACACAGAAAAAGCAAACTGCGAGAAACGCCAATGGCGAGTTCCCGGTGGTTCTCGAGAAACTCCACCAATACCTCAATTTGTCTCAGAGACGATTTCTTTTCTGTGTGTCGCCATCAAAAATTGAACCGTAAATCTACAAAGTAAAAACTTGTCATAATCTCATATTATCTTTGTAACTACTGCAGGCAAACCAATTAAACGCCAACTTACTTTTACAATAGTACACAATACCTTACCTTATCAAGTAAAATAACTCCGAGCGAAATACAAATAAATTCAATTATTTTAATGGTTTACTATTGTTTAACAAAAAACGTATGGACAAAAGATAATTTTACAAACAACGTTTGAAAAACTAATCATTTGACAAACTTTCTTTACGCAAACTTATTACTTTAAAAATAATCATTTGACATAATACAGGTATCGCAAATGTTTTACTTAAGAAATATTTCTACTGTTATTAAATAAAAATATTATTTTAATAATATTCACTTGACTAAATAATTCGTTTGCCAAATTGGTGATTTTACAAAAAGTATGGTATATTATGTATGATATATTATATAATCAAGGATGTAAGCAATTTCAATTTTTCAATACCTACAGGAGTAGGGCAGCTAGTATTTCTGTTGTCTAAAAATTCTGTTCTCTAAAAAAAATAACCTCGAAATTTAAGACAATCGCTACGCTGCGCTTCATCGCTTCTACGCGTCATCGTCACCTGCACTGCACGTCAACTGCACCTACGCGTGAAACCAGTGTGTGTTGCCGTACGCAAGTTTTGATAATTCTATATCGATTATTCGTTATGTAATCGTTTATGTCCACGATAAAAAGTTGTTATTACAGGGCTACATCACGCTTAATAACCTAGGATCTAAGTTTATTTACAAACATAACACTTGATTTTGTTCTAAGTTTAGTAAAAATGATATTAAAACGGAGATATTGAACACAAAATGTGGATGTATGGATGTATCCCTTTACATACCCTCCCATGAAAAAAAAGGCACTGTTGGTTGGTTCTGATTGAGGACTTCTTGGCGGGAAAGTGAAGCGTCATGTCTGCAGTTTCGTTTTATTTTCTTTTGGGTTTTTTCGAACATTAATGTGAAATAATAGTGGATTATTAATTTGCGTGTGGAGTGAGGGCCACTTCGTTAAAACTCTTTGAAAATATGCTTAGGATTTAGTAAACATTCCCTAAGAATTGTGAAAGTTGGAATCAGATTTTGTGAAAGTCAAATAAGCGAGCTATGGACTGTATACTTTGATTATATTATAATCAAAGACTGTATAGTTGGGCCCTCAGTTCTCACATAGAGGATTGAGGGCCCACCTGTACCGGATAAACTATGGACACTACAGAAAAAGTCTTTATGCCAAAGTCTAAGGTAATGCCAAACAAAATTTGTGGAAACAAGATGTTACTGTAAAACGCTGTCCTACTTTGTAAATAATCGTTCAAAATAGGCCCTCAATACTCATACACGTTCAAGTTTATTTCGCAATTAAAATGAAACCATTAACTTACAGCTACTTTGAAATCCTGTATGCTACTAAATAATTTGTGAAAATTTGTGAAAGCAAGATCAGGTCACCACTTCTTGTAGTTTGAAAGTTATGACCTTGTTAAAATTCGGGCCCTCGGTCCTCCATTTCTTTTGTTTTCATTTTGTTACGCTTATCGTATGTAAGATTTATAAATCAAGACAAAATTATCTCTTTTCGTGAAAAAAATTGTGCATCAAATTGATGTTGTTTGTACTACTGAGAATTACGATAAAACTACAAATCTTAATAGATACCGAAATCAACTTAGTTGTGTAGGATGTAGTGGGTAGGGTGACAATAAAATAGTTTTACCCTCATGTTATTTATGCGATCAGAGATCGATTAATCAAAAAATCAATTTAACGCGACCAAAAAAAAATTGATATTTTGGATTGATATGTAGTACCTACTGAATCGATCCAATGAATTGATATTACAAATTAGAAAATCGAAACTCGATTTTTCCAGTTTTAATACCATAAAAAGATTTACAGATTTACATTTAGAAGTACCTCTTCTTAATAAATAAAACAATAAAAAAAGTTACGTTCGTAATCAATGATAATTATGTTAGCATTGTAAATACAAACTCTAAAATAAATCGATTTTTGAGAAATCTATCTTTAAGAACTCGACTTTTTTGTGAATAGATTTTTAGAATGCGATTTGAATCAATTTAAAAATCAATATTTTTTAAAAGAATCGCCATTCCTAATGTTATATACTTTTTTAGTAAAACGATTCTGAGTAACGTTTTAGTTGCTTCTGCTGTTGCAAAGTAATCATACTTCACAAGCTCTTTTATTGTTCATTGAAACAATAGTTTAACGTTACGAATTAAGATTAATTTATTTACAAAATAAATAATTTGGACAAATTACTCCTTGTTTATTTATCTAAAACAGTTTATTTATTAAAATTTTAATCAAAATAGTTAATTTATTCACAAACATGTTTGCCTTTAAAATAAAATCTAGGTATAAAAGCTCTATGTTGAGATTCTATTTTTAAACTACATTACCGCGCTAGTGTGTGCTACATTACGATACTAAAATCGGTGTAATAAGAGCCACTTTACGAGCAAGAGTTTTGAAAAATTAATTATTTGATTATTGTCATTAGTTAATTCGAACGAATGATATTTCGAGCAAAAATGTATTTTTTGTCACGTTTGAGTACATTCTGAAAGATAACGAAACATTGAAAAAAATGTCTACCCCAGGCGAGAATCGAATCCGCGTCCTCCGCAATCCGGGCGGTTGCGTTGACCACTTCGCCACCGAGGTATTGGTTAGACCACAGAAATATTTTGATATATTTCTGTGGGTTAGACCGACGAAATTTTTCAACGCTTTTGACTTTATGTTTTTATAGCAACAGTGTCTTATGAAACCTCTTAAAATTTACATTCTTTCAACGTTTCGTTATCTTTGAGTTTATTTGAGCGTTTTTTAAAGCAAATAATCAAATATTACGAATTGAGTACTTTCTTCCAACCAAAACATAATAGAAAGTTACCATGCCGAGAGGACGCAAACCATCTGTTCCTATAAAAGAACAAATATCATTATTTACAAAATATATCGCTGAACTGCAGGAAATAGACATTAAATATAACAATCCCATATTTTTGGACATGTCTCGAGAAATTAATGGTAGAATGTCTGCAAAAGCCCTGCACATGTCATTCTTGCGGCACCGCCGTACTTTATTTACAGAAACCTTCACTAAGAATGATGTCGATACAAACCCTTCATCAGACAGCATATTGACTGCCGAATCCGTTGAATTTTTCAAAGGCTCTGTTGAGGAGTCGGCCAATGATTCTTCATCATTCTCGTTTGATATTGATGTACATGCATGGCAAAAAATTAAACCAATTCGATCCATCAAGAAACATAATAATTCAAATCGCTACGGGACTTACTTAACTTTGCCAAAATTCAAATGGTCGACTATGCTAAAAGAAAATATTTGGCTGCATTCGAAATTACCATGCACATGGGTGCTGAAGACGAGTAACATTTCGGCAGATGTACAAATTGTTAAAGGTCAATGTTCCCAGTGCAAGGCACAAATGAATAAAAGTATTTTAAAAAGGACTGACAATTTTCACACAGCCTCCTGCATTGTAACGAACTTTTATCCTAAACACAAACACAATGTCTTAAAAAAATCCAAGCTGAACCCATACAAGCGGCAAAATTTAGCGAAGACATTAAAACATAGGCCGGCTATCGCAGTGCACAGAGATCTAGCTTCTAAGTTAATATCCAATGAACCTGATAATTCAACAATTTCATCATCGCCGCCGGTATTACCCACCATTAGTGCCTTACGGAAAATAAAGTCAGATGAAAGGATTGGCAAGCAATTTCACAGTGATGTAGTTTTATCCTTGTTGACTATGTCATATGATGTCAGATTTAAAAAGTTCTTCCGCCAAATAAATACATATCCAAATTTCACTGTCCAATTTTGGAGCCAACAACAAATTTCTACAAATTGTACTACAAAACAAAAAATAGGTCAACGATAACTGTTGATGCTACAGGCTCAATTTTTAAAGCAGTCTCGCTTCCAAACGGTATAACAATTACAAAAAGACTGTTTTTGTACCAAGGATTAATCACGAGCGATAAAAATTTGCGTTCCGTCCCAATTTTTTAGACGATAACTGACTCTCATGGTCATGAATGTATTTCTAATTGGTTGAAGGTTAGGAATTTGAGTGTTGATGGGATGAAGCCTCAAGAAATCATAACTGATGATTGTGCAGCGTTAATATCAGCTGTAATCACAACCTTTACTGATTTTAGTTCTTCTAAAGCCTACATTGAACATTTATTTTATATTTTGAGTGGAATTAAACAAGAAATACCACCTGTTTTGTAAGACTCGATACAAGCCACTTCATAAAAACTTTACACAATTTACCATATCTACAAAGAATTGACATCGAAATTAAATTATTCTACATTCGGTGCATACTTTTTTTAAAGAAATGCGTAGATTTTCATAATTTGAAATGTACTATTAGCGATATATTGGACATACGCTACAGTAAAAAGATATCTTCTACAAAAAAAAGCTTGATAGCATATTAAAAAATGAAGACGTTCATTCTCTACCAGATGATAACGAACACACTAAGAGTGTAGATCTTGGAATTGATGAGCATGAACTTAATAACGATTTCTTTTGATGGTTGACGAAGAAGTACTTTAAAAAAAATCTAACGAAACTCATGATAAAGAAGAAGACGATAATCTATTCTATTTGCTGACGATTGTGGCTACACTGCGTAGGATATTATTTAAACTTCCACTATGGTCAAATATATCAGTCTCGCATTTTAAATCCGACAACATAACTCCATCATCTGCGGGTGTGGAAAATAAAAGCACAGAAATATAGAATTAATTAATTAATTCAGATTTTTGCAAAATTTATAGAAGGTGACCTTAAGTCGTCAAAAGTGGACTTCGAGAATGAAGTTACCAATAAAATTGTGAGGGAAAACAAGTTTTAATAGAAGAAAAAGGAAACATACTCAGAAAAAACAAATCAAAAAGGCCAAGTATCAAGTTAAAGTACTTACTGAGGACTCCGTATTTTCAGATAAACCTTCTCTAGTTGAGAATTGGAGAGGAAAGGGTAAAGAAGACGATACAGCTAAAATACTTAAACAAATGAAACACATGCAAAACGGTAACTCATGTTCTACTGTTGAAATTGAAAACAGACAATTAAAACTTAAAAATACCTGTGGACTGGACTCGATATTTTTCTTTTTTGTTACGGATATATTCAAAATGAACCTATGAAAGATATGACTGACTTGTTCAGCTATAAATTAATCCCAGACTTCCTTAAATGTTTGGCAGGTGCATTAACAAGTTACGATCCATACAAAATCCGAGCAGATGTAGTCGTTAGGCACCATAGGCAGTTCCATTGAACCATTTTTACAGTGCCTTATTTACAAAACGTTGCGTTAACAGTTACTGCACATCAATTCCAATTGAAAGACAATTTGCTTTCTTACCCCTCAATTCGAATATGTTATCCATTTTTGGGATCGAGTGTTTCGAAGAAGCAATTTATTTCGACTAATCGTTCAAGTCTTGTGTTACTTGTCGTTCTAACGTAGCAGTCAACTACGAATTACAATTTGTCATTGCATTTGATTTAAACGGCACTGGACTGGTGAGCATTGTCTGCAGGATATACCGCACACATTAAGAATAAAAACAAAGGTGTACGAACTTATCGGAGCAATTGAATTCGTTCCTCCACCTTTCAATAATAGTATTGGTCATTACAAATGTCATGTATTAATTAATAATAATTTCAAATGCTATGACGATAATAAGCGAAAAATCGAAGAAAGTTTATTAATACCTGTAATACTCCATTTAGTAATATTTGCTGTAATCTAAAAGAAATTGTGGTCACCCTATTTGCTGATTCAGAGAATAAAAATAAAACTCGATTTTCTTATGCAATAAAGGTCTTTTAATTTCCTTCTGGTATCGAATTTGATGCACAATTTTTTCACGAAAAGAGATAATATTGTCTTGATTTATCTTACATACGATAAGCGTAACAAAATGAAAACAAAAGAAATGGAGGACCGAGGGCCCGAATTTTAACAAGGTCATAACTTTCAAACTACAAGAAGTGGTGACCTGATCTTGCTTTCACAAATTTTCACAAATTATTTAGTAGCATATAGGATTTGAAACAGTAGCTGTAAGTTAATGGTTTCATTTTAATTGCGAAATAAACTTGAACGTGTATGAGTATTGAGGACCCATTTTGAATGATTATTTACAAAGTAGGACAGCGTTTTACAGTAACATCTTGTTTCCACAAATTTTGTTTGGCATTACCTTAGATTTTGGCATAAAGACTTTTTCTGTAGTGTCCATAGTTTATCCGGTACAGGTGGGCCCTCAATCCTCTATGTGAGAACTGAGGGCCCAACTATGCAGTCCATAGCTCGCTTATTTGACTTTCACAAAATCTGATTCCAACTTTCACAATTCTTAGGGAATGTTCACTAAATCCTAAGCATATTTTCAAAGAGTTTTAACGAAGTGGCCCTAACACCACACGCAAATGATTATTAACCGTTAAGTGTTTGTGAACGTGCATGAGTGTTGGCAAATGAAACAAAACAGTGCAACATCACTTTTCAAATTCTCTCAAGAAGTCCGCGTGAGACCTCAGTTAAGTCCCACATCTTTACTGAGGACTCAAGGGGTTTGGGGAACATCATTTATCATTCATCATCTAAAGCCGGCTCCAGACGCTTGCTGTTTGCCGTAAACACCGATCACTACAAACAAAGTCGCAAACATCGACCACAAACACCCAACACAAACAGGCATCCTCATGTTTGGCGAACGTGCTAGTATATTCCGGATCGGCAAACATGATGGACGTCGAACTTGTGACAGCTATTATTAGTTTCGGGACGACCGACCTATTTTAATTTTAAATTCATAAAAATGTGTATTATGTTTATTACATATTTTAGCGCCTAAATACCTATATTTAAGTAAAAATTTTAAACACTGAAATAAGACGACAACCTCAGGCGGGAATCTAACCACGCACACTCCGCATTCGGGGCGGCTGCCTTAACCACTTGGCTACCGAGGTCTGGTTTTCTCCCGTCGAAATTTGTCAGTGCTTGATGCTTATGTTTTTTAGCCAACATTGCTTCATCAAATCTTACTCGTAGAAGTTTTCACCTCTGAGATCCGAAAGATATATTTTTACAAATATTTGAACATTCGGTTCAGATGAAGTTGCGTTTATAGATTAATGTTTTTATATATTTTAGTGTTTTATTATCGCTTAAATATACTTACTTAAGTAAAATTTTTAAACACTGAAAAAAGACGACAACCTCAGGCGGGAATCGAACCACGCACCTTCCGCATTCCGGGCGGCTGTCTTAACCACTTGGCTACCGAGGTCTGGTTTTCACCCATCGAAATTTGTCAGTGCTTAATACTTATGTTTTTTTAGTCAAAAATTTTTACTAAAATTAAGTAGTTACCTATAAATAAAAAAATATAAATATATCCTTTTTATTTTTTATTTCCTTTATACCTATTTTTGTTCTGACAATAAAAACTAAGGCGCGTCCAACGCATCGGTCACCTTCTGCCTATTTTTATGATTGGCATCTTTAGTATACCAAATGCATTGCTGATTGTGGTAGGTATGCTTCCAAAAAGGATAGAGTTGTATCCTCAGACCTCAGCCATTTTCTTAGCTCCGCCACATTGCGCGCGGAAAACTGCTGATAACTGGAACGTCCACCGCCCGCAAGCTCGCGCGCAATACTGATGCTCAACAAGCGTCTGGAGACATCGCAAACTGTTTGCCGAACATCCTTTGATTTGTGATGAAAAACCGACACCGACGACGAACACTGGCGAACACAAACACAAACAGGCAAACACAGGCAAACACTCGTCCACATGTTCGTGTTTGTTGTTTGCTGTTTGCCGTTGTTTGGCAAGCGTCTGGAGCCGGCTTATATCACCACTCATTATCATCAAGGGAAAAAAAGAAATAGAAAAACTGATGACTAGGCAGTATGGTCCCAGACCTTAGCCTGTTCCTTCACGGAACAAATAATTAATTAAAAAAGGCCGTGGATAGAGTGCCGCTAGCGGCATTCTAGTACGGTCGGTTACGATGCCGTCATTACGGCATCCTAGTACAAAGTGTAGGCAGTGAATAGAGTGCCACAAGCGGCAACATAGTACGATCGGTTACGATGCCGTAAATTGACGGCATCCTAGTACGAAGCGTATAGAGTGCCACAAGCGGCATTCTATCTCAATCGGTTAGGGAACCGTAACATATTTTTTATTTGTCGTAATGTTCAGACGACATAATATTCAAAAGATATTTTTGCATGGAGTTAGATTTCTGTTGTCTAATTAAAAAAAATAACCTCGTAATTCAAGACAATCGCTACGCTGCGCTTCGCGATTGTCTTAAATTTCTAACCTATCACGTGTCCTACAGGAGTAGGGCAGCCAGTATTTCTGTTGTCTAACAAAAACTTTACGGCAGCTTAGGCGGCGTCACTATTATACCGCAAAACTTACGGTTCCCTAACCGATGGAGATACAGTGCCGCTAGCGGCACTCTATACACTTCCTAAAAAATAATGGTTCTGATTGACGTGAGTTGAGGTTATGTTTAAATATTTAATAACTGAATTTATTTGTATTTTGCTCGGAGTTATTTTATTTGAAAAGGTAAGGTATTCCGTAACTATTGTAAAAGTAAGTTGGCGTTTAATTGATTTGCCGGTAACTACAAAGATAACATGAGATTATGACAAGTTTTTACTTTGTAGATTTACGGTTCAATTTGTGATGGCGACAAACAGAAAAAAAGAGGCGCTCGAAAGAGGGTCGGGCTTTGAGCTAAAGACTATGGGCAGAATGTGCCAATTTATTAAACGCAGAGGCTGATGGGATAAGTCGGAGCCCCAAGGAATGGCAAAAAGTAAGGTAAATTTTATGTTATTAGTTGCTTAAGTATGTACCTACGTGTGTGTTTATCACATTCTCATTGATTCACCTTTGGTTACTGTGGTACACAGACTATAAAAGCAGGATACTTACCCGACAAAGGCAAATCCGGCAGAATATTGGTGGTACTGGTGGTGGTGCTGTGCTGGGGTACCAGTAATTCCATTGGGAGCCATTGAAGAGAGGCTGTGCTCATTAATAAAGGGCAATACACCCGTTGTCGGGAAAGATGGCACTCCTCCAGAAGAAGTCAGGATAAATCCCATTGTAACTATTGCATTTTTTGCATAGTTTGCTTTTTCTGCGTTGGGCTTGCTTTACTAATACACTAATCATTTCAATGTGATACTTTTTGCTTTCCATGTTTATATATTATTTGTGTGTTTTTGTTCATTTCATGGTCAATCTGTGTTCGCTAGCATGAAATTGAAGAGGCCGTTGCTGAGCATTTTGGTGGTGACAATAATATGGAAATTGTTAAAGAAGAGTAAGCTTAAACATTGTGTTTCATTTGCTTTATGATAACTGTCAAATATTATTTTATTACTCAACCTGAGTTAAAATTATAGTATAATAAGTAAACAATACTGTCGTAAAGGGTTAACCCTCGTTTGATCAATTTTGATTTAATAATGCAAAGTAATAAAGCGCAAAATTCTTTACATTTTGATCTAGGTACCATACCTGTATCATTTTTAGTTATAGAGATACAGCTTGTCGGTGAACAGTTAAGTGACACTATTTTTACGATTTACTTAATTAAAAGTCAGCTAACCCACAATACTAGTCTATAAGGGGGCTAAAGTATCATAACATAACGAAGACTAGATATTTTTGTATAAGTTGCTTAGCTTTAATAGGGTTATTCATTTATGCTAGACTTAAATTAAGTTAAGGGACTTTAACCCTGCTAAAGGCTAGTACAGTTTAGCCGATGGGGGTTTAGAGAGTAATAACACCATCTATTCTTGAGATTGGAATGAATTTATTGGAAAACTTAGCCTAATATGTACAAATTTTACATGTTACAACTAGAGGCGTATATACAAAGCAGTTTATTAAGTGTTCATAAATGAACGCTAGGGTGCGCTGCGTTTGGCATGACGCAGCGGCTGAAGCGGCTCGCGGCAGTCGCGTGGCTGTCGATGCGCGCCGCATATAAATTTTCGCGGCGGCTCTGTAAGCTCTCTACACAGTCTCGCGCTAGCTGCCGTGCCGCACGCACGTCTCGCTCGCTCCGCCCGCTCGCCGTCCGTGTCGCGCTCGCGCTCTCGCTCCGCTGTCGGTCGGTTCTCCGACCGTTCTCTCGCTGTGTGTCTCACTCACACAGCTCGTCGCTCTCAAGGCGTACCGGCGCAATTGTTATTGCGGGGTCGCCCTTTCATTATCGACAAGTCGTCAATTGGTGCTCATTTCGGACAAGACGTCAAGATCTCTATTTCATTATAGACAACACCAAGACGTCAAAGCAAGACTACGATTTTAGTAGCCAACTGGTGGATACTTAACGGTGCCAACGAAGCCAGTTGGGGCACTGACCCGGCTGCCCTCCTTACCCTCCTGGGGGGAAAACACTCCGGAAGAGTTGTGAGTCCCTGGCCTTGGGGGGTCTCCTAGTTATACTCACAACTTACTAACGACACTAACCAGTCTAGGTACACACCCAACGGTGAATTGAATTTCATCGGTAGACTCACTTAGGGCCATTCAGGCAGTAGGTTCCCCTCTTACTCACGCCTCCCTGCTTCACAGGCAGGGAGGGTCTGACGCCAACTCACCCATTGTGTGCATTGCACTCCGCCACAATGGACGTCGGGGAGCTCTCGGCTTTGCTGGAGCAACCCGACGCGGTCGAGCTCATTAGGAGCCGCATCCATTCAATTAATGCCTCCTCTGCGCCTTCAGCGCAACCCGCCGCCGCGAATCAAGCGCCTTCTGCGCAGTCAACCCCAGCGCCTTCTGCGCAACCCGCCGCGTCCGCGTGCAAAGCGCCTTCAGCGCAACTCCGTCCGGTGCCTTATGCACAACCTACGTCCGCGTCCTCAGCGCCTTCAGCGCAGACCGTTTCCGCGTTCGTCGCGATTAAGCCGCCTTCTGCGCAACCGATGGTTGTCGTTTACGACATCCCCGCGTCGCCAGATGTTACCCTTCCGGTAACTAAAACCGCCTCGTCCCATATCGACCCGGTTGATATGGATGTCTGCCCGTCAGTGTCAGACTACGACTCGTCGTCGGACTCAGCTTCGTCTGACTCCGACTACACGATCGTATCTCGCACCGGCAAGCGACAACGCAAAACCGCGCCGTCGTCACCACCAGCTTCGAAAGCCGCCAAGGCTGACAACGGTCAGCGCCCTAACACTCCAAGGCCCAAGTCGAGCCAGGAGGAGCCCGCGAAACGCGAACGCGATATCCCGCCAATCTATGTCTTGCAATGCAAGGATTGGAATAAACTGTCAAGCACTATTAAAGCGCAGAAAATTAATTTCACGCGCGCCGTCTGCGAGGGAGGCGATAGGATGAAAATCTTTCCGCCGACCTCGCTAGATCACCGTCCGTGTCGCGCCGTATAACCGCGTTCCTACGCACTCGCGACATAGAGTTTCACTCGTACTCGCTCCCCGAGAAGCAAGTACTAACCGTCGTTGTAGGTGGCCTCCCCACATCCACAAACCCTGCCGACGTGCTTTCGGCCCTTAAGGCCACAGGGTTACCGGCCCGCGAAGCACACCGCATTTTTAGGCGCGACAAGCAACCGACGCGCTATATCCGTGTAGTTCTTGATAAGACCCCCGAGGGCAAAGAAATTTTCAATATAACATCGTTAATGTACTGTGATCGGATCACAATTGAAGTACCGTACAAGAGTGGCACTCCCAGTCAGTGCCATCGTTGCCAGCGCTACGGGCACTCAGCCCGAAACTGCCACAACCGTCCTCGGTGCGTCAAGTGCCTGGGCAACCATGGCACTGACGCGTGCCCAAGGCCCAAGGACCCGAGGCTCGACGACCTGCCCGGCTGCGTGTTGTGTGGCGAGGTGGGGCACCCCGCGAGCTATCGCGGCTGCCCCAAGGCGCCACGTCTGCCCGCGGCCGCCAGGTCGGCCTCGCGTCCTAAGCCTAGTCCCGCGACGCGAGCTCCAGCGCCTTCTGCGCTTTCTAAAATCACGCTTCGCCCCGCGGCACCGCTTCCACCGCCTCGCAACCCATGGGTCAAACCGGGAGTTGAGCAGCCTGCGAAGGCCGTTCAGCCCACGGTAGCAGCCCCCGCGTCCGCGCCCGCGCCCGCGCCCGATGCTGTAGTAGTAGTTGCTCCTCCTGTCTCGGCATCGGCCCAACCGCCGCGCCAGACTCAACCAGCGAACGCTCCCGCTCCAGCGAAGCGTAGTCAGCCTCCGAAGCCCTTGGCCCTTAAGGCCAAGCGGCCGAAGGCAGTTAAGCCGGTTAAATCCAAGGCCCCTAAGGCCACGGAAAAACCTTTAAAATCGTCGTCATCAAATGGCAAGGGCCTTAAGCCCGCTGCCCTGCCCGTGTCCTTCTCGCGTTCGCCTCCCGATAGCGAGCAGGAAATTAGCATAGCTGACATGGCTCTGTTCATGCAGTTCGTCGCGCTCACACGTCACAATAATGAAATCGCCTTGATCATTCGTAAGATCAAGGCGATAAACTCAGGCCCTGACCGTTATACAGCCTTGGCGGCTGTCCTATTCGAACACCAATCCCTTGCGGATAGCGTTCACGCCCTTCTTGACTCTATACCGCGACCTTAATGAATATTACACCCTCATTAAGTAGAGTTAAACCGCGCTCAATTACGGTTGCGTTCTTTAACGCAGCCGGGCTGCTAAAGCAACGGGATGAGGTGTTTGAATTTGCAGTCGAGCACTTCGTCGACATTTTCCTCATCCAGGAAACGTTTTTAAAACCCTCCAATCGGGGACCCCGTATGGCCAACTACAATATCGTGCGTAATGATAGAGACTGCCGAGGAGGCGGCACTCTAATCTATTATAAACGGTCATTGCATTGCGTCCCGCTTGATCCGCCACCGCTCGCAGAATTAGAGGCCTCGGTTTGTCGGCTAGGCATGGCAGGCCACGCGCCTTTAACTATCGCGTCCGTTTATCTCTCCCCCAATAAAAACATTAATCAGCCCGATCTCGAAGCGCTCTTTGCTATGGGAGACGCCGTCATTCTTGCCGGCGACTTCAATAGCAGACACGCTCAGTGGAGTTGCAATAGATCCAACCGTAACGGCCGGGTCTTGAGCAACCTCTCTGAGTCGATGCTCTTCGACATCCTGGTCCCTATGACACCCACGCATTACCCGCTCGTAGCCGGGCACGCGCCTAGCTCTTTAGATATGGCGTTGCTAAAGAACGTATCCCTACGGATGCGTTCTATAGAAACGATCCACGCGCTTTCGTCTGACCACCGGCCGGTCGTATTACAACTAGGGCCCGCCGCGGATTCTACGCCCGTCACTAAGCTGGTGACTGATTGGGACAAGCTCGAGAAACTTCTCGAGTCAACCGACAGTCAGCCGCTTAGTACGATACCAGATGTCATTGCCTCGCCTCACGAGACAGTGGCCGCGGTCGACGCCCTCAGTAGTCACCTCACGAACGCTATTAGCGAATCGTCTCGGCGGGTTCCAGTGATGCCGGATCATCGCTTCAAACTGCCGGACGATGCGAGGGAACTACTGAGGGCGAAGAACGCCGCCACCCGTGCCCATGACTCTTATCCCACCGCGGACAACCGGGCCCGGATGCGCTGCTTACAGCGTGCTGTCAAGCAGCGCATGCGGGACCTCCGGTCTACGCGGTGGGAGGGTCTCCTTGAAGAGATCTCGCCCTCTCACCAAGCTTATTGGAAGTTGGCGAGAACCTTCAAGTCGGACACGGTGACCGTTCTACCGCCTCTTAAGAAACCCGACAACTCCATCGCTTTCGACGATGATGAGAAAGCCGAATGCCTGGCCGACAGCTTAGAGTCACAGTGCTCGCCTATGTAGTGTGTGACTCACCTCACACCTCAAATACATGTCACACCGGCAATCAATTAGTAATAAATCATACTTAAGACGGAACAGTCGTTTCACTTGAAGCTTCTCCCGGTCCCCACATTGCATGGCGACCCTGCCAGTGCTGCCTATTAACGGCGCTGGGCCAGATGGTTTTTATGAAAAGTTTAAAGTAAACATTTTTAAAGTTGAAGTGATGAACAATCTAATGAGGTGAAAAAATAGACAATAAAAATAAAAATAAAATAAAAGACAATTTTTATTAATAAGTGTGACTGTGACTAAATAAATAATTTAATACTCATAAAAAATTTAACTACGTACGAGTAAGTGCTTCGGAGAAATCAAGAATTATAATTATGAAGATGTAGCCAGTAAAAGTTTATAAGAAAATAATATTACAATATTATGTTGCTGCAAATAAGTTGAAAACAAAGAAAATGATTTGTTGCTGCTGCTGTCGAGAGATGACTGCCGAGAGTCAGACGAGATGGTGGAAGAAATTGCTGGGCGCTGGGTGAAGCAGGAGTCGGATGTGGACCAGCCGCGTGAATCAGGCCAGTTTTCTAAAAATATAGTCGAAAATTTAATGTTACTTTTTTTTGCGTAACAGTTTAATAAATTAGGTAATATTAAAGTGAAGTGTAATTCCGAAATGTAATTAAATTTATTGGTAATGTAATAACTTTTTTTTTACCACGGAAAGTAAAATATTTTTTGTAAAAGTTTTATTAATCTACGTAACTAAGTATTAACTGAATTAATTGAGTAAAATCACTTAACAATTTGGTTGCGGAAGAATTTATTTAGTACAGCTCACGCTAATTAATGCGTTTTTAATTATTAGATGTTAAAGTAAATTTCATTAATTTTAAAATTTTAATGACTTATTTTCTTTTTTTACTACTTTATAGTTTTGCAGACACGTGTCTGTCTGTAGGTCAGTTTAAAAGTATTTGTTTCATGGAAGCAATTTCACTTCCGTAAAAATTATATATTTTTCATTGGATATTTTGTGTTGTGCGTTTTTGATATTAGCTATAAAATAAAATAAAATGTAGTCGATAGAATAATAAGCACCTGATATGTTTAACAGTTGTTGACGATATGACGATAAATTAATATTTTGTGACTTTAAATAATGGTGGCACTATAAATACATTAAAAGACTTCAAATGAAATGTATTAAATTAATATCAAAGATTCTTGTGAAAAAAGAAGGTAATATTATAGAAAATAACTTCAATAAAAAAGGTCAGAGAAAATAATTGTACTTATACATTAGCTATGGCAACACTGGGCGCACGGGGGCGCCGCGATCTGCGGGAGCGCGCGCGGGACGAGGAAGACGGATATACACAACGGCGCCGAGTCCGCGCGCGACACACTTCCATACATCCACGGCCGCGCACTCACGAGCAATTCATTGTCGGGCTAATCTTGTTGTTATATTTAAATTAGATACAATAATCAGTCTATGTAATACAGTCCACTTTCATTCAACACCCTGCATAAGTACTACCAGCTTCATATGGTCCTTTTATCGCCGTTTAATTTAACATCGAGCAAGCAGAAGTAACGGTACTAGAAGTTGTCGAACAGCGGTTTGAATCATCGCTTCGCGTAACGGTTACATACTTCGTCTGCAAGCAAGAATAGTCTTCCGGCCAGAATCAAGATCGTGTCTTCAGCGCAGCTGTCCTAAGAAGTGTCAAGAAGAAAAAAGAAGAGAGGATAAGTTGCGACATAGCATCAAAACCGTGAGATTGTTCCAATTTCCTATTTATCTTCCATTCTTCCAGTCATCTTTAAATCATTAATTTATCTTCATCATCATCATTTCCATCTTCATAGTCATTCATCTGTATCAGTAGTTGTAGTTAGCAGAATCAGAATCAAATTTTCATAAAAAGCCGTTACAATATTCGTAAATTGTAACGCTTGTAACGTATTTATTATAGCTTTGCATAGTAAATAAAACCAGTAGCTATAGAAGTAGTTTGTTTATTTTGTTAGTTATTTAGTTGCATTTACAGTGCTTTTAGTAAAAAAGTCAATATTACAGAATAAGTTAAACGCATAGAAATCTAAGTAATTTTAGATAGAAAGTAGGTAGTATTGGCTGTGTTTTCGTTGCTATTGCTTAGTTAGTCACTAGCTAACTGCTTATTTTGAAAATAATAGTGCATTATTCTTATTTTTGCCTTTTTTTGTGTTTCTAGGTCGGACACTGCATGACCTTTTGGGAGTGCGAGCCGACGAAGCAGCCGCTGCAGAGGCATTGCAAAAGATGAGCGTTTTGTTTATCTTACTGAAAAAAAAGGAATAATCATTAGCGTCTTTTATTGCACCAACTGAATTTAATTTTGGAATTGTACGACACATTACTTGCTACCTACGATAACGACAATCATTTGAATTTTGAATTTTTCACTATTGATTCATACTGAGACAAAAGTACATAGTAAAATACATATTTCTGATTTTGTAAACAACTTAAACTTATGACAATTTCAACTAATTTAACATTAATTCACTTTTAATTTGAGCCAGAATTACGTTTTTGATTAGTAATTATTTACATAGACAGTAGACAAGACAACCATAGACTTTTCGAGAGCAGACAGGTAAAGAAATTGGTATCATACAGCCTTAATAAAGGTCTGTTTTTAATAACATTTGTGTACGTACACATTTGATATTTTGATTTGTTGTTTTTGCTTAAATTTATTTTATCAGTTATAAATATTCTAACAGTTTAAACCAGATCTATTGCTTGATATATATTTTATTGCCATATTTACATTTTTTCTTAAAACTAAATACATACATTTAAATCTATTTAAAATGGCTGATGCAAAGATTTCCCAATTAATTAAAAAGAGAGGCACATTTAAGAGCAAGCTTACAAGCTTTTCTAATCACGTTAATCTTATAAAAGAAAGCACTGTTACTGCTAATCCTCCACTTTTAAATGAACTTAAAACTCGTCTAGACAAGATAGAAGCCTTATTTTTGGATTTTGATGCACTTCAGGGGGAGATAGAGGAGCTTTCCGATGATCCTGATGCCAGATATTTGGAGCGGGAAGCGTTCGAAAACCAATACTACGCCGCGGTTGGCATCGCGAAAGCGCTGTGCGACACGTCCTCTGCGGCTTCTCCGAGCGAGTCTAATGGTTCCGAGGTAAGCTTTCACGATGCAAACACAAAAGGACAAAATAATTTCGTAAGACTACCTAAAATAGAATTGCCTTCCTTTAGCGGTGATTATCAGCAGTGGCTTGAGTTTCGCGATACTTTTATTTCCATAGTGCACTCAAACAACAGCATTGATGACATAAATAAATACCACTATCTTCGTGCTTGTTTGCAAGGCAGTGCTGCCTTAGTCATCAAAAGCTTAGACTTTAAGGCCAATAATTATGTCTCTGCTTGGGAGTTGTTGTGCAAGCGATACGACAACAAACGCTTGCTTGTAAATAATCACGTTCAATCGCTCTTTAATGTCAATTCCATCCTAAAGGAATCGAGCAAAGCCTTGCGATACATTGTAGACACTACGAATAAAAATTTAAGAGCTTTGTCTACCTTAGATCAACCCACAGAACATTGGGACACATTGATCATTTACATGATGGCTACAAAATTGGATGGCACAACAAATAGGGAATGGGAGGAGTACCGCAATAATCGTAGTGACCCGCCTACTTTAGATACCTTTTTAACCTTTTTAACAAACCGGGCTGACCTTCTGGAGACATTGGAGGAGGCTAAAGGTAACAAATTTAATTTTAATAATAATTCGTCAGCTATTCAAAGGCCTAAAAGTTTTATTGTTTCAACTGGCAAAGCCAAATCACAAATTTGTCCATTGTGCCATAAGGATCACCAGTTGTACTCATGTGACTTATTTCGTAAGCTACCGGTTGAGACACGCATACAAAGAGCTAAAGAATTTAAAGTTTGTCAAAATTGCCTTAGACTGGGCCATCACGAATCTCGTTGCAAGTTGACCCATTGCAAGTATTGTAACAATAAGCATAATACTCTTTTGCATATAGAATCAGCTCAACAGCCTATCCTACATGACAGCATTGTACTTTCAGCCGATAATACAATAGATACTAATAAAAACAATGTTTTGCTGTCGACAGCTCTGGTAAAGGTGATTGACAAGTGTGGGAACCCACATCCAGCTAGAATCTTGCTGGACAATGGCAGTACGAGTAACTTTGTGACTCACGATCTCTGTACCCGGCTTAATCTTCCGACTCATCAAACATGTTCAAGGGTAACGGGCATAAACAGTCAAACGTCTAATAGTTCTCAGTCTTGCTCTCTTACATTGGAGTCTTATAATGGAGGCTATCGGACGGACATTGACTGCTTTGTTCTTCCACAAATAACTGCATTATTACCTAATACGTATATAGATATAAGCAATCTTAACATACCTTCTGGGGTGGTCTTAGCCGATCCAACTTTCAATGTACCGTCAACCATCAATCTCTTAGTAGGTGCGGACGTCTTTTGGAGAGTGATTGGTACAAATCGCATCCAGCTAGGTAAAAATAAACCTGTCTTATTTGAAACTAAGTTTGGATGGTTGGTTTCGGGCGCCATATGCCAGCAGGGTCCCATGAGTAGTTTATGTCTATTTGCCAATGATTCGGACAATCAATCTGAACTAACTCGTTTTTGGGAATTGGACACAATTCCTTCGAAAGATAAATTTACTCCAGACGAACAGGCATGTGAGAAGTATTTTCTTGATACCACCAAAAGGGACAACGACGGCAGGTTCACAGTTTCCATGCCTCTAAAAGAATCACCCGACGTTCTAGGCGATTCGCTGTTCATAGCTAGGCGTAGGTATCTTTCCCTTGAGCATCGTTTAGAAAAGGACTCTCACATGAAACAACTTTATACACAATTCATGCGAGAGTACATAGATCTAGGTCATATGACTGAAGTCGCACCTAATCCAAAGATTAGGTATTGCTATTTGCCACACCATGGGGTCTATAGGGAGAGTAGTTCTACCACTAAACTACGTGTGGTATTTGACGCATCAGCCAAAACGTCGTCAGGTAGGTCTCTTAATGACATTCAGCGTGTTGGCCCTACAATTCAGGATGAAATTATAGCTATTTTATTGCGATTTCGTGATCATCAATTTGTAGTATCGGCGGACGTTGAGAAAATGTATAGACAAATTAACATTGAAGTAGAACAACGTCCGCTGCAATGTATACTATGGAGGTTCGACCCTTCTCACCCTCTTAAGACTTACACCCTTAATACCGTGACATATGGCACAGCGTCTGCTCCATATTTAGCCACCAGGTGTCTGTCTCAACTGGGGCATGATTCACCTGACCCTAGGGTAAAGCGTGCCATCTGTCACGATTTCTACGTAGATGATTTTTTAACGAGCATAGACTCCATTACCGATGCGATCGATCTATGTAAAGGTGTGACTAGTACATTGGAGTCAGCCAAATTTAATTTAAGAAAATGGCATTCTAACAACCAAGAAATTCTTAATGAATTGAGCAGTCAAAATTCAAGTTCAGATCAGGTTAATCTTAGTGCTAAAGAGGCAGCAAAAACTTTAGGGTTAAACTGGATTTGCTCTTCAGACACACTAACCTTTTCAATAAATATAGATCGCAGGGATAAAATTAATAAACGACATATTTTGTCAACCATTTCACAGGTGTTCGACCCATTGGGCCTTGTATCTCCATGCATAGTCGAGGCAAAAATATTAATCCAACAATTATGGATATCAAAATGCTCATGGGACGATGATGTACCAGTCAATATTAAAAACCAATATATAGAATTTGCGGAAACACTGCCAAAATTAAATAATTTACAGATTCCTAGATGTATCAAACTTAACCAGTCTATTGACGTTCAAATACATGTATTCACAGATGCGTCCGAGAAGGCATATGGCGCTTGTGTGTACATACGAAGTGTAGATAACAACGGTGCAGTCATTGTCCGACTTTTAGCATCTAAAAGTAAAGTAGCACCCATCAAAACAGTCACTATACCGCGTTTGGAGCTTTGTGGAGCTCTCATGGGAGCAAGACTGTGTGCAAAGGTTGTTTCGTCAGTTACCTTTAAATATAGTTCTTGTACATGTTGGACCGATTCGATGATAGTATTAGGATGGCTTTCATCCTCTCCTAATCAACTAAAAACGTTTGTTCGACATCGAATCATAGAAGTACAGGATCATGCGTTAGACTGGCGTTACGTACCGTCCAAGCAAAATCCTGCTGATCTTGTGTCCCGCGGAGTACGAGCAGATTCTATAAAGAATTGTGATTTGTGGTGGTCTGGTTCGTCATTTTTGAAACTAGAAACTAGTGGTTGGCCAACTAAACCTAATCAAGGTCCAAATATGATCAAAGATTTACCAGAGACGATTAAAAGCTTTCACACAATAAACAATAGTACACAAAAATCTGACACTAACCTAATATCTACACTTATCCAAAATTCATCTAGCCTATCTAAATTAAAACGGACACTAGCTTACATATTAAGATTTATAAGCAATTGTCGACAAAATAATAATAAACTTCTAGGACACTTATCACTTTCCGAGCTTAAGGTAGCTATTAATAAACTTGTGATAATTTCTCAACAGGAATCTTTTTCTGTGGAGCGTCAATTGCTCGTCAGTAGTAATGAATTACCTCATAAAAACAGGCTTTTACCATTGTCACCATTTCTTGATTCTAATAATATCATCAGAGTGGGTGGCAGGCTTAGTGATTCTCACTACGATTATAACGTTAAGCACCCAATTCTCCTTTGTGGTAAACATCGTTTGTGCCAACTGATTTTCAGCGCGTTACACAAAACCTATCTGCATTCGGGTCCTCAACTGTTGTTAGCCACAGCGAGGCATAATTATTGGCCATTAGGAGGGACTAGGCTTGCAAAGCGTACAGTACGTTCATGTGTTAAGTGCTGTCGTTTGAAAGGAGAAACTATCCAGCCAGTGATGGGCAACTTACCTACCAACAGAGTCCATTTAGAATATCCTTTCCTCGAAACTGGAGTTGACTATGCTGGGCCAATGCTGATAGCGGATCGTAAGGGAAGGGGTTGTAAACTAATAAAAAGTTATATTTGTGTCTTTGTGTGTTTAGCCACCAAGGCGTTGCATCTGGAGCTTGTCTCGGACCTGACTAAAGAAGCCTTTATTGCAGCTCTAAACAGGTTCATAGCACGCCGGGGGAAGCCGCAGAACGTGTTTTCAGACAATGGTACAACCTTTGTAGGGACCTTTAACGAGTTGTCAAAGCTGCTCAGGGAACCTTCACTTTCTTCAGATCTCGTAGACTAAGGTATCAAATTTTCTTTTATTCCCGCATACACTCCTCACTTCGGTGGTCTTTGGGAGTCAGCAGTTAAATCTGACAAACATCATCTTCGTCGTGTTTTAAAATTGACCCATTTAGATTTTGAGGAAATGGCTACTCTTTTGATACAGATAGAAGCTATCTTAAATTCTCGTCCCATAACCCCACTATCTGATGACCCTTCCGATCTGTCCTGTCTTACTCCCGCTCACTTCCTTATTGGACGATCAATCGTTTCCTTGCCTTGTCCGCAACTTATCGACAAACGCGTGACTTCACTTCAAAGATTTCAACGCATTGAAGCGCTGAAGCAACATTTCTGGTCACGCTTTAACCATGAATATGTTTTATGGCTCCAGAAGAAGACAAGATGGCACACGTCGCGGGGAGAGCTACAGGAGGGGTCGCTAGTCCTGATCAAGGACAAGACAGCGCCTCCACTGATGTGGCCGCTTGGCCGGATTGTTCGCGTCTTGCCGGGAACAGACGGCGTAGCCAGAGTCGCCGACATCAAAACGAAGAGAGGCGTCATACGTCGCGCCTACAACACCATCTGTCCCTTGCCTCCAAATGTTGAAGATAATACTTCAAGGCGGGGAGTATAGCTATGGCAACACTGGGCGCACGGGGGCGCCGCGATCTGCGGGAGCGCGCGCGGGACGAGGAAGACGGATATACACAACGGCGCCGAGTCCGCGCGCGACACACTTCCATACATCCACGGCCGCGCACTCACGAGCAATTCATTGTCGGGCTAATCTTGTTGTTATATTTAAATTAGATACAATAATCAGTCTATGTAATACAGTCCACTTTCATTCAACACCCTGCATAAGTACTACCAGCTTCAACATAATGATTTTATTTGTTAAGATTTTTTTATTGCTTTGTATTTCAAGATTACCTTAAGATTTTAATTGTTTGCTATTGCTATGCATAGTATTATTTATTTGACTGTGAGAGATTAAGAGAGTATAATTGACAGTTATTTATTAACTGAGAAGCAGAAGTTCTTTATTGTTGTAACCTATCTTATTTACAGTGTAATTATGTTGCTGATAATAATTTTATAACCACGTCTTCAGAACTAAGTAAGTAAGTATCAATAATGTGAATTGTACAAGTATTATTTAAAAACGAAAATTACTGTTACAAATAGTTTTCAATTACTTAACGTATTTTGTTTCAACCTATTTCTGGTAAATCAAAAAGATATTTACAGTTATCCAGTTATACATTTTTCTGTTTAATCGAAAATTGTCGTATCTACTTATTAATTATAAAAAATTTTAAGTTGCATTTTGCGTTTCATGTCATGTTGTAGGTAATAAACAGTTAATTCTAAATTATTTATTATATCGAAAGTAAAGTAAAAATGAAGTGAAGTTAAATTACTGCTTGAAACCTGAACTTTCGTTATTTTTGGCTTAATTTACGTAGTAATTTGTTAAAAGATTAAACATTGATGTTTTGTTATAGTGTTGAATATTGGTAAAAGAAGTTTGTTGCATAATTCGGAAATTTGTTGTAAAATATAAAAAGAAGTGTTAGTAAAAATTATAGTAATTCTAAATCATTTAAATCATGCACGAGTTCTTAGTATTCAGACAAAGACCACAACATGTTGTAAGTTGGTTTTGTGTTCAGTCAAGTCAGCGTAACGCGCTCGAAATTTTTACACGTTGCAAATGCTGCAGAACGTTATAATAACAATCTTGTTCCAGGAAATCATTAGTCAACATTTCATTTTAGTACTTCGGAAGCATAAGCTTTATATAAACAAGTTAAATTTAAAATTTTGTATACACATAGTAAAATTATTGTAGAAGAAAATAAGTAATTATTGGTTCTTAATGCTGTAAATACATTATTTTAAAACAACAATAGACGACTATTTCATACGTAACTGTTAAAAGAAATTTTATTTAAATTTGTGTTTTAAATAATAATCAAAACATTACACATTACATTATAGCATTACCTTAGAATAATAACAAGCATTACATTTTCACTAGTAAAGGTATCAATTAGATGAATTAATAACCGATAAATTGTTAAATAAGTTAAGTAATTTAATGGAAATTAGTAAGGCAATATTTTGCTAGCAATTTTATAATTAGATGGAAAAAAGTTGAAGATTTATTAACTGCTCTGTATTAACAAACTTTTAATCATTTGATGTGCTCCACACATTTCAATTAGGTTATTAGGTACATGGCGCTGATTAGTTGGTTTGTCAATACTCGTATTTCAATTATACCTATTACGAAAATTAAAAGGTTTTTTTAGTACTATATTTTAGTTTAGACTATCGAGAAAGGTTAGTAATCGTTTTAAATTTTTTGACATTTAAATAGAACATGACGTACTTAGGTCAATATTAGTTTTATTTAAATTATAAATATGAGACATAGTTTATAAACATTGATAAGATTGATTCTGGTTTCTGGTCATTAGTTCAAACAGAGTGCTAAATGTTTCGGATTATTATAGATTATGTTTGGGTGCCATCAGTTATTAATTTACACGACTAATAAATAAGGATTGTTATCACATTCCTGTACCAATTGCGGTATGACCGCGCAAGACGATAGATAAAGGTATCATCGCTAAATACGGATGTAGCAAGAGAGGTATCTATACTTACTCGGAATGATTTCATAAACAATGCGACTCGGGTTGCTCCCGATTGTTATGGGTTTCAATGCAATGACGAAAGTAGTATAACTAAAGCGAATTATGAGAGAATAAACTATTGGAATAATAGGATGAAGTAGACTAATGGAGAGTAGATTAAAGTATCTAGACTGTAAGATACGAGGACGAGAAAAATAGGATAAAGATAGGAAGTAAGTAGGTGTATTGCCTACACAATCTGTATTAAAAATCTTTTTGTAACAATATGTTGACAATTAGGTACAGATAGGACAGTTTTGGAATGTATAAGACTGGCATTGAATGTTATATGGATAAAAAGAGTTTGTGATTAATTAGGTTCTTGGGAATGATGTGCAATTGGACTGATCACCCAAAAGCATTGAAAAACCTTATTTACCTAATTTTTCTTATTTTGGATTGTTGTTATATAAATGATTATGAAAGATATGGACAAATAAATAAATGAAAGAGATAGATGAAAGATGATACGGTACACATTAAAAGGTACTATAGGGATCAAGTCCTTCAGGCTTATCTAGATGTGAACGAGATTCCTCTTTGAAAACTGTTGGAGACCAATAGATGTCTTAATTTATGACCCTATAAAAATGGTACATGGAGGGTCAGATCCTTCCATTCGATCATGGTGTAAAGGAAATTTCTCTGTGAGATAAGTTGGAGTCCAATAGAGGCTTAAACCATGACCCCCAAAATAATTGAGTTGTGCGCACAACCCAAACAGGCACTAAATTGCACTGTTTTAAAATATTAATAAATAATAAAATAAAAGTCGACTTTATGTAAATGTACCAAAAATAAATAAATAAAAGGGACCGGCCGGCCCAATAATGAAAAGTACCTAATAATATTAATATGTAATAATGATGAAAAGGTGTACCGATGAATAATGTGATGACTAGTCTATAAAAGAAATAAAATATAGTACGAGATGAATAAAAGTGTGCACACGATGTAATGTAAAGAGAATAAAATGAGTGGAAAATGTAAGGTACCTTACCAAACTATAGTTAAAATGTTGAAAATAAAAACTACGAGTAAAATGAGAGCTCGCTGAATTATACGAGTACGTCATAATAATAATATGTATGACATTGAAATAAATTATTTAAAAGTAAGTAAAGGACTTTTGATAAACAATAAGTGGGTTTTTTATAACACATATAAGAAATGACTAATTAGGTGATTTCACCTGCTAAGAGTTATAAAGCTTTGTGTCATTTATATTAGAAGATAATAGAAGTCGGTTAAAAAGGAGTATTTTTTTCCTAAAGTGTTTTGAAAATCGTCAACAACTGCGTAAAATAAACAATTATTTATAATTTATTTATATTATTATTAAGAAAATTGGTTTATAATATGAGGGAATAATATGTTGTTAAAATAAAGCATAGTTTAAAATACTTAGTACCTAGCAATGTAAACAATAGTAATCCGGAAAAATAACAAGATTAACTTCAGTTTTGTTTCATTTTTTAATCATTTTATAAAATGTATGTTAACTAATAATATTTTCAAAATGTATTTAATGATATATAAAAAAAAGTTTAGTATGTTAGTGCATTAAATTCGTTTTTATTAATATGTATGTACATCCTGATATGTATTTGGGTATTATTATAATTTGGTAAATCATAACAACAGCTATGCTATAGGTAGATTATATTCTCATTATGTTTTTTTAGTTGTTTATCGTGTTAAATATTATAACATACTTTGTCATATAATAAGCGTATATTTACACAAAAAAAAACATGTTAAGAGTAACCACATTTTTTTTAAAATTCATACCATAACTAGGTATTTTATATCCTATTTCAAATGTATTTTTTATATTCTAATATTTAGCAATGTGAAAACTGTAACAACTTTGCGTTAGTTTATTTTCTTTATGGTTTTATAAGTAGTTAATTTTTAATTGTTTATCATAATATGTAACCATGGTGTAGTACCATCATAATTATAAAGTACAAGCGTGTAAAGCGGTTTGATATCATTTTTCTTATTCCTTTTGTTACAATCTTAAATCTTTTCATCAAAGAATGTATTTCAATAGTACTTATTAATGTTTTAACTTTTAATAACTTGCTCAGAACCATTATGTATCTGGTAAAAAAAAAAACTTATCAAATGTGTAATTTTCAATTTTTTTTTTCCAAAAAAGGGGGGAGGTGTAGTGTGTGACTCACCTCACACCTCAAATACATGTCACACCGGCAATCAATTAGTAATAAATCATACTTAAAACGGAACAGTCGTTTCACTTGAAGCTTCTCCCGGTCCCCACATTGCACCTAGCACACTTCCGGTCAACCAAGACCATGTCGTCATGGTCGATAACGAAGTCGATAGGCTCTCTTCGCTCACTCCCACCGCGATTCTCTCCCCGGTCACGGAGGATGAGGTGCAAACGCTAATCCGGCAACTCAAACCGCGCAGCGCCCCCGGTTCAGACGGAATCTCTACCAAGATCCTTAAGATCTTACCCGCTCAGTTGATCTGCCTCCTGGCAGCAATTTTCAATAGCGCCATGACCAACGCCATCTTCCCCAGCGCGTGAAAGGAGGCCGACGTCATTGGCATTCATAAGCCCGGTAAAGATAAGTCAGTCGCGTCTAGCTACCGCCCGATTAGTCTTCTCAAATCGTTGGGAAAACTTTACGAACGTGTCCTCGTAGCCCGGTTAAAGGACTTTGTGTTCAGTAATAATATTTTAATTAACGAGCAGTTTGGTTTCCGGCCCAAACACTCGTGTACGCATCAGTTGCACCGCCTCACGGAGCACATATTACGCGGCCTTAATGGCTCATTACGGCCGCGGGGTACGGGAGCCCTTTTCTTCGACGTTGCGAAGGCGTTTGACAAAGTCTGGCACAATGGCTTACTTTACAAGCTTTACAAACTCGGCGTGCCAGACAGACTCGTTCACATCAGTCGAGACTACTTGTCAGATTGCACCTTTCGCTTCCGCGTCGAGGGAACGCGCTCCTCCCCCCGACCCATTCGTGCCGGAGTCCCGCAAGGCTCCGTGCTTTCACCTTTGTTGTTTTCGCTTTACGTTAACGATATACCCAGGACGCCTCGCGTTGAGTTGGCGCTCTTCGCTGATGACACCGCGCTATATACCACTGATAGAGATATGACCAAGCTCTCTCAGAGACTTCAATCCGCCGCGACCACCTTAGGCGATTGGTTCCGACTTTGGAGAATCGAGGTGAACCCCGAGAAAAGTGCCGCGATCCACTTTCATCGGGGCTCATCCGGCCTCCGTCCGACCCCTATCCGACTCTTCGACCGCGTCATACCGTGGAAGTCACAGGTCAAATATCTCGGTGTCATCTTCGACAGTCGATTGACGTTTGCACCACACATCCAAGCTATCCGAAATAGGGCAGCGTTCATTCTAGGTAGGCTCTACCATCTCGTAGGCAGGCGGAGTAAAATGTCTCTTAGAAATAAGACGACAATTTACAAAGCCCTGCATCCGTCCCGTCATGACGTATGCTAGTGTAGTATTCGCTCACGCCGCGAACTCTCACCTGCACCGGTTGCAGACCGTTCAAAACCGTTTCATGAGAGGCGCCACGGCCGCCCCGTGGTACCTACGCAATGTAGATTTACATCGCGATCTCGATCTTCCGACCGTCCGTTCCTTTATGAAGGACGCCTTTCAGGCGTACTTCGACACAGCGCTTTCGCATCCGAATCCTCTGGTGGCGGGAGCTGCCAACTACGATGTTGGCAGCTTTCGCCCCCCGAGAGGACCGCGCCGCCGGTTTCCGCGACACGTCTTAGACGACCCCGATGATGCAATAACGATTGCAAACGCGCCAAAGCCCGACACTACACACCCAGCCACACTAAACTTGCACACTAGTTTAGGACCAAGACACCGCACTCGTAGAATAAGTGTGCGTAGACCCGGTTCACACCCGCCCGGTGGCAGGTAGGTACATTCGTAATAATGTACCTGTTACTCGCGTACCCCCCACGACACGGTAAACCCGAGCCGAGGTACCGTGCCTCCTAGAGGCGCCCTCGGGTTTAGCCGCTCCCTACCGGTTCGAACCCCCAGAGGCTCTAGGGGGGGATCGGAGACTCGCTTGCGAGATGCCATCCCCCACCGTAATCCCTCTGGGGAATTTCGACCACTCACGGCTTGAGGAACGCTTCAAGTTTCTCGCCGCCCCCAAACAAGCCCGGTAACGCTGTAAAGGTCATCTGCGATTCGATCTCTCTATTGCGCGGCGGCCATCGGACGAGACACATGCAACATCGAAGCGCGGGAGCGCGCGTCGTAATTTATGTCTTGCAGCTGTGTAGGTAGCTACAACAGTTTACTCTAATGTTCGTACAAAACTAAACTATAAATAGGTTAACATCAAAAACTTCATTACAAATCAGTTATGATCCTTTAACCCTTCTTATGCCAAGTAAAATAAATTCATTTTATACACGTCATCCTTGGTTTAAAAAAGGTTAAGCCTCATTAATATACACAGTTATCTGCAATTGCATCTCGTGCCACGGACGCACACGGCAGTTGCAATAATTGTCAATATTTGACAATTATTGTATTATGTTTTGTTAAGTGTTTGTATAATTGTCAATATTTGACAATTAATGTAAAATCTAATTCCATGCTGCATTCTGGCTTGCATGCTGCATTCTGGCTTGCATGCATGCTTGCATGTTGCTTGCTTGCTTGAAAGAGTATAATTATTGTTCTATCTGTGATTTGGCCGGAGAGTCTACGAGCGGTGAATTTCTTCGCGTTCCCGCTTAAACACAATGTCTCGTAATATGGAAAGGTAAGTCATTTCTTGAATATAGGTTTTTATTGTAGACATATGATTTTACTTGGATAGCTTGACCACGACCGCTGTTTCGCTGCTGCCAAACAAGTTAGTAGGCATGTGTACTTGCTGCCATACAAGTTATATATACAGTTATGCGATGCGACATATGACGCTGCGTGCGTGGGAATGGTCATAGATGTTACAGCCGTCACATCTTTGCTGCAGTCACGGCTGTGGTCAAAGTTGAGGCTGTTTTATTTACAGAATACCAATTTTATACCTAAAGGTCAAAGAAGTGATTCCCTATCACGTCGCTTACATTACAGCCGTGCGGAGCTTGTGTCGAACAGCGTTGAAAACTGTTTATAGGTACGTACATTTTCAACTACATAATTGCATCTTTAGGATGAAACAAAACACTAATTTATCTAAAACTAAATTCCCGCGGGTGGAGCTGTGCACAAATTTTAGTAAACCTTCCTAAAAACTATTGTTTAAAAAGGTAATAAAATAGCATTTACAACTTAAATTATGATTGTTGATTGATTTTATTATGAATTCCATTTGAAATAAATAATAATGTTTTAGTGAACAAAAGCCATGGCAAAAGAGAACAACAAAATTCTAACATTTCGATTTTAAAAACATCTCAAAATGCCAAGGAAAGTAATAATAGTATTGAAGAGTCATACGTTGTTTGACAAGTTTTATTTATCTTTTTATTAATAACATAAATGAAGGCATTTCAAAATAACTATGTCGGAGTTATTCCATAGATAAGTATCTTTTTCTATAGACCCGGTATCGACTAGTCTGAGTAGTTTGACTGAATAGCTTGGCTGAATAGCTTGGCTGAATAACGTGGCTGAATAGCTTGGCTGAATAACGTGGCTGAATAGCTAGGCTGAATAGCTTGGCTGAATAACGTGGCTGAATAGCTTGGCATTATAAAAGTATCCCTGAGTCAGTAGTTCGGGCGAGTAGTGAGGGCATAGTGTGTCTATGACATCTGGCACTGTTCCTGGGTAAAACCATGGACAAATAAGATAATAAAGACTGACAATCTCCATACAAAAGAGCGTAGCGCGGAAATAAGTCATAAATGTACGAGATTCGTACACTTTCGCTTGACGGCGCCACCACCACTACATACAGGTACTAAATAATTCCGCTAGAGACAGAGCGCTTGCTTTGGTTGCTTTCTTTTTTTTTATTCACGTATAGAGGGCGTTAATGTAAGTAGGTATTTTAGGCATCTTTGTGAGTCCACACGAGTTTAAATTTGAGTAATTCACATTAATATAATACTTAAACTAGGTACAAATAAAAAAACAAGTTTTAGTTGTTTGTAAAATATAGTTCGTAAAGAAAAGAAAACAATTTTGATTCACAGAGCGCCATCTAACGTAAATTTGTAGTATTACTAAGTTCGTTTGACGAAGTGACAAATAGCTGCTGCAAGTGGATTACTTAATTTTGCACAATATTTCAATTTGAAACTACAGGAGACATCTATCGAAACATTTTATAACTATATTAAAAGTTACGCTCGTTTGTATGGAGAATGGCAGTCCTTATTATATATCGTCCTTGGTAAAACGCACTCACTTTAACTCGGGAGCTCGACTGCGCCGGTTGCGTGCGCACTGATTCTTTTTCACACACAAAATGGCGGACGGAGACTATGATTTTCAACAAAATCCGTTTCCATCTCCGACAGCAGCGGTGGGATTGGAACAAAAAACCTCCAGCGCGTCTGTTGAACGTCCAGCTACCGCGCAAAACGAATATTTCGGAAATTGCGCCGTGCCATGCGAAGAAAATAATCACGAGGCGAACACGCGTTTGGACGACTGAAATACGTTATCGCAATCGGGAAATCAGATACCGGCGATGTCGTCTGAGATGTGGACGTCGTTTTTTCGCGGCGTGACGGAAAGTTTTCACAATACCTAAGCTAGTGCGTCGACGTCTAAATGCGCGGCTAAGAAAATGAAGCCTAGTGATGTCTATATGCCTACGTTCGATCCGGACGACTGTGAGTTTACGGCGGCGCAATGGTGCGACGAAATCGACCATCACCGGACACAGAATACGTGGACCGATTACGAAACAATGAATGTGGCGTTTATGTGGCCGAGCTCGAAGATGGGCGGCGAAGTCTTATCCGCTTTGCAAGACCTGGCAGGAGGCTAGAGAGCGTCTCTCAAGAACGTTTGCTTCTACAAAGAGATTCCACGACCTGTTTCAAGATATGGTGCAGTACTCAAGCGAACGAGCTTTGACCTACGTGGAATACTCTACCAACAAGCTGGCGCTTATCGACTGCCTGGAGACGAGTTGGAGTGAATCAAACAAGATCGAAGTGGTCATCTCGGGAATTTCTGACAATCAGGTACGCTCGGATTTATTGAAAAATACACCAACCGATTTCTTAGCACTTGATAGACATCTCTGTACTTATGCTAAAATTAAGAATCATAAACGACCCCTTGATAGTCACCCCTCGTCGAATGACTTTAAGCGTCGGCGACAGAATTTGGATGATCGTGCATTAAAATGTCACAATTGTGGTAAACCAGGTCATTATCAACGCAATTGCCAATTGAAAAATCAATCGAAAATTGCCTTAGCGACTAATAATTCTTCCTCCTCAGGACGACTTCGTCATTTTCTTAAACTTGACATTTTCCTAACTTGTCTCATTTTTAACTCGGCTCTTTCTTAGTTGGTCTCTTTTGCAAAGTTGACACTTTCATAACTCGTCTCATTTTTAACTCGGCTCTTTCTTAGTTGGTCTCTTTTGCAAAGTTGACACTTTCATAACTCGTCTCATTTTTAACTCGGCTCTTTCTTAGTTGGTCTCTTTTGCAAAGTTGACACTTTCGTAATTCGTTTTATTTTTAACACGGCTTTTTCTTTTTCTTTGTCAAGTATGATAATAAGGCTCCCAAGTTTCGTTTATTCTTCAGAACAGGGGAGGGGTAGCCAGTAGGTGCCAGGTTTTTTGCATTGCAGCATTGCCACTTTGTGTTCCCTCATTAATGACGTGCGTGACTAAATTTATACACAACGGCAGTCGGAAAGGGGGTACTAAGCCGAAAGAAGGGTAAAGTATACATGATATTAAATAACTTTTGTCCAAGAACTTTTCCTAAAAAATGAATAATTTTAGATTAACAGCTGTTTTAAGTTTTCATAAGAAACAACGCTGTGGTAACCCATTGGCCCTTACGTCGGAACGCTTTAAGATGTATGTAAACTCATTTATTATTGTAGATACAGTCGAGTTCATAAATATGTATACACTTTAGTACCTTGGCTTGTCTATTTAATGTCTGTTTAAACTGCCATACATGAATTGTCAAAGCGATCAAAGTGACAAGGTACTAAAGTGTACACATATTTATAAACTGGACTGTAGGCATCCAGTCCAGTTAATCTTGAAAAAAAATATGAATACAGGTGTGCCGTAACCACTTTCATAGAGTTTATGAAAAAATTAAGATTTAGGAAAGTGTCAAGTTAAGAAAGAGACCAACTAAGAAAGAGCCAAGTTAAAAATAAGACCAGTTAGGAAAGTGTCAAGTTTAAGAAAATGACAAAGTCGTCCGGAGGGGAGACGAGTTGGAAAAGTGTCAACTTTGCAAAAGAGACCAACAAAGAAAGAGCCGAGTTAAAAATGAGACAAGTTAGGAAAGTGTAAAGTTTAAGAAAATGACGAAGTCGTCCTGAGGGAACAAGTGTGTTTTTCGAAACAGAGAGACGAAAAACTTAAATTGAGTGCTTCGAAGTCTGTAAACGTGTGTACAGTTTGATGTCCCTCTTGTGTAAATTAAAAGTAATGATTACGAATTACAAGTTTTGGTAGATAGTGACTCTGATTATTCGCTCATTCGAAAAAGTTGCTGATAATTTAACTGGAACCCGAGATTGTATAGCTACGTACCTCACATGTATTGGTTTCACTACTGCATACTCTTTTTTGCGTATCGATTGCCGATAGAGATTAACGATGTGCACGTAGAAGTTAGTTTCGTTATAGTGGATTCTCATATTCTACCTCGTGATGTTATCAATGGTCGTGATGACTTTTGTTTGCCCGAGCTTTAGTTTGATTATTAAAATTTATAACAAAGGTCTTCTTATCACGCACGAACTCCATGCAGACATTTGTCATTTGCAGAGTACCGATATTAAAGTGATAGACACTGATTTAACTTATAAAGTTGATGTTAACCGTTTGCAAAGAGTAATGACTAAGTTTAGTGCCGGTTTCTCATTTAATTGGAACAAGTATAAGTCAGCATTTCTAGATCCCCAACGTGGCGTCGTGCGTTAGGACGTACATAGTTAGATGTCTGTCATGTAAGATAAATAAGAAGCCTTCAGGTGCTCGACAATCAGCTTTACATACCATCGACAAAGAGCCCGCACCCATTCTCACATTCCATATTGACACTAGCGGCAAGCTTGCTGGTATTCGTAATACTAAAAAATACGTTATTGTGATTATCGACGGTTTTACAAGATATTGCAATCTTACCCCAGTTAAAGACTTAACAGCCAGATCAGCTTGTAATGCTCTCCGCACGTTTGTGTCATTATTCGGTGCCCCAGTCATAATTGTTGCTGATCTAGGTACATCCTTGACTGGAAAAGAGTTCCAGGATCTTTGTAACGAATGGTCGATAGAATGCCATGAAATTACAAGTGGAGTTATTCGTGCGAACGGACAAGTTGAGAGGTTTATGCCCGTCCTTACGAATTGTTTTACTATCGTCGAGAATCACGAGTGCCGGTCTTGGATGGCCGTTTTGGGCAAGATCCAACTATCGCTTAATTGTACGGTCTCAAGGAGTACGGGCAAAGGCCCTCTTCAATTGCTGTTGTAATAGGAATCCTCCGCGGGTCAATGTGTAATTCACGGTTACGAGAGTTCTGATCTTTTTGATATTAGACACGAGGCTAAAGTCAGGATGGACGAACAGGCGCGTATTGAAAAGGCCCGTTTTGCTAAGGGTAAAGCTAAGATTCGTCTACTTAGTCTTATTGATAACGGTTTGGTTTAGAAAAACTCTAGAATAATAACTAAGTTAAGCGAGAAATTTTTGAGTTTATGTAAGGTAATTGAAGTCTGAGGGAATGATAGATACAAAGTGGAACCTTTAGCTGGTGGACACGTTCAATATGAGTGTCATGCAAAACTCCGTAAATTCCCGTTAGTTTTGCCCGATCTATCGGAACAACTAGATTGTTCCCGACGAGTGTAGTCGCCGAACAGTTTAGCCGTTGTGCTTCGATGTGGTTCTTCAATAAAAACTCGGTTCTTGATTAGTGCTTCTTTATTCTTCTAGGTGGGGTCCGGAGAGCTTACAAATTCTGCTCTGACCGGCCGTGACTTAAATACATTATGGGTTGGCAACTAGCAGCCTTGTGGGACAGCTGCCGGCTCATGTGGGCAGTTTTACATTTTACCATAACTAACTACCCACATGAACCGTCGTAATTTGTGCAGCTGTCCCTTTCGTTCGGACCTCTCTTTTTATCTTAAATTTGTTACCTACCCTACGGTATCACTCGTAATCTGGATACCCTACATATATTTATTTTCCTAGTTACATTGATATTCTTAACAATAGAAACCTATAATTACGAAAGCTAATCTCTTACTTTCCTAACTTTAATTACCTTAGAGAGGCGTAAGGCCCCTGGGCACGTATACCTGGCCATTACCTTTGTCAAAACCATTACCTTTTTAATAAAACGCAAAAAATTAATTATTTATTATCAAAAAACCTTTACACATATGAGACTTAATCTACTTATGCAAATACAGATACCTAAATTTAGCCGTATTATATCTAACTATATAATATTATAAAGTCGAGACTTCTGTCCGTAACAGGCTCCCCCCGGCGCAGCATCCGCGTAGCCTCTTCACTCCATCGGCAGGACAGCCAGTCTCGTCGTCGGTCGTCGGAACGTGCCGCCTTTGGTGCGCACCTCTACGTTGCGTACTTCGTTGTCAGGTCCAGGAAATGTCTTCGTGACGACGCCTCTAGGCCATACATTGCGGGGTAGTGTGTTATCCACAATTATGACCACGTCGCCCTCTCGTACGTTGCGTCGCTCGGAGTCGCGCGTGCCGCCGCGCGGTATGAGTAGTGGTAGATACTCGCGCAGCCAGCGTCGCCAGTACTCGTCCGCCAGCGCCTGCACCGCCCGCCATGTGTTTCGGTCGGCGCGCTCGCACGGCCCAGTGTGAGCAGGCCGCTCGAGCTACCCAAAAGGAAGTGATTGGGTGTCAGCGCTTCCGGGTCGTCGATGCTCACAGGGACGTTTGTTAGAGGCCGAGCGTTGACAGTGTGCTCGGCTTCGGCTAGTAGCGTCATAAGTACTTCTTCACGCGGTGACTTCTCGTTGAGCGTAGTGCGCAGCGCCGTCTTGACTATTCTCACCAGCCGTTCCCATGCGCCGCCTTGGTGTGGCGCGCCTGGCGAAATGTAACGCCACTCTGTGCGTTGCGTTAGCGCGTATTCTCGTAGCGCTGGCTCCCATTCTTCGTATGCGGCCTTTAATTCTCGGCCCGCGCCTTTAAAATTCGTAGCGTTGTCACTATATATAACGTGGGGCCATCCCCTCCTGGCCGCCATTCGTCTTAGAGCCATAATCGACGAGTCGGTAGATAAGCTCGCCGTGAGCTCAATATGCACAGCTCGAGTAGTGAGGCATGTGAATAGCGCCCCCCATCGTTTCTCATGGCGCCGGCCGATAGTCACAGTCATCGGGCCAAAATAGTCTAGGCCACAGTTCGTAAAAGGCCGTACGTAAGACGCGCTCATTGTGCGAGTGGTGGGCGCGACGGTGCTCACGTTTAAGTAGCAACCGCGCATACGGGTGGCTGCCGTCCAGTATTACGGGCGTAGTAGCGGGGGCAGACACACCCGCTGCCCTTATTCGCCCTCTTGCTCGTAATACTCCGCCTTCGTCGATGAACACGTCGAGTCGTCGTAGTCTGCTGCCCGCGCGTAGTTTGCGGGATGCTTTGAGGCGGTCGATGTCGTCTGCGAAGCTCTCTCGTTGCGATTCAATGGTTAGTAGGCGCTCGGCCTCGTTGATATGTTCAATTGTCATGTTACTAGCGCGGCGGCGGCATCTCTGAGTGAATAGTAGCACGTTCGCCATCGTTCTAACTAAACGCTCGTAGGAAGAGAAGCGTTTAGCGTCTGGCACTACGCTACTATCACTCTGCCACGTGTGCGTGTGCGTCACGCAGTGTTCACTCTCCGCGCTGTATTCGTTGTTTATGACGTCACTCGTAGGCCAATAGGTTTCGTTTTCGTATAAAAATGCCGGTCCGACAAACCACCGATCATTCTTCGTTTTCATAATCTCACTGCCGCGCGTTACGTCGTCCGCGACATTGTGAGCCGTAGGGACCCATCGCCATTGTGACGGCATCGTCGTTTCTATGACTCAGTTAAGCGGTGAGCTACTTAGGGGGTGTAACGCACCGTGTCGTTATTAACCCATTTCAACACTGTTTGTGAATCGGTCCAATATACGACTCTCTCAGGTTGCCATCTTTGTTAATTCAATACTGAGCTTGCTAGTTGTAACGGTACAGAATGAATGGTATCCGTCCGTTAGTAAGGAATGTGTGGGAGTAGCACTAACATAAATATTAATGCGTAGCACCATTAATATAATAAGCATGAAAAAGGGAATAATAAACTAGTTCAGAATAATGGTCTGTGGTCTAACTCTTTATCTTTAGTTTGAACTTTGCGGGGACTGCTCTGTGTGCTCCTTGCGACATAGGCGCCATCTAGCGTGAGTTATTTACTTGAGCTTCGCATAAGGTTGCTAGTTTGACTTCTTTATTTTGAATTTCGCGGGGACTGCTCTGCGCGTCCCTTGCGACGTAGGCGGCGTCTAGCGGGAGTCATGGTTGTGAGCTTGACTAGGACCGTATTTTTATTTTGAATTTCGCGGGGACTGCTCTGGGGTCGGGAAAGTGGTTCACCTACGGGCGGACGCCATCTATGGTCGGAATACGGAACTTTTGATAATTTCCCAAAATATAGGATTATTGGCTTAAGTGGAGGATTATTGAGAGGGAATTGTTAATAGAAGGCTACATTTAGATATTCAAAGATGAAATATTGGCTGTCGGACGAGATTTGGTTAGATTATGGAAAAATTTTAGAATTGCGCGGCGAAAGCGGCAATGAGCGAGCGAGAGGTTGAGAAAAAGACAGAAAGAGAGGTCGGATGATAGCTCCACGTGGCGCGACGCGAAGGCGAGGGGCATCGGTGAAACAGCTAGCGATTGGTTGAAGGGAAGAAAAGCGGACTCGCGCGGGCGTATGTTAGGCGCGCATGGCGCGAAAGTTAAGATGCTTGGGAAAAGGGCGGAAAATTAGGGGGCATTCAATTTTGGGACGTCGGCGGTGCGGTCCAACTTAAGAGTGCGGTACTACTCATACGGGGAAAATAGTGTCCGAGCTTTGATAGTGCGCTAAGTGATATTCGAGCTGCGATATTAATTAAGATTTGTGAAATTGAAAGTGATTAATAAAGTAAAACTATTGCGGTCGCAACTCGAATCCGTTAACGGAATGAAGTATTCCGGGGTACATCTTCGGAAACGCGTAACGGTGGCAACGAAAACCTATGTACCTTTCAACAGACTTCGGTCTGGATGATCTTTGATTGTATTTAATAAGATCGGCGTTTTATATTATTACGCTAAACAATACACTATCTTCGACGGAGTAATGGGGGAGAGACAGTTGTCTCCCTAGTGAAAGTTGAAGATAGGTCAGACACCATTTAGCTGGAGGTAGACCCGTATGACCCAGTCCAATTTCGAGTCTACCTCCGTACATACAGTGTAGTGATAGGAAAATGACACACTGAGTATACTGGCTCGACTGATAGAACATTTAGGAGTTAGTTGCTTTCAGGGGCAATGCGACTCTCACCACACATCACGAATTTAAGTTAAATGTGGCTTGGCCTAGATTGCAAGGTACACAAAAGGGACTGTTAGTTCGACAAAATATAGGCATTTTCAAGTGAGGAAAGTTGTATGAATCTATAGGTAGGCGGATATATATATGGTTAGTTATTAATTCAGACTAATAAGGTAGGGATAATTAAGTTACGGCGCTAAATAAAATTATGATGAAGTGATGTGGGTCCTAGCTAGGCAAGTAATCTGTTACCGCAGGCCGGTAAAATTCTAATTGTTTTCCTAAAGTTGTTACCAATTAATTACCGTTTAAATAATTAACAGAGGTATGATAATATCGTACCATCATTACTTTGGAGTACCTAAAAGTCTAGACTGGTTTCCTATTACAAGAAAAATACTAAAAAGTTATAGCAAATAAGCTTAGCCGTACTGTGATGTTTGATTTCTAATACTGAAATGACCAAACAGGCATTTTTTAGCTTTCCCTGAGGTACAATACGGCCTTAAAATAGCTACACTCTTCAAAGTATGGAAAATTTTACATCCGATACCTATTAGCAAAGATAAGCTGATACAAACTGAACAACTAAAACCAGTTTAGAACCTAGGATAAGTCGTTGAAAGAAGACATTGCAAGCTATGAGCTTCTAATAATCTGAAACATAGAAATAATTGATTGATAACAACCAGCTAATTAGCCTGACAATGGTCTACTAATACCATTTGAATAGACCTCTTAAGATATGTAAGTACTTAACTCTAATAATCTGAAACATAGAAATATTTGATGGGAACAATCTAATCAATCAGACTAATACCTAGCACAGTCTAATTTATACTTATTAAAGGGAGTAAAGATAACTTCTAAATGTAATTGATTTAATGATTAACAGGGATAATTAACTACCTAATTTACTACCTACTAAAAGTATACTGACTATGATTTAGTAGTCTATCAAATGAACCACTCAGTCTGAGAGACAGAGGGTGGAAGTTAATGGAAAAGTAATTAACTTAAGTTCACTTCCTAAAAGTCAGGGATGTTGAATAAATTAAACATCTTTCAATAAACTTGATCTGTACTTATACTTTATAAGATCTGTATAATGAACACTAAGAGTAACCCAAAGTAATTTACTTCAAATGATAGTATTCTATTTAAGTTCACTTGCTAAAGTCAAGGATATTGAATGAATTAAACATCCTTTGATAAACTTAAGATGTGATAATCTGCCAATGCAGCCAATCCAATGTAGTTATATTGGAACTTTACAAGACCTGTATAATAAATACTAAGAGTAAATAAAAGTAGTTTTACCTGTATTAATAGCATTCTACTTTAGCCACCGCCTGAAGTGGCGTTTGATTAAATTATCCACCCTTTACGGAACTGAATATAAGTTATTGCATTGAATAATTAAGTTCTTAATGTGAAAAGGATATTTGGATGATAGCAAGCCTTGAGATAAACTCTATTGATTTATGTGGAATAATAAGAATTTAAATTGCTAACACATGGTTCATAATGTGGAATGAAATTAGATTTTGAGAAGAGATGTAAATTCTCAGTTTGAAAGAATTAAAGCTACAAGCTAATAATTAATGTTAAAGCCAACGTGGACGGGGCCATAATTAAACAATGAGATGTAATGGCACGCTATGGAGCGGCGGTTGGAGCTCATAAACTTCCACAAGACTCTTATATTTCCACAAGACTTTTAAACTTCCACAAGACTCTTATATTTCCACAAGACTTTTAAACTTCCACAAGACTCTTATATTTCCACAAGACTTTTATACTTCCACAAGACTTTTATAATTCCACAAAACCTTTATATAAATTGCACCAGGCTTCTTATGTATCATGCTACTGATAATAAATAATAATACCTACAAGCTAAGCTATCATCTGATTACCTGTGAGTAGTTACAAATCTTCCCCGCAGCTGCAGTGCAGGATTTAGGTCACAGTTCAGACGGAGTCATTGCTAGGCTACACATATTTATGTTATGATCTATAGACTGGTAGGTAATTAGGTCAGGAGAAAATAATTTAACACAGGGATAAGCCAATTACTAAACTTTCACGAAAGAACTTGAGTTACTTAAATGCGGTTAACAACGGAGGGTTCACTAGACGATCTGGCCAAAATAGTAGTTATTATAATATTACATTGCTTGACTGAAATTCACTGCAAATAGAATTAAGCTATGCTAAGGTTTCATCATCATACAAACAATACGCACTAAACAAAAACTCCAGACACAACCATTAGATTGTAGATAAATTAGGTTAATTAGTTTTAAGAATTAGATAATAAGTTAAGTTAAGGTAAAAGCGGCGAGGATGTGTGTATGTATTATAAGGTAGCTAGGCATATAGGTGTGAAAGGCATTAGATTTAGGTATAGAGAATTTATAGATAGGTGTAGAATATATAGAGAGGAGGGGAGGTTACAAATTGGTGCCGTGACCAGGATCAGAAAGTTAAGTTATAAATTATCATTATTATAGTTGTATTGGATTTCAGTCAAGCGGTAATACTTTAATTTAGAAGTGGGATTTTTTTCCCACAAATTGTTGTCGTGTTGCGATGTGTGAGTTTAGAATTGGATTAATAGGGAATAATTCAATGAAGATTAATTAATTCAGAGATATTGAAGAATTATAATTTGACACTTTTCACAATAAACGTTGTTATCTTCTAAAGTTGATTCATACACTTTGTATTACGGGCTCTTGATAGTGGGTGAATTATAATTTGACACTTTTCACAATAAACGTTGTTATCTTCTAAAGTTGATTCATACACTTTGTATTACGGGTTCGACCAATATTGTAGACAGTCGCAATGAGAGCTGGAGCTAAATTTTGTTGTACGAAATCTGTAACAAAAAGATTCTCAGGTTAGGTTAAAGGTCAAAGGAGATAAAACTATAAAACAATAATGTAATGAGTATTATTTGAAATACAATACCTTTCAGTTATTATCTTTTCCTTCTTTATTTAATGGCGGATTTCGCCAGCATCAGGTACCGTGCAGCTGTTAGGCGTTGTTGTCTTCCCAAAGTATCATAAGTGCACGAAGTACATAGATATAATTATTATCCGGGGGTCTGGAGTATTAAATTTTAAAATTGTTGAGTTATCTGTGAATACTGAAACCTTTAGTAATTGTTTTCTTGAACACTGAAACCGTATCCAATTTTTGATAGGACGCTAAGATAATAATTGTTGACGTTAGGAGCTATGGTAACTGTAGTTTTGTTTCTATTCCTGGTGATAGATTTCATATAGGCATAGGCAACTGGTTCATACAGCCTTGTGTTGAGTTATTTTTAGGATCATAAAAGGTCGATAGGGTGACATAGTTCAACATTTATTGATTTAGAAAGATTTGTAGAATAGGGGGCGGTTTAATTATTATTGCTGTCGGATGGAAAGGCAAGGGGGCGAGATTGGACAGAATTAAACCAACTAAATTATTGCAGGATTCAATTTATATTATAGGACGGCGATATGCTGTACAATATTATAAAGTTATGACGCTAACAGCATAATATAAAACTAATAATAATTATATTTTGACTAATAATCGTTGAGCGATTGCGGTTTTTAGTTGATGTGCTATTCCACGTATTATAATTTATTTTGTTGGTTATGTTAGAAAAAAATATAATAATGTACTTGAGTCTCACATCTGAAATCCATAGAGTAGTTTAGGCTAGTCAAGGACTATTACGTTCTTTGTCTATGGTTGGACCATAGAGACAAATGATTTAGCGACACCATAAACAATCTAGAATTAGGAATGATTATAAAACATGAAGTCATAAAACCAATCGGAGAGGAAACTTCCTTATCGCGTAATCATGTGATTTTGTTATAGCAAGCGGAATCACCTGTTATTTTCCATACCTGTTATTTTTAATACCTGCGATTTTTACATTGAAAGAGATTTTCCTAATACTTATCACGTAGTAGATTAGAATGCAATGACATTGTGGTGGAATTATTATTATGTGACATGTAGATGGGGACAATTGCTCTGCACAAGGGAAATGCCGCTTCATTTTGTTAGTTCTCTAAAATCCTAGGAAAAGTAACATAAAATAGTATTACGGTTCAAAATACACGCGTTGATGAGGAATCGCGATTATAAGTAATAACAAGTAGCAGGGATGTCATGTAGGGGATAGAATCATATGACTATTCATTGCTAGTAGGAATTTTGGTTTAAAAGCAACGTAGTTTGGGATGCATAATGTAAACGGATAAATACGTCTAGTAGGCGATAAAAGTCGTTACCGTCTGGAAACAACTATCTAATATCTACTCTATTGTGGGGAGGTTACTTATTAGCGAGGCTAGATGGCGTTGGGTTACCAATAAAAGATTTTATTTTGGATGATGGTAAAAGGGTGCTGTCTAATAATAATATGTATAATTGAAATACTCTTGCAGCGTTGTAAGTAGTCGTTACCGGTAATCATTGCTTCTTACCGTATAGTTGAAATCGTGATAAATAGTTAATTATGAAGATTTATAAAGGATTATTATTAGCTTAAGATGAGGTTAACGTACGCAGAGGTAAAGCTCGCTGGGCACAGCTTACTATACCTACTTACCTAATATTATCAGTTGTGAGTTACCTAGAGATATCTAAGTCGGGAGAGCGGTGAAAAGAAAAGACTTTACTACATGACTAATTAGTTAGGATAGGTAGAGATAGATAAATCATTAAATTCACTGGGTTGGATTAGCCTATTAAGAAGGGTACCTTGCACAATTGTCTATCTCCGTTGAACGATTAAGATGTTAAAAAAAAAAACAAAAAAAAAAATGATATTACTAGTTAAGTGTTGTGTGAGAAAGTGTAGGAAGTATACTAGTGGTAGCATTGCACGGGATAGGGTGTAGTGAATATATTCAACGACAAAATATATATATATTTTATAAATCATATCCAATCAGTACTTGTTACAATACTCAATTACAGTACACAAAGCAAAACATAATCACCCATTTTACAGACAAAAACATTGAATCGGATGCTTGACCGCGTCTACATAAGCCAGCAGCTTTGCTTGTGGGTAAATCGAAAGAGGCACTTGTACAAGAGGCTGGTATTAACTAATCGGGTAGTGCCGACGGAGAATATCTTGACGTGTATCCCAGACGCTAGCTTTGATTAGTTGGTGGTTCTTCTAGGGCAACCATGCCGACTTACTAGGGATCATTGACTAGTCGAAGTTTGATTCTATACATACATGACACTAATCTATTATATTTATAAGTACATTAGAACCTGCACTTGGTTATATTTAATTATTGGTTTTATACAAATATATTTGGGCGGAGATACTCTTGTGGGTGAGAAAGTGTAGGAAGTATACTAGTGGTAGCATTGCACAAGATAGGGTGTAGTGAGTTTATTCTACGACAAAATATTATATATATTTTATAAATCATATCCAATCAGTACTTGTTACAATACTCAATTACAGTACACAAAGCAAAACATGATCACCCATTTTACAGACAAAAACATTGAATCGGATGCTTGACCGCGTCTACATAAGCCAGCAGCTTTGCTTGTGGGTAAATCGAAAGAGGCACTTGTACAAGAGGCTGGTATTAACTAATCGGCTAGTGCCGACGGAGAATATCTTGACGTGTATCCCAGACGCTAGCTTTGATTAGTTAGTGGTTCTTCTAGGGCAACCATGCCGACTTACTAGGGATCATTGACGACTTAATAGGGCATTTAATTATGTTTAAGGAACGATAGAAATTATGCATGCTAAAGAGATGTTAGTAGGAATACGATAGGCAAATTAGTAGAGAGAAAAAAAAAATTACTTCTCGAAGATATCTAAGATTGACGGATGATGGATAATTGTGGAAGGTGGATATTAATTGAGCTTGGGAGCAAAATAGGGGTCGAAAGAAAAATATAATAGTAAAGAAAGAATAATAAATCGAAAGAAAAAAAATAATAGTAGAAAAAAGAAATAGTTGATTGGCTTGAAGTCGAGATTTAACGGCAAAATTAACGAGTTATAGCACTGTTATGCTATAGAGATAACAATAGCGTATGTTATCACATCAATTATAAAGGCGAGTTATGGGCGGATGTCACGTCATAATCAATAGTTAACTCGTTTTATTATTTTGAAAGTTAACACAAGCTACTTATAAAACAGTGATCGATTTTATATACCACAATTTTAAGTTGTAGGATAATTTTAAACTCATAGTCCGCAGAAACATTCAAGCCGGAAATAAAGCGATGACATTGCGAGCTGAGAATAAATTTCTTAGTGTAAAATTTATTAATAAGTAAATCCCTGATATTGCGTTATCGAGATTACAATACAAAATCAACTATCACAATTCGAATCATACAAGGTAATTATTTAGATGTTGTCTCGCGTCGACAGGTACAAATTTTAATTTAGATGGGTAAAGACATTAGAACTGAAATGGGTTTCGGATGTGTGACGTTCTTAGGACACGTACTGTTTAGTAGCATAATTTAAATTTAGTAAAATCGGCCGTATTGGACATATTTCGTTTTGCGGATATATATATTTAACCGAGATTATCGTGGAGGTAGGCATAGTTCAAAGTTTATTAAACCCGACCTAGAGTCATAACCTATCTTTGTATGTCAGAAGAAAATAATAAATTTATTAGTAGTAGATTTTAGAGTCAATAGTAAATTTATTTTCCCGAGGTGCGACCTGAAACCTAGTTCGCACTAGGCCATTCAAATACTTTAACCGGTAATGTTGATTATAATAAATAAAGATGTTCGGGATTTATAATAATATTCTAATACTACTATATTAAAATTGTTATTATGAAATTTAATAGGGTTGCCTATCAATTAATAAATAAATAATAATTCAATGATTTGGTTACAAGTTAGGAATGATAGGACGAACGAAACGCGTTTTGACTTGTGGGAAACTGGGAAGGTCAGCGCGGACTGTCAAAGCGGGATTATCTTGTTTGGTTATTTATTAATATGAATTGCTAGAATTCTTAAATAATCTAAATTATTGGCATCTAATATGTACGTGATGTAATTGTAGATGATTAAAATTAGTGCTAAGGTAGGTTATTGTCGAAGTTATGACACAACCTTAAAATTGTTAGTTTTAATGTAAACTACATGTTGCATCTAGATTGTTATAAACAAACTAATTAATTGGCAGTTTTCACATAGGCATGTAGGCCGGGACATTGAGTTGATGAAATAGTGTTATCAAACTCATTCATCACGGAAAGATAAAGATATTTTATTTGCAAGTGTGAATACAAAAGTTTAGTTCGGTTAGTATTATTCGGTTCTAGTCTAGTTTTGTGGTAGCGTTTTACCTAGGGTTTTCTAAATTATAGGAAATTAAATATTAATTGTCTGTTGCTGTCTTCTACGTTAGAGAAGGAACGGAGAAAGATAAGGGGGACTCATTTTGTTATAGTCAGCTGTATGATAGATAATCCTCCTAGTAAATATTTCTTGTGATTGCGGTAGTAACATAGAATGTTTATAGGATGTTTTGTTCATTAACTAATTATCTTCACCGCAGCTGTGGATAGGGCTGGCTAAAATATGTGAACAAAGGTGGAGAAGATTGGTCATTATAAATTAAAATAAATACTTGAATTGCATTATGCCTGACTAAATAGTGCGAAGAGGTGGAGTAACTATGTTAGAGAAATTCTCTATTGCATAATATTCGAACTTTTGACATTTTCAATTGTAACTTTAGAATTTTGATTAGAGTATTTAACTAAGCGGGTCCAACGAAGAAGGCATGCTGAAAGCGAGGTCTTTGGTCGTCTATGCACACAATAAAATTATAGATGACACAAGGGAGCATTCTTAATTGGCACTGTTAAATTAGTAAAAGTAGCTTGTTTAGGGTGTTCGAATATTTTTAGTCGCACTGGCACAAATAGAACTTAGTTAAGCGTGTAGGTTGTTTGATTTACCTGGTGAAGTAATTGAATCGAAGTTTCGGAACTGTGCTGTAGAAGTGGGAATTACACAGCACACAATAAAATTAAGTGGTTTCCATTTAGCTTCATTTCCTAAACTAGCCTTTCTTAAAGTTGCGGAAATTCTGCTGTAAGGTGGTTCCTTTGGGGGCGTCTTGTGAAGTCTAAATCAGGACAATTATACTTGACTAACCTATAGAGAGATAATGTCTTAGGCTGCAGAAACAGAGGCCATTGATGGCATTTCATTTTGGCGTGGTCAGGGGATCTCGTGTTGCTGGGGAATTTTACCATCTGGACGGAAGGCTGAAAAGTAAAGTAGAATGCATAATGTGTAACCGATTACAGTTACAAACATTCGGGAGATATCCATCTTAATAATGTGTCTAGTGCAAGTGTGAAGTTAAAATCATCAAAAAAAAATAAAAAAATAAAATTTGCACTATTGAATCACGCAGTTTGGAATTCAGTAAATATGAAAAGGAACTCACAATATTAAATTAACATGAATACTAAAACTAAGTGTCACCTTTAGTGACTTATTATTTACCGATTTGATCGTTATTAGTTATATAAAAGGTAGGAAGTTAAGTAGAGTTGTGGGGGCGGATAAGATAGTTACCGGTATGTTTAATTTAATAAGAAAATTATATTTTTCAAAGGTATAGGAAAGTAAGGGGATATTGACGTATTATATTTTAGCAAATGAGACTAAATTGTGTCTTTCATACATAGTAATAACTAGGGATGAGACATAGTTACTAGATAGGTTTTGGCATAAATATTTGCTTATACGCATAAGCTCAGTACTTGTCAATTGGTATATAATGTCCATCGCGTACCGGGGTATTTACAAGTACTTATCGATGACGCATACATTGACAGTTAGACAGATATACATAGCACACAAACTTCTAATAGATCTGAACTACGGGGTATCTAGTTCAAAACTCAAGGACGTGTTTCGAGATGCGTACCACCTTAGAGTGAGGGAGTTTATCCATAAGTATTTACGATCGACAACCTTATTGTAAGGTGTTAAGACCTCTATTTGTATGCACGGTGAGTGGGTGTCACTGCGTACCGGACGGAAGCGAGTCTAGTATTCTATGTCGGTTATTTGTAGGATTAGACATTAGATGTATCTCATCTAAAATAAAGTTATAACTCTTGGGCGATGATGGTATGCCTACTGGTTTTGGTTGATATGGGGGTTTGGTTAAGAATTCTTATCCGCGGAGAGGAAAATAGGTTTCGGTTGAAAGAAGTAGCTAATTAGGGATTGTGGAGGACGCGGGTTCGATCCCTGCCTGAGGTAGACAATTGTTCCGACGTTTCGTTATCTTAGGTAATTATATAAGTTAAGATGAGATTGGTAGCGTTGAAGTATGAAGGAAAGTTTTAATTCAAATTATTAATAATTATTCATTAGCCTAGTTGGAACTAAAACCATGACGGCGAAGTGGTTGATGCTTCACCCACGAAAGATCCCAGGTTCGATCCCTAGGTTGCAACATTTAGATGCGAAACAAGTTGTAAGAAAAGACGTAAGTTAAAAGAAGGCCATGATGACAGATGTACTTGAAATTATTCTAGGAAAATAATTTAAAGAATAGAATAATTGAATGGTTCGGAAGATGTTATAAACTTACGTCGGAATCGTCATAGAGTTGAAGAGTTTTCGCTAGGGGGCGTTAGTAGACAGCGCAAGAGACTGTTATATTGATTTAAATTATAGTAAGATTTGTTGTTATGATGGTAAACAAAAGGCAAATCATTATTCGGCGGTTGTGTATGATTAGAGACATGGTAGATGTCTAAGTTATTGGGAAGTATTTACCGAAACTAAGTTTACTGGGATTCCGTTTCGAACACGAGAACTGGGTATGCGATTATGATTTTGTGTCAGTTGAATAGAATGAGGGGTGTGGGCTTTTTGCAATGAGAATGTTTATTGAGGAAGGAGTCATTAGGGATTGGGAAGGAACTATAAATAGTAGGAATATCTTTGAGGAAGAGGGCTAGGATGACAATGAGGTTGGCAAGGAAGGCCGTGCTATTTGTACTTAATTAAGTACAGGGTTAAGATATAATTCGCCGCAGATAAGAGTGGTACTTTATCTGCTTAAATTCTATCGGGGGCGGCTGTAACGGTACAGAATGAATGGTATCCGTCCGTTAGTAAGGAATGTGTGGGAGTAGCACTAACATAAATATTAATGCGTAGCACCATTAATATAATAAGCATGAAAAAGGGAATAATAAACTAGTTCAGAATAATGGTCTGTGGTCTAACTCTTTATCTTTAGTTTGAACTTTGCGGGGACTGCTCTGTGTGCTCCTTGCGACATAGGCGCCATCTAGCGTGAGTTATTTACTTGAGCTTCGCATAAGGTTGCTAGTTTGACTTCTTTATTTTGAATTTCGCGGGGACTGCTCTGCGCGTCCCTTGCGACGTAGGCGGCGTCTAGCGGGAGTCATGGTTGTGAGCTTGACTAGGACCGTATTTTTATTTTGAATTTCGCGGGGACTGCTCTGGGGTCGGGAAAGTGGTTCACCTACGGGCGGACGCCATCTATGGTCGGAATACGGAACTTTTGATAATTTCCCAAAATGTAGGATTATTGGCTTAAGTGGAGGATTATTGAGAGGGAATTGTTAATAGAAGGCTACATTTAGATATTCAAAGATGAAATATTGGCTGTCGGACGAGATTTGGTTAGATTATGGAAAAATTTTAGAATTGCGCGGCGAAAGCGGCAATGAGCGAGCGAGAGGTTGAGAAAAAGACAGAAAGAGAGGTCGGATGATAGCTCCACGTAGCGCGACGCGAAGGCGAGGGGCATCGGGGAAACAGCTAGCGATTGGTTGAAGGGAAGAAAAGCGGACTCGCGCGGGCGTATGTTAGGCGCGCATGGCGCGAAAGTTAAGATGCTTGGGAAAAGGGCGGAAAATTAGGGGGCATTCAATTTTGGGACGTCGGCGGTGCGGTCCAACTTAAGAGTGCGGTACTACTCATACGGGGAAAATAGTGTCCGAGCTTTGATAGTGCGCTAAGTGATATTCGAGCTGCGATATTAATTAAGATTTGTGAAATTGAAAGTGATTAATAAAGTAAAACTATTGCGGTCGCAACTCGAATCCGTTAACGGATTGAAGTATTCCGGGGTACATCTTCGGAAACGCGTAACGGTGGCAACGAAAACCTATGTACCTTTCAACAGACTTCGGTCTGGATGATCTTTGATTGTATTTAATAAGATCGGCGTTTTATATTATTACGCTAAACAATACACTATCTTCGACGGAGTAATGGGGGAGAGACAGTTGTCTCCCTAGTGAAAGTTGAAGATAGGTCAGACACCATTTAGCTGGAGGTAGACCCGTATGACCCAGTCCAATTTCGAGTCTACCTCCGTACATACAGTGTAGTGATAGGAAAATGACACACTGAGTATACTGGCTCGACTGATAGAACATTTAGGAGTTAGTTGCTTTCAGGGGCAATGCGACTCTCACCACACATCACGAATTTAAGTTAAATGTGGCTTGGCCTAGATTGCAAGGTACACAAAAGGGACTGTTAGTTCGACAAAATATAGGCATTTTCAAGTGAGGAAAGTTGTATGAATCTATAGGTAGGCGGATATATATATGGTTAGTTATTAATTCAGACTAATAAGGTAGGGATAATTAAGTTACGGCGCTAAATAAAATTATGATGAAGTGATGTGGGTCCTAGCTAGGCAAGTAATCTGTTACCGCAGGCCGGTAAAATTCTAATTGTTTTACTAAAGTTGTTACCAATTAATTATTCGTTTAAATAATTAACAGAGGTATGATAATATCGTACCATCATTACTTTGGAGTACCTAAAAGTCTAGACTGGTTTCCTATTACAAGAAAAATACTAAAAAGTTATAGCAAATAAGCTTAGCCGTACTGTGATGTTTGATTTCTAATACTGAAATGACCAAACAGGCATTTTTTAGCTTTCCCTGAGGTACAATACGGCCTTAAAATAGCTACACTCTTCAAAGTATGGAAAATTTTACATCCGATACCTATTAGCAAAGATAAGCTGATACAAACTGAACAACTAAAACCAGTTTAGAACCTAGGATAAGTCGTTGAAAGAAGACATTGCAAGCTATGAGCTTCTAATAATCTGAAACATAGAAATAATTGATTGATAACAACCAGCTAATTAGCCTGACAATGGTCTACTAATACCATTTGAATAGACCTCTTAAGATATGTAAGTACTTAACTCTAATAATCTGAAACATAGAAATATTTGATGGGAACAATCTAATCAATCAGACTAATACCTAGCACAGTCTAATTTATACTTATTAAAGGGAGTAAAGATAACTTCTAAATGTAATTGATTTAATGATTAACAGGGATAATTAACTACCTAATTTACTACCTACTAAAAGTATACTGACTATGATTTAGTAGTCTATCAAATGAACCACTCAGTCTGAGAGACAGAGGGTGGAAGTTAATGGAAAAGTAATTAACTTAAGTTCACTTCCTAAAAGTCAGGGATGTTGAATAAATTAAACATCTTTCAATAAACTTGATCTGTACTTATACTTTATAAGATCTGTATAATGAACACTAAGAGTAACCCAAAGTAATTTACTTCAAATGATAGTATTCTATTTAAGTTCACTTGCTAAAGTCAAGGATATTGAATGAATTAAACATCCTTTGATAAACTTAAGATGTGATAATCTGCCAATGCAGCCAATCCAATGTAGTTATATTGGAACTTTACAAGACCTGTATAATAAATACTAAGAGTAAATAAAAGTAGTTTTACCTGTATTAATAGCATTCTACTTTAGCCACCGCCTGAAGTGGCGTTTGATTAAATTATCCACCCTTTACGGAACTGAATATAAGTTATTGCATTGAATAATTAAGTTCTTAATGTGAAAAGGATATTTGGATGATAGCAAGCCTTGAGATAAACTCTATTGATTTATGTGGAATAATAAGAATTTAAATTGCTAACACATGGTTCATAATGTGGAATGAAATTAGATTTTGAGAAGAGATGTAAATTCTCAGTTTGAAAGAATTAAAGCTACAAGCTAATAATTAATGTTAAAGCCAACGTGGACGGGGCCATAATTAAACAATGAGATGTAATGGCACGCTATGGAGCGGCGGTTGGAGCTCATAAACTTCCACAAGACTCTTATATTTCCACAAGACTTTTAAACTTCCACAAGACTCTTATATTTCCACAAGACTTTTAAACTTCCACAAGACTCTTATATTTCCACAAGACTTTTATACTTCCACAAGACTTTTATAATTCCACAAAACCTTTATATAAATTGCACCAGGCTTCTTATGTATCATGCTACTGATAATAAATAATAATACCTACAAGCTAAGCTATCATCTGATTACCTGTGAGTAGTTACAAATCTTCCCCGCAGCTGCAGTGAAGGATTTAGGTCACAGTTCAGACGGAGTCATTGCTAGGCTACACATATTTATGTTATGATCTATAGACTGGTAGGTAATTAGGTCAGGAGAAAATAATTTAACACAGGGATAAGCCAATTACTAAACTTTCACGAAAGAACTTGAGTTACTTAAATGCGGTTAACAACGGAGGGTTCACTAGACGATCTGGCCAAAATAGTAGTTATTATAATATTACATTGCTTGACTGAAATTCACTGCAAATAGAATTAAGCTATGCTAAGGTTTCATCATCATACAAACAATACGCACTAAACAAAAACTCCAGACACAACCATTAGATTGTAGATAAATTAGGTTAATTAGTTTTAAGAATTAGATAATAAGTTAAGTTAAGGTAAAAGCGGCGAGGATGTGTGTATGTATTATAAGGTAGCTAGGCATATAGGTGTGAAAGGCATTAGATTTAGGTATAGAGAATTTATAGATAGGTGTAGAATATATAGAGAGGAGGGGAGGTTACAAATTGGTGCCGTGACCAGGATCAGAAAGTTAAGTTATAAATTATCATTATTATAGTTGTATTGGATTTCAGTCAAGCGGTAATACTTTAATTTAGAAGTGGGATTTTTTTCCCACAAATTGTTGTCGTGTTGCGATGTGTGAGTTTAGAATTGGATTAATAGGGAATAATTCAATGAAGATTAATTAATTCAGAGATATTGAAGAATTATAATTTGACACTTTTCACAATAAACGTTGTTATCTTCTAAAGTTGATTCATACACTTTGTATTACGGGCTCTTGATAGTGGGTGAATTATAATTTGACACTTTTCACAATAAACGTTGTTATCTTCTAAAGTTGATTCATACACTTTGTATTACGGGTTCGACCAATATTGTAGACAGTCGCAATGAGAGCTGGAGCTAAATTTTGTTGTACGAAATCTGTAACAAAAAGATTCTCAGGTTAGGTTAAAGGTCAAAGGAGATAAAACTATAAAACAATAATGTAATGAGTATTATTTGAAATACAATACCTTTCAGTTATTATCTTTTCCTTCTTTATTTAATGGCGGATTTCGCCAGCATCAGGTACCGTGCAGCTGTTAGGCGTTGTTGTCTTCCCAAAGTATCATAAGTGCACGAAGTACATAGATATAATTATTATCCGGGGGTCTGGAGTATTAAATTTTAAAATTGTTGAGTTATCTGTGAATACTGAAACCTTTAGTAATTGTTTTCTTGAATACTGAAACCGTATCCAATTTTTGATAGGACGCTAAGATAATAATTGTTGACGTTAGGAGCTATGGTAACTGTAGTTTTGTTTCTATTCCTGGTGATAGATTTCATATAGGCATAGGCAACTGGTTCATACAGCCTTGTGTTGAGTTATTTTTAGGATCATAAAAGGTCGATAGGGTGACATAGTTTAACATTTATTGATTTAGAAAGATTTGTAGAATAGGGGGCGGTTTAATTATTATTGCTGTCGGATGGAAAGGCAAGGGGGCGAGATTGGACAGAATTAAACCAACTAAATTATTGCAGGATTCAATTTATATTATAGGACGGCGATATGCTGTACAATATTATAAAGTTATGACGCTAACAGCATAATATAAAACTAATAATAATTATATTTTGACTAATAATCGTTGAGCGATTGCGGTTTTTAGTTGATGTGCTATTCCACGTATTATAATTTATTTTGTTGGTTATGTTAGAAAAAAATATAATAATGTACTTGAGTCTCACATCTGAAATCCATAGAGTAGTTTAGGCTAGTCAAGGACTATTACGTTCTTTGTCTATGGTTGGACCATAGAGACAAATGATTTAGCGACACCATAAACAATCTAGAATTAGGAATGATTATAAAACATGAAGTCATAAAACCAATCGGAGAGGAAACTTCCTTATCGCGTAATCATGTGATTTTGTTATAGCAAGCGGAATCACCTGTTATTTTCCATACCTGTTATTTTTAATACCTGCGATTTTTACATTGAAAGAGATTTTCCTAATACTTATCACGTAGTAGATTAGAATGCAATGACATTGTGGTGGAATTATTATTATGTGACATGTAGATGGGGACAATTGCTCTGCACAAGGGAAATGCCGCTTCATTTTGTTAGTTCTCTAAAATCCTAGGAAAAGTAACATAAAATAGTATTACGGTTCAAAATACACGCGTTGATGAGGAATCGCGATTATAAGTAATAACAAGTAGCAGGGATGTCATGTAGGGGATAGAATCATATGACTATTCATTGCTAGTAGGAATTTTGGTTTAAAAGCAACGTAGTTTGGGATGCATAATGTAAACGGATAAATACGTCTAGTAGGCGATAAAAGTCGTTACCGTCTGGAAACAACTATCTAATATCTACTCTATTGTGGGGAGGTTACTTATTAGCGAGGCTAGATGGCGTTGGGTTACCAATAAAAGATTTTATTTTGGATGATGGTAAAAGGGTGCTGTCTAATAATAATATGTATAATTGAAATACTCTTGCAGCGTTGTAAGTAGTCGTTACCGGTAATCATTGCTTCTTACCGTATAGTTGAAATCGTGATAAATAGTTAATTATGAAGATTTATAAAGGATTATTATTAGCTTAAGATGAGGTTAACGTACGCAGAGGTAAAGCTCGCTGGGCACAGCTTACTATACCTACTTACCTAATATTATCAGTTGTGAGTTACCTAGAGATATCTAAGTCGGGAGAGCGGTGAAAAGAAAAGACTTTACTACATGACTAATTAGTTAGGATAGGTAGAGATAGATAAATCATTAAATTCACTGGGTTGGATTAGCCTATTAAGAAGGGTACCTTGCACAATTGTCTATCTCCGTTGAACGATTAAGATGTTAAAAAAAAAAACAAAAAAAAAAATGATATTACTAGTTAAGTGTTGTGTGAGAAAGTGTAGGAAGTATACTAGTGGTAGCATTGCACGGGATAGGGTGTAGTGAATATATTCAACGACAAAATATATATATATTTTATAAATCATATCCAATCAGTACTTGTTACAATACTCAATTACAGTACACAAAGCAAAACATAATCACCCATTTTACAGACAAAAACATTGAATCGGATGCTTGACCGCGTCTACATAAGCCAGCAGCTTTGCTTGTGGGTAAATCGAAAGAGGCACTTGTACAAGAGGCTGGTATTAACTAATCGGGTAGTGCCGACGGAGAATATCTTGACGTGTATCCCAGACGCTAGCTTTGATTAGTTGGTGGTTCTTCTAGGGCAACCATGCCGACTTACTAGGGATCATTGACTAGTCGAAGTTTGATTCTATACATACATGACACTAATCTATTATATTTATAAGTACATTAGAACCTGCACTTGGTTATATTTAATTATTGGTTTTATACAAATATATTTGGGCGGAGATACTCTTGTGGGTGAGAAAGTGTAGGAAGTATACTAGTGGTAGCATTGCACAAGATAGGGTGTAGTGAGTTTATTCTACGACAAAATATTATATATATTTTATAAATCATATCCAATCAGTACTTGTTACAATACTCAATTACAGTACACAAAGCAAAACATGATCACCCATTTTACAGACAAAAACATTGAATCGGATGCTTGACCGCGTCTACATAAGCCAGCAGCTTTGCTTGTGGGTAAATCGAAAGAGGCACTTGTACAAGAGGCTGGTATTAACTAATCGGCTAGTGCCGACGGAGAATATCTTGACGTGTATCCCAGACGCTAGCTTTGATTAGTTAGTGGTTCTTCTAGGGCAACCATGCCGACTTACTAGGGATCATTGACGACTTAATAGGGCATTTAATTATGTTTAAGGAACGATAGAAATTATGCATGCTAAAGAGATGTTAGTAGGAATACGATAGGCAAATTAGTAGAGAGAAAAAAAAAATTACTTCTCGAAGATATCTAAGATTGACGGATGATGGATAATTGTGGAAGGTGGATATTAATTGAGCTTGGGAGCAAAATAGGGGTCGAAAGAAAAATATAATAGTAAAGAAAGAATAATAAATCGAAAGAAAAAAAATAATAGTAGAAAAAAGAAATAGTTGATTGGCTTGAAGTCGAGATTTAACGGCAAAATTAACGAGTTATAGCACTGTTATGCTATAGAGATAACAATAGCGTATGTTATCACATCAATTATAAAGGCGAGTTATGGGCGGATGTCACGTCATAATCAATAGTTAACTCGTTTTATTATTTTGAAAGTTAACACAAGCTACTTATAAAACAGTGATCGATTTTATATACCACAATTTTAAGTTGTAGGATAATTTTAAACTCATAGTCCGCAGAAACATTCAAGCCGGAAATAAAGCGATGACATTGCGAGCTGAGAATAAATTTCTTAGTGTAAAATTTATTAATAAGTAAATCCCTGATATTGCGTTATCGAGATTACAATACAAAATCAACTATCACAATTCGAATCATACAAGGTAATTATTTAGATGTTGTCTCGCGTCGACAGGTACAAATTTTAATTTAGATGGGTAAAGACATTAGAACTGAAATGGGTTTCGGATGTGTGACGTTCTTAGGACACGTACTGTTTAGTAGCATAATTTAAATTTAGTAAAATCGGCCGTATTGGACATATTTCGTTTTGCGGATATATATATTTAACCGAGATTATCGTGGAGGTAGGCATAGTTCAAAGTTTATTAAACCCGACCTAGAGTCATAACCTATCTTTGTATGTCAGAAGAAAATAATAAATTTATTAGTAGTAGATTTTAGAGTCAATAGTAAATTTATTTTCCCGAGGTGCGACCTGAAACCTAGTTCGCACTAGGCCATTCAAATACTTTAACCGGTAATGTTGATTATAATAAATAAAGATGTTCGGGATTTATAATAATATTCTAATACTACTATATTAAAATTGTTATTATGAAATTTAATAGGGTTGCCTATCAATTAATAAATAAATAATAATTCAATGATTTGGTTACAAGTTAGGAATGATAGGACGAACGAAACGCGTTTTGACTTGTGGGAAACTGGGAAGGTCAGCGCGGACTGTCAAAGCGGGATTATCTTGTTTGGTTATTTATTAATATGAATTGCTAGAATTCTTAAATAATCTAAATTATTGGCATCTAATATGTACGTGATGTAATTGTAGATGATTAAAATTAGTGCTAAGGTAGGTTATTGTCGAAGTTATGACACAACCTTAAAATTGTTAGTTTTAATGTAAACTACATGTTGCATCTAGATTGTTATAAACAAACTAATTAATTGGCAGTTTTCACATAGGCATGTAGGCCGGGACATTGAGTTGATGAAATAGTGTTATCAAACTCATTCATCACGGAAAGATAAAGATATTTTATTTGCAAGTGTGAATACAAAAGTTTAGTTCGGTTAGTATTATTCGGTTCTAGTCTAGTTTTGTGGTAGCGTTTTACCTAGGGTTTTCTAAATTATAGGAAATTAAATATTAATTGTCTGTTGCTGTCTTCTACGTTAGAGAAGGAACGGAGAAAGATAAGGGGGACTCATTTTGTTATAGTCAGCTGTATGATAGATAATCCTCCTAGTAAATATTTCTTGTGATTGCGGTAGTAACATAGAATGTTTATAGGATGTTTTGTTCATTAACTAATTATCTTCACCGCAGCTGTGGATAGGGCTGGCTAAAATATGTGAACAAAGGTGGAGAAGATTGGTCATTATAAATTAAAATAAATACTTGAATTGCATTATGCCTGACTAAATAGTGCGAAGAGGTGGAGTAACTATGTTAGAGAAATTCTCTATTGCATAATATTCGAACTTTTGACATTTTCAATTGTAACTTTAGAATTTTGATTAGAGTATTTAACTAAGCGGGTCCAACGAAGAAGGCATGCTGAAAGCGAGGTCTTTGGTCGTCTATGCACACAATAAAATTATAGATGACACAAGGGAGCATTCTTAATTGGCACTGTTAAATTAGTAAAAGTAGCTTGTTTAGGGTGTTCGAATATTTTTAGTCGCACTGGCACAAATAGAACTTAGTTAAGCGTGTAGGTTGTTTGATTTACCTGGTGAAGTAATTGAATCGAAGTTTCGGAACTGTGCTGTAGAAGTGGGAATTACACAGCACACAATAAAATTAAGTGGTTTCCATTTAGCTTCATTTCCTAAACTAGCCTTTCTTAAAGTTGCGGAAATTCTGCTGTAAGGTGGTTCCTTTGGGGGCGTCTTGTGAAGTCTAAATCAGGACAATTATACTTGACTAACCTATAGAGAGATAATGTCTTAGGCTGCAGAAACAGAGGCCATTGATGGCATTTCATTTTGGCGTGGTCAGGGGATCTCGTGTTGCTGGGGAATTTTACCATCTGGACGGAAGGCTGAAAAGTAAAGTAGAATGCATAATGTGTAACCGATTAGAGTTACAAACATTCGGGAGATATCCATCTTAATAATGTGTCTAGTGCAAGTGTGAAGTTAAAATCATCAAAAAAAAATAAAAAAATAAAATTTGCACTATTGAATCACGCAGTTTGGAATTCAGTAAATATGAAAAGGAACTCACAATATTAAATTAACATGAATACTAAAACTAAGTGTCACCTTTAGTGACTTATTATTTACCGATTTGATCGTTATTAGTTATATAAAAGGTAGGAAGTTAAGTAGAGTTGTGGGGGCGGATAAGATAGTTACCGGTATGTTTAATTTAATAAGAAAATTATATTTTTCAAAGGTATAGGAAAGTAAGGGGATATTGACGTATTATATTTTAGCAAATGAGACTAAATTGTGTCTTTCATACATAGTAATAACTAGGGATGAGACATAGTTACTAGATAGGTTTTGGCATAAATATTTGCTTATACGCATAAGCTCAGTACTTGTCAATTGGTATATAATGTCCATCGCGTACCGGGGTATTTACAAGTACTTATCGATGACGCATACATTGACAGTTAGACAGATATACATAGCACACAAACTTCTAATAGATCTGAACTACGGGGTATCTAGTTCAAAACTCAAGGACGTGTTTCGAGATGCGTACCACCTTAGAGTGAGGGAGTTTATCCATAAGTATTTACGATCGACAACCTTATTGTAAGGTGTTAAGACCTCTATTTGTATGCACGGTGAGTGGGTGTCACTGCGTACCGGACGGAAGCGAGTCTAGTATTCTATGTCGGTTATTTGTAGGATTAGACATTAGATGTATCTCATCTAAAATAAAGTTATAACTCTTGGGCGATGATGGTATGCCTACTGGTTTTGGTTGATATGGGGGTTTGGTTAAGAATTCTTATCCGCGGAGAGGAAAATAGGTTTCGGTTGAAAGAAGTAGCTAATTAGGGATTGTGGAGGACGCGGGTTCGATCCCTGCCTGAGGTAGACAATTGTTCCGACGTTTCGTTATCTTAGGTAATTATATAAGTTAAGATGAGATTGGTAGCGTTGAAGTATGAAGGAAAGTTTTAATTCAAATTATTAATAATTATTCATTAGCCTAGTTGGAACTAAAACCATGACGGCGAAGTGGTTGATGCTTCACCCACGAAAGATCCCAGGTTCGATCCCTAGGTTGCAACATTTAGATGCGAAACAAGTTGTAAGAAAAGACGTAAGTTAAAAGAAGGCCATGATGACAGATGTACTTGAAATTATTCTAGGAAAATAATTTAAAGAATAGAATAATTGAATGGTTCGGAAGATGTTATAAACTTACGTCGGAATCGTCATAGAGTTGAAGAGTTTTCGCTAGGGGGCGTTAGTAGACAGCGCAAGAGACTGTTATATTGATTTAAATTATAGTAAGATTTGTTGTTATGATGGTAAACAAAAGGCAAATCATTATTCGGCGGTTGTGTATGATTAGAGACATGGTAGATGTCTAAGTTATTGGGAAGTATTTACCGAAACTAAGTTTACTGGGATTCCGTTTCGAACACGAGAACTGGGTATGCGATTATGATTTTGTGTCAGTTGAATAGAATGAGGGGTGTGGGCTTTTTGCAATGAGAATGTTTATTGAGGAAGGAGTCATTAGGGATTGGGAAGGAACTATAAATAGTAGGAATATCTTTGAGGAAGAGGGCTAGGATGACAATGAGGTTGGCAAGGAAGGCCGTGCTATTTGTACTTAATTAAGTACAGGGTTAAGATATAATTCGCCGCAGATAAGAGTGGTACTTTATCTGCTTAAATTCTATCGGGGGCGGCTGTAACGGTACAGAATGAATGGTATCCGTCCGTTAGTAAGGAATGTGTGGGAGTAGCACTAACATAAATATTAATGCGTAGCACCATTAATATAATAAGCATGAAAAAGGGAATAATAAACTAGTTCAGAATAATGGTCTGTGGTCTAACTCTTTATCTTTAGTTTGAACTTTGCGGGGACTGCTCTGTGTGCTCCTTGCGACATAGGCGCCATCTAGCGTGAGTTATTTACTTGAGCTTCGCATAAGGTTGCTAGTTTGACTTCTTTATTTTGAATTTCGCGGGGACTGCTCTGCGCGTCCCTTGCGACGTAGGCGGCGTCTAGCGGGAGTCATGGTTGTGAGCTTGACTAGGACCGTATTTTTATTTTGAATTTCGCGGGGACTGCTCTGGGGTCGGGAAAGTGGTTCACCTACGGGCGGACGCCATCTATGGTCGGAATACGGAACTTTTGATAATTTCCCAAAATATAGGATTATTGGCTTAAGTGGAGGATTATTGAGAGGGAATTGTTAATAGAAGGCTACATTTAGATATTCAAAGATGAAATATTGGCTGTCGGACGAGATTTGGTTAGATTATGGAAAAATTTTAGAATTGCGCGGCGAAAGCGGCAATGAGCGAGCGAGAGGTTGAGAAAAAGACAGAAAGAGAGGTCGGATGATAGCTCCACGTAGCGCGACGCGAAGGCGAGGGGCATCGGGGAAACAGCTAGCGATTGGTTGAAGGGAAGAAAAGCGGACTCGCGCGGGCGTATGTTAGGCGCGCATGGCGCGAAAGTTAAGATGCTTGGGAAAAGGGCGGAAAATTAGGGGGCATTCAATTTTGGGACGTCGGCGGTGCGGTCCAACTTAAGAGTGCGGTACTACTCATACGGGGAAAATAGTGTCCGAGCTTTGATAGTGCGCTAAGTGATATTCGAGCTGCGATATTAATTAAGATTTGTGAAATTGAAAGTGATTAATAAAGTAAAACTATTGCGGTCGCAACTCGAATCCGTTAACGGATTGAAGTATTCCGGGGTACATCTTCGGAAACGCGTAACGGTGGCAACGAAAACCTATGTACCTTTCAACAGACTTCGGTCTGGATGATCTTTGATTGTATTTAATAAGATCGGCGTTTTATATTATTACGCTAAACAATACACTATCTTCGACGGAGTAATGGGGGAGAGACAGTTGTCTCCCTAGTGAAAGTTGAAGATAGGTCAGACACCATTTAGCTGGAGGTAGACCCGTATGACCCAGTCCAATTTCGAGTCTACCTCCGTACATACAGTGTAGTGATAGGAAAATGACACACTGAGTATACTGGCTCGACTGATAGAACATTTAGGAGTTAGTTGCTTTCAGGGGCAATGCGACTCTCACCACACATCACGAATTTAAGTTAAATGTGGCTTGGCCTAGATTGCAAGGTACACAAAAGGGACTGTTAGTTCGACAAAATATAGGCATTTTCAAGTGAGGAAAGTTGTATGAATCTATAGGTAGGCGGATATATATATGGTTAGTTATTAATTCAGACTAATAAGGTAGGGATAATTAAGTTACGGCGCTAAATAAAATTATGATGAAGTGATGTGGGTCCTAGCTAGGCAAGTAATCTGTTACCGCAGGCCGGTAAAATTCTAATTGTTTTACTAAAGTTGTTACCAATTAATTATTCGTTTAAATAATTAACAGAGGTATGATAATATCGTACCATCATTACTTTGGAGTACCTAAAAGTCTAGACTGGTTTCCTATTACAAGAAAAATACTAAAAAGTTATAGCAAATAAGCTTAGCCGTACTGTGATGTTTGATTTCTAATACTGAAATGACCAAACAGGCATTTTTTAGCTTTCCCTGAGGTACAATACGGCCTTAAAATAGCTACACTCTTCAAAGTATGGAAAATTTTACATCCGATACCTATTAGCAAAGATAAGCTGATACAAACTGAACAACTAAAACCAGTTTAGAACCTAGGATAAGTCGTTGAAAGAAGACATTGCAAGCTATGAGCTTCTAATAATCTGAAACATAGAAATAATTGATTGATAACAACCAGCTAATTAGCCTGACAATGGTCTACTAATACCATTTGAATAGACCTCTTAAGATATGTAAGTACTTAACTCTAATAATCTGAAACATAGAAATATTTGATGGGAACAATCTAATCAATCAGACTAATACCTAGCACAGTCTAATTTATACTTATTAAAGGGAGTAAAGATAACTTCTAAATGTAATTGATTTAATGATTAACAGGGATAATTAACTACCTAATTTACTACCTACTAAAAGTATACTGACTATGATTTAGTAGTCTATCAAATGAACCACTCAGTCTGAGAGACAGAGGGTGGAAGTTAATGGAAAAGTAATTAACTTAAGTTCACTTCCTAAAAGTCAGGGATGTTGAATAAATTAAACATCTTTCAATAAACTTGATCTGTACTTATACTTTATAAGATCTGTATAATGAACACTAAGAGTAACCCAAAGTAATTTACTTCAAATGATAGTATTCTATTTAAGTTCACTTGCTAAAGTCAAGGATATTGAATGAATTAAACATCCTTTGATAAACTTAAGATGTGATAATCTGCCAATGCAGCCAATCCAATGTAGTTATATTGGAACTTTACAAGACCTGTATAATAAATACTAAGAGTAAATAAAAGTAGTTTTACCTGTATTAATAGCATTCTACTTTAGCCACCGCCTGAAGTGGCGTTTGATTAAATTATCCACCCTTTACGGAACTGAATATAAGTTATTGCATTGAATAATTAAGTTCTTAATGTGAAAAGGATATTTGGATGATAGCAAGCCTTGAGATAAACTCTATTGATTTATGTGGAATAATAAGAATTTAAATTGCTAACACATGGTTCATAATGTGGAATGAAATTAGATTTTGAGAAGAGATGTAAATTCTCAGTTTGAAAGAATTAAAGCTACAAGCTAATAATTAATGTTAAAGCCAACGTGGACGGGGCCATAATTAAACAATGAGATGTAATGGCACGCTATGGAGCGGCGGTTGGAGCTCATAAACTTCCACAAGACTCTTATATTTCCACAAGACTTTTAAACTTCCACAAGACTCTTATATTTCCACAAGACTTTTAAACTTCCACAAGACTCTTATATTTCCACAAGACTTTTATACTTCCACAAGACTTTTATAATTCCACAAAACCTTTATATAAATTGCACCAGGCTTCTTATGTATCATGCTACTGATAATAAATAATAATACCTACAAGCTAAGCTATCATCTGATTACCTGTGAGTAGTTACAAATCTTCCCCGCAGCTGCAGTGAAGGATTTAGGTCACAGTTCAGACGGAGTCATTGCTAGGCTACACATATTTATGTTATGATCTATAGACTGGTAGGTAATTAGGTCAGGAGAAAATAATTTAACACAGGGATAAGCCAATTACTAAACTTTCACGAAAGAACTTGAGTTACTTAAATGCGGTTAACAACGGAGGGTTCACTAGACGATCTGGCCAAAATAGTAGTTATTATAATATTACATTGCTTGACTGAAATTCACTGCAAATAGAATTAAGCTATGCTAAGGTTTCATCATCATACAAACAATACGCACTAAACAAAAACTCCAGACACAACCATTAGATTGTAGATAAATTAGGTTAATTAGTTTTAAGAATTAGATAATAAGTTAAGTTAAGGTAAAAGCGGCGAGGATGTGTGTATGTATTATAAGGTAGCTAGGCATATAGGTGTGAAAGGCATTAGATTTAGGTATAGAGAATTTATAGATAGGTGTAGAATATATAGAGAGGAGGGGAGGTTACAAATTGGTGCCGTGACCAGGATCAGAAAGTTAAGTTATAAATTATCATTATTATAGTTGTATTGGATTTCAGTCAAGCGGTAATACTTTAATTTAGAAGTGGGATTTTTTTCCCACAAATTGTTGTCGTGTTGCGATGTGTGAGTTTAGAATTGGATTAATAGGGAATAATTCAATGAAGATTAATTAATTCAGAGATATTGAAGAATTATAATTTGACACTTTTCACAATAAACGTTGTTATCTTCTAAAGTTGATTCATACACTTTGTATTACGGGCTCTTGATAGTGGGTGAATTATAATTTGACACTTTTCACAATAAACGTTGTTATCTTCTAAAGTTGATTCATACACTTTGTATTACGGGTTCGACCAATATTGTAGACAGTCGCAATGAGAGCTGGAGCTAAATTTTGTTGTACGAAATCTGTAACAAAAAGATTCTCAGGTTAGGTTAAAGGTCAAAGGAGATAAAACTATAAAACAATAATGTAATGAGTATTATTTGAAATACAATACCTTTCAGTTATTATCTTTTCCTTCTTTATTTAATGGCGGATTTCGCCAGCATCAGGTACCGTGCAGCTGTTAGGCGTTGTTGTCTTCCCAAAGTATCATAAGTGCACGAAGTACATAGATATAATTATTATCCGGGGGTCTGGAGTATTAAATTTTAAAATTGTTGAGTTATCTGTGAATACTGAAACCTTTAGTAATTGTTTTCTTGAACACTGAAACCGTATCCAATTTTTGATAGGACGCTAAGATAATAATTGTTGACGTTAGGAGCTATGGTAACTGTAGTTTTGTTTCTATTCCTGGTGATAGATTTCATATAGGCATAGGCAACTGGTTCATACAGCCTTGTGTTGAGTTATTTTTAGGATCATAAAAGGTCGATAGGGTGACATAGTTCAACATTTATTGATTTAGAAAGATTTGTAGAATAGGGGGCGGTTTAATTATTATTGCTGTCGGATGGAAAGGCAAGGGGGCGAGATTGGACAGAATTAAACCAACTAAATTATTGCAGGATTCAATTTATATTATAGGACGGCGATATGCTGTACAATATTATAAAGTTATGACGCTAACAGCATAATATAAAACTAATAATAATTATATTTTGACTAATAATCGTTGAGCGATTGCGGTTTTTAGTTGATGTGCTATTCCACGTATTATAATTTATTTTGTTGGTTATGTTAGAAAAAAATATAATAATGTACTTGAGTCTCACATCTGAAATCCATAGAGTAGTTTAGGCTAGTCAAGGACTATTACGTTCTTTGTCTATGGTTGGACCATAGAGACAAATGATTTAGCGACACCATAAACAATCTAGAATTAGGAATGATTATAAAACATGAAGTCATAAAACCAATCGGAGAGGAAACTTCCTTATCGCGTAATCATGTGATTTTGTTATAGCAAGCGGAATCACCTGTTATTTTCCATACCTGTTATTTTTAATACCTGCGATTTTTACATTGAAAGAGATTTTCCTAATACTTATCACGTAGTAGATTAGAATGCAATGACATTGTGGTGGAATTATTATTATGTGACATGTAGATGGGGACAATTGCTCTGCACAAGGGAAATGCCGCTTCATTTTGTTAGTTCTCTAAAATCCTAGGAAAAGTAACATAAAATAGTATTACGGTTCAAAATACACGCGTTGATGAGGAATCGCGATTATAAGTAATAACAAGTAGCAGGGATGTCATGTAGGGGATAGAATCATATGACTATTCATTGCTAGTAGGAATTTTGGTTTAAAAGCAACGTAGTTTGGGATGCATAATGTAAACGGATAAATACGTCTAGTAGGCGATAAAAGTCGTTACCGTCTGGAAACAACTATCTAATATCTACTCTATTGTGGGGAGGTTACTTATTAGCGAGGCTAGATGGCGTTGGGTTACCAATAAAAGATTTTATTTTGGATGATGGTAAAAGGGTGCTGTCTAATAATAATATGTATAATTGAAATACTCTTGCAGCGTTGTAAGTAGTCGTTACCGGTAATCATTGCTTCTTACCGTATAGTTGAAATCGTGATAAATAGTTAATTATGAAGATTTATAAAGGATTATTATTAGCTTAAGATGAGGTTAACGTACGCAGAGGTAAAGCTCGCTGGGCACAGCTTACTATACCTACTTACCTAATATTATCAGTTGTGAGTTACCTAGAGATATCTAAGTCGGGAGAGCGGTGAAAAGAAAAGACTTTACTACATGACTAATTAGTTAGGATAGGTAGAGATAGATAAATCATTAAATTCACTGGGTTGGATTAGCCTATTAAGAAGGGTACCTTGCACAATTGTCTATCTCCGTTGAACGATTAAGATGTTAAAAAAAAAAACAAAAAAAAAAATGATATTACTAGTTAAGTGTTGTGTGAGAAAGTGTAGGAAGTATACTAGTGGTAGCATTGCACGGGATAGGGTGTAGTGAATATATTCAACGACAAAATATATATATATTTTATAAATCATATCCAATCAGTACTTGTTACAATACTCAATTACAGTACACAAAGCAAAACATAATCACCCATTTTACAGACAAAAACATTGAATCGGATGCTTGACCGCGTCTACATAAGCCAGCAGCTTTGCTTGTGGGTAAATCGAAAGAGGCACTTGTACAAGAGGCTGGTATTAACTAATCGGGTAGTGCCGACGGAGAATATCTTGACGTGTATCCCAGACGCTAGCTTTGATTAGTTGGTGGTTCTTCTAGGGCAACCATGCCGACTTACTAGGGATCATTGACTAGTCGAAGTTTGATTCTATACATACATGACACTAATCTATTATATTTATAAGTACATTAGAACCTGCACTTGGTTATATTTAATTATTGGTTTTATACAAATATATTTGGGCGGAGATACTCTTGTGGGTGAGAAAGTGTAGGAAGTATACTAGTGGTAGCATTGCACAAGATAGGGTGTAGTGAGTTTATTCTACGACAAAATATTATATATATTTTATAAATCATATCCAATCAGTACTTGTTACAATACTCAATTACAGTACACAAAGCAAAACATGATCACCCATTTTACAGACAAAAACATTGAATCGGATGCTTGACCGCGTCTACATAAGCCAGCAGCTTTGCTTGTGGGTAAATCGAAAGAGGCACTTGTACAAGAGGCTGGTATTAACTAATCGGCTAGTGCCGACGGAGAATATCTTGACGTGTATCCCAGACGCTAGCTTTGATTAGTTAGTGGTTCTTCTAGGGCAACCATGCCGACTTACTAGGGATCATTGACGACTTAATAGGGCATTTAATTATGTTTAAGGAACGATAGAAATTATGCATGCTAAAGAGATGTTAGTAGGAATACGATAGGCAAATTAGTAGAGAGAAAAAAAAAATTACTTCTCGAAGATATCTAAGATTGACGGATGATGGATAATTGTGGAAGGTGGATATTAATTGAGCTTGGGAGCAAAATAGGGGTCGAAAGAAAAATATAATAGTAAAGAAAGAATAATAAATAGAAAGAAAAAAAATAATAGTAGAAAAAAGAAATAGTTGATTGGCTTGAAGTCGAGATTTAACGGCAAAATTAACGAGTTATAGCACTGTTATGCTATAGAGATAACAATAGCGTATGTTATCACATCAATTATAAAGGCGAGTTATGGGCGGATGTCACGTCATAATCAATAGTTAACTCGTTTTATTATTTTGAAAGTTAACACAAGCTACTTATAAAACAGTGATCGATTTTATATACCACAATTTTAAGTTGTAGGATAATTTTAAACTCATAGTCCGCAGAAACATTCAAGCCGGAAATAAAGCGATGACATTGCGAGCTGAGAATAAATTTCTTAGTGTAAAATTTATTAATAAGTAAATCCCTGATATTGCGTTATCGAGATTACAATACAAAATCAACTATCACAATTCGAATCATACAAGGTAATTATTTAGATGTTGTCTCGCGTCGACAGGTACAAATTTTAATTTAGATGGGTAAAGACATTAGAACTGAAATGGGTTTCGGATGTGTGACGTTCTTAGGACACGTACTGTTTAGTAGCATAATTTAAATTTAGTAAAATCGGCCGTATTGGACATATTTCGTTTTGCGGATATATATATTTAACCGAGATTATCGTGGAGGTAGGCATAGTTCAAAGTTTATTAAACCCGACCTAGAGTCATAACCTATCTTTGTATGTCAGAAGAAAATAATAAATTTATTAGTAGTAGATTTTAGAGTCAATAGTAAATTTATTTTCCCGAGGTGCGACCTGAAACCTAGTTCGCACTAGGCCATTCAAATACTTTAACCGGTAATGTTGATTATAATAAATAAAGATGTTCGGGATTTATAATAATATTCTAATACTACTATATTAAAATTGTTATTATGAAATTTAATAGGGTTGCCTATCAATTAATAAATAAATAATAATTCAATGATTTGGTTACAAGTTAGGAATGATAGGACGAACGAAACGCGTTTTGACTTGTGGGAAACTGGGAAGGTCAGCGCGGACTGTCAAAGCGGGATTATCTTGTTTGGTTATTTATTAATATGAATTGCTAGAATTCTTAAATAATCTAAATTATTGGCATCTAATATGTACGTGATGTAATTGTAGATGATTAAAATTAGTGCTAAGGTAGGTTATTGTCGAAGTTATGACACAACCTTAAAATTGTTAGTTTTAATGTAAACTACATGTTGCATCTAGATTGTTATAAACAAACTAATTAATTGGCAGTTTTCACATAGGCATGTAGGCCGGGACATTGAGTTGATGAAATAGTGTTATCAAACTCATTCATCACGGAAAGATAAAGATATTTTATTTGCAAGTGTGAATACAAAAGTTTAGTTCGGTTAGTATTATTCGGTTCTAGTCTAGTTTTGTGGTAGCGTTTTACCTAGGGTTTTCTAAATTATAGGAAATTAAATATTAATTGTCTGTTGCTGTCTTCTACGTTAGAGAAGGAACGGAGAAAGATAAGGGGGACTCATTTTGTTATAGTCAGCTGTATGATAGATAATCCTCCTAGTAAATATTTCTTGTGATTGCGGTAGTAACATAGAATGTTTATAGGATGTTTTGTTCATTAACTAATTATCTTCACCGCAGCTGTGGATAGGGCTGGCTAAAATATGTGAACAAAGGTGGAGAAGATTGGTCATTATAAATTAAAATAAATACTTGAATTGCATTATGCCTGACTAAATAGTGCGAAGAGGTGGAGTAACTATGTTAGAGAAATTCTCTATTGCATAATATTCGAACTTTTGACATTTTCAATTGTAACTTTAGAATTTTGATTAGAGTATTTAACTAAGCGGGTCCAACGAAGAAGGCATGCTGAAAGCGAGGTCTTTGGTCGTCTATGCACACAATAAAATTATAGATGACACAAGGGAGCATTCTTAATTGGCACTGTTAAATTAGTAAAAGTAGCTTGTTTAGGGTGTTCGAATATTTTTAGTCGCACTGGCACAAATAGAACTTAGTTAAGCGTGTAGGTTGTTTGATTTACCTGGTGAAGTAATTGAATCGAAGTTTCGGAACTGTGCTGTAGAAGTGGGAATTACACAGCACACAATAAAATTAAGTGGTTTCCATTTAGCTTCATTTCCTAAACTAGCCTTTCTTAAAGTTGCGGAAATTCTGCTGTAAGGTGGTTCCTTTGGGGGCGTCTTGTGAAGTCTAAATCAGGACAATTATACTTGACTAACCTATAGAGAGATAATGTCTTAGGCTGCAGAAACAGAGGCCATTGATGGCATTTCATTTTGGCGTGGTCAGGGGATCTCGTGTTGCTGGGGAATTTTACCATCTGGACGGAAGGCTGAAAAGTAAAGTAGAATGCATAATGTGTAACCGATTAGAGTTACAAACATTCGGGAGATATCCATCTTAATAATGTGTCTAGTGCAAGTGTGAAGTTAAAATCATCAAAAAAAAATAAAAAAATAAAATTTGCACTATTGAATCACGCAGTTTGGAATTCAGTAAATATGAAAAGGAACTCACAATATTAAATTAACATGAATACTAAAACTAAGTGTCACCTTTAGTGACTTATTATTTACCGATTTGATCGTTATTAGTTATATAAAAGGTAGGAAGTTAAGTAGAGTTGTGGGGGCGGATAAGATAGTTACCGGTATGTTTAATTTAATAAGAAAATTATATTTTTCAAAGGTATAGGAAAGTAAGGGGATATTGACGTATTATATTTTAGCAAATGAGACTAAATTGTGTCTTTCATACATAGTAATAACTAGGGATGAGACATAGTTACTAGATAGGTTTTGGCATAAATATTTGCTTATACGCATAAGCTCAGTACTTGTCAATTGGTATATAATGTCCATCGCGTACCGGGGTATTTACAAGTACTTATCGATGACGCATACATTGACAGTTAGACAGATATACATAGCACACAAACTTCTAATAGATCTGAACTACGGGGTATCTAGTTCAAAACTCAAGGACGTGTTTCGAGATGCGTACCACCTTAGAGTGAGGGAGTTTATCCATAAGTATTTACGATCGACAACCTTATTGTAAGGTGTTAAGACCTCTATTTGTATGCACGGTGAGTGGGTGTCACTGCGTACCGGACGGAAGCGAGTCTAGTATTCTATGTCGGTTATTTGTAGGATTAGACATTAGATGTATCTCATCTAAAATAAAGTTATAACTCTTGGGCGATGATGGTATGCCTACTGGTTTTGGTTGATATGGGGGTTTGGTTAAGAATTCTTATCCGCGGAGAGGAAAATAGGTTTCGGTTGAAAGAAGTAGCTAATTAGGGATTGTGGAGGACGCGGGTTCGATCCCTGCCTGAGGTAGACAATTGTTCCGACGTTTCGTTATCTTAGGTAATTATATAAGTTAAGATGAGATTGGTAGCGTTGAAGTATGAAGGAAAGTTTTAATTCAAATTATTAATAATTATTCATTAGCCTAGTTGGAACTAAAACCATGACGGCGAAGTGGTTGATGCTTCACCCACGAAAGATCCCAGGTTCGATCCCTAGGTTGCAACATTTAGATGCGAAACAAGTTGTAAGAAAAGACGTAAGTTAAAAGAAGGCCATGATGACAGATGTACTTGAAATTATTCTAGGAAAATAATTTAAAGAATAGAATAATTGAATGGTTCGGAAGATGTTATAAACTTACGTCGGAATCGTCATAGAGTTGAAGAGTTTTCGCTAGGGGGCGTTAGTAGACAGCGCAAGAGACTGTTATATTGATTTAAATTATAGTAAGATTTGTTGTTATGATGGTAAACAAAAGGCAAATCATTATTCGGCGGTTGTGTATGATTAGAGACATGGTAGATGTCTAAGTTATTGGGAAGTATTTACCGAAACTAAGTTTACTGGGATTCCGTTTCGAACACGAGAACTGGGTATGCGATTATGATTTTGTGTCAGTTGAATAGAATGAGGGGTGTGGGCTTTTTGCAATGAGAATGTTTATTGAGGAAGGAGTCATTAGGGATTGGGAAGGAACTATAAATAGTAGGAATATCTTTGAGGAAGAGGGCTAGGATGACAATGAGGTTGGCAAGGAAGGCCGTGCTATTTGTACTTAATTAAGTACAGGGTTAAGATATAATTCGCCGCAGATAAGAGTGGTACTTTATCTGCTTAAATTCTATCGGGGGCGGCTGTAACGGTACAGAATGAATGGTATCCGTCCGTTAGTAAGGAATGTGTGGGAGTAGCACTAACATAAATATTAATGCGTAGCACCATTAATATAATAAGCATGAAAAAGGGAATAATAAACTAGTTCAGAATAATGGTCTGTGGTCTAACTCTTTATCTTTAGTTTGAACTTTGCGGGGACTGCTCTGTGTGCTCCTTGCGACATAGGCGCCATCTAGCGTGAGTTATTTACTTGAGCTTCGCATAAGGTTGCTAGTTTGACTTCTTAATTTTGAATTTCGCGGGAACTGCTCTGCGCGTCCCTTGCGACGTAGGCGGCGTCTAGCGGGAGTCATGGTTGTGAGCTTGACTAGGACCGTATTTTTATTTTGAATTTCGCGGGGACTGCTCTGGGGTCGGGAAAGTGGTTCACCTACGGGCGGACGCCATCTATGGTCGGAATACGGAACTTTTGATAATTTCCCAAAATATAGGATTATTGGCTTAAGTGGAGGATTATTGAGAGGGAATTGTTAATAGAAGGCTACATTTAGATATTCAAAGATGAAATATTGGCTGTCGGACGAGATTTGGTTAGATTATGGAAAAATTTTAGAATTGCGCGGCGAAAGCGGCAATGAGCGAGCGAGAGGTTGAGAAAAAGACAGAAAGAGAGGTCGGATGATAGCTCCACGTAGCGCGACGCGAAGGCGAGGGGCATCGGGGAAACAGCTAGCGATTGGTTGAAGGGAAGAAAAGCGGACTCGCGCGGGCGTATGTTAGGCGCGCATGGCGCGAAAGTTAAGATGCTTGGGAAAAGGGCGGAAAATTAGGGGGCATTCAATTTTGGGACGTCGGCGGTGCGGTCCAACTTAAGAGTGCGGTACTACTCATACGGGGAAAATAGTGTCCGAGCTTTGATAGTGCGCTAAGTGATATTCGAGCTGCGATATTAATTAAGATTTGTGAAATTGAAAGTGATTAATAAAGTAAAACTATTGCGGTCGCAACTCGAATCCGTTAACGGATTGAAGTATTCCGGGGTACATCTTCGGAAACGCGTAACGGTGGCAACGAAAACCTATGTACCTTTCAACAGACTTCGGTCTGGATGATCTTTGATTGTATTTAATAAGATCGGCGTTTTATATTATTACGCTAAACAATACACTATCTTCGACGGAGTAATGGGGGAGAGACAGTTGTCTCCCTAGTGAAAGTTGAAGATAGGTCAGACACCATTTAGCTGGAGGTAGACCCGTATGACCCAGTCCAATTTCGAGTCTACCTCCGTACATACAGTGTAGTGATAGGAAAATGACACACTGAGTATACTGGCTCGACTGATAGAACATTTAGGAGTTAGTTGCTTTCAGGGGCAATGCGACTCTCACCACACATCACGAATTTAAGTTAAATGTGGCTTGGCCTAGATTGCAAGGTACACAAAAGGGACTGTTAGTTCGACAAAATATAGGCATTTTCAAGTGAGGAAAGTTGTATGAATCTATAGGTAGGCGGATATATATATGGTTAGTTATTAATTCAGACTAATAAGGTAGGGATAATTAAGTTACGGCGCTAAATAAAATTATGATGAAGTGATGTGGGTCCTAGCTAGGCAAGTAATCTGTTACCGCAGGCCGGTAAAATTCTAATTGTTTTACTAAAGTTGTTACCAATTAATTATTCGTTTAAATAATTAACAGAGGTATGATAATATCGTACCATCATTACTTTGGAGTACCTAAAAGTCTAGACTGGTTTCCTATTACAAGAAAAATACTAAAAAGTTATAGCAAATAAGCTTAGCCGTACTGTGATGTTTGATTTCTAATACTGAAATGACCAAACAGGCATTTTTTAGCTTTCCCTGAGGTACAATACGGCCTTAAAATAGCTACACTCTTCAAAGTATGGAAAATTTTACATCCGATACCTATTAGCAAAGATAAGCTGATACAAACTGAACAACTAAAACCAGTTTAGAACCTAGGATAAGTCGTTGAAAGAAGACATTGCAAGCTATGAGCTTCTAATAATCTGAAACATAGAAATAATTGATTGATAACAACCAGCTAATTAGCCTGACAATGGTCTACTAATACCATTTGAATAGACCTCTTAAGATATGTAAGTACTTAACTCTAATAATCTGAAACATAGAAATATTTGATGGGAACAATCTAATCAATCAGACTAATACCTAGCACAGTCTAATTTATACTTATTAAAGGGAGTAAAGATAACTTCTAAATGTAATTGATTTAATGATTAACAGGGATAATTAACTACCTAATTTACTACCTACTAAAAGTATACTGACTATGATTTAGTAGTCTATCAAATGAACCACTCAGTCTGAGAGACAGAGGGTGGAAGTTAATGGAAAAGTAATTAACTTAAGTTCACTTCCTAAAAGTCAGGGATGTTGAATAAATTAAACATCTTTCAATAAACTTGATCTGTACTTATACTTTATAAGATCTGTATAATGAACACTAAGAGTAACCCAAAGTAATTTACTTCAAATGATAGTATTCTATTTAAGTTCACTTCCTAAAGTCAAGGATATTGAATGAATTAAACATCCTTTGATAAACTTAAGATGTGATAATCTGCCAATGCAGCCAATCCAATGTAGTTATATTGGAACTTTACAAGACCTGTATAATAAATACTAAGAGTAAATAAAAGTAGTTTTACATGTATTAATAGCATTCTACTTTAGCCACCGCCTGAAGTGGCGTTTGATTAAATTATCCACCCTTTACGGAACTGAATATAAGTTATTGCATTGAATAATTAAGTTCTTAATGTGAAAAGGATATTTGGATGATAGCAAGCCTTGAGATAAACTCTATTGATTTATGTGGAATAATAAGAATTTAAATTGCTAACACATGGTTCATAATGTGGAATGAAATTAGATTTTGAGAAGAGATGTAAATTCTCAGTTTGAAAGAATTAAAGCTACAAGCTAATAATTAATGTTAAAGCCAAAGTGGACGGGGCCATAATTAAACAATGAGATGTAATGGCACGCTATGGAGCGGCGGTTGGAGCTCATAAACTTCCACAAGACTCTTATATTTCCACAAGACTTTTAAACTTCCACAAGACTCTTATATTTCCACAAGACTTTTAAACTTCCACAAGACTCTTATATTTCCACAAGACTTTTATACTTCCACAAGACTTTTATAATTCCACAAAACCTTTATATAAATTGCACCAGGCTTCTTATGTATCATGCTACTGATAATAAATAATAATACCTACAAGCTAAGCTATCATCTGATTACCTTTGAGTAGTTACAAATCTTCCCCGCAGCTGCAGTGAAGGATTTAGGTCACAGTTCAGACGGAGTCATTGCTAGGCTACACATATTTATGTTATGATCTATAGACTGGTAGGTAATTAGGTCAGGAGAAAATAATTTAACACAGGGATAAGCCAATTACTAAACTTTCACGAAAGAACTTGAGTTACTTAAATGCGGTTAACAACGGAGGGTTCACTAGACGATCTGGCCAAAATAGTAGTTATTATAATATTACATTGCTTGACTGAAATTCACTGCAAATAGAATTAAGCTATGCTAAGGTTTCATCATCATACAAACAATACGCACTAAACAAAAACTCCAGACACAACCATTAGATTGTAGATAAATTAGGTTAATTAGTTTTAAGAATTAGATAATAAGTTAAGTTAAGGTAAAAGCGGCGAGGATGTGTGTATGTATTATAAGGTAGCTAGGCATATAGGTGTGAAAGGCATTAGATTTAGGTATAGAGAATTTATAGATAGGTGTAGAATATATAGAGAGGAGGGGAGGTTACATAGTCGCGTAGCTATCAACGCCGCTTGCAACTCCATTCTCGGAATACTTTGTTGCTTAATCGGTGCCACTCTGGGCTTAGCAGCGGCGAGTGCGACTCGTATTTCGCCATTTTCACCCTACATTCTCCAATATACTTCAACGCCGTAAGCGACCTCGCTGGCGTCACAAAAAACATGTAGCTGCTTTCTCGTCACTCCCCCCGTATGTAGACGCCGGGGTAGACGCAGACTACGTAATGCCCTCAATCCGTTCAACCATTCATGGAACTCGCCGGCCTCGTAATCGGGTAAGACCTCGTCCCATTCTATTTTTAACCGCCATATGCCTTGTAAGATGATCTTCGCTGGTATAGTATAATAACTCAACAGTCCGAGTGGATCAAATATTGACATAACCGCACTCAGCGCCTCTCGTTTAGTAAGAGCGCGCCTCATTTGCTTCACGTCGTCGTGCACGCGAACCATCTCGGTGTTAAACGCCAACTCGTCTGTAGCAGCGTCCCATAGTAAACCGAGCGTTCTGCCCCATTGCTGAAAACTAGCGCCGAGCTGTCGAGGTGATGTGTCACGGCTTTCTGCTGGCAGCTCACGCAACACGCACGGTCCGTTAGAGTTATAACCGGCCAGCGTGAATCCTGCCTGCGCGTGAACCTTCGCAACCTCCTTTATCGTGTCAATCGCTACTTGCTCGGTGTCGTAGCAGTCGACGTAGTCGTCCATATAATGGTTTCTCGTAATTGCTTCGTATGCGCGCGGCTACTCGGCAGCGTGCGTTTCAGCGTTCAAATCTCACACGCTGTGCGCTAAGAAAGGTGAACTCTTAGCTCCGAATATCATTGACGTCATCTTGTAGCGCGTAGGTGGCTTCGTTCGGTCGGCGCCCCTCCATAGGAACATCTGAGCGGGTTGGTCACCTTTAAATATCTTAATTGTGATAGCTCGTTCGCGAAATCGTAGTAGCAGGCCCGCCAGGTCGCGTAGTAAGTCGGGACCCTCCAAAAGCTCGTCATTCAGACAAACTCCGTTTGCTTCGGCGGCCGCGTCAAAGACAACTCGTAGTTTTCCGGGCTTATTCGGATTTGTTACGGCGAAGTGAGGTAAGTACCATAAATGCGGGCTCATCAAATCGCTCTCGCTACTTTCCTCGGCATAGTGTTTATCAAATAGATTCTCTATTTGATTCGTATAAGCTCGTTTGAATTCGTCAGACTTGTCCATCTTCCGTTCTATGGATTTCAATCGTCTCAATGCTGACTCGTAACTTGGCGGCAGCGTGACGTCATCACGTCGCCACGGTAATCTAACTTCGTATTTTCCGTTGACTTTCTTTGTCGTCGTTCTAAACAATTCTATGGCGCGTGCATCATTCGGGCTCACTTGCTCCTTCTTTGTTATTCCCAGTGAGTCAATTTCGAAGTGCTTCTTTACCATAGCATGGAGTTCGTTGTCGGGTAAGAGAGTGCGCGAGATCGTCGCGCACTGCGGCGTGTTTACGTATAACACCGCAGCCGTATTACTCTCCATCAGCACGCTTGACCGTGGCGCTGATCCATGTATTACCCAGCCCAGCTTCGTGAGCGATGCGATCGGTTCGTCTCGCTTGCCCTGTAGCAATCTTCGTGTGACTATGAGATGCCAATTGTCTGCCCCAATCAGTATTCGAGGCTTGACATGTCCGTAGCAGACGTTGCTGTTTGATAACTCTTTCATATGAGTGTATCTCAAACAGTCGTTGTGCACCGTCTGTCCGTTGAGTGATAAATCTTTCATCGTTCTAGCTTTAATGTTGAATTGTCGTTTATTCGTAGTTGCAATTAACTTTAAATTCACCGTCTTGGTTTCGCACGTCGTTTGTGTATTCACGCTTCGTATTTTCAAATCGTTCGCCGGCCCGTCCGCGCCTACGTAGTCCGCTAGGTCTTGGTCGATTAGCGTAACAGTCGACCCCTCGTCGAGCAAGGCGTATGTGTCGATTGACCCCTTTGGTCCCTTGATGGTAACGGGACATACTTTCAGTAACACCTTGGTAGCATCGGTCGAGTGATTAACCGACGCCACCATCTCGGTTTCGTTCGGCCTGGTGCGGTGTTCGTGTAGCAACGCGTGGTGGGGATGGCGGCAATCATCAACTCCGCACAGATCGCGTTTATCGCATTGTAGGCGACGGTGTTTCTTATTCGCACAACGGAAACATACTCCGCTTTTCTTTATCCATTCCCATCGTTGTTTAATCGTCATGGTTTTAAAGCGATCACATTGCGGCACGTCATGACGTCCTCCACAACATAGACATTCTTTGTTTATGACGTCATCACTTGTTGCGTATACAGCCGTATTTTTCTTTCGCTCGATTCGTTGTTTCACGTTCGCTCGTGTTTCCGTAATAACGTTCTTTCGCGTAGGGTTGTAGCTTACGTATGCATACTGTAGGGCTCTGTCGGCTTCTCTCATGAGGAAGTGGGATAGCGTGACGATCTCAGGCTCGGCATAGCTTCCGTAGTCAGTTGCGTAGTCGCACCACCTTGAGCGTAGGTGTGGTCCGAGCTTGTCCACCACTTCTCGCGTTAACATTGGATTTTGTAAGTACCCTCTGTTGTCGATATTATCGAGTATGCACACAATATTCTGCAGTTTGATCGCGAACGTGTTCAACTCACTTGCCGTCGTGCCGGGACGCGGCAGTCTCTTAATGTCGTCCAGCGCTCGATCAATTATTACTTCTGGCCGTCCGAAGCATTGCTCGAGTGTTTTCATAACAACTTCCGGGTCCACGGCCGTATATAAAAGAGCGGACACCGCTTCCTTTGCTTCATCTTTAAGACAGCTTCTTAATCGTGCCAAGTTCTCGGCTTTGCTAAAGTTAAATTGTTTAGTCGTATCGCGCATCGCCGCTTTAAACGGCAACCATTCGGCCGGCGAGCCGCTGAACATAGGCAAATCCAGCGCCTGTCGTGGTACCGGTCGATTATGCATCATTTTCTCTAGTGTAAGTGCGAGCTTAACCATCCCCGTGTCGTCTTTGCTCGTTTGATCACGGTTCGCTGCCTCTTTCACTACGTTTTCGTTTTCAACATATGGCGAATCAGTAAGGTGGCGACCTCTGTCCATCTCACTTGCGCGCGCATCCTTTTGTCTTTGTCGCACATTTCCGACTTTATCTGTGTCGGGCACATGCACGTTCCGACGCCGATCCAACCATTCATCCACTCTCAGTTGGGCAATATCGGCGGGTAAGCTCTCCGGTTCTAAATCCGTTTCATCTTCAATAACGGCGATTTCGTATGCAAGTCTCTTCTTAATCATTTCCGTTTCCAATTGTAACTCTCGCCGACGTACTTCGGCGAGCCGCTCCTCCGCTTGAAGTTGCGCTTGTTTTACTCGTGAGGCGACGCTCGTTGTCGATCGTACCGACGGCGACCCGGCTCTGGGCGCGTCGGGTGGCGGTGCGTCGTCGTTACGTCTAACTTCCGTAGTGGCGGTGATGCCGCGTTCAGCGGTCTCTTGTTGCGGTTCCATTGGCGTCACGGTTGAGGCAAGGTTTGAGGGTGATGCGGGTGGTCTGTCAAACGTTCGTAGTCCCGTTGTCGTCTCGGCTTTGCTTTGTCTTCGGGTGGTCGGCATCTTCTTTCTTGCTGCCCCTACTCCTAACAATCTCAAACAGGCACGCTATGTGGGGAGCCCATCCAAGGATGGAGTACGTGCGGGAGTGGAAAGGTAGGACCTACCCAGCAGAGAGTCGACGTGGACAACGGGGCGCTCGCTAATCGGCTGGAGTGTCCGACAGCTTAGGCAGTGCCTACAGAAAGGACCCCCGCTCCACGACAAACCGTACTGGCGTAGCCGGACTCTTAAGCTTGCCCTAAAAAGGACAAACTGATGACCCCGTCCGATAAGTCGTCCCGCCTTGAACGGCGTTTACTCAGAACGCACACCGTTTGGCACCGTTAGGTGATGTGACGTTTTGAGCCGCGGTCCGCCTGCTTTAGCACTTGTTGCAGAACACAAGTGGTGTGGCTACAACACGTTGGTGGTTACGTTGGTGTTACGTTGGTAGTCACGTTGGTGGTTACGTAGATCTTCTATCTTCGAATGGACGAAGGCTTCAGTTCTTCAAATCCGGCTCCGAAGGTCCAAAGAAATTGTTCCCGACGGGTGTAGTCGCCGAACAGTTTAGCCTTTGTGCTTCGATGTGGACTGTAGGTTCTTCAATAAAAACTCGGTTCTTGATTAGTGCTTCTTTATTCTTCTAGGTGGGGTCCGGAGAGCTTACAAATTCTGCTCTGACCGGCCGTGGCTTAAACACATTATGGGTTGGCAACTAGCAGCCTTGTGGGACAGCTGCCGGCTCATGTGGGCAGTTTTACATTTTACCATAACTAACTACCCACATGAACCGTCGTAATTTGTGCAGCTGTCCCTTTCGTTCGGACCTCTCTTTTTATCTTAAATTTGTTACCTACCCTACGGTATCACTCGTAATCTGGATACCCTATATATATTTATTTACCTAGGTACATTGATATTCCTTACAATAGAAACCTATAATTACGAAAGCTAATCTCTTACTTTCCTAACTTTAATTACCTTAGAGAGGCGTAAGGCCCCTGGGCACGTATACCTGGCCCTTACCTTTGTCAAAACCATTACCTTTTTAATAAAACGCAAAAAATTAATTATTTATTATCAAAAAACCTTTACACATATGAGACTTAGGGCCGATTTTTCAATTAACAGATATAAATTATTTGCCTGTTAAAGTATTACACAACCATCTAAAAAGGTATAGTCATATCATGCCTTTTGTTTCGTTACAGGTGACATTTTAAGTAGGTCGCGTAATACTTTAACAGACGGTTAAGATTCATCCGAGGATGGAAAAATCAGCCCTTAATCTACTTATGCAAATACATATACCTAAATTTAGCCGTATTATATCTAACTATATAATATTATAAAGTCGAGACTTCTGTCCGTAACATAGATGAAACAGATCCCAAGGGATCCTTGAGTGAAATCTTAATAAAATTATGTGCTAGTCGAGTAGCTAATTAAGTCGATTAGTTCTCAGTAGTAAATTTGTCGAGTTAATGTTAAAATTAAAAAGGGGAGCCTGAATAAAACATTCATTACATTTTTTAATACAGAATTAGTTTTGATAGCGGCCAAAAGTTACTTAATTATTTTTTTCTTATGTTCTATTTTGAGAATGAAAGTTGTTGTCTATAATATCCGCTGTTTATGTTAAAACCCTGTGCTGCGAAATCTACGCTTTTGCATTGGAAGCTCCGCGCTTCATACTGCTACGCTTTTGCATTGGAAGCTACGCGGTTCATGCAGCTACGCTTTTGCATTGGAAGCTCCGCGCTTCATGCAGCTACGCTTTTGCATTGGAAGCTACGCGCTTCATGCAGCTACGCTTTTGCATTGGAAGTTCCGCGCTTCATGCTGTTACGCTTTTGCATTGGAAGCTCCGCGCTTCATGCAGCTACGCTTTTGCATTGGAAGCTCCGCGCTTCATGCAGCTACGCTTTTGAATTGGAAGCTCCGCGCTTTATGCAGCTACGCTTTTGCATTGGAATCTACGTGCTTCATGCAGCTACCGCTTTTGCATTGGAAGCTACGCGCTTCATGCAGCTACGCTTTTGCATTGGAAGCTCCGCGCTTCATGCAGATACGCTTTTGTATTGGAAGCTACGTGCTTCATGCAGCTACGCTTTTGCATTGGAAGCTCCGCGCTTCATGCAGATACGCTTTTGTAAGCTACGTGCTTCATGCAGCTACGCTTTTGCATTGGAAGCTCTGCGCTTCATGCAGCTACGCTTTTGCATTGGAAGCTACGCGCTTCATGCAGCTGCGCTTTTGAATTGGAAGCTCCGCGCTTTATGCAGCTACGCTTTTGCATTGGAAGCTCCGCGCTTCATGTAGCTACGCTTTTGCATTGGAAGCTCCGCGCTTCGTGCAGCTACGCTTTTGCATTGGAAGCTCTACGCTTCGTGTATTGGGATTTGCTTTGTAGGCCGCTGCTTTTAAAGGAAACCTTGGGTTTAGTTGCTTTTAAATTGAGCAAGTGAGCTGCTGCGCTCGAGAACGCGCGCAGTGTCAGAATGGCCGTGTCGGAGTTATTCCATAGACAAGTATCGCCATCTTTATCGATAGACCCGGTATCGACTAGTCTGAGTAGTTTGACTGAATAGCTTGGCTGAATAACGTGGCTGAATAACGTGGCTGAATAGCTTGGCTGAATAACGTGGCTGAATAGCTTGGCTGAATAACGTGGCTGAATAGCTAGGCTGAATAGCTTGGCTGAATAACGTGGCTGAATAGCTTGGCATTATAAAAGTATCCCTGAGTCAGTAGTTCGGGCGAGTAGTGAGGGCATAGTGTGTCTATGACATCTGGCACTGTTCCTGGGTAAAACGCACTCACTTTAACTCGGGAGCTTGACTGCGCCGGTCGCGTGCGCACTGATTCTTTTTCACACACAAAATGGCGGACGGAGACTATGATTTTCAACAAAATCCGTTTCCATCTCCGACAACTAAAATACCTACCTGTACCTATACTTAAATATGAAACGTTTTTTTCTTTTAGATGACTTGATGAAAGAATTTTATATTTAGTCTTTGAAAAATACGTTCAAGAAAACTCTTCATGAGACTGTTAATGATGAATCGGAAGTTAATCTTGACTACAATAGCGACGATTCTGTTAAGGACAAAAATTATGAACTTAATGAAGACAACTATGATTCAAGCTGTAGTGAAATAAGCAATATACCAGTACAAACAACATCTAATCGTGTATATCAAGTGAAAAGATGCATATTTTCTACAGAAAAACTTTAGACACTTCTTGATAAAAAAATGGCAATTACCTGTGAAACATCACATATCCTCACTATCTAAGAACGAAGGTCCAGTAAATTTAGATAATGACTGAATTAGTAACATTAGAAGATTTATAGGTCCTACAAATGAATCATCTGACAGTGCTAATTACTTTCTACCTCCTACAAGGAAGCCATGTCTGGAGACTGTTGTAAGCATCAATGAATTTGCAAAGGGTTGTTCGAACAGTGATTCTGATAACGAAGATAGCTTTATCTTACCACAACAACCAATATGTTGCAAAACTATAGTTGTCCATAAACCAAAATAATTGTGCCTAGTATTTGATGCTTCACCCAAAAATGTTGTTGATTCGAGGGGAGTTGACAGCTTGAATCGCGATTCAAATATACCTACTTATGGTATCATGGCTTAATGGAACAACTAATTTTCATAAACAGCAATAACACTCGGGAGACAGGTACAAATAACAGCTATGAGTCCGAAAAGTCGCAAAAAGTAAAAAAGAAAGTTGTGAATCCAGCTAAATGGAAAAGAAACGCAAGCAAGTTTGCAAGGATCTCCGTATCATTACACAGTGGCCAAAAAGAAACCTGATGACGTAGGGAGTCGTATGCTCAAAGCTCATTGTTCATGCATAATTTACTTTTAAGTCACCAAGAACATACTTATATCAGACGTTTACCATCGATATGAAGTTAAAACCATAAAGCTGCATTGAAACATAAAATTACAGTGCAGTTATATAAATTGTCAGCATTAATCGTACAATAATATAACGTAAACAAAGTACTTCATAAACTATATTATTTCAGATATAAAGTCTGATTTAGGCAAAAAAAAAAGATAATTTTTACTATTTAAAGATTTAAATGAGTCTAGTTATAAAAAATATTAAAGGTAAGAATGGTTACCATAAGTAAGACTCAAAAAACTGTTAAATATAATTGATTTTGTATTAAAATTTGACAAAAATATCTTTTTTTGGCTCTCTTGAAAACCTGACTTTTTCTAGATACGACCTTATGCTTTTCATGTTCAGAAGTATTTAGTATGTAATGTTGTGTGATTACGTGAAATTTTATGGATCTAATTTTGATAATTATTATGCTAAGTACTTCCAGATTTTTAATTTTATAATGTTTAATTGAAACAATTTTAAAACAGAATTATTTTAAGCTTTTGCATAATTTTAGTGATGTTATGTTAAATGTTTTCGAGAATTTTAATAACTTTAAAATACGACGTGGAAGATACGATGTAACTACGACAAGGTAAAATTGTTTGATTTTGTTTAATTTGATTGAAGGGAGCTTTTTAAGTTTTATGTTTTTATTACACATTTTCTTTGAATTAATGGTTTTATTTTTTAAACTTATCAATGATCTTTGCTAAATAACAGGGTTAACCACGAATAATATGTACATAACTTTATTTTAGCTAAGTAATGTCTTGTAAATTCTTGCTATACTGTTTAAAATATTTCCTTTTCTTAGTTATATATAGGTTACAATACCTTAGCCATTATCTTATTTAGGATTGTGCTGCTGTTTTTCATATAAAAAGCTTAGTTATAAACCAGTTAAGAAGCTTAGCTATCTTATAGCTAAGCATTTCTGAATAACTTTGAAGTAAATTATTGATTGTGACAGTGACCCGAAATTACTACGCTAAAAGTCAGTTACGGTATGGTTAACCCTGTTTTAGTGCCGTAATTATTTAAACTTTAGAAACAAATACTTAGCTTAATTAAAAAAAAACATTTTTGAGGATTTTACTGTCAATATTTTAAAATGGGAATAATACCCTAAGGTAGAGTACAATATGAGCTATTTTTGTGTAGAAGACCGTTTTATCTATCTTATATAGTTCTTTAGAGACATCATTTCCCACGTTTTTTGACGATATCTCTAAATCGACTACTTGGGGTTAACCCTTTTCTAGCTTAAGTACGGCAGAATACCAGTACCTACAATTAATATTATACTATTACAGCACCTCAAATGTTGATGAAAATGATGCGGTTGCCGACGTAATTGAAGATATTGAAGTCAGGTACTTGCCTATAATAACTAAAATTGATATGCCATTAGATTTAAATATATATATTTTCTACATTCAATTGATGCACTGAATTATTTGTTACAGACAAAACTCATCTGTGTCCAGACACCCTCCAGAGCTGGTAGAAAATGACTCTGCACCAAAGGTAAAGTTCTAGTTTTACTTATACAATGTGTGACATAGCTTAAACAAACATTTTAATTTTAGGTTTCAATAAAATTAATTAATTACAATATGATCAAATATTTAAATATATTTCAGACCGAGACATTCTAGGCGACCTACGAGGAGGTTGAGGGAGGAAGAGGTGCCCCTCAAACAGAAAACAATAGTGCACTAGAGGAGTCAAGACGAATGTTAATAAGAATGGAGACCCTTAGGTGCGAAAGCATACAGCTTTTAGCTGAGAGCGTGAAGCAATTGGCAGCTTCTTTGGTCCAAAATGCTGAGGCCACTTAGGAGCTTGCACAATCCATGCGGTTAGAAAAGGTGAGCTATCCCTATTTTAAGTCGGGGATGCGAAAATAAAAAGAGTTTTTGAGATGTGAAGATAGAATACTCATCATCAGCCTATAAACGTCCCACTGCTGGGCACAGGCCTCCCACGTGGACAATAGCACGTGGGGATATTGGGCCATAACCCACCGCGCTGGCCCAATGCGGGTTGGTGGGGTTCTTTAACGACTGCCATCTTACGACAGCAACCGGGACCAACGGCTTAACGTGCCTTCTGAAGCACGGAGGAGCTCGAGATGTTATAAATTTGGTCACCCACCCAGCGACCCGACATTGCGAAAGTTGCTTAACAAGCAAGATCGCAAGCCGAACGCGCTAGCCGCTGCGCCGTCGAGCCCCTCGATAGAATACTGCTGTTTAAAAATGTAAAATGTTTTGCTTACAGAATAAACGTTGCTGCTGTCGTCATTCTGATGATGATCATGATGATGACTAAGGACTTCCCCTAATATAAGTGTGTACCTATATGTGTAGAATTCTACAGAATTTAAAGATTTGACATTTTGTAACAATAATAAACAGTTTTTATTTAATTTTATATTTGTTTTTATTACATGAGGTTTCTCTCGTTCCAAAGCCTATGAATAAGAGCCAGTTGGACTGTCCTCCCCTGCATTAACTCTATATTTACACGCCTATCAACATTTTGTGGTACTTGAGGCACTCTTAACTCTGCCTCAGCAGCCACCCTGAGGACTTGATTTCTGCCTCACGCCTGCGTTCTTGTAAAACAAGTTGAGGAGCAGGAATTTGAGCACGTAGAGCCAATGTTGTGCAGCACAGCACATGCATTCACGATCTGCCCAGCAAATACTGGATCGTAGTGAAGCATCCTCGCAGACAACAAACATCTAAAAAATAAGATTCACATTCACAGCTAAACAGATTTGGAGTAAGCATAGTATGTAAATATATTTATGTAAGATGGATCACGCGCTAGCTACTTCTTATGTTGATCCTGCGAGTGGTTACTATGGGAGAAACGAAATTATGCTACAATAGTTGTTATTATTTACCTAAACCGTGCCTTCAACAGACCTATGCAGCGTTCCACGATATTACGTGCCGTTACAAGTAAGTCATAGAAGTATGCTTCCGGTGTGCCAGGCAGAAAGTTGGTTGGTGGTGTCATCATTATCTTCCTCAGAGCATAACCACTGTTACCTGAAAAGTTAATTACTCCATGTATGAAAAAAGAGTACGTAAGTACCAATCTGTAAATGAAAATGTTCTTTATTTCATGGCATATAAAATGATCAACTGAAATCATCTTATATTTTTAATTTACCGCTCATTCATAACGCTGTAATCCCCCGAGAAGAATGAGCAAGAAACTCAAGGGTTGCTTTTTTCATTATAGGAAGACATTTAAAAATAAAAGTACTTATATCTAAATGTATAAAATACAAAATCTTTTAAACAAAAAAAATTTTTCTTCACATAAACGATTTACTTAAATCAGAATGACATCCTTTCCACTTTCTTTGTTAATAGATAGGAATTATGTCAGCTTAAAATTACCTAGCAAAGATAGCTGCTCTGTTTCAAATTTATCATTCAGATAACGATGGAGCGGATGTGTGCGCCAAGCTATATTGTCATGTGTGCTGCCAGGATGGCTTGGGTCCACACACAAAATTCTTATGTCTGCATCACAGATCTGCAACGTAAACAAATAAACAATGATATGAACTGTATTTATAAGTAATGCAATTAACACCGTATTTATCACAATTCACTAATTGTTAAAAAATAACTTACTATCATAACATTCAGGGAATGGTATCCCTTTCTGTTAAAATATTGCTCTTCTTGGACATTAGGTCTAATGATGCGGACATGTGTCCCATCAATAGCACCCACAAGTCCAGGAATTTTGTACTTTATGTAAAACCTGAAACATAAAAAAGTAGCTTTATTATTGAAATTTTGCATTCACAACGCTTTAAAGATATAGGATAAAATGTTTACTAGAAAAAAACAACCAGTCTTTTTTTCTAGTAAACATTTTATCCTATAAAAAGTAGGTAAGTCAAGTTTTCCCATAACTACCTACACAGTTTTTATAGAACACTATTATTAATAACTTCACTAACCCTTGTTTAATTCTGTCTCTACCCACTCGAGTCAAAGGAAATTATACCAGGCTCCTGAAAATGTGTTTTTTTTTTTTTTTATAGCAGAAGGAGGCAAACGAGCAAGCGGGTCACCTGATGGAAAGTAATCACCGCCGCCCATGGACACCCGCAAAACCAGAGGAATCGCAGGCGCGTTGCCGGCCTTTAAGGAAGGAATAGGCTCGTTTCTTGAAGATCCCTAAGTCGTAACGGTCCGGAAATACCGCCGCCGAGAGCTGGTTCCACAACACTGTAGTTCGAGGCTAGAAATTTCTTGAAAAACGCACAGTAGTAGACCGCCATCCATCAAGGTGATGTGGATGGAATGACAGTCGATTGCGTGTAGTGCGGTGAAGGAAATTAGCGGCAGGGATCAAGCCGAACAATTCCTCAGAACACTCCCCATGATATATACGGTACAATATACAGAGAGACGCAACGTCTCTCCGAAGAGCCAGTGGATCGAGCCGACCTGAAATAACCACGTCGCCGACAATTCGAGCAGCTCTGCGTTGAATGCGGTCAAATGGAAGGAGTTGGTATTGGAGTGCTCCAGCCCAGAGATGGGAGCAGTATTCCATATGCGGCCTGACCTGTGCTTTATACAGTTGTAAACGGTGGGCCGGCGTGAAATACTGACCCGCTCTATTAAGCACACCCAGCTTTTTCGAAGCTAATTTAGCTTTACCTTCCAAATGACCACGAAACTGAACGTCACTCGAAATATCGACGCCAAGGATTCCAATAATCGGATTGGTATCAAGGGGAGCTCCCTCAAAGTTCAGAGGTACGACGAAGGGATGTTTTTTCGCGGTAAATGCGCAAACTTGTGTTTTGGAGGGGTTAAAGCGGACTAGGTTATGTCGGCCCCAATCCGAGACATGACTTAACATGTTCTCGGTGTCAGTCACAAGTTTATTCCGGCTCTCGATGACGCTTTCCAGAGAAATATTAGCTCGCCCGGTGTAGAGCGTATCCCCAGTACTGTCATCCGCATAGCAATGAATGCTGTTGTTATGCAGCATGTCATTGATATGCAGAAGAAACAAGTAGGGGACAACACACACCCCTGCGGGACTCCAGCATTCACGGGCTTCATGTCGGAGCACGAACCGTCGACTGCGACTCTGATGCTACGCCCAGTAAGAAAGCTGGCAACCCATGAACACAATTTCTCAGGAAGCCCGTATGATGGAAGTTTAGAGAAAAGAGCCCTGTGCCATACCCTGTCAAAAGCTTTCGCTACGTCCAAGCTAACTGCCAGTGCCTCCCCTTTACTCTCGACTGCCTCCGCCCATCGGTGAGTAAGGTACACTAAAAGATCACCAGCCGATCGACCGCGACGAAAACCATACTGGCGATCACTTAGTAGCTGGTTCTCTTCTAGGTACCTTAAGAGCTGGCGGTTTATGATGGACTCCATTACTTTGGAGAGTAAAGAGGTAATAGCTATTGGCCTGTAGTTAGACGGATCTGAGCGATCGCCTTTTTTTGGAATCGGGTGCACAAGGGCTGTCTTCCAAAAGCTCGGGACGACGCCAGTGGTGTAAGAGAGCTGGAAAAGGCGCGTTAGAACTGGTGCCAATTCAGGAGCACACGTCCGAAGCACAATGGGTGGAACTGCATCTGGCCCACTCGCCTTATGGATATCAAGGGAAAAAAGAGCCTTACGAACTGACCTTTGCAGGAACTGAACGTTTGGCATTGTACAAGCGCAATGCGGTATGGTTGGTGGAGAGTTTTCCCCATCGTCCAAGGTCGAGTTTGCAGTATAGGCCAGGCAGTCATCGGTCTTGTGCAATGGTGGTAGGGACAGCTGACAAAAATTCCCTAAGATAGCTTTGGCGAGAGACCAGAACGCACGCGTCCCCGAAGGAAGACGCACTAGCCTCTCGCCAATTCTACCTATGAATGATGACTTCGCCTTGGCAATGTCCTTCTTAAAGGATCTGGCGGCAAAGTTGTACTTCTTTCTGAGCGCACTGGTGTTTGGATCCTTTGATGACACCGCATTAGCCCAGGCTTGGTAATGCTGTCGCTTTTGGCGAGACGCCATTTTGCAGCAACGACCAAACCATGGTTGGGACTTGCCGCCAATGGGAACCACAGAGTTTGGAATGAAAAGTTCCATTCCCTGCAGTATCACATCAACGACAGAGTCAGCGGCGACATCAGGATCATCCAGCGAGAAGCAAACTCGCCACCACTGGTAGGACGCAAAGAAGCTTCGCATCCCATCCCAGTCCGCCGACCTATAATGCCAGACTCGACGGCTAGCCAGCCGCTGGTTGCGGTTTTGAAGTTTCTGTGAGAGGCACAGTGCTGCGAATCAGATAGTGGTCTGATGAGCCTAGTGGTGCATCAACAGAAACTTGATAGCCGTCTGGGTGCGAGGTCAGCAGAAGGTCCAATAAAGAAGGTGCATGGCCCTCCACATCTGGAACCCGTGTTGGCTCGGTTACGAATTGGGACAGACTGTAGGCCAAAGCGAAGTCATGAACGGCTCTACCCGCGTGGTCAGTTGTGCGTGAACCAAGCCATTCGACGTGGTGGGCATTGAAGTCTCCCAATACCACAATCTCGGCCGAGGGGATCCGTTGGAGAAGGGAGTCTGTCGCTGTTTGGACGGTCTCGATGAGTTGGTCAGTTCCGATGTTACCGCTGTGGGACCTATACAGGCACGCGTAGACGCGAGGATGACGTCCGCAGTCGACGTGCAGCCATAAGATGGAGAGGTCCCTATCTTCAAGATTGCCAAGGCGACGAACGCACATATCCTCCCTGACAAAGGCACAAACACCGGCTCGTGGCACAAATGCATGTTCCAGGTTGTATCCCGGGTAGCGCAAGTACGAGATGTCAGGAGGGGGGGATATCTGAGTCTCGGTGAGGAAGAGCAAGGCCGGTTTCGCCGTCTCGAGGTGGTAATGGACGGCGCTCAAATTAGAGTGGATTCCCCTGATATTGCAGAAGTCCACGCGAAGCGTAGGAGGGGGTGCCAATTGTCCCGCCTTTCTCCTGCCTGCAGCATGCCTTGGCACGGGCGAACTTTTGCCCTCCCCAGAATACGTAGGGCAGCCTGAGCGAGAACGCTCAGGGGGGGATTCTCCGACACTGGATGTGTCGGTATCCCCCTGGGGTAAATCTAGATTACAGTTCGCTGCCATATCAATTGTGAGGGTGGGGGGGGGGGGGGGGAGGGGTCTCCGGAACCCTCACTCGCCGGACGAAACACAACAGCACAGAGTGCCATTGTTTCACGCCGAAAATACGTGAGGGGGTGGTATTACGCCGGGCGAGCCGACCCAATGCGTGCTGCAACGCAGCGTGGCTCTACCACTCAGTTGGTGTCACTCATTTAGCACCACCCAGGGGTCACGTGTAGGGTCTCAAGGGTAAACCTACGGACGCGAGCAACTTAACCCCCAAAAGTGTGGTGTATTTAGGGCTTTTGTCACCTGCCGTAATGCCAATGATACGGATGGTTGAGACACATTATGTGCTGCACTCTGACCTACTATAGTCTGGTATGACCCGGTAGCATAAAATGCCAGTGCAATCAGTACCTGAAAGGAAAGAAAAGTCATCACCTTATGAAATATGATCATTTATACATATGCATGAAATCCATTTAGATCTCTAGGAATATAAATCTATTTTAGGAATATATACCTATTTAAGCACTCACTAGGGGACCGACCCCATTGTCTAAAACTTGCCAAAACGAGATATGTACTTACCTAAAACTTTACTTTAGTAAGCCCCCAACTGGTGTGATGCTACCCAACACGACCACGATAGATTATCTTAATTTCAATGTGGTATATATTCATGAAAAAAAAGCGTACTTTTTTGTACTAAAGAGTTTAAGAAATGTACTCCCATATTATTACTGTTATAACGTATAGGCCGTGGTCGTGCTAGGTTAGTACCTTTCTGGCACGACCACAAATAGATTTAAGGTATTTTTAGCAACTTTAAGATGAAAAATTATATAAATTTATTGGATCTAGGACACATTCAGAATAAATTACAGGCTGTTTTTTTCCTGACCAAAACGGAATTCCTCTTAGGTCAGTAAAAATTAGGTAATGTTTTTCCTGACCAAAACGGAACTCCTCTTAGGTCAGAAAAAACTTAGGTAAATTTTTACAATATATAATTGTGGTTTAGTAGGCTGATGCTGATATCACCTGAGTGCATTGAGTCTACCAAATAGTATACCTGCTGGGTGAATTAAGTTTAACAGATTCTGGAAACGGCAGATTCTGTAAATGGCAGATTCTTTAAATGACAGATATTGTACAGTCGTCAGCTAAAAAAAAAAAGTTTAAAGACGAGTTTTTTTGTAAACATTGGTTTTGACCAACAATTAATTTAATATTAATAACGTTTTGATGTTGCTACAACTTTGTAGCTTTTTCCTTTTTTCTATGATTCTCCAGAAGGCGTCCACTTTACGAAACTTTTTGCAAAAGCCAATGCCTGATATTGGCGCCTTCTTTTTCGGTGTTACATCGACTAAACCTATTTATTTCAGTTCAGAGTGACGTAACCAACACAACTTATTACGACAACTATACCTCTAAACTCAGTCCGAGCGGAGTTATACATGTTGGATGTTTGAAAAATATTTGAAGAGTGAAAACGTGATCTTGTGATTTTACATCCGATCGAGCGTTCGATTAGCACACTACACATGCGTCGTTTGAGCGTTCGGTTAGCATACTACACGTTGCCACTAAAGAAAATAACAAAAAAATACAAAAATAATAAAACTAAAAAAACACAAAACAAAACGTTTGCTTAGCACACTACATATGCGTCGATGCCACTAAAAAAAATAACAAAAAAAAACAACAAAAATGCAACAAAACAAAATATACATAAAAAAATGTCACATCGTCGTGCCCCACCGTGATCCGGCAACACCCCATTGCTGAGAAGAGGCACGGATGGGGGCACGACAGTGTGACATATTTTTTTTGTATTTTATTTTTGTATTTTTTTACAACATAATCCTTTCTGCTCGCACGCACGCATGTGTTTGTTCATTTGTTTCAATGTAAGTTAGTTGAGTGAATCACTGAATCTGTCCACCCACACCACAACAGGGTCCGAAAAAAAGCCAAATCATCGTATTTAAAAAAAAATAAGTATAGTGAATACAAAATAACACAAGCCACACACTTTCAGCACAAAGGAAGAGCAGCGAGTATAGTATACTTGTTTGTATACAGCGTGTATCAAGCGGAGCCAGCCATAATCCAGGATTTCAAATTATCCCTAGTATAGACCCTTTCTATAAATACCCTAGTAAGATAAGCTCAATTTAATTTTTAGTAGGTAGGTGTGCAGTCTTTAGTCCGTGAGTCGCCTTTTACGACACCCAAGGGAAGAGAGGGTTTTGTAGTTTCATTTTGATGAGCCTATCGCCGCTCTATGCTGTTGGATGTATGTGCAGTCTTTAGTCCGTTAGTCACCTTTTACGGCCCCTATGGAAAGAGAGGGGTTAGTAGTATTATTTTGATGAGTCCATCGCCGCACTATGCTGTTGGATGTGTGTGCAGTCTTTAGTCCGTTAGTCGCCTTTTACGACACCGAAGAGAAGAGAGGGGTTGGTAGTATTATTTTGATGAGCCCATCGCCGCTCTATGCTGTTGGATGTGTGTGCAGTCTTTAGTCCGTTAGTCGCCTTTTACGACACCAAAGAGAAGAGAGGGGTTGGTAGTATTCTTTCACCGCTACGCGACACACTATTGTGACGTCATGGTACGACTTGACTATTGTGTGTGTGCTAAATAAATAAAAAAAAGTCCGTTATCGTCAGAAAAAAAATTATTCTGACAAAAAAAGAATCTGACGAATGTGTCCTAGATCATTTATTGTACTTAAATGTACTGCATATTTGAAATAATTTTGATCAGTCTTTTACCCGTTTTAAAACATTGAGATAAATGAACTAGAGAAGACGTCCCATACAATAAATGTGTAGTTGTGCACAGTTACAATGAAACTTGTACCGTGGTGCGTGGTTTACCTAGTTGTCATAGAAATGTCTAAGCGCGCAGATGCGACACACTGTTCATACTTACAGTTTTATTACCGAGTTGTAAAATTGTAAAATAATGTTGTTTAAAAACTAACATGTTAGTTTTTATATTTATTGATTGTTGTTAATTGTAACATTGAAACGAGAATAAGTAAATGAATGCAAAACAAATAAGTAAATAATTTATTCAAAACATTAATTCATTATAATAATAATGTAATAATCTTTTTCAATTATTTTAGAAAAAAAAAATTGTAGTAGGTACTCTACGTATAAAAATATTACTGAGTATCAAAAATTTTTCAAGCATTATTGAGATGAGATTAAAATCGTATTTGAGTCCTGCTCGCTTCATCTGAATTACTTATTTTACTAGTTAATTAGGTACTCACAGCACATAAAGTAAAATAAAAAAGTCGCGTTCCGATTTTTATTTAAAATTAGGACACGATTTTTGGAAAAAATTATCCTTGACTCTTATTATTTACAATTATAACGGCAACGTTATCTTTCTTGAGTGATTAAAAACCACTTTTCTGTGAAAAAGAAGGTATTTTTTTTTTAAATCTGAGACGTCTATGTCTAGTCACCCCAATCGCTGGGAAGCTTAGAGCATTCAACCAACAATGCTCTAAGCTGGGAAGTGACTAAACAAGGTGCAGCAGGTAAATAATAAAGAGGTCTTCCAAGTTTATTGCACCGTAATGGTTACTAACCTCTACGAGTTTTTGTGACAGACAATGGGAGTAAAATTGTGTATTATTTGACAACATATTTCTTTTTAGCCATTTAAATACAGGATAGCATGCCTGAAAAGGCGGTCATAAACATTGAGTTATAATCTACGAGTACTACGTACTAGAGGAGCTATCCCAAGAAAAAGTCTTGTTCTATTTTTTTAAAAGTGTGGCCGGCTGGGCCTGCCCTTCTCAGGCTCGTCAGGGGTGGGTCACAAAAAAAAGATTACAGACTTCTTCATAAAAATATATTGTCTTGCCTCCTAGCCGCGACAATGACGAGTTAGGGAGATGAGGTACACTGGCCTGACTAAGGAGTCCACCTCTGCAGCTTCCAGGTATCCGTTGAAGTTGCCCTTCCTTCGAAAGATGTAGGTTGGTGGGTAGGTGGATTTCAATCGACGGGTCGAATTGCGTGACAATCTCTCGTCGGCGGCTTCTTTATACCGCCAATTCCGTAAGGGGGATCCTGGAATCACCAGTCCACGTATTAAGGAGGGCACTATTAAGGGGGACAAATTCCTAGACTCCCTAAGTCTAACCAGTAACCTCTAGGATTTAAAACACTAGGCAAAGCAGCACCAAGCACAATATAATAATTACTTAACTAAAATTACAATGCGGCACTAAAGGCTTTTTATAAAACTATGAGAACTCACCCCAGCGGGATCGAATCTAATTTATTATATTATTTAGATATCACTCGTACGTAACAGTTGTAACGGCAGAGAGCACAAAATTTGACACGGGCTTCGCGTAAGAATGCAGTAAGCAGTATGGCTGGCGAGTGAATCCGAACAAAGACGATGATTAACGAAGGCCGCGACCGCCGTAGGGATGCACAAGCGTCTTGTCGCGAATAATAACTCGTTTCGACAATACCTTACTTTGAAGGTTCCGTATCTAATTTTATTACATTTTTTAACTAATTTTATTAGATTAAATACTTATATAAAAATCTACTTTACGTGCATTTAAAATGCAACGTTACAGTACCCCGCCGCAAAAAGTAGGGTTTTTCCTAAAGTCTTGAGAAAAATCCGTCTACTAATAAACTACAAGACCTAAGCTAGAAGAACATCACTCTCTGTAATGGTTCAGCTTAAAATCCTTTATATGCCAGCATCCTATAGATTTACCAGACATGTCCATTAATTCATACACGAGAGGAGATTTCTTATCTACAATGATACATTTGACATATTTTGGAGCTAGTTTTTTATTAAAATAATTATCTTTATTACTTAAGAGAAACGTTCTCTTCCAAACTATATCCCCAACTTTGAATTCAGCAGGTCGGCGGCGTAAATTGTAAGTATGACAATTCCGGGAATGGGCCTTAAGCAATAAGGACTGAATTTTATCAAAAATACTGGAAAGAATGCCTAAATTGCCGGCATACGAATCGCGAGGTTCATATATTATATGATCAGATTCAGCATCGATATAGTGCGAGCCACACACTACTAACTCGCGACCATAGACAAGAAATGCCGGAGTGTAACCAGTAACTTCATTTACAGAACTATTGATTGCAAATTGAACTTTAGGTATCAGGGTATCCCAAATTCGATGGTCATCTTCAATAAACGTTGATATAGCTGTCATTATTGTTTTGTTATAACGCTCTACCGTGTTTACATGAGGAGAATATTTCGGAGTATAGTGCAATTTAGGTACCTTATATTTAGATAGCATGTTTTTGAGGGTAGCACTCACAAACTGCTTCCCATTATCTAGAATTACTGTCGAGGGAATACCATGTATCAAAAAAACGTTCTCTTCAAGAATACGAGTTACTTTTTCCGCCGTAGCTTTTATAATAGGAAACAATAAACAATATTTGCTAAAACAACACACAATAACCAATATATAGTAATTTTGTTTCCTAGTTTGGGGCAAAGGACCAACGAGGTCGATGCTAATTGTTTGAAATGGTCTCGCGCAGACTTTAGGCCGACTCATCTCGCCCAATGGAGCATGATTCTGATGTTTATGGGCTGCACAAGCATCACATGATGAAATAAATTCAGCTACATCTGCGTGCATTCCAGGCCAATAATAACGAAGGGCCAATCGTTTGTAAGTTTTATAAACTCCAAAGTGTCCAGCTGTAGGATCAGAGTGGTTTTCTTCAATTACAGCTTTTCTTTTTTCTAACGGTACCACCTGTTTCCACTCAAACTCTTTATGTAATGCACATTTGCCTTTCATGAACCTAAACAAGTTCTGATCTTTTATAGAGTAATTTGGAAAAGATGTTGGAGAGCTTTGGCAACCGTTGAAAATATTTAAAAACCACTCATCAGTAGATTGAGCATAGGAACCGTCGATGGCAGAAATAGTACCCATTCGAGACAGAGCATCAGGAATCACATTGTCAGCACCTCGTCGATGTTTGACTTCAAAATTAAATGCTGACAACCTAACACCCCAGCGTGCTAAACGTCCCGAAGGGTTACTTAAATTCAAGAACCATTTCAGTGCCGAGTGGTCAGTATAAACTGTGAACTTCATACCACTGTCTAGATAGCATCGCCAATGTTCAATGGCTACCAGAACAGCTAAGGCTTCGCGCTCAGTTATACTATAGTTCCTTTCAGCCCCCGATAGTGACTTGCTCATATAAGCAATAGGATGTTCCACACCACTAATAGTTTGAGTGAGTAATGCTCCCACGCCATAATCACTCGCATCTGTGTGAACTTCAAAAGGTTTTGTATAATCTGGGCAAGTCAAAATAGGTGCCGAAATAAGACATTGTTTTAGTTTGTTAAAGGACTCATCTGCCTCCTGTGACCAAGAGAATTTAAGAGCCTTTTTACTTGTAGAAGTTAGTTTATTCAGTGGACCGGCGATAGAACTAAAGTTCGGTACCATGAAGCGGTACCCAAGAATCGTTTAACTTCTTTCTTGTTAGTAGGTGTAGGGAAATTAAGAATGGCCTCAACTTTACCCGGATCTACGTGCAAGCCTTTAGCATCAACTACGTAGCCCAAGTATTTTAGCTCGTTACGAAAGAATGCAGACTTTTCAAAGTTAATAGTTAAGTTAGCTGATTTCAGTTTATTACAGACTTTTTGTAATAGAGCTATATGACTTTCAAAAGACGTTGACATAAGGACTACGTCATCCAAAAAAACAAACACAGAATTTTCAAATTCCGGTCCATAAAACAGCTGATCCACCAATCTTTGTTGTGTAGCTGGTGCATTTGTTAGACCAAATGGCATGGTAACAAATCTATACGTTCCCCGAGATGGAACATAAAATGCTGTTTTGTCACGGTCACTTTCTGCGATACATGTCTGCCAAAATGCTTTTGAAAGATCAACGCTACTTAAATACTTCGCATCTTTAAGATTATCTAGTATCTCAGATACATAGGGTAATTTGTAAGCGTCCTTACGAGTTGCTGAGTTCAACTTTCTACTATCAAGGCAAAACCTAAGTTTTCCATCTTTTTTAGGAATTAACAGCACGGGCGATGACCAGGGACTTTCGCAAGGTTCCACTACTCCCAGCTTCAGCATCTCATCCAATTCCTCACAAATTATTTGGAGCTTCGCCGGTGGCAACCTATAATATCTTTGGCGTATAGGTGGTGAATCGCCTGTATCTATATGGTGTTGAACCAAATGCGTGCGTCCCAGACCTACTTTTTCCGAAGAAATGTTATAAAACCGTTGAATCACTTCATCAGCCCTTGATTGTTGAGTCTCGGTTAGAATTTCATAAGAATTTAATACAACGTTTGATCTATTAACAGCTAATATGGAATCTTCAGTGTCTTCATTGTTTAAGACAATAGATTTTGGATGCTTTAGTAGTAATTGGAATTTCTTCCAAAAATCCACACCTAAAATAAGTGCTGATGTTACTGAAGGTATAACATAGGCTTTCAAAATATGTGTCTGACTACCAAAAGTAATTGGGAGATCGATGCAACCTATTGTAGTTAGTTTATGACCACCAGCAGAACTAAAAGATTGGTAATCGTCGACATTACTTAAAACCAAATTACATTTATTTAAAAGTTCTAAATGTGAGTTCTTGCCAAGTATAGTAATAGCAGAACCAGAATCTAACAGGCCACACAAAGGTATACTCTTAATATTAACAGTGACATATGGTCTTATATCACCTTCAGGTTTTTTGTCGAAGATTGCTGCTACAGAATAAGTAGAAAAATATATTTTGATAGTTGTTAACCACTCCTTCCAGTCTTGTTTATCAAATTTGTTAGAGTTGTAAGTTTTCATTCTGCTGCAGCAATCCTCGCTATTTAGTTTTTTTTTATTTATTTCCGGATGACAATTTGGACAATTCAAAAATGTGTACTCTTTTAGCCCACATTTAAAACAAATCGGATAACGATCTTGATTACATTGCCCGAGAGAATGACTGTCACAACGGCAACGTGGGCAAAATACATCTTTACCGTTAGACGCACTAGTGCTTGGTTTTGAATCGATTGTTGAAATAGGAATGTTTTTATTAGATGAGAAATTTTGAAAATTAGAATTATGAAATTTATCAGAATTATATTTATTATATTTATTTGGGTGATTAGAATTAAATTTATTAGATGTATTAAAATTCTTGTAAAAGAAATTTTTAGGCTCCTGTCTATTGTAGGCTAGGTCCGGCGCTAAAGTTGCAGAAGATATCTTTGGTGGTTCATGGAATTGCGATGAAAAACAGTGAATTCTTTCGTAGTTCAGACATAACTTTCTAAGCGTAGAAATGGAGTCAATACCCGTAACACAAGCTGCCAAAACAGTGGCATAGCAAGGGCGTATGTTATGTAATAAAATATCAAGCTTTTCTTGTTCTGAAATATGTTTTGATAACCGCGAAAAAAGTTCGGACATAATCGCCAAATATACCACAATGTTTTCTAAATCACCCTGAGTTCTATTACGGATTTCTGTTAAAAGCCTATAATCATAGTCAAAAGGACTAAAATCCACAATCAACTGCTTAAGCAGTTCCTCCCAAGAATTAACAGAATCACGAATACTACGGTACCAGTGTAATGCATTACCGACAAAAATCTCCGATGCAAACATTAATAATTTTTCTGAGGGTAGATTGCGAACAGTTTGGAATTCGTTTATTTTTTGAGCAAAGGCACGGACGCAGGTACTGCCGTCGAACTTTAACTTAGCCAAATCAGGTGCCTGCGCATGTTCACAACGGACCGAGACCACAGGTGATCCATCGATAAATGAAGATGACTGAGCACAGTTAGTGCGCTCGGATGCGGTATTCTGTACTGAGTCCATATTTTGAAAATCTTTTAATTTATTAGATAAGACATCAAACTCCGTACTAATTGATTGAATCTTCCTAGAATAAGTTGTGTTAGAAGTATCCATTCTTCTTATGCGGTGGTATATATGATTATGCAATGCTTCAGTTCGTTTCATAAGATTATAATCATATTTCTCATATAAAGCGGTCACCCGTGTAGATAGTTCTGTTAATGAAGGTAGAACTCCCTCACAATCTATGGCAGCGTCAATTCCCGATTCGCAAATATCCCCATTAGGTATTAATATTGAAAGCTTCGTTATTTGCTTGCGTAATCCTAAAACATTCGCGGCAGGTTCATCGCCTCTAATTTGCACTTCGTATGTTAGCTCGTTTTTATTAAGTAAAAAATATTTAATAGGGTGAGTTCCCATCTCTTGAAATATAATTCTACAATAGGTATTCAAAACAATAAAAATGATTAAAAGTAGTATTAATTATAAGCGTAAGCACTACAGCAAGCAGGCAACAGTTTAGATAAACAATCAATAAGCAAGGATCGACTAATCCAATTTATAATTTATATTAGTATTAGTGTACTTTAACAATTGATTCGCAGTGTAGAAAGATACTACGTCAACAACAAAATTTATGTTGATTGTTTCCTTAGTAGATAATACCACGTATAAGTACTACCAACAACACGGCAACGTTCGTAAATTACATACATAAGTAACTATATTGAGGCAATCACTACATATACAATTGGCATTTAGTGCCCTATATTTTAATTCGTACCTATGTTCTACGATTCGGTGATATACCACTTTACTACACAACACTATTTAACTACTAGAATAAGCAAAAACAACAAAACACATTTCAGCTGCAAACCGTCACGTATTCACTTTATTTAAACCAGGTAGGTAGGTACAATTGTATGGTAAGTAGGTAGATATAACTCAATTTATCATAAATTTATCAGTTCGATTACATACGTAACAGTTAACAAAATTAATTAAAAATCAAAGCAGCATAAAATACAGGTTTAATAGAAGAATAAAAAAATGAAACGTACCAGTTTACTGCAGTAGTAGACACCTCCTCGTTTACAAATTGGTGAGCTGCCGAGTGCTGCTAGATGCTAGACTCACTACCACGACACGGAGACAAGACAACCACGTAAAAAGGCGCCACTGTGGCCGGCTGGGCCTGCCCTTCTCAGGCTCGTCAGGGGTGGGTCACAAAAAAAAGATTACAGACTTCTTCATAAAAATATATTGTCTTGCCTCCTAGCCGCGACAATGACGAGTTAGGGAGATGAGGTACACTGGCCTGACTAAGGAGTCCACCTCTGCAGCTTCCTGGTATCCGTTGAAGTTGCCCTTCCTTCGAAAGATGTAGGTTGGTGGGTAGGTGGATTTCAATCGACGGGTCGAATTGCGTGACAATCTCTCGTCGGCGGCTTCTTTATACCGCCAATTCCGTAAGGGGGATCCTGGAATCACCAGTCCACGTATTAAGGAGGGCACTATTAAGGGGGACAAATTCCTAGACTCCCTAAGTCTAACCAGTAACCTCTAGGATTTAAAACACTAGGCAAAGCAGCACCAAGCACAATATAATAATTACTTAACTAAAATTACAATGCGGCACTAAAGGCTTTTTATAAAACTATGAGAACTCACCCCAGCGGGATCGAATCTAATTTATTATATTATTTAGATATCACTCGTACGTAACAGTTGTAACGGCAGAGAGCACAAAATTTGACACGGGCTTCGCGTAAGAATGCAGTAAGCAGTATGGCTGGCGAGTGAATCCGAACAAAGACGATGATTAACGAAGGCCGCGACCGCCGTAGGGATGCACAAGCGTCTTGTCGCGAATAATAACTCGTTTCGACAATACCTTACTTTGAAGGTTCCGTATCTAATTTTATTACATTTTTTAACTAATTTTATTAGATTAAATACTTATATAAAAATCTACTTTACGTGCATTTAAAATGCAACGTTACAAAAGTTAAAACAAAAGTGCGTTGCAGCGCTAAAACAATAATATATCGTATTTCTGAACAATCTAAACATTCAGCGCAAGACCGCTTCTAGAGTGTTGTTTTCTCGCGGCCAATAGTTCAAAAGCGCCGCCATTTGCACGGTACTAGGTACTTAAATATAAATAAAAATATCACAGAGACTGTGCGTCGGAGCTAAAGAATAAGGTTATTTTCCACGCCGTGTGAATCCTGTGATACCCCGAAGGTAAATATCTAATATATAATAATATATCTAATAATGTCGAAAAAAACGGTCACGTTCATTACCTAATAAAAAAGTATTTTAGGTAAGTTTATTAATTCTAACGAAATCCCCAATCAAACTGCCACCATAATCCTAACCCTAGTAATTATTTCACATAAGTTTCACTTCTGCACAAAACAGAAATATTGTTACTCTATGCATTTTACCGAAACATGGCCGCCGCTTCATGTCTCGGCGATTTGATAAAATAATTAGTCAAATGCATGTTACATCGATAATTTAGTACGTATTTCCAGGTGAAAAGTGATTCCTTTGGTTTTATTTGTATTTCCTGAGTTGTTTAGACAGTACCTTAGCACACATAAAGGCATATTGTAATAAAATAGAACATAGAATGCGTGTATTGTTGTGTCTAGCGCCTGCCACAGACTAATATAGTTGGAGCGAGCTGGCTCTAACGCGTGTTACAAACAATCTAGTTGAGATGTCTTCTCTAGTACGTAGTACATATTAACTCAATGTTTTAAAACAGGCTTTTTTCGTGGAACATCAATAACACAATGTTACTCCATTACTTTTCCCTAGGAGGGTAAAACTAAATGAAATGAAATGTTGGATCTAATTAAGTAGGTAGTTTTATTTTATAATTAACAATCATTCAATCAAAAACACAAATTTTAAAAACTTACTTATGTAATTGAAAATCACAAGTAAGTTGGAATTACTTATTTTATAAATAGGTACTTACCCATTTTAGACTTTATTATAAACTTTCGAAGTCGTAGCCTGTCGTATTTCGAGTTTTATTTCGTTTTAGCAATACAACTCTTTTTAAATTTTTAGAAAAACAAAACAATCTTTTTAATTGACATTAGGAATAACTCGAGCAATTTTGTAATGATCATTTAAATCGCGGCTTACATTAATAAAACAACATCAATATTCTTAGTATCATCGGATTTCATTAATTTCTTGTGTAAATTACTCTTCCTTAGGAAGTTAAAACTAAATAAAATGAAATTGTGGGCCTAATTAGGTAGTTTTATTTTATAACTCATACACATAACAATCATTATATTGAAAACACAAAATTCAAAAACTTGATGAAATCCAATGATACTAAGAATATTGATGTTGTTTTATTAATGTATGCCGCGATTTAAATGATCAGTACAAGATTGCTTTAGTTATTCCTATTGTCAATTAAAAGATTGTATTGTTTTTCTAAAAATTTAAAAAGAGTTGTACTTGTGTTTTTCAATTAAGTTTTGAATTTTGTGGTTTCGATTGAATGATTGTCAAATTGTAAAATAAAACTACCCAATTAGATCCAACATTTTATTTTATTTAGTTTTACCTTCCTAGGGAAAAGTAATGGAGTAACATTGTGTTATTGATGTTCCACGAAAAAAGCCTGCTTTAAAACGAGTAAAATACTGATCAAAATTATTTCAAATATGCAGTACCTATGTACAATAAATTTATATAATTTTTCATCCTAAAGTTGCTAAAAATACCTTAAATCTATTTGTGGTCGTGCCAGAAAGGTACTACCTAGCACGACCACGGCCTATACGTTATAACAGCAATAATATGAGAGTACATTTCTTAAACTCTTTAGTACAAAAAAGTACACTTTTTTTCATGAATATATACCACATTGAAATTAAGGTAATCATTCATGGTCGTGTTGGGTAGCATCACACATGATACTGATGCCAAAAAAAATAACTTAAATTTTCATGGAAAAATTTATGAAATCAGGTAATTATAATATTACTAGCAGCCGCTCGCGGTTTCACCCGCGTGGTTCCCGTTCCCGTGGGAATATCGGGATAAAAAGTATCCTATGTGTTAATCCAGGTTATAAACTATCTGTATGCTGAATTTCATCCAAATTCATTCAGTAGTTTTTACGTGAAAGAGTAACAAATATCCATACATTCTTACAAACTTTCGCGTTTATAATATTAGTAGGATAGTAGGATTACATAGGCGAGCTATCGGTCATTCCCCACGCTCTCTCGGGGCGGCGGCGGCCGAATGTACTCGGTGGTGTAGCGCGGTATGCGGCGGTGGTGCGCGCGGTAACAAGCATTTTAGTTTTAGTTTTAGATACGTTTGAACAAGGTTTTTTACTGATAAAGTAATAGTTAAATATTTATTTATATTTTTCTGTACTATCACCCCTGAGTCGGGCATTGCTGTTCTAAACTACACCCTGTATATTTAGTTTACCTTGGTAGTTACACTCATTGCATCGTCCTTTTTTCCCTGGGCATGAAGGGTGTTAGTAATGTAACAAGCCTTCGGACCGCAGCTTTGTTAAGCCGATACGCTTTAACTAATTGGGTCTCTGTCATATCACGAAAGTGAACATCTCTCGCCTGAAGTCGGGCTCGCCTTGCCTCGATACGACGGCATCGCCGGCGATCTTCCAAATTTGCTAAATCCAACATTTGCCAACGCAAATCGTTCATGTTCAAATTGTGTGCCAGAAAAAGTAAATAAATAGGTATGACATTATAAGGTAGGTTAACGTACATTAAGGCCTCTACGCACTAAACCCGCCGGCCCGCCGGCTAGGCCCGGCGCGGCGGGTTAGGACGCCGGGCTTGTTTTGTGATAATCGTGCATAAATTCATGCGTATAATCGTGCATTCCGGCACCAACCCGCCGGGCAAAGCTGGCGGCGGGCCAACGGGTTTGGTGTGTCCTTTACTCGGTAATTGTGTATGATGCTGTTTTTACTACGTGTATATATATTTAGGAAATTACATTACAAAAGTTACTTACACGCTTTGCAAAGTTAACAATCCGTACACTTCTGCAATGCGTTACCAACACTCGATGAACAAGTAATAAACACTGCAAAGTGACATTTCATTTGACATTTATAAAACGTCAAAATTTTGCGCGATACCGTTTTTGTGCGATACAAAAAACGCGTAAGTGAGGTTTTATTAAGACAATACGGCGGTGCGCTGCGTTGAGGTGAGCGTGACGTGTGCGTCATTATTTAATTACGGCAATACGAAATCAAACGTTGTGACGCAAACGCAGTCAAGACGCGCTGCATAACATTACGGCGATCGGCCCGCTGGGCGTCTAACGTGTTAAGATCTCACACGGACTTCTTGAGAGAATTTGAAAAGTGATGTTGCACTGTTTTGTTTTATTTTCCAACACTCATGCACGCTCACGAACACTTAACAATAAATAATTCACCATTATTTCACATTATAATATTTATTTCACATTAAATTATAAAAAATGAAACAGAACTGCAGACTGCAGTTATAGGTACTGTACCTATAACTAATAAAATTGACTTTTCATGCAAACCTTCGCTGATAAAGTTGTTGTTTATAAAAAAGGCAATGTGAGAATATTCTTTGTTATTTGAGTCAAGCTGAAAATGGGCAATAGGCCAAGTCGTGTCAGTTATTAGAAATATATGAAAAAAATCTTGGTCATGTACTTCTCAAATTATAAGGATTTAAAAATAAATCTTAAAAAATATACACCCTGTGACGTTCTTTCAAGTCCTGTGACTACAAATAATAGCTTTTTGTTAGTTTTTTTTTGTATGATGTAACCATGAGTAACTCTTCTGTAAATTACAGTTACAAGTTAAAACATATCTGCCTCAGTTTTAAATAAAATATTAGATTTGTGCTGAATCAATGATCCAAAATAATTACATCAACCAACTTTAACCGACTGTGCTTTAAAAAAAAGTACTACACTGTTTTGGCAAGTAACCAATGATATTATATACAACAGATATGTTATAAGCGCGCGCGATGTGAAGACTCAAATACGTCCTAATTGGGACGTCTTGTGTTTAGTCTGCGTTGAGCACAATCACGAGCGTGTCGCATCGTAGTTCTCATCTCTTTAAAAATGATCGCGTAATAAGACGGGCGTATCTTCTTGTAACGGTACAGAATGAATGGTATCCGTCCGTTAGTAAGGAATGTATGGGAGTAGTACTAAAATTAATATTAATGCGTAGCACCATTAATATAATAAGCATGAAAAGGGAAAAATAAACTAGTTTAAAATGGTGGACATGTGGACAAGTGGCTTTGCGTTAAAGGTAGTAAGAATATGTCAATAGACTAGGGACTTATCATTATTTTAAATTTCGCGCGGACTGTTCCGTGTGTCCTTGCGACAGAGGCGACGTCTAGCGTGCGTTATTTACTTGAGTTTCGCGTAGAATTGTTAGGTTGGCAATGGATTAGAGTGATGGGGTTGGCTAACGTCTCCCTTGCGACAGGCAGGCGCCACCTATGGTCTGAATACAGAACTTTTATAATTTTATTAAATACGGGATTTTTGGCCTTAAAGGCTCGCGTCCACCAGGCGGATCGGGCCGGGGCGCGTCGCAAAGCAAAAATCCGCCTGCCTGTATTTAATATGAAATAGCGTCCACTACCGGCGGGTCGGGGCGGGGCAGGCCGCAGCGCGATAGCAGTGTAACGTATGCGATGCGACCCGTACCGACCCGCTTCGGCCTGATCCGCCGCTAATGGACGTCTACCTTTAGTGGGTGGTTATTGAGAGGGAATTGTTGATGGAAGGCTACATCTAGATGTCCAAACATGTAATATTTGGCTATCTAAAGAGATTTGGTTGGATTATGGAAAAACTTTAGAATTACGCGGGGGACGGCGGCAATGAGCGAGCGAAGTTGAGAAAAAGATAGAAAGAGAGGGAAGATGTTATCTCCACGTGGAGCGACACGAAGTTCGCATGTAACAAATGATAAGACACGTGAAGTCGAGGCGCTTAGGCAAGACGGCTAGCGGTTGGCTGAAGGGAAGAAAAGCGGATTTGCGCGGGCGAATGTCGGGCGAAGTGGCGCGGTTTTGGAAGATGTTGGCGTCATGGTAGGGAAGACGGGGCATTCGATTCAAGGTCGCCGGGTGATAACGATCTCATACGTGAAAACAAGCGTCCAAGCCTTTTTAGCGCGCTAAGTGATATTCGAGCTGCGATATTAACTAAAATTGATTGTGAAATAGAAAGTGATTATTAAAGTAAAATTATTGTTATCGCAACTCGAATTGTTAACAGAATGCAGTATTCTGGATCATATTAGCGGAAACGCATCACGGTGGCAACGAAAACTAATATGATTTTAACTGACCTCGGTCAGGATGACCTTTGACTGTATTTAATAAGATCGGCGTTATCTATTACAACGCTAAATAATACACTATATTCGAGAGAGTATCGGGGGAGAGACAGTTGTCTCCCTTGTGAAAATCGAAGATAGGTCAGACACCAATTAGCTGGAGACGGGCACGTATATCCCGGGCAAAGACCTTCTCGTCTCCTTACACACAGTGCAGGGTTAGGTGGACACACTGGGTTTACTGGCCTGACGGATAGCTTGCTTAGGGGTGAATTGCTTTTAGGGGCAATGCGACTCACACAACTCACCACGAAATTAAGTTAAATGTGGCTTGGGCCTAGATTGCAAAGGTATACAAGCAGGGACTGTTAGTTCGACAAAATATAGATATTTCAAGTAAGGTATTCTGTAGGAATCTATAGGTAGGCGTTTCTATATATGTTATTAGGTAGTGGGGACAGCACGGTGTGTGCACGCTGTGCGTACATAAACTAGGTACGTAGGCCGCGAAGCCAGGCTGGATTAATTCCGACTTGTAAGGTAGGGATAATTAAGTTATGGTGCCTAAATAGAAATTACGATGAAGTGGCGTGAGTTAGGAGCGCTGAAAGGACCTATCTAGGCATGTAATCTGTTACCGTAGGCCAATAGAATTCTAATTGTTTTCCTAAAAGTTGTTACCAACTAACTATTCATTTTAAATAATTAGCAGAAGAGTGGTAATATTGAACCATCATTACTTTGGAGTACCTAATAGTCTAGACTGGTTTCCTATTACAAGAAAATACTAAAAGGTTATAACAAGTAAGCATAAATGTACTGTGATGTTTGATTTCTAATACTGAAATGACCAAACAGGCATTTTTAGCTTGCCCTGAGGTGCGATACGGCCTTAATATTGCTACACTCCAAAGTATTATAAATAGACATCCGATACCTATTGGTAAAATTTAAGCTGATACTAAACAACTAAAACCAGTTTAGAACCTAGGTTAATTCGTTGAAGCTGCGAATTCACTTTAATGGCCAAAAACCTTACAAGCTATGAGCTCCTAATATTATGAAACATAGAAATAATTGATTGATAACAACCTACTAATTAGCCTAATAAATAGTACAGTCTACTTTATACCATTTGAATTCACTTTAATGGTCAAACACCTTATAAGTTATGTACTTACTTCTAATAATATGAAACATAGAAATATTTGATGGGAACAATCTAAACCAATAAGACTAATAGTACAGTCTGCTTTATACCTATTAAAGTGAGTAAAGGATAACTTCTAAATATAATTGATTTAATTATTAACAGGGATAATTACCTGATTTACTACCTACTAAAAATATACTAACTATGATTTAGTGGGCTATTAAATAATCACCCAGTCTGAGAGAGAGGGGTAGAAGTTAATGGAAAAATAATTAACTTAAGTTCACTTCCTAAAAGTTAAAGGATGTAGAGTGAATTAGGCATCTTCAATAAACTTAAGATGTGATAATCTGCCAAGGCAGCCAATACAATGTAGTTATATTGGTACCTTATAAGATCTGTATAATAAACACTAAAAGTAAACCCAAGTAATTTTACTTCAAATGATAGTATTCTATTTAAGTTCACTTCCTAAATGAGTAGGATATTGAATAAATCAAACATCTTTTAATAATCTTAAGATGTGATAATCTGCCAAGGCAGCCAATACAATGTAGTTATATTGGTGATTTATAAGATCTGTATAATAAATACTAAGTGTAAATAAAAGTAATTCTACCTTTATTAAAAGCATTCTATTTTAGTCCACTGCCTGAAAGTGGGTTTTGAATAAATTATTCACCATTTATGGAGCTGAAGGTTAATATTCTGATAAGGCAATAAAGACAGTCAGTTAATAATGTTACATTGTAATATCTTTATAATAGACACAATAATCAGAGAAATAAGTGGGTTCTGTTGAATGCTGGCTTCCCACCTCTGTTCGATAAGTGATATCATAAGACATGAGTTATTGCATTAAATAATTAAGTTCTTAATGTGAAAAGGATATTTGGATGATAGCAAGCCTTGAGATAAACTCTATTGATTTATGTGGAATAATAAGAATGTAAATGCTAACACATAGTTATAATATAAGAAGAAATTAAGTTGAAAAGTTGTGTAGATACTCTATAAAGTATAAATTAAAATCAATGTGCCGGGGCTATATATAAACAATGTGATGTATAGCACGCTATAGAGCGGCGGTTGGGGCTCGTAAATTGCACAAGACTTTTTATGTATAATGCTATTGTTAATAAATAATAATACCTGCAAGCTAAGCTATCATCTGATTATCTTTGAGTGGTTAACAAATCCTTCCCGCAGCTGCTGTGAAGGATTTAGGTCACAGTTCAGACGGAGTCATTGCTAGGCTACACATATCTAGGATATTAGTTATTGACGGATAGGTAATTAGGTCAGGAGAAAATAATTTAACACAGGGTTAAGCCAATTACTAAACTTTCACGAAAAGAACTTGAGTTACTTAAATGCGGTTAACAACGGAGGGTTCACTAGACGATCTGGCCAAAAAAGTATTTATTATAATATTACATTGCTTGACTGAAGTTTATCGCAAATAGAATTAAGTTATGCTAAGGTTTCATTATCATACAAACACTACGCACTCTACAAAACCTCTAGACACAAACATCAGATTCTAGATAAATTAGGTCAACTAGTTTTAAGAATTAGATAACAAGTTAAGCTAAGGTAAAGGCGGCGATGATGTGTGTATGTATTATAAGGTTTAGAAGATACGAGTAGGTCAGGTGGAGCAGTTACAAATTTAGTAAGCCGTTACCAGGATCAGAAAGTTAGGATATATTTTATCATTAATATAGTTTGTATTGGATTTCAGTCAAGCGGTAATACTTTAATTTAGATGTGGGATTTTTCCCACAAATTGTTGTCGTGTAGCGATACGTGAGTTTAGAATTGGCTTAGTAGGGAATGATTCAATGAAGATTAATTAATTCAGAGATATTGAGGAATTACAGTTTGACACTATTCACAATAAGCTTTGTTAGATTTTCTAGAGTTGATTCATACACTTTGTATTACGGGTTCTTTATAGTAGGTAAAGAGAAGACCGATATTGTAGATAAGCGATGGAGCTGGAGGTTAAATCTTGTTGTACGAAATCTGTAACAAATGGATTTTCAGGTTAGGTTAAAGGTCAAAGGAGGAGATAAAACTACAAAACAATAGCGTAATGAGTATTATTTGAAATATAATACCTTTCAGTTATTATCTTCTTCTTCTTTATTCAATGGCAGTTTCTTGATAGATTGCGCCAGCATCAAGTATTCTGCTTAGGCGTTATTGTTTTTCCAAAGTTTCATGAATGCACAAAGTACTTAGATATAGTTAATAACCAAAACTACTTCTGGAGTATTAATTTTTAACACTGTTGAGTTATCTGCGAATACTGAAACCTTTAGAGGTATTCGATTTCGATAGGATTGACGCTAGGAGCTATGGATAAAATAGTTTTGTTTTATTCCTGGTGATAGATTTCATGTAGACATAGGCAACTAGTTCATACAGCCTAGTGTTGGGTTATTTTTAGGATCGTGAAAAGTTCGACATGGGCGATGTTTTAAATAAGGCGAACTAGTTAAACATTTATTGATTTAGAAAGATTCGTAGAATAGGGGGCGGTTTAATTATTATTGCTGTCCGTTGAGAAGGCAATTAGGTGAGATTGGACAGAATTAACCAACTTAATTATTGCTGTATTCAATTATATTATAGGACGGCGATATGCTGTGCAATATTATAAAGTTATGATGCTAACAGCTATATGATAAAACTAATAATTATTATATTTTGACTAATAATCGCTGAGCGATTGCGGTTCTTAGCTTTGATGTGCTATTCCACGTATTATAATTTATTTTGTTGGTTACGTTAGAGAAAAAAGAAAACCTGTAGAATTAATACCGATATGTGGCGTCATTTAAGAAGTTAGTTCGTATCTACGAGGCACGAGTGCTGAGCGTGGCGCTCATTAGACTAAAGTGAATTTGTATGACTATTATTATTAGAGATAGTAGAAAAAAAATATAATAACGAACTGGATATATTAGGCCTTACGTCAGGAATCTATAGAGTAGTTTTAGGCTAGTCAAGGACTATTACGTTATTTGTCTATGGTTGGACCATAGACATATGATTTAGCGCGACCATAAACAATCTAGAATTAGGAATGATTATAAAACATGAAGTTATAAAACCAAACGGAGAGGAAACTTTCTTATCACGTGATCATGTGATTTTGTTATAGCAAGCGGAATCACCTGTTATTTTCCATACCTGTTATTTTTAATACCTGCGATTTTTACATTGAAAGATATTTTCCTAATACTTATCACGTAGTAGATTAGAATGAAATGACATGGTGGTAGAATTATTAGTATATGAAATGTAGATGGGGACAATTGCTCTGCACAAGGGAAATGCCACTTCATTTTGTTAGTTCGATAAAATCCAAGGAAAAGTAACATAAAATAGTATTTCGTTTCAAAATACACGCGTTGATGAGAAATCACGATTATAAGTAATAACAAGTAGCAGGGATGTCATGTAGGAGATAGAATCGTATGACTATTCATTGATAGTAGGAATTTTGTTTTAAAAGCAACGTAGTTTGGGATGCATAATGTTAACGGATAAATACGTCTAGTAGGCGATAAAAGACGTTACCGTCTGGAAACAACTATCTAATATCTACTCTACTGTGGGGGTTACCTATTAGCAAGGCTAGATGGCGTTGGGTTACCAATAAAAGATTTTATTTTGGTAGATGGTAAAAGGGTGCTGACTAATAATAATATGTATAATTGTAATACTCTTGCAGCGTTGTAAGTATTCGTTGCCAGTAACCATCGCTTCTTACCGTATAGTTATATCGTGATAAATAGTTATTTATGTAGATTTACAAAGGATTATTATTAGCTTAAGATGGGGTTAACGTACGCAGAGGTAAAGCTCGCTGGGCACAGCTTGCTATACCTACTTACCTAATATTATCGGTTGTGAGTTACCTAGAGATATCTAAGTCGGAAGAGCGGTGAAATGAAAATACCTTACTGGCAGTAGGCGTGACTAATTTAGTTAGGATAGGTAGAGATAGATAAATTATTTAATTCACTGGGTTGGATTAGCCGATTAAGAAGGGTACCTTGCACAATTGTGTATCTCCATTAAACGATTAAGATGTTGCAGAGAAAAGATATTACTAGTGAAGTATAGGGTAGAAAGTTGTAGGAAGTATACCAGTGGTAGCATTGCACAGAATAGGGTGCAGAGAATATATTCAACGATAAAATATTATATATTTTTTATAAATCATATTCAATCAGTACTTGTTACATTACTCAGTTACAAAACTCGAAGCAAAACATAATCACCCCATTTTACAGACAGTAACATTGAATCGAATGCTTGATTGCATTTACATGAGCTATTCGCTTCGCTTGTGGTATATCGTATGAGGCACTTGCGCTAGTGGCTGGTATTGACTAATCGGGCAGTGCAGGGGGACAATATCGTCCTGCGTATCCCAACACTAGCTTTGATTAGATCGTGGTTCTTTTAGGGCAACCATGCCGACTTACTAGGGATCATTGACTAGTCAAAGTTGGATTCTATATTATATTTATTACCTTAGAACCTGCGTTTAATTATATTTATTTAATGACATTACATAATTATGGTTTTGATAGCGATGCTCCCTCTGATGTGAGTGAGTTGTAGGAAGTGCAATCCTAAAGCTTAGTTCCATTAGGCGTGTGTAAAGTTATTGTAATCAAGTTGATAAAATGGTAGTACTTTAGCATTATCGGAGCGTAATAATAGTACTTAATAAAGTTAGTTCTTTGGGGTTAAGACATGTAAATGTACATATGAGTTTGTCACGCTTTTCTATAAATTCGTAAAAGTAAAGTCTAAAAGAACGGCCATTATAAGTCAAGTATTTAGCTACTATTAGGATATAGGAGCTGTGCAGTAATACCTAGTCTAATGCACTGATAGTATAACTATGAATAGAAAATTAATATAATATGGGTTTAAGTTGGTAGAGGCTTCGAACGATTCAGTCAGGTAGAAGTAGTAGCTATCTTCAAAGCATATTTCATATTGAGGAGATATGTATGAATTGAGAGTTCGGTGGTCGGCCCTGTTATTATTGGTGACATTCGGTAACAAGAAAAGATGTTAGGGGGAGTAGTTATATGGTTATTAGGGTTAGGTAACATATGTTATAAGTATTACATGGCTAGGGTTCACAAATAGCTTATCGGTAGCTTTTAGGGCCGAAGTCAGATTAAATATGCAGTGTGGGCCTTTGCGGGCGCTTGTTGATGTCAATATTAATAATAAATGATCAATAAAAGAGAAAAAAATATCGTTGACTGGCTTGAAGTCGAGATTTAACAGCAAAATTAACGAGCTATAGCACTGTTATGCTATAGGAGTAACAATAGCGTATGTTATCACATCAATTAAATAGGTGAGTTGCGGGCGGATGTCAAGTCATAATAATTAGTTAAATCGGTTTATCTTTTAAAAGGTTAACACAAGCTACTTATAAAACCGTGATCGAATTTATTTAACACAATTTTAAGTTGTAGGATAATTTTAAACGCATAGTCCGCGGAACCATTCATGCCGGAAATAAAGCGACTGACATTGCGAGCTGAGAATAAATCTCTCAGTGTAAAAGTTATTAACAAGTAATTCCCTGCTATTGCGTTATCGAGATTACAATTCGAAATCAACTATCACGATTCGCATCATACAAAGTAATTATTTAGATGTTGTCTCGCGTCGACAGGTACATATTCTAATTTAGGTGAGTAAAGAAATTAGAACTAAAATGGGTTCGGATGTGTGACGTTCTTAGGACACGTACTGTTTAGTAGCATATTTAAATTTAGTAAAATCGCCCTTATTGGACATATTTCGTTTTGCGGATATATATATAGTTAACCGAGATTATCATGGTGGTAGGCATAGTTCAAAGTTTACTAAACCCGACCTAGAGTCATAGCCTATCTTTATATGTCAAAAGAAAATAATACATTTATTAGTAGTAGATTTTAGAGTCAATAGTAAATTTATTTTCCTGAGGTGAGACCTGAAACCTAGCTCGCACTATACCATAGTGCGAGCTAATACTTGAACCGGTAATGTTGATTATAATAATTATAGATGGAACTTATAATAATATTCTAATACTGCTATATTAAAAGTGTTATTAAGAAATTAAATAGGTTTGCTTAACAATTGATAAATAATTATTAACTCAATGATTTGTTTTAGTACAGAATAAATGTCTACAAATTTAGAAATGATAAGACGAACGAAACGCGTTTTTGACTTGTGGCAAGGTCAGCGCAGCTGTCACAGCGGGATTATCTTGTTTTGGTTATTAATATGAATTGCTACAATTCTTAAATAATCTAGATTATTGGCATCTAATATGTACGTGATGTGATTGTGGATGATTAAAATTAGTGATAAGGTAGGTTATTGTCGAAGTTATGACACAACCTTAAAATTGTTAGTTTTAATGTAAACTACATGTAGCATCTAGATTGTTTTATACAAACTAATTAATTGGCAGTTTTCATATATGTAGGCCGGGACATTGAGTTGATGAAATAGTGTTATCAAAATCATTCCAAGTGTGAATACAAAAGTCTAGTTCTGTTAGTTCTATTTTGTTCTATTCTAGTTTGTCTAGTTCTGTTAGTTCTATTCTGTTCTATTCTAGTTTTGTGGTAGCATTTTACCTAGGGTTGTTCTAAATTAAAGGTAATTAAATATTAATTGTCTGTTGCTGTCTTCTACGTTAGAAAGGAACGGAGAGGGATAAGGGGGGCTCATTTTGTTATAATCAGCTTTATGATAGATAATCCTCCTAGTGAATATTTCTTGTGATTGCAGTAGTAACATAGAATGTTTATAGGATGCTTTGTTCATTAACCGATTATCCTCACCGCAGTTGTGGATAGAAATGGCTAAAATTATGTGAACAGGGGTGGAGAAGATTAGTCATTATAAATTAAAATAAATACTTGAATTGCAATATGCCTGATTAAATAGTGCGAAGAGGTTGGGTAACGATATTAGAGGAATTCTCTATTGCATAATGTTCGGACTTTTAACATTTTCAATTGTAACTTTAGAATTTTGAATAGTGTATTTAACCAAGCGGGTCCAACGAAGAATGTAATGCTGAAAGCGAGGTCTTTGGTCGTCTATGCACACAATAATAATAATAATCTTTTTTTTTTCCGCCTTCAGTAATCTCTACGAACGGACGTGTCTAAATATTTTGAATTTTTGAAATTTAATTTAATTTAATTGTGAAGTGTCTCAGGGCTTCGCCCCGTCATGCTGTGACCTCATTGAACATTTTGCGGAGCCCCCTCAGTGAAACATTTCAACTCGAAAAGTTTACTTTTGAGACCCGCGCAGCTGCGTGATTTGAACCCGGACTCGCTGAGTGAGTGACGGCGAGTTATCCGCTAGACCACGGGCGGTGGGCGCGTTGCGGCCGAAATTAGTGACCAGTAGCTACACACGATTGACTTCACTGGGGCCGGCACTGTTTGATCGTGAGTGAGAATCAACGCTTCACTTGTGGTTGCTGTCCCTGTTGCGCTGCGCTCGCTGTTGCGCTTGCCGCAAACTGTCATCGTGCTTTTTATTAACAACTTAGTACATTGTGCAGCATAATAATGAATTGTAAGGCATGCAATAATAAAATATTGAACATAAAGGAGTCTATGAAATGTCGACTATGTCTGGGTAAATTTCACTATCAATGTTTAAATATTGAAAAACATTTATTTGCTGCATTTACGAAAGAACAAATATTGCTTTGGGTTTGCCCAACTTGCAATAACGTCACTCGTCGTGCAAGATCGAAAGATGACACTCCTGTGCGTCGAAGCAACTTGATGCCGAGTAATGACGACTCATTGAACATGTCATGCGATGTAATGGACCAAAGCACGTCCGCTTCTGTCCTGTCACCTCCCCAGGTGTCTGGGTCCCCCTCAGCCATAATTACCAGCAATCACGAGGTAACTATGGACAAAATTAGCGCTCTTCTAGATCAGAAGCTTAGTTCGACCTTAACTATTCTCATGGAGAATTTCCGTAAAGCGTTAAGAGACGACGTCAAAGTGATGGTTAAGAACGAGATGGGCGGTGCTATAAAAAATATTAAAAACGAATTTAGTGCTACAACGGACTTCATCTGCGGTGAACAGAAAGATCTGCGGTCGGACATCAACAGAAATGCTAACACCATAAGGCACTTGGAGAACGAAAGCGCTAAGCTTCAAACCGAGATAGTCAGACTTAATACGCGTCTGGCCGGTATGGAGAAGGTTTCACGCAATTGTAACATCGAATTACAAGCTGTACCTGAACGTAAGAGCAAAAGTGTCTTGTTGTTGCTTAAGAAACTTTGTGACGTGGTAAAGGTTCCCTTGGAAGACGGGAATATCAATGCATGCCGTAGAGTGGCTAAGCTTAACACTGCTTCTAGCCGGCCACGTAACATTGTAGTAACTTTCTCTAATCCGCGTATAAGGGACTTGGTGTTATCTGCGACTCACAGATACAACAAAGCGCACTCTGGCCATGGACTTTCCTCTTCGGACCTAGGCATTCCGGGTGAACCGTGTAGGATTTTCATCACGGAGCACTTGTCCCCGGAACAAAAAAGTTTGCACGCGGCGACGAGAAAGGTGGCCAAGGAGCGTGGTTTCAAGTTTGTGTGGGTAAAGTATGGGCAAATTTATGTGCGCCGCGATGAGGGGGCTGGCGCTATTCTTATTAAGAATTTAGATTTCCTTGATAAAATAGAATAGTAGTTAATTAGTTTAATATAATTTAATTCTGTTTTGATTTTCTTTTCTCGTAAATATTCAGTTTTGGCTATTTTGTTCGTATTCATATTAATATAATGTATAGTGTTTTTTGTCAAAATTTGGGAAGGGCTAGATCAAAACTAAAAGATATTTACTTAAATCTTTTAAACACTGATTATGACATTGTTTGTCTGACGGAAACTAATTTTGACAGTAGTGTTTTCGATAAAGAATCGTTTGATAGCCGATACAGTGTCTATAGACGTGACCGCGAAACCACATTTTCTAAGAAACAAGGAGGGGGAGGTGTTCTTATTGCTGTTAAAAGTCAAGTTAATGTTCTCCGTCAGATATCTTGGGAAAGCAGGGTTGAGGATGTTTGGCTTACTATATTACCCAGTAAATATGGCGAGCCTTCTCTACATATTTGCCTTTGTTACTTACCACCTGACTTGCCCATTGAGGATCTTACAACTTTTCATCACAATACTCAAGGGGTTATACTTAATTCAAGCTTCGGAGATCATTTTCTTATCCTTGGCGATTTTAATACCGCGAATGTGTCTTGGGTCAAACAGGGAGAGTCAACCTACCTCACACCAATGAACCCTCAAGATCGCAAAGCTGTTTTGCTCTTGGAGACAATGCATACCTGTAACCTGGCTCAGTATAACACTATTCCCAATAAAAATAAACGGTACCTGGATCTTGTCCTTTCTACACTACCTTGTGGCTCAGTCACTGTACTCGAAACTGATCCTCTTTGTCGGTTGGATGGTCACCATCTAGCATATCGATTGGACGTTATCAAACACAATTCAGATAAACCATTAAAACCCAAGTTTAAAAACCGCTACAACTTTAACCGGTGTTATTATGTAAACCTAAAATCTGAGTTGCACCGCATTAATTGGGACGACTTGTTGTCATCAGACGATGTTAATGAATGTGTGGATGTGTTTTACGATAAAATAAACAATGTAATTTCGAAGCACACGCCACTCACCAGAAATACATCGTCAAATAAATACCCCATCTGGTATAGTCGGGCTTTAATTCGCTGTATAAATGAAAAAAATAAGCATCACAAGCACTTCAAAAAGTTTTCCAACCCCCGTGACTATGATACTTTCTCTTTGCTGCGAAGTAGATGTAAGTCATTAATTGCAAGCTGTTATAAAGCGTTTCTGTCTTCAGTTGAGGACTCTCTAAGCGATGACCCTAAGATGTTTTGGCGGTACGTAAATGACAGGAAAGGCGGTCCCGCTATACCACACACAATGACGTTCAATAACAGGACTTACTCAGATGGTCAAGGTGTTTGCGAGCTCTTCTCCGAGTACTTTGGGTCAGTGTATGATGCACCCTCCAGCTCCCAATCTGGCGAGTTAATCAATATGCCTATTGCAGGTAGCCTGTTTTTGCACGAGATTAAAATAAGTCAGCAAGATATATACCTTAAGATAAAACATTTAGATGAGCGTAAGGGTCCCGATCCTGACGAAATTCCGCCTAAATTTATTAAGAACTGTTCTAGGAAGCTATCCTTACCTCTTGCTATAATCTTCAACAAATCTTTAGCATCTGGCGTTTTCCCTTTGCGTTGGAAGGTAGCACATATTATCCCGATATTTAAATCTGGGGACAAAACGTCGTATACCAACTATCGGCCAATAAGTATTTTATCTTGTATGGCTAAATTGTTTGAATCTCTGGCGTATACTCCACTCTATCACCACCTGGGCAACTTTATATCGGACAAGCAACACGGCTTCGTCAGGAAAAGATCTACGTTGAGTAACCTTTTAGAATTTAAAAACTACCTTTGTCAGGTATTCGCAGTTGGGGGTCAGGTCGATGCTATTTACCTGGACTTTAGCAAAGCCTTTGACAGGGTTAGTCATTATCTGCTAAGTCTTAAACTAGAACACTATGGCATTCATGGATGTCTACTGAGGTGGATCATTTCATATTTGAGTAACCGCACTCAGCTTGTTACTGTAAAGGGTTATACTTCAGCATCAATACATTCACCCTCAGGCGTTCCGCAGGGATCCCATCTTGGTCCACTCCTTTTTGTCGTTTTTATAAACGACTTGATCTGTCGATTATCCTGTTCCTCTCTTTTGTACGCCGACGATCTTAAAGTTTTTACTGATGTCAGGGACATAGGGCAGTGTTTAGCACTACAAAATGACCTGAAGGTAATTTCTGACTGGTTTTTACTCAACAAGATGAAGATGAGCCTTAACGTGCAAAAGTGCTGTGTTATCTCGTTTACAAGAAAGAAAAATAAGCTTCACAACAAATACTGTCTACAGGGTCAAATATTAGATAGAAAAGACATAGTAAAAGATTTAGGCATTCTATTTGATGAACAATTAAGTTTTCGTCCTCATTATTTATATATCACAAAGAGGGCTAATAAACTCATGGGATTTATAATAAGATCATCAAAAGATTTTAAGAAACCTAGTAGTGTGCTTTATCTTTTCTTCAGTTTAGTCAGAAGTGTGCTTGAATATTGCTGTCCAATTTGGTCTCCATACTATAACGTTCACGTTGATGCAATTGAAAGAGTGCAAAAGCGATGCTTGAAATTTATTACGCGTAAATATAATTTTGGTCGGTCTCTTAAGAGTTACAGTGACAGGCTATCTAAATTTGGTATGATACCGTTGAGTGCCCGCCGAAAAAGATACGACCTCTTTTGCCTTCATAAAATAGTGCATTCCTCCTTTGATTCGCCTGAGCTGCTCTCCTTGATTGACATTAATACCAGGCATAGGTCGCGTTGTCCGGATACGTTCTTGATTCAGGCTTATAAAAACAATACATCCTTTTATAATCCTATTGTCAGAATGTGCCGGACCTATAACGAATTACATCGTGTTTATAAGGATATAGACGTCTTTAACAGCAGCTTTTCGAGGTTCAAGAGGGTGATCTGGGACATAATATTATGTGATGAAACGCCCTCAACCCCACTTATTGTATAAATTTTGTAATTTAGGATAACAGTAATAAATTAAATTAGTAGATATATTTTAAGTTAAGGCAATAACAAAAAAAATGTAGAAATAATTGGCATGCTGTGTACGCTAATTTTGGGTTATTGTCTAGTTTTATCTTGTGGAATATTTTTGTATGATCTTGTAATAACAGTAACCTGTCAGTGTACCTTTTAGAAATAAATAAATAAAATAAAATTTATAGAAGACACAAGGGAGCATTCTTAATTGGCACTGTTAAATTAGTGAAAGTAGCTTGTTTAGGGTGTCCGATCATTGTTTAGTCGCACTGGACATAAATAGAACTTAGTTAAGCGTGTAGGGTTTATTTTGATTTACCTGGTGAACTAATTGAATCGAAGTTTCGGAAGTGTGCTGTAGAATTGGGAGTTACTCAGCATACAATAAAATTAAGTAGTTCCCATTTAAGCTTCATCGCCGAAACTAGCCTTTCTAAAAGTTGTGAGAATTCTGCTGTAAGGTAATTCCATTCGAGGACGCCTTATGGAGTGTGGACCAGGGTAAATATGCTTGACTGACCAACATAGAGGTATTACCGTTAGCTGAGGAAATTAGGTTATTGATAGCATTTCATTTTATCGTTATCAGTGGAACTCGCGTTACTGGGGAATTTTGCAAACTGGACGGAAGGCTGAAAGTAGAGTAGAATAATTAAGGAGTAACCAATTAGAGTAACAAACATTCGGGAGATTACCATCTTAATAATGTGTCTTGTGCGAGTATAAAATTAAAATCATCTAATAAAAATAAAAATAAAAGAAACTAGCACTATTGAATCACGCAGTTTGGAATTCAGTAAATACGAGAAGGAACTCACGATATTAATTACCATGAATACTAAGACTAAATGTCACCTTTAATGACTTATTATTTACCGATTTGACCGTTATTAGTAATATAAAAGGTAGGAAGTTAAGTAAAGTTGTGGGGGCGGATAAGATAGTTACCGGTATGGTTAATTTAATAAGAAAATGATAATTTTCAAAGGTATAGGAAACTAAGGGGATATTGACGTATTATATTTTAGCAAATGAGACTAAATGTTGTCTTTCATACATAGTAATAACTAGGGATGAGACATAGTTACTAGATAGGTTTTGGGATAAGTATTTGCTTATACGCATAAGCTCAGTACTTGTCAATTAGTACACAATGTCCAGCGCGTACCGGGGTATTTACAAGTGCTTATCGATGACGCATATATTGTTAGTTAGACAGAGATTAATAGCGCACAAACTTCTAATTGTTCTAAACTACGGGGTATCTAGTTCAAAACTCAAGGACGTGTTTCGAGATGCGTACCCCCTTAGAGTTAATGAGTTTATTCATAGGTATTTACGATCGACAACCTTATTGTAAGGCGTTAAGACCTCTATTTGTATGCACGGTGAGTGGGTGTCTCTGCGTACCGTGCGAAGGCGAGTCTAGTATTCTATCTCGGTTATTTGCATGATTAGACATTAGATGTATCTCATCTAAAATAAAGTTATAACTCTTGGGCGATGATGGTATGCCTACCGTTTTGGTTGCTAGGGGGGTTTGGTTAAGATTTCTTATCCGCGGAGAGGAAAATAGGTTTCGGTTGAAAGGCGGGATGTGTAAAGAGGATACATATATAAAATAATTACTAAAGTAACTAATTAGGGATTGTGGAGGACGCGGGTTCGATCCCTGCCTGAGGTAGACAGTTATTCCGACGTTTCGTTATCTTAGGTAATTATAAAAGTTAAGATGAGATTGGTAGCGTTGAAGTATGAAGGAAAGTTTTAATTCAAATTATTATTAATTATAATTCATTAACCTAGTTGGAACTAAAGACCATGACGGCGAAGTGGTTTATGCTTCACCGACGAAAGATCCCAGGTTCGATTCCTAGGTTGCAACATTTAGATGTGAAGTAAGTTGTAAGAAAAGTTGTAAGTTAAAAGAAGGCCATGATGACAGATGTACTTGAAATTATTCTAGGAAAATAATTTAAAGAATAGAATAATTGAATGGTTTGGGAGATGTTATAAACTTTAAGTCGGAATCGTCATAAAGTTGAAGAGTTTTTGCTAGGGGGCGTTAGTAGACAGCGCAATAGACTGTTATATTGATTTATATTATATTATGATTTGTTGTTATGATGGTAAACAAAAGGCAAATCATTATTCAGAGGTTGTGTACGATTAAAGAAATGGTAGATGTCTAAGTTATTGGGAAATATTTACCGAAACTAAGGTTACTGGGATTTCGTTTTGAACACGAGAACTGGGTATGCAATTATGATTTTGTATCAGTTGAAAAGAGTGAGGGGAGGACTATTTTACATTTGTAATGCTTATTGAGGAAGGAGTCATTAGGGTTTGGAAAGGAACTATAATTAGAAGGATTTATCTTTGAGGAAGAGGGCTAATATGACAATGAGGTTGTCAAGGAAGGTAGTAAGAATGTGTCAATAGACTAGGGCCTTATCATTATTTCGAATTTCGCGGGGACTGTTCCGTGTGTCCTTGCGACAGAGGCGACGTCTAGCGTGCGTTATTTACTTGAGTTTCGCGTAGAATTGTTAGGTTGGCAATGGATTAGAGTGATTGACTCACACAACTCACCACGAAATTAAGTTAAATGTGGCTTGAGCCTAGATTGCAAAGGTATACAAGTAGGGACTGTTAGTACGACAAAATATAGATATTTCAAGTGAGGTAGGCTGTAGGAATCTATAGGTAGGCGTTTCTATATATGTTATTAGGTAGTGGGGACAGCACGGTGTGTGCACGCTGTGCGTACATAAACTAGGTACGTAGGCCACGAAGCCAGGCTGGATTAATTCCGACTAGTAAGGTAGGGTTAATTAAGTTATGGTGCCTAAATAGAAATTACGATGAAGTGACGTGGGTTAGGAGCGCTGAAAGGACCTATCTAGGCATGTAATCTGTTACCGTAGGCCAATAGAATTCTAATTGTTTTCCTAAAAGTTGTTACCAATTAACTATTCATTTTAAATAATTAGCAGAAGAGTGGTAATATTGAACCATCATTACTTTGGAGTACCTAAGAATCTAGACTGGTTTCCTATTACAAAAAAATACTAAAAGGTTATAACAAGTAAGCATAAATGTACTGTGATGTTTGATTTCTAATACTTAAATGACCAAACAGGCATTTTTAGTTTGCCCTGAGGTGCGATACGGCCTTAATATTGCTACACTCCAAAGTATTATAAATAGACATCCGATACCTATTGGTAAAATTTAAGCTGATACTAAACAACTAAAACCAGTTTAGAACCTAGGTTAATTCGTTGAAGCTGCGAATTCACTTTAATGGCCAAAAACCTTACAAGCTATGAGCTCCTAATATTATGAAACATAGAAATAATTGATTGATAACAACCTACTAATTAGCCTAATAAATAGTACAGTCTACTTTATACCATTTGAATTCACTTTAATGGTCAAAGACCTTATAAGTTATGTACTTACTTCTAATAATATGAAACATAGAAATATTTGATGGGAACAATCTAAACCAATAAGACTAATAGTACAGTCTGCTTTATACCTATTAAAGTGAGAAAGTGAGTAAAGGATAACTTCTAAATATAATTGATTTAATTATTAACAGGGATAATTACCTGATTTACTACCTACTAAAAATATACTAACTATGATTTAGTGGGCTATTAAATAATCACCCAGTCTGAGAGAAAGGGGTAGAAGTTAATGGAAAAATAATTAACTTAAGTTCACTTCCTAAAAGTTAAAGGATGTAGAGTGAATTAGGCATCTTCAATAAACTTAAGATGTGATAATCTGCCAAGGCAGCCAATACAATGTAGTTATATTGGTACCTTATAAGATCTGTGTTCGGAACAAAATGGCCACTTACGGCTGGCAACCTTTTTTGTAGTTTTAATTTGTATTTGACAGACGGCTGTCAGTGTCAGTGTGACACACACTCACGTTGGATTTTTGGTGAGGTTATGATCTTGACCGCGGGGTCGCGTGGAAACTGACTAACTATTGACTTTTTTGGTGTAATTTAATATGTAGGGCACATGATCAGTAAATTCGGCGGACCGTAGTAATTAAGTTGTGAAACAGTGTGAACTTTAATAAGTTTAAACTCAGTGAGTTGTTTGGCTAAGTGATTGGTGCAGTGGTACGTATTTCTCTGGGGTTTGAGAGCTCGCTTGGGGTAGCCAACGGGAAGTTAGGGCCTTGCCACCACCACAGCAGCCAGAGCAGTCGCCGGGGAGGCGAGCTACGTTCACCAATGCAGCCGGCGGCCGGCGAGTCCCTGAGGACCTCGAGGAGACGAAGCGGTGTCGGGGACGCAGTCACCGTCGTCATAGTACGTAAGTTAGTTTATATAAATTATAATTTAAGTTTAGATAGTATAGATTTAAGTTGGCTAGAAATAGCCTGGTAGCAGGGAAGATGTAGACTCTCTATATCTCTATATTAAACAATCTGTATAATAAACACTAAGAGTAAACCCAAGTAATTTTACTTCAAATGATAGTATTCTATTTAAGTTCACTTCCTAAATGAGTAGGATATTGAATAAATCAAACATCTTTTAATAATCTTAAGATGTGATAATCTGCCAAGGCAGCCAATACAATGTAGTTATATTGGTGATTTATAAGATCTGTATAATAAATACTAAGAGTAAATAAAAGTAATTTTACCTTTATTAAAAGCATTCTATTTTAGTCCACTGCCTGAAAGTGGGTTTTGAATAAATTTTTCACCATTTATGGAGCTGAAGGTTAATATTCTGATAAGGCAATAAAGACAGTCAGTTAATAATTTTACATTGTAATATCTTTATAATAGACACAATAATCAGAGAAATAAGTGGGTTCTATTGAATGCTGGCTTCCCACCTCTGTTCGATAAGTGATATCATAAGACATGAGTTATTGCATTAAATAATTAAGTTCTTAATGTGAAAAGGATATTTGGATGATAGCAAGCCTTGAGATAAACTCTATTGATTTATGTGGAATAATAAGAATGTAAATGCTAACACATAGTTATAATATGAGAAGAAATTAAGTTGAAAAGTTGTGTAGATACTCTATAAAGTATAAATTAAAATCAATGTGCCGGGGCTATATATGTGATGTATAGCACGCTATGGAGCGGCGGTTGGGGCTCGTAAATTGCACAAGACTTTTTATGTATAATGCTATTGTTAATAAATAATAATACCTGCAAGCTAAGCTATCATCTGATTATCTTTGAGTGGTTAACAAATCCTTCCCGCAGCTGCTGTGAAGGATTTAGGTCACAGTTCAGACGGAGTCATTGCTAGGCTACACATATCTAGGATATTAGTTATTGACGGATAGGTAATTAGGTCAGGAGAAAATAATTTAACACAGGGTTAAGCCAATTACTAAACTTTCACGAAAAGAACTTGAGTTACTTAAATGCGGTTAACAACGGAGGGTTCACTAGACGATCTGGCCAAAATAGTATTTATTATAATATTACATTGCTTGACTGAAGTTTATCGCAAATAGAATTAAGTTATGCTAAGTTTCCATTATCATACAAACACTACGCACTCTACAAAACCTCCAGACACAAACATTAGATTGTAGATATATTAGGTCAACTAGTTTTAATAATTAGATAATAAGTTAAGTTAAGGTAAAGGCGGCGATGATGTGTGTATGTATTATAAGATTTAGAAGATAGGTCAGGTGGAGCAGTTACATTCTCCACATTTTTATTTTAAACCGGTACTGTGATCGGTCTACCCGTCTCACAGTTGGACTTTTCACGTGATTTCGTGCAAATTGTGGAGGTTCATGTAACCATCCTTTTTAAATGTTGATTCATCGGTTCATAGAATTTTTTCAAAGAATCGCGACAGATCGCAGTACCGGTTTAAAGTAAACATGTGGACGGGAATTTTGAATGGTAATGTTATTGGTCCAATCGAGCTGCCGGAGTACTTAAATGCCCGCAGGCTTATTTGGACTTTTTACATAATCAATTACCAGATTTATTGGTAGAAGAAGAAGAGAGAAACAAAACTGCAGACATGACGCTTCACTTTCCCGCCAAGAAGTCCCAACTCTTCTTTCTAACAAACAGTGTTTCCACTTTAATAATTTCCTTTCCCCACGCCACATTGACTGTTTGACAGTTGTAAAAATATGTTTATGACGGATATGATAGTTAATAATTTTACAATAAATATCCAATAGTTTTTTATCAAGATAATTCGTAAATATTTTATTAATTACAAAATAAATTTGCAGTTTTTTATCTTTGGAGTACAAGACCCGAAACACGGGCAGCTATGATTGAGCTTTGTGTGACGTCACATTTCACAAAATAAACAAAAACTATAATAGGTTTCAAGAAAAAACTTTGTTTAGTGAAATGTGACGTTACAGGGAAAAATGTCACGTGACTAACCGTTTTCGCGCAAAATATGAATTAATGCTTTTTTGAGAAAAAAATATTGTACGAGGTATAAAATAAGCGTTTGTGATTTTTAAAATACTTTTCCGAGAACTGTCAAGTAGCCAATTGAGATTTCCTCTTCTCAGGGCTTTTCCCCTCAAATTTATTTTATTTTGTTTTGGTACTAGCATGAACCTAATAGGTTTATGGGTACTAGTACTGGCACAGAATAAAAAAAAATGCTTCCAAAAAAAAAGCTCTTAGCCAGGTGAGTAGCATTTAATAAACTATTAAGCATAATATGCCAGACGGTTGCTATTCCAGCGTCCCAACGGGGGTGACCTGGGTCTGAACTTGCTTTCCATCCGCGGATCGAGTTTGGATTTGGATTACATCTGCAGTTTAATGGATGGCAAGGAAAAGACGGCCTCACACGAGTCGCAAATATCAAGACAGAGACTGGTGAAATTCAACGGGCATTCTCACGCATATGTCCACTGCTACCTGCCGCATAGTTGTGCGCGGCTAGCTTACTACTACTGTTTAAAAGCGTTACTAGACTAATACGCGGATGCGTTCAATTAAAACGACGTGGTACACTCACTAATATAATGTTTAATAATAAGATACACAATAAGTTCCCGACAACCACTTTGATCAAAATACGACCAAGCTCTGCCTCGGCGCGATACTGTCGCGCCGGAGCCCAAACTTAAAAACAAAGTCATTATTCACATTCCATTATTACACATAGTTATTTCTACGAGTTCGCCAAAACCCTTATCGTACTCCGCACTGAACCTAATGTTGTTAATGTAAACATAAGCCCGGAATGTGACACTTCTGCGCGCCCGCCGCGCCGCCGTCTCCCTACTCGTTATGCGTTGCTTTATGTTGCCAACAATATTATATTAATAATATTATGGAAAACATTTAATACAATCAATATTAATTCTTTTATCAAATAATTGTTAACCTTGAACACTTAATATAATTGATGAATTATATTAAGTATTCAAATATCAAGCTGTCACCTGACAGTCACATTATAATAAAATAGTACTTTATCATGCTCTACAACCTTTACCTATGACACCAAGTCTTCATTGGAACCGGACGCTTCCAAGGCCGGGGGCATGTTCGCGCATCAACGAAGACGACCGACAGCCGACGACGGGATCCGATAGCAAGACGAAACAGCGCGGCAGCGCGCGGCGGTCTTTTTGAATATGGAACGAAGTCCGCGCGCGCTCCCAAAGACAAGTTTCCTGCGGATCCGCCCGTTCGCCGATCACGACGCAATAACGTCACTTAATTTACTTGTATTTTCATGTAATTTATCAAATAAAACTATATTGTTCGCTACATAATATATAAATTCGTCATTGAAGAACACCTTGCCCGATCTGTAAACGCCATTCTGACCAGACATTCGCTAACAATAAGACTTTTATTTTGTGAGGGAAAGAGCTTACAATCGAGTGCAACTAAAATTATTCAATAAATAACTAGTTAAAACGGAATATAAAAGCGTATCATAGAAAAATGTGCCCTATGGTACGGAATTTAGAAATCAATTTAGATTGATAGCTGTACCTGAGGTCGTCTGTCTCTGTCGCCAGTTTGTCGAGCGCCTGCCTACGCGGCTTACGCGTCCGAAGAGCTCTATGGCGCAGCGGATAGCGCGTTCAGCTTGCGATTTCGCAATGCAGAGGCGCAGGATGGGTGACCTAATTAAAAACATCTTGAGCTCCTCCGTGTTTCAGAAGGCACGTTAAGCCGTTGGTCCCGGTTGTTGTCGTAAGATGACAGTCGTTAAAACCCACCAACCCACAATGAGCCAGCGTGGTGGATTATGGTCCAATATCCCCACGTTTAAAAGTAGTTCTCCGCCAACGTGTTCGATAGCATCACTATTTAGTAGTCTCATAATAATTTCAAAATCAATCAATCGTTTAATTCAATAATGTTTATTAAAACCTACAACCAGGAGATTTTAACACAAGCGTACCTACCGTATCATGAACCGCCTATAACTACCTAGTTCACTCGTGTTCGCGTATCACTTTCCTTTACCCTATTCACTTTATTTATTAATCCATAGTAAGTACGGCTCGTTGTCCTAACAAAAATCAATTTCACGGTCCCATTCGGAAGAAAGCATCAAACTTGGCAGGAATGTAGCTTTTATATATACTTATGTACTTCAATATCGATATAGAAACACACTGAGAAATTATTGCTCCCCCCCCCCCCCCCTTTATATCTCTTATTAAAATACGAAAGCAATACGAAAGTTTTCGAATGATTGAGGTAGGCTGTAGAGCATCATAATGCTAAGTAGATCTTGATTAATTGATATGCCCATATCTTCTAATTTATCGAAAATATCAATGAATTTCTTTAAATGATTCACTATGTTATCGCCATCCTTAATATTTCTCAATATCAGTTCTTTCAAAAGACTTGCCTTCCGTGCAGGACCTTTGCTATAATAAATACTTTCGAGAGTGTTCCAGACATCTTTACTTGTTTCACAGTTCTTCACTTGTTTTAGTTCACGCGGAGAAATTATTAGCAATAATTCTGCCAGCGCCAAACCATCTTTTTCTAAGAATTTATTTAGTTTGTTACCTTCAGTAGGCTCCTTTATCGCCTCTGATACATAATTCCACAATCTTAGCTTAGTTAAAAATGCTTTGGCGTGGATTCGCCATGTGTCATAATTTTCTCTTTTCAACGGCCAAAAATGTATATGACTCATTTTACTCACGTTTTCTGGGCCCATAACCAGTTAATTATATATGTTCGATTAAGACGCAGTGTTCTACGAGTACATTGTTGGATGGTACTAATGCTGGCCACATAGCTGTGAGCACAGGCTGGCACTGCCCTGTCATGTCATCTATGGTTTTGCTTAACTTAGCAAGTGATATTGTTTTGCATTGTCAAATAGAGAAATGACTGAGTAAATTCTAATAGACACTGATATTAAATATTGTATTATTTCATGCAATGAGATCGATGCCCTACGTAGTAAAACCCTAACAAATTGGTAGCAGAGCTGCTAGTTTACTTAAAAGTAAGTAAGATGGCATCGACGAGTTATCGCAATATAGAGCCGTTGACCAAGTCAAATTATGACACTTGGTGCCTGCAAGCGCAAGCGGTTTTGATCAAAAACGATTATTGGGATATCGTAAGCGGCGAGAAAACATTGTTACCTAATGCGGATGCGGCGGCAAAAACAGCGTTCGACAAAGAGGATTTAAATGCAAGAGCTGAAATCTTACTTTTGTTATCGCCGTCCGAATTAAAACAAATTAAAGTTTGCACGTCGTCTAAAGCAGTATGGGACAAATTAAAAGCTACTTATCAAAGCACTGGGCCCGCAAGAAAAGCAACCTTACTGAAACAACTAGTTCTTAAGCGAATGACCGCAGATGAAGACATTCGTGATCATATTAATAACTTCATGGATGTTGTGGACAAACTCGCAGATATGGATATAAAAATACCGTCAGAATTGCTCAGTATAATGCTTCTATATAGCATGCCGACAACATTTGAAAACTTTAGAATAGCTATAGAGTCTCGAGACAAATTGCCCTCTCCTGAAGTTTTGAAAGTAAAAATCCTTGAAGAATATCAGGCCAGGAGTGGCAGCGAACAACCTGAAAACGCAGAAGCATATCACCTTAAGAAGAATAAAGAAAGGTTATACTGCAAGAGTTGCAAACGTAAGGGTCACACTACAGAGACGTGTTGGGGAAAGAAGAAAAATGCCAACAACAGAGACAACATAAACATGAGCAGAAAATTTTAATGTTTGTCTTAGCACTGCAAATTCAAATACCAGTGAAAATACTTGGTGTTTAGATAGCGGGTGCTCATCTCACATGTGTGGCGTAAAATCGATGTTTTCTTCCATGAACCCTGAGAATGGCACTTTGAAGTTGGCATCAAATAACCATACGAGCCAAATTCGAGGAAAAGGAAGAGTCACAGTGGGCACAGAAAAACAAGGTTACAATTTTAATGATACCTTGTATGTTTCAGATGTGTCAGTGAACTTATTATCTGTCGGAAAAATAACGGACAGAGGAAACAAAGTTGTTTTTGAGAAAAACAAAGCTTACGTCATAACAAAAAGTGGAGAGGTGGCACTGACAGCACAAAGGAAAGATGGGCTCTACCATATTGAATTTAAAGAGAAAGAGACTGCACACTACACACCAAAAATGGACAATGACATCATGGAATGGCGTCGCAAGCTTGGCCACATAAATGAAAAAGATTTAAAGATGATGGCTAAAGACGAACTTATGTATGGCTTAAACTTTACGAACGAAAAGTTAGAAACATGTGTGATGTGGGATGCTCAGCACTGCCGAAAGGCAGCGCCGGCAGAGGTACTGTGAAGTCGGGAGACGAAATGATACGACGAAGGTTGGTTCTTAACTCTTATTTATTTAGGGAAAAACAGTGTTTATATAGTGTTACAGAACAAAGGAAAGAAAGTATTGACTGCCAGTTCTGGGAAATCGGTACAAAGTCCTAAATTAGTTACATTCCATCACGTATAATAAAACAGATGATTCTTATGAGTTATGATGCCGTGACACACTGCACTAGAACTTTCCCCGTTTAAAAAAAAAAAAAATTAAACTATATACTTTTTAAAAATATTAAATATTGATATAAACATAGTTTTACTCAAACTTAAAATAATTAAAATCTACCAGGCTTAAACTAACAAACAAGGTTTTTACATTCTAAAAATACATTGTTATTATAATGATACAATCTTATGCTATAGCTGTATACAATATGATCTGGGTTATGAGAGATGGTATTCCTTATTTGGATACAGTTAACTATAATTATATTTTTGTGTCGTGCAAAATGCCTCTAATTCTCTCGCGAGGAAAGCTCGTTTCGTACACGATCGAGAGTCAATGGCGATACACATGGTTCGTAAGGATGGTGAGTAAACTATTATATTATTTTGACTTGAAATGCAGTCTGCCTGCTTTAGTATTTTGTCATAGTCCTTGTTATTAAAACTTAATTCAGGTAAATTATTTAGTCTCTTGGGAACCCCAACTATGTTCGGCTGGCCAGTCCAATCATAGCTAGAACCCGAATCATTTTCCTGTTTTTGCTTTTCCATTCTTTTCTTTTGTGCTCTAGTCATTACTGACATTACATTTTTTTGTCATGGACTTAAGTTCGCTACTACTACATTCAATCCTGGATAATGCGTCTGCAGCTGCATTTTCCTTGCTTTTTAAATATTCTACCGTGAAATCGTATTCTTCTAGACACAAACGAAACTTAGTGAGCCTAGTCGATGGGTTACTCATACATAAGTAAACAACTTATTTCTATTGAGGCTGCAAAAATATAATGTTACACTATTGATATAGGTACATTCATAAACCAACCTTCTGGCTTAACATGGCCATTATACGAAACTTTTGATCCTATTCTGTGTTATCTAATAATAATAAAAAATATATACATGACAGTGAAATCTACATAATAATTAATGTAACAATAACTGCTTGTATAATATACGCTTAATACAATCACAGGTAATTAATTTAAATAAGCGCACAGCTGGTTTGATTAATCGTCACGATCTAGTCACTCTCGGTGTATTGTTTACAATAATATGTTACACAATAGATTCCACGAATTTTATTAGTGACGATGCTTTATTTGGCGAGTCTTTGTCATAGCGGAGCAAGTATGCAAGTTTTAATCTGTTACTAAAAATAACTTTCATTGACTCTTCTTGTTGAATCTTTTGTTGTTTTATTGAACAATGACAAATCATCTGTTCTAAAAATTCGGAACAGAGGATGATATTCTTAGTAATATTAGTTATAATGGTATCACATAAATTCTAACGCATAAAGTTTTTAGCTGAATATGAATAGCAGCTATTATAATATAATTTAAATATTATTATTATAATATAATCTAAATATTATTTAGTGAATATTAACTATGAAAAAAATATATAAGTAAATATAAATTTACCTTATTTAAAACATTACAACATTTAATTTAACCAAATGTATCAAATACATTTTATAATAAAATGACAAAATACTTTCATATCTCGATTTGACTTTTAGATAGTTAATTCAGTAAAATATTAATTGAATTATGAAGTCAATCCGAAATTTATTTATTTTAAAGTCGAAGTAGCACTTAATAAACTTTAATTAATATATTTAACCTATTTTAGATAAAAACAATCTTATTGTTTAATTTTTTTTTCTTAAAATACAGTCATGCAAGTATAGTACTTAGGTACTTAATAATATTTCATTACTTTTTTTTATACTCAGCTGTTGACGTTGTTATCTCCTAAAGCCATTAATATGCCCCTTTTTAAACCGACTTCTTTAATCTTTTAATATAATTGGCTCAAACTTAAAGCTTTTGTTAAACTCCTTAGCACTTTACTTAATATTTTTCACCTACTTGGACTTCATACTAGTAGTTTAACTATATTTTTATTGTTCCATATTCTTGTCTCCTTACTTTCTAGTCATTATACTTTTACTTGACGAATACGTTTACTTATAGTCAACTCAAAATATATATTTTTTTGTCGTTGTATTATCCGATTACATCGTGTGTACACTTTTATTAATATTGTCGTACCACTTAGTACTTGTACTTTTTTTTTATTATATTTTATTTATACTCTTTAGTCATAAATAGCATTATTTAAACGGTAAAGGTCTTAGAGCAATGCTCCAAAGTAGTTTTACACAACACACACTACTCACACATATTAATAAGTACTTTTTATTATTTGGGCCGGCCGGACCCTGTATTATGATACATTATAAGTCACCTTTCATTATAACATTTATTTATATTTTAAACAGTGCATATCAATATGCCCGTTTAGGTTGTGCGCACACCTCACTACGGGGGATCATAAATTTTAAGGACTCACTCTGACGCTGCGTACTACCTTCGTCATCAGCACTGCCTCCAACATTCTTACGGAGAAATCTCGTTTACACTATGATCGAATAGAAGGATCTGAACCACCCGTGTACCAATTGCATAGGGTCAGAATTAAGACAACAATTGTTCTCCATCAGTTATTCGAGAGGAATAAGCTCGTTCGCACCTAAATAAGTCTGATGGACCTGAATTCCCTATAGTACCTTCTATATAATGTGTGTACCGTATTTTATTGACTATTTTTAATACCAAGTTCCTTCACAAAAGCGGCTTGCGTCATTTGCGCTGGGGAAAATGGTTTAATGAAGTTATCTTTATATTTTAATATTTTCATTATTTTTTTATTTTTTTTATTTTTCAACTTAATTCTTGTATAAAACGTATTTCAACATATTCTTTCGTTTTAGCATTTATTTAAAGTAAGATAAATTAGGCAAATAAGATCTGATGCTTTTGGATGATCAGTCCAATTGCATTTCATCCTTAAGAACCTAATTACTCACGAAATTCTTGAACATACCATAATATACGAGTACATTCCAAATTAATATTCGATAATCGATTTGTATTGACGTTATTTTTCTAAAACATTATTTTATTATCTTTCTGAGTACCTAGACAGTATTTAACCCCTTTTTATTTATTATTCTCTTTTTAGATTTAGCATTTCATTTCAAACTATTTAGAAGCCTTAGGTTGAAATTATAATGCCATTAATTTTGTTACTAATTAATTACGTTGGGCAAAGCATCGTCAACAGCTGTTAAAATGTAGTTCCTTAATTAACTATCGATTACATTTATTATTTTATAATAAAGAAGACGCGTTAAACTTTCTTACTAAAGCAATTCTCAATACACATTTTGGATATTTTATGCCATTGAGTTAAACTAATAGAGAAGCAAACCTCATTACCGCGCGTCCTAAAAAATGTAACCACTACTTAACCGCGACGACGTAGCTTTGAAACCAATAAACATTTTAATGTAAACATATAACTGTCTCATCTACACAAGTCGCAAGAACCATGCTGTCACTAAAATTATACAAAGACAGATACATAGTCATGCGCTGGCGGGCCAGTGTTGCCTGCCATATGAATTTTACCCCAAAATAAGAAAAAAAAATTGAATATTTTTGAAAGCAATTGTTTTATAAAATACATGAATTTAAATAATACTATTATTATAAAGAGGAATGATTTGTTTGTTTGTTTGCATGTAGCCGATAAACTCGGGAACTACTGAATCGATTTTAATATTATTTTTGACCATTAATATGCTACTATTTTAACATAATTGAAACTATGTTAGCAGGACAGGGCCTCAATCACAATAAGCACCAACGATATTACCAAAACTATTCCTTTACCGTTCAGCCGACTTCGTATAGCGCTATCGCGTGTGTCAAACGCGATAGCACTATAAAAGTACGTCTAACGACTACATTTCAGTTATGGTTCGGTTGAGATTATTTAGCGTGATAGCCCCCCAGGACGCGATGCGTTTTCTGAGTGAATGCTTACTTACTGCTTGCGGTGCTGCGGCCGAAATGTCAAGCAGTACTAAGTAGGCATTTGCTTGCAATGTGTGTCGCGATTTTATATGTATTTAAATATGGATATCCGTTAACTAGCCGCCATAGTACAAGCTTCGGCTTAGTTTTGGGGTAGCTCATTGGTATGATTGTTGAAATATATTAATTTATTTTTTATTTACTTTACGAAGATAAAGTTGCGAGGAACAGCTAGTATTATTTAAATAACATGTCTTGCTTACTAGATACATAAAAGTAAGAATAAGTAATGAAATAATCCTCCTGCCCCCGAAATTCTATCGTTTTCGCTAGTAAGAAGTAGTTAAATGTGTTCTGAATCACTAAACATAATTCCATTTTTTCATTTTGAGAAGATAAGTAATTTATATGTCAATAATATAGTCATAATCTAATTTTATGTAGGTATTTACTCATGCTGCATGATAAAATGTCACTATATTAATGAAAAAAAAATTATAAATGTTCTCTTATAGTTTTTGCCCAGTGAATGGACATTTATTCGGCATATACAGACATTTATCGGGCATTTATCCAAGGCACCCAAAACGCCCGGGCGTAAACCCATCACTGGCCATAATGGTAGTTTATTTATACAAACAGTAATCAAACTCCGCTATGAAACATCAGTTTTGTGTTTAGTCTCTTTTTTGTATGTTTTCATGCTATAATCTTGTTTTAAATATTTCTTCTCACGGCGTCCTGCATCTTTAGGCACCCTGCAAAATTGATCATTTAATATGATTATTAGATTATGAATTGATTAAATATACTACAAATTAATAAGATTGCATTAATCTTTTTAACGAAACTTAAAATATAATTACATATTATTATTTAAAATCGGAGGTTACAACTTCATCCATTGATTAATTTGTTTCTCCCATTAAAGTGGGAAACCAAAACGAGGTTTTTAATGGCAACACTGAACATAAATCACAATATTTGTGATTTAATGATTTTTTTTTGTGTGTTTTTACGTCAATATCAATACATTAACAATGTACATACTTATGGAAAGTAATTCCCCTTGAGTTATGATGGTTCTGTGACCTTTAATCGCACTTTTTCACTATGCATTTACCCATTTTCCGTCCGGTTCAACCTGGCCGGCATCACACTGAGGACTGAACTGACATTAGCTAGGCATAGGTATGGCTGTGGCCATATGTGAGGTGGCAACGCTTTCGCGCGGTAATTGCTAATCTAGTGTATATATATCAATGTTTTATGCGTCATCTATGATGCACCAGATATAAATCCTTATTTTATTTTCACGACTTTTATTTTGACAGCTTTTACAAAATCACTTTGAACATCTAAAACCCCTATAAAATAAAATTAACTAATCGATCGAAGCGGACACAAAATGCTTTTACTGATATGATTACGATTAATTTCATTTTAAAAGTTTATACCTATGTATTACCAAACAAATGATTTCAGTTTAATTTTCTTAATAATGGTTCTTTTGTTAACGAAACTCGCCTGTATTCACTCGGCTGCGTCCTCACCCGGCTGCATTCACACCCGGCTACTGCTTCTCCTCACGTAGGTTATAATTTTCGCCATTTTATCTCATCAACAACGTCATCTCTGGATAGCAGCAGGTTTTCCTTCATTTTTATTTCGTGGCAGTTTTATGATTTTTCTTCTTTTACCTCTTCGGTTTTCGATGATTTTGTACCCATATTTCTATTTAACGTGGTGCGTGGGTTTGGGTGGGTGTTGGTTTGAGCGTGGTGATGACTCATTGCTCGGCGCGGAACTCACACGGACCAGTTGTGACGTCACGTGTGCTGATGTGATGCGTAGCAGCACCATTAATATCTCGCAGCGTGATCGGATTTTTCGGATGCGAAGCGTGGACCCCATTGGTGTGATCTTGATTTTCTCTGCGGCTTGGGTTCCAAATGAACCAGCACTGCCTAGAAGCAGTGGACTGGCAGGGTCGCCATGTGATGTGGGATGCTCAGCGCTGCCGAAAGGCAACGCCGGCAGAGGTACTGTGAAGTCGGGAGACGAAATGATACGACGAAGGTTGGATCTTAATTCTTATTTATTTAGGGAAAAACGGTGTTTATATAGTGTTACAGAACAAAGGAAAGTATTGACTGCCAGTTCTGGGAAATCGGTACAAAGTCCTAAATTAGTTACATTCCATCACGTATAATAAAACAGATGATTCTTATGAGTTATGATGCCGTGACACACTGCACTACACATGCGAGACCTGCATTAAAGGCAAACTATCACGACTACCATTCACAAGACACGAAAATCTATACACAGCGGACGAGCTCGAAATAATTCACAGCGACGTTTGTGGACCTTTTGAGTATGAGACACTAGCAGGCTCTAGATATTACGTCACATTTATAGACGATTTCACTCGTTACTGTCACGTCTATTTTATAAAAAGAAAGAGTGACGTATTCAGTATTTTCAAAGATTATAAAAATGAAGTTGAGACATACCACAATAAGAAGATAAAATACCTGCAATCAGACAATGGTACAGAATACCGTAATAAGGAGTTTGACGATTATCTCAAACTGCACGGCATCCAAAGAAGGTTGACCGCCGTTTACACTCCTCAGCAAAACGGGATAAGCGAGAGAAAAAATCGATCATTGCTTGATAAAACCAGATGTCTGTTGATTGAAGCCAATGCACCCAAAAAACTCTGGGCGGAAGCGGTAGCTACTGCAAATTATTTAATAAATCGTAGCCCTTCCAAAGCCCTAGATGGCAATACACCGTTCCAGAAGTGGGTTGGCCGAACACCGTGTGCACATCATCTTTACGTTTATGGCAGAAAGACCTTCGTACTAAAAAATCATAAACGAGGAAAGCTTACTCAAAAAACTAAAGAAGGTGTATTTATGGGATACTCATCGACCTCAAAGGCTTACAGAGTTTACATACCTGAAGATGATGATGTAATAATTAGCAGGGACATAAAAGTCATAGATGAAATGTATTTTGACAAAGGAGATCAGAGCTACGAACAACTTCTAAATGAAAAACAACAAAATCCGAAAATATTAGAAAAATGAAACAAAGAAAAAGCTAAAGATAAGAAAGATACACCTCTTATAGAAATAGAAAACATTGAAAATGAAAACACGTTGCAAAATCCGAATAATCAAGAAGATGAAATCTTTTCCGTAGACGAAATAGAGTCTTATGATGACGCTAATTTACTTTCGGAAATGTGTAACTTATCTGAAGAAAATGAAGATGATAACTACTGGCGTGATGCAATAAAAGCCGAAATAAGAGCACATGTCAAGAATGGAACCTGGAAAGTAGAAAAGAAAAATAAAGATTTTAAAGTTGTGGACTACAAGATTATTCTAAGAAATAGGACCAGACAACAACATCACAAAAAAGGCCAGCCTTGTAGCACGGGGGTTTACTCAGCGACCAAGTGTTGACTGCAACGAAACGTACGCTCCTGTTGCTAAACTAAGTTCAATCAGATCTATCATTGGAATAGCAGTGGAAGAAGGATTAAGATTAAACCAGATGGACGTAACAACGGCATAAATAAATGGTGAACTAGCAGAAAAAATAGTAATGAAATACCCGGACTATTTAAAAGAATACCTGACAGAAATCATGGTAGACGAAAGTAAAAAAGAAGATCTGGCAATATACCATAAAACAATGAATATGTTAAAAGACATAAAGAAAAATCCCAACGAGAAAGTCTGCTGTCTTATAAAAGCTTTGTACGGACTCAAGCAGGCAGGGAGGCAATGGTACAAAAAGCTCGACACAGAACTGAAAAACATAGGTTATAATGCTTCAGAAGCTGACCCATGTTTATACGTACTGGAGAAAAGAGGAGTCAAAATATTAATAGTTATATATGTCGATGACCTTTTGATAGCCTACTCGTGCCCACAAAAGCTACAAGAAATAAAAAATATGTTAAACGAGAAATTTGAGCTAAAAGGTCTAGCAGCACCAAAACGCCTGATTGGGATCGACTTAACATACAAAAGAGGCGAAATTAAACTAAACCAAGAAAAGTTCATAGAAGAAACTCTCAAAAAGTTTAAAATGAAAGACTGCAAATCAGTATCTACGCCTAAAGAACCAGGCATTATACTAGAGAAAGGTATAAGAGATGACAGGCTAAATCTTCCATACAAAAATTTAATTGGCACCCTCATGTATGTGGCAGTGGCAACTCGCCCTGACATAATGTTCGCCATAAGCTACCTCTCTCAATTTAACGATTGCTATGGAGAAGAGCATTTTAAAAGCGCGAAGAGAGTACTGCGTTACCTAAAAGAAACGAAGAGCGTCGGCCTGATTTTCAGAAAAACTGGTTTAGACCTGTACGGGATGGCAGACGCAGATTAGGGTGCATGTAAGCTCGATCGAAAGTCATTTTCGGGCTATTGTTTCAAATATGCTGGGACAGCTATATATTGGATGTCTAAAAAACAGAGAAGCGTCACTCTATCCACAGCTGAGGCCGAATATGTTGCTCTGACTGAAGCAGCTAAAGTAGCGATCCACCTAAGAAGTTTGTACAAAGACTTAGGAGCTAGCTATGAACAAATTGTCGTATTGAATGACAACCAAGCCGCCCTAAAACTGAGCAAAAATGAAATGGTGACTTCTAAGTCGAAACACATCGACCTTAAGATGCATTTTATACGAAATTGTATCCAAGAAAGATTGATAGAAGTCAATTATCTTCGGACAGAAGACATGGAGGCAGACCTGCTCACCAAGGCTTTGGCTGGTCCGCGCCTGCTGAAATTGCGAAGTAGTTTAGGACTGTCCTGTTGACCTCGACAGTGCCCTGAAGAGGAGTGTGAGCACTGGCTGGCACTGCCCTGTCATGTCATCTATGGTTTTGCTTGACTTAGCAAGTGATATTGTTTTGCATTGTCAAACAGAGAAATGACTGAGTAAATTCTTATAGACCCTGATATTAAATATTGTATTATTTCATGCAATGAGATCGATGCCCTACGTAGTAAAACCCTAACAATAGCTCTATTGAGATTTGTTTACAACTCTTATTTTTAATTTGGTTTGTGTGTCATTATTATGTTGGTTTTTGTTCGGTGTGATTTTTCTCTGTCTTGTCAATAAATACAATGTGACTTGGTAACTTGATAAAATGTTTTATTTAGCTCATGCCGCAGTTTTCTCTATCAGTGCTGAGCGTGGGGCAAATGTAAGAGCTTTTTAATATATAAAAATTAAAGAAGTAAGAAGGAAAAAAATGGGCTCGAATTTCCGCAGTATAGAACCATTGACAAAATCGAATTACGATACGTGGTGTCTACAAGCACAGGTCATTCTCATTAAAAGCGATTTATGGGAATACGCTAGTGGTGAAAAAATATTAGAAACGTCTGCGAATGTCAAAGATGTAAGTTATTTCCAGAAGGAGGACTTAAAGGCAAGGTCAGAGCTACTCTTACTTATATCCCCCAAGAACTTAAGCAAATTAAGGGATGCAACACATCCAAAGTAGTGTGGGACAAATTAAAACCAATTCATTAAAGTTCAGGGCCTGCTCGAAAGGCTACACTTTTGAAGCAATTGATCTTAAAGAGAATGATGCCTCAAGAAGATTTAAGAGATCATCTCAATAATTTCATGGATGTTGTGAGTAAACTAGAGGATATGGATGTAAAAGTTCACTCTGAACTGCTTAGCATAATGACATTATACAGTCTACCTTCAAACTTTGACAGCTTCAGAACAGCTATTGAGTCAAAAGATGTCCTGCCAAGCCTCGATGTTTTAAAAATAAAAATAATAGAAGAACATGAAACTCGGAGACAAACCGACCCTCAAACTTCAGAGGCTTTGTATGTAAGACCAAAGAAAAAGGTATTATTATTGTGTAAGAATTGCAATAAAAAGGACATTCAACAAAAATATGTTGGGTAAAAAAGGAACCTAAAGGATATGTTAATAAAGGTCATGAAAATACTTTTAACGCTTGTCTGACATTGGATAATAAAAAACCAAAAGATGATTTATGGTGTCTGGATAGTGGCTGCACGTCACACATGATAGGAAAGAAAGGTATGTTCTCAAACATTACCTCTGCAACAGACACACTAAGACTAGCTTCGGATAAGCCTACTGCGGAAGTCAGAGGAAAAGGTAACTGTCAGTATAGAGAAAGAAAAATATAATTTGATTGACACACTTTACGTACCTGATCTATCAAATAACTTGTTGTCAGTAAGTAAAATAACAGATAATGGCTATAAAGTTATATTTGAAAAAGAACGAGCCAGTATTATGAAAAACAACAAAGTTGCCCTAAAAGCTACAAGGAAAAATGGATCATATTACCTTGAAAGTGAAGAGCCGGAAGAGTCAGCCAATTTCACATCAGAAGCTGAAAGCGACATAATGAAATGGCATCTAAAATTAGGTCACTTAAGAGGCCTATTACATACCGACTGTGATTTTTGCGCAAAATGGCCAACTTTGGCGTTATGGATCTCAGAAACAAAAATACATTAACAATTATGACTTATTGAATAGTGTAGAATAGCTATTGGAATAGTGCTTAGCGGCCTCGCTTTTTGTAAATTTTGCTTAACTTTTTAATTAAACCCAAAATTGCAGAGAAAGATTTTCATAAAGTGCGCGAAGGCACTTTTTTGAGCTCATCGATTGAACTACTGTTCTAAACAAGTGAAATAAAAAAATTATGATGTTATCTCTTATATAGTCGAATAATGCGTAGCGGCCTCGGAATTCTTAGATATCATTGATTTTATATAGGAAAAAAATCTTATTCTAAACCAAAAAACTTCGAAAATTGCTATAAATTAACTGTGAATATCTCCTATCTGCGATAATATTATTGAGCAAATTTTATACCAGAGTAACTGTTACTTCATGAGGAATAAAGATTTTATAATGAATTTATTATCCTACTTCGATAAAAACGATAAATACAACTGCAAAATTACTACAAAATGCGATGCGCCGGCCGTCCGAATTCAACTTGTGCTCACAGAATGGATATTTGTAATATTATGCACAAATTTCTTACCCTATTTCGATATAAACGATGAATACAACTGCATAATTACTACAAAATGCGAAAATAGGCATTTTACGCAAAAATCACATTCGAGATGTAATAGGCCTCTTAAATGAAAAGGATCTAAAATTAATGGCAAGGAATGAAATGATGCGTGGACTTGTTTTTAAAGAAAAAAGGTTAGAAACCTGTGAAACCTGCTTAAAAGGTAAAATGACAAGCCAGCCATTTACAAGCCATGCCGAGATTATCTCCTCTGAGCCTCTTTAAATTATTCACAGTGATGTATGCGGACCATTTGAGAATGAATCCTTGGCCGGATCAAAATATTTCGTTACATTCATAGATGATTACACGAGATATTGCTGTATTTATTTCATAAAACAGAAGAGTGAAGTAATTGAGAAATTCAAAGAGTATAAAAATAAAGTAGTTAGAACTTTTCCATAAGAAGAAAATTCTAAACCTTCAGTCTGATAATGGTGGTGAATATAGATCAAAAGATTTTGACAACCTGCTTAAACAATGTGGAGTAAGTAGAAGATTAACTGCACCCTTCACCCCACAGCAAAACGGTATTAGTGAGAGAAAAAACCGCTCGTTATTGGATAAAGCAAGATGTTTAATGCTAGAGTCAAATGTCCCTCCAAGTTTGTAGGCAGAGGCAGTGTCTACTGCTAACTATCTTATAAATAGAAGCCCCGCAAGAGCTCTAAAAGTAAACTCACCTTATGAGAAATGGGTGGGAAGAAAACCATCAGGAAACCATTTACATGTTTTCGGGAAAAGAGCATTTGTTTTAAATAAAATTCGAAGGGGGAAATTCACAGCCAAAGCTTCTGAAGGTGTATTTATTGGGTATGCAAAGAGCGCAAAAGGTTTCAAAATATACATACCGGAAAAGAATAACGTTATTATCAGCAGAGATGTCAAAATCATTGAAAGGGTGCACTATCCAAATAATCCTGCTGTGGAATATAAACAATACAAACCAGAACAACTGGAACGTGAAACAGGAAAAGATCAAATAATAATTGATTTAAAAAATAATGTCTTACCTTTTCAGGAATTAACTCCCTCTACTTCTGATCTCTCCTTCCAGCCAGAAGAGGAACATGCACTCGATACTCTAGAAGTAAACAGTGATGATGATGATGAAAGCTTGTTAAGCGGATCGAATGCTGAAATTCAACTGCCAACTGAAGGTGGAAGACCACAAAGTGAAAGAAGGCAGCCATCATGGACTAAAGATTTTGAGCTAAGTAGTTGTGTCAATATGCTTATGTCAGAAAATGATAACGACTGTTCATTACTTACCTTTGAAGAAGCTGTAACAGGTAAAGATAAGAAACATTGGGAGAAGGCAATACAATCTGAGAAGGAATCACTAGAGAAGAATAAGACGTGGGTACTTGTTGACAAAGGTGAAGCCAAAGGACACAAAATTTTGTCCAACAAATGGGTATTTCGAGTGAAAGATGACGGAACTTACAAGGCAAGATTGGTCGTACGTGGCTGTCAGCAAAAGGGAAACCTCGATTATAAAGAAACATATAGTCCAGTCGTAAGTCAATCTGCTCTAAGAACGTTACTTGCGATTGCTGCATCTAAAAATTATCATTTTGTGACTTTTGATGTCAAGACGGCTTTCTTACGGAGAATTGACAGACAAAGTTTACATGAAAGTACCTGTTGGCTACAAAACTACAGAAAAAGTATGCAAACTTCATAAGTCACTATCGGCCGAAATTAATAACCGATCCTGAGATAGAGATATGCCTATTTTGGATTTGTTACTAGGCAACTGTTGTTATTTTCCGTCATATAACAGAAATATCTAGGCAACAAATCTAAAGTAGGCCTATCTCTATCTCGGGATCGGTTATTAATTTCGGCCGTTAATGGATTAAAACAGGCCCCGTTTACATGGAACAAGACTTTTACTCAAGCAATGATTGATTTAGGTTTCAAGGAAATAAAAACCGACAGATGTGTATTCATAAACAAAGATAGGTCTATTCTGATTGGAATTTTTGTTGATGACGGATTAGTAATAGGAAAAGAAAAAACGAAAATTGAACACATTTTGTCAAAACTTGAGGTCAAATTTGAAATGAAGAAAAATGAAAATCCAAGTACTTACCTTGGAATGGAAATAAATAATTGTAAATAAGGTATAAAGTTAACCCAAAAGAATTATGTAAATGAGATGCTGGAAAAGTATCATATGAAAAATGCTAAACCTTGTGAGACACCTGGAAGCTTGAGTGTTGATGCAAAGTTGACACAGGTAACTCCCCAGGAGAAGGGCTACCCCTACAGGGAAGCTGTGGGAAGCTTACTGTATCTATCTACAAGAACTCGCCCAGACATCGCCCAAGCTGTAAATCAAGTCTGCAGGAAAGTCGAAAATCCTACTAAAGAAGATGTCACGAAAGTAAAGAAAATATTTAAATATTTAGTCGGGACTAAGGAAAAGGGGATAATATTCAAAAGGAACAGTCTGATTGAAAATATCGACGCTTATAGTGACTCTGATTATGCTGGGGATCCTCTGACTAGGCGAAGCACATCTGGTTCCGTGCTTATGATTGCGAATGGACCAATATCGTGGGCGTCTAAAAGACAGCCTATAGTCGCACTATCTTCAACTGAGGCTGAATATATAGCTACAGCAGACTGTTGTAAAGAAGCTCTTTACTTAAAATCCCTGTTAAAGGAAATTACAGACACAGAAGTGACGATAAACTTGCATGTTGATAACCAAAGCTCAATTAAACTTGGGAAATCTGGTTCCTTTAGTAAACGATTAAAGCATTTCGATGTGCGATATCATTTTATTCACGAACACTTCGTGAAAGGACTGATCAACATCAGCTACTGTCCTACAGAAGTTCAGCTGGCTGATATAATGACCAAGCCACTGTCTAAAGTGAAATTAGCACCTCGACACAATTTGCCACCTCGAGACAAACCGTTAGGTTATTGCAAGAAGTGCCAGACGTCCCTGCGCCAGTAGAACACTCGCGCAGGAGACCATCTGCGTTAGGTCTTGAAGCCAAATCAGTGCCCGCCGAAGCGCGCTCTTCATTCGGTACTCATAAGACTAGTGTCTCGGGAGAGTCTCCCCGTGAACACGTGTAGTTCACTGCCTATTGTCCAGATAAGTAACCGGACCTGTCGAGCTCACTCACTTCTCGTTGCACGAAGGGCACAACTCGCAGTCAGTTGTCACTGCTTGGCTCGTCGACTCTAAAGTCGACTACCAAGTGTCCACCTTGGTAGCGGAGTAGTAAGCACACTCACTTCTCGGAACCCATCCAGGCGCCTAGCCAGTTCCCACGTCCTACGCGGCTGGCTGGACCGGAGGCTACGGCATACAATTGGCCCAACATACCCCGGAGTCATCTAGGAGGCCGCCTCTACTAGTTATCCAGACTAGTACCGGAGATATCAACACCAATGTCCAATGAGAATCACCGGACAAAGCTGCCAACTATAAGGGAAACTCACGTTCCCTGCAGGACTTTTCGCTTCTGGCCCCTTAGAGACCGCTACTAGGCCCCGCTAGCTGTGCGCGAGTTTGTAAGTCCCGGCATACAATACCAGGACAGACGAACATTCCCAAGCTCTACAGCTAACCACGAGTAACTACGAAAACAACCCACGTCCGGATCCCGCCGGAGGCGCTGGTCAAGGCACAACCAGCGGGGGGCTTGAACCGGAACCCCGTAGTACCCCTGAAAACACAACCGGACCCGTAGTTCCAGTTGTGATACCCTATCTATTAGGGTCAGTAGATAGGGACCCAAGATGTGACCAATCTTGTCAGTGACGCGTTTCATATATGGAAGTACTGCAGGTTGGCGCTCGACTATGGTTGGTTTTTGCGTTTTTTGTGACGAAGCCGCGGTACTTGCAGTTTGTTAAGGCTTTAAACTATCGCGTTGCATTGCATTAAAACTATTTTAACGGGACCTAACACGATTAATTTTTGTAAGTAAGTACATATCTACTTACTGCTTGACGTTTCGGCCGCGATGCTGCGGCCGTGGTCACAAGCGAACTGGCGGTGCGCGGCGTCGTCGGCTCGGGCGGGTATTTGTTTCTTCATCCACCCTCCCATTTTTACTTAAATTGCCACAGTGTAATGAATCATCAGCATCACGACTCCGGCACACTACACTAACAGTATCGGAGTTTCTTTTTATAGACAGATGTCGCGGTTTGCATTTGCTAATCACTGGATTCCACGCTGATGATAATTTTAACCCGCTGCGATGTGCGCAGCTTTCAATAATCGACAAATAGACAAATCGGCGGTAGCTGAACATCTGCTGGAAGCTGGAGTTAATCACTGGATGGAGTTACATGATCCTAAAATCCTCTCCACCGATCGTTATTATCATAGCAGGATAGTACGTGAAGCGATTGAGATCAAGAAATATAAAAATGTCAATCGGGAGGACGGGTTTAAATTATCATCAGCATGGAATCCAGTGATTAGCAAATGCAAACCGCGACATCTGTCTATAAAAAGAAACTCCGATACTGTTAGTGTAGTGTGCCGGAGTCGTGATGCTGACGATTCATTACACTGTGGCAATTTAAGTAAAAATGGGAGGGTGGATGAAGAAACAAATACCCGCCCGAGCCGACGACGCACGCCAGTTCGCTTGTGACCACGGCCGCAGCATCGCGGCCGAAACGTCAAGCAGTAAGTAGATATGTACTTACTTACAAAAATTAATCGTGTTAGGTCCCGTTAAAATATGTAGTTTTAATTGCAGTTTGTTATCCTGTAGTACATGCTTGACATGCTGAAGTTCAACAGCCAGGTGTTGGGTGTCACAGATGCCGCATTCTCTCTGAAACAAAGATTTGCCTACAGTAGCTAACTGTCTAGGATAGTGGTGACAATCACCATTGAGGTACCTATCCGTATGGGTTACTTTACGAAACATAGTGTGGCTCAAACTATGGTCAGGATTCCTGATGATTAAAGTGTCCAAGAAAGCTAAATTTTTGTCAACTCCATTGTGAATTGTATTTTAGGGTGTATGGAGTTAAGATGACCTAGAAAAGCAGATACTTTATCAGTTGGTAAGATAGTGAAAGTATGACACTTTCACTATCTTACTACGTACCGCTTATAGAACCTTGTGGTTACGGGTGCTGTGCGTAGGGCCCGCTCCTCGAAGTCTTCTATGAAAATATCGGCGACAACGGGTGATAACAGGGGACCCCATAGCAACACCCTCTATTTGCAAGTAGTAAAGTTCATTCCACAAAAGGTAGCCAGATGTGTAATAGGACTGCATATTCATTGGGCATATTTTGTTCAACTAAAACTTTTCTTGGTAATTTCAATGCAGTCCTGTACTGGTAGACATGTAAATAGGGACTGGACATCAAAACTAACCATGGTTTCAATGTCAGCAAGATGTAGGAGATTTTTCATTGGTTTTGGAGCCGAAACCCTTTTCATGTTTATCATCAGTAGAAGCTATACAGCTTGTAAAACTGTAAATATGAGCATAAAAAAATCATTAAAAATATATCAATAAAAAATGTAAGAATCCTTAGTACCGGACGATCTTATCAAAGTCAACGACCGAGGCGCTTCAAACGCGCCGTCTACCCCCCGGCGGGGCGGGGCGGGCGGGTGACCTTCGGTTCGCCTAAAATTGTTTGTCCTAATATGGTTTGGCCAAACCGTTTTGGCCTAAACTTAAAACGTACAATTATTGTTTCGCCTAAAAATTGTTTTGCCATCATTATAGTTTGGCCTAAGAATTGAAAGGCCTAATTTAAGAATGTCTAATGTAAAATAGCCTAAACTATATTGGCATAAATTTATATTGGCATAACTTTATTTTGGCATAACGATTATTTCGCAAAATTTATAAAAGCTCTAATTTTAGCATATCTAAAATTAAATGTGCCAATAATGTATTGGAATAAAAGCATGGAATTTTATTGAGAAAATAAATTGACAGAAGCGAATCGCTGCAAACCCGACGACTCCACGTAGTCTTGTCTGCCCTACCCTAGAGTGCAATATAAGCCCCCGCAGCGCCGAAGCCGTGACGGAAACTATGCATGCTGCATGCCTGCTTGCATGCTGCATGCCTGCTTGCATGCTGCATGCCTGCTTGCACGCTTACATGCTGCATGCCTGCACGCATGCTGCATGCGTGCTTGCATGCTTACATGCTGCATGCCTGCACGCATGCTGCATATCTGCATGCATGCTGCACGCATGCTGTGTTTCTGCTTGCATTCTGCATGTCTGCATGCATGCTGCATGTTATGCTGCATGTTATGCTGCACGTCTGCATGCATGCTGCATGTTTGCTTGCTATGTTAAGATTAATAAATATTAATACATAAATGAAAAAAAAACACAATATCATGTATCAAGTTTTTTATTTTTACTACAAAAATGATGATTTTTAATTTTGTGCGAATTTATATTTAGGAATTGTAAACTTTAGGGACTACGAATTGTACTGCCAAATGACGCATTTGGTAAATGACAATGTGGCGATAAAAAGTTAGGCGAAGTGAAATTAGGGCAAACACGATTCTAAAGAGTGAAATTAGGCGAAAAATTTTTAGGCTTTTCGTTTGGGTGCCATTGCAAATTAGGCGTACAAAAAATTAGGCGATCCGATAGAGACCCGGGGCGGGCTCTCCCGCCCCGCCGCCGGCGCAGGCCGTTGCATTAGCGCAAAGCAGCGTTGCCAGACGTGCGATAATTATCGTAGATCCACGATAATTTCGAGGGGCATGCGATAAAAAATAATAATTAAGTATCGCACGATAATTTGTATAATTCGTCGACTTTCCACGATATTTTTTGTCAGTTCTACGATAATTTTGTGACAAACCTGGTTTAGCATCATTCGCTCAGTCACAGTTTGGAAATAACGAAATTTCAGGTACCACAGTCCGTCCTTTTTCTAGGCGATGAGCTTTTTTTTTTTTTTAGCTCGTGACGTTGGATGTTACCATATTTGGAGTACCTACCCAGTCGTATAAATTCTGTCTTTTTGAAAACACGATAATTTTGCAGAAAATCTAGGATAGTTTTGACCTGCGGATCTGGCAATACTGGCGCAAAGTGCATTTTTTTACCGGCCGGCTAGTCTCGCGAAACTAGGTTAGGGATGTCGGAAATGAAAAAAAATATCGATATATTGATACATCGATATTTTGAAAAATATCAATATCGACCTCGATATATCGCGAAAAAAATATCGATATATCGATATATCGGTCAAATTTTTCACCGGCTTTAAAAAAAGGAGACCACCTGCTTTTTCTTAAAATCGGTTAAAAAATAATTTAGGTGAGCTTAGCCCAGTAATAAAAACAGATTTTTTTATTTTAAATTATTGTTTTAACCGGTTTACAGTTCCGCAGCCCATATGGGCCATAACAATTGATTAACCTATTGTTATATTTTTAGGACAGTGAACCTGTTAATCATGCCGCCCTCTAAATCGGCTCCTGTTGTTAGAAACCGCCATATTTACGGTAAAAGCCACTCTCTCTGACGGCACGAAGGAAGCCGTATGTGTTAAATATTTCCGTTGCGTATACGTAGCACACATGCACACATGACATGAAGTTGATTTAAGCAACGCACTGACAGTGAGAGTTACACACTCACTACCAAAGATTACATTATTGGAATTCAGCAACAATAAGATTTTTTTACATTTTTACGGCTTTGAATTCTAACGAATTAAAAAGTTAGATCGTGATGCGTTGATAATAAATAAAAAATATCGATTTTGTTACGAATTTCGATATTGGTTATTTTGTATCGATGTATCGATATATCGAAATAAAAAATATCGCCTTAAAATATCGATATATTGAACAAAAAATATCGATATATCGATATTTTTTCAACAAGCCTAAACTAGGTCAACAGGTCGTACGTAATTTTGGCTGTAGTCAGTGTTTCGCCGCGAGTGCATCGTTGTAATGGATCGACACTATGAATACTCAAACATTGAGTATTTAGCGATGATTCGATTTTATGCCTTATCTGGCGATAACATTAACGAAGCCAGGCGACGCTACGCAGCACCAGAGCATCTGCAGTCGCTGTGCAAGGGATTCGCTCTCCTCAAGTCGCGATAGTGGACGCTTTTAATGTGGTAAAAAGTGACAGAGACACACTAAGAAGATTAAAAACCAATTCAATGAAACGTGCGAGAATGTGCATCCAAGTTAATGGTAGACATTTTGAACAATTGTTACGGTACATAGAAGTGTAAAGTTGTGTTTTAGTGTTTATAAAAGACTCACCAAATTAAGGTAATTTAATTGATTATTAATTATTGTAAATAGGTCGATTCAAATTTTTAAATACGCCGGAAATAAGTAACTCGTTTAGTACCTAAATAACGAATGTAATAAAAAGTAGTTACGTACTTATTTTAGTTAATTCGTATTTTTTAAAGTAATTTAGTACTTACCTAACTTATTTCTGACGGTCCTAAGCCCGTAAAAAGTATGAAGGAAAAGTTTGAATCGTATTTTAATAGTTTAGAATAACCAATAGAACAAAAATCACAAAAATCAGCTGTTCCACAACGCGCGTGTAAGTAGGTACATACGCACACTCGATCGACTGCAAGTTGCGACTTGCGCTCGAATGTGTGAGTTCATAGGGGTCACGGTCACGGTGTTTACAAGTTGATAAGGAGAACGTTACTACGTGTTTTCGACAAAAAGTCACTTTTACAACTTTTTTATATTTGCTCGAAAAGCGATTATTATTTCTTATATAGGTACAACACTTTTTTTGTATTATAACGTTTTCGCTCCAAAACCAATGAAAAATCTCGCTGTATATCTGTAGGAAATGACATAAAAGTTACTTACGAGATTTGCAAAGTTAACAATCCATACACTTCTGCAATGCGTTACCAACACTCGATGAGCAAGTAATAAACACTGCAAAGTGACATTTCATTTGACATCTAAGAAACGTCTAAATTTAGCGCGATACCGTTTTTGAGCGATACAAAAAACGCGTAATGGAGCGTTCCCACGGCGTGTCTTAAGACAATCCGCGCCGCGCCACTCCGCGCCGCGCCGTGGGAACGCTTAACTGCCACGCCTGTCGCGGCGCGTCCGCAAACGGGCCGTGGGACCGGCAATGCCTGTCGCGGCTTGTAGCGGCTTGGCGCGGAGTGGCAATGCGCGGCGCGGCGCGTTGCGGCCGATTACGGCAATACGCAATCAAACGTTATGACGCAAACGCAGTCAACACGCGCTGCATAACATTACGGCGATCGGCCCGCAAACCCCTCGTGGTCCCCTCTCACTTTAATTGGCTACTTGACAGTTTTCGAAAAAGTATTTTAAAAATTACAAACGCTTATTTTATACCCCGTATAATATTTTCTTTCTTGAAAAAGCTTTATTTATTGCAAAAAAAGCTTTTCTTTATTGATTTCAAATTTCGTGCGAAAGCGGTTGGTCACCTGATATTTTGCTCTGTGATGGCACACTTCAATAAATATAGAAACCCTCAGAACTTTAGTTATTGTTCTGAGTAGAAACCTAAGTATCTTGAAACCTGACAGATATTTTTTGATAATTTTGTGAAATATGACGTCACATGTAGCTCAATCATGGCCGCCCGTGTTTTGGGCATATAGCGTTGGTTGAATGCTCAAGGTTTCGGGTCTTGGAATCCCTAGATAAAAAAACCGCGAATTTATTTTGTAAAAATAAAATATTTAGAAATTATCTTAATAAAAAAACTATTGGATAATTATCGTAAAATCATAAACTACCATTCGACATAATTCATATTTTATTGTAACAACAGCTGTCAAATAGCCAATTATTCTTAGATGAATGATTGGTCTCGCTGCGGTCGAGCGCAGCGAGACAATCATTTATCTAAGCAATTATTATTAATAAATAATCTGAAATCTGAAGGTTTAATCAAAACTCAGAAAAAAACAAACAAACATTTTATATTTTTATTATTCAACTGAATCTACACAGAAAAATTCGGTTACATTGATAAGTGAATAAAACATTAGTTTGCTAAGTGTTCTTTCGAAACTCTAACGTTTATATAGTATCTGTCTGTGATTAAAAAAATAGATCTTAAGACCCCAGTACACAGTAGCGTGTGATGGCCCACTGCCGGCCATCGCCATTGTGTAGGTAGACGGGGTAGATGGTGTACAGTGGCGAGAAATTGTCGACAGTGGCGCGCAATGGGGCGGAATCGGGAACTTGTCGGTTTTTGGGCACACATCAAAGGAATCGTGTCGTATGTTGGCCGGTGGTGTTTACACAATGGCCGATTAGGGATGCATGATGCATGATTTTTCTCTTTGATAGATTTTTTGGATCGTAATAAATCGTAGGCGTCTGAATCGATTCTTAGATCGAAACGGCTACGTATTAAAATCCTGAAAATTCATAATACCTACAACTAAAATACCTCCGTTTAAAACATCGTAAATCAAAATACCGAATGTATGAAATACCTATGGCCGATATACCGTAGCTCAATATGTCGATTTTCAAATAACCGAAAGATCAAAATCACGAAAGTTCATAATACCGAATTTTATAAAACCTAATTTTGAGGTTATGTGTTATATTAGACATCAGAAATTCTAGCTGCCCTACTCCTGTAGGTCACGTTATCGGTTAGAAATTTAAGACAATCGCGAAGCGCAGCGTATCAATTGTCTTGAATTTCGAGGTTATTTTTTTTTATTAGACAACAGAAATACTAGCTGCTCTATTCCTGTTGGTCACGTGATAGGTTAGAAATTTAAGATACATTGTAAAAACATCATCATCATCATTGTAAAAACACGGATGATCTATCTTTATGGATTTTGAACATCTGTACTGAACACTGTAGGTATGTAAATCTTCGGGATTTGGAACATTCGGGATTTGAACATTCGGTATTTTGAACTTTCGGGATTTGGAACTCGCGGGATTTTGAACCTTCGGCATTTTAATAGTCTGCCTTCCATCATAGGTCTTATGAAATTCGGTATTTTATAATTCGGCGTTATAATACGTACCCATCGAATCGCATGCTCTTAAATCGATCTTATAAAAAACGACCAAAAATTCAAATCAAAATTTGCAATAATTTTAACAAATAAAACAATCATTATTACATTAAGAATACAAACACCATTTAACAGTCTTTACGAAATTGGACCACACACTGGATTTAATAGGTGGTGCCATATCGGTAAAATCATAACAGCACAATTATTCACACACAGTGATACGTACGGCACAAACGGCCATAGCAAAATAAAATCAACGAGGACTTTTATCCAAACATTTTATTTTATTGTAGATAAAGTTCATAAACTATTAAGTAATTTATTTGATATACCTACCTTTTTATAATTATTATTTTTTATATATTTGTAATACATAAACCATTCATATTCATATTTTTACATAACATATGTAAAAATTGTTTTATAACATAACATACTTATTAACTTAATTTTATGTAGGTAACTTTAGGATAAGATGAGGCTATTTTTCTTGTTAATCGTACTGGCATCAACGTAACAATTTTTTTTTAGTTTTGATGTCACAGGTAAACTACTGATATATCTTGAGAACAAAGTAGGAAGTAAATTTTTATGAGGTACACTGTATAATCCTGTACTATGCTATTTTGTTGAAATAAACATTTTTCATTTTAATTTTTTTATTTTTATCAAGAGGCAGCCCATTACAAAGTTTCTACCTGCATCATCTTTCATTATTTTTGCCTATCAACTTGCTTCGCTTTGTAAAGCGACACTCACAGTCAGTTAAACTGATCAGTTGAATAACTGATCAGTTAGATATTATACCGTATCGCTGATATTTTATTAATTATCATTGATCGGTACTTTTTACCAAACAAATGTGCTTGTGAAAGTTTCATGAAATAAAAATCATTATTATTTGTTACTAGTATCAGGTAAGTAAATTTTTTTATTATTTATATTTGTTCCGTGAAGAAACACGCAGAGTCAGAGACCATACTGCCTAGTCATTAGTTTTTTTATTTATTTTTCTTTTTTCCCTTGATGATAATGAGTGGTGATTACGATGATGAACAATAAATGATGTTCCCCAAACACCTTGAGTCCTCAGTAAAGATGTGGGACTTTACTGAGGTCTCACGCGGACTTCTTGAGAGTATTTGAAAAGTGATGTTGCACTGTTTTGTTTCATTTGCCAACACTCATGCACGTTCACAAACACTTAACGGTTAATAATCCACTATTATTTCACATTAATGTTCGAAAAAACCCAACTTTTAGAAAATAAAACAAAACGCAGACATAACGCTTCACTTTCCCTCCAAGAAGTAAAGTTTTACGAATGCTTTATTGATATACTATACAGTGATAGATATGGTCGATACCGATATCACCGATATTGAAATATATAGTTTCAGAGTCCGACATCAAAAATCCATATATTCGTTTCGAATCGATTAAAAAAAAAAGATATATTCCCCACCACTACCAGGCAGCAATGAGCAGTGGGCCAGCATACGCCATTGTTTGAACGCCAACTGATCGTGGCCTACAGTTGTCTACAATTGACAATAGCCGGCAGTGGGCCAGCATACGCCACTGTGTACTGGGGCCTTTACAGTGAGAACAATGGCATTACGCAGACGTTGAAGGTCGTTACTTATTTCACATTAAATAGTATGTAAAACATATATAGGATCACAGATTAAGTCGACCTATATTCTTTAAGGGGATGTAGTTTCCATCATTTCTGACTGTTTTGACTATGAAACACAATGATATTCATTGATGAAACACTGTATTTCAAACTTAACCGTTCTCAAATGATGGTACTTTGAATTTTTGAATAAATTGCCGTTTTTGTGTCTATTGTCCTCTTTTTAGTGTTTTGTGTCTCTAACTTATTTTGTTTTGGTATATTTGTGTAGAAGATTAGTTGCTTAATTATTTTGAACACTATAATTGCAAGTAGTTGTACCTACCAACTGAGTCATAGTCATAGTAGACGATGAACAGTATATAAAAAAAAATCATAAAAAATGTTAAGTACTTATTTCATTCTTTGATATTAAAAAAAAGTCTGTGACAGTTGTGTTGCAGATAATCGTGAAAATACCTACGGTTCCTTAGCTTTCTATCAAGGTATAACAAGCTAGCTAGGGTATTATCAGGATTCTCGCTAAAAACTTTAATGAAAGACTCCCAGGTAGTAATCAAAATATGATATGATAGTTCGTTATCCCATCTTTATCGAATTTGGACTTATCTGTCCACAAGATGTTTCTAAAAAAATAAGGATCTTTCAAATCTGCATTGAGAATGAATCTCCTCACAGGGTCTCCTTCTTCAATGACATGTACTGGCGTGTATACATAAGGGTAGGGACTGGCAGTATGCACAGTACCTACTCCACACTTTCCACTGTGAGACTCCAAGTTCTCGGGCAACAATATTGGTCGAAGTAGTCTGATCCAGTCAAAATCGTCGAACTATTTCATTGTCTTGCTCTTCTTCATCAGGTACTCGGCGGCCGGGATAACATGCTATGTATTCATCACGAGCTCGTAAGGATACACAATTGCAGTGCCCGTAACAAATTAAAATTTCAGCATATTCCTTGTTCGTGAAGTTAGTCATTTTCAACAGTTCCAAATCAGAAGCACACATCAAAGTCCGGTTAACAAGCAGAGTAACGAATAGGAAGAAACAGTCCAGAAAAACAAGCCAAGTCGAGTAAAAAAAGAAGAGCACCAAGTATCGCATCTACCACGGACAAATCGCAAAAGCAGACTAACCCGTAATCTTAGAATATCTTAATACATTAATTTCCTCTTTGAGACTAACCAAACACAATAACAACAAAATGGCTATATCAGGGATTTACTTGTCTCGCTCGTACCTTCGTACATTGTATGATATCCCGCTCGCACGCACCACAATTCCATAGAGGACAATAGGCGCAGCGAGTAACTTAACGTAATACTGTTATTTTTATAACTACCTCAAAGTCTTTCCTCAGAGTCTTTCATCAAAGTTTTTCCGAGAATCCTGATAGTACCTTGGTTAATAGCTTGATAGCTTTCTATCAAGGTTGTTATACCTTGATAGAAAGCTAAGGAACCGTAGATATTTTAACGATTATCTGCAGCACAACTGTCATAAGTAGACTTTTTTTAATATCGAAGAATGAAATAACATTTTTTTCGAATTTATTTATTTTTTATTTTGTTCATCGTCTACTACGACTCAGTTGGTACAACTACTTGCAATTATAGTGTTCAGAATAATTAAGGAACTAATCTTCTACACAAATATACCGAAACTAAATAAGTTAGAGGCACAAAACACATAAAAAGAGGACAATAGACAAAAAAACGGCAATTTATATAGAAAAACTTTAAAGTACCATAACCTGAAAACGGTTAAGTTTAGAGTACGGTGTTTCATAGTCAAATCAGTCAGAAACGATGGAAACTACATCCCCGAGGATATAGGTCGACTGAACCTTTAACCCTGTATATAGAATATAATACTTATGTAATTTTTTGGTATTCATAATTCCATTCAATAACTACTTAAGTCTGCTTATAACTTGACTGGGAGATTTTGAGAAATATTTAAGCTAAAGATATACAGTAATAATTCAAGCTAGTAAGTTATTAAATGGAAAACTGTGGAAACAGGTATGATTGTATTAATTTATATATAATTTATTTACATACTCAGTAATACAATATGGCTCCTGCTGGTATGAGAGTATACAGGATGGAATTTATAATGCCATCTGAAGGGAAAGTTGTAGATAGAAAATTTTACTCAAAGAAAGCATTCCTTTATTTTTGAAAAGAAAGAAAACTGCTTTTAAATATTTTCGAAAATTTGCTTGCTACACCCGGGAATCGAACCGACTAAAATCAGTAAAAATTACACCTTTTACTTTTATTGCATTGATTGTTAGGGTCAATTATAAAGATGAAATCTCTCAAACAAACTTGAAAAATTAAATGAAAGAAAACCGTGAAATGTTAAATAATTATTTCAATTATAAACAAAATGGTAAACTAACTAATTAGTAGCTCGTGGGCTCCATTTTCTTGGAAACAAAAAATAATTCTTCTAACGAATTTATTTCTAGTAGGGGAGAGGGAGTAACCTTCGAACACTTTTTAGGTATTAAATTATATTTCTCTTAAGGTGTTATAATCAAGATGTATATTTTATAAATAGAAATGAGGTTTATGCTAAATATTAAAATGATATTTATTTATTTTTACCCATGAAACTAACGCAATTTCCATTTTTTTAAACCCCATTTTGTTCAAATCTGCCCCATTCGCGGGACACATTTGAAACCCGTAGGAGGCAGTATTGAAAAACCAGGATAAAATAAAAACCATGTAACTTGGAGTATAATCAACACTATATTTATGTTATTTGCAACTTATGTCATCATTGAACATAGCCATTTATACCTACTCTAGTTATTACTTTAATAAATTGTTTAAAACTCTAAAGAGTCTGGGGCAGCCTTGAACAAGATCAAACTAACAAGTTATAATAGAGATCAATATGAATATTGCAAAATAATTACATAAAGGTACCTTTATGATACCTAGGTATTTTAAAAATATAACGGCCTAAGGAACGTACTTTAAAGCCTTAATAGCCAGCAAAAAAAAAACATAAAAATTAAACAAAAAGAGATTAAAACATTGGTACCTAGTTATAATACTGTAGGTTCGGTGAAGAGTGATATAAGTCAATTTATATCACATTTGGTTTTATTATAATTTTAAGATCAGGAAAAAAAGAGTTTTTTTTAAATCTAATTCATATGTTTCTAGCGTTTGTAATGACGGAGATAATTTTTGTGCGTAGGATATTACAAACCATATTTTCTTGTATTTTTGTGTTAAATGATTGATATTTAATTATATTACAGTGTAGCGAACCAATATTTGATAAAAGTTTGTGTACGGTAATATAACTTTAAATCGTTCTTTTGACACGATTGTCATTTTACGTAAAAAAAATGGTGCGTAGTGATATTTTTCTAGTTATATCAACAGACACATATTTTCTTAAATATCTTAGTTGGCGAAAAGTGATTTAACTATAATTAAATCAACTAAAGTCATAACTATGAATAAAAACGTTCGTGTCTAATAACGTAATCGTAGTTATATCAATGCGAAACATTGGTATATGTGTTTATTGATATTAAGCAGTTAAATTAAAGTAATACGCAACTTAAAATAATTTTTTGAGCTAATAAGTAGTGTGAAATGATATATCTTGCGAAACACCGCTCCCTCCCGCAATGTTAAAACGAGACCAGGATATCGAACTGGGTGAGTTCACGTAACGGGTAGAATTTTGTCTTTGTGTATTAAGTACATTTTTGCAATGATGGTTTAATATTTATTTTCCTCGATGTATTATGGGAAATGTCACGTTTTATACCAGTTATAGGTATACATATTTAAATAAAACTTGTCAACAACGAACTAAAGTTAAATTCATTCAGTATACTTACTCACTCGTATTAATTTTTGTGGATGTTAAGTACCTACGTACCTAAATACCTACCTACCCTCTTGGGTTTCACTTTTATTTTGGTATTTGATTCAGACTTACAGGTGTCATAGGTTCACCTACATTTAATAATTACTTATATTGAATTGATCTTATGAAGAAAGGTCTCTTTTATTATTAAACTGTTACTTATTTGACAGTGTTGTTCGTCTTTTAGAATCTTATTATGACAAATGTATTTAATAAATTCATTACCTTTTTACCTCAAAACTTCCGTACCCCAAAAATATATCTGAAGATCACATAATATAAAAATAAAAACAAAAAATCTTAATTATTGATACAAATAAATAATAAGGTAGGTTAATATTGTTTAAAATAGATGCTAAATTGACATCAAAACCTGCCTTTAGTTTTTTAAAATCTTCATTTAAACAAACGGTGATGCCACGTTATCCAATTCCCTTGCAGCTTGCTGCGAAGGCCCGCATCGACCGAATTATTTTAAGTAATAAAAAACATGAAAATAAAATACATGAAAATAATGAAAGTTCAGATGAATAAACGCTGAAAAAAATTTGTAAGATAGAAAAAGAGAACGGAGATGTATTTACTAGTCGAATTGAAAACAGAACTGATAAAAGTGAAAGAAATAGAAGAAAATAATATCTTTCATGACAGAAGTCAAATCGAAGATACAGAATCAAAAGAATTCGGAACAATACGTAGCGTAGTAATACATTCCTAATAGCGAAACGGATACGACCAGTGCATCTTCGGATTTGCCAAAGAGTACTAGAAATAACAGGAAAAACTATAAGAAAACCCCAGTTACTTTATCTCAGAGTTCGGAAGAGGAAGACTCCGATTACTTTATTCCCATACAAGATCCAGCACAGCGCGACCTCGACTATCCACCAGCGCAAGATCCTGCACTGCCCGACATCGCCTGTCAGCCCGCCCAAGATCCTGTACAGCCCGACATCGATTGTCCGCTCGCGCAAGATCCTGCACAGCCCAACATCGCCTGTACGCCCGCGCAAGATCCTGTGCAGCCCAACATCGCATGTCAGCTCATCCAAGATCCTGCACAGCCCGACATCGCTTGTTCACCGGAGCAAGATCCTGCATAGCACAACATCGCCTGTCAGCCCGCCCAAGATCTTGGGCAGCCCGACATCGCTTGTTCGCCCGCGCAAGATCCTGCACAGCCCAACATCGCAGTCTGCCCACCCAAGATTTTGTGCAGCCCGATATCGCTTGTTCGCCCGCGCAAGATTTTGTGCAGCCCGATATCGCTTGTTCGCCCGCGCAAGATCTTGCACAGCCCAAAGATCCTGCCCGTCAGCCCGCTCAAGATCCTATGCAGCCCGACATCGTCTATCAGCTCGCCCAAGATGCTACACAGTCTCACCACGACGATCCACATAATGAAAGATCGGCAGAACATGGATGCTCTAACAGTAATAGACGAAGAAAGACTCAAAAACCATTAAAAGAAAGAAGAGCAAACAGAATATCTAGAATATTATTGTTGATTTAAAAACTTGTTTAGTTTTATCTTAATGTTGATCACATTTTCATTAAAAATAAAGAATAATTCAATTAAATTATTTATTTTATTACATCCCCAAATCCGTACACCTAAATAACTTCTAAACGATTTGTAAAAACGGAAGTAATGCATTCTAACATTAAATAGTTTTGCAGTTGTATCATCAAACACATACATGTTATGATACTTGTACCATTTAGATTATTAGTAGTATCACTTAGCACATATTTTTTTCTTTTAATTCTGTATTTTTCGATTTATTTCATAATAATTGAATAGTTAAACGTTTTTAAAGCACATTAGAAAATTCTACACAATTGATTTAGTAATATTTGTTCTACATCTTTTAAAAATATGAGTTATATAAAACGTGACACAAAAATATCAAGCAACTGTATCACTTTGCACCAAAGCCCATTAGTCACAATTAGCCTTTGTGAATACTGATTTAATTTTTAATATATCAATAAACACAAGTTAAATCATCGTGCCAAGTAATACATTTAAACATTTTTAATGATATCTAAAAAACTAACAGTTACTTTTCTTTCCCAGTTACACTACATTAAAGCTTTTCAAATGTCCTACAATACGCAAAAAAAAAGAAAACTTAATAGCAAACGGTAACGAGTAGGATTTTTTTTTAACTTTAAATGCAATTTCCAAAAAATCATGATTTTCGACTTAAATCACTCTTCACCGAACCTACAGAATTTAGCCTAGCTAAAATTAACTAAAGTCAATATTTGAAGGTTAAAAAAGCAGCTGTTCGTGAAGTTCCTGTAGTAGGACATGGCTTTGGAAGTTTCTTCACAATATCCGTAATAGGAATGAAATATTGATTTTCTTTGTCAGGGAACAGAAAACCATGATGACTGTAACAAGAAACCAATTAATTATTAAAAAAGCTCACGATGAATGCGTATTTACTTAGTTAGGTACCCATAGGGGGACTTTTGAACATTTTATTTAAAAGTGACCCAGCAATTTTTTTCAAATCTGCCCCAATATCATCTAGCTTAAATAAACATCTCTAGACGAAAAACTTACTTGAGTTCCGAATAATTTTCATTTGTAGTACTCGGGATATAATACATACAACGCTATAAAATAATAACAACTAGAAAATAATACTTACCTTGTCAGTAATTTGCTTACAAATAAAAAAAAATTATTTACTTTTGTCTTTGTAAACAAACAGCCGAATGATTTTCAAAATAACACTGACGTTAGTTGGTAACTGACATATGTGTAGGTCGGTGTTACCAGTATTAAAATGGTTTTGGAGGTTAGGAAAGGTAAAGAATGCGTTCTTAAAAGAAACAATTCAAAATTGCCTCAGTTTAAGAACTGAGGCAATTTTGAATTGTTTCTTTAAGAACTGCAGGCAGTTTAAGAACTGCCTTTGTTCTAATCTGCCCCCTCTCCCCTAACCTTTAATAACATGTTGTGGTGAATATTATACATCGTATTCTGAACTTCAACTCTCAACTCGTTTACATTCGCATACAATTTATTGCGACTTGCATAACACTTACTAAATACGATTAACACTTAAATGTATTTAAGTGATCATTTGTATCTATCAATTTCAAACATATGACAAAGACAAATGATTACTTAAATACATTTAAGCGTTAATCGTATTTAGTGAGTGTTATGCAAGTCGCCCCTAGTGTATATTAGATTTTTTACTTAGCCCCACAAAAAAAATCTAAAGGGGTGATTTCGCAGGCCATCTGATTGTGTCGTTTAAACGGCACAATCAGATGACCATTCTAATACCTGGTATTAAAATGTTTATTAATGAAGGCAGTAGGTAGTGATTCTGTTGTACTTAATTTTAATTTAACATTTCATGGTTTCCTTTCATTTAATTTAGCAAGTTTGTTAGAGAGATTACATCCTTATAATTTACCATAACGATCAATGCAATAATAGTACAGGATATATTTTTTACAGATTTTAGTCGGTTCGATTCCTTGAGGGGCAAGCGAATTTTTTAAATCGAAGGAAATCTAAATAAAAATAAAGGAATGTTTTCTTTGAGTAAAATTTTCTATCTACAGTATTAAGAGTACTTTCCTTTCAGGTGGCATTGCAAAATGCCACCCTGTTAATGGATAAGTGATAAAGTACTACATTGAACCATCTTGCATTCGGTACTTTATCTATAATTAAATATAATTACTCTCAGAAGATAAATAATATCGCCTTAAAAACTATTAAGAATTAAATTTTGCTATTAGACGTACATCAATTAGTAAGCTACTCATATTAATAAATATATACCAAATTGGGCTAGACAAACTCAATGTGTGTAATAAAGTTTTTCTCTCTTTTTTCCTTAAAGCTACAAGGGTAGTCTATTCCGTCTAAGCAATGGTCGAAGCCAGGTTTTAGAAACCTTTGACTTTGATAGATGATATTTATCACAATTCACACAAAATAATAGTTTTTATATCTGATTTTAACATAGATATAGGTACCTACCTAACTAAAGATATGTCAGAACTAGTTACAAAGTTCCGCAATTCTTTTAAAAAATGCTAATGCGTGGAAAACATGAAATAGGGTAAGTGCACCAGTGAATAAACCAATCCAATGAATTAACAAAACGTCGACTTTTTTAAATAATAAGAAATCCGCGTTTTGCAACTAAACACTATTTTTTTTAATTGCATCACTTTTTTACGTCAACTAGTCACACAGGAATCATCCTGAGATCCGTAGTTCTAAAATGGCGAAGGTCCAAACCGGGACGCTCGATGGTGTTTTGTGGTTTGTATGGGGTCCGTAATAAGGAGTCGGATAAGTCATAGTGTTTTGATATTAACTTTGTAGACGTTATATGTGTGCTAGTGAAAATAAAATTATGTCACAGGATAGTAGAACGGTTGCTTTATCTAACAGACGTGAGATTTTATAGAATTTCATGCATTTATTAAAAGTTTTAGGGAGTTCGAATATATGACCACGAAAACAATCAAAATCCACTGAATGTTCATGTGGTTCATTCATAGGAAGCTTATGATTTATCAAACTTTAACAAAATATGTCATTGCTATTCAAATTTGGTCGTTTTCTGTACATAGCTCTAATTAAGGGTTAGCGTATTTTAGGCTAATGTTCGAACTAGGTATTAATTTGATATGTTTTGGTTTGTATGAACTCTGACGTTGATTACTTGATTACTACGTTCGTTTATTGGTTACGTAAATCCAATGAATGAACACTGGTAGGTAATTATATAATAAATAATAGTATGTGATTTTGAGCTGCCTCTTAATTAAAAATATGAGACTGAAATCTGTTTTATTATTATTCCTGTGCCATTATTTTTTAAAATTAGGTGTGTTTTAAAATATTTTGTAAGGTATCAATGATTTTTTCTAAGTCTTTTCCAATTTATACATTAGAATATTACTGCCCAGAGTGACGCGGTTAAAAGGCATTTAGTCAGTCAAATATACATCCTGAAGGATAAATGAAGTAATATATTTATTAATTGATTAATTGCGACTGCCTGTTACTAGTATTTTTTTCTTAATCATTTAAAAACAATACTAATTTCGGGACTTTTAAAGTGTACATAATACATACTTATATTATTGTTTTATACTTACCTTGGTTTATATGATAAAATTAAAGTATTTATATTTAAGAAAGTTATAAATAAACCACTTCGGACCGGAAATACATTATTTTCTATCGAAATTAGCTATTTTTCAAAGATATCTTAATTTGGCTGGTAGTTCATTTATTGGAATTCAAGTGGTTCTTTTACTGAAGATTTTCGTTCATTCACTGGTGATTTTGGGTCCTTTTGCATAAATTATGCAAAATCTCCAAAAATAAGAGTTTTATTCAAAAACGGAGAAATTATATTCTTCTTCAATAAATTCGGAATACCAGATAATATTATTGTTTTGTTAAGATACCTAGAAGTATGTTACTTATATTTTTAAAGTTCTGGAATTCCTTAACTGTTTATTTACTGGTGTACTTACCCCCGAAATATATTCGTCAATATTTAAGAAACTGTGATCATGTGAAAACACATAGGGTACATTAACATATTCGACAACATTACCTATGCAAGTGCGTTGCCGTTGCCACTAACGAATATAATATTACACCATAGACCAATTACTTGATTGTACTTACTACGATAGTCTAATAAATAGGTTGGGTAGATATTATTGTTAATTTGCGAAAGTCACTATTTTTTAAAAAACCTATTGCCTACTGAGGCTAAACTAGGTACTTATTACAATGTAGCTGCACTTACAAGTAGATCACTTTCCAGGTCCAGACCTTAGATTAAAACTTTGTTTTAATCTAAGGTCCCGACATTCGTAACTTCACACAATGCTGGACCTTAGGCCCTTAAAATATCACATAAGTATATATTATTAGACTACCAACTACCTACTTTTTACTGACTGCCGACTTCACATTTACATTACACATTACCTACAGACTATGTAGAATATTCCTAAAATTATTAACGTTGAAGCCTATTCTTTTTACTGTAGACATGGATCCAAATAAATAGGTATATAGTTAGTTTATCTACAAATGGATGAATAGGTAAAGTTGTAAGTTAGGTTTTCTCATTTCAAAAGCAACAAATCACACAAACAAATAATAGTTTCAGTACCTAGGTCGGTACACAAAAATAACATACAAAGGCTATTTTAGTTATATCACATATTTTATAAACAGCAGGTAGTAAAATTGTACAATAAAATTCATATAAGTAGGTAGATAATTAAAATATGCGTTACTAAAATTGAATGTATCACATAAAAGTTTAAGATACCATAAACATTATCAATCTACGTTCTACTAAAACGTTAAAATAATATTTTTTTATTAATTATGACACAATTATAGTTGCATCACTCAATTTAGGTCACTAGTAGGTAAATATGTCATGATTAAGGCATTTTTAGCTAAATATCAATTACTAATTGAAATGCCTACAGCTTATGCTAGTTAGTACCTATGTAGAATGAATATTTTCGAGGACATGTCGGACATAATAGAACTTTAGACAATAAAATTATTTGCAAATAACATATTAGACGCGGCTTAAACTACTCATACTTATAAGTACTTACTTAACTAAATTTTATTCATTATTATGTTACCTAAGCACAAACATAGATACAAAAGTTGCGATTATACTGTAAATGAAATCAAAGCCAAATTTATACATTACATTTGGTAGGTATTTATTTTATCTAAATTTAATAAATTGTTATCAAAGAGCTCTACTCTGAGATATTATACTAACAACATTAACACTAATTTAAATAAACAGTGTTTGTGGGTAGGTAGGTACACAGTAAATACATTTCATATTTTTATTATAGTTATATAGATTGACGTGCTTAAAGGTACATCTTTTTATATTAGTAAATATGTGTTATACAAATATAAGAATTTGAAGTCGTAGAGCCATGCCAATCATGTTATAGAAAACTACTAACAATTCATTAACATTTAACACTAAATCCTCTAAATACATTTTTAGCATCACAATTTCGATATTTACACACCAAACAATGGGATATTACTTGGATATTACTCAATTTCTAAACACGGTTAATATAGCACATTCAAGTTTAGTTCCTTAGCCCGGTCCCGGGCACTTCGAGAAAATCTACCAGCACCATCTGTAAAGCCATCGGGAGAGTTTTCTCTTCTTCTTTTCAGCTCAGTCTGGCGACTTGCCGCGCCGCCGTCATTCGGGCCCCTTGTCCTCCTTGCGGCTGGGGCTCAGCGAGCGCGCGCCTTTGTTCCTGTGGGCGTCACATCACTGAGCATCTGGTAGATTAAGGCTTTGTCTTCATGCTAAAAACTGATTTATGATCAAATACATTATCTAAATCTTTTGACCAGTAACGACAGCGCAACAGCGCAAGCGTGGCGTACCTATAGTGTCAGCGAACCTGCTTTTCGCTTGGATTCGTCTGTGCGGTCCTTATCTACTATAGCTGCGCAATACCTTTCCAGGAATTAACGAATCTCCTGGGATCGGCTTACACGAAACCAGAAGGTTTTAGGCTCTCCGCCCTCAAAGAAGCTTATGGCAGTTAGTTTCACTGAGTAGGCAAGAGTGATAGGGCGGGGTTGCACAAAATATCCCAATGGGTGCAACTGCGAGTGGGAGACCTCTAAGCAGGCCCCACTAATGCCGGTTTCACACGAGGGCAGAATAGTGGACAGCACAGTACTGCTACTGTTTGAACGCACAGAACAGTACTATTCTGCCTTGGTTACTGTCAAGACAGTACTTTTCTGTGCGTTCAAACAGTAGCAGTACTGTGTTGCCCACTGTCAAAGAAAATATACACTACCGTGCCACTGTTCTGCCCTCGAGTGAAACCGGCATTAATAACATTAGACGCGCAACGCTGCAATGCGCTTTGCCACAATATAAATATAAGCTAAAGCAGTAAGAAAGCTACGTACAAACGCTCGAAACGACGCACGCCCACAGACGCACGTCTCAACAAGGCTAAAGAAAATATACACTAGGTACCGTGCCTAAGCGGACATCGCAGTGCCGTAGTGCTATTATTTATTCTGTGGCAGTGCTCTCTCAGTAGCGCGACTAGCGCATGCCGCGTCGAGACGAATGGTCACTGTTTTGTTTATTTGTATTGCGTGCGTTGTCCGCGCGATTTTATAAATGCAGCAAGTGTATTGCGTAGTATACGGCTGCTTGAACTCGGCTTCTTCAAAACCGTAGCTTTCATTTTTTAAACTTTAAATAGTGCCGTATCCATGTTTTCCGATAATTTATTTAAAAAAGCTATTTATTAGGATGAGTATTTTTTACACTATAAAATTTAATAATAAAGCTATTCGAACGTGTCGTAGCAGGTGAAAGTATTTTACAGTGAGTAATTTATAATAACTAACGAAGGAGAAAGACTTTATAAAGTTGAAGATTTTTTAATTACATTACAATTTTTTGTAAACTAGTCAATTCATTAGATTATTTGATCATTATAGAACCCAAATAAATGTTTTAATAAATAATTTAAAAAAACTTTTTTATTCTATAAAAATTAAGAGTGACAACCCTAATACTCTAATGAAGAGTAGCTAGTTTATCTCAAAAAAGGCCTAACTAGCCAAGATACAGCGCTAAACTTATTAAATTTTACTAAAAAAGGAGGACATCCTAACGATCAATTGGCGTGTAGGTATTTATCTCAAAAAATAGGCCTAGTTTCCGTACTGCTTTAGCTTATATAGGTATAATACTGTGGCTTTGCCCTCACTCGCAAACGTAGACATTTTCTATTCCTCACACGCGACACGATACCGTGAGTGATACATATTAGCATTGTGTTTAGTTGCCGCTGCCACGTTTTGTATGACGGTGTCTCGTGTCGGCAGTAGAGTTTCTACGTTTGCGCAGCGGGTAACTTAAACATGCCGACGTAGAGGCACAGAATAATTATACTTACTGAGCCTTCTCGTTCGCCACCATTGCATTGTATTACGAGCAGGGCTAAGAAGCGAGCCGTATTGTGGTGAATTACCTACAATCGCGTTATAATAATAACAATATTTATTTACTCAGATAACCCGATCCATGTGTTAGTAATAGAGGTCTTACATCTATGTTAGTGAAATACAACGAGAAATACAATTAGTATTTAAATAAATTTGCTCCGCATTAGGGTTTATTAAGGCTTCCCACTAAAACCCTTAAAATACCTTTGTTTATATCTGCGCCGCATTTGATCTGACGGGAATCGCCAATTACTGTACAATCGGGGAACTTCACCGGCGACCATTTTTCGGCGTTGTTTGCTTGCGCTTCATTCCGATCCGACCGCGCGTAGGTAGGAGTACCTACAGTAGGTATAATTATAGCGTGCGCGTAGATCCTGTGCAAGTGAATATCGCCGAATAGTGGTTGTCTGGGAAGTCCCTCGACCGTACAAAAATGCCGCGGGTCTGAATGTGTGAGATCAATGTTAGAGATTAGATAGGAAGAGATGAAATAAGATAGGTAGTAGACAGTTTATACTTTCAGTAAGTGCAAGGCAGCGACGAGGCAAAGGATTGCTAAAAATCACCTCGAAGAACGAACTTTGGCCCTGGAAACATAATACGCGCACACTGCGGACTGACAAGAATGTCTAGCTGCAAACTGGAGGAAGAATTGAGCAAGATACGCACGATACGATGAGTAAGGTGCGATATTATGGAATTGTTTAAGGTCCGAACTCGCTCTATTTCTGGGAGGGCAAACAACTGTCCCAGGGTGGTGTCCGGTTTATCGGCCACAGCTCTCTTGTGAATAACGTTGTCAAGACTGGAAGTGTGTTACTGGGGGTAGCGTACATACTCCGAATTAACAAACGATATGCGTTGAAGGTCATACGTTCCAACTACGGCACACGCCGACAATAAGGTGGAGGGTACCTCCATCTAAGTAGCTAACCGGTAAGTACTAATACGTTGGTATTAGGACATCTCTAGAGCCATACAAGACTCTATAACACATTAGTGTTGTTGTTGTGGTTGAGAATGGAACAATTTGGTTTCTGGAAATTGGGACTACTTGCGTCAACTGCGGGTGGACTTACTAGAGAAGGATGGACTCCTAATGATGAACTCCTATAGAGAAACTGAACACCATGAGTGGACCTGAATGAGCCTCGATGGTGCCACAAAAACCGAGATTGACTTCATTATGTCGACGAGGAAGCCAAAATTTTATGATGTTTCGGTGATCTGTGATGCTAGAAATGAAAAGGAAATTGTAAAAAAGCTAGCCCGATCCTTTGGATGTATCTATTATAATGTAACACATATACGAGTACCAAGAAATGGTGGTATTTATTAGCCGGTTATAAGGAACTTCAGACAATGACGCTTGGTGTACTATCTACATCTACAAATAGCCATTTACAAAGCTTTATACTTCTAAAATCGAAGAGCGCTACTAGCATCTAGTCCGTGTTTTATGCGTTTCTAGTTATTATTTAAATAACAAGATGTTAACATTCAATATCTCGAAAACAACTACCTATGTAGTTAATTTAGATAATATAGGTACAAAACTCCAATATCTCCAATACAAAATCTAGCAGTTTGTTTTAATTTAAAATAGTATTTGTGTGTGTATCTGCAACTTTTCTGCAAACCTTCTAAAAGAGGTTCGACAGCTCTGAGCTTTGTAATGAAAGTGTTAAGTAAACTGCTATACCAATATTCACCCACACACATTCACGTTTTCGTCAACGTGATCGAGTAGTGATAACTAAATTGGTAGTAGGTACAACTCCGTATTGTGTTATTCTCTTTTGTAACCACTGTGTAACGTTTGCGTTAACTTTTTAGAAGAACGAAAGGCTAAAACCTGGACTAGAGCGCAGGGTGACAGACATCTACATAGTGTATATGATTTAGAGTAACATCCTTGCCTTTTAAACGTCATCATCCTCCAGCCTCTTATTTGTCATCCTTCAATTTTGGAGTGCCACCCGCCCGAGCTGAAGAATGAACTGACAGTACCAAATTAAGCGAAATAGCGCTTTAAAGCTCCATAAAAAATGTATTAACGAAGTTGTGAGAAACTGAATTTATTCGACAAACGTTTTTACAAGCAGATTTATGCTTTCCAAATTTCCCACATTTTCTTATCTAAGAAAAAAAAAGCTTTTTGAGTCTGGCTTTCATAATAAAATCTCGAAGGTGTTAAAAATAATAATTATTAGCGGAAATTAGTAGGTAAGTACCAATTTTTATAAAAACAAAACACCTCCACATTAGTGGAGGTGTTTTGTTCTTATAATAGTATATATAATATTAGTTTATAATAATATTAGTTGCCTTTTTAAACATTAGTTTAAAAAGGCAACTAATAAAATTGTAACCACAGAATTCTGTATCTGTGATTGTAACTGTAGCCTGGATGTTTTCATATACAAAACGTCTGAGATATAAAACAACAAATTAAACTGTATAATATTTTAATTTGCATCAGTTGATCAAACATTCTGCCGTTTGTCGAATAAATATGATTTAATTTCTTAGATTACCTAGTTATACATTCAACAGAAAATAAAGTAACTAAGTTAAATAAAATCCAATTCGGGTCACTGAGCCAGCGGAGTAGGTAACAAGACCAATTATCAAACCAAGTTTCTAAATTGAAAACTTATGATACATAGAGAAAGCACCCAGAATCGAGATAATTTAGAAGAACTAAATTGACCCGACCGGAAATTGAACCCGGTACCACAGAGATAACGGAGACGCGACACCAGAACCGGCGCGCGGCGGCGTGCTGACCACCGAGGTCGAAAGTAGTTACCTGCTGCTAACGAATTTCGACTTCTTGTCCCCTTTATCGGAGCTGGTGCTTGGCGTAGGCATTGGACTTCCGCTCCTTTCGCCCTGCAAAGGTAATGTGAGTTTAGATATTTAATACAAAACTAATTAAAAATAAGTACCTAACATAAGGTGTTGTGCTAGGGAGATTGCAGGTTCCACCAATCTTTGAATGCATACCACTGTTCTTCAATCAACTTATACTTTTTCGTCATCTATTAAAGCAGTGTTTCCTATTACACACCTCGAGTTTTAGTAGGGATGCTGACGCGCATCTCGACACTAGCGCAGCGATTGCTCCCCACGACACGGTTAACCCGAGCCGAGGTACAGTGCCTCTTAAGCCGCGGTCCCACGGCCTGATTTTTGGCAGGCCAGAGCGCGCCCGACCGCTCCAACAGGCCGTGGGAATCAACGCATCCGATGAAGCCTGCCGTGGAGTGCCGTCGCCTCTCCGATCCATCGGCCGCACCACGCCGCGCCGCGCCGTGGCACTCCGCGCCAAGCCGCTCCAAGCCGCGACAGGCATTGCCGGTCCCACGGCCCGTTTGCGGACAGGCCGTGCCGAGCGATTCAATTAAGACCTTGTCCAGAAGGGGCGAATTCGCCGCGAATCGTCTCGCGCAAACGCATACGCGCGTTGACGAGGTACTGGCTGCCCATACATTGCGTCCACAAGCATCGCGCGAGTTGATATATTCGCGCGAAAATCGCGTGCGCTACGCCGACTCTCGACTCGCGCGTAAAACGCGCGTGCCGCGCGCGAGTCGAGATACTAGGGGCCTCTTGGTTGTAGGGATGGAAATGATTGTTATTTAGAAATCATAATCATATGATCATATGATTTTTTTTATCACAGTGATTTCACCTGCTATTTTTCACACATGCTATTTTTCATTGAGAGTGATTTTCCTACTATTTATCATTGCAAATATTTAAATGAAATGACATGGTAATTGAATAATGATTATGATGTAACAGGATATGAATATATGTCACACAACAACGCGCACGTGCTTATGACTGACGAGGAATGTCATTTCATTTTAAACTGCGACTGCGACTGCGACCCGGGTCACAGGTCAATCGGACGCACTAATCGCACGCAGGGATTGCTTGAGTAGATGCGTCCCGCTCACACCTCGCTCGTATGATTGTCGGGCATGCTCGCCGCGGTCGCTCCGCGCGATTTCATTTGATCATTCCACTAGTGAGAAATCATAATCGCTGCGATTGCGAATGACAATAGCAGTTATGTCATATGAAAAACTAAATCATTTGATTTTTCACTGCTATCAATGATTTGTTCCATCTTTACTTGGTTGCGTCCAGTTTACGCGCGAACGTAATAGCGAGTGCACGTATTTAGGGAAATGGAGCGGCAAAGTTTTGATACAAATTTGTTCATAGATGAAATAGAGAAAAGACCAGCGATTTGGGATATGAAGTCGTCTGATTACAATAATAGAATTTCAAAACTATAGCTTAAGTAAATAAAACCTTTAGTTAAACACTAAAAACACATTTGAAAGTACTTTAATTAAAACTAAAGGATTATTTTATAAAAACCTTATCCTGACTATTACCAAGGACGATTTATAATAAGGACTGCCATTCTCCAAACAAACGAGCGTAACTTTTATTATAGTTATAAATTACTGACTGATTGAATCCGTCCTCAAACGCTCAAACGCTTCTTCTGGGCGCAGCACTCGCGCGTAGGAGACGATTCGCGGCGAATTCGCCCCTTCTGGACAAGGTCTAAGCTTTCCCACGGCGCGGCGCGGCTTGTCTTCAGACAGGCCGTGGGACCCCGCCATTAGAGGCGCCCTCGGGTTGGCGAACCCCCAAAGAAACCCACTGGGGATGTTCGGTCACACGGCTTGAGAAATCTGTAGGTTTCTCGCCGTCCGCGCCCCCAAAAAGTCCGGTTACGCTGTTGTAGAGGTAACCGGACATGTGACCGGAGGCAGACAGGAAGCTCTCTCTCGCTCTCTCTCTCTCTTTCCAAAAACTAGTGATTGTTTCGATGCTAACGTGCGTCTGTAGCACAGTATAAATATAAGCTAAAGCAGTACGGAAACTAGGCTTTTTTGTTGTTTTATACGAGTATACCTACCTACGCGCCAATTGAGCGTTAGGGTTGTCCTCTTATTTTTGTAAAATTGAAAAAGTTTTGGTTTAGTTAGCGCTGCATCTCAGCTAGTTAGCGCTTTTTTTGAGATAACTAGCAAAGCATTAGGTTGGTCACTTTTAATTTTTATAAATTTAAAAGGTATTTATTTATTATTTATCAAAACGTTTATTTGGGTTCTATAATGATCAAATAATCAAATGAATTGACTAGTTTACAAACAAAATTCTGTAATTAAAAAATCTTCAACATTTTAAGAAGTCTTTATTCTTCGTTAATTATTATAAATTAGTTACTCACTGAAAAATACTTTCGCCTTACACGTTCGAAAAGCTTTATTATTAAATTTTATATACTAAGTGCCTTACAAATAAACAAAGAATAAGCTACGAATAGTTATTCCGTATTTTGTGCCTGTCATGTAAACATATTTTCAAATTAGAGTAAAAGAGACAAAACACTGAATAACTATTCCGACTTATTATCTGTTTATTTGTAAGGCACTTGTGTAAAAAATTCTTATTCTAATGAATAGCTCTTTAAAATAAATTATCGGAAAACATGGACACGGCACTATAAAATTGATTTTGTCTACTTCTTTGTAAATTAATACAGCTACTTATTTCATGAATTATACAGCCGAGTTCAAGCAGCCGTAAACTACGCAATACACTCGCGGCATTTTTTAAAATCGCAAATCGCAACACGCAATACAATAAATAATACACAACAGAGACCGACCACTCGTCTCCACGCGGCACGCGCTACTGAGAGAAGAGAGAGAAGAGAGAGCGAGCACAGTGAGTACACTGCGATTAGGGATGGAAATGATTGCTATTTAGAAATCATAATCATATGATCATATGATTTTTTTTATCACAGTGATTTGACCTGCTATTTTTCACACCTGCTATTTTTCATTGAGAGTGATTTTCCTACTATATAACATTGCAAATATTGAAATGAAATGACATGGTAATTGAATAATGATTATGATGTAACATGACATGAATATATGTCAAACAACAACGCGCACGTGCTTATGACTGACGAGGACGACCGCCCGCACATTAGGCTTGTTGAAAAAATATCGATACATCGATATATCGATATTTTTTGTTCGATATATCGATATTTTTGGACGATATTTTTTTTCCCGATATATCGATACATCGATACAAAATACCCAATATCGAAATTCGTATCAAAATCGATATTTTTTTATTTATTATCTCATCACGATCTAATTAAATTCGCTAGAATTCAAAGCCGTAAAAGATTATTAAAAAAAATCTAGTTTTTTTTTTTATAGCAGAAGGAGGCAAACGAGCAAGCGGGTCACCTGATGGAAAGTAATCACCGCCGCCCATGGACACCCGCAAAACCAGAGGAATCGCAGGCGCGTTGCCGGCCTTTAAGGAAGGAATAGGCTCCTTTCTTGAAGATCCCTAAGTCGTAACGGTCCGGAAATACCGCCGCCGAGAGCTGGTTCCACAACACTGTAGTTCGAGGCAAGAAATTTCTTGAAAAACGCACAGTAGTAGACCGCCATCCATCAAGGTGATGTGGACAGTCGATTGCGTGTAGTGCGGTGAAGGAAATTAGCGGCAGGGATCAAGCCGAACAATTCCTCAGAACATTCCCCATTGATATATACGGTACAATATACAGAGAGACGCAACGTCTCTCCGAAGAGCCAGTGGATCGAGCCGACCTGAAATAACCACGTCGCCGACAATTCGAGCAGCTCTGCGTTGAATGCGGTCAAATGGAAGGAGTTGGTATTGGGGTGCTCCAGCCCAGACATGGGAGCAGTATTCCATATGCGGCCTGACCTGTGCTTTATACAGTTGTAAACGGTGGGCCGGCGTGAAATACTGACCCGCTCTATTAAGCACACCCAGCTTTTTCGAAGCTAATTTAGATTTACCTTCCAAATGACCACGAAACTGAACGTCACTCGAAATATCGACGCCAAGGATTCTAATAATCGGATTGGTATCAAGGGGAGCTCCCTCAAAGTTCAGAGGTACGACAAAGGGATGTTGTTGTTGGGATGAAGTTGTGCTGAATTTCATTAATCTAATCTGTGGTAGTGAGTGCGTAACTGTCACTGTCAGTGCATTGCTTCAATCAAGTCATGTCATGTGTGTTTGTGTGCTGCGTCTACGCAACGGAAATATTTAACACCTACGTCTTCCTTCGTGTCGTCAGAGAGAGTGGCTTCTGCCGTAAATCTGGCGGTTCCTAACAACAAGGACGGCTGACGGTAAAACACGTCAAAAATAGAGTTTTGTTACTCTCACTGCGGGACAAATACTGGCTTAACTGATTTCTTTGTTGTAAGGGCAATTTTTAAAATAATAATTTAAAAAAAAAATCTATTCTTATTACCGGGCTAGGCTGATCATAGATATAGATTATTTTTTTAATCGACTTCAAAAAAAAACCAGGAGGTTCTTCTTTTTTAAAGTCGGTTAAAAATTTGACCGATATATCGATATATCGATATTTTTTTCGCGATATATCGAGGGCGATATTGATATTTTTAAAAATATCGATGTATCGATATATCGATATTTTTTTTCATTTCCGACATCCCTACCGCACATGTGAAATTTCATTTCATTTTAAACTGCGACTGCGACTGCGACCCGGGTCACAGGTCGATCGGACGCACTACTCGCACGCAGGGATTGCTTGAGTAGATGCGTCCCGCTCACACCTCGCTCGTATGATTGTCGTGCATGCTCGCCGCGGTCGCTCCGCGCGATTTCATTCGATCATTCATACACGCACGCACTAGTGAGAAATCATAATCGCTGCGATTGCGAATGACAATAGCAGTTATGTCATATGAAAAACTAAATCATATGATTTTTCACTGCTATCAATGATTTGTTCCATCTTTAACTCATTGAGCTATTATTACTACGTATAGAGAAGACACCGCTCATCACTACTGTGTTCCGTTCAAGTGCGGCCAGCCGGCCGCACTTCACTCAGTTGCTTGCTAGCTCTTGAGCGTCTAAACTTGTTTGTTTTAAAACGAAAAAAACGGTGAAAACTCATTAAATATGCCCTCGTGTGTGTTGCGATATTGCACTAATAACTCTAGTAATACAGCGAAGTGCAAAGGAATAACTTTCCGTCGGTGAGTAACGAGCAAATCATTTTAAAATTTAATTCAAGCAAAATATTTAGCGGAGACGCCATGTTGCGTCATTTGTCATAGAGTAAAAAAGTTAAGATGTGACATTATGTATGTAACAAGTGTAGGTAGAATTAGTTGACGTTTCTTTTACTGCGGAAAGTAATAATTTTACACATACTTAGAAAATAACTGACTGTGGTTATTACAAGACGAAAAATAGTTATTGAATTTTGTTTGGGATAATTTGTTACATTTTGTTTATTCAATCTTTACGCCTGGGCCGTAAAGATAGGGAAAAATTTATAAAATTTGTACCTACATAAGTTCGTATAATAAGTAATGTCAGATGAAGCAGGAAGACCTCATATCTTATTAATATATTATTGACATCTGATTGATTAAAAAAGAAAAAGATTTTATAAATAGGCTAGTTGACTAAATTTCAAAATCATATTAAAACGATACCTGTTTACCTATTTTATCCTAAAAAATACATAATTTTTAAAAAAAATCGATCATTTATAATATTTATTTTGCGTTTTTATATTCCGATTTCAATTTACCGCAAAAACGCTTAAGACTGCCATGTTGAGTAAATGACGTCACGCCGTACCAAGCATCCGTTTCGTTCGAGGCTTGTTCTATAGAAATATCACTACAATAAAAGACATTTGACACGGTGTGATGTCACGGCTTCTGATTTCCGTTTAATGTCATATTTATGACTGAATGTGTATTTGTCGATTTTTTTCTTTAAAAATATTAATAATCTCAATTTTTTATAATTAATATTTTAGATAATTTGTTTCTATAAATCATAATTGATCATTAGAAACGCCAATCCACCCGATTTATTCTTAGTGGACACAAGCCTATTATTATTTACTTATACATTTTTAGCATTATTTTACTTATTTTAAAATATTACAATTAACAACATTCAATAAAACATAAAAAGTAACTTCCCATTGATTTTTATATTTTTAACAATATTCTCATAATACACGATAAAACTGTACTAATTGTATGTCGCATCTGCGCGCTCGGAGTTATTCTATAACAACCAAGGACCCTCCCCAACGTATCACGTGATGCCCGCTGTCATCTAGCGGAGCACAATCTTTGTATGGGACGTCTACTCTATTTAATGTACCTCAATGCTTTAACTGCGATACGTCCGCTTAGGAAGACGTGCGACTGTTGGCGTGCGTCGTTTCGAGCGTTTGTACGTAGCTTCCTTACTGCTGTCTGTAGTCTGTACCGATCTTAGAGAATTAAAACAACTAATGCTCTAAGGTACCGATGCAACAGCGCGTTTGTATCGACGCAGACTATAGTGGGATTGTAAATTGAACACGCTGCGTATCTCGACCGCATCGCTATTAGCAATACAAGTTCTGTTCGGAGGCCGTTCCCTCCCCCCCCCCCCCTAACAATTATTCCTATTCCTTCCTAAAACCGTAGCAAATTATCCATTGAAAAGCCTTTTTAACTTCAAAGACGTAGATTCTGATTTTACGCAATTTCATAAAGAATTAGTCCTTTTATATAACTTATGTTTCCCAACATACAAGATTAAAATTTTAAATAAAGCTAGCATATAAACTAAATGGCTGTCCAAAGGCTTAAAAACTTCATGTAGAACTAAAAGGAAACTCCGTTTATCGTATTATAAAAAATCTAATAATATAAATAAATTGAAATACCGAAGTTACTCTAAATTATTATAAAAATTCATAGAATTGTCACAAAGATTAAGAAACGAAAAATATATTAATACTGCAAAAAATAAGTGCTTGGCAACTTGGCAGATCATAAAAAATAAAGATAACTTACATAATAAACATAATATTGAATACTTAAAAATTAATGATAAACAAATTAATAATCCCACCGAAATAGCAAGGGTATTTAATAACCATTTTATTGATCCCACCAATCGTCAATTTGACTCAAATGTAAATAAACAAAAATTAATAGATAGTAATCCAATGTCTTTAACTTTATATCCTACTGACGAAGAAGAAATAAGGGACACCATAAAATCTTTAAATAATACAAATTCTACTGGCTTTGATGACATATGTACAAAATTAATTAAAACTAGTATTAATGAGCTGGCACCGTTACTGGAATATTTTGTAAATCAGTGTTTTGCAGAAGGAAAGTTTCCAAGCATTCTCAAGGGCTCGGTTGTCAGACCACTGTTTAAGCGTGGAGAGAAGGACGACTTAAGCAACTATAGACCAATCGCCTTCATCCCCGTACTGTCAAAGATATTTGAAAAAATTATGCAAATGAGACTGATATCATTTCTAGAAAAACACAGCATAATCAGAGAAGAACAGTATGGGTTTCGCAAGGGTAGATCTACTGCACTCGCTTGTTACTCCCTCATTAGACACATTTCGATACAAATGGACAAGAAGGTTCCCGTATCCACCATTTTGTTTGACATGAGTAAGGCTTTTGATTTTGTTAATCATAAAACACTTCTGACAAAGCTTGAATTGTACGGTATACGTGGCCTTGCCCTTAATTGTTTTTAGAATCCTTGTGAAAAATTGTTTTTATGACATAAATAAATTTATTAACTTTTGTCGGAAAGGAAATCTAAAATAAAAAGAATGACATCTAAATAAAATTGGTAATTAAAATGTGACTTATTGTTGACTTCTTAATATTTCTCTGTGACGATGGCTTTAGTCCTGAATAAATAGTAATGTTTTAAATCTTAATTTTAATATATAATTTTATAAATTGTTAATGACACAGTAACATCTAATCTTAGTAAATATTGTAATTGTTTATTTTAGTAAATTTAGAATTATAGATAGGTACTTATTTAATAATTAATTTCAAAAGCATGACGACAAAATATTTGCATATCGACAGATCGATAAAACATGTATGTTGCTATCCTCCAATAATTTCATCCTTGTTACTATGTTTTATGCAAATAAAGATTTTTATATAAATAAAGATTTATTAAAAGCCGGCAACGCATTTGCGATTCCTCTGGTGTTGCGGGTGTCCATGGGAGGCGGAGATTACTCTCCATCAGGTGACCCGCCTGCTCGTTTGCTTCCTTCTATTATAAAAAAAAAACTATAGACGACTGTATTGACAGTTTTGTGTATCCATTTTGCAATAATAATGCGTGAAAATAACTTTTATAACACATTTGCTCGTAAAGTGGCTCTTATTACACCGATTTCAGCATCGTAATGTAGCTTATTACACACTAGTGCGGTAATGTAAAATTAGTAATAACACACTAGTACGGTAATGTAAAATTAGTAATAATTTGCATCTATGGACAACACAGACCACGCCCACACAGTCCACGCTTCAGCAAGAAACAACTGCACAGTCTGCACACGTGCTTAGATGGTGAGCCTTTAGCCTGTTAGTCGCTTTTACGACACCGAAGAGAAAGGAGGGGTTTAGTAGTATTATTTTGATGAGCCCATCGCCGTTCTATGCTGTTGAATGTATGTGCAGTCTTTAGTCCGTTAGTCGCCTTTTACGACACCGAAGGGAAGAAAGGGGTTGGCAGTATTATTTTGATGAGCCCATTGCCGTTCTATGCTGTTGAATGAATGTGCAGTCTTTAGTCCGTTAGTCGCCTTTTACGACACCGAAGGAAAGAGAGGGGTTGGTAGTATTATTTTGATGAGCCCATCGCCGCTCTATGCTGCTGGATGTATGTGCAGTCTTTAGTCCGTTAGTCGCCTTTTACAACACCCAAGGGAAGAAAGGGGTTGGTAGTATTATTTTTATGAGCCCATCGCCGCTCTATGCTGTAGGATGTATGTGCAGTATTTAGTCCGTTAGTCGCCATTTACGACACCCAATGGGTTTGATGGAAAGACTTCCTACCTTTCACATACCTATATTTTGTCGATTCAAACAGCGGCTTCTTGTTCAATAATTACTTTGAAAGTTTAAAAATAAATATGTTTAGTTTAAGTAATGAAGAACTAAACTTCAGTCTACACCACCGGAAATAATAAGTGAAGCACAAAATGTTATTGACAGCCTATTACCATCTAAGTCCAAAGAAAAATATGTTGGCTTACCAAAAATTATACACTAGAAAAACAACAAAAACACGCAGTCATTTTCAGAAAATGTGTTTTCCTCGCAAATATGTTATAAAACGTCGTATGACATACGTGCGCTTTGATAATTACAGCCTCTGCTTTCTTGTAGCCCTCGCCTACGGCTCGGGCAAGCAATATCGCCTCTGCTGTAATTTTCAACTTACCGCACTAATATCATAATGTACTATTACAGTACTAGTATTGTAGGAGTGTCGAAAACACTATTACAGGATCAATTTGCACTATAAAAGTACCTTGCACAACCATTACGTAACGTTATATCTTCTAACAAGCTCCCTCAACATCGCTATGGAGCTAGTTCTGTAAAAATCATGATAACTCTTCTACAGTACTTAACAGTACCATAGCGACTACTGGCGCAGCTGCTAAATAACTTCAATTCTAAATAGCTCTATAGGTGAGCTTGTTTGTTCTGCTAAGATACCAAATCGTGACAAAAAAGTACTAAAACAGCAGCCATAAATAATTAATCAAATATGGCTGCTGTTTTCTGCCATGATAGCACATTAGCAGCACGGCTGGTGCCAATGTGTACTATAGTAGCCATAGTCGGGAAACGAACTTATTTTATTAATTTAAATTTAATTAAATAAAGAAAATAAAAAGGGCGCATTGTCAAATTTGAAATCGGCATTAATGATTTTTTCAATACAATTAATTTCGCAAGTGCAAGTTATGGCAGAACTTTGTAGTATCCTTTTCCTTTTTATTACATCGGCGAATGAAATAAAGCATCGATATTAGTTTATGTTTTTTGTAGATTTTTGTTGGAGAACATACGACACGACCACAACACGAATAAAATGATAGAATAAGTGTGATAAAATAGATGTCTGGAATTGTTTACGGTGCAAAAAAGCAATTCAGACATGTTTTGGTTACTTTTATAGTGCAAATTTGTGACATAAATGCAGCAGATAGCACTATTTCAGTACCAAAAAGCCTTTTTTCGACACTTTTAGTTTTCAACTACAGAGCTGATTTATTACCGTGAGAGCCTTTATGTAATGTTTATAGAATAAATCAGTGATAAAACTAGGGCCTATTTGGGGTTCTATAAACGTTCTTAACATCATTATAGTGCTAATCATGTACACTAGTTAGCACGGTCTAAAACGTTCTCAGGACTTTTATAGTACCAAATTTTGTTGCTACTAACCTTTTGGCTGGTGGAAGGCCCGGCTTCTGCTTGCAGCTGCGATTGACTGTTCACGTGACCCATCTTAGACAGTGGTGGGTTCTTGAAGGAGTACGAGAATGCCAGTCCACGTTTAAGCGATGCCCTATAAATGTATTATTGTATATTAATTATAATAACACTAAGTATTTACTAGCACAGGTGCAAACAGGGCTTTATAAGAGCACAGGGCGATGACACTTCTTTATTTAATAGATAATATTTGCTCCTTTAGCCAATATCAAGGAGATACATTAAACTATTCTCTTTTTGTAGAGAGAGATAATTCAGGATAATTTCAACAGTTGTATATTTATTGTAGGGATTTCATTCCTTTGCAGAATAAAACGAAAGTTAACATTTCGAAAATTTTCCGAATGAATCTTTACTTTATTCGATGAGTAATGAAGGGCTTAATTATGACGCCGTCGCCGAGGCGCGTCGGTGTCGTCGGTCGCTTGGAACCCTGATAGCAGGCCAATTTACGGGCCCTAACCTCAGCTACGAATATGAGTACCTATATCGCCCTAGGGCTGTTCGCCACTTTCGGATTTTTGGGTTTTCGTATGGTATGGCATATCAGTAGAACATACAAAACACTTTTATTTTCTTGTTATTTGTTTTAAACTAAACAAGAATAATTGTAATAAAAATAAAAATAAATGTTTTTATACGTGAATAGGTATTTCGGGTTTATAAAATAAAAAAAGAATGTTTTGTGTTGTATGTTTGGTGAATCTTGGATGACAGTGCACTACTTTTGCGGCACTCATTGTCTGGTCTCTGACTAACCCTTTAGGGATAATAGCACAGAAATAATAATCGTGAATATATGTACTACTCTGTCAAGAAAATACCGGGAAAAGATCAATAATACACAAAATTTTAGTTATTCATCCAAATTTATTTTATCGCCTTCAAAGTATGCTCCTTCAGAATTGATACACTTACGCCAATAAATAATCTAAATCGAACCATTTTTAAACGCTTTTTCCGGAATTGAGTTCAGTTCTCGCCGCAAATTCTCCTTTATGTCTTCTACCGAATGAAAACGGGTGCCACGAAGTGGTAATTTGAGTTTAGGAAAAATAAAGAAGTCGGCTGGAGCCATATCTGGTGAATAAGGTGGTTGGTCGATGGTATTTGTTGAGTTTTTGGTCAAACATTCGTTCACAATGATGGCCTTGTGCGAAGGCGTATTATCGTGGTGCAAAATCCAAAAGTTTTCTTTCCACAAATTTGGCCTTTTTCGTCGAATTTGCTCTCTTAAACGCTGCATAACGCTCAAATAATATTCTTTATTTACCGTTTGACCTTTCGGCAAGAATTCCGAGTGCACAACACCGCGATAGTCAAAGAAAACCGTCAACATGACTTTGACTTTTGATCGACTTAGGCGTGGTTTTTTCGCTTTCGGTTCAGTCAGATGGCGCCACTCCGAAGCTTGTTGACTAGTTTGCATGTCAAACTCGGAAACCCACGTCTCGTCACCAGTAACAATGCGTTGCATGAATGTTAGGTCGGAATTGACTCATTCTAACATGTTCTCTTATGCGATTGAGTTTTTGGAGAAAATTCAGGTATTTTGGGACTAGCCGAGCGGCAACATGTTTCATACCCCAGTGATTATTTAAAATGGTACTGATCGACTTGTGAGACACAGAAAGTTCAGCGGGTATCTCTCTCAAACTTGAATGAGGATTTTCATTCACCATTTCTTTCACTTTTGCGATGTTAACTTCAGTTTAAGACGTTGATGGCCTACTAGAGCGAAGCAAACCTTCCATCACATCTCGACCGCTTTTGAACGCTTTGTACCACACATAAGCACGTGTTTTTGATAAAGTCGATTCACCGTAAGCCTTCTGTAACATTTTCAGTGACTCCGAACACGAAATTCCATTGGCGACGCAAAATTTAAGACAAACTCTTTGTTCAATGTTTTTATCCATTATGAAATTCGCAATACACACTAGATTTTAACTAACCAAAAACAGCACTGTATTTAAACTTAATAAAAACAGATGCAACTGAAACTCCGCGCCAAAATAGATAACAGTTGTGCCAATCTGACCCTAAAAAAACAAAAAATTAAATTTGGAATCATGAACAAATCATCCGTTCTCGAAACTTTTTTGACAGAATGTATGTACTTACCTATGTAAAAAATCGGATTGTTTAGTCATTTTCGAATTTTGAACTGTCCGGATTGCAATACCTACAAAAGACGAAGACGCTCGCGTGTTGCTGTCCTCCTCTATAAATTTCCCGAAGATCGTTTGGTCTCCATGGATTTAGTAACTTTACTTTTCGCGTTGTCCCGATAATTCGTTTACGCTGTAAAAGCCATTGACAGCCAACAGTATTCATCATCATCATCAGCTTATAAACATCCTCACCCATCCTCACTTTGCCGACCCGCAAAGTTCTTCACGCCTCGTTTGGAGGACCCAATGTAATATTTAGGAGGGAATACGTGTACTCGTAGACTATTACCCATCTTTTAGTATCACAATGAGCCTAAGAAGTTGTTATTGGGTATTTAAGGAAGAAGATTCTACAAATCCATTAAAATATATAAATAATTAACTTTCTACGCTCACACCAATAATCGAGCACAAGATAAGATTCTTTAAAACTCGATAACATGGTTGAACTAAAAAAACCCAGACCCGAAATTGAAATTTAGAAAAACAGTTTATTTTTCTAAATGGACCCCCTGTAAATTAACCCGGAGAGACTGATGCACAGAGATGGCGCGACGCCAGAACCGGCGTACTAACCACCTGACCACGGAGGTCGTCGTTACATACACACATTCACGACTATTATCTCCGAAGGGTTAGTCAGAGTCTTTAGTCCGTTAGTCGCCTTTTACGACACCCAAGGGAAGAGAGCGGGTGTTAGTATTCTTTCACCGCTACGCGACACGGTTACACGGTCGTCGTTATTGATCGGATTAATGGGTTAACCCACCTGGTCGGGCTCGGTGGCGGGTAGCTTGAGCCCCTGTGGTCCGGGGTCAGGTACTGGTGGTGCTGGGCGGACAGCCGGTTCCGTTGCAACAGCTCCTGGTGCGACTGGTACAGCTTCTCGGACGCCGATTGCGGGCTCGGGCTGTGGTGAGATAGGTACAACAAGCATTCAGTTTTTTTATTCTACAACGGCTACTACGTAAGCGCTTGGCCTTCATCTCCTTCATATCAACTTTGAACTCAAGCATCGTCGTGGAGTCGATAACGTTATTCCAGACGCGCTTTCTAGAGCTGTTCCTGTCTCAGCCATTAACACCTCAGACTCTTACTTAAAAACTAGTGGTTCTTGGTACAAACTTAATTAAAACGGTTGTATGAACAAATCGATAAATTTTCTAATTTTTCTTTTTAAAACAATGTTTTGTATAGAAGTTCATGCTTATTGAACTTACGTCTGAGTTTTCTTGGAAAGAAGTTGTTCCTATGGAATAACGCAACGACGTGATTAACGAAAATCACTGTGAGCCTACAGCTGGTCATCGTTACTTTTGGCCTGGTATGTTTCAAGATGTGGTGAAGTTCGTTAGTTGTTGCACTAAATGTTTGTCATACAAGGCGCAGAACCATCATACCCTAGGTGAAATGGGTCGGCCAAAACAATGTTCTCGTCCGTTCCAGATGATATCCGTGGATTTGATGGGACCGCCAGTTAGTAGTAAAGAAAACACACACACACATTTTAGTGATCATGTGCTGTTTTGCCTCATATTTTATATTAGAAGAGCAACATCTAACGTAGTTATTAAACATCTGGAAGACTCGGTATTCCTCGTTCATAACGTTCCACAAAGTACATTTATGGATAACAAGAGTCAGTTCATAAATAAGGCAACTGAGGATCTTTTCAAAATGTATAACATCCCTAATGTATATTTTACACTTAGGTACACGCCGCAGGTTAATAGTGTGGAGCGTTATAACAGAACCATTATTACTTGCATTTCAACTTTTGTAGATGATGATCATAGATCGTGAGATGTTTTTATACCCAAAATTAAATTTGCCATTAATAGTTCGGTCAACGAAGCAACAGGATTTACACCATCGTTTATAGTATAAGGCAGAGAGTTAGTTACCTGTGGTTCACATTATATTGACCCAGATCTGCGTGCGTCATCGGCTACTCCACGCGTTGTGCTGTATTTAAAACGTGCAAGTGCACTTGCCGCGCGCTATGTTTCGTTGTATGACGAGTGAATTATGCCTCAAACCAAATGCAAATTCGGTTGCTGTGAACGGCAGACATCATCGACGATTTTTTTAAGCTGTCAGTCTTGTAAGCTTGAATACCACCTAAGCTATATCAGCATACAAAAGAAATTGAAGGATTTAACCGAGGAAGTCAAATCAAATTTTACGTGTCCAAGTTGTCTCAGTAAGTTACCAAAATCAGATAATACCAACACCCCCATAAGGCCCGCTCCCACTAACCAACCGGCAAGCGATTACCATCAGGGTGAGTCGTCAGCAGATTATGTAAACTGCAAAAGAGGCAGCCAACCCCTGCAGAAGCCCGAATCCAGTGTAACAACTGATAATATTAGGCAGATCATTAAAGAAGAACTCGAAAACGTACTACATGGTTTCAGAATTAGTATTCTAAAAGAGTTTGAGCAAAAAACCAAGAAAGTCTTAGACTGTTTTGATCAGATATTGGATACACTAAAGGCAATTGAGAACCCGCAGGAGGGCTTAAGGACCGACATCCAGTCCAACTCTAACAGTATTCATATGTTGGAAGCGGAAAATACAACACTTAAGGACACAGTGGCCGATCTCCACTCTAGAATCAGCCAGCAATTTGGAGTTACAAAACATGCCTGAACATAAGTCTGAAAACATTAGTTTCATTGTGAGGCAAACCGCAACAGTCACCGACTGTAAATTCGAAGAATCTGACATACAGCTGTGTACAAGGATAGCCAAAGTTAACAACGAGAGCCGACGTCCAAGATCAATAGTTATAAAATTTAACACCCAAAGAACACGAGATCATTTTTTGGATTTAATAAAAGAAACAGAAATCCGACGCATAAGTTAAATGCCAGCAGCAATTTTGAAATTTAATAGAAGAAACAGAAATCCGACGGATAAGTTAAATACCAGCCACCTAGGAATTGGCGGCGACAGGCAACCGGTTTTTGTGGCAGAGCATCTATCACCAGTTCAAAAATCACTACACGCAGCAGCTCGGACAAAGGCAAGGGAGTTAAGCTACAAATTTGTTTGGGGAGGTAAAATATTTATGAGAAAGACTGACACTTCTGAATACAAAATTATTAAAAATACACAGAATCTGTATAATCTTGTTTAGTGATTTATAATTATAAGTTATTGTCTTGATACTCGTATTAAGTGCGATTTTCATTGCTGTTTCTGTTTTTATATCTTTTTACTTTAATTTAGAGTTTTTTGTTTTGTTACATTGTGAGTATTTAGTAAACTGTATGTCAATTGATAGTTTAGATAGACAAGTGCGACTGAGGTGCGTCATCAAATAATTAATAATAATTATGATATATACATATTGTTCCGGACGAACGATTATAGTTTTAGTTAGACCATTTAGTATGTAACATTTTATAAGTTTATATTTGTAAAGAATAGGTTTTATAGTTTAGTTAATAGGTTTATAATTTAGTTATAGTTATGGTTTCCTTACGTTAACAGTTCAGTATTTGCTAATTTATAAAACCCTAATGATGGAAATAGAGCCGCTGCGCTCTCCACGGTATTGCCGAGAGACCCCTACCCTTTTGCTTGCACTTATGTTTTGTCCCTCTCGCGCATACCTCTCGCTCTCGCAACTATCTATAGAGAAAGGCCGATAGTTGCGATAGCGAGATTTGGTACTTAAGCGAGCAAGATCCTATGGAAAATAATTGCGGATCCGGCTCAAGAATACTACTAGGAAGCAAATACTGAACAAGAACCAATAGAAGAAAGAAATAGTTTATTTGTAAAGCAAGAAATATAGGGAAAAGTTCTGCTCATTTAAATCTGGAATATAGAAGCTCTGAAGATTCACCGTGGCTTTCCTTTCACCATCGCCCCACCTTGTAACTGGCTTCATAGTTACCATCGGAGACAGCATTGCGCAATCCAGCAACAATTCGCAAAGCGGGATTCATAGCGACGAATCAAGACAAGACTTATTTCATAGCGGGTCTTGACTTATTTCACAACGGATTGAGATTCGAGTTCAACCGTATAAGGGTCCCGCACATTTTATGGTCCTTCCCAGCCGGATCACGCAAGCTATCAAGATGCCTGTTACAAGATTGCAAGCCGAAGAACGCCGCACGCCCGTCACGTCGGAAAGTACTACGTCGGGTACCGAACTAACTGCGACCACGGCTCCGGACACATCAGCTACAAGCCAGCAATCTACAGAGACCGCGCCCACCACGCCGATAGAAGAGGTGCAACATGCGCAACCTACGCATGCGCCTCCACCGCCCGTACCTGAGCTACCGCGCACGCAAAAGAAGACTGCGCCGCCCAAGTCAAGAGCATCGACGTCGGCGTCACGGCGCGCATCGAAACTATTGAAAGCCAAAGAAGAGCTACTTAGACTACAAGTCGAGCTGGCCGCCGCTAAGATAGCGGCTATAGAAGCGGATTCCGACTCCGACGATCCAGACACGATCATCGCGGACTTGAATCAGAACGAGCGAATAGACAAATGGTTGGACAACAATAAAGGCCACCCACTCGCCGTCACGAACGAACCGCACAACAAGCCAGCAGCACCTCCGGTTCTAGAGCCTATAGTCTCGACGGTTCCGGTACCGGCGGGAGAAACAACACCGATAATGTCGTCTGCAAACAAGATCGACCTCACCGAGTTAGCGGCTGCCATCGCTCAAGCAGCCAAGTCCGGTCACCCATCTGCAAGAATATTGAACGAGTTGCCTTTCTTCGGGGGCTGCCACCACGAATGGCTGTCTTTTAGAGCTGCCTACATGGAGTCACAAGGCAGCTTCTCCGACATCGAAAAATTAGCGCGCCTGCGACGAAGCCTCAAGGGAAAATCCAAAGAAGCGGTCGAAAGTCTCCTAATCTACAGTTCGAATCCAAGAGACATCATAAAAACCTTGGAAGCAAGATTCGGAAGACCAGACGCAATAGCAATAGCCGAGATGGAGCAAATTAGAAGCTTGCCCCGCCTGTCAGATTCGCCGCGGGACTTATGCATTTTCGCAAGCAAAATCTCGAACATAGTCGTGACTTTGGGGGCCATCAATAAGAAGCAGTACCTGTTCAATCCGGAGATAACGAAGAGCACCATAGACAAGCTGACACCGACGCTTCGTTATCGGTGGTACGACTTCGCAGCGGGTCCAACCAACAGATGAACCAGATATAGCCAAGATGACGCGGTTCCTAAATAGAGAAGCCGACATATGCGGCCCATACGCACAGCCAGAAGGGGTGCAAGAAGTCTCAAGCATACCTACAAGTAATAGAATACAAAGAACTTTCAACACCACCGAGGCAAAAAGCAAGTACCCTAACTCCGGGGCTTGTATAGAAGCAAGAAGCAAGTACCCAAACTCTGGTACTTGCCTAGTATGCGAAGAAGCTGGACATACTGCAACCAGCTGCGAACAGTTCCAGCAAGCGACCTCTGCGAAGAGATGGGACATAGCCAAAGAGAAGAAACTCTGTTTTCGCTGCCTTCGCTATAGAAACAGAACGCACAGCTGTCGCGCCAGCAACTGCGGTATAGACGAGTGCAACAGCACGCACCACCGAATGCTGCATTTCAAGAGGGCTACAGAGGAGAATAAGGAAGTCGTCAGCTCAACCTTGGCTACTAAGAAAGCGCAAGCCTACCTCAAAATAGTGCCCATCCAGATAGTCGGGCCAAAAAAGAAGATCGACACGTACGCCCTACTGGATGACGGATCGACAGTCACCCTTATAGACGAGGACTTAGCGCAGCGAGCTGGACTACGGGGTCCAATAGAGCCCATACACATAGAGGGCATCAGCGACGCTCCGGTAGACACCACAGCATCAAGAAGAGTGAAGATCATCCTCAAAGGTTCCAATAGAAGATACAAAGTAACAGCGAGGTCCATCAAACAGTTGAAGCTTTCGCCACAAACTATAGAAGAGGAAGACCTGAGAGGATGCCGCCACCTGGATGACATACGCCACAGCATCCAGTACACCGGAGCGAAACCCGAAGTACTAATCGGCCAAGACAATTGGCAGCTGCTCATGGCGAAAGATAGCCGCATAGGAAGAAGGCACCAACCAGTCGCCTCTCTAACGCCACTGGGTTGGGTGCTACATGGGGCCTGCAGCAGAACGACGGGGCATCGGGTCCACTTCATACAGAATATAGAAGAAGAAGAAGAACACCTGAACGTCGAGCTAAAGAATTTCTTTAGCCTGGAGGCACTCGCTATAGTACCCAAGACGCCGCGAAGCGACCCCGACGCCAAGGCCCTAAAGATCTTAGATGAAAAGACAACAAGATTGACAGATGGAAGATTCCAGACAGCGTTGCTATGGAAGTCTGAAGAAGTGAAGCTGCCGGACAACAGAGAATATGCATTGCGCCGCCTGGAAGCAACGGAAAGAAAGATCAATAAGAATAGCGAACTGAAGAATAAGGTCGTCGAACAGATGGACGCGCTGGTCAAGAAGGGGTACGCCGAGCCTGCACCGGAGAACAGAAGCAGCAACAGAACATGGTACCTACCATGCTTCCCGGTTATCAACCCAGTGAAACCAGAGCAGATTCGGATGGTGCACGACGCGGCGGCCACATCGAAGGGCACATCGCTCAATGATGCCCTGCTCACCGGCCCGGACCTACTTCAGTCCCTTCCAGGCGTGCTGATGCGAATGAGACAGCACCGAATAGCAGTGTCAGCGGACATCGCCGAGATGTTCCTTCAAGTCAAGATCAACCCAGAAGATAGAGACGCGCTCCGCTATCTTTGGAGAAATGGAGACCCTTCGGCGAAGCCTATAGAATACAGAATGACGTCGCTAATATTCGGCGCAACGTCTTCGCCAGCCACCGCGATCTATGTGAAGGACAAGAACGCTGAAGAACACTCAAAAGAATACCCAACAGCAGCATCGGCCATAAAAAGAAACCACTATATGGACGATTTCATCCAGAGCTTTGAAGAAGAGGACGAAGCAATAGAAGTCTCACGCCAAGTCCATTTCGTCCACAGTCAGGCGCACTTTGACCTGAGGAAGTGGGCCTCGAATTCACCGAGAGTGCTCAGCGAGCTCGAAGCGAGCGCCTCTATAGAAGAACTGGAAGTCGGCCCCAAGATGGAGAAGGTGTTAGGGATGACATGGCAAACCTCATCGGACACCTTCAAGTACAACCTGAACTTCTCAAGACTGCCTGAAGGCGCGCTACGACAGAAGCCCACGAAGCGTCAGGCCCTGCGGATCGTTATGTCCCTTTTCGATCCACTGGGACTTGTCTCTCCAGTCACCATGAGAGCCAAGCGTATACTGCAGGACATCTGGAAGAGAAGCACAGCATGGGACGACCAGCTCGAAGACGACCTCGCCGAAGAATGGAGCAAGTGGACTAAACACCTCGAAAATCTAAAGACAATCTCCATCCCCAGAACCTACCTGAGCTACAGTCGTGGAAAGAACCTCCAACTTCACGTGTTTGTTGACGCCAGTGAAGTCGCATACGCCGCCGCTCTCTACTGGCGTGTAGAAGATAAAAACGGAGAAGTACATACCTCTCTGATATTGGCCAAAGCCAGGGTGGCGCCGTTGAAAACCACGTCGATACCTCGGTTGGAACTCCAGGCTGCAGTCATGGGCAGCAGAATGGCTAACTGCGTAATAGAAGAGCACGACAGAAAACCAGTGGCACGCATCTACTGGACTGACAGCCGCACAGTTTTGACGTGGTTGCGAACGGGCTCTCGATCATTCAAACCGTTCGTCGCTCACCGCATCGCCGAACTCGAAGAGAACACCAAGACCGAAGAATGGCGCTGGGTCCCCACCAAACTCAATGTGGCGGATGACAGCACACGTGAAGTACCGAAAGAGTTCAACGAGAAACATAGATGGTTCATCGGGCCGAGCTTTCTCAAAGAAGACCCCGAGACCTGGCCACGAGAGGGCGCCACTCTGAAAATAGTCACCGGGGAAGAAAGAACATTGAAAATAATAGAGAAAACTACAGCATTAGAAGTCGTACCAGACTTCAACAAGTTTTCAAGATGGGAAAAATATATACGAACAATAGCAAGAGTACTTCAGTTCATAGCACTATGTCGAAGAAAGAAAATAGAAATAACGGCGTATTCAAGAACGAAGGCTAATAAAGAAAAAGATCCATCTTGGGGTAAGAAGGAAGAAAAGAAGACTGCGAATAAAAGAAAGAAGATAGAAAATATAGACAACCTGTATAGGAAAATATCCGCAGAGCTTCTCATCCAAGCCGAAGATTTAGCGATCAGAGCCATTCAAGCCGATTGCTTCAAAGAAGAGATCGAAGAACTATCGAAAAATCGTCGGGTCAACACTACGAGCAAACTAAAGAAAATAGCCACGCAGATTGTCAACGGGGTCATCATAGTGAAGTCGCGAATCGACGCGGCCATAGAAGTGCCTGAAGCCATGAAGAGGCCACCCATCATAGACGGGCGCCATCACATAGCGAAGCTGTACATCGAGCACCTTCACCGAGTTGGCCAGCACCAGGGGGTGGAAGCCACCATCAACCAATGTCGTCAAAGGTTCTACATCCTGGGCCTGAGACCGACAGCACGCAACATCATACACCGATGTCTGCCGTGCCGTAGAAGAAGATGGGCCCCACCAGAGCCACAGACTGGTAACCATCCAGCCGGTCGGCTAGCACACCACCAGCGAGCCTTTACTCACGCCGGCATCGACTACTTCGGGCCCCTGATGACGACCTTCGGAAGAGGAACGAGAAAGACATGGGTAGCCCTGTTCACCTGTCTCACGACAAGGGCTGTCCATCTAGAGATGACCAACTCGCTGACCACCGACTCTGCGATCATGGCACTCCGCAGATTCATAGCACGCCGCGGGTGCCCGAAAGAAATCTGGTCCGACAACGGGACCAACCTGCATGGAGCTGAAAAGGAGCTCAGACTCGCCGTCGACGACGCCGTGGAAACAGAAGCAGCGAGAAGAAGAATAGCCTGGCGCTTCATCCCCCCTGGAGCCCCATTCATGGGGGGGGGCCTGGGAACGCTTAGTGAAGACAGTAAAGACAGCCCTCGCCGCAGTACTCGACAGCCGAACACCATCAGAAGAGGTACTCTCCACCCTACTTGCCGAAGCTGAGATGACAGTGAACAGTTGCCCCCTGACACATGTCTCGGTCGACCCCGAAGATCCCGAGACGCTCACCCCCAACCACTTCATACTGTTGGGCCCAGCCTTCGAACCACCCATGGGCAACTTTACACCCATAGACCTACGGGGAAGACGACACTGGCGAACGTCCCAAATACTCGCCGACATGTTCTGGGCAAGATGGCTTCGAGAGTACCTGCCGGAGCTTCAAAACCGGCGGGAGCCCCACGGCAAGGGTCAACCGCTCCGAATTGGAGATATCGTCGTTGTGGTGGACAACACACTGCCCCGCAACACCTGGCCGCTGGGGAGAATAGTCGCCGTGTACCCTGGCCGCGACGGCATAGTACGCGCAGCAGACGTGAAGACCAAAGGCGGTATCCTGCGAAGGCCTACAAAGAAGATCGTGATCCTGCAGACTGAGGAAGCTGAGGACGACGTCAGGCCTGCTATGTGATGCGTCGCGACTCTACACTTCGCCACGACGCACGGCGGGAGAATGTTCCGGGCGAACGATTATAGTTTTAGTTAGACCATTTAGTATGTAACATTTTATAAGTTTATATTTGTAAAGAATAGGTTTTATAGTTTAGTTAATAGGTTTATAATTTAGTTATAGTTATGGTTTCCTTACGTTAACAGTTCAGTATTTGCTAATTTATAAAACCCTAATGATAGAAATAGAGCCGCTGCGCTCTCCACGGTATTGCCGAGAGACCCCTACCCTTTTGCTTGCACTTATGTTTTGTCCCTCTCGCGCATACCTCTCGCTCTCGCAACTATCTATAGAGAAAGGCCGATAGTTGCGATAGCGAGATTTGGTACTTAAGCGAGCGAGATCCTATGGAAAATAATTGCGGATCCGGCTCAAGAATACTACTAGGAAGCAAATACTGAACAAGAACCAATAGAAGAAAGAAATAGTTTATTTGTAAAGCAAGAAATATAGGGAAAAGTTCTGCTCATTTAAATCTGGAATATAGAAGCTCTAAAGATTCACCGTGGCTTTCCTTTCACCATCGCCCCACCTTGTAACTGGCTTCATAGTTACCATCGGAGACAGCATTGCGCAATCCAGCAACAATTCGCAAAGCGGGATTCATAGCGACGAATCAAGACAAGACTTAATTCATAGCGGGTCTTGACTTATTTCACAACGGATTGAGATTCGAGTTCAACCGTATAAGGGTCCCGCACACATATTTACAGAGACTTGGCTCAATAGTGGGTGTTTTGACTGTGAATTTTTTGAGAGTGGTTATAATGTGTACAGACGAAACCGAGAAACATCTGCTTCAACTAGAAAAAGGGGAGGTGGTGTTCTCATAGCTGTTTCTAATCGGCTGAACTCAACACGCAATGCTGAGCATGAGACTGATTGTAAGGACCTATGGGTTTCAGTTACCTCCAAATCAGGGCAAAGAACAACAACTCTTAATCTGTGTGCCGTCTATTTACCACCACGAGTGACATATAATAATTTGAAAATATTTACTGATACGGTTAACTTTATTTTACAATCGCGTCCTGATCATGAATGCAAATTGATTGCAGGAGATTTTAACATGAGTGGTATATGTTGGCAAAGGAATCATAACAGTGATACTTTAAGCTTAATGCCTATAAACTACGATAATTGTGAATTGCTGTGTAAACTTATAGACTTTCTAATACTTAATGACTTAAAACAATTTAATTATGTAACTAACCAAAGCAATAGAGATGTGAATAAGATGGTGACTCAGTTCTATAAGTTTATAAATGAGACCATTGCTAACCATGTAGCCATGACCAAACCTCGCCAAGGATCTTATCCTATCTGGTATTCACCACAGTTGATACGTCTATTAAAATATAAGTATAAATACCATAAAAAGTATAAAAAATTTAGTTATCCACTGGATAAGTTAGAAATTCATTATTTGAGAGATGATTGCAATAAGATGATTTAAGAATGCTATATTAAATATATATACACAATAGAATCAGAAATAATGAAAAATCCGAAATACTTCTGGACTCATGTTAAAAATTTGAGAAGGAGTTGTTCTTCATAACCAAATACTATGGTCTTAAACTGCAATGTGACTTCTGACACGCATCGAATCTCTGATATGTTTGCGACCCATTTTACTTCAGTTTATGAGCTTGACGACAATGATATCAACAACTATGTTCATCCCCCAGAGTCGAGTACAGATGTTCTCAATACTCTTTGTCCCATTGAATTGGATCCAGATGAAATTAAAAAAAATTTAAACAACTTCATTTAACAAAAGGAGTTGGTCCAGATAATATTCACCCAATTTTTCTAGTAAACTGTGCAAGCACACTAGCCCTACCGTTATCTATACTTTTCAAACAATCTTTACAAACGGGCATATTCCCAGATGCATGGAAACTAGCAAGGGTAGTACCCATACACAAAAGTGGCAAAAAGGACTGTATTTTTAACTATCGACCCATATCCATCCTCTCAACTGTGTCGAAGGTCTTTGAAACAATAGTTTATTAGATAATCTACGGGCATGTACAAAAACACATCATCGTCGAACAGTACGGTTTTATGGCAAAGCGGTCTACAAACACAAACTTGGTGCTTTTTACATCTGAATTGATGGAGGTAGTTGATCAGGGGTTACAAGTAGATGCTATCTACAAGGATTTTTCGAAGGCGTTCGACTAGGTGAACCACATAATACTGTTGGACAAACTTTACACGTTTGGTGTAACCGACAGCATGATGAATTGGTGTCGCTCTTACCTTACAAACCGTCCGGTAAAAGTTTCCGTGGATGGTGAACAATCTGAACCCTTCATAGCGCTATCCGGTGTTCCCCAGGGCTCTGTTCTGGGGCCCCTCTTCTTCAACATATTTATCAACGATATAGCAAGAATTATTAAATACTGCAAAATTTATCTATTCGCTGATGATTTGAAGCTGACCAGGACCGTCTCATGTGTGGAAGACTCTACTTGCTTGCAGGAAGATATTAATAACCTTCAAGAATGGTGCAGCAAAAATAAAATGTTCCTGAATGCTTCTAAATGTCACCATATCAAGTTTACCAAAAAACGCAATAAGCTTCTCACCGAGTATTCAATTGCTGGTGAGAAACTAAAAGAAGTAACTGCTATCGAAGATCTCGGAGTGATAATTGATACTCAATTGCGTTTTTCAGAGCACATTGTTATTGTCATTAGGGAAGCAAATAAATCACTAGGATTTATTTTTAGAAGTACGAGAGACTTTAAGAAACCCTCTTCAGTAATTCTGCTTTATAACAGTTACGTAAGAAGTAAGCTTGAATACTGCAGCACAGTTTGGTGTCCGGCCTACAAGGTACATATAAACCAAATAGAGAGGGTACAGAAAAAATTAATTCGCAGCCTATCATACCGTTTTAAGACTCCCAGAACCTTAAGAGACTGACAAGGTGAAACATTTGGATACACTTGCTGTGCGTCGTAACTATCTGGATATGTCTTAATTGCATAAATAAATTAACAACTGCATTGATAGTCCCGTACTGCTCAATCATTTAGCTTACAACGTTCCGTCTAGAGAAACAAAGATACCCTTGTGGGTTGTTTAAAATGAAGGTCTGCAGAACGAAGATGGGTCGCAGTTCACCGGTTGTACGTCTGGCTCGTCTGTATAACGATCTGACTAAAGAGTTACCAGAGCTTGACATCCATTTTCAGAGCCTTTCCACGTTTCTGAAACTCCTTAAAAGTAGTGATGCACTTCAGATTGCATGTAGTTAAGACATCTGTTTTGTTTTTTTTTATATATACTTATAGTTTTTATAGTTTAATTTGCTGTACTTTTGTTAATTCTTGTTGATTTTATTTTATATGCATGCTGTGGTTACCCCTAATTGTAAGAACAGTTAGCTAAAAGCAACCTTAATTTTAAGAATGTAGAATAATATAATAATAGTAGCATAGGCGCGAAAATAAAACTGCAGTGTGTGAACATGCTCTCGAGGGACCCAACAATTACATCAGATATGACAAACCTCGCCAATACTCAACAATACTCGCCAAAGAACAACGATTCATTCCTAGGATGATACGCGAGGCTATAGAAATCGAAATTTCAATAGCGAGGATAGTTGGAATTTACCAACCGCCTGGGACCCCATCATATAGGTCATCAAATCCCAGCCCCAACAGCAACACATTTCCAGACCTTAAAATATTGTTAGGTCGTATTGTGTAAACCTGAACGCACCCGGTTAAATATAAAAATGATTGACGGTAGGCAAATAACTTCTAACTATGAGACGACCAACACCTCAGTCTCCCTGTGACCACGGACCCTGTAAAGGGTTTGAAAAGTCAGGATAATATAAAAAAAACTATGTAATATAGTAAATGAAAAGCGAGTTAGTCCGTAAAAAAGTGTTTCATTTCAATGTGTAGTGCTCGCTTAAGCCCCAGAAAACAAATAAGTGTATTTTTATAAATCGTGTTTGTATTATGTACACCACGGTGAATATACCTGCAATTCACTGATGACGTCACTGCGTTCTTAACGCAAACGTAGTATAGCTATCCTATCTCTAAACCACATGAGTAAAGTAAAGAAACCGTTTCGTTACTCATGTGCTCTAAACTATCGGAACACATCATAAACATCGTTGTTATGGCGACAACTTAGACAGGATGGTAGTAGCTAGCTATGCAGACTTAACGGCCCTACCACCAAATATATTAACCTTTGACCGCCACAGTCCTATATACTCGATAAAAGTGTACGCCCTGTAGGTACGCCAACAACGGCAATGATCGATAATAATAATACCGCAGACTATTTAGGGATACTACATAGTTATGGTTTACAAAAACCTAGCACAAAATGCCTTATTTCTTAAAACTTTACATACAATTTTGATCGTTCGTGTATATGGATCAATTTTGATTAGAGAAAGAGCACGGCCGATGCATTTATACCGTGGCCAAACGGCGACCGCTGCAACAACTCAGCTAAATAAAAGTTTTTTAGGAATGTTTTAGTTAGATCCCTGGATTCTACTTTAGCATGACAAGTTTCATTAATTGGCTCATTGGTTTTTGAAAATTTTAACTTCTCAGTTTGTATGGGAAACAAACATACATACAATACCATACATAACGCCCGTGCATGGCGTGAATAACTCGATAAGTCCAAAGTGGCAATTTTACAGGGCAGCGATTTTAAAGTTTGACATTTTCTCCAATATCCGTTTTCATCTTGAACTCATCTTTATAGCTTAATTTATGGATAAATTAATGTGATATTTCAAAGTTATACTAATACTAATTATATGAATTCTCGTAAAATCTGCTTATTTTGCACAGACGTATAATAAGGTCTGTGTTATTTTGTAAGGTATTATTAGACTTAGTAACATATTATCAACTTATTTCCCATACAGTAGTGCCAAAGAAATGAAAACAGAAAAAAAAAATCCCAAAAATTTACTTTTTCAGTGTAAGTAATTGAAATGTCTAAATTGATTTAAAGTAATTTTAGATGGTTTTTAAATATGGTTATGATTTACTTTCTTATTATCTTATTATTCATAATAATTAACTTATCAACATGTTCACCGATGACCCACATATAAGTTGATATGATGATATGGATATTTACGATATTTTATATTTTTTGTGACTCATCGCGTAGATATCTTGTTTCGTTAAATAAAATACGCAAAATATCGACATACTCATATACTGTCACAGGCAATATCTCTACAAGTAACGTAGACATCAAATTGTCAAATTTTTCCCTATAAAACCAATGCCGTAGGAAGCCATTTGCGACCAATGATGTTACAATATCTTTTTATTATAACATCATTGATTGCGACGATATTAAAAATCGTGTAAGTCGAGTTATCAAGTTCTTTACGCCAGGCACGGATATAATTACGAATATTATCTCCGAAGGGCTAGTCAGAGACTAGGCAATGAGGACCGCAAAAGCAGTCCTTTGCCATAGTCCACTTTTCACCAAATAGCGACAGCGTCATGTGCTCAGCGTGATGGGTGGTGAGCCCATCGCTGCTCTATGCTGTTGGATGTATGTGCAGTCTTTAGTCCGTTAGTCACCTTTCACGACACCCAAGGGAAGAGAGGGGGTGGTGTATTCTATTAATGAGCCGCTATGCAACACGGCTCAACGCGCATAGGAAACGGAAATGCGTTGCTTCTTGGAGCTGTGGTTTCCTGGGGCCGTTCTTTGCCACAGCTAAAAAATTACGTCGTGAATGGGTGGTAGGTTATGAAAGATTTGGACGACTCGAAGTCGAAGTACTTAGTAATTGAGTTTATTGAATAAATATATTTTGGGTTTGAGTTTGAGTTTGCGTAAACCCTCTCGTGCGTACTAACCTCTGTGCGGGACGCGGCGGCGATGGGTCAATGGTGAGGTCGGGCAGGCTGTGCACCAGCGCCATGACGCCGCTCTGCGGCTGCACCCGCAGCGTGTTGCGCGGCGAGCTCGGGCTGCGCGACATCAGCTTGTTGGGCGACTTGCACGGCGACTTGCTCTGCGACTTGTTCGCCGACTTGTTTGGCGGCTTGCTCGGCGCGGGCGGCTGCTGCAACTGTGCGCTTTTTTGTTTGAGTTATGCGTCGATGACACGGGGCTAGTTTACGAGCTGCTAGTCGGTGAGTTTAAAAGCTAGCGAGTGAGCGACCTATTTTATAATCGAATAGTCAACTAGCAGATTGTAAAAAAGCCGATGACACGGGGCGAGTTCACAAACTGGTAGCGAACTCGCTGGCTTGTAACTCGTAGACTAGCCCCGTGCCATCAAAGCTTAAGGGGCGGTTCGTTAATCACGCGATGTTTTTAGCAACATTGACCTTTTACCGATAGTAGTTTCAGTAAAAGGTATTTTAGCTAAGAGCCTCGATCAATACCTAGAGAGGTTCTCGCTGAAAGGTTGCATCTAGCGTCACGTACAGAACGTTACTTTGACACGACACGTATATTCCCAGGAGGTTCCTCACTCTGCAGTCCTAACCATAGCTAGCTTAGGTATATCCCCGCTGCCGGTTGCAACCTAGGTTAAGTTTTTTTTAAATATTTTATTATCATAAACATGTTGGTAAGTATACTTATAAAAAATAGTTTTTTTTTCTTAGGATCTAAGTTGCATAAAGAAAATAATAATATAAAGAATAAATACCGTGGGCGTGGGCTGCTCCGTGGGCACCACGGTTTCCGATTCACTCTCGCTCACTACGTTGACTGTGATGGATGTAACTGCTGCAAGGAGAGTTGTACCATTTTACATATCTACGTTTTTGTTTTTGTAGCATTTTTTAGGTTTTGTAGCATGACACATCCATCCGTTGGGTCGGACGGTTTCTATATCATCGTCAACGAAAGTAGTACACATGGAAGGGGCATTAATGATCCAAATCACTCACCAGACCGAGAGTTGGACGTAGTTAAACAGACAGGACTCAATGCACACACTGTCACTTTTGAGTTAGGAACGTTTGAATTTTTTTAAACTGCCCCTTAATTTATATTGTAGGGTATGTTTTATGTGTCCATAAAATGTTGTGACATATTAAAAATAGATTTCGAGATATTAAGTGAAGTGTGGGTTGAGAGTTAGACATTACAAGTTTGGACATGACTTTTTTTGATTTCTCAAAAAGGACTCAAAGTTACCCTTCGACTGGAAAATAGGTAGGAGGAGATTTTTTAGGAAGTTTGAAATTGTTTTTAGGGCTTAAGTTTGAAAGGAACTTAAAAGGAACCGAATAATTCACACAAACAAGAAGAATATAACACACTACGTAATGAAGTAAGACGGAACCTTAGAATAATTACGCTATAGAATGATAGTCTTCATACAAGCGCTCTGTCAAAAATGAAGCAATAAACCGATGACGCTGCGCGCATGGCTGTGATCTGCTGTCTCTTTCCAATCTATGAATATGAAAGAGACAGAGTCAATCGTCGCGCTGCGGCAGCCGCTGCTACCGAGACTATAACTTAGAGAATCACACTGCGTACGTTTATATTTTGACTTAGTTAACTACAAGATACTATGAAATACTGAATGCTTGCCTGTGAAAAGTGATGTTATTACACTTCTTTTGTTTTTCAGATATGTTGTGACACAATTTAACTGCACAAACCGTCATATTTTTTTGTTTTCGCGAGACACATTCGGCGCGCATTGACATTGAACACTACGGAGCGGTCCGGCGTTTGGAGCCATTTCTGGCTCCGATTAAGGTGCTTCAAAATAGGCGCGCGGACTTGGTTTCTATAGCGTTATTATTCTAAGGACGGAACATTAAAAGAACTAAAAAAAATTTCTACCTTGACAAGTTCAAGGGCGTTGAGAAAAACCCAAAAAAACTGTGGTCCTTAATTAAAACTTTATCGAATAACAAAACTAAAACTAGTCGTGCTCCTTCAAAGTTAAAAACACCATCCGGTATAGTCACTGACCCGGGATTAATATGCGAGGGTTTTTAATGACTTCTTTTCCTCGATAGGTCTGAAACTTGCAAACAAAATACCATCAAAATTTCATCAAAGTTCTGTTTATTCAATGCCATCCTGTAATCTTGAAAAAACACTCGACAAATTTACACCTTGTACTAAAGATGAAATTGTAACGAATATTAATGGCCTTGACGTAAATTCAAGTTCCGGTATAGACGGCGTTAGTACGAAACACATTAAATGTATCGGCAACTTAATGGCTCAAAATTTTGCAAACTGCTTTAATGTTCTCCTATCTGAAGGTAGTTTTCCTGTCTCCCTTAAATTAGCGAAAGTTAATCCGATTCATAAGTCTGGCCCTACAAATGATCCAAATAATTATCGCCCAATTTCGGTATTGCCAGTGATATCAAAAATTCTTGAAAAAGTTGTTTTTTCCCGCATAGACGAACACCTTTCCTCTGTAAATTTCTTTTCCGAATGTCAATACGGCTTTAGACCTCACTTAAACACATTAGCAGCCACTTTGGATTTAATTACTGAAACAAAAACTAGTATAGATAATAAAAAGATAGTCTTGGGGGTATTTATCGATCTCAAGAAAGCATTTGACACTGTCAGCCATAAGTTATTAATTAATAAACTTGAAAATACTGGCATAACTGGTACAGCTTTAAAAATGCTCAAGTCTTATTTAAGTGACAGATGCCAAATTACCAAGATCAATGACAGTCAAAGTAATGTAAAGTAAACCAATCACGTGTGGTGTACCACAGGGGTCGATTCTTGTGCCGTTGCTTTTTTTGATATACATCAATAATATATGTCAAATTAACCTACATGGTAAACTAACTCTGTATGCAGATGACACTTGTTTGTTTTACTTTGGGAATTCCATAGATGTAATCATAAGTCAGGCACAGGAAGATCTAAACACTATATTTAATTGGTTTCGATATAATTTACTTACAATTAATACTGCAAAAACTTGTTATTGTATTTTTAAGCCGAAAAAAAAAAATATATGAATCATAATAAATAAAAAAAAGAAGAAAAATATCTCGGCCTAAGAATTGACCACCACCTAATGTGGACTTCACAAGTTGACTACATTAAGGCAAAACTCGTCTCGTTCCTTGGAAGTATACGACACAGTGTTGATTGTTTTCCTCGAAAGGTTCGATTTATGCTATACAACTTATTTGTTAAATCTCATCTTACTTATCTAATCGAATTATAGGGAACTGCATCAAAAACAAAATTAAAAGAACTACAAATTTTACAAAACAAAATCATTAATTCTTTATTTAATTATAACTACCGAACCAGTACTGAAATAGTTTACAAGGAAACAAAATTAATGAACATTACCCAATTATACCAATTCCAAACTCTAATACTTATCTATAAAAAACTGCATAATAAAATTCATTCAAAAATTAAATTTAATATAAATAACGAAACTCCAAAATATAGCCAAAGAAGACCTAAAAATTTTTTCCTAGTGCCAAAATCAAGAACAAAATACGGTCAGAAAGTTTTATAACTTTTCCTCTGAGTTTATCCTCTGAGGGAGCACTTCTATTTAATAAATTGCCAGATTATTTAAAAAATGCAAATTCTATAAATATTTTTAAATGTAGACTAAAAACGCTCATTTTTCAGGGTACATTCTCATCAAGCCTTTAATTATTAAATGTTATATCTGAAAATTGCATGTACGCACTTTTGCGGGAATAACCTCTCAAGCTCGGTCGGCAGGCGGCGGGCGGCTCCTGCGCCGCGCGCCGCCGCCGGTCAGTTAGTCATGTCAGTCGCTCGCTAGCTACGCGCTTGCTCACGCATGCCAAATGGATAAGTACATTATTTAGGTACATCACAATACTCTTACTACGACAGTGTTTTCGTATGATACGGTTCACCTTACCATGTAAGTACATAATTTGACTCGAACCTGCTTGAGAGACGATTCCCAAACCCAAATATCTGCTAACTACTGGACAGTTAGACCTACCTACATTATTGTTAACAATTTCTTATGTAAGTGACTGTCATGGTTTTTAATAAGAAATAAATATTCTTTAAACATATAAGGAGATCATTCGGGCTCCATACATTTTTGAGCCTTTTCTGAAAGTGCCGGCCAACAAAAAATATAGTACGTATTGTTAGAACTAGCCATTTGGAGTAATAGTTAATATGGCACAAAAGTTGAAGGATTGCTCTGAGCCAAGTTATACAAGTTCGATGATTTATCATTTTCATACATTTATTGATTTCTAAAAGTGCTGGGAACTGGGAAACATAAAAAAATGATAGATATTGCTAGAACTAGCAATTGTCATTGCAGCGCAAGAGCTGTGGGGTCATCATATGTTCTGTTTTTACGAAAAATAATTTAGGAATCAATAAATGTATGAAAATGATGAATCTTCGAACTTGTATAACTTGGCTCGGAGCAATTCTACAACTTTTGTGCCATATTAACTATTTCTCAAATGGCTAGTTCTAACAATACGTACCATTTTTTTTATGTTGGCCGGCACTTTCAGAAAGGGCCCAAAAAAAAATGATGTCCCTTAACATTATTTGTATAGTCTCACCGCTAACGCTGTACCGCGCCTTGGGTATGCGAGCGGCGAGGCGGGGGGGCGAAACAGTTGCTCCATTTTGTCATTCTGCCGTCATCGCTCACGGCGGCAACTAGTGTGTTAGACGCACATGAGATAAAATATCTAAAAATGGGTCGTGCATTATCTCGAGATTTCAAAGTGGCCGAATATTTTAAGAAAAGAAAAGCAAACAAAGAAAGTTTATATTTCCAAGAGTTAAAGATTTATTTCATTTATATTGGTTCTTTAATTTGTACTTATCTAAATATCATATTGGACAAAAACGGGTTGGATTTAATTATACTCGTAAATATAAAGCTTCAATAAACTGTGCTTCGATATCTTAAGATCTGTCTGACACTACGAATCTCATGTGAGTTCATGCTCTTTACTTCCCACGCCCCTCCTCCCCGCGCATACCTAGGGCGCGGTACAGCGGTTGCAGTCAGGCTATAGCAAAAATTGCCCCTTTTTGTAAATTGATTAAAAATAATTAAAAACACATTTTTCTGTTAATTTTTTGGCAAAAAAGTATGTAAGGTTAACAATTAAATTAATTCAAAGAAATATTTTATGCATTTTAACTTCAAAAATAATTATAAGGGTCAAAATGGGTTTGGGTCATTTTCCGTGCCGCTGAGTGTATTATGATCGTTAAAAAGAAAATTCCACTTCACGTTACCAGAATGAATACGCAAGATTTTTAGGTGCTCAAAAATTGAAAAGAAATTAGTTAACCGCAAGATAGACAGACAAATAAAGATAAAATAAACTGGCTGAAAACGAAATAGATTTTATTAAACAAAGAAGATCATTACATAATTATAATTAAGTATTTCAGAGAGTGGAGAAACACAAAAAATTGAGACATAAGTATCTAAAAGAAACAAAGGTGTTTTGACGAATTTCAATGAACAAGATTTTGAAGTTCTTTGACCTCAAGGAAAACGCAATCCTCAAGCAAAGCTCGAAGATCTCAGATTTTTATTCATATTGGGCCTCTATTTCATACAAACATGTTATGCCTATTTAAGTACGCTGCGTGTGTGTATGTGCGTACGTACTGTCGGAGTGGTAGTGCGCGGGCGGGGCGCGCGGGGCGGCACGCCGCACAGTATGTCCTACAGCCTAAAAATCGGACACCCTAGTTTTTTAAAATCCAAGCGATAGAGTATTCTATAACAAATTCCCGAGTTAAACTCCCGCGAGGATAACTTGTATAGTTTTTTTTATAGAAATATTTGAAAAAATATTCCCGGAAAGAGCAAAAATACAAAAATAAATTCTAACTTTGAATGCTTACGTAAAATTAAAAAAAATTACTGAGGAAGTTGAAAGGCCTAAGGCTCAGCTATATTTCAAACGTTTTCTGGGTGCCCTACGACAACGACGGCGATGAGTATCAACAACATACTCAAGATGATCAAAACGAGTACACACGACGTCAGATCAACCTATCCAAAACTGTTAAATTTCTACAATCCATTTTGAACTTTATTGTTTGGGGTTTAAGGATCAATATTTATTGGAGAAATATGACAGTTTAGGGTAGGTTGATCTGACGCCGTGTGTACACATGTGTCGTTACCAATGAAAGCGGGACTTTCGAATAGCTTTTATAAAAAGCAATTAAAATATTCCCGGATTCCGGGATTGTTTTCAAAGTCGTTTTTCTCAAACAAAACAAAAAACATCGACACGGCACTATAAAATTGATTTTGTCTATTTCTTTGTAAATTAATGCAGCTACTTATTTAATTAATTAATACAGCCGAGTTTAAGCAGCCGTAAACTACGCAATCCACTCGCGGCATTTAAAAAAAATCTTCGATGTCCGCTTAGGGGCCCTGTTAAAGAGTGCGTTCCGTCGTTTTGGGTGTAGTTGTTTGGTTAAAGTTTAACTCGTTTGAGTTGCAACCGAGCCACGGAACGATCGAGTTGTTTTTATAAACTATTCTGAAGTATTCCTGTCCAAAATGAGAGAAAATTCTTCTTCTGTCTCCATTTTTTCTACTTTTATACTATATTTATCAAAATTATTAAAAAGTAAAACAATACGAAACAACAGGCGGAATTTTTCAAGACGTTTTGCAGACGGAACGCAGCCAAAGACGTGCGTCTGTTGGCGTGCGTCGTTTCGAGCGTTTGTACGTAGTTTCCTTACTGCTTTAGCTTGACTGTGACCACGGTACGCGCGTTGTCGCCAGCGTGCCTAAGTTAATTTGGCTATTTGATAATTAAGTGCGCTGTTCATCTAAACCGTTTTTAGAAATATCTCTAGTATTTTGATTCCTTTCTGATAAACAATAAGAAATATTATGTTTCTGTTAACCTGTAACACAGAAATGATCCAACCTGTTTGAGTCGTTTCTGATAAACAGAAAGAAATCTTTTGTTTACTTAAACCTATTACACAGAAACGACCCAAACGAGTGTTTGAGTCGTTTCAGTTAGGTATTTCAAAATATGATATTTCGTGTCAAAAGTAAATCTTAGAAAAGACTCAAACTGTTTGAGTTCATTCTGGTTTATCGATATGAAGGACATACTGATAAAATTCATTACTCAGAAGGAATTCAAGTGGATTGAGTCCGTTCAGCAATATGTGAGCTCTTCATACTGTGGGTTGAGTCGGGATAGTAAAAAAAACTCCTTTCCGTGTTTTTGAAAAATAGGGATTTTACTCTATTATAGATTGAACCCTCAGGAGTACGATGGCATACTTAAGTCAATTTCGTTCGTTTTGTTACTGTCGCCGCGGTCACCTTTCCCTTTGTATAATTTGATGATGTTAGCGTCACGCGTATCCTAAGGCACACCTCCCGCGTCCCAGCATTTACACAGTAGATTGTACAAAATTGGTCTCACCCATTCGAGTTTTACTATTTCGACTTGGGTGCCGTCGGCAGACGGCAGATCTAAAACCCTTTTCACTAAAGTCGTTAATGACGCACTTTATAAATTTTAGTTTATACCTAGTATAAAGGTCACACTAAAAGTTTCCGGAACTGGCCACTTGCATAATCAATATTTAATTAACCACTCACTCTTGGATTTTTTTTGACACTTTTTTGACAGTAACTGTCAACGTCAAATTTTACAGAATGGAGCATAGACTATGCGATATTGTGCGATAACAATACATAAGATGAACCACAGAACCGAAATAACCAAACTTGTTCATACTAAAGTAGTCTGTAAGTCTATGAAAACACGGTACAAAGTCAAGTGTGTTTTTGTAGGTGCGGTCTCATGCGACCGCTTGGGATTTGAGGGGTTGTTGTTGTTTTTCTTGTTTGTTTTTTAAAGTAATTACAACATTTGAAAATGGAACTCTTTGGCTGTAGAATGCAGTTAGTTTCATCTGACTGTCAATTATTGATTTTACTCTGTGGCGCCATTTTAAAAATTGCATGTCTACATTAACATGGATTTGGCTAGGTGTTAGTAAAAAATTAAAATAACCCGTTGTTAGAATTACTTTTTGAAGTATTAAACAGTAAAATTAAAATCTGCGAAAATTATAAAATATTGTTGAGGCTTTAATCTGTGAAATACACTCGATGGAAACACGATTTGATAAAGTTGGCTCAATAGAATAAATTCACAAAGTTACATATTTTTGTGTCATTTTATCTTCTTTTCTAGGTTTTATTCTTAAAATAAGTGATTTGATATTATGAGTCTTTTACCAAAATGAAGTTCATAGACAACTTGAGGAATTATAACCGATCGTTTTTTATTTATTACATCTATCAATTTTTATAAAACGCGATTATTCGCGCCGCTTCGCTGTTATACCCGTCCCTTACCGTCGTACCGTCGAGAGAGCGAGAGAGAAGCGCCCGAAATACCTCACCTTAACTGGGGAAAATTTTCGTAGTATGATTTTTTATGATTTTAAGTGTAATTTGACAGCTCAACAGAGCATCGCTCGGCTTCAATCTGGCGATGAAGCACCATGCAAGACGACTATTTATAGCTGGTTTGCAGAATTCAAGCGCGGTCAGTTCAATCTCAGTGACGAATCACGCGATGGTCGCCCGTCCACCGCCGTGAACAACAAAAACATCGATGCTGTGCGCCGTATGATTGAAACAGACAGGTATGTGACTTACCATGAGATTTGCGCATCCTTAGACATAGGCATAAGTCAAATACAATCAATCCTACACAAACATTTGTGTGAGAGAAAGCTGTGCTCGCGGTGGATCCCACACAATTTGACCGAGGCTCAAAAAACGGACCGCGTCACTTCGTGCAGTGCCGTGCTTACCAGATTCAACGAAGGTGCGTCAAATTTGGTGTGGGATATATTAACAGGTGACGAAACATGGATTTATTGCTACGATCCTAAAACAAAGCAGCAATCGAGCGTATGGGTCTTTCAAGATGAGCCGAAACCAACTGAAGCGGCGCGCGTGACAAGTGCATCTAACCGGATGATTGCTTCTTTTTTAATAAAACTGGACACGTGGCTACTGTTGCTTTAGAGAATCGTCGTACCGTAAACAGTGACTGGTACACGACCATTTGTTTGCCATTGACGAACTCCGTAAAAATAACCGTAAACGCCGTGTCATCTTTGCACCACGACAATTCTAGTTCCCACACGGCTGGACAGACAAACGAATTTTTGAAGGTGAAAATCGTAGAACTTATGAGCCATCCTGCATACAGTCCCGACCTGGCACCTTGTGACTTTTTTCTGTTCCCAAAAATTAAGAACCAATTACGCGGTCAACGATTTTCATCACCAGAAGAGGCTGTCGAAGAGTATGAAAAACACGTTTCTAAGGTCACCACGGAGGAGTGGCACAAAAGTTTTCAAAATTAGTTTAATCGAATGAAAAAGTGCATTTTACGCAAAGGGAGAATATTTTGAGAAACAATAAATTCATTTTTAACAGTATTTTTTTCTTATTCATTCCGGAAACTTTTATTGCGCCCTACGTATAAGTAGGTATCTAAATATTAATTTTCTCAGCTAACAAAAAGTTACATAATGCGCCACCTATTGGAGCCTGGTGTAAACTAACTACTAGTAGTAGTACTTAGGTATATACTCCAAAAAGGCATTAATATTTATTTATTAGTTAGTAACAATATTTGATAAATTCGTTTTCTCCCAAAAACGCTGTTCACAGCTAATCCCAAAGTGAATGGATGTCCTTTACAGTCTACACCGCCGGAAATATTACCTAAGTGAAGCACAAAATGTTATAGATAGCCTATTACCATATAAGTCCAAAGAATATATATGTTGCTTTACCAAAGATTTATAATAAGTACCCTAGAAAAACAACAAAAATACGCAGTCATTTTCTGAAAATGTGTTTTCCTCACAAGTGTGTTGAAAAACGAATCATAATGTGCACAGCAACTTATTCAGTACTGAGAGGTCACATTCACTATAAGTTGTGCTGTAATTCCATATTGTCAAAAACTCCTGCAGCCTTGAAAATGACGTGTAAAGTAGATCGCAGTCGTTGTAGTCAGTTTAGTTATCCAACTAGTATGATTACATAATTCTAAAATAACTTATCTACCTACATAAAGAGTTGTAGTAAGAGATTAGTTCAGTTTTAGTAAACTAGCAAGAATCAATAACACATTACGTAACTATAAGATGTTTCAAATAGTCATTGGGCATTCTAAAGCACGAGAAGTCGATTGGACATTCTAGAACACTTTTTGTTGGCGTTGGCTAACCAAGTGGCTTAAGATGACCGTGAGGTCCAACGGGTCCGTATCGCACTGTGTGTACCGAAAACCCACGCACACGGACAGATCTACACGCTGCCTCACATCACCACCCTCGACACCTGGAATCCGTTGTAACGTCACTAAGAACAGAGCTTTTGACCTCTGCGACCCTGAACATTTGGAGCGGGAGTTGGATTATCTTCAGGAGGTAATTATGAAAAATGGATATCAAGTGAATCGACGACGGAAACCGATAAAACGAAACAAGCATCCCGAGATTAGCAGGCAATCGGCCTTCATGCCATAAGTCAAAGGAGGCGCAGACAAGATCGGACACGTATTACGTGAGTACTCCATACCGACCATATACATTCCAGGCATAAAGGATAACAACGTCGTGGGCACTCCGAAGGATGTTTTGCCTCTGCAAACACCAGACGTCTACAAAATAGACTGCAGCTGTGATAGTTCCAACATAGGCTAGACAAGGCGGTTAATTCATAAAAGGGTCAAAGAACATATCGCAGCGGTCAAAAACCGCCAGTCTAATAAATCAGTGATTGCAGAACACCTACTTGGAAGAGGCACAAATCACTGGATTGAATTTCATCGAACGCAAGTCCTTTCCACAGATCGCCACTTTTATTCAAGAGTAGTGCGTGAAGCGATTAAAATCAAAAAGGATCCTAATCATTTCAATCGGGAAGACGGTCACAAACTTTCTACAGTGTGAAATCTAGTACCTATTTGTAAAATCGCAACTTCATTTTAGTTTGCAATTGACTCACCACCAGAATGAGGCCTGTGTACGTAATAGTGTCCCGTTAGTGTTGTGTGTTGTGTATGACGGAAGCTGGATAAAAAATGTGACGGTGGACGAAGACTCAGCTGCGCAAACTGATGCAGCGCATCGCGACAGCAGTCCACCCGTGACCACGACCGGTGCAACTCGGTAGAAACGTCCGTCGGGTATAAAAAGGTATTTAATCAATATTTATTTTCCTAGTGAGGCGTATGCGTTACTAAACATAAACAGCAGTTTTAAGTGCCCCAATCTCGTTGAGTAACGCACTCGGAGCGTTTATGAGCATATAAAAAACCCTTTTATCGAATTTACTGCAAAGCATTTATAGACGAATATATAAATTAAATTGGCATTGATGTTAACCAGCATACAGGTTTGTTAGTTCTGTGCGGTGCGATACGTAAAAAGGGTCTTATTTGTTGCGAAAAAATGACATTGTGACATTGTGTAGTCAGATCGAGGGTCGAATGTCCGGGCCGGCAGCTAGAACAAACAAACTGCCTTGTATATTGCGTAGAAGTACCTAACGGCCACTATATTTTACACCCAATTTCGGGAAGGATATTTTCATAGCGGGAAATTGCATTTCTCTCAAGGGGATTTTCTTATCTGTCACAAATATGCACAAAGGGGCTACTTGTTTGTAGCGTCTTTGAAGAATTGAATTTGTTTGTTATAACGGGTGGGTCAGAAACATTGGCGAATTTGAAAAAATAATAATAAAAAAACTGGGTCCATATTGACATAAAACTATTTTCTCTGTTTTCTTTTACTACCGATTTGTGTTCATAATAATCACTCTTCCTAATTATTATCCTCGTACATTTTTTGTTCATAAATTTTTATTACTTCTATCGGAACTCATAACAGACAGTTATCATATTTTTTTGGAAGTGTCTAGCCTGCCACCAGGGGTTATTTAATTAAAATTAGTTACGCAACTAGTAGTAAGTTATGAAATAATGTTATTCTGCCGTAAGTTATTAGGTATTCCAATTTGTTCCATAACGCAAGCTAATAAAGTTTAATTTGTAATATACTTTATGGTAGCGTAGTGAAATAGTTCATTAGCGGCCGACTAACTTATAAAGCTATTCTGTCACAACTTATTTTAATTAAAATATGTATTTTGTAATTACGAGGTTGTTTTTTTATTAGACAACAGGGAGATTTTGAATTAGCTTAGTATTTTGTAATTACGAGGTTATTTTTTTATTAGACAACAGGGAGATTTTGAATTAGCGTATAGACTTCATCTGTAACTTCCGAGTTACAATTTTCTGGTTGCATGATAATTATAGAATCTGTACAATTATTCTCATCACCTTGCTCCGATTTCTTTATTATCTCGTAGTTGGTAAGTTTCAGAAAGATGCAATAATAAAATGTACTACGAGTACTATCAGATTAGTAGCACATTCCCCTACTGTGTCTTTTACGGAACAGATAAAGTAAAAGGCAAATATTCATTCAATGTTATAAAATCACTTATTTTTTTTCTATATACGAGCAATTTAGGAATGATATTTTGATAAGCACGTCATAATTAAACAAAAAACGCGATAAAACATTAACTAACCTTGAATTACCCATTGAAATTATCACAAAATCCAACCTTAATTCACACAAGATATAATAATTGCAACATGCAGTAATCACTTCACATTAACATTGGGGTTACAGCCCCAACAGTAAATTGTGACACAAGAGAAAAAGAAAAACAACCCTCTCTATATTTTTTAAAAGTTGGTGTGTCGTTAAAAACACGGTAGGAGCAAGTGAGCTAGGAGAAAAAGTCCGCTGACTGGAGGTTTCTTTGCAGCTTGATTGTGGATGAAGTAAGGACGTTAGAAGAATGTTTTTTGTTTTGGTTTATACGAAACAAATTCTGTCTTCGGCATAATTTAGTAGAACTTATCGCACCTCCGCTCAAATAGTATATTAACTCACTTTTTTTGAGAAACGGGTTTATTACAGTTTTCGAATCACAATCGTCCAAACTTTTATCTCTAATAGTGTCATATTAGTAGTTTTACATATTTAAGATAGATGGCAGCAGTGCCATTGTATTGTCTAGCGAGTACGCGATTGGCCGACGCACAGATAGTGTCGTATGATAGCTTGTCATTTGGTTGTGTATCCAGTGCAAAAAATAGTGTACTTTGTCGACTCATGCCATTATTTTTGAACAACTGATGTAAGCATTTCTATTTATGTTTAAGTAAAAGTGTATTTTGCAGACTTATGACACTATATTCGATCAAGGTAAGTGCAAATTCTAGTTTATTTACAAAAGCGATATGTGCAGATCATTAAAGAAGCTAAGAAAACAGGAGAACCAATGAGAGTAAATGAGCTGACACATAAAGATTTTATTTCATTTAAAGCTTTAACAGATTAATGGGTACAACAACTCTTGGTAAGTAACGTAAAGATTTCTAAAATAAAAATAATGGTAATCTCCAAAGATAGACCAACTACTTTAATGTAAGTATAAAACCTCGTATACAGACACCGAATGGTCCGAGAGTAATTTATTAGCTCGACATAAAAAGGAGAATATTCCCGAAGCTTATGCATAATATAATAATATTCTATTCTCAATAAGGTGAGTTTTCACTCCCGAGCAGCGCTGTTTGCTGTACAAGACTCTGGTACGATCGAGTATGGAGTATTGTTTCCATCTATGGGACGGCTCCGCTAAATACCTCCTCGATGCACTTGATAGACTGCAAAGACGAACAGTACGCATTGTTGGAGATGCTGAGGTTACAGCCTCTCTTGAGGACCTCCAGCTGCGTAAAGACATTGCTTCTCTAAGTGTCTTCTACCGAAATTACTACGGAGAGTGTTCTGAAGAACATTTTTAATTCCGCCCTCTCCTTTCCTGTCCCGGACTACACGTGCTGCTCTTAGGAACCACCATCATACTGTGCAGAATATCAGCACTCGTACCAAAAAAATTGGCAAGTCAAGTCGTTCCTCTGTAAGACCATTCGGCTTTGGAATTCTCTGCCGGCGCATGTGTTTCCCAGCTCCTATAATCCCGGGTCTTTTAAACGGGGCGTGAAACGGCATTTATGCAGGCCGTCATGAATGGGTGCACTGTTACCGTGCTTGTTCCACGGTAAGGAGCGCTCTCATTATTTTGGACTACATCGGCTGCTTACCATCAGACAGGATGTAGGCATTATGACGTGTCACATTAAAAAAAGCCAAACCAGCTTATACCAATAAATTGGCAATCAAAGAAAATAAGAAAACTGATTTAATGACTTTGTTAAGAAACATTCACATTCCTAGCTTTTATTATAATTTTTATAATAACATTTATACTTCTGTTCTACTTAGTCTTTATTCTATTGTTGCATTTTGTGTTGATTTTTGATTTATTTTCTACCGATGCTGTATTGTGTCATTAAAATTCTTTTAATGTCTTTTTATACTACTATTTAGTTGTTAAGACATTGTCGACTATTTTGAGAATTTTATTTTTGTCTAATTTTTATCGTCATGAGTAACGCATAATATTTGGCTTCTGAATTATTTCTTAGAGGTTTTTTCATTATTTTTGTCATAAAGAATTGCTATTTTTTTGTTAGTAAGGCCTTGTTGGCTGTTGTTTGTGATTTATCTTTTTAAGTTTTGATGGTTTCGAGCGTGCCATAGGTAGAATAAAAAATTAGATTATTAAGATAATGATAACAAAGACGATTCTTAAAAAAATTGATTACTGAGTATTTTATTGAAAAAGTGATTTTGACAGATTTATTGGAAGTTTTTAATTTTGCCTACTAGATAATCAGTGGAAACCGTCATGTTATTATTCACAAACAATAGCCATTAATTAGCTCCTAAGAGCTAATTAATGGCTATTGTTTGTGAAGCCTTGATTAACACACATTAAGTAAGTTTATCATGAAAACTGGATAATTTTTGATTTATTAATAATTTTTAATGTTTGATTTTCGTCCCTTGGAGGGACGGATGCAAAATACTCCCGCATACCCTCCCAGTCTGCCGACGCGTAGTGCCAAATCTGGCGTTTCGAAACCGCTGTTGGCGGGCGCGACGCCAAGGGCACTGTGCTGGATATAAAGCAGTGATCCGAGGAACCTAAAGGAGCTCGAATCTCCACTCGGTATCCAGCTGGGCGACTCGTCATCAGAAGGTCGAGAGCATGGCCAACTATGTCTGGGATCCTGGTGGGCTGGTTCACCAGTTGCGTCAGGTCATGCGTGAGAGCGAATGCGTGGGCAGTTCTACCAGCATGTCTGTTTTGGAGGAATCTAACCACAACTCATGGTGGGCGTTGAAGTCCCCCAAAAACACCAATTCCGCCAATGGAAACCGCTCCTGCGCATCATCTGCTACCCGACTAAGATATTCAATTTGTCGAGTTGTCTCCATGTCGCCGTTATGGGATCGGTAGACGCAGACATAGACACGAAAATGAGAGCCTAAGTCGACGTGTACCACTAGGAGGGAGAAGGAAGGGTCCTCCAGACAGCGCAGACGGCGACAGCAAACATCCGCCCGAACGAATAAGCTAACTGCGGCTTTGGCTTTGAAGGATTCTTCAAGCACAAAGCCGGGATAGTTCAGGTAGGTGGTGTCAGCTGGGCGGATTATTTGCGTCTCCGTCAGGAACAACATTGCTGGCCGTGCCGTCTCAAGATGGTGGAGGACGGCATTGAGGTTTGCATGGAGTCCGCGGATGTTAGCGAACTCCACCTCAAACGGTAAGGTTGTGGTGGGGGTGTGCACCGCTGTATTACCATTTTTGTTGTTAGGCGCTGTCATTTTAGGAGTGGAAAGAGAGAGGCGTGAATCGAGAAAATGATGCTGCGATGCGAATGGTCAGAGTGTGTTGGCCTGTTTCCCCAGGAATTTGCCCACAGACGAGTATTATTAACCTGCCGAACGGAAGGGCCCCCGAACCCCCCCGGTAATGGCCGCCGGGACCCCACCTTCCAGTCACCAACCGGCACGACGGACCACCCCGAGATTATGCGTGGCATGGTGAGGCAGCCTCACGAGCTGGTCAGGCTCGCTTGGGCTTCTGTACTGTGCCACGGGCGGCCAGCGGGACAACCGTTTCTACGGGTCTCCCTGGTCGGCAGGTTAACAAAGTCCTCCTGGCACTGGTTTGACGGAAGCCTCCACAGACCAAATACATCGCAGCATCATCCTCTCGAGCTCTGGTTATACGCTGGCTGATCCCGAAACGCGACCGACAAGCAGTCACTTGACGGGTTTTACACCATGCGTACGGTGGTCACCAACCAGACGGGTCAAGCCCTACCACCAGTGGAGCAGATCATCGCTCGAAAGAGTCCGTTAGTCGCTTCTTACGACACCCACCGGACGGAGAGAGGGGCGGCGATTGGTATTCTTTCTCCGTCAACGCACGGATATATGCTTCTTCTTGTTAACTGTTTTCGCGCCTAGATTCCGCCTCCATTTGCACTTAATGAAACAAAAACTGTCATAGAAGAGGAAAGGGAGATGATACCACAGAATTTCATAGTCGGACTAATTAGTTCTCCATGCTTAATCGCATTAGGGCTGTCGTAAATGCCATATGAGGCAATAGGTACCTCTTATTAATTAAACGTTTTATAGTGATAAAACGTTTGATTTCTTTAAAAATTCAATACTACTCGTGCCCTTCACTGAGGCGCATACTTGATTTACTCGTATGTACACAGACCATATACGTGTACTCTATATTTCTTGTGTTTTTAGTATTCTGTATTCGAAATTTAAAAAAAACATACAAAAAAGATGCTTATTCAACCAACTTGAATGCTCTAAGAAAAGATCGCTAATAGATCATCTTCAAAACTGCGTAAAAACTTTTTGTTCATTGTAACATTATTTTTAACTAAGGACCGTCAAAACTTAAAATGCTACGTGGGCCGATAGATGTGTCCGGAAGTGTAGTAAGGACTCCAAGCTGGTAAAGACCAGCTATTAAGAACATCGAGAATGTCCTTACATTATTATATACACTACGCTAGATAAGACACTGCTATAGCTAGGATTCCACTTTTATCAGACACGGAGATCCAGATTTATCAGAGGAACGATAAAAGTAATAATTTTACACAAGAAACCAACAGGTCTGATGCAGGGACCGGAAAACCCCTTTTTTATTAAGCCGATTGTTAGGGAACCTCCCTCAAAAGGTTACTGAACGATAGGGTTTCCCTATTGATAGGGTTAGTCTTTCGTAGCGGAAACTTTATTGAATAAAGTTAACTGCTTCCAATGCACTTACCAAATCAAATTGGGTATCTGTACAGGTAATAATAAGCGTTTCTCAACTAATAAGGTTACCTATTGTCTCCTATCTCGTTTTTGCGCACAGCGGGCGGCGGCGGCGGACTGCAGTGTTTTCTAGATTCACAGTGATATCTGCTTTTAATTATTCATTTATCATTTACTATGGATTTATCCGAACAAAAACTAACAAGCTGCATGCACCGCGCGACGTGAAAGCTACACACGTAAACAGTAATGCAATAATAAGCCTAATGCATTGCACGTAGAAGCTTGAATTGCTTGTGCCCGTTAAAACCTTTTTATAGGGTTAGCTTCAACAAAGTTTTTGGGAGGGTTTTTTTAAATCTTTTTGCTCTCTGCTTTTTTGCACGACTTTTTTTGCTTTATGTTTCTTTTCTTTCTTTTCTGTTGGGGTTTAATAAACATGTTTTATACAATATAATTTTCTTATTTATATTACATTTGTTTCTCTTATTACATTTCTATTCTTACCAACTACCTATATATTTATGAACTTAATTTTATTTCTTTATTTTGTTGCACTTTGTTTCTTCTCTTTAATTATTTTTACTTTAGAGCTATTTTTTTCTTATTTTATTATTTATTTTTATTTTTCCTTTTGAATCTTTTTTCTTTCTTTTGTCTTTTTTTCTTTTATGCAATATTTTATATTTTATAACAAAACATTTCTTTTTCTTTTATTTTTCTTTCTATTTCTTCAAACAAGTCTATGAATTACACAATCAAAAACCCCTTATTTGGTAAGCGGTTCCGGTCCTTGGTCTGATGCACTATAACCCCTTGTTTGTCACGAACACAGAACAGTTAAAGGAGATTAATTCTATTCCGTGGTCACGAAACCCTTAGAGGTTACTAGCAATTTTATATTGTGTCTAATTTTACAGCATCTGAATTTAATCTGTATCCTTTGAAGTTTGGTTCGGTTGAGGTGAGGAAGCAGCACATTATGTATACTTTCATGGTTACATGGCCGCGAACTGAAATCTCATCCATCTGTTAGAGACGAGCGTAAGTAATCACCGAAAGCTTCCAACCACCATGCACCTATGCTAATTCCATTGTTTAAAAGCGTCAGGATTAAAATTGAATGGCGGAGCCAATGACGGCAGAGCCGATTCCATTATCAATATTAATGAAAGGCTTTGTCCTCCTGACTGACTGGCAGGCAACGTACAGCCCAAACAGCTGGACGCAGAGACTTGTTTTATATTTTGAAAAGTGCTGTTCAAGTAGATACATCTTGTAATTTTTTTATATAATTTTTGCGATTACGTAATCTCTTTTTATTAACTTTAAAGGGTGGTAGGTACTTATTATGTTGTCAGCTGGTCTGCATACTTAAGTATACGATTATTTAAATACTGCATGTTTCGGTTAAACGTTAAATTGCATACAATTTTTTTGATGTAACTTTTTTATTTGATCATGTAAAGGACTAACCTTTCCTGTGGTTCACAGGGTTTGTTAAGATCCTGTCATCATCTATTAATTTCTTAAGTCATGTAAATAGAGAAAACGGAAGAAACACCTAAAGAAAGTAGTCACACAGATAAGAAAATCTAAAATGATATCTTACCATCGTCAGGGTTCTGTGGTGGAATAAAATGCTCCACGGAGGCACCAGCCTTATAAGGGTTCTTGCTGGGTCCAGCTTGTGGCTCATCGTGGGATGCAGCGCTGTAAAAAATACACGTATGACTACTATGAAAAAAGCTTAATTTGGCGTGGCAGATTTATTTAAGCTAAAATTGCGTAGTTCTCAAGGTAATTATCATTTTATTTTGTAATAGAATCTTTTGACCTTTATGCTAAGTAAACGCTCACGGGAAGAGGTTGTTTAATGGATAGTCAAGTTGCTTAACGGAGGGAAGGTTAATTATTTTGTGGTGAAGCGAAATTTAAATTTCTTCTGGCGATTTGTTTTAGCGCGGAACAGGGTTGCCAGTTTTCCGGTTGTAGCCGGACATATCAGGCTTTTTACAGACGTGTTGGCCAAATATAATACCTACAAGCCGGCCTGTCCGGCTTTAGGTCCACCCGATCTCGATCGCCAAAAGATGTTAAACGAAAGTGTTTTAGTTACTACGAGTATATAGAAGTAATGAAGTTAAAAATGCTTTTAAGGGTTTACGCATTTCGGTTTCCCATACAAATATCCATGTTAAATTTTTTTCCAATTAATGAGACAATTTAAATGAAACTTTATAGAAACGTCTTAAGTAACGTAAGTGTGTAAATGTTGTACAATTATTCAATAAAGGATTAATGAATTACAAAGTATTCAATTAAAAATAATGTTACCTTGTCGACTGTTGGAAGCTGGACAGCCTAGAGTTCCTCGAGCTGCCGGTGGAATTCCGGTGCATGGGGTGCCGGAGATTGTGCAGGCCCGGCGTGCGGCCGCCGCTGGTGCCGGACGCAGCGCCTGTCACACCACGAACTAAGTCAAACACTTCAATCGCAAAGTAGGTACTTATACCTCTATTAAACACCAGTTATAATACCTATCTGGGTTGACATAGGAACGAGGCAGATAGTTAAAGTGACGCTTTGCTCGACCCTTAAACAGAAACGCCTTAGGGTGAAGGCGTGTCACAGGTGCAGAACAACAAAGCGCGTGTGCTTGCGCTGCGCCCCCACCTCACACCGTTTCTCTATAATTCACGCCTTAAGAGGTGACGAACAAGGGTCTTTAATCGCCGCTAGCCTCTTCTCTTCTCTTTCTGGCGGGCCGCTGCTGGAGAGAGTCCCGGTGATTGTTTATGGCGGTGGTCCTGGATCACCCTGGAGGCACGTGAGGGGAAGTGCACGAGTTTTAAGTGGGCACGTCCCCCATTGGGGGTGAGTCCCACATTACTATTAGCAGTAGTATGCGTAACTTCTCTTCTGAGAAGAAGAAAGAAGAAGAAGAAAAGAAGAGAAGGACTGAGTCTGTGAGTAAAGAGAATAAACCAGTATAGGAACGTAACGGTACCCTACTAAGCAGTATGGGCTGCGTTCATTTTTTTATAAGACTAAATGGTTCAACTCTCAGCTCTTTCCACAAAACAAATTATTATATAATAATTATTAACCTACTGAATGCTGTTGTCCATGCGAGAAGGTCTGTGACCAGCAGTGAGACATTTAAAGGCTGAAGAGGATGATGAGTTGTTTGTTTGTAGTTTTTGTTGTAGTTGGAAATATAGACAAAATGCCGACCCGTGTGGACTTAGGATAATAACACAGAAACGGCCGGTAAAGTCCCATAAAAAGGTAATTTGAAACGATACACACGGAAGATGATAGAAAGTCATACCTACTTTACATTCGCAGTTGATCTAGCTAATTTTATATTATGATTCAATTAAAAGTAAGCTTCTCTTTATTAGCGAAGGACACAAAAGTCTAATATTACTATGGCAAAACCACTGTCTCAGCCTTCGAAGATGGAGTACCTATCTTCAACTCAATGCCTAGACATTTTTGTTTTCCAGATTTAGCACAGCTTTGGTGGAAAATACGACATGATAAAACGACGTCTTCACTGGACCAAACATAGTTAATGAAACGAAATGAGACTTAATTTTATTGTGAAAGCTACTTTTTTATCAGGTTTTCCCTGTATGCATCTGTGCTGTGTATAGAAGGTCTTTTTCATATGGATAAACCAGTTTTTAGGCTGGCCTCATACATCCGGAATGGATCTCTGGATTCATAATCTAAATTCCGGCACCTTGCCTCAAACATTTCTTAAAAATTCAGATTGATCAGTAGTCTCGTGTTTCCTGGCACATGCAAACGTCTTTAAGGAAGAGGAATTAATACTTAATCGCATTATTTTTGGCCCTATATAAATGCAAACGCAAACACTGCCGCTCTATTAAAAATTTATGGTAATTTGCGCGCTCAGAGAAATAAGAACTACGTGCGTTATGAAAATATTCCGATCCGGAATTCAGAACGCTCGTCAGTGTCATCCTTACAGATCGATCTGAGAAATTCATAATCTGAAAAAATCAGAATGCGTGTGGAGCATACTGATATTGTATGGTACTCCGGTCTTTCAAAATTAATAATATGTATTCAGATTATGAATCCAGAGAGCTATTCCGGATGTATGAAGCCAACTTTAGTTAGTTGTCTTATTTTTCCTAATGGCTTGCTGTAACTGCACCATGAACGTAATATTATACTAACAGGACGGATCACTCTCTAAAATTGCATTTACGAAAACAACCTTAAGCTCATCCATTAAGGTGTATTTTTCATCGGCACAAATAGAGAGCTAATTCCAAGTAAAATGAGATAACGTTTAGAGGCCATTTGTCCCGCTCTATGTCAAAATGACAGTAAGAAAATGTCATCAGTGTCAATTTACGTAACAATCATTCTAATGGCTTACTCATTTAGGTTACTCAGTAATAAAATTACGTTGACGGTTTTTTTTATAAATTAAGATACGTAAATGACATTATAAAACCTTTATTTAATATTGGTATGTTTTGAGTAAATTTATATAATTAATTAGTATTAACTGTTAAAAGAGTTTCTATATTTTTTCTTCTATATTTCTATAAGTATTGTGTAATTTGGTAACGACATATTGTTTTGTAAATGTCGTTACTTCTATATTATTACAAATCTGTGGAGCTTTTTGCGCCCGTTCTTCTCCACAGCTAAAAGACTTCCTGAAAGGGTGGGGTGGGTTAGCGGGTGCCCATCCATGACGATTCAAAATGCTTCTTTTAAGTTTATTGAATAAAGAAATTTTGAGTTTAAGTTTGAGTACAAGTTCCATCGTGGCACCAGTGCTGCAGAAATGGCTCGAAGGATTAATGACGTGTATGGCGGCGGTGTCGCACAAGGTAACACAGTGCGTTTTTGGTTCCAACGTTTTCGTTCTGGAAATTTCGACCTGCATAATAAGCCCCGTGGACGGCCGGAGACCAAAGTTTATAAAGAATGTTTGGGCGTGTTCAATGAAAACCCAAATTTCTTGGTTGTAGTAAGTATTTAATAGTACAATATTAAGCTTTAATTTTAGTAATCCAACATATAATTTGTTATAATAGGTTTTCTAAGATGAAGAAAAAGGAATGAATAACCGCTGACGTCCATGTCAGTGCGAGGAAAAGAAATCGGCCAGAGAGCCGCACAAAGAGGTTCTTCAACAAGAAGAATTTAAGGCTATTGTTAAAGCGGATCCATTGCAAACTACGTCTGAGTTAGCTGCAGGCTGCGGTGTTAGTGATAAAACTGTTTTAATCCACTTGAAGCAAATTGGGAAGTTAAAAAAGCTTGAAAGGTGGGTACCTCATGAATTGAGTGCAGCAAACCGACAAACGTGCGTCGACTGCTGCGTTACTTTACTCAACCGGCACAATAATGAAGGGATTTTAAATCGAATCATTACCTGTGATGAAAAGTCGATCCTGTACGATAATTGGAAAGCCTCATCGCAATGGCTGAACCCTAGCGAACCAGGTAAATACTGCTTCCAAGCGAAAATTAACTCAAAAAAAATTGCTTGTGAGCGTTTGGTGGAGTATTGCTGGTGTCGTTCACTACAGCTTTCTTAAATCTGGCCAGACGATTACGGCAGATTGTCTTTTGCCAGCAACTGCAAACCATGATGGAAAAGCTAGCTGCTAAACAACTGAGGCTGATCATTCGCTCTAGGCCACTGCTGCTTCAGGATAACGCTAGACCACGCACTGCACAACAGACGGCTACCAAATTAGAGGAGCTTCAATTGGAATGTCTAAGACATCCACCGTACTCCCCGGACCTTGCTCCAACAGATTACCATTTTTTTTTTTAAATTTGGATAACTTCTTGCAAGGGAAATAATTCAACTCCGATGGGACAGTCCAAAGCGCCTTCAAAGATTTTATTGATTCCCGTCCGAATGGTTTTTTTTAGCAAAGGGATCAATGAACTATATATTATATAATGAGACATCTATGAGATGGCAAAAGTGCATAGATAGCAATGGTACTTACTTTGATTAAATAAATATATATATATTATATAAAAAAACGATATTATGTTCCTCCCTTACAAAACGCCAATTTCATATGTAAGGACCTAATATATTCCTACAAACCACTTGAGTTTCAAAGTTTAAAAATGTGGGATTTTACAGGAGATCTCACACGGTCTCCATGAGAGAATTTTTAAAGTGATGTTGCTCTGTTTAGTTCATAGATGTATATGTAAACTTTGTATATTATACCTTATTTTTCTATTCCATGGTTTAGTTAAATTTTTCAACACTATCCGCCATTGTCTTTAGACAACTATATGACAAATTTTAGAAAAATAAACCACACAACAGACTAAGGAGCTTAAACTGCTTCAGACAATGATGATGCTTTACTTTCCCGCCAGTCTCTAAATATTTTTAATAGTCAGTGAGACCCATAGACAATGGTGAGATCTGTGAACAAGAAAGAGTAAAAAAATAAAACAACTTGCGTACGCACCATCGAAGGAGTCCGTTGTCAGCGATGCCTGGGAGCAGTCGTACTCTGTGGACGCGCCCATGCTGCGGTGCAGCATAGCGGCGACCCGCTCGCGCGCCTCGCGCTCGATGTTAGCGTCATCCGAGGTCTGAATGGCAGTCAACACTCGTTATAATACATACATACATAGATTCCCAACTATTACCCCCAAAGGGTCAGTCAGCGCTAGGCAATGGGGACCGCAAAAGTAGTCCACTGCCAAAGTTTACGTTTCACCAAGTTACAACTGCACATGTGCGTCCAGAAACAGGTAAATAAATGGACGTTATTTTTTATTTTATTTTCGTGACCATGGATACTAGTCCTTCATTCTTAATATTAGAGTTCATTGATTGATTGATTATGCTAAAACTGAAAAATAATGAGTGATGTTAATACGAAGTTACAACTGCACATGTGCTCAGCGCAAGTAGTAGTTGGCGAGCCCATCGCCGCTCTATGCTGTTGGATATATGCGGAGGCATATTTAGTCTGTTAGTCGTCTTTTACGACACCCAAGGGAAGAGAGGGGGTGACAGTATTTTTTGTAATGAGCCGCTACGCGACTCGGCTCCGCTCGTTAAGGGATGATTTATATTAGAGCGTCCGGGCCCGGCTCAAATCAGTGGCGCCGTCCGGGCCCGGACGGCGCCACTGATTTGAGACGTTGCATACATTTTGTATTTATATTATAGCGGGCCGTGTCCCGTCCGGGCCACGGGACACGGATCATGCACGGTGTAGTATGAACTGCTTCATACAAAATGTATGCAACGTCTCAAATCAGTGACGCCCCGTGAACGGCCCGCTCTAATATAAATCATTCCTAACGCGCGAATCCACTGTTTTTGAAGCACCATGTGGATGTTGACAGAAACAACGTTTTAGCTTGGTGTGGAGTAGAACGATCTGACAAACAAAAGGTATTTTGGATGCACAGAAACAAAATATCATTATCCTATAGTACGTAAGTATTCGTTATATTTCACAGAAATAGATGATCTAAATAGAAGCCGCATGCGTACGTACTTTGCGTGTAAAAATAATGCCAAAAGGATGGTAAAATCCCATCTTTCGACCGCGATTCATTTAGCCGTTGTCAGCACCGGACATTAGTGGAATTTAAAAAAATACACACCTAGTTGCTTCGTATCGAACTGTAAAATCTGTACAGAAAGAATAACCGAGATAATCAACAAGTTCCTTTTGGTTAGTAATTTTGTTATTAAATTGACACAGAGAAAAAAAAAACAAAAAAGAGCTTGTTTTTTAAATGGGCTAAAAAGAAAAACATTAACTTTTACCTATTATATCACTTTTACTAGACTTCTTGGCGGGAAAGTGATGCGTCATGTCTGCAGTTTTGTATTATTTTCTCTGATTTGTGTTTTGTCAAATAATAATGTGAAATAATGGTGGATTATTTACTGTTAAGTGTTCGTGAACGTGTTGTGTTAGCAAAGGGAACTAATTTTTGAGCTTTTATTAAAATATTCGAGATGTTATTACGATCAGTTGCTAAACATATTGAGCAGTTAATTAATTTAATGGCGGTTGATTAATTATTGCGACAGTAAAACATTGACAGTAATAAAAAATCAATTAGTCGGTTATTTTATCATTTAATGTCAATTCTAAAAATAATTGAGCAGTCCAATAACTGAATGAGCGGTAAAATGATGGAATGAGCGGTTCGACAAATAGTTCGGCAGATTATAGCGAGCGGTGACACCCGAAGTACGCCGTACCTCCAGTTGAAGCTAAAAACATTCCACTCGGACAAAAAAGGAAGAGAGGCAGACCGTCGAAAGCCAAACCTGCTCTTATTATCCAATAAGTTTATTTTAGCTGCTACTAAGCAAATTCTATGTCATTTTAATTACTTAAGTATGTTTCGAATTACGAATAAAAGTTCCTATTATTATTATACAATTTGTTTTATTTAATTCCTTCAGTCAAAGCAAAAGAAATTTAATTTTTCATTACTATTTAAGTACTGTTTTTAGGGTTCCGTACCAAAAAAGTAAAAAGGAACCCTCATGGTGCGACTTCGTCCGTCCGTCACACCGCTATATCTCGAAAACTAATTTACCACCTCATTGTATAAAGAATTGCTTAGAATGAGATTTCTTACCGACAAATTCCGATTTATCACTGCCCCCACGTAACCGCTCGTTCAATAATTTTTACCGCCCATTTAATTATTTTCCTGCTCAATTATATATTCACTGATCCATTTCATTATTTTTTATTACTCATTTTTGTTTACTTTACTGCTTAGTTTTAACTGCTGAACTAGTTATTAAACGTGCCATTTATAATATTTAACTTACCAAACCACTATTTACAACTGCCTCTTTAAATCAGTGCCAAAATACAACACAACAGTGCAACATCATGTTTCAAATTCTCTCAAGAAGTCCATGTGAGACCTCAATAAAGTCCCACAGCTTTATTGAGTCTCGAGGGGTTTGGGGGTAAATCATTTACCATTAAACGTTCATTATCACTCATTATCATCCACTTAATTTAAAGAAAATAATAATTACTATTAAAAACTTGACACTGGCTAAATGTGCTGATCGCACAAAGCCATTATTTAAGAGTATTTACTTAGATTGAAAATTGTAATATAGTAAAAATCAATCACATCAAGTTATTTATTTACGCAAGTAAATCTCGCGATAACCTTTTATATCATATAAATTGTGTAATGACGTTCTAAGTTGATAGTTTGGAAGTAAAAGTTTATTTTTTACTTTTTAGCACATTTAAATAAAAGCTTGTTTTTTAAAAAATTTTTTACCTTTAATTTATTTTTTACTTTTTAGTTATCCCTGGATCCAAGTCCGCCATATTGAATTTAGAGTTACGTCACTTTATTTGTCAAATTATTCTAAGCAAGCCCTTTCATTTGATACCCTTAGTGTAGAATGCATTCAAAATAATTAGTTCGCCATCTTGGGCGTGTCGCCATCTTGGATTCAGAATGACGTCACACAGTTAACCATGCATTATCAACTAAACTGAACGTGTATACAAAATTTCAGCTCAATCGGATGAAAAATATCTGCTCCAAAATTAAGTTTCAAGCTATAGAAGACCGTCATATTGGATTTAGAGTGACGTCATTTTATTTTACGAGTTATTCTCAGCAATAGAATAGAATAGAATAGAATAGAAAGAAATTTATTTTGCTAAGTTGTGTGTTATTATGTTACATTTTTAGTTCTCCCTCGCCTAAAGTTCGGGGTGTGTTCTAGGATATTTATCTGCTAAGATTTAATCACTAATATATACATGTTTTGCACTCTCTTTGCGAGCGTGCCCTACACCAAGGTGTGTTGTGCATAGGTGGTGATTCTCAGCAAGTTCTTTCATTTGATACACCCATAACTGTTGAAATGCATTAAAAATAATTAATTAATTAACAATGAACAATTAACCATGCATTGTCATCCAAATTGAACGTGTATACAAAATTTCAGCTCAATCGGTTGAAGATATGTGCTTCAATATTGAGTTACAAGATTGCACCCAAACAAACATACATTGCAAGAAAAACATTGTAATAAAAAGTGACATGCTTGATTTTTATACAATGGAGCTAACATGCGGTTTCTATTTAGATCTATTTCTGTGTTTTATTTCATACTAGCGGCCTGCCCGCGCCTTTGTCTTCGCTAACTAAGAAACATCGTCATACCTACTTCAACCTTTTTTAGAGATGAGACCGCCATTTGTATTTGGCTACTTTCTTTTTTTTCTCTTTATTTCGTTTATAAGCTTTGGTCGTTTAAATTGACCATGTCAGCTCCATCTTATCCTAATCTTAAATGCTAGTACAACTTTAAACTGTAAATAACAAAATTATAAATCAGTTTCGCTGATATCGATGTTAGTTCAGCTAAAAACTTATTAAATAAACCCACATCTTTACATTTAAGGATTTACACAGTATCTCTTAGGTGACGATTTCGATCACTTCCACTAACAAATGCTGAAACTCTTCTAAAATTTCACATAGGTACCGCACAATTAGGAATTCAGTGGAATGTGTTCGGATCGTATCCTATGTGCTGTCTCAATCTGCTGTCTACTTATGTTGGCGTTGGCAAACCATGGTATTCGAGAAAGTTCTGATCGAATGATTTTGTACCAGATACCTTTCTCACGAGATCTGTTATCAAAATACAGATTCCATTTCTCATAAACTTTATTTATGTACTCAAAAAAAAAGCCGTGTGAATTATTTGGCAAAATTTCTTTCTCAAACCTTCTGTAATTGTTAGCTTGGCTTATTCGTTACCTGTCAAGCCAATGTGAGCAGGTGTGGTTTACCTAGTACAGCATAAGCTATCGCTTTTCCTCTGGTGCCAGAGGCACAGCGAGATATATGCTGGAGAGCACTTTTGCTATCTAACAATATCACAATATTACCACTGGTTATTGTTCTACCTATGACATTGCTTCACATATTGCAACTAGCTCTACTGTCATTATGTTGAATATTATCCTTGATTTTTACTAGGCCATAGTTTTGAAGCTGTCGGTCATAATATGAGGCTCCAGTTACGTTTGTTGTCTTTGATCCTTCCGTGTAAATTTTCCACCATCCAGCATATTTGTTAATATTTTTTTTATTGTTTCTCTGTTACATTCTTCTTAATTTAATTTTGCTTTAGCTACCTTAAAAAAATCAATTTCACAAACAATAACACCATCAGTTTTAATATTAGACATCTAAGTGGGAGATTAAACATTTCAAGCTTGTCTGAACTTTGAACTTTTTAACCCATAACTTCTGTGTAAACTTTTTCTTATGACTTCAGTAACTATTATTGGTGAGAGCACTAATGTCCTGTAGTAGTTTAATTGTGATATTGTTAGACCACGAAAGTGCTACTATACAATATTTATAGCATAAATATTTACTCCTTAAATGTAATGGAAGTATTGCCAGTTCGTTCCATTACATGTATGGCGTACTTCGTAGGAACCCCCCGATAACTCTTAAAAGCATTCTTTTGATGTTTATCCAATTTTAAATATTGCTTTTGGCACTATTGTCGTAAAAAAAACAGCCATAATCGAGACGACTGCGTTTAAGGGAAATATATAAAATACCAAGGTGTTTTGGATGGACTCCCCAATCTGAACCTGCCAAAGATTTTTAGTACAGTAAGCATTTTTTGAGACTTTTCATCAATTTCATTTTAGTGATTAAATTAATATGCTACTTAAAGCGTAAAACCGAATCCAATCAAAATTTCTTTTGAGATACGACATTTAACGTACGTAAAGTCATCTGCGTACTGAGATATAGCTACTTCTCTAATTGACAATATAAAGTAAAGTCGCTGTTTTCCTCTGTCTGTAGCACCGCACTATTCTTCTAAATCACGCATTGGATTTTTATGCGGTTTTCACTAAAAGATAGAGCATTAATTGAGGATGGTTTTTGTTTATAATTTGTAGATAATTTGTAGAAAATGGCTGAAGTGTAACGGTGTTTCTAAGTTAGCGTGGACGAAGGTGCTGGTGGGCCGCTAGTATTAAATAAAAGAGAAGAGATAGGATCTCCTTGCGCAAGTCCTTTTTGGGTCCATCTACACACCGACACCGACTCACTTTCATCTTTTATTTCCAAATGTCGTTCTCGTAGAAACTCCCAAAGTTACCTACATATTTTCTTTCCAACATTATAATCATCTAAGAACATACGCACAGTATAAATATAAGCTTATTTATACTGTGACACTCGGCTCGTTCTACAAGGACATTGTTATATGCATTTTCTATGTCCAAGAAGCAAGCTACGACTGGTGTAATTATTGCTTGATAAACCAATTTGTATCTTAGAAATCAGCCTCTCTAACGCGTAAATAATACAAGAATGAGATTTTCTGCTACTTTCCTAATATTTTGTTTGTGCGTGATGTGTGTATGTGCCTGCGATCAACGATGTATAGTTATGGCTCCTCTTTACAATCGCCGATCACAGACGGTTACGGGCGAGTACGATTGTATGGAGGGCATACTCGGCTGTACTCGCCGATCATCGTCTATGATCGCCTGCAATCGCCTGCGACCCGTGATTTGTCGGTTTTTTGGGCACGCATCCAAGGGAATCGCGACGGGTGTTTGCGGAGGTGCCCACACAATCGCCGATCATTCATTCGCCTTTGGACAGTGAAGCGTGTCACACGTGCGTCTGTAATTTACCTAATTAAAAACACGCACTTAAATGACTTGTGAGTGGTCTAATGAAGAGACTTCCAAGCTCATAGAACAGGTGTAGATAAAAAGAGAAACCTTTCATTCAGAAAATAGGTACCTACCTACCCGTTTTAGCTAACACCTAATATAATTTAAAAACTTTGCTTTATTGACAAAAGAAAAAACAAGTGTACCTACAATATTTTTTGATAATGTAACTAAGTACTTAAAGGATTAATCACTATAAGATTTTTTTTATAACCTGGAAACTTCCCAATTCACCTTTTATTTAGAAGGAAAAATAAAGCAAACTCAAGTACGGGTTCAGTACATGATGCTTTCATACATAGTTAAAATATAATCACGACTATTATACCGTGTCGCGTAGCGGTGAAAGAATACCACCACCCTCTCTCTTCCCTTGGGTGTCGTAAAAGGCGCCTAACGGACTAAAGACTGCACATACATCCAACAGCATAGAGCGCCGATGGGCTCACCACCTGTCACGCTGAGAGTGAAAAGTGGACTATGGCAGAGGGCTGCTTTTGCGGTCCTCATTGCCTATCTAACATATCTAACCTAATAACCTATCTAGTCTATCTAGTCTCTGACTAACCCTTCGGGGATAATAGTCGTGATTATATGTAAGAGTATGTTTTATCCCTGAATGGTTAGTCAGAGACTATGCAATGAGGATCGCAAAAGCATTTTAAATTTTCGTTGCACCAGATTGACATAATGGTTGTATTGTATGCCGCTATTAAATAAATGGTAGCAGCAGCAACACACTCCAAGTCCATCTTGTAAGCTTGCCGTTCGACGACTACTACAGACGAATGTGTGGATGCTTGCACGATAATCGTGCATGTGATCGTGGCGATAATAGACGATCACACGATCAATAGTGTTGCCCAAATGCAAGAACAAGACGAGACTTAGCCCGTCTTGGTCTTGGTCTTGGTCTTGGCATTGCGTTCCCAGTCTTGGTCTTGGTCTTTGTTAAGCAGCAAGAGTTTCGCAAGTCTCGCAATTACTTATTAGCCTATTGCTATTTATTAACTTACTTTAGATCTTAGAACAACGTAACAGAGTAGGTACATTTTGAGCTTGAATTAACATAACCATAGTAAAGATCCATAAAATTAATAAATGTCTAAACATTTAATGAGAAATTCGAAAAATTAACTGACACCGGGTGGGGTTTGAATGAACCCACGACCTAAGCGATCCGTGTCTATGCTCTAACCAACTGAGCTGATCTACCGTAATTCACGGGAGTCAGTCTGTTTCTTTATAAACGTTTACATTTAATGAGCTTACATGTGCTAAAACATGGTTAAAACATATGAAAAACAAATTAATGACATTAACTTGACTGAATTAGAACATTTTCTGTCTAGAAAAAGATTGATAGACCATCACCTTATATGAAATGGAATAAAAGAGTTATACAATTTATACCATTTACCATTTATTTAAATAAATAATAAAATACAATACAAATCTACCTATCCTATCTACCTATCCTTTCAATATTTCTTACGTTATCAGCATAATGTAATCGTGTCTATTCTGAACACCCGGAAACTATTTTACTCTTTAGAACATATGATCTGTGGCGGCAATCAAACAGTGTCAAATTTTGTGCGTGAGGCGCGGCGGCGACGATTGTATGCGATATCAATAGAAGCCGCCGGCGTCGGGGCGCCGCCGGCGCTTGTATCTTGACCTTGAACTTCCGAATAGCTACAAAATTTCTTTGACAGGTCAATATCCGACCTTTGATGATGCCTACAATAAGGCGCCGCGTACTATCAAAGTGTCGATGCTCATAACTAGGGATGCACTCTTTTTTCTTTTAATGGACATTTTGATTCGCTATGTATGTTTATGGTATTGTTCGTTATACGCATAAGTCCAATTTTTCATTTTTTTGCGTCTCATAGAGTCCCTAAGCGTACCTATACCCTGAATTCCTATACTCCTTGAAACGACACTCAGTCCTAACTGCATGACGCAAGAGTCTCGCAGGCTTAGTCTTGTTCTTGCTCAAGTCTTGCACGGCCAGTCTTGGTCTTGGTCTTGCTAAAATTAGGCGATCTTGGTCTTGTAAAAATACAAGAACAAGACCAAGACTGCAAGACCAAGACCGATTTTGGGCAACACTAACGGTTAATGATCATCGCCGATTGTGTAGTGGCGGCGGCATTACACTAGAGAGGGCGTTTCGAACACGCCCTATGTTGGACTCAACTCATCTGCGAAGTCGACTCGGCACCTTGCTTTAGTGTAGCTTCGACATTAACACGGTTTAGGCGCGTGCGGAGCAGCGAAAATAATTCTTTATTTCTTATCAAAGTGTACACCTAGACGTTTACTTCAATTCAATCGTCAAGTAAATGAAATTAATTGTTATTCAAGTCATAATTAAATATTTATATCGTAATATTAGAATAGAAAAGAGATTTTTTCATTTCTGTGCCGCGGCTTCTACAAACTTGATACGCCATCTTGATACGTTGTCTACGTTGTCTTTGACCGATCGGCGATCTGGCGCTGCGATGTCTGTCTGTTGATTAGAAGACATAAAAATGTGCGGCTGCAGCGAACTTAAGGTCTTCCATTCCAGTATTTAAACAAATGGTTTGTATGAACGTTCTTGTCTATCTCTTCTAGGTAAATGCGATACATACACACATCACGCCCGTTTTAGGCAAGGTGTTAGGGAAAAATTTAAATAACACGTTCTTAGAATTACTTTTTGAAGTAGTAAACAGTAAAATTAAAATCTGCAAGAATTATAAAATATTGTTGAGGCTTTATTCTGTAAAATACACCCGATGGAAACACGATTTGATAAAGTTGGCTCGATAGAATAAATTCACAAAGTTACATATTTTTTGTGTCATTTTATCTTCTTTTCCAGGTTTTATTCCTAAAATAAGTGATTTGATATTATGATTCATTTACCAAAATGAAGTTCATAGATAACTTGAGGAATTATAACCGATCGTTTTTTATTTATTACATCTACTTATCAATTTTTTAAAATATAAAACGTGATTTCTCGCGCCGCTTCGCTGTTATACCCGTCCCTTACCGTCGTACCGTCGAGAGAGCGAGAGAGAAGCGCTTGAAATACCCTTTAACGTATGGGTAGACCAGTGGGGTAGACAGACACCACATCTTTTCATTTGTTACGATCCTGACACACATCCTTTCCTTTGTAGATATAATGAACGATAAAATTATCTTATCTTACCGGCCTTGGTCCGCTGAGGCCGCTCAAGGCGTAGTCCGAGGAAGAGTCACCATCCACCTCGGAGAGATCTCTCGATGGGTTCTTGGCAAACCACACTCCGAGGTCGTAAGTCAATTTGGCCTCCCTTAGTTTGGTTTCCCACAGCTAAAAATAATAATTAATTAATGAGGGTAAGTGTTTATTTAAACCTGAATTTATTAAAAACGTGAACATCACGAGCCGTCGAGTCAGTGTCGGATTCCTTTATTTAAAAAAAATATAAAAAGGTTTATTAATGACTGCTGCGTACATAAGCCAATTCGTGTGGCGATGGCGGGCGAATTTTTTTCTATTTAATTTAAGATTACAGCTTTTTTACTTTAATTCTTTTTGCTTTTTTTGATTTAATTGTCAGTGATTTCATTGATGAACGTAGCAAAAAATCAACCGGTTTACGTTGTAACAAGTAACTGTGTTTGGGCCTGTAAGCCTTAGGGATTGTAAGCATTTTATAAAAATATTTTATATTAATTAATGTAAGTAAATAAAAATAACATAAGAAGCCACGTTTCCATATATAATATGTTCACTAAAAATTTATTTTTGGTTAATATGCTTCTGATTATCCGATCTCAATTCATAACGGATGATGATGATAACAATGATGATAATATCATTATTTTTCTTTTGAAAATAGCATTGCCGAGGCGTCACTTTTTTAAAAAATTCACAACGGGTTTGCCCTTGGCCTTCATCTCACCTGAGAGTGTACCTAGTGATGTTGACAAGGCCGAACGAAAGTGGAAGCGCGCTTCACCCGGAATCCTCGACCACTCAGGAACTGGCTATCTTATCACTTAAGAGGAAACACTACGTGGAAGTGACAAGCAAAATTCTCAAAGAAAACACAGATCTAAAACAGAAAAACGACGTTTCGTAGTCCCCTGTTTCCTCCTTCAGAACTGGACCAATTTTTGTTACTTTTCAGCATCGGTTAAAGAAAGAGATTTTCTATGTCTGCATCTTTGATTATTTTTAAACCAATTAATGTTTCTTAAGACTCCTTAACACTTTCCAAGCGGGCTCTTTACTTATTACTCGCATCCCCCTGTGCGCCACCCTTTTTCGTCATTATTGTAAATTCTATTGAAAAAGAACAATAATAGAAATGAATTTCATTCTTTTTGTATAAGTAAGAGTAACTTATGTTTAAAATTATAAAAAAATGTTATTAATTTAAAAATTCAAATACTTAATACCCTATTTTAAAAGAAACAAACTCTTACTTATCTATCTGTAAGTAGGTATGTCTAAGTATATGTAATTATGTTAGAGTAACTTATGTTTTAAATTACCTATAAAAAAATTCCGATCATGTCAGAGCGTCGTGATTTTAATGAAAATTCTAGGAAATCGCATCACGACATGAGGTCGTGATCGGCGTACGTAGAAAAAAGTGCGTCACGTGATCCTCTTGCAAAGTGTTAAAAAGGAGTGATTTCGCTAAATTTTGAAGGCTCCTGGTTGTTAAATAAAATGAATAAAAAACAAACAGACGTAGAAAATCTTTTTCTATAACCGATGCTGAAAAAAACAAATTGAAATTGGTCCAGTTCTGAAGGAGGAAACAGGAGACTACGAAGCGTCGTTTTTTCTGTTTCAGGTTTGTATTTTGGAACACAACAAAGCTCGTAAAAAATTTCTGACACAAAAATTGTGGCAACTATCAACGTCAAAGGAGAATGCCCAAACACGGGTCCCTTTTAAAAAATGGTTGTGCCTTGATGATTGTTGTTCTATATTGTAGAAAAAACACGTTATAATTATAATTAGAAAACATTTTTAATTTATTCACTCAGGTTCACGAGATATAATTTTTTTTCTGTGGTAGAAAGTGAGGTTATGATTCGAGATTGACATTAATATTTCCTTCCTAATCAATACACAATCCTTCATCACTATGGTGATTATGTCTTTACTATCGCGGACTCCGTCGCTTTACCTGTCTAAAGGTCAAAATCCCTTGCACACCGCGTCGCGTCGTCTATTTGGTACGGGCACGTACCCGGGCGGTCAGTGCGCTTCATACGAAAATCGCTGCAAAGTGGTAAAGCGACGACGGTGACCCCGACCGACCGTACCTATACTAGAATAGCAGCACATTCGCAATGTTTCAGGCAGCTTGCAGACAGCCCTATCATACTATATAATAAATATATCATTTGAAAGTACTCGTTCATTGTCAAAAGAATATTTATGTTTAATTATTATCTTTACTCTATTTAGAATCACTTAATTCAACATTAATTCATCATTATCATAACCATCATCATCAGCCCGTATCAGTTCCTTTGCTGGACATAGGCTTCTCCCAGTGTATACCACTGAGCCCGATTTGAATTATTATCATTTAATATCTTAGAATAATAACGCTATAGAAAGATAGTCTTCATACAAGCGCTCTGTCAAAAATGAAGCACCAAACCGATTCACACACGCGTGACGTGCGCGCATGGCCGTGATCTGCTGTCTCTTTCCAATTCTATGAATATGAAAGAGACAGCACTGCGCAGGCCGCTGCTACCGAGGCTTTAACTTAGAGAATCACACTGCAGTACGTTTATATTTTGACCTAATTAACTACAAGATACTATGAAATACTGAAAGCTTACCTGTGAAAAGTGATTTTATTACACTTCTTTTGTTTTTCAGATGTGTTGTGACACAATTTAACTGCACAAACCGTCATTTTTTTTTTGTTTTCGCGAGTTCGGCGCGCTGTGACATTGAACACTACGGAGCGGTCCGGCGTTTGGTGCCATTTCTGGCTCCAATTAATGTGCTTCAAAATAGGCGCGCGAACTTGGTTTCTATAGCGTTATTATTCTAAGTTTAATATTAATTATAGGCTCTAAATCTGGCTCAGTGGCATGCACCAAGTGCAGGAGGACCAGAAGTTTTTTATCTGACTGTAGTTACAAAGCAGCTATTTTTATTGGTGTCCGAATCGTCAGTAAAAAAATAATAAAATTAAAAAGTGTCAATTCGGACACTGTCCGAATATAATGTGTCCGAATCGTCAGTTAGTCCTATAACCAGAAGTGTCCTATACAATTACTTAAACGCTATTGTGTTAACATTTCTTTTTACGACGATGCAACTAAATATATCATTTACCCGTGCCCTTTACAGTAACATTTAAATACAATTTCTTCAAAAAGACATTGATCTTACCTAGTAGCAGTAATAATTTTGTTTTATTGTTGAGTAAGTACCTACGTATTTGAAGACCTGAACTACCAATTACTTACCTTGAAAAAGGAAAGTCCAGTTCCAAAGGTGTAAAGCCTATAATTAATATTAAAGTAATAATTTAAGTAATAATTAAAATCGTGTTCAGTGGCGTGCAATGGGAGAGGCACATGTATGTCAGCAGTGGACTGATACGGTCTGATGATAATGATGAATTTCTGTTGAATTTAATGATTCTAAATAGAGTAAAGATCATAATTAAACATAAGTATTCTTTTGACAATTTTCGAGTGGGTACTTTCAAATGATATATTTATTTATTATGTGGTATGATAATATGGCTTTCTGCAATCTGACTGAAACATTGCGAATGCGCTGCTATTCTAGTATACATTATGCTAAGACATAATCACCATAGTGATGAAGGATTGTGTATTGATTAGGAAGGAAATATTATTGTCAATAAATTAAAAATGTTTTCTAATTATGAATATAACGTGTTTCTTCTATAATATAGAACAACAATCATCAAGGCACAACAATTTTTGAAAGGGACCCAAGTGCCCATACAAAATGGGCATTCTCCTTTGACAGAACCGAGCATAGACTATGCGATATTTTGCGATCTCGATGCATAAAATGTACCACAGAACCGAAATAATAAAACTTGTTCGTACTCACAGACATATAATATGTCTGTGTTCGTACTAAAGTAGTCTGTAAGTCTATGAAAACACGGTACGGATTCAAGTATCGTCGTCATTCTGCCAAAACCAGTTAAATCTACAATAATGCAATTTGAGATAAATCAATTTGAAAGTTTACTGTAGATTATTTTGTTAAGTACTAGCTTTCATTAATTTTTTTTTATTTTTGCCGATGCATTATTTATTCTACTGTAGAAGTCAAGACTAGTTGATTCGATTATCCTTATAGAAACGGATTAAAATAAAAAAATATCTCCGAGAGGAGTGCATTTAATCTCTTTTGGCTGGCAATTATCAAAAGCAGTTATTTGATAAATTTGAACCTAATTGAATTTTGTCTACCAATTTGTAATAATGCATAGAAGCAGATATTCATTTTACCATTATACATATGTAGAAAATGTTGTGTCTTTTAAATGTTATCAGAATAACAGAAAAAAAGAGTAAGACATAATTTTAGTCAGTTTTGTCTGACGACTTTTGTTTGACGAAAAAATTAAGGATTTTGCATTTATTCTTTTTATATACATTTACATTACATTTTATATACATTTTTCTGGACACGTTAATATCCGAAACTATTGAACGGATTTGTACGAAATTCGGTAAGTAGATAGATAAGGCAAAAGATTAACGTATAGGCTACTTTGCACTACACTGCTGGACATTGCTATTGAACTATTGAGCTTGATTAAAAGATCAATGTAAATAATTACTTAGTGATCGAGTTTCAACATTTAATCGCTTTTGGCTGGAGAGGCTTTATATAATAGAACCAGTAGTAACGTTAGCCAAAAGTAATTAAATGCTTAAAGTCATTTTTTTCACAAAATCATTATTTCATCTTGCATGTTAAGGGCGCGCGCCAAAATGAGTTAAAGTTAATAATTAAATTTTTATGTTATTAAAGTTTTCAATAAGTAAATAATTTTCCAAAACCGGCTAACGGCATTTGAAATACTTTAGCTGAATAAATCATCTGTGGACCTGCTCCAGTGCGTGAATGAGAAAATCAATTAAACGTGTTTAATAATATTTAGCAAGCGTAATATCGTTAAACAAATGTAATCGTTTTTGTCTGGCGACTTTTTACAGAAATGGATAAGTTAGCCGTTATTTGCACAGAGTAACCCTGCAACTATGGATTTTTGCGTTTAACCGATATTGGCAGACGACAGATCTGAAAAAACTGAATCGATTGGTATATTTAACTCATAATTGACCAAAACTGCAGATAATCAGTTTTGGCAGAATGACGGCGGTATGTTTTTGCAGGTGCGGTCTCATGCGACCGCTTGGGGGCTGAGGAGTTAACATTGTTGTTATGGCGCCAGACTTTAGATAAGGTGGTAGCGAACCTTTAGGGTGGCGTGAGGGTTAGCGTCCTTCGCCGGCTCCGAGAGCGCGAAGGTCTGGAAGGCGGTGCTCACGTCATCCAGCACCACAAACAGAAGACCCACGAACTCCCTGCTGTTGGGCCGCGAGCTGTACTTGGGGAAGTGCATCATCTTGTCCACCATGTACTTGGGCCTGGAAACATCATCTCACGTTTTGGATACGCAGACGAACGTATCAATGTACGTAAAGCTACACGACCGGTGGCCGTACCGAACTCGCAATAGCACTCACAAAATAACAACAGTAAAAACTTCAGCACAAGCTGAAATAAAAAAAATGGTTTCATGTCTAGTTTAAAAAGCATTAAAGACAATTAAACTTACACTGAAAAAGCTGGTGTTGACAGTTCTATTAGAAAAAGAGCATTTGCATTTTTTGGTTGGACGTAGTTAATAAATAAAGTTTTATCGCATAGCTATAATTTGAATCTGTCTCGGAGCATTACCTAATGAGTTTGTATGGATGCGAAGCGCCCTTGGATAGCTTCTTGCATATCAATAACATATCCGTCAGAAGAATTGCACGGACCTCAATCTGTAAATGGACATTTTCAATTACTTCATTGTAAAACAGTAAACCAAACAACTTTAGAGAAATTACAATTCCATTCGCAGTATGCAAAGGTAAAATCGCGTTTGCAAAGAAAAACGACGTTTATTTATACATTAAAGTAGATGCAATACATTGATAATGTATGTTCAATGGCGTAAAAATAGCTAAATTCGCTCGTTAATTTTGAACAAGCGAGCCAAGATATTAACATAGTCAATATAAAGGTCTACTTTTAAAAGGAACAACTTTTTTAAGGAACAACTTTTAAAAGTCGGATGCATCCGGAACCCCAGCGCGAGCACTTCTTATCAGAGCACAGAACAGAAGACCTCTTTCTTCTGTTCCGTGAATCAACGTGTTGTGTGCGAGTTTTGTCACTATTCCAACTAGTAAAGTGTACTTATCTATTACAATTTTGGTACTGGATCGAAACAGCGCCACCTAGGGATGGACTTAAGAAACCAACTTCCTCTGATATTCCACGAAAAAATCTAGATAACGGTTACTCAGTCGGAGTGGTGAATAAAACCCGCACTAGGCACGTTGAACTAATAAAACAATGGCCGCTTCTCTTGCCTCCTTCACATTATCCCTGAAGCGGAGGTCGCCTTGGTGGATGAGCGTCCTGCTGTGGGTCGGCAAGCACCCCACCATCGGGGCCTTAAGGTTCAGCTGGGAGAACATGCGAAAGTAGCGCTCCAGGTCTTCATCCTTGAAATCCTAAAAAACCACGAAGTAAAATAGATTGGCAATAGTAGCAATACCTTAACAGGGGCGAAAAAGTTGAATGTTAATAAGGCGCATCAGCACAGAACAGAATTCCTGTTCTTGCCCACCACTACCAACAAAATCTACAAGTGATGATCGTCACATAATACTTCCACATGAGTCATGTGATACTTCTGTCGCACACCTACATTTAAATACCAGTAGACACTTTTCTTTTTGCCGCTACCGGACACTTTTTGCACAGTATATATTATTTAAGCTAAAGCAGTAAAGAAGCTACGTACAAATGTTCGAAACGACGACGCAAAGCGGACATCGCAGTGCTGTGATGTCAGTCGCGCGAGTCGTGAGTGCCGCGTCGCGTCGAGACATAGGTACCTAGGTAGTTGTATTGTACTACCGGATAATTTTGTTCATTATGTCGAGAAAATGGACGAAAGTTTTCCCTGTTGTTTTCAAAGAGAACACATTAATTGTAAATTAGATGTATTCATTTACAAAGAAGTAGACAAAATCAATTTTGTAGTGCCGTGTCCCTGTTTTCCGATAATTTATTAAAAAAGCTATTTCATAAAGCTTTTCTAAAAGCTATTCTTTAGAATGAGAATTTTTTATAAGTACTATATTTAATAATAAAGCTTTTTGAACATGTCGTAGCAGGAGAAAGTATTTTTCAGTGAGTAATTTACATTAACTACTGTTTTTATCTTTACTTTTATTATATAATTTTTTTATGATTGTTGATTATATAATTTGGTAACGACATATTATTTTGTACATGTCGTTACATCTATATTATTAAAAACTGTGGAGTTTCTTGCGCCCGTTCTTCTCCACAGCTAAAAGACGTTTGACGTTTGGGTGGGGCGGGTGGGTGCCTACCCATCCATAGTGGTAAAATTAGGTTTAGACGCTTTAAAATGCTTATTATAAGTTTACTGAATAAAGAAATTATGATTTTGATTTTTGATTTTGACTAACGAAGAATTTTTTAATTACTTACACAATTTTGTTTGTCAGATAGTCAATTTATTCGATTATTTGATTATAATAAAAACCTAAATAAACGTTTTATTAAATCGTCCCATTAGAATAATAATGTTTTATCATCACATGTACATGTGTTACAAACTACTTTTGAGTTTTATTACATAATCGTATTCAAATTAACGTAGGTAAGCTATCAATTGATACTTTATTTATAAATTTTATGCAAGTATTTTTAAAGTTACAGCATTTGTTAATGTTGTTTCTGCACCGGATACCTAGAATAATGTCGCGCGATCACATACTTCCTCGATCGCGCGGACACGCGCGCGCGGCGTCGTTTCAACACAACTCTGCATTTTTTGACAAAATTGCCGCGTCAGTGCGCGTAATTATAGAGTCCTATATAAACGATCGTAAAGGTAAGGAAATATTTTCATATTTGTTATTATAGGTATATAAATGTACAGAATGATATTTTTTTGTATCTTTTAAACAAATACAAGACGATTTGTGTAGGTAAACTATAACTTGTCATTAAAGTGATATTTGTTTAAGTTTATCTTGATGTTTTGATATGTACATACTGATTACTTCAATGAAAATATTCAATTACTATTAAATATTATAAAAGAAGACATTAAAATTTTGTAGCTTTGCTAAAACAGTAGTCACGATCACATGAAACATAATAAGGAAATTACTATAACATTACTTACTTTGCAGCGAGACCAATCATTCATCTAAGCATATAGGTAACATTACAAGTTATAAGGAAATATTAAATTACAATAAAAAAAATACGTTCATATCAAGTGATTAGCACAATTATTATAAACAGTAAAAACCGATAATAAGTTTTTCCTATTTTTTCGTGTTTTTTTATGACTTTAAAAAACCTTTTACGTGTCATAATTTCGTTAATTTGTCCGTTTTATGCACACAAAACATTAGTCTTCCAATACATAATGCTAATGACACTTTTTTCTTTCAATGGGTTATTTTTATGACAATCTTCTTAAACTTATACTAAATAAATAACGGTTAAAAACATATATTTTTACTAACTTATTTTGTACTGAATTCAAGTTATGCTATTTTTGGGAACATTGCGTTTAAAATAATGATTATACTTAATAATAAAAATATAATTATCTGTAAATTTCTCAATAAAAATGTTCATAATGCTTGACAATAATTTATTTAAAAATAAAAAAATATATAAATAATAAATGTTGCCTGGGCCATTTTCTAATTCTCTGCAGGTTCTGTAATGTAATGAATGTAACTTCTATTTCTAAAAACAAAAATTTTACAAACTCCCTAAACATTACTTTTTTCTACATCTATGCAGAAAATAACCATAAAATTTTGATATCCTGTAATTAGCCGCGAAGTTTATTAATAATTTTAGATGTTTTTTCAAATTGAATGTCCTTAGGTGAAAATAAATACTACTAATGAATCACAAATATTTTGGTATCATTATTAAGCACAGCCTTTTATCTCTGAATAACATGCAAAATCACATTTTTTTATTGTTTTGTTATTATTATTAATGTTTATAAAAAATAAATCTCATACAACTACGAGGGGCGTTCAAAATATTCTCGGTATTGATACGTTACAACCTCTTATATATATATATTTGTTACTGGCCGCTAAGATTCATCCATTGACATTAAAAAAAAGTAAAATTGGAACCGAGATGTTCTTTTGTTTTTCTGCAATTGCCGAACAAACATGAACACCATGAGCGAATTAACAATATTAACGAAATTAGAGCACCGATCCGTCATAAAATTCTTGACAAAACAGGGTAAAAATCAAAAAACCATAAAAGAGGAAATGGATTGTGTTTACCGTGAGTCTGCTCCTTCTTTATCTACTATTCAAAAATGGTCAAGCGAATTTAAGCGTGGAAGGGAGAGTATTGAAGATGACCCTAGACCTGGCCGGCCTGTAGTGGCTACCTCACAAGAAAATATTGATAAAGTGGAAAAACTTATATTGGAAGACGGCCGAGTGAAGGTAAAATCTATAGCTCAAGTAACCAATCTCTCTATTGGTACCGTACATGACATTATACATGACCATCTTAATATGTCAAAAGTAAGTGCAAGATGGGTTCCGCGAATGCTGACGCTTCTTCAAAAGGATATGCGTGTGGCTTGCTGTTCAGATTTTATCGACCTGTGTGGTGAAAATCCCGATGAGGTGCTGCAAAAAATAGTTACTGGAGATGAAACCTGGGTTCATCATTATGACCCAGAGAGCAAACAGGAGTCCATGCAGTGGCACATTAAGGGTTCAGCTCATCCCAAGAAGTTCAAGGTAATCCCGTCAGCTGGCAAGGTCATGGCCACAATATTTTGGGATTGTGAAGGAGTTTTGCTTATCGATTATAAAGAAAAAGGTGTAAATATCACAGGGCAGTACTACGCTAACGTTATACGTCAATTAAGAGATGCGATCAAAGAAAAGAGGCGAGGAAAGTTAACCAAAGGTGTTCTGCTTCTGCATGACAACGCCCCTGTCCATACTGCTCATATTGCCAAGGCAGCTATTGTTGAATGTGGGTTTTAAACTGTTACTCATCCACCCTATAGTCCGGACTTAGGCCCAAGCGACTTCTTTTTGTTCCCCAATCTTAAAAAGGATCTGCGTGGAAATAAATTTTCTGACGATGAAGCGTTGAAGACGGCCGTGGAGGAGCATTTTTACACCAAAGATAAAAAATATTTTTATGAGGAATTAAAAAAAATATTTGATCGATCTTATAAGTGTATGAACATAGGGGGGGAGTATATTGAAAAATAAAAATATCAAACTTTTCGTACTTGTTTGTTTTTATCCACATACCGAGAATATTTTGAACGCCCTCGTATGTCAGTAACAGTGTGGTCACGCAATAAAAACACGCGCCTCCTCCCACGATTCCCGGCGCCCAAGTCTGCTAATTTACGAATGGCATAATTGAATCGTAATTGTATCGCAACTGTATCGCATTGTAATTGTTTGACACATTTAGTATTCTTATATGAGTAAGAGAATACCAAATGTGTCAAACAATTACAATACGATCCAATTGCGATTCAATTAAGCCATTCGTAAATTAGCAGACTTGGGCCCCCGGTCGACTGACTGCAGTGTTGCCAACTGTTACCTCCAGCTAGTTGCTAGACGTATTGCGAAACGTAGGTAGATCGCTCGATTTTTTAACCCCAAAAAGGTGCTAGAAGTAGCTAAAAGTTTCTTATGAAACAAAAGGTGTTAGAAGTTACTAAATGTTTCTTTATTGAACAATAAAACGAAAAATTTATGACAACATCGGTTTTTAAATGAAATTAAACACAAGTAGGTATTCTTTTTGATATTAAAATATAATTAGAGTCTGTTCAATAAGTCAGTTTACTTGGTAATTTTAAAAGAACGTAAAATCTAATTAATAATTAAATATCAATTACAATTTATTAATTGTTTAGTGAAAATTGTTCACGACTATTATCTCCGAAGGATGACTAATCATAGACCAAGCCATATATATCGTGAAAGTAGCTATAAAGTAAAGTAAAGTAAAGATCTAGCTATAAAGTAGCTGAGTTGGCAACATTGACTGACTGGCGTTGCGTGAGTTGCGTCCCTCGCGCCCTCCCCAGGTCCTGCGAACTATCTAGAATGAACTCGGACACCACGCCAATATAACTGCCGGTACAACAGTAGAGCCATCTGCTTTATTGGGTCGAATTTGCTATAGTAACAGAGTATAGTTACAAATTTATATGAACAGCGGGACCGAAAACTTTCCGGAACTTTCTGGACCGGAAACTGACTTTCGAAAAATAGAAAAAAATACACTTTATCACCAATGTGTGTTTTATAAAATGTGATAGGGATGGTGCTAAGTAGTACTAAATCTAAATACATCAACAAAAAAAAAATGGACATAAAAAAGTAATTTTAAATAACAAAATAATTTAGTAATGATTTTTTTGCTTACCAAAATAATCTCAAACATACGAATCAAAGTAATTTATTAGTTAGCCAGTGTCATTAGCTACTGTTTGCCATTTTTTTCATGTTTCTCCGACGTATGAAACCTTTGATATCGCATAAAGTAAAAATGGTCATAAATTATAGGGGGAGGGGGTTGGACCCCCTTAATATTTTTTTTGTCAATGAATTTAGATGTAGTACTTAGCCTTAACGGGTTAGAAGTACCACCCCTATCACATTGTATAAGTTAATACGTTTTATCAATATCTGTATTTATATAACCCATTAATTTTTAAATTTATAAGTGTGGTATAAAAACAAATTATTAACGATATTTGTACTGCCCGACTGTCTGGGACATAATGATTTTGTATGGAAAACAACTATGTTACCAATAATGAACATAATGTTACTTCAAACAAAGTAAACAAATGAAATGAGATTATTATTTTTCATTTTCGATGCTTAATTTAACAGTTTATTTTGCATTTATTTACTTTACATTTGCAGTATTTTCGTAATTTATCCAAAAAAATTAAACATTCTTTAGGGACAAGGTAACCTGCGATGAATTTGAAAATGGCCCGTCTACGTTATTTGTGGACTGAAAAATCAAAAAAGTTATCTATCAAATGCCTCGGTAGCCGAGTGGCAAAGCGCTCAGCACGATAACCGGAGTTCCAGGGTTCAATTCACTAGTAGGGCAGTGTGTTTTGGATTTTTCGATGACGATTTCGATTATTTTGTGCCCGGGTTCGTTATCACCAACCAGCATTTGGATAGCGTGGTGAATGTATTTTTTAACTGCCTCAGTGGTCTAGTGTCTAAGCCACCTGTCTAAGATCCAGGAGTCCCGGGTTCGAGTCCTCCTAGATAGCTACCACCATCTTATCTGAAGTCTGTGGCTAAACAACATTGATAATAGCATTGTTCCGACAGCTAAGAGTTAAGAATGCTAGTTGCTCAGTGGTTGAGGATTCCGGGTAAAGCACGCTTCCACCTTCGGCCTTATCGTCACTTACCATCAGGTGAGATAAAGGATGGAAATGAAGTAGGTACTTAACACAAACACGACACAAGAATGACCTACTACTTAATAAAAACTAGTAGGTAGGTTCTACTTACGTACTAGGTTATTTACATGTGTTTTTGAATTAGACGAAATATCACTATGAAGTGATTATGATAGTGATGTGGTAGGTAACTTAAGTACCTAGTACCTACCTAGTAGTAAAATTTACATAAAGTAAGTCTTTATAGTATGTAAGTACGAAGTAAGAGGTACTGATCTCTGTAGGGACCTACCAGTTTTGCGAGTTTGATTCTCACATCAAAGCAAACGTTTATACCTATTTATTTGATGAAATTGTACACGCCTGCAGATCACTGCAGGCCAAATTTCTCCAATCGATATTGAGCCTTATTCCCTAGATACAAAGTTCAAAATTAATTAAAGAAATTAGACGATGTGTGAAGGTGGAAGCGCGTCACCCGGTATCCTCAACCACTAAGGAACTGGCTATTTTATCTGTAAACTGTCGGAACACAACAATGCTATAAACATCATTGTTATAGCGAAAGACTTAGATAAGAAGGTGATAGCTAGCCCGGCGAACTTAACAGCCCTACGACGGCAGGGCTGTTAAGTCCACCGGGCTATCTATCACCATCTTATCCCTACCACCAACCAAACCAAGCACACAAAAATGTGCCCCATGGGACTAAACCCGGGACCTCTGTCTGGGTCTGAGACCGGTAGCTTAGCCACTAGGCCACAGAGGCGGTTAGTTTGCCTGCTTCTGGCTATTTTTGAGTACTTATAGTATTTTATCCGTGCGGTGACAAAGAAAGAATATCAATCGCCGCCCCTCTCTCCGTCCGGTGGGTGTCGTAAGAAGCGACTAACGGACTCTTTCGAACAATGATCTGCTCCACTGGTGGTAGGGCTTGACCCGTCTGGTTGGTGACCACCGTACGCATGGTGTAAAACCCGTCAAGTGACTGCTTGTCGGTCGCGTTTCGGGATCAGCCAGCGATTAACCAGAGCTCGTGAGGCTGCCTCATCATGCCACGCATAATCTCGGGGTGGTCCGTCGTGCCGGTTGGTGACCGGAAGGTGGGGTCCCGGCGGCCATTCCCGGGGGGGTTCGGGGGCCCTTCCGTTCGGCAGGTTAATAATACTCGTCTGTGGGCAAATTCCTGGGGAAACAGGCCACCACACTTTGACCATTCGCATCGCGGCATCATTTTCTCGATTTACGCCTCTCTCTTTCCACTCCTAAAATGACAGCGCCTAACAATAAAACTGGTACTACAGCGGTGCACACCCCCACCACAACCTTACCGTTTGAGGTGGAGTTCGCTAACATCCGCGGACTCCATGCAAACCTCAATGCCGTCCACCACCATCTTGAGACGGCGAGGCCAGCAATGTTGTTACTGACGGAGACGCAAATAATCCGCCTGCTGACACCACCTACCTGAACTATCCCGGCTTTGTGCTTGAAGAATCCTTCAAAGCCAAAGCCGGAGTTTGCTTATTCGTTTGGGCGGATGTTTGCTGTCGCCGTCTGCGCTGTCTGGAGGACCCTTCCTTCTCCCTCCTCGTGGTACACGTCGACTTAGGCTCTCATTGCCGTGTCTACGTGTGCGTCTACCGATCTCATAGCGGCAACATGGAGACAACCCGACTAATTGAACATCTTAGTCGGGTAGCAGATGATGCGTAGGAGCGGTTTCCATCGGCGGAATTGGTGTTTTTAGGGGGACTTCAACGCCCACCATGAGTTGTAGTTAGGTTCCTCCAAAACAGACCATGCTGGTAGAACTGCCCACGCATTCGCTCTCACGCATGACCTGACGCAACTGGTGAACCAGCCCACCAGGATCCCAGACATAGTTGGCCATGCGCCCTCCTTACTCGACCTTCTGCTGACGAGTCGCCCAGCTGGATACCGGGTGGAGATTCGAGCTCCTTTTGGTTCCTCGGATCACTGCTTGATATCCAGCACAGTGCCCTTGGCATCGCGCCTGCCAACAGCGGTTTCGAAACGCCAGATTTGGCACTACGCGTCGGCAGACTGGGACGGTATGCGGGAGTATTTTGCATCTGTCCCTTGGAGGCAGCGCTGTTTAGTGCGAAGGACCCGACCGCTAGCGCCACTGCCATTGCTGATGAGATAGTATTAGGAATGGAATACTATATTCCACACTCCTATGTCATCAGCAAAGGCAGACGAAACCGCTGGTTCAATCGCGAGTGTGCCAGCGCTGTTGAGAGCAAACAGACGGCATACCGCGCTTGGATCAGAGGTAAAGCTCATGAGGATCCCGAAACTCGCTAGCTAAAAGCAGCCTATAATAATGCCACCAAGTTGTGTAAGAGGGCCTACATTAGAGCGGATGCCCAGCGCGTTGTACGAGTGGGCCAAGAACTCCTGACGCATCCTACGGGCAGCCGTAGCTACTGACGTCTGGCCAAAGCCGTGCAATCCAACTTCTGCCAACCCTCGCTGCCACCACTGAGATGTCCTGACGGAACTTTAGCTCACAAGCCGCAGGAAAAGGTCGATCTCCTGGCCAAACTCTTTGCGGCTAACTCCCGGATCGATGACTGTAATGCACAGCCACCCTCAATTCCTCTGTGGCCACACAATGTCTGATATTAAAATCAGGCAGTGTGATGTCCGTGCGGAGCTGCAGTCAATCGATGTCCGGAAAGCTAACGGTCCTGATGGCATCCCAGCAATAGTCCTGAAAATGTGTGCAGCGGAGTTGTCCCCTGTGTTAACGCGTCTGTACCGTCTCTCGCTCTCTTCGGGTTGTGTGCCGGAATCTTGGAGAGAAGCTAATGTGCAACCGATCCCTAAAAAAGGAGATCGGTCAGATCCGACTAATTACCGCCCTATAGCCGTAACTTCAGTGTTGTGTAAGATCCTAGAACGAATATTGAACAAACAGCTTATTCGATACCTAGAAGATCACTCCCTAATTCACGATCGTCAATATGGGTTTCGGCCAAAACGGTCAACGGGTGATCTTCTAGCGTACGTCACACATCTCTGGGGTGAGGCTATTGACAAGCGTGGCGAGTCACTGGCAGTTAGCCTTGACATAGCCAAGGCTTTTGATCGGGTCTGGCACAAAGCTCTTCTCTCCAAGCTCCCGGCATACGGTTTGCCCGCTCAGTTCTGTACCTGGATTACCAGCTTCCTGCATGAGCGTAGAATCCGTGTCCTTTCGGATGGATGCGCTTCGCGGTACATGTCAGTGAACGCTGGTGTTCCTAAAGGCTCCGTTCTATCCCCCACGCTGTTCCTTCTGCATATCAATGACATGCTTCCTCTTGGAAACATTCATTGCTATGCAGATGATAGCACAGTGCATGGGGGATATAACGGTCACCCAACGGCTGGGCGGGTAGACACCGAAATGAAGCGAGCAAATCTCCGTCATTGAGCTCGATCGGGTGTTGGACCTCATTTCTAAATGGGGCTCCGATAATCTGGTGGAGTTCAATGCCAAGAAAACACAGGTGTGCGCGTTCACAGCGAAAAAGTCGCCATTCCTTCCCCTTCCCTCTCTTCAGGGTACATCTCTAAGCCTGCAGAGCAGTATTAACATGCTCGGTATGGATATCCGCTGCGATCTGAACCAAAAGGACTACATCGAAACCATGATTAAAAATGCCTCACGTAAACTCGGTGTCCTGAACAAGGTGCGGCGATTCTTCACGCCTGATCAGTTGTGTCTATTATACAAGACACAGGTGCGGTCTTGCGTGGAGTATTGCTCTCACCTTTGGGACGGCTCCGCAAAGTACCTTCTCGATGCCTTGGACAGATTGCAGCGCCGCGCTGTGCGCATTATCGGCAATGCGGAGGTCACTAAAACTCTCGAGCCTTTGCAATTGCGTAGAGATATTGCGTCACTCAGCGTCATTTACCGTTTATACCATGGCGAGTGCTCTGAAGAACTCTTTGACCTCATTCCTCCTTCATAGGAGTACGCGTGCTGCTCTCCGGAGTCACCAATTTACAGTCTCTAACATTCCATCACGCACAAAGAAATTTGGTGACTCGTTTCTTTGTCGCACTTCCAAAAGATGGAATAGTCTACCAGCACACGTATTTCCTCCTACCTATGACATAGGGTCCTTCAAACGAGGCGTGAAGAAGCACTTTGTGGGCCGGCAGAGTGAGGGTGACTGATGCTACGTCTCTTACGCTGCACCAGTTGTCCTCGCGCCTGGACTTCATTTCCACTTAAAATCAGGTGGAGTGGGGTCATTTGCCGGGCTTAGCATATATATATATATTATACGTTGTTATTGTAAGTAGTAGTAATTTGACGCTCCGCGAAATGTCCACTAAATAAATATTGTTAGTAAGTAAATCTCGCGACAACCTTTTATATCATATAAATTGTATAACGAGTATAACGACGTTATAGGTTGATAGTAAAAGTTTATATTTTTCTTATTAGCGCATTTAAAAGCTTGTTTTTTAAAAGATTTTCTAATTTTAATTATTTTTTTACTCTTTAGTATTGGATTTAGAGTCATCTAGCAATAAAGTGCTCGAAAAGACAAATCCAACAAACCTAAACTCGATGAGTTTCCGCCGTTTCGTTTAGGAGTTCAAATGGCCACCTTCCGACTCTATCATCAGGACCTTGGACATCATCTAGCACTAAAGTGCTCAAAAAGACAAATCCAACGAAAACAAGCTCGATGTGTTTCCGCCGTTTCGTTTAGAAGTTCCTATGGCCACCTCCAAACTCCATCATCAGACCAGCTCAATGGTACCATAACATTGCATTGTCATCGTACTTACTTAAATATACCAAATTTCAGCTCAATCAGGTGACTCCTCACCTGATCTTGCAACTGAATTTAAGACCAGTTCTCCAACTGGTCTTAAATTTAGTTGTGAGATTTGTCCCACACACAAGGGAAGTCAAATAAAAGCTTGTAAAAATTCCTTTTAATTTTATATAAATTAATGCTCTAAAGAAGAGTATCTAGTTACCTCAAAAAGGCCTAACTAGCTGAGATACAGCGCTAACTAAACAAAAACTATTACAATTTAACAAAAGTAAGAGGACAACCCTAACGCTCAGTCTCTCTGCCAACTGGCACGTAGGTATATAACTCGACAAAAAGGCATAGTTTCGGTAAGTACTGCTTTAGCTTATGTGCTTTTTGTATACGACGACGGTGAAAGCATAACGTGTCTACGTTTGCGCAGTGCCACGATAGACAGCAGAATGCTTCTTCGAATCTTTGCAGCACACGAATGTATCTTTAGTGTGTTGTTGATAAGCCTAAGTAATTATGTATTACGTTAACAGATAGCCCTAAATACTGTTAAAAAATACTTTATTTTTTATCACTTACTATTTCGTATACGTCGATGGAGTTGGCAATAGCGTCGAGTTTCTCCAGTTCCTCGCGCTGACGAATGGACCTGTTCAGGTCCAACACGTAGTTCTTGGAAAAAGATTCCTGGTGACAAACATAATGAAACAGTTAAAAAACGATGTTAACCATAGGTCGCAAGACACACAAACAATATGTCGCAGGATTATGATGAAACCAATAATAATTTAGTAATTTTCTATTACTTTGACGCTGTTGATCAATATCTTAGTTTCAAAATATTCCTGCCACATCAACAATCATTCAAACAAGGACAATCATACATTGTTAAGATAGTTGCAAAAATGCACTAATGTCGGAAAGGACAGTCATTTCAATGTGCAACACGGAGTCTTTTTAGCAGCTGTTTCACATAAAAGTCGACGTATACTTTCAGATACAATTACGAGTATTACGTGCAAGACTGACGCATGCAACACAGACGTATGCAACACCGACCAGGGCGTTGCTGACCCTTCATGAGCTGTGCACGTCCTTTACAATACCTAAAGTTAAATTAAGCTAAAAAAAAGCAACGTACCTGCTGTACAATAGTCCACTTCCAATGCACTTATACGGTACCTTATACGCTCGGGGTCAATAAGAATCTTGTTGGCTCTTTCATAATTTGCGTAGCGACATTCATAAGAGCTCAATCATTATTGTGGCCTAAACTGAATAAAGCCTTATGAATTTTAAATTTAATAAGCCAACGTTTCCCGTTTACGTGCTTTAGTATACCTACATTAGTTTACTTAGTTGTAAGTAAGCAAAATGTATATTTTTATAAGGAGCAATTATTTATCTTGTCGTTTGTATTCTCTACCTGTATCAACTTTTTAAAGATGCTTCTGAGCAGTTTACTTGTATAAGCACCATTTTTATTTTACTCTACCTTTGTTAAAATAACTAGCCTCTCCTCCCTGTTCGATTAGTTACGGAAATAATAAGGCCTATATAATAGAGAAAGCTGGTCTATTTTAATTCATTGCGCTCGCATAGCCGCAGGACTTATTTATGATACCCTTGGCCGTAACACATTATCCGCTTGCTGATAAATTATTAAAAAAGCGGCCAAGCTCGAGTCGAACGGGAGCACACATTTATTTACATAAATCACTAAAAAAAGTTGTGTAAATGAATAATGAAATATTTTTTATGTAGCTAACGTGTAAAGCACAGTAAACTTAAATAACAAAATAACCACTAACTTATTACCTATTTTTTTGTTTAGTAGCACTTTTACGAAGGCAAAACCGCTGCCGCCTTGGGGCGGCAGCTTAAATATGGTCGGCCTCAGAAGTAGCTTAACATAATATTAATACCTAATAACAAAAAATAGTAAGCAATCAATTCGATAAAACGGGTACGTATTATAATGCCGAAGTTGAAAATACCGAATTTCGTAAGACCTACGAACGGAAGGCCGAATAATAAAATGCGAAAATGTTTGTATGATCGAAAGTTCTAAATAAAAAGTTTAAAATCCCGAAAATTCAAAATACCGAATCTTACAATTAAGACCTATAAACGGAACGCCCTATATTAAAATGCAGACTGTATAAGTAATATGGCCGAAAGAGTTTCGAGGTTATTTTTTTTATCAGACTACAGAAATACTAACTACTCCTGTTGTAGATCACGTGATAGGTTAGAAATTTAAGACAATCGCGAAGCGCAGCGTAGCGATTGTCTTGAATTTCGAGGTTATTTTTTTATTACACAACAGAAATACTAGCTGCCCTATTCCTGTAGGTCACGTGATAGTTAGTAGTTATAGATAGTTAGTTAGTCATTTTAGTAATGTTTAAAACACTTGACCTGACCAGCCCTTGGAGTTTCCATAAACACCATTATATTATTGTATATTTTCATTCATTAGTCTTTTACTATATAATTAAGAAAGTTATACGCAGTGTTCATTATTATAATAAATGCACAAAACCAGAATTTACGTCGGAGGGAATTAGTCTTTTTACAACTTCAATTAAGTCTGCAAAGTTACGAAATCAACCCAAGCAGTACCGACTTTGCTTAATACCTACCTTCTTCAAGTACTTAGGTACATGATTTCGATAATGATATTTTGTCATTAAAGTTTTTCATCCAAAGAAATATAGCTTTGTCACTTCTTTACTTTTCTATGTCTATTAAGTAGTTCTTTATATGGCGACATGTTAAAATAAAGATTTTATAAATAAATCGATTATTGGAATACCCAATAAACATAAAATTTTCAATCGTCCTAAACCAAGTCGGATTTTTGCAATGATCCTAAAAATGCTCGAAAGATTACGAAATTCATTCATTCATTCACTCATATTCGAATTATTCGGTTTTTTTGGAATACATCTGACTTTTTCAATTATCCTATGCCATATTTTCATTCCGTTACTGCCCCTGTATCGGCTAAAAAATATGAATATGGACATGGGCTTCATTTGACATTTGAAGCCCATATTATGCCCATTTTGAAAAGATTAAATTCAATTTTCGACCTCAGTGATCGAGTGGTAGCACTCCGGGTCTGGCGTCGCGCCAACTCTGAGAGCTCGGGTTCAATTCCAGGTCGGGTCAATTTAGAGAAAACTGTTTTCCTAAATTGATTTTGGGTCTGGGGGTTTTTTCTATGTCTAAGATAACGGATAAATATACTATTTATCCGTTATCTTATAATATTAACGAGTTTCAAAAGAATACTACTTATCTTAGTCTGATAATTGCTGTGAGCGTAAACCAATTAACTTTTTTTTCAAGAAAGGTAACATTGTTGCTGGTTTTTATCTCAGGTAAAATGAGGGCGAATGAAAATGAATTCAATCTCAAAAGGAATGAGAAGTAAAATAAAAGAAATAAAAATTTAAGTATTTGTCTTTATTTTAAATAGAAAATCAATATTGTTTTAAATCCGACTTATCAAAACGCTTCTTTTATTTCAAAAAACGTCTTGTATCGTATCTCAGCGATCTGATTTTGGCATGTTTCCTATAATGCACCTACCAAAACCAGATCGAGACGACTCTTTATTAAGTATGTCGTTTTTATAAATTGTTTTGAGATAATAAGTGCCTTTAACCGTAAAATCAGATCGCTGAGACAGCCAGCCAGCCAGCCACAGCTCACTACTATTGTCGTGAGAGTTGTAGGGCGGCAAGTACATTGCCCAATAACTTAATAGTTCCGGTCACGGGCCTCTAAAGACGCCAGCATCGCAATACATGGAGTATGAAGCAGCATCATTTCTACTGGTATAGCGTGCGTTGCTTGTGTATTTCACAGAAGACTCTCTAGTATACCGTTGTTTACATCGATACTTATTTCTATCAAAAGTATTGAGTGTAAGCAACAGGAAGCCAGTGAGTGCGAATGCGCGTGATGTGTTCGAAGGGTTGATGCCTGTCGCCTCCGTACCTAACAGTTTCACTGGATATAGACAACCAAAAACGGTACTACCTGAAAGTACTAAGTTGAAACCGTTTGCTGCGGTGTTAACCAGAAAATATGGTAATAATTTATTTGCATTGATCAGTTATTAAATGAATACAGCAGACGGTAGTAGAATAAATAACTAATTCACAAGTCTAAATTATTGCTTAACAAATTAAAACATTTTTACTTACCTGTAATGATTGAATTCTCTCAATTGTTGGGTTCGAGAGAACTTTTTGCCGCAAACTCAGATCACTGTAGTACGATTGAATTATATCTCAAAGTATTGCGAACCTAAAACAGCGCATAAGATAATGTGCCTATTCCCTATTACGTTAAATGGAGTCGTTGCCTTCGCGTCAGTCACTCTCAATATAACTACGCGGCGTGGCTGAGCTTGCAGCTTTTATAATGATCTATGCTCACGACGCGACGCGTTGTTAAATCTGTTAGTCTTCTAAATTGCAAAATTTTTAATTAAATACTTACACCAGCAACAGCTTAATTGACTTATGTCAACAAGATGATTTTAGAGCAATGATTCAAATGACAATTGAGTTTTGTTTTATGTGAAGATATCTCTCTCTCTCTCTCTAGTACCTACTAGTCAAGTCTAGTAGTACAAGTCTAGTTATTATGAATTGAAAACTACAGTTCGATAAAAATCAATCTTATAATCTTAAGAGTTTTGTCGGAAAGATAAGGTATAGATATATTTACATCTACAAGTAGTGTCGTTTACCACTTTTCCATTCAACTCATTCCTGGACTATCAGTTCTTTTGCTGCATTAAACTATATAGAAACCGAAGACTTAATTATCCCAAATATGTAATTACTACGTATATTAATTAAATGCAATCTCCCACAAGGCTCTTTCGTTTTGTATTTGCTCACACACGAATACCAACGTTTCAAGACATCCTATACACTCTATGCACATAAGAACATACTTAAAACACATTCTCACTCAGAGGTCTACCATTAGTTTTTACTGTTACAATAGTAACAGTATAACAGTATATTACTATTTAATTCTTAGAACTAAATAAACTCTTAAGTCCACGGAACGGGACACTGGTGACCTGTGTGGTTTTATTTCTATCACAGGCAAAAGTCCCTAGTCTCTCACTAAGGGGTCGTCGTACCCAATACCTTATACCTTGTGTTGAGAATACAAGTTTGTTGTACCTATTGTAATTATGAATAAGATGATCATTGAGTTATAGATAAACGTTTGTACGCGGAAACATTTAAGATAAAGGAGAATGAGCACTTTAGTATGGAACCCGTCCCATTTCTTGTAACAAGTTGCAATTTGTGTAAACATGTTGGCTTAAGCTCTGTCATGACTTTCTTTCATTTTCATGTTTTCTTTCATGTTTTTATTATTATTCCATGCAGTAGGTATGTATATCATTTGAGTTCAAGTAAAACAAAACTTTTTAAATATGTAAGTCCTATTTTGGAGTTCGGGAAGGAAAAAAATATGTCTCTTTTTTTCATAGCCTCGTAACAACTTGTAGAAAAGCGTTGGCTCTGACATTTAAGGTTTGATTAAACAAAAAAATTAAGTACATTATGATTTATTTATAATAAACCGTATCGCGTAGCGTTAAATAATACTACCACCCTCTCTTCCCTTGGGTGTCGTAAAAGGTGACTAAAGGACTAAAGACTGCACATACTTCCAACAGCATAAAGCGGCGACGGGCCCACCACCTGTCACACTGAGCACATGTGCGCTTGGGAATGTTCGTTTGTCCTGGTATTGTGTGCCAGGGCTTTCAAACTCGCGCACAGCGAGCGGGGCCTAGTAGCGGTCTCTGAGGGGCCAGAAGCGAAAAGTCCTGCGGGGAACGTGAGTTTCCCTAATAGTTGGCAGCTTTGTCCGGTGGTTCTCATTGGACATTGGTGTTGACATCTCCGGTACTAGTCTGGATAACTAGTAGAGGCGGCCCCCTAGATGCCGTAGCCTCCGGTCCAGCCAGCCGCGTAGGACGTGGGAACTGGCTAGGCGCCTGGATGGGTTCCGAGAAGTGAGTGTGCTTACTACACCGCTACCAAGGTGGACACTTGGTAGTCGACTTTAGAGTCGACGACCCAAGCAGTGACAACTGACTGCGAGTTGTGCCCTTCGTGCAACGAGAAGTGAGCGAGCTCGACAGCTCCGGTTACCTATCTGGACAATAGGCAGTGTGCTACACGTGTTCACGGGGAGATTCTCCCGAGACACTAGTCTTATGAGTACCGAATGAAGAGCGCGCTTCGGCGGGCACTGATTTGACGTCAAGACCTAACGCAGATGGTCTCCTGCGCGAGTGTTTTACTGGCACAGAGACGTCTGGCACTTCTTGCATAACCTAGCGGTTGGTCTCGAGGTGCCATTACAAATAAAACTTAGTGATGTAAGGAGAGGGGATGTCCCCATTGCCTAGTCTCTGACTAGGCCTTAGGGGATAATAGTCGTGATTATATGTATGTATGTATAATTTATTATTTACGCATTATCAATGATTTTAATCTATAATTAAATCATCCAAAAATGTAGCAGGCAACAAAACGTTTGGCTGGTGTCTTGTCCAACCAAGGTATCAGATAATGCGGTGAGCGCAAGTACCCACTGATCGTTTCCCGGTCAAACAGAAGCAAATTGCTCCTGTTTGACGTTTATATCCTTGCCCCGAGCAATAATAATTGCTGATTGATGCTCTCGATGAAAAATCTGCCGGTTTTTTAAAATTAAAAAAATGCTTATAACTTTTACCGTGCACAAGATCCAGACTAACTGCCATACAAAAGAATTTTCACCCCTCTTGCTCAAAAAGACCATCATTGTAGCGTTCTAGAGCGGGGCTAAAATAGCTTTTCTTGCCCTAGGGGAAAAAGATATTTTTTTTAAATTTTTGTCTGTCACATGACAATGAGCCTACAAAAACGAAAAAGTATTTAGTGTTATGTAGAATAATCATGAATAAAGACTCGACGTATTACTGTTTACCTAAGGGTGGATTCGACCAAACTGGAATAAGGTCTTATACCTAGATTAAACGCCGAGTTTGTATAGACTAATCTCGGAGTAAGTCCTATTCCAGTTTGGTAGATTCCAGCCTTAATCAACAACTTTTTTGAGATAGTTATTATTAAAGTTTATGGTAAAATTAGTAATCATTTGAATCTATGGACAACACAGACCACGCTTCAGCAAGAAAAAACTGCACAGTCTGCACATGTGCTTAGGTGGTGTGCCTTTAGCCCGTTAGTAGCTTTTACGACACCCAAGGGAAGAGAGGGGTTGGAAGTATTATTTTGATGAGTCCATCGCCGCTCTATGCTGTTGTATGTATGTGCAGTCTTTAGTCCATTAGTCGCCTTTACGAGACCCAAGGGAAGGGAGGGGTTGGTAGTATTTTTTATTTTGATGAGCCCATCGCCGCTCTATGCTGTTGGATGTATGAGCAGTATTTAGTCCATTAGTCGCCTTTCACGACACCGAAGAGTAGAGAGGGGTTGGTAGTATTATTTTGATGAGCCCATCGTCACTCTATGCTGTTGGATGTATGTGCAGTCTTTAGTCCGTTAGTCCCCTTTTACGTTATCGAATAAAAGTGAAGGGTTGGTAATATTATTTTGATGAGCCCATCGCCGCTCTATGCTGTTGGATGTATGTGCAGTCTTTAGTCCGTTAGTCGCCTTTTACGACATCCAAGGGAAGAAAGGGGTTGGTAGTATTATTTTGATGAGCCCATCGCCGCTCTATGCTGTTGGATATATGCGCAGTCTTTAGTCCGTTAGTCGCCTTTTACGACACCGAAGGGAAGAGAGGGGTTGGTAGTATTATTTTGATGAGCCCATCGCCGCATTATGCTGTAGGATGTATGTGGAGTCATTAGTCCGTTAGTCGCCTTTGACGACACCCAAGGGAAGAGATGGAAAGTCTGCACGTACCTACTATCCAACAGCATAGAGCGGCGATGGGCTCATCAAAATAATACTACCAACCATTCTCTTCCCTTGGGTGTCGTTAAAGCAACTAACGGGTTAATTTTTAATAAAATAAACCAATTCATAGTGTATTGGATTGTTTTATTATCTCGCATTCGTAGTGAAAAGCAGAGTGTAACACACGGCGCTAAAAACCCATTAAAACTCGGTTTCTATTTACTCCCTCGCTAAAGCTCGGGAGTAAAACTACCTCGTATATAATGGGTCATTTTAGCCCCTTGTATAACAATCTACTATTATTGCTTTTTAATAGCTTTAATATGTCATAGGCCATGAAGTGTTACAATATATGGAACGAAAGCCCCCATTGTCCCTTAACTTTCAATAAAGCTTAAAGAACCTAATATCCTTCTTTTAATTTAACTACACTATAACAACCATCAACAATTTTATGAGTCGAAATAATTTTGGCATGTAACTTTTAGCGTTTCTCACACACCCATTATTTTAGCGTTTCAAATAATACATTATTTATAAAAAAAAAATACCTTCGAGTTGGGCGGGTTACCTTAACAAAAAAACATTACCAATACAAGATACTTACTGTTCGGTTTCCTTGAATAACTAATATGGGTACAATGAATCGAGTTTCATATTTACAAATACAGTTTGGATAACTAAAAGCACAGTTGAGTTGTATTTTCATTACAATGATTAATGAGCACACTAGGAGTTTCCAGCCTAATTAATAAACATTATTTAAATTAACTTGAGCTTTGACATCTTGACAAAACATTTTCTTCCTTTTGTCTGTCATGAAGACTCCTAGAGGTTGCAAAAATTGAATTTCTAATGTGTTTGTGTCTGGTGTCGTAATAGGTTGTGGGTTGCAGAGGTTTGTGGAGGTTAAGTAAGTACATGTTAAATTCTTAATCACCTACTGTCTTACAAACGTTACTTAAATTCTTCACTCCAAGACTCTTTTTCTGTTTGACTTGTGATGGACTAAATACAAGAATGTTCATTTGTCATACTCTTAGAATAATAACGCTATAGAAACCAAGTTCGCGCGCCTATTTTGAAGCACATTAATTGGAGCCAGAAATGGCACCAAACGCCGGAAAGCTCCGTAGTGTTCAATGTAACAGCGCGCGAACGTGTCTCGCGAAAACAAAAAAAAATTGACGGTTTGTGCAGTTAAATTGTGTCACAACACATCTGAAAAACAAAAGAAGTGTAATAACATCACTTTTCACAGGTAAGCTTTCAGTATTGCATAGTGTGTTGTAGTTAATTAGGTCAAAATATAAACGTACTGCAGTGTGATTCTCTAAGTTAAAGCATCGGTAGCAGCGGGTGCCGCAGTGCTGTCTCTTTCATATTCATAGAATTGGAAAGAGACAGCAGATCACGGCCATGCGCGCACGTCACGCGTGTGTGAATCGGTTTAGTGCTTCATTTTTGACAGAGCGCTTGTATGAAGACTATCTTTCTATAGCGTTATTATTCTAAGGTCATACTACTATTTAAGTATACAATATTGCATTACGATAGCTGAGCTCATGTAAATGCATAAATCACTTAAAATTGAAGTAACGTTTGTAAGACAGTAGGTAGGTGGTTATTATTATTATAACTTAATAAATGGCTTCGCCTTTAGCATTAAGCCAATTTCAAGTGGTATATATTTTAAAAGTACATTTAGTATTGCACGGTAGATTGAATTAAAATGGAGTCTCACAAAAGAACACGAGAGAAACTCCGACAGTAGGTGATCAGAAATTTGTGTGTAGTAATTTTCGGTGACAGTGTGCATAAAGACGTGATGTTAGTGCCATTCAAACCGGAATACAGCAATTAAAACAATGTTGCTCGGTGGCAGAAGTAGCGGTAATGTATTTATTTACATGTGGTCACTATCCTGTCACATTCTAGGTCAGAATGGCAACTACAGGCTTGATTGCTGAGTCGGTGGCACACTCACCATGGCGATGAGGTTGGTGAGTCGCTGTCTATAGCACTCACGATGGCAATGAGGTTGGTGAGTCGCTGTCTATGGCACACTCACCATGGCGATGAGGTTGGTGAGTCGCTGTCTGTGGCATACTCACCATGGGGATGACGTTGGTAAGTCGCTGTCCAAGGCACACTCACCATGGCGATGAGGTTAGTAATAGTCGCTGTCCATGGCACACTCACCATCGTGATGAGTTTGGTGAGTCGCTGTCTATGGCACTCACGATGGCAATGAGGTTGGTGAGTCGCTGTCTACAGCACACTCACCATGGCGATGAGGTTGGTTAGGTAAGTCGCTGTCTATGGCACATTCACCATGGCGATGAGGTTGGTAAGACGCTGTCGGTGGCACACTCACCATGGCGATGATGTTAGTGAGTGGTGATGGCGATGTTGGTGAGTCGAGCCATAGACAATGGCACACTCACCATGGCAAGGAGGTTAGTGAGTCGCTGTCTATGGCACGACACTCACCATGGCGATGAGGTTGGTGAGTTGTTGTCTATGGCACACTTACCATGGCGATGAGATTGGTGACGCTGTCTATGTTATACTCACCATGGCGATGAGGTTGGTTCGCTCGGGCTCGGTGTCTGTGTGCGCGATGATGCGGCGCAAGATGAGGCTGTACTTGGTGAGTCGCTGCATTGGCTTCACCATGATGTCGGATAGCTGCAGTCTGATGAGCAGAATTCAAGTATTGTTAGTATGTATCTATGAAGTATTTATTTCGTATGAAGCCTGTACCTACATGCCTCATAGCATTTTAGACTAGTTGTCATAAAAGAAGGCAAAAAAGGCTGATTGGATCTTTATATTGTTTGCCATTGCTAGTGTCTCAAGCGCATAAGAAATTTGAATAACAAATTGAGAAATTGTGGAAACGCGATCTTAGAATGGCGCAAGGCGCCTCTGTGGTCTAGTGGCTAAGCTACCTGTTTCAGACCCTGAGGTCCCGGGTTCGATTCCCAGCGGGGGGTACATCTTTGTGTGCTCGGTTTGGTTGGTGGTAGGGCTGTTAAGTCCGCCTGGCTAGCTACCACCATCTTATCTAAGTCTGTCGCCATAACAACGATGTTTATAGCATTGTTGTGTTCCGGCAGTTTGCGATAAGATAGCCAGTTCCTCAGTGGTTGAGGATTCCGGGTGAAGCGCGCTTCCACCTTCGGCCTTATCGTCACTTACCATCAGGTGAGATGAAGGCCAAGCGCTTACCCGTAGCAAATAAAAAAAAAAAAAAACTAAAAAAAGGGATGAACTGACAAAGGGTTTTCGGCATATTCAATGTCGATTAAGTTATTTCAAGCGAGCTACAATGTTGTCGCCATACAAAATATACACGTATGCTTTATCACCTTTCAAATGGTACTGGTTTTGATATGCTACAAGGCGAGTACGGTGTGTCCATATACTCATTCATAATCTCAAAAAAATTAACTTGCCTGTTGCATGACTTGTGGCTGTGGCACCAGGTCAGGTAGGTCATGAAATCGGCGTTACTCGATATCGAGCGCAGGTAGTCCAGCGCCTTGCTTTGCTCGTTAACGTATTTCTCGTAAGGTTGAAAGAGATCGCGAAAACGGCAAAATCCAAATGACATAATCTCCGTATTGAATCTGCAACAGAGATAAGATTGTTTTTTTTCTTTTGTCGATTATACATACCTAATATATATAGATTCTGTGAACATAAATCCTAAAGACGAAGGCAAACATAAAGGTACGCGTCTGGATAACAAATGACATCTAAAGTGCGTCTATTATTAGTTTCTATGAAACAGACAATAAGCCCATACATTTGGCGAGTGTAATTAGTAGATTCCAGCGATACAGGTAAATTAATACAGTCCGCGCCAGACCCTCCAAGTTCTATGCCTGTCGCCAGATTGCACATTAACCAACAACTAATAGCATATTTCTTAAAAGCACCCTCCACCTCTGGATTAAATAAAACAAATAGTGATCCATCATATGGTGCTATTCTGTTTTATCAGGTCACAGGAATGCCTTTGTGCCAAAAAAATATGAAATAATAAACTTAACTTCTTTTTTATTTGGGCATTTTCAGAGCGCATAAAATAGGAAAGTCAATTACGTATTCTGTGGTTATTGTCATGATATCTTATTAAGATTAAGAATAGGCACATCGCATTTTAGAAAATCATGAGCTGGCTCAGGAAGTAATTTTGACTTAGAATTAAATAATAGAATTAAGTTCGTTAGTTTATGGACGGTATAGATAGGGTATACTACTACTACTCAAAAACGGCTTGAGCAATTTGAATGTTCCTTGTTTTGTTTTGTTTGTTTTATAATAGGGGTGGCATCTTGAGTAGGTAGAGTATCAATAGAATTATCTATTTTCTAAGGGTGGTATAGAGAGAAAAATAATAATTAATAAGCAATATCCGAAAGAAATACTTAAAAACAAATAAAACGTTGCGCAATAATATAATTAGGTTAAACATAACTTTTTGCTTTTTTTCTTACTTCTTTTTAACGACATTAATTAATCTCTTTGATGTTAGTTGATTTGTAATTATGTTGTTGGCATAGCATAATCTGTTCAGTTTTTTTATTGAGAAAAAACATATTTAAGTATTAATATTTGGACAGGACAACGTCTGCCGGGTCAGCTAGTATCTTCGATCACATTATATCGACGGCTAAATGCAAATACCTCCTATCTAACATTTTTCGAGAATTGACTTTGCCATCAACTTAAACCCAGATTCCCCTACGAGGCCTTTTAAACGCCCAAAAAGAGAGAGTATTAATTCTACACTCAACTAAATGTAGTTTTTGTGTGTTGTGATCTACTTTTTCTTCAATATAGATTACAGATCGGTCTTTGTTTAAGTGAGTAGTAGAAATTTTAGTAGAAAAATTGACTTTTGTTGTTTCATTGGTTTCAAAGTTAAGTGAGAAAATTGGTTAGCACCATGGCTTCGAAAAGGTAAGTTCCTGTCCATATTTTGGTCTAAAATTTTACAATACCTATTTTTTTTATGAATCTATAACCACTACCTAGTACGTAAATAGAAAATTAAAATTTAGCATTGAGTATTAATTAACAATATCCGTCTCTAAAGTTTATGGCCGTTTATACGCCCTGTATGGCCGTTTAATAAACGTCTGTCATATTTTCAGACCTTCATATAGATAATCGTTAAAACTTCCTAAAATGATTGAAAAACTGGGATACGTTGATGCCAAGGATCAATTGACTTTTGCCTTTATAAAATGCGAACGCAGAAATCACAGACGAGGGTTCTGGCGACATAGAAGTTGCAGCAGGCTCGCAACTGGAGGTCCAAGCGTTCATAGTATGTGCAGACAAATAATCTTTGGACAGTAAAGATGTGTTGGCTGTATTAGCGAAGAGAAGATGTAAAGCATAATACACCTGTGGATCAAAATGCGAGTATAACCGAGGCCACTGAACCTCAGGTGATATCAACTACTGCAACTGTTTCCATCCATGAGCTTGTATTTGCTCTGAGCTCGTAATCAGAAGAACTATTATAATACAAAATAACGAATATTATAATATACATAAGCTTTAGCATTGGCAAAAGCATGGCACAATAATTTTATATGTCTGCTGCTGACAATGTGTGATAGTTCGTAAAGGGTGACAGGCCTCCGTTACTCTCTAGAATACGCAAGAGGCTTGCTAGAAATTAACAAAAGAACAGCAAAGCGTGTGTATTTCCTTTACAAAAGACTGTCGAAAAACTACTTGATTTGATAGGTTTAGTCATTTGGGTGAAAACAGAAAAGTGTATGTAAGTATACCTATATGGAGAAAACAGATTTATTTTTTAACAAATCCTTTCACCATGAAGCCATGTTTTGTTGCTTGAATTTTTATTTATTTATTTTATTTTATTTCAATATTTATTTGAAATAAAAGTTTGTTTCATGACACATTTGGTCTTTTAATTAATACATACGTACCTTTCATACTCTATCTTAGTAGTGGATTCTCCTATGGGGCGTTTAAACACCCATCGCTTTTCGATTTTCCAGTTGAGCTAGATTTTTTCCAGTATTTTTCCTAAGTCAATAGAACCCTAACTATGCTCATATTAAAACATTATAAACTTTGGAGACCATAAATAACTTCAGGGTAATCTGGGTAAGGTCGATTTCCGCATATTTTGATAAAATCACTTAACAGTATTTTTGACGACAACTGGAAAAGTATATGTGGAAATAGCTTCTAACTAAATAGTATTATGGCAATTTCTCCACATTTTTTTCACTTTGTGTAAAATGTTGTCTATCTTAGTTAGAAGGTACTGGCACTTCGCCGTCGATATGTGATCAACTCAAGAATGGCTGTCACGATTTTAACCCCTTGAGGATCGTAAAACCAGACACAATTGAAAATCAATTGTTTCGCGACCGCCGGCGGCCTTATGATCCTTGACCTATTAATGATCTTTAATTTGTTGGATCCAAAGAGATTTTTAATGTCTTTGGTTGGATCTAAATTCCCAATCTCACAGACATAAACTTCTGTATGTTGTTGTCTTTGTGTATGGAGTCCTATACGAAAAGGTTTTCTGTAAAACTTATGGATCCATTATCGTACAACCGCTACTACCTACTTCTGTTTTGTGGCTACCACCATCGGCCGACCATAGACCAAACTTGATATTACACATTATTTACACACAACTTTCATGAAAAATGCCACTTACGGTGCACCATTTTCGAGAGCATCAGCGAGCATTGGAAATATGGTGATTTCCCAGAAGTAGAGGCTGGCGTTGAGGATGTCCGGGATGTTGGAGAACAGGCGCTCAGTGTCCACGTCCAGGAGTTTGCCGCTGTCTTGCAGCGCGTGTGCCGCTGCTATGAACACCTACAGACAAAAAAGAACATTTATGTAAAATTTTAAACACTGAAAAAAGAAGACGACAACCTCAGGCGGGAATCGAACCACGCACCTTCCGCATTCCGAGCGGCTGCCTTAACCACTTGGCTACCGAGGTCTGGCTTTCAACCGTCGAAATTTGTCAGTGCTTGATGCTTATGTTTTTAGTCAACATTGCTTCATCAAATCTTAGAAGTTTTCATCTCAGAGATGCGAAAGAAATATTTTTACAAATATTTGAACATACGGTTAAGATGAAGCTGCGTTTATAGATTAATGTTTTATATTTTAGCGCTTTATTAACGCTTTTTAGTCACATTAAGAACATTTATTTTAGTCTGAACCCAAATTAAAAATAAAATTTATTCAATAAACTTAAAGTTATGAGCACTTTGAATCGTCTAAAACAGGATTGAACCTACCACCCATTCAGGATGTTACTAATGTTACTTCTATTACTTACATCCCCGGTCCCCGGATCCCCGGTCAAGTCAATTTAGAAATTATTGTTTTTCTAAATTGTTTCGGGTCTGGGTGTTTTTATGTATAATAAGTATGTATTTAAGTATTTTAAGTATGTTAATCCGTTGTCTAGTAACTCTTTAACGAGTTTCATAACGAAGCTTCTCTTGGGCTAGATAATTGGTGTGAGTGTAGGGAAGTTTATTTATTTATTTACGACTATTATCCATCCTCGAAGGGTTAATCAGAGCCAGGCAATGATGACCGCAGAAGCAGTACACTGCTATAGCCCACGGCACACAAAATTACAACTTTTTTAATGCTTAATAAGACAGCTCTTGACCTCGATCTCGCCTGATGGTGAGCGTAGATGAGGTCTACGATGGAGCGAGCTGCCCCAGAAGATGCCTATGAACTCTCGCCTTGAAGGCATTCAGGTTATAAGTTTTTGAGAACACAGACGATGGCAGACAATTCCACTCCTTGCCAGTGCGTAACAAAAATGACGACATGAAGCGTTTAGTGCGACATAGTGGAACTTCTACTAGGTGGGGATGATATCCTTCAGTACGTCTGGAGGTTTGGTGGTAAAAGGGTGATGGTGGTATGAGCTCGAAAAGCTCAAATGTGATAGGTGGTGAGCCCATAACCGCTCTATGTTATTGGATATATGTGCAGTCTTTAGTCCGTTAGTCGCCTTTTACGACACCCAAGGAAGAGATGGGTTGGTAGTAACCGTTTAGTGAGCCGCTACACACACGGCTCGGCACGCATCGGCACGCATCGGCACGCGTCGGCACGCATCGCACGCATCGGCACGCGTCGGCACGCATCGGCACGGCCAATTTACTCTTATTAAAGTTTATAATATCTGTTCAAAGACATATTAGGTTATAGTTATAGTGGATCGATATAGTGAAGCCGAGACTCGTAGCAGGTCATTAAAAGAATACTGCCACCCCCTCTCTTCCCTTGGGTGTCGTAAAAGGCGACTAACGGACTAAAGACTGCATATAAGTACATCCTACAGCATGGAGCGGCGATGGGCTCACCAACTGTCACACCAAGCATACGTGCAGTCGCTATTTGGTGAAAAGTGGACTATGGCAGAGGATTCTCATTGCTTAGTCTCTGAGTAACCCTTCGGGGATAATAGTCGCGATTATAATATAACAGTATGTATATGTAAATAAAGTATTTGGATTAATACCGGTTGATAGATCACTGTCTACGAATTAAATACGAGAGGTTGAACTCCATAATTATTTACGTAGATTTTCATCACAGCAGAAAAGTTTTTAAAACGTAAAATCGTTTAACAAATTAGATAATCGAAGCGGTCCGCTTGTTTTCGCTGGAAAGGTGAATGGAAGCGGGGTTGCATTACGTGAGGTCGCTCAAACGATTTAATCAATGGGCATACTAAGACTGATGACTCTGGATAGCGGCGGGGGCGTCGCCCCGCGGACTAAGTGCTCAGGCTAGACGTTTTGGCAACTGCTCCAGTAAAATAATCTCGACGTAAACTAATAAAGAGGTATTCAGATACTGAGCTGTGTCCACAAACAACTCTTCACAAAGTGTGCACTGAGGTGGGAAAGATTTATAATTCGGGGCCTTAGCGCGTTTACCGTAATTAGTTTCACAAACTTGCGCGATGCCACCGTCATTGTTAATTACAGCAATTATGAGATACAACTCGTCGCTGTCAAGCACTACTACATGAACACATTTGATTTTGTTGTGATAAAATAACCATAAAAAATGTCACTATAAAATCTTGCTTTCGGCTGCTCGTTAGTGTAAAATGTATGTAGATATTATTTGAACTTACAAAAGATTTCGAATAAACCATTTATAATTAATTCTTTAAATTCTTACATCCAATCTGAATAATTACCAATCATAAATATTTGTAACTAAAAAAATTACTGATCTGATAAATGACTAACTAAGGCTTTCACAGTAGGATTAATGAGGAATCGATGATGTTGAACAGGATGCTGAAGAGGAGGGGAAAGCGGAATAGGTCCTCCTGTACCTATTCCGCTTTCTCCTCCTCTCCAGCAGTGTCACAGTGGTCACTATGACGAGTAACATAAAAACAATGCTAAGGAAACTGTATTAAAGGTGTCATATAAAAAAAAATTGCTAAAGAAAATAAAGCACTTACAAGCAAAATTAAGTGAAAGCTTTTTACGAAAATTAACATACACGAAATACGTAAACTCGTAATACGACTTTATCCCCGAAGGGTTAGACAAAGACTAGGCGATGAGGTCAGCAAAGTAGCCCTCTACCAATAATCCACTTTAAAAAAAATAGCGACTGCACATGTACTCAGCGTGATAGTTAGTGAGCACATCGACGCTCTATGCTGTTGGATGTATGTGCAGTCTTTAGTCCGTTAGTCGCCTTTTGCCACACCCAAGGGAAGAGAGCGGGTGGTAGTATTCTTTCACCGATACGCGACAAGCAAAAATTCAAATTAAATAAGAGTTAAAGATCATACTTTTTCTCTTACACTCTTTAACTTTTAAACACTCACACTTTTGAAAATGACGAGACGCAATTTATGTCGATGCAACTAAATGCAGCAAGAAAAATGGTGTGGTGGGTACTATAACTAACCTACTTTTCGATACACGATCAGAGTCATCGTTCTACAAAAGAAAGGAACTAGTTAACATTAACGTCATTAGTAATGTTGCATCAATAATTATAGTTTATATAAACCAACGGTAATAATTTATACTTACACAATCCTACTAATATTATAAACGCGAAAGTTTGTAAGTATGGATGGATGTTTGTTACTCTTTCACGTAAAAAGTACTGAATGGATTTGGATGAAATTTGTTATACAGATAGTTTATAACCTAGATTAACACAGGATAGTTTTTATTCCGATATTCCCACGGGAACGGGAACCACGCGGGTGAAACCGCGAGCGGCCGCTAGTTAGTAATAAATGAAAGTGCGAAATATGCACAAAGTAGAGTTAGTAGATGCAAGTTCTAGAGCAAGATTGTTTTCTCACTTTCGTGCAATTTATTGCTGATCTGCTGGATGCAATAATCTAGCTCCTCCGTTTCGAGAGAGTATCTTTATTGCGGGAGTTTCTTTTAGAGTAACAAAGTGAAATGGCAACCGACGGGCACATTGATTGCGGAACGGATGGTCGGACAACAGAGTCCTCAAGTAGTGCTTTCTTTTCTAAAAAGCCTAACCGTATCAACACAAAGCAATCTAGGTATACTAACTATATTTATAAAAATCAATAGCCACAATCAATTATTAAACCCTGTCGCGTAGCAGTGAAAGAACACTAGCGCCCCCCCTCTCTTCTTGGGTGTTGTAAAAGGAACTAGTGACAATTCGGACACTTTGAATTCGGACACAGTGTCCGAATTGACACTTTTTAATTTTTTTATTTTTTCACTCTTAAATTATTGGAGCTGTTCAGTACAGTCAGATTAAAAAGCTTAAAAATATAATGTTTTTTACTATAGTAAATTTTCTTAAAATTAATGTAAAGAAATCTATAGAAGTTTTTTATCTGACTGTACAAAGCAACTATTTTTGTAAGGAAGGCGACTAACGGACCAAAGACTGCACATACATCCAACAGCTTAGAGCGGCGACGGGCTCACCACCTGTCACGCTGAGCTCATTACTGCACATTGTGCAGTCGCTATTTGGTGAAAAGTGGACTACGGCAGGGGACTGCTTTTGCGGTCCTCATTGCCTAATCTCTGACTAACCCTTCGTGATAATAGTCATGATTATACCTATGCATGCAATTGCCACAAATGTTTGTACGCCATCCATTCAGAACTGCTGCACCTAATGGAGTAATATTTTTTTAGGTGGTATTCTTTTACTTACGCGACACGGTTAATCTCCTTCATCATCAGCTTATAAACGTCCCACTGCTGGGCACAGGCCTCCCACTATATAGCACGTGGGGATATTGGGCCATGACCCACCACGCTGGCCTAATGCGGGTTGGTGGGTTTTAACGACTGCCATCTTACGACAACAACCGGGACCAACTTCTTAACGTGCCTTCCGAAGCACGGAGGAGCTCGAGATGTTTTTTTTTAATTGATCACCCATCAGGCGAACCGGCATTGCGAAACTTGCTTAGCGGGCAAGATCGCTAGCCAAACGTGCTAGCCGCTGCACCATCGAGCTACACACATTAAAAGTTAACCTCCTTACATTAAAATATTATGGTTAACTGCTGAGACATCTTGTCATCCTATACATTGATATAAAGGAGCGACGTTACATGGGACAATTACTTTTCTAACTAATACTTAAATAGAGGTCTTAACCCAAAACTCAAAATCAAAATGATTTTATACAAGGAGACTTAATTGATAAGCACTTTTGAATAGTCTCAAATATTTTTATAGGGAGCAATTCAGGTCGTCTTCCTACACAGCTTTTTACAGACATAACGACATTTACAGAAAATTATTTGTCGTTAACAGATCATACAATACACAATTAAAAATGATTAGTGCAATATTTAGTAATTCACTTAATTGTGCATAATGTGTTTGTCAATGGTCAAGTGTTGTAATCTCGCGACAATAAACTTTTATTTTCTTAGTTTCTTTAATATAGCGAGCGTAAATACGTTTTCATTATAATATACACCTTTTCTTTTGATGGCTTCTTCGCGACACGCTCGCGTGATTCTATGAAACGGCGCGTCGAGTCCGGGGCAATCCGGGGCAATCCGGGCAATCCAGGCAAGGGCAGGCTCCCCAGTTAAATGGTGAAGGTAATTCGGGGTAGATAGCGAATCCGATGCGGGGACAAATCTTCAGTACGGATAATTTCACGGTTTAATAAATCCATTCGTAATTCACTACTGCGGAGGTTGAACTACATAGGTATTGTACATACACTAATTTGTTTGGTGCTTAGCTGGTGATTTAATTAGTTCACGCGTTAAAGGTAAATAAGTTGGTAAGTACTTAATTCATTTTGAGAAATGTTTATATCATTATATCTTGTTTTTCAGTGATAATGTCGCCAGATGGTATTAGAGGTAATGTTGGTTTATTAGTTAAAGAACAGAGGAAATTTTATCAAATATAAAATGTATGTCATCATATCACTTTAATACACAGATTAGCTATAAAAAAAATCTAATAATATTTACCTAATCTGGTTATCCAGACCAGCTTCTTGCTTTATTTTTTATGTTTTAGTAAACAATTTTATCCATATGATGTAAAAAAAATGCAATTTTAACACATTGGGGAAAATTAGCTTACGTTCAGGTCGTCACCTAATTGGCAAAAAAAAGCAAGAACAAGGCTGATTTTAAAAAAATCATATTGTAAAAAAATAATAATCTGTATTTCTACCATTCACACGAATCACACAAGCACAGCGATTTTTCTAACAAGTCAAAAAGTTGTTGTGCGGAGTGCACGGCATCCATACTCGGCCGAGCTCTTCTTTGGAGCATGTTCAATTGGGTTGAGGCATTGCTTGAGGACTGGTGATTGTGCAGGCCCGGCAGGACGTTGATTTGATAATCGGCAAGAGTGCAAGTTACGACTCTAGCCGTGTGTGGACGTGCATTGTCATGAATTAGTAGAAACGCATAACCCAATTGGCCTCGCAAGGGCATGAACACATTTGGAACAATCCTCCCTGCGTAGATTTGTGCATTGAGGTTGCTCCTGATCCAAATGAGATCGGTTCTACCTCCGATCCAAATACCGGCCCAAATCATGATTGTTCCCCCTCCATATGGATGAACTTCCTGAAAAAATCTCAAGCGTTCTTGACGTCCATAGGTCGGTGATTCTACTGAGGTCGGTGAAACATAGCGCCAGTCTTCTTCCTCCCAATTTCGGTGTTTGCGAGCCCATTGTAAACGGGCCCTGCGATTGTGGGGTGCAATGGGTGGAACCCTCATCGGCCTTCGGGAACGCAGACGCACTTCGCGTAAACGATTCCGGATGGTTTGGTCGCTTATCAGCAAGCCTGAAGCGCTGTGGAGCCTTGTGGCCAACATCATAGCGGTCATAATCTTAGAAATAAAACTAAACTTTAGTTTTGTACTGCACGAACGGACTTTGTATGGACAGAAAACGATATTGTTTGAGGGAGTACAGATAAATAATAGGTTGCCAGTTTGGTTTAATGCTCTAAGTTGCCACGTGACATTGTAGAATGTGTTATCACAGATCTATTCAAAAGTAAGCTTAAAAATTATATATACCTAGGTACTAACAACAAAAATTGAAAGAAAGAAAGAAAATAAAGAACAAATATTTAGTAGTACTTATCAAATAACTAACACAAATTAATCTATCAACTTATTATATAATGCTGTTATCAGTTCCAGAAGCAAATAAGTAAAATATAGTAATACTGTATGTCATACTTTGTGTCTCATTATAAGTGAACAGTAAGATATGTCTACCTTTTTTTATTAATTAATTCTTTAGAACCGAAATACCTACAAGTATTGTAATATTTATGTGTGAACGAAAGTGTAATAATTACTAAATATCCCCTTACGAGTATGAGCGTGACAAAGAAACTGTCAACTGCTTTTTCAGGTATCGGATTCCGCTAATCTCCGGGGTCGCTCCTGGGAGGTTTACTATCCCACACGAATCCCGAATATCCTTTAAAACGCCCGGATACACACTGGGTTTATTACGGGGCCTACTAATCTTAAACGATCATTTTCTGGATCGCGTACCGTTGTGGGATCATCGCGAATTTGATTGCTTTCGCGAAACACTGCGATGTACTTTAGTAATTTTGTTCCATTTGGGCGACCACTTGCGGGATTAGTGTTATGGAGACAATTAGGTACCTACTTATACATAATAGGTTGGGGAAAAGTTTAATAATAAAATAAATAAATAAAATACGTTTTTTTCAGTTATAGCCGGTATACAGGGCGTCCCACGGACATGCCACATGGAGGGAAAGTACCTTGAATATTGTAGATGGAACATTTTACTGAAATAAGACATTATTTTAATTTAAAAAAACAATTTAACTGCATTCATAGATATTTAAATAATTACATGGTTGAACCGAGAATCGAAAAAAAACATGGTTAAATCGAAACCCGTTACATGGGAAAAATTATCTGTAGCTTTATCATACCGATCGAAAGGCTTCATCATAAGGATTATTTTTTGCTAAATAACATAGTGTCACAAATAAAAGGAAGACCATGAATTTTAACATTTTTAATACAAAATTAAACAATTTATGTATGTATTTATTTCAATGTCAGTTGTATGTTCTTACGGCAATGTCAGCTTTTCATTTTTCTGAACAAAATTTCACATCAAATGCTAAAATTCATGGTCTTCCTTTTATTTGTGACACTACGTTATTTAGCAAAAAATAATCCTTATGATGAAGTCTTTCGATCGGTTTCCAGCCATTTACTAACAAGTTCCTTGCATTTGTAAAATGGTTTGGGGTAAAAAATATCTCCGTTGAAAATTTCCGTTTTTTTAAAATACATGATTTTAAACAGGTTGCGTTGGTCACGTTCTACTTCTAGGAATTTGGTTTTTGCAGCACCAGCCCAAACAGGAATACAGTAAGTTATGAAGGACTGTACAAGCGCTATGTATATTTCTTTTAGAAGATCTCTAGTAAGCATTCCCGGATCATCGTCTACTCTCGGAACCACATACCATAAGGTTTTGAAAATCCAAGTTAATTTTCTAATCCTGGATGTCACATGCTCAATTTGTGGGTACCAGGAAAGTCGCTGGTCCAAGAAGATGCGAGTTTCTTCGCATTTTTTAAGAAAATTCAGAACATTTTTAATATATTTTATTTACATTTAATTAAAGTATGTAGGTGCTATTTTGTTCGATAACTTTTTGCCATCTTGTAGGCAGGGACATGGTCCCATTGCTATAGAAATTTTGGGGCTTCTGATCAAAATACCGCGACAAGTGGTTTTGGCAGTCCTCTCGGTCATGCAAGGTCAGGACTATACGGTGGATGCATTGACACCTCTCAGCCAAACTCTCTTAATTTTTGCTGAGTAGCTAAAGATGTGTGAGGTCTAGCGTTATCATGATGAAAAACCACACCCCTTCTGTTGATTAATTCCGGCCGGTTTCTCTAAACTTCGTGCTTTAATCTCATCAGTTGTTCGCAGTAGAGTTCGATGGTCCTGCCTGGTGGTAACAGCTCATAATGAATAATGCTCTTTTAATCTCACTACACACACAGCTTCACCTTGTTACGAGTTAACCCGGGTTTCGCCACGGTCTGTGAAGCCTGACCGGCCTTTGACCACGTTCTTGTCGTACGTGATCCACATTTCATCACCAGTTATCATGCAGCTTCTTCAAAAATGGATCGGTTTCATTGACGACCTTCTTGGTAGAGTGGTTGTCTTGGGTTCGATCCCCGGTCGGGTTAATTTAGAAATTATTGTTTTTCTAAATTGTCTCGGGTCTGGGTGTTTTCTATGTATAATAATTGTATGTATGTAAGTAAGTATTTTAAGTATGTTTGCCCGTTGTCTAGTAACCATTTTAACGAGTTTCATAACGAAGCTTCTGTTGGGCTAGAAAATTTGTGTGAGTTTAGGAAAATTTATTTATTTATTTATTTATGACGTCGTAATAAAGAATCACAAATGAGTACACGGTTTTTAGGTTTCTTTCAGTGAGCTTGTGAGGTACCCAAATATCGAGCTTTTTGGTGTACCCAGTTTTTTTCAAATGCGCCATAACTGTTTTGTGGTCAATTCCCAGTTCTTCATCTACGTCGTAATACTGATATGCCGATCTTGCTCCCCTTTTTCAAAAATGGCATCTAGCGACGTGCATCTATGACATCAAAATTTCCGGATTGAAAACGCTTAACGTAAAGCTCCTATTAACGACCCCCTAAAATTTGTATTCTATTAACGACCTATTTTTTAAATAATTCATATTAGACTTAATATAGGTTCCAGAAAAGTAGCAACTTAAAATGAGTTAGGTATTTTTTTGTTGCTCAACAAAAAGAGTAAAGTTTGTGTGCCTAAATAGTCAGTGAACGGAATAAGTATAGTGGAATAATAATAGTGGGACGCGCTCGAAACGGACATACGTTCCATAGTGTCGCGTCTCCAGCTACGTAAGTACACTAAAATATTACTTAATAAAAATAACATACTTAAAGTGGGTTTATCTTCTTGCTATTACATAACAACTGTAATGTATATATTCGTTTTCTAAACTAACCCATAATATAAACATTTTTATTGGTTTTAAGGTAGAAATCAAATTTTAAATTAGGTCGTCGATAGAATCCAAATTTCATAATTTGATTTTAGTCAGCGACCCATGGCGTTGTTAGAAATTTGAGAACATTTAGTATTTTAAGATGAATTATTATTAATTATCTAATTTAATTACTTAGATTTATTTTACTTGTTCGATTCATAAGATTATTTTACTTAGTTGGATCAATTAACGCCATACGTTTTTCTTAGAAATTTTGGGAAAAACTCGATCCAACGTTAGCCATTATCTCTATTAATATACGATAATATATTTTAAATAACCTGTACTATCTAAATTAGTTACTTATCACACATCGAATTGAACTGTTTTGAATGGGTTAGATATTGTAGCTCTTAAATAATAATTTTATTGATCGATAATAGAATATTTTAATCTTCATACTTGATTCTATTACCGACTCATAGATGAAAAGATATTTAAGGTCAAATTTTAGTGCACAAAAACTTGAGAAAAACGTGCAACGTGCAAAAAAAGTGCAAGTCGGACTTTCATAATGAGGGTTCCGTACTGTTCTCTAAGATAAATTAAACTTTTACCAGTATAATAGGAACCAAGTACCTTCGTAAAATGTATCCAGCGTAGGGTCACGTTATATTGGCAACTCAAAAAATTGAAAAACTGAAAAATAAAAAGTCTTCATATTTAAATTTTCCTTAAAAGCTTTTCGATAATTCCGACCTTCATACCAAATCCAAGATTCCAGGAATACTGGATATTATTATACCATCTAAGTTTTGATTCCCTAACATTAAGTATGGAGACACGGTTTTTGTGTTACAGATTTTTGTCCTATTAGATAGAATTTTTTTTTCTAGACCGCAAGAAATAGAAGTTTTATAAATACTTAATAGCTTAGATTAATGATTGGTCTCGCTGCGCTCGACTAGATACCTCCGTCGTACTTGTCCAGTGCGGCAACAAATACTACGCCGAAATCGGCGTACCCGAGCCAGTCACACTGACAGCTGTGGGTGACGTGTACGTCCCGAATGTTTTATTCAATTTTGGGCTTAATTCGAACTATAATGCCAGTTTGCGTAGTAAAACTGTTTTAAAATAATACTTCTAAAAATAAGAAGGACACTAGGATCACATACCATCAGTAAGTATCGTATAATTTCGAAATTTCATCATAAAATAATATGAACAATAAACGCCATTCAGTGTTACCGCTTATACAAGAATAAAGTCCCCGTGGTTGAGATTATAATTATGTGAATTTATTGTTATTGTCTTTTATTTTAAAGGTAACCTATTTCATTTGTCTTACAAAGTTACTATATACTTAACCAAGTTCTATGTTATTTCATGTTTACTAATTTTGTGATCTATAATAAGGTATAAAAATGTTAGCTGACACTACATCAAGGGGATTCTAGCGATGAAACTGAACAACTTTCCATATGAAACATGGGTCGAAAATTTATTATTTTTCCCTATACAAAATGCGCAATCAGCTGATTGACTCAAGTATGAAAAAGCTATTTTTTTTCATTTTGACCTATGTTCCTGAAATGTAAACTTTCCGTGTCTGTACTTAAATTGAAAATATTTGCGAAAAACATAATCTAGGGGATGAAGGATACGTGAACATTAGAATCATTTTTGGAATTTTTGTCTGTCTGTTTGTTTGACGCGCATCACACAAAAACCGCTGGACGGATTTCAATGAAACTGAGAACAGGTGTATAGCTTATGATTCGGGTAATATTATAAGTTAAAGGTTGCTTCACACATATCAGTGAAGCCACAGTTCCGACACAGTACCGGCAACAGTGTTTTTCATACATTCTCTATGAACGCATTCCCACTTGTCAGTGATAATGCTCTCAGTGTCAGTGCCGCCACAGGCAAATCACGGACGTATTAGTTATTAAAAAAATCATAAAATTAAAATAGAAATTAAAATAGAAATAGAAATTGAAATAATATTTTCACTCCTCTTGCTCAAAAAGACCGTCATTGTAGCGTTGTTAGCGAGGCTAAAATAGCTTTTCTTGCCCTAGGGGAAATGGTATTTTTTTTTAAATTTTTGTCTTTTACATGACAATGAGCCTACAAAAACGAAAAAGTATTTAGTCATATGTAGAATAATCATGAATAAAGAATCTACTTATTACTGTTTACTTAGATCAACAACTTTTTTGAGATAGTTATTATTAAAGTGTATGGTAAAATTAGTAATCATTTGAATCTATTGACAACACAGACCACGCCCACACAGTCCACGCTTCAGCAAGAAACAACTGCACAGTCGGCACATGTGCTTAGGTGGTGAGCCTTTAGCCCGTTAGTCGCTTTTACGACACCAAAGGGAAGAAAGGGGTTGGTAGTATTATTTTGATGAGCCCATCGCCGCTCTATGCTGTTGTATGTATGTGCAGTCTTTAGTCCATTAGTCGCCTTTTACGAGACCCAATGGAAGGGAGGGGTTGGTAGTATTATTTTGATGAGCCCATCGCCGCTCTATGCTGATGGATGTATGTGCAGTCTTTAGTCCATTAGTCGCCTTTTACGACACTGAAGAGAAGAGAGGGGTTGGTAGTATTATTTTAATGAGCCCATCGTCGCTCTATGCTGTTGGATGTATGTGCAGTCATAGTCCGTTAGTCCCCTATTACGACATCGAAGAAAAGTGAGGAATTGGTAGTATTATTTTGATGAGCCCATAGTTGCTCTATGCTGTTGGAGGTATGTGCAGTCTTTAGTCTGTTAGTCGCCTCTTACGACACCGAGGGGAAGAGAGGGTTTGGTAGTATTATTTTGATGAGCCCGTCGCCGCCCTATCTTGTTGGATGTATGTGCAGTCTTTAGTCCGTTAGTCCCCTTTTACGATACCCAAGGGAAGAAAGGGGTTGGTAGTAATAAAAAAAAACTACAAAAAAAATTAGGTCTAATCATTGCTATGCTTACCATTTTTCTACAGAAGAAACCTACGTCTAACCCATATAATAATATATACAATTATATTGATACATATTCGCTTTTAATTGTTAATTTTTAAATATTTTCTGAGCTACATGTATAACCAGCAACTTAACTAATACATCACAGCAAAAATATTTTTCCCATTAACTCGGGTAACAGTTGAGCAGCTGGCAACAAATTTTTCACGCACACTAGCATCCTTGCATATTGTCATAAACACACTACAATAATGAGTTGCCGCATTTACGTAGCTGTGGTTTATAGGTAGCGCGGTATCTAGACGAGCGCAGCGAGACCAAAAATTCATCTATGACTTAATAGATACCTCTTACTACTATTTTTTTTATTGTTTATGGGAAGTGGCAATTCCTTAGGGGTCGGTAAAAGAATCTAAATGCATTCCATGAGTCGGTAATAGAATCAACACTATTATTTAATAATAATTGTGTGATTGAATACTGAATTTAAGTAAGTACTAAATTTCATAGAATACTTCATTAAGATTAATTATAAATTAAAACATCTTTCCTGACATAACAGTTTATATCTATTTTTAAGTGAATCCGAAGACTGCTAACACTGGCGGTAATAGGAGCATTTACTTTAAACCAAATTTGTGCTACTCTCACAGACACTGCAGTGAGTAGGTCCATAAACATCGCAAATTTTTTTCGCGGCTGGCATTTTTACTTTTTTAGTAGTAAAATTTTAAAATGTATCAAATTTCTTTATTACATTCACTCATCTTGACAGTAAGATAAACAAATGAAAATTACACATTTTCCTAATTTGAATTTGGAATTATCTTCTTCAAAATTTAAACTTTTAATGATACCAAAACCAGCCAGATACAAATGGTATAGCCAAAGTGATTTTATTACAAGTTCATACATACTTTAAGCGAAAAGACATTTTAGATAGAATACATTTAGCAATACAATGATGTAGCTATATACAATTTTTTTTTTAATATGAGAAGGAGGCAAACGAGCCGGTGGGTCACCTGATGGAGAGCAAAACCAGAGGCGTCGCAAATGCGTTGCCGACCTTGAAAAGAATAGGGATAAGGAAGAAATAGGAATTGTGAGGGGGGGGGGGGGGGAGAGGTAATGGGCCTCCGGAACTCTCACTGGCCGGGCGAAACACAACAGCACCAATAGTGCCATTATTTCACGCCGGATATTCGTGAGAGGGTGGTATTACCCCGGGCGAGCCGACTCAATGCGTGCTGCAACGCAGCGTGGCTCTACCACTCAGTCAGTGTCACTCACTTAGCACCACCCAGGGGTCACGTGTAGGGTCTCAAGGGTAAAGCTACGGACGCGAGTAACTTTAACCCCCCAAAAACAATTGCCTCGTATGTATCACACATCAAATGGTTGCACCTATTTGGCTTATTCTTTTGCCTTGTATGTATCACACATAAAACGGTTGCACGTTGCACCTATTTGGCTTATTCTTTTGTTGTTGTGTTTGTAACAGGGACTGAAAGTGGTTACGGTATAAGGTTACGTTACCGGTATAAAATAAGTGTACCTTAATAAAATAGAGGTAAGGCTTTAAGTAGGTACCATATTTAACCTTTATGCGTTATCGGTACCGAAAAACGTCGTATTGACAGTTGCGGGGCGCGGAGTGAGTGAGAGGTTTTGATCTCAAGAACAAAGCAAACTAATGCAAATTGATGAGTAAAACCATGACCTCCTTGGTCGAGTGGTTTGTGCACCGGTTTTCATGGTGCCGCCATCTCTGAGGTCCCGGGTTCGATCCCCGGTCGGATCAATATAGAAATTATTGTTTTTCTAAATTATCTCGGGTCTGGGTGTTTTCTATGTATAATAAGTATGTATTTAAGTATTTTAAGTATGTTTATCCGTTGTCTAGTAACCATTTAACGAGTTTCTTCGATGCTTCTCTTGGGCTAGATAATTGGTATGATTGTAGGAAAGATTTGATTTATGATTTGTTTATGCTTGAAATGGTTGTTAGCCTTCTCTTTCATACCGAAATAAACCTTTTTTATTTCTATACTCAAAATTACGGTACCTTAGGTACCGAAATCAATTTGGATATCAGATTATTCCGGTACCCGTTACTTTTCGGTATGATGTCATACCGCAATATTAAGGTTCCAATTGTTTTGGGTTATTCAGTCCTTGGTTTGTAGTAATTATCAATACAAAAGGTTTGCATGAAAGAAAATGTTTGAAAATATGTCACGGGGTACGGGATGTTTGAGCGATCGAAGTCGCGGGCGCGCCGCTAGCACGGAATAATATACAAGCCGCTAGTAAGTATTATTTTAGAAAGATCTCTTTGGAAAGAGAGCGCAGGGGGCCCTGTGCATTCAAGCTAATATGCTTTCCCGTAGGTTTGCACGTTGTTCTAAGCATAGTATTGTCACTCTTTGTACACGTGCAGCCTGTGGATGAATTATACTCAAGGAGCATACAGGGCCCTGCGCACACAATATAACAATGCCTTCAGGGCGCTGCTGGGGCTGCCACGCTACTGCAGTGCTTCAGGGATGCTAGCCACAGCTGAGGTAGATAGCTTTTCTGCTATTATTCGAAAACGTATCGCGTCCCTGTTACAGCGGGTGCGGGGCGGCTCCAACAGCCTTCTGAAAATAGTAGCAGGCAGGTTGCACGTGGACAGTGCTATAATACAGCACTGGACTCGCGTTTACCTAATTAGGGACACTGCTATCACGTATAATCGATATGCGTGATAGTAGTGTCTTTATTTTATTTTATTTTTATTTTTATATTAATTGTTATACTAACATAGTTTTCTAAGATTATTGTTACTAACATTATGGATTCCGGTCCGAAATAAATGAATTTTAATTTAATTTTTAATTTTTTTTGCACGCGTATTTATTCTAAAACTAGATATATTAGTGCCTGTATCGACGCAACTATGGTTAGATAAGCTATAGACCATCTTGAACATGATCGCCAGCAGTCTAAGAATACAGAATAAACCATAAAGTTACTATACCTCTAGGTAATGGAATAAACCCAGCAGTGACTACCGATAATAACATTGCTAGCGTGCACAAAAAGTTGCAGATAATCATAATAACATTCTCGCCCGTATCGACGCAACCTTATGAAAATAGTGATACAAGCGCAAGCATTAATTTTTGAACGTGTTCATTGGTGCGCTAGTCGAGATAGCGTTACATTTGCAGCACATTCTCGTTGCGTTTTTGTTTATCGTTGCGTTGCGATGACAGTCACAGTAAGCGGGGGGCTTACTGTAATTAGTGCGATGGACATGCCTTTGGACATTCGTATTTTTGGACGTTTTTCTTTTAAGACATATGTCGTGCATAGGTGTGTTCCATCCATAAGTCTAAGTTATGGCCGCGCGGTACCGCGCGAAACGAAACATTAGTAATTTATGTATCTTTTAGATTGCCTGCTAACTTGGATACCAGAAATACATGGCTTAGGCTAATTAATCGTCCAAACTGGATTCCCAAGAAAAGTTCATGTAATATGCAGTAAGCATTTTGAAGAAAAATATTTAGAGACGCGGAGGAGCGAAACGAATTTTGATGAAATCTGCAAATTCAACTAAGTTTGTTCCGGTAAGCTTAAATAAAATAATACTATTCTTCTACTGGTGTTTCGTTGGATAGTAAAGTTTTAAGTTTACGACTATTTCTTTAATTTATAATACGAATATGGTACTTTAGTAATAAATTCCTCAAGACATCTCCGTATCAAAGCTAACTTTGAGAAAAAAATTAAGAGGCCTATTACATCTCGAGTCTTGACTGTGATTTTTGCGTAAAATGCCAATTTTCGCATTTTGTAGTAATTTTGCAGTTGTATTTATCATTTTTATCGAAATAGGATAATAAATTAATTATAAAATCTTTATGCCTCATGAAGTAACAATTATTCTGGTATACATTTTGCTCAATAATATTATCGTAGATAGGACAATTTCACAGCTAACATAAAGCGATTTTCGAAGTTATTTGGTTTAGAGTAAGATTTTTTTTCTATATAAAATCAATGATATCTATAAATTCCCTGGCCACTACGAACTATACGACTATATAAGGCGACTGCTAGAAACCGCAAGAAACTTAAAAGGCTGGTCAGTTCAAGTGTTTTAAATAAGTATGACAAATATGACAAAAAAATCGTGCTTTTTCATTTTCAATTAAATAATTCATTTTGCGAATTTTAATTTGAGTATTTAATTTATTATAAAGCAACAACATAAGAAAAATAAAATGGAGTTGGAAATCTGTGGATTACAAGACCCGAAACACGGGCGGCCATGATTGAGCTTCATGTGACGTCACGTTTCACACAATTATCAAAAACTATCTGTCAGGTTTCGAGAAAAATTTATATATTTATTGAAATGTGACGTCACAGAGCAAAATGTCACGTGACCAACCGTTTTCGCACGAAATTGGAAATTAATAAAGAAAAATATGTTTTTTTTTCTATTTTCTTTTTCGAGGAAGAAATTATTGTACGGGGTATAAAACAAGCGTTTGTATAATTTAAGTAATATACTTTTTCGTAAACTGTCAAGTAGCCAATTAAAAATACCGATTATTTACAACGCGAGGGCAACGGCCGTCTGTTGACCCGCCAACGTAGGTATTTATCACCCAGCTGACGCGGAAAAAACACGAATTCCTTTTTGTCATTTTTGTCATGTTTAAAACACTTGACCTGACCAGCCCTTGAAGTTTCTTGCGGTTTTTAGCAGTCACCTTATATAAGAGATAACATTGTATTTTTTTATTTCATTTGTTTAGAACAGTAGTTAAATGTAGAAGCTCAAAAAAATGCCTTCGCGCATTTTATGAAAATCTTTATCTGCAATTTTGGGTTTAATTATAAAGTTAAGCAAAATTTACAAAAAAACGAGAACGCTTTGAAGTATGCCAATAGCTATTCTACACTATTCAATAGGTCAAAATTGTTAATGTATTTTTGTTTCTAAGATCAAGAACGCCAAAATTGGCCATTTTACGCAAAAATCACAGTCGATATGTAAATAGGCCTCTTAAACAAAATAATACTTTCCCGAGGGCAATGAGAATAATGCTTAATAAATTATTTAAAATCTAAAATCTAAATAAATATTCATACTTCACTCCAGAATCGTAGTTTCGGCCATGGTAAATCCCATCCCATCCTATTTTATTTCATAATACTATCTATTACTATGGTTGCTCTATTCCGCTAGGTATACTTTATGGTATCATCAAATAGTTCCTATACCGTCATGTTGGCATTCCTGTCTTGTTCCTGCAATGTTGCCAACTTATTAGATTTTCCATTAAAAATAATTTAATTAATTTTTTATTATTTTTTTCCATGTCGTCAAGTGGTTGAGTGAAAATGAAATTCTAAAAATCAACTAGAAAACCACTAGAAGCAACATTTCGCCACTAAAATAGGGGTCGAAACCACCAGTTTTATTGGAAAATCTACTAAGTTGGCAACACTGGCAGGAACAAGACATGCCAACATGACGGCATATGAACTATTTGATGAAAAGCACTATATAACTTCAACATCTATCGCAATACCTTTCAAGTAGAATAGTCGAGGAAGTTCCCGGTAGACCAAATTTCGACGATATTCGCATGCGCTCCATTCCGCCCGCGCATAGCGTGTAGTAGCGTAAGCGTAGATCGTGTGCAAGCGAATATCGCCAATATGATATATAAAAAGTGGTCGACCGGGAAATACCTCGACTACCTGTACATTGCTTAGCAGTTTCATAAATTAAAATTAGTTTTAACCCCTCAGCCCCCAAGCGGTCGCATGAGACCGCACCTACAAAAACACACTTGACTTTGTACCGTGTTTTTATAGACTTACAGACTACTTTAGTATGAACAAGTTTGATTATTTCGGTTCTGTGGTTAATTTTATGCATCGTGATCGCAAAATTTCACATAGTCTATGCTCGATTCTGTCAAATTTGACGTGGAGAGTTGCGCTAATTTTTGTATCAGAAAATTTCCACGAGTGTTTGGTAATAAGTAAACTAGCGAAGCAATTGTATTTACTTGTACTTGGAGGGTATTGCGTTAGGTGTTGAAGTTAGACAATTAGCCCCATGGTGAAAAGTCACAGTGTGCCTTCCCTCACAATGACGGTTTTTATTGGAATAAGCAAATGGCGATTTAAATTAAACGTTCCCACGTTTTCCCTGTCTTTTTCGCCGCGCAATCGGAAGAAGCGCCGCGCAATCGGAAGGAGCGCCCCGCAACGAGTTAGTCACACCGAACGCCGGATGTTTCATCAAGGCTGTATTTAGTTCGACCCACATCGCTATGTCGAACGGAATTACCAATGCGCTAAGCTTGTTTTCTAATCGTTTTTTCAGTTAATTAGTTAGTGTAAGATAGCAAATAAGTAGGTAACTAAAAAATATAAATGTAAAGTTTCATAAAATTTAATTCCGTAGCCACTGTATTCCTGAAACTTTGACACCCTCACCACGTAACTTCCTACACTGAACTCACTATAAAATATAATAAAACTCTAAGTGTTACTTGCTAAAGCTATATACCGACTCACGTTTCACGGTACTATTTCAGTAAGGGCTTTAATTAAATAATTAAATCTAAGACTCAAAAAATAAAATTGTTCCCAATGTGTTCCGCGACGTGAAACACTTGTGGACTATATAATATTTTATTACGTATCAGTCTCTCTACAATATAAGCCTTCGATCACATACAAAACCTAGATGCACAATCAACGCTCTCAAATCGGCCGCACAAAAGAGTACCTAGGTAGGTACGAATTTTTTTCGGTAATGTACAAGCAAAGGCATTGTTTAGACCAAACGTAAGTATTGTCCACCGCGGACTGTGAGTATGCTTTAGGAAAGTGTCAATTTAAGAAAGAGACCAACTAACAAAAAGCCTAGTTAAAAATGAGACCAGTTAGGAAAGTATCAGGTTTAAGAAAATGACGAAGTCGTCCTGAAGGGCTCACTGGCCGCCCCAGCGTGAACGTGGACTCAGTCTGCAGTATGCGTTTTCGCCAAGCCGACAATACGCTAGGGTCTCAGTTTGCAGTATACGATCTCGCCAAGCCGACAATACGCTACGGTCTCAGTTTGCAGTATGCGTTCTCGCCAAGCCGACAATACGCTACGGTCTTCTGAGCGCTACGGCGACGTAACCAATCTGCGTCCGCCGTGCATAGATGCGTAGTTCAAAAATCGCCTACCGACCGACAACGCACTTCGTAATAGCGTATAGTCTGTTCGGTGTGAACGAGAAATTAAACTGCGTAACACGCGCTCAGAGCACAGTATATATAAGCTAAGTTATATTTAAACTGTGCTTACGGTCAGCGGCAGACAAACTCACCTTTAGTCTGAACCTTATTAGTCCGAACAGTTTTTAAAGATTTTAAATATCTAACTCTAATGTGTATTTATATACTATAAATTTCTGTATTTGTAAGGGACAATAGAAATCATTTTTGTCCTAAAAATCAATCCAGAAAGATTATACGCTCCCAATATGCTTATGATGTGTGTATCATTCAACATTATGGTAAATATGTATAGAAAAGCAAAAGTACTGTGAGTATGTTGATAAATATCTTTAATCATTTACCGGATCATATCAAATCTACTAAAAACCCGTATATAGAACCAGAAACGTTGTTTCTTTTTTCTTTAATCTGTCAAAGATATCAATTTTTTAAAAGGGAAAAGAGATTAATCTGGTTCAAAAGGAGATATTTACAAAGCGTCTTGAACAAAAAGAGTTATAATCTAAAATGCTTTTGGGGTCGTAGTGCGGTTTGATGTGTGCTCAAGTGTGCGATGTTGAGCAAACTGCGTCTGCCGTCAAGTCCTATACACACACGTCCACGTCGTCGGCCCTGGAAATGCTGCCGTCACTAAGCAAGCATCGCACACCTACCATCTACCTTGCGACGTGCAGTAGCCAAGTGTGTGGGGCTAACCCGCTAGTGATATCCCGCACGGTGGGCCATTCCCTTACCCTCAATCCCATGATCCTATCCATAGCAACTCCCCTCTTTACCACTTTCCTTCCCTTTTCCTAATCTTATCCCATCCCATCCTTGGAGGGATGACAACCTTGACCCCAACATTGTCCTAACAACAAAAATGGCACATTATCGAACACTAATTTACCCCAGGAGGGTGTAGGCAAGGCCGGAGAACCCCTCCCTGGGCCTTCGGGCTCAGGCTGCCCCTTGTATCTGAGGAGACAAAAAAATTTGCCAATTTTTAAGGCTGCCTTAGGCAGCAACCTTTCCGTCCCGCAAGGAACCCATGCGCGCAACACTGCTTCGGGAGTAGGCGCGTTTAAGGCGGGCCCTATCGCGAGACACAGTGGGGATGGACACCTTCGGGGACCAACCCCACCAGCTGGACGTGGTAGGAACCGTGGGGGCTTCAGGGCTTCAGGTGCACCGGCACGGCATCCGCCGCAGACGGGATCCGCGCGGGGGGAGTGGGAACCTTAGGGGCCCTAAACCGCTGGGAAGCATGAGCGGGAACCAAGCGGTCGGAGGTCTGCTGCTTGGTAAGGGGAGGGTGTCAGCACCTGCCGAGCAATCCCATGTGGAGGACCTTGGAATGGTGGGGCAACGGGAATTGGGTCCTGATAGGATCCGTCCTGTTGACACCGCCGGACCATCGAGGCAGAAGGTACTGGGTCCTCTTGGGATCCGACCTGACGCTCCCAGGTCTGATACGGGGGGGGGGGGGGCTCGGGCAAGAAGCCGTGGCATAGGTCGGGCAACCGCAAGCGTCAGGCCAAGCTGCTTAGGCAGCGGGCCGAGGGGGAGATGACGGCTGACGCGGTGGAGCGCTCGAAAAGGCTGAGGGAGGTCAGCCATGAGAGTCAGAAGGCGCTTGATGCCAAACGCGTTTAGACTCACGGGTCTTACGCGGGTGCAAGTGCCTATAAGATGGCCATCATTGCTGACGATTACCCTGCGACTACGCTGGGAAAGGGTCACTACGTGGCGATCCAAGGAACCATTTAGGACATGCTGGAGGCCGCGCCTGACCCTCTGCCAGTGGTAAACATCGGACGCATTTCGTCGGGGGCTATACTCTTCACGTGTGAGGGGAATAGCTCGGCGAACTGGCTCCGAGCGCAAGACGGCCTTGTCGTGGAGGGCGTCGTGGTCAGGGTGGTTGATGCGAAGGACCTTCCGAAGCCAGTTAAAATGGCCTGGAAATCCAGAAACATCAGCCGCCTTGAGGTAGGTAGAGTTCTGAGGATGTTGCAGAGGTAGCATTCTGGCTTGCGGACCTCGAGCTGGAAGATCGTCGAAACTAAGGTCGAGGGTCTAACAGTTCGTAGGATCGTGTTGATGGATGGTGCCTCTGCAGCATTCAACAAAGCGGAGGGCTACTGCCTTAATACGGGCATCGACAAGAGCGTCTTTAAGCTTCTGAAGGAGAGGCCTACGGACGAGCTTGTCGATGCCCAAGGCGGTAGCGGTGGTGTGAGCGTGGCGGTGGTGACTCTGGGTGAGTGCTCCCAAAGCGCTCTAGTGGCGGTGGGGCAGCCGGAACTTGGCGCACCTATCGCGGTAGTCGAGGATGATGGAGAGGAGACCACACCAATGGAGTGTGGTGGGATCTTCTCGCCAAGATCTGAAGATGTCATGGGGGAGCTCGCCCTGGACGAGCTGCTTCTGGGGGGGTCGTCTCCGTTGGCCGTGCACACGGCTTCGGACGGCGAACTCACGGAAGACGGGCGATAACCTTAACAGAGGTAAGGTGCGTTCAGATCAACCTTCAACAAAACACCAACATTGTAAAGCTGCAACTGCCCTTCTGGCACGCCAGCTAAAAAGGAATCAATTCGACATTGCCTTAATCCAGGAACCTTACCTTTACAGGGGCCAGATTAAAGGTTTAGGTGGAACCCCTGGTATAATATACTACAATTGTTCTACTAATGACATGAGGACTTGCGTTTATGTCAGAAACGATCTACACGTAATGCCTCTAATGAAGTTCTGTTGCAGGGATCTGACCGCTGTTAAGGTCCTTACGGGGGAAGGGGGTGCTAGGTGGACGGTAATTTTATCGTCACTTACCTCCCTTTCGAGAAGGCGGATCCAGTGTTAAAGGAGATACGGGAACTGGTAACCTGCGCTGGCCGAGAAAACCAAGATATCATCATCGGCTGCGATGCCAACGCGCATCATGTGATCTGGGGCAGCTCAGACACCAATGAGAGAGGGGAGAGACTGCTGGAGTATCTGGTAAGTTCACCCATGCGAATACTTAACAAAAGGTAACATCACAAACTGGCATGTATCGGACGAAGTATCCCTCTCCAATCACAACTACATATGCTTTAGGTACAGACTAGGTAAGACCATAGGAATTGTACGAAGGAAGAACCCAAGAAACACCAACTGGAAGGGCTTCAGAAGGGATCTCAGGCGGGAACTAGATGGTCCATGCTGTAAACTTAACTCAGTTGTGGACATAGAGTTTGAAGCTGACAGACTCACAGAAGCACTGATGACGGCCTGGCAGAACAACTGCCCAGAAACAAAAACAGTGGCGAGGTGACAGCCGTGGTGGACTCCAGAGGTGGCTCAGATTAGAAAAGAGACAGGACAGGCGTTCAATGAAGCGAAGGCGAAGAACGACTTTAGCGATTACAATAAGGCTTTAACTCGCTACAGCAGTGCGGTTGGTAAAGCAAAAAGATCGGCTTGGAGGAAACATTGTGAACAGATACAATCTGTTCCTGAAGCAATGAGACTAACCAAGGCAATCTCTACAACAAAGGCGATTCCACTGTCTACAGTAATGAGGGCAAATGGAACTTGTACAGGAAATGGTGAGAATACACTGAAGGTCATGTTTGATACCCACTTCCCTGGATCAAGCATCATTCAAGACGAACATGATCCCATCAGCTGGAAGGAGCAGCAAGTTAAGACTTCCAAGTATGATTGGATAATAGCTAAAAAGGTGGTGGATGAATCTAAGGTTAAATGGGCACTGGGGAGCTTTCAACCATATAAAGCACCAGGACCTGACAATATTTACCCCATCCTACTACAACGGGGCGCTTCCATTCTGGGCCCCCATCTCTGCAGATTGTATAAAGCCTGCATTGCATTTGGTTATATACCCAGAACATGAGACGTGTTAAGGTAATATACATACCAAAACCGGGTAAACCAGATTATGAAGAACCCAAAGCTTTTAGGCCAATAAGTCTCCAATCTTTTCTTCTTAAGACCTTGGAAAAGATGGTAGACAAATTTATCAGAGCGGGACCGTTAAAAAAAAATTCCCACTTCAGGGACTTCAATGCGCTTACCAGCCAGGGAAGTCAACAGAAACCGCTCTCCATCATGTGGTGAGCCGAGCGGAATCAGCCTTGGAGAACAAAGAGATCTGCGTCTGCACATTCGTAGACATTGAAGGTGCATTTAATCGCACAACCTTTGACTCCATCAATGTGGCAGCCAGAGATCATGGCGTGCCACAACCGATCTGCAAATGGATTGAATGCATGTTAAAGGGTAGAATAATCTACTCAGAACTGCTTGTGAACAGTTTACTCGCTCAAACAACTAGAGGGTGCCCACAAGGGGGGTCCTTTCTCCTCTGCTATGGAGCCTTGTAGTTGATTTAATCATAGCAAAACTGAACCAAGGACCACTATATACGGTTGGTTATGCGGATGACCTGGTCATCACAGTCAGTGGAAAGTTTCCCTCCACGGTATTGGAGCTAATGCAACGTGCTCTATGTTTGCTGGAGGATTGGTGTAATACCAATCATCTTACCGTAAACCCAGGGAAAACAACCGCTATCTCTTTCACGAGGATGAAAAACCTCACGAAGTTGGGAAGCCTAAAACTTTACCTGGTCCAGAGAAGTGAAATATCTAGGCATAACGCTGGATAAGGAACTTACCTGGAAACAGCACATGGACACGACCGTTACCAAGGCCTATAGGGTCTTTGGTATGACTCGGTCCACCTATGGCAAAACGTGGGGGCTTAACCCCAAAATCATAAGGTCAGGTCAGCAGCATCGTCTGGTGGCCCAGGACCAGGCTGAAAATCTGTAAGAATGCTTCAAGCAAACTTCAGAGGACAGCATGCATGGCGATTACTGGGGCATTCAGGACACCGACGGCAGCTCTAGAGGTCCTTACGGACCTTCCACCCCTGCACAGTGTCATAGCAACAGAGGAAAGAAAACTCTACATAGACTTAAGGTGGCCGGGCTGTGGCACGCATCTAAGCCACTGACCAGACATACAAAATGGGAACCTAATGATTCCCTTGATAGGATCATGGAAATGGGGTGTGACAAAATATCCCCCCAGTACATGTTCGAAAAGAAATTCAATATATATGTCCCAACTAGGGATGAATGGAGACAAGGACCACCGTCTCCAGAGAAGAACTGCCTAATCTGGTACACCGATGGATCCAAAATGGAGTCGGGTACTGGAGCAGGTATCTTTAGCAATGACTTCGAACAAAGTCAAAGCATGGGAAAATTTGCAACTGTATACCAGGCCGAAATTTTTGCAATTCTCCTATGCGCAAAAAAGAATTTAGAACTCGCCCCTAGAAAGCGAAACATATTCATCCTGAGTGACAGCCAAGCAGCACTCAAGTCACTTATATCGCCCCGTATCGACTCCAACCTTGTACTTGAAACCACAAAAGCTTTAAACAAGCTAGGTGGACACAACAGGGTGAGATTGATCTGGGTACCAGGCCACATGGGAATCCATGGCAATGAAATGGCTGATGTACTTGCCAGCGAGGGCTCAGAGACCCCATTTATTGGTCCTGAACCATTTGTTGCACTGGCACCGAGCACCATCAACAAGGCCTTTAAGGACCAAATCCAAAACAGGCATAAAATCGAATGGGAAAAGCTACCCGGCATGAAACACTCAAAATCCTTCATAGGTGGAGACGCCGTAGGTCGGAGTAAAATCATATGCGGAGGTAGCAAAAGGCAGGCACGAACAATCATCGGAGCCCTGACCGGGCACTATGCCACAAAACAAATGCTCCATAGAATGCAACTAGCAACAGACAGCTTGTGCAGGGCATGTGGGGAGAAAACGGAGTCCATGCAACACCTACTGTGTGACTGTGACTCCCTTGCTAGGAAAAGAATGAGTCTCTTGGGATTCGCCTACCCGAAACCAGAAGACTTTAGGCTCTTCGCCCTCAAAGACATTACCAAACTTATGGCAGTCATTTTCTCTGAGGAAACAGAGTGATACGACGGGGTTGCACAAAAGATCCCAATGGGTCGACGTGCCGCTGCGAGAGGGAAACCTCTGCAGGCCCCAATAAGATAAGATAAGATAAGATCTAAAAGGCTGATCAAAAGGAGATATTTACAAACTTCAAATTTTTTTTAAAAATACCATGATCATTAAAAAAATATTTTTTGACTTTCTTCTGAACTATTGTGGTAATACCTACCTATCACCTTAAAAGTATAAAACTATAAGCTAAACTCAGCATGATATTAGTTTTTCGTGTTTTCTGAAAATTCCTATATGGTGGAATTATGTCCTTTTGAACAGACGCTCCTCGTATGCTCCTTCAGAAACGATACATTTACGCCAACGAATAATCCAATCATCAAAACATTTATTAAACGCTTTTCCGGAATTGAGTTCAGTTCTCGTCGCAAATTCTCCTTTATATCTTCTACCGAATGAAAACGGGTGCCACAAAGTGGTAATTTGAGTTTAGGAAAAAGAAAGAAGTCGGCTGAAGCCATACCTATCTGGTGGTGGTTGCTCGATGGTATTTGATTTGTTTTTGGTCAAAAATTCATTCACAATCATGGTCTTGTGCGGAGGCGCATTATCGTGGTGCAAAGTCCAAGAACTTTCTTTCCACAAATTTGGCCTTTTTCGTCGAATTTGCTCTCTTAAACGCCGCAATAACGCTCAAATAATATTCTTTATTTACCGTTTGACTTTTCGGCAAGAATTCCGAGTGCACAACATCGCGATAGTCAATGAAAACGATCAACATTACTTTGACTTTTGATCGACTTTGGCGTGGTTTTTTCGGTTTCGGTTCAGTCGGAAGGCGCCACTTCGAAGCTTGTTGACTAGTTTGCATGACAAACTTGTAAACCCACGTCTTGTCACCAGTAACAATGCGTTGCATGAATGTTAGGTCGGAATTGACTTGTTCTATAGCAAGTCCTCAGCGACGCTTATGCGATTGAGTTTTTGGAGAAAATTCAGGTCTTTTGGGACTAGCCGAGCGGCAACATGTTTTATACCCAAGTGATTATTTAAAATGATACGGATCGACTCGTGAGACACAGAAAGTTCAGCGGCTATCTCTCTCAAACTAGAATGAGGATTTTCAGTCACCATTTCCTTCACTTTTGCGATCTTAACTTCAGTTGAAGACGTTGATGGCCTATCAGAGCGAAGCAAATCGTCCATCACATCTCAACCGCTTTTGAACGCTTTGTACCACTTATAAGCACGTGTTTTTGATAAAGTCGATTCACCGCAAGCCTTCTGTAACATTTTCATTGACTCTGAACACGAAATTCTATTGGCGACGCAAAATTTTAGACAAAGTCTTTGTTCGATGTTTTTGTCCATTATGAAATTCGCAATAAACTAACTAAAAACAGCACTGTATTTAACTTAAAAAACAGATGCAACTCAAACTCCGTGCTGAAATGAATAACAGTTGTGCCAATCTAACAATAAAAAATTTAATCTGGAATCATAAACAAATCATCTGAACCCGACATTTTTTTGACAGAATGTACTTCACTAAAATACACGATCGTCTAGCACTACGACGTTTATTGTGAAAATGTAAAAGTTGATCCTTAACTTCTTGTTTCGAAATGTTTTTTGTAATACTTTGAATTTGAAATGTATTCTCACGAATATCCGGCGTGAAATAATGGCACTTGGTGCTGTTGTGTTTCCTCCGGCCAGTGAGAGTTCCAGAGCCCCCCCCCCCCTCACAATTCCTATTCCTTTCTTAACCCTATTCCTTCCTTAAAGGCCGGCAACGCATCTGCGACTCCTCTGATTTTGCGGGTGTCCATGGGCGGCGGTGATTGCTCTCCATCAGGTGACCCGCCTGCTCGTTTGCCTCCTTCATATTATATATATTTGCCCTATACACAAAAAAATATATTTGTCAATAGTATTTTATACTTAAGTACTTACTTACGTATATTTATTTACCTGAACCGTAGGTTAATTTTATTAAAGGATCCTTTTCTTATGTTTTTCTTCGGATAATTTAGTATCAGAATAACGTACTTATGTTAAAACTCTCTGAATTTCCTCCACGTGTCAATTTCTCTACAAAACTTATCCAATAAATAAGTAAGTGCTTGAAGCACTAACTGCCATACCAACAGATAGTTCTACTACTTTATGAGAAGTCATAGTTAGCCTATCCAAAACCTATGTCTGTGTCCCACGGTTGACTATTATTGATTTTTTTTATTATAAGTACTCTTATTCGTTTTAGGTACTTACCTACAATTGATAAACGCTTGATGTTCTGTCCGCGACGTGGACTATAATATGGTCTTAAAAAATATCATCTACACATTATGGTTTAGTAATAATAATATTAAGGGAAGTGGTAAGGTGTAAGTAATTTCTAAAATATGATGTTATTTTATGTAAGTACTTACCTACATTTGAAAATCGTTGGTTGAAACAATTGGATAAAACATCAATAAACATTTATTTATAAGGTTTTAATGTACTAACTATTAAATTAACTTATGGCCGATAGTGAAGGGCGCAACCCGCATTCCTCAGCTACTGAGAAACTGGCCATATTAACTGTTGGATCACAAAATACTAGCGCTACATTGATTTATAGCGACATAGAGATAAAATAGTGGTAGCTAGCCAAGCGACTGACTGTAAAACCTACTGGGCATGTACAACCGATGGCTACGAAGCGTAATAAATCAGAAACTGCAATTAGCACTAACCGCGTAAGGCCGCTTTCACCTTGGCAGATACGTCAAAACATTTCCGAAAGTATCAGGTAATCTGAGAAAGCATAAAGTTAAATCCATCGTTCCCCTCGTAACCTTCATAGACATGGCTGTGGGTAGAAAAACGGCGTAGGGTTGCCAAAACTAAATAAAACGAGAAAGCCGAGAAATGGCATGGCAACATTAGGTAGGTATATGAATATAGAAATGCAAGTACCTATACTTAATTGTTGTACCCATATGAGACTTCTATAACCCAAATATGAATGATGACCTCTGTGGTCGAGTGGTTAGCACGCTGATTCTGGCGTTACATCTTTGAGGACCCAGTCAAGTCAATTTAGAGAAAACAGTTTTTCTAAATTGATTTCTGGGTCTTTATAGTATTTTTATGCGTTATCTAGTTAACCATTTAAACAATTTTCAAAATAAGCTTAACTTAGGCTAGATAACTGGTGTGAGAGAAGAGATTTAAAAATGATTTGAAGCGCAAAAGGATTACAGCGGTAATTTGGGCAACAATAATGCGCAAACTAATGAACATTGCTGCAGCTGCTGGCTAAAGGAAAACATAAACAAACTAGAGTAACATCTATTTGTAATATTTTTTTATAAAACTCGGATGTAGTACTCGCATGTAAGGCTTGGAAAAAAATTAAAAGGATTAGAAGAGTCGTAGCAAATTAATGGAAACCTGTGGTCCGTGCCCACCCCTCAAGAAAATGGACGTGATGTAGGTACTTACTATGTATGTTCGTATGTAATAATAAGCATAGCAAAATATCCTGTCAATCACTTTACACAATGTTTTTGAGATTTGCCATTTACTGCTCTTCAAATGATTTGCTCTCTATCCAGTCCTACATTCAGTTGCCTGAATTGCTTTTTAGTGAAAGGCCGCCAATTGTGGTGTACAATAAATAATATTTTATCTTATCTTATATTATGGTTTAGAAATATACCTATTTCTAGTTGGTTCATGGAACCATTTCAATCGAATTAAATAAAAAGAAAAAAAACTTAATTGTCTGCTTTCGGCAACCATAGAATGTGTACGGACGCAGTGATTTTTATCGATCAGACTAAAATCGCCTCGTTGCCTCTCCTATAGCCACCTAGCTAGCGCCCTTGTTGTTTGAGGATCAGCCTTTGAATGGTACACTGTAAGTACTTATCTGCATATTATTTTCGGGTTAAATACATTACATACATATAATCACGACTATTGTCCCCGAAGAGTTAGTCAGAGACTAGGCAATGAGGACAACAAAAGCGTCTTCTACCATAGTCCACTTTTTACTAAAAAACGACTGCACATGTGCTCAGCGTGACAGGTGGTGAACCCATCGCCGGTCTATGCTGTTGGATGTATTCAGTCTTTAGTCCGTTAGTCGCCTTTTACGACACCCAAGAGAAGAGAGGGAGTTGTAGTATTCTTTCACCGCTACGCGACACCATTAGAACACAATTGAAAATCAATTGTTTCGCGACCGCCGGCGGTCTTATGATCCTTGACCTATTAACATGCGCAGCATGTTGAATTTTTTCATTGGTTTTCGACCTTATCTCAATTGTATAAAGTTCAAAATATGGGTTCAATATATTTGACACTGCCCTATAAAGGGTTAAGTACACAATCCTAAACTAAATCGTAGCGAAATAGTGGCAGCTTTGACATATTCATTTGACGTCTTTGTGTTTTGTCAGAATAGCAATTTTTGAAGGAGCACTTCGTCATGTTGAGACTTACCTCGCACACACTGAACGAAATAACATCTCGCTGGGAACTCTTTTTGTGCATACATTTTTTTTCTCTTAAATAATGGCTTCGTGCGATCAGCACATTTAGCCAGTGTCAAGTAAGATATAGTAGTAATTATTTTCTTTCCAATAAGTTGATGATAATGTGTGTTAATTCACGTATATTGGTCAATGACATTGCCCCAAACCCCTCGAGACTCAATAAAGCTGTGGGATTATATTGAGATCTCACACGCGCTTCTTGAGAGAATTTGAAAAGTGATGTTGCACTGTTTTGTTTTATTGGCCAGCGCTCATGCACGTTCACTTAACAGTTAATAATCCACCATTATTTCACATTAATATTCGGCAAAACACAAAATGAAGAAAAAAAACAAAACCGTTGACATGACGCTTCACTTTCCCGCCAAGAAGTCCGTGCATGTTTTTAGAGCGTTAATAATTGTGCGTCTAGTTTTTTTAAATGATCGAAGATTATTATGTATTCTATGATCGAATTCTTACCCTTATTTTTAAGCTTTACAAAACTGGTTACATGCTGCAGCACCTTCTAAATTTTTTTAATATTAGCTATTTACGTATTGATACGTAACCGTGTCGGGTATAGCCAGTGGCGTATTTTAGGATTCTGCGCCCTGGGCCTGTAAGGTTTGCCGCCCCATAAATTAACAGAAAAAAGCAAAAACTTTTGAATTGAAAAGACAGTTTTGACAATATTTCTTTATTCATTCATTATTTATTTATTATATTTATTCATTCTGGCAATCCGGGCTAGGTTGTCTTTCCAGTTTATTCAGCCCGCCGAAATTAATCAACACCATCTTTATTTTTTACTTTGCATAAAGGCGCCTATTCAATGTCAACAAAATACTTACGTTATCAACATCCTATTTTAATGATCTTTAATGTTTATAAAAATAAACATTAAAGATCATTTAAGGAATAGGCAAGCTATGTTATAATTTTATTGTTAATATAATTTTAACGGAAATTTTGTTGCGAACTAATTACAAATTGCGTTCAAATCATGCTCGTGGAAAATTATTTGACACTGTCTTTTTCAATTTGTTATTTGTTCGCAACAAAATTTGAGTTAAAATTATATAAACAATAACATCAAAAACTTTTAAGTAACAGTTGGAATTGGAACTAAGACTGATTTACCGAACACCAACACCGCCAGCGTCAGAGGAACTAAATAGTTCCGCAAACATGTTTACGGAACTAGTTCCGTTATGTAAATGAATCTTGAACTTACAACCGTTGAGTTTTAGCTATTGTTATTTACGAGTAGTTAGGCTTTTTAAATCAAGCTTATAAAGTAAAAAAGGCGCACAAAGCTAAGCGCGAGGTGCGGGTTGCGCCGTCCTTCGCAGCCCGGCCGCCCCGGGCCATAGCCCTTTTGGCCCTAGGGTAAATACGCCACTGGGTATAGCGGTGAAAGAATATTACCACCGCCTCTCTTCCCTTGAGTGTCGTACAAGGCGACTAACGGACTAAAGACTGCACATACATTCAACAGCATAGAGCGGCGATGGGCTGACCACCTGTCATGCTGAGCATATTGTGTAGTATCGCTATTTGGTGAAAAGTGGACTATGGTAGAGGACTTCTTTTGCTGTCCTCCATTGCCTAGTCTCTGACTAATAAATAATAGTCATGATAAATGTATATTTATATTTACGTATAATGCAATCGGTGCAAACCATTACAACATGTGAACCTCCTTCGTAATATTTAATTATTTGCGTTACAAAACGCTCAAATTCGTTATTTTTGATGTGAACCTCCTGTTCTGTGACGGAAACAACGAGTTTTTAATTTTCTTTATTTTTACTTGTTTTCTCTTTTCAGCCTATAGCCGTTTGCTGTTGAACGAAAGCCTCCTATAATAAACGCCAATTATTCCGGTTTTGGGCAGTCCACTTGTTATCAAATATCCATAATCAATTCACTTACTTCCACTATGGATATGAGATGCCTTATGTAGTCTGCCTCGGTGGTGATCAGTTCTCGAATCACAGCCTGCCTTGCCTCCTCGTTCGGAGGTAGTTCTGTGAACAAAAGAAGCTGGCTTAGATTGTAAATTGTTTTGCCCCTTTGGGACTGGGCTTTTTTTTGAAATTTTTTTATACTAAGCCCGGCAAATGACCCCACTCCACCTGATGTTAAGTGGAAATGAGGTCCAGGCGCGAGGACAACTGGTGCAGCGTAAGAGACGTAGCATCAGTCATCCTCACTCTGCCGGCCCACAAAGTGCTTCTTCACGCCTCGTTTGAAGGACCCTATGTCATAGGTAGGAAGGAATACGTGTGCTGGTAGACTATTCCATCTTTTGGAAGTGCGGCAAAGAAACGAGTCACCAAATTTCTTTGTGCGTGATGGAATGTTAGAGACTGTAAATTGGTGACTCCGGAGAGCAGCACGCGTACTCCTATGAAGGAAGGGAGAAGGAGGGATGAGGTCAAAGAGTTCTTCAGAGCACTCGCCATGGGATAAACGGTAAAAGACGCTGAGTGACGCAATATCTCTACGCAATTGCAAAGGCTCGAGAGTTTTAGTGACCTCTGCATTGCCGATAATGCGCACAGCGCGGCGCTGCAATCTGTCCAAGGCATCGAAAAGGTACTTTGTGGAGCCGTCCCAAAGGTGAGAGCAATACTCCACGCAAGACCGCACCTGTGTCTTGTATAATAGACACAACTGATCAGGCGTGAAGAATCGCCGCACCTTGTTCAGGACACCGAGTTTACGTGAGGCATTTTTAATCACGGTTTCGATGTAGTCCTTTTGGTTCAGATCGCAGCGGATATTCATACCGAGCATGTTAATACTGCTCTGCAGGCCTAGAGATGTACCCTAAAGAGAGGGAAGGGAAGGAATGGCGACTTTTTCGCTATGAACGCGCACACCTGTGTTTTCTTGGCATTGAACTCCACCAGATTATCGGAGCCCCATTTAGAAATGAGGTCAATGACAAGATTTGCTCGCTTCATTTCGGTGTCTACCCGCCCAGCCGTTGGGTGCCCGTTATATCCCCCATGCACTGTGCTATCATCTGCATAGCAATGAATGTTTCCAAGAGGAAGCATGTCATTGATATGCAGAAGGAACAGCGTGGGGGATAGAACGGAGCCCTGAGGAACACCAGCGTTCACTGACATGAACCGCGAAGCGCATCCATCCGAAAGGACACGGATTCTACGCTCATGCAGGAAGCTAGCAATCCAGGTACAGAACTGAGCGGGCAAACCGTATGCCGGGAGCTTGGAGAGAAGAGCTTTGTGCCAGACCCGATCAAAAGCCTTGGCTATGTCAAGGCTAACTGCCAGTGACTCGCCACGCTTGTCAATAGCCTCACCCCAGAGATGTGTGACGTACGCTAGAAGATCACCCGTTGACCGTTTTGGCCGAAACCCATATTGACGATCGTGAATTAGGGAGTGATCTTCTAGGTATCGAATAAGCTGTTTGTTCAATATTCGTTCTAGGATCTTACACAACACTGAATTTACGGCTATAGGGCGGTAATTAGTCTGATCTGACCGATCTCCTTTTTTAGGGATCGGTTGCACATTAGCTTCTCTCCAAGATTCCGGCACACAACCCGAAGAGAGCGAGAGACGGTACAGACGCGTTAACACAGGGGACAACTCCGCTGCACACATTTTCAGAACTATTGCTGGGATGCCATCAGGACCGTTAGCTTTCCGGACATCGATTGACTGCATTTCCGCACGGACATCACACTGCCTGATTTTAATATCAGACATTGTGTGGCCACAGTGAGGAATTGAGGGTGGCTGTGCATCACAGTCATCGATCCGGGAGTTAGCCGCAAAGAGTTTGGCCAGGAGATCGACCTTTTCCTGCGGCTTGTAAGCTAAAGTTCCGTCAAGACATCTCAGTGGTGGCAGCGAGGGTTGGCAGAAGTTGGATTGCACGGCTTTGGTCAGACGCCAGTAGCTACGGCTGCCCGTAGGATGCGTCAGGAGTTCTTGGCCTACTCGTGCAACTTCCTGGGCATCCGCTTGGTGGCATTTTTATAGGCTGCTTTTAGCGAGCGAGTTTCGGGAGCCCCATGAGCTTTACCTCTGATCCAAGCGCGGTATGCCGCCTGTATGCTCTCAACAGCGCTGGCACACTCACGATTGAACCAGCGGTTGCGTCTGCCTTTGCTGATGACATAGGAGTGTGGAATATAGTATTCCATTTCTAATACTATCTCATCAGCAACGGCAGTGGCGCTAGCGGTCGGGTCCTTCCCACTAAAGCAGCGCTGCCTCCAAGGGACGGATGCAAAATACTCCCGCATCCCTTCCCAGTCTGCCGACGCGTAGTGCCAAATCTGGCGTTTCGAAACCGCTGTTGGCGGGCGCGATGCCAAGGGCGCTGTGCTGGATATCAAGCAGTGATCCGAGGAACCTAAAGGAGCTTGAATCTATACCCGGTATCCAGCTGGGTGACTCGTCAGCAGAAGGTCGAGTAAGGAGGGCGCATGGCCAACTATGTCTGGGATCCTGGTGGGCTAGTTCACCAGTTGCGTCAGGTCATGCGTGAGAGCGAATGCGTGGACAGTTCTACCAGCATGGTCTGTTTTGGAGGAACCTAAGCACAACTCATGGTGGGCGTTGAAGTCCCCCAAAAACACCAGTTCCGCCGATGGAAACCGCTCCTGCGCATCATCTGCTACCCGACTAGGATGTTCAATTAGTCGAGTTGTCTCCATGTCACCGTTATGGGATCGGTAGACGCAGACGTAGACACGGCAATGAGAGCCTAAGTGGACGTGTACCACTAGGAGGGAGAAGGAAGGGTCCTCCAGACAGCGCAGACGGCGACAGCAAACATCCGCCCGAACGAATAAGCAAACTCCGGCTTTGGCTTTGAAGGATTCTTCAAACACAAAGCCGGGGTAGTTCAGATAGGTGGTGTCAGGTGGGCGGATTATTTGCGTCTCCGTCAGGAACAACATTGCTGGCCGTGCCGTCTCAAGATGGTGGTGGAAGGCATTGAGGTTTGCATGGAGTTCGCGGATGTTAGCGAACTCCACCTCAAACGGTAAGGTTTTGGTGGGGGTGTGCACCGCTGTAGTACCAGTTTTGTTGTTAGGCGCTGTCATTTTAGGAGTGGAAAGAGAGAGGCGTGAATCGAGAAAATGATGCCGCGATGCGAATGGTTAAAGTGTGGTGGCCTGTTTCCCCAGGAATTTGCCCACAGACGAGTATTATTAACCTGCCGAACGGAAGGGCCCCCGAACCCCCCCGGGAATGGCCGCCGGGACCCCACCTTCCGGTCACCAACCGGCACGACGGACCACCCCGAGATTATGCGTGGCATGGTGAGTAGCCTCACGAGCTGGTTAGGCTCGCTTGGGCCCCTGTACTGTGCCACGAGCGGCCAGCGGGACAACTGTTTCTACGGGTCTCCCTGGTTGGCAGGTTAACGGACTTCGTTAACCTGGCACTGGTTTGACGGAAGCCTCCACAGACCAAATACATCGCAGCATCATCCTCTCGAGCTCTGGTTATACGCTGGCTGATCCCGAAACGCGACCGACAAGCAGTCACTTGACGGGTTTTCACCATGCGTACGGTGGTCACCAACCAGACGGGTCAAGCCCTACCACCAGTAAGGCGGGCTGCTAATAATAATATAATGATGGCACATTACTCAATATAAACAGAATAAAATTAAAGTTTTAAAAATGTACCATTGTCCAGAGAAAAAGTTAGGCCTTTAGAAACTTTGTAGTAAAAAGACACGACTACACTACGAAGCATGTGGGTTTCATTATTTTTCTCAACGTGTCACTATCTTTAAGTATATTACATCTCGTATGGGATTTTTGCGTAATATGCCCATCTTCGCTTTTTTTTAGTAATTTTGCAGTTGTATTTATCGTTTTTATCGAAATAGGATAATAAATTCATTATAAAATCTTTATTCCTCATGAAGTAACAATTACTCGGGTATAAATTTTGCTCAATAATATTATCGTAGATAAGAGATATTCACAGTTAACTTATAGCGATTTTCGAAGTTTTTTGGTTTAGAATAAGATTTTTTTCCTATATAAAATCAATGATATCTAAAAATTTCGAGGCCGCTACCACCACCACGCACTATTCGACTATAAGAGATAACATTACAATTTTTTTATTTCACTTGTTTAGAACAGTAGTTCAATTATGAAAATCTTTGTCTGCAATTTTGGGTTTAATTAAAAAGTTAAGCAAATTAACAATAAGCGAAGCTGCTACGCACCGCACTATTCCAATAGCTATTCTACGCTATTTAATAGGTAATTGTTAATGTATTTTTGTTTCTGAGATCCATAACGCCAAAATTGGCCATTTTACGCAAAAATCACAGTCGAGATGTAATAGGCCTCCTAACGCAAAATCATGAAAAACTAAGATCAAACGAAAGCAAGGCAGTATTGTTTCCCTGCACAGCGCTACAATGGCGCCTGTGTTGCGTGTGCTTGCATGGTTTTCGTGGCGTGCTCTACCCGCATTACTTCAGATCCCACTGCTCAGCCAGCCCTAGGCGCGATAACGAACAGTATGCGTTCGAACAACACAACTTATATGTAACTACAGTACGTCGATAATGTTTTAATTTTGAAAAACTGCAATCTTAAATGGTAATGAGACTTGTGATTTATTCAAGAGACAAATAAGCAAGTGATTCCGTGAATGATCGCTGGATTTGCTCTGTTCTCAGGGAGTGGATGGCATAAGAAGGATTGCAATCCCACATGACGACGCTTGCCTACTCAAAATTTAACTGTTCTTTGTCTGTGCTCATAATCGTTGCACCAGAGCGCGATCGTTCCGAGCAAACTGGTTGTACACAGCTTCCTAAAGTGCTAAGCTACTTCTGTAGCCGACTGTACCTTAATACCTTAACTTAAACATAAAGTTTATGCTAAGCTTTCAGCTATTAAAAGTACCGAGGGCATGCTGTTTCGTTTTATTTGTCAACGCTATGCACGTTCACGAAAACTTAACGATTAATAATATTTTGGTTTACTTTAGTTTTATTGTCTTGATTTACAAAAACTATGAACTTAAGTGTAAATTAATTAATTATCACTTTCGTATTAGCCTAACTTTATACTGGCATTGTTAGTAGCAAACAAGTATTTTGTACGAGTAAATATTAATCTTCAGATACTATAAGTTTGTGTTATTTTGAAATTGTTAGTAATATAATCGCATCATGTAAATCTGTGGAATAGTAAGTTCTCGTCTGTAAGTTTAGTGCTTATTGTTGTAAATGCCTATAAACCTACTTCGTAGACGAATGAAACTATGCCATTTTTGCCCGAGCCATTTAGTACATACGTAATAGGGTATTCGATAAAAACTCTCTTTATTTTATGGTCCACCTATTAATTTCTTGTCTCGTAAAATGAACTGACGGTCATTACGAGTCTATGCTATTTAGTCACTATAGTTGTCTTTTCATTGAATTTTGTTGTTAACTGGGTTAGGCTTTTTATGGTGAAGTGCAATGAATGTATTTTAACCCACCTACACCCACCCACCCACAAGCTTTGGACCGCAGGGTGGGGGGTTTCGGCTCAATCACCCAATGTGCTGTTGTCACAGAACACAAGGTAAGGTCATTATTTGAATTACATGATTTACGATCGGTTCGTTCGGCTTTAATTTTTTTGTTGTGAGTAATAAGTATTTGTTTATTTTATTTAACTTTCCATTTCATTGTAAAGTTATTAAGTTTGATTTTTATTAGTAGGTATTATGTTAATTTGATTAATTATTTTTTTACATTGTGAAACACAACACAATGTGTTGTGATGTTTGTTACTTGTAACCACGGAATACTGTAACCATAGATCATGTAGCAGACTCATTTTATTGGGTTATAGTCTCATCCTATTTTAAGTTCTCCAATAAGACTGTACTTACTGACAGTAATCTGTTACCTAAGTGTAATACGTCCATGCCTGTACTAAATAAAATAAAACAAAACTTCTTTTATAAATGTTTAAAATAAATAAACATAAGTAAATAATTAATACATGCTTATTATACATAGAAAACACCCAAAACTGACTGGAACAGACCCGGAACTGAACCCGGGACCTCGGAAATGGCGCAACGCCAGGAACGGCGTGCTTTTACCACTCGACCACGGTGGTCTTCAATAAAACGATAAGTTGTTTACGCCAGACAGGCGGTCCAAAACACGCTCGCAAGTAATAAGGTTACATAAATGTAATCAGCGCAACATCACTATTAACGACTTTATCGGAACCTTATTATTAAAACTTAATTAATGTCTTCGCGTTAGGAATAAGCCGATTTCAAGTGGCATATATTTTTAAAGTACACACATTTAGTATTGTACGGTGATTGAATTAAGATGGAGTCTCACAATACAACACGTGTTGTTGCTAAAATAACACGGGAGAAACCCTATATCGGAACCTTAGATGAGCGCGACAATGTTCATAAACGTCAACGTGGACAGCTGAGACCTGCATAGTAATTAAGGGCGCTTTATCTGTTTTAATGTTATCGTTGTAACTGTCTCGTGTATTGTAGCTAAATAAATTATTTTTCATTTTCATTTTTCATTTTCATTTTTCATTTTCATTTTTCATTTTCATTTTTTTCATTTTCATTTTTCATTTTCATTTTTTCATTTTTATTTTCATTTTTATTTTATTTCATTTTCATTTTATTTTCTTTCATTTTAGCAGGACGTTGGGGCACCGGGCTAAATCATGTTATATATGCCAATGATATTATATGTGTAGATACGTTGTCTGCCCTCCGTAATGACTAGAACAAACTCAGGTAATTGCCCGAGTTTCACTCAGCCACACGTCAGTCAGTGTCACGTCAACACGATTTACACGATCGTTACCTTTATAAGTTTTTGATTTCTTAATTGGTTAAATTATGTATCCAGAAATTGTAAAAATTATACTGCAACCATAACAGACAATAAAAATGTCTTATTTCATTCGTAAGTATTGTAAATATAAATTTAAAATACAAATTTTCATTGAGTGATGACATTTGCCATGTTGCCAATCCGATATGCATGAGTGAGGAGCGCATACTATGTTTTCTGTAAGAGTGAAAGAGAAAAATAATGGCAGCCGAGATAGCGCATAAATTCTATGAGCTCATTGGTCATCTACCAAAAGTCAAAATATTGTCTATCTCTTTTTAACAATAGGCTAATGATATGATTTTCCCTTTCGACGTGTATTACGTCATAGAAACAATTTCGCCATTTTAAAATGTAATTCATTTACGTATAACTAGTCTATTTATAAAAGGTCATTGATATTTGCTGTCCCTTGTTTTACATATAGAGTCTACACTATTGAGACACACGCACGTCTGTGGTCCGTTTGTCGTACTTAGGCCAGAATACCCTGGTCGTTACTAATAAATAGTCTATAGGATAAAATGTTTACTAGAAAAAAAACAATCAGTCTCAGGAAACTCGAACGGGATTCAAACCCACGACCTTTGGATTGCCGGTCCACTGCTCTAACCGCTGAGCTACCAAGACCCCAGAAAACTCGTTGAATTTTTCGTAGTAGTTTGATTTACGCTGCAAGCCAGCGGTATTATCTACGTACGAACGTACTCGTACGTAGATAATACCGCTTCACTGTGAAGTCTAGCCTCACAGTCGAAAGAAATACTATTGCAAGTATTTAACAATCGATAAAGACGTAATTGCTTATAAATATCTTTATTATTGAAAGGACATATTTTATTTAATATGGGGCTTGGTACTAAATAACAAAGTCTTTTAACTTGATGCCAATGGATAAATGACCGTATTATTAATTTAAAGACCTCGGTTTTTTTGTATAAATAAAAAACCAACATTGATTTCTACTCAAAAATGGCAACATTATATTCGGATTGTGATACTTTAGGTTATTAAAAATAAAAAAGTGACGCTTGTTAACGTTTTATTATGTAACTAGACTGTATAAAAATACAAGCAGACTTAGATAATTTGACAACCATTTATAAAAAGAACAACATTACAGTCAACATAGATAAATGTGAATGCATCAGTTTTACTCGTAGCATCAGACCTATATTCACACATATAATTTTAATGGCACACCGATTCGTAGGACTTCTATGGTTAGAGATCTAGGTGTACACTTTGACAGCAAAATGCTTCTTAGAGATCATATCGACAAAATAGTAGATAAAGGTTTTAAAAATCTCGGTTTCGTTATCCGTACCTGCCAGCCCTTTAAGTGTGTTGACACACTTAAAATTGTAGTTTACGCATATGTCCGAAGCATTGTAGAATACGCAAGTCCAATTTGGTCTCCCCAATATCTAATTTATAAGAATCGATTGGAAAGACTACAAAAAATATCTGTGAGGCACTTGAACTATCGTTTTCGTAAACCAGGTCTATCGACTTACAAAGAAAATTGTAATCAGTACAATCTATTAACGCTTGAGAATAGACGCAAATTGATGGACATTTGTTTTTTTATTGACATGGTCCGCAGTCGCGTGGACTGTGCTGAGCTTGTAGAAAGTGTAGGGCTCAACGTCCCAGCCCCTCGCGCTCGCCGACGCCTACCACCACTATTTAAGGTTCCTCGCACGAAAACAAATTATGCTCGTAACGCCCCTGTCTACCGATTGCCACATGAATGTAACGAACTTTTCAAAGATTCAAGAAACCTGTTCAGCAGTAGTAAAGACGCAATTAAACTACAAGCAAGAAATTTATTAACGTAACAAACGATAAAGTACAGAATTACATGAATGTGTAAGTACACAAATATGCTGTGTGTTATTTATTTGTTCAATATTTGCATTTGTATCACTGCTTTGATTTTGAGATAGGTTTAAGTTAATTTTGATTTAGTTTCGATAGTTTAAATACAATGTTAAACGAGTTTTTATGTTATAGTTTTTGTTTCTTTTGTAGGTACTGGCCGTCACTGAACAAGTTAAAAACATTAAGAGAAATCTGTTATTAGCCTTAGTTATTATGATGTATAAAAACATATTAATATTATTTTGTAACGCTGTTGGTTTCTAAAATAAATAAATAAAAAATAAAAATAAATAAAATAAATGTCAATACGCATCGTAGACAGATGTCAGACTGTCAGCCGCCAGACGATTCCGTATTTTCTAAAACTAGATAGAGTTGATTAGAGTTCTTGCTGGCACAGTTACTCCAAACATCCGTAAATAGCACATACAGCTCTATTTACGAACGTAAAGGCTTCACAGACGCCGTAAGTTTGAGCGACTAATTTCAATTATGATAGTACAAAAAAGCGGAAACATAAACTATCACTGTTATTACCATAAAGTTACTATACCTAGCGGAAAGGTATACGTCTGTGGCAAAGGTATAGTAACTTTATGGTTATAACTGCTGACCTGTCAACGGCTTTACTTTTTAATAAGTAATAATATTAAGTAATAATGATGATTTATTGATTTACCAACATCAGTTTACACTATTACTTACATAAAAAAGCATGCTTATGTAACATAATGTTTCAGTGTAACTAACACTTACAGGTAAACACATCATGCGCGCACAGGGAGCACTTAGCCTCTTTGTGCGCGCACAGCATGATTTTCAGACATGATTCTTCGTGACATACAAGGGGTTGATGACTAGATAGAAGGAGTGATGTGTCTTAAACAACCATAATGGAACAAAGTCAATAGGAATTCACGAACTCACTAAAATGGGTTACCAGATACTTAATTATGTGTTAATTACATAATATAAACGACAAGTACCTACAGCCCATAAAGTCAAAGTCAAAATATATTTATTCAATAAACTCAATTAATAAGTACTTTGAATAGTCCAAATCTTTTTTAACCTACCACAGATTCAGGACATCAATTTTTAACTGAGGCAAAGAACGAGCGCAAGAAACCACAGCGCTCAGAAGCAACGACATTTACAAAAATAAAAATTTTAAAAACCTACGTACGTTCCCTATAAAAAGAAAAAAATATTTTCTTAGTAATGCTATTATTAAAAAGAAAATTATGAGAGATGTCTTTTCTGAAGCTAACAGTTATAAAAATAAGATTATGAGTTCAAACTTGTTCTTAGTAATGACAGTATTAATAAAAATAATATTATAACTGTCTGTTATGAGTTCCGATAGTAGTAATAGCAATTTATAAATAAAAAAGTATGAAGATAAAAATTACGAAGAATGATTATTATGAACACAAATCGGTAGTAAAACAAAAAATAGGAATAAAAGTTTTATGTGAGTCAATATGGACCCATTTAACTCACAGTAACGTCAGAATTGAACTAGGTTGATACGCTGCGTTGCAGCACGCATTGGGCCGGCTCGCCCGCCGTAATACCACCCTCTCACTAATATCCAGCGTGAAATAATAGCACTTGGTGCTGTTGTGTTTCGTCCGGCCAGTGAGTCTGGAGGCCTTCCCCCCCCCCCCCCCCTCCTCCCATCACAATTTCTATTCCTTCCTAAAACCTATTCCGTCCTTAAAGGCCGGCAGCGCATTTGCGATTCCTCTGGTGTTGCGGGTGTCCATGGGCGGCGGAGATTACTCTCCATCAGGTGACCCGCCTGCTCGTTTGCCTCCTTCTATTATAAAAAAAGGTAGGTACACTAGTACCTAGGTACCTATTTAATATTTGTAGCTTAATTTCGTAAAAGTTGTTATCTTTACTATAAAGAATACATAGTTGTGCAAACTCAAGAAAAGATAAAATATCTGCAGCTTAAATAGTGTTAACTTAGGTGCACGTTTTTTTACAATTAAAATTATAGAAATTTTATGTTTAATTAGTAGTTAGTAATTTAATGTCAAAACACATTTTATTTAAAAACCATATTTATTTAGGTACTTAGTTACAGCAAATATTTGAAGAAAAATGATTTATGAATACAGAGAGCCCTTCTCTCTTTTGAATTGTTTTAGGTTTAACTATTTAATTTGCATAATTTTAAGTAAATGTTAAATTTGATTTAAAATTCTATGAAAATTCGTGATATATATAACATTATTCAGGTTACATTTTTAATAACACATTTATTTGAACTGCATTTGCTACAAAAAATACATTTTGTTTTGATCACCTTTTGTCTTTTAATGCAAAATCACCTTCCACTAAACAATCGGCAAAGGCTATTACCACAAAAGTAATAATTGATAAATTTAGGAGAGTTTGAATAAAAAGGCGTTAAGGCCAGTTACTTCAGTTATATTTCGAAGTAAAAGCCATGCTATCTCTGTAACTATCAAAGCTACATCATCATAAGTTTTAAATTAGCGAAGAACTCAAAAGTCTAAGAAAAATGAGCCTAAGTTGCGCATAATACGTTAATTTTATAAAAAGATATGGAAAAATCAATGATTCCCGATTTTGTTTTAAGCTCCTCCTGTAAAATTGATAATTTGCCTTTTACTACGTTTGTTGTTAATAGGGTCGATATTCCAGATACTATAACTACCATGCCACTAGTAAAAATAAACGGAGAAGTTACAGATGAAGATTGTTAAAATAAAGAAAAACACCTGTTAAAACCGAACATAAACATTCTTCTGATGATAGTGAAGATGACTTAGTTTATATATCTTTAGCACAGCTTTCTAAAAGGCAACATAACAATTCTGTGAATGAAAGTGTTCCCAGGAGACACCCTACACAAACGGAAGAACTAATTGTAATTCTACTTCAAGAACAGCACAACAAATGTGACTATTTCCAAAAATACAGCTTGAAATCTGAACTTCAAATGCGCGATCTAAAAGCTACAGAAACATTTATAGAGATTCGGCTATAGTATAGGTAAATGCCCCTTATACAGTGGCTATAAGCCTAAAAATTCTGTTTCGACGGGCAGCCTTTGAAAAGCTAAAGACTGTATTCCGGTCTGACATACCACAGTCGCTCCTGTCCATAACCTACGTATGCAATACGTGGACTCTTACTGCCACACAATTCAAAGGACAAAGTCGGCCAAAAAAAGATGGAACGCAGCATGCTGGGAATAACCATCACACGACAGAGTAAGAAATGACATCATCAGACAATGTACATGTGACCGATATCGGCAACCAAGGATGAAGGGGGCTCGGGCTGGCCATATCTGCCATCGTAATGATGGAAAATAGAGTAACTGTAAGATGGCAGTTAACACATTGACTGCCGAACACTCGGATCCGAATGTAGTGTGTGTGTAGTAGAGATCTGCTACCATAGTCCACTTTTCACCAAATAGTGACTGAACATGTGCTCAGCGTGACAGGTGGTAAGCCCATCGCCGCTCTATACTGTTAAATGTATGTGCAGTCCTTAGTCCGTTAGTTGCTTTTTACGACACCCAAAGGAAGAGAGGGGTGGTAGCATTCTTTCACCGCTACCCGACATGGTTATATTATTATAATGCATTAAAATGTTGCAAGCGGTCGCAACGCTATACTTATTGACGAAGAAGGTTGCCATTAGCGAGATTAAGATCGAGGCCCTACTCTCTAACCGCATCCGAAACTTCGTCTGCCCGTAATTCGTCGTACACGGCTGTGTGTGCATGTACTGCGCCAATCGCTAGTGAAAAAGACGGCAGCGCGCGTGCATTGTACGACGAAGTACGGGCCAACGAAGTTTCGAATTCGCTTCGTGAGTAGGCCCTCTGCTAAGTACTGAACCTTTAAGGTCCGCGCTCTCTCACGCAAGTCTGCACCTTAAACAAACTTTACTAAGGGCATCAATTGAAGTCATTCACATAACTTTGCTGGTTTAATCACGGTGAAATAAAATGTCGTGTTTTGAGAAACCGGTAACTTACCTTACCTCTCGGATTTATTTTATTCCTCGTAATTATGTACTTCAAATGTTTGAGTGGGAGTATTAATAGCTGCTTGAGGTTATAGGGTTCATGATTTAGGTGCCCGTACTGGGGTACGTACAGTTAGACCGAAATTCCAACCCTTTGAAACATGTCAGCTGAAATTTAACCGCATGACTGAAAGCGATTAAGCCCCTTTTCGCTTGCAACAATTATTGGACAACGAACATTTAGTTTAATATTCCTACATTTTTGTGTGTTTTTATTAATGTGGGAAATATTCTCAAATCTCAAAAAAAGGTAGTCGGTGTAGTAAATAAATTATATTTAATAAAAAAAAAAATTATTGCATTCACAATTTTGTAAAGTAAGTGTAAACTAAGTAACTTTCGCAATGCCAGGTCGCTGGTTGGGTGACCAAATTTAAAACATCTCGAGCTCCTCCGTGCTTCGGAAGGCACGTCAACCCGCATTGAGCCAGCGTGGTGGGTTATGGCCCAATATCCGTGTTATTGTCCACGTGGGAGGCCTGTGCCCAGCAGTGGGATATTATATAGCATAGGCATGATGATAATGATGATGACAATTTTGTAAAGTAAAGTAAAAGTAAAAATATTGTTATAAATTAATTAATAATAACACAATGTACTTCAGAATTTAAAATGATAAGTATACATATATTATTAACCTAATTTGTTATTTATAAGAGACGGAGGAGCCATACGGTGCAGTGGGACTTTTATAGGCCGACTAACGTTTGCCCCCTGCGCATTAATTTTTCACAAAGTAGCCAACCGTCTTCAGGGCCTCATCTATATGTGTACCAAAACAAATCAAAATCGGTTTAGGCTTGAAAACGTAACAAACAAACTCACTGTCGCATTTAACAATGATGTTACAATATTTATAATATCATTGCATATAAATATACATACAATATTGGTTAGCATACTTTTATTTTAAGAGACAAATACCTACGCTTGCTATTTTTAGGTTGAGTATTTTTCTAAAATAACCTCATATTTATGACGGCAACAAAAATGCTAAGGTTGGCAACAATTTGAAAAAGGACTGTAATATTTCCACCTGTTTTTTTTTTGGATGAAGATAAATTAGAAGGATCGGTTCGGTAAGCAGGGGAGACGGAGAAGGGCCTACACCTGCGTCTCGTGATATAAAAATAAACATACGCACCTGAATTGTCTTGGTACAGTCGCGTAAATAGACAGGGCCCTCGTTGGCCTCACACATTTAACTTAGTTTATTATACATAATCGTATTTTAAAATGACGACGAATGACAACAATGGAGACAGCTCTCTAAAAAGCCTGTTCTTTTTAGCTTAGTTACTTACCTCCTCCTACCTTGACATATAGACAGATAATTTTTTGTTATTGCGACAGATTGAGATAAGATTGCAATAATTGCTAAGCTATTCAGAAGTGATACATAAAGATAAATGCTGCAGTCCAAGTAAATAGTGCAGTTATAAGCGCGATGTTCTTTACTGCACTATTGACTTGGAGGGCAGAATAGTAAATAACTCTACTTATCAATTAATAATAGAACAATATAATGCGGTAGCTATGTAGTTCGATTAGAAATAATTAAGTTATCAGTCACATAAATGTTAATCTATACTCACAATTTATATATTATTTGGTTTGGTATACTAGCGACCCGCCCGCGCGTTCGTCCACGCTTACTTAAGGTGGACATTCACGGTAGCCATTTGGCGTGACTTCTGATTTGACTGACCAATGGATGGTCGCCTAACATATATCCCATTCACGATCACTCCAATTTTCTTTCATTTACGTGTTGGACAGGCCCGAAAGACGTTTGATATGAGTTCAAAATGGATGTTTGTTCGGGCATTCACGAGCAACCGCGGCGCGTTTTGGCGCGAATGGAAATCCAGAGTTTTACATCAGTGCAATCGGGTTTCACACTCATGATCAAACTTTGGATGTATATCAAGCCATTTGACCCGATGGCGCGACCGTGAATGCCCACCTTTAAAAACGCCGTCATACTTCAGCCATTTTGTTCAAAATATCTACAAATTTTATACAAAAACAATCCTCAGTTATTAGTGAAAGCCGCTTTATAATCCATTGCGTGGTTTAGAAGAATAAAGCGGAGCCACAGACACAGGAAACGGCGACTTTACATTATTGTAATGTAATGACGAAATGATATTATGATATAAGTGATAATGATTTAAATGTTAATGCATTTATTGATTGTTTACGCGCCGCTTTGATCGAAGGTTAGTAGTAGGGATTCGAGAGTTCTGGCTCACTCAAAACTGGTCTGGTTCTGGCCCCCCGCTGGGCTAGTTCAAGTCGTTTCCAAAACTAAAAAAAAAAAAAGGAAAACCCCCATTTGAATTGATTGCGCTGGGTCCCAGAGCGATATCTTTAACCGTTTCCGAGATACAATTATCGAGCGGCAGCTCTCAGTTCATTTATTAATGAATCGTTAATGACTGCTCGGTCTTAATCACCATTCCCGATGCACATCATTATCTAATGACGTACCGATGCCACTGTACTTTTGTTCAGTTGATTTACTAATAAATGACACCTCGGTCTTAATCACCTTAACAACTATGCGATTGTATTTTATTGATTCTTCAGGAAAGCGCTTTGTCTTCATCTCACCTGATGTTAGGAGATGAAAAGTAAGATCAAAGGCATAACTTCACCTGGAATCCTCACTACTAAGGCGACGGATAAACTAAGCTCTTTCTTGATGTTATATCTTAATTACGAATAAATTTATTCAACATTATATTTCTTTGGTTTTTTTCTTTATTACTCCTCTAGGTTTTTCTGAGGTAGGGGAATCAAGTAATAGGCAAAACATTTTGTTTTGTACAGTTTTATTTCAATTTTTTTTTTACTTACAAATTTAGCTTACCTATGTTATGAAAGTCTTAAACATTTGCTTTAGCATTACATCATTTTGAATAGTATCATCAGTAAACATATCAATAAAATCTGTCAAACTCATATCTCTAACTTTGAAATACAAATAAAGTAAACAATATTCACCACAAACAGATGAAAATACACTTTGAATAACTTTATGATTATAAATCCATCTATTGGTATTTTTTCTTAAAAATGATAAATGATAACTTTCAGGTTTACGACCAAAAGTATCAAAGTATTCGCCAACTCCTTTATTGTTGATACATAATGCTATCCAATGTGAACCAGGTCTAGTATCAGGATCAAGATTACTAATCATGTAGAAAGGTGGTGTAACATGTATAGGAATGCGATTAGCTGCGTAAACATTGAACTCCAGTGAATGACATACTTTTTTCAAACATTTTGTTATTTCTAGGGTATTCATAATAATATAAAACATGTGTCTTCATGCACAATTAAAACTTCACTACTAAAATCTACACTTATGTTCCTATTTTTATCTATTTCTATAATGTTATCAAACTCGGCATAAACAATACAATTACCAGTTTGTGTTAGAGCTGCCTCAAATCTAACTTCTAACCGAACACTTCCATGTCGGATAAGATTCCAATGAGCTGTTGAATTGGCTGATAAATCTGGAGTTAAGTCAAACGCCATCAGGCAGTATCCATTAGCGTAATCAGCTCTAGAAATACCGTTACCCTCATTTAGGAAATGAATTCCTGTTCCAGAGAACAAAGTATGATAAGTTGATGTAAACAAGTTGTTGCTAAAAACAGGTTGTAGAGCTTTGGAAGGAATCTGTGTTCCGTCGATGTATAAGCAAAAAGAACTAATACCATAATGATTGAAATCAAAAGGATTTTTTGTAAGACACCCATTAAACGCTGTATTATCTACAAATCCTACTATACATCTTTTTGGTACTTGACCGAGGAAAATATTATCAAGAGTTTTTCCCTGAATACCTGCTGGAATGGTTAGAACTTTTTCTTCAGCCCTAGTAATAGGATATTTAGCTGAGGTTGATAATAAAACCTTTTGATGGGCAAGCAAAACAGTAGGGTTTACACGAGCTTTTCGAATCATAAGCGTAGCATCAATAATGGAAACTTTTAATTTTACATCATCAGAGGAACACAATAAATTAAATGTATCTCGAGAACGTACTAATTTTACACACATTTCAACACCATTAATCAAAAACTTTTCTTGGTTGAATATGTCTCCATGTAAATGTCCTATCATTTCGACCTCCTTACTCTCCTTTACCAATTTTTGTCTAATAGTGAATCCTTTATTTGACTCATCAGTTGAATTCATTTTTCCTGTTATGTCTTCATACCAGAGTCCACATGTTAGGTGTGATTGTTTTGCTGATGGTGCATAATTTAGTAGTGTTTCAATGTAAGCTCGATAACCATAAGTATTATTCGGAGGTGTTATCAGTTTTTGATTCAAATAAACATCTAACTGGCTAAAGAGTGAGTGTGACAGATATTGTTATATTTTGGATACATTGTTATTTCCGTTTAAAGTGTAGTTTAACACAAGTCGTTCCAAATTGGAATGGTACGTTTTCTCCTGTGTTTGTTCTTATATCTACTTCTATCGTATCGAACTCTCTTCGCATAACAGATACATAATGTGGAGGTGAGAAGATATGCATTTTATTTGATCCATACGTATATTTAGCTGGATCCAATGGTATAATTCTTAATAATGAACACATAACATCACCAACCATCTGGGGTTCGATAATATCACAGTACACATATAACTGTGATGGTAAACCTAGATACAAATTAGCAGGAAATTTACTGACTGTTTTAGTAACCACATTAGTATTTGGATCAAATCCAAGTTGAAGACTTAACTTTGGTGAAAATTGTAAAGAAATAATTTTTTTATCTTTATTAGTGAGAGTGACATATTTCGATATCTTATCATAACGTAATCTAAAAGTTTCTCTCGAGTTACATGCCGTTAAAACGTCTTCAATGTTTTCGTAACTGGATGCTGGTATATGAGTTTTATATGTTACCACCGACTCATTTCCTTCATCACCTGGAACTTGCATTCTTTTGGTAACGTACATTAAATTTTCATGATCTTGAACAGTAAACATGGTACAGGGATATTGAAACTCTACTATGCCCACATACCATTCTCCTTCTAATTTAATCGACTTCGGTAATTTTGTACAGAAGTTAGTGGTTCTGTTTTCAGGAAAATATGACATTGAACTGTTACTTGGTAACGTTAAATAAAAACTGTCACTCGTCATATTTTCTCAAGACTTGAAGCTAATACTCAACTATTAAACTTATTCGGATAACCTTTCCATTTGACCAACAATTCCTTTCTGAGACCAGAGTATCGAGTACGCAGTATTTTATCTATTTTATACTTCGAAGAGGAATCATGACTAACCTTTTGCATTTCCTTTTCATAGAAAGTTCCAGTAATCATTTCATTTTGTAAATCTTTAAGGGTGTATACCACCCAAAGTGACCTATCTATAATCGATGTAATAACAAAGATTTCGTCACTCCAATTAGTTTCATAACCTTTTTGGAATATGTGTTTATATTTTGTGATTCTAACGTAATCACCAATACTAAATTTTGGTTTGTATGTTTTAGATAATTTTGTACTATCACTATACAAATTACGCCACACAGTCATAATATTACTTGAATTAACATCACAAGGTCTCATTTTTATACTTCTATGAAAACTGTGATTATAGGAATATAGCAAATTGTCTAAGATATCAATGTAACGATAAGTATTATTATGTGTGAAGTAGCGCCACATTTTCGTCTTCAAAGTTCTTTGGAATCTTTCGACTATACTTGCTTTAATATCAGGGTTATTAGTTGTGTAATAATTTATGTTATAAGTTTTTAAAAACATTTGAACATCTTTCGAAATAAACTCAGTCCCTTTGTCTGATTGCAAATGTGTGGGAGTCACCTTTGCTTCAGATAATATACTTGCAAGACATTTTTTCACTGTAACAGAATTTTTCTTTCTCATTGCTCTTGCGTACGCATATTTACTGAATACATCAATGATACACAAAATGTAATTAAAACCATCATTATATTCACTATAAGATCGCATATCACTTAAATCGACTTGCCAAAGTTCATTAAAATTAGATAAAATGTATTTGTTTCTAGGAAATCGTCGTTGGACAGGTTTATGTAGAGTGTAAGTTTCTTGAGATTGTAACCAGTTTTTTACTTCCTTTCTTGTCATTCGATTTTTCATAGCATCTGTTAATTGATTTAAACTTCCATAACCAGCAGGATGAGAGATGTCATAGTAAATATCGTTAATTTCTAATACGGAGTCCATTTCTGCCAATTTATTTTCTTTTTGACTTTTTCTTTACTCGTTGTGGCGCTTGAAGGTGGTGCAGAATATTCGAAATCTTTTTCTAAGTTAGATTCAAATCGTCTACCAAAATTCGGAGTACTAGAGATATCATTGATGTAAGTTGCTCTTCTTGGATTACCGATGTAAGTCAAAGGTACTCTTACTTCCTTTAATGCTCTAGAAAATTCTGACCACCCGTTTGGTGAAGTGTTTTTCAACGGTCTTATAACATCACTGAGTAAATCAACTATGTTGCTCTTATAAATTTCCTTGTTGTCGATGTAAACTGTTCCTTTATGATCCCAATAAATTTTTTGTTTATTTTTTAATAATAAATCTATTAAGAGCTCACCTTTTGTTTTGTATGTCTTGGGTAAAAGGTTTATTAAAAGCCTTTTAGAATAATTAATTTCGTTGTCTTCAGCGTTGGGTTCGACTATCTTCGAGGTGTCTTGTGTTGCTTCTGGAGGATGATCCTCACGACTATCTTTTTTTATAATTTCTGTTTCATTATACGATATTATGGGTATTTCTAAAGGCTTTTGATCTTTACCAATAAAATACAAATATCTTTGTAGTGTTTTTAAATATAAGGACCATTTTTCTCGATCATCTATTTTCTTTTTTAAAACTTGATTCATTTCTTCGTCGAGTCGTGATAAATTGTTCACGTTTCTGTCTGTGTTATCATTTTTTAACTTTTCTATTATTTCAGGTTCAATTATTATCATTTTTTTTGTATTCTCCATAGTGGTTATTTGGTGACTGATCCCAATAATGCACTCAATACGGCTCCCAAGATAATCGGTAAAAATGCGCCACCTTTTTGTATGATAATATTTTTTCTCGTTCTATTTGCTCCTTTTGAAATAAGCTTTCTTAATATGTTTATATTTTTCTAGTTTGTGTTTTTCTTTTGTAGGAATTGATATTTTTCCTTGAAGAACGTTGTAAATGCACTCACAAATGCAATGTATTTCTTCTTGGTTACAAGATTTTAATAATGCCTTTCGAAACTTTGGTTTAAGCACATGTAATGCTTTTAAAAAGTTTGTATGCGTAGTAACTCTTGGTTTCATAATTATGGAATGAAGCTTTCATGTTGGCTACTACTGTATTTATACCCCTTCTTAGATACATAACAAATGGTATACTCATTCGGAAATATATTTGTTTTGAACCGATATACGTCATCAGTGTTTTGTTTGAGATCAATCATTAAATAACCATGTGGTTTATTAGTGGCATCTCTATAAGCCTCTTCAACCAGTTTTGAGTTCTCAGGTGCAATTTGACGACCTAAAAAATGAATTTGTGTCCTATCTCGAGGATTTTTGAAACATATTATGTAACTAGAATTCAAGGAAATATCACGCTGTCCTTTACCCTGATGAAACAAATTTTGAGTTATGTAAAATACACTTAAATTTCGGTGGTGACTTCCCTTAGTAAAGATATCAACTACCGGACTATCACACTCTCTCATCAGATCATCAATTATTATAAGTTGAGGATCCTTGCCATCGAACATGCTTAAGTCAGGAATTCCCTGATAATAAGTAACACCACTTAGGTTGTACAAAGGTTGCATTTCATCATAGCACCACAAGACATTTTTAAACTCTGTATTACATAGTTGATTTATATTTTTTAGGAATTCACACACAAAGATCGATTTACCGCAACCACTTGGACCAGCAACAATTGCGGTGAATGGGTGTTCAAAATGATACATGATTATTAATCATAAAAAAAACGTCTACTCTGTCCCAAGTGATAAAGAAGTATGACCAAAAATTTTATTAGTTAGTAAATAAAACATAAAACATAAACACCTCATAATCAATCCCACATGTAAAGAAAAAATACATATTTATACGATTTCACCACTTTGCACCACTGCTAACCAGACCAGTTTTGAGTGAGCCAGAACTCTCGAATCCCTACTACTAAGGTTACAGTGATAATAGTGCTGTTTGTATACTTATTACGTCCATGTTAACTAACTCTTACAAGCAAATCTTTTTATACATTAATTTTTATAACAGCCGGCCATACTTTAGTAGATATGTATAATTAGGTATATCTTTATAGTTTTCGTATCGATCTTAGATAATATTTAATTGTCTAGCGATAGGAAACTTAGATTAATATTGTTTGATTTGTTTGTCCAATGGCTTATTAATAAAAGAAAACCAAAGAAATGGTACTTAATTGATTGTATTTTTTATCAATTTCAAAAACGATTTCACTTTGTCTCTTATTTATTTCAATTATAACTTGGTTCGCACTAAATTATAATTGAAATAAATATAGATTTTATTTTCTATAAGTTTCCATAATTTTAGTTTTCAGTCACTAATGACCATTAAGATTAGCTCTCCTCGTAAATAAATTGTCGCCATTTTATTGCGAACATATTAATTTTTCGTAATATTCTTCGCAAACTTTTTTGTCGTCTCAGGAATAGGATGTCGTCGCACTCAATGATAAGAGTGGCGGAAGTTATTACAAAAATTTATTGCCTTCGTTACAAAAGCTTGCTCCATCCTTAACGTTTATTTTTATACATTAGTTATTTGTATGAAGTGCGTAATTTTTATTTTGCTCTGGCAACCTGATATAATTAGATTTTAATAAAAATATACATATATAATATTGACAACAACGCAATGTATTAACCAGTTTTGTGTCTGTATCTGTAGCTGTTAATAACTTTATTAACCAAAAACCTATGAAATTAAAACATAAAGTTGATAATTACTAAAGCCACAACTCGTTTTTATTGATTCATTTGGTACGTCTGTTAATTTCATACGTTACCTACCTTTAAAAGATTCTAGAAAATGTTCATAACTATCTTCCTTTTTAAATTCTTTTTTTATTTACAATTTCAATGACTTGCTATTGTGATTGTACCAATATGTGTACATCTGTACACACACAGCAATAAAATGTCGAAATTCGTCAGTAAATTTTGTACTCAATGTTTTAAGTTTATGGATATCGATCGAAGAAACTTGTTAACATTATTGATTGGATGGTTGATATGCTAGCATGTGTACCTGTATGTACCCAAACATATTGTACCCGGAATTCGATGTGTCGTCCCCAGCGGGCACCCAGCTGGTGGCGTGCCCGTACTAATTTGTGCGTAAACAAATTAGCAAAATAAAATTACCGTCTGTCGCCTCGGTACCCTGAGCATTATCGGAGCGTGTTTCATTTTATTCGTTGATTAACTTAATAATTAGCTTTTCGTCATGACGGAATTACGTGAAAACGTTATTGGAGATACTAATTTGGTGAAGGTACCGCGCATTTTACGACAGTCGTGTAATTCCGTTGTCAAAGCTTTGTTAAAAAGCAAAGCAAGCAAGCAAGCAATTGCACTTGTTTCGATAATAGATAAATTACATAGGTACAAATCAAAAGTATGAAGCCTATAGAATATACAAACGTAAGGTTGACTATTTTTTTCCTGTCATAACATTGGGTAGGCAGGTGTAAACAGGCAAGTCAATATTAGTAATTTGCAACCGTCTGGTTAAATAAATAAAATTTATGTTTATATAAAGATAAGCTTATTACAAACACACACACACCAAAGCAGTGCAATGTAAAAAAAAATGTTTTTTAACATTAAATTAATCATTAATGGTACTGGACTGAATTTTTTCAGCCAACCCACTCGCGCTATATTTTTTAATATATTACCTAAATTTTACATAAAATACTTTTCATCCATTAACCTTCCCGGTGAAAGTCGTTCTATACTCGGATCTTAGACTATTACTGTATTACATACATATTGTAATCACGACTATTAACCCTGAAGTGTTAGTCAGAGACTAGGCAATGAGGGCCGCAAAAGCTGTCCTCTGACATGGTCCACTTTTTACTAAATAGTGACTGCACATGTCCTCAATGTGACAGGTGGTGACCCCGGCGCCGATCTAAGCTGTTGGATATATCTGCAGTCTTTAGTCCGTTAGTCGCCTTTAGTTACGGTATAGATAACCATTATAATAGTGACCTCTTGATCCCCACCGCGCTTCGGAAGTTATGTTAAGCTGTTGGTACCGAATGCTTTTGTGTGTAGGCAGTCGTTTCACCCACCTTACTCACGCCTTAGTCACGACTTGTATTGTTAGTGTAGAGTAAGTAAGCTCTTTCACCATAATACCTACCTTTTAATAAAAAATAAAAGAAATCGTACTTCAGACTTCTATTTAAACTTTGGACCTTCTAGAACAATAACATTTTATTTATAACAATCAGCATATTATATTAAATTATAACTCATCATCAGCCTACTCCCACTGCCGGGCACAGGCCTCCCACGCGGAAAATAGCACGTGGGGATATTGGGCCATAACCCACCACGCTGGCCCAATGCGGGTTGGTGGGTTTTAACGACTGTCATATTACGACAACAACCGGGACCAACGGCTTTACGTGCCTTCCGAAGCACGGAGGAGCTCGAGATGTTTTTAATATGGTCACCCATCCAGCGACCTTACATTACGAAAGTTGATTAACGGTCAAGATCGTAAGCCGAACTCGCTAGCCGCTGCGCCATCGAGCTCCTCAAACTATTAGAAAATATTGACTGAGATGGGTACGTAACTACGTAGGTACTCTTTACTATATAGCGCGTTCTCTTTGCTTGCTTGACCACTCGTCTATATAATTACATGTCTTTGTCTATTATTTTGTGATAAGTTGCCATTATTGCACGCTAGAGAGTCGTTAAACGTACTTAAACCGTTAGAATAGGGCCTCCAGAGGGATGATGAACGTCACAAAATACGAGGTAGCATTTATTATATTATGTTAGGTGAGGTACGGCACTCTAGGAAGTTGCTAGTCGACCACTTTTCGGTGATATTCGCTACATTCCGACCGTGCGTAAGGACGTAGTACAGTTACTGCTAAGCACAGTGTACAGTGTGGAAAAAAATACCGTGGTTGGAGGAAAAGTACCCTTAATATTAATGGGTTACACGCATAATGACAACTGTACACAATTTTACCTATACGCATAATGACACACACGCAATATGACACACACGCATGGCAAATTTTACATAGAGGAAACATTTCTTTTATTTTCCAAAATAATTAAAACTGCATTTAAAGATTTTTAAATATAACCTGCTTGAGCCGGTGAAATGTAAACTGTGAAAAAAAACATCCTGTATACGATAGCAACCGAAAGAGTCATTCATAAGGATCAATTTCTTTTAAACAACATAGTTTCTTATTAAGGAAAGACTAAGAAAATATGGTTTTATTTCACATTTCACCGGTTCGATTCCCGGTTCAAGTAAATGATTTTTCTAAATATTCAAATGCAGTTTTATTTATTTTTGAAATTATAGGAATGTTTCCTTTCAGTAAAATTTGCCATCAATCAATATTGGTACTTTTTCCAACCACGGTTTTTTTTTTTCCACCGTGTAAATTTAGCTTATTTTAATACTGTGACAGTAGCGTGCGCGTAGATCGTGTGCAAGACTTGTACTATTAGGTATTCTGTGGTGCAACTGGTGCAAGCGAATATCGCCGAACAGTATAATCTATCGGGAACCGGCAACTTCCCCGACCGTACTTTGTAAGGTATATCAAACGGCCATATTGTTTGTTACTTTACTCCGCTGCCGTGGTAGGTACTTGCAACTTTTAACTACGAATATAACTTTTAACAAGGGCCTGCAATTGTATTGTTCATATTGTTCAGTGTTTCCTAGACTAGGGCGTTCCGTGTGCTGATATATTTTTAATTAGTGTAACATAATAAGAAATACATTAATAAAGATTCAGTGTCTGATTGACATTAATTGCGATACATTTAACCGTGTTCAATTAAGTAATTGTAAATTCTAAAAGTCTTTAGGTAGTCAATGCTTGTTTTATTTTAATTTTTTCACCCCTTGAGAGCTCAAGGGGCAAATTAAAATAAAACAACTGTAAAATGTTTTGGTACTTAACTACCTACCGGTTTTTGACCCAACACAGGTCTGTGTCACTTATGTACGGCCGGTCTCAGAGGTAGCTCTTACACTTTAGTATCATACCAACATCTGCGTTTATAGACACGCCCTGTAAATCAATCTATCCAAAACTGTCTAATATCTCGAATAGAATCTATTCGATTCTATTTCTTCCTTATCCCCCCCCCCCCCACCAGTGACAAAGTTTAAAAATGTATTGCACCAATCCAATGCACGTGAATTTATCAATATAGCCAGAGAGCGGCTGAGTGTTGCCAATCACTTAGCTGAGTATGTTGATGAAAGACGGCTTAAGCGGAACAATTCCAATTTCGAAAATATTTCAGTGGGTAGGGATAATGTTGCTTCATTTCCTATGCGTTAACACCAGAAAAATTGACTCTCTTTTCAGTAGGAACGTACAAAATCAAACTTGCGCCTAGCTACTACAGCAAGCATATACGCACCATGGAGACATTGATTATATTATTCAAAACTATAACGGTCTCCTTAACGACCTCTCCGATTTTTCGATGCCCACCAGCAATGTGCAACTAATTCGAGAGCACATCGCTGCTTTGGGAGAATAATGTTGTAACTCAAATTGAGTGAATTTTCCAGGAGAACAGATAGAAGTTTTTTCGAAAGTTTGAAGTGTTATAATTGTTTTCATATTTTTTGGATGTTGATGAGAGACTAATAAAAATACAGAAAATTTATTTGAGTATGTCTTTAATAAAGCTTTTCAAGTAAATAACACTTACTTAATTCAAATTATTGAAAAAACTGCTGTGTCTCAGACATAAAACAAAAGATCATTTACAAAATTATGCCTCTTACTGGCTCATTACAAAAAAATACTAGAAAGTACACGTGTTTTTTTAAATAATAGTGGTGTTCTTTGAAATAATACAAAATCCTCATACGTATTTTTCATTGATACTGTTACATTATGAGTTGAGACATCTTAGCAATATTTATTTTAAATCAATATTGATACAGTTCCAATTCGGCCTTTCTTTTACAAAAATATTTACTGTATGTAACAGCTTTTGTAGAAAAATAAGAGTATTAACTGGTTTTATGACAGAGAAAAAACATACAAAAATTAGAAAGAAAATAGAAAAATCAGAATGTTTTGCTTTGTGAAATACCTAAATCTTAATAATAATAAATCTTATAATATATAAATCTTATATAATTTTATAAATTCTGAAAAAACATAATTATAAGCTTGAAATAGCTCAGAATTGAACAAACTAGCTTCATTCAACTTAACATAAAAATAAGAACTTTATAAATTCTAAAAACAAAACATAGGTTTCAACAACCTCTAACAAAATATACTGTAACTAGCGGCCGCTCGCGGTTTCACCCGCGTGGTTTCCGTTCCCGTGGGAATATCGGGATAAAAAGTATCCTATGTGTTAATCCAGGCTATAAACTATCTGTATGCCGAATTTTATCAAAATCAATTTAGTAGTTTTTACGTGAAAGAGTAATGAACATCCATCCATATTTACAAACTTTCGCGTTTATAATATTAGTAGGATAGTAGGATAAGCAAGATAATTACCAAAGGGTAAAAAAGATTTACTCTCACATTCAGCAACATAGTCTCTATGTAAATCGGCCACATTCATGCCACCTTTAATGTATGTCCGCTTGGAGTCGGCTCTGCAGTAATGACTATCAACTTTCGGGATTGAATCTAAGTGTGTCTTTATGCCATCTTTAATCATCAAGTTGAGCGTAGTTTTCGTCTTTGCCTCGATGATCTTGCTCTAAAATAGCCGTATTGGAGGTTTTTTGGATTACAGTCTTTATCAAAAGTGGCTTTAAAAAAAGTTTTGCACACTCTAATTTTATATCTTCCATTGAAAGATAAAAAGCAAAATTGTTTGTCCGATTACTGTTGTGCACTTTGTTCGAGTATCTCGGGTTGATTGCGGAAATAAATATGTCGCATAGGATATTCTCGCTGCAGTTCCAAGTCACCAATAATATCCCAGTAGCCTTGAAATATAAATTTTCTCTGTAAATCTATAATTTTTTCATTACATTTGAATTTGCATTTATCTCCGCATGGGGATTTCAATCGGAACAGTTTCAGGAACTAGTTTTTTTTTTGTCAAATACGATTTGCCATGATTCCTTAAAAGTTTTGCTTTTACAGACATCTTGTTATTAGGGTTTGCCTTGCGTTTACGTTTGATTTTGTTTGTAGTCTCTTTTTGTCACCTATCGAACCACCTACCGGACTGTCCATTTGTCTTGAACAATCTATTATTTTGAATTAGCGAATGTATGTCTCGATCATTTGATACAGTAGTTTGCAATGCATTTGATATTTCTAAAAATTACCATCCGTAGTCATTTTTTTACAAGACATAGCAAAGTTCGTTTCGTGTTCAGAATCTGAAGAATCACTAGACTCTGATGAACTGTCAGAGGAATACGAAGAAGTGCTCGAACTATGTGAACTGCTACGAACCGACCGATACATGGAATACTTTAGAAGGACCTGGCACGGGGTCGTTACAATCAACAATGTTTTGATGTGAAATGGGCGTACTAATTTGACTTGAACATTTATTTCAGCTACAATTGAAATCATGGGATCAATGTTTTCGGCAAACTTAGCTCTTTGAAGTTTTGTGCCTTTCTGATTATTAAAGTCACTAAGATCAGAATCAGAATAATAATTTTCAGTATTATTTACGTAGTCCGGGTCATTAACGCTGTCATCTGAACAATAATAATCATGTACTTGCTGGTTTCGCGAATCTGCTGAATCTTGAGGCTTGTTGTTTTCACACAGTAAAGGAGATAGTATCACGCGTTCCTTTTAGTCTAGTCTTGCCTCTGCTTGATTTGACTGTAATTTAACAAAACGCCAAAATATTATTATACCTAATTTTTATTTATTTAATTGACGACTCGTGTGGTGCAGTGGAACGATTCCCGGACGAGAGAAATAGATGTTTGCGTGCGTGAATATGTCTATTCGTCTTGATTTAGGTGTTTACTATGTATATTGTGTAGTGTATGTATTTACAAAAAATCCGTTATCTAGTATCCATAACACAACTTTTTAATGAAACTTACTTTGGGCTAGATAATTGGTCTGACTGTGTTAATATTATTATTATTTATTTCATTTATGTCCACTGAAACATGAAAGTAGTTGATACAATGTATTGATGATAATTATGAGACTTAATAATAAAAAATACGTCTTAAAACATACTTACCGCTTCTTCTATACCCTATAAACTCAACTTGGTATTCATGTTTCGAAACATTTGATTTGTCCGACGGTTTGCCACTAATATATAAAAATAAGTAAAGATTAGGTAGATCAAATTAGATAGGACGGTATTATAAAGACGGTACGTATCGAGAGAATTCATACCCGCATTTACAGACAACAGGTATGGGCTACCATATTTTAGACATCAACTGATCAACAGATTTGCAAGAATTGAGAATTAGAGATCAATTAGTTTAAAAATGTAGGTATGTAATAAGAAAACTAGGTACTAATATAGAATGTTTATAGGCTCAATAGGACTTAAAAATTATATTTATTGTGTTTTCAAGTTGATTTTTTTCAGAAATACTATCTCAAGTCCAAAGTTATGACAGATTGTTTACTAAATAAAGTATTATTACCAAAAGTTTTGTTACAATCACAAAACATTTTATTTAAATAAAGCCTTAATTTGAATTGTACAAAAACAGTTGAACCTATTTTTTATTTTAAAAAGTAGTATTTAATTTTAATACATTAATTCGTACTTACTTTTTGTTGAATAACGTAGTTTGCCCAAATGATACTTTGTTCATGAGAAGTATGATGAAGTTCTAGCAGATATTTTTTTAAAACAGTGCCACAACTCGAAGCAATACGGTATTCTAGATATATGAGTATTCATAACATGTATTATCTTGCAATATGACTTTATAGCGGAAAATCAAATAAGTGCTTACTTTCAAAGCCATGTTGCAACTGGCGATTCAACGCTGTTCATAAAAAATTGCAGCCAAAATTGACCAGTGAGATACAGTCTCTCCGTGGCGCCACGGTTCTAAAAATTGCTAATGAAATACGATCTTTATTGAGTATACAAAACAGATCATTTTACATCGAATGGTGTGGCTAACTCAATTTTGTGGTATTTGGTAATAATACACTATTCTTCCAAAGCAGCGACATATGGATGTGGTTATGAGGAAGAGAAATTGTGTAGACAAAGAAAGAGGATGCGGAAGAGGATACGGTAAATTAATTTATGAGGAAGAGGATGCGGATGAGGAAGAGGAAGTAAAGAAAAGTGTGATGAAACAGGCACATTATTAAGTGTATTTCATCACACTCTTCGTTTTTCTCCTAATTATTAATAAAAAGAAAGTACCTACGTAGTGTTTTATTTATTTATTGCCGGCCGGAGATTTCGCGCGCAATTTCAATTCCTCCTTGATTTCTCTTAATTTATAATGAAGCGATAGCGGAAGAGGAATTTTTAACTTTCATTTATGGGGAAGCGAAAGCGGTAGAGGAACTGTAATAATTGCGGGACTTTCGCAACATGTGGAAGCGGAAGAGGAATCCTCATCAACCTATATTTTAATTCACGAGAACAATCATGGGCTCGATTCCGTTCAACATTATTGCCACTATTGCTGCTCATGTTTTACTGGGCGAAGACCGGTCGGTAGTTTTGCCCACGTTGTTTGTCTAGTTTGGTTTTTGGGGTGGGCTAGGCAAGACGGTGTGAGGCGCCCTGCTTTATTTTTAGATTCAATAATTATGGACGATTTATTATTTTTAGATTGTTTACATGAGGCCTAACATAAAGGATAATTTATTATCATAAAGTTACTATATAGTAACTTTATGTTTGTTATGCAGTAAACCTATGTAACGAATATTTATGATTGATTGATTGGATGCCTGTTGAACTAAGTGTTGTTCTATTTATAAAATCTATTTTTTATAATACACAGCCGTTTGTTATTAGCTTTTGTTAATGTAAAACCTACACAATAGGTATTTTCTTTCTCAATACTCCTCGAATAGATTCTGAAGCGCTTTGGGTTACGGACTGGTATTAGACTAAGGAACATTATGCGCTATGATTCAATGTTGGGCAGCACTTGGTCCAGCGACCATACAAAAATGGTCAATCGCCTTTGACATTTTGTGGCATGTTGAAGTGCTGGTTTCTGTCCACTGTGGCCGTGACGAGCCGTGTGCTATAGCGGCTCACTAAACGAATACTAGGGACTCTTAAATTTCCTTCAAGGAAATACCCCAAAGTTACCAAACTCACAAGTTAAGCTTTTATAGAATTATCAACACTAAATCAGAAAAAATTTTTGAAATTCTCCCAAAAACAAAAAATCTCAAAAACACTTTTCGACCAAAAACTCAAAATTTAAAATCATTTTAAAACTTTCAGATATTATAAATTTAACTTCAAAACATACAAAAAACAACTTCTCGGCAAATTTTTTATAACAAAATTCTTTATAAAATCAATTTTAAAATCCTAACCTAACCCTAACCTAACTCGAAATGGCATCTGCTGATCGTCGCCAATCTCGTGACGGACCACCTGAGCGGAGTGCCACGCCCATCCTGATAACTCAGAGGCAGGAGAAGGTGCGAGATGTGCCGTCGTTTATGGAAGTGGTCGGCCATCTCTGCTTCCAAACCAGGAGGGCGGTGACTGCCGGGAAATCCGTCATTAAAGCGCACAAAGAACTCATTGTAGATGCAGCTAACGAAATAGAAAACTGCCTGGAGCTGCTTCCCCCTTTGTGCTTGCCCACCGAACATCTAAGCGACCAAAGTGTCAGGGAGCTTAGCCATAAATTGGACAACGGCATGGACGCGGTCCTCAGCGTCCAAAATGAGATGGCACCTGAGGTACGACGCGAGGTCTCTCAGAAGGTCGATGAGCTTCTGAGACAGGGGGAGAGACTCGAGGACCTCGTGCGCCTCTCCGGCAATATGCTGACGGCCGCCCTAAAGGACCAGCAACAACATCCGCTTGCCCATAGCTCCATGTCCGAAGTCCAAGCCGCGCCAACCGCACCCAAAATTCCAACTAATGCTAGCGTTACTGCTAAGCCAGTGCCCCCAAAACCACAAACCCACCCTGCCATTATAGTCAGCTCCTACGACTGTACCTTAAAACCCCCGGAAGTGATGTCTCTTTGGAAAAAGGAGATATCCTTCCGGAAACATAAGTATGCTCCGGTTAAAATTCTTCCCATCCCCAATTCGAAACTGAGAGTCGAATTTGAACGTAGGGAGCAATGCGAGGAGACGATAGCCCGTCATACGCAGAGTCTTAATTTCGTCGCCGAAGAGGCGAAGCAACGACCACCACTGCTCATATTGAAGGGAGTCTCTAAAGACGTGACCCGCGACGAGCTAGTGGAGGTCCTTGTGACGCAAAACGGCGTTGGCATCGCCCGCATTTGCTTCCTAACGACCAACAGGAACCCGGCGCTGTACAACGCGGTTGTAGAGGTAACCCCCGAGATGCGAAAAACCATCCTCGCTCTCGGGAAGCTCAACGTGGACCATAGTAGGGTCCATGTTGAGGACTTCAGCCGCTTTGTACAGTGCCATCAGTGCCTGCAGTTTGGGCACACGAAGGCCAAATGTAAGGCGGAGAGGAAACCCTGTGCCCATTGCGCTAGCCCGGGACACCAGTTAGCTGAGTGCCCAAACAAATCAGAAAAGGCTAAATGCTACAACTGTGCAGCACACAATCAGCGCATGGGCACCAGGGTCGACTCCGGACATAACGCCACAAATGGCCGCGAGTGCCCCCGCATCAAGTCTATGGTTCTGCGTTTGCAGAACCAAACCGATTACGGTAACTAGACAACAAAATTCAAAATCTCAACAATTGTTGTGTAACTATATTAAATAAATCATTAAAACTTTAAATTAACATGCAAACTAAATGTAATAAAACAAAATTTTCAAAATTAATTTAAACTATAATAACCAAAAATTATCTAAATAAAACAAAATTAAATTAAATACAATTAAACAACAAAACTAACTTTAAATACTTAAATAATAAAATTCTTTACCATATAACTTCATTTAACATTAAAAATATAAATATAAAAAAAAAAATTAAAAAATTAATTAATTAAATTAATTAAACTTTAAATTAACATTCTAACTAAATCTAATAAAACAAAATTTTAAAATTAATTTAAAATATAATAACCAAAATTATCTAAACAACAAAATTAAACTAAATCCATTAAACAACAAAACTAACTTAAAATACCTAAATAATAAAATTTTCTACTATAACTTTATTTAGCATTATAAAAATAAAATATTTTTTTCCGGTATTCCCTATGTTCCCTAAAATGTCCTAATATCCCCAAAAACTTCCCTATCCAAAATTGATCCTTAAAACCCCCCTTATTTGCCATTTAGCTCTGATCAGGTTAGGTTAGGACCCTAGTCCTATAATGAACCGCATAAAGGAAACATTTGCCGTAATAAAACTTTATGACCAAGTCAACCCTTAAAAAAAAAAAAAGAAACGAATACTATGTACCAACCTTTCGATCATATAGAGTCTAACATTAAAAATAAGCGAACGTTTAAGGGGAGCATCTATACATCACACTGAGCATGCTCACCAAATTTGGTCGGAAGCTACAGGCTCGTTAGCGAGATAATCAACAAAACATTATCATAATTCGACAAACAATACACCCTTTCCAAACCCGTACAGCTGTACTACACGCACACAAAGATAGCCGAACATGCACACTAAACTCGGAGCACACTGAGCTATCTTTTTATTGACGCTTGCGTGCGTGTTAGTAAAGATACAGCATGTTTTATGATGTGCATTGTTTAAATTGATTTAGTTTGTTAGAAAACATAACTTTGAAAAATCACTCTAAAACTGGAGCCCATTTTTTGTCTTTGTATTCAGAATGATGTATAGATACCGCCCTTTTACGTTCGCTTATTGATTTTGTTAGACCCTGTATATCCTACTAATATTATAAACGCAAAAGTTTTTAGTATGGATGGATGTTTTTTACTATTTTACGTAAAAACTACTGAATTGATTTGGATGAAATTCGGCATAAAGATAGTTTATAACCTGAATTAACACATAGGATACTTTTTATTCCGATGTTCGAACGGGAACGGGAACCACGCAGGTGAAACCGCGAGCAGCCGCTAGTATGATATAATGTAATCGAAGTACCTACCTACACCTCACTTCCCTTGGGTGTCGTAAAAGGCGACTAACGGACCAAAGGCTGCACGTACATCCAAGCATAGAGCGGCGATGGGCTCACCACCTATCACGCTGAGCACATGTGCAGTTGTAATTTGGTGAAACATGGATTGTGTCATTGGACTGCCTACTTCTAAGGTCCTCATTTCCTAGTCTCTGACTGACCCTTTGTCGATAATAGTCTTGAATCTATGTATGGATACACAGTGGTTGCGAGACTTGCAAACGATATTGTTCCTAGCGAGTTGGTGTGACATATAAGGTTTAATACCATAAGTGTAAAGCTACTTATGAGGCTAACTGTACTTGAAGTGATCTAGTAGATATACAGGCTGGCCCAAATGGTAACAATAATTTTTTTTGGATTTCTGACATCCAGGTGTACACGGAAATACCCCTTAAGTTCCGCGATTTTTTGTAGTTTTCGAGCTATGATTTTTTTTATTTTGAGGATTGTCGACTTAAATATTATTTTTTTGGGAAATTATGCATGCATCTTTTTTTGAATATTATGCTCTTTCTTTGAAAGGTTGAATAATTTCTGAAAAAAAGTACATTTCAGTCGGTCAAGTCGAAAATTCTCAAAATTAAAAAAAGAAGATGGCTTGAAAACTACAAAAAATCGCGGAACACACATGGGGTATATCGAGGTACACCTGGATGTCAACAATCAAATAATTTTTTTTTAGAATTGCCGTTTGTGCCATCCTGTATAGTTGGCTACTAAATTAGTCGAATTCTTTTTACCATGTCAATAATTTGTAAATTAATGCTAAATCATCATCATCAGCCTCATCATCATAATATATAGTCGCAGCGATATGATAAAAACAGAGATTTGGTCAATTCCCGAAGTGATTTGATCAAATCACGAAGGATGTAAAAATAACAACACGATTTTATCATTTCCCTAAACAAATCTAGGGATTTGAACAAATACCAGAACTGGTTCCGTGATATGACCAAAAACATGTGACCTACAAGAGTAGGGCAACTAGTATTTCTGTTGTCTAATAAAAAAAAATAACCTCAAAATTCAAGACAATCGCTACGCTGCACTTCGCGATTGTCTTAAATTTCTAACCTATCACGTGACCTACAGGAGTAGGGCAATTTATGTTCTAGTGGTGTTCAAATCCCTATATTTTTTTTAGGAAACGATAAAATTGTGTTGTTATTTTAATTTCCACCTTGATTTGATCAAATCACTTAAGGAATTCACCAAATCTCTGTTTTTATCATATCACTGCGACATAATATACGTCCCGCTGCTAGGCACAGGCCAACCCAGCATGACACCAGGACATGGGGAGGTTGGGCCGTAACTCACCGCACTGGCACAATGCGGGCTGGTGGGTGTAACTTAAACCAAAATCTTAGTGATATTTACATACATTTTGTAGCTGTTGCTCAGACGAAGTTTCTAGCGTTCGTTTTCCCGTTGTACATTTGGTTGTAAAAAGTTGTGGATCAAATTCAATAGCAAGTCGAATCGGTGGTATCCGCCTTTGTATGTGGCGCACACACATAGTGTGTCCAAGGCATTGAGTTAATATAACTGGAGCAGCTATTCCATACAAAAAATGGTGTTAGCTAAATGACAGCGGGCAACGCGTAGGGGGCCTTTCTTGTCAGGCGTTCCCCGCCCATGGGTCGCACTCGCCACTCAGTGCGCAAAAACTTGCTTCGCGGTGGCGTTATAATAAATAGCTCAAGTTATAATAGCTCTATGGTCCCAGGTGCAAAAGTGTCGTGCTAAAGCCTACTTGTACAGGCATAGGCGTTTAATAATCATGATCGATACACGGCTCGCGTGCAGGCTGCTCGCCTATATTATTGTCTACGAAAACTGCTTGGGACATTTGGGACTATTATGTCGTGAAACAAATTGAGCTCCATAAATAAAGTTAAGTTAAGATATTATACATTTTCTGGAATTAACGTGAAAAGTTCAATGATACTTATTAGGTATCTCAGATTCGTTACTCGCAACTTTGAGGGTTACGAAAGATCATTTAATTTTTGTATAAGTATTTCTTAGAGACGTAAATCTAATTCGGGGAAAAGTGTTCAAATAAGTTTGTGTAAAACTATATGACGAGTAGAACCTCTCCGTTTACGAGTAAGTGGGTAAGTACCTTTCATATGATATTTTACTTTTTTTCTTCCTGTCCACTTTAGCAAAGAATTGGTAACATAATTACATAATTTCACGATTATTACCCTCGAAGGGTTAGTCAGAGACCAGTCCACGAGGACCGCAAAAGCAGCCCACTGCCACAATCCACGTTTCACTATTTAAGGACTGCACGTGCGTGACAGGTGGTGAGCCCATGGCCGCTCTATGCTGTTGGATAATGTGCAGTCTTAGGTCAGTTAGACGCCTTTTACGAAACCCAAGGCGAGAGAAGGGGCGGTAGTATAAAGAATAAATTTGATAAAAAAACGTAGAACACGTATTACAGTTACGTAAGTTTTAAAGGGTCAGTATCAAATGGTCGAAAACGCAAGTGTTCTTCGGCATCAACTCACCTAAAAACCATTTTGGTAAATTTGAAGATAGTCGAATACGTATCGGTCTATGAAGCAACTCATCTAAAATTAACCGGACAAAAACATGGTTTGTCCGACATGTAACCGGTCTCTTTAGCTACTTGTCTAGACGAATTCGCAAATAGGTTAAAAAGTAATTAGTCAACAAATAAACTTTTCAGAAATTTTATGCAGCGTTTAACATTCAAAAGAGGTTTATTATCTGGAATTAACAGGCCACTTATAGAAGGACACACCTTGGATTTAAGACGAGTTGCTTCGTAGGCGACCAGCAATTTAGATCACATGCATTTGAGACTAATTGCTTTGTCGGCGGCCAGCTATTTAGACCACATGCTTATAAAACGAATTGATAATTATGACAGTAGACGAAATAATTTTGCGACGAGTTGCTTATTAAACCGATTACGTATTCGACTATCTGCTACCCAAATGATTTTTAGGTGAGTTGATGAAGTAGACCAAGTGGTCTAGGATAGATAGATTATGCACGTGCGTTTTATTAGATAACGCAAGTGCGTTTTTGACCGTTTGATACTAACCCGTTTTTATGTGCGCCGGCTAACTGACTTAATGCGAAAGACAGAATCATGATGTAAGAAAGACGTTGGCAGCTCCATTGATTCGCACGCACAGAAAGAAAAGAAAATGAAAAGAATACAAAGATTTAAAAACTTGTGCGAAACTACGCGCTTATAAAAAAAATCTCAATTTTTGCGACCACTGTTGGTTTCGCGGTATTGCTCGCGCACCGACGATATTACCTACTCTTTTTGCAAGTTTATGTAAAGTCAAGTCAAAATATATTTATTCAATAATCTTAACAGTTTTAAGCACTTTGAATCGTCTAACCACCATTCCGTGCATAGCGGTCTGTGATCACTACTGATCATCACCAACCCACATTTCCCAAGCCACCCATCAATTAATAGCGATGACTTGATTCTATATGCTATATGTATCTGTGCGTAATATCTATGTGAGAGAACAAATAAAAGATTTTTTTTGTATTCCAATGAGGCCTTTGACATGTAAAATCACGATTATGCCCTGCATTGAGTAACTTTTATGTTGGATACGAACTAACTTTTGTATCGGGTGTATGGTGGTTGTTTCTGGCAATCTTTCATTCGGTACGCGACTTCAACGAAAGTGTTTCGTAGTAGGGCGCCGAACCAAGGTCAAAGCTTGTGCCCGTACGAGTGGGGAATTATTGGCTGATGACAAAAGGCGAAATCGGTTTTCCACGGCAGCGAGGAAAAAGAGGCTAACCTGAATCATGGCGTGTCACGTATCTGCATAATCTATCTACCGAAAGCAAGCAATACAAATATTATTTAAATGCGATAAGGCTAGCAACTAATTGAAGTTTTCGTAACTCTAATTACACTTGCCAATGTTGTCGAAGTATGAAAATGTTTTTGTTTTTCTTCTTCTTCTTTTGCATTTACGAACTTTTGTTATTTAACAATCTATCTACGAATTTATGTTCGTGAACGGCTGCACCTCTTTGGCTAACTATTTTGTTGTTCTACGGGTAAGCCTTCAGTTAGCTTTCATGTCACCTGATGTTAGATAATAAGACCAATAGTTCAAGCGTACGTCGCCCGGATTCCTCAACTACTGTACAACCAGTGCGCAGTGATGAAATCACGACTTATTAATAAAGGTAATGAGAGTGAACTTGTTTACGTTAAAAAAAAATTGACTTTTGTTTTAGTCATGTCGCCATAAGTCAGAGTCACAGTCGCACCTTAAGGCGCAGCTTGAATTAGAATTGCTTATTTACAGAAGGGAATCTTGTTTTGTTGGCAATTGATATTTGATTCGTTGTCAGCACGCCATCGGCCACGGCTAAATATTGTTGGTGGCCATTGCATTTCGCTTTAATAAGAAGTCAATGATGTCTACATGTATTATACAGTTTAATCGCGTAATTTAGCAGTTTAATACTTTCTTTCTCTCTACCAGCCCGAGTAAAGCCTCAAAGGTAAGATTTCTCGGATAACCGTACTCTCTGTGTCTTAATTGGTCTATCGTTCGTCATCCCGCCTAAGCAATGTATTTACATACCGTGTCACTGCATGTTTTATTTATAGCTGTCATGCAAAATTGTGATAAATAGTTATACCCTCGGGGGTGATTGGTAAATTTAAAGAAAATAAGGACCCTGGAAGCTGTTGGCGATTCTACGTTTTTCAAAACAAAAGCTTAAATTTCTTTACGCAAGTTCTTATAGGCAAAAACGGTACTTTGTCCGAGTGAACACCCGTCGGTCGCCCATGATGGTTTTGCTTATATACGAGTACTGGTACAGTATTATGCACATATAAACAATGTCTATCCCAAGGTCCATTCTAAATATTAGTGAAATAATTTTTAAAATCAGTAATTTCGGAGAGTTCCACCACTATTCAAACTTGGTAAAAATCCTTGGGGAGGCCTTATCTTACTGTTGGACACAGTGAAGTCCTTCGGCAGATGATGATGATGATCTAAACTTACAAACATTACAATTTTACATATTGTTTATGTGGGAAAGCTTTCATCATCATCATCTCAGCCCGCAATCACCCACTGCATACAGGGCTCCTTTATTTTGTGCTAGTCCCCTCTGTCCTGTGCTCTTGGAAAAGCTTTACCGTTCAATATTAGGGAGCGAGTTGGTTCAACGGCGACAACGACTCCTTCCGGGTCATTAGTCAATTCAACCCATCAATTGAAATAGAGCCAGATTTAGAAACCAATTAGGTACTATAGGTGCGCCGACCATTAGCATTCAATTGTTGGATTACAAAAACGAATTTCGACCTATCAGCTCATGGATAGTGCAGATTCGTGATATTAAAAGCTGCTTGAAGTTGCTATTACGTTAAGCATTAAAGGCTTTTCCAAACAAACTTCGCCCAACAAATATGATTAAATAGCGCGCGTACCAACCACTTGTCTGTATCTCTTTTGTTGTCATTGTTATGTTTTGTGCAGGTTAATTAATTAATTAAATTAAATTAAATTTGTTCACGGTTAATAAATAATTTTCTACTCCTTTTCCAAAGCTACAAGTTATCCCAAAATATAAATTAGAGAACAAAGCTGACAAACGTTCCATTACAAAAGTTCCCACCAAAAGTTTCGTCTAATTGATGTTTTTGACAATTTAATCGCAGTATTTATGGAAAGGTACAATTACAGAGTTAAGTGTCTAATTTGTCTACCGCGCTCGCCGCCACTGAATAGAAAATTCAAGTGAATAATTGCCACTTGGTGATTACAGTGATAATTCTCCGTTATTAAGGCGATGACTCATCTAACGCGGCATGAAGCAGTGCGCGGGTGCGGCCCCGGTCTGCATGAATGCTTTGAAAAATCGCAATTTATCACTCACTCCACTGAAATGAATCTATTGAGTTACTGAATGTCGATGACCAAGCCTATATATTGCTAAGTAAAACCTATTTTAGTTTCAGACATCATTCGTGACTTAAATCACTAACCATGTCGTGGGAGCTTACGAAAATGGCTTTTTAATGAGTGGCTAGAAGCAAATAGAATCTGAAAATTCACTTTCATTCTTGATTGAAGGGTCAGTCAGACAGAGGTGATTAACGAGTCGGGTTACTTAACGTATGAAGCAGTATCGGTGTCAGTTAGTAATTTGTACAATGAACGATATAGTGATTGGTATTATTGTCTATGGTAATATACAATTTGTTAAGGTATGGCCTGTACAACTGTTTTTAAGTGATCGAAGGATGTGATAAAAAAAATTCTGGTAGTTGCATCTTTTCAGATAATTCTATTAAGTAAATTATGCTTTACGCCCTAAAGTTGTATTTTTAACCCCCGACGCAAAAAGAGGGGTGTTATAAGTATGACGTATATGTGTGTCTGCGTATCTGTGTATCTGCGTGTCTGTGTGTGTATCTGCACGTGGCACCGTAGCTCTTAAACGGATGTACCGATTTCGTTGAAGTTTATTTATTTAACAATTGGTTTACTAACGATGTTCTTATAGGATTCTTAGTCTGATGCTGCATCCAGGATATCCTGCTCACTAGTACACTTCGGAAAAAATAGTAACAGATAAATATGTCGTGTTTGGATTTGTTTTGATCAATATTTAATTCCACATACAATGCAATGGTGGCAACATGTTATGCTGATGTTGCGGTCAGGATATCCAGCACACTATTAAAAAATAAGAGCAGGTATGTCGTATTTGGATTCGTTTTATGAGTATTGTATCAAATGAATACTATACGTAATGTTATTATAGGAAGTGTATTTAGTTTATTATTAGACATTATTTGAATTCGCAAGTAATTTAAAAATAATAAAACAAAAAAAAATAAAAAACCCCCGTTTCTCTCTCGACCTTTTAACTTTATTAAATAACCTATTAATATTTTTAAGATGAGCATCGCCGCGTCGTGCGTCGGCATCGCGTCGTCGTAAAAAAAATCAGAATACAAATAAAAATAATACTTATTGATAATGATAAAGTACGGAATATACTTACATATAAAAAATATAAAAAAATTCTACCATCTACACAAAATTAAAATAACCGGTAACCTTCTGGCATTCCGAGCCGGCCAAACAAATGTTTTGAACACTTATTCTAATTCGTAACGTAAAAGCTCAAATAAACTTTAAATGAAAAACTTTTTTAAATGAATGAATTGATAAATGAATTTGAGAAAAGACGATTAAAGTGACGATTGAAAGTGTCGTTACTTAGCGCCCCCAGACGCGGCGGCGATGCTCATATTAAAAATATTAATAGGTTATTTAATAAAGTTTTTTTTCGAGAGAGAAATTTTATTTTTTTACTTTTTAGAGTATTTTTTTGTGTCGAAGGGTTTTTTAATTTTTTAATTTTTAGTTAGCACATCTTAAATTATTTCACTTGCCTGTTATATAACTTTTTCCATGTTATCCATACCGACTACAAAGAGGAAGGATTTGTTTGTTTGAATTGAATAGGCTCCGAAACAACTGGACCGATTTAGAAAATTTTTTGACCATTAGAAAGCTACATTCCCAATGGACATAGGTAGGCTACTTTTTATCCCGATATTCCCACGGGAACGGGTACCACGTGGGCAAAACCGCGAGGATCCGCTGATTGTAGAACTTGACTAAAACAGAAAATGACTAAAGCAGAATATGGCTAAAGCGGAATAAATATGATCAAACCAGAATATGACTAAAGCCGAATATGACACCCACCTAACAACCCATAAAACTGAGTAATGTGCAGACGCCAGTTTTGGACAAGTTGATCGGCTGACGTGAGTACAATAGTTCACTTTCTTTTACATTTCTGGTTCGTGGTCACAGGCATAGGTACTGAGTTGTGCTGTAGCCGAGATCCACGAGTAGCTCAGGTAAAGTGTTTTTATTTTATTATTTTGTGTTCCCTTTAATGCTAAGAAACAACATTTTCAATAGCTTAAAATTGGAACAGTACGTGACAAAATACATTTTAGTCTTCTAATTCTTCTTATTAGCATTTGTCTCGTCCCGTCATGCGTCACTACCCAAGTACACAAGAAAGCATTTTAAGAAACCAATAGTAAATTTATGTACAACTTAAACTTTAACTTTATATACTCTTAAATAAGTTCACCGAGCATCTTAAGGCCTCATATTGGCATCGCACAACCATTATGATGCTTTACACTGTATAACGGTTGAATATTGGCATATCAAAATGTGTTTGTAAGGCCTTTAGTTGTAGTGCAGCAAATCTAAACGCAGCTATACAGCATGTGGATATCCAATAGTATTCTTAAATAAAAGATAAATGCTTAAGGCTGCTTAATGGCATAATGTTTTACCATTATAATGCCCCTTAAATCCATTGTACAACTTTGAGCTGTTTTTAGTGCCTTTTGTTGTATAATAGCACTTTTAAGTGGTAAGCAAAAGCCTAGTACTACTGAACAGCATAAACGTGAATCAATGTAATGCTTGCATTTTCAATGATTAACTGGGTCCTGTTGTACAGCAAAACAGCTCTTTAATCAAATGCACGTGACTATACACGTAGCTATACGCATTACAATAATGCGTATGGCCAGCTACTACTGCTGGCGGCATTAATTAGCTTTTTTAAAGGCTCACCGGGCTGCTATAGACAGACGTCATTTTGTAAATATTTTATAACCTAAAATATTATCATTCAAACCTATTTATAAAAGCAATAAACCTATAAAAACAAGGCTAAAACATAATTTAATGTAGGCCCAACCAATACTATTATGTTAATTATGCAAAATACGTTCTATACTAAAAATACACAATTGTTTTGGTTATTCCACACATATCTTTATATAACATTTTAGATCAAAACCACAAAATATCAAAGGCGCGTGAAAATTTTCAATGAAACTTGTATATACATTTACTGTAAACTACATTGCGCATTCATATTTGATACCATGAGAGTTGACAAAGAGTCAAAAAGTAACACAATATTTATAAATTATGTTTTAACAATTAAGTGTTTTGACATGTCTTCGTCCATTATTATAATGCAAGCCAAAGTACACTCGGCGTCAAAAAAATCGCACCTTTTAAAAATCATCTTTAAAAATTCTTAAACCTTATGTAGAGGATAGTGTTGGGTATCATTAGAAAGGTAACAAAAAGGAGTATCAAAAAACAATTAAATTTAACTTTCTGTTTAATTATAATTATACAAACAACATTAAAATTAATAAAATAATAAAAATCCTTAATTAAGTCCTAATTAACAACAGATAATTTACAAAGAAAAATGTACAAAAAGTGTCTTAAAATTAACTTAAAATCTAGTGTTACCCCCCCTTGCCCTGATCACGGCTTCCATACGGTCCCTCATGGACCTCACCAACTTCAGGAGCTCTTCTTGAGGGATAAGCCCCCATTCTTCAATCACCGCGTCTTGGAGCTCCTGTAGAGTCGAAGGAGCTGGATCCCGAGATCGAACCTTACGTTTAAGATGGTCCCAGAGGTGCTCTATAGGATTCAGATCCGGACTTCGCGCTGGCCACTGCATCACAGAGATTTGGGACCTCTGCAAGAAGTCGCTCACGATGCCTGCAGTGTGAGCGCGAGCGTTGTCGTGCATTAATGTGAACCCCGCGCCAAAAGATTCGGCAAAGGGGACCACATGCACTTCCAGGACCTCAGTGACATAGCGGCGAGCAGTCAGCGACCCTTGTCCGCGAGCACCTCCAGTCCGGGAGACGCAGACAAGGTCGGTTTTGCCGGCAGCAGACATACCGCCCCAGAACATGCAGGATCCGCCACCATATTCCACCGTCTCCTGGATGCAGGCTTGGGCGAAACGTTCACCCTGCCTCCGGTATACTCTTCTCCGTCGGTCGTTGCAGAAAAGACACACTCGCGTCTCGTCTGAGAAGAGAACAGCTCTCCACTGCTCAAGGGTCCAATCGACGTGGTCACGAGCAAACTGCAAGCGGGCTCGCCGATGCGCTGCAGTCAATTTTGGACCCGTAGCAGCTCTGTGGGCCGCTATCTTCTTCTCCTTCAATCTTCTTCTAACCGTAGATACGCTTACGGTGCGTCTGCGAACTGCCTGGAGCTGCTGTTGCAACTCAACAGCGTTGGAGAAACGATTTCTCAAAGAGTTCGACACAACGAACCGGTCGTCTCTTTCCGAAGTGCAGCGACGTCTACCCGAACCGTGTCTGCGGATATAGCCACCGGTCTCTATGAAGCGCTGGTACACTCTTCGAACGGAATAACGGCTCAGGTTCAGTTGCCGGGCGACATCACACTGCCGCACCCCTGATTGCAGTAGTGCAACCACTTGAGCGGCTTTATCAGCTGTGGTATCCATCAAAATCTGTGCGTGTGTCCTCTTCAACGGTTGAATAGCGAATGACCCACATTGAACCCGTGTTGACCGTTTTATACCCACAAAGGAAGCGCAACTAGCAACTCTCACGGGTAGCAAAATTTGCATCGAATTTTTGTGACACTTTATTTGTTGCATTAGGTTTTATTTGATAATGAAAAGTAATGTTTTTTATTAAGTTAATTAAGTAACCTTGTAAATAAAATCATAATTAATGCGACTGCATGTGCATATCAAGAGTAAATGACATTTGAAAGTGATTTTCTAAGAGGTGCGATTTTTTTGACGCCGAGTGTAGTTTAAATACAACGTCAATGTATTATAAACATTTGTACCGTAGTGTTAGAGATGTTTTTCAATGATGTAGGGTTTATTAAGTTCAGAGAGCGAACCCTTAAATAGCTCGTCTAATGCTTTTGTAATGCACTGAACATCTTCATTATCAAAAATATTGCTAGCTTAGTGCTTCTGTAACACGATTAGCAACTTCATTGACTTTAATAATGCTTCTTTAATGCAATTGTTACCTTCCTGACCTTAATAATGCTAATATAATGCCTCTGTAATGCAATTAAACATCTATTTGAAAACCTATATCGGATCTAAACCCGTATAATTTGTACTAAAAATAAGCATTACAGTATCCGTATAAACGTTTGTAATGCTACTATGCAACAAAACTATTAATGCGATAACGATACAGAAATGCTGTAATGCGGCTGTTTTACTGCTTTTATGTGTTACTTGAGTAGGGTCTGCTTTCTTGCATAAAAAACACATTTCTAAAACAAAGTTTTAAAAATTGATTTGATTTGATTAGGTCCTTTTAAAAAAACTTAACACGGTGATAGTCTAATCAATTAATTGTCTGTATTACCTAAACGTATTATAAAAAGTAAAGTAAGTAGTTTTCTAGAATACCTACACACTTTTTGAATAGCTAAGTACCTACCTACCTACGTTGGGGCAGTCAATCTCTTATTCGAAAATATATTCCGCCGTAAATAAAAATTTACCTTCGATGAATTTCCGCCTTTATGAGATGAGGCACTTATCATATCAGACATAAAAAAAATAAAAATCTCGTTAGCAAATCCTTTTCTTTAAATTACTTACATATATCGGCCATTTGCGCTTCACAAATTATAAATAATTGTAAAGCAAATGAGAGCTAGTATGGCGCAGGGAGTTTACGGTCAAAAGAGCACTTGACACAAAACCCCCATTAGATAATCGAAGTGAGCCCTCGACCCTCGACAGCTGCAGCGCTGCAGCGCCTTCTAGACTCGGGGCCCATAATGCGAAAAACTACGAGTAAATAATGGTACTCATCAGCGATTTCATCGCTAGTCTGACAATTAAACGATTTATCAGAATACAATATATCCCTCATGTACTGTTGTACTCTGATCTTGCGAGAAAACCTGAACGCAGTCTGTAGTGCAAAGTTCAAAGGCTGACGATAGTAATGATGCTGAAATCAAAAAAATTGCGAAAATAGGAAACTAACTGAAAAAAACACACAAAGTGACGTTTTCATTAAATGGGAATGTGGCAATCGAAACCACCTCCGGGTCGTGGTTTCGATTGCCACATTCCAGTACCAGTAGATCACGGAAGCATTAGTAACAGTCTTTTTTGTGTGTCAATAAATGTTTCTTTCTCTCTCTAGTAGAAATTGTTTAGGTGATAATAAAGGTATTGGAAGATTTTTTGTACAGGATCTATATGGATTATCTCAAAAACCTTGCGCCGTAGAACTTTGTCACATGATGACATGACATTGTTCGTCTATAAATCATTTATCAATACAAGCAGGATTCATCGTGTGCCGCTTTTTGACAAATCTCCAGTAAATAATAGTCACATACAGTGATAGGTGACTATAAAATCTATGTCCCTAGATCTATGTCAAACCAATCGAACCCCTTTCTAGCTTAACATCTAATAGTAACCTAAGCTGAGCTGATCTAAGGTAGGTGTCCGAGTTGATTTAGCGGTTCACTCCACACAGACACGTTATATTGCGGATATAAACGTAATCCAATCACATGCGCGTTAGCTTCTAACGCTGTCATAACCCTATGAAAATAGCGAGGCTATTCTGCCACCACGACTTGAGGATTCATCAAGTCGGTACGATCCAAAAACTTCCTGGTCAAGTACTTTCTGGCGATATTCGCTTGCACACTATCTACGCGCACGTTACTGTACGTACGCGCAGTCGGAATGGAGCGCAAGCGAATCTCGCCGAAAAGTGGTGGATCACCGGGTATATCGGCTAAAAAATATGGATATGGACCCAAAGCCCATGCTTTATTTGACATTTGAAGCCCTTAATATGCCCACATAAGGATAAAACATTATGGGCTTCAAATGTCAAATAAAGCCCTGTCCATATTCATATTCTTTAGCCGATATAGTAGCAGGAAGTTCCTCAATTGTACACCGCTAACCCGACTACGCTGCAAGACATTAAAGCAAAAACATCCAGTTTTTCAAATAAAATTGAGAACTGTATTATTATGTTAGTAAAGGTGTTTACTAGGATCAGTTATTGCGATTTAACACAATGTGATTTTCTCAATGGAATTCTTCTTAAGAATACCGGCCACCAGAAAGGCAGCACGGCTTAGCAGCGTGGCTTACCTAAAAAAAAATAAGTTTTTATAGTAAGTACCATCTATCAACTTACCTGTCAATTTGATGTATCAAACTCGGTCTAAACCAACAAAGGTTCATGACAAAAATCTATTTAACACTAGCAAGTCGCCCGCAACTTCCTTCGCGTAAGCACCCAGATTCCCGAGACAAATTTACAAAAATTGTAATTTTATATAATCCTTGTTCTGAACGTTACAAACACAACAAATAAAGAATCAGTCCAATCGGTCAAACCGTTCACGAGTTTTGCGCTTATCAACACAATTGGCTATTCATTTTTATTTACCTATGTATAGATTAGGTTCTTGGATAACTTGTACAACTATGATGCGTGACAAAATGCAAACGAAGATATTTCGGAGTAATCACCGCAGTCTTCACAATATACACTATTACGTGACGCCCGTTCGGTATTACCTACCGGCTGTGAAGCCGTATTGAACACACGACAGAGGGCAGTAAGCGAGCTACGATGTCAAACGGACTGATTTGAATCACACGATAAGTATATAGATAACTACATACTGTTAGACAAAAATTAGATCTATTGATTAGCTCATCCCTATATCCCCGTACCCCACACAGAACAGAAGAAAGAGGTTCCTTTGTTCTTGGTTCTGTGTTACCCAGCACTAGTTGCCGAAGTTTGATGATTGCCCTAAAGCGCCTTTGGTAGTTGTTGAGAAATCCTTCTTGTTATTATATATACATACATACATATATATTCGCGACTAATCCCCGAAGGGTTATCCCCTCTCCTTACATCACTACGTTTTATTTGTACTGGCACCTCGAGACCAACCGTTAGGTTATGCAAGAAGTGCCAGACGTCCCTGCGCCAGCAAAATACTCGCACAGGAGACCATCTGCGTTAGGTCTTGACGCCAAATCAGTGCCCGCTGAAGCGCGCTCTTCATTCGGTACTCATAAGACTAGTGTCTCGGGAGAGTTTCCCCGTGAACACGTGTATAGTTCACTGCCTAAGTGCCTATTTTCCAGATAGGTAACTGGAGCTGTCAAGCACGCTCACTTCTCGTTGCACGAAGGGCACAACTCGCAGTTGCCACTGCTCGGGTCGTGGTGGTCGCGGAGTAGTAAGCACACTCACTTCTCGGAACTCATCCGGGCGCCTAGCCAGTTCCTACGTCCTACGCGGCTGGCTGGACCGGAGACTACGGCATCTAGGGGGCTGCCTCTACTAGTTATCCAGACTAGTACCGGGTATGTCAACACCAATGTCCAATGAGATCCACCGGACAAAGCTGCCAACTATAAGGGAAACTCACGTTCCCCGCAGGACTTTTCGCTGCTGGCCTCACAGAGACCGCTACTAGGCCCCGCTCGCTGTGCGCGAGTTTGGAAGTCCTGGCACACAATACCAGGACAAACGAACATTCCCAAGCTCTACAGCTAACCACAAGCCACTACGAGTCCAACCCACGTCCGGAACCCGCCGGAGGCGCCGGTCAAGGCACATCCAGCGGGGAGCATGAACCGGAACCACGTAGTACCCCTGAGAAACACAGCCGGGCCCGTAGTTCCAGCGGCGATACCCTATCTATAGGGGTCGGTAGATAGGCACTATGGTTAGTCAGAGACTAAGCAATGAGCACCGCAAAAGCAGTCCTCTGCCATAGTCCACTTTTTACCAAATAGCGACTGCACATGTACTCAGCGTGACAGGTGGTGAGCTCATTGCCGCTCTATGCTGTTGGAAGTATGAGCAGTCTTTAGTCCGTTAGTCGCCTTTTACGACACCCAAGGGAAGAGAGGGGGTGGTAGTATTCTTTCACCGCTATACGACACGGTAACTATATTAAATGGTTATTATTAAGAATGGACTTTATTTCTACACATTATACATCACATACGTCACGCTCGTTTCCCGGAGGGGTAGGTAAAGGCCACACAGCTTTCCATTTACCAGGACTGGCGCACTCCGCGCTTTAGGTATGAAGCTACAAGTAGCCGACCGGACGGACGCCCGCGAACACCACAATACAATTTACGTGTATTGTGCGAACACCCTGCAGTCGTTAGAAGAGATAAGAGCTACACGATAGTACGCGATAGAAAGAGGCAACTTCTAGGTGAATATAACTGTAGGTATGGCAGCGGTGTGTGACCTGAATTGCACTTTATTGTGTCTTAGCAAGAGTCGCTATTTACTTAAATTACTTAGCGGAGTGAATCTTCTGTACTTGTACTATTATGTATTCTATGCATTTACTACGATCGTGACACAGTTCTTTTGTTTCATTTACTCTTACATTCTTTATAGATGTCCGTCGGTTTAGGGTACTCATGACCTGACTTCACTTTTCACTTTTAACGTCGACGTCAAACTTCGTCGATTAGGAGGAGAAGACAACGAACGCGAACGTAGTCCGACCAACCCCCCAAGACAAGTGGCAAACGGTCATCCCAGTCTATTCGTAATGGGTAGTAAAATGCGGGCTCCTGCTGTGTTTTTCACTAGCAGTTGGCACAGTACACAGCACTGTACGACGAATTACGAATAGACATGGGGTCAGCGTTTGCTAGTTTTGCCACTCTTGCCTAGGGAGGCTGTTCGGTGTACGTTCGCCGTTGTCTTTATTTTCCGACTGTCTCATCCTTTTTAACTGTTATGTGGTCCCATCCTTGTCCTATCCACTATCGTCTAATACGCTTTTCTCGTTGGTCTTCTTTCATCTCCACATCAATCTAAGCCTATCTAAAGCATACTTATCCTAACTGTTGTAACTACACGTCATTTACTCATTTTGGCACTATCTTACACTTTATTTTACCACATACAATTTTGTTGATCGATACTTAATCGTAGATGGCACTCGTAGATTTTTATACACTAGTAGATGGTACATTATGTGGTGCTTAATTGAATGTCCAGCACACAGGCATGCTTTCGAAATGTATTAAATTCTGCAGATATATCCGAGCCTTTGCAGCAAAAATTTAATATCGACACGTCAGATGTAGGGCAGTTCCTGGCTATATTGGCAGATCTGAAGTTAAATACCTAGTTCTAAGAATTTAATATTTTTGCTGAGTCTGTTTTTCTTTGAATGTGTATTGCTATATGTGGTATGTGACTGCAATGAACCAACTTAGATGTGAGTAAAATTTATGATGTTATCTATTGTCTCGACGAGTATAAATGATAAAATAATAAATAAGTGAATTAGCGCCCTTAAAGGAAGAGATTCGGGATATTCAAGCATCATTATCCTATCTACATGATGAATACAGGGATGTAAAGGATAATCAAATATCGATGTCAAAAACCTTGAATAGTCTGGAATATGAAAATAATAACTTGCGCTCCATCAACCAAGACCTTAATTTACGCATTAACCAGATAGAACAACACGCTCGTTCCAGCAATATTGAACTCCAGTGTGTGCCCGAAAGAAAGTCTGAAAACGTTGTGGAAATGGTCTTTCAAATAGCTAAAATAATTAACTGCGATGTCAAAGAAGAGAACATTACTAAATGCAGCCGCATTGCAAAACTTAACGCATCAAGCACCCGTCCGCGTTCAATCATCGTCCAGTTTAATACACCAAAAGTGAGAGATTCGTTCCTGGCTTCAGCTATAAAATACAACAAATCAAAGCCGAACGATAAGTTGAACTCGGCACATATTGGGTTTACCACTAAACCAACACCTATATTTGTTGTGGAACATTTGTCAGCGGCAAACAAGGCATTACATGGTGCATCAAGACTAAAGGCGAAGGAAAAGGGGTATAAGTTTGTTTGGGTCCGCAACGGCCGCGTGTTTATGCGAAAGGACGAAAATGCCAGCTACATAATGATCAAGGATTTGGACACTTTGAACAAAATAGTATAAGGAGCTTTAGTGTGTTTTTTATTCCCCTATTAAAATTAAAATTTGCATGTTTTAAAGTCCGAAACAATTAAAATGGCCTTAAATATTTTTTACCAAAATGTACGTGGTCTCAAAACTAAAACTCATACTTTTTACCGTAATCTTTGTTGTAGTAATTTCGACATCATTGTTCTGACGGAAACGTGGCTTAACCATAACGTCTTAAATAGTGAATTATTCGATAGTAGGTATGTAGTATACCGTAGAGACAGGGAGACGACGGGCTTCCGCTGCGGAAAAGATGGAGGTGGTGTAGCAATTGCTGTTTCAAAAAAGTTTAATTCTAGAAATATGAATCATTGGCAAAGTAAATGTGAAGATGTATGGGTTTCCCTCGATCTTTCTTCAGCGGGTGCAAGTCAAAAGGTCATATTTGGTGTTGTCTATCTACCACCTCCTGTACAAAAAGTAATCCTGGATGAATTTATATCAAGTTGTAATAATGTTATTGACAATTGTGATCACCCCGTCTGTATTTTTGGTGACTTCAACTTGAGAGGTATCAACTGGAAGGAAGTGAATGAAAACTTCAATGTGCAAACTGTGTCCAAACTTTCACCAATGGATGAACTATTGATCGAATTTTCAATTGTAGCTAATCTTAAACAATGTAACTTTGTCTATAACAAACAAGGTAAAACGCTTGATCTTGTTTTTTCGAATGCTCTTCCATGTATTGTCTCTGAGGCTGCATCCTCGTTTGTCAAAGTTGATCCGTTCCACCCTCCTTTAAATATTACTTTAACAACAAAGTCAAAGAAACATCTTGCTGAGAAGTCTGATGTCCCGTTGTCTAACTTCCGGAAGGCAAATTATACTTCTATTAACAATTTTCTCAAAGACCAAGATTGGGAAATATTATTTTATAAATGCAAAAACGTCAATGAGATGCTGCGTATATTTTATGAAGTTCTGCAAGAAGCTATCTTAAAGTTTGTACCCCAAAGAAAATTGAAAACAAGTAAATATCCAATTTGGTTTAGTAAAAATCTCATTTTGTTATTAAAAGAAAAAGATAGATTAAGACGTCGCTATAAAATGTTTAAAAATCCTTTAGATGAAATCTCGTTTAAGATTTTGTGCAAGCGATGTGACAAATTATCTGTTCTCTGCTATAATACATACATTGAGTCTGTTGAAAGTGCTATAAGACTAAACCCAAAATATTTTTGGTCATATATCAAGCAAAAGAAAGATAGTAGGAGTATGTATCCAGCCACAATGAGTGATGGAAATAATACTTCAAGTGACAGCACTGAAATATGCAATATGTATGCTTCTTATTTCTCATCCGTATATAGTCAGGTCCATGGGAACAGAAAAAATCAGTATGATTCCAATGTTTCTTTGGCTCCTGAAACTCTATCAACAATTTCGCTAGATAGGCATGAAATTTTACTAAAATTAATGAACATAGATAGAAACAAGGGGTCGGGCTCTGACAATATATCGCCGTTTTTTATTAACGAGTGTGCGTCGAACCTTGTCGCTCCTTTACATATGATATTTAATAAATCACTTAAATCAGGCATTTTCCCTGACGTCTGGAAAAAAGCAAAAGTTGTGCCCATCTACAAAGACGGAGATAATACCTTAGTTAAAAATTACAGGCCTATTTCTATACTGAGTGCGTTTCCTAAGATCTTCGAATCTCTTTTGTGCCCTATCATTCAAAATCATATGAAGCAAAACATCACGCAACATCAGCACGGTTTTGTGGCTGCTCGATCAACATGCACAAATTTAGTTTCATTTACCGAAGTGTTAATAGAATCAATCGACTCTAATAAACAAATAGATGTAGTATACACTGACTTTAGTAAAGCATTTGATCGAGTTTCACACAACCTATTGATTAATAAACTTTCACTTTACGGCTTCACGGGGCCTCTTTTGGATTGGCTGCAGTCATATTTGAACAATCGATCTTTCAGTGTTGTTATGAATGGATTTAACTCTGTTGTACATAATATCTCTTCCGGAGTCCCCCAGGGCTCTCATTTGGGCCCTGTCTTGTTTAACATCTTCATTAATGACATTCCAAAATGTTTCCAAAATTCTATCCCATTTCTTTATGCTGATGATCTCAAGATTGCTAGACCAGTCGATTCCCCGATAGATGTTTCGTTACTCCAAGCAGATATTAATAGGCTTTCAGAATGGTGCACAGTAAATAACATGAGTTTAAACAGCCAAAAATGTTTCCATGTAAAATTCTCTCGCAAACAGAACTGCGTGCCTTCATCTTATTTAGTCGCAGGGCACTTAATTCAAGAAGTTAATCGTATTAGAGATCTGGGTATATTATACGATAGTAAACTCACATTTAATCCACACATTGACCAATTAATCAGTAAATCCTCAAAAATGTTGGGTTTTGTCATGAGAAATGGAAAAGTATTTCGCAAGCCCAAAACTAAAATACTCCTGTACTACTGTCTCGTGCGAAGTATTCTTGAATACTGCAGCATCGTCTGGCGACCACACTTTTCTACTCATAGCCTGCGTCTGGAAAGGATTCAAAAACGGTTTATGTGGCATTTAGCACGCCCATCAGGAATACTAAATAGGATAAGAGCTTACAGCGACCGACTCGATTACTTCAATATTATGTCATTGGACAAGCGGCGCGACTTGTTAGATATACAGTTTCTGTACAAACTATTTAGAAATAAAATTGATTGCCCCCAGCTATTAGCTAAATTTAGATTTAATGTGCCACGTAGAAACCCACGATACGCCGTACAACCCTTAGCACCACCCTTCCGAAAAACCGTCCTAGGAGCTCATTCTCCTATTCCTCGATTGAGCAGACTTCTGAATAGATACAGTCAAGCATTAGATATAAATAATGATTCACTACCAAAGTTCAGACAAGCATTTTTGGAAGCTAATGAGACATGACATGGATTATTAGTTTAGTAAAATTATCTTGTTCTAGTTTCAATTATTTTCGTTAAGTTAACAATAGTGTATATATAAGTGGTTAAGTAAATTTAAGTTTTTCTCTGTTTAAATTTTGCATGTTGTGTCAGCCTATAATTGGTTCGCACATTTAGATTTAAGGAACAATTTGTAATTTTGTACTTTTTTTAATGTAGCAACCGTTGGCTGACCTAAATAAATAAATAAAATCCCATTATTATGCTGATAGTTTTTAAAAAAATGAATAAATAAATAGTAAATACGAATACACAAATTTACTAAAATACTGGTAGGTTATTAAAAATAGCGATATTTAGTAGGTAAAAAAAGTAAATACCAATTAAATAGAAGTATATGACGGTACATTTACTTTGACGCGCAACCCGCTACGCCAACGTAAGAAAAAGAGCATAATCATTACCGTCTATAATTAGATTATAACTAAGATAGCAATATCATAAATTATAACCTTCTGAACCGTAATGCTTAATTGATTTTACACGCCGCCACGGAAATACGCCACGATACAATAGAGGCGCTTTGATTGATGGTGTAACGTGACATCCCGCTGCACACAGTTTCACTGTAAGTTTGAATAAATCTCGAGCGTCTTCCACAGCCGTATTGTTGGCAAACAGGCCTTTCGGCGACAATAAATTAATAGGATTGGCGCTGAAGTGAGCCGGCTGGCTTACTGTAAAATGTTGCCTGAATGAAACATGCGGTTTCATTTGCTGAGATGTTTATTGTATGGCTAGGTAACCTAAAAAGAGACCCGCGGTCAGTCACCCGCCCCTTTTTAACCGACTTTAAAAAAGGAGGAGGTTCGTCGACATATTTTATTTGGTTTTATGTACCTATGTTTTATGTACATATTTTTAATTTATGTACATATTTTATTTGGTTTTATGTACCTATGTTCCCCGATTACTTATAGACGCTTAGACCGATTTGGAACATTTTTTGTCTGAAAAGGTATACTCCCAGGTGGTCCTATAGTCATCAGGTCAGGAGAAATCGAGGGAACTCTTCAAATATTATAGGCACACCTATAGCGATTTAGGTATTATTTGCATTGTTGCCAGGTTATCCTGGGGACTTGTCCTCGGGAATCACGATTTGGTGAAGTGGAACTGATGATGAAGACCACAGACGGCCACCGGAACTACTCAATACTAAATATTTTTGGTGTTTGCTATACGATTACTTAATGTGGTTGCCAAGCAATTTATGCTAGCCACAATACGTCATGGTGAAGTGGAGCTAATGGTAAACCACCAAGAGAACTCCTCAAGAATTAACATCCCTCATCATCATCATCATCAGCCTATAAACGTCCCACTGCTGGGCACAGGCCTCCCACGTGGACAATAGCACGTGGGGATATTGGGCCATAACCCACCACGCTGGCCCAATGCGGGTTGGTGGGTTTTTTAACGACTGCCATCTTACGACAACAACCGGGACCAACGGCTTAACGTGCCTTCCGAAGCACGGAGGATTAACATCCCTGCATCGGAGAAAACAATATTTTGTTCAAAATGATAAGCAGTTGACATTAAGATGTTGTAAATTGAATAAAATACTAACCAAGCCAATAAAAATGACAAATATATAATATTATACTGCCGTCATACAGAGAAAAAAACGTATACTTTTACCTTCAAACCGAAAAAAACATTTGTTTTTTTTTGTCATAATAGTTATAATTTATGCCTTTTAAATAAAAATAAATAAATAATAATATGAGAATCAGACTTTATATTGTTCCATCATAACAAAAATATTTGAACAAAAAAATAGATGATTTAATTATTAGGGCTGCTAATAATATAATATAAAATTTAATATTATAATTATTAGCAGCCTTAGTAATTAAATATTTTAACGGTTGGCACCAACTCAAAAGTATGTAAGTATAATTTTAACTGTAGGTATTAATATTAGTTATTCAAGAGAACAGAATTTAATTTGTTCTTTTTAGTTTTTCTGTTTTCTTAAGACACCGCCGCCGCCGCGCCGCTAGGCCCGCCAGTGGTTACGTACCCCGTGAAAAGTTTCCAAAGTGTTTCTTTCATACAAACCTAGTCCTGACAATTACGAACTCTGTCCACTTAGTGCGTAATGGAATATCCGAATTGGTGCGCGTGCGAGTGAGTATGCATCGGTTTAAATTGCAAGCCGTTTTCGCGATTCGGCTTTTCACTCACATTTTGGCTCGAAGTCGCATGGAAGTCTCGATCGCTCAATTGGAAAGTGTCCTTCGCATATAATTAAGGCGCAAAACATTTTGTAATAAATCAATTTGCAATAAATGAGTTAGACGCGCACCAGCATCGCAAGGCGGCTGTCGGCTGGTTATTAAGTGAAATTAAGTGGAACCATGTCGTCAGACCGCCGACCGCCTAGCGTTCGTCGCTAATTTTGTTACAGGTACGGAAATTGAGAGTTCGTTTATACAGTATAGCAATAGCACGGCAATAGTATTACGAGTCAATTACTTACTATAAACTATGTCGCCACTTTGCTATAGGTTCACGCTCTAGACGAGGGTTGCGCCCAAAGATATATATAGTGTTTATTCTGTACTAGCGGCCCGCCCGCAATTTCATCTGCGTACACCGCCGCACCTCGTGACGTATTTTAAAAAAAATGTTTTTATACAACAAACCTTTTCCCAACAATTACAAAAACAACAAAAAAAATTTAACTAAATAGGTGCAGCCGTTCTAAAGTGGTGCGTGTACAAACATACCTGGCAATCGATTTTTATTTGTAAAGAAATAGATAGGTCTTGTTGTCCGAGTGGTTAAGCTTCACATAGCTCGATATCCGGAGGATTCAAGTGCCAGGTGTTACGTGTGTTTCATATCGATGGTCCCAAAGAATAACGTTTTATCTGTGATACAACTATCTTGCAGATATGACGTTATTCTTCGGAACCATCCATATATTTCGATGCACAGCCCGGCTTTGTGATCGCCAACCCGCATTTGGCAAGCGTGGTGATTGAGCCAACACTGCGTATCGTGCGCGATACTACCTATTTCTATCTTATTCCAGCAATTACTTCGAAATGAGGCGATTAATTCCTTTTGGCCGTGTTATCTTATCTCACGCAGACCTTTTTGTGCAATAATAACTAATAGAGGCTTTCCATTCGGGTTGTAATCTTACAAGATAAAGAATTTTCTCAACGCCCGCCCGCCGGAGCAACAAATGACCAAGTTGAATTATATCTGGAGCTCGTTCGTGCTTCGGAAGGCTATAACGTGCCTGTGATTGGTTGTTGTCGTAAAATGGCAGTCGTTAATACCTACCAGCTCGCATTGGGACAGCGTGGTGGGTTGAGGTCCGTTCTCTCCATTCATCGCTTAAAGCCTAGGCCCAGCGGTATAAACCGTTCTCTATCTGTAGCCTTATTATACATAATCTATGATACTGACTGCCTGTCCTTCGATATTGCAACTCTCGATTTATCGTACTTTTCGATGTGTCTAAGCGTAGCGTAGATGCAGCAACCAATCGATACACCGTTGTCGATATCGTGACATTCGATATTACGTATGTAACCCAATGATATTATTGTATATAATATCATTGATGTAACCCCAATGTAGGAAGTACTAGAGTTTATAAAAAGTGGTGGTTTTGAAAAAGTGGGAATTTTATGAAGTAAATAATTAAGTACTTACGAATCATTCCCAATAGTAGTTTGAGGACAGTGTAGTTATTAATAAATGAACATTTTCAGGAAGTGTGAATTTTGGGAATTGATCATCAAACGAGTTACAAAACGTGCACCGAAACGTAATTTAACATAATTGCAACTTAGGCAAGTTTTTTTAAAGTTGACATAGCTTTTGTGTAAGTATGTAATTCGTGTACTTTGGTACATTATTATTTAAGTGATTGGTAGTAAATTTCACATTGCTGCATTTGTCATATTTTAACCTCTCAGTCTTGGCAACGAAATGTCAAAAAAATTTGACAGCAGGTGCGATTTGGCGGGAATTCAAATTTGCAGAAAATAAAAAAAAATATTAAAAAAAATCGCAGTTAGAATTAAGAAAAAATTTTAAAAATTGTCCTAGGTCATTTTTAGTTTAGCTATAAAATAGTGAAAAAAGGATCCTAGGGTATTAAATTAGCTACAAAACGGCTAAAACATTTTGAAAATCGGTTAGTAATAATTGTGACCTGTAGGTGACCTTTAGATTTGGAATTGAAGAAAAACGGGTATTTCCGTATATAAGAGTGACGTAGCTTCTATAATTATTGACCGATCGTCATGGTAAGGATAAAGGCGAGAAGTGCATTCGAGTATCTGGCGCCCGATGAATTCATTTCACTTAGGTTGTAAAAGAAAAGAAAATGTTATTCTCTGTGTTGTGCAGTGTTATACATTCGTCTAAAATTTGACTTGTAAGTAATGTAGTTTGTGTAAATTTAGGGAAGTATATCTCAATAAAATTTTTTTACTATTCAACTTGTAATTTGTTATTCAAAATAAAATATATTTTTTTTCATAAAATTTTTGTATTCATTTTCAATGCGATCCGATTCTTGTGGGGACTGCGAAATCTGTGAATTTTTTTATGTGAAAAGGACGCAAACGACCAAGCAGCTAAAACCAGAGGAGTTGCAGATGCGTTGCGGGCCTTGTAGGAGTAGGATTTTTGAGTAAGGAGTAGAAATTGTAAAGGGAGATATGGTCCTAAGGTACTTTCACTCACCGGATGAAACACAACAGCAACAAGTGCCATTGTTTCACGCTGATATTCCGTGAGAGGGTGGTATCATGCCGAGCGAGCTGGTCCGATTCCTGTTGAAATGCAGCGTGGCTCTACCATTCAGACAGTGTCACTCATTTAGCACCACCGGGTAATGAGTCTCAAGGGTGAAACTAGGTACGCCGTTTTAAAATACGTCGTTTTAAACCCCAAAAACTTAACTGCTGCCAGCAAGAAGCATTGTGTTACATACCTTCTTGTTTAAGGGTGCTACATCCAGTATAATTACATCGTATAGAATCATGAACTGAAGCTTCAGGGCCGGCCACTCTGTGTTATGCGCTTCCATGGGCTGCAATGGCCGCGCACCTTTAGGCGAGCCGTTAGCCTCCTCACTCACAGTTTTATGGCACAACTATCTGTCATTCTAACAAAATACATAAATGTTCAGTGACTTTCGATACCGACTGTACTTTCCGTTTTGACACTGGTTAGCGGGTATGATTTATGGGACTTTCGAACCAAGATAATTCCCTTGTAAACAATTACTCCCATAAGACAAATGGGAGAGCGGTTGCCAGCATTTATTAAATATTGATTTCCTCATTGCGAAAGTTAGTTTTTCAGTATTTTAAATTGGCATGGCTAACATTATGGAAATTAAGAAAAAAATTCACAAGCTAGAATCGAACCTTTCTGACATTGCGGGTTCGGTGCACTACCAAATATGCTAAAGTCGCTTTGTCCGGCCCGCGCAAAACCGAGTCTGGCCAACGAAAGCTGAACCAGGAAAAACACGGCAATTTCCAAAAATCATTACCGGGTAACAACACAGGGTCACCCACACAGCTGCAATTTTCTCAGAAAAAATTCAATTTGACATACGACATGACACCTCATATAGACACACATAGAGACAAAGTGTTGCCAATCAAATAACTACGAGGTTCAGCTTTCGTTGGCCAGACTCTATCAATAAATTCTTACTTTGAATACCAAAGGCATTTATTTAATTTCATTAAAAAAAACAAATATCAACAATCAGCTTAGAATTAGGCAAGGTATATTTATAATCTATATATATTTATACCGCTTTTATTGCGAACAAGACTTCTAGAGTTTGCTAACAATTGAATTTCATTGTGTCTGATATAACAACAGCTCAGCTCATAGCGTAATACTCGTAACGTAATATAGATCATCAAAATGATTGACGCTGCAATAATATATAATGTTTAAAATCAAATTAAGGCCGTACGGGTGTGGTACTTTGCCTACCAAAATTGACGGACATAGAGAAAAAACAGGTCGGTAAATTTGACATTCGTCGTATGTCAATTCACTTAACCTTTTTGTTCGGAACACGGAATGGCGGTCGGTCCGCTTACGGTTTGCTGTATTGACTTCCCATGGCTGGGACAGCCCAGACTTTATTATATGGTGTAAAACCAACCGCGGGTTGTACGCGCTTATAGTTCTGACGGCAGAATACGCGTCGCGTTGTTGTGATTCCAGTTTCGGTTTGTGTCGGTACATGCCCACGTGCATTCGTTGTGAATTAACAGTTAATTGGCTTATATCTTACTAATCGCCTTGCAAACAGCCATCGGAGGCTCCTGTGTGTAATTGGCCGGGGTGTAACGGATGTGTGCGTGTGTGATTTGGACTGGCCTACGAGGAGTCGGCAGGCGAGGCACGCTACCACGAGGCAGGCGTCACACCGCATCACGGCAGCTGGGCTGCGACCATCCTTTCCTTCCTACCCATACCACCTCCACATCCTCAGGTTGCAGGGCCGGTTAACCAACGCATCATTCGGTGAGTACATAGTATTAATTTAGTTAGTAAAACGTTAACCGCTGCGAAGCGCAGCTAGTTCAAGCAAACCATGATCGGTGACCTGGTGGTCCATGGTCTGTTTGGATCATTTAGGCTTGGTTCAAAAACAAGCGTATCCTCAATTGAAAAAAGTATCTAGTACAGAATCAGAAATGAAGCAACTTTTAAAACAAAGGATAATGGGTTCCTAATAGCGTCCCCAACATTTAAGTTCGTTGTAGCATTATGAACATTACTGATATTTATTGTACTCATCAATACCTTATTTTTATTGAACGATGACCTGCCGAAATTTCCTTAGAGAAAAAAGATATTCACGGTCAAAGATTTAAGTTTTCCTACTGTTTTTTAAATACTGGTGCAAGTCAATACTTTATTGTTTTTTTATATTTTAGCGTTTTATTATCGCTTAAATATATTTAAGTAAAATTTTAAACACTGAAAAAAGACGACAACCTCAGGCGGGAATCGAACCACGCACCTTCCGCATTCCGGGCGGCTGCCTTAACCACTTGGCTACCGAGGTCTGGCTTTCAACCGTCGAAATTTGTCAGTGCTTGATGCTTATGTTTTTAGTCAACATTGCTTCATTAAATCTTAGAAGTTTTCACCTCTGAGATCCGAAAGAAATATTTTTACAAATATTTGAACATTCGGTTAAGATGAAGCTGCGTTTATAGATTATTGTTTTTTTATATATTAGCGTTTTATTAACGCTTAAATATACTTAAGTAAAATTTTAAACACTGAAAAAAGACGACAACCTCAGGCGAGTATGTTGACTAAAAACATAAGCATCAAGCACTGACAAATTTCGACGGTTGAAAGCCAGACCTCGGTAGCCAAGTGGTTAAGGCAGCCGCCCGGAATGCGGAAGGTGCGTGGTTCGATTCCCGCCTGAGGTTGTTGTCTTTTTTCAGTGTTTAAAATTTTACTTAAGTATATTTAAGCGTTAATAAAACGCTAAAATATAAAAAAACAATAATCTATAAACGCAGCTTCATCTTAACCGAATGTTCAAATATTTGTAAAAATATTTCTTTCGGATCTCAGAGCAGAAAACTTCTAAGATTTAATGAAGCAATGTTGACTAAAAACATAAGCACTGACAAATTTCGACGGTTGAAAGCCAGACCTCGGTAGCCAAGTGGTTAAGGCAGCCGCCCGGAATGCGGAAGGTGCGTGGTTCGATTCCCGCCTGAGGTTGTCGTCTTTTTTCAGTGTTTAAAATTTTACTTAAGTATATTTAAGCGTTAATAAAACGCTAAAATATAAAAAAAACAATAATCTACAAACGCAGCTTCATCTTAACCGAATGTTCAAATATTTGTTAAAAATATTTCTTTCGGATCTCAGAGGTGAAAACTTCTAAGATTTAATGAAGCAATGTTGACTAAAAACATAAGCATCAAGCACTGACAAATTTCGACGGTTGAAAGCCAGACCTCGGTGGCCAAGTGGTTAAGGCAGCCGCCCGGAATGCGGAAGGTGCGTGGTTCGATTCCCGCATGAGGTTGTCGACTTTTTTCAGTGTTGAAAAAAATTTTACTTAAGTCAATACTTGCTTTTATGTTATGCTATACAAGCGGCCGCTCGCGGTTTCACCCGCGTGGTTCCCGTTCCCGTGAAAATATCGGGATAAAAAGTATTCTATGTGTTAATCCAGGTTATAAACTGTCTGTATGCCGTCGTCCCTATCTACCGACCTCAATAGATAGGGTATCGCAACTGGAACTACGGGTCCGGTTGTGTTTTCAGAGGTACTACGGGGTTCCGGTTCAAGCCCCCGCTGGTCGTGCCTTTAACCAGGCGCCTCCGGCGGGATCCGGACATGGGTTGGACTCGTAGTGGCATGTGGTTAGCTGTAGAGCTTGGGAATGTTCGTCTGTCCTGGTATTGTGCCAGGACTTCCAAACTCGTGCACAGCGAGCGGGGCCTTGTAGCGGTTTCTGAGGGGCCAGAAGCGAAAAGTCCTGCGGGGAACGTGAGTTTCCCTTATAGTTGGCAGCTTTGTCCGGTGGTTTTCATTGGACATTGGTGTTGACATCTCCGGTACTAGTCTGGAGAACTAGTAGAGGCGGCCTCCTAGATGCCGTAGCCTCCGGTCCAGCCAGCCGCGTAGGACGTGGGAACTGGCTAGGCGCCCGGATGGGTTCCGAGAAGTGAGTGTGCTTACTACTCCGCCACCAAGGTGGACACTTGGGAGTCGACTTTAGAGTCGACGACCCTAGCAGTGGCAATTGCGAGTTGTGCCCTTCGTGCAACGAGAAGTGAGCGAGCTCGACAGCTCCGGCTACCTATCTGGAAAATAGGCAGTGAACTACACGTGTTCACGGGGATACTCTCCCAAGACACTAGTCTTATGAGTACCGAATGAAGAGCGCGCTGCGGCGGGCACTAATTTGGCGTCAAGACCTAACGTTGGTGGTCTCCTACGCGAGTGTTCTACTGGCGCAGGGACGTCTGGCACTTTTTGCATAACCTAACGGTTGGTCTCGAGGTGCCAGTACAAATAAACTTAGTTAAGTAAGGAGAGGGGATGTCTGTATGCCGAATTTCATCCAAATCCATTCAGTAGTCTTTAAGTGAAAGAGTAAGAAACATCCATCCATACTTACAAACTTTTGCGTTTATAATATTAGAGGATTATACTTCCATACTATTTTATAACTAAACACTATTTTACACTAAACAAAATCAATCAAAATCATAGCATTTCATAATAATACAATCATAAAAAATATTGGGGACGGGTCTCGAACAAAATAACTCTTTATTTAGTTCTACTGGAAATCACAGACCAGTAAGGGTAAAGTAGTTAGGGTTGCATGTCGTTAGTCCAATGTCCTAGTCTATCGATAGTTGAGGCAAAACCAATAGTAAATCTACAATCTATCAATAGTATGGTAAGACGGCCTAGAAAGTATCGTTATTTCAATAGTATTACACACTAGCGGCCGCTCGCATTTTCACCCGCGTGGTTCCCGTTCCCGTGGGAATATCGGGATAAAAAGTATCCTATGTGATAATCCAGGTTATAAACTATCTGTATGCCGAATTTTACCTAAATCCAGTTTTTACGTGAAAGAGTAACAAACATCCATCCATACTTTCAATCTTTCGCGTTTATAATAATAGTAGGATAGGATAAAGCGATATCGATACTTTCAAAGGTATTGACACGTGGTGATACTATCGACACTTAGGGCCTAGACAAGTGGCAAATGCTCAACCCCTATCAATTCGTAATTCGTCGTACAATGCGTATACACGGACTTTTTATCGGTAATCAGGACCTTCTGATTCCGACTAAGTAAATGATGGCCATTGCAATAATAATAAAACTTACGATGTTTAATTTTTTATCTTTTTGTTAATAACCAGAATATAAAAATCATGGTCATGCTACTCCTCTTAATCATGATTGGTGACGTAATCTTCTTCACTTCCTAAACATGTAGGATTAGCTAATTATTTTGGTTACCTAATTACAAATACAAAATTAAATTTATAAAGAGAAAAATGTTAGTAGGTACTTACTATTATTATTGCAATGGCCATCATTTACTTAGTCGGAATCAGTAGGTCCTGATCACCGATAAAAAGTGACTGAATATTTTTACTGTTGTACTTTTTCACTAGCAATTGGTACATAAGGTACACAGCAGTGTACGACGAATTACGAATAGTCAGGGGGTGAGCGTTTGCCACTTGTCTAGGGGGGCAGAATAGTTTTCGAGGTCAACTACCGATATTCAAACTATCGATGGTTCTGCAACAATACCTGTAGGTATAAGACAGAGACTAAAGGTACGTTTCCAAGACGGACCGCAGACTGCGAACTGCAGCTGCAGGCTGCAAGCGACACTACTAGTTTCTATACATCTATATGAAATTGATTCCAATCGCGGCAACACTGCGGCCAGCGGCCGCGTTGCGCAGCGACCGCAGACTGCAGTCCGCAGTCACTGCAGCACCAGTGGTGTCGCGAACCGCAGAGAGTTTACACGTGTCACGTACAAAAATGGCGACTTTTTCTCCGCATTCTGTCTCGCACAAAGGTACTGGAGTGACTGAGGCATTGTTCTATGCATTGTGCAGCCACGCTTGGAAACAGAAGCAACCGCGACCGCAGGCACCACTGCGGTCAATCGCCGGCAGCCGCTAGCCGCAATGTCGCCTGCGGTTGCAGTCTGCGGTCCGTCTCGGAAACGTACCTTTAGACATTCGCGGATTAGATATTCGCTGATTAAGACATTCGCGGATTTAGACATTCAGGGAATTAGACGTCACCAACCAAATCGAAAGAAAAATGTCAGTTTTAAACCAGTTTTAACTTTAGTTTACGTTATAGAATACATTTAAAATTGGGTAGCTAAATATACAATGTTTAGTTGTCTAATATTCCCTAATGTAACTGTTTTGATTTATCGCCTCACCTTAAGTCTCTTACATCCTTACCGTTTGACTGGTAGAAAATGCTCTGTGGCGTTAAGTTCGCCTTTTACAGTTTTTATGTGCAATAAAGATATTATCTAAACTAGGTAATAAAAATCGATTGCCCAGAATGTTTGTACGCGCATCACTTCAGAACGGCTGCACCCTATTTAGCTAATTCTTTTTTTGTTGTGTTTGTAATTATTTTCAGGACAAGGTTTAATATTTTTTTTCACGCAGACGAAGTCGCGGGCCTCTAGTAAATAAATAAATACATGTTTATCAGACATCATCACGTCATCAGTCGAGAGTAGGTATTTACTTTACTTTATAGGGACACTTAGATTATATTGATGCAACCTATGTAGGTGAGGTCGCGCTTCACAGTAAACTATGCATTCGAGTTCCCAGGAACTAAAGCTATGTGCTGACATAGCGTGCCGAGTGTGTGTGGTGCCGAGTTATCGGCACAACAATCGCGTCAACAGTGTGCCATTCCGACGATTTGTGTCGGCATTTCTTAGTATTATCTATATAAATTAAGGGTCACTTACCCATAACCTACGAGTATATAGACGAAAATCACATGCTGAGAATATACTCGTATGTTTGCACGTCGTAATATTTATGTTTTGTAATTATTTTACTGATGAGGAAGCAGGTAGTGCTCTAACAATTTGTGGTGCCTTTACATGGCATTAATTTAAAAATATGATTTAAAAACACTTTTTTTTTATTGTGGCACGCCATAATGGCCTCACTCTGCCTGATGAGAAGCAGCCAGTGAAGCCCTTGGGCTTGTACTTCTTGAAGTAAAAGCGTTCATCACAGCGAGCGCTACCACGCTATGCCGAACGCTCACACTATGGCGGCCTGCACTTAAACATACATTTTCCTGCGACACTGTTTTGTGTTTTCTAACACCTAACATCAAACATCTAACAAATATGGGCGTGTCCTACGTACATATTTTGACATATTTTGTTAGATATTTGATGTTAGGTGTTAGAAAACACAAAACAGTATCGCAGGAGACCCGCCTTTAGATTCACGACTATTATTCCCAAACAGTTAATCAGAGACAGAACCACAGAAACAGTTCACTGCCATAGTCCACGTTTCACTAAATTACTCACTAAAACCCGTGCTTCGGAAGGCACGTTAAGCCGTTGGTCTCGGTTGTTGTCGTAAGATGCCAGTTAAAACCCACCAACGCTTTGGGCCAGCGTGGTGGGTTATGGCCCAATATCCCTACGTGCTATTGTTCACGTGGGAGGCCTGTGCCCAGCAGTGGGACGTTTATAGGCTGATGATGATTACTCACTAAAATCTGCGCATGTGCTCAGCGTGATAGGCGGTGAGCCTATCGCCGGCTCAATGCTGTCGTATAGGTGCAGTCTTTAGTCCTTTAGTCGCCTTTTACAACCCCCACGGGAAGAAAGGGATTGGTATGTATACTTACTTTTAGTAAGCCGCTATACCACACGAATCAAATATGCAAATATGTAAACACATATGTATAAATAAATAGTCGGAGCTAGTCATTGTTACATGCATCTCTTAGTATGTACCTACTAGTCGAAATAGTAATATTTGTCACGTCCTCAAGTGGAAAGGCACTACCGCAAGCGACCGCTAGTTACCAACTTTGCACTAATTGTGCAAAACTGCTAACAAGATACATAAAACGATTCAGGTTCTCACCGTGGCCAAAGAAGGTCACAAAGCGGAGTATCAATGAATATTAAATAATACCTACGTTTGTAACGTGTATACCTAATGTTGTTGTATGTTGTACACTTATTTTTTCCCACATAAACCATCGAGTGTATCGACTGTATATAAGTACCTATACTAATATAGATTATAAAATTTATTGTTAAATAAAATATATGTATGGTAAAAGCTGCTCCACTTTTCAAAAAAAATCTGTTATAAAAAATATGAACTTAATAGGAATAATGCAACATGTATATCAAAACATAGGTTTTTGATCTCTAGAAATAGTAGCCCAGTTTTGTGAACATAATTAATAATGGTTTTGAGTAAATCCTGATTTATTTGACTTCTCAAAAAAAGATAGTTGCCTACTCTAGCGGCCTAGCGTTAAACATACTTCGGAAGATACTTGTCTTGTGCAGGGATAGACGCCTCACAATGTTTTTTTTAAATAAAAACAAATTTAAATCAGTTTTCATAATCAATCTTTATTGTTTTCTGCAATATTATTAAATGTTATTGAACCTTATGCTTATAAAAATGTAACAAAAATAGCCCCCAAATTTTAAGTTAAATAAGTTAATACAGTTATTTACCTTAACCCAGAAAATATTTTTGTTTTTTTCCCCAGTTATTATGAGTCGTTTTAACTATCGATATCCGAATATCACCAAGATCGAAAAAAATAATAATTTCAGTAACATCTGGGTTAAAGGTAGAACATTATGGCAGAATCAACTTTGACTTTAGCATTTCAATCATCAGAAGCCAGGGTACATTCGTGATATTTCGTTGATTCCTATTTGTTTTGTATCCAACTCTTTGAACTCAAGTGCTAAACTATCTTGTGTCCAGCTTATGTGGCGCGGCACCACGCCTGATTTTCGCTGATACTTGCGCGGTATTTTAATCACCTAGAATGCACGAAACAGTTAAGTATTTAGAAGCTACGTTATAGTCACAAAAAACAGAAAGAAAAATCTGTATTTGAAAGAAATTTTTTTTGCGGATTTTCCCCTCTATGGGCAAATCCATAAATATAATTACTAAATTGGTAAGTAATTTCTATATAATATTTTTATTACCAACTGATTGTGGTTTCAGTCTACTTTTTATTTCTTTGCATGCATCAGTGATTAAATAACACTGTTTATTACGTTCTATTGTTGACTAGTTTTTATTTATTTTGCAAATAAAAAGGGCAAGTATCCGTATATAAGGATAGTCGGAGCAACTATCCGCTATAGACCCTATAGATTATACTTGTATAATCGCACCCCTGTTAGGAATTAAGCTATAAATACTGGCTTCTCCTTCAGTAAACACGACCTAGGGGTCGATGCTAGCAAATAAATTAGGGCTATTCTCCGGCTAATATCTTGTAATGTCACTGCGATAAGATTTCATTGCCGTGTTCGCAGGTAATGAAATAAATCGTCCGTTGGACTACATTATTCTTAGTTCGACCCTCTTTTGAGGAGCCATTTAAAGGATTGATCTAATTTCTTTCGTTTTATATCTCAATCGTTTACAAACTTAAGTAAGTACCAGTTTTTGCAAATCAATCGATTCTACTTCAAATGACGTTAAATGTTCCTACGTTATTAAATGGTACTTACCTACATTTAAGAATACAATCGCTTATTTCTATACAAAAATTGTTGTTATAAATAGTCTAGGTATATTCAAATGCACTGTGTCTGTAGTAGTGATAAAATACTGGGTAAAATATTACATTATCTAGTAAGATCCCTTCATGGGCTTCCATCACTTATCTAAATGTTTGCACAAAAAGAGTTTAGTAGTGGGCGAGCTAACAGATAACGTGACGAAGTACTCTTTGACAAATCCTATTTAGCCAAAAAAACACATACACCCTTATTGTTATTCGTTAATGAAATTAAGGGTGAGTTCCACCCATAAAACTGGACAACTTTCCCCAAGAAACCTATGTGCAATAAATGCGCTAAAAAGAAAAATATAAACTTTTACTATCAACTTATAACGTCGTTACACAATTTATATGATTTAAAAGGTTGTCGTGAGATTATGTAAGTACTCGTATTTAACTATACTATACTCAGATTGAAAATTTTAATCAATCACATCAAGTTATTTAATTTACTTTTTTATTTACACAAGTAAATCTCGCGACAACCTTTTATATCATATAAATTGTGTAAAGACGTTATATTTTGATAGTAAAAGTTTATTTTTTTCTTAATAGCACGATTCGTTTAGGAGTTCCTATGGCCACCTCCTGACTCCATCCTCAAGACCCTGGACATCATATAGCAATAAAGTGCTTGAAAAGACAAATCCAACGAACCCAAGCTCGATGAGTTTCCCCCGTTTCGTTTAGGAGTTCCTATGGCCACCTACAGACTCCATCATCAGACCAGCTCAATATTACCATAACATTGCATTGTTATCGTACTTACATAAGTACTTATACCAAATTTCAGCTCAATCAGGTGAGGAGAACTGGTCTTAAATTCAGTTGCAAGATTTGTCCCACACTAACACACAAGGGAAGTCAAATAAAATCTTGTAAAAATGACAAAAAAATTTCTACCTGTCACAATTCACATAATTGTGCTATTGTCGTGAGCTGATCGGACAGTTTTGTATGGGAAGTCGAATTTTTCTTGTCATTTTCACACATTTATCATGGGGAAAAAATAATAAATCAATTTCTTATAAACGAATAAAAATTACGAGTGTATGTTACGTCATATAGGTACATGCCGAAGCTACCCTATTTCTACAAGTTTTTATAATGTGATCGACGGTCATAGGTCAAGACTTTGCTGCAGACGATGCAGGCCTTTGTCCAGTTGTAGGACAGAAAATTAACTTTGTCCTACAACAACAAGAGACTTTTAGTGCCAAACTTTTGAGGACGGGTAGGTTATTCTAATTCATCAACTGTTGGAGGGTTAAACGAGCGTATAGCCGTCAATATGTTTACATTACGAAGGTTCTAGCCTCTCAGACTGATAGTTCCCGTACTGATTCCAACTATAAATCTACCAGAGCATCGATATATATCTCGCGGAGTAAAAAATGAGGATCGGCTCTCGATCGACGGGACAGGCGTGACCCGCCCGACCGACCGCCTTTTAACCGGTTCACTGTCCCGCACACCACGTCCGTAACAAGTTAACAACTGATTAAGCTATCATTATATTTTTTGGACAGTGAACCTGTTAATAATACAAAAGTTACTTGTGTGTGTGGCGGCTCATTAAAGGAGTACCTACTACTGAGCCATCTCTTCCCTTGGGTGTCGTAAAAGGCGACTAACGGACTCACAAAATAAATATCTCACTCTCTCTAACTCTCAAATACATCCAACAGCAAAGAGCGGTTATGGGCTCACCACCTGTCAAGCTGAGCACATGTGCAGTTATCATTTGGTGAAACGTGGACTATGTGAAACGTGGACTTGCTGACTAACCCTTAGAGGATAGTTGTCGTGTATGTATGTATGTATTAATAGTTACTTGTAAATACTTCGCCCATACGTTTCGGTGGCCGACTGGCAATTACTGGCGAAGGGGTCGGCCCGATCAGAAGGTCTCGGGTCCATTCTTAGGCCGGGCAAAGCGTGTATCAGATTATTCGATGCGTAGCTCCGGTTGGTTTACCAACCTCGCATTATTATTATTACTTATTTATTTATGTATATTTTTATCTCAAACAAATAATTAAACAAATACCCATCAACTGCAGGCAGACTTGATATCATGACGGAGAGAGAGAGAGAGAGAGAAATAAACATTTACTGACACACAACAATACTTAAATAAATAACAAACATAAGAAAATACCAATTCCACAATGTATAATGCCGGCACTTCACTTGGCGTATCGTGTTCGCGTATTTGCATTATTTAACCGAACACGGCAATGTGTAGACGGTCTATTTGAATATATTGGCTTTATTTGCACGAATATGGCAAAAAACGCAAATAGCGAATATGCGTTTCCGTCCACTTGTCGGTTTTTGATAACACATCAAAGGAATCAAATAAGGCAAATATTTGCGTCGGCCGTCCACACTTGGTTCTGTACAGAAGCGCGCGTGCGGCTGTTCTGTTCAGATGTGTTCAGTTTTTTATACGTTAACGTAGTAAAATGGATTGGACAAACGAAATCATATTGCGAATTTTGGAATTAAGTATAGGTACCAAATGCATCCTTGTATTTGGAACCCCAAAAATGCCTCATAAAAACAAAACCGACTGAACGATGCATGGATCGATATTCAAAATAACTCAGGAGAACCATGCACAATAAAAAAAACAGGTGTTGGTAAGCCGCATTCAGGTAAATGTAATAAGCTGCTGCCACTGCCACGTCCATCACTGTTGCATTCAATTTGTTTGTGAACAAGCAAATATTGTGTATATTTGAGTTATTTGCCCGTACAGTCCATGTGTGGATGGCTTGTTTAACGCCAAGTGAAGTGCCAGATTATTTGGGCAAACACAACGATATCGCCACACGAACACGCTAAGCCAAGTGAAGTGCCGCCTTAACGAAAGTCTTCGATCAGTGCGTCCTACCTAACCGTCATGACATACGGAGCGCTAACGTGGACACTGGACACTGACGATAGGGCTGGTTCACAAGTTTTAAGACGCTCAGCGGGCTATGTGAAGGCACAGTACAAGTGTAAAGGGCTATGCTCAGAGTTTCTCTGAGGGATCGGATTCGAAACGAGGTGATCTGGCAGAGAACCAAGGTAACCGACATATCCTACGTCGGATTAGCTAGCTGACTGGCCGGCCTTATCAGTCGCAGAACAGATTAAAATTGGGATAGACGAGTTCTGGAGTGGAGACCGCATATCGGCAAACGTAGCGTAGGACGCCTTTAGACAAGGTGGAGCGACGATCTTCGCAAGATGGCTGGCAAGAGCTGGATGAGAGTAGCCGCGAATCGTGCTCAGTGGCGTGCTTTTGGAGAGGTTTATGTCTAGCAGTTGACGAATATAGGCTGATTATTAAGAAAATACCGTTGTCAATCAAGACCCCGCCTCAGCGTATGTTGTTGCGATCGGGACGTATCGCAATAACAACGATGGTAGTATGTCGAACTGCTATATGAAGGACTTAGTGCTGTAGTATATACTCGTAGCTCCTCAAGTAACACACATAGGCCAAATACTAGATGAATAATAGATTATTGTGTGTTGGTACTTAACGCTGAATAAAATTACTGAATATTAGCAGAGGAGCATGCTATTTAAGTAGTCACAACACTGCTTAAATTGGCACAAATTATTCAGCTTTAAATTCACATTGCTGAGTAATATCATTATAGTAACGTTAAAATCACAGTAAGTATTAGGTGTACAGGTGGTAACAAGGCAAAATATTAGCAAATTAAGGAAACACTAGTTACACTTAGTCGTCCATAAACGCTTTTATATGTAAATATGTATAGTAATTAAGTTAACGGTTTACGATTTGTTCTGTAAGAACGAATATTAATACTTTTGGTGACAGATGATTCATATATATGACAGTGAGAGAAGATAAGTTTTTAAGATTGTATGATATCGGTTTAAGAACCTACATTTTGTTAATAATTTTATTATTTTACGTGAAAGCTAGTGGGAATTCAAAATTATTGTTAGAGTTTACATATATGTATTTCTAAGACATTTTTCAATTGCCAGTACATAATGGCAAATGTAATAATACAAACTAAAATAATAGTAGATTATGCACCAAGGGGATAAAGTAGTGTCTTATGTAGCGGGCGCCCCGTATTGAATCCCGAGCAAAACGAAGGCTTCTAGTGTTAACTCCCGAGCGTAGCGAGGGTAGAATCCTGATGGCAGCGTGGAATTCGAGGTCGCCCAAGACGAAGGCACCTTTATCCCCGAGGAGAATACTCTACTTTTCACACCATCTACGAGACAATAAAAAGCAATAGTAAAACAATAGTAAAATTTTAAACACTGAAAAAAGACGACAACCTCGGGCGGGAATCGAACCACGCACCTTCCGCATTCCGGGCGGCTGCCTTAACCACTTGGCTACCGAGGTCTGGCTTTCAACCGTCGAAATTTGTCAGTGCTTGATGCTTAGGTTTTTAGTCAACATTGCTTCATCAAATCTTAGAAGTTTTCACCTCTGAGATCCGAAAGAAATATTTTTACAAATATTTGAACATTCGGTTAAGATGAAGCTGCGTTTATAGATTAATGTTTTATATTTTAGCGTTTTAATAACGCTTAAATATACTTATGTAAAATTTTAAACAATTTTAAAGGCAGCCGCCCGGAATGCGGAAGGTGCGTGGTTCGATTCCCGCCTGAGGTTGTCGTCGTTTTCAGTGTTTAAAATTTTACATAAGTATATTTAAGCGTAATTAAAACGCTAAAATATAAAACATTAAAAACAATAGTAGATTGTTATACAAGGAGCTTAAATGACCCAAACGGACTAAAGACTGCACTACAGCAAAGAGAGGCGATGGGCTCATCATAATAATACTACCAACCCCTTTCTTCCCTTGGGTGTCGTTAAAGGCGACTAATGGACTAAAGACTGCACATACATCCAACAGCATAGAGCGGCGATGGGCTCATCAAAATAATACTACCAACCCCTCTCTTCTCTTGGGTGCCTTAAAAGCGACTAACGGGCTAAACGCTGCACATACATCCAACTGCATAGAGCGGCGATGGGCTCATCAAAATAATACCACAAACCCTATTCTTCCTTTGGGTGTCTTAAAAGCGACTAACGGGCTAAACACTGCACATACATATCCAACAGCATAGAGCGGCGATGGTCTCATCAAATTAATACTACCGACCCCTTTTCGTCCCTTGGGTGTCGTAAAAGGCGACGAACGGACTAAACACTGCACATACATCCAACATCATACAGCGGCGATGGGTCTATCAAAATAATACTAACAACCTCTCTCTTCCCTTTGGTGTCGTAAAAGGCGACTAACGGACTAAAGACTGCACATACATCCAGCCTGCGTAATAGGGCACTAGGTTTGCTTATTCAAACTTAGCCGTAATAAAGTCTTACATGTGAATCCACATAGGCAATACACTGATAAAATGTGTGATAAAACACTTTTAATTATACGAATGCATAATACCGACTGAACTATTTTAGGGACTTGTTACATGAATGAAATGATCCGTGAGAAGATGCTCGGGGATATACCTACTTATTCAGTCATCACCTGATTAATACAACTGATGTAAACCTCTGTTAAGAAATATACGTTATAATAATACTCGAAGTGCTCTTAAACAGTAATAATAACGTTCAGATAAACTTGTAAACAGCCACTATTCAGGCGTTAATAATAGCAGTATAGTAACGGATCAACAGGGATATTTTACACCATTAACTGAATAACACACTTAATTTATGTACTCCTTTATCCACTGTCACGTCCAAGGTGACTATACTCACCCAGTGACATATAAGCCCTTACGTCCAAGGTGAGTATAGTCACCTGGAATTTTGTACTCGCATTACGTTCACGGTGAGTGTAGTCACTCAAAACACGTAGTACGTAGGCCCATCAAAAAATTTGAATGATTCTGTGGTTACTAATTCATTATAAAAGTAAAAGAAATCTATGTAATGGCAAACATAATTTCACAGAAAAAAATAATGAAATTGCTATATAGGTACTTATAAATGCTAGGTAAGTCTCTATTGAAATGGAGACTTTATGCATAAGACGTTCATTAGGTTTGACATGCTTTATTGACAAATTCGTTGCGAGTCCATTGAGTCGGTGCGACTAATTTAAGTAATATGATATTATATTGCTTGGGAGAAGAAGTATTCGTACTTCGCAGTGTCAAACATTTGAATAGTCAAAAGAGACATTTCCACATATCATGTACTTATATGTAGGTACTCCCAGAGTGCTTAGTCATGAATTAAGAGTTTACTAAAGAAATGGTATAAAATAAAAGTATGGGTACACCCAAGGGGCGACATGGGTTGGTATGGTAGTTTCTTTTAATAATAAGGCGAGTTGAGTACAGTCACTCGACCCTTGGGTGTCGTAAAACGCGACAAACGGACTAAAGACTGCACATACATCCAACAGCATAAAGCAGCGATGGGCTCACCAGCAGTCACGCTGAGCACATGTGCAGTCGCTATTTGGTGAAAGGTGGACTATGGTAGAGGACTGCTTTTGCTGTCCTCATTGGCTAATAGTCTCTGACTAACCCTTCGGGGATAATAGACGTGATTATAATTATGTATGTCGATAAGTTCCCGGTAGACCACTTTTCGGCGATATTCGTTTGCGCTCCATTCCGATCGCGCCTACGAACCGTAGCGTGCGCGTATTCCTACCGCTCCTCAGAACCGTAGCGTGCGCGTATTCCGACCGCGCCTACGAACCGTAGCGTGCGCGTATTCCGACAGCGCCTACGAACCGTAGCATGCGCTTATTCCGACCGCGCTTACTAACAGTAGCGTGCGCGTAGTGGGCAAGCGAACATCGCCGAAAAGTGGTCGACCGGGAACGTCCTCGACTGTACAGTAGGTACTTACAGTAGGTACTCCCGACAATATTAGCCATACGATCTGTACCAGCCTCTGTGTCGTATATTGGATTTTGGAAGCGGTCCCACCTGGCAAACGTGATCAATTGCGGTCCGATCGCTGAAATCATAGTTCCAGCCTACAGTACTAGGTATGGTCACCGTCAAAATTAACGAAACACTGTCGTGATCAAAATCACAAAGCTTCATAAAAACTAAATTTTACTAAGTTATATAGAAACCTATTTTTTAATGTAATTTCTTAACAGAACACAGTCAATAGATAGATAAGATAAGATATTGTAGGTCTAACCAAATAGTGCTTGGTACAATCGCCGTCAGAATTACTGTAATACTATGGTGGTTAAAATCTTAGCATTTAGGTTTAAAAAACTCATTTTTATAAAGTGAGTGAACAAAACAGTCTAACTTTTAGGACGCTGCCTAACCCCGGTCCCAGATCAACCCAGCCAGCAAGCGAGGGGGTGTACTATGGTTTTTAGTGGGTATGCTCCCTGGCTGCGGAAGCTGGTGTGAGAGCCCTATATAACCACAGCGTCTCTCTGGACGCGGTGGTACTCGGCATAGAATAGATAAAGAAGGTCTCGGAAATGAGTTTTCCGTAATAATAAAAAAAACAAATACCACTGCTTAATCCACCGCGCTGGCCAAACTCAGGTATTTGTCGTCATAGCTAAGTATAAGTTTTCCTAAAAAGTGTAAACATACCTACAAAACAAGCAACGTTGTTAGCACACTTTATAGAGTGGCGGGTATTCCGTAAGGAAAATTCATTTCCGAGATTTTTAGGTTTAGAACTTTAGATCACAAAAGGAAGTTTTACAAAGCAAGTATTTGCGCGGAGTCCACCGGCCTTACGGTTTTAAAATTACTCGCTCCGTAACCGCGGAGTTTTAATTTGGAGCCTGCACAAACAGTGTTAGAATAAAAATATGGTATTTTTCTTTCGCCATAAAGCCGATTTTTCAATTGTCAGATAAAACCTACCTATTTGTATTAGTATTGCACAACCATTTTGAAAACGTATTTTCGTATCATCAATTCTTTCTTTTCAGATTACTTTTTAGGTAGATCGCGTATACTTTTTCAGACGGATAAGTTAAATTCGAACACTAAACAATTTAGCCCTTTATTGCTGTACATGACACTTAATTATCAAACCATTACATACTGCAGTCTTCGACCATCGAAACACGCTGTATTGCAAAGTTAGTCTTTTCATAAAGTAGTATAAGAAACAAAATAGTTCAATCAATCAAAATAGCCATCGGCCTTAGCATACTAAACTATTTTTGTTGTATTTGTTATCTTCGTACTAAGAAAAAGTATTACTGAGTATTAGTCCCGTGTTGCGTAGCGGTTAAAACTACCACCTCCTCTCTTCCCTTGGGTGTAGTAGACGAAGGCCTCGTCGGGCACCCCTGTCTCACACCTTGATGGAAGCGGATATGCTTTGTCTGCTGGCTCTGTACTTGAACGGCCATGGTGGCGGCATAGAGACATCGGTATTAACCTAATCTAGCATCACCGGTATCACATCCAACAGCATTGAGCGGCGCGGCGATGGGCTCACGCATAGGGTTACCATTTAGGAATTTGAAAAGTCCTGACAAAAAACCTGACATTTGGATAAAAGTCCGGACTTTTTAGTCACAAAATGGAAACATCTGTCTCACTGTTTATTTGTTTTTAGATACCTAATTAAATGAGAAGATATTAAAGATTAAATACTTATTTGATACTACTCAATATGTAGTTTTGTTACTCAAATTCCAAAATCCGGACAAATTAAAGAGCCGGACAAAGGCCGGAGTAGTGTAAAAAATCCGGACATGTCCGGATTAATCCGGACGGATGGTAACCCTACTCACGTACGACCTATCACGCTGAGCGAAAGTGCAGTTGTAACTTGGTGAAAGGTGGACTATGGCAGTGGACTGCTTCTGCGGTCCCTATTGCCTAGTCTCTGGCTAACCCTTAAGGGATAGTAGCCGTGAATCTATCATGATTTAAAAAAAAAGGAGTAGCACTTACTTTTCCAGTCGTGGAACTCCTCGAGGTTCTCCGCCCGCTCAGCCCACAGCAGGTAGGCGAAGGCCTCGTCGGGAACGTTGGCGATGCAGAAGCCCTTCAGCGAGGGCACGCCGCTCCGCGAGAACTCAGCCAGCTGATTGGACAGCTCGAAGTTGGCCTGCGAAAGAACAAGCATTCAAATATAGATGGCAGTGGACAGCTTCGCGGTGCTTATTGCCTACTCTCTGTATAACACTTTGGGAACAGTCTTGTATGTTGGTAGGTACCTATTTATGTAAAGTGAGCCATGCTTTGGAAGCATTGAGGTATTACGACTAGAGCAGCTTTTCCATGCAAAAAAAGTTAGTTAGCTAGATGACATAGGGCAACTCGGTGAGGCGTTAGCGCACATGAGTAAAGAAACTCATGTGGTTAGCGTATGAGAAAAGTAAGCCCATAGGTATAAGTCAAATGTGGTTAGCGTATGAGAAAAGTAAGCCCATAGGTATAAGTCAATATGCGTGTAAGAAGTTACTCATTATGCGAGTAACCCTTGAGTAACCCTTTAATTTTTATAACTCTACTAAACCACTGCAGAGATAATGCCAAACCGGCTTGCTCTAGTACCTACCTACATATTATTTTTATTTAGAATTAATATAATAGATAAGTATGGCATTTTTGAAAAAAAAATTAAAATATATCATAATAAATAAATCTTTTACATTAAGAAAGAATATTTTGAATGTAAAATAAATTATACATAAATGTTGTCCTTTTTCCTTGTCATTGTTTTTGTTAGGCTTACACTTTAATTTTATATGTAATTTAGTTACTTTTACGATTCTAAAAATGTTATGTTTTTGTTTATTTTTCTGTACCTACTATAGACAAGCACCTATTGTGATTTTAATTATTTATGTTTTTGTTATTTGTTTTTGATTTAGTTTATATTAAGATTTTAATTTATAATATTATGTAATACCTACACATAACCTACCTAGTAATAACTAGGTACTATAAAATCACAATGCCTTTTAAGGTAAATTTGTAACTACAATTAACACCTGTAAAATACTAACAACTTGTTGTGTACCTATTATGTTACCAAAAATGAATATGAATATAAAAAATACAAATAAAATAAAAATTGTTTTATTTCCCAAGTAAATAAACATATTAAAAGTGAGACAACCCCAGAGAGTAATACAAATACTTGTAGTGGGGTGTGCCTCGCTCTTAGCCTAGTGCCAGTAACAATAATGGGCTAAGATTACTGTATCCTTATTTTAAGTTAAGTTACTTATGAGCTAAATGTGTGTGGTTTGAGTGAGAGTGTGTGTGGTGTGTAAGTGTGTGTATGTGTATTTGTGTCTTAACATCGATATAATTATATTTGTATGATCTAGTATGATGAATATTATAAATATAATGTGAGTTCAATTTTATGATAGTAATGTCGGAATGTTAACCTATCCTGTTTAAAATGGCTTCGGTTTCATCATAGTTTAAGGATTTTAGAAAGTCTGTTAATATTTCTTTGCACTCATGCTTCAACTATGGGTATATGTTATTTTGTAGTCTACGATTTATAGTATTATAAATGTAAGTGCTTTGACTGGGATATTGACGGCTAGCAAACTTGGTGCGTACTGGAAGCGAATGAGCCACAATGTCATTTCTTCTTCTGGCTAGTTTAGTGGGATCAAAATGCAAGGTGTTATGTAAAGCAAGCATTATGTTCAACAGATATAACTGCCTTATAGTTAATAGTCCAGAGAGCCTATAAAGATCCTGAGTATGAAATCGGAAAGGTTTAAAATACATGATTTTTATGAGTGACCTTTGTGTCCTTTCAAGTTCTAGCATTTTACTTTTAGTAGTTCCACCCCACACAGGAATGCAATATGTAATTACGCATTGTTCTAAGGATATGTTTATTAAGAAGTTCACTATGCATTACGTAGCGCAGGGATTTGAAAATCCATTTGAGCTTACGTATCCGTTCAATAACCAACTCAATTTGCGAATGCCATGATAGTCGTTAGTCCACTAGAACCCCTAGATATTTAGTATTGGTTACCTTTCGAATACAAGGGCAGTTTCCAGATGTATAGTTATTACACCCGTGAATTCTTATTTGGAAATCCTCAGACGGTTGGGTTATTAAACTTGGGGTGAAACAAATATAGTTAGTTTTAACAGTATTTAGAGTCAGAAGATTTGTGGTTAGCCAATTATGTACCTCAGCAAGACCCGACTCAGTTGCAGATTTCACATTTTCCCAAGAGCGGTCAGAAAATACTATAGCAGTATCATCAGCGTAACAAAAAACCCGTCCTCCAATGTTTTGTAGATAACATAGTCCATTTATGTATACCAAAAAGAGTGTCGGGCCAAGAACACTGCCTTGAGGGACACCATACGTAACAGTCTCTTCGTTGCTCTTGAAAGTGTAAATTTTAACCACTTGTTTTCTTTCAGACAGATAGTTCTTAAACAAGGAGAGAGCAGTACCTCTGATACCAATTTCCTCGAGCCTACGAACCAGAATAGGAGCTGAGACAGTATCGAAGGCTTTTTTAAGATCTAGGAACACAACGAGGCATTTGTTACCTTTATCTACCTTATCTACAATGAGAGCAATCAAATCTTTAACCGCATCTTGGGTTGACAACCCCTTACGAAACCCGTACTGCGAGCTAGACAATATATCATGGGCAGTTAAATAGCTAAGTAGCCTTTTATTTATAAGTTTCTCAATTATTTTTGAAATACCAGTTAACACCGAGATAGGCCGATAGTTGTTAACATCCGTTTTATCTCCTGCTTTGAAACCAGGAGTCACAATAGAACGCTTGAGAGATCTAGGAAACACTCCATTGTGAAAGCACAGGTTGGCAAGTTTAGCAATAATAGGAACTATGAAATCACTACAGCATTTTAACAATTTAACAGATATTTCATCCCATCCAGAAGTACAGGCTGAATCGAGTCCCATAAGAACATCATTAACTTCTTGAGGGTCAGTATCAAGCAGTACAAAAGAAGAGACCCGGGAATCAACACTGACCGGTCTGCGACGGTGCGGAACAGTATTTTGAGTAATTTCTTCAGGCAAGGTTCTACCAACGTTTACAAAAAAATTATTAACTCTGTTTACTACATCAAGTGGGTGAACTGAATGGACAAGAAGATTAGTACTAGGAATTTTAGGGGCTTTAAATCGAGTTATATCGTTAATTGTACTCCAAAGCTTTTTAGAATTCATTGCCGAGTCATCTATTCTTTTTCTATTATATTGACGCTTTAACTTTTTAATTATGTTTACGCAATAATTGCGATAGCGTTTAAACGTTATTTTTAAAATTTCGTTGTGTGGCTCTGATCTTAATTTCAATTGCATTTTGTTACGCAGTCTAATACAGCGTAGAGCCCCACCAGTCATCCATGGTTTTAATAATCTTTTGTTACTAGAAATTGATTTCACCTTTGTATTCTTTAACAAGTTTTCTCTGATTAGTCCAATCAGGGCATCCGCCAGAGAATTAGGGTCGTTATAGATGTTAAAACGTGTAAAGTCCACAGTAGCAAGCGTTTTAGATAAATTTTCATAGTCAACTACTGCTTTCAATTTTTGTTTTAGCGATTGATCCACATACTCGCCAAACATACACAGCGCTACCATCACATGGTCAGTTATTGATGTATTTAAAACTGCAACCAAAGCAGAAGTGCAATGTTTATCGAATTTAAGGATTACATGATCTAGACAGTTTTTTATCCTAGTCGGTAAACAGTGGCCCGGGAGCAATCCATGTAAAGACAAGACGTCCAGATATTTAAGTCGATTGTTTCGCTCATAAGTTGATTCCGTGGATTTTACTATAAGGTTGATATTCATGTCACCGACTAATATAATACTTTTGTGTGAATCAATACCATCCAAATGATTCTCAATAGAGTTAATAAAGTTATCAGCATTTACGTTAGAAGGGGATCGATATACACCCAAAATTGTCTGATTACAAGTAATTAATTGTAGACCTGAGGCATCTGCCAGGTTCATTTCAGTAACCTGAACTTGGTGACAATCTTTAATAAAGGCAACCACACCGTCATTTTGGTTCAGATTGTTTACAGTAAAATAAGACGAGTAATTGGCCATAGGTGGTATTGTTTTACTTGGATTTAGCCTACATTCGGTTAAAATCAATACATCTGGTAAGAATGGTAATTGTGACAGAGACAATTATAAGTCATCGAGGTTACTATAAATACTTCTTATGTTTTGAGTAATGACACTTAGCTCAAATTTACAGTTTATTAAGTAATTATGTAGGTCCTCAATGTTACAGGTTACCGAATTAGATATAACCGCTTTGTCCAAATCTTTTAGTGCATTAAGATGACTATCCATAAAGATCATTTATCAAATAACTGAAAATACAATCTCTATGCGTCATTGGTTTTAGCAGATACTTGAATAAAAATAAAACATACGAACCAAACCATTTCAATGAGATTGTACTCTTCCCAATCACTGCAAAAACTTAATGTAAGTTTTTAATTGTTTGTCTTTTTGCTAGCACTTGATTATTAAAATATGTATAAATGTATGACTGTATTATGTGTATAAGGTTATGAAATAGGTAATTATATTTTATTAGATCTTGGTTACTAAAATGTGTATGTATGTATGACTGTTTTATGTGTATAAGGTTATGTAATTGGTAATAAAATTTTATTAGGACTTGGTAACTAAAATGTGCACAAATGTGAGACTGTTTTATGTTGATATAGTTATGTAATAGGTAATTATGTTTGATACATTTATTTGTGGTCCAGCGTTTTATCAATACAAACAAAGACAAATCAGCCGGGTTTGTTATAAAATTAGATTGTTTAAAGAAAGATTTTGTTTTTAGTATTTGACTATTAAATAGTAAATAGTGTAAGTAATGTGAGTTTGTGTGAGAAAGTTTTATTTGTGTGTGATTATAAAAATAATTTAAAGTTATTGAACATATTACAAGTTTGATGACAAAGTTAACAGCGAACAGGTAGTACAAGAATGTGTAGTTATTATGTACCATGCCTTTGAAGTAGGCAACTATGTTAACCAGTAACAAAAATGAAACACAACAACAACAACAAAATGCATGAACAAAGTAGAAAATACCGTCAGACAGTCATGTATCCCGTAGCAATAGATGAACTTGAGCTTCATTAGTAATCTGAATAATACGTGATTGGTCATCTTTTCGAACGAGTACCTTGCCGAAGGAGGTCCAGCAATATTTATACCTGCTTGATTTCACTAGGTCTCGTGCCAAGAAGAAGAGACGAGCCCCTTTTGGTGTTAGTTGTTCTGATATGAACACCGCTGTATCCTCATTTGCCGTGCATCCCAGATGCTTAGCTTGTAGTTTATTTTTGTTTTTTACATTGAATAGTTTAGACTTTTTCAAAAGATCATTTCTCAAAATGGTCGAGCCAAATTCCACAATAATTGGAGTATTACGGCGGGTACTCTCTGTTTTGGTTTGCAACCTGAAAATATCCTTTATATCACACTGTTCCATTTTTAGGTTAATAGATTTAGAGAAACAAAGTACCATTTTAATTAGATCGTCTGTAGTTTCACGGTCTTTTTTCGGAACATTTTTGATTTCCAGACTTGTTTTGCGCGATGCTCTTTGCAAGTCTTCCATTTTACTTTCTAAAATCACAATATACTCCCTGTCTTTTTTACTCTGACACTCGAGCGCTTCTATTTTTCTTTTGTATTCCTCATTTTGACTTGTCAACAAAGCGATCGAAGAGTCAATATTGTGGTTTGTTTGCTGTATTTCTTTTAAATCACCAATGATCCCTTTCAATTGATTTTGTTGGGTCAACATGAATGAGTTAAATAACTCCCTCATTTCATCTTTAAACTTCTCCAGTTCAGCCGGTATATCTTCATCTCTCATTCTCTTTGAACGAAGTGAAACAAAATTTAGTAGAGAACTTTCATTTTCCATCTCGCTGACATTAGATGCCGATGCCGAAAGCGATTTGTTTATGTGTGTACTTATCGCAGGCGCACTTGTCCGTGCTATCAAGCCGCCCTTTATAAAATATGTTATCAAACGAAAACGCAGGTGCGAACAACGGTGGTCGAGAAAGCAATTATTCAAAATAAATGAATATAAAACTATTAATCTACTGTGTATTCAAAATATACAAAGTCATACTTTTTACTTTTGTCACGGATCCAGTTCAATTGCTTCGGTCGATTGACGCCGAAAACTGAATTACTTACTTACTTATCTTTATAAAAAAGTCGAGGTATTATGCGCCTATTATGGTCGCGTGGAAACAGAACAACATAAGTTAAGGAAACGTGAAAATGACTAACTCAGATGTTAATCGATTGCGGAGGACGTGGGTTCGATTCCCAGATGAGGTGGTAATTTTTTTAACGTTTCGTTATTTTGAAATTATTTAATTGTTATTAACGCCAAAAATCCAATATAAAAACAACAACGTAGTAAAGTCAGTAAGTAAAGTTGGACATTGTTATGAGCTTTCAGTTTTCCTTAGTTGATTGTTTTGTTTATTTATTTTCCGGGTATTTAGCTATTACTATGTAGCTTATTGAAATATTTTATAATATCCACCCTTAAATTATATAAATCTAACTACAAACAGTCCACAATGTCAGTTACAGTCACGATTATGTCATACATGAGCGACAGTGAATCGTAATCAGCTGAATACATTGCTTACTCATCTGACGGGCCCATCATTAGTTAATGCTTTGAAATTGTAACCACTCAGTGTCCATTGCTGTTTCCATTGTCCGTGTGGATGTGAGACATCACTACGCGAATTGTAATAGTCATAAGCTAATTAGTTAAAGCACGGGAATCAGTAACAACGAAAGGTAGGTACAGGAAACAATCAAAGTACATACATACATATAATCAAGACTATTATCCCCGAAGGGTTAGTCAGAGACTAGGCAAAGAGGATAGCAAAAGCAGTCCTAGTCCACTTTCAACAAATAGCGACTGCACATCTGCTCAGCGTGACTGGCGGTGAGCCCATGGCCGCTATATGCTGTTGGATGTATGTGCAGTCTTTAGTCGCCACCCAAGGGAAGAATGGGGGTGGTAGTATTCTTTTAGCGCTACGCTACACGGTTACTCACATAATACTCATTATCATACTCACGACTATAATCCCCGAAGGGGAAGACAGAGACTAGGTAATGGGGACCGCATAATCAAGGCACTGATACCATGTGCTGATACTGCCACAGACCACGGCACACCAGTAACAACTGCTCATGTACTCAGCGTGACAGGTGGTGAGCCATCGCCGTTCTATGCTGTTGGAGTGCAGTGCAGTCTTTAGTCCGTTAGTCGCCTTTTACGACATCACCCAAGGGGAGAGATGGTAGTATTCTATTAATGAGCCGTCACCCCACAGCTCAAACAAAGTAGATAATCAAAACTTATCCAATATCTTTACTATATTTATTAGTATTCCAGCGATGATACACTTATGAGATAAAATTTTTTTGTTAAACATCGCAAAACAACGGATCTCTTGTTTCTAAACTAGTGGTTTCTTGTTTTTATCGTCGCCTTTTGGTGTTGACTGTACTACAGCTGCCATCCCAAGGCACTTTAGAGAAGTAAGTTCTCTAATTTGACTCTTAGGAGACAGTGCGGGTAAAACCATTGCGATAAAAAGTTCTGAAAATCAAAAAAAAATATTAAGCCTATCATGTCATTTTGGCCAGTCCAGCTGGTTCAGTTTTAGCCATTGGACTAAATGTTAATGCCACACAGAGTGCATTTCAACTACATTGATAGCTTGATATTTCGGCAGTTTCGACAGGTTCAGCCGTGTCAGACAAACATAGCCGGCTTGTGTGAATAATATAAATGACATGATGCGCTTTGAATAGATTGGTCAAACAGAGATATTTGAGGATTTGTTTGTTACAGGTTCCAACACTTTCTGACATCCGTGTCAATCAGAGTGTTTGAGCCTCAGAATAATAACTATATTATACTGTTTGAGCCTTGACTATTTTAAATTCATTGGATTGTATTGGCATGTATCTCCGATCATGTGACGGCAAAGTTAACGCTACAACGAAAGCGCATTTCAATCATGGACATGTTTGAGTAACAATGTGTCCATGATTTCAATTCAACCACATGGAAACAATTAACCAGTCTCAGGAAGCTCGAGTGAGATTCGAACCCATGACCTTTGGATTGCCGGTCCACTGCTCTAAACTAGCTAGCTACAGAGACCCCAGAAGACTCGTTGAATTCTTTCTAGTAGTTGATGATTTACGCTGCAAGCCAGCGTTAGAGCAGTGGACTGGCAAAGGTCATGGCTTCGAACCCCATTCGAGCTTCCTGAGACTGGTTGATTTTTTTCTAGTAAACATTTTATCCTATTTCTATATAGCATTGTGAATGCAAAATTTCAAAAATAAAGGTTTTTGTAATTGCCAGGACAAAGTTTGTATGAATGAAATTATTTGGAAATTCGTCACGTGTTGCAGGGCGCGGGGCGGGGTATTCACGCGGAAGAAGTCGAGGGCGGATTAGTAGAAAAAAAGAGTAAATTATTCTACATACACTCAAACCGGTATTGCAAATGTTGAAGTGATAGAATATAACTAATGCAAGCCTTTACAGGCATTTCTTGATGTCAGAACTATTTAGACCATACTAAAGAACAGTATTGAAAGATATACTCGTGTTTTAGATGCTGTGTCTCTGTCTAACATTATAAAAAATGCGAGGATTAATTTTAGACTTTGTCTAACTTTAGACCGATGTCTAAACACATAGAAAAGTTTTAAAAGTAATAGTAAACTTAAATTTAATTAAACTTCAATCTGCAACCGAGATAAGCGACCCAGAAACTCAGACAACGCTTTAATGATGCATACAAGACCTTAGAAGTCAGGTAATCACGATGTTCTAATTATGGAACTATGCTTATTATTCACCGTAGGATTGCATTTTCACAGTAGGTACATTTCGAACCGCCAACCATCGCCAGTCTTAACGACAATCTTTTTTATATGGAAATACAATAGATCCTGGCGACGTTTCCACAATCCCCGGCTTATACTACGAGGTTTTTACTTCGTTAAGGTTCCATGAAGAAGAAGAAGAAATGCGATAAAGAATATTTAATAACAAACTAGCGTACTTTAAAGGTTGTCTGGAAGAGATCGCTTTAAGCGATAAGACCGTCTTTGGCCACATTACTTTTTATATGCTTATTTTATGTTTTCTGTATTTTTGTGGGTGCAATAAAGCGTTTTATCCAATGATATTTTATGTTTAGATACGTTGCCTGGCCTCCGTAGTGGCAAGGACAAATCAAGGTAATTGCCTGGACTTCACTCAGTCACACGTCAGTCAGTGTCACGTCATTACGTTTGTACCTTTTTAAAGTTTTTTATGTTGTTTGTTAGATAAAATGCCTTCCTGTGTATACAGAAATTGCAAAACTATACTGCAACAGTAAGAGACAAGAAAAGTGTTTAATTTCATTTGTAAGTATTGTAAATATGAATTTAAAATAGAAAATTTTCATTTACTTATGACATTTGCGCTGTTGCCTTGTTTTCTGCAAGAGTGAAAGAGAGAAAACAATGGCGGCCGAGATAGCCGTGCAAAGAGGAATGCGCTGTTGCCAATTGGTCGATTAAGTTTTTATCTCTTTTTAACAATAGGCTTGACATGATTGTATTTATTTTCTTTCCCTTTCGACGTGTATTACGTCATAGAAATAATTTTGCCATTTTTTAAATGCAATTCGTTCACGTATGACTAGTCTATTTAGTAAAGGTCATTGGTTTTATTTATGTATCTATCTATCTAGCGGCCCGCCCGCGACTACGTCTGCGGGGACCCGTACCCCTCCCCACCCCCCCTCCCCGTGACGAATTACTAAATATTTTCTTACGTACAAACCTTGTCCTCACAATTACAAACACAACAAAAAAGAATTAGCCAACTAGGTGCAGCCGTTCTGAAGTGATGCGCGTACAAACATTCTGGTTTAATTTATTGTAACTCGGATTCCTACAGTTTTTTGAAAAAAGACACCATTGTTAGTTGTTTTGTCGTAAATCTCTCACAAGAAAATTTAAAAATCCGAGTCAATATTTACACAAACAAATGTCAATTTTTTTTAACGTAAATTTTTTTTATCGAATTTAGCCTTATTAAGTACAGTTAGGCTCATGGCTAAAATAATATGCCAGGTGCTGTCGTTAAAGCTACACTTAAAGTTGTATTTTTTTTTATAAAAAAGGAGGCAAACGAGCAAGCGGGCGAGCAAGCAAGCCGGCAAGCAGCAGTCTCTTTGAGGTTTACCTCAAAGAGACTGCAGCTTGCCGCTACCCCATTTCATTTTAACCTATACGTAAAGTTTGTAGTAAGCCTATAAACGCAGATCCTATTCAATGTTACGTTACTTTGAAAGCTTGACTTGCATTTACCTGGCTGAGGCAAATTAAAAATCCGTCGCTGTGAGCGGATTGAGACATAATAATGCGCCACTAACGGAAGATTAAAACCTGTTGAGATTCCAATTCCAATTAACTAGGATCGTTTTTAATCCATTTAATATAGTAATAGTTTTAATGTCTTTGTTAATTAACTAACAAGCTCAAGAGTGCATGTTGCATGATTTTTTTGTCGCTAATAGAACTAGTCAAGGTAACAAAAAGCTTCCATGAGATCAATGCATTTAAAGACAAACACCCTTAGGGGGGGTTAGGCGGTGAAAACGGAAAAATTTACAGTTATATATATTAGCAGTTATTCAAAATATTTTAGATATTTCGCACAATTTTTTTTAACATGTTTTACAGAACGTACGAAGGTTGTTCAATAAAAAGTAATAATGGCATATAAACTCCTTGGACAAAACAAAAAAGTAAATACTGGCAGGTAAAGCCCAGACATTTGATAAAATAAAAAATTAAAAAATATTGATTTTCATTTCTTAGTTTAAAAATAGAAGTAATTTTTTTTCGTCGTGTCGGGGCGTGGTACGCAAAATGGATAAAAATGAAATTCGCGCCGTAATAAAATACCTCTGTCTGACAAAATTTACTACTGAGCAAGTAAGTTCAATTAAGTAAATTTAACTAGTAAATAAGAAAAACATAATGCTGTATTAACCTGTAAAGCCATGTCTTTTGGCCTACTCAGTTTTCAATGTTTATATCTAAATGTGTAAGGATATGTTGTTGGTGAATCTTTTTCACCAGCAAATAATCCACCATCTACATTAATATTCGAGAAACACAAATTAAAGAAAATAAAACAAAACTGCAGACATAACGCTTCACTTTCCCGCCAAGAAGTCAATCCAATACTCAATCGAAGCGGAAAAGTAGCAGCGTTGACATTACATTAGACGTATGTGTTTTAGAAAAAAAAACCTCGACGGAACTCTGTCATGTTGACAGTTACCAAACGTCAAGCGTAATTAGCATTCTTAACTTGAAGACCAAACTCAACATTTTGATTTTAAACCCCTTGAGGATCGTAAAACCAGATACAATTATTTTTTTTAACTTTTCTTCTTGTGGTATTTACGTCCATCATGAAGCATCCGCAAAGCAAGCTTCGGGTTGTGTGCCGGAATCTTGGAGAGAAGCTAATGTGCAACCGATCCCTAAAAAAGGAGATCGGTCAGATCCGACTAATTACCGCCCTATAGCGTTGTGTAAGATCCTAGAACGAATATTGAACAAACAGCTTATTCGATACCTAAAAGATCACTCCCTAATTCACGATCGTCAATATGGGTTTCGGCCAAAACGGTCAACGGGTGATCTTCTAGCGTACGTCACACATCTCTGGGGTGAGGCTATTGACAAGCGTGGCGAGTCACTGGCAGTTAGCCTTGACATAGCCAAGGCTTTTGATCGGGTCTGGCACAAAGCTCTTCTCTCCAAGCTCCCGGCATACGGTTTGCCCGCTCAGTTCTGTACCTGGATTGCTAGCTTCCTGCATGAGCGTAGAATCCGTGTCCTTTCGGATGGATGCGCTTCGCGGTTCATGTCAGTGAACGCTGGTGTTCCTCAGGGCTCCGTTCTATCCCCCACGCTGTTCCTTCTGCATATCAATGACATGCTTCCTCTTGGAAACATTCATTGCTATGCAGATAATAGCACAGTGCATGGGGGATATAACGGTCACCCAACGGCTGGGCGGGTAGACACCGAAATGAAGCGAGCAAATGTTGTCATTGAGCTCGATCGGGTGTTGGACCTCATTTCTAAATGGGGCTCCGATAATCTGGTGGAGTTCAATGCCAAGAAAACACAGGTGTGCGCGTTCACAGCGAAAAAGTCGCCATTCCTTCCCCTTCCCTCTCTTCAGGGTACATCTCTAGGCCTGCAGAGCAGTATTAACATGCTCGGTATGGATATCCGCTGCGATCTGAACCAAAAGGATTACATCGAAACCGTAATTAAAAATGCTTCACGTAAACTCGGTGTCCTGAACAAGGTGCGGCGATTCTTCACGCCTGGTCAGTTGTGTCTATTATACAAGGCACAGGTACGGTCTTGCGTGGAGTATTGCTCTCAACTTTGGGACGGCTCCGCAAAGTATCTTCTCAATGCCTTGGACAGATTGCAGTGCCGCGCTGTGCGCATTATCGGCAATGCGGAGGTCACTAAAACTCTCGAGCCTTTGCAATTGCGTAGAGATATTGCGTCACTCAGCGTCTTTTACCGTTTATACCATGGCGAATGCTCTGAAGAACTCTTTGACTTCATCCCTCCTTCTCCCTTCCTCCATAGGAGTACGCGTTCTGCTCTCCGGAGTCACCAATTGACAGTTTCTAACATTCCATCACGCACAAAGAAATTTGGTGACTCGATTCTTTGTCGCACTTCCAAAAGATGGAATAGTCTACCAGCACACGTATTCCCGCCTACCTATGACATAGGGCCCTTCAAACGAGGCGTGAAGAAGCACTCTGTGGGCCGGCAGAGTGAGGGTGACTGATGCTACGTCTCTTACGCTGCACCAGTTGTCCTCGCGCCTGGACTTCATTTCCACTTAACATCAGGTGGAGTGGAGTCATTTGCCGGGCTTAGCATAAAAAAAAGCATCACTTCTCCATGCTTTTTTTATTATACGGATGGAATTTTCGTTATCTTCATTGAATATTTTCAAAATTATTATGGAGAAAAAAACAACGCAATGAAAAAATCCAGGATATGCATGTCATTGGATTGACATTATTATTGATAACGTCATTAATAAACAAAAAGATTGCATTTAGTTGCACTAGCCAGTTTAAATAAAGTTATAGATCAAAATACCTACGTATTTTTAATATAAATCGGACTCAGTGTGATAGCATCTTTTTATAGTTATTTTTGTTTAAGGGGATTCTGATGAACAGATAAGTTCACGGGGATCCCCTGGGGGATCGGGTTAGGGGATCCTAGTGGACGAAACGAAAAAATCAACTGTTTCGCGACCGCCGGCGGTCTTATGACCCTTGACCTATTAGTCAAAGATTTAGCTTTGATTGAAATAAACTGACTAAAGTGGACAATGGCGTTTTTACTTTTATACATCTCGATTGTGCATCTTTTATATCGAGAATCGAAAAAAAAAACGTAAAAACAAACGAAGAGACTTCTAAATAATGGATGGAAATAATGGAAGATTATTTACCGTTAAGTGTTCGTGAACATGCATGGGTTTTGGCAAATATAACAAAACAGTGCAACATCACCTTTTTAATTCTCCCAAGAAGTCCGTGTAAGATCTCAGTAAAGTCCCACATCTTTACTGAAACTCGTAGGGTTCGGTTTTTAATTGGTCACCTGATAGGTGACCAATTAAAAACAACTCGAGCTCCTCCGTGCTTCGGAAGGCACAATTAGCCATTGGTCCCGGTTGTTTCGTAAGATAGCAGTCGTTAAAACCCACCAACCCGCATTGAGCCAGCGTGGTGGGTTATCGAATAATATCCCTACGTGCTATTGTCCACGTGGGAGGTATGTGCCCAGCAGTGGGACGATTATAGGCTGATGATAATGATCATCTAATCTATAGATTATCTCTTTCACTTGACACTGGCTGAATCTGACAAACGCACCAAGCTATTATTAAAAAAAAACAACCTTCGCTATAATAAAATTAGTTGATTTGTAATGATATAATAGAGACAAAAGTAAACAGCAAAAATGAGACAACCATTTAACTTGGCTGTTACGACGTTGGTCAAGTCTCATATTGGTCAAATCGACAAATTAGAAATTATACAAATTGGTAATTCGTCAAATCCTCTTTTCATCAAATTATGTAATTTGCCAAATACGCCATTGGTCTAGTAATTTAAGTACAATTAACAGCATTATAGAAATAAAAGTAAATTATTTAATTTATAAACTAATTTATTTAATTCTTTTATTACATCGGATGTTTTCCTTTTCTTATCAGCTTCTCTTTTAAATCTTCTTGAATCAAATTTAGCTTCTATTTTTTAAATACTTACGTACATGAAAATATTATGTTTTTCTTGTACCTACTTTTGCCCTTTAATATCCGACGCTAACCCTCTACTGCGTTGGTTGTACGATGGAGTTCAGCTGCATAACACCACATATCCTGTGCAATCCTCTTTTGCCATACGCAACGCTCGATAAAATATTTAAAAAAAAAATTCCACCCTTCTAGTTATCATTTTCTAGCATCATCTCTTGTATTGCTAACCATACTTCAGGAATATACTGACAGGGCAGTAACGCTAAGTTTGTGGTCAGACTAACATTTTTTTTCAGTTTGTCGTCAGTCATCATGTGGAGTGCTTTTGCTTTTATTATAAATTGCTTGATTAAAACGAAAAAATCAGCCTTTGACATGTATATCCGGATAAATGCTTTTCGCAGCGTTAACTATTTTGTAATCGCATTTTAGAAAATTCACAACAACTTGAATCGAGAACGCAAAACAGAGAATAATGTTTCATACGTTTGTTGAGTTTTATTTGGTAGGAGGCAAAAAAAATTAGGAATAATATTGGTACCCACTTGCTCTTGTACTGCCCACGTCTACGTGACTCCTTCTATGCTTTAGTTATTCTATGGACTTGACCAATGGCGTATTTTGCAAATTACGTAATTTGACGTAAAGACGATATGACAAAATACCAATTTGTCTAATTTCTAATTTGTAGATTTGACTAATATCAGACTTGACCAATGTCGTAATACCCTTTAATTTTATAGTCATCTTCGTCAAAGTTATGAATTATTTCTAGAGTTCAGTTGGCAGAAATAATAAAAACGGATCCATTAAAAATTGTTTTGTCAATTAATTTGTTCTATTTTGATTTTGTGCTTATATTTAGGTACCTACCTATTTAAGTTGGTATCTTATTTTGTTTGCGTTAGTGTATTTTTTACTATTGTTATTATCGAAGTTAGTACATAGTGTAATACATGTAACTTGTAACTCGTCATTCTACTACGTCATTGTTTTGTATACACATACACACATAAATAAACAGTATACATACATCAATCATGACTATTATCCCCGAAGGGTTAGTCAGAGACAAGGGAATGAGAACAACAAAAGCAGTCCTCTACCATATGACAGGTGGTGAGCACATGGCTGTTCTATGCTGTTGGATGTACGTGCAGTCTTTAGTCCGTTAGTCCGTTAGTCTCCTAAGAGAGGGCTGGTAGTACTCTTTTACCGCTACGCGAGACGACAACGGTATCTGCGGAACCTTGTGTAAAAACGGCCGACGCACACATGTCCGCATTTTTATTGCCCGAATATTATCACCTCGAAAGGCCATGTCGCTCGCGAATTGGGGGTTTTTCGCCGCGTTATCTATAGGCGTATTGCCCTTTTTCCGTAACACAGCGTACTCCAATCTTGAAAGTTATTTAATATCGAGTGATAGCGGGCGCCGCCTTGGCACCGGCACTGTGGACGCAGTTTCTTGTTACAGTTAAAATATCGGGCAAAAGCTTTTTGTGGGAACGGTTCAATAAAATACTTAGTACACTGGGTACCACTTTACTGAGCGACTACAACTATTTTCATTCAAAGACATTCATTCAGGTCTTTGAATGAAAATAAAACGATACGGGGAAAGTAAAATTAGTTCAGTATTTCTAAATGGAAATGGCAAACGCACGTGACGTATGTGTGTATGCATGGATGTATGTAGGTATATGGATTTATGTATGTTTGAATTGTTATTAACGTAGTTAATTTTGCATTCGTTGTCTCCATCGTTGGTATATAAACTTCCCATTGCTGGGATCAGACATTCCCTCAATGTTATTACATAGCCCATCGGGAACTGGGTCATGACCCACTAAGCTGGCCTAATGCGGGTTGGTGTTAACGAATGCCGTATTACGACAACGTCCGGTATCAACGATACAATGAGGGATAATGTCATTTGGTTATCCATCCGACCACCCGGATGTTGCTTAGCTTTTGCGATCCTGTAGCTATTACGCCTTTGAAAAATTTGTAAGTTCAAACCAATACCATGACAGCAATCTAAAGACCAGTATAGACGAATTTTCCTTTTTATTTAAGTAGCAATATTAATAATACGAGGTCTTAGGCCAGGTCCTGAGTCACGGTCACGGCCAAAGAGATTTAATATAGTAGGTATAATGTCTTTGGTCACGGCGCATCGGGCAGGCGGATTGTGGAGCGTAAGAATGTATGTAGGCGCGCCCGCTCGCAGTTCGGACAGGTTCTTACATGTCGAGTATTTGTTTCGTGCGCGGCGGATTTGAATGTCTTGTTTTCTTGAATTAAGGTGCGTTGGGGTAAGTTCGGAAGTGGGGTTAGACCGTATTCGTTAAATATATTCCGAATTAGGAGTTATTTTTGTAATCTGGCAAGAAAGCGTGAAACGCCATTTTGTTTTGCCCGTACGTAATAGACGGACGGACGGACGTATAAGAACGGATATACTCATTCTAAAAACTCTGTGTTTTAAGCCATAATGGCGATTTTAGAAAATGTCCGGTCTTTCCCCATGAACGTCCGATCTTTCCCTAGGTTTTAAAATTTTATTCGTATTTTAAACACCAAAAAAATAGTAGTTGTTTCGTTTATACCTGTATAAAACACATCCTATCTTATAGTCTGTTTATTAACAATAAATTTTCACTTTAGTTTATTGTGCTAACTAATGCAAGTCTCGAGAAATATAAATTTTGCCAACATCTTCCGAATACAAGTAAAAACCGTCCGAGCTTACCCCAACGCATCTTACTTACTCATCTTCTTTATGCCTTTGATACTGTACTTTAAAGAAGTATATAGACAGAGTCGCCCACTTTTGGCAGTAACAATTTTGTGCTTTGTCTTTAATTAAATTAGTTAGCTGATAACGGTTAATGATTGACTATTTGATTGACTTATATTTCTCCCTGACCCTAGAGTTTCAATAAAAAGAAGCACTTTGTTGAATTGGCACGGACTAAATAAAAATAAAAGTACCAAAAAAGGTTTCTTAATACTAATATATACAAGGTTAAGTCGACCGTAAGTTACGTTTAAGAGGATGTAGTTTTCTTCATTTCTGACTGATTTGACTATGAAACACCATACCCCAAACCACCATACAAATTCCGTAAAGAGCAATAGGCGCAGGGAGTAACTTAACGTAATACCGTCGTTATTTTGATTACTACGTAGAAGTCTTACATTAAAGGTTTTTTCGAGAATCCTGATTATTATCAGGATATTTTTTATATTTGCTTTGCTTGTTATACCTCGATAGAAAGCTAAGGAACCGTAGATATTTTAACATCGAAAATGTTTTTTCGATCGCTCCGGTAGGGCCCCATTTTCGCTGAAAGTGTTTTTGCCCATGGGCCATGGGGACGTATAAGAGCTCAAAAGACGCAGAATTTGAATGGCTTTCAGGAGGAAAAACTTTTTTTTGTAAGAGTCGAAAACCTTTTTCGAAAATTGAAAAAAAAAACAAAATACCTTAATTTTTTAACACCTTTCCTCGGAATATCTTCGATATCTCGTAAACGGGGTGGAAATTTGAAAAACTGAGACAGACACCTAGAGATATTAAGACGGGGCACATTTTATATTAAATACTTTTTTTTGTGGGTGTGATAGGGGGGGCGGTATGCTCCCCCTTAGCAGCGCGTGGAGCGTCGCCGTGCGGTATTACTCGGGCGTCATAGCCCTGTGGAACTTCGCAGCTTTGAGATACGAAGATCTATTAGGACTTAATAGACGCGGAAAATTAAGGGTTTTAGGATAGTATAAACAAATTTTGGAAAAGTCGATTATTTCTTTTGAAAATAAAAAAAACAATGTTTATATGAAGATCTATTAGGACTTAATAGACGCGGAAAATTAAGGGCTTTAGGATCGTATAAACACATTTTGGAAAAGTCGATATTTTTTTTGAAAATAATATTATATTTTTTTTCATTAATAATCTATAATAGCTAGGTTCATTTTCCCTTTCAAGTCGTGTAGAGCACGAGATCTGTGAATTTTTACGGTTATCTGCAGCCCAACTGTCATAGACTTTTTTTTTATAAAAGAAAGAAATAACTTTTTTTTCCGATTTTTTTTTTATACTCTTCATCGCATTGTCTACTACGACTCAGTTGGTTCAACTACTTGCAATTTTGTGTTCAGAATAATTAAGCAACTAATCTTCTACAAAAAAGTACCAAAACTAAATAAGAGGACAATAGACAAGAAAAACCGTAATTTTTATAAAAAAATCAAAGTACTACAATTTGAGAACGGTTAATTTTGGGTTACGGTGTTTAATTGTCAAATCAGTCAGAAATAATGGAAACTACATCCCCATAAAGGATATACTGTATATACGTGTCGGGTAGCGGTAAAATAACACTACCACCCCCTCTCTTCCCTTGGGTGTCGTAAAAGGCGACTAACGGACTAAAGACTGCACATATATCCAACAGCATAGAACGGCGATGGGCTCACCACATGTCATGCTGAGCACATGTATGTGCAGTCGCTATTTGGTGAAAAGTAGACTATAGGAGAGGACTGTTTTTGCTGTCCTCATTGCCTAGTCTCTGACTAACCCTTCGGGGATAATAGGCGTGATTAAATGTATATGTAACTTTATTAGTGTGGGCTCACTAATAAAGTTCGTAGCATGTTTGAATCGCCGTGATTCGAGCTCCGGCTCAGATAGTTGCTACTTCAAAAGTTTTGTACTGAATGTTGAGACTGTTGAGAATTTTAATGGATCTGATTTGTTAGGAGAATTTCGCGAACGCATTATTCAGTTGCAGCGAATTTTAGAATCGCATTATTTAGCGAATCAATATTTCATGTTGGATATATTTTGCGAACGCCTTATTTAGTTGCAGCGGATTTCAGGATCGCATTATTTAAGGGGGTCCTGCACAAAGTTGTAAAAATTTACGTATTTTTAAGTCACTTGTACTATACGCTGAATAAGTTAAATACATTCAAAGAAACTGTTAACCTGATCATTGTACAAGGTCATGGCCTTGTTGAAATTTAAAACAAGTTCTTTTATTAATAACAAACACTACATAAATGTAATAACTAAAAAAAACCATTTTTTTGAAAACTTTCTTAATTTTACGCTTGGAACAATAATCCTTACGTGAAAATATTTTTGGGTTTCCCCTCCTTTCTTTAAAAAGTAAATTTTAGTTTTTAGCACAAGCGCGTGATGGTTTTGCACATTTCGCAGGATAAAAACATTGCTATAATTGAAAAAACTAGGTCTGAAACATCAAAGATTTTGCTCTGAAGTTCATTATTATGTCTTATGTACATGTCTTTTTTGCGATCGCGCGGCACCCCCTCAAGCGTAAAAAAAAATCTCAGATGGATTCTTAAAGTGCGGTAAATATGTAGTTTGGTATAATATTTAGTTATTTAAAAATAAAAAGTTTATACAGAGAACATATTTTTATTACCATAGGATGACATTACAATACATACCTACATACTTTGTACATACCTTGCTTCATACACGACATCGTACCTAACTATTGTGTAATTTTTTTTTTGTTTTTATACTAAGCCCGTCAAATGACCCCACTCCACCTGATGTTAAGTGGAAATGAGGTCCAGGCGCGAGGACAACTGGTGCAGCGTAAGAGACGTAGCATCAGTCATCCTCACTCTGCCGGCCCACAAAGTGCTTCTTCACGCCTCGTTTGAAGGACCCTATGTCATAGGTAGGAGGGAATACGTGTGCTGGTAGACTATTCCATCTTTTGGAAGTGCGGCAAAGAAACGAGTCACCAAATTTCTTTGTGCGAGATGGAATGTTAGAGACTGTAAATTGGTGACTCCGGAGAGCAGCACGCGTACTCCTATGGAGAAAGGGAGAAGGAGGGATGAGGTCAAAGAGTTCTTCAGAGCATTTGCCATGGTATAAACGGTAAAAGACGCTGAGTGACGCAATATCTCTACGCAATTGCAAAGGCTCGAGAGTTTTAGTGACCTCTGCATTGCCGATAATGCGCACAGCGCGGCGCTGCAATCTGTCCAAGGCATCGAGAAGGTACTTTGCGGAGCCGTCCCAAAGGTGAGAGCAATTACTCCACGCAAGACCGCACCTGTGTCTTGTATAATAGACACAACTGATCAGGCGTGAAGAATCGCCGCACCTTGTTCAGGACACCGAGTTTACGTGAGGCATTTTTAATCACGGTTTCACACTGCCTGATTTTAATATCAGACATTGTGTGGCCACAGTGAGGAATTGAGGGTGGCTGTGCATCACAGTCATCGATCCGAGAGTTAGCCGCAAAGAGTTTGGCCTGGAGATCGACCTTTTCCTGCGGCATGTGAGCTAAAGTTCCGTCAAGACATCTCAGTGGTGGCAGCGAGGGTTGGCAGAAGTTGGATTGCACGGCTTTGGCCAGACGCCAGTAGCTACGGCTGCCCGTACGATGCGTCAGGAGTTCTTGGCCTACTCGTGCAACGCGCTGGGCATCCGCTCTAATGTAGGCCCTCTTACACACACGACTTGGTAGCATTATTATAGGCTGCTTTTAGCGAGCGAGTTTCGGGAGCCCCATGAGTTTTACCTCTGATCCAAGCGCGGTATGCCGTCTGTTTGCTCTCAACAGCGCTGGCACACTCGCGATTGAACCAGCGGTTGCGTCTGCCTTTGCTGATAACATAGGAGTGTGGAATATAGTATTCCATTCCTAATACTATCTCATCAGCAACGGCAGTGGCGCTAGCGGTCGGGTTCTTCCCACTAAAGCAGCGCTGCCTCCAAGGGACGGATGCAAAATACTCCCGCATCCCGTCCCAGTCTGCCAACGCGTAGTGCCAAATCTGGCGTTTCGAAACCGCTGTTGGCGGGCGCGATGCCAAGGGCACTGTGCTGGATATCAAGCAGTGATCCGAGGAACCTAAAGGAGCTCGAATCTCCACCCGGTATCCAGCTGGGCGACTCGTCATCAGAAGGTCGAGTAAGGAGGGCGCATGGCCAACTATGTCTGGGATCCTGGTGGGCTGGTTCACCAGTTGCGTCAGGTTATGCGTGAGAGCGAATGCGTGGGCAGTTCTACCAGCATGGTCTGTTTTGGAGGAACCTAACCACAACTCATGGTGGACGTGTACCACTAGGAGGGAGAAGGAAGGGTCCTCCAGACAGCGCAGACGGCGACAGCAAACATCCGCCCGAACGAATAAGCAAACTCCGGCTTTGGCTTTGAAGGACTCTTCAAGCACAAAGCCGGGATAGTTCAGGTAGGTGGTGTCAGCTGGGCGGATTATTTGCGTCTCCGTCAGGAACAACATTGCTGGCCGTGCCGTCTCAAGATGGTGGTGGACGGCATTGAGGTTTGCATGGAGTCCGCGGATGTAAGCGTACTCCACCTCAAATGGTAAGGTTGTGGTGGGGGTGTGCACCGCTGTAGAACCAGTTTTGTTGTTAGGCGCTGTCATTTTAGGAGTGGAAAGAGAGAGGCGTGAATCGAGAAAATGATGCCGCGATGCGAATGGTCAAAGTGTGGTGGCCTGTTTCCCCAGGAATTTGTAAGGGCCCCCGAACCCCCCCGGGAATGGCCGCCGGGACCCCACCTTCCGGTTACCAACCGGCACGACGGACCACCCCGAGATTATGCGTGGCATGGTGAGGCAGCCTCACGAGCTGGTTAGGCTCGCTTGGGCCCCTGTACTGTGCCACGGGCGGCCAGCGGGACAACCGTTTCTACGGGTCTCCCTGGTCGGCAGGTTAACGAAGTCCTCCTGGCACTGGTTTGACGGAAGCCTCCACAGACCAAATACATCGCAGCATCATCCTCTCGAGCTCTGGTTATACGCTGGCTGATCCCGAAACGCGACCGACAAGCAGTCACTTGACGGGTTTTACACCATGCGTACGGTGGTCACCAACCAGACGGGTCAAGCCCTACCACCAGTGGAGCAGATCATCGCTCGAAAAAGTCCGTTAGTCGCTTCTTACGACACCCACCGGACGGAGAGAGGGGCGGCGATTGGTATTCTTTCTCCGTCACCGCACGGAGTGAAAGTTAAAGTTTGAAATAAAATAATCTCTATTAACAATGCCGATGACTAACGAAATGATTCTAAAACAAAGCACTTTATCAATTACAACGCATTGTAACTATAGAATAGTAACTGACAACTACTTCTTATTTACGTACGAGATGCACTATTTCCCTAACTTCGATGTAGAGTAGAAATATTTACGAAATACCTACCAACTTTTCAAAAAATGACTTATGAGCATCGCCTAGTATGACGAGGTTCCACCGTACCGCACTCACACAGTGATTGGTGACATTACTTTTATTCATTCTATTCGTGCCAGCTTTAGTGAATCTATCATAAAAAGAAGCACTTACATGCCTACTTAGCTAGGATAAAACAAACACAAATAAAGCTTTCGCTAAAAATGCTACTCTGAAATTTACTGCAACTAAAAAGGAGATCAGAAAGGAGAGAAATTGTTTATAAAATAATTTAAGTATTTTTATTAATTTTATTGTTTATTGACTTTTTGTTTGACGTTTTTATATTTTATTTAATGATTTTATGTCTTTTTTATATCAATTTTAAATGACATTTTGTTTTTGTAATGTTAAAGTTATTATTAGATTTTGTTTTATTATTACTTATATTGTTTTTTGTACTTACTTTTTAAAATTGCATGCCTCCAATGGTAAAATATGCGGATATCTCATAATTATGTAACATTTTTTGTACCATATTTTTGCAATAAAGATTATTATTATTATTATTATTACCGCGAAATTTATCTAATAATAAATGATAGGAACTTATTTAAATTAAATACCCATCACGTAGCGATGACTATAATATTTCAGTAATGGATATTGTTGCCCAGTAGTGGGACAGTACCACGGACAGTACACTGTCCACTTTACTATTGCTTACTTAATCAAATACATACACACATATATTATGTGTGTGTATTCTTTAATTATAGTCAGAGACCAGGCAATGAGGACCGCAGAAGCAGTCTATTGCCATAGATAGTCCACGTTTAACGAAATCACAACTGTACATGTGCTCAGCGTACACCCAATTATAGTATTATCACAGAGAGCTAATCAAATGTCCTAATAAATACTTTTTAATATTTTTTTTATCAATTTCTGTTCATGTCACTTTAAACGAGTAGTGTTTAGTCAATTAAATATGTTGATGCTAATGACACCTCTGAATAGTTTATCGTTTATCGGATGACACAATAAATCAATTAAAAAGTTTATTTACCTATGATGTAGATTTAATCGACAAAATCGATTGATAAGGCAATTTACTTCGGTGAATTAACCCTAAACTGATTTTGATGACTAGCCAAAAACTGTTCTAACCAATATTATGAATGTGAATGTACTTATTTGTCCTTCCTTTACGTCGAAGTGGAGGTAGATATTTTTGTGACATTTTACACAGTAATGGGGACAGTTTCGTTAAGTAAACCATAACATAGGACGCAGTAAAGTAATATTTTTTAAATATTACTATAACTAAATACTTTGGCCACTGAAGCGCTGGGAGCTTTGACTCCCAGTTTTGAGGAATCCGACACCGTCACACTTCAACTCCAACTCCAACTTTACCATCTGGGAAGAGTATTCGTGACTCTTTTTTTACCAGGCAAAATACTGGTAAAAAAGGCACGAACGGCATCCCTGCAAAGTTGCACGAGCACTCAGAGTTCCTCAATTGAGATGTTATGGTTAAGGGCCTGTTTCACAATCTCCAAGTAGGTTCCCATTTCACAAAACTATCATTTTAACTGACAAGCTTCAATCACGAAAAACCTGACAAGTAGCTCTATATCAATAGTTTAATTCCTATGATGGAAGTCTGATTAGCCTCGGGACAGTACATTACATAGCCTATTACAGTAAATAGCCTGATTTACTTACTTGCTTTGTTATTGAAAGCTTCATTCAAAAGCGCCGGTTTTATGCATTCAACTCCACGAATACCATAGATTGATAGGTCCGTTGTTTGGCTCATGAAGCGTTAGTCCAACCCAATTTGCATTAGAAAGGAATTTTAAATTTTGGACAACAAAGCCGGTATTTCATTACACTTTTTAGCGTGTCTTTTTCTAGTTATTTAGCTAGAAACTAAACATCTTGTGCTAAAGTTTGATCAGCTCAACGAGTGTTTCATGAAAAAAGCGTTAACTTCAAGCGGTTTGCGATTAAAAAGTTCATTGACTGTTTATTTTCCACCCTCCTAACCCAACAAACACGTCAATAAATCAGTGTGGTCGCTTTCGTGTTTACAATTACAGTAATTTTGTCGAAGAGCACAATATCATCTTAGTGGCGCGACTCAAATTGTTAGTTTGAGGCAAGGTCAGGATGTTTATGGGGACCATTAAAATAGCATGCGTGGTTCGATTTCGGAGTGGTTCGGTGAGCCCATTATGCCCCGAAACTACATTAACTGTGAATGAGCTGGCGTATTTTGTAAATTAAAGGTGGGCTTATACCTTACACTCACACCTCAGGCCGTGACACGCGAATGCGCTCCGATAAAGCGACCTCTTGCGTTTTTAAGTAAGCGACTAAGAATTATTTATGAAAAAAAAGTTTTACGACGCCGTTTATGACAAAAAATTACTTTCAGCGTGACATAATTAATCGAAACCACGTTGCACTGGTAACGTAAGCAACGCTTATTCTATATACGACTTTGATTTAAAATAGTTGAGATATACGATTTTAAACTTTCGCGTTCCATCCGCCCGTGACCACGACCTGTGCAACTCGGTCGAAACCTCGGGTATAAAAAGGTATGCGTAGTATGCCTATAATATGTAGTTAGCGTCAATCCCCGTCTAAATGTGTATTTATAATTGTTGAATTTGACCAACTAACTAACTTAGTAAAAATCGCTTCTGTTTTTTTATTTATCTACGGGTAAGCACGGGCCTTCATCTCACCTGTTATTATGGGATGATTAAGGCCAATGTTGGTAACGCACTTCACCCAGATTCCTGAACTGGCTAGAATTTCCCACTGAAGCTGGCTAGAGTAGCTCCGGGTATTGTCAACAAACAAACGATACGAGCGTTAGTAATTATTGAGATAGTACCAATTGTGGTAAGTCATAACGTTTTCACCACGACATTAACACCATCTATCAGATTTAATAAAACACTCAGATTTTCGAGAACAATAAAACAACGTTATAAAAGTTCTTATTAATCGTTAGCCCTTAAGGCACGAAGTACACTCCTCGTCAAATCCCCAGGGATAAGAAAAATTTGCATACAAAGTAAACTTTGCTTTCAGTTTCTTATTATTCTCGCATTGTTACTTAAAAACAAATGAAAGGAGCACAGCGAAGCATGGACTCCCATTCGCCAATCGGATCACGGGACAAAGTATCTTCATAAGTAATTATTCGTATCCTCAACTGGAGTATTTCACCGCTTTTGGCAATTTTAAGCGTTCGCTGGGCGATAATACCCATTAACATTACTCTCGATTTAGTGACTCGGTTTTATAATCCTCTTTAAATTAATGATTTGTTGTGTTTGCGCTCAACGATTTTAATACAAAGTTAAATTAATGAAACAATAGAGATGGTGGTGTTCAATCCGTTCACGTTTTCAATAGATGTAGTCGCGGGCGAGTTAAAACAAGTACCTACCTAGTTTATCTGCTTTCTATTCGAAGAATAAAGCAGTACATTGTAAGGGAGTAAATGTTGTTGTAATTAATTCACGAAGTTTAAAGATATCAAACTACTACTACCACTACCAAAAATAATGTTAATAGTTTAAGTCACACTTACTTACACTCATTATTGTTGTACATTTTCTACATTTAATGTAGTTAGCTATTTAGGTACAATCCCCTTATGTGTTACTACGCTTGTGGGAAGATCTGAGCCGTAGTGAGCCATAACTTAACCAAGCAGTAGTAGACGTAGTGCAGCAGTTTGTAGTAAACATTAGTTTGAACTGCAGTGAGTAGTGAATAAGTTCATAGTACATAGGTATGAGCTGCAGTCAGCAGCTAAGCCAAATTAGCCGTGTAGTTCGTAGTATATCGTAGTATCAGCCGTAATGTGTCGTAACGTAGCCAAGCCGTAGGGGATAAGTTCGTAGTAAATACATTGGTATGAACCTGTTGTGAACCTTAACGTAACTAATCAGCAGTCGTAGTAGGAAAGTTCGTAGCACTCAATGGTATTAGCCGCGGTGAGCCGTAACGTAGCCAAGCCGTAGTGGATAAGTTCGTTGTACCAATGTACAACGAACTTATCCACTACGGCTTGGCTTGGCTCATACCAATGTATGAGCTGTTGTGAACCTTAACGTAACCAATCAAAATAATTAGCCATAGTAATAAAGTTTGTAGTATTTCTATTGGCTTCAGCCTCGGCGAGCCGTAATGTAGCCAAGCCGTAATATTATAGATAAGAACGTAACTTATTTGTTCTAGCTGCAGTGAGCCTGCCGTGAGCCAGTAGTAAGTTGTAGATGTAAAGTTCGTAGTATACGTAGGTATGTATCGCAGTGAGTACGTAGCCAAGCAAGTAACAAATAGTAAAAAAGTTCGTTTACCTTATAAACCTCAGTGACCCAATAACTTAGTTTTACCTCGACACATTTACTTTAACCAACGTTGACAGTTTTCAGTTCAAAATGACCTCTTTGGACTTGGTATGTCTTTGCTTGACTGAAAACTGTCAACGTTGCTTTGCACTCGACTGTACCTCTCTACCACATATTTTGTTTAAATAATTTTTTCAAGTATAAAGGTTTCGTACAACAATGTCGGGTCCGTAAATAAGGCTGTTGTTTGGACAATATTTGATCCCATCCCTTGACGTAATTGTTTTCTGCCGTGATACTGTGTGATGTTTTCAAGAACTGCGCATTGATGTGCATAAAATTCTGGGGTTATTTAAATTACTATCCCGTATCAGACACGATCTCTTAAAAGGTTTCAGGTTAGTACTACCCTAAACTGATAAGTTCGGATGAAGAATGTTACGAGTAGTACCTAAATGAAGCAAAAGAAGTGTATCGGCATCGTAGCAAATGGAAAGAAAGTGGCCTCTGTCTATATTTTATGTAAAATTTACCTCGACAGTAAAGGTCTTCGAGATCCTACAACATATACAAATTTTCCTCGACAGTAAAGATCTTCGAGATCCTACAACATATACAAATTTTTCTCGACAGTAATAATCGTCGATATCCTACGACATATACAAATTTTCCTCGACAATAAAGATCGTCGAGATCCTACAACATAAAAAATAATAATCAGTAGACTGTGCTGTCATAAAAGAAAAAGCTAACTGGACAACATTGCGACATCTTTAGACAAATTGTTGGACCGCATAATGAGTGTGACAGTATTTTTCGTTATAAACAGATGGTATGTATTAAGTCCATAGTTAGTATAGCTTGTTGCGGTTTAATTTGAATCGTATGTACATGTGAATGTAAATAGTAAGACGAAACCGGAATACGAAATGTGAAATTCGGAATTAGGAAGACGTCAACTTCGAAACACATATCACACGGGTTACACAGAAATGACTAATGGTGCGTAACTTCTTCGTAATCGTTACTTTAAACGTGTAAAAGCAGAATGCCACTCACGTACAGGTAAGACTGACTGATTGACTATCCACGAATTCTTAGTAAACCAACTTAAAGGTTGGTAGGTTCTTTAGAGGGTACAGAAAAATCTATTTAAGCACCTAAGCAAGCAGCATGCAAGCAAGCACGCAACATGCAGTAGACATGGTTTCTGTTACGGCTTCAGAGCTAAAATTAGTTAAATTATTATTATATAAAATGAAACGCACCCAATTACTGCACCTGTCAATGCTTATTTTATCAGCGCTTATGACTTGTCTTGTTAAACGACAATCAACGTATGCCGTTTTTTGTTATTATCCTAAACAAACTCGGATTCTTGCAGAAGATCCTTAAAATAGCCCGTAACATTACGAAGTTCATTGTAATCTGTTCTTTTGCAAACATCCAAGGATTTTGGCAAACATCCGATTTTTTTTAAATTATCCTGGGTACGACATATTTTTTCTTATTTATTGTTTAATTCTTGTTATTCGACGATGATTCGATGATTCTTCCACGCCCCGATTAGCCCCGATTAGCCCCGATTAGTCCCGATTTCTGATTGGATTGGTAATCACTAACCCGCATTAGGCAAGCGTGGTGGTTTAACCCAACACAAATCAAATGTAGCTATGATTTGAATTTAATTCAAGACAAGACCTTGCACCTTGTACCTTACAGCTCGTACACGAATAATGTAACGTTTGTGGTTATTGTTTCAAATGAAGATTTTCTATTTCTGTTCTAATCGAACGTTTCTTCAAAGAGTCAGTGAGATACTAGGTACCTACGTCATTGCATATTCGGTTACCAGTTATTCTTATAACCTTTTTGCCATTTTAATCAGTACCTTTCCATTATTACCTTACTGTCCAAATGAATTTGGAGTAATAAAACCTTTGATTTCTTCATTCTGCAATATTAAAAAGAAAGCTTGTTTTTATTACGGCATTTCTTCGGAGTCGTCACGTTTTTGGGGTGTGCCCTGCTAATAGGGTTCTCATTTCACAATACCCTAATAATATATACACGCTTCCTTCTGAGGTTCGTCCCTGTTTTCATCCTTTGCCACGCACACCGTAGTAACGATTGTACGTAATTGAATTTTGAGGTCAACGGCATCATTTCGTTTTAATACGGTACACATTTAGACATATTTTCGGGCCGTGTGGAGAGCGTACGCTGCTTGGAGCGAAAGTGACTACCTTAAATATTGAAAAAGCAAATGCGACTGAAAGGACGCGCGGATACCGGCGCGATAGTTGCAAACGGTCTTATTACGTTTCACTATTAAGTACTATACAATAAATTGAAAAGACGAGAATTGTACGAGATGATACTTTTTTCAAAATATACCCATTATTTAACAGGCACAATAAGCTGATTATTTTAATGGATTTCGACAATGTGTTAAGGGAATAAAGTTGAAACTGTAGTGTACTGTTTTTGTCTAATCTATCCAAAGAGCCTTATTAAGGGAGAAGGAGTTGGTTAAAGACGCAAATATTCTTACGGCGTCCACTATTGGACAAAGGTCTCCGATGATGATTCGTACGGCTGAGTTACAATGTTCGTAATGGAAATGAAACAAAATGAAAAAAAAAACAAACATAATAATCCGTGACAATGGACATCTAAAAGTGCGCGCAACATATTGTTATGCTTGCAACATACACAAATTATATAATAACGTAAAATAAGACGGGATGGATACAAATGCCACGGGAATCGAAACGAAACATTGGAAGAGGATTTTAACGTTGAATAAAAATAGTCATTATACCTACTCGATTATTTGTATCTTATTACAGTTACAAATTTAGATATGTGAAGAATGTTATTTTATTTTCTTTAATTCGTGACAACATAATTACAACATTTATACATGACGCTTCGCCTTCTTAGGCATAAATCACACTTATTAACATAACTATTAGTACTTCAATAATGTAAACATATTACATACATACACACTACTATTATCACCGAAGGGTTAGCCAGCGACTAGGCAATGAGGGCCGCAAAAGCAGTCCTCTCCTATAGTCTACTTTTCACCAAATAGCGACTGCACATGTGCTTAGCGTGACAAGTGGTGAGCCCATCGCTGCTGTATGCTGTTGGATTATGCAGTCCTTAGTTCGTTAGTCGCTTTTTATGACACCCATGGGAAGATAGCGGGTGGTAGTATTCTTTTAATGAGCCGCTACATGACACGGCTGTAAACGTATTGAATTTTTATAAATAAAAATTTATTGCCACGAATGCTTATTTGTGCATCACTTCAGAACGGCTAATTATTTGTTAAGTTCGTATTAATTGTCAGGACAATGTTTGTAGGAAAGTAAATTTTGGAAATTCGTCACGGGATACGGGGTGCTAACGCGGACGAAGCGGGCGGGACGCTAGTTGCAAATAAACGGATCTTAGCAGTTGTCCCACCGCCGACGATGAACGAGAAGCGAGTCGAGCTAGAACTAGAAACGAGTTCCCCTCTCCTTACTTCACTAAGTTTATTTGTACTGGCACCTCGAGACCAACCGTTAGGTTATGCAAGAAGTGCCAGACGTCCCTGCGCCAGTAGAACACTCGCGCAGGAGACCACCAACGTTAGGTCTTGACGCCAAATTAGTGCCCGCCGCAGCGCGCTCTTCATTCGGTACTCATAAGACTAGTGTCTCAGGAGAGTATCCCCGTGAACACGTGTAGTTCACTGCCTATTGTCCAGATAGGTAACCGGAGCTGTCAAGCTCGCTCACTTCTCGTTGCACGAAGGGCACAACTCGCAGTTGCCACTGCTAGGGTCGTTGACTCTAAAGTCGACTCCCAAGTGTCCACCTTGGTAGCGGAGTAGTAAGCACACTCACTTCTCGGAACCCATCCGGGCGCCTAGCCAGTTCCCACGTCCTACGCGGTTGGCTGGACCGGAGACTACGGCATCTAGGAGGCCGCCTCTACTAGTTATCCAGACTAGTACCGGAGATGTCAACACCAATGTCCAATGAAAACCACCGGACAAAGCTGCCAACTATAAGGGAAACTCACGTTCCCCGCAGGACTTTTCGCTTCTGGCCCCTCAGAGACCGCTACTAGGCCCCGCTCGCTGTGCACGAGTTTGGAAGTCCTGGCACACAATACCAGGACAAACGAACATTCCCAAGATCTACAGCTAACCACACGCCACTACGAGTCCAACCCATGTCCGGATCCCGCCGGAGGCGCCTGGTTAAAGGCACGACCATCGGGGGCTTGAACCGGAACCCCGTAGTACCTCTGAAAACACAACCGGACCCGTAGTTCCAGTTGCGATACCCTATCTATTGAGGTCGGTAGATAGGGACCTAGAAACGAGTTATTGAGCAGCAGAAAGCGAGTGTGTATAGTTCCGATAGTTTTGTCGCTGGGCTTTAGGCTGATTTCACAGTCACGCGTTTGATCAGCGCCGGCCACACGCGCGCGCTACACTGCATAGTAGTTGCGCGTTTGAACTGCGCGATGACTATGAAACGCAACTACTATCTACTGTAATAGTAACCGCGCGCGTGTGGCTGGCGCAGGTCAAACGCGTGACTGTGAAATCAGCCTTAAGCGAGTGTACGCGATTATACTCGCGCGCGCCACTCTCTCGCGGCGGCCGAGCCGAGCGCACGGTGTGTAATTATAGCTTAGTTGCAGTCACGCTTAGTTTATGTGTTTATTCGAAAGAGCTTGATATGGGCAAACAATTGATAAAAATCCCTACAATAAATTACTGAATACTTTTAGAGAAATATTTTTTTTTCAAAGGTCAATGATCTCAAGTAAAACTTTATTTATTTATTTCTCCATAAATATAATTGTTTTTGTTTTTGTTAGTGTCTTAAATAACGTAACATTGAATTACCTATTCATATAAAAAAAATTAGGAACTGTAACTGATAAAAGAACTATTTAAGATTTTATGATTTTCACTTTTTATTTATTTTTTATGAAACCTTGTTGTTGTCGCATTTTATTCTTCCTTAAAAATATTTACAATAAAATAGTTTATGATGTCCCAAAAAATTACACGCGACAATAAAAGGGTTAGAGAGATAAAATGTTTCTAAGTATTTTAGAAATTTCTATGAAAATAGGGTTGTCCGAAACTAAAAATAAATTATAAACTATGTGAAATACGAAACTATGTCGTTATCATCACAATGTATCAACATTACTTCTGATGATAATACGATGTTGATATCGTCGTTACCGTCAGTGTTCCGTTCAAATTCACTGGCAGTATCATCATTCGAATGTGGTACCGAGTTGACATGGATAAGTACATTATCCATTGTTGGTTTTAAAAGATTCAGAACTTTTTCTGGAATGACAGAATGTTTTCTTTTTTTTGTCTATCACCAAACCAACTGACATAGTCGACAAAAAAGGGTCAGAAGACTCTAAAGCGCGGTGAAAATAAGTCAAGGACAGTGGTTTTACAGTCTAATTTGTGAGTGTGATGTTCGCGATCGTAATGCCATGTTCCTCGATTCTCCGGTTTGTTATAAGAGCATGCCAATGGGTGAGGAAATAGAATCTATGATTTTCGCACCACGTATCAATATTTTATGAACGGTGACAGACATATTATAGTACCAGCTGTATTTTTGTACGTATTTAGCAGCCAGACTGTTGCAAAAGACCTGAAATTTCATAGAATCTATTTCCAAATAGCATGACGCGTGATCTTTTCATATGAAAAGACTTGATGCAACGGTTGAACATAATACCTAATACAAAACAAAAATGCGGAGTTTTTTTTGTTATTCATCGCCTGTTTAATAAAATCTACCTTTATTATTTTTACACTGAAATATTGTATTTTATAAATTTATGAGCGATATAGAGATGTTAGTAAATAACGTACTAAAATAGACGATGTTATTGATGGGTAGAATTAAATAATATGACAATTTAATTTTCATAGAAATTTTTGTGACAACCCTTAACAAAAATTTAAAAATTTATAACTCGTTACCCCCTTCATTTTTATTAGCTGATATTTTTTATACGAGTATTAATCTCGTAAGGCCAAAGTGATTTTAGACAAGGAGAAGACAGTCAGTCCAATGTGCAATAAAATGTACACTATCTAGTTTCAAAGTTCCGACCCACGGACGTTTAGCAATTTTTCTATGTGTTAGGGTTAACCAGGCTTTTTTATATATTTTTCTTGGTACTGTAGGGTAGGAAGAAATACAATGTGACCTTTTTTAACCTTCTAGCTTTGGTTCATTTAAATGTACACTGAGCGTTAAATGGTCTTAAATTAAAAATAAAACAAATATTTTAAATTATTTATATTACTTAAAGGCACAACTGGATGAGATAAAACTATTATGAAATTGTTTACATACGATCTAATTTAAAAAAAATAAACGTTAAATGATCTTCTATTTCTTTATCCCGGAGGAGTGCTAATAATAATTATTAATCAATTGACTAACTCAAAACAGGAACACCCAATGTGCAATAAAATGAACACTATTTTACAATCCAAGATAAAAACGAGAATATGTAAGACTGCCTAAAAATACCTACAATTCTCTTGTATTTGCGAGTGTCTGAGTCTAGTGCCAGCAAATCAAAGTTGAAATCACCGAATACAACGGCTCTTTTTCGTTTCTCTAATTGCACAGCATATGCTTTTAGAAAATAATGTAGGTACCTTATTACTGTTTAGGTTATACCAACGCCATTGTCTAGACATTGTCTTTCCAGGTGTATCCAGAGAAAGTGTATACCATTCTCAATACATTGCTCCTCGCTTAAATTTTGTTACAAGTCATCAGTATGTACGAAGAATAGCGAGTATTTAGGTGTGGCCAAATATGGCCGCTTGGGGCTTGAGTGGTTAATGCTCCACCTCCTATCCGATATTTCCTGTGGCTGTAGTAGTGTGTGTAGGATTTAATTTGTAGCATTTGAATATCATTGTCGTTTTTTATCCAGATCTCTGTTACTATAATAATATGTGGCAAATTTGAAGCAACTATGCAATTGAGTTCATCGAATTTCCCCGGCTTGACGAGGCTACGAGCTTTCCAATAAAGACACTAGAAAGATTTTTTTGGTGTAAATGAAGTCATTATAATAATAATTACTCGCAATGTTATAAGTAATAACTTATAGCACTAATTTATATAATAACTTATATAAATTAGTCAAAACACACACTGTAAGATTCATAGGAAATTATTCCGTAGTGCTTAGGCAGTAGTATGTATAATTGATAGACGATACTTTGCAATGTTCAATAATATTTGCGACACGTCTGAGTTGGATGCTATCCGCGGGCGATATATATACATATAATCACGACTATTATCCGTGAAGGGTTAGTCAGAGACTAGGAAATGAGGACAGCAAAAGCAGTCCTCTACCATAGTCCACTTTTCACCAAATATCGACTGCACATGTGCTTAGCGTGACAGGTGGTGAGCCCATCGCTGCTCTAAGCTGTTAGAATATAATAGAATAGAAAATAATTTATTAACATACACACGCTTACATCATTTAGACAAAAAAGAAAGATAGAAAATAATAAATAATACAAATGGACAGAAAAAAAGAACAGATGAGTAATAAAAAATAAACTACGAGTGTGAAGTTAAAGGGCCCTGTCTTAGCATAAGCTGCTGTGTCATTCATGGATGTTCAGAATGACACAGAAGCGCTGTTATTCTGACAGGGCCCAAATTATATGAGGCTAGTGACAAGACAAATCAAAACAAAATAAACATTAATTTAAAATTAAATAAAAGTGCAAAAAAAAAATAAAAAATTAAAATACTATGAAGGCTTCAGTGAGCACGATTCCTTTGCCGGGCCCACCGATAACTCAATCATGACGTTTATGGAAAAAAAATAAAAATACAACACAACCAACAGGTCTTGTTAAAAAAATTACATATATTGTTACAAGGCCATGTATTGTGGTAAAACAATAGATGACGTGGCACGGGACGTGGCAATCCAGCAATTGGTCATGTGAATTGGCATCATGGACGTGGCATGGTGGCATGCGTGTATTCAACGCATGTCTGCTTTCACGCCGAGACCAACAAGTCAAACCAGTGATTGCGAAAACTGAGATGTCCGTGAAACCGACTAATATTAGTGGCAGAGAATTTAAAGAGAAAACGGAAAAATGGTGCTCCCTAGAGGGGTTTGAAGTATGTGCAGTCTTCAGTCCCTTAGTCGCCTTTTACGACACCCAAAGGAAGAGCAGGGATGGTAGTTTTTTTCACCGCTACACGACACGGTTATTGAAAATAAACTTGTAAAAAAAAACTTTTTCTTGGTACCGCCCAAGTTCCTACTACACTCGGCGTCAAAAAAATTGCACCTCTTAGAAAATCACTTTCAAATGTCATTTACTCTTGATATGCACATGCAGTCGCATTAATTATGATTTTATTTACAAGGTTACTTAATTAACTTAATAAAAAACATTACTTTTCATTATCAAATAAAACCTAATGCAACAAATAAAGTGTCACAAAAATTCGATGCAAATTTTGCTACCCGTGAGAGTTGCTAGTTGCGCTTCCTTTGTGGGTATAAAACGGTCAACACGGGTTCATTGTGGGTCATTCGCTATTCAACCGTTGAAGAGGACACACGCACAGATTTTGATGGATACCACAGCTGATAAAGCCGCTCAAGTGGTTGCACTACTGCAATCAGGGGTGCGGCAGTGTGATGTCGCCCGGCAACTGAACCTGAGCCGTTATTCCGTTCGAAGAGTGTACCAGCGCTTCATAGAGACCGGTGGCTATATCCGCAGACACGGTTCGGGTAGACGTCGCTGCACTTCGGAAAGAGACGACCGGTGTCGTTGTGTCGAACTCTTTGAGAAATCGTTTCTCCAACGCTGTTGAGTTGCAACAGCAGCTCCAGGCAGTTCGCAGACGCACCGTAAGCGTATCTACGGTTAGAAGAAGATTGAAGGAGAAGAAGATAGCGGCCCACAGAGCTGCTACGGGTCCAAAATTGACTGCAGCGCATCGGCGAGCCCGCTTGCAGTTTGCTCGTGACCACGTCGATTGGACCCTTGAGCAGTGGAGAGCTGTTCTCTTCTCAGACGAGACGCGAGTGTGTCTTTTCTGCAACGACCGACGGAGAAGAGTATACCGGAGGCAGGGTGAACGTTTCGCCCAAGCCTGCATCCAGGAGACGGTGGAATATGGTGGCGGATCCTGCATGTTCTGGGGCGGTATGTCTGCTGCCGGCAAAACCGACCTTGTCTGCGTCTCCCGGACTGGAGGTGCTCGCAGACAAGGGTCGCTGACTGCTCGCCGCTATGTCACTGAGGTCCTGGAAGTGCATGTGGTCCCCTTTGCCGAATCTTTTGGCGAGGGGTTCACATTAATGCACGACAACGCTCGCGCTCACACTGCAGGCATCGTGAGCGACTTCTTGCAGAGGTCCCAAATCTCTGTGATGCAGTGGCCAGCGCGAAGTCCGGATCTGAATCCTATAGAGCACCTCTGGGACCATCTTAAACGTAAGGTTCGATCTCGGGATCCAGCTCCTTCGACTCTACAGGAGCTCCAAGACGCGGTGATTGAAGAATGGGGGCTTATCCCTCAAGAAGAGCTCCTGAAGTTGGTGAGGTCCATGAGGGACCGTATGGAAGCCGTGATCAGGGCAAGGGGGGGTAACACTAGATTTTAAGTTAATTTTAAGACACTTTTTGTACATTTTTCTTTGTAAATTATCTGTTGTTAATTAGGACTTAATTAAGGATTTTTATTATTTTATTAATTTTAATGTTGTTTGTATAATTAAACAGAAAGTTAAATTTAATTGTTTTTTGATACTCCTTTTTGTTACCTTTCTAATGATACCCAACACTATCCTCTACATAAGGTTTAAGAATTTTTAAAGATGATTTTTAAAAGGTGCGATTTTTTTGACGCCGAGTGTATATAAAGTTCATAGAACAAGGTGTCACATCCCGAGTCGCGAGCAAAGTTATAATTTTAGTCTTCGACAAAAAGTCACATTTAAAAGAAAAGAGTAGAAAAGTCTAGTCCATTTTTTTAATGTGACACGTCATAGTGTCTACATCCTGCCTGGTGGTAAGCAGCCGATGTAGTCCAAAATAATGAGAGCGCTCCTCACCGTGGAACAAGCATGGTACCTAACAAGCGCACCCATTCATGACGGCCTGCATAAATGCCGTTTCACGCCCCGTTTAAAAGACCCGGGATTATAGGAGCTGGGAAACATGCGCCGGCAGAGAATTTTAAAGCCGAATGGTCTTACAGAGGAACGACTAGCTAAATTGTTTGGTACGAGTGCTGATATTCTACACAGTATGATGGCGGTTCCTAAGACCAGCACGTTTAGTCCGGGACAGGAAAGGAGAGGGCGGGATTGATCAAAAAGTTCTTCAGAACACTCTCCGTAGTAATTCCGGTAGAAGACACTGAGAGAAGCAATGTCTCTACGCAGCTAGAGGTCCTTAAGAGAGGCTGTAACCTCAACATCTCCAATAATGCGTACCGCTCGCCTTTACAGTCTATCAGCAATTGCATCGAGGAGGTATTTAGCGGAGCCGTCCCATAAATGGCAAACAGCGCTCCTCGGGAGTGAAAAACCGCCTCACTTTATTGAGAATACCCAACTTACGGGAGGCAGTTAAAATAACACTCTCGAGTCTTATATAAAAACTTTGTTAACATAAAACTACTATTTAAAATGACTAGAACTAGAAATAATCTTTACTACCACCAAGAAGGGTAGAGTCATGACTGTGTCATCTACCACCGACTAGGGTGAGTCATGACTGTTTCAATATGTATCTGAGATCTAACCTAACTACTTATTTTACTGCCCTTTAACGTGTATTATAAAGAACTAGCGGCCGCTCGCGGTTTCACCCGCGTGGTTCCTGTTCCCGTAGGAATATCGGGATAAAAAAGTATCCTATATGTGTTAATCCAGGTTATAAACTATCTGTATGCCGAATTTCATCCAAATCCATTCAGTAGTTTTTACGTGAAAGAGTAACAAACATCCATCCATAAGTAATAGTTTAATGTCTTTGATCCATAATTACAAACTTACGCGTTTTTAATATTAGTAGGATAAACTAAACTCTTTACAAAAATCTTTTATTATTATTACACTAAACCATTTTACAACAACTACATAAAAGCGCAGTAGCATAACTGTCAAATTTTGGCAACTAGTGCGGTACGGTGACATGGATGTCCTAATAAATTGATGTAATGTTCATCTAACAGTATTTACTATGTTCATAATATTCAAAATATGCGAAATAGTATTTAAAGTATCCAGCAGTAGAACGAGCAATATTCACCCGTATTGCTTACTTGCTTTATTAAATTGAAATTCATATTGTACCTGTCAAAGAGAAACAGTAAATGCACTAAAACTATCCAAGCGTTATATCCACTGCCACGACAATTATCAAAGTAACCAATTGGGCTTGGCGGGAAAGTGAAGCGTCATATCTGCAGTTTTGTTTTATTTTCTAAAATTCGAACATTAATGTGAAATAATAGTGGATTATTAACCGTTAAGTGTTTGTGATCGTGCATGAGTGTTGGCAAATGTAACAAAACAGTGCAACATCACTTTTCAAATTCTCTCAAGAAGTCCGTGTGAGACCTCAGTAAAGTCCCACATCTTTACTGAGGGCTCAAGGGGTTTCGGGAACATCATTTATCATTCATCATCTTAATCACCACTCATTATCATCAAGGGGGAAAAAAAGAAATAAAAATACTAATGACTAGGCAGTATGGTATCTGATCTTAGCCAGTTCCTTCATGGAACAAATATTTAAAAAAAAAAGTAACCAATTGGTGAGGTACTTGTGTCGTGTGTCGCGTCCAAGTGTTTGTTTTGACAAAGTTGTGCAACATTTCGAAGTGGGTCACCATTTAATTATTGCCGTTACCGTTACGACTGCTACTCGCAGTTGGTTTTACGACGACACCCTATTTTAATTGCCGCGCACTTCCTTCAAACGTTCTTTCTTTTTACCAACTATACTTATATTTATTTATCAGTGGTAAAGGAATGATCAATGTTTATTTGTACGTCAATTCAAAAGTTTTAATAGAAATGTAATACGAGTACTTTTACTTTTAACCGCCTCTGTGGTATAGTGGCTAAGCTACCGGTTTCAGACCCAGAGGTCCCGGGTTCGATTCCCAGCGGGGGGTACATCTTTGTGTGCTCGGTTTGGTTGGTGGTAGGGCTGTCAAGTCCGCCTGGCTAGCTACCACCATCTTATCTAAGTCTGTCGCCATAACAGAGGTTTATAGCATTGTTGTGTTCCGGCAGTTTGAGATAAGGTAGCCAGTTCCTCAGTGGTTGAGGATTCCGGGTGAAGCGCGCTTCCACCTTCGGCCTTATCGTCACTTACCATCAGGTGAGATGAAGGCCAAGCGCTTACCCGTTGCCAATAAAAAAAAAAGAGTAGTCTTAATGGTGAAGTTAGCATTGGAAATTTTAAAATAGAGAAGATATTTTTTTTTTTAATAATATGTACATTGTCGATGTACCCCGCGTGAACTACCCATACCCCGTGACGAATTTGCAAAAAAATCGTTAATTCAAATTTGGTCCTGACAATTACAAACACAACAAAAAAAGAATAATTCACGTAGATGCAGCCGTTCTAAAGTAATGCGTGTTCTAACATTCTGGCCATTGATTTTACATCTTAGACTTAATATTTATACCTTATTGAAGTTACTATAAAGTTTTGTTAAATTAATAAGGCATAATATGCCTTTAATAACACGAAGCGTCACAGTTAGCGTTGCCGGCCCTGTGACCTTATTCTAAAGTGGCCTTTCGCTTTGACATTTGCCGCCGCTGACGCAGCCTAGCACAGGGTTACATAGCTCCTAAACCCTACATCAAAGTTAACGTACCTCCAATCACTATCCTACAGCAATAATCTGCACCCTAACTTAGCGATACTGTGGAACACTAAACGAGACATTGCCCTTACTAAGGACCGATGTGATTGTTTAAATAACCTTCGTGGTCGAGAGGTTAGCACGCCGGGTGTGGCCTCGCGCCATCTCTGTTCAATTCCCGGTCGGGTCAATTTAGAGAAAAACTATTTTTATAAATTGATTTCGGGTCTATGTGTTTTTTTTCTATAAATAAATAAATAAATAAATAAATTTTGTTTACGCTCACACCAATTATCTAGACCAAGATGAGTATTCTTGTGAAACTCGTTTATATGGTAAGATAACGGATAAATATACATAAACATAGAAAAAAACACCCAGACCCGAAATCAATTTAGAAAAACAGTTTTTCTCTAAATTGACCCGACCGGGGATCGAACCCGGGACCTCAGAGATGGCAACACCATGAAAACCGGTGTACAAACCACTCGACCAAGGAGGTCGTCTATGTTTATGTATATTTATTTGTTATCTGACCATATTAACGAGTTTTGAAAGAATACCTACTCATCTTGGCCTACTTAGATACCTAATCATTGGTGTGAGCGTAAACAAATTTAAAGTTAATCAACGAGTGAAAATTAAGCACAAATTTCACTTATTAAAATATGGGAACATCGCTTTTATCGTAGCTTTAAGATTTAATATTTCTTTTTACATTATTAATGCGCTATCGACATTGTAAGAAATATTTTAGTCCTGTCCCGAACCACACTCGGTGATAGCCCGTGGTATTGACCCATCCTCGTAGCGCATAGGGTTATGCGCTACGAGGATATCGTTAGCGCATTCCCCACTTTTAGAAAAATTCTCGAAAGAAAAAGTTTTAATAATAAAATTTACCTTTTAAATAAGTTTTAGTGATCTATTAATTAACCGTGCATAATCCATAGCTAGTTTGATCTTACTAGTGTCCCGCTCGACTTCGTCCGCATGAAAACCCCGTGTCCCGTGTAAAATTTCCAAAAATGTAGGCAGGCCTCTCCACGTGCTTTTCATAACATGGTGGTGAGGGGAAGACAGTCCCACAAAACCCGGTGTCGCGTATAGCCTCGGTTAGTGCGTAAAAAAGCATTTTATCTTATTTGTTTATTTTTTTATGCTAAGCTAAAGGACAGGACTTCTTGTCTTGATAGGTATGCCTTAAAAACACCTAAGCACGATTTTGTCGCATTCAACCCAACCGCCATTCGGATAACGAACACAGGCGTTACCATTTGTCAATTTAATGTAAAACTTATTTTTAAAACATTCATTATTAAGCTATACCTACTGTTTATTTCTTATTATTTTTTAATCCTACTGTAGACTAAACTAGTTGTGGTCATAACCCACTAAGCTAGCCTTATGCGAGTTGCGATTGCTACTGCAATTTCTATCACCCTAATAATTATTTTAAAAAGTGTACAAGCACTTGACATATCCGTAACCAGGCGGTCCTCAGGTATGACACCGTACAGAAAAATGTTCGTAATGCATGGCTCTTGGCTTCGTTACGGGTCTTTTTATATCCTGTGGGTCTTCCATTGAAGTGAACAAATTAATTAGTTCCCATGCAGGGAAATACTATGAACGGTTACGCTTGATAATGTTTATTACTCGTTAGATTAAGAAAAATGTTTTAAGAGCTGCAAGCAGTGCAGCAGCTTTTTAGTGATAAAAATACAGAATATTTAATAAATGAATAGTACAACCAAATCCTTATTTTTTATTTAAATAGGTTTTATTTATTTAAATATTATTAATTATTTATAAGTTTCCATAGAAAGAGTACAACTATTATATTTTTTATTTTGCATTTAACTATAAGTAACTCTCGTTGAAGTGCCCTTGCAGGGTTCTTGTTTGTTCTACATTATAGTAGCAATGAATATATTGTAATGTGAATTATTTGATTGAACATGATATGTTTGTAACATTATTTTATAATAAATACTAATAAAACGAAATTAAAAATTAAAAAAGTACTTAATTAGGTCCCACTTCTGGGCTTTAGTCATTGGGATAGTGGCGATATAAATATTATATTATACATACATAAAAAGATTATTACGCCCGTTTCCTAGAGAGGTGGGCAGGCAACAAATCCTTGTATTTGCTAGGATTCTGACTTCAGAACAGAACAAGAAACCTTCAGTTCTGTGACTCTGACACACTTCTTTTGCTAATTATGAAAATAACCATGACCAATGACGTTGATAATGTTACGTAGGCAGGATGATAAGTAAGCTTGCACAATTTTAAAAGGTTTAATAAAAAAAATACAACCTCATTTTAAAAATGGGGTTTCAGGCTGCCTGTGTTATATAACGTCCATATTTTTTTGTTTACTGTAATTTGAAAAAATATTCTGGCGAATTTTTTCAAAATGGATAAAATTGAACAAAGAACTGTGATAAAATTTCTTTATAACTATGAAAGGTATGAAAGGGGCGGATATTCATGACGACTTGAAAAATGTTTTGGGTGAATGTGCTCTATCTTATGATACGGTTAAAAACTGGGTGGCTGAGTTTAAACGAGGACGTACAAGTGTCCAAGATGAACTCCGTCCCGGACGTCCAAAAAGCGTCACCACTTCGTAAATGGTCTCCAAAGTTCTTGATATGGTTTTGGAAGATCGACGGTTGAAGCTATCCGAGATAGCTGATAATACAGGCATTTCAAAAGAACGGGTAGGTACATAATATACTTAGTGAAGAATTGAATATGAAAAAGCTGTCCGCCCGTTGGGTGCCGCGATTACTTACACTCGATCAGAAAAGAGTTCGAATGCAGAACTCTCAACACCGTTTGGACCGTTTTCAAAGAAATGAATCGGATTTTTACGACGATTTGTAACAACGAAAATCCAAAATTCAATCGAAACAGTGGACAGAATTAGGGTGCTTGGCTCCAAAGAAAGCTAAAGCCGTGAAATCAGCTGGAAAAGTGATGGCATCAGTCTTTTGGGATTCGAACGGAATTTTGATGATAGACTACCTCCCAAAAGGTCAAATTATAAACGGGGAATACTACGTTAATATATTAGATAAGCTGCAGGAATGCATTGAGCAAGAAAGACCAGGTTTGGCTCGAAAAAAAAATAATTTTTCATCTAGTAGACAATGCAAGAGTTCACACGTGCCTTAAGACCATGGCCAAAATTAACGAATTGCATTATGATTTGTTGCCCCACCCACCTTATTCACCTGATCTTGCACCGTCAGATTTCTGTCATCTGTTCCCCAAACTCAAAACTTTTTTGGGGGGACAGAAATTTAAAACAAATGAAGAGATCATAGCTGCTGTAGAGGAGTATTTTACAGGCCTTGAGAAAAGCCATTTTATGGAGGGTATAACAGCGTTGGAGCGAAGGTGGACTATGTGCATAGAGCTTAATGGAGATTATGTTGAAAAATAAAAACATTTTTTTTACGCTAACTGCAGTATTTCATTTTTAGGCTAGTTACTTATCATCCCGCCATCGTATTTACCCATTGTTATTTTGGTCACCCATCCAAGGATTTGGCATGTTAAAAATTTATTTAGCTTTTACATAAAAGTAACCCGAAAGCTAGAAATTTGAATTAAGCTCCATTCAAATTGTCTAACTCTAGTAGGCAAGTCAAAATTAATTATTAATTTCGTAAATCGTAACATTGTAAAGGTCACAACAAAAAGTTTGGTGTGTAACTTTGTGCGATTGAGCTGCCGTGCCAGCGCGATCAATCATGCTACAAAGTCTAGCATCAACCCCTTTCAATTCAGTTTGACTTGCCGAGCTGTTATCACTCGTATCCGCGACCAACCCTTCGCCTATCTGGCGCGCCTCCTTCGGCAAACAGCAACGCTTCGTCGCGTTCCACTATACGAGGTGTTTCAAAATTACTCAATAAACTTTGGTAGTTTATACACATTTTTTTGTAATACTAAGCTGAAAACTTACATAATTAAATAATAAGGCAGCTTTGACATACCTATACATTTTACTTGTACCTAGGTATTTTGTTTTGGCAGAGAGCAATTTTTAAAAGAGTGCTCTTCGACCACATAATATAAAAGCTACTAAATCGTAGCGGAATAGTGGCAACTTTGGCATATACATTTAACGTAGGTATATATGTTTTGTAATAATACTAGCGACCCGCCCGCGCCTTCGTCCACGCTAACTTAGAAGCACCGTCATACTTCAGCTTTTTTTATAAAAACCCTGTACTTACCCGTGGTACTACCGGTGGTCCTGCTGGTAGTACCACGGGAATTTTACAAACAAAAGGAAAAAACAAAACAAAAACAAAAACAAAACAAAAACAAAAAAAAACAATAAAACAAAAAAAAGGATCTACAACACTCGATACTTCCAGCTTTTGAATACCTGAAAATACGTTTGTAGGGAATATTAAATTGATTAGTATAAGTCTGACCGCTACCGCTGTACCGCGCCTTGGGTATGCGAGCGGCGAGGCGGGGGGGCGAAACAGTTGCTCCATTTTGTCATTCTGCTGTCACCGCTCACGGCGGCAACTAGAGTGTCAGACGCACATGAGATAAAATATCTAAAAATGGGTCGTGCATTATCTCGAGATATCAAGACTGTCATTTTCAAAGTGGCCGAATATTTTAAGAAAAGAAAAGCAAACAAAAAAAGTTTAGGTATATTATATATTTCCAAGAATTAAAGATTTATATTGGTTCTTTAATTAATAAATAAATAATAAATAAATAAAATATACTTTTATTGCACACAAGAACATATAACAGAAAACATTTATACAGTGACAAAGTACAAAACAGGCTAATTGTACTTATCTAAAAATCATATTGGACAAAAACGGATTGGATGTAATTATACTCGTAAATATAAAGCTTCAATAAACTGTGCTTCGATATCGTGAGATCTGTCTGACACTACGAATCTCATGTGAGTTCATGCTCTTTACTTCCCACTCCCCCTCTTCCCGCGAATACCTAAGGCGCGGTACAGCGGTTGTGGTCAGGCTATTAGTACCACGGGTAATGTAAAATCTCCCGTAGTACTACCAGACAGGATAGTAGTACTACGGGCAAAAAAAAATTCCCGCGGTACTACCAGTAGGACCACCGGTAGTACCACGGGTAAGTACAGCAAAAACCATCGTCAGTTAACGCTCTTTTCTCTTAGTGAAAACCGCATAGAAATCCCTTGCGTGGTTTAAAAGAATAGTGCGGTGCCACACAGACAAGGATATCATCCCCACCTAGTAGAAGTTCCACTATGTCGCACTAAACGCTTCATGTCATCATTTTTGGTGCGCACTGGCAAGGAATGGAATTCTCTGCCATCGTCTGTGTTCCCAAAAACTTATAACCTAAATGCCTTTAAGGCGAGAGTTCATAGGCATCTTCTGGGGCAGCTCGCACCATCAGGTGAGATTAGAGATTTGTAGTAATAATCCGATTTATATAATTTGGCTAAAAACAGTTAATTAATAGCCATTAATAGCCGATTTCGGATGGTAACCCTGCTAATAATGTGCTATGATTAAAAATTTCCCTTCATGGTTTTCAGTCGGTATGTCAGGTTAGATTCTTTTTATTATCATCGTTATTTTAGTCATTACAAATATGTTAAAGTAATTTAAAGTTAACTTGGCCTATTTAGAAAAATTTAATTAGTTATGTATTTTTTTCTAATTGCCTATCATTTGCTTCGATTTTTAGGTATCATATTTTTGCGTTTTTATGTTTTTTTTTTTATTTTTACATTTTTTTAAACAAAAATTACAGTAATTAAGATGAAAAATATTTTCTTATTTTAGTAATAATAACTAAAATAAGAAAATATTATTCATCCTAATTACCTACTGTTGGATTCACTAGAATCATCATTTCTAAGGTTCGTTAATATATATTATGTGACATTTGATCGGACTGTAATGGGTACGTCAGATCCTCATCCTGTGTATTTAGTTGTTCATGTTCATCACTGTCACAGGTGATTTCTTCAATTACTAAGTTTGGAGAACAAGGTTTCGAAAAATTTCAAAAATTTCAAGGTTTAATCAAATTGTACTAAACAATTAATATCGCGGGGTTATTAGCTGGCAGCGTGGTGCATGGCCCAATATCCCCACGTGCTATTGTCTACGTGGGAGGCCTGTGCCCAGCAGTGGGACGTTTATAGGCTGATGATTATTACTTTCGTCTTTGGCTTGCAAGGCACTGCCGCTGGCAGAGGTATTCTTGCCACCGGAGACCTCTAGGCATTGGGTTAGGCAGTGAAAATAGAAAAGTTGGTGTTTTCTATTAGCTGTTATTCTAAATATTTAAGAAAAACAGACAGAACTTCGTACTGAAATTTTCAATATGTATTACAATATTATAACGTATGTGTGAGGGGATGACTGTTTCCAAAACACGATTGGAAATATTTTGCTCGATAGAAACAAATCTTGAAGTTACCTCTAAAATTTTATATAAATGCACATTACGACTGTGTTTTACAATAAAAATTCCTATAAAATCATAAACACAATAGGTATTACATGACTGTATCGGATTTTCAAAAAATTTAACATTTTTATTAATTTTTTGATAAAAATGTGAATGGCACACCGATCGGTGCACCGATCACCTAACCCCCCCATAACGAGCTGCCGTGCCTTTAGCCCCAATGTTTTTATCGCAAACGGCAAAAGTACATAGTTATATAAATAGGGCAAAAGTGCATAGTTATAAAAATAGATATAGGTATATACTTACAAATAAAAATCAATGTTTGTCCTCTATGCGTTCCAAAACCATTGATCAGATTGATAAGAAACTTTGGTATGGTGTTCCAGAAGCTTTAAAAAAACGTGCCATTGCAACGCATGCCGGGTACACCTTGTTGGCTATATTACGCTGTCCCGGGGCTAGGTGTTAGTGAAAAATTAAAATAACACGTTCTTAGATTTATTTTTTGAAATAGTAGGTAAACAGTATTCAATTAAAATCTGCGAAAGTTATGAAATATAATTAAAGATTTATTCTGTGGAATACACCCGATGGAAACACAATTTGATAAAGTTGGCTCGATAGAATAAATTCACAAAGTTACCTATTTTTGTAAAATTTTATCTTGTTTTCTAGGTTTTATTCATAAAATAAGTGATTTGATATTATGAGTTATTTACCAAAATAAAGTTCATGGATAACTTGAGGTATTATAACCGATCGTTTTCTTAAAATTACATCTATCAATTTTTTTAAATATAAAACGCGCCTTATCGTGCTACTTCGCTGTTATACCCGTCCCTTACCGTCGTACTGTCGAGAGAGCGAGAGAGAAGCGCTCGAAATACCTCCCCTTATCAATCAATGAATAACGTCAAGCTTCAAACATTGAGCTATTATTACTACGTACTACTACTACTTATAAAGAAGACACCGCTCACCACTGATAGGTCGCCGCACTTGGGCTGCAAACGCCTCAGTGATTGCGCGTGATTCAAGCGATTGTGGACCTTGCGGCTACACCTTAGTTGCGCACAAACTTGCTTCGCGGTGTCTTCTCTAGTTTAATGTAACTCAATGGCTTTAAAGTCAGTTCTATCAATTTTTTTTATATTTTGAATTTCTTCGAACTGTTTTCATTACTTTCATTCTCTTTGCTGTCTTGTATGTCACTCACTCAATCACTAGGGAATTTTTAATCCAAAATATTTATACTTTTCCGTTTTCAATTTAACATTTTCTTTCATACAATCCTTGTCCTAACAATTACGAACACAACAAAAAAAATTACTTACTTAGCCAAATAGGTGCAGCCGTTTTAAAGTGATGCGCGTACAAACATTTCGGCATTTTTTTTATATAAGTAGATAATATCAAGAAAGATGAGAGAGGTTGAGTACAAGCTTGCATAAACATACATACATGCATATAATCACGACTATTATCCCCGAAGGGTTAGTCAGAGACTAGGCAAATAGGGCAGCAAAAGCAGTCCTCTACCATAGTCCACTTTTTACCAAATATCGACCGCACTGTCTATTGTTTGTGCGAAAATTATTAGCAAAAATACTCATATGCCCGAATTTTACTTGCCATAAAAGTTATGTGACATACTCTTGTTTGCTCGTATATTAGATTCCATAATGATACGAGTGCCATACATATTGTTATCCATTTTATTATTGGCTTTCTGGCTTCCTTGTTTTTCATGTTCTAACCTAACCTAACCAAACCTAATCGTTTAGTTTAAACCGATTTATGATTTTTTTCTAGAAGCAATTTCGATGGCAAATTATGTTATGGCATATGATAATTACGGCTTACAATGTTGATAACAAATGATGTTATTGAAATTTACTTTATGGGAAACAAAGTTTCGAGCACGTGACTAATATAGTAAACAATGAGTATATGACATATGAAATTATGAGAAACAATATTATGTCTGCTGACCAGTATATGAGAGATCGATCGAATAAAAATAATCCAATCCTTTTATCAACTTAATTTATTAGTTTACACGCTCTTTATAAGTGATTATCACAATTCTTTACAGAAAATCAGTCCGAATCAATCAATCTCGTTTCAAAACCGTTTTCAAAGTGAAAAACAGCGCCCTCTGCTTTAGAACCTCTCTCTACCGATCCACACATGTCACGGTCATAAACGTTTTCTTACTTTTTTTTAAATTAATAAATGCTTCTATCACATAACATGACTAATCCTTCACATAATTTAATAACATTAAACATTAACAACTAAAACCATAATGAAACTAATATAATTAAATGGGTCATCATTCATCAAACAAACTTGTGTGTATGACCTACGGAAACGGAACACATTGTGTTCCGTTTACCAAAACTTAATAATTGGGATGTGACTTAAATAATAAAATCTTACAAATATAGCAGATGAAATTATGGCAAATGAAATTCTGGCAAGTGGGTATAACCCCTGCACATGTGCTCAGCGTTTATTAAACATACTAGATGGAAATAAAAGAAAAGCGTACTGGAAAATGTGTAGCCAATATTTCATTAGCTATTGGAGACTCGAAACAAATGCCATTCGCAAAGAACAGCGCATTTTTCTATTTTGGAATGATAAATATGTCAAAGCGCCCTCGATCACACAAACGAGATAAAAAGGAAATGAAAAATTCTTTGGAAAGGATAATATATTTTAACATTTGATTGTTTTTTCAGCAAGATAAATTTTACATTTGCATAAGTAATGATCCGATTTCCTTTTTTGTTGTTCACGGTATTATTCTGGCAAGTTTAGTTGTCTTCAGCTTTTATATTAATCTGAAAATATATATCTTATTTCGATACGTTGTCACTTAACAAGCACGCAACCGTAATACTCTATTTTTATATTTTGCTTTAGGTATCATATGAGAATAAAGGGTTATTTGTCTTATTTAGGTCATATAAGATTATTGTTTGTACATCTCTACTAAATTTATATGTAATAAACCATTTTAATGTTATTATTTAATCACTTTGCAATCAGCAGCTAAGCTCCAAGTTAACGAACTTGGCTAGGAGGATGATTTAAAGCAAGGCGATAATAGGTAGGTATATATTTTTCTATGTAAAAGTGAAGAAGTCAACTGTTCAGCGGTTCACTTGGGATGCAATCTATAGATAGATAGATAGATAACTCTTTTATTGCAACAGTTTACATATACAAATACATACAAAACAAGAAAAAAGGTAAAATACATAGTCACAATTTGGCGGTCTTATCGCTATGAAGCGATTTCTTCCAGACAACCAGTCGGATGGAGAGATCATATAAACTTGAAAATCGGAGGTGTAAACTTTTACGGAATTTAAATAAAGGTGAATAGATAGCATTAAATAAATAATGTAGGTATACATAAATAGATGTGTGTGAAATAAATATATTATTACATATACATACTTAAACATAATAGTCTCAGGTAGAAAGTAGTTGACAATGGCAGCTTTGCAGCAGGATGTGGTTAAGCGGATAGGTAAAAAATTTTCACGAGCTCCTTAAATGTATGGATTGATTGCGCACGCCTGATCGCAACTGGAAGCGAATTCCATAGACGAACAGCTTGCACGGTAAAGGAGCTATCGTAAAAGGTGGTGTGGTGCGGAGGGGTTTTAAGAGTTAGGTTTTCTGATGACCGTAATGAGCGCGAGTGAGAAGAATGAAGGAAACTAAAACGTTCCTTTAGATAGCTAGGGTAATTGGGATTAAACTATTGTTTACGTTATAAAGAAGGGAGAGGATGTGAATATTCCGGCGAAGACGAATAGGAAGCCACTTGAGTTTAGCGCGGTATTCAGAAACATGATCATACTTACGCAAGCCAAATATGAATCGAATACAACGATTTTGAAGGCGCTCAAGTTTATTTAGCTGGTCCTCCGTAAGATCAAGATAGCTGGCATCAGCATAGTCTAAGACAGGAAGTAGCAGCGACTGTGCTAGCGAAATTTTAGTGGCAGTAGGTAAAAAGTTGCGTAGTCTTCTTAAAGATGCCGAAGACGCGTAAAGCTTGCGGCTGACAGCTTGCAGCTGAGGCCCCCAATTCAAGCAACTATCAATAGTTACACCCAAATTCGTTACTGCTTGACTATAGGGGATAGTCACTCCATCAAAGTCGACCTTGGAAGTGTATTCCAGTTGACCTTTGAGAGCAATCTGGAGCTACCGACCACAATAGCCTGCGTTTTCCTTGGATGGACCTTAAGTCCGAAGGCTCGACTCCAATTAACTATTCGACTCAGGTCTCCGTTGGTAGTTTGAACAGCTTCAGCGAGATTACAAAGTGGTGCCTGGCAGTATATCTGTAGATCGTCTGCATATAGGTGGTAGGAAGAAGAAAGGTTTTCAGAAATTGAAGTGATGAATATAGTGAAGAGCAGAGGAGATAAAACGCCACCCTGCGGGACACCAGCCGTCGAGTCACACCACGAAGAGAACTTCTCCTCAAGGCGAACCCGCTGCCTGCGTCCATACAGGTAGCTGTGAAACCACTCAATTACCGTTGGAGATATGTTAAGAGAGCGCAGCAAAGCTAAAAGGATGTCAAAATTAACAGTGTTGAAGGCATTGCTGAAGTCCAGCAACGTCAGCACAGTCAATTGGCCGTTTTCCATTCCATGGCGGATGTCGTCAGTGATTTTGACTAAAGTAGTGATTGTGCTATGGCCAGGACGGAAACCGGATTGGAGTGGGTTTAGGAGTTTATGATTAGAAAGGAACTTACTGATTTGGTTGTGGACAAGACGCTCAAGGACTTTAGATAAGAAAGGAAGAATGGAGATTGGTCGAAATTCAGCAAATGATTTAGGGTTACCTTTTTTAGGCAAAGGAGTTATTTGAGCGTCTTTCCAAGAGGAAGGAAATACAGCGTTGGAGAAGGAGCTATTGAAAAGGAAAGTGAGGACTGGGAGGATGACATCAAGGATTAGTACTAACATATTGCGGCTTATACCGTCACTACCCACCGCATTGGAAGTAATTGACAGCAAGCTCTTCATAATATCACAATCCGATAATTCGTCAAATACAAAGGGAGAGAGATTCGGAACCGGTATAGTAGACAGTTTGTGTAACGTAGTCGCTTTATCGGCATCACTTATACATGATGATGAAGAGAAATGAAGATTCAGTGAGTCATTAATATTGCGTGAAATAGGATTTTGTTTTAACTTTCCGATTCCAAGCGACCTGAGGAATTTTCAAACTTTGGATGTGTCTACATTTTCGACGGAACTATGAATGTGGCGGCGTAGCGCATCCCTACACGCCCTATTGCAACGATTACGAATCTTGGCATAGTTTTCCCTATTGTGATCATTAGGTCGTAATTTGAATCGGGTTTTTGCTGCGACCTTCTTCTGCATCAATATTTTTAAATCATTTGTCAACCATGGCGCTGGAAGATGTTTAATCTTAATAGCTCGAAACGGTGCATGCTTGTCATATAGTTTCGTTACGAGCGAATTAAAAGTATTGACCTGCATCAACGGATTGAGCGGATGTAACGGAAGACCAATCGATATTACGAGCGTCCTCACGGAACGCATGTTGATCCATACCACTAAAATTGCGCTGAAGAATTACTTTGGGTTTAGCTTTAGGAGGACGAACTTTATAGGACAAAAAAATGAGATCATGGTACGAGAAAGCGTCGGCGGAGCACTGACCGTGCTTCGCAACATGCTGGGGAGATGAAACTATTAACAAGTCGAGAAGAGATGGAGTTGAATTCGGGAAATGATGGGTGGCAGTAAGTGGGAGAATATTTAAGTTACTGGAACTGATAACGGATTGAAATGAAGAAGTACGGGCATCGTTCCTAAGGAGGCAAGTATTAAAGTCACCCATAATAATAGAATGGCTGTAAGAAGGAATTAAGCCATCAAGTAGATTCCCGAATGAAGTGAAAAAATTTACAAGTAAAGAAGGGCTGTAGTAAACTCCGAGAAGGATTTTATTATGAGCAAGAACAACTTCAACCAACAGATGCTCGCCTGCGTTAGCTGGAGGTGGTTGTGTCGAGGTGCTAATTACAGAGAAAGGAATATGAGCACCAGTGACGAAGGTTCCATACAACTCGATTCCCACCGGCTTCCCTTCAGAAGTTTAGAACACAACCACTCTCTACTTGAATTGAGAAATGGCACAATCAGTAATTATAAAAGTAAATATATAAAAGAAACATTACAAAACACCTACACTATGGACATTAAATCAACAAAATTTGCTTTTCAACAACATATTGCTATAAAATAAGCCGCAGGCGCGATCGGCTTTTTGGCAGTTAAACTTCTGTACAAAATTTACCTCATGACGTCACATAAAGGTCAATAAACTCACCCGCGTATTAGCAGCCGGTAAGCCGTCTTTATCCGAGTTACTTGATAGAGAAAGTTATACAATTTGCTTGTGCGTGAGCGGGATGGAGGAATACCAGAAACACAAACCGAAAACGTCGGTTTGTGTTCTGTTGACAGATAATTTGACGTAATTGCAATTCATCATTGAATGCATGACTGTGTTTTATTAGTATTTGAATTTATTAGTTGGTTTCACCTATTAGAATGATTAGTATTGTAGTTGGACTTTGTTTATTTGTGTTGTGTGTAGTGATGAAAGTATAGTTACGAAGACGTACGTTGTAATTAGGTATTTGCGGTAAGTAGATATTGTAATAAGTTGAAATTACGTATTTAGAATAAGTAGATTTGCAAAGTAATCGGTAGAATTGTAAGATGTCGGCATTAATAGCTTTAGATTCTTCCCGGCTTTTATGATAATGTCTTAGCGCACTTTGTAAGAAAGAATAGACGAATAGCTTTAGAGTATAAGTAGTATTATTAGTACTTAGTCTATTAAGTTTTGTTTAATTTACATCATATCATCATTTCACCACAAACGGCTTTTATCAAAGCCACTTCTATTATGCTTGCAAGACACTGTTTCAATATCTCAGTGCTTACACGTATAGTAAAAGAGGACTGAAGATACATCTGCCTATACAAGACTGAAGCCAGGATGCCAATCACAGATTTTCGTTAAGGACTCAAGACTGCGTGCCCGCGCTCGGAGTAGGTAAGCATTTTTTTTTGTTACGGCTTACCTCTCTCAATATTTCACGCTTTGCCACTGATGAGCACGTAAGTATATAGCAACCCCGCCACCCCTGGAGCCAGTACGATCATTGCGTATAAGATGGAAACCAGGCAGAGCATAAGAGGTAGAAGGTAAACACGGTTTAAGCCACGACTCGGAGATTAATACAGCATGAATATTTTTGTTATCGAGTGACGCCAGCATGTCTAAATAATGAGCCGGAATACTGTGCGCATTTAAGTGAATGACGTTAAAAAATTTTGGTACATTAGAAAACTGAGACTGTAGTGTGTCGGAGAGGGACGGGATGCTAACAAAACTGTCTTCATCACTACTATCAGAAGGTAAAAAAAGATAGTTCGATTCATCACCTGAGGTTTACATGTACCATCTATGTACCATCACCAAATATTGCGTAACAAAAAAGACAGTTAAGATGAGCTCAATAAGTTCTACAATCAGTAATCACTGTTGTATAATCTATCATTGTGTTTTTTATCTATTGTATATATGTTTATAGCATCTTGTCTAGTGGGGCCTGCAGATGTCTTCCCCTCGCAGCAGCACGTCGACCCATTGGTATCTTTTGTGGAATATTTTATAGTATTATCGGTATATCACTCAACCCTAAGGCGTAACCTTAAGGCTAGTAACATTAATGTTAGTGGTGACATATATAGAAAGAAAGTGGTAGCTAGCCAGGTTACTGGTTTAAGTTACAGGACTTAAGTCCTACCGCCAGCAAAACAGAGTGTAAACATCCCTCATATTTAGAAAGAAAGTGGTAGCTAGCCAGGTTACAGGTTTAGGTAACAGGACTTAAGTCCTGCCGCCAGCAAAACAGAGTGTAAACATCCCTCTCCCCGCCAGTGTGCTAATTGAACCCAGGACCTCTGGCTCTGACACTGATGTTCCGCAACCACTAGAACACAAAGGCTTATACAGTGTGGAAAAAAGACCGTGGTTAGAGGAAAAGTACCCTTAATATTGATCATGGCAAATTTTACTGAAAGGAAACATTCCATTGTTTTCAAAAATAATTAAAACTGCATTTAAAGATTTTTGAAAAATCATGCTGGAGCCGGGATTCGAATCCGGTGAAATGTAAAAAAAACATCCTGTATTTTATGATATAGGCACCAACCGAAAGAGACATTTATAAGCTTCGATCAACAATTATTGATCAAAGTTTATAAGGATCAATTTCTTTTAAACAACATAATATCTTAAATTAAAGAAAGCACAAGAAAAATATTTTTTTATTGTAAAGCTTACCTACTTACTATTTAAAGAAATAGTTCACTTAACTTATGAATTGCTGAAAACGCGACCCATTTTCACGTATGCACAGACGTGTTCTTCGACTGTATTCGTTACGTCTCGCCTTTTGTATCGAGTTATGGTGAATATTTAAAATAATATTTTAAACTTCGGTTTTCAACTCCTTTACTGACCCTTTTTTCTTGGTCTTTCTTTAATTTAAGATACTATATGTTTTTTAAAATAAATTGATTCTTATAAATGACTCTTTCGGTTGGTATCATAAAATATATGTGTTTTTTTTTTCACATTTCACCGGTTGGATTCGCGGTTCAAGCAGGTGATTTTTCAAAAAAATTTAAATAATGCAGTTTTAATTATTTTTAAAAATAAAGAAATGTTTCCTTTCAATAAAATTTTCCATCATCAATATTAAGGGTACTTTTCCTCCAACCACGGTCTTTTATTTCCACCCTGTATTGTAATATTTTGTAAATTTTTCGCTTCAATGTTAGAGAGGCTTGCAGCTGCAGCGGTGCAAGTCGGTTGCCGGGGCGATTGATCAAACCTTAAGTGTGAGGCAATACTGGATCGAACTCTTAAACAGCGTGAAAACACAGCAGCGGTTAAATGTGCTGGCAGGGTGCCAAACTAGGGCCAAATCGGTCGCTACGCCTACAGAAATAGGCTTCTGAACAGAGCTTACAGCGACATCTGTGATAAATACTTAACAAACATACGAGTACATACAATTGAGGAACTTACTTCCCTTTCGGTCACTTTTCTGTGACATTCGCTTGCGCTCCATTGCGACCGCGGCGCGTGCGTGTACAGCTATGCGATTCTCTAAGCGACACATAGACGCTGCGCGCATGGCTGTGATCTGCTGTCTCTTTCCAATTCTATGAATATGAAAGAGACAGCGTCAATTCTCAGCGCTGCGGCAGCCGCTGCTACCAAGGCATTAACTTAGAGAATCGCACTGCAGTAGCGTGAGCGTAGGGTTACCATCTCCGGATTGGTCCGGACATATCCGGACTTTTAAACTGTAGTCCGGACTTATACTGGCTTTTTAATTTGTCCGGCTTTTGAAATATAAATAACAAAATTACATTTTAAGTAATATCAAATATGTATTATCTATATTAACTTCCTTTTATCTAAAAACAAAATATGAAAAGTAAGTAATGTTTCCATTTTGTTACTAAAAAGTCCGTACTTTTATCGAAATGTCAGGCTTTTTGTCAGGACTTTTCAAATTCCTAAATGGTAACTCTAGTTAAAGGGGCACTTCCTCGATTATAATCGCGCCCGCTTTACGGCAACCCTTCCGGAAAGCAGATATCCACAGCTTAGTAGTAACGACATTTATAATTGCAAAAGTTGTACGATCACAACCCGGACGTATTTAGCATTCTGCTCAGTAAGAAGTGACAAAATACAGCTACATTTAAACATCCAAACATACTTTCGCAATTATCATAATAATGGCAAGAAAAGGATGATGGAGAAATGTTTTTCTAGTGTGAGAAAGCGCGACAACCTTTTGAAAGAGGTCACCACAAAAAGGTGGTATAATGTCATATATGGTTACCTACGTACACACGCCTACAGATCAACCTGACTATCCAAAACTGTCAAATTCCTCCAACCGGTATTGATCCTTATATCTGTAGCGATAGAGTTCAAAATGTATAGAAGATATTTAACATTTGTGGTAGGTTGAAGTGCTGGCGTGTGTACGATGAGAAATGATGATGTGTCGACTTTCGCCGGTTGAATTACACTTTTTACATAGTCCTTATTACATAGTCCTCATATCCTTTGCCTGCGAGCTCGGTTCCAACTGCGAGGGGATTTTTCTTTATGCGAATGCTTTTGCCGCGCTTTTAGGAATGCGAAGTACGTAACCTCTAAAGGGAAAAAAATATTTGAAATGCTTTTCAGCCACAACTTTGAAATATTAACATTAAAAATATGATGTATTTTTATAAAAGTAATATGCAAGTCTGTTCTTTGTACACCCACGTACTAAATACGTGGACTTACAATTTTTTAATTTGAAATGACGTTTTTATATACTTTGGAGACGTATTTGAAAGGGAAAGCTTGTAACATGTGCTGTTAATGAGCTTCAGACGTCGTTTTATAAAGTTCTTTTACAATCTCTGAGCGCGGATGTAGTAGTGTGAGTTCCTCTGTTCAATTTAATAAACATTCGTCGGCGGTAACCGCGCATCGTTTTATTGATTTGTCATTTATATAAGTGACTGTCAAGGATGTCGTTAGAAGGTGCAATTCACAGTCAATAATTCACATTTGTGAGCGACCTACAATCACTTAAATTTCAATTATTGAACAAAGCCCAAGTTATAATAAATAATTGAATGTAAATAAGTACCTACAATATTTGTGTAGCTATATTTTATAAATGAATGTAAATATCGGTAGATAGCTAAAACCTTAGTAGCAAACATTTTAACAAGTTTTACTATTTAACTTTATTATTTGAGCGTTGACATAAGTCCAATTCTATACGTTTATCATTCTATTAAATATGTCATTATGCCACTTGTCTTTATTGGCCCTAGAAACTTTGTTCATCTTTAATATTAAAAATAACAATCATATTATGACACGATTTACGATGTATGTATTTTTATTATTACGAGTATTATGATCTATTGTTTTTTTGGGATTTTTATTTGGCGTTTATTAAAACATGAATTTGAACTTCTTTTTAATTTAAGTACTTTATTCTGTGATCTATATCGATGAACATAATATTGATTATTATTATATTACATAGTAGGTACGTATCTGAGCCGTATCGTATAGGCGTTTATGCTTTTCTAGCAGAATTTTCTTAGCGTTAACATCCACTACAGATTCTGCAAACGATAGGTTTGCAGAATCAAGTGCTATCCAACGACGCGAGCGACGTCGACGTCCGCCATCGCCATACTTACAAGATGGTAATCGGAATTAAACAGAAATTGTCTGCTATGTTTAGTTTTTACAAGCTTTTATTTAATTTGCAATGTTTGTATGTAATGTTTGATAAGTATTTTCGGGTGAAATCTAGCAAGGAAGATTTGAATCGATTTGAATTGATCTCGATCCCGGGATCTCAGCTCCCAGCTCAACAGTGCTTTGTGATTTTATTGTCATCAAATCACAAAGCACTGTTGAGCTGGTCTGATGATGCAGTCTCAGGAACTTTACAACGAAACAAGATATCCCCGCCTTGTTTGGGCTTGTTTGATTTGTCTTGATAAAAACTATAATAACATAGTAGATATGCTTACCTCCAACTAAAAAAAATTAAATAATTTTACTAGGTAGTTCGTGAGAGAATTTGAGAATTGAGTGATGTTGCACTGTTGGTTCATTTGCTAAAACCCATGCACGTTAACGAACACTTGACGGGTATAGATTTTAACCGTAATCCGAAATTGCTGGACATTAATATTCGAAAAAACACAAATTTTAGAAAATGAAACAAAGGTGCATTTTTTAGGATGCCTCACTTTGCCGCCAAGAAATCCACATATTTAGTTATTTAATTTAACATTTTTCATATTCAAGGACACACGGATGTGGGCCTCCTGGGATTTCGTAAGTATAATTTGTCAGAACATTATTATTTATAAGTAGGTTAACATTAGAAAACTTACGCATAAATCAAATACTACTAACAAGCTAAGTTAAAAAAGAACATAAGTAGGTATTAAAACTTTTTGTAGATCTATACCTACTTGGCTAACTGTCGACGGTCAACTTTTTCCATTTGGTACATCAAACTGTTTTTGATCTAAAGTAATGATGTATTACTTATTTAGTGCACAAAATAGTAGGTAAGCAACAATAACAGCTTAATTTAAAAAAATGCTGCTGGTACTCTTATTATGAAGACTACACTGTAAGTACAAGATGATCGAAGGTAAGTCCCAAAGATATTCTGGCGGGAAAGTAAATGTCAACGACAGTTTAGTTTTTTTTTTTAATTTTTGTTTTGTTGAGTATTAATGTGTAATCTTAATAGATTACGAATCGTCAATTAAGCATGAACACTTCGCTTGACCTAGACCTCCGTATGTAGGGCTGATAGTAGACGGCCACCGAGGCGTTATCTACAAATAGGTACTTTTGTAAATGTTTTACGTAGTTTTATTCGTAAAGCTGACAGTGATCTTTATCCCAAATGAAACTAAGAAATAATCCCGAAATCCCGGGTCCTCTAGTTGCCTCTGTTTAGTATGAGAGACGTTAATGCGTGTTCTTCTTGTTTGCCACTATTCTTTGTTGACTACTATCACCAAGTAGTGTCAACTAGCGTAATTATACACAGTAACAGATTTACGGCATTTTTTTTTCTCATGAAGAAAAATAGACGTGTAACTTAGGTATAATTATAAAATGTTGTTTTATTGTTTACTTAATAGACTATCTGCCTACCTATTACTGTGTTAAAGAGCTTTGAATTTAGTTATTTTATAAATAAAATCAAGACGAGTTTATCTATACGCACACCAGACCAGCATAAAGTGACTCAGGGAAGAGGTAGACAAAAGGACTTGGGGGAGCCCTGTGCCCAACAGTGCAGTAGCATCAAAACAGGGGCTCAAGTCTGCTAATTTACGAATAGCATAATTGAATCGCAATTGGATCGCATTGTAATTGTTTGACACATTTGGTATTCTTAAATAATATACCAAATGTGTCAAACAATGGCATAATTGAATCGCAATTGGATCGCATTGTAATTGTTTGACACATTTGGTATTCTTAAATAATATACCAAATGTGTCAAACAATTACAATGCGATCCAATTGCGATGCAATTATGCCATCCGTAAATTAGCAGACATGGGCCCCAGTTCGTAACAGACAGTAAACTGTAACCGTAGGTATACTGTTGTCAAATTCCTAAATGTGACTGAAAGTTATCTTTCCATTACATTGTATGACTATAAGCACATGAGTAAAGAAACGGAACTTTACTCATGTGCTATAAGCCCGTCTCCAAGTTTAAGTCGTAAAATAATCCATTGTTGCATGTAACAACGAGAACAAAATAAAAGTCACATAACAAACACTTTGCTTCGCTTTTCCAAAGCCCTTTTAAAACTTTATAAATAGGGGCTTAGTTAGTTGCATGTGCATGCAACCAAGTAAATCCGATTATTTGCAATGTAAGGAATGAGTGCTACACAAGGTAGTGGCTAGTACCAAATTAAACTATTGTAGGTTCTGGTAGGACAAAGGAGGTGCAATGCATCATACGCTTCGGTTTTCGTAATACGAGACACAATAGAAATTCTATTGTGTGTAACACATAATGTGTCATACGGCAAACAGAAGGTTAAGGCAGTAGTATCCAGCGCAAAATGTACCTAACTATTGTTGAAAGGTTTCCATTGTATAGTTATTTAAGTAAGCGGACATTCAGAAGAACAAAAACTAAAGTAAGAGGTAATATAATTAATAAAACAAGATATATATAACTATAAGAAGTTGAGTCTGGTGATAGAACGACAGAAAGAAAAAACCAAAACAAAGGTAATTGAAGGTAAAGTAAAAATATTAATATGCTTATTATATAATGTACTTTCATATTTTTTCTCGGTTTGGACTAAGTCTCTTTTAATTAAGTTTATTTATGTTCAATTTTATTTTATAGGATTCAAATCTAAACTAACTTATTCATGTTATTGAAAGACTTTGTAGCAAGATCTGAAAATACGCACTTGATTCATGATAACACTATAAATGCAGGAGTTCAATAGTAGTTTTATTGGGTCGCAATAATATTTTATTGAAAGGCAAGTATAGGATTACGGTACTTAGTTATTAGAGTCAAATTCAAACGATTATTAAATATAAACCTTTACAGGTACTTATTGACGTCAAAAAATATGTAACTTATAAAAAACAGTTACATAACTTTTTCTGTAGAATAAATACATCGTCAATATTAGCAGCGGAGCCCCACAACAGCAATCGTTCATCTTAATTTGTGTGCTGACCTGTCTTACACTTGTTTTTGTTGAATTCAGTAATAAATTATTAATAGTGAACCAATGCAATACCTTTGAGAGTGCACTATTTACATCGTTAAAAATTATCAAGGCCTTTTTTAACATTTAAAATAAGAGAGGTATCATCCTGCAAATAATATAGCCTTACATATTATGGTTTTAGTAAAGTAGGGCAGTCATTTAAATAAATAAAAAGTAATGGTCCCAATTTTGACCCTTGGGGTGCTCCTGAAGACACAGCACCATTAGTAACAAATTTTTGAGTTTTATTTGACAGGTTTTTTTTATGGAATGATTAGGATTTAGGTATGATTGTTTATGGCTCAGTGCTATTTTTGAGACACCATAATGCTCTAACTTGTAACTAAAGTTTCATGACTAACGCAATTAAATGCCTTGGATAGATCACAGAAAACATATTGTATCTTGCTTACCGTCCCAGGCGTCAAAAATGTGATTAAGAAGCCCAACTCCAGCGTCAGTTGTAGATCTACCTTTAGTAAAGCCAAACTGTTTTCATGAAATAGCTTATTCATTGCAAAATGAGACTATAATGTATTGTAATTATATTTTTTTCAAATATTTTGCTAATGGCTGGTATTATTGAAATTGGTCTAAAGTTAGTGGGATTATTTTTATCATCAGCTTTGAACAATATAATGATTTTAGCATGCTTCATTAAATTTGGAAAAGTTCCTTAAAATAAAAGGAAAAAAAAAAATATCGACCAATTGAGGAGATAAGGAACTAGTAATCGTTTTAGCAATATTGTAGAGATGTAGAGATACCCGACAGATCTTCTGTATTTTTCACATGGTGTCACTGTTTAGATGTCTAAAACTAAAACTGTCACCGCACCTAACACCACTTGACTCGAGGAGAACGACAGCAATGTAAGATCAAGAATTAATTTGACTAGTTATGTCCATAGGTTTATTTGAGAAAAAATATCTCGAATGTACCAGCGTATTAATTTGACAGTTCATATTGTGTCATAATAATGTCATTCCATTTAAATTGCAGTGGATGGAATACGATATGAACTGTCACATAATACGATTACCTACGCAATCGCACTCCAGGTTCTATTATTTTACTATCGAGGTTCTATTATTTTACTATATGCACGATCCCTAATTTTTGTTTTACCAGTTTCTTGATTAATAATAGTCCATGTGGATTTTATTTTCATATGAGAAAGTGCAATTTTTTTAGAAATAAAATTGCCTTAGCGTTTATGCAGACTATTTAATAATTTAGAATGGTTTCTAACATATTCAATAAAGTTAGGATCTTTAGAGGTGGATTTTAATCCATACAAATAGCTTTCTTCTACTTGTATACCCAGTGGCGTATTTACCCTAGGGCCAAAAGGGCCATGGCCCGGGGCGGCAGGCTGCGAGGGGCGGCGCAAGCCGCACTTCGCGCTCAGCTTTGTGCGCCTTTTTTATATGTTTAAAGAAATTTAAAAAGCCTACTTTATTAACCATAACTAAAACTCAACGGTTGTAAATTCAAGATTCATTTACTTAACAGAACTAGTTCCATAAACATGTTCGCGGAATTGTTTAGTTCCTCTGGCGTGCAGGCGGTGTGGGTGGTCGGTGAATCGGTCTTATAATGTTACTTTCGTTCATCGGACACGTCAGCTCAAACATGTTTGAGAAACTAATTACGTTCTAATTAATAATATTAAAATTAAATTACTAATTCTATTGACGTTCCCGGTTTAATTCCCGGACTTAATTCCATTGCTGTCCGCATCAAAAATGATGACGCAAAGCGCTTTGTGCGTATAGGTGGTATGTTGACTGACAGTGTAAGGGTGAGATATCAGTCCGCGTCTCGTTCCCCGGAGATAGAAAGGAGAAGGCGGAAACAGCTCGTATAGTTCTTGCGCACACTCGCCGAAGTGCACTCGATAAAAAAACCGAAAGATTGGCATCCTTGCGTCGATGTTGAAGACTCTGCTTTGATTCGACGAGTTAAGAGTCGTCAATGACTATTAGCGCGCTTCTCAATAGAGTCTAAAGCGGCTAACTGATACTTGGTAGATCCATCCCAGACGTGGCAGCAGATTCCATACAGGATCGGACTTGTGCTTGGTAAAGCTGAAGCTGCTGCCCCGGTGTATAATACCGCTTTACCTTAGAAAGGATGCCAAGTTTTTTAGCTGCGGTTTTTGCCATGGACTTTATGTAGTGGCCGAAGTTTAGGTTTGCAGAAATGGATACTTAGAAAGCTAAGATGGTCAGATATCGGCACAAATACACCATGGAAAGTCGGAGCGAGTTGAAATGGACTCCGTTTGGCAGTGTCGACGAAGTCGACCAGTATTTTTTTTCAAATTTTTTTTAAATTTTTTTTTATAGCTGAAGGAGGCAAACGAGCAAGCGGGTCACCTGATGGAAAGTAATCACCGCCGCCCATGGACACTCGCAAAACCAGAGGAGTCGCAGGCGCGTTGCCGGCCTTTAAGGAAGGAATAGGCTCGTTTCTTGAAGATCCCTAAGTCATAACGGTCCGGAAATACCGCCGCCGAGAGCTGGTTCCACAACACTGTAGTTCGAGGCAAGAAATTTCTTGAAAAACGCACAGTAGTAGACCGCCATCCATCAAGGTGATGTGGATGGAATGACAGTCGATTGCGTGTAGTGCGGTGAAGGAAATCAGCGGCAGGGATCAAGCCGAACAATTCCTCAGAACACTCCCCATGATATATACGGTACAATATACAGAGAGACGCAACGTCTCTCCGAAGAGCCAGTGGATCGAGCCGTCCTGAAATAACCACGTCGTCGACAATTCGAGCAGCTCTGCGTTGAATGCGGTCAAATGGAAGGAGTTGGTATTGGGGTGCTCCAGCCCAGAGATGGGAGCAGTATTCCATATGCGGCCTGACCTGTGCTTTATACAGTTGTAAACGGTGAGCCGGCGTGAAATACTGACCCGCTCTATTACGCACACCCAGCTTTTTCGAAGCTAATTTAGCTTTACCTTCCAAATGACCACGAAACTGAACGTCACTCGAAATATCGACGCCAAGGATTCCAATAGTCGGATTGGTATCAAGGGGAGCTCCCTCAAAGTTCAGAGGTACGACGAAGGGATGTTTTTTCGCGGTAAATGCGCAAACTTGTGTTTTGGAGGGGTTAAAGCGGACTATGTTATGTCGGCCCCAATCCGAGACATGACTTAACATGTTCTCGGTGTCAGTCACAAGTTTATTCCGGCTTTCGATGACTGAGGTTAGCATCACCCCAGTCGGAGATAGCTTCTAGGACCGTGTCGAAACGCTCAACCATGGTCTCCCGACAAAACCGAGCTTCATCCCCCTTGGCCTTTGCATTTGAGAAATATCTGTCCACAACTGTGCTATCGTCTGCGTACCCCAGAATTCTGGGTACCAACAGATCGTTTATGTGTAACAAGAATGGGGCTGCAGGCAGAACAGACCCCTGAGGAACTCCGGCATCAATTCAATAGCCTGTAGATCAGACGTGCATCTAAGACTACACGTCGCTCCTTCAGAAAGTCCGAAATCCCATTGCAGAGGCCAAGGGGGTTCTTATACGTCGGAAGCTTGTTTATAAGGCTAGCGTGCCAAACACTGTCAAAGGCATTAGAGATGTCAAGAGATACGGCAAAAGCCTCACCGTGTTTCTCTATAGCCTCACTCCATAGGTGAGTGGCTTACACAAGAAGATCTCTCCCGTAGACCACCCTCGGCGAAACTCAAATTGGCGGTCACTTAAAAGGCATTGTCTTTAAGGTATGCCAGGAGTCGGTTGTTGAGTACACGCTCCGATATTGGTCTAGGTAGTAGTTGGCAGGATCGGCTTTACTACCTTTTTTCGGAACAGGTTGTACGTTCGCAAGCTTCCAAGATTTGGGAACGAGTTCAGTCTCCAGTGAGAGACGAAACAGGCGAGTATGGATTGGAGACAACTCAGGCGCGCAGTTGCGGAGGATCAGGGCCAATCGCCTTATTCACGTCCAAGGTTTGCAGGATTTTTAATACGTCTTTTTGGCGTATGTGGACAGCTGCCATGGAGTAGCCGTCATGAGGTATGTTAGACGGTGATTTCGCTGCGACATCTAGACGCGAACTTTGCGCAAAGAGAGAAACGAACAAGTTCGCCTTCTCAGCCGCAGTATGGGCAAGTGAGCCATCTGGTTTTAACAGCGGTGGTGTGGAGGGCTGGCAGAAATTATCTACTTTCAACCGCTTTGGCAATGGAGGTACCAGAATGCTCGGCTTCCAGCCGGGTGAGATGTCAACTTGGACCCAATCTTGCCAATGCGACGAAATCTCGCCCTGCGCAATAACCTCTTGCAGGACTTGGCAGCTCTAAGGCTTTTTTCATATGGTGAATGTTTGGAGCCTTACGTGAACGAGCATCAACCCAAGAATTGAACGCGGGCTGTTTACGGGCCTCAGCACGAGCATAGTCGACTTTAAACCATGGGCGAGCTCTGCTAGCTTGCTTGTTTATTAAAGAAATGATTTAAAGGAAGCATTTATATGGAAATGCATTACTAAAATAGCATTACGCATACTTCTGTGCACTGCGGTGACAAATTGCAGTGCGGAACGTTCGTTTTCCGTATTTAAAAGAAAAGAAAAATTATCTACGTTCCCTTTTAAGCGGAGAACGTTTCAAAACAGTTTAAGTTTAATATAATTATGATTATGACAGTGTTAACCAATCTGTCCATCAAAAAAAAAATTAAATAAATAAATGGTGTTTATTTCTTTGTATGACCTTTTTAGTTTTTCATTTATTATCATCATTCTCAGCCCACGTCAACATACTGCTGGATTTATTTTAGAATTAAAAGTATTTCCTTTTTTCCGTTAATTTACGGGGCGGCAAACCTTACAGGCCCAGGGCGCAGAATCTTAAAATACGTATACCTGGTGTCGCCCAGTCACTGAATTGTTTCTTAGAGAATTTTCTGCTTAAATAATTTGTTAAATTCATACCAAATGCAACTAAAAACTTTTGTGTAACTATTATCTGCATTATTAGTAAGTGCTACTGGAAGAGAAGAAAGTTTAAAGTGAATATTGGTTTTTTTAATTTTCTCTAAGTACCTTTTTCACTGATTGGTTTACAAATTAATTTTGTTTGGGAGAGAGACATTATGGTGCTCAATAGTGGCTAATTGTATGCTATGGTCTGAACTAATACAATTTATTTGATTAAATTGATTTTTATAATGTTAATTTTAAAGTAAAAATAAATTTTATTAAATTTCTTTGCCAGAAAAGCATTGTGCGATCTGATGAATAATGTTATGGCAGTTTGATTTTTCTTTTATACTTAAATAGTTTGCTAGAGGTATCCTCTATTGTCTTATAAGAAAATTTAAGTTATTTGGAACATATTCCAAAGTCTGAATTGGCACATACCAACAACTGACATCAGTAGGTTGTGCAGCTCAATAGAAGCCGCAAGGCTAGCCATTGTTACTGGAAAAATACTTAAAATAAAAAGATAGCGAATTTGCTATCTGTTGCTTAAATATTTTTTTTGATAATATTTATCTTTTGTCAAGTAGTAAATTGGATGTACTTAAAAAAATATAATTTATGTAAATATTTTTCGCGTAGGGCAGTGTGGGGCGCTGGGTGATTCTGAGTCACTCTATTTATTCAGCGCTTTGCATTGTTTTCTATACATTTTCATAGATATTTTAAGAATTTCCCACTTTTATCTATAATGTTAATGTTTTAACAATTTAAATGCAAATTTTGTCGAGAACGAATTCTGCTCGTGGTAATTTTTACACTTTTTTAGTTTGTAATTTGCTTTTATTTTGTATTCGCTATAATAATATCACTACACACGATGTGTACACTGTTTGTTAGGTTATTGTCTAGCTCAACCTGAAATGCCAAGTATGTTGTCATATATGACTGTAACCTGTATGTGTACCTAAACCAAATAAATAAATAAATATAAAAATATTATCTAATAATTTATTCGTGTCTATTATTTCTACTTTCTTTTCATAGAAAGTCATTTCAAGTATTCAATGTCAAATTAATCCTTTAACTAAAATTATTTTCTTCATATTACGGCAAGATAAGTAAGTAAGGAAGTTTAAACATATTTTTTGCAATATTCAAAGAAAGATAAAAGTTAGGTAAGTACCTTATTCTTTTTTATTCACATTTCCCCTTTTACCAATTATAATAATAACAGTGTCTACATTATTTAATTTTTCCATTATATCTTGGTATGTAAAACCGGGTATACAATAATTTATGACAGTTAGCCCCTCAGTGTCTAAAGTTGTTTACACAGCAATTGTGGTGCTAAAATATAGTCAATACAAAAACGGCTACAGATTGATGAGTCATGTAGTCGAGGAAGATCACAGCGTCCGGTCCGGAGCTAAACGAATTTGTAAGTATCCTTGAAATAAACCATCATACGGATAAAAAAGGATGATCACATTAAATATACAGTTATAAAGCGGCGAGTTAACAAACTCAATGTCCGAATTTACTAAACAAACTTTGAACGGCTTCTACGTCGGAGTTAATCTGCCAAACAAACAAACTTTACCAGAACTCGTTTATGCACCCAACTTACGTGTATTTCTCTGTATCAGCTTTAGTGGAAAAATATTTAAGACCTTATCCGTTTTGCAATAAGGACGACCCTCCAATAGGTTGGGAACGTTTCGGAACGTCCAACGAAAGTAGGTTATTATGTAAAATGAACGCGAAAGTAGAACCGTACTAACATTTAGAGCTATGCAGTGCAGATCTGTTTTTTTTAATTCAAAACTTCTAGATACTATAACTTAAAACTGTACATAGAAATTGTGTATATACTGCATATGTTTAGTTAGGGTATTTATCTGTAAACTTACTTATCATTAATTTGAAAATCAATATCCAACATATTCTACAAAAATATCAAAATAGCAAAAAAAAGCATCACTTAATACGTTTGTACGTACAATCGTTATATAATATTGTTCACTTAACACTTTCGTATATTGTATATTAATTTAGGGTTATTGAAGATTTTACTGCCGATGTATTAAATAAAGAATAAGTAGGTATCGAATTTTCTTTTTGAAGAAGTTTGAAAAGGAGCTTGATGGCGCAGTGGCTAGCCCGTTCGGCTTGCGATCTTGCTCGCTAAGCAACTTTCGCAATGCCGGGTCGCTGGATGGGTGACCAAATTTAAAACATCTCGAGCTCCTCCGTGCTTTGGAAGGCACGTTAAGCCGTTGGTCCCGGTTGTTATCGTAGGATGACAGTCGTTAAAAAAAACCCACCAACCCGCATTGGGCCATCGTTGTGGGTTATGGCCCAATATCCCCACATGCTATTGTCCACGTAGGAGGCCTGTGCCCAGCAGTGCACAGGGTCATCAGCATCAGCCTATAAAGGGCTGATGATGATGATGATGAAGTTTCTTTTTTACCTGGTAGGTAACCTACCAGAAGTGTTAACTTGTGGTTCAAAAGTAGTGCTAAGGGCAATACATAGATCATTAGTGGGAAATTACTGCAGGTGAAGACGATGGTACCGAGGCAGCAAAGTCGTTTTGTACATCACCGTCGATATCGGGGATTTTCTGTAGTCGGCGTTAAAAGTTAACGTTAGCGGGGACAGCGGCAACAGGGCAGAGGAGGTAAAATGTCACTTCTAAGTCACGTTTATAAGCTGTTCTCGAGAGTTATAACTAATCGTCTAGCACGCATGTTTGATGACTTCCAGCACATCGAACAAGCCAGATTCCGAAAAGGCTCCAGCACCGTATACATACGCTGCGGCAGGTTATACAGAAGACCAAAGAGTATAACCGGCCACTTTGTTTAGCGTTTGTGGACTATGAGAAAGCCTTTAATTCGATCGAAACATGGGCCGTACTACAGTCTCTCCAGCGGTAGCCAAATTGACTACCGGTACATCGAAATGTTGAAGTGTTTGTACGAAAACGCCACTATGACAGTTCGCCTTCAGGATCAGAACTCAAAGCCAGTCCAGTCCGGCTGCAGCGTGGAGTGCGACAAGGAGATGTCATATCTCTGAAGCTCTTCACTGCTGCACTGGAGGACGTGTTTAAGCTTCTGACCTGGAGAGGACTCGGCATTAATATTAACGGCGTGTACATCAGTCACCTTCGATTTGCCGACGATATAGTAGTCATGGCTAAGACCCTGCTCCTCCAGGGTCGAAGAGAAGGTCCTTCTCGGCATAATGCTCGGTGATCTCAACAGAGTCTCTCAACAAGTGGGCCTTAAAATAAACATGGAGAAGACGAAAATCATGTCTAACTCACGTGTCGTACCCACTCCCCTGAAGGTAGGAGACTCTGCTCTTGAAGTTGTTGACGAATATGTATACCTGGGACAAACGGTCCAGTTAGGTAGGTCCAACTTTAAGAAAGAGATCAATCGTCCAATCCAGCTCGGCTGAGCAGCGATATTATGAAATCAACATGAAAATATCAATCATATTAATATACTTTTAAATATTTGTCAATGCCTTGGTTAATTTAATTAAATATCTTTAATACTCTCGGGCTCCTTCTGTTTACTTAGAACTTTGTTGTTAAATCATTTATAACATTTGTAAATGATTTAACATTTTTTTTTCCTAGTATTTATAAAGCACATAATATATTTTACTATATACTGACGAGTGTTCAGAGTAGTACTCAAGATCACTTAAACCATTTGTCTACCGGCATTTGAAAAAAATTTACATCCTTTAATATTATTGGGAATCGAAAGTTACAAAATGACAAAAGCAATAAATATATTTAGCTTATTTGTCAATCATGGTAAATACAAGCGAAATGTCATAAATCTATTCAACATTTTTGTAGTTTATATCAATGATAAATAACTGCCATTACTTTTTTGGCTTTAAAATGACACCACTTGCTATGAATGTACAAATACAGTTTAGACAGAAAGAGACGGAATTATAGCATTTCGATAAGTGCGAACGGTAGAGCATGCTCATTTAATACATTTGGCATTAAAATGTTACATTATAAAAATTTTGTAATTAGCCCATTTGTCTTCTAGACCATCGATATATGACATGCAAGTTAGATCCTTAAAATAACTTTAAAAAATGTTAGATAAGTAGTTTTCTGTATTTGGATTCATTCAAAAATGCAAATTCATATTGGGCTAAGCACTAATGCACAAAACAAAATGCTCTATAGAGTTCAACGGACATTGAGAAAAATGTGAGGAAAACGTGGTAAAATTTTTACAAGTGTGCCACAAAACTTAAAATGTACCGCTAAAGCAGTAAAATTGGACATTTGCTTTTGAACTTTAGCACATAATTAAGTAGGTAAGGGTATTTTTTCTAATCGGCGCTCTCCCTACTATCTATTACGAGCATTAGATAGGTAAGACTATAAGTAAGTCCAACTGGCAGGGGCCTATAAATTAAAGTTATCTACTATTTGCTACTAATCGTATGAAACGGGTATAAGAAATGAAATATTTGATTCTTATCTTCTGATAAAAGCCCAAGTTGCACGAAAAGAAAAAGCATTCTATAATAAACAAAATTCATAGAAAATGGTACTTATTCAATAGTTTTCATTTCCAATTTTTCTACAGTAGATTCAACAGTTTTAATACATAAATAAACTTTATATCATCGAAATAAATTGCATTTATTCGAACAATATAATATATTGTTTTTATTGCAATTTCATCAAAGAAAAGTACCTAATCATTCTGCTCGCAGTCTAGACTCGTATGAAATATTTATATTGCAAAATCAATGTCGACAGCAGAAACATTTCAAGTTTCTAACACAGAGTTGCTCTGAGAATTATTGAAGAGTGTAAGCTGAAACTCTGAAACTGCAGAATGTAGTACTAGTTGCGAAGTCTTCGAGACTTACAGAGACATCTCGCAAATTCGCAAACATTATCAAAGCTAAGACTTAGTTTTCAGCTTTTCTTCCAAGAAACCAACGTTTCGAATGTAAGCTGAAAGTGCAGACCTAAGTGCTCTTCTAGACTTAGCAAAAGAAACATTAACAAAACTGAAACTGTATTTTTGTAACAAGAAATTAACGTCGCCTATTTTTAACAAGTTTTTAATGTATGACCCATAAAAGTTTTAAATGCCATGTAAAGACCAGCGCTTAAAGAGATATATATCACTGCTAAAAAACCTAATGATTATTTTTCTAATACGCCCTATTCTAATACTTACATGACGTAGTCACAGTTATCTTAGGTCTAGATTACTAAAAGGTGTTCAACGGGAAGTGGTTAAACATTCATAAACAATTATAATCCTATGATAACATAGCTGTACGGTCTCAAACTACGCATAATTCAATCATGGACTTAATCCAAAAATGTGCGAAAACAAACCAACACCTCTAAAACGTTATCGGTACTGCATAGCTAGACAAGTGGTCACCGCTCCATGGCGATAAACGATAACTCGTTAAGAAAATGCACTATACGTCGACGTGGCACGCAATATTCTCATACAAAACACAGAAAAACGACGTTTCGTAGTCCCCTGTTTCCTCCTTCAGAACTGCACCAATTTTTACTACTTTTTCAGCATCGGTTAAAGAAAGAGATTTTCTATGTCTGTATGTTTGATATTTTTTGGAGTCATTTATTTATTAACCAGGAGCCTTCAAATTTAGCGAAATCACTCCGTTTTAAGACGTCTTCAGAATTATTAAGTGGCTGGTTTAAAAAATCATACATACAGACACAGAAAATCTCTTTCTTTACCCGATGCTGAAAAAGTAATAAAAATTGGACCAGTTCTGAAGGAGGAAACAGGGTACTACGAAACGTTGTTTTTCTGTGTTATGTATGAGAATTTTGCATGCCACTTCGACGTAGTGTTTCCCTTTTAAGAGGCCTATTACATCTCGACTGTGATTTTTGCGCTAAATGGCCAGTTTTGGCGTTATGGATCTCAGACACAAAAATACATTAACAATTATGACTTATTGAATAGTGTAGAATAGCTATTGGAATAGTGCGTAGCGGCCTCGCTTTTTGTAAATTTTGCTTACCTTTTTAATAAAACCCAAAATTGCAGAGAAAGATGTTCATAAAATGTGCGAAGGCAATTTTTTAAGCTGCTCATTGATTGAACTACTGTTCTATACGAATGAAATAAAAAATTAGAATGTTATCGCTTATAATATAGTCGTATAGTGCGTAGCGGCTTCGAAATTTTTAGATATCATTGATTGTATATAGAAAAAAATCATACTCTAAACCAAAAAACTTCGATAATCGCTTTAAGGTAACTGTGAATTTCTCCTATCTACGATAATATTATTGAGCAAAATGTACGCCATAATAATCGTTACTTCATGATGAATAAAGATTTTATAATTAATTTATAATCCTATTTCGATAAAAACGATAAATTCAACTGCAAAATTACTTCAAAATGCGATATGCCGGCCGTCCTAACTCAGTTTATCCTCGCAGAGTGGTCATTTGTAATATTAAGCATGATTTTATTATCCTATTTCGATAAAAACGATAAATACTCGTACAACTGCAAAATTACAACAAAATGCGAAAATGGGCATTTTACACAAAAATCACAGTCGAGATGTAATAGGCCTCTTATCGTTGTCGCAAGTAGATTGGTAGACAAGAGTACAGATACTTAGCGATCGCTCACTCTATTCGATCTTTACCATAGAAATGATAAGCAACAACATACAGACTCACGACTATTTTCCCCAAAGGATTAGTCAGAGACCTTGCCACCTTCCACATGATTGTGAGTGATCGAAGCGATTGCGGCCGGAAATCAATGGGCAAAAAATTTTTTCGTGCTGTTGTCAGAATAATTATACTCAATAATTGAATAGATACTGGAGCATTCTTACGACCCATGTCAGTCTAATGTAGGGCCTTACTCCATAAACCGAACATCCTGTCATCGATAGCTGCTTTCGTTCTACAAGTAAGGGTAGAGTAAAGATATTGAACTGTAGGTAGGAGTGAGCGTTGCGTGACACATGCGCGAGACGTCATACTTATAGGTGTAATTCATGGACCTAATAATAATAATTATCAAGACGAATAACTACCGGAAATATATTATGAGGGACGGTACGGTCGACATCAGTCGGGCATGCCGCCGTCCAGGAGAATCACTCCGACATATTATTTCCGGTTGTTCTCATCTTGCTAACGGAGAGTATTTGCACAGACACAACCAAGTAGCCAGAATAATTCACCAGCAACTTGCTCTTCGATATGGCCTTATTGAATCAGAGGTGCCGTACTATATGTACGCACCTGCGCCAGTTCTCGAAAATGGTCATGCAACGCTCTACTGGGATCGCTCTATCATCACGGATAGGACTATTGTCGCTAATAAGCCTGATTTCGTGGTGATCGACCGATCTCAGCGCCGAGCAATATTGGTTGATATCACCATACCTCATGACGAGAATCTCGTGAAAGCCGAGAAGGACAAGCTCAGTAAGTACCTTGACTTGGCTCACAAGGTTGCCGCCATGTGGGATGTGGATTCAACCATTATTGTACCGATTGTCGTTTTGGCACACGGTCTTATAGCTAAGAGCCTCGACCAACATCTAGAGAGGCCCTCGCTAAAAGGTTGGGTCAAGGTTCAGATGCAGAAGGCAGTACTCCTAGCTTAGGTCTATCCCCGCTGCCGGTGGCAAACTAGGTTAAGTTTTTTATAATATTTTATATTGTAAATATGTTTTTATATAAAATATTGTAAAAAAATTTACTTAAGCTAAATTATAAATAAAGAGAAGAATAATAATACCTATGGGTATGGGTTATAGGTCCATGGTATAATTTTTGTAAATCCGTAACCCGCTCACCTCAGCATTATAACTAAAGCATTATTATTCTATGCTGCTCACACAGAACAGATATCTGCATTTGGAATCTTTGCATGATTTCAAACCTCTTTCTTCTGTTCTGTGCCCGATACCCACATCCCAGAAAGAGCTTGTGGCGTTAATTCTTCTGGTAAGGGGAACCGACGTTGAAAACGTACCTCAACCTCAAAGTTGAGCATTCAAATCCTCAACTACTGAGGACCTGACTTTGACCTTATTTGTCATGATGACCTGATTGCCTATAACTGTCAGAGTAAGACTGTCGTAAGACTGATTCGATGCTGGTAGCTAGCGCGGCACATTTAGAAACCGCCAGCAACAACAACTAAGCCCGACCTAAGATGACTTTGAACTAGACCTTGTACGTTCTAAAATGGTAATGCATCCTGCACAGTGGTAGGAAGGGTGTTTTAAAAGGTTCTAAATCAATGTACATTGCATAGAGACATAAGAGCTGAGGTTTCAGGTTTGAGAACGCGCGCGTGTGCTTTAACGGTTCTTGGGCGGCGGTGGCCGCTTTTCATTAAGTACGAACTCAGCTAGCAAAATACACTTAGAAACGAAAGCTTTAAAGAGCTATGTTCCTAAATATGTTTTATAAACGTTCTGATTAAGACAGAGACCCTAATAATGGCATATCATAAGTCTTTTTAAGCTATAAGAGCATATCTGCCGTCCTAGTGAATGTGCAGTAAAGACATCGCGCTTATTCTGAGAAAAAGCGCCTAAAGGCTTTATCTTTAGGCGCATTTTCTCGAAATAAGCGCGATGTCTTTACTGCACTATTTACTAGGACGGCAGATATATACTTGTAAAAAAAACTTTTAGAAGTAAGTATATAAAAAAAAATGTTAAAAATTTTATTTCCCGAAAACGAGAAATAACATCAATAAGAATAGTAGAGTTATAAACGCACTATGTAAGCCTAATTCTTAATTAACACTTATAATGCATTATGTAAGTCTTCTCGATTTTAAAAGTGACTTATCTAAGTATTTTATTAGATATCGGCTGTTATATTATAAGTTATTCTTACAGACGTATATAAGCAAACTTTGTGGGTATAACATTTATAAGGGAAATAGTATTATATATGGACTTTATAAGCCTAATTTCCCTTGAGTCTTATTAACACATATACATGCACTTTGTAAGACCACTCGATCTTAGAAGTGACTTTACCAAGTGTTTTGTTAGATATTATCGTCTGCTACTTATAACTTACTCTTAGAGATGTATATAAGCTTACGTTATATAACATTTGTAAGAACAGTAGTATTATACGCGCACTTTATAAGCCTAATTACCCTTGTTTCTTAATAAACTCTTATAAATGCATTTTGTAAGATCACTCTATTTTAGAAGTGATTTTGTAAAAGTTGTTAAAGAGTACTAGTACGTCAAATGTCTTAGAAGCTGACATAAATAATTGCAATTACAATTCTAATGCATTGCAATAAGGTCAAAAGGTAGTCTACCAGACACTTCTCTGTTTGTCTTTAAGTCTACTTTTACTCTAATAAGGAACCCTAAAGTTTATGAAAATGGCCGCGTTCATTTAAAAAATGTGGTTGAATTTGATTTAGAAGTGCGGTATAAACCTTATACAATGTTAATGCACTTATATTGTTGTGTTAAATCCCTTATAAGGCATGATTGGTGGTAAGGGCTACATTTCGATATTTTTCATTTTTAATATAATATGTTTTTAATATTAAAGATACATTATTGAAAAGGCCCGTAAAAATATTGTGACTCTTATTTCAAAATACTCGATAAAATCGACTTCGCAATTTAATAACTGTTAGTAATGCGTAACAAACATGAAATTATACTTACACATTTTGTAGGAAAGTTAATTAAACAGGACTATACATAATAATTACGTTTTTAATACTCTTCTTATTATTCACAAAATATTTCACGAGCCCTTGGCAATCCTTTCGGCAGATTGTGATTACACTCTTACTAAAAGCTCGCAAAGAGCACTACTAGTCATATTACACTTAGAACAGCATTAGTAAGTGCATTATATAAGGTTAAATGCCCATAAAGGATGCTTTTGTAAGTCATTTGTATGTCTGTTTGGTATTATTAAAGCATCGACAAGGATTTTATGTATATGTAAGGATGAATAGACTTATTAAGTGCGCCCAAATCCACACTTATAGCAGTCTATCGGAGTTATATAAGACTGGTAAAATTATACTCCTTTCTGATGTGTGTAAGAGGAAATTTTGCTAGTTGATAAGTAACGCTCGTTTGCACGCTTAATACCCATCATCATCAGTTTAAAAGCGTCCCACTGCTGGGCACAAGCTTTCCCGCATGCACATGGGGAGATTAGGCTATAAACCACCACGCTGGCCCAATGCGGGTTGGTGGGTAAGAGAGGGTATTATTTTTAGCATGTCACATCTCTCCTTTCTCCCTATACGTTTCCTACTTCTCTATATCTCTCTCTCTATCTTTCCCTATCTCTTTTATCTATTTCTAACACCATGAAGAACATGCATACGTGAAGTTGGTGGTTTAGACTTCGGAAAGGTTAAAAAGTTTGGTATATCCGCTATCGATGAGTACTGAATTGTATGTAGGTACTTCAATCATCCACCACGCCGGCCCAGTGCAAGTTGATGGGTTAGACCCCGGAGAGGTTAAAAAGTTTATAGCCGCAGCTATCGATGATTGAAAGTACGATTCAGGTATTAGTCCGTTTTAGCTTGCATTTTGTGACGTCACAGGACTTACTGAGTCCCCGCGGGCGCCGACCGGCGAGTGAGAGCCAGACATGCTGGCCTCGCGCCCCTCGCTGCGCCCGCGCCTGAAAGAAACTATGGTCCCGTCTTTCTCACACGGTCACACTCAAACACTGTGTTGCCAATATCACTTTGGCAACTGTCACCGTTAACTGTCCTTGTGCTCAGACCTGAGTGGAACAAATAAAAAACACATTAGGCAACACAACACACCTTTTGTAATAAACCTTCTTTTAATCATTTAAGTCATCTTTAAAAACCTGGCTTGTAAAGAATGTTTTTTACACTTTAGATGAATACTTTCATACTAAAAATAATTAAGTTAAGTTGCTATTTAGCGTAATAATGTTGCATGCCCGTAATGGGCATTACTGTTGATTCCCATGTATTGTATTATCACCAGCAAAATGTACACAGTATCAGCAATAAATATATTTCTATTTCTATTTCTATTTCTAATAAAACATGCATGGTATTCTATGACGCCAGGCCAAGGCTCTCAACAACATTTATATTCAACAACATTACACTACAAGCAGGTTACGACTATGATTACAACGAATTATTTTCGAATTTTATTATACACATTTTATACAGTTTACTGCGTAATGTTTAATTGTATAACACTTTAGATACTTTTAGGTATACTTATTCATCTATTTTAAAAATCACCACAAAAGTTTGTACGCACATTAATTCAGAACGGCTGCACCGTAGAAGGAGAATTATCTATATTTGGATAATTCTTTTTTTTGTGTTTGTAATTTGTCAGGACAAGGTTTGTTTGAAAGAAAATTATTAGAAATTGTTCGCGTGTTACCGGGCCAGGGGTTCACGCGGACGAAATCGCGTGCGTTCCGCTAATTTAGCACATATATAAGTTTCAACTGTATCATAACAATAGGCTTGTGTCCACTAAGAATAAATCGGGATTGATTGGCGTTTCTAATGATCAAATAAGATTTATAGAAACAAAATATATAAAATATTAATTATAAAAAATTGGGATTATTAATAATTTTAAAGAAAAAAATCGACAATACAGTCAGAAATCAGAAGCCGTGACGTCACGCCGTGCCAAATGTCATTTTATTGTTGTGACATTTCTATAGAACAAGCCTCGACCGAAACGGATGTTTGGCACGGCGTGACGTCATTCATTTAACATGGCGGTCTTAAGCGTTTTTGCGATATTTTTTTTTTTTACCTAAGGTAAACGAGGCAAACGAGCAGGCGGGTCACCTGGTGGAGAGTAATCACAGCCGCTTATGGACACCCGCAAAACCAGAGGAATCGCAGACGCGTTGCCGGCTTTTAAAGAATGGATAGGCTTAATTGTTGGAAATACCGCCGCCGAGAGTTGGTTACACAGCACTGTAATTTGTGTTACATTTGTTTAGAATATTCATTTGGTACTTTTAACTGCATTAGATATACCTACAAAGTAAGTATTTGAATTGAATAACACAGAAAGCAATTTTTTTAAGTGGTTTCCAATACATATTATGCCTACGTTTAAAGATATTTGGTTTAATTTGACATTACCTATGCGTGGCTTTCAGCATACAAAACAATATTACAGATAATAATAATTATGATACGTGCCATGTTATTGAGTGGCAATGTAATCAAAACGGTACCACCTTTGTAGTTAATTGAATCTTAACGAACACGCAATTAATTAATCTGCGGTACCTACAGCAAATCAGCATTGGGAGACAGTTATATATAATTAAAAAGGTTAATAAAAATACACACATGTAAAGATTCACGACTAGGTATTATCCCCAATGGTGGGTTAGTCAGAGACTAGGCAATGCGGACCGCAAAAGCAGTCCACTGTCGTCGGGTCGCGCCTTTGGGTTGTTGATGACCACTTCCTGATTTAACCACTTCCTGATATGACAACATCCCGATTTGACCACCTCCCGATATGACCACTTCCTGATTGACCACCTCCCGATATGACCACCTCCCGATATGACCACTACGACTCCAAATATGCATGCATAATTATGAAAATCGAAATATTTGCCGGCAATATCACTGTCAATGTTAATGTCACGACGAGGTCGTAGAAAGAGAAGTGGTCATATCGGGAACGGACATACTGGGAACTGATATATCAAGAAATCGTCATATCGGGAGTTGCCATAATCGGGAAGTGGTTATATCAGGAATGGATATATCGGGATGTGGTCATATCAGGAAGTAGTCATATCAAGAAGTGGTCATCACCAACCCAAACGGTGTCGCGTAGCGGTCAAAGAATACTAACACCCCCTCTCTTCCCTTGGGTGTCGCAAAGGCGACTAAAGACTGCATATACATATATAATATAATAATAATAAATTTCATAACACAAGTTGCATTTACAGAGTTAGGTATAGATCTCACACTTTTAAGCTTAAAAAGGGCTTCGGCTGATAATATACAACACAAAATGCTAACTTCACGCTTACTGTGCAAACATCAAAATGTACATACGCAAAATCTACATCATGACTAATGTACAGTACGCGAAATGTACAGTACGCCAAATGTACTTACGCTGAAAGTACATAACGCAAAATGTGTAAAAAGAAGTTTAAAAATTCGCAAATTGTTTAGCCGACTCTTAAAAAAATTTGCGATATTTTTGTATGGAGTTTGGACTTGTAAAATTGTTGTGTCTCAAAACTCGCAAAGGGGGTTAAGGACTTAAAAAAATGTCGAGGTAACTTTTTATAAATACGCAAAAATCTCGAAATCAGTGCGTTGGCGTCGTAGCTAAAATCTAACGAAATGTTGGCCTCCCTGTAGCTCCGCTCCGCTTTGCGATCACCTTTACATTTCTAACGGTAGGTAGAGCAGATTAGTTAGTTAGATTAGTTGTAACTACAAGTTAGTTAACTGTTTTTTTATTAGTATTTACGTCAATCAGTGCTTGTAAAGGTTTATATTGACTAAATAATTTGACTTTGTAACCTCAACAAAAATATCGCAAATTTTTGTGTCGGCTAAACAATTCGCGAAATGTGTACTTAAATTTCTTTTAACACATTTTGCGTTATGTGCTTTCAGCGTAAGTACATTTTGCGTACTGTACATTTGTCATGATGTAGATTTTGCGTATGTACATTTAGACTGTTTGCACATTAAGCGTGTAGTTAGCATTTTGCGTGTTGTACGTTATCAGCCAAAGCCTTAAAAACCTGTAGTAAGGTGAGACCGCTCTTCCTAAAAACAATAGGTATTTACTGAGACTTGTTAAAATAAATCCTACTAATATTATAAACGTGAAAGTTTGTAAGTATGGATGGATATTTGTTACTCTTTCGCGTAAAAATTACTGAATAGATTTGGATGAAATTCGGCATGCAGATAGTTTATAACCTGGATACTTTTTATCCCGATATTCCCACTGGAACGTATGGATGGATGTTTGTTACTCTTTCACGTAAAAACTACTGAATGGATTTAGACGAAATTCGGCATACAGATAGTTTATAACCTGGATTAACACATAGGATACTTTTTATCCCGATATTCCCACGGGAACGTATGGATGAATGTTTGTTACTCTTTCACGTAAAAACTACTGAATGGATTTGGATGAAATTCGGCATACAGATAGTTTATAACCTGGATTGACATATATAAACTTTTTATCCCGATATTCTTACAGAAACGAAACCACACGGGTGAAACCGCGAGCGGCCGCTTGTTAATGAATAATGGTGTAATGAGTTTTTAAACTTGGTAGCTTAACAAAATATATACTTTGCATAATCATAATACATGTAACATTAATGTGTAAACATCTTACATCGTACGTACATACGTACATCAACAGCATTGAGCGGCGATTAGCTCACCAACTGTCACGCTGAGCACATGTGCAGTCCCTATTTGGAGAGCGGGGTTGGTATTCTTTCGTGAACCACTATACACCACACCGCGCACAGTAACAAATAATATATTAATAACTAATACAATCAATGTTAGCGGGAAATCATTATCTCCTCTGTAGTTAATTAAATCAACGTACTATCGGGGTCACCGTCGCTATACCAGTTTGCAGAAATTTTCGTGTGAAGCGCACCGGCCGGCCGCCCGGGTACGTGCCCGTACCAAATAGACGACGCGGTTTGCAAGGGATTTTGGCCTTTAGACTGGTTAAGTACATTCAATTATTTTGCAGTAGTACCGCAGTATAAAGTATGAGAGGTCTGATGGGGTCAGTTTAATATTACCTACTGGTGTTAATAAAGTCGTGTTAAAATAAATGAGTAATCAATGTTATCAGGGAATCATTTTGTGTCAATTATGCGGTTTGATGAATGCTTTACACACGAGAGCCGTTGCGGTATTGGTCGTCCCAATTGACTAGACGCCAAATAATAATTGTGCTTATTAGCTTTACCTATCAACTGCGGCCGCGCACTGATCAGTGCTGAATTAACAGGATTTCTTTTGTGTCTAGTGGGCGCCGCGTTCATGTAATAAATACTTAATGCATACATACATAGATGGACGGGGATCACCCTAAAATCCCGTGAAATTCGTGATTATGAGTTTCGGAATTAAGTTTTTCGTATTTAGTAGCGTACCCAGATTGACGACTTTTATCCCCAAAGGGTTAGACAGAGACTTGGTAGCCTCTGACTAACCCTGGGTCGCCACCGAACCTATTAATGTGACTTTTCAACTGACGAAGAAAATGAGCTGCGGTCCTAAAGCCGTGCCGCGTTGCGTCTCGTGATAAAACAGATAACAGAAATCACTTTACCGCTATATTTTCATATTTCCAACCGATTGACTCCAGTATTACAACACACTGGATCGGCCGTCACCGCACCGCGTATTGTGAATTCATAAAAATATTGGGAAAGGTAAGAAAAATATCGAGTATCGTATTTGTCGGATCACGTAACCACAAAAGAGATCGAAAGATGAGGCCTCCGCTTGAAGCACGAACTTTACAGATTCATATGGGACCGGCTGGCAATTCATGCAACATTCAAATATGAATGAGTGATTTCGTAGTAAACTCGTCAAATACAAAGAAAGTTCCAATTGGTTCCAAGCGTGTTTTAACCGTACATTTTGGTTCTGATTTGTCAAGCAATGCAAAAGTTATAATTAGTCAAGTCTCAATTTTGTTTTGGTTTGCCAAATCATAATTTAATTAATTAAAACTCGTCAAACCAATTATTTAAATTTTTGATTCGTCAATCCTACAAGTAAGATTAAATAAAAAAGCATCTATGATTAAATAAAACAATGAAAATAGCTGAAAAGGGGGGAAAAGGGCGTAGAGCCGTGTCGTAATTTTTACATTTTAATTATTTATGTAGCATTATGTAAAATTATAATTTTATAATCAACCTTCGCACGCGCTTTACCTTATATTAATAACCGGCGTTAATAACCTACAGTTTACTTTATAATAAAAACTAATAAATACATTATTAAAAGTATAAATATTATAAAGATACAAGTTTTCATTTAAAAAAACCAAAAAACCGCATCATAATCGATCCATTCAATTAGGAGCTACGATGCCACAGAAAGACACACGCAGACACGTCAAGCTTGTAACACCCCTCTTTTTGTCGTCGGGGGTTAAATACCGTAAATAGCTCTGGTAAAAATCCCTGCTAAAATGAACGTGTTACAATTTTATTACTTTGACACTAACGTCCAATAAAAAAAGTCGATCCAACAAAATTCGGAGTAATTATGACGCTCCCGGCAGCGCGGTGCGATCCGATCCGCTATTACCTAATTGTTACTTTTTTTATCTGTACTGCCTTTTGTGACTGTTCGTATCCATTTCATTTCAGTCCCGTTTTAGACTGATGGAATTGGAAGTATCAAATGTGAGTTTTTTTCTGAAACATTGAACGGAACGGAATCACGAGTAGGTACGTAGCTAGTTTTTTTTTGATAGCAAGAATCCGTGAACGGAATCACCGAGTAGGTTTGGTCGCGGTTCGTGCGTCGTCAATTTTTTTAAACAAGTAAGTTGGTCGCGATTCATGCGTTTTAAGCACGAACCGCGACGAGGCTTAGAGGGTTCCCTATTTTATTGCATAAAATTTTATATCATTATTTAACATGGTATACTTTTAATTATCCTAATAATAGTTACGCACAATATTAATTTGGCATACATTTTTAGGCACATTTTTTTTAATTTGCTTACGCATAATGATATTAAGGCATAACTTTGATAGGCATATTAATTATATAGGGAAAAAGTAAGTTTTGGAAATGTTGTGTTTGCATTTATTATAATTATAAAACAAACATGTTGGCGGCTTACACACCCTAACCTACTATCACACTATGGTACCCTAGTTATATTTGATATAAGTACCTAATATCTACTTTTTATTTTTCAGATTCAAATAGCTATCAATAAAATAAAAAAGATGAAAAGTCAAATCCTGTAAAAAACCAATCCAAATTATAGCGGATTTTAAAACTATAATCTCACCTTCTGTCTTGTCTAACTACCAGATCTTTATGCCTAATAACTATTAGACGAATAAACAATATGCCTTATATCTTTATGCAAATCAAAATTAGGACAAAAAACATTAGCCTAAACCTTAATTATGCTTACTGAAATAGTATGCCTAAAACCATTATGCCAAATTAAATTAGTACAAAAATTAATGAATAAAATGGGATCCCGGCCCCGATTGGGTCTGGTCGCGGTTCATGCGTCGTCAATTTTTATAAACAGTGTTATAACACCTTTTACACGCTGCGACTTTTAGCGCGATACAGTGACGTCGCGATCACGGAATAGATGGCATGTCGCGATGCAGTAACGATGCACACTCAACCACGGCAAATCCAACCATCACCTATATAAATGGGGCCTGAGGGAGACGCAATACTGTGAATGTGGTCATTTAGACCAAACTCTATCACATTTATCATATAATTTATGACTGCCCCCTACATCTTTTTTTATAGTAGAAGGAGGCAAACGAGCAAGCGGGTCACCTGATGGAGAGTAATCACCGCCGCCCATGGACACCCGCAAAACCACAGGAATCGCAGACGCCGACGGGCCTCCGGAACCCTCACAGGTCGGACGAAACAACAGCACCAAGTGCCGTTATTTCACGCAGGATATTCGTGAAAGGGTGGTATTACGCCGGGCGAGCCGACCCAATGCGTGCTGCAACGCAGCGTGGCTCTACCACTCAGTAATATTTTCCTAGGTGGTACCAAGCTCTACACTATGACGGATGCGGCAGAAACTTGGCTGAGAAGTCTAAACATAATATGATCCACGCAGGATCAATTATGATGCACACGAGTGCGACTTTTTGCGGCGCATCTGTAACAAATGATACAGTTCTGTTTGTACTGTTATGTATTCTGTGGTTCTGTACAGAACAAACGCGCGTTAGTGTCGACATAAGTGTCGTGATGTCAGTCATGAGTTTCAGTAACGCACGTTAGCATCGCTACAAAAAGTAACAGTGTAGAACCTAAGGCCTTTTACACAATGCTAGACCAAGATGAGTATTCTTTTGAAACTCGTTAGTATGGGGTTAAAGTTACTCGCGTCCGTAGGTTTACCCTTGAGACCCTACACGTGACCCTTGGGTGGTGCTAAATGAGTGTCACTGACGGAGTGGTAGAGCCACGCTGCGTTGCAGCACGCATTGGCCGGCTCGTTCAATAGGTACCACCCTCTCACGAATATCCGGCGTGAAATAATGGCTCTTGGTGCTGTTGTGTTTCGTCCGGCCAGTGAGAGTTCCGGAGCCCCCCCCCCCCCTCACAATTCCTATTCCGTCCTTAACCCTATTCCTTTCTTAAAGGTCAGCAACACATCTGCAACTCCTCTGGTTTTGCGGGTGTCCATGGGCGGCGGTGATTGCTCTCCATCAAGTGACTCGCCTGCTCGTTTGCCTCCTTCTTGTAGAAAAAAAAATATTGTAAGATAACGAAGGAATCCATACCTCCTCTTCCTCCCTTCACAATTCCTACCTACTTCCTAGTCCTACTCCTGCATTCCTACTTCTACTTCTACACATTTCTAGTCCTATATACTTAGTTGGTGTTTTGTATAAGCGGTTCTCTCCAAGTTAGGTGTTTTGCGTAAAGGTGGTGTTTCGCGTTTATGGTTTTATGCGACTAAAGGTATCTCCTTCCTCGAGGCCGGCAATGCATCTGCGACTCTTCTGGTTTAGCGGGTGTCCATGGGCGGCGGTTATTATATTTTGTTTGCCTCCTTTTCACGTACAAAAAATATATTGTCGACTATAGTAGACTATAAGAGCTGGATCTGGCATAGGCTTTTGTCCTATTTAAATACAGTTCTGCCGTGGCGGCAGGCGACGCTTTTGAGGCAAACCGAATTCCGCTGGGGATACTTCTATTAAGGCCTGTTCAAACCTGAGCGGTATTCGCTGCCGCTGTGGGTAAAGGTATATACCGCGCGGTTGCCGCGCGGGTTTCGCTCAGGTATTTAGTATAAAGTTCCGCGGCTAGAGCGACCTGCGCGGTATTTTTGCTGCCGCTACCCATAGCGGTAGCGAATACCGCTCAGGTTTGAACAGACCTTTACGAGTATACATACTGTGGCTGGGAGAAAGCCGCAGACGGAAGCTAGCCTGCTATTAAGGTTGTAACGAATGCCAACACGTAATTTGTTTTTGATTGATGACGCCGGCATCTGGCTCTCGTCATAGCATCGACCGCACTCATTTCGAGGGTCTCATCAAATCTTCATCTATATGGAAACACGCGTTATGCCTTCACTGCCTTCACCTGCTCCCTCGTTGAACGTCCATTTACATACATACATATAAACACGACTATTATCCCCGAAGGATTATGAGGGCAGCATAAGCAGTCCTCTATAGTCCACTTTTCACCAAATAGCGACTGCACGTGTGCTTATTTTACGGTTTACAGTCTTTAGTCCGTTAGTCGCCTTTTACGGCACCCAATGGAAGAGAGAGGGTGGTAGTATTCTTTCATCCCTTAACGTTACGTCCCATTTACGTTCAGATAATTGGACAATAACGTAAAAAAGTAATGTGTAACCTGTACACACTGTCCCACTGTATGGCGAAGGCCTCCATCGTTAAAATCAAGTTATAAATCATTAGCATGGGATATTTAATTGGAACTGTTATCATATTACAGACTGTTTTATTAGTACATGTTGTAATAAATTAATCATATATATTTTATAAGCTTTTGTGAGTCTAGCCTGATAAAGTATTCATTACTTTATGTTTATTTGTGTGAAAGGGTCTTTATTTTAAACAGTGAATTGCTTACTTTATAAAATAAATAAATTTTCAAATCAAAACAAAACAGATATTAGAAAGTAAGAATTCCGTGGTTGCATTTGCATAGTAAAACTTGAATAAGTAGTATTTGTGTACGTAAAAATAAGTGAATCTCAACCAATAACAATAAAAAATGTTCCTATAATCTTAAAGGACATAATTTTTTTAGTACTAAAATAAAAGAAAAATTATCTGCAACAATGTTGGTTGAATGCTCTAAGGCAACAATTTATATACTTTTATGAGACTAAATGCTATCATTCTGTATATTTTTTTAGATTTTTAATTACTTCCGTAAAATAATACTGTATTTTGATAAGTTTTGTACGTTTCTGAACGAAAGTTCCGGTTTTTTAAAATGTTAACGAACGCAGGGTTATTAACTAGGTAAGTCTATACTTTTTCGCACTTAAAGTATTTAACAACGATACACACATAGATGAATGATTGGTCTCGCTGCGCTCGTCTAGATACCGCGCTACCTATAAACCACAGCTCCGTAAATGCGGCAACTCATTATTGTAGTGTGTTTATGACAATATGCAAGGATGCTAGTGTGCGTGAAAAATTTGTTGCCAGCTGCTCAACTGTTACCCGAGTTAATGGAAAAATATTTTTGCTGTGATGTATCAGTTAAGTTGCTGGTTATAAATGTAGCTCAGAAAATATTTAAAAATTAACAATTAAAAGCGAATATGTATCAATATAATTGTATATACGAGTATTATTATGTAGGTTAGACGTAGGTTTCTTCTGTAGAAAAATGGTAGGTATGTATAGCAATGATTAGACCTCATTTTTTTAGTAGTTTTTTTTTATTACTACCAACCCCTTTCTTCCCTTGGGTATCGTAAAACGCGACTAACGGACTAAAGACTGCACATACATCCAACAGCATAGAGCGGCGATGGGATCATCAAAATAATACTACCAACCCCTCTCTTCCCTTCGGTGTCGTAAGAGGCGACTAACAGACTAAAGACTGCACATACATCCAACAGCATAGAGCAACTATGGGCTCATCAAAATAATACTACCAACCCCTTACTTTTCTTCGATGTCGTAAAAGGGGACTAACGGACTAAAGACTGCACATACATCCAACAGCATAAAGCGGCGATGGGATCATCAAATAATACTACCAACCCCTCTCTTCCCTTCGGTGTCGTAAGAGGCGACTAACAGACTAAAGACTGCACATACATCCAACAGCATAGAGCAACTATGGGCTCATCAAAATAATACTACCAACCCCTTACTTTTATTCGATGTCGTAAAGGGGGACTAACGGACTAAAGACTGCACATACATCCAACAGCATAGAGCGACGATGGGCTCATTAAAATAATACTACCAACCCGTCTCTTCTCTTCAGTGTCGTAAAAGGCAACTAATGGACTAAAGACTGCACATACATCCAACAGCATAGAGCGGCGATGGGCTCATCAAAATAATACTACCAACCCCTTTCTTCCCTTTGGTGTCGTAAAAGCGACTAACGGGCTAAAGGCTCACCACCTAAGCACATGTGCAGACTGTACAGTTGTTTCTTGCTGAAGCGTGGACTGTGTGGGCGTGGTCTGTGTTGTCCATAGATTCAAATGATTACTAATTTTACCATAAACTTTAAATAAACTATCTCAAAAAAGTTGTTGATCTAAGTAAACAGTAATAAGTCGAGCCTTTATTCATGATTATTCGACATATGACTAAATACTTTTTCGTTTTTGTAGGCTCATTGTCATGTAACAGACAAAAATTTAAAAAAATATACTTTTCCCCTAGGGTAAGAAAAGCTATTTTAACCTCGCTTAACAACGCTACTATGACGGTCTTTTTGAGCAAGAGGAGTGAAAATATTATTTCAAACATTGTCTATGAATTTTTTCAAAACGAATACGTCCGTGATTTGCCGGTGGCGGTACTGACACTGAGAGCATTATCACTGACAAGTGGGGATGCGTTCATAGAGAATGTATGAAAAACGCTGTGCCGGTACTGTGTCGGAACTGTGGCTTCACTGATATGTGTGAAGCAACCTTTAACCTATAATATTACCCGAATCATAAGCTATACACCTGTTCTCAGTTTCATTAAAATCCGTCCAGCGGTTTTTGTGTGATGCGCGTCAAAGAAACAGACAAAAATTCCAAAAATGATTCTAATGTTCACGTATCCTTCATCCCCTAGGTTATGTTTTTCGCAAATATTTTCAATGTAAGTACAGACACGAAAAGTTTACATTTCAGGAACATAGGTTAAAATGAAAAAAAAATAGCTTTTCCATACTTGAGTCAATCAGCTGATTGCGCATTTTGTAAAGGGAAAAATAATAAATTTTCGACCCATGTTCCTTAAGGAAAGTTGTTCAGTTTCATCGGTAGAATCCCCTTGATATAGTGTCAGCTAACATTTTTACACCTTATTATAGATCACAAATATAAGTAAACATGAAATAACATAGAACTAGGTTAAGCCAGTCAGTGTTACCGCTTATACAAAAATAAAGTCCATTGTACAAATTTGTACAAATTTGTAAGACAAATGAAATAGGTTACCTTTAAAATAAAAACAATAACAATAAATTCACATAATAAAAATCTCAACCACGGGGACTTTATTCTTGTATAAGCGGTAACACTGAATGGCGTTTATTGTTCATATTATTTTATGATGAAATTTTGAAATTATACGATACTTACTGATGGTATGTGATCCCAGTGTCCTTCTTATTTTTAGAAGTATTATTTTAACACAGTTTTACTACGCAAACTGGCATTTTAGTTTGAATTAAGCCCAAAATTGAATAAAACATTCGGGACGTACACGTCACCCACAGCTATCAGTGTGATAGCGATGCGCAGAATAACTCACTGTTAAGAAGAGAGTGATTACATCTTTTAAATACAAAGATTTACATCACTCTTTTATATCTTTAACTCTTTAACTCCCTGGCTCAGATATGAACGAAATGAGCTAGGGAGTTAAAGATTAACTTAGTTGAATATGCGTACGACAAAAAAGAGAATTAGAACAACCATAGATATTTTTCATACCTCTGCTTCTCAATTTAAGAAGCAAGTGAGTTTATTAATTTTATTTGTAGTTGTTTGGATTATTTTTTTGTTCATGCTAGTTGTTACGTCTGTACTTACTCTCTTTGTTCGTTAATTTATTTAGCTGTTATGTAATTAATTATTACTATTGGTGGATAGTTAACTGATGTATGTGTAAAATGTATTTGTTATTCTGTAAACAAACCGAATTTACAAATTCCCTACCACCGAAATTGTGCCTTATTATTATACGTGAAAGATTTATTTACTTTAGCAAAACTACCGTATAATATAACTCGCACTACACATGCGCGGGCGAAATATTATAGCTCTTTTTTACTCACAACCTAGACACATCTTTGTTTCTTTCTATTCTCCGCGATGAGTTTTGAATACCAGAATACATCTTAGGCTACATGGATATATAGATATAATTGGAGTTAAAGGGATATACGGAGTTATTCACTCCTTGCATGGGATACTATATCTTTTGCGTTTGTCACTCCTGAGTTACACATTGCTACAGTGTGACTGGCTCGGGTACGCCGATTTCGGCGTAGTATTTGTTGCCGCATTTGACAAGTACGACGGAGGTATCTAGTCGAGCGCAGCGAGACCAATCAATAATCTAAGGATACACACAATTATCACAACGAAAGCGCGGCCGGGAATCGTCTAGCGGCTGACAGTCTGACATCTGTCTACGATGCCAATTGACATATAAAACGTCAAACAAGCGTCACTTTTTTATTTTTAATAACATAAAGTGTCACAAACCGAATATTATGTTGCCATTTTTGAGTAGAAATCAATGTTGGTTATTAATTTTATATAAAAAAACCGAAGTCTTTAAATTAATAATACGGTCTTAAATATGTTAGTAATAATATAATCTTCAAGTATTTATACATTGGCGTCAAGATAAAAGACTTTGGAATTTAGTACCAAACCCCATAGTAAAAAAATATATACTTTGTATATTCTGTAGATAATCTTGACCACGAAATCTCAAGTCATCATCATCATGTTATGTAAAAAAGTATCCATATCCAAGTATTTTAAAGAATCCATAGATTTTTGCGTTGTTCATAATTCTATGCAAACATATTAGAGTGCAAATCTATTTTAGATTTCATTTGGGACAGCCATAACATTTATGTGTGCAAAAGGACCTATCGTTTAAAAATCTGCCGACCCTTATAACTGAGCTAAGTTTCCACTTTACATACTTTCCAAGAAAAGTGCCCGTTTGAGAGGGTCATCTTATACAAGTTCGAGATCCTACACACATAAAACTACATACAACACACTTTTTCGAACTGTCGGTAGGTATCGATGTAGTCTAAAGTCCTTCAAACTATATGTATAAAAAAATGTTGAACTTGCCTAAGGGTTTCTATTTTAACAGTTACATATCTTAAATATACGAGAGCAAGGACAACCACAAAAATATGCTATAGGGTAGTTCCGAGCACTTTACGGCGAATTGAACTATATTTGTATTCTCCAAACATTTTCTTTCAATACTGAGTACACAGTGGCGCATCGTTCCGGGTCCACAGGAAACTCCGTAAATATACTACGCATTTTTGTGATTCTGAGGAAGTAGCATTTTAACCCTTATCACGATGTGTCATTACGATCCCTTGTGTATTATACTACTTTGAGCAGGCTTTATAGAAATGTACTCGAACAATTTTATTAAACACTATTAGTTTCAAACTTAATGTCCAAGTTATTGCTGCCCAGTCTCCTTTTGATCTTACTTAATCTATATCTTATTTATATTTATTTGTCATACAATATCATTGGTGTGTATCTGGGGGCACGGATGTGACCCCGCCAAGTCGAGCCCAAGAAAGGCACGGCCGTACAATCCTTTTCTCGAAGTCATTCAGGCTATTTTCGAAAACTTGTAACTTCGGTATGTAAAGAACTAGAAGCCATTTTTTTAATGGCTAAGAGGTCATAAAATAGTCATGTTTCAAAATTACATTACATTTGAACTAGTAGTTTATGATTAAGAATTATGGCAAGTAAAAGTAGCTACATTTTGTCACTGAGTCACTCACTGGTCATCAAAATTCTAAGGTACAGAAGTACTATATTCTAAGCTAGAAAGCAGACCCACAAGCTCCAACTTTTGTACATAGCTATTTTTCAGCCTGTAAAGCAAGGAACATCTCTGAAATTCCGATTTTTTTTCTATGGGGGCACGGAAGTGCATCCGGCAAGTCTTGAGAAAAAGCAATTAAAGGCAATTAGGGCCGTCCATCCTTTTCTCGAAGCCATTCAGGGCATTTTCTAAAAACGTTGATGAGCAAACAAATTAGAATCCGGGGTACCTACGAAAGTGCCCCCGCCAAGTCGAGCAAAAAAAATACACGGCTGTACCACCAGCTGAGATAAGAATACCTGTTACCAAAAAAGAAGGACTACCTACTAAAAGAAATGAGATTCCATCAAAAACATTACATGTATAAAAATGCACAATTCTCGCATCGCAGTTTTGTCGTAAAAATTGCGGACTACCGCTACCCTGATAGTTTCATGACCAGGTGTACAACGCCTTGTGCCGCAGGAATGAAAAGAATAGAAAAATCACTGCCGTGTCGAACGTGTCAAGGGATTAAAAGTGACGACATGAAGACCCAATAGTTTGTGTACAAGAATTTCAACATTGAACACGTTACTTTAAAATTTACAAAGATTGAAGATAGAAGCTTTTTCAAAAAACCATAATTGCAGTATATTTATTATTCTCTAAAATAAAAGTAAGTCTCCAGTGCGTACAATTTGCTATTTAGGGCTTAGGCGTTAGTTTACGCTCTTGCCAGTTAAGCAACTTTCGCAATGCACCGGCATTGCGAAAGGATGAGTGACCAAATTAAAAAAAAAACCGGACAAGTGCGAGTCGGACTCGCCCACCGAGGGTTGTAGGTGCATATTTTAATTTTTTTTCTATTCTTCGTCATAAATCGAAAACTATACATCATAAAAATAATTAAAAGTCTGTTTAAGCTTGTGCCAATAAATCCCTTTCACACGATACCCCACATGATATGGTTAACTCAATTCAAAATTTGGACCGCCAGTTCCTTGGCATAAAGACCTAGTTTTTAATGATTTAATTACAAATGTATAGTTTTCAGATTTTTCCCTATCTTGTAGTATAAGACGGTAATACTTGCCAAATTTCTTAGTTCTAGGTCAACGGCAAATACCCTATGAATTTTGATTCCCTTGAGAGCGCCGAAATATACGTTTTTTGCGGCATAAATGGCCGTATCTTTTTTACGTTAACTTAGGAGTTTGATTTTTTCACAGCTTTAAGAGACTGTAGATCTGAGTATATCGTTTTAATTTCAACTCGATACCCTTACGCGTTCCCGAGATAAAAGATCTTGACAGATAGACAGACAGATGGACATCATAAATATCCTGTTTTTTAATGATTTAATTACAAATTTATAGTTTTCTGATTTTTCCCTATACTTGTAGTATAAGATAATTTAACTTGACTTTCATAGTTCTAGGTCAACGGCTAATACCCTATGAATTTTGAATCCCTTGAGAGTGTCGAAAATTTACATTTTTTTGCGGCACAAACGGCTTTATCTTTTTTTACGTTAACTTAGGAGTTTGATTTATTCACAGCTTCATGAGACTGCAGATTTGAGTATATCGTTTTAATTTCAACTAGATACGCGTCCCAGAGAAAAGGGTCTTGACAGACACGACAGACGGACAACAAGTGTTCCGTATTTTCCTTTTGAGGTACGGAACCCTAAAAACATCTTGAGTTCCTCCGTGCTTTTGGTAGACAAAGCCGTTTTGGTCCCGGATCTTGTCTTGTTTTAATGCTCGAGTTGGCACCGAACATGAACTATGGAATGGTGACCTTGGTAAACATAGCGTCAGTAAATGGAACGACAATGGATTGCGCCTCCTGTCGTTGTGCGCCGAATTCGATCTTGGCATCACGAATACATTTTTCCGACTACCTGATAAATACAAGACCTCGTGGATGCACCCTAGATCCAAGCACTGGCATCTCCTTGACTATGTCATTGTCCGCCGCAAAGATCTGCGTGACGTTCTCATAACGAGAGCAATGCGCGGAGCGATAGGCTGGACTGACCACCGTCTTATACGGTCGAAGATGTTCCTAGAGCTTAAAGCACCACGACGAGCATCCCACAAAATACCATCAAGGTTAATTACCTCACCAGAACTTGGAAACACGTTGGATACTTTGTTTGCTCTCCGCATAATGATTCTTTATCCGTGGATGAAGACTGGAGTTCGTTCGCTAAACATCTTCACGAATGTGCTCTCGATACCATAGGAAGTACTAAAAAGAAGAACCAAGATTGGTTTGACTCATCCAATAAAGAGATCATGACCTAGTTGAAGCACATAGACGCGAACTAAACACAAAAAATGCGGATGCACACAGTAAAAGAGGAGCTCAACAAAAACTGAGATCAAAGGTTCGCGAACTGAAGGATAAGTGGTAGAAGGAGAAAGCTGCTGAATTACAGCACTGCGCTGATACTCACCAGACTGGTAGGTTCTTCGAAGGCATACAAGCGATTTTTGGCCCGTGTATGAGAAAAACCGCACCCATGAGGGACAGACAGCACCGAGTTACGAATAGGACTGACGTGCTGATGCGCTGGGCGGAGCATTATTTTAATAATGTTCTAAATCCCGGCGCACTCGGCGTTGATCTGTCTTACGTGGACTCGCTTGAAGAACTACCAGTTTGCCAACTATTAGACGATCCACCATCATTCGAAGAGTTCGTGAAGGCAGTCAAACGTCTCAAAAACTTGAAAACACCTGGTATGGATCAACTTCCCGCCGAAATATACAAGTATACCGGGAATAACATCATGACGGGGCTCTACAATCTGGTCAAAAGGGTGTGGGTTGAAGAGCAAATTCCACAGGGCTGGCGGGATGCGGTGATTTGTAAGCTGTACAAAGGGAAAGGAGATGTCTCCGATTGCAGCTCTTACTGCGGTATATCGCTTTTTGCTAGTGCCGGTAAGGTCTTCGCGCACATTGTTAACACCCGCCTTAGCGAAGTAGCTGAGATGTACCTACCTGAAGGCCAATGTGGCTTCCGTCCGAGTAGGGGTACTATCGACGCAATAAGTGTCGTAAGGCAACTCCAGGAGAAGAGCCTTGAACATCAACAGCCACTCTACATGTGCTTTGTCGATCTTGAGAAAGCATTTGACAGAGTTCCACGCGAGGCCCTTTGGCTTGTTCTCCTAAAATCTGGGTACCCGAAGAAGTTCGTCAATCTTATACGCCAATTTCATGTTGATATGAAAGCGCAGGTTCAACATGAAAACGAACTTTCTGAGAATATCCAAATCACAGGTGGAGTAAAACAGGGTTGCGTGATGGCGCCTACACTCTTTGCCATTTACTTTGCAGTTGTCATGAGAGATGCGCTGCAATGTTGTAGTAACCAAATCCAGCTTAATTTCCGAACTGAAAAAGGCGTGTTTGACATTTCAAGATTTAGAGCGAAATCCAAAGTGCAGCAGATCTCTGTACTGGAGGTACTTTATGCTGACGACGTATGTCTTATGTCTAACAATATGGTGCATCTCCAAAGCTATGTTGACGCACTACATATATCCTGTCAAAGGTTCGGCTTGGTTATCAGTGTTACTAAGACCCAAATTCTAAAACAGCCACCCAGAGGCTGCGAAGCTGATAAAGCGATACTAAATCTGGATGGGAAACCACTAGAGGAGGTGTCACACTTTAAATATCTAGGTAGCAATATTCGGCACGATAACACCTTAGCTTCTGAGATACCTTCGCGCATCGCAAACGCTGCTGCTAGTTTCGGACGACTCATGGATCGTGTCTGAAAGTCTCATGATCTCAAGCTTGAGACGAAGATTAGCGTATACAAAGCGCTAATCTTACCTGTCCTACTATATGGCTCAGAGACATGGTGCCTTTACAGAAAGGACATTAAGAAACTCGACACATACCACCTTAGATGTCTCAGATCCATCCTTAATATCAAATGGCAGGACCGTGTGCCAAATACTGAGGTTCTGCGTCGCTCCGGAATTTAAGGCATGGAAGCTCTTCTCATGCAGCGTCAGCTCGGGTGGTGTGGACACGTCTTTCGCATGGATGACCGCCGGTTACCCAAAGTTGTCTTTTATTCTGAGATCGCAGAGGGTAAACGGAAACACGGCGGTCAGCATCTGCGTTATAAAGACGTTTTTAAAAGACACTTAAGCGCCTGCGCTATTGACTCTACAGGTTGGGAAGAGCTCGCTTCTAATAGGTCTTCATGGCGCTTTACCATCTTTAAAAATATAAAAACTTTTGAGGAAAATCGTCTTAACTCACTTGACCTAAAACGCCAAATCCGCAAAGAGAGACCAAATCCCTCCTATACATATACATATAACTCACAAGGGCAACTCTATTGTATCTCTTGCGACAGAGTCTTTAAGACAAAGTTCGGTCTAGCGAGCCACATTAGAGCTGACATGAGAAAATAAATTATTCTTACATGTTATTTTGATACCAATTTAGGTTAATTATTATAATAATTATTATAGTCAGGGTCGCCGTCGTCGAAATCGATGAGGAGGACTATATGTAAGATGACAGTCGCTGTCATGTAACCCACCGACCGTCTTGGGCCAGCGTGGTGGGTTATTGCCTTAGATTAAAACAAAAAGGGAAGATACGGCATTAGCGACTCGTGAGTAAGCCGCTAAAATTAGGCCTAAAGGCACAATTTCACTTCAGTCGCAATTTGCCGAGCGAACAGGCTACATCGTACTGTTGCGGACATTCTGCTGTGTGAAAAAGAGAAAGACGCTACTCCGCAGTGGCGTCGGAATCGGTCGTACGTACTCGTCTGTTGCGAAGCGACCGAGACGTCAACGCGCTACTCGCTGACTCCCTCGCGCTGACGTTGAAACTTACTGCTCTGTCTCGCTCGCTCGATTTACACTTCTATAGGTGTGCGTGTGTGAGTGTTTTCATATGTTGTTGAGTAGGACTATATTTTGAATGACTACAAGTAGGAGCATGCCGTATCTTCCCTTTTTGTTTTAATCTAAGGTTATTGCCCAATCTCCACATGTGCTGTTGCCCATGTGGGAAGGCCTGTGCCCATCTGTGGGACGTTTTTAGGCTGATGATGATTCTATTTTCAATGTAGCGTACTGCCATAGTAGTACCTAAATGCTGTATAATAATAATATAATACCTAAAATATTTATTTTCTTTTACAAAAACTTGTTTTACTTGCTAGTTTTACAGTTTAGTGCTTACATTAAACAAGTTATGTGGCTGACTGGAGTATAACATTATGCTATAAGATTATTTTCTAATCTTAGGTACTTTATTATTACACTAGCTACGCGCGGCTTCGTTTGCGTTGAATTCTCCCGGGAAAAGTAGCGTATAACCGTACATTATGCTACTTTTTTGGCCCCATCTATCTCACACCAAACTCATAAAAATCGGTTTAGCGGTTTAAGCGTGAAAACAAACTAACAAACTCACTTTGGCAGTTTATTATATTAGTTATTAAGATGATCATGACAGGTAACTGGCTGTAACCTGTCTGAGTATCTACTTTAATGAAAGAAAGAAGGAGAGATATTGCCAATGGTCCTTCTTGCATTGAGCCTTGAATTCTCGAAGGCAGATATCACGGGAAACCTATTTTGAATGGCGATCGCGACCAGAAAAAAACTGGCGAGAACCCGAAAGAAGCTCAACATACGATTGCAGCTTGTCAACTTGGATTTTTTTTGATTGGTCTATTTATAAAATAAAGTATGACCGAGAATGATGAATGACGATGACACCAACTACCGCAATATGAAAGCTGTGGTTTCGGCCTACCCCTCCGGAAAACAGGTGATGTATATTTGTATATATGTATGTATACAAACTACCGTATCACACATTATGTGTATTATTATAAATTCTTAAGTTCATAATATTATGGACCACTAGCGGCCGCTCGCGTTTTCACCCGCGTGGTTCCCGTTCCCGTGGGAATATCGGAATAAATGTATCCTATGTGTTAATCTAGGTTATAAACTATCTGTATGCCGAATTTCATCCAAAGCCATTCAATAGTTTTTACGTGAAAGAGTAACAAACTCACAAACTTTCGCCTTTATAATATTAGTGTGATGTACCTAAATTCTTACCCTAGGTTAGCATAATTATAAAAAAAGAAAAATACTATTTTTTTTAAATTTAAGTAATTGGCTTTGGTAACATAATGTGGAATTAAGTTAAGCCTAGTTTAAACGGGTGTGACGACTAAAGTCAACACATAACTGGAAATTGCTACCATTCGTTCCTTTCACAGGAAGTGCCAAATTAAGTACCAGATTCACAATTCAGACTCTTTAAAATGAAGGAGCCAATAGCCTTTTTGGGGAATCAACAATGATGATGAATGAACAATACAAGTAAGTATTAAAAGTTTCCTGGCTTCTTGCTTTATAAATCCCTAAAGAGTTTTAAGCAATTTGTGGCCGTAAACAAATTGATGCTGGTGTTTGTGCAAAAGGGCCGGCCGCAGACCTTATGATGACCGACGTGGGTCCACTTAATAATATAAGTTAGAAATTAAGTAGGGCCCTTAGGAAAACAGCTGCTGTTTCCCTAAGGACCCTACTAAATTTCTTCATTCATTCTGCAATTCATTGCTGCAATGAATGTAGTCTCTAGTTTGATAAGACTTGTGCAACCCCATCCTATCACTTTGTCTCCTCTGTGAATTTGACTGCCATAAGCTTGACATGTCTCTGAGGGCGAAGAGCCTAAAATCTTCTGGTAGGCCTAGCGCAAGAGGAACCCCATAGCTTTAACATCCCGTCCGTCCGTAAGATCATGCGACTCGTTTATCATTGAAGAGGCTGACCAAAGTTGATGTTTTCTCTGTACAAGGAATGGAACCAACTTTCAAACTCTGTCTGTCTGTACCGTCTCTCGCTCTCTTCGGGTTGTGTACCGGAATTTTGGAGACAGACTAATGTGCAACCGGTCCTTACAAAAGGAGATCGGTCAGATTCGACTAATTACCGCCCCATAGCCGTAACTTCAGTCTTGTGCAAAATCCTAGAACGTGTATTAAACAAACAGCTCATCCGATACCTAGAAAATCACTCCCTAATTCACGACCGTGATTATAAGTTTCGTCCAAAACGGTCAACGGGTGATCCTGTAGCCTACGTCACACATCTCTGAGGTGAGGCTATTAATAGGCGTAACTAATCACTGGCTGTTAGCCTTGATATAGCCAAGGCTTTTGATCGGGTCTGGCACTAAGCTCATCTCTCCAAACTCCCGGTATACGGTTTGCCTGGTCAGTTCTGTACTGGATCGCTGCTGGCTTCCTGCATAAGCGTAGAATCCGTGTCTTCTCAGATGGATGCGCTTCACGGTTCATGTCATTGAAAGCTGGTGTTCCTCAAGGCTCCGTTCTATCCCCCACGCTGTTCCTTCTGCATATCAATAATATGCTTCCTTTTGGAAACATTTATTGCTATGCAGATGATAGCACAGTGCATGGGGAATATAACGGCCACATTTAGAGCATTCTATCCCTTTCGAACCTGAGTCACATGATCGTGAGTTACATTTTCAAAAAATTCAAAATCCGCGCGCAATTCGTTTCTAAGCACCAAACCGAAATGATATCATCGTGAGTTCGTCAAGCAACCAATAGGAACTCGTTTTCGCGGCAAAGTCTAGTATTTGTCACGTGCGGGCCGGCAAGATGGCTGCGTTCATTGGCTCCTTGACAAGACATCGTAAGTTTTACCTATTTTTATTAAATTTTAAGTGTTTTATATCATTATTCATATGTTTATACATTGTTCAAAGTTTAAGAAATCGAATATTATAAACATCTTGTGCAAAATATATCTAATTATGGAATTATATCGTTGTAAAGTAGGTATAGCACGATCGTGAGCTCAAGGTCGCAATTGTACTAACGCACCATAGTGAGTTGGTTTAATTTTACGTGTTTTCTTAGTATTTTGTTTTATTTTAGGATTACCATTGAATGAAGAGCTCGTGCTTAGCTTGCTGCATGATGGAAACTGTTCGAACTTAGAGGTAGACGATGCCGATGAAGAATTTTTCGCTCCGCATCTTGAAAGTGAAGACTTGGCACCAAACCTTGTGTAGCTGATCTGACACCACCGCGCAAGGGAGGCAAAAAAAGGAAGATTCCTACTATTGATGCTCAAGATAACGATGAGTCAAAGTTATAAGAGATGAAAGTCAAAGTTTCTCAGCGTCCACGTATTTGGAAAAAAACAAATTTTATCACTAAGCCACACGATTACTCTGGTCACCCAGAACCGGTTGTTATTAGATCAACTATTGAATACTTCCAAAATTATTACAATGATTTTTCGAACACATGTCAGTATGTATGTCAGTGTCTGTTGTAATAAATATTTTACGACCATCCCTTTGTTGGACGAACTAATGAAACTTGGATATCATGGAACCGGTACAATCATAGCTAATCGTATTCCGCAACGTCAAAAACTAAGCGCTTTAAAGACGACAAAAAGATCAAGAAGGGGGACAAAGAGTATCTGACTACATAGTTTTCGTTAAATGAAAGGACAGCAACGCTATGCTTACAGCTTCAAACTGCACTGGTGGTACGGCAATAGAAATTGTTAAACGATACGAGAAAAAGCAAAATGCTACGTTGATGTTGATGCTCCAAAGATAGTGACGTCATATTATAATACATTTATGGGCGTTGTAGATGTTTTAGACTAGTCTATGGAATACTATAGAACATTTATGACAATACGTAAAATGGACTTCTTCACTTTTAGGACTTATCTGTAGTAAACGCTTGGCAACTATACAGATACGATTCCTTAGCCAAAGGTATTCCAAAACACCGCATTCAGGATCTACTGGCATTCAGATTTAATATAGCTGAAACGCGTATTAATACTCCTGATAGAGACCGGCTTGAATCGTCTTCACTTGTCACATGAGATATCATCATCATCATCAGCCTATAAACGTCCCACTGCTCTACACAGGCCTCCCACGTGGACAATGGCACGTGAGGATTTAAGATATAATTGTTTTTAATTTGCCAGAAAGGCATTACGTGTAATATCAACTTGACTGTGATTTAAAACTAAAAAATAAATATCTTTCTATTTAACTTTTGGTTTTATTTACCCAATCACACGTACGCTTATTTATGTATATTAATGTTTAAAACCTCCCCAATTACTATAACTTAAGTGAACATACGCAAATAAATTCGATTTAACTCGTTAATCATTAAATATATAACATTTAATTAGGAACTCACGATCGTGCGCAGGTGAAGTAAGACCCAGAGCTCACGATCGTGATATGTACTTTAAGGAACTCCGGTTAAAAACAGTTTTTTTTTACTATTTTTCTCATAAATCACATTACCAGTTACTACAAAAATCACAAGAATTACATTGATCTAAGTAAAAAAAAATCTCAGGTCTGAAAGGGCTAAGCGGTCACCCAACGGCTAGGCGGGTCGAAACCGAAATGAAACGAGCAAAACTTGTCATTGAACTCAATCAGATGATGAACCTCATTTCTTAACAGGGCTCCATTATTCTGGTGGAGTTCAATCCCAAGAAAACACAGGTGTGCGCGTTTACAGCGAAAAAGTCGCCATTCCTTCGCCTTCCCGCTCTCTTCACGGCACATCTCTAGGCCTTCAGTAGAGCAATATTAACATACTCGGTATGGATATCCGCTGCAATCTAAACCAAAGGGCCTATATCGAAACTGTGATTAAAACAGCCTCACAAAACTCGCGGTGTCCTGAACAAGGTGCGGCGATTCTTCACGCCTGATCAGTTGTGTCTCTTATACAAGACAGATGCAGTCTTGCGTAGAGTGCTCTCACCTTTAGAGTACCTTTTCGATGTCTCGGACAGATTGCAGCGCCGCGATGTGCGTTTTATCGGCAATGCAGAGGTCACTAATATTCTCCAGCCTTTGCAATTGCGTAGAGATATTACGTCACTCAGGGTCTTCTACCGTCTATACATGGCGAGTGCTCTGAAGAACTCTTTGACCTCATTCCTCCTTCTCCCTTCGTCGGAGTACGCGTGCTGCTATCCGGAGTCACCAAATTAAAATCTCCAATATCCCATCACGCACAAAGTAATTTGGTGACTCGTTCTTTGTCGCACCTCCTAAAGATGGATTATTCTACCAGCACACCTATTCCCTCCTCCTATCTATCTATGACATAGGGTCCTTCAAACGAAGCGTAACGAGTCACTTTGTGTGAGGGTGACTGATACTACATCTCTTACGCTGCACCATTTGTCCTCAAGCCTGGGCTCCATTTTCACTTAACATCAGGTGGAGTGCAGTCATTTACCGGGCTATAAATATATTTTTTTTAAACTTACTATTTGATACCATTTTACTATTATAGTATGCTTATTTTGATAAAGATTTTTTACGTAAACTATATTGTGTTCTTGTTATTATTATAAAATAATAGTAATGAGCAATATGTAATGGTAAAAAATGGTATGGTAGGTATATAGTGGAAAGTGACATTTTCAATAAAATATTCCTAACATAATCCAACGTAGAATATCGAAATAGTTAGATCCGATGTATTTTTGTATATTATGTGCTTTCCTGTAAATAATCGAAAGTCCCTGTGTGATACATAAAGCAACCTCAGTTATACGTAGTATACACCTTAACTAAATTTTATCGATAACTAATCAAAATTATAGATTTTTACTTTCTCGTAATAGTTTGTAAGCACAACACAACTGTGTAGGTATCCTAATTTTTTTAAAAGATTGAATCATTCATGACAAAAATATTCAATAATAAACTTTAAAGCTCTCCTTTAAAGTACGTAGCGTTTTTCACTTTCGATACTTTACCTAGGGACCATCGACACTGTGCCAGAGGTAAAAGAACCGACAGCGAATTATTAAAATGGGGTGTTTAACACAGTCATAACATAACGCGTAGGTAGCTGATGTATTATGAAATATGTGACACAATCGTCTAGCATAATATGTGGTGTTTGACACAATATCGCATTTCGTTCTGCTGATGGGATGTTTGACATAATTTCGTTTTGCATATTATTATGGTGTTTTGACATAATATCACCAAGACACTCGTCAGGTGTGTGAATATTTAAATTATGACTAGCAAATTAGGTTCACAATTTGTTTTGTCTTTATATTAGAACCATTTTGAGCTAGTTTTTGATATATAAAAGAAACAGAAAACTCATAGGTGCTAAGAAATCATTAATATGAGGAGACGTGTCCGAGTGCCGCAGTTAGTAACACAGCTCGCGCGCTTGATTAATTGAAAGACAAGTTAGTTAATGGCTCGCAATCAATCTGCCCTGAGCTGGTCAGCGTCATCTCTCTAAAATGTGGTTGTCGCGGTCCTTTGTCCTAAAAACATTTTTATTGTTCTAATTTCGGCCGAGTATTTATTTGAATTCGCTTTTTAGTTAAAAAGATGCAAGCATCAAACGTTGTTGCATTTTAGTCTCAATTTCTTTTAGGCAATTTACATAATACAGGTACCTACCTAATGTAGTTAAAGTATGTAGGTATTCGTTTCAGTACCCACCACTAAATCATTTCAAAGTCAAAGTCAAAGTCAAAAGATTCAAAAAGAAGAAAAGATTTAATAAACTCAATTAATTAACATTCCGAATAAGCGTGAATCAAATCAATATACTTATACAAAAATCATGTACCACGAATGTACCTTCGTGCATCACTTCTGTCTTCTGTACCTAATTGGCAAGATAAGGCTTGTATAAAAAATAATTTTGGTATCTCGTCAATTGGTATGGGCGAGGACGATTTGTCTGCACGAATCGCGGGCGGGCCGCTAGCTATCAATAAATGGCAACTAGGATTATGAGATTATATAATAGGATAAAATTGATTTAAACTTTACCAATACGTTACGAAACGTTGTCGGCGTCGTCATTAAAAAAATAAGGTGTTTCATAGAAAAATATGCTACGTAAAATACTATATTACCCACAAAGTAACGAGCTACTTGACATACTTGTATCGAATAGCGAATTATTTTAACGGGATTATTACCGTGCCTTGAGATGTTTTTGTCTATCATGTAACATGATAGTTTATCTAATAAACAGACACATGTTGAAGTATTTCATTGGTTTTAGACCTTATGTTAAGGTAATAACGTTCAAATAATACTGTTCAAAATAAATACATCCATAAAAAGAGTTAAGAAGTTATAACATGTAGTTTACCAAGAGTAGTAGCCATAATATGAGGTTCTTGACTCTTTAACGAGCACAGCATGTTGACATCTTTCATTGGTTTTCGACCATATTGTCAAAGTAATAAAGTTAAAATTATGTTGTCCCATTATCGACGGAGCCCTATTAGGGGTAAACCAATTGACTTTTTACTAGATTTTCCGAGCATCTGAACCGTGTCGCGTATAGCGGTGAAAGAATACTACTACCACCCCCTGTCTTCCCTTGCGTGTTGTAAAAGGCGACTAACGGACTAAAGACTGCACATACATCCAACACCATAAAGCGGCGATGGGCTTACCACGTGTCACGCTGAACACATGTGCAGTCGCTACTTAGTGAAAAGTGGACTATAGTAGAGGACTGCTTTTGAGGTCATACCTTTGTCTCTGAATAACCCTTCGGGGATAACAGTCGAATTATATGAATGTATTTAGTAATCCATAGTTTAATAAGTTAAAATGACATGAAGGATGAAGAAACCACCAATTTCGCCACATCCCATAAATTCTGTAATAAAAAATTTCTCTCCAAATATTCTTCTTCAAAAAACATTTTTCTTCATTATAATATCCATTGCTGCGATTTATTAACAGCTGTTGCTACGCAGGTGACATCCTCAATACCCAGTCCGTGGAGTGTGTAGGTCAAGTGTCCACAAGTGCTTCCACGCGAGTGTTACACGCAAACAGCCACCAACCATTAACTGACTTATTCAAACACCAACGCGTCATGGACAGAGTTACCTCAGCGCTTGACATCATCACATATAAATGTTATTGCTATGCTAGCTTGACATTGTGTAATGTTTTTATATATTTTAGCGTTTCATTAAGGCGGGAATCGAACCACGCACCTTCCGCATTCCGAGCGGCTGCCTTAACCACTTGGCTACCGAGGTCTGGTTTTCACCCGTCGAAATTTGTCAGTGCTTGATGCTTAAGTTTTTAGTCAACATTACTTCATCAAATCTTAGAAGTTTTCACCTCCGAGATCCGAAAGAAATATTTTTACAAATATTTGAACATTCGGTTAAGATGAGGCTGCGTTTATAGATTATTTTTTTAAATATATTTTGGCGTTTTATTAACGCCTAAATATACGTAGATAAAATTTTAACACTGAAAAAAGACGACAACCTCAGGTTCGTTTTCTGGAACCACGCACTTTCCGCATTCCGGGCGGCTGCCTTAACCACTTGGCTGACGAGGTCTGGTTTTCACCCGTCAAAATTTGTCATTGTCTAAAACACAATGTCAAAAAAATTTTGACATTGTGTTTTAGGAAAAGTCCAATATCTCAGTCTCAATGGACTCCGAGTAAATCGTTAGAATAAATTTATGTAAGTACGTACTCGTACATATTATTAAAATCACGACTATTATCCCCGACGGATTAGTCATAGAATAGGCAATGAGGACAGCAAAAGCAGTCCACCACCATAAATATGATAGTCCACTTTTCACCAAATCGGGACTGCACACGTGCTCAGCGTGACAGGTGGTGAGCCCATCGCGGCTCTATGCGGTTTGATGTATGTGCAGTCTTTAGTACGTTAGTCACCTTTTACGACCCCCAAGGGAAGAGAGGGGATAGTAGTATTCCTTCACCGCTACGCGACTCGGTTAGCGTAAAATGTAAAAAAAAACTTTACCCGACAAAAAAAATAAAAAGTAAAAAAAATAGCTAAGAACCGTCTCGATCACGCCAGCTTTCAAACAAGAAGAAAACTGCATCATAATCGATCCATTCGTTAAGGAGCTACGATGTCACAGACAGTCACGTACAACTTATAATAACACCCCGTTTTCAATATCGGGCTAAAACGGTAAATATGTAAATACTCGTTTTATACGTAAATAATTAGTAAAAAGTGTGTCAATTCAATGTGTAAGTGTTCGCTTCATGAGAACTGCAATCTCCGATCTGCCCTCTTAAACAAGTGGCAGCATCTATCTATTCGATAGCGTTTATCAGTAGTAAATTGGTAGACAAGCGTTCAGATACTCAAGTATCTGCCAACAACACGTTTGCCAACAAATGGTTACTCCATTTGATCGCTAATTATGTGATGGTATTGAACCGGGCGGCGATTCGAGCACATAGCATTCGCCATTAGCCGCCATAGTAATTAATGTCATAAACATCATCTGTGTGGTCCTTATTGGTTCCTAAACCAGCTTTCATACATTTTTGTCAATGGTCCTTTGGTCTTTAAAGTATAAAGTTTAGCGTTGACGTCATCCCCATACATTCATTATTCGATTCCCCAAGCGTGCTACTTGATGTGCACTTGCTGAACAGTATTCCCAGACAAACACGGGCGTCAAAACCTAGGTATATCAGCACCCCTATTTTTCGTCGGCGGCTAAAAATAGCACTCATGTAAAACTATTTGAAAACATCACCTTGTAATCAGTCCGTTGGAAAAGGGTCTGAACTTACGCGAGTCGCGATGAGTCAGCCGTCCGTCCGCCCGAGGCACAGCCGTGGGCCGTAATTTTTCTCGCGAAATGGACGCCGGCGATGAAATTACAAAAAAAAAAATGTAAAAATAAAGGTTAGGTTTCGCTACGTCAGGGGATCACGTGTACATGTGTAATGAGACGATTTCAGTTCGTACGCACCTGCTTGTTGTGCTTTCAAAAAGGCTTGTTACAACTAACTGTGGGTTAAAACGACTGCCATTTTAAACTACCAGCACCTTAAGCGGATTTTATGTGGGTTCCGAAGCATGGAGGAGCTCAAGATGTTTTCAATTTGCGGTCACCCATCCAGTGACCCGACATTGCGAAAGCTGCTTAACTGGCAAAATCGCATATCGAATGCCTTAGTTGCTGCGCCAACGAGCTCGTCACAAGAGCTTAAGCAGGCCTGGCGCACTCCGCGCTTTAGGTCTGAAGCTACAAGTACCCGACCGAACGGACTCCCGCAAACACCCTGAAGTCGTTATGCCCCCTCTTCACGTCGGCAGACGCATCCGCAAACGTCATCTGCGGATGCGTCGGCCGACGTGTAGGGAAGTGATTTGCGCGTCTGTGGTAGGTAGGTATGCGTCTGCAGACGCAGCAGACGTTGAATACCTACCACAGAGGCGCAAATCATCACACATTAGAAGGGATAAGAGCTACGCGATAGTACGCGATAGAAAGAGAGGCAACTTCTAGGTGAATTTAACTGTAGGTATGGGAGCGGTGTGCGTCCCGAATTACACTTTATTGTGTCTTTGCAAGAGTCGGTATTTATTTAAATTACTTTGTGGAGTGAATCTTCTATACTTGTATTACCTATGTATTCTATGCTTAAAGTACGAAATCACAGTGCGCACACAAGTTTTGCAACAACAAAAAAGATAATTATCGCAGTTATTGAATTATTTTAACTACCTACCTATATAACTCATCGACGACGATCTATAACACCTTTAATTAGTACATTGTTACCCTATCGGTGAAAGCCTCGCGCTACGCTCGGGCGTCAATAGTTAGAGGGACTTATTATGTCTTTCACCAGAGGTAAACACTGTGCTTTTCATTATGATTACAAGGAAAGTAAAAATAAAAACATGATTTAGCTAGAACTTTTTGAATATCGGATGGCCGCTGCTTTCCCGTCTATTTGTTTTTTTTTTTCTGTGGCCGGCCATCTATTAAGCTATTAGGTTTCATTTTCATCATTGAAAACTTTTTGAAATATTTTGCCCAAAAATGTTATTTTAAAGAAATAGATGAAAGTAAATTACTTAGTATAAAGTAAAGTCGCCGTTTTCCGCCGTCTGTGGCTCGCTCCGCTTTCTCCTTCTAAACCACGCAATGGATTTCTACGCAGTTTTCACTGATATAAATATCAATAATAAAGGACGATGGTTTTTTCGTTTACCTATCTAATATGTTGATGTTATATACAAAATTATGGCTGATGTATTAGATTACGGTGCTAAAATAAGTTAGCGTAGATGTAAGCGCGAGCGGGCTGTTAGTTAAATTGCAAATTGTTCGTTCGACCGCGCGTACACTATTTTGTTGGTGAAAAATTCGAGCCATCAAAAGCGTACTTGTAAAAAAACCAAGTCTCGCAACTCAGTTCTTCTTCCGTAAAAAGTTGTGAGATCCATGTAATACCAAGTCGGTTGACTTGTCCATCGCATAAAAAAACACAATGTATCTCACAAGTATTACATAGACTTATAATAAATGACATTGTTTAGTGCGATTGCCAAGTCAACGGACTTGGTATTACATGGATCTCAACTTTTTACTGTAGAAGAACTGAGTAGCGAGACTTGCTTTTTTTTACAAGTATGTTTTTGATGGTTCGAATTTATCACCAACAAAATAGTTAATTATTAGTTGCGCGTATTTGCCGAGGACCGACGTAGAGTTAAGCATGCTATTTTTTTATTTTATTGAACACATACACACATAGATCCACGACTATTATCCCCGAAGGGTTAGGCAGAGACTAGGCAGTGAGAACAGCACTCCTCTACCATTATTCCACTTTTCACCAAATAGCGACTGCACATGTGCTTAGCGTGACAGGTGGTGGGCCCATCGCCGCTCTATGCTCTTGGATGTGTACGTGCAGTCTTTAGTCTGTTAGTCGCCTTTTACGACACCCAAGGGAAGAGAGGGGGTGGTAGTATTCTATAGCCTCTACGCGACACGGTAAAATTAATATACTATTGAAGAGGCGTTTGTGCGTTTCTGTGTCCATAAAAGTGAATAGATAATTTGGTGTTAGCGTGAGAAAGTTATCTATTTATTTATTATTACTATTGAAATGGTTTTTCTATTATGAATTAAATTAGTGTTGCGTAGCTATATTAATACGAAAGAATCATTATTTAAATTGACTTCAAGACATTATAAAGATCTAACACAGTAAAATTATTAAAGAAATCTTTAAAAAGTAAAAAAAAACATCCATTTTATAGGTCACCAATTTGCCAATATCTCTAATGTCTGACAAAAATAATAATAATTTCAAACACTCAAATTAATAAGCGGCCTTCCCAACTAGCAAATTGGTCATATAAAAACTGTGCTATGCGACTTTCAGTTATATAACTGTTGAATTGATGTTATTAGACAACTACAACGTTGTGTAACCGTTATTCCTACAACGATTTAGTCCCGTAACTAAATGGTCTACTAAATAAGTAGAGTAAACGTTTTTACGACTACTTTATACAACGTCGTATAATGGTACAAAAATATAGGTTAAGTAAACGTTTTTACGACGGTATTATACAACGTTGTATAGTGGTGCCTATGTATAGGTTAGGTAGACGTTTATACGACTGATTTATACAACGTCGTATAGTGGTGCCTGTGTATAGGTTAGGTAGACGTTTTTACGACTGATTCATACAGCGTCGTATAGTAGTGCCTGTGTATAGGTTAGGTAGACGTTTTTACGACTGATTTATACAACGTCGTATAGTGGTGCCTGTGTATAGGTTAAGTAGACGTTTTTACGACTGATTCATACAACGTCGAATAGTGGTACCTGTGTATAGATTAGGTAGACGTTTTTACGACTGATTCCTACAACGTCGTATAGTGGTGCCTATGTATAGGTTAGGTAGACGTTTTTACGACTGATTCATACAACGTCGAATAGTGGTGTTGGAGTATAGGTTACGTGAACGTTTTTACGACTGCTTTATTATATCGTCGTATTATGAAGCCAGGTTGTAGGTCGGATAAATAAAAAAAATATGACACCATGTATAAAGGGTTTATTTAAATAAAAGGTTATCATAAAGGGTTTATTTAAACTAAAGGTTATCTGTTCATGTTTATTATCTCACGGAACTTTAAAATAAATTATCATGGCATCTTGGTCGCAAGAAACCGCATTATGCGACCTTTTCATTCTATAATTGATGTATAGAAGTCGTTTCTTAACTTAGACAAGATGGCTGCTATTTTAGTATGTAAAAAAATTTTAAGCAATAGTCTACAATAATTTAATTTCAAGAAATTCGATGGGGGCGTAAAAAATTTCACAACAACACACCTATATTTCACCACAAAACTAAACGTCCCATAAGAACTAGGTGCACTGCACACATTTATCCATACACTCTGTTCATGTATAATATTGTTAAAGTAAATATAAAAATAATTATGTAAATTATAACTTATAAACCGTTTAAATTTTGTATTTGATAACCCGCACTTTTCCAGCAAACATCACAGGAACGAATGAATGGAATGAACTGAAGTTCATTCCATTGTGTACAATAAAAGTCAATGTTAAACACTTAACCGACATTACAGTCATCTTCTAATGTCTATGCAATTGTTATAGGACTTCAGTGGTTCGATAACAGTCGGTCGAAAACTTTTATGTAACATTTAAAAGTTGTTGACTGACGTTTATTTAACTTGTAAATAACAATAATGTTGTTTAATATGGGCCTATTTCGCGTTGTATAAACGTCTACGACACGTTTATATGACCCACTTTATAGAACCAAAAGGAAATGTAAAACGTTTTCTCAACTATTATGCAACAATAATTTGTTACTTGGGTTGTTACTGTGCAGGCTTAAAGTGCGAGTATACCTACTTCCATTAATCGATAACAGTTATTTCACTGAATCATAACCTGCCGACTGAAATGCAGTAATGCATTGTTGCTTGACGACATAAATTATTATGAGGGTAGTAGCTACCGAGGCTGCAGCAGTCAATTATTTTCAATTTTAAAAAAAACTAGAGCTCTTCTATTATTGAATTCTTTTTTTGTTTTATTGTTACGGGGTATGCACTTGGCTTTCATCAAACCTGATGGTGAGTGACGATAAGCGCACTTCACCCGGAATCATCAACCATGCACTGAGGAACTGGCTATCTTATCTCAAAACTGTCGGAACATAACAATGCTATTAATATTGTTGTTATGGCTCCAGACTTTAGATAAGATAGAGGTAGCTAGACTACCTAGCTAGGCGGACTTAACCACTAAAAGTCGCACTCGTGTGTAAAGGTAATGTGCTAAATAGTTTGGTAGTTTGAATAAACTTGATCAATTACAATCGTGGAAATTTTCTGACACAAAAGTTGGCGCAACTGTCAACGTCAAATTTGACAGAATCGAGCATAGACTATGCGATATTTTGCGATCACGATGCATAAAATATACCACAGAACCGAAATAATTAAACTTGTCCATACTAAAGTAGTCTGTAAGTCTATGAAAACACGGTACAAAGTCAAGTGTGTTTTTGTAGGTGCGATCTCATGCGACCGCTTGGGGGCTGAGGGGTCAAACCCTACTACTAACTAAACCAAGTACACAAAAATGCGCCCCCCGCTGGGAATCGAACCACTCTGAGTCTAACACCGGTGGCTTTGCCACTAGACCACAGAAGCGGTTCAATTCAATGGTTTCGATTTTTGGACGGATTATAGAGACGGTTGCTGTCATAACTTTTTTAAAGGTTCTTCAGCAGCGATGCAAACATGAGTGCGTTGCGTTGCGCGTTGCAACTGCTTGCGTTGTCACAAAACTTCTATACAGGTTGTCTCAGAATGAATGAATCAAACAGCTATGGAATGCAGCTTGACTTGTGTCCTATCCCCAAAAAATATTAAAAGAAAAATGTGGTGCAGAAAAATAAACTAATAAAGTGCTCTGAACTCTAAGTCCATAGCTAGATATTATTTCACAAACTTTGTTTACAATCAGTGTTATTGGTTATTGTATTTATTTATATTTATATGATATGGCTAAGCTGTGTAAGTACATTGCTTTGGGTTGCATCTCAGAACAATATATATTTATACATTTTTATTATGTTAATTTGATACATTTTTGAATGTAACCTGTTATTGTAGGTAGGTACCTAATTTAATAAATAATTAAATCAGACTTACAATTATTATTACTATTGGTAAGAAAAAATAATAAAATTAAACTCCAAACAATTCGAGCGGGAAACTCAAGGAAAGATTGATTATTTTTCCCTTTTTCGAATATTTTTTATGGCTTTAGCGCTTTATTGCTTTTTATATTTTTCATTCTGGGACACCTGTATGTAACACTTGACGCTGCGACGACCCAACGCACTAATGAGGCCTAAGCCATACAGTCACGATGCAGTAGCGATGCATCCGCTAGCTAGCCGCTAGCGCTAAAAGTCGCACTCGTGTGTAAAGGTAATGTGCTAAATAGTTTGGTAGTTTGAATAAACTTGATCAATTACAATCGTGGAACTTACCGGTCGACCAGGTAATTACGACCAGCTAATTGTCTAACTTCCACACCTATCGCAATTTTTTTTTAATTATCATACCAATGAAGCTTTGTACTTCTACTTGAAAGACGTTACGATAGATGTTGAAGTTATACATTATGCAAGCTCCCCATTTTCGGCGATATTCACTTGTGCTCCATTCCGACCGTGCGTACGTACGTAGGTACAGTAAAGTGTGTACCTACGTAAGTGGGGTTCCCTATTTAATCCCGAAAGCCGTTTTACCGATTATCATTTCAACGAAAACTACTAACCGAACACTCAATTGAACGAGTCCTTATTTGTACGAATCTTTAATTTACCGATGTAACGATTCACCGAAAAACCATTTACCGAAGTTCATTTCAGCGACCATACAAATAACCGACACATTATTTAACCGATGTAACATTTCACCGAATTTTAAGAGTATGTAGGTCAACGCTTCCGTGGCCGAGTAGTCAAGTGCTTGGCTCGATATCCGGAGGTCCCGGTTTCAATTTCCATGTCGGACAAAGTCCGTTTCGAATTTGTCGATTCATAGCCCGGGTTTGTAATCACTAACCCGCATTTGGCAAGGGTGGTGATTTTTTATGATGTCATAAACGAAACATAAGGCGACTGCTAGAAACCGCAAGAAACTTCAAGGGCAGGTCAAGTGTTTTAAACATGACAAAAATATCAAAAATAAAATTCGTTATTTTTTCATTTTTAATTAAACAATTCTAATTAGTTATTAAAGATTTTTAATTAGATGATCTTTGTATATCTTATTTATTTTAAAGCAATAACATAAGAAAAATAAAATGAAAATTAATAAAAATTTTAAGAATAACGATTATTTACAACGCGCGGGCAGCGGCCGGTCGTTGACCCAACCGTATGTTGACCCGTCCGCGTCAGCTGGGATATAAGTACTTACGTTAGTCTGCAATGAGACCCCATTTATTTTTCTATTACGCAATGTGCGTATTTTTCTTATGTTATTGCTTTAAAATAAATTAGATACTCAAAGACTATCCAATTAAAATTCGCAAAAAAATAATTTCATTTTTGTCATGTTTTAATACACTTGACCTGACCAGCCCTTGAAGTTTCTTGCGGTTGCGGTATATATTTTATAAATTCTTCTAATTTGCTTAAATTCTTTCTTATAATAATAAATAGTAACATTGAATTTAAAAGGCATTTGATTTATCCCACTTTTATTAATTTACTATAATTTTATGATTTGTTTCAGTAGCCGGAGCTTTTGACCTGAAAAAAGGAAAGTACAGCCTGTATACTGTCCTACTGAAGGTTAAAAACCTCCATTCTTGAACACAAGTCTTCGCTACAATTAATTGGTTTGGCTTAATCACCGCCCTTGCCAAATGCGAGTTAGTGATCACAAACCCGAGCTATGAATCGACAAATTCGAAATGCACTTTGACATGGGAATTAAAACCGGGACCTCCGGATATCGAGCCAAGCACTTGACCACTCGGCCACGAGGCGTTGACCTACATACTCTTAAAATTCGGTGAAATGTTACATCGGTTAAATAATGTGTCGGTTATATGTATGGTCGCTGAAATGAACTTCGGTAATTTGTTTTTCGGTGAATCGTTACATCGGTAAATTAAAGATTCGTACAAATAAGGACTCGTTCAATTGAGTGTTCGGTTAATAGTTTTCGTTGAAATGATAATCGGTAAAACGGCTTTCGGGATTAAATAGGGAACCCACGTAAGTGTGTGCGTGCGTAACGGGTACAAGGGAATATCACCGAAAAGTGGTCGACCGGGCAGTTTTTCAATCGTACAATCCCACTGGTCTGCATCGATGCAAACGCGCGTCAGCATCGATACAAAAAGTAGCAATGCATGAGAGTTCAAGTGTTTCACGAATAAACCAGGCTGTTAAGCCGCAGGGGAAAAGGTGACCGCATTTTTTCACTATAACTACCTACACGTCAAGAATGATAAATGTTGTGGCAGCCGTCCCGAGCCGATAATACAGTTGAAACTTCTTTATATCCCCCTGTTGCTTCAGATGGCGAAATATTTTATTAGTTATTATTGAAATTGTACCCGAATTCTATCTAATAATTTTATCTGCCGGACCATAAAATCAATTTAGGCGCACACTACCCTCTTGCCAGATTATGTAAGGACAAGTACAACGAGATTTCCCTTGGAATCCCTACAATTGAAATTTTTAACTACTCTTTTGGAATTTTCAAAAAGATATTGACTGATTATTACCTTCGGTCTGCAAGCACACAAGTCACGTAAAATAGTACCTAGGTAAGCCTATTAAGGGCTCGTTCCCATGCATCCAAAAATCTATTCCCACTGCACCCAAGAGTTTTATCTAATATTTATTTCGTAAACAAATCAGTTCGCAATGCACCCAAAAATGAAGAAGGTACAATCGAAAAAAAAAACACTACGCGAAATGGTTACTTTAGCCACAGAATAATATTATTATATTTTTATTATTGTTATTGTCTTGTAAAATGTAAGAACAAGATAGGAAGAGACATGTTTGTCCGGTTTCGGTCATCTAACGAAAATGCAATGTTTTGTTATCAGTTGTCCTTGCTCTCTTGCAGCGTGCGCTTTTTTCGTATTACGTGTACCTATTGTTAACAAGTGAAGTGAAAGACAATGAATCGAGTCGACGACGACGCTGCTGGGCCCAGCGTCGCCACGGAGTTGGAGTTTATTAGTGGTCCAAGTAAGTAATTAATCATAATATGTTTTTGTATAACAATATACATATTATAATGTCATTCTTAATCAGTAGCAGAACATCTTTTTTACTTTTTACTAACGAAAAAGGAGGATACTCAATTTGACTGTATTTTTAGGTATGATTATATGATATCTCAGTAAATTTTTAACCGTTTAGAATGATTATTTTGGTGTTCTGTACTCAAAAAAAACTATTTATATTATTAACAATTTTCAAATATTTATTTCCTTAGGTAATTAAAAATTACATTTAAAAACCGTCACAATTTTTTATATACTACTGCTCATTCGTAAGGTAGATTCCTCTGATAAGAACGAGCAAGAAACTCGAAGGATTGCTCTTTTTAAAACCAATTACAATTTGCTAATTACATAAAATAAAATGATCTTCTATTTTATTATTTATTTATAGAAAGCTTTTTTAAACAGTCTGTTTTATGTGTTTTAAATTTTTTACTGTCAGGTTAAAACCTTATACCATACCCCATAAATTATGTCCTTACTTGGGCCATTTTTAAATAAGGTGCAGCAAAAATTATAATTTTTAACTGCTAAGAGGACCTTAAAAATTGTGCTTTAATGTAATTATTATTTTTTATTTTTAATATATTAGGTACGTGGTTTTATTTTACTTGGTTAGGAATGAAATGCTGGTTTTTTGCTGTGCCTTTTTATATAAAGTCATGATGTTTTTCTGTAACAAAATAGCATATAAATTAATTGTAATTAATAATTGTAAAGAAATACCTACTTTTGAGCAATGCTATAAAAATATCAAATTGTTTTAGGAAACAAAAAACTTCTCGTAAGAGGTCTTCGAAGACATACTCTTCATCACACGTCACAAGATGGATCACAAAATGTAGCTGTGTACTTCCAACAGAATGTGTAAGGCGAACGTCAAAATATTAGAAACAACAATATTATCCGAAACTCGTCACACTTGTTCACCACAAAGGCGTTCTATGCTGACACAAGAATTTAAAAAAGAATGCCTCGAGAAATTAAGAAACACTTCAACGGCAATACCAAAGATTTTTAAAGATACAAAAAAAATACGTAGACAAAGGCTATAACCTGGTAGAAGAAATTCCCTGTTTTAAAGTGTTAAGAGCGCTTCATATAGATCCAGAAACGACAGTCTTGATGTCACAAAAACGCAATTTGATGATACGAAAGATGTCGATATACCTGCATGTTTTGAAAATTTCCTGTTACATGACCACAGTGAAGAGGAACGCATATTAATATTTTCGTCAAGCTGTGATAATTTATAGATTCGAAACGATCTGCATTTCTTTTACTATTTAGTTTTTAGATTAGTTCCTAATGAACACTAAACTGTGATGATTTAAAGTTGATTACCTGTGATAATTATTGTCTGTAATTAATAATAATAACCTGATGATTAATAAACAGTTTTAAATTAATTATTTGTCTTTTATTTATTAAGTTTTCCTTTTTAAACGTCAGTCCAGTGACTATACAAGACACGCCTACACAACATCTTGCTTATTCCCTCTTACCGCAAATTCTTTTTAAAAATCGACCTTAAATGGGTCGCAAACTGAAGCTTCTGACAGTACTGAAAGCTTTTGGATGCAATGGGAACGTTTTTATTGAACCTTCAATTTCGTTTGGGTGCAATGGGAACCGATGTATGTACTTTCATTTTTCGAAAACAATGGGCCTTTGGGTGCATGGGAACGAGCCATATTAAGTTAGTCCGATTATAAAACAGGCATAATATGTTTTGTATTTAATTTAAGTTTAGCTATTGGAAGACAACTATACAACTAATAATGCTGTGTATATCTATAATTGGCTAACATATTTAAGATATTACCTTTGTAAAATTTGTTTTAATTTTATGTGTATTGCTGTTTGTAAACCTTATAATAAATAAATAATAATAAATCTTAAATTCAGAAACGTCATTACATTTAAGTCTACCTATGTAGGTACTGTCCCACTGCTGGGCAAATCATCATCATGGAAATCAAATCAGTTGGTGATCACAAACCGCACGGGTTATGTCTCAAAAAACATTCAATACATTGCCCGACCTAGGAATAAAACCCGGAATATCGGACCAAGCTCTTTGCCTCTCGACCACCGCGGCGGTAAAATTTAATCTTAGAAACTTCATTCAATTATGAACTTATTAAAAGGAATTCGAAGTGATGCAGTATTTTATTGCAGCATGCAATTTTCTAGTTCAATATGGTCGCCTATTTTATTAATGACACTAGCTGTGCCTGCTACACCGAACGTTGGCTTCAGATTATGCATTATCTTGTTAGACAACAACAATACACTCGTATATTTTTCATATCAACGTAGCTGTAATTATGTTTAACTGTAGACAGTGTTTAATGACTCCGATAAATTTGTTTACTTACATAAAGTTTATTTGGCGTTAGTTTACAATATTTTGTTACGGGAATATAAAGTATGAATAGTTTGCTTTGCCCGGGCAGAGTCGACTTTGCATGGATAATACTAATGGCAGAATTTGCCCTAAGTCCGTAATAAGAAGAATGTTCACTACTTATTTATTGCTAGTCAAAATTTGGTTGAAACTGCGACCCTCCGTCCTCATACTAATGTTTTCAATGATCACTTATCAAATTGTAAACCTTACAGCTCGTTTATAATCGATAAAGTATAGACCTACGCCCGAATTAAATAAACTATCTCTATGTTGTTTTGCTCACCAGAGTTAGAAATACATGACTTGTATGGAACTATAGTCAAACATTTGGCAATGAAGCAAGACAACACAGATTCCGGGTGATAGGGAAAATGCTCAGGGGACTCGTGCAAAGTCAACATTTCCCGGGCAGTCTAAGTCTGCGTATCTAGCGGACTTCGCCCTCAACATAAAGCTATATTCAGCCTTTAGATTTGAACTCTGATAAGTTAATGAGAGTTTTGGGGCCGCCGAGAGATAAGCTTCTCGATTAATGAAGATGAAGGAGCTACAATCGACAAAACTGAAGAGGACTCTGCGGTTGTCGAAATCTGTTTAGTCAAAAACTTTTGTCGACATTATGGAAATGTTATAATTCTCGCAATGTTTTTGCATTTTGTTTAATCATGAATTAAGTACGTCTAAACCTATTTTACGTTTGTAGAAGTTAATAGAAGAAGTAAGAAAGTATGCGAAACAAATTTAGCGAACCGTTAATTTGAACCATTATCTTTACAGTAACCATATTTTAAAAAAAGCATCTCATAATGATGACTGATAGTTTGTACTACGAATAATATGAATGGTGCTTATGGTTAAACATAAACATACGTATAGCTACAAGCTATTTATCTATATTTTGCTTTAGAAGCATATTGTTTATATAATCATTCGTATTTTTTGTAACATGTTGATAAGACTAATGATATATGATAGGACCACAAACTGAAGAAATACCAAATACACCGAGGAATCGCTGTTCCAAACAACAGACAATCTAAAAAAGGACATAAGGTTTTTACATCGACGTTAGGTAGGTAATTAAATGAGTCTTGGCAGTCGTAAAACCAAATGAAGTCTCTTGCGATTTTATACAGACACGGGGACACAATAAAATTACCGGTTTCATTTGGCGCCCCTTTTTATGATCAAAAAATCAATGTAAGGTAAAATATATATGCCACCGCCTCGCTGGATGAGTAACAAGGCGCTCAGCCCGACATCCCTATGTTCAATTCCCTAGTCGTGCAAAGCGTGTTTCAGATAATTTGATGCATAGCCTAGGTGAGTGATCAGTGTGATCAGTGTGATTACTAACCTGCCTTAGGAAAGTGTGGTGATTGAGCCAATACCTTGTAGCCAATTAAAGTGAAAACGGAAAAATTGGCTGGTTTCTATAAGATGTTATTCAAAATATATTAGATAATTCGCACTGAAATTTTCAATGTGTATTACGGAGCATATGTGTGAGGGGAACGAAGCCGAAACACGATTGGAAACATTTGGCTAGATAGAAAAAAATCCTGAAGTTACCTCTAAAATTTCATATAAATGCACATTACGGCCGTGTTTTACTAAATTAATTTCCTATAAATTCATAAACACATATTATTTACCTTTTCCATTTCTTGACTGGATTTTAGATTTTCAAAAAACTAAGCATTTCTATTAACTTTTTGATAAAAATTTGAATAGCGCTTACGAATTACCGCGGACCCCGCCCCGCGCAACACCCGCGAGGCCCGCGCAACATCCAAATTTTCGCTGACCGCCTTTATTGCAGCGATGACTGCGTTTTAATGATGAAGGCTTTTGCCCTACAGTGGGACGGGTACAGTATTAAAATGCCGAACGAAAGTTCAAATTCCCCGTAGTTCAAAATCCCGAAAGTTCAAAATCCCGAAAGTTCAAATCCCGAATGTTCAAATTCCTGAAGATTTATATACCTACAGTTGATATGCCAAAGTTTGAAATCCCAAAAGTTAGGTTAACCGTGTTTTTACAATGTAACTTAAAATTAAACTAATTTAGACAATCGCGAAGAACAGCGCAGCGATTGTCTAAGTTAGTTGTGTTGTCTAATAAAAAAACATAACCTCAAAATTAGGTCTTATAAAATTCGGTATTATGAATTTTCGGAATTTTGTACTTTCGGTATTTTGAACTTTCGGGATTTTGAACTTTTGGTTATTTGAAAACCGACTTATTGAGCTTCGGTATATCGGGCATAGGTATTTCATACGGGTGTGTAATGTTTCATATAAATACTTATGGTCTAACGTTCAGATAATATAATTTCATTTCATATAATTTCATTTGATATAACGACTAACTTAATATAATAAATATTTAATATAATTTTAGATTCTATAATTCCATGTATGGAGCATGCAGGCAGGCATGCAGCATGCAAGCAGACATGCAGCATGCAAGCAGACATGCAGCATGCAAGCAGGCATGCAGCATGCAAACAGACATGCAGCATCCAAGCAGGCATGTTTTCTGTCACGGCTCCGGCGCTGCGGGACTCCGGCGGTCCCCTACGAGCTTATCGTCGCAGATGGCATTCGCTCACCACCGCAGCTTCGGTTTGCTGGCCGGCTACGCCGGCTACGCCGGCCAGCCCCAGCCGCGGCGCCAAACGTTAAACCCACCTGCTCCTCAGCTCGTGGGCCGCCTCGTCCCTCCGCGCCTACGCGGGATTAAATTACACTCTAGCGTAGGGCAGACAAGTCTACGTGGAGTCGGTTTTGCCGCGATTCGTTTCTGTCACTGACGTTTTTAGCACAACCATAAAGAAAACACAACGTATCAACTTTTTCAGACAATATTTAAAATCAATTTAGGGTTAAAATGGTATTCTTATTTTTAAGCAAAAATTATATCAAATGAAGTTATAGAATATGATTATTCTACCAATATAGCTTTATAGCATAAGTTTTTAGAGAATATGAGTATTATATCAAATGAATAATATACGTAATGTTGTTATAGGAAGTGTATTTAGAACAAGTAACAATTATATCCAATGAACGTTATGTTCTTTGAAATTAGTTCATTTGTCATTATATGAAATGATACGCACCCATTTCATACATTCGGTACTTTGATTTTCGATGTTTTAAACGTAGGTATTTTAGTTGTAGGTTGCTTCTGTGCGCTCTGGTTTCTTGCGCCCGTTCTTTGCCACAGTTAAAAAATTATTGTCCTGAATGGGTGGTAGGTTAAAAAGATTTGGACGATTCAAAGTACTTATTAATTGTGTTTATTGAATAAATATATTTTGACTTTGATTATGGATTTTTACTTTATAAATATAGTTATATTTTTATATTTAATGAGATATAATTTAAAAAAATTAAATGACGAAGAGTAGATACTCAAAGAAGTCTAGGAGCTGATTTATGATAATAAACTGAGTCAAAATTTTTGCGTGTTTCTTTCCAAAAAACGTTTGATTCATGGTTTGGAAAACTCATTTAAAAAAATGTTATGTTATCGTTTTAGTTTGTTGTTTAATAATTCTTCGTAAAATAAATTTCCAAATTGGCCGTAGCACACAAGAGGTTATATTTATTTTACCATTGAAAATGGTTATCAGATGCAAATCGCCTTAGACGTATTTTTGGCCATAGCGCCGAGGATTTTGAGAGGATCGAGATAGGAATAGAACCAAAAGTTGAGGAATTTATAGAGACACGTGTAAGCGTTTGAATTTTGAAAATAAGCAGGTAACATTTCTTGGAATTTTGAAAAATGTAAAATAAACTGTTTTTTTAGGGGGGTGTTTGTTTACTAAATTGTAAATATTTCGAAAAAAAACAGACTTAAGAAAAAATTGATTAAACGGTCTTAGGAAATACCCTAGGACCTTTTAATTAATAGGCGAATAAAGTTGGAGTGTTTATTCGAGTTGGAATTTCGAAAATCTAAGTGAAATTTATCGAGCGCCTTGGCGCCCGATGAATGAACTTCGCTTAGTTTGTAAAAGAATAGAAAATGTTATTCTCTGTGTTGTGCAATTTTGTTATACATTCGTATGTTATAATTCGACTTGTATGTAATGAATTTGTGTAATTTTCGGGAAGTATATCTCAATATTTTTTTTTATAATTCAACTTTTTATTTGTTATTCAAAATAAAATATGCTTTGTTTACGTAAATTTTTGTATTGATTTTCAATGCTCCGTTTTATGCGGGGACTGCGAAATCTGTAATTTTTTCATTGTTTTTTCCTGCCGTAGCTCGTTGAAATCTTTAAACACCTAAATGAACCAAATTAAAAATCACGCAGTAAAACCGTCTTAGCAAGCTAATCGTGGTGTTAATGAAGCCTTGGCCTGAATCAATATGAAGGTTGATGTTATCGCCAGCAGCCCGTGCTTCAATTCGTGACGCCTTGCCAAACTTGGCCGATAATGAGGGTGATTAAATCTAGCCGCCTTCACCTCAGCCCTCGAACGATGCCATACAATTTGATACACGAGTGAAATGAAGGAGGCCAGTTTGAACAATGTATACAAAAACAACTTACCGGAACAATTACAACATTCCGCGTGCACAAGAACCGGCAAAAATTTCAAACTGATTAGAACGTTACGAGTTAGAGAAGTAACTTTTTTCAAAGGTCACTTCCGCGCACCTCCCACAAAAGCGAATGTAAATGTTTATTTGGTACCGGAAATGTGAAGCCCAACTGACTGGGGGCACTTAATTTCGGTTTCCACAAAAATAAAGTATGACAAAGTAGTCGACGCGCCGCGCAAGGTAGTTATAGGCGGGTGGTGCGTTCGTGTTGAATCCCTAACTGAAGTAGAAGGCCGGCTCTCCTGAACTTTATAGGGGCGAATGGCGTTGGGCACCTGCGCACTAGGCGCCTCGCTTATAGCCGTGCCTTAGCGGCAGAACTCCGCGCGAAACAACGCCGGCATTCGTTGGAAAACTTCTTAGGGTCACTAATATTCAGACATTCGCGTACGACACTCGAAACTCCACTCAAAAGTACATTTTGTTTCGCGTCTGTGTCGTAGACATCATCATGAATTTTCAAATACTAATTTGTTCGCAACAAAATTTGTGTAAAATGTATCTATGTATCTAAATAAAAAAGCATCCATTTGGCTAATTCTTTGTAAATGTCCGGACAGAGCTTGTATGACATTTTTTTTGGAAATTTGTCAGGCTACGTATTTTTACACGGACAGAGTCGTAGGCAGGCCGCTAGTATACTATAAATTAAAAAAAGCTGAAACTAACTGGCGTGATATATTTTGAGGCATTTGAGGACCGCGACTCTCATATTTTAGTTTATCAATGGACTTAAAAATTTAAAAGTCTTGATGCGTGGCGCTCTTCCCTTGGGTGTCGTAAAAGGCGACTAACTGACTAATGACTGGGCATACATCCAACAACTTAGAGCGGCGATGGGCTCACCACCTGTCACGCTGCGCACATGTGCAGTTGCTATTTGGTGAAACGAGGACTACTGGCAGAGGACTACTTTTGCGGTCCGCATTGCCTAGTCTCTGACTAACAAATTGTGATCAAAATCTTAAGGATTTATTGTAGTCACTTTTAGAGTTACCTATAAGTGAAATGTCACACTGAAAAAAAAATATGATTAAATAAATCAAAATATTGATAAATTTAATCAATATACTTGTTTAAATACGTTCGCATAAAGCAACTTGATGCTTGCTATCAAGCCATCTTGATAAAAAAATAATCAAGAATTACTGTCAATTCAACTAACTAATTAGTAGAAATGATCAAGTTCTTAATTAAATTAATCATGCCTAATTGTTAGCAGTGATGCTGAAGTTAGTGGTAGTACTCATTATCTTAATTAATTTAACCAACTTATTTTATGTGTTTAATCGTGAAATTTGATTTATCTTATAAACAATAATGATCAACCTAATCATTGCAATTTATTAATTTAACTAAAGATCTTGTGTAAGTCAACAAAGTTACATGTTCAAATAATATTTCTCGGTTGATAAAATTAAAAAAGATCTTTATAAGATCAATCATGTTACTTAATTAGTTCCAATGTGTCCTTACTTTGTTCCATTATGTGAGTATATTGATGTTACTATTCAATTTGAACGATTTAAACAAATCCTTTATGACATTCATCGAGTATACATGTTGGGATCCACTAGGTGTTATGTTTAGTCCAAATATATAAGATGTTTAAAATTAATGGCGCTAGTGGTCTCCTTACTTCTCTCCTATCACACTCACACAAAATGCGTTTGCAATGCGACTGCAAAACGACTGACAAACGGAAGGTGTCACGCTGCGACTGATGCTTACAGTCTGATGCTGTTATGGGACACGTAACTATTCAGTATGATGCCCGGCATATACTCGTAGATCCATAGATTAAAGTTCAGTTGTGCAGTTGGTCTGAAGCGCATTGTATTGTATATGAGTGTACATAGAGAGCAGTTTGGAGTCACTTGCGCCACTTACTGTAATTAAATACCACCATGCAACATGATTAAAAATACTTGGACTTAACATTATTATTATTATAAATTACAAATGAAATACCATTTAAGTCAAGTAATTAGTATGTATTGTTTTCAATAATTGTAACAAATCAACATTTAACAAAATATGAAATAAAGGTACATATTAAAGATATTTAAAGGTCTTTGGTGTGTGACAGGTTACGTTACGTCGATTACCTATTGCCGTCGTTTCAAGTTCTTATTTAAAGTATGATACGATTATAATAGTCATCATAAAACATAAACAATGGCATCACAATATTTTCTCCATGATGTTACTTAACAGTTTTTCAATAGGAACCTAGAATAAAATTTTCGATTGCAGCACCTGGTGTATCATTACTATCTAACAACGCCATGTAGTTAAGAATTTCTATGAGAACTCCCTCTAGCAATGAAAAAAGTTTTAATACCTTTCTTAAACTAACAAAACTCTGCTTACAAGTCACAGGTACAAAACGTCTTATGCCACCTTCTATCACATTGTCTAATCTTTGACCTATAACAATTGGTTGAGGTTTAACATAAGTATTACGAGTTTCAAAATACTTTAATCTTTTGTGTTCTGAAGAAATTTTTTCTAAAGGTGCAGTCAGTAAGGGCTTAATGCTATTAATTATAATTAGGACAGAAAAAGCTGATATCTCACTATTTTGTGATAAGCTGTTAAGACAACTTTCAATGGCAATAATTAAAGATTTTGAAACACACTCTCGAAATCTATTAATAAATAACTGAACTACATTTCTAGGTAAATTTTGACTCGCGTATAAAATTGCAATCATTTCAGATAATCTTTTTTCAAATATCTGCTGTGGTAATTCTCTTTGACCATGATTCAGCAAAATTTGTTTTAAAACCAGCTCATTGTTTTCTATTGTGTGTATTGGCATATTATGAACATTGTTGCTAAGTTCAGTTTCATTTTGATCAGGGTCAGATAAATTTACTGAAACAACAGCTGAAGTACTGGCTTCATGAGTTAAAAAATGCCTTCTAAATGATGTAAATAATTGAAATTTTCTTTCGCAACTACCTTCAGCACATACATAAGTCTTATACTGATTACTGTCATGCATTAAGCTTAGGTGCGCTCGAAGTGCGCTAATGTTAAAACACACCTTTTGGCACAAAAAACAGACGACCATGACTATGGTGGTTACAAAATAAGAAATAATTTAAATTAAATCTAAACCCGGCGTAAAAGGAATGAGACCTGCCTATATGTATACATATAGCAGATCTTATTCCTTATATTTAGTTGTCTAGTTATTTATTATATAATAACTACTTAGGTTAAATGTTGCAATCTGTCATTAAGGACTCTGCTGACATTGAGCCCTTGTCATGGGGACTAGAGAGTTTATAAAAACTTTTCTGAATAAAATACCAAGGTCCAAAATATCCAACGGGTACTCTGCATTTAGGGCCCAAATAATTTTGAAACAAGTGTGAATGGCTTCTAGTATATTATGCAGGTTGTTAAATGTATTAGGGTTTACAATAACCAAGTACGACTTTATAGTAGACAACGTAGGTCCTACAATGGCTATATAAGGTTGAAGTGTTAAACCTCTTTGCATAAGTGATTTGTGTTTTTGTTGTAATGTTACCTGGAGGCAACTATTGTCTTTTATATGGATTACGAATGCTTCTTTCGATTCCGCTTTACTAGGTTTCCATCATCGTTTTGAGCTACCTTTCACTTTTTTTGCCGCTGAGGGACCAGCAGAGACTTTATCCTTCATAGAAATCAGAACTACATTGGAGCTTATAAGCTCTGTAAGGCTTAGTGTGGCTGCTAAATTCGTTAGTTCTTCATCAGTAACTGAAAAAACAATTAGTATGAGATTTCCATGTTACAACAAAAAAAACCTTAGGGACATTATTTTAAAATGGTAGGTACAGTCAAGAGCAGTTGAGCATACACATTGGACTTTGTAGCTTTTTTCAATGATCCAAAATATAACTATTTACCTTAAATAATAAATAATGTAATACCTTTAAACAAGCAATTCTATATAATCTGAATCTCAAAAACGGCTCCAACGATTTCTATGAAATTTTGTATGCAGGGGGTTTCGGGGGCGATAAATAGGTTCCAAAGCCAAAAGGTTTCTTGCATTTTCATTAGGTAAAGATTCTCCCACATACTGAACTAAGCATGTCGCTTCAAAATTCTCTTTTAACAATAATAATTGCCATAACTCTACCTGAAAGAAAAAATATTGATAAAAAATTAAAGTAAATTATAGTTTATAAAAATAAATGTGGCTACACAATTAACAAAATACTCACATTTTCTGCTACAGTTTTGTGTGGAGTGGTTGTTTCGGTTTCATTTGGAAAATTTTGTTTTGGTGTTGTGGTTTGTGTTTCTTGCTCTTGCAAAATATATATATCTTGAAGAGCCTGGAACAAAAATATTACTTATTTATTTTAAAGTTTGTCTGCTTCATTATAGTAAATGATATTACTTCAAGCCCATACCGTGAAGACAATTTAACGGTCAGATTGTACATAAAAGTACAATAAGTAATTATAAAAAATAAATTTGTAATATAAAAATTGTTTTCGCAATAACTTTGGGATCTAAAAAAGTCTACAAACATCATGATAATTTGGTTTTTATATTTAAAAAGTATCATGTACTTCTAGAATCAATAATACTTACATATTAGGTACATAACATGTCTAAAGAAACACACTTGTTTCATATTTGTTGAAATTATTTAAGTACCTACTTGCCTAATTCATTAGGTAAGTACTACATTACTTTTTTATTTTAAAATTGGAAAGTAGAGATATACGAGGGGCGTTCAAAATATTCTCGGTATGTGGATAAAAACAAACAAGTACGAAAAGTTTGATATTTTTATTTTTCAATATACTCCCCCCCTATGTTCATACACTTATAAGATCGATCAATTATTTTTTTTAATCCCTCATAAAAATATTTTTTATCTTTGGTGTAAAAATGCTCCTCCACGGCCGTCTTCAACGCTTCATCGTCAGAAAATTTATTTCCACGCAGATCCTTTTTAAGATTGGGGAACAAAAAGAAGTCGCTTGGGGCTAAGTCCGGACTATAGGGTGGATGAGTAACAGTTTCAAACCCACATTCAACAATAGCTGCCTTGGCAATATGAGCAGTATGGACAGGGGCGTTGTCATGCAGAAGCAGAACACCTTTGGTTAACTTTCCTCGCCTCTTTTCTTTGATCGCATCTCTTAATTGACGTATAACGTTAGCGTAGTACTGCCCTGTGATATTTACACCTTTTTCTTTATAATCGATAAGCAAAACTCCTTCACAATCCCAAAATATTGTGGCCATGACCTTGCCAGCTGACGGGATTACCTTAAACTTCTTGGGATCAGCTGAACCCTTAATGTGCCACTGCATGGACTCCTGTTTGCTCTCTGGGTCATAATGATGAACCCAGGTTTCATCTCCAGTAACTATTTTTTGCAGCACCTCATCGGGATTTTCACCACACAGGTCGATAAAATCTGAACAGCAAGCCACACGCATATCCTTTTGAAGAAGCGTCAGCATTCGCGGAATCCATCTTGCACTTACTTTTGACATATTAAGATGGTCATGTATAATGTCATGTACGGTACCAATAGAGAGATTGGTTACTTGAGCTATAGATTTTACCTTCACTCGGCCGTCTTCCAATATAAGTTTTTCCACTTTATCAATATTTTCTTGTGAGGTAGCCACTACAGGCCGGCCAGGTCTAGGTTCATCTTCAATACTCTCCCTTCCACGCTTAAATTCGCTTGACCATTTTTGAATAGTAGATAAAGAAGGAGCAGACTCACGGTAAACACAATCCATTTCCTCTTTTATGGTTTTTTGATTTTTACCCTGTTTTGTCAAGAATTTTATGACGGATCGGTGCTCTAATTTCGTTAAAATTGTTAATTCGCTCATGGTGTTCATGTTTGTTCGGCAATTGCAGAAAAACAAAAGAACATCTCGGTTCCAATTTTACTTTTTTTTAATGTCAATGGATGAATCTTAGCGGCCAGTAACAAATATATATATAAAAGAGGTTGTAACGTATCAATACCGAGAATATTTTGAACGCCCCTCGTACTTACTGGTTACATGCATAAAATTTAAAGATACACTCAGAGAAATATTGCAACTAGAAAATTCAACTTCCTCTATGTTTTCACAGATGATAGCATTTTCATTGTTGACTGTTTTCAACCAAACCTTCCAACTTCGTATAAAAATTGCTCTTGGCCCAATAAGTGGTATCATTTCCTTTATTTCCTTAATATTTAAAGCTGATAACAAATGTACAGTTATTCCATTTTCTAAAAAAAAAAAAATTATAAATTAATAAATAACTCACAATCCCATAGCTCATATTACTGTAAGTAGGTAGGTATATACTAATACACTCATTACTCCACAGGTAATCAACCCCCTTACTCTTGAAACCGATCGCTATTGGATCGGATTGGTATTGCGAATTTTCGTACTCCTAAGTTACGACACCAGAGCTAATATGGATTCATATTGAGTGGATATTGAGGAAAAAAATACAAAACTCAATGCCATTTAGTTCTTCCAATATGAATCCAAATTAGCGCTGGTGTCGTAACTTAAAAATTAACTTTTAAAAAAATTTAAAATTCAATATAATAGATAAGCTAAACAGAAACCATAATTCATCTCTTTAGACTCGAGTTTCTCTGAATTGTAATTGTTATAAATGTCAATTATGTATTAACTATGTGTATGTTTAATGTGTAAGTATAGGTGTACCTTTTTACTTTTTATCTTATTTTTCTTGTATAGTATTGTTTAATCTTATTAAATTTATTTTTCTTTTCTTTCACCACATCCAAACTAAACTTTCTGCATGACACAAAGGCTCACTGGTAGATTCAGCTTTCACTTTATGACTTGAAGATTAAATACACACAGTATCGGCTATTTGAGAAAGATAGTAGTAATTTAATCCATGTCAGAAGTGATTTGACTTGAAAAATCAAACACTAGAATAAGTCAAGTTTGCCACTAACTTATTAGGTACCTACTTACAATTGAAACAATGTTTGGCCTTTATTATCATCGTTGACAACTCAGACCAAATATTTTTTGGTCTGAGGTTGACATGACAAGCTACTTTCGTTTCGCACCCCTCCCCCCTAAATTAATAATTGTAGTTTAATTAGTTTAATAATTATGCGGCGAGTTCAATAGTTAGGTTCAGTATGTTTATGTACCTACCTAATTATTATTGATCTTTTCGCGCCTCAAGCCGCTGCCGCTATCGTGTAAGCAAAAATCTCTTTGCGTGTAAGTAAGGTGTACAAGTACAAGATGAACATCTGACTGAACCACAGAACACGTACCTACTGTGGACCGAACAGTGGCTGAGACCAAAATCTAAAAGAATAAGTCTACCTCTAAAACATCACTTTCGTTAACTTGTGACAACGTAAATAATGCAGCAAAGAAACTCATAAAAAATAGGTACTTACTTGCAAACGTTGGGATCAGTTCTGGTATTTCCCATGCTGTCAGAAGATCAGCCACTTCGTCCATAGTATTTATTGTAATCAAAACCGTAGTTATTTTATTAAATTGGCACTTGTAAACATAAACTTATGGCCGATTTACACATCCATAAGTAAGTAAGTAAGTTCAACTTACTACTTACTTGCTTACTTAATCGAGAAGTAGACAGTAACGTTCAAACGGTGAATTTTGTTTATCGGTAAGTAAGTAAGTTCGAAGTTCATACTTTGTCAGAACCTTGCGACGTTGGACGCGAGACACGTCCTGCCAACAATGGATTGTGATGAAGTGCGCCAGCACTTAGGAGGCCTAATATTACATCTAGACTGTGATTTTTGCGTAAAATGGCCAATTTTGGCGTTATGGATCTCAGAAACAAAAATACATTATCAATGTTGACTTATTGAATAGTGTATATTGGCATAGTGCGTAGCGGCCTCGCTTTTTGTAAATATTGCTTAACTTTTTAATTAAACTCAAAATTGCAGAGAAAGATTTTCATAAAATGAGCGAAGGCACTTTTTTGAGCTCCTAGATTGAACTACTGTTCTAAACAAATGAAATTAAAAATAATTGTATGTTATCTCTTATGCTGGATTTACACGAAGCCAATACTTGAGACAATCCACTAAGCCAGTCCAATAAGCCAATGCCAATGCTAAGCAAAAATACCTTGAGGACAATCCAATGTAGTGGCCTGTCTCTATTTACACGATGCCAATATTGGACTGGCTTATTGGATTGTCTCAAGTATTGGTTCCGTGTAAATCCAGCATTATATAGTCGTATAGTGCGTAGTGGCCTCGGAATTTTCAGTTATCGTTGATTTTATATAGAAAAAAAATCTTATTCTAAACCAAAAGATTTCGAAAATAGCTTTAAGTTAAATGTGAATTTTTCTTATCTACGACAATATTATTGAGCAAAATTTATACCAAATTAATCGTTACTTCATGATTAATAAAGATTTTATAATGAATTTATTATCCTATTCCGATAAAAACGCAAAATTACCTACTTCAAATGCGATGCGCCGGCCGTTTGAACTCAGCTTATCCTCGCAGAGTGGACATTTGTAATACTTATTAAACATGAATTTATTATCCTATTTCTATAAAAACAATAAATACATACAACTGCAAAATTACAACAAATTGCGAAAATGGGCATTTTACGCAAAAATCACAGTCGTGATGTAATAGACCTGAAAGAAATATTAAATGTGGTTATAGAAGAAAACCAAAATCAAATAAATATTGAACACCAAAATCCTATACGGACTTGGAAACGAAAATGAATTAGCAGAAGGAATGTTCATGGTGCAAGCTATCAGCTGTTCAAAGAATTGTCTGTAGAAGATCCACGGGAACTGAAGGACTAGGTACTCGCTTAGAATCTCGTGGCGCCTTGGTTTGACAGCTATTTTAGAAGTTTGACAGAAATCCTATAGGTACGATAGTTGAAAATCCACGTGATTTTAATCGAGTAGTAGGTACAGTCACCAGCATTAAGATGTGACTATCGACGGCCTGCTAAAATATCTAATCATTGGTGGAATCCGTATATATATATATCAGATATTTTTGCATCATCACATCTTAATGCTGGTGACTGTACCACAGATATATAGTAGGTACCAACCTTGTTTGCAAACAGGGTTGGTAGTCAATTTTTAAAACTTTTATTAGATTGCAATATTTGTATGTATGCTTGTGTTTTGTCCACGCATGGAAAAAACGCGTGAACAAACATTCAATCATAATATAAATACATACCTACATATATACACACATACAACAACAAAATAGTAAATAAATAAAAAGCACTGCACGGGCGGCATTCAGACAGAATGCGTTTCGTGGTGTGGTGTGTCAACTTATGAACTTACTTACTTGTGCCGTCCACACGGCGGCAAGTTAAGTTGGCGGGGAGCGTGAGACGTAGCGGGAGGGGTTACGCGCTACTGTCCTGTCCAAAAAATAGAACTGGTTCCTATCCTGCGACAAGTCGCTACTTACTTACTTACTTACTTGCCGCACGGCGTCCACACGTAGTTTTTACTTACTTATTTACTTACTTACTTATGGATGTGTAAATCGGCCATTAGAGCAGTTTAATTAGAGTGCAAAATAATTTCCAACACACCAACCCAACATAACTAACTTGAAACTTGTCAAAACTTGCCCGTTTCCCGGTTCTGGCGCCAGCGCAGCGCCGCGCGCGCCGGGGCTGGCCGCGCCGCCTAAAGTGTTGCCATATAAGGTAATAGGTTTTCTACTTTTGAAATCTTAATGCAAAATAAATAACATAAACTGAAAAAAACTATTTTAACGATAAATTAGTATAGCAGTTATGGCAATAGGTACATATTTTGAGAAAATTTCAATAGCCTGTCAACATGGGGTTCAAAAGATGAACCGAGAAATGTAATTTCTTTTAAGGGATTCCCTTTGATTCTAACCTTTTAGTTTTGGTAGGTATTTGTATATATTATACAGTAACAGTAAAACCCTGCGGAGATTTCTAATCTCTAGTTTGCCTTTATTAAGTCTGCGACGTTGGCCTTACTGTGTTTCGGCCTGTGGTTCCGCTAAAAGGATTTGCTGACGTTGCGACATAAGAAACGGACAATCATACATTAAAAAGTATGACCTCAAATCAAAAGCACAAGTCATTCGCGAGAAATAGATGTTCTTCCGCTGTAAAAAGTAGCATAATTATGACACTCTTGGTTTCCAACCGTACCTAGACCTACCTATACATTAAAAAAATATAGCAATTCATAGATGCCTTTCGAAGTTAAAGAAGACATAGGTACACACACATTGTCAATTTTAGTAGGTATAGAGGGATTAAAACACGCATGAGATGTTTTATCGCGGTAAAAAGTGTCAGTGACTTAGGATAGTTTTACTACTTATTGGAGAGTGCTCCAGCCTCGTAACTATATCCACACAAAAAATCGTACAAACAAAAATAAATTATAATATTGTAGGTATACTATATACTACCTTAGCTCGTAATGGTAACTACCGATTATTTACTTAACCTACTCAACAATTCTATCTTACTTTCAGCCTAGAAAATAAAGCATAATTTTTGTAGGTCTCACAATTAGTGGAAATTTCTCACAAATGGCAACACTCACGAAAAAAAGTGTATCAAGCTTTAAACAAATAGCGTGATTGTTACAATGACTTTTAGGTAATCTTATCAATCAAAATGATAGAACAATTCTATCATTTTACTTGATCGTATTTATGAATGTAATTTTATAATATTTATCGTTTGTTGTTTAATTCGGCACATTACTTAATTAGTTTAAAGACTACCTTGTTTGCGCAAATTTTAACCAATTATTTTGTTAATTCAATCAGTCCTTGTGATAATTTGGACTAAGTTAAATATGTTATCCATATGCTTATTAGATGGAAACATTTGTACTTTGTTATTTCGTACAAATTGGTTATTAATATCGTCACATTTTTTTAAACAAGTTAAAATTGCACTTGATTAGATCCGATTTTTTTCAGTGCACCATTAAAAAAATATGACAAAGTTTCAATGTTGTGTTCCTTCAAGCAACTTCTTTCAAATTCTTAAAAAGCTCTGCATTTATCGGTAACGGATGTATGAGGTAATCGGCTCTAAATAGTTTTATGAACATAACGTTAATATTAAAATTTATTTAGACAAACATTTAGATATAAATTATTCATTACTTAGGTACCTTAGTAGGTAGATAAGGTTTAGTACCTTAGCAAGTTAAGTAAACATGTCAATAATATTAACAGGCTAAATCATTCACGAACTCCTTTTAAACTTTTAGAATTCGGTCTGTAAAAAGTGTTTATGCCCTCGGGAGTATTGTATTTGACCTAAATAAAATGTAAGCCAATGACACCCTTGGGTACTCCAACTATCTTAATGTAAAATAAAATAAACGTAATCTCTTTTTAGTTAAATGATAAGGACAAACAAACAACCGTGTGGTGGAGGCTCATTAAAACCCATCACTTCTCTTAAGTGCCGTAATAGGCGACTAACGTACTAAAGACTGCACATACATCCTACAGCATGGGTGGGCTCACCTGAGAATCAAGAATCAATACCATTTATTCAGGTTAGGCCATGTTTAGGTAACAGCACTTATGAATGTCAATTATGCCATCGGTTCGTAAGTCTATCTATGGAGCGGGAGCCTTGTACTGAGAAGAACCGGCAAGAAACTCAGCAAGGGCATTTCTTTTCTCCCTTTCTTTTACAGCGTCAATTAGAATTGAAAAATGCCCTCCCTATCATAAAAGGGCACTTTCCATTACAATAATAAAAACATAAAACAACGACAACGATAAAAAAATAAAAAGTTCAGGTATTCATCAGATCAGATTAGATCATTATAAAAATAATCAATGTAATGAATGAGCACATGTGTAATTGTTATTTTAGTGAAAAGTGGACTGTGTTAGTGCACTGCTTTTATGGTCCTCGTAGTCTCTCACTAACCCTTTGGGGATAAATAGTCGTTAATGTATTATGTAAGAATCTTTTAACGCTCAGATACGCTTGCCTCGTTTCCACATTCGCTTTTCGCGAGGCACCAGCCATGGAAAGCGTGGGGCGTGTGAGGTCGGAATGCGTTTATCAATGGCACAAACGAAACCTTTTGAAGTGATATCAATTGAATGTGTCACACAGTCGTAAATAGAAACCCCGCTGTAAACATTTGTGCGACGTAAACGCTCATTCAATAGAATTGCATTTTTAGCTATCCGCTTTTAGGATCAACGATGTTGCATAATAGGCCTTAAATATTGTAGTAATAACCGTGTCGGGTAGCGGTGAAAGAATACTACCACCCCCTCTCTTCCTATGGATGTCGTTAAAGGCGACTAACGGACTAAATATTGCACATACATCCAACAGATAGAGCGGCGATGGGCTCACCACCTGTCACTCTGAGCACATGTGCAGTTGATATTTGGTGAAAAGTGGACCATGGCAGAGGACTGCAGTCTTGCTGTCCTCATGGCCTAGTCTCTGGCTAACCCTTCAGGGATAACAGTCGTGATTAAGAGGGTTTACGCATTTCGGTTTCCCATACAAACTTCTAAGTCGATATTTTTAAAAACCTATAAGCCAATTTTGATGAAACGTTGCATGCTAAAGTAAAACACAGGGATCTAAATAGTTTGTTGAAAACATTTTTAAAAAACGTTTATTTAGCTGAGTTATTGCGATTTAAAGTCCACTATAGAAAGTTTAAAATCGCAATAACTCACTTAAATAAACGTTTTTTTTTAAATGTTTTTAACAAACTATTTAGATCCCTGTATTTTACATTAGCATGCAAAGTTTTATTAAAATTGGCTTAGTGGTTTAAAAAAATGTCGACTTGGAAATTTGTATTGAAAACCGAAATGCGTAAAACCCTCTTAATGTATTTTGTGTACCCAAGTGCTTCCCAAAACAGTCGTGCCGCGCGGCTGATATTTTTACTGTCCTTTCTCCTAAGACTAGGTGTTATAAAAAATTAAAATAACACGTTCTTAGAATTAATTTTTGAAGTAGTAAACAGTAAAATTAAAATCTGCGAAAATTATGAAATTTTGTTGGGGCTTTATTCTGTGAAATACTTATATCCGATGGAATCACGATTTAATAAAGTTGACTCGATATAATAAATTCACAAAGTTACATATTTTTGTGTAATTTTATCTTCTTTTCTAGGTTTTATTCTTAAAATAAGTGATTTGATATTATGAATTATTTACCAAAATGAAGTTCATAGATAACTCAAGGTATTATAACCGATCGTTTTTTTTTAAATTACATCTATAATTTTTTTTAAATATAAAACGCGCCTTTTCTGCCTTCTTCGCTGTTATACCCGTCCCTTAGCGTCGTACCGTCGAGAGAGCGAGAGAGAAGCGCTCGAAATACCTGCCCTTAAATGAACTGTTCCAAGCTGACTGTGGAGTAAAAGGAAGTGGTATTGATGCAGCTTTTAGCCGCAACATTGTGCTAAGCCAGATCTCTCTGTGAAAGCACTCAGTTGTCTTAGCAATGGATGGCGTAGGTGATATAGAAGTGGACTGTTTGAAAGGAAAGACGAAAGCGAAGTGTATTTTTAAAACACAATAGATTTAATTACGAAAATATACCCGTTGCAACAAAAGAGCGTAGACGTTAAAGAAAAGTATAAAAATAGTATTTACTCAGCAACAGGTTGAGTTTATTATAAGAGTTTGTTATTCCGACATGAGTTGCGATCGTAAAAGTTACGCAGCCTTAGAAATGTTGGGTAAAAAAAAAGCCGAGCACCCTCTTTGGGCTAGATTGGTGTGTACTGTTCTGGTAGCGGCTTATTATTAGAACACTATCCCTATATAGCAATATAGCCCTATCTCTTCTTTTGGGAGTCGAAAAAGGCGACTAATGGACTAAAGACTGCATGTATATGGTTGTATATCCAACAGCATAGAGCGGTGATGGGCTCACCACCTGTCACGCTGAGCAAATGTTCAGTTATCCTTATTCCTTCGTCCGTTATCCCTTACTTCGTCAGTTATCCCTTCAGTGCCTGTGTTTGACTAAACCTTCAGGGAAAATAGTTGTGGATATACCTACGTATGCCGGCCTGCGGTCTGCCCGTGTTTGTCCATATGAAAAAGCTCTTTGATTGATTTCATTCGTCAGGAGTTTCCAATCAATTATTCCTCTTATTTGAAGCATGAATATTTACAAACTAAAAACCAATCAGCCTGGCAAATTAATCCAAACTGTTTTCATATACGAGTAAATAGTTTTTATTAATTTGGGCAATCGAAACGTTATTCTCTTATAAAAAATCTGGATGTAGGGCGACCAATGTTTGTATTATTATGCAGCATTTTTTCAATACTTAATTTAATTAATTAATAGCCTTAGTTATCGTAATCGTTTGACTGTAATTTAGTTTTAAAATCGTTAATGGTCCTAACCTGTTTTGGCTTATAATGGAATATAGGGCTACACCAAAACTAAGATACAAAATTCAATATCATTTATTAAATTAAGGCTGCAATAATTGAGCACTTAAGAATTCGGTACGCCATCGGTTTATATAAGTCTAAGGCTCAGCAAAGGCGTTTCCTTTCACCCTTTCTTTTACAGCGTCAAATAAAAATTAGAAAATGCCTTCCTCCTAAATCCTCGTCGCCCCCCTTTATGATTGTCATCTCAACTTTGTGTGTTTATTTTCTTATATAATGGCTTGGCAACACATTTATCCAGTGCCAAGTAAAAGAGGTAATAGCAAACATGTACAATATCTACCTATATGTACATAGGCCACAGCAAGCTTAATATAAACAAGAAATATTTCATTATTTGCTCGTTCGTTGGTAGAGTTGCGAATGCGAATGTGCAAGCCACTTAACGCAAACAGACAAAGTTACTGTCGAAAAAATGACATGTATGCAATGATATTTCAATTAAGCAGGACAATTGCTCTCCTCTAATTGAGAACACTATGAAAATCAAAAAAGGTTTCATTGATTGCATCATCGCTGTTAGGGATTGCAATCCCGCAGCTCATTGAATCCCGCCGGATTGATATGCGGGATTACTCAATCCCGCGCGGGATCACGCTGGATCCCGCATCTTTGAAATCATGTTATAAAATCAAATTTAAACAACAGATTTTTGCGTTAAAATCAACTTTTATTACATTAAGCAACATAAATTATATCTTTTCTATTAATGATGTTTAAGTAATTTGTAATCTGTTTTCTTAGATTCATCTTTAAGTTTTGTTTAATTTTACCCTTATTCCTAACAACAGTTTTTTTTTTATTTTTTTATACTAAGCCCGGCAAATGACCCCACTCCACCTGATGTTAAGTGGAAATGAGGTCCAGGCGCGAGGACAACTGGTGCAGCGTAAGAGACGTAGCATCAGTCATCCTCACTCTGCCGGCCCACAAAGTGCTTCTTCACGCCTCGTTTGAAGGACCCTATGTCATAGGTAGGAGGGAATACGTGTGCTGGTAGACTATTCCATCTTTTGGAAGTGCGGCAAAGAAACGAGTCACCAAATTTCTTTGTGCGAGATGGAATGTTAGAGACTGTAAATTGGTGACTCCGCAGAGCAGCACGCGTACTCCTATGGAGGAAGGGAGAAGGAGGGATGAGGTCAAAGAGTTCTTCAGAGCACTCGCCATGGTATAAACGGAAAAAGACGCTGAGTGACGCAATATCTCTACGCAATTGCAAAGGCTCGAGAGTTTTAGTGACCTCTGCATTGCCGATAATGCGCACAGCGCGGCGCTGCAATCTGTCCAAGGCATCGAGAAGGTACTTTGCGGAGCCGTCCCAAAGGTGAGAGCAATACTCCACGCAAGACCGCACCTGTGTCTTGTATAATAGACACAACTGATCAGGCGTGAAGAATCGCCGCACCTTGTTCAGGACACCGAGTTTACGTGAGGCATTTTTAATCACGGTTTCGATGTAGTCCTTTTGGTTCAGATAGCAGCGGATATCCATACCGAGCATGTTAATACTGCTCTGCAGGCCTAGAGATGTACCCTGAAGAGAAGGAAGGGGAAGGAATGGCGACTTTTTCGCTGTGAACGCGCACACCTGTGTTTTCTGGGCTTGAACTCCACCAGATTATCGGAGCCCCATTTAGAAATGAGGTGCAACACCCGATCGAGCTCAATGACAAGATTTGCTCGCTTCATTTCGGTGTCTACCCGCCCAGCCGTTGGGTGCCCGTTATATCCCCCATGCACTGTGCTATCATCTGCATAGCAATGAATGTTTCCAAGAGGAAGCATGTCATTGATATGCAGAAGGAACAGCGTGGGGGATAGAACGGAGCCTTGAGGAACACCAGCGTTCACTGACATGAACCGCGAAGCGCATCCATCCGAAAGAACACGAATTCTACGCTCATGCAGGAAGCTGGCAATCCAGGTACAGAACTGAGCGGGCAAACCGTATGCCGGGAGCTTGGAGAGAAGAGCTTTGAGCCAGACCCGATCAAAAGCCTTGGCTATGTCAAGGCTAACTGCCAGTGACTCGCCACGCTTGTCAATAGCCTCACCCCAGAGATGTGTGACGTACGCTAGAAGATCACCCGTTGACCGTTTTGGCCGAAATCCATATTGACGATCGTGAATTAGGGAGTGATCTTCTAGGTATCGAATAAGCTGCTTGTTCAATATTCGTTCTAGGATCTTACACAACACTGAAGTTACGGCTATAGGGCGGTAATTAGTCGGATCTGACCGATCTCCTTTTTTAGGGATCGGTTGCACATTAGCTTCTCTCCAAGATTCCGGCACACAACCCGAAGAGAGCGAGAGACGGTACAGACGCGTTAACACAGGGGACAACTCCGCTGCACACATTTTCAGGACTATTGCTGGGATGCCATCAGGACCGTTAGCTTTCCGGACATCGATTGACTGCATTTCCGCACGGACATCACACTGCCTGATTTTAATATCAGACATTGTGTGGCCACAGTGAGAAATTGAGGGTGGCTGTGCATCACAGTCATCGATCCGGGAGTTAGCCGCAAAGAGTTTGGCCAGGAGATCGACCTTTTCCTGCGGCTTGTGAGCTAAAGTTCCGTCAAGACATCTCAGTGGTGGCAGCGAGGGTTGGCAGAAGTTGAATTGCACGGCTTTGGCCAGACGCCAGTAGCTACGGCTGCCCGTAGGATGCGTCAGGAGTTCTTGGCCTACTCGTGCAACGCGTTGGGCATCCGCTCTTATGTAGCCCCTCTTACACGATTTGGTGGCATTATTATAGGCTGCTTTTAGCGAGCGAGTTTCGGGATCCCCATGAGTTTTACCTCTGATCCAAGCGCGGTATGCCGTCTGTTTGCTTTCAACAGCGCTGGCACACTCGCGATTGAACCAGCGATTGCGTCTGCCTTTGCTGATGACATAGGAGTGTGGAATATAGTATTCCATTCCTAATACTATCTCATCAGCAACGGCAGTGGCGCTAGCGGTTGGGTCCTTCTCACTAAAGCAGCGCTGCCTCCAAGGGACGGATGCAAAATACTCCCGCATACCGTCCCAGTCTGCCGACGCGTAGTGCCAAATCTGGCGTTTCGAAACCGCTGTTGGCGGGCGCGATGCCAAGGGCACTGTGCTGGATATCAAGCAGTGATCCGAGGAACCTAAAGGAGCTCGAATCTCCACCCGGTATCCAGCTGGGCGACTCGTCAGCAGAAGGTCGAGTAAGGAGGGCGCATGGCCAACTATGTCTGGGATCCTGGTGGGCTGGTTCACCAGTTGCGTCAGGTCATGCGTGAGAGCGAATGCGTGGGCAGTTCTACCAGCATGGTCTGTTTTGGAGGAACCTAACCACAACTCATGGTGGGCGTTGAAGTCCCCCAAAAACACCAGTTCCGCCGATGGAAACCGCTCCTGCGCATCATCTGCTACCCGACTAAGATGTTCAATTAGTCGAGTTGTCTCCATGTCGCCGTTATGGGATCGGTAGACGCAGACGTAGACACGGCAATGAGAGCCTAAGTCGACGTGTACCACTAGGAAGGAGAAGGAAGGGTCCTCCAGACAGCGCAGACGGCGACAGCAAACATCCGCCCGAACGAATAAGCAAACTCCGGCTTTGGCTTTGAAGGATTCTTCAAGCACAAAGCCGGGATAGTTCAGGTAGGTGGTGTCAGCTGGGCGGATTATTTGCGTCTCCGTCAGGAACAACATTGCTGGCCGTGCCGTCTCGAGATGGTGGTGGACGGCATTGAGGTTTGCATGGAGTCCGCGGATGTTAGCGAACTCCACCTCAAACGGTAAGGTTGTGGTGGGGGTGTGCACCGCTGTAGTACCAGTTTTGTTGTTAGGCGCTGTCATTTTAGGAGTGGAAAGAGAGAGGCGTGAATCGAGAAAATGATGCCGCGATGCGAATGGTCAAAGTGTGGTGGCCTGTTTCCCCAGGAATTTGCCCACAGACGAGTATTATTAACCCGCCGAACGGAAGGGCCCCCGAACCCCCCCGGGAATGGCCGCCGGGACCCCACCTTCCGGTCACCAACCGGCACGACGGACCACCCCGAGATTATGCGTGGCATGGTGAGGCAGCCTCACGAGCTGGTTAGGCTCGCTTGGGCCCCTGTACTGTGCCACGGGCGGCCAGCGGGACAACCGTTTCTACGGGTCTCCCTGGTCGGCAGGTTAACGAAGTCCTCCTGGCACTGGTTTGACGGAAGCCTCCACAGACCAAATACATCGCAGCATCATCCTCTCGAGCTCTGGTTATACGCTGGCTGATCCCACTTGACGGGTTTTACACCATGCGTACGGTGGTCACCAACCAGACGGGTCAAGCCCTACCACCAGTGGAGCAGATCATCGCTCGAAAGAGTCCGTTAGTCGCTTCTTACGACACCCACCGGATGGAGAGAGGGGCGGCGATTGGTATTCTTTCTCCGTCACCGCACGGATAAAATATATAATTTTAATTCAGTTTTATTCATATAGGTACTTAATGACTAATAATCAAATCACAACTTTCTCTAGATGCTATTATCACTATATCAACCTATGGTGATAACTTTTGAAAATACGCTCTTAAGAAGCAAATGGCATTTATTGTATCATCTCCGAGCCTGCATCTGAGTAAACTGTAAATTTATATATTCATGAACTGAAAACGCTCTCTCGGCTTCTACGCTAGTAGGCTGAACCGTCAGGATATTATTATGTTCATAGTCGAGCGTCAGGTACTCTCCTCTGATACCATCGAACTCAAAATAACGCCAAATTTTTTATTTGCGGGATCCGCGGATCCGTGGTTTGAAGATGCGGGATCCAGCAGATTAATAAAAACGGCGGGATCCCGCGGGAATGCGTGATCCCGTTTTGCGGGATTGCAATCCCTAATCGCTGTATACTCGTATAGGCAAGCCTAAAATACAAATTCCTATCAATACGACTGCATTATTCTAATAATTGCTGACACACTCAGATTTTCCTCCCAGTATCAGCTACTGAGTGTAATCGTATAAAGTTGTGGAGAAAGCAGGGGATTTTTTAAGTTACTTAGTAGGTAAATAAAAATAGATTTTATTAAACTGGTGACTCGAAAACTTTTAAAGATACAGACGCCCTCTAAACAAGGGCAAATCCAGGGAAGAAAAGAAATGGGAACCCTAGCCTTGATCCATCCAACCTTTAAGCGAGAGCCTTTCTAGGTGTTCATCGATGTTCTTCGCTATAAGACATTTTACCGAAATGACTTTCGGTACAATAATGGTTAAATCCTTCGTTCACGGCTTTCACGAGATTCTCGTAATGAGGTATGGTAATCAACCAATATTGCCCAGCGCTGGGATCTGTCGACAACCACGATATCAGGCTTATTAGCGATAAAAGTCCCGTCCTTGATGGTAAAGCGATCCCTGCATACATACAAACCATTTTCGAGAACTGGCGCAGGCTTAGAGCATTAAACCAACGCAGGTGTCTAGGTACTAATACATAGTACGGCAACTCTGTTTTAACTAGGCCATGTATAAGAGCAAGTTGCTGGTGAATTATTATGGCTAGGTACTTGATTGTATCTGTACAAATACTCTCCGTTAGCAAGATGAGAGAACAACCGGAAATAATATGTCGGAGTGACTCTCCTCGACGACGAGACGGGGCGTGGCGCGGCATACCCGACAAACGTCAACTGTAACATAAAATTACCATAACATTGGTACCATCACTAAGAAATATACTTCCTTTAGTTATTCGTCTCGATAACTTAATCTGCAATTGCACAGACAATAATTTTTATGTTTTAAATCATAATAATACACCGGTGTAATAACAATGAACAAAGATAGTTTTGTATACATAATGTAGCTATAAAACTATATTTTCTTTTTCTTCCTATTCTTAAATTTTACGTACCAAAAATGTCACCTGTAAAAACATAAAAAGGCAGGATGTACCGCATCCTGCCTTTTCAAACATTATCAAAATAGTTATGTACTCCAACAAACAAATAAGTTTCAAATGACATTTGAAAAATCGACTCTTGGTAGTTTACAGTTAAAGCTTTGCCAAACAACGCGTTATTTGTGCGCGTCAGAGCGCTATAGCGCCGTGTCCTGACGCCGCGCTATAGCGCCGACTTGTTTTGTACATTACACAACACAACTCGGCGCTACAACACGCGGCGCTATAGCGCTCTGACGCGCGTTATGAAAGCGTTCTGTTTGGCGAAGCCTTTAAAGTGTTAACATCTAAGAAGAACACCATGGCTCGTGTAGAAAACTGCATCCTCTAATCATATATGTATCCTGTTACCAATGTAAAAAGAATATTTATACAAAGTCTGCAGGATGATAAAAATATAAAAATAGATATTTTTGGACAAGGAGAAATCATGGTCTCTCCTTCCAGAGCCCGCTCCTTGTCCAGGTTCAAAGGCCTTTTGGAACTAAGAAGAAGCCTTATACCTCAAGCAGCGAAGTTTCTAAGTTTACATTGAAAACATTGTATAAGATTTTCAATAAAAATTATTATTTTATTAAATTTTATTATGCGTACGAGGTTGTGGTGTATCGCAGTATTACCTGAAGGTAACTTCGAAACACCACAACCTCGTACGATTGTGTAGGTGTAAGCAGTAGGTAGTTATTAAAAAAAAGTCGACTTCAAAGTATGCATTGACGTTCAGGAAGTTCTTGAAGTATTGTGTTACTGTCCCGACGGGATTCTGCCGTGAAAGAATCGGCCCGCCCACGCGCGGCCTCCTTGATGTTTGTAAACAAAACGAAATTGAAAAATAATTAATTATCGAAATGGCGCCGCGGCTAAGGCGTTCGGTTTGCGATCTTACCAGTTATGTGACATTCGCAATGCCTAGTGGCAGGATCGGTGATCAAATTAAACACATCTCGAGCTCCCCCGAGCTTCAAAACGCACGTAAAGCGTTTGGTCTCGAGCGGATGATGTAGAAAGAAAAATTAAAAACCCCTCAAGCAACGTGAAACCAGACAGTTGGTAGTAACAAGGAATCCCAAAGTAGGCATAGTCCCTGATTCTTGGGAAACCATGATGATGCAGTACCAGATAAAGAACTTTAAGTCTGTACATAAATAAACAAAATACACATGTTTAAATCTGTATGTAATCTAGGCTAAATTTAAACGAAAATGAAAGTTGTTATACTTAAAAAATAAAAAAAATTAAAAAGCCTGGTATGTGCTTAAGGTATAAGATGGCAGTCCTTAAAACCTATTAACCCGCATTGAGCCAGCAGCGTGGTGGGTTTTTGCACAGTCTGCCTAATCGTCCAAGTGGCGTCCAGCAGTGGGGCGTTCATAGGCTGATGATGATGATGATGATAATGAAACCGATTCAGGGATCCGAGAGTGGCAGCTAGTGTTGACGAGCGTGTGTCACGCGAGCATTGTCGGCTCTCTAATTACCTGTATAAGTAAGAGATTGCAAACAAAAAAAACAAAGAGTAACGCAAGGAGAATTTGGATAAATCAATTGCGTTGGTATTATGTTAATTGTACAGTAGGTTCAAAATAGGAGCAAGAAACAAGTGAAACTCTCGGAAGCTTGCAACGCACTCCATAATAATCACAGGTCAATGTTGTGTATACGTGTCAATCAAACCATGATCACACCCTCAGAACAATAACTAATTATTGTTCTGAGATCACACCTGTGATAGCTGTCAAACGCATGTCCACAGGTTACCTAATATTACAACTTATGATGATGTTTATACCCTGGACTCAGAAACTCACCAATAAGGAAGTTCTGCAACGGGTCAGCCAGCAAAGTAAGCTTTTGCAAACCATTAAGCAAAGAAAAGATACATATCTGGGCCACGTGCTTATGATAATGATGGGAAGAGTTGCTGGAAAACGGTGACCTCAGGGCCTACTCTCTTTCTAAGAAACGAAATTACGCGCGATTTTGGTTTGCTATTTACAGTTTTGTTTTGTTTTCTATTCCTTCCGAAAGGAGAATGACCTTTTTACTATGGGAGTTAGGCTAGTTTTTTAGCTACCTAGCGTAACACAGCGCTTTAATGAAATAAATAGTAATCAATAGCTTCATTATTCAGAGCAATGCTCTGAATAATGAAGAAAAAATACAATATCATCCCGCATGATTATTAAACTCCCGAGTTTACAGCTATCTTCATTTTTAGCTTAAGACTTTTTAGGTATTTTGAGGTTATGACAACGTATGACGATCAGTTCAGTTCAGCATGTATTTATCACTTGACTCTTAACGCGGCGTTCTATAGAAAACCTTTTCTAACTGTAATCATTATAACTTAAGAGAACACTTTTGATATGTGAATGATTATGACGCGATAGATATCGAATAGGCTGGTTTGGTCATTCTCCTTTCGTTCATACAAAATTGGTTTGGCATTTAGATTATTAATTTTTAGAAAATTGATTGAATGTTCAAAAATAATGGAAAACTCTATAAATAAGTAAAGTAAAATCGGCTGAATTTTCATTTCGGAATGAGAGTAGGCCCTCTAGTCGCAGAAGAAAGTCGTGTATGCGAAACACTTAGAAAAAATAGGGAGGGGTTATGCCACAACCGCTCGCATTTGCACCGAGCATCTCCCCGTTCCGTTGCCTTACAACCGAAGCCTTTGCCACTTCGCTGGTACCATTATGGAAATCGCTTTTTATCTCCCGAAGTTAAGCGGATTACCAATGTTGTAACAACAAAATAATATTGCCGACGACGCTCCGGTACGCGTAGGTATGACATGGTACATGATTTTAGGCGGTAGACTGGCAAACAAAGCGCTCGGCTCATTCACTATGATATTACCGTGGCTCAATTCGGAATACGGGTTGAATTCGCTGATGGCATAAGTGTGTTTCGGACTTTTCTTACCATACGTTTCGTTAACATACCTAATACATATTTATCGTTAAAGCATAAGAAGGGTCTTTGTTAACCCAAATAAAGGAAAATAATTAATTTAAGAACTATTCCGTATAAATTCAAATAAGTATTAGTTTATGTAGTTGTTTTTGCTTTTTTTTCTTATTCTACAACGGGTAAGCGCTTGGCCTTCATCTCACCTGATGGTAAGTGACGATAAAACCGAAGGTGGAAGAGCGCTTCACCCGGATTCCTTAACCACTGAGGTGAGGATAGCCATATCATATCTCAAACTGTCGAAACACAACAATGCTATAAACATCGTTGTTATGGCGACAGACTTAGATAAGATGGTGGTAGCTAGCCAGGCGGACTTAACAGCCCTACCACCAACCAAACCGAGCACCTAAAGATGTACCCCCCGCTGGGAATCGAACCCAGGACCTCTGGGTCTGAAGCCGGTGACTTAGCCACTAGACCACAGAGGTTTTTGTTGGGCTTTTTTAAATTAAACAGTTGATTTCAATCAAATTGAGCTTGCTGCCACAACTATCTTCTATTTGACGACCTCCTTGGTCGAGTGGTTTGTACGCCGGTTTTCATGGTGTCGCCATCTCTGAGGTCCCGAGGTTCGATCCCCGGTCGGGTCAATTTATAAATTTATTGTTTTTCTAAATTGTCTCGGGTCTGGGTGTTTTCTATGTATAATAAGTATGTATTTAAGTATTTTAAGTATGTTTATCCGTTGTCTAGTAACCATTTAACGAGTTTCTTCGAAGCTTCTCTTGGGCTAGATAATTGGTGTGAGTGTAGGAAAGTTTATTTATTTATTTATTGTGGTAAGTAAACAAAAATAACGTTATTCTAATCATTTTGGTGGCAACAGTGAGAAAACCCCACTTAGTTGGAGTTAGGTTTCTCATTTCCCGACTTTTTTTTGTTCCCGGATACCGTGACTTCTCGAGCACCATTTCCCGGCAATTCCCGAGAAGTTGGGAAGTAGATTAACCTCAATAAAAATGCATGAAAATAGTTTTAAAATTAAATATACATTTTCTTAATCAACAATATGTTCATTTTTATCAGTCATCGTCAATTAACTAAAAAATATTCTTTAGACGCATAAAACCATAAACGTGAAACACCAACTCGAGGTTTTGTGGTGTTTTGCGGATTAGTATAATAAATAAGTGTAGAACAAAAATAAGTAAAATCTTTAAAATTATAAAAGTGTCAATTACAGACCTTTTTTAAATTAGCTGTTACTGACAAATATGATCACTTAGATTTATAATCACAGAGTTATAAAACTAGAATAACATCTTTAAAATTAACAAAATATCAATCACAGACATATTTTACTTTTATAATTTGTTATTACTGACAAATATCATCACTTCAACCTTATATAAAAGTCAAAATGTTTCATTAAAATAAATAATGATGTTTGTGAAATACTAGCGGCCGCTCGCGGTTTCACCCGCGTGGTTCCCGTTCCCGTGGGAATATCGAGATTATTATGCGAAGAATACAATACGAAGTATGCTATGTGTTAATCCAGGTTATAACCTATCTGTATGCCGAATTTCATCCAAATCCATTTAGTAGTATTTACGTGAAAAAGTAACAAACATCCATCCATACTTACAAACTTTCGCGTCTCGTAATATTAGTAGGATACCTAACCTATATAAAACTTTTGTAATCATAACTAACGACATTTAAATCCATGTGTTTTGGTAATCAGCTCTGTCTCCGTTACATTACATAATTATGTACATAATATTACAAATTAGAGCAACAATTTTCTGTTAATAGCATCTTTGACAATTCGCTAGCAGGTTCTACTAAGATTTTAGAATAAAAAGAAAAAATACCAAAGCATTAATTGATTTGTCTGATAGACGGTTCCTAATCTTTGTAACGACGTAACCAGATAAAGAGAATACTCGTTCATTCTCAGTTGACGTAGGCTTCACAGTCATAACGGCATTAAATTTTAAACAACAGAGAGATCACGGGGTGGGGCGGGTGAGAGGTGGGTGCCTTATTATGAGTAGTAAAAGGATGTAAAATGGGATAATTTTTGTAATAAGTAACACAGAAATTAACGTAAAATTGCTATGATTTTAGTATTTGGGGACTATATTTCGTGTCACCAAAATTTATATTTGTCATCAAGATGTATCACTAAATATTTTCGTGCTCAGATAAACAAAAAGTGTTCCCAGGGATGAATTATCGAATTAATGATAATAACGGGTGATTCATTTGGAGTTACTTTTTTGTCTATGCAGTTTTTGACAGATAAGGCGTCAGTCATGACAACCTAACCTAATATTTTCATTCACTATAGTTTGACATTTCATCATGGAAAGACTAAGCACGGCACAACGCCTACAAATTATTCAACTTTATTACGAAAATCAGCGTTCTACGAGGAATGTGTTTCGTGCACTTAGAGCAACATATGGTCCACAAAATCGCCCTACCGAACGCACTATTCGCTATACCATCGAAAAGTTTGAAAGGGAATTTTCATTATTAGACAATACACGACCAAATAGACCACATCCAGCTCGCACTGAAGAAAACATTACGGCGGTAGCTGAGAGTGTACGCAATGATCGCGAAGAATCTATTCGGCGCCGCTCGCAACAGCTTGGCTTGTCGTATACCACAACTTGGCGTATTTTACGCAAAGATCTTGGTTTCAAAGCATACAAAATTTAACTAGTGCAACAATTGAAGCAGACTGACCTACCTAATCGCCACCGATTTAGTCTTTGGGCTCTTGAAAAGCTTGCAGAAAATCCACTATTTTCAACGAAAATTTTGTTTAGCGATGAGGCACATTTTTGGCTCAACGGATATGTTAACAAACAAAATTGCCGTATTTGGTCTGAAGAGCAACCTGAAGAGATTCAAGAGCTACCATTACATCCAGATAAAACAACAGTTTGGTGTGGTTTATGGGGTGGTGGAATCATCGGTCCATATTTCTTCAAAAACGAAGCCGGCCAGAACGTCACTGTCAATGGTGACCGTTATCGTACCATGATAACGGACTATTTGTTTCCTGAAGTTGAAGCCAGTCATCTTCAAAACTTTTGGTACCAACAAGACGGCGCCACTTGCCACACAGCACGTGAAACCATGGCTTTGTTGCGAGAAAAATTTGGTGAACAGTTAATTTCGCGTTTCGGACCAGTCAGTTGGCCGCCTAGATCCTGTGATATCACACCCTTAGACTTTTTTCTGTGGGGTTATGTAAAGTCCAAAGTTTATATGGATAAGCCACGTACGATTGATCAACTGGAAGCCAACATTACTCGCGTTATTCGCCAAATACCTCTGGAAATGCTTGGTCGGGTCATCGAAAACTGGAACTCCAGAATGGACCACCTTAATCGCAGTTACGGACAACATTTGAAAGAAATAATCTTTAAAAAGTAAATGTAAGGAATGGTTCTTTTGTATTATAATAAAGATTACCCGATAAATTTGTTTTATTCATATTTTTTTTAGTTTTGGAAAAAGTAACTCCGAATGAATCACCCGTTATATGTGTAAATAAGAGATGAATTACCAATAGAATTGTAGTGCATTAGATGAATATAGACTTCGTTCTTATAATAATAGTTTTATTACTTAAATAATAGCTTTGTGCTCAGAATGGTAGATCTGTCACCAAATAAATCGATTATTGATCCCTGACTGCGACTCCTTTTTATTTGTTATTTGGTCACCAATACAGTAGTTACATTTTATTTCGTTCAATTATTAAAATAATAGTATTCGTTACCAATTTAATACATAAATTTATTATTTTAATGAAAATATGTTCAAAGAGGCGGAGACAAATTGTCACGTCTTTAAAAATTGACCAATCCGGTCTCAACGATGGGTCGTAGGTAACAGGTACGATCACACGATGCGCGGCGCTTATCGGCCAACAAAGAAAAAGGGGGAGCCCTTCAAAATCCAAACCAGCGCTGATTAATCAGTGATTATTATTTTTAACAATAAATATTGATTATTTTGACCTTAATTAAGTGTTTCATTTGCTATTCTGATAGAAATTTTATTTAAATATTTATAAATATTTATACTACCTGTGGAAATTAAGATCTTTGGGGGTGGCATATGTCCAGTTAAGTAGTAAACTCTTTTGGTTGAAACGATGATGACGACAACCCTATATTTATTTGGAATTTTATGAAATTTTCTAGTGACATAATATATTATTTATTGGTGATCTCTCTAAATTAGTTTGCTTAAATACTTACTAGGACAAACCTATTATAATACATACAATAACATTTATTTGGTACTAGACCCTATATCTCCATGATTTTAAGTGATTTATTTTGGAATTGATTTTATACTGTTTGGTGACTACATTTTGGTGACAAATCTACTAATTTGCTGGCAAACCCTATTTTTATGAAACACAATACTAATTAAATTGGTGATAGCTTAAATGATACCCTTTTTTAATTTCTCAATTTCCCGGGTACTCGACCCTTTTTTTCCCGTCTCGACTAAGGCAAAATTTCCCGGAAATTCCCGCTTCGAGACTTCTCGATGAGAAACTCTAGTTGAAGTACAATTTTTCAGGATACCACCAACCCGAATTTAGTAAGCCTCGAGATTTATGGTCGAAATAAATAATCAACTCAAGCTCGACACAAATCATGACTAATTTGTAGCTCTAGTAGGCAAAACTTTGATCATTTAGATAATTGAAAAGGCAAAACAACTGAATGATAGGTTATTGATACCGGCCTAACACCATGAAATTGTAGCGATGTCTTGACTGATGAATTAATAAATAACGGCTTTCGCCCAGCAGCAGTAGTAAGTATTTACTTTACTAGGTTTTAATGGCCGCCATCCTGTTTTTATTTGTGGTAGTTATAATTTTACTATTTTTTTTGTTTAATCGATAGGCACTATAAGTCATTGTTTATTTTAAATTGATAAATAGGTACTTGTTATTTTTTAATTAAATGTTGTTACGCTGAGCACATGTGCAGTGCTATTTGCTGAAAAGTGGACTGTGGCAGAGGACTGCTTTAGCGGTCCTCATTGCCTGGTCTGTGACTAACCCTTTGGGGTAGAGATGTGCCGATCCGATCCGATCCTTTGAAAGATCGGATCGACAAGCATATGATCCAGCGATTTTCGGATCGGATCGAGGTCATACGATTTTTTGCCTGTAGGCTTACTCTTGAAACACAATTGCATTAATCAATTTCCAATGACAAATCTAAAAAATGTCAAATGGCACTTTTGTAAGCGACAATAGCTCCACATTGGAATTAAATTGCGTGGAAATTTATTGAAACTATTATTATCGAGATGGCGTTCCGTAATTATCTTTACTTATCCCAATATCGATACATATAAATCGCATTGGAATTGTATTAAGATTGAGTTTGCGTTCAAGAGTAATAACCCCCCTGATCGACACAAAACTTGAAACATCAGATCGCTTGGATCGTACGCATTAAAACGCGGTAAGTTTAAAAAAGGGGTACATACTTAGGTTTATTTGTTACGAACGTGTTCTAACTTTGTTTACATTTGTTTTTGTCGGCAACCTTTGCGGGTAGATTGATATTATAACTGTTAAATTATTTTAAACGAATGTTATGGGTAGGTTTAGAAACATAAAATGTGTATATCCAGTCACATACATACTTCTACAAGGTTTATATGGGTTTACCTAATAAAGTTATAAAATTAATTGTGTCTTACTTATTTGCATACGATCCGGATCGATTTCCTGAAGACCGGATCGACGGCATGCGATCCAATCCGCGGATCGGATCGTCGCGTTACAATCCGAAAAATCGGATCGACGACACGGATCGCGCATCCCTACTTTGGGGAAAATAGTTACGATTATAAATGTATGTCTCAGACTTTGATGGTATCATTCCATCATAATAGCCTATACAGAATAAGTGATATTGAATTAATTTTAATAAACGTGGTTGGAGAAACCCATATAAAAACATTTTGCCGTATAAAGTAACCACGGAGCAATATTTGCTCCGTAAACGTAACATTGCATCGACAAATTAACGATAGCGACTTAATTAGTTTGAAAGCCTGAGTTATCGTAATTAATAGGCCAACTCCATGCGTCCTGTAAAATTCGGTGTCAAGGCTAATTTGTTACCGAATGGTTGCATTGAAATGTCATGGGGTAATTTTTATAATGTTTTTAATTTTTCAGAGCGACGCGCAACGCGTAACGTACTTTGTTTTAATCATATCGTGGTTTAGCTATTTCATGCAAGATCATTATCTATTCTATCTATGATCTAAATAAAAATGAAATGCTGTTCGTTAGTAAGCGCATTACTTGAGAACCCTAAACCGATTTGCCTCATATGTTCTCAGAAAAAAGTTACCGCAAATAATGTAGAATTTAAAAAAAAATTACCCTTTTTTATTGGGATTTTCCTACAAACTCTAAACTATGACTCTTTTTATGCATTCAATACATTCCTCATTTATTTATTTATTTTTAGCCATGGTCGCCCCACTGCAATACATTCCTTGTTTTAGAAAAACAATAAATAACTTTACAGATTTTTTTAAAAAGCTTATCTATCTAAGTATTTACCAACATTTACTCTAAAAGTTCTTCGATCATCCTAAAACTCAAGAAAGACATTAGAATTTGGACAAAACGTCTGTCGGGTCAGCTAGCGGTAAATAAAACGTATGAAAAGTTAAATGCAAATGTGCTTGTTACATATTAATGGTACCAACTAATATTAAAATTAAGTTTTATGCTGCTATTTGGACGAGGATGGTGCGACCTGACCGGCCACGCTAGCATGTCGTCCCATGTTAAACTGAAGACTTCGTTGCCGCGCGTACTACGAAATGTGTGACTGTCTCACCACGCCTAAGGGGAGGTATTTCGAGCGCTTCCCTCTCGTTCTCTCGACGGTACAACGGTAAGGGACGGGTATAACAGCGAAGCGGCGCCAATAATCGCGTTTTATATTTTAAAAAATTGATAGATGTAATAAATAAAAAACCATCGGTTATAATAACTCAAGTTATTTACGAGCTTTATTTTGGTAAATGACTCATAATATCAAATCACTTATTTTAAGAATAAAACCTGGAAAAGAAGATAAAATGACACAAAAATATGTAACTTTGTGAATTTATTATATCGAGCCAACTTTATAAAATCGTGTTTCCATCGGGTGTATTTCACAGAATAAAGCCTCAACAATATTTCATAATTTTCGCAGATTTTAATTTTACTGTTTACCACTTCAAAAAGTAATTCTAAGAACGTGTTATTTTAATTTTTCGCTAACACCTAGCCTTCTGCACCGCACTGCGCTGCCATGTCAGCACTCAGCCAACATCGCTCCCGCTACAAATGTCAATGTCTTTGCCGTGAGTATTCCTATGGAGAGTAACAAAAAACAAGCTTCGTTTACGCTGGCACTTCGGCATGACGTTACTGTCCACGCCAAGCTGTAGAGCTGTACCACATAATAAAGAGAGTATAGAAGGATGGCTCATGTTTTTACTTCTTTGTTTATGCCTACATACTGTAGCGCTAGGGTTATCAATTATTCAGACTTGCGTAAACATGTGTGATACAAATAAATGTTTTTGTTTTTGTATACAGTTGCGACAATTAAATTACACGCACGATAATTATAAAGACGTTTCCAATGTTGAGAATAAAACCACTTACCTCTGAATATTCTGGAATCCCCCTCTTCCTCAAGCAGGTGTCTTGATACCGGGGATGAGGAAACGGATCTTCGCCGGACACCGCCCTCTGGTATGACAGCCTACGACCCTTGCTGTCAGTACCGTACAGCTGGTTTTCCGGTATAATCGACAGGTCTTGGTATGAGTGGCACAATTGGATCTCTGCTCTGTTCTTCTCGTCTTGTATAACCCTTCTTAGGTAGTTAGTCAGACTTTCACTTGCCAGCCAGGTAACCCTAGGGAAGATTCGGCATATCAGATAAAGTCATTTGAGACGACGTGTGTGAAAGTCATGAGTGTGCTATTTTAAACCAGCAGCAACAACGAAACCACCGATGGCAATATATTTTGCCACTGAAAATTATTGAATAGGTACAATAAAATATCGTAGTACTGACTACCTGAATAAGCAAACTATATTAATTCAAAAATGTTAATATTATGTCATTGAGGCATATATTATTGTCAAATACATTGAAGGTAAACACTTTTTGTCACAACGTAGGTTTTTTTGCTACTTCAACATAGGCTGTAGACCCTGAGCGGTGAATCACTAAAGAATTAAGTATATTATCATTTAAACATTTGCGATTGCCATTGTTAAATTTGACCGGCTATCTTACAATTCACATCACGCTTAATTTACAGTTTGTGTATTGAGATATACCAACCAATCGAATTCTCACCGGCGGCGTCGCCGGCGTTTTCAAAACGAGAATGAAATACCAGCGGTACCAGAATCGCACCCCTGCCCATCAATCGTAGTAGGTACAGTTTCGAAGTATACTTTTATAAGCTTTATTTGCGGTTGCGGACTACGTCCACGTAATAAAACAACTACTCACACGGATGTCCGTCGATGTCGGCATGACATCGAATCCGATGTAAATCCGAGCGCGAAACTGGACGTACATTCCCTGAGTACGTACCTACCTATTTTTTCGGGAGAATTGAATTGAACGTCCACCATCAGATTTATTCCAATCTCTCGCTCGGCGAAGCGTACCTACGTATTGTTTGCTAGCATTTGTTTTATTCATATGTAACGGAAAAGTTTAGTTGCTTGTTTGTTACTGACAATGATATTCTATGAATTTCATTGGTTACCGGTGATACTCGTACTAATCACGCGATATCTGATGACTCTTAGATTTATTTGTATATGCTGATTAATTATAAAAAGCCCTTCTATTGAAATGAAACACTTTTTACGGATTAACTCGCGTTTAATTTACTATTTACATAGTTTTTTATATTATCCTGACGTTTCGAACCCTTTACAGGGTCCGTGGTCACAGGGAGACTGAGGTGTTGGTCGTCTCATTGTCAGAAGTTATTTGCCTACCGTCAATAATTTTTATATTTTACCGGGTGCGTTCAAGTTTACACAATACGAGCTAACAATATTTTTAGGTCTGGCAATGTGTTGCTGTTGGGGCTGGGATTTGATGACCTGTATGATGGGGTCCCAGGCAGGTGGTAAATTCCAACCATCCTCTCTATTGAAATTACGATGTTTTTTAATTTCAATAGCCTCGCGTATCATCCTAGGGATGAATCGTTGTTCCTTGGCGAGTATTTGAGGTTTGTCAAATCTGATGTAATGGTTGGGTCCCTCGAGAGCATGTTAAATCAAAGTTTACGTAATGACTACTTTCGTAAACGAAGAGTATGCCGATAAAATCTTTTGTTACGGGATTTGTAGTGGAGATGCTGCAGCTGCCAAAAGAGAATACGCGCGTCGTTTTTCTAATCGCCGTACATCTAATGAACGGGTTTTTTCTGGGACATTCCGCCGTCTTAAAGAAACCGTAGCGTACGTACTAGACCAAGTGATGCTGGATCTCGTTGAAATTGCTCTAGTATTTCTTCTTCATCTTTAGGATCATAGATGCGAGGTCTTGAGCATCACACATGTTCCACCGCAAGTAAGAAAAGCTAACAAAAGCACGACTCGCAGTTGTTGGCTAGATGACCCATATCTAAGAAAAATGCCACATGGCCTTTGTTCGCACTTTATTATTGTCATTGTCAATGCAGATGGGAACTATTTATACCACTTTAGATAGCTAGTGAAATAAAGAAGTTATTTTAATGAGGCGATAAAAATAGGCGAATAAAGGCGATGGGCTCACCACCTGTCACGCTGAGCACAGGTGCAGTCGCTATGTGGTGAAAAGTGGACTATGGCAGAAACTGGTTTTGCGGTACTCACTAACCCTTCGGGGACAATAGTTGTGATTATAGTAGGTAGGTATGTATGTATAAAGATGTATAATGATGTATATGGTTTGACATTCAGCGGAGGAAGCTAACCCAGCGGCATACATAAGCATTTTTTCTGCACATTTTACTTCTGTATAATATACGGCAAAGGGTAAGGATGGTGGCCACTCATTATTAAATAATATTTACTACTTTAGAATAATAGAATTTTAAACAACACAATTATTAACATTAGTTTTCACATCACAGATTTTTCACAGAATCAATTGTAACTGTAATGTAAATATCTGTTCCTGTTTGGATAAAAATGTATTTACATCTTGTAGACAATGTCGCTGGTTACAGAATGAACAAATTTATTGTAATTTTTAATTTAACTATAGTGTATTGTTTATTGTCCCAAATTTTATTTATTTTTATTTATTTAATAAGGCATTACAACAGACATCAATCGAAAAGGCATTTAGAACATCAATTAAAACATTTTTGTGCTAGATTGATACCCTTAAATGTGTATGTACAGACTGGCTACAGTTACATTGCTCATGCACACCACGTAAAATCATTATATACACTAAAATCACATTATTTTAAAATTAAATTTACAGAGTAATTATTGAATAGGGAAAAAATATATAAATAACATTAATAATAATCGTAAATCAGAAATCAGAATCAAACAGTACTAACATTTAAATTAAATTACATAAATAATACTATAAACCAAAATAGTTACATTAACAATGTTTTTAATAATTAACAATCACCATTGTTAGAGTTAGAAGTATGGCTGAGGACAGACATAATGGCTTTCTTGAAGGAGTTGGCATTGTTGTCGAAAATGTCAACATCGGCACATCTGAATGACAGTGCGTTCATATTACGACACATCCGTGCAATGGGACTAAAGAACGATGTAATATTCTTGTAACTAAGTTGGAATAGCAAACATTGGGGAAGAGCACCTAGGGTTAAATTTAAAGTTAATTTTTAATAGTTTCAAGAGATTGGTAGCGTCTATGATAGAATCTAAAATTTTATGCAGTGTTATCAAGTCTTGTTGGGAACGTCGAGTCTCTCTAGGTCGGTCATTCTGAAATTCCTCAATCTCTCATGGTATCCTGAGAAACTACGACTAAGGTTAAGTTTGTAGCAAAGTAACCTCAAGAATTTCTTCTGTACGCTTTCAATGTGTTTGGAATGGATAGCGTAGTTAGGTGACCAAATGACGGAACCATATTCAATTTTGCTACGAACCAAAGAACTGTAAAGCAAAATAAGGCTTTTAAAATTCTAGAAATCCCTTGTGGTTCTAACCAGGAACCCCAAGTCTTTCATAGCCTCACTTACAACATGGTCATAGTGCTCCCTAAAAGTCATCTTATCGTCAAAAACAATACCAAGGTCCCTCACAGAAGTTCTACGTCTAAGAGCCTGCTCATCAATACTATAAACAAAACAAAATAAAAAAATAACAATAAGTAATACCAACCAATCTCTTCCCTTAGGTGTCGTAAAAGGCGACTAATAAGTGCCTTCGCACACGGCATCGTATCGTAAGCGTATCGTAATACGCGCGTAGGACGAGAGCAATACGAGCGCGTACTAACGCGGACTCCGTCGCTTCACCAGTCCCAAAATCCCTTGCACACCGCGTCGTCTATTTGGTACGGGCACGTACCCGGGCGGTCGGTGCGCTTCATACGAAAATCGCTGTAAAGTGGTAAAGCGACGGTGACCCCCGACCGTACATGTTCAAAGAAGTCCGCACACGAAGCGTTGCTGCAGCGGATCGTAGGAGACACCGCTTCGTGTGCGGGCGGACTTTGTTTGAAAATATACGTTGCTCGTATTGCTCTTGTCCTACGCGCGAGGGACGATATGCTTACGATACGACGCCATGTGCGAAGGCAATTACGGTCTAAAGACTGCACATACATAAAACACCGTATAGAGCCTGATTGCTTTGTCTCTGACTAACCTGGGGTCGTATGAGTGTATGTAGGATGAGGATGTGAGTCAGGATGGTAGCAAATGGAAAGCTGTGGTCTTTGCCTACCCCGCCGAGAAACGGGCGTTATGTATGTAGGTATGTATGTATGTGTGTATGTATGTATGTATGATATTATGTATGTATATATGATATACCTGTTCGACCTCGACTTCTTGCGTTTCCTTGACCCAAGTGCGGTGTCCAGCCCTGAACTCATTGATATTGCTCTCGAGTTGAGCATTGACTCTTGGATGTACTCCTCTGTGAGACCTGCAAAAATATGACGTCTATATAGTTTACATGCCTTTAAACAAATTCACGAATATTATCCGAATAGGGTTAGTCAGGGATTAGGCAATGAGGACGGCAAAAGTATTCCACTACTATAGGTAATCCACGTTTCACCAAAATACAACAGCAGTGCGATTCTCTAAGTTAAAGCCTTGGTAGCAGCCGGTTGCCGCAGCGCTGAGAATTGACTCTGTTTCTTTCATATTCATAGAATTGGAAAGAGACAGCAGATCACTGCCATGCGCGCAGCGTCTATGTGTCGCTTAGAGAATCGCATAGCAGTGCGTTTCTCTAAGTTAAAGCCTTGGTGCAGCGGCTGCCGCAGCGCTGAGAATTGACTCTGTCTCTTTCATATTCATAGAATTGGAAAGAGACAGCAGATTACAGCCATGCGCGCAGCGTCTATGTGTCGCTTAGAGAATCGTATAGCTGTGCATTTGATCAGCTTGATAGGTGGTGGCTCATCGCCGCTTTATGTTGTTGGATATAATGTGTAGTCTTTAGTCCGTTAGTCGCCTTTTACGACACCCGAGGGTAGGAGTTGGCAGTATTGTTTAGTGAATCTGCACAAACATATAGTTTTAAGGGAGTTTCTAATTTGATTACAATGGCGAGAGTAATGTTGGTATACCTACTTATGAGAAGGGCTCTAGCGATTTGGCTGATATATTTTTCGTGGTGTACTTACGTAATTGTCAGACAAGGTTTGTTTAGAAAAAATGCTATTTTTATGTACAAAAATTGTATATGTTTCAGCAATAGATATAAGTAAAACCATCACGGAATATGGGTGTTCAGGCGGACGAAGTCGCGCGCGGGTGGCTTGTTAATATAAGGTGACTGTTAGAAACCGCAAGAATTTTCAAGGGCTGGTCAGGTCAAGTGTTTTAAACATGACAAAAATGACAAAAAAGGAATTCGTGGGCGATAAGTACCTACGCCCAGCTGACGCGAATGGGTCAACATAACAGACGGTCGGCCGGCCGGCCGTTGCCCGCACTTTGTAATTAATCATTGTTTTTAAAGTTTTTTTATTTTATTTTTCTTATATTATTGCTTTAAAATAAATAAGATACTCAAAGACTACCCAATTAAAATTCACAAAATGAATTAAAAATTTATAAAACACGAAATACTTTTTTGTCGTATTCGTCATGTTTAAAATACTTGACCTGACCAGCCCTTTAAGTTTCTTGCGGTTACTAGCAGTCACCTTATATACAATGTCGTGGCCATATCGTAAAATGAAATAAAATGCTCTAAATATTTTACGAAATGATTATTTTCGAACCTAACCTAATCATGATGAGGCCGGGCATTTCATAATAATATGGCTAATATTACGATACGTCCGTCGTGGACGTATAATTAAACAAAAACGAGACAACACGTACAAGGGTGGACTTATTTCAATAAGAGATTACTACCAGCCAACCCTGTGCTGTAGAGAAATTAACTTACATGGGTTTTGCGTCATTAAACAATTATATTAAATTACAACAAAAAAATACAAGTAAAAAGTTCACTTAAAAATACTACATTATAATAACAAAAAAAATCCTAATTAATCAAAATTAATAAACAAAATAGAAATCAATATTGTGAGTCCGCAGTTCTGTTGAAGTTTAAGTTGGTAAAGCAGACTTATTATTACGTAGTTAAAAAGTTAAAGTTTTCATAAATAGGATTTGCAATTTAGACTTACTTAGATAAGACTTATTTACTTTAGCGAGGCACAACATTCAAGTTTTTTTTATCGATCTGTGATGGTAATGTAAAAGTGTTATTACGAACTGACGTTTGATCTGTTCACCGTTGGTTATAAAAACATAGTGAACTCGAAAAACCAGCCTTTTTTAATCAACTGTTCAACACAAATCGAGCGATAATTTGTTAATTGGTAACGTTGTAGTTGATAAACTCGCATCTCACTTCAACCCTCACCTTCCAATCAAATGTGACTTTAGTGGCGTTAGCGTACAGTCGAATTTAGAGAATGCGGAATTAATAACTCGAGCTCGAATCCGCAGTGAGTTATGTTGATATTATTTTAAACTAGCGGCCGCTCGCGGTTTCACCCGCGGAATATCGGGATAAAAAGTATCCTATGTGTTAATCCAGATTATAAACTATCTGTATGCCGAGTTTCATCCAAATCCATTCAGTAGTTTTTACGTGAAAAAGTAATAAACATCCATCCATACTTACTAACTTTCGCGTTTATAATATTAGTAGGATTTTTTTTTATTGTGGCACGCCATAATTGCTTCACTCTGCCTGATGAAAAGCAGCCAGTGAAGCCCAAGAAGTGAAATCGTTCATCACAGCGCTACCACGCTATGCCGAACGCTCTCACTATGGCAGCCTGCATAAATGCTTTTTCACGCCCCGCTTAAATAACCCGGGAGAGAAAGAGGAAGGAAACACGTGTGCGGGAAGCGCATTCCACATACGGGCAGTTCGGTAAAAGAACGATTGTCCAAACTTTTTGGTACGTGTCTTGATGGTCAGCACGGTATGAGGGTGGCTTCTAAGACCTGCACGCGTCGATCTGGAAAGGAAAGGAGAGGGAGGGATGAGGTCAAAGAGCTCCTCAGAGCATTCACCGTGGTAAAGGCGGTAGAAAGCACTAAGGGAAGCAATGTCAAATGCTTTTTCACGCCCCGCTTAAATAACCCGGGAGAGAAAGAGGAAGGAAACACGTGTGCGGGAAGCGCATTCCACATACGGGCAGTTCGGCAAAAGAACGATTGTCCAAACTTTTTGGTACGTGTCTTGATGGTCAGCACGGTATGAGGGTGGCTTCTAAGACCTGCACGCGTCGATCTGGAAAGGAAAGGAGAGGGAGGGATGAGGTCAAAGAGCTCCTCAGAGCATTCACCGTGGTAAAGGCGGTAGAAAGCACTAAGGGAAGCAATGTCCCTACGTAGCTGTAACGGCTCCAGACTGGTCGTAACGTCATCGTTACCGATAATACGGACAGCACGTCTTTGCAACCTGTCAAGAGCTTCGAGCAAGTACTTGGCGGATCCGTCCCAAAGATGAGAGCAATACTCCACGCAGGAGTGCACCTGAGTCTTATACAAAAGACAACGTTGCTCCGGCGTGAAGAAGCGCTTCACCTTGTTCAGGATTCCGAGTTTACGTGAGGTTGTGGTTATAATGCTCTCAATATAGCTCTTCGGGTTAAGGTCGCTGTGTATGTCCATACCTAAGAGACTGAGATCAGTCTGGATGGGTAATAGGTTGCTCTGGAAGGAGGGTTGGGGGAGAATGCGGACTTTTTAGCAGTGACAGCGCAGACCTGTGTTTTTTGGCATTGAACTGGACCAGGTTATCAGAGCCCCATTTATAAATGCGGTCTAACTTCTCGTCCAGCTCAATGACAATCTTCCGTCTCGACTCCAACATCGGCCTGCTTTGCCGCAGGGTGACCCAAATAATGCCGATGTACTGTACTGTCGTCTACATAGCAATGAATGTTACCCAAGGATAACATATCATCGATATGCAGAAGGAACAGCGTGGGCGATACTATAGAACCCTGCGGCACTCCGGCGTTCACCAGCAGAAACTGTGAGGCACTGCTTTCGCAGAGTACTTCAAACGAGGCGTGAAGAAGCATTTTGTGGGCCGGCAGAGTGAGGGTGACTGATGCTACGTCTCTTACGCTGCACCAGTTGTCCTCGCGCCTGGACTTCATTTCCACTTAACATCAGGTGGAGTGGGGTCATTTGTCAAGCTTATTATAAAAAAAAAGTATGCGAATGCTGCGCTCATGCAGGAACCCGGCGACCCAATCGCATAGGCGAGGTGGCAAGCCGTATGACGAAAGCTTGGAGAGAAGCGAACGATGCCAAACTCGATCGAAAGCCTTGGAGATGTCCAGACTAACAGCCAGTGCTTCTCCGTGCTTGTCCATTGCTTCACCCCACAGGTGTGTTATGAACGCCAGGAGATCACCCGTTGATCGTTTCGTTCTGAACCCGTATTGTCGATCATGAATCAGGGAGTGATCTTCTAGGTAGCGAATGAGTTGCCTGTTTATGATTCGCTCAAAAACCTTGCAAAGGACAGAGGTGACAGCAATAGGTCGATAGTTGGCTGGGTCAAACCTATCCCCTTTTTTGGGGACCGGCTGGACGTTCGCCTTTCTCCAAGCCTCCGGCACAATTTCAGTAGAGTATGAGAGGTGGTATAGGCGTGTCAGTACTGGAGACAACTCGGGAGCACATTTTTTAAGGACGACTGCCGGTATACCGTCAGGACCGCTAGCCTTCCGCACATCAAGTGACTACAGCACGGCACGGACGTCACGTTGTCTGATTTGGACGTCAGGCATTGAGGAACCACAGTGAGGGATGGTAGGTGGTTTCGCGCCGCAGTCATCGACACGCGAATTCGCCGCAAAGAGCTTCGCTAAGAGGTTAGCCTTGTCTAGCGGCCGATGGGCCAACGAGCCATCAGGGTACCGCAGTGGGGGCAGACAAGGCGCGCAAAAGTTGGCTTGCACCGCTTTGGCCAGTCGCCAATAACTTCGGCTGCCCGTTGGGTGCGACAACAGCTCTTGGCCAACGCGAGCAACGCGCTGGGCATTCGCTCTCGAGAGAGCTCTCTTGCAGACTTTGGTAGCCTTGTTGAAGACTACCTTGAGGGAAGAGATGTTACGATCGTTGAGCGTACGAGCCTTGGTCCAAGCGCGATACGCCGCCTGTTTATGTTCAACAACTTTGGCGCATTCGCGATTGAACCAAGGGCGCGCCTTACTTCCGCTGACGACATCAGTGTAGGGAATGTAATATTCCATCCTCAACATGATCCCGTCAGCGACAGCAGAGGCACTCTCCGATGGGTCCCTACCCACAAAGCAGCGCTGGCCCCACGGGATGGACGCAAAATAGTCGCGCATACCATCCCAATCTGCCGACGAGTAGTGCCATAAACGCCGTTTAGACTCCACTGAGGGAGAGCTTTTACGGCGCAGTACGGTGGCACCAACCAGGCAATGGTCAGAAGTGCCCAACGGAGCACTTATCGACACTCTGTACCCGGCTGGTCGACTCATTACCAGTAAGTCTAGCAGGGAAGGCGCTTGATCCGATATATCTGGAATCCTGGTGGGCTGGAGAACCAGTTGAGTCAGATCATGCGTGAGAGCGAATGCGTGGGCAGTTCGGCCTGCGTGATCTGTTTTGGAAGAGCCCAACCAGGTCTCATGGTGGGCATTAAAATCTCCCAAAAGTACCACATCGGCAGACGGAAACCGCTCCTGTACGTCGTCAACTGCTTGGCTCAGGTAGTCGAATAACCAAGTTGTCTCGTGGTCTCCGGAGTGGGAACGGTACAGGCAAGCGTAGACATGGCTCTCGGAACCAAGATCCACGTGTACCTATAGGATGGAGAAGGAGGGGTCCTCCAAGCAGCGCAAGCGTCGACAGCAGACGTCCGTCCTGACGAAAAGGCATACTCCGGCTTTCGCAAGGAAGCATTCCTCAAGCACGTAGCCGGAGTAGTGCAGATATGCAATGTCGGCAGGACGGCGGATCTGTGTCTCCGTCAGAAAGAGCAATGCAGGCCGGGCCGTCTCAAGGTGTTGGTGGACGGCGTTGAGGTTTGAATGGAGTCCACGGATGTTAGTGAACTCCACCTCAAAAAGCGACTTGGTGGTGGGGAAGTGGAATGCCGCTGTCTGACCTGCATTGCTTTTAGACACTGACATGGTGGTTGGATGGGGGCGTGAGTAAAAGGAGATGCTGTGCCGGCAAGGGGGAAAATACAAAGTGTGGGAGACTAACATGAACTCGTGCATGTAGTTGTTCGGTAAGACGTTAATCGACCCGCCGGACGGAAGGGCCCCCGTACTCCCCCGAAAGTAGTCGCCGGGTCCCACCAATCCGGTCACCAACCGGCACGACGTGATCCGCCGGATCTATATCATACATACACACAACATACATAAACTCACGCCTGTTTCCCATAGGGGTAGGCAGACACTATGGATCGCCATCTACTACGGTCCTTACACACTTCTTTCGCCTCATTCAAATCCATTAATCTTTTCATGCACGCCCGGTGGTTTTTTTCACTGTGTACACCAGCCTTTTTTATTACAACCCCTAACCGGTTCGCGTAGGATTTTCTGGGACGCCCTTGCGCAATCGTTCCTTCCACTTTCGCACAGTATATCTCTTGAGTGATTCGATTTTCACTCATCCTTTCTAAGTGACCAAACCACCGGAGCATTCTTTTCTCAATTCTTGTCACTGTATCATCTTTCAGACCGCATCTTTCTCGAATCACATCATTCCTCACTCTTTCGCTCAGTTTCACTCCACATACTTTCCTCAACGAACGCACCTCTACCGCATTTATTCTGTAAAGTCTGGCTATCAAAAGTAGTCCCTGGATATTTTAGCAACTTTTTACATGGGTAATCCTAAATGCAAATGTCAACATCAATTTCCAAAGTTGTCAGTAATTAGTCGTCAATAGGAATAAAATGGGTTGGCATTTGATACGAGTACCCTCGTTTTGGGGAAACGGATACGGAGGGGGAGCTCAGGGGGTCTTACTAAATCGATATCGATTTTGGTTGCCGTAAGTAACCTACGACTTTTTTTTTATTTTTTTCAATTTATTTAGTTTTTGAGTGAAACAAAACAAAAGAACAACACGCAAAAAGGTAATGTTATTTGCGAAACGTGCGGGGTGGAGAAGCGGGAGGACTGAGGGACGCTCACGGTCAGTTAAACTGATCAGTTGTATAAGTGATCAGTTAAAACAACTGAACTGATCAGTCAAAAGAATATTGTACCCTTATTAGAGCATTAAAGATTGTACCGTATCGCTGATATTTATTTAATTATCATTGATCGGTACTTTTTAACAAACAAATGTGCTTGTAAAAATTTCATGAAATGAAAATCATTATTAATTGTTACTACTTAGTATCATGTAAGTAAAGTTTTACGAATCCTTTATTGATATACTATACAGTGATAGATATGATCGATAGGTACCGATATCTCCGATATTAAAATATTATATAGTTTCAGAATCCGATTACAAATATCGATATAGTTTCGAATCGATTCACAAAATTCCCCACAACTACCAGGCAGCAATGAGCAGTGGGCCAGCATACGCCATTGTGTGAACGCCAAGTGATCGTGGCCTACAGTTGTCTACAATTGGCAATGGCCGGCAGTGGCCCATCATACGCCACTGTATACTGGGGCCTTAAAAGAGTCACCAGCCTCTAGGTAATAGATTGTTCGAATAGCCCTCTTCTGCAGCACAAAGATAGTTTGAATGTCGGCAGCATTTCCCCACAGTAAAATGCCGTACGACATTACACTATGAAAGTAACTGTATTGAACTAATCTAAACGTATCAACGTCAGTTAACTGACGGATCTTCATTACTGCATATGCCGCAGAGGTAAGTCTATTCGACAATTTAGCTTTAAGTGGGCCCCACTGAAGTTTGGCATCCTATTCACATTCTTAGCTTTAATTTGTACACTAATTGTTACTTGCATAGGCAATACAAATCTTACACATTTGGTTTTTCCCTCGTTTAATAGCAAGTTATTTACACCTTTGATACATTGACTTTCATCCCTTTTCTCACAAAATCATCATTCATAACGGACACCATATCTTGTAACTCCCCTACAGAAAGGAGATTGACCATTTTTGTATTGACGTTGGACGAAGAGTGCTGCCTAACATTGAATCATAGTGCATTATGTTCCTTAAACTAATACTAGTATGTAACCCGAAGCGCTTCAGAATCTATCCGAGGAGTATTGAGAAAAAATCTGTTGTGTTGGTTTTTTACATTAACGAAAAATAATAATAAACGTCTTATTACGCCGTGTGCGAAGGTACCTAAAATATAACCCCGTGAATGTTTTTTTTATATCTCTTTATGTGAAATAAAAGTATTCTCATGCTTGGGCAGCATTTGGTCCAAAATGGTCAATCTCCTTTATAATTAATTTAAAATTTATATGTATTTAACTTTAAATCTATATTAATAAAAATCAATTGCCGAAATCTTTGTACGAGCATTACTTCAGAACGGATGAACCGATTAGGCTGATTATTTTTTGTTGTGTTTATAATTTTATTGTCAGGACAAGGATTGTATGACAATTTTTTTGGAAATTCGTACGAGGTGGGGTGTTTTCACGGGACGGACGGAGTCACGAGCGGGCCGCTACTAAAATGTAAATGTTTCTCCCTCTCTTTCTCTTATCGCGTTTAGTAGGCGTTTCAAAAAGCTCAGTCGCGCACCACTTTTGTACATGATCACAAAAGGTTTCCAACTTTGCTACGCCGCCGCGCCTTCCATAACCATACGAATCGCAGTCGCACTGTACTGGAAGCTTTGGCGCTGAAACTTCGGCTGTACCGCTCCTGATTTAATGTGGGTTCTGGAAACGCAACGCAATTAAAGCGCGAGTGAGCGTAAGTTAATCTATTCTATCTGGGAACATATTGCCCAAAGTTAGGTATTTCATTTGGCTGGAATACGCTTAACTCGCGGTGGCATACCGGATACTTAATAATTTGTGAGCACACAAATGTTGGCAAACTGACTGGTGACTGCGAACATCGATTAGGTAATGTTATGAACTAATACGTTTGTAACTGCTCCGACACATGTAAGAGTAGCTGTCATCATAGCGTGATAAAACCACATTGCAGTTTTTAAAAAATTTATAATAGGATAAAATGTTTACTAGAAAAAACTCAACCAGTCTCAGGAAGCTCGAATGGGATTCGAACCCACCATTCGAGCTTCCTGAGACTGGTTGATTTTTTTCTAGTAAATATTGTATCCTATACAGCGTGTTTCTTGTAAGGTGTCAAGCCGATGTGTGATGACGAAAAAAATTAAGAAGAACATTTTTGCGGCGGTGCCGAATGTGTGCATTTCGAGTTTTATTTTGACTCTCTCATTAATAAAGGTATTTTTGAGGATAGTAGTAGGTATGAAGTGTACGTTATTAGTATCAACTGAGCTCTTTTTAAACTTAAAGGGATAATTAATCTAATGATAGACAAAAATATGCAAATATACTAAGAAATTATAAAATACTAGCAGATCGCCGACGACTTCGTTCGCGTGGACCCCGTACCCCGTGACAAATGTTAAAAATGACTCCCCTCCCGTGCCCCAGTGACGACGCCTACATCGCATTTGTTCTATCATCAATAGTTTTAGTAGCGCACGCGATGTAAGAAATTGATTAGAGTTTTAGTGAGGACCCCTAATTTTTTTGAAAATATAATTTAGCCTATGTCATCCGGAGATAGAGTAGCTTCCCAACGGTGAAAAAAAATTTTTAAATCGGTCTAGTAGTTTCGGAGCCTATTCAATACAAACAAACAATCAAATCTTTCCTCTTTATAATATGAGTATAGATGAAAATTACACAATTTCCGATCTACCACGTTCAACGACCGATTTGAGCAAAAAATGTTCCATTTAGTACATCTTTTTTTGTATTAGTATGAAAGCATATTTAGTCAAGCAGTTTTTAAAACTAATCAGAAGCTATGGAAAATCTTTTTTAATTTTTTTTATTTAAGTTGAAAATTCCATTCTGTTTTTAACCCAATTTTTTAAGTTAAAATCAAGATTTTAGTATCATAGGTTAAAGTTAGGATGGAGATTTTTTTACTCATAAAAGTGCAATCAATAGGCATTATATTAAAAAAATAATCGAGGAAAAGTCGACCCAAAAAAAAAGATATAATTTTTTTAGAGCCGTCTCGTCGTTCAATCGTAAAATGACGAAAAAAAATTATAATTCGAAAACTACAAAAAATTGTAGAACATACATGGGGGTTCAATAGATAGGTATGGTAGTTCTCTATTACCACACATCGGCTTGACACCTTACAAGAAACACGCTGTGTATAGCATTGTGAATGCAAAAATTTCAATAATAAAGATATAATTACGTCTTTATCGATTGTTAAAACCTACTTGCAATAGTAGTTCTTTTGACTGTGAGGGTAGGCTTCACAGTGACGTAATAGCTCACAGCGTAAATCACAAACTACTAGAAAGAATTCAACTAGTCTTCTGGGGTCTCGGTAGCTCAGCGGTTAGAGCAGTGGACCGGCAATCCGAAGATCGTGGGTTCGAATCCCATTCGAGCTTCCTGAGACTGGTTGATGTTTTTCTAGTATCCTATATAATATCCTAATAATATATAGTTTATCCCATTTAAAGCATTATTTCAATAATAAAGATAATTTATAATACTCGAAATTGTTAATTTTACGCGAGATAAAGTAGTAGCCTATAACCGTCCTTAGAGCCTTATTTAGGCTTAATAACCACCACTCTTGCTTAATGTGGGTTTTTGAACACGAAGTAATTATAAAAAAAAGGGTGCGTCCCGGCGATGGGCTCATCACCTGTTACGCTGAGCATATGTGCAGTCGCTATTTGGTAAAAATTGGACTATGGCAGAGGACTGCTTTTGCGGTCCTCATTGCCTAGTCTCTGACTAACCCTTCGGGGATAATCGTCGTGATTAATTATTAAAGAGTTTGTCTTAAATTTTGCGTCGCCAATGGAATTTCGTGTTTGGAGTCACTGAAAATGTTACAGAAGGCTTACGGTGAATCGACTTTACCGAAAACACGTGCTTATGAGTGGTACAAAGCGTTCAAAAGCGGTCGAGATGCGATGGAAGATTTGCTTCGCTCTGGTAGGCCATCAACGTCTTCAACTGAAGTTAACATCGCAAAATCAAAAGTGAAGGAAATGGTGACTGAAATTTTCATTCAAGTTTGAGAGACATAGCCGCTGAAGTTTCTGTGTCTCACGAGTCGATCCGTACCATTTTAAATAATCACTTGGGTATAAAACATGTTGCCGCTCGGCTAGTCCCAAAAGACCTGAATTTTCTCCAAAAACTCAATCGCATAAGAGTCGCTGAGGACATGCTAGAACGAGTCAATTCCGACCCAAAGTTCATGCAACGCATTGTTACTGGTGACGAGACGAGGGTTTACGAGTTTAACATGCAAACTAGTTAACATGCAGGCTTCGGAGTGGCGCTTTTAGACTGAATCGAAACCGAAAATACCACGCCAAAGTCGACCAAAAGTCAAAGTCATGTTGACTATTTTCTTGGACTATCGCGGTGTTGTGCACTCGGAATTCTTGCCGGAAGGTCAAACGGTAAATAAAGAATATTATTTAAGCGTTATGCGGCGTTTAACACGTTGAGTTCGAAACCAGGTCTAAAACACATTCTCGCTTACAGTGCGGCTAAGAAAACTATAAACTTCTTTGTCGTGCGAAAGGCATAACTTCAATTTGGTTCGGTGTAGGAAGGTGATGAATATATATTTAAGATGTGTTATTAAAATGGAGTTCAGTGGTGTACCTACCTTAGTACCAGGTTTTTAGACCTGGTACCGCACGGAAGAAATAAAATTTCATTACAGTGCGAAACCAGGTCGAATGCACCTGGTACCCCGCGCACCTTGTACCGCACCTTGCGCTAGCTTCGCGTGGCCAGTATTGGACCGCATTCGAGAAAAGGTGCCGTTAAAGAATAAATTTAAATTACGACGTTCGTGAAGAGAGTGATGTCAATATGCAATGGAATTATAGATTGATTTGTCAAAAACAGGTGAGTCATCAACACTATTCTTCTTTTACCTAATTACGTTTCCTGTAGGTAGGTAGGTTTTGTTTTCTATTTTATTACAAAAAAGTAACATTTAGTCTGCAGTCATACGTACACAAAAAAACGGTCAAGTGCGAGTCGAACTCGCACATCGAGGGTTCTGTTCTATACATATACAAATAAGATATACACATACACATCACGTACACCACACAAGCAAACTCGTTCATAATTAATTTATTTTTTCAGACTTTACATCAAAACCAGATAAACATCACTTAGTAAAAGGTGTAACAAAAAGGAATTGTGTCGGATGTTATGAAAAACTCCAAACCTTATTGACGAGCCGCCAAGCTGACAGGAAAGTGAAAAAAATATTACTCAGTGTGTGGAATGTGAAAAACCTTCTGCTTACACCATTAATTAATTTAGTTTTTTTTATTTCTCTGTTTTTTAGTTTTCTCCTTCATTAAAAAAAATATTTAAATCTATCGATATTTTTATTTCCATCCCTAAAATATGCGCAAAACTTCTCTTATTCAGTGCGGTACAGGGTGCATACGACCTTGTATTTTATTATAGCTATAAAATTTAAACAAAACTAGCTGTTGACGAACGCCTTCAGGTTCATGTCAATCAATTCATTATTGTTAATATTCAAAGCAAAAAAATTCTATATATTTTAACATGAAGCAAAAAAAAGGCTTTAAGTTTCTTAAACGTTACAGGGTCTAATAAGCCTGGTACCGCCACAATGAAAGTTTTATGACCAGTTGTGAAACGCCTGGTGAAGCAGGAATGAAAAGAATAGAAAAATCACTGCCGCGTCGAACGTGTTAAGAGAGCAAATTCGGCGAAAAAGGCCAAATTTGTGAAAAGAAAATTCTTCGATTTTGCACCACGATAATGCGCCTTCGCACAAGGCCATCATTGTAAACGAGTTTTTGACCAAAAACTCAACAAATACCATCGAGCAACCACCTTATTCACCAGATATGGCACCCGTTTTCATTCGGTAGAAGAAATAAAGGAGAAATCGCGGCGAGAACTGAACTCAATTCAGGCGTTTAAAAAATGTTTTGATGATTAGATTATTCGTTGGCGTAAGTGTATCGTTTCTGAAGGAGCATACTTTGAAGGCGATAAAATAAAGGACACATAATTATAACATTTTTAGGCCTTTTCTAAAAGTGACGGCCAACAAAAAAAATGGTACGTATTGTTAGAACTAACCATTTGGAGAAATAGTTAATATGGCACACAAGTTGTAGGATTGCTTCGAGCCAAGTTATACACGTTCTAAGATTCATCATTTTCATGCATTTATTAATTTCTAATTTTTTTTTGAGTTTATGAACAGAACAGATGATGCTTTTGCGCTGCAATGACAATTACTTTAGATCATTAGTTCTAGCAATATCCGAGTATAGAACGACCTTCACCGGGCCGGTTAATGGATGAAAAGTATTTTATATCAAATTTATGTAAAAAAATGGTAATTCAATATTAGTAATTTGCAACCGTCTAGTTAAATAAATAAAATTTATGTTTATATAAAGATAATCTCATTACAAAAACACACACACCAAACCAGTACAATGTTAAAAAAAAAATTATAATAAATTAATCATTATATATACCTACTAGACTGACATTTTCAGCCAACCCAATGTTATGACGGTTTCATACTTTCGATTGGTACCTATGTAATTTAACTATTATCCAAACCAATGCAATGTTTTAAAAAAATAATTTTTAAATATTTGTTTAATCATATAGTGGACTGAAATTTTTCAGCCAACCCACCGCAATATATTTTGTAACGTATTAAATTTGATATAAAATACTTTTCATCCATTAACCGACCCGGTGAAGGTCGTTCTATACTCGGATCCTCTACACTATACATAATATTATGTTTCCCAGTCCCAGCACTTTCTGAAATCAAATGTATGAAAATGATGAATCATCGAACTTGTATAACTTGGCTCAGTGCAATCCTACAACTGTTGTGCCATATTAACTATTACTCCAAATGGCTAGTTCTAATAATATGTACTATTTTTTTTTCTTGGCCGGCACTTTCAGAAAAGGCCCAAAAATGTATGGAGCCCCAATGATCTCGTTTGGATGAATAACTAACATTTTGTGTATTATTGATCTTTTCCCGGTACTTTCTTGACAGAGTAGTAGGTATATGCATTAAGCTCGGCAATGACCGCACTCCACCTGATGTTAAGTGGAAATGAAGTCCAGGGCGCGAGGACAACTGGTGCAGCGTAAGAGATGTAGCTTCAGTCACACACACTCACTGCCGGCTCATTTAAGAAACCAATACTATAGAACTAATCATTCGCATTCTAAATCTTATCAAAGAAATATCAGAATACACTGCTTATTTTAAAATCATTAAATAGATTGTGATTGATGAGATGGTTTTACGAGAATTATTATTGTGCGTCCGTGCACGTAAACGAGTTCAATAGGTCAATAGCAACGCAGTTAAACATACTTCACAGTCAGTTCGAAATACGGACAACTGTCCCGAATATTGTGATGCCACTGCATTGCTAGGCTCAGAGCATATAAAAAGTACTTATAGACAGAACTCTGCGAACAGCGAAGTGAGGCAGGTCCAACTACGCCTCGCCGTGTACATACACGATTACACGCACACACGTACAACGAAACTACGCCTTATCTTGTCAGTCAACATCGCGGCTCGTGGAAGCGACACGTTTTGAAAAATCATAAATATACCTGTCAAAATGCCGAATTGTGTTGTGAAAGGGTGTAAGAATCAATCTTCAAAAGATAAAAAGCGGGATGGAATCACATTTCACACTTAGGTAATTTGGAAACCAATATTTTTCAATAATTCGAAATAAAATGTTGACGTTATTGCTTGAAACAGAAGTGTTGCCATTAAGAAGTGTTTTTGTTTACCCTATTATTGGGTAATGTGACACGCAACATTACGTTAATAGTTTCTTGTAATGCTTCGTTGGTGATCTGTTTAAGTAGGTATATGATTTTTTATTTCGTTAAATAAATTATTATCTTAAAGGTGGTCTCGTGCCATAATCATGTTATCAAAATTGGTTTAGTATATAGGTTCAGTATATATTAGCAGATTGAAAAAATGTACCAAAATTTTATTAATTCCCATTGCATTAAAGTCGGTTGTTTTTAAAGTGTTTCCATTATAACCATATTAATATGTATTAAATAATATTGTAAAGGTGAATTTCTACCCGTATTAGCTATTCACGCTTAATAATATGTGTGTACATACCGCTTTACATATTTTTTTTAGATTTCCGGATTGAGACCAAAATTTAAAACAGAAATGGATAGCCGTCATTTGTCAAAGTCGAAAACCACTATCATGGCAACTAACTTCCCGGAGCGTAGTTTGTTCAGCACATTTTAGTTGCAATATTAACTCATTTTCTAAACACGGTGATGTAATGCCACTGTTTGTAGTTTTGTAACCTACAAAAGGTTCTCGGCTCTTTCATGGGGGGAAGGTATATACACTATTATAATAAAATACCAAGTACTGTACTAGATTTACCTATAAATAAGTTTAACAATCATGTAAAATCTTGTTTACTTAAGAAAGGTATTATACAGTAAAGGTATATTTAGAAGACAAAACAGTAAGACGTTGTTCAGTTTATTTTAAATTAGGAAAGCCTGTTTTTTATTAGATATTATTTTGTATGTTGTTGTGTTGTCTAATTGTCTTGTAATCATACTAAATGTTTTTTTTATCTTGTAATGGAAAATGTCCCTCTATGATAGGGAGGGCATTTTTAGGGTTCCGTGGCCAAATGGCAAAAAACGGAACTCTTAGGATTCGTCATGTCAGTCTGTCCGTCCGTATGTCACTGCCACTTTTTTCCGAAACTATAAGAACTATACTGTTGAAACTTGGTAAGTAGATGTATTCTGTGAACCGCATTAAGATTTTCACACAAAAATAGAAAAAAAAACAATAAATTTTGGGGGTTCCCCATACTTAGAACTAAAACTCAAAAAAAAATTTTTCTTCAATCCCATACGTGTGGGTATCTATGGATAGGTCTTCAAAAATGATATTAAGGTTTCTAACATCATTTTTTTCTAAACTGAATAGTTTGCGCGAGAGACACTTCCAAATGGTAAAAAGTATGTCCCCCCCCCCCTGTAACTTCTAAAATAAGAGAATGATAAAACTAAAAAAAATATAAGATGTACATTACCATGCAAACTTCCACCAAAAATTGGTTTGAACGAGATCTAGTAAGTAATTTCTTTTAATACGTCATAAATTAATTATTTAAAAAAAAAACCCTATTATTAAAACATCGATGAAACTTACAACGAACTACAAGAACTTTTATACGATGTTACTTGCTGCTACGGAACCCTTCATGGGCGAGTCCGACTCGGACTTGGCCGCTTTTTCAATTTGTATTGATGCTGTAAAAGAAAGGGAGAAAAGAAATGCCCTTTCTGAGTTTCTTGCCTTTTTTTCTCAGTACAAGGCTCCCGCCTCATAGTTAGACTTACGAACCGATGGCATAGCGACATTATAAGTGCTCAATTATTGTAGCCTACATTAAATAAATAATTTTGATAAATTGGATAAATAATAACAAATTTTATTCCTGTAACACTTTTTCCATTTCCTTATCCTATCGCCACCACTTTTTATCGACAGCTTAAGAGGGTTTATACATTTCGGTTTCCCATACAAACTTCCAAGTCGAAAATTTTAAAAACCAATAAGCCAATTTTGATGAAACTTTGCATGCTGAAGTAAAACACAGAGATCTAAATAGTTTGTTGAAAACATTTTTGAATTTTTTTTATTTAACTGAGTTATTGCAATTTTTAACTTTCTATAGCGGACTTTGAATCGCAATAACTCAACTAAAAAAACTTTTTATAAAAATGTTTCAACAAACTATTTAGATCCATGTGTTTTAATTTAGCATGCAAAGTTTCATCAAAATTGACGTATTGGTTTTTAAAAATTTTGACTTGGAACTTTGTATGGAAAACCGAAATGCGTAAACCCTCTTCAGTCGGAATGGATCACTTTTATTTATATCATATGATAACATTATTAAATAAAACGTTTAAAATAACGTTGCTAATTTTTTACGTTAATTTTGTTTTTTTGGGGTACCTAATTGAATTTATCATGGCAACACCGTTTAAAACACAAATGTTTAAAAAAGTGGCCTCACTTCGCTGTTCTCTGCGAACTGCGTTCTGTCTATACTTTTTATTTGGTCTGAGTTGATAGGTACCCGACGTTGAAATATCAATTACAAACATGATATAAGTAACGTTGCTGGAACATAATATACTCAATTTATCTAATTACCAAAGGCATCATTAGCGTCAGTTGAGATGGCTGGCTATGAATCAATAGGTTTATTATGAATCCAGAAACTGTTAGCTCTAAAGCAACTTTTGATTTTTAAATTAATGGCGAAACAAAGAAAAAAGAAAACAAACAACAACTTAGAAAAATAAAAATCCAAAGAAGCTAGTTGACTAAATTTAAAATCATACTAAAACGATACCTGATTATATTATCCTGACCTATTTTATCCTAAAAATACATAATTTTTCAAAAACTCGATCATTCACAATATTTATTTTGCGTTTTTATATTCCAATTTAAATTTACCGCAAAAACGCTTAAGACCGCCATCTTGAGTGAATGAGGTCACGCCGTGCCAAACATCTGTTTCGTTCGAGTCTTGTTCTATAGAAATGTCACAACAATAAAATAACATTTGGCACGGCGTGACGTCACGGCTTTTGATTTCCGTTTAATGTCATATGCAAAGGTCATATGACTGAATGCGTATTATTGTCGATTTTTCCAATTTTTTATAATGAATATTTTAGATTTTTTGTTTCTTTATATGGGTGGTTCTTGGGAGAGCAATTTTTGAGTGTAACACACTCTTATGTCTTATATCAACAAATAATTTATGAATAAATCTACTATTACATTGTTTACACATTCCATAGTATGCAACGTGTCTTAAACCTAGATTGTAAAAACCACGTACATCGGAGTAATTTACCCTAAGGATCTTAAATCCGGTTAATTTTGCACGTTTTTCACGCATAACACGTTCGCCCTCTTTTAATTTGAGCAATCGCGTTTTTAATTAGATTCGTTAAATTTAAAATGGACAAATCATTTTATAAATGATTTTAAATCACATCGGACGGAAACTTTTGATTTTAACCCCTTGAGTACCGTAAAACTAGACACAATTGAAAACAAATTGTTTCACGACCGCCGGCGGTCTTATGATCCTTGACCTATTAAGGACATAAGTAAGTAACACGCCTAACAAAATTTTTGCTGCGCTCCTTGCGAGGGGCACTGCACTGGACTGGGTAGGCATAGATGAATCGTGATTGGTGTTTGCGAATCATCAGTTACGACCGCAGCTTGCAGATAGGTGGCCGTGTCGCTGTCTCCGCGCTTTCATTGCCCACTAAGTTCTACAATTTTAAAATTTTTGTTTATCAGTTTTTAGCCATTACCATGTCACATTTTTGCAATATAATTGTACTATTTTTGGTAAACGGGTTTTAAAGTGTAATACCTAACGCCCAAATGTAGATAACCAGCAAAAGACTAGCAGGTTATATCATTTTAATGGCGAGGAACTTAAAAATATATGCTTTTTAGTGATTTCCATGGTGTAATTTCCGTATATAAAACACCATGGAAATTACGTAAAACCTGTGAAAGTAACCTTGTTTTATTCATAATGTTACTTTTACCAAACATTTGTTATTTTTATAATTATGTTAATCCACATGCTTAATGTCATGGGAACAATTAATAATACATAAGAAATTTGTTATTTATTAACATTATTATTACCTCCATGTTCCTACTTTGAATATATTCTGTAAGTTTTTTTAGGGGTTAAAGTTACTCGCGTCCGTAGGTTTACCCTTGAGACCCTACACGTGACCCCTAGGTGGTGCTAAATGAGTGACACTGACTAACTGGTAAAGCCACGCTGCGTTGCAGTACGCATTGGGCCGGCGCTTCCGGGGTTATACCACCCTCTCACGAATATCCGACGTGATATAATGGCTCTTGGTGCTGTTGTGTATCGTCCGGCCAGTGAGAGTTCCGGAGGCCCCTCGCCCCCTCGCCTTACAATTCCTATTCCTTCCCTATTCCTTTCTTAAAGGTCGGCAACGCATCTGCTACTCCTCTTGTGATTGCTTTCCATCAGGTGACCCGCCTGCTCGTTCGCCTCCTTCTTACATGCATGTAGTTCTTAAATACTACCCTAACTAACTTTTGTTTAAGATAAATCTAGATTAGCAACATTTTATCTGCTGGGTAATTTCCGTAGACCGCAAAATCTTAAATTTTTTTTAGCATAAGTACAGATTTGCTTCGTGTCGAATTTTTATATGTTATTTAAATTTGCATAAGCTTTTTAAATGTTTGTGTAATTTACTATAATTTAGCGATTTCAAAAGTACCATGGAAATTACACGGAGAACACATTTCCGAAGAATCACCCAAATCATAATTGATCATAAGAAACGCCAATCCACCCGATTTATTCTCAGTGGACACATGCCTATTGGGTTATAGCTTCAGAGTAGGTACTATTGGGACGTTTCTAGGCTTACTATGATGAGTAGGTAGTTAGATTAAATTTGTTTTAATCTAAGGATGAGTAGGTTTAAATAGAATTAAAATCAACGTTTTTAATATAACAATTATTATATTTTTGCTGTAAGTAGGTAAGTATATATTTTGTCACGTAGACAAAATAAGGAAGATAACACACTGACACGTATTTTATTGCGGGACGTTTTATTTTATATTTTTAATTTTTCCTTGAAGGAGCCACCTATCCCGCCCTTCGTGGGCTTAATAAATAGCCTCTGCTTGTTGACCTTGGTTTTGTGAGCAACGTCAAAGGTTACAGTGTTTATGAATGGTGCTCAGTATCTACAAAAGGTTCGCAAACGTTTGGCTACTTTGAAACACATCCGGTGTAGATCGGCGAACGAAAATCTCAAGATCTCGAGCGACCTCTTGCAAAGTTTCTTTTTTCTATTTGGTGAAAAGTGGACTATGGCAGAGGACTGCTTTTGCGGTCCTCATTCCTAGTCTCTGACTAACCCTTTGGGGGTAATAGTCTGATGAAGTTACAATAGGAATTGTATGTTTCCTCAGAGCTAACACTCACATTCCAAGTTTTTTATTGAGTAACATTGGTTTGTTATGTCACGTTGCTTTATTTATTGAAATCTTTTAATTGTGTGACAATAAGTATATTATGTTATTAATGTGTGTAGAGAATTCATTGTTGCTTCTTTATTGGTCGGGGATAATAGTCGTGACTATATGTATGTATTTAGATTTATGCACCGTTTGTTAACAAAAGAGAATTTGAATGAATGCGTGCTATGCGGGGCTATAAAAGGCAGAACCTAACTTTTTGCACGGCACGGCGGCGGCGGCGTGTGTATCGCTTCAATAAGATCCGATAGGTTTTTTTGATAGAAAAAGATGCAGCGCGTCAGACTCTTGTGCCATGAAAAACCGGCCTATAAATATTATAATAATAAAATCTAGTGCCTTTTACCCAAAACAATGTATGAAATAATCTTACTAAACAAGAGTGCACAAGTTCTTGGCCAGAGAAACAAAATGTAAGGGAAAAGTTTTAAAATAGGAGGAAGTAGTAATCTGCGGTATACTCCCTCAATTTTTATTCGTTTTAATGAAATTAAGGGTGAGTTCCACTCATGAAACTGAACAACTTTCCCCAAGAAACCTTTGTGCAAAAATGACAAAAAAGTTTCGACCACCCATACAAAACTGTCCGATTAGCTGACGACAATAGTATGGGAGGTCAATCATGGAAACCCCTCGCTTCATCATAGAAGTATGCACAATAATAAATATACTTAGACATAATATTAAGAAAATGCGGAAGCAGTCAAGTGCGCGTGAAATTAGAAGAGTTTCCTCTTCTAATATCAAAGTCGAGTCAAAAGTCAAAGCTATCTTCTTGGTTCTTGACTAGTGGAACAGAGGACGGATACGACCAGAGGACGGTTCGGGTATGACGTGTCTGATCGACCGACGAAGACAGCTTTGCCCTCTGCCGTCACCCTAGTAAAGTAAGTAAGTAAAGACAGCCTGTATCTGTCCCACTGCAGGGCAAAGGCCAATCACTGAAATCAAGTCATGACTACAATCGGCTACTTGACAGTTTTCGAAAAAGAATTTAAAAAGTTACAAACGCTTATTTTGTTAAGAGTTTGTATATCAAAACTCTTTGAAGATGAAGCTATGGAACCTCCATAGATAAATGGAAGAACTATTACTTGTGACATCCTTCAAATTATTGAAAAGAGAATAATGCTGTCACTTCTTTATAAATATTGTTTGTTTGTAAATATCCTAAATATAATTAAACCTATACTATAAGATTTATGCCTCTATTTATTCAACTTTAATATGGTAGCAGAACGTTGAGTTGCCTGAGGCTAGATTATATGGGTGGATAACAAAATAAAAGTAAGAAACTTGAATTTTACATTAAAGTCAAACTGTACCTACATTAAGTAAAATTTACGATCGTCATCATGCAGTCTGTAGCAGGGACAAAGATCGAAATAAACAAATTAGATCAATGATATTTATATTAAAGGTCATTGAATTAGATGGACAAAATTGGCAAACGTGGAAATTCATGATTACTCGATTACTTAAAAGTTATCCAGGTACAACGGATGTTATAAATGGTACACTTAAAATGCCTACTCATCCAGGAGCATTGGCCACACCCGAAATAACGGACAAGTTTAAAAAAGAGTCACAATATTTTGAAATGTTAGATAACACTGCACAAGCTACAGAAGATAAGAGCTACGACTTATGCATGAAGTTCTTTAGCTACCAAAAAGATCCTGAGCACGATATGACCACACATATATCTGCAGTAAAATCTTTGTTCTACGACCTGAATACTGAATTAGAAGGAAACGATTTACCAGTAATTCTAGTAATTTGCAAGATACTGGATACACTTCCGGAACAGTTTTTTGCATTTAAGTCAAGTTGGCTTTTGAGGGCAAAACCGGATAGAAACATTGAGAATCTGACGATACAGTTATGTGCCTATGAAAGAACGCTAATAAATAAAGCAGAGTGTAGTACTAACGTGAAAGCTTTTGTAGTAATATCTGAAAAGAGTAAGAACAACTTTAAGAAAAAGGATTTAAAGTGCAAATATTGCGGAATGGTTGGTCACATTGTCAGGAAATGTCATAAATGGATTTCCGATGGGAGACCACCAAAGAATTCGACCAGTAGTGTGAACAACATGAATTTAACAGTTCTGTCAGTTGAAGATACAACAGAAGCAGATAAAAATAGTTGGTACGTAGACAATGGCGCAACTAGTCATGTTACAAATAGATCTGACTTATTTGAAAGCTTTCAATATTTTCAATATAATCACACTGTTACTACAGCGTCTAGACAGACAATCAATGCTATTGGCAAAGGAACTATACGTCTCGATGCTGATGTAAATGGACGAGTCGAACCGCTTCTTTTAAAAGATGTAAGGTATATTCCAGCATTACGAAAAAAAAAAAATTTCAGTTCTGGCTGCTCAAGACAAACTACAGAATAGTATATTCGAATCCCTCTCAGAATCATGTACATTGAAGGTAAATGGTAAAGAAATAGTGAACGGAAAGCGAAGAAAGCTCGGTGGACTTTATAAAATTAATGTTAAAATTCTCACACCAAAGCAAGAAGTAAATCATGTCACAAATTCACAATCGTTACAATTGTATCATGAACGCTTCGGACATCAAAATAAAAGACATGTAAAAAAGGTGGTAGAAAAGGAATTTGACATAAAATTGGACTATAATACTGAATTATGTGAAGGTTGTTTAACGGCAAAGCACACAGGTTGAAGTTCGGAACTAGAGAACGAGCAACGAAGCCTGGGGAGCTCATTCACTCTGATGTTTGTGGACCTTTTATGTACTCAATCTCCAAATTTCGATACTTTGTTCTTTTCAAAGATGACTACTCTCGGTATCGTCATGTCTACTTCTGGAAACACAAAAGCAAAGTTCACAGCAAACTTAAACAGTTTCTAGCTGAGATAAAAACCGCTGGCCATGTTGTACAAGAGTTCCTAAGTGATAATGGAGGAGAATTTGTTAATGAGCAGGTATGCAATACATTTCGACAGAATGGTATAAAACATCGTTTCACTATGCCATATACGCCGGAACAGATTGGATGCTCAGAACGAGATAATAGGACCATAGTAGAAACTGCTAGGGCCATGATGCATGCACATAATGAAATACCGCAAGCTCTTTGGGCGGAATTGATTAATACTTATGTCTACATACTTAATCGAACGGGACCGACAACAGTTGAGGGAAAGTCACCCTTCGAGCTATTTTATAAAAAGAAACCAGGCATCAAACATTTGAGGATAATTGGATCGACGTGTTATGCACACTTACCGAAACAGAGGCGAAAGAAACTTTGTAGGAAAGCTGAAAATGGAATACTTATCGGATACGATGAAGATGATGGCTATAGAATATGGTCTAAAGAAGATCATAGGCTTATCAGATCGAGAGACGTGATTTTTATTGAACGCCCTCTCATAGAAAAACCTATAGATCAGACAGCAGTGAAGGCACCTAAGGTAGATAAAAACAGTTTTGATATACCAATACCCTCCACTGAACCAGAGACACAGCCTATCATACCAGAAGAAGATTCACAGATGAGACATGATCAAGAAGCTGTTGAATCAAATGTACCGATTGATCTAATTAATGACTTCGTTAATTTTGATACTGCTGAGTCCGACTCTGATGTCAATGAAACTTCATCAACTGGAAGTATTTTACAGCGTCGTGATAAAGAACAAAATGAGTCTAGAGATGACTTATTAAGAGAAGATGTACAAGCTCAAGAAGCATCTCAAGAAGACGTTCATTTTGATCAACGTCTTAAAAACTCCGAATTGAGAGAAGATGCTGAAGGAGACAATTCGTTTCTTTATAGAGAAGCGTTAGGAGCCCTAGCATATCTGATGGTGGGCACAGTTGTAGCTGTCAGCGAAACTGCACGAGAAATAATAAGGCTAAAACGATTGATTGAAGACATAAAACAATCAACGATGACTCCTGTTCTCCATGTGGATAATGAGTCTGCAGTCACGCTTGCACTGAATCCGCGAAATGAGTTCCACAATAGAACAAAGCATATCAAGCTACGACATTTCTTTACACGAGAAGCCATAGCTGATGGGACTATGATGATTGCAAAGATTGGTACAGAAAACCAAATTGCTGACATGTTTACGAATGCACTTCATAAGCCAAGACTGGCTATGCTTTGTCGTCAGATTGGCGTGTTCGTTTAAAGACTCTGTTGTTCCCTAGCTTCAAGAGAAGATGTTAAGAGTTTGTATATCAAAACTCTTTGAAGATGAAGCTATGGAACCTCCATAGATAAATGGAAGAACTATTACTTGTGACATCCTTCAAATGATTGAAAAGAGAATATGATGCTGTCACTTCTTTATAAATATTGTTTGTTTGTAAATGTCTTAAATATAATTAACGAGATTTATGCCTCTATTTATTCAACTTTAATATATTTTATACTCCGTACAATATTTTCTTTCTCGAAAAATCCTTTATTTTAACAGAAAAAAACATATTTTTCTTTATTGATTTCAAATTTCGTGCGAAAACGGTTGGTCACGTGACATTTTTATTCAACTTATCTTAAAACCTGACAGATAGTTTTTGATAATTATTATTTTGTGAAATGTGACGTCACATGAAGCTCAATCATGGCCGCCCCTTGCCGCCTGTGTTTTGGGCCTTGTAATCCAACGATAAAAAAAAGAAATGACATTGTGTTTTTTATTTTTTCACTCAATATCCACGCAATATGAATCCATATTAGCTCTGATGTCGTAACTTAGGAGCTTTGATTATATACATGTCTAGATAGAGCCTGGCCGTAAAAAAACGTAGAAAAATTTATAGGCCAAAATTGGCCTATCGCGCAATCCTGGCAGTCAGTGTCATTGTGCCGTCAAGCAGTGTTTACCTCTCGCGTTTCGGTGAAATTGTTCGCAAAATGACCGTTTGCTCAGTGAAATTCTGTCGAAACTATAACAGAAAATATTTTTCGAAAAGGAATGTCACGTTTCATCCGTAAGTATCGATAAATTTTAATGAAAATTTAAAGTTTAACAATAATAACGGCCATGTATGCGTAGTGTTGCTGGTATCAAAATGTAGAATTCCCATTATTGGTGGCAGAATATAAAAGGAGGTTTAAATATAATAAGTATGATAAAAATACTCAGTCTTGTAAGTTAGTATTTATACATGGTCTTGTTGTAAATAAAGTAAATACATTAAATATATTTATTATTGGAACGCTTTCAAAGTTTTTTTTTAAACTGATGTCTGATTTATAAGAGCGTGAATAAATGTCACGGTTCCTATTCGATGCCGAATGTTTGTAAACATATTACTGACATTTGTGCAAATATCTAGTTTCACTAGGTTTTTTACTGTTTTTTGAAAGAAAGACACAATAGTTAACTGTTTTCTTGTGAATGTCTCTCAAGAAAAAGTAAAATCCTGCTGCAACTAGGTATAACAGTAATCTGTTTACAAACATTCGTCATCGAATTTGGCTGGATTATAGGTTCCGTTCTATTCTAAAACAAGAAAAAATATAATACCTACTGTAATATTTTATAATACTATTATTATAAATTGTTATTGTGGTATAGTATCGTATCGATATTCGAAACGAATAAAAAAATTATTATGTTTGAAATGGAATGTACGTAAGTATTTATGTAAGAAGTGTGTGTTTAAGTATATGTATGTAGGAAATGGTAGTATGTATGCTTTAGAGCTCGATGGCGCATCGGCTAGCACGTTCGGCTTGCGATCTGGCCCGCTAAGCAACTTTCGCAATGCCGGGTCACTGGATGGGTGACCAAATTAAAAACATCTTGAGCCTCCGTGCTTCGAAAGGCACGTTAAGCCGTTGGTCCCGTTTGTTGTCGTAAGATGACAGTAGGTTAAACCCACCAACACGCATTGGGCCAGCGTGGTGGGTTATGGCCCATTATCCCCACGTGCTATCTCCACGTGGGAAGACTGCGCCCAGCAGTGGGACGTTTATAGGCTGATGATGATGATGATGACGATGTTTGAGAAAGTGCGGGTGTATGTTTGTGCCCCTAAAAGGTCAATATTTCTCGTCTCATGTAGGTAAACTATTGGACACGGATATTGATGAGCAGTCATCACATTATGTAACCTTTACAACTGCTCGACCACATAGCAAACATTTTAATTTTTAGATTTCCAACTGATCCGGTAGAAAGAAGTCGTTGTCGAAATATTTAACTACAAGGTTTCAACATAATAAGAAATTAGAGAACATGAAAAATGATGTAACATCCCAACGAAAGTTATTTAAGAAACAAATACAAAGAGAACGCCATTAATTGTTTTGATTTTAATTTAAAATATTTAAATTTCTAATTAAAAATCAATTTTGATTAAGTATTAAATGTAAATCATCCTGCCTGTTGCTTCTATTTCATCCCTATTACAAACATATCACACGCACACAGGCTTTCATTAGCGCATTATTTTAATGTACTCGCCCTCGCCTTCATCCATTTTTTCTAAACACACCAGCTTCTTTTATGCGTTATACCTACATATACGATAGACATACCTAATTTAAAAAGTTATGTTAAGTTATGAATCATTTTAAAATTATATTGTGCATAAATATTTTTCCCTACTTTATCGGAAATAAGGCATTCGCTGGCAACCATTCGCGCTAGTGTCAGATACGCGGCTGTCACGCACACTTCAAATTCAATACAAAAACCGGGCGGATTTTGAGAAGCGTTTGTACCGCGATGCTCCGTCTAGACATGTATATAGTCAAAGCTTAGGAGTACGAAAATTCAAAATACCAATCCGATCCAATAGCGATCGGTTTCAAGAGTAAGGCTGGTAATTGAGGCGACCGGAGGCATAACAATAAAATTATTTAATTATTAAAACTTGCGCACTTCCTCTATCTTTTTCTTAGGTTCTATTAACCAAAGGTTGTCTAGAAGAGATCGCTTTCAACAATAAGACCGCCTTTGTAGGTACATATTAGTTTTATGTTTATGTCATGTGTAGGTAAGTGTTTCTTATGTATGTGCAATATAGTGTTCATCTATCTATCTAATAATCTGGCTTAAAACTTACTGTCTATACTCTCAGAAGACTTATTTGTAAGCGGTTGACTCGCACCGAGGATGGACTGACTACTTCCAAAGCTGTCTTGATCTTGGCCGTTCGGTGGTAGCTGCTCCCCCAGACTTTGGAGACTTAAGTTGCTGTGCCCATCTGTTGATGTACTACAGCAGTTTTGCAGCATCTGAAAATAGTAAGTAATGTAAAGTAAATATCCTAGTCATTGTTCCACACTGCTAGGAAAAGTTCTCCATCACGGAAATCAAGACTCATAACAACTAACACGGCGGTTATAATCTATATCAACACGCTTGCAAAATGCTAGTTGGTGATAATGTGATAATATCACAAACCCAGGCTTTGTATCGAAAAATCCGAAACTCACTTTTCCCTAGAAATAAACCCCAACCTCCGTCCGGAGGTGTGATCTCCTGTCCGGTTGATTAAGGGTGGATTCGACCAAACTGAAATAAGGTCTTAAACCTAGATTAAACGCCGAATTTGTATAGACTAATCTCGGAGTAAGTCTTATTCCAGTTTGGTCGAATCCAGCCTAAGGAAAATTATATCGGACCTTCAGGCCTAACGCTTTGCCGGGTCTGAGACTGGTAGACAGACTACTTTAAAGAATAAACATTTTAGTCAACGGGGATATTTTAAACCGTGTGGTGTAGCGGTGAAAGAATACTACCACCCCCTCTCTTCCCTTGGGTGTCGTAAAAGGTGACTAACGGACTAAAAACTGCACATACATCTAACAGCATAGAGCGGCGATGGCCTCACCTCCTGTCACGCTGACCACATGTGCAGTCAGTATTTGGTCTCTGACTAACATTCGAGGATAATAGTCGCGATTATATGTATGTATCTCGTCGGTGACGCAGTGTTAAATCAAAAATCAAGCTTTTATTTAATAATAATAAGAAAAAAATAAACTTTTCTATTAACCTAGAACGTCATTCTGTGACGGCTTTATCTATGGTGCAGGGTGTGCGCTGCACACGGGCACATGAGTAAAGAAACGCTTTAGGGATGATTTATATTAGAGCGGGCCGTGCACGGAGCGTGCTCCGTCCGGGCCCGGACAGGGGCATTGATTTGAAACGTTGCATATATTTTGTATTTATATTAGAGCGGGCCGTGTCACGTCCGAGCCCGGACGAGACACGGATCATGCACAGTGTTATATGAACTGCTTCATACAAAATGTATGCAACGTCTCAAATCAGTGGCGCCGTCCGGGCCCCGGACGGGGCACGCCCTGTGCACGGCCCGCCTTAATATAAATCAGCTCTTACTCTTGTGACACGGGTGCGCAGGGTACTTAGGGGATCGCCAATTCGCCACACCACGCGCCTACTAGAGGGGCGCCAGGGTATTGCACACGGGCGCTAGATCAGTTAGAGTCGCCCCAAGTCATTACACAATTTATATGATATCGCGAGATTTTTACTCCTATTTACTTAGATTGAAAATTTTAATAGTTAAAATCAATCACATCATGTTATTTAATTCCTTACTTGTTTATTTACACAAGTAGGTAAATCTCGCGACAACCTTTTATATCATATAAATTGTGTAATGACGTTATAAGTTGATAGTAAAAAATTTAAAGTTTAAGTTTTATTTTTATTTTTAGTCCGCCATCTTGGATTAAGAATGACGTCACACAAATAAAAATGAATTGTCATCCAAACTGAACGTGTACATATAAAATTTCAGCTCAAGCGGTTGAAAATATCTGCTTCAAAATTGAGTTGCAAGATTCCACCCGAACAAACATACAATACAAGTAAATAAAAGCATGTAAAAAGGCCTGTGCGTCACCCGCCGCGCTGCTATTGTTTACTACATTCCTTTGACTTAAGGTTCGGAACATTTTGTATGGGTGCGAGGCTGCGCTACATAAAAGTCACTTTGGTTTAACAATCTTGAAAAAACATTGCAATTTAAATAAAAACTTGTAAAAAGGCATAAAGCGGTGTTAGGCGGTCAGCTAAAATTCCGGACCCTCGCGGATGTTGCGTGGTGCGAGGTCCGCGGTAATTCGTAAGCGCCATTCACATTTTTTTTCAAAAAGTTAATAAAAATGTTTAGGTTTTCGGAAATCCAAAACATTCAAGAAATCGAAAAGGTAAATGTAAAAACCTACGTGTATATGATTTTATAAGAATTATTATTGTAAAACACGGTCATAATGTGCATTTATTTGAAATTTTAGAGGTAACTTCAGGATTTTTTTTTACCAAGCAAAATGTTTTCAATCTTGTTTTGGAAACAGTCATCCTCTCACACATACGTTCTGTAATACATATTGAAAATTTCAGTGCGTAATATCTTAACAGCTAATAGAAACCAGCCAATTTTTCCGTTTTCACCGCCTAACCCCCCCTTAATTACAATTAACTTTAGATAAAGCTATGCAGTTTTAACACAGGCAATCCCTTTAAAACGTGTATATTTTTAACATAATAATACTCGTCATAAGAAAAGTTAATCCGTGATCATGGTACATGCAACTGCACCGAAATACCGGGGACTCAAAATCAACAACAAAAACATGGTAAAAATCCTGTTTTTCCTAAAGTAATAAGTAAAAAGTACCTAATCTAAGGCCTTTAAACTGCCCCACTGCTGGGCAAAAGCCTTCTTCGTTAAACTCGAAATCTTTGATACAATTGATTGGTTGGAATGAAGGGTTAATCAGGAATGACAATATATATATTCTAAATTAAAGTCCCTACCTATTTGTTCAGATTGTAATGAAATATAATTACTTAAACAAACAAAAATAATAAAATTTATAATAATTAATTATATATTAGGTGCCAGGAGACGACGCTGCAGGCCCAGAAGGAGATGGCGGGACGAACTAGACTCCTACAGCAAAGACTGGCAAGAGCCCAACAGATTGGAAAAAGGGAAAGGAGGCCTTTGCTCTACAGTGGACGACCATGGCTGAAATAATAATAATAATAATAATAATTGTCTTTGTTTCAGACCCTTGAACCGACCATCGACGTGTCTGCCCAACGATTGTCGGATCAAGTGCGGGTGATCCAGCGTAACAACTTGCTGGATTAGTCAGCACTTGATCGGCTACGCCTGGAGTCACTACGTATTTGTGCGGCTTCTTCTTCGGCGCAGGATCGGCCTGCGCCACAATTACCGCCCTTGACGCCGGTTTTGGAGGCGCGAGTAGATCCGGTACCCGACGATGAAGACTACATAAATACGAATGTAAGTACACAGGCGAATGAGCAAATGAGGAGCGCTTTGAACGATGCCATTCTACAGTATCGTGACACGCGTAACTCTAGGCCGCGTATACCTTGTTTGCCCACGAATAGGCATAATTTGGCGTTAGAGTGCCTTGAACGATTTACTGGTTCCTTATCTTTGAACCAGTGAAAGTTTAATTGATACCGACTCGATTCTTTATTGTGGGGCCATCGCGGTGTGTCGCGTTGCTCGTGTCAAATTTCAGGATTCTGACCCAGTACCGCGGCGAACCGAGATTGTCCCTGCTTGGCAATTGCGGATCAAGGGGCGTATCAATAGGTTCAGGACACTCATTGCAAAGCTAATTTGCTTCAGAAATGGCAATAATCGGCCTCGCGTCATGCGATTCGTCACACAAGCCTTTGTCGGGACTGATGTTCGACCGGAAAACTATATGGCTTGTGTGACGGAACGTATTGACTTTCTGAAGCAAAAAGTCTATGCATGGGCAAACCGTATACGTCGCTACAGAGTGCGTGTGGACCGATACCAACAAAATCGCCTCTTTCAAAGTGACCAAAGAAAAGTATACAGACGTTGGGAAGGAGCTGATCAACGTGTGAGCGACGGGCAGCTACCGGATGTTGATGCTATGACTAATTTCTGGCGCAACATTTGGTCGGTGCCCGTCGAGCACACGGAAGGTGAATGGATGAGTGTTGTCAGTGAGGCGTGTGAACATATCGAGATCATGCAGCCTATTAATATTAGTTCAGCTGACGTAAGTTGTGCAATCCGTACGGCCCAAAATTGGAAATGCCCAGGATCGGACGGATTGCACAACTTCTGGATCAAATGGTTTCGATGTTCACACGAGTTACTGGCAACGCAATTCCAAGAAGCCATAGAGCTCGGCTCACTCCCAAGTTTGTTGACTACTGGTGTCACTTTTCTGCTCCATAAATCAGGTAGTACCACGGAACCGAAAAATTATAGACCCATCACGTGCTTACCTACTTTATACAAGCTCCTTACATCCATTCTGAGAACAAAAACGTGGACCACGGTCTTACGTCAACCAGGATGTCGAGATAGTGTTTTTCCCACGCAGGATCTTATAAGGATAGAGCGTGGCATATTCCAGGGTGACAGTCTGAGTCCTTTATGGTTTTGCCTAGCTTTGAATTCTCTCAGTACTTTGTTGAGAAATTCAAGGTTAGGCTGTCGACTGCGGAGAGGGGGTGAAGTTATGTCGCATTTGTTGTACATGGATGACCTCAAGTTGTTCGCACCAAACCGCCAAGACTTGGTGAAACTGCTGAATATTACTGAGACTTTCAGTAGTACCATCAGGATGGAGTTTGGTGTGGATAAGTGTGCGGTTATGCATGTACAGCGTGGGAGAGTAGTAAATTCAACCAATTTACAACTCTCCGTAACAATAAACTTCAGATCTCTCTCTGAAGTTGAAACTTATAAATATCTGGGTATGTCACAGGCTTTGGGTGTTGAGGACAGGGACATAAAACAGTCATTACGGGAGCGATTCTTTTGCCGCCTGAGAAAAGTACTTAACAGTCTTTTATCGGGTGGCAATAAGACGCGTGCTTTTAATGCCTGGGTTATGCTTCTGCTCACATACTCCTTTGGCATACTAAGATGGACTCAGACCGAATTGGACGCCTTGCATAGAAGAGTCCGTCAAATGCTCACGACTTCCAGAATGCTACACCCGCGCTCATCTGTTATGAGGCTGTACATTCCGCGGAGATGTGGGGGTCGCGGCTTTTTAAATGCCACGGACCTACATAACCGTGAGGTGTGCAGTCTCAGGGATTATTTTCTTAACAGTGAGTGTGGCATGCATTTGGATGTCGTGGCAGTTGATAGACACTTTACGCCGCTCTCCTTGGCAACAGAAAACTGGCGCAAATCAGTGGTGCTAAGCACTCTCTGTTTCGGCAAACGGTCTTTTAGCTAAGAGCCTCGATCAACACCTGGAGAGGCTCTCGCTAAAAGGTTGGGTCAAGGGTCAGATACAGAAGGCAGTACTCCTTGACACGGCACGTATTGTCAGGAGGTTCCTCACTCTGCAGCCCTAACCACTGGTAGCTTGGGTCTATCCCCGCTGCCGGTGGCAACCTAGGTTAAGTTTTTTTTAATATTTCATATTGTAAATATGTTGTTTTTTTTGTTTTTGTTTTTTTTTATATATAAAATATTGTAGAAAATTTTACCTAAGATAATATTTTAAATAAAGAGCATAATAATATAATAAATAAATAATATATTATAAAATTTTATAAAAAGTGGAAAAGGAGGGGTGGCCTTTGCCCTGCAGTGGGACAGAAGAGGCTGACAAGGCTAATAATAATAGTTACCAATAAGCCTGACATCGTGATAGTCGATCGGTCCCAGCGGCGGGCAGTGCTAGTCGACATCACCGTTCCACTTGATGAGAACCTCGTGAAGGCTGAGAAGGACAAGCTGAGCTAGTACCTTGACTTGACTTACGAGGTTACCGCTATGTGGGATGTTGACTCGACTATCATTGTCCCGATAGTCGTATCTGCAAACGGCCAAATAGCGAAGAGTCTCGACCAACATCTCAAGAGTCTCCCGCTAGACGGCTGGATCAAGGGTCATATACAGAAGGCGGTACTTCTTGACACGGCACGCATCGTCAGAAGGTTCCTCTCTCTGCAGCCCTAACCACCGGTAGTTCGGGCCCTGCCCCGCTGCCGGCGGCATTCTAAGTTTTAGGTTTTTTATAATGTTTAATGTTTTATAGTAGTTTTGTTTTTTTTTTTTTTTTGGAATATTATAAAACACCTAGACATAAGAAAAGAAATAAATGCGAGAATAACTATAATAATAATAAAATTTTACGTGTCAATAATTAATTAATGTCTTTCGAAAAATAATCAATTGGCAGTGGACTGCATTTGCGGTCCCCATTGCCTAGTCTTTGACTAACCCTTTGGGTACCATATACTGTGCTTCGGAGATAATAGTCGTGAGCACCTGTATATGGGTGAATTTCCCAAGTACTTTTTTAAGGCGGCGCAGCAGAAATTCGATGAGTAAAGTTTATCAAGCATACGGGTTTATTTTTTTCTACTTACATAGTTGAAACTATGATCTATAAGATTTTTAAGCTTCCAAAGATTTTCGCTATGTATTTTCGTGTTAAAATAAATTTTAAACACCCAAAATCTAATTACGGTGTATTGTCATGACTCCATTGTCTACTTATATTGTTTTATTACAAGTTTCTGGTGCAATAAAGAACTAAATGTTTTTGAAATACATTAAATGAGGCTATTTATTTGAAATTTAAGGAGTAGATTAAGTAAATACCAAATACTATATATTTGGAACTGCTTTTTTAATTGTCCTGCCCGAAAAGCCAATAGCGGTGGCGCAATTTGATCACTCCTTTACATATAGTCTAAGATCCGAGTATAGAACGACCTTCACCGGGAAGGTTAATGGATGAAAAGTATTTTATATCAAATTTAATATGTTAAATAATATGTCGCGAGTGGGTTGGCTGAAAAATTTCAGTCCAGTACCATTAATGATTAATTTAATATAAAAAAAATATATTTTATTTTACATTGCACTGGTTTGGTGTGTGTGTGTGTGTTTGTAATGAGCTTATCTTTATATAAACATAAATTTTATTTATTTAACCAGACGGTTGCAAATTACTAATATTGACTTGCCTGTTTACACCTGCCTACCCAATGTTATGACAGGAAAAAAATAGTCAACCTAACGTTTGCATATTCTATAGGCTTCATACTTTCGATTGGTACCTATGTAATTTATCTATTATCGAAACAAGTGCAATTTTTAAAAATATATTTTTAAATATTTAATTAATCATATACCTACTGGACTGACACTTTTCAGCCAACCCACTCGCAATATATTTTTTAACACATTAAATTTGATATAAAATACTTTTCATCCATTAACCGCTCGGTGAAGGTCGTTGTATACTCGGATCCTCTACTAATACAACGATTTGATTTGGGAGATATTAAGCTATCCTACTCAACCCCGTTCAGCTGTATTCTCGCAAACGTAATACAAGAATTAGATATGAGCTGTGCTGTTTTCCCGCCAAACATGTAAGTACGTGCTGCGGTGGCGCAGGAATACAAATTAATTATATTCCGGTGACATGTATAATAGAGAAACAAGGCTGTTTAATAATGCATTTCATACAAAGTTAAAATGAAGGTACATAATAGTATCAGTACATAAAATAAAACATAGTTCCGGAATAATAGTGTTCTTTATATTTTGAGTTTTGTTACTGATTCTAAGTCCAGTGGTGCAATTCCCGTGGTTCCGGTGGCGAAATAAAGCGCCTCCATAGTTGAACAGTACCACCGGAACTGATATGAATACTTGGTATTAAAAATATATATTATTTAGCCATACAACCACGGTAAAATAATCACCCAGTATTTTATCTTCATACAAACGGTCGAAAAGCGAGCATAACATAAAAGCGATCCAATTATTTATACACTGTGGTGTGGCTGTGGGACACATCTTTGCCTCTGACTGGACACACAAAATGGGAACCTAATGATTCTCTCCATAGGATTACGGAAATGAGGTGTGACAAGATTTAGTATTTCCACCAGAGAAAGACAGCCTAATTTGGTACACCGAGAGATCCAAAATGAATTCGGGCACTGGAACAGGTATCTTGATTAAATAATGACTTCAAGCCCGTCAGAGTAGGGGAAAATTCGCTACTGTATAATGGCAAAAATTTTCTGAATTCTCCTATGCGCTAAAAAGAACTTAGTCAAGCCGCGCTCAAGTCACTTATATCACTTCGGATCGACTCTAGCCTTGTACTTGAAACCACGAGAGCCTTTTAAACAAGCTAGGTGGACGAAACAGGATGAGATTGATCTGGGTACCAGGCCACATAGAAATCCATGGCAATGAGATGGCCGATGCACTTGCTAGGGAGGGCTCAGATACCCCATATATTGGTCCAGAGCCTTTTGTAGCACTGGCACCGAGTACAAGGCCTTTAAGGACCACATCCGAAACAGACATAAAATCTAATGGAAAGAACTACCATGCATGAGACACTCAAATCCTTTATAGGCGATGGCGCCCTAGGACTCAGTAAGATCATTATGCAGTAGTAGTAAACGGCAGGCCCGAATAATCAAATACTCCACAAAATGCAACTAGCTACAGACAACCTGTGCAGAGCATGTAGAACGGAGAAAACGAAGTCCATGCAACACCTATTGCGTGAAGCGTGACTGTAACTTTCTCGCTGGAAAAATAATATATCTCCTGGAATCGGCCTACCTGAAACCAGAAGATTTAAGGCTCTTCGCCCCTAAATACATTACCAAGCTTAAGGCAGTCATTTTCACTGAAGAGGCAGAGTGATAGGATGGGGTTGCACAAAGGATCCCAATGGGTCAACGTGCTACTGCGATAGGGAGACCTCTGACCCACTAAGATAAGATAAAATAAGATCCAACCTTTACAAGTACTTAATTAAAGAAAAATAATTTGACTAAAGAAAACACTACCATGTACATACATACATACATACTTTTTCTAGTAAACATTTTATCCTACAATACCATGTGTTTATTATAAAACAGCTAGCAGTTGGGGATAAAGTGTCGACCTAATCGTCATAAAAAGGTACAACGTACAACAGAGGGTTTGCGGACATTATGTTGTAACGAGAAGCTCGATAGCGCAGCAGCTAGCGCGTTCGGCTTGCGATCTTGCCCGCCAAACAACTTTCGCAATGCCGGGTCGCTGGATGGGTGACCAAATTAAAACATCTCGGGCTCCTCTGTGCTTCGGTAGGCACGTTTACCCGTTGGTCCCGGTTGTTGTCGTAAGATGACAGTCGTTAAAACCCACCAACCCTCATTTGGCCAGCGTGGTGGGTTATGGTCTAATAACCCGACATGCTATTGTCCATGTGGGAGGCATGTGCCCAGCAGTGGGACATTTATAGGTTGATGATGATAATGTTGTAACCAAGTTAGTGTTAATAATAAATAATAAAATAAATAAAATACAATATTTATAAAATATGAATTAAAGTTCTTATCGCCTAATTACCAGAGGTTCCCAAACTAGGCTAGGCCTGACCCTTGGGAAACCAGAAACAGTTACATTTCATGTTTTGTGTTTGGCAGTGAGTGAGTAATTGAGGATGTATAAAAAGTGTTATACTTATGTGTGTTGTGTAATGTGTTGCTTGTGTAGTGTAAGTGTAAGTATTGCTATCTCTGTACGCGAGCGGGTGAGTTGTGTCAAGATTTAGACATTAGTGACTCAGTTATATCATAGTCATATGTGAATAATAATGTAACCACTTTAGCTTTGACTTCTCTCATAGAGCAGTTCCTTATGTTGCAGCGGAATGCTACAGCGTTATAAGTCGCCGGGTGGCAGTACCGGGAAAATCTCTTGGCATTTGGCTTAAATGTTTGTTAACAATGTCAGGGTTGCAAAACTAAAAGTTTGAAACATTCAGTGTCGTAGGTATTGGACTTGAGAATAGGATAACCATAACGTTAATAATTTATTTTCCGTCCATCCTTTCTACATGAACAAACCATCTTAGCACACATTTATCAACCTTCGCTACCACAATATCTTTACATACTCATTCCACACTTCTCTCTTATCACTCCATTCCTTATTCTATCTTTCAAAGTACTCCACATATACACTGTCGATTCAAAAGAAAAGGTGAATTTTGAAATTTTTTTAAAAGTATTTATTTATTCATCAATATCCATTTTGTCGCCTTCAAAGTAACCCCCCTCAGATATAATGCACTTATGCCAGCGCTTCTTCCAATCCTCGAAGCACTTCTGAAATGCGCTTTTCGGTATGGCCATCAGCTCGTTCTTCGACTCTGACTTTATCTCATCAATTGTGGCAAAACGCTTTCCTTACATCGGTCTCTTCAGTTTTGGGAATAGGAAAAAGTTGCTGGGAGCCAAATCTGGTGAATACGGTGGTTGAGGCATGATTACGGTGTTGTTTATGGCCAAAAAAACACGAACAAGCATTGATGTGTGAGCTGGTGCATTATCGTGATGCAGAATTCATGATTTGTTTTTCCACAATTCCGATCGTTTGAGCCGTATTGCTTCACGCAAACGTTGCATAACTACCTTGTAGTATTCCTTATTAACCGTACGACCTGTAGGAAAGAACTCATGATGCACCACGCCATTATAATCGAAGAAAACAGTTAATTAAATTAAAATTAAACTTTCCTACAATCACACCAATTATCTAGCCCAAGAGAAGCTTCGAAGAAACTCGTTAAATGGTTACTAGACAACGGATAAACATACTTAAAATTCTTAAATAAATACTTATTATATATAGACAACACCCAGACCCGAGACAATTTAGAAAAACAATAATTTTCAAATTGACCCGACCGGGGATCGAACCCGGGACCTCAGAGATGGCCACACCATAAAAACCGGTGTACAAACCACTCGACCAAGGAGGTCGTTGAGCAAAACCTTCACATTTGATCGCAGTGAGCAAAACCTTCACATTTGATCGAACTTAGCTTGCTTTTTTCGGTCTTAACTCATCTGGCCGCTTCCATTAGGATGATTGGGCCTTAGTTTCGACGTCATAACCATATACCTACGTTTCATCACCAGTTATTACCCTTTTGAGCAAACCTGGATCGTCGTTGACGTCTTTCAACAACTCCTGAGCGATACTAATGCGACGTTGCTTTTGCTCAAAATTTAGTAATTTCGTAACAAACTTCGCTGCCACACGTTTCATGCCCAAAATATTGGAGAAAATTGCATGGTATGAGCAGATTGATATGTCAACATCCTCTTCAACTTCCCTAACAGTGTTTCGACGACTTTCCAAAACAATTTTTTTCATTGTTTCGATGTTTTCTTCGCTTGTTGATGTGGTTGCAACTCTAGGACGCTCATCGTCATCAAATCTTCTCGGCCTTCTGTAAAACGCTTGTATCACTTATAAACACTTTTTTATTGAGACAAAGTGGACTCGCCGAATGCCACAGTCAACATTTCTAGTGCCTTGGAGTACTTTATTCCATTTTTAACGCAAAATTTAATACATATTCTTTGATCGAAGAACACACAAAAACGTTACTAACCTTTTCAGTTGTCAACAACAAACTATATAATAATCCAAATTGTCTGATAATGCCAACATATGATTATATACATATGGCTCGTATACTTCTTAGCGATCTCATTTTTACTAAACTGAAATATATATAAATGAAACTGACTTTATCATTTATTTTTATATTAAATTCATTTTATTTCTATTAAATTAAACTATTTCTATTTTACCGTCTTTATCTATTCTAATTCCTATGGGAATAATCGTTTTCGGTGGGTAGCTTTAAAATTCCTGTGGGACAACACTAACTTCGTTTCTCTACTACTAAATCTACACTCTAGAAAATTTCAAATAGCTATAACGCAAAAGATCCCCTACTATATGACTTGTTATTACATCTGTCAAAGTAATAAATAAGCACGAAAAAAATCGTGAAAAGTGGATATGAAAATTTGCCATCTTAATTTGGCAAAAATCGAACGTGTTGAAATTGACCCATATACAGGTCCTAACAAAATCAATAAGCAAACGTTTAAGGGCGGTATCTATACATCATTCTGAATACAATGACAAAAATTGGGCTCCAGTTAAATAGTAATTTTTCAAAGTTATGTTTTCTAACAAACTAAATCAATTAAAATAATGTACATCATGAAACATGCTGTATCTTTACTAACACGCACGCAAGCGTCAATAAAAAGATAGCTCAGTATGCTCCGAGTTTAGTGTGCATGTTCGGTTATCTTTGTGTGCGTGTAGTACAGCTGTGCGGGTTTGGAAAAGGTACATTTCCGGTTAGTTATATTAATGTTTTGTTGATTATCTCGATAACAAGCCTGTAGTTTTAGACCAAATTTGGTGAGTATGCTCAGTATGATGTATAGATGCTCCTCTCAAACGTTTGCTTATTGATATTCTTAGACCCTATACTCTATTATAACTTTTTTTATAAACTACCGGCCGCTCACGGTTTCACCAGCGTGGTTCCCGTTCCCGTGGGAATATCGGAATAAAAAGTATCCAATGTGTTAAACCAGGTTATAAACTATCTGTATGCCGAATTTCATCCAAATCTATTCAGTTGTTTTTACGTGAAAGAGTAACAAACAACCATCCATACTTACAAACTTTCGCGTTTATAATATTAGTAGGATATGATTTTATTATTATAATTATAAATTTTCTATATTTTTGTTCTAAGTACCTATAGTCTAAGATTCGAGTATAGAACGACCTTCACCGGGAAGGTTAATGAATGAAAAGTATTTTATATCAAATTTAATATGTTAAATAATATATCGCGAGTGGGTTAGCTGAAAAAATTCAGTCCAGTACTAACAATGATTAATTTTATATTTAAAAAAAAATCTACATTGCACTGGTTTGGTATGTGTTTGTTTTTTTAGCTTTCCTTTACAAAAACATAAATTTTATTTATTTAACCAGATGGTTGCAAATTAATAATATTGACTTGCCTGTTTACACCTGCCTACCCAATGTTATGACAGGAAAAAAATAGTCAACCTAACGTTTGCATATTCTATAGGCTTCATACTTTCGATTGGTACCTATGTAATTTATCTATTATCGAAACAAGTTCAATATTTAAAAAAATATATTTTTAAATATTTAGTACGGGACTGAAATTTTTCAGCTAACCCACTCCCAATATATTTTTAACACATTAAATTTGATATAAAATACTTTTCATCCATTAACCGCTCTACTACTCCTTAACTTTATTTGATTACAATCTGAACAAACTCTTAAGGGACTATAATTTTAAAAAAAATATTGTCATTTGTGATTAACCCATTATTCCAACCTATCAATGTATCAAGACTTCGAATTTAACGATTGAGGTCTATGTAACAATCAAGTATATTTTGTAATATAATTTTGTTAGATACTTACCATTATTGGAGACCGTACTCTCTAAAATCACGACTATTAAATAATGCTTCTGAGAGTTTATTTAAATCAAAACTATTTATTACTCTTATTATTATTTTATTTGAAAATCAACTAACAGCTGTCTTGTTTATTTTATTGAGAAGCTTGTGTAAGTAGGTAAATAGGTATTTGGATAGGTTATCAAAACGGTATCTTGTAAATTGACCATAAAAGTTGATAAAGAGGTATTTCAAAAGGTAGATAACTTTGATCACTTACTGTATCGCTTGAGGTGGGACTGCTGCCTTTATGGTCATTGCTGTCTTCATTCAAAGACTGCAAAGACATAGACAACGACCCTCTCCGATGTAGCTCAGATTTGTTTCCCAATGACTGCCTTTTGAATATTTCTGTCGTGTTTTTAAAGAAATTCTCCAACTTTTTCCTAAAAAAAGAGGATTTTCTTTCTAACGGAGACTTTCCTATCGAATGTAGATCCAATTCAGATTGGGAGAAACTGTCTTTTCTATTTAACATTGTCTGATCTAAAGATAACTTCCTTTCTCGCGATTGTATTAGCGGTCTCTCAATGGACGACGTTGGTTGCATGGAGATATTGCGCTGGAGTGCTCCAGGGTCCTGGAGGACGCTATGCGACGTTTTTACGTCTTCATCACTCACTGTTACCGGCGCCTCATCTGATTGAGTACTTAAATTATTTTCAGACTGTTCGTTTTCACTAGCATTTTTGAAGTAAATATCACTAACCCTTTTATTATCTTCGTTAACATTTACGTTTGACTCTTGGGCTAAGTCGCCATTGACCGATTCATCAAAATCGTTTATACACTTTTCATTCATAGTTTCATTAGCATTCTCTTCATTTGTTATCACGATTTCTATGTTTGTTGCACTAGGAGGCTCCTCCGGATTTAGTTCTCCACTGTTAGTACTCTCGTCAAAGTCATCATTTTCGTTAAAATCCTTGTTATGCATTATTTTGCTACCTCGTGGCGCTTTTATTCGCATACTACTGTTCATTTTTACAGTCCTTAATATTTCTTTTATTTTGAGATGCTCCTTCATAGATTTTACGTCGGTGGTGGTAAGAGTATTATTCATTTTATCTTTACCGACGAATTTCATTGGAGCATCCTTTTTCGATTTCTGCCTGAATCTATCCATTTTGTGACACAGTTATAAAACACTTTGCTTATTCACTTATACCTTACACTCTACTGAACTTCAAATCAACATCACTGAAATTAACCTTAATGTTATGTAGAAAGGAGCGTTATCACTTACTCGCGTTATACGTGACACTTGTACAAATCAAACGTTCGTAGTGTAGGTAGTGTGACGATAACGGTTAATCGTCGAAATCCAATCGTCTTTACGCAAACTAATAAAAGTATAACACCTTAATTACACCTGTGCACATTACAAACGAGCGGTACCGTAAAATATCGATACTATAACTCTATTGTTGTGTACGTGATATGAGTTTGTCGAGGCAGTTACGAAATAAATGGCTAACGTCACTTTGGTGAAAAGTAAACACGGAGTGAGGTTAGCTGGTTGCTGTTATAGATATGCCGCTTCCTTCGGCTTTATCGCTCAAGAGTTATCTCGAGAGCAGAGATAATGTTTGATAATTTGTAGCATATCTTTAGCAGTTTTATATTTATTGGAATTCAACAAAATAGTCCCTACAGTTTCTCACGTCTTAATAATGATTTGTCAATATGCGTGTTGGTCTAGTTATGCTTATATTGGTATTTTTTTTTCCTTGAATGTGTTGTAGGATATTTTGCTATTTTCTATGCGTATATACTACGTCGAATCATTCATCTATTCATTTCTCAGACGTTGTTATTACAAGGTGTGAGGGAAAGTTACGAGTACTTTCTTCGAACGCCCGAAGTAAAGGAAGTTCGCGCTCAACATTATAAAGATCTTGTTAGGGCGGATAATATGAATACGCCATATGGAAATCTTAGCGCGACTCTCATGTTTTAATCCCTCAAGCAACGTGAAACCAGACACAATTGAAAACCTATTGTTTTGCGACCGCCGGCGGTCTAGTGATCCTTGAAGAGTTAAAAGATTTTTTTTTTAAATGCAGTAAAATGTTGTATTAATTTTGTTGATTTATAATAGACTCCCCTATTTTTAAGGTACATGGTTGCAATTGTTTTGGCGATACTACGTATCAACGATGAAAAATACATTTTTGTATAACGGGGAAATACTTATTAGCGTCTTTCTCAACTGTGGTAAACAACGATAAGGTCGAAAACGGAAGGGTTCTAAGTTCGGAATCCTCCAATACTGAGTAACTGGCTTCTTAACCGTCAGAACATATAATGCTACACACATTGTTGTTGTCATTGAGGTATAGATTAGATACACAGCGAAGCAAGTTTTTGCTCACTAGTTGCTGCCCATGGTCTGCAAACGCCTCAGTGATTTTGAGTGATCCGAGCGATTGTGGAGGTCGCCGGTTCCATTCCCAAACTATTGTGCGCAATTGGTATAGTCTGAGACTGTTACGGTAGAGGTGAGTGGTTACATCAGTATACCGCAGCTATGGGGACTTAACAAAGACAATCCCACATTAGTTCGGGTAGGTAGGTATGGTCACCAGCATTAAGATGTGACTATCGACAGCCTGCAAAAATATCTGATCATTGGTGGAAGGCATATAATATGCCTATACCTATACAGCGTGTTTCTTGTAAGGTGTCAAGCCGATGTGTGGTGATAGGGAACTACCATACCTATCTATTGAACCCCCCATGTATGTTCAACGATTTTTTGTAGTTTTCGAGTTATAATTTTTTTTCGTTATTTTATGTTTCGTTATTTTTTGGGTAGACTTTTCTTCGATGTTTTTTTTATGCAATGCCTATTGATTGCACTTATAGGAGTAAAAAAATCTCCTTCCTAACTTTAACCTAAGGTACTAAAATGTTGATCCTAACTTTAAAAATTTGGTTAATCAGAACAGAATGGAACTTTCAACTTAAATAAAAAAAATAAAAAAGATTTTCCATAGCTTCGACTACTCATAAAAACTACCCAAACAAAAATGATTTCATACTAATACAAAAAAATGATGTACTAAATGGGACTTTTTTTGCTGAAATCGGTCGTTGAACGTGGTAGATCGGAAATTGTGTAATTTCGTCTATACTAATATTATAAAGAGGAAGATTTGATTGTTTGTTTGTATTGAATAGGCTCCGAAACTACTAGACCGATTTAAAAAATTCTTTCACCGTTGGGAAGCTACACTATTTCCGGGTGATATAGGCTACAATATATTTTCAAGAAAATTAAGTATCCTTACTAAAACTCTATTAAATTCCTTACATCGCGTGCGCTACGAAAACTATTGATGATAGAACAAATGCGATGTAGGCGTCGTCACTGGGGTACGCGAGGGGAGTCATCTTAAAAATTCATCACGGGGTCCACGTGAACAAAGTCGTGGGCGGTCTGCTAGTATTTTATAATTTCTTAGTATATTTGTATATTCTTGGCTATCATGAGATTAATCATCCCTTTACGTTAAAGAAGAGCTCAGTTGATAATAATAACATACATTTCATACCTACTACTAACCTCAAAATTACCATTATTAATGAGAGGGCCAAAATAAAACTCAAAATGCGATAAAAATTTAATATGTTCAAAATGCCGGCCACCAACCGATATGCACAATCGGCACCGCCGCAAGATGTTTTTTTAAACTTTTGCGGCGGTGCCGCAATTTGAGTTTTATTTTGGCCCTCTCATTAATAATGGTAATTTTTAATATTTAAACTCAAAATGCGGCACCGCCGTGACGACACGCCTTCAACGCATTTGTTCTATCATCAATAGTTTTGTGGCGCACGCGATGTAAGGAATTTAATAGAGTTTTAGTAAGGATCCCTAATTTTTTTGAAAATATATTGTACCCTTTGTCACCCGGAGATAGTGTAGCTTCCCAACGGTGAATGAATTTTTTAAATCGGTTAAGAAGTTTCGAAGCCTATTCAATACAAACAAACAATCAAATCTTTCCTCTTTATAATATTAGTATAGATGAAAATTAAACCATTTCCGATTTACCACGTTTAACGACCGATTTCAGCAAAAAAGCGCCATTTAGCACATCCTTTTTTGTATTAGTATGAAAGCATATTTTGTTGGGCAGTTTTTAAGACTAGTCAGAAGCTATGGAAAATCTTTTTTAATTTTTTTTAAATAAGTTGAAAATTCCATTATGTTCTAATTAACTCAATTTTTAAAGTTATTATCAATATTATAGTATCAATATTATAGTACTCATAAAAGTGCAATCAATAGGCATTGTATTAAAAAAAAACGTCAAAGAAAAGTCGACCCAAAAAAAGATATAATTTTTTTAAAGCCGTCTCGTCGTTGAATCATAAAATAACGAAAAAAAATTATAACACGAAAGCTATAATAAATCGTAGAACATACATGGGGGGTTCAATAGATAGGTATGGTAGTTCCCTATCACCACACATCGGCTTGACACCTTACAAGAAACACGCTGTATATGCCTTCCACCAATGATCAGATATTTTTGCACATCACATCTTAATGCTGGTGACTACTACCTATATACTTAGCTACTACTATATATATAGTCTTTGGTACTACTACTATATTTTAATAATGTATGTAAACTATTTGTAGTTTAGTTTTATAGATATCTATGGATAGGTACTGAAATTACAGTGAATGGGTGGATTGTGTGTGTGATATGTATGAGAAGGGATTGGATGATTTGATGTCGAATGACCGAGTTGTATGAAAGAAAAATACATACTACGCCAACCCCAAATAACATGGGAACAGGGCAAGCGAATGATGATTTTCTCATAATTTAATGGGTAAAAAAACCAGTCTTGATATAGGTAAGTATGTAATTATGAAAATTTAAAAATAATTGCGTCTTTCCTTTGATTCTCACTTAGTCACTTATTAGGTACAAATTCTTAATACTTAACAAATAAAAAAAAGTTGTTACTATAGGTGCTTACAAGTATAAAAGAGGATCACAAATCAATTTCAACATGCACCTGTAAGTTTATGACAAGTAAGCTACGTATATGGTTGTAAAAAAAATGTTATATCCTTATTTAGATTATCTAAATTAATGCATGTTATTATTTGAATAGCGGTTCTACTACTTACTTAATTGTCATTTTGTTTATGCCTGTTCTTTGCATATAAAATACTATGACTTACGAGACTTTCTTGGGTGCTCATAAGGGACTATTTGCAACTATAGCTAGGTACTAGGTTCATAATAGTTTGAAAGCGAACTTCTATGGGATAGGCCGTAATGGCGGAAACTTGGGGGATTTATCGCCAGAGGGGCTCAGGGGCTGGCTTCTTTGGTAATAATTATAGGACGCTAGATACGAAGGGTTTTTAGCACATGAAAAAGCGGGCGGCCATGTTTGCTGTCTTCACCTAGCAAAACGGTGTGGTAAATTTATACCTTATAAAAGATTGGTATTCACCCATTTTTATTTAAAAGCAAATCAGCAATCTAAAACGGAATATCAATTCTTTTTTTAACGAAATCTACCTGTATTCTGGAGGAATCCCTAATCGACCGAATAGACAACCGCTAAGATTTTTTTTAAGGTTCCTCTTTCGTAATAATGGTATATAGGTGTTCAAGCTGGTAGTAGGTATATCAAAGGTGCTCTACTCACCAACAAACACAATAGAATTGGATCAATAAAGTATGTACAAACATACATCATACATAAATATTACTCTACGTCATGTCCGTTTGCCAGGGGTAGGCAGAGACCACAGATTTCCAGTTATTATTATATACACATAAATATCTTATAATAATAACAATAATCTAATCTGTATGTATACCTATTGAAATAAATATATAGGGTCTAACAATATCATAAAGCTAACGTTTAAGAGGAACATCTATACATCACACTGAGCATGCTCACCAAATTTGGTCCAAAACTACAGGCTGGTTACCGAGATAATCAACAAAAAATATTATGATTCACCAAAAAATACACCCTTTCCAACCCCGTACAGCTGTAGGTACTACAAGCACACAAATATAGCCAAACATGCACACTAAACTCGGAGCACACTGAATTATCTTTTTATAGACGCTTGCGTGCGTGTTAGTAAAGATACAAAATGTTTATGAAGTGCATTATTTTAATTGATTTAGTTAAAACATAACTTTGAAAAATCACTATAAAACTGGAGCCCAATTTTTGTCATTGTATTCAGAATGATGTATAAATACCGCCCCTAAACGTTCGCTTATTGATGTTGTTACCTGACCCTGTATACTAGCACTCCGCCCGCGACTTTAGCTGTGTGAACACCCTGTATGTATGCCCTTGACAAGTCCTTATTTCTTTTCAACAAGTACAAACACAACTTTTATTGTTTATAGTTTGGCTTCGCTATAAGTACTTACTCATAGATACGTAGTACTTGGTCTATTGTAGTAGGTACTTACTGTAACTCAATGTTCGCTTGTTACCCCCGAAGGTATTTTCTTGATTTCTTTTTTCGTCGAATATCTGATACGGATGAGAATACTTGAACCCGATGTTTTTTTACACACTTAAGAAGCTTGCGGTTATGATTATGATTCCTACAGATAACAATATAATGTATCTATTATAATATAATAATTAATTATTAATATTTTGAGAGAAAAAGTGAATGGAAATTATGTTAGGTAACTAGGGTACCTACTACACGTATATCTTAAGGCTAGGTGTTAGTGAAAAATTAAAATAACACGCTCTTAGAATTAATTTTTAAAGTAGTAAACAGTTAAATTAAAATCTGCGTAAATTATGAAATATTGTTGAGGCTCTAATCTGTAAAATACACCCGATGGAAACACGATTTGATAAAGTTGGCTCGATAGAATAAATTCACAAAGTTACATATTTTTGTGTCATTTTATCTTCTTTTCCAGGTTTTATTCTTAAAATAAGTGATTTGATATTATGAGTCATTTACCAAAATGAAGCTCGTAAATAACTTGAGTTATTATAACCGATGGTTTTTTATTTATTACATCTATCAATTTTTTAAAATATAAAACGCGATTATTCGCGCCGCTTCGCTGTTATACCCGTCCCTTACCGTTGTACCGTCGAGAGAACGAGAGGGAAGCGCTCGAAATACCTCCCCTTAACCGTGTCGCGTAGCGGTAAAAAAATATACCACCCACTGAGTGTCGCAACAGGCGACTTATGCCGTGGTCAGACTTATCGCTATAAAATTCTTATTCCGTTGTCGCGATAAAAAACTTCGTGTTCCGTTATCGCGATAAGCTTGGCCAAATCAAAAAAATTTCTCGACGTAGGGATAATCTTGAACTTTGACGACGCGAATCTTCGCGCTAGCGCGATAAGTCTGCCCACGGCATAACGGACTAGAGACTGCAGATACATCCAACAGCATAGATCGGCAATGGGCTCACCACCTGTCACGCTGAGCACATGTGCAGTCTCTATTTGGTGAAAAATGGACTATGGTAGAGGACTGCTTTTGCTGCCATCATTGCCTAGTCTCTGACTAACCCTTCGGGGATAATAGTCTTGATTATATGTATGTATGTAAGTAAGTCTTTAAAATTGACATTCGGTTGAGCTGCGCGTCATAAAATTATAAGGCCCATTTTGGCTTGCAATTACTTTTCTTTCAAAGGAAGATTTGTCATATAGAAGTATCTTCCATCTCCACATGACGAGAAAAAATATTGCGCGCTGCGCCGCCGCCGCCGTATAGTACAGTACAGTACTAAAGCCGCAATGAAATTGCGTCGCGCAATCTGACCAAGCAATATGGAACGTCACGCCCTCCGGCTTATCAATAACCATAAAGTTTTCCGCTAGATATAGTAAGTTTATGTCAATAACACACCCGATTCCATACAAATCGAGTTTACTTTTTAACGCGACGCTCTCGTGCTTTCATTGTTAGCCACAGACGTACAGACTCGATGTTGGTGCTGTGAAACTAATTGAAAATAGTGGATACATACATATAATCACGACTATTATCCCCGAAGGGTTAGTCAGAGACTAGGCAACGAGGACCGCAAAAGCAGTCCTCTGCCATACCCAAGGGAAGAAAGGGGGTGGTAGTATTCTTTCACCGCTACGCGACATCTAACCAACTAATATCGGCCATTTAAGCAAAGTTTCATATTCAGAGCGATTTCATAAACCATGACAGAGTAAACAAAAGTATTTTTTTTTAATTAACTAAAAATCAACTAAGTATAAAACAATTTTCGTTTTTCTAAAGCGTTGTCTAAGAAAACATTATGGTAAGTATAAGTAATTATAAAAAAAATCTCGTAAAGTTGCGATATTGCCGGTTATCGGCCACCTATTTTAGTTTACAACCGTATTTTATGTTAATTTTCGGCCATGTATTTTTAGTGTTTTTTTATTTTCTGTTTTCTGCAAATACTTAAATAAAATAAATATTCTTTATAATAATATTAATTATATTTTGTAATAAAAATGTTTTACTAATTACACTTATTTCGGATAAAATGTTTACTAGATAAAAATCAACCAGTCTCAGGAAGCTCGAGTGGGATTCGAACCCACGACCTTTGGGTTGCCGGTTCGAATCCCACTCGAGCTTCCTGAGACTGGTTGATTTTTTTCTAGTCAACATTTTATCCGTTATCTATACAGCGTGTTAGTTGAAACGAGGGACATATTATGGGAGGACATTGGGTATTCGATTCCCGATCCCATTCATTAAAAAAACGCGCAATACCAAATGGTGTTCGGAGGGCCATCAATCTCTACCGTGAGATGTTTCCAAATCGCCATGCTCCTTCGTACAACCTGATGTTAGGAGTCAACCACCGGCTTCGAACATATGGCCAGTTCACGGTGCCGACACACGCACACGGACGTCTTCCTGTCGCTGTCGACCTGCAAGAAGCCATCATCGAGTACTTCGAGCAAAATCCGCAAGAAAGTACCAGAAATGCCGCCAGGCGATTCGGCGTATCACACTGGACTGTGTGGAAGCTCCTCCACGTGGAAAGAATGCACCGATACCATTTTAAACCCGTACAAGAGCTCGGCCTCAATGACCACGCACCGCGAGTAAACTTTTACCGCTGGTTTTTGGCCAATTTAGATAAAAACATTTTATTTACAGACGAGGTTACCTTTACTAGAATGGGTATTTTTAATGTACATAACGAACATTGGTGGAGTAGTGAAAATCCCTGTGACGCGACAGGACGCTTATCAACATCGATTTAGTGTCAATGTGTGGGCAGGTATTTTAAACAATTGCTTACTAGGCCCATATTTCATTAAAGGTAGACTTGACAGTGCATCTTATTTAAATGTTTTAAATAGTGTGGTGAACGACATGTTGGACGAAGTGCCCCTCGGTTCGTTACAAAATCTGTTTTACCAGCACGAGACGGCGCGCCCGCGCACTATCAGACGAGTTCGTGAGTTTTTATCAAACCATTTTGGCGAAAGGTGGATAGGTCGGGGAGGGCCAGTGCCATGGCCCGCTCGCTCTCCCGATCTCACCCCGTTAGACTTTTATTTGTGGGGTGAACTAAAAAGACTCGTGTACTCTACGGAGTATTCAACTAGGGATGAGTTAAAGGTCCGTATTACGGAAGCCTTTAACCACGTACGAAATAATCAGTTTGTGCATAATCGTGTTAATAATAATATGCGGAAACGAGCCGAACTATGCATAGAACGAGGTGGTGCTCATTTTGAGCAATACTTGCGATTAGTATAAATAGGTGTTATGAATAGCTGTAAATAGCTGATTAATCGTTGTAAATAGTTGTGATTTCCTTTTTCAAATACGCCAAAACTACTTAGGTTTGTCATTTTGCATGCTTTCATGTTGTGACTTAAAATTTAGATTTGTATTGCATAATTTACCAAATAACTACCTACTTATTTAACTATTAACCATTTACCTAAGTATTTTTGCCTGTCCTAAGCCAGGTTTAAAGAATGAAGGAAAAACGGGTCACACACACCGAACACGACAGCTAGGTACCTATTCAATATCATACGCATAAAGCGCTAGCGCTAGGGTGCCCAAACATTACGGGAAATTTCATGAAATTGTAACATCGATTTTCTGAATTATTTTATATGCTTCGAGTAGTACTTCTTTATTTGTTTATGTTTATCCTGGCATAAACTACCATTGGATAAAATATGTCCCTCGTTTCAACTAACACGCTGTATAGCATTGTGAATGCAAAATTTCAATAATAAGATATAGGTACACTTATTTCTTTAGGGAAACAGGTCTCTTTTATATTAAACATGGCCGAGAAGTAAATTTTTCTGATAAAGTTTTCGGCCGTTTTTAAAACATAATATGGCTGATAACTAGATTCTTTATTTTTGGTTTTAGGCCGCCATAATTATATTAGAAACGGCCGGAACCCGACTTCACAGGTTAACTTAACATGGCTTATTCTCATTAAATCTTAACACCGTTTTTTATTTTACGTCCACATAAATTCTGCCTATGCCGAAAAGTAGCTAATAAATACAACTCAGTTTTCGGCTGTCAAATACTAACTAATATAAAAGTGTTTTTCTTCAAGAACCTACTTGTATGTAAATATGCGACCGTAAACTAAAGCTTCAAATCAATTGAAGATAATATATTTTGTACCTTACCTAAAAATTTTAAGTCATATATTATACAATCCTACTAATAATATAAACGCAAAAGTTTGTAAGTATGGATGAATGTTTGTTACTCTTTTACGTAATAACTACTAAATGGATTTGGATGAAATTCAGCATACAGATAGTTTATAACCTGGATTAACACATAGGATACTTTTTATCCCGATATTTCTACGGGACGGGAACCACGCGGGTGAAACCGCGAGCGGCCGCTAGTAAACTAATAAATATAATTAATCATAATTATCTAATACTTTTCCCGTTCCCGTGGAAATATCGGGATAAAAAGTATTCTATGTGTTAATCCAGGTAATAAACTATCTGTATGCCGCATTTCATCCAAATCCAATCAGTAGTTTTTACGTGAAAGAGTAACAAACATAAATACCTACTTACACACTCACAAACTTTTGCCTTTATAATATTAGTGTGATTAGTCACGTTTCGGCCGACTGGCCGAAAAGAAAAAATTACTCAAAATCGCATCTAGTTATCCGATCACTAAATAATTAATAATATACCAAATATATAACCCATTTAATTTGGAAATTATAAAAATTTAACTTATTTTCAGGATACATTGGCAACATCTTTATTTACGAAACCATATACAACGATCTTATGCCGCGACCACACGTTTGCGCTTGCGCTTGCGCGCTTGCACCGCGATTTGTTCGACGGATCGGCTACAAGCGCTTGCAAACCAAGCCAAACGCTCTGTCCACAAGTTTGAATTTGTGACGGCTTGTTGAGGTTTGCCAAGCGTGTGGAGCCGGCATTAGATGAATGATTGGTCTCGCTGCCGAGTGCAGCGAGACCAATATGTAAAACTTTGACTCTTATTCCATTGTGTTAAGAGTCCATACTACCCCAGCCCAAATTACGATTTCGCCCCCACTCCGCGGCGGCAACTCTATATCTATCCCGCCCGCACAATAGCGCATGAGCTCATGTGACGTCAGGCGGTTTTGCTAGGGTGACTATGCTATTATGGCGAACGGGATTAGCAGGAAAAATTATCAAACCAAAAACAATTATAAACAATCCTACTAAATTATAAATGTGAATGTTTGTTTGTTTGTTTATTACTTAACCAAACATTAATGGCTGAACAGATTTGTATGAAATCTTGACACGTCTATAGATATACCATAAACCGGACTAGGACATATTTACCTATAACGTTAAAACAACACGAAGTAAAATAGCGAAAATAAACAAAACATTTTCAGTAAAAATACATTTATTTATAATAATCTTCACAATATTCTTTACTTTATATACTTTACTGTAATTCGCTTATGTCTCTAATAGGCATGTTTCTTACATGTCTGGGATCACATAGCTCCGGCAACATAAACGTAATATAAAAATGTTTTAATTTATTTTCCATTCCTTTCCAATATTGATCATCTCTTTGTATTATTTCAACTTTAATTTCTTTATTGCATCCAGACCATACTCCGAAAATACAATGTTGCCTACCGGTGATATGCAATTGTCCCTGTACTTGTATGTACCAAGCGTGCTTTTTATTTATGATCAGCCCTTCATTAGTCTTCTTCCAAAAATTCACTTTTCTCTTATCTATAGCTTCATCCAAAGAAGTTTTGAAAGCTGTGATTGGACACTTGATTTCAACTAGTGAATCTTCTCCTACTACTCCGTCTGGAGTTGCACCAAGGAACGGCATATCTTTGTCAATAAACATACCACATGGTTCTATTTTAATTTTTAACTGACATGCTAACTGTTCGATAGCTATTGCCTCGTGGTCTATACCATGTCTTAAAGACGGCACATGACTTAAGTTTTTTGGATATATTAGTGTTTTCACCAAATTGCTGACGTTAGTGTTTTGACGCCTATTAACCACTTTGGCAAAATTAGATGCTGTTAAAAGTTTTCTTCTAAGTTCTAACCACTGACTAGAATCCCTTTGCAGAATTGTAGATAATTGTACCTCTCTTCTATCTTCTTCTGAATTAGCTAAACTTTTAAAAAACTCCTCTTTGCATAGATGGTACTCGGAAGTTGTCATATCTGGCTTTTGACAATTTTCACCATAATCTTTATCGTTTTCTTTAGTATTAAAAAACAATTTCTTGCCTTTTCTTAAATATTTGGATCCATTCTCTCGTTGTTTTAATCGTTTCCCCTCCAATTTTTTCACTAGGGTCGTGGGGCTCTTACCCAAAATAGTTTTATGTAATGTGGAAAGCGCACACTTTGTATTATATGATACCACAGCAGCATGGCATCTGGAATCATAACCCTGACGTAAGGAAAAATTTATGCGTTTCCCACCAACAAATTTGGCGATAATACTGTTAAAGGACTCAACTTTATTGGTGTCACTGTTGTTCATTAAGCTTCGAGATTTAGCTGCAACCGTGTTTACGATAAATTTGATTCTGTGCCATATAGCACACGTTTTTAAAACTAAAGAAACATCTTCACTATTGTTTTGACTATTACAATAATATGGTTGGCAGTTTTCATGATGACCAAATGCGTGATTATAACTATTTGTAATATCTGAGTATAGGTTATTTACTTTAATGTTAAAATTTATATCTTTTGAAATATGTTCTGTTATTGATAAGCAAATGACTTTTCGAATGGCTAGAATTCGTTGTGTTGTAATTTTTTTCCTTAAATTGGGAGGATATTTCGTGTCCGTGGTTATACTCTTTAGTTTTTTACACATATTTCTAAATATGTGATTTTTGCACTCCACTTTTTCTACGGTGCAGTCGGTATATGGACGGCCATCCAAAATTTTTTTGTACGTGCTTGAATCACCATCCGCCACCATACGTTCATAAATTATATTGTACATTGGAATGGACTGTTTAAAACCTTCTAACAATATGTCCGACTCCATACCCGAAGAAGAACCGCTATAATTTTTATAGCATACATGGGGCCCTGCACTTATTCCTTTATTTACAGCTCGAGCACAGATACAACAATATTTGTTTTTTATTCCGAGAAATAAAACTTCGCCAAATCTTTTACCGATTATAGCAGCGGCTCCAGACAATGCTGAAAAGTTAGTGTTAAAGGAGCGTTTACTCCATACACCATCTGCAATGACGTCTATACAAGCGATGCCGTTTTTTACTCGCCCTTCTGAAATAGCGGCATCTCGCTCCCGTGCTGCAGCTGCTTGCATTACACTTAGTGCTGTTTTTCGCCAGTCATCATAAGTCTGGTTTTGAATTTTGGTATAGTGCTTTTGAGAGAAAGACGGGCAATCCATTGATGCACATAGTTCGCTAAATTGGGAATAGCCAATTCCAGAAGATATTATACCAGAAACTGCAGCTTTGTTCAAATCTAGGTTTGATTTAGGCTCGGAATCAAGATAAAATTTCTTGTTACACATATTACAGACTAATTTATACTTGGAAAGAAGTCCTAGTCTTATTTCTGATATAATATGAACATTGCTTAATGTGCATCCAAATTCCCTACTATGATCGCATATTTCTTGAAGCGATTTATAAAAATGACAAAAGTCAATAATTCTTCGTCCTTTAACCGAAAATCTGCTTCCTGTTTCAATCAAATTACTATTACTAACTTCGTTCCTGAAATTACCAAAATAAAGTTAATGATATCTTGCGAAACTGCATAAAAGGCAAACTTGTGGAACAAATAACTAGCAATTACCAATCCTGACCATCATCCGATTCATTATTACAATCATCGAATGTGTCTGGTTGTGGTTTGTGTGACAATCTGTAAGGGAAACGATGGGTGTTAAAATCAAAAAACCATGATAAATTATAAAATAAAGAGTCAGTATTTAAAAAACTTACTCAACCAATATTTGTTTCTCACTCACAGAACCACTTATGTTCTCACATGGTACTTGAGATCTGCAAGAAAAAACAACATTTAGAATAAAAGTAGGGGAACCTAGGACCTTTGAAACAGAAGGCAGACAATCGGAGCTGTTATGCAACAATGATACACAATGATACTTACAACTCTACATTTTGCAATATGTGAAGATTTGTATCGTTCGAACTGGTTTCAAAACTCATTACTTTTGATGGTGTTTGTTTCCTGTAACAATCATGTAGTTTAAATATATTTTCATTGATCTACACACTTCCGACGAACATCCTAAGTACATGAGAGTTCATGCACTTAGGATGTTCGTCGGAAGTGTCCATAAAATTACCAATTAGTATTACACGTGGCAAGTTATTAATCAAAGTATCATAATATAAATTAATCAAATATTTAGATAAGATGATGGTAGCTAGCCAGGCCCTACCTACCTATCACCAAACCGAGTACACAACATGTACCTCACGCTGGGACTCGAACCCGACACCTCTGAGTCTGAACCGGTGATCATACACACTAGACCACAGAGGCGGTTGAACTATCGCCAATCAAATGTTAAAATTTGCCTTTGTTACGAGATACACTTTTACTAGAAAAATTCAACCAGTCCTGGAAAGCTCGAGTGGAAATCGAACCCACGAACCTTGGATTACCGGTCCAATGCTCTGACCGGTAAGCTACCGAGACCCCAGAAGAATCCGTTAATTTTTTTTTAGTACGTTGTGATTTATGCTGCGAGTCAGCAGTTTTGCGACACTGTGAAGTTGCCCTCACAGCCTAAAGAAACCTTTTTCAAGTATTTGACAATCGATAGACGCAAACTTTAATCTTGTAAAAATATTTTACCTTTGTGCTAACAACTAGTATGGTTACCCTACTGGAGAAATATCTAGTAAAGGTGATACTCACGGATTTACCGGCGTATTTTCTTTATCGACATTGTCGTCTTTAGTATGTTGTATACGACGTTTTCTGAAAAAAAACATAATTGTTCAGATTTTGTAGCGGGCAAAGTTTACTTCCTATAAAATACCTTTATATAGTTAAAACGTATATTTATAATTATTATCATTTTAACATTTGTAACTATAACTTCAAAAAATGTCACCAATCACGAAATATTTGCCTACTTATAAAAAAAACTGATATCTAAAACAAATACTGTTTCGATTGCTTTGTAATAATGACGTCTGTTCATTTAGGTGGCTAATATTAGTACGTAATAGGCAGTTTAATATAAGTATTAGTGTACCTACTATTTAGGCAGGTGCTACCTACTTAGGAATAATAGTTGTACATAATCATAATCAATCACACAGGTACCTACTGTATTATGATAGTAAATAATTAGATAGGTAGATAACTACTTACTTCATTACTTCAGCCAAATGTTTGCCTGTTTTTAAACGCCAGCCTTGCTTCTTTTTCTTTTTATTACGTTTGTCTCCCATTATTCGTAAGCTACGTCTCCCGCGAAAATTTAAAATAAAATTGTACGATCGTCGTGTTGCGTGATGCGTAAGCGACACAAGTTCCCCGTCCGACGGCCGAAGCGAGACTGAGTGGGAGCCGTATTGGGCCGCGGCAGAGCGAATTGCTCTATAGTAGGATAGTTTATTTGTTATACAGTGAAAATAATTATATTTTGAAAATGTAAAACACATAATTGCTGACTTATATTGTGTTCCGTTTTTTTGGAAAGTTTCATGATCTAATATAAAGTGGTTTTTAAATTCTAGCGGTTTATAATTATGGATTAGACCTAACTTTGCATTTTTTTTCTATGGAGGATATTTTATGGAATCGTGTTTTCACCACACATAGTACTTGGTGTCTATTCTCAACTTTACTATATATTTATTACAAAATAATTGCTGTAGTAAGTTTGATGCAACAACGGATCTTGCAAAGTGATTTGAGGTAGTATGGGCCCTTATGAGTTACAATTGTTTACATATTTTTGATCTTGACTGTACATGACTTACCCTGCAAAAATTAGCGCTCACTATTTTTTTTATGTAATTTAAAATGCACATTTGCACTGCTTGACGTTATATGGCAAATTGCGGAAAAAATTAAAAAGTTTTAATGCTGCTAATTTAGGGAGATGTGGGTAACATTTGAAAATTTTAGGAGGCTACGTTTTTTTTAAATGTTTTTACCAAAGATTTCTTAGTAAATGGATATAACAACATAAAGGCCGAAAACCAGAGGTGGCCGGTAAACCGGCTAAACCACCCTAATAATACGGATAATAACTTCCGATTCCATACCACTCGAGTTTGTTTTTTAACGGGACGCTCTCGTGCTATCTTGTTAACAGACTCGGAGGCAGCGCCACCTATGAAACTAATGTTGAAAAATCGTGAACGTGTCCGCAAATCCGATAGCGTTCCGGACTGGTAATTTCTGTAACATTTTCAACTCTGCATTCATTAATAAGTTGGCCGAGTAGGCAAGCGGCCGACTCAATAACCGGAGACCCGGGATTCAATTCCCAGGTGTGTGTGCATAGCTGGGGATTGTGCTCATCAACCCGCATTTTGCAAGCGTGTTGATCACGGAGCAAGTGATTAATGCCCGAAGTTACGTAATAACCTATCTATAAATTGTTTAGCCTACTACAGTGAGAAATTTGACATTACTTCCATGGAACATAAGTCAAAAATTTGAATACATATAATCATGAGTATTATCCCCGAAGGGTTAGTCAGAGACTAGGCAATGAGGACCGCAAAAGCATTCTTCTACCATAGTCCACTTTTCACCAAATAGCGACTGCACATGTGTTCAGTGTGACAGGTGGTGAGCCCATCGCCGCTCTATGCTGTTGGATGTATGTGCAGCCTTTTGTCCGTCAGTCGCCTGTTACGACACCCAAGGGAGAGAGGGGGTGGTAGTATTCTTTTACCGCTACGCAACACGGTAAATAAAAAAAAATGAATTTAGTCTAACTGAACAACTTTTATGCCGCAGCACACGCTTAGCAAACCTCAAGAAGCAGTCACAAATTCAAACGTGTGGATAGAGCGTTTGGCTTGCTTTGGAAGCGCTTGTAGCCGATCCGTCGAAAATTCAAAAATCCAAACGTTTTTAGAGGTTTGGAGTTTGCTGCAAGTGGCAAGCGTGCGGACGCGGCATTAGATACCTACGTTTTTAATATCGAACGTAAGCGAATACTTACCTACCACGCCAATACCATACCCATCAATTGCAATGTCTTGATTACAATGACGGAGGCCTTTGCCCTGCAGTGGGCAAAAATACAGCCTGTTTGCTGTATACAGGCTGTATTTTACATTATAAATTGTTCAAAATCATGACTCCACTGCTTGGTGCCTTAAGAGGGCACCGCGCGGAGCCGCGCGATCGCAAAAACTGACATAAGTCTCATAACGAACTTCAAAGCAAAATCAATCATATTAATATTTTAAATTAGAACAATTCTGCTTTGAAGTTTCAGACCTAATAATTTGATTAGAGCAATGTTTTTATTCTGCGAAATGTACAAAACCATCGCTTGTGTTAAAAATTAAAACTTACTTTTTTAAGATGGGGGCGACCTGCGGAATATGATTGTGTTTCACATAATCAGACATAAAAATCCATAGTATTTATTAAAATTACAATTACAGTAAGTAAACTATATAAAACAATTAAATGTTAAAGGAAAATTTTGATACATTAGACCATCCCCTCTCCTTATTCACTAAGTTTTATTTGTACTAGCACCTCGAGACCAACCGTTAGGTTATGCAAGAAGTGCCAGACGTCCCTGCGCCAGTAGAACACTCGCGCAGGAGACCACCAACGTTAGGTCTTGACGCCAAATCAGTGCCCACCGAAGCGCGCTCTTCATTCGGTACTCATAAGACTAGTGTCTCGGGAGAGTTTCCCCGTGAACACGTGTAGTTCACTGCCTATTGTCCAGGTAGGTAACCGGAGCTGTCACGCTCGCTCACTTCTCGTTGCACGAAGGGCACAACTCGCAGTTACCACTGCTCGGGTCGTCGACTCTAAAGTCGACTCCCAAGTGTCCTTGGTCGCGGAGTAGTAATAGCACACTCACTTCTCGGAACCCATCCGGGCGCCTAGCCAGTTCCCACGTCCTACGCGGCTGGCTGGACCGGAGGCTACGGCATCTAGGGGGCCGCCTCTACTAGTTCTCTAGACTAGTACAGGAGATGTCAACACCAATGTCCAATGAGAACCACCGGACAAACCTGCCAACTATAAGGGAAACTCACGTTCCCCACAGGAGTTTTCGCTGCTGGCCCCACAGAGACCGCTACTAGGCCCCGCTCGCTGTGCGCGAGGGGGGCATGAACCGGAACCCCGTAGTAGCCCTGAGAAAACACAGCCGGACTCGTAGTTCCAGCTGCGATACCCTGTCTATAGGGGTCGGTAGATAGGGACTCTATAGGGTGATACATTAGAGCAGTTGTGGAAAAACAAATTTATGTTTTTATTCGGTATATTTATTGAAGTTGAGGTAAAGTTTATTAAGCGGCCGCTCGCGGTTTCACCCGCGTGGTTCCCGTTCCCATGGGAATATCGGGATAAAAAGTATCCTATGTGTTAACCCAGGTTTCAAAAAATTTCAAATTCATTTTGTAGTTTTTACGTGAAAGAGTAACAAACATTTATCCATACTTACAAAATTTTACGTTTATTATATTAGTAGGATTACTTTTATGTAAAGTTTCAGAAACTTGGGTTTTTTGAGGACCATTTTAGATCGTGAAAGTTGGTGAAGGTGGTGCTTGGGGCAGCGGGCTAGATAATAGTGTTTTGATGTGGAAGGTTGTGGACGTTTTGGTGACAAAGGTGTCCAAGGATCAGTTATCAACGGTGTTTTTAGTTTGATGTTGTCACCAATGCGGCAGCTTATTTTGTTCTTATTTTGTATAGCATTTTTAATATAGCCCTCTGCTACTACATCAGATTTCCAGCCACCGTGTTTTTGTATCTGGGTCATGTCTGCTCCTGAATCCGCCAATAGAGTAGCCGATGTTCTCCTGAAACAATGGTCCGTGTAGAGCTCGGCATTTGTCAATTTCAGGTATTTCGCAATGACTTGCCTGGTGTACTTGCCATTATTATAAGCTACGAATAATCTGTTAGTGTTTATATTAGAGGGGCGTAGAGCTTTGTACTTTTCGATAATTCTTACGTATTCTCCACGGACTACGAATGACCGTTCTTTCTTTGATTTTGTATCTGGCAAATTTACAAGCAACAAATCTGAATGTTTTACGATATCTTCGATTTTAATGTTAAAGCGCGTGGAACAAGCGCCATCATTCACTTCAAAATCAATGCCACCTGTAACAAAAAGAGGTAGGTCAGTATTTAAGTAGGAAGGTAACTTACGTAATATATTATTTATTATGTAAGTATTACATGTTATAAACTTTCTTAGATTTGACTGGTACACTTATGTGTGTGTCAGCAAATCTAAGAAAGTTTATTATTTTTAAAAACAACACATAAACCTTACAAAGGTTTACAATAATAATTATTATTCACATCAGTAGATCGCACACTAGCGTTTGATTAATGAGCGGGTAGCTAGTACCTATATACTTACGTTTAGTAATTAAGTAGCTATTTCAGTTACTAAAAATTTAATCAATCAGTAGGTAGGTACTTACTTTTGTGGCAAGAAAGCTGTGGTCAGGGGCTTAATTTAGAAACGTTTCCACATTTTGAGCTGTGAAAACTTTTGATTTCTTAGGACGATGTCCTTCTGATTTCCTTTTTAAAAATGCCAGTAATTTGATGTAAGTATGTATTAATTTGTATATTATTTTTGATGCTTAGTTTGTTGACCTGAGCATCAAATAGATGCACCATAGGCCACTTGGCTTCTTTGTACATGATAAATACTGAAAGTAGACTAAAAGCACTGATTCGGATACAGACTTGACGCCCTTTGTAGTTTTCCATTTGTAAAAATCGTTAAAGGATTCCATGTACGATTTCTTGGACTTTTCTGGGAATAGATTGTCGGCAATTCCAATAGCTTCGGAGTCAAATCACTATCGTCACTCGACATTTTTGTGAGAATTTATAGCTATAACAATGAATATTGCCCAAGGACAACATGTCATTGATATGCAGAATATGCAGAAGAAATAGAGTAGGTGAAAGCACAGAACCCTGCGGCACTCCGGCATTGACTTTATAGAACTCGGAGGAACTACCCTCAAAAAGGACACGAATCCTGCGCTCTTCTAAAAAGTCTGCAACCCAGGCGCACAAACGGGGCGGCACACCGAAGGCCGGCAACTTGGAAAGAAGGGAATGATGCCATACTCTTTGATTACGCAACTTTTTTCGGCAAAACTGCGTTGCTCATTTCTTTTTGTAGGTAGTCCCCGTTTTTTATCGTAAGCTTTGGCGACATCAAGGCTAACTGCCAGAGATTCGCCATGCTTGTCCATCGCTTCACCTCACGCGTGAGTAACGTACGCTAGAAGATCACCCGTTGATCGCTTGGGTCTGAACCCATATTGGCGATCATGGAGCAGCGAGTGATCCTCTAGGTAGTGGATGAGCTGAGAGTTAATTATCCGCTCAAACACCTTGCACAGCACAAAAGTTACAGCGATGGGTCGATAGTTAGCTGAATCCCAGCGATTCCCTTTTTTGGGGATGAGTTGTATTTGTTCGCTGCCTTCCAAGATACCGGCACAATACCGGTATCTTAAGACATCCTAAACAATCGTGTCAACACAGTAGACAACTCAGCCGCGCATCTGAGCAGCACAATCGCCGGAACACCATCCGGTCCGCCAGCCAGCATGTCGAGCGACCGCAGCACGGCACGTACATCACACTACCTGATACGAATCCCTATCTACCGACCTCAATAGATAGGGTATCGCAACTGGAACTACGGGTCCGGTTGTGTTTTCAGAGGTACTACGGGGTTCCGGTTCAAGCCCCCGCTGGTCGTGCCTTTAACCAGGCGCCTCAGGCGGGATCCGGACACGGGTTGGACTTGTAGTGGCGTGTGGTTAGCTGTAGAGCTTGGAAATGTTCGTTTGTCCTGGTATTGTGTGCCAGGACTTCCAAACTCGTGCACAGCGAGCGGGGCCTAGTAGCGGTCTCTGAGGGGCCAGAAGCGAAAAGTCCTGCGGGGAACGTGAGTTTCCCTTATAGTTGGCAGCTTTGTCCGGTGGTTTTCATTGGACATTGGTGTTGATATCTCCGGTACTAGTCTGGATAACTAGTAGAGGCGGCCTCCTAGATGCCGTAAGTCTCCGGTCCAGCCAGCCGCGTAGGACGTGGGAACTGGCTAGGCGCCCGGATGGGTTCCGAGAAGTGAGTGTGCTTACTACTCCGCTACCAAGGTGGACACTTGGGAGTCGACTTTAGAGTCGACGACCCTAGCAGTGGCAATTGCGAGTTGTGCCCTTCGTGCAACGAGAAGTGAGCGAGCTTGACAGCACCGGTTACCTATCTGGACAATAGGCAGTGAACTACACGTGTTCACGGGGATACTCTCCTGAGACACTAGTCTTATGAGTACCGAATGAAGAGCGCGCTGCGGCGGGCACTAATTTGGCGTCAAGACCTAACGTTGGTGGTCTCCTGCGCGAGTGTTCTACTGGCGCAGGGACGTCTGGCACTTCTTACATAACCTATATCGGTTGGTCTCGAGGTGCCAGTACAAAATAAAACTTAGTGAAGTAAGAATAGAATAGAATAGAAAACTTTATTTCAGGCTTCTATGGCCCATATAACATATACCTTATAGACTAACATACATATTATAATACAATCTTGTTAATAAATAACTTAAAAGCTATGTTAGTATTTTAATTATTTGGACACATTTTGTGTCGTATCAGTGGCAGGGAAAGGCAGCTGTCCACGGAATCGCCTATATACCACGCCCTTCGGCCAGAAGTCCTCGCTCATGAAGGTGTCGAGCCTGGATGACAGGACCCGCACCACAAAAGCCTTGAAGCTGGTGTTGTGGCGCGACTTCAGCGGCACCACCCTCAAGTCGAAATTGGTCTTCATTTTGATGTATTCTGCAATCTCCTGCACTGTGGTGGTATAATGCAGGCGAGACAGATACATGGCCGTGGTCGGCGTCGCAGCCCGCAGCAGGAAGTTTGGCCCTGTCGGTGCGGTGCCACGACGATTCTGGACGACGCAACGTCGTCGCGCCTTCTTACTTTGAACCGTAGTGAAACCATCTTCATTTCCACCTGCGATAACAACGGATCGCGATGGCTCGGAGTTAGCAGCAACTACGGCAGCAAAGTTTCGGCGACAGCTGAGAGGCGCAGCACACACAGCCGTCACGTGAGGAGCTGCAGATGGCAGCGGCGCGCGGACGGCGGCGGCGGGCGATGGCAACATGACGCTCGCTGGGGGCACGGAGCGCGGGAAGAGTAGCCTCGCCCCGCGTCGCCTGCGCTCTAGTCGGCTCGGGTCGCGGCGGCGACGACGTCGAAACTGCTGACTTGCAGCTCGATGTTGTTGACGTATCGAGGCAGGCCCCACGTCGCAAGTTGATATTGGAGCCGACCTGCGATGACCTACTTTCCGCGAGTGATTCACGTAAATTACTAACTTCATTACGCAAATCACTTACGGTTTTTTCAGATGCATGGAATTTTTGCACCATATTTGCCAAACCCGCCTTCAGGGTAAGGATATCCCTCAGGAGGCTGGTGACATCGACGTGATCGAAAGTGACGGGAGGCAACTTGTTTAGATCTCTCGCCACAAACGTCGGTACGTCGTCAGGATCTGTAACTTTGAGCAGGCTGATGATATCCTGCAAGCTCTTCTGTGTCCCGTCACGTCTACGGGACACCATCTGGTCACTTATGTTGAGGGACTCGTACAACAGCTTCTTGGCTTTTGATATGTCATCTTCGCTGAAGCTCGACTTACATATCTGGACCGCACTGACCTCATCCATCACATCCAACTTTTGCTGAAGGAAAGCGAGGAGTTCGTTAGCCACTAGCGTTTGATTCGCCATGGCACTACACTCGCGACGGCTTGCGCCGCGCTACACTAATATTATATTAAATTATATTAAACGTGTGCGTAGTTCCGTGCGTTGCACATGATGTAAGGAGGGGGGATGCCTGATACGAATATCGGCGGAGCGGAGCGGCGCCACAATCGTCGATGCGCCAACAAGTTCGCCTTCTCAAGTAGCTGGTAGGCTAACGAGCCATCTGGGTGTTTCAGCGGAGGCAACGAGGGGGAGCAGAAGTTGGCCTGCACGGCCTTAGCGAGCCGCCAATAGCTATGGCTACCCGTAGGGTGCGAGATCAACTCCTGCCCTACCCACGCGCCTCTTTGTGCATCCGCTCCTGCGAGAGCCCTCTTATTAAACCTAGAGGCCTTGTTCTAAGCCGCCTAGGAGCCGGTACTCGGATCATTTAGTGCGCAAGCCCTCGTCCAAGCACGATACGCCGCCTGCTTGCATTCAGCAGCTTTGGCGCATTCGCGATTGAACCAAGGCTGTTTTCTACCAACGCTGGCAAGATCTGTGAACGGAATATAATATTCCATACCCAACAAGATCTCATCAGCGATGGCAGAAGCGCACTCCGACGGGTCCTTTCCCTGCAGGGCGAGTCGTCAGCATTAAGTCCAACACGGAGGGCGCGTGACCTACGTTATCTGGTATTGCTTCGCTAGCTTGCCTATTTGAAACTATTTTTTTTAAAGTAGTTTTTGCGAAGCAGTACTTCCACTTAAAAACGACCGCGACAGATGCCGAAGTTAGATAATCAGCCCACAGGTTCTTGTAAAGTAACAGCTTTTAAATGAAAGTTTTCATGTACCCAGGCCTTGGCCTTCGGTGTTTTATACCAAATTAGGGTAGGTATTAATAGGTATCTTTAATTTCTTATCAAATCTCTCATAAATAGCAACTTCTATAAGTATTTTGTAGATGAAAAGTGTTGAATTTTTATATGGACAAACTGCTGTTTGGTATCGATATGATAATGATGATATCTTTTGATATCGATAAAATGTCAAAAGGGATCACAGCACAATGAAATTGTTTGACAACAAATGGAGTGCACACTCAAATGGCAATGCACTCCTTTTATTTGGTCCGAGCCTTTTATGTTTTAGTTATTATTCTGAGGGCGTGCCAGAGTGAAGAAAAGGGGAATAGGGGATTTTATAGTTCGCTTCACACATTCGGTGAAGCCACAGTTCCGACACAGTACCGGCACGGTGTTTTTCATACATTCTCTATGAACGCATTCCCACTTGTCAGTGATAATGCTCTTAGCTCGGACCAAATATTAGTGTCCTCCGCCACCTGCAAATCACGAACGTATTCGTTTTGATAAAATTCGTAGACAATATTTTTCACTGTGCCGGTACTGTATCGGAACTGTGACTTCACTGTTAAGTGTGAAGCAACCTTAAAGCAGCGCGCCGCTCACCGCGGCGATCTCACAACAATCTTCGCTACGACTTCTCGGGCGCACGTCATACACAAACCGCGGGCGATTCATTGTCGGGTCGAGTTTGTATGGTTGCAAAATACACCAGCCTTTTATACAGTCCACTGGCCTTTTACTGCACAAATATCCTGACCTATCGTAGTTAGGGCTTTGGCCAGTACAAGAATAATCCTTTGACTATATACCATGTATACCTTAAATTAAAACAAAAAGATGTATACCTACATATAATCAAAGGAATAATCATGACGACTCGCTCTTTCTCTCGAATTTTGACTCTCGACTCGAATTTTGCTTTCAAATTTCAGATCTAGTAATTTTATTAGAGCAATGATTTTATTCTAGGAAATGTGCAAAACCATCACGCGCTTGTGTTAAAAATTAAAATTTATTTTCTGAAGAAGGGGGGGTGCCTTGCGGAATATCAATACAAATATTTTCATGTAAGAATTATGCGTAAAATTAAGAAAATTGTCGTAAAAATATGTTTTTAGGAGTCATTCGATTAATGTATTGTTTGTTATTGTTTAAAGAGTTTGTTTCAATTTTCAACAACCTTATACAATGGCTAACTTACATAACTATGTATTTAACTAATTCAGCGCATAGTAGGTACAAGTGACTTAAAAATACGCGAATTTTCACAATTTCGTGCAGGACCCCCCCGCAGAATAACATTTATTTTGAGATATTTATTTATTATCGTAAAATTAGTTGTAATCATGGTGTAGGATGTATAGCCTGATGTATATGTCTTTAGTCCGTTAGTCGCCTTTTGCGACACCCAAGGGAAGAGATGGAAAGACTACACATACATCCAACAGCATAGAGCGGCGATGGGCTCATCAAAATAATAGGTACTACTAACCCCTCTCTTCTCTTGGGTGTCGTAAAAGCAACTAACGGGTTAATTTTTAATAAAATAAAATATTTCATAATTATTATGTAAGTATTTGTATTGGATTATTTTTTTTTTCTCGCAATCATAGTGAAAATTAGAGTGTAACACACGGCGGCGCTTAAAACCCATTAAAACTCGGTTTCTATTTACTCCCTGGCTAAAGCTATGGATTAAAAGTACCTCGTATAGTAATGGGTATTTTAAGCGGATTCGTAGCATCGTCAGCAAGTCGCAAAATGAGGTCGCAGAATGTGCAGCTAGTTAAACGTGCAGATCGTGAAACGTGCTGTATATTCCCCAAAATCAAAGATTTGATGAGAGGTTTCACTTTTTCCAACTCCGAAGAGGCAGTGATAGCGTTCAATCAGCACGTAAAAAACATGCCTTCAGATCTGTGGTCCTCCTGTTTTAAAAAATGGTTCGATCGCATGAAAAAATGTTTAAAATGTAAAGGAGAGAAAGTGCAGTGCAGAATGTGCAGGTCGTAAAATGTGCTGGAACCTATCTGCACTGCAAGTGTGTGTATGTCACCTATCGCATCATTGTATGTCATCTCTGGTTTAAGGGACAGAAAGGCAGACGGGTCTTTTCCTTAGCTCTGCCCCATAACATTTTATTTACTCCTAAATAATATTAGCTAGGTATCTACTTTTTAATTTTTATGAATGAGGTCTCAAAAAAAATGAAAATGTTTTTTCGATCGCTCCGGTAGGGCCCCGTTTTTGATGAAAGTGTGTTTGCCCCGTGGTATATAGTGGTTTAAGGCCATGAGGACGTATGAGAACTCAAAAGGCGCAGAATTTGAATGGCTTTCAGATGGTGAAATTTTTTTTGTAAAAGTTGAAAACTTTTCGAAAACTGAAAATACAAAAAAAACCTTGATTTTTTAACACCTTCCCTCGGAATATCTTCGATATCTCGTGAACGAGGTCAAAAATCGAAAAACTGAAAGAGACGCCTAGAGATATTAAAACGGGAAACATTTTATGCCTCATACTTTTTTTTGTGGGAGTGATAGGGGGGGGGGGGGCGGTATGCTCCCTCTTAATTAAAATTAAGGGCTTTAGGATAATATAAACAAATTTAGGAAAAGTCGATTATTTCTTTTGAAAATAAAAAAAAGTCTATGTTTTATACGAAGATCTATTAGGACTTGATAGACGCGAAAAATTAAGGGCTTTAGGAAAGTATAAACAATTTTTGGAAAAGTCAATATTTTTTTTTGTAAATAAAAAAAAAAAAATTTTTTATTAATAATCTATAATAGCTAGGTTCATTTTCAATGCCCTTTCAAGTCCTGTAGAGCACGAGATCTGTGAATTCACAATTTCGTGCAGGACCCCCCCGTAGAACAACATTTTTTTTGAGATATTTATTTATTATGGTAAAATTAGTTGTAATCATGCTGTAGGATGTATAGCCTGATGTATATGTCTTTAGTCCGTTAGTCGCCTTTTACGACACCCAAGGGAAGAGATGGAAAGACTACACATACATCCAACAGCATAGAGCGGCGATGGGCTCATCTAAATAATACTACTAACCCCTGTCTTCTCTTGGGTGTCGTAAAAGGAACCAACGGGTTAATTTATAATAAAATAAAATATTTCATATGTATAAGTATTGAATTATTTAATTTTCTCGCAATCGTAGTGAAAAGTAGAGTGCGTAACACACGGCGGCGCTTAAAACCCATTAAAACTCGGTTTCTAGTTACTCCCTCGCTAAAGCTATGGAGTAAAAGTACCTCGTATAATAATGGGTAACTTAAGCGGATTCGTAGCATCGTGAGCAAGTCGCAAAATGAGCAATAGTGCAAGTCGCAAAGCACATCGTAAAAAGTGCAGTGCAGAATGTGCAGGTCGTAAAACGTGCTGGAACCTATCTGCACTGCAAGTGTATGTCACCTATCGCATCATTGTGTCATCTCTGGTTTAACGGATAGAAAGGCAGACGAGCCTATTTCTTAGCCCTGTCCCTTAGGACTATTTACTCATAAATAATATTAGCTAGGTATCTACTTTTTAATTTTTATGAATGAGGTCTCAAAAAAACAGTCATATTCAATATCGACGTGATATAAATATATATAAATATATATATATAAGAAAAAGTGAAATAATGGTAGTCGGTGCTGTTGTGTTTCGTCTGGCCAGTGAGGGTTCCGGAGCCCCCCCCCCCCCCCCCCTCTTACAATTCCTATTCGTTCCCAGGAACGCGTCCGTGATTCTTCTGGTTTTGCGGGTGTCCATTGGCGGCGGTGATTGCTCTCCACCAGGTGACCCGTGTGCTCGTTTGCCTCATTCTTTAAAAAAAAGATAAACAGGTAAAGTTTGTTATCTTAGGCATTATATAAAAAGCTCCATTAGCGGACCATCGTAACTGAACTGAATGTAACTTAACTGTTGTGTAACTATAGTTTCATATAAGAAACAAGTAACTTTACCATTTCTTATTACCCCTAAAACTGCTAAAATATTATAATTAGTATTCATTTATAATAGGAACTTCTCAAATATATGACTATCTTATATTTGGCATGGCATATTTGGAATACAAATCCACATGGATGATAAAACATTGAAAAAATGGCCTAGGACAAACTTTATAAGTGACATCGCCAAGGCAAGCGTCAAATGTGAAATGCTCAATTATCTTTTTGGCTTCAGATGAACAAAAAAATTCATCCTGCCCATCTTCACACATCAAAAAATTTTCTGACAAGGCATTCGGTACAGCAACTTCTTTTGGTTCAATCTCAGAAGATCCATTGGGCAGATCCAGTGAGGTTTTTTTTTCTCATTGGATCTTGATTTCAATCTTTGACCTCTGAGATTTTTTTTGCCAGTTGATCTCTTGTCCAGATCTACGATGAATTTAATGAGATATATATTTCTCATTAGAACAAGTTTTGAAGTTGTGGATCCAATAAGAACTTTCCTTCTTAATAGATCTATGCTATGAACACGATTCTTGGACACGATTTTCGTTAGGTAATTTTTTAAAGTGCAGTTAGGCTTCCATACCTAGTTATTTTAGTTCGCTGCCAATACATCTGTTCCTGGTGAAAAATATATTTGCAAAAAAGTGGCAGTTGTGAAGAAAATTCGAAAAAAATTTATCATCAAGCCAAGTTAAATTACATTTTTTTTTTCAATAAAACCCAAATACCTAGTTGCTTATTCGTAAATGGAAAATCAAAATCAAACAATATTGTATGACAAAACAGTCAAAGGAGAGAAAAAACTTATAAGAATTACGATATAAGGTTAGGGGTAGTAGGTGGGTGAGTAATAACTAATAACCACTTCATGTAGGTTTAATAGCAAAACATTGTTTATTATGTACATAGATCTACTAAGAAGGAATGTTCTTAGTGGATCCATTTCGAAAAAAGTTTTCGACTTTTACAAAAAAATTTTTCACCATCTGAATGCCATTCCAATTCTGCGTCTTTTGAGCTCTCATACGTCCTCATGGCCCTAAACCACTATATACCACGGGGCAAACACACTTTCAGCGAAAATGGGGCCCCTACCGGAGCGATCGAAAAAACATTTTCAATGTTAAAAATCTTAGCAATAAAAGTCCGGCCGGCCGCCCCCGTGCGTGCCCGTGCGTGCCCATGCGCCCGATTGGGTTGTCGGTATTCATGCCAACTACTACGGAGAACATTTTTTAGGAGCACTATGAGGATTTCTGCACGTTTTACGACCTAAACATTACAAGATTTGTACATTTTGCGATCTGTACATAAGAAGATCTGCACATTTTGCGACCTGAACATTTTGCGACTTGAACGTTACAAGATCTGCTCATTTTGCGTAACCTGCACATTTTGCGACTTGCACATGATGCGACGATTCCATTCAAATCACATTAATGAACAGCGGGTCATAATGAAATTCAGTACAATATTAATGCCCTGCTAGACCTCAGATCTAGGTTAGGTTTGAATGATATATAATTTGACATTGTCGAGCAGGTGGTGTGAAAAGTACACAAATAAAACACTCATATGACAGTAAACAGTTTAATAACTGGAACGTCCGTTGTCAGAGAGTAACGGTAACGTACTGAAGGCAAGTAGCATTAAAGCTGTGCCCAGCAGTGAAACGCTAACGAATCGATACGGAGCGGCTGCCACTTGTGGAAGAGGGTCCACTAGTCTGTTCTCCGTTTACAGGCTGATGACGATGATGATGTTGATGAGAAACTAACGAGTCGACACGGTGCCGGTGTGGCTGCCACTTGTCTAGGTTGTCCACTAGTCAGTTCTCCTTTCTCCTTAGGTGGTTACTTCTTGCCCGCGTCCGGCACGTCAAACTCGCTGACCTGAGCGTCTACCAGCTGCCTGGAGCGCAGCTTCACCACGGCGTGGCTCGGCACGTTGGGGTCCTCCATCTCGAACTCGATCAGTCCTACGAGTAGAACGAGTACAAACATTTTAACTTTAACATTTATTATGGCTTATATTTATGGCAATAGTTTGATATTTAGTTTTTTGGCTCTAAAGCAGCGTCATCTTTAAGTGTGTAACAACAATATAAACACAGATATTTTACATTTAAACGGAACAGGCGAACTGCTACAAATATCCCTTACCCAGGGTTAGTTGTACCAAATATGCCATGAAACAAAACATCGTATTTTAGTTAGAAAAATATATTTATTTGAATTACAACATGACAGCAGACCATTTTTTTATTAAATTAATAACAAAGCATTACAATCTTCTCAAAAGTAAATATAAAAAACTGACAAACTTAAAACACAACCTCCCTTGTCTTAGACAATTAATCTTAAAGTATTGACTACAAAACATGGTTCTTTAGGGCCTAAGAGCTACGTTTTTGTTGTGACACTTAGAATTAGTCAAAAATAACAAATATTACTAATTAACAAGTTATATAGAAAACCACTTGTTACAATAGTCCCCATCCCCTGGTACGACCATCCCTCAAATATAAAAAATACTTTTTTCTTCTTATTACGGTCATCAGTTATTATTATAACAATTATTAATATTAGTCGCATACTCTTGCCATAAATTATGAATGAATGGACTTTATTAAGAATGGAAGTTTAAGCACCTAGTGTCAGAGATGTTCTCTTCGTTAATATGCATTTCGAACCAATGTTCCTTGGACTTAGTTAATTATTTTTACCTTAAGTCACGGAAGTTTAAAAAGAACAGGCTGTATAAATTTTAATATTTTCTTTATTTGTAGGTATTTTCTAATTTGAAACCTGGTGTAATGTGCTATTGGGGTCAATCGTACCACGGGTATGGTTGTTCCGCTACAACCATCACCGAAAATTAGCTACAATCGTCCCCTCAAGGTCATTTTTTAAGAAACGTTAAATTCTTGGTAATTTAAACTGATAAATACACTCATTACACTGCTAAAATACAGCCAACAATAGCAATAAACGTTTAAAATACAGCTGGGTAAAAATTAATGCGAGGTTTTTTATTTATGATTAATGAAATTAGGCGGAAAAAAAGTTACTTTGACCACGTTGAAATTTCTTCTTGCCGTCACAAGCGTCCGCGTGCAGCCGCACGCGCGGGGTAAGGGGCACGTGTTTTAGGGGGCCCCTGAGGGGAAGAGAACGGGCGTGCGGGGCGTAGTTACAGAGATATTCCCGATGGTACTACTGTACCCTGCTACAACTGTACCCGGTCTACCCTACTTATGTAGAGCTCCTAACTAATGTTTTGCATGCTATATTTAAGATTAGCTTAACATGTGGTGCACCCATATATTTTGTAACATCTTTATACCATGTTAAAAAGCAAATAAATTATTTATTTATTATTATCAGTAAAAATTGTTTTCTTATCCATGGTTCTTTATTGTACACATAATTATATTTTATTAAGTGAATAAACCCTACTAACACAAATGCCTGACATGCATCTTTCTATAAAATAAATCAATCATTATTCATCCAACACACTCGAAGCTTCAATCATCACAGGGGAATCCACTTCTTGCTGGTACTGGAGATGGTGGTCCTTGGCTGTTACCAGGAAGGTTCCAATCACCATACCCTTTCGCCACTATTCCAATCAGGTTTCCCTGTGCAAATCGCATTGGACTAGTTCTTATCGTTGGACTTAAGATGAAAATACTAAGTTTAACAATAAATTCACTTGAATTCCACTTGACTCTGTGAGATACAAATATCTGAGGGGTTTTGTTTATGTAGTTGCTAGGATACCTACAAAGAGTAGAGGGATATTTAAAGGGCGGACTGTATTTGAGCGGCTCTGCGCGGCACTGTACTGCACGGCACCACAGAATAATATATTCTTTTAGTCATTTTGTATAGTGTATGTCGCACTAGGGCGGCGCTGCAGTGAGCGTTGCTACGCGTCGCAGTATTGTTGCCTCCAAAAGAATATTTTGACGCGCAGCGCCTTGAAGCGCGGCGCAGATACTTTTAATAATTCTAATTACATAATTTGACGAAAAGAGGATTTGACGAATTACCAATTGGTAAAATTTCTAATTTGTCGATTTGACCAATATCAGACTTGACCAATGTCGTAACACCCTTGCCTTCTACTGAAGGGAAGAATTAGTTATTGAAAATAAAGTGTTTGGTGTTAGATCAGCTAGTTTACATTAATGAAAATGTCTATGAAATTATAAAAACATGTTTTTTTCTTTGACAAAACACAAAGTCACACCATTCTTTTAGTGGAGCAACTCTTGGGTGTAGGCAACACGGCATTACTAAAATAATCACATCTTAAGCCGAACAACTCTAAACGTCCGCGTAATGTCGCTAAATACAAGCCTTTGATCCGAGCCGAGACGTGCCAACGCAGGCGAACTAATAAGAACCATGTGCCTCTGTCAACTAGGCTCAAATTTGTTTACGCCCTATCCTCATGTGGCGAATCTGCTTAAGATTCTTTTTCAAAGTAAGACTTTGCAAGGCTCACCAGTCAGTAATTTTTCATCGTCTTACCACTAAATGCAGTTTTCCTTAACATTTTTTTCCTTTTTAGGTTGACCTTTTTAAATAAACATGTACTTACTGTTTATAGATTATAATAATAAATAATATTATACGATAAATAATAATATACTTAATATGATCTTTTATTATTTATTCACGCAGTTTTACTTCCTTAAATTTCAGATAATAATATAATTTATATATTATACATCCAACAGTATAAAGTGGCGATGGGCTCACCACCTGTCACGCTGAACACATGTGCAGTCGCCTTTTGGTGAAAAGTGGACTAAGGCAGAGGACTGCTTTTGCGGTCCTTATTGCCTAGTCTCTGACTAACCCTTCGGGGATAACAGTTCGTGATTATTTGTATCTATGTACGAGTACCTATAAAATTTATCTACAATATTATATCAAAGGCCCGCTCTGAGATAAGATTAGATTATCTGATAATGCTTAATTTTCAAACTACAGTACTTCAAGATATATAATGGGCATCGGAAAACATCGGAAACAATCGTAAAAAATGACAAAAAGAATTTTAAAAAAGCAATTTATATTTAAAATACACTTCTAATTTCAACCTTATCGCAATCACATAAATATTAATGTCATTTCTAAGAAAAGCATATTAGTTACAAGCCGTGCAAGCGGCGCAGTTAATGAGTCAGTTGCTCTTTGGATTGAAAGCGGATCGGTTGTCGCTGGCGTTTTATAGAATCATACAGAGCTGATATAACTCTCCATTAGTAATTTTTTAGAATTGTGTATTTTTAATAATACCATAGTACATAATAACCATGCCATTGGACCATTGGATTAATTAATTGGTAAAAATAATAAAGAACTCTTTTTCAGGATTAAGAAATTTAACCGTGGAAAGCCACTGAACTCACAGGCTCGACAAATAGCGTACTTCTTACATGAAGCGATACGTTCAAAAAAGCTGAAAACGGGTATTTTCAAATAGTCCAAATTCGAGTCGCTACCGCTACTGGAATTTGTAGAAATACTATTAGCAAGATTGTGAATACAACTGACAAAAACGGGTCGCCTGCTTTTTCGACCTTAAAAAAAGAGAAGACCAAAAAAACTTTAATTTGAATCTGGACGATTCCGACCACAGTGTCATTAGAAATATGGTTTACGATTTTTATTTGAGATTTAAAGAACTTCCGACCTTAAAGGGGTGCGGCGCGATCGCAAAAACTGACATAAGTCTCTTAATGAACTTCAAAGCAAAATCAATCATATTGCTATCTAAAATTAGAACAATTCTGCTTTGAAGTTTTAGACCTAGTAATTTAATTAGAGCAATGTTTTTACTCTGCGAAATGTGCAAAACCATCACGCGCTTTTGTTAAAAATTAAAATTTACTTTTTAAAGAAGGGTGTGCCCTGCGGAATATCAATACAAATATTTTCATGTAAGAATTATTGTTTCATGCGTAAAGTTAAGAAAGTTTTCGAAAATATATGTTTTTAAGAGTAGTCATTAAATTTATGTATTGTTTGTTATTGTTTATAGAATTTGTACAACAAGGCGATTCAATGACCTTGTGCAACGATCAGGCTAACTTACATAAGTTCTTTTAATGTATTTAACTAATTCAGCGCATCAGCGCAGCGCAAGGAGGTCCCCCCTTAAAGTCATTTAAAACCAGATTGATTGAGGCTATACAATTTGAAAGCTATACAGAGACTTTGAGAAAAATTCTAAAGGACATAGGTTTTCGATTTCGTCGAACTGAAAAAGCTTTAATGGAGAAACATGACGTCCGATTGAAAAGAATCAAATTCCTAAGAGAGATAAAAAATACCGAGATGCTGGGAAAAATATCATATTTATGGACTTATGTTGCACAAATGTTTAGATCCTGATGGAGATTATCATAAAAAAATCAATGCGGGCCGTTATCAAAATTGGCTTCGCCAACAACTGATTCCGAACATTCCTCTCAATAGTGTTTTAGGTAATAGATAATGCACCATCCTACTAAATTATAAACGCAAAAGTTTGTAAGTATGTATGGATATTTGTTACTCTTTCACGTAAAAACTACTAAATGGATTTAGAAGAAATTCGGCATACAGATAGTTTATAACCTGGATTAACACATAGGATACTTTTTATCCAGATATCCCATGGAAGGGTATGGATGGATGTTTGTTACTTTTTCACGTAAAAACTTCTTAATGGATTTGGATGAAATTCGGCATACAGATAGTTTATAACCTGGATTAACACATATGATACTTTTTATTTCGATATTCCCACGGGAACGGGAACCACGCGGGTGAAACAGCGAGCGGCCGCTTGTACCATAATAAATTTATTGTCAGTCAAACCTCTCAATTCAAATACACCAATACATCAAAATTTGATTAATTTCATTTAATGATAGCCTGGTTACATCAACATAATAAACCCCACGATCCAAAATTACTCAAGCAAGCAAAGATTTTCAGAATTTGCAATCGATTACGTCATGCAAGAGCACGGACACTCAATTTTACGTTTGCCGCCTTAGCATATGGCTTTAATCCGATCAAGAATATTTGGTCACAAATAAAAGGATATCTACGTAGCAATTAAAAACGTTGCGATGAACGTTACCAAAGTCAAAGAACTGATTCAAGAAAAATATGCTATGACGAGACCGGAAGCCTGGAAGAAAGTGTGTAAGCATGCCATAAAATGTGAAGACGAATACAGAAAGTTTGAACCAAAGTTTGACAATATCACTGACACTTTTCTCATACCAGTGAGGAAAGTGAATGTTCCGACTCGGATATGTCAGGAAAAGGCATGATCCTAGATTCTGAATGATCCACAGTATTAGTTAATTTAAGTACTTATTTTACCTACATATCGTTTATAATAATCTATTCAAAATTCAAATGTATTTTAGTTACCCTTATCTAGATAAGAAATAATATGCCAGTTACACATCACATAAATCACAATATCGTTTTCTCTAAGTAGTAGAAAATATAATCGTTAGGGCAATTTAGGAGCAGCTCTATATCATATTATTATTATACTGCCTAGTTTCGCTCGGCCATCTTCGGGAACACGAAGTAAGTCGATGTCCATTATTTACCTTGAATACTGTACGTGTTGTGCGATCACTAGTAATTAAAATGATGCTAGTAATACTGTTTTTTTTTATTTAAAACATTTTACAGTGGTATTATGTTGTCTACAAAGCTAGATCTTTATACTTTCCTTAAGCATAGTAAGTTTTTTTAGATTTGGCAAATTGGTCTGAAAATAATTTAACTTACAACTATTAGTCTAAGATCCGAGTATAGAACGACCTTCACCGCGGGAAGGTTAATGGATAAAAAGTATTTTATATCAAATTTACTATGTTAAATAATATATCGCGAGTGGGTTGGTTAAAAAATTTCAGTCCAGTACTATTAATGATTAATTTAATATAGTGCAATGTAAAAAAAAAATTTTTTTTTTATTGCACTGGTTTGGTGTGTGTGTGTGTGTTTGATAATGAGCTTATCTTTATCTAAACATAAATTTTATCTATTTATCCAGACGGTTGCAAATTACTAATATTGACTTGCCTGTTTACACCTGCCTACCCAATGTTATGACAGGAAAAAAATAGTCAACCTAACATTTGCATATTCTATAGGCTTCATACTTTGGATTGGTACCTATGTAATTTGTCTATTATCGAAACAAGTGCAATATATAAAAAAAAATAATTTTAAATATTAAAATCAAAATCAAAATCAAAAATCAAAATAACTTTATTCAGTAAGCTTAAATTAAGCGTTTTGAATCGTCAATTTTTTTTTTTTATATGGATGGATGGATAGGCACAGGAACCCACCCACCCACCCCACCCATTCAGGAAGTCTTTTAGCTGTGAAGAAGAACGGGCACAACAAACTCCACAGCTTTATAATAATATAGAGGTAACGACATTTACAAAACAATATGTCGTTACCAAATTATACAGTCAATAGTCATAAAACAATTATATAAAATAAAAGATAAAAACAAAAGTGAATCTACAAGTTTTACTCGGGCACTACTAACGCATTAGAACAATGTATGCGAAACTAGAGGAATGTTAATTCCATGCATTTTTGTCATTGATGTAATCGCTTACAGTGTAATAGCCCTTTTCTAAAAGTCTGTCCTTAACATGTGTCTTAAATTTGTCAAAGGGCAAAATTATAACATCGTTCGGGATTTTATTGTAAATTATGACACTTTGTCCCATAAATGATCCATAAACTTTCTGAAGTCGAAATTTAGGAATTACAAGTTTATTCTTATTTCTAGTATTTAGTTTGTGTATATCGCAATTTTTTTTGAAATGAGTAATGTTTTGACGCACGTAAACAATACAGTTATAAATAAATTGTGATGCAACTGTAAGAATATTTATTTCTTTAAACAGCTCCTTAAGGGAGTCACGTGATCCTAGGTTATATATGGACCTTATTGCTCTTTTCTGTAAAATGAAAATGGTTTCTATATCTGCTGCTTTACCCCAAAGTAGTATACCATAGGACATAACACTGTGAAAGTAACTAAAATAGACTAATCGAGCAGTTTCCACGTCTGTAAAATGCCTAATTTTCCTAACAGCATAAGCAGCTGAACTAAGTCTCCCCGCAAGGGTGCTAATATGAGGGTACCACTGTATTTTTGAATCTAAGGTAATACCTAAGAAAACTGTTGAATCAACAAGGTCCAACAGTTCACCATTCAGTTTAATTTTATTTCCTATAATATTCTTTACGTTAGGTAGAGTAAAATTTATACATTTGGTTTTCTTCGCGTTTAATTGAAGATTATTAGTAGTAAACCAATTCAACACATCTGTTAGGGCACTGTTGATGTCATCAAAACTATTTTTATTTCGATCAGTCTTAAATATCAAAGATGTATCGTCAGCAAACAAAACAATATTGCAAAAGTTTTCCGCATAAAATGGTAAATCATTAATATAGATTAAGAATAAAAATGGACCTAGTATTGACCCTTGTGGGACCCCCATTAGCACAGAAGATCCGGATGATATGGATCCGTTCACGCTAACTTTTTGGATTCTGCCGCTAAGATATGATTGAATCAATTTCAAGGCATCAGAGTGCACTCCATAGTGTTTTAGCTTTATTAAAAGGGTGTTGTATTCAACGCAATCAAAAGCCTTGGAGAGATCACAAAACACTCCAAAAGCATTCTGCGATCCCTCCCAAGCCTCAAATATGTGTTTTAGCAGAGCTACACCAGCATCAGTAGTAGACCTTCCCTTGGTAAAACCATACTGTTCACTGTGAAAAAGGTGGTTTATAGCGAAGTGGGAGCCGAGTTGATCTAAAATAAGTTTTTCAAAAACTTTACTAAGAGTAGGTAAAATCGAAATAGGCCTGAAATTGCTCGGGTCATCTTTACAACCCGATTTGAAAAGTGGCAGAACTTTGCTATGCTTCATGAGATCTGGGAAAACTCCTTCGTCAACACAGCTATTGAATATGACTACAAGAAAAGGCGCAATGGACTCGATAATATTATTAATAATTTTTGTTGAAATATCCCACAAATCACAAGTGTTTTTTATTTTTAAAGATTTAAAGGATTTAAGTACGTCTTTACAGTTTACGTGTTTAAATTTGAACACTTGATTACACATGGGTACATACTTTTTTAGCAGAATTTCTGCATTACTTGGTGAAGAGTTGAGTAACATAGTTGTGGCAATTGGTATATTTGTAAAAAACTGTTCAAAAGCATCAGCAACTTTATTGTCTTCACTTAAAAAGCTATTGCCTATTCTTAAAGAAAACTCAGTATCACGTGGCTTTATTTTACCAGTTTCGCGGTTTATGCAGTTCCATGTTGCCTTTATTTTGTTATCTGACTTTTTAATTTTTTCACTAATAAATAATGACTTGGCACATGCACAAGCCTTCCTAAAAGTTTTCGAATACTTTTTGATATACTCTAGAAAACTTGGACTATTATTATATTTTTTCTGCTCATATAAGTCATACAACTTAGTCCTACTTTTATGCAAACCAGCTGTAGCCCAATCCCTAAATTTCATTGAAATATTAGTTTTAAACTTTTTAATAGAGAAAGTTTTATTAAATTCACCGTTTATAAGATCAAAAAAATGCTTGTAAAGAGCATCTGGATTTTCCTGTATAAATGGTAAACATGCAAGTTTAGCAGTTATGTTATGCTTGAAAATTTTAACCCGTTTCTCTGTCACTGGCCTACAAGATATTTCTTCTGAGTTAGGGTGTCTATATTCAGTAAAAGCTATTTTTTGCCCACAGTGATCTGAAGATAAATTAGTTAGTATGAACTTAGACTCAGGAGCAAAGTTACAAAAAAAATTGTCTAAGCAGGTTGCAGTGGTTGCTGTAATTCTAGTCGGTTCTCTAAATTGGTAATCCAAATCAAATGATTTAAACAACGAGATTAATCTTACACTAGTTGAATGACTGTCTAATAAATTTACATTGAAATCCCCACAAATTACTATTTTCTTTTTAGATTTACAAATCTTCTTAATTACATCTTCCATAGTGGCTTCAAAGACACTAAAATTACCAGAAGGAGGTCGATATACACAAACAATTATAAATTTCTCTAACTCGACACATGACAGCTCAATAACGCGTTCAATAGAAAGGGAAACTACATCCTTTCGTTCCGTAATCTTATGTTTACTGTAATTAACAAATATTAAGGATCCGCCGCGAATTGCATTTGTTCTAGTAAAAGCACTGGAAAGCTGAAAGTTTTTAATATTAAAAATTAACTGATAATCTTTAAGCCAGTGCTCAGTTATACATAAAATGTTTATATCTTCATGTAATAAAAAAAGTTCAATTTCTAACTCTTTGCCGGCCAGGCCCTGCATGTTTTGATGAACTATTTTAATTTGGATAGGGCTGGCTTTTGTCTTACCTCTTAGTTTAAACTAGAGGTTGTGCAAGACTTATCAACTAAATTTACATTAGTAGAAATACTAACAGTGCGATAATTTTGGGTCGACATTGTTATACTACTTATAACTGTGTCTTTTAAATTATATGCTAGCAATGATGCTATCTGTAGCCTGTCTTTGTATATTAAATACATAGAATCAGTAGTCAACTTAAAACTAGATATAAATTTATTTGTATCAAAAAATACAATACTGTCACTGTGACGATAAGTGGAGTTATACAAAAGTAAGTTCAAATCAAAGATCTGTTTGTTTTGTTTCCACGATAAGTTACAGGCATAGGGAAAGGCACAAACTATTATTTTACAATGAGTTTTAGATTGTATATCAATTAAACTCTCTATGCTTTTTAAAAGGTCACGCTTTTTTATTGTGAGACTATCACCACACAGTATTAGAGCATTTGTTGAATGATTCAACTCCTGCTTGCTTAATGTACTTACTAAATTAGTGAATGTTTGGCCTGGATTGCAAAAGTTTATAAGCTCGTGGCTGAGTTTAGATTTAAGCTGCGGACCCAGGCCCTGACCTATCTTGTCAGAAAAGATAAGAGTTTTTCTAGACATTCCTTCAACAGAAGAATCTTTGTCTAAAGGTAGGTTGCGTTTTATTAACTTTCTATCACTCGATATATTATTATTATTAGCAAATGTAGCACAGGGTACCACTGGGATACCATTTATGACACTCTTTATGGGTGTTACGGATGGCAACAAATCTACTTGATTGTTCAAAAGAGAGTCATATCGTTCTGCATTGTACTTGCACAGATCTACTAACTCTGTGGCAGACTTAATGTGTTCTTCAATTTCTTTTTGCGACAACAAGTATTTTTTATTTAAAGTATCAAGAGATTCATGTAATCTCTGTATGTCAGATTGTAGTTGTTTGGTATCTCGATCATACACCTGTCTACTTTCTTTTAGTTTAGAATCGTAAATGTCTAGAGAGTCCATCAAACTCATGCGTTCTTTCCTAAGCGCAATATTTTTATAAAAACAATTATTCTTTTTAATAAGCTTTTCTGTTTTCCTAATATACCTATTAATTTTTACATATTTCTTAATTTTGTTAGTACCCAAGTAATTACATTTTACTTTACTATCATTGGTAGGTACTACTCGTTGCTTTGGTGAAACATATGATAAACTGGTGTTTGGGAGCTGTTGATGCTCTGCAGAAACAGCCGAAAATCCGCCAGGTGATGCCATCAGTTCGTCAAAAAGGTTCAGGGTGACTTCCGCTTGATTATATTGGGTTTGTTCATCCTGCTGAGATATGCGTTTGTATGCCCTTGCCAAATCTTGCTCCAGCTCAGTGATGCGATTCAGGGCCCTCTCATAGGTGGTGTTGCAATCATCAAATGCTTCAATAGTGCGTTGCAGCTGGTCTTGTTGATGAAGCACCTCGGAGTGTTCATTGTGCAGTGTAGCAAGCTCGGTTTTCAATTGTGTGTTCTTCCCTATGATGATTTTTATTTCTTCCTCACTTTCATCTCTTTCCCGGAGTAGCTGGTTGCAGGTATCCTGGGATAGTTTAAGTTCATGGAGAACTTGCCGAAGTTTCGCCTCTGTGTTTTGTGCTACCGTCTTGCGGGTCATCATATTGAGTTTTTTGTTTACACCTGAAATATTAGGAGCAAATATAAGAATACTGTTATTGTTATTTTGTTTATTTCTTACCTACGGTAAACGAGACAATAAGTTTAATTGAAAACAGATTAATTAATTTATTGCCTAATACAACTTTGTTGAACAAAGAATCTATGTAGCTAGTTTAGAGTTAACTCAGTTAACTAATCTAAAAACGTTAAACATACATGAAACGTTAAAAACACTTTACAATTTTTTTCTCTTCGTTGTACTTATCAAACTTTATATAGGAAAAAAAAGACTTGTATTCTAGATCATTTAAGCTAAGCAATGATATTTGTTTAAAATGTATCCTATCCAAAATTAAATTCAGAAACTAATAATAATAAATTAACACATTGAAATCGAATTTGTAATACCTATTCATACTTGTAACAAGGAGACTTTTAGTATTTTAAAACATTAAACAGCTGTAACTATATAAAAACTAAAATAAAAGATACAACAATCTTAAAGAAAGATTTGCTGTTATGATGTGGGTAGGTCACTTCTATAAAAATATTTACTTAATAAGAAAACAACAACTTTTAAATGTGCAGTCAAGTTCTGATTGTAAAGTGTTGTAGTGTGTGAAGGTCTGTAGCAAGACAATGTCACCATCAACTTCACTTCCACTATATAGTCAAGTCAAGAGAGGTTAACCAAGCCAAATCGTAATTGAGGAGTGACGATACTCACTATTATGTGAGATTTGTAAAGTTGTTAGATGTATTAGTGTGAGGAACATGTAGTTACAAATAAAGGAAACATAAAATAAGAATAACACCAATCAATATGTAGTGGAATTAACTTTCACATTGATAACTTATTTGAAGGTACTTAGGTAGTGTTAGGTTATTTAGGTCAATGATTTTATTAGTTAAACTATGTACTAATGGAAAAATTATGAAAACAATACTCCCCGGGTTTTAGATGCAGATCTTCAGCTCTGCAGCTCTTCTTAAATTATACTTTTCTTCAAATAAGATAAATAGTTTTGCCGGCCGTTGACAGCCGGTATAGTCGAAAATTTCAATATAACGAAATTCAAATATTATTGCATAGACACTGATGCAAACACTCGTACTTATATTTTATATAAATCGCTATACTTTAAACACAATTTTATAGTTATTTAGCAATGAATATTTATTAAAATTAAATTAATCATATACTTACTGGACTGAAATTTTTAGCCAACCCACTCGCAATATATTTTTTAACACATTATATTTGATATAAAATACTTTTCATCCATTAACCGCTCGGTGAAGGTCGTTGTATACTCGGATCCTCATTTATTTGTTTGTTATACCGAAATGATCCTATCATTTCTAAAATCGACTCTACCCAAGCGTCACAAAGGTCACACTCTTGAAGGTGGTGGAAGGCGGTTTTATACGATCGATCTTTACAGAATCGACCTACAGATATCTACCGTCATTGTTATTAAAAAAGTAAATTTGTGCTGTAACCGTGTCGCGGAGCGGTAAAAGAATATAACCACCACTTCTCTTCCCTTGTGTGTCGTAGAAGGCGACTAACGGACAGTATACATCCAACAGCATAGAGCGACGATGGGCTCACCACCTGTCACGCTGAGCACATGTGCAGTTATCATTTGGTGAAACCCTTCCCTTACCCTTCGAGGATAAATAGTCGTGAATATGTATGTACTTACTTATGTGTACTTATATCATTTCAAAATGTTTCGTAATAAAATTGGTTTCTATAAGCATATCGGCCTTTCTTTGTGGCGATGCCAGTGATAGCGATAATAACAGTGGCTAATCATTATTATACAACTAAATGAAATATCTGACAATAGAACAAACACCAGTAGTGTCATACATAAATACATACATACTAATCACGACTGTTATCCCCGAAGGGTTAGTCAGAGACTAGGCAATGAGGACAGCAAAAGCTGTCCTCTACCATATTCCACCTTTCATCAAATATCGACTGCACATTTGCTCAGCGTGACAGGTGGTGAGCACATCGCCGTTCTATGCTGTTGGATGTATGTGCAGTCTTTAGTTTGTTAGTCGCCTTTTACGACACCCAAGGGAAGAGAGGTGGTGGTAGTATTCTTTCACCGCTACGCGACACGGTCGTATTGCCGACATGAAAAAATACTTAACCTGTAAAGAAATAAATAGAATAAGTTCTATTTCAACTGTTCGAGGAAACGTTATTATTTGGAGAGATCTTTCTCTTTGCTTTCTCTTGACTTTTACATCGTGACCGGACTTGGTCGGCAATAATGTTAAAAGAATATCCAGGTTAAGGTAAACAATTTCAGAAAGATTTTCTAGAGGAAAGCGTACCTCCCTCCCACGTTTTCTCAACATCATAAGACTCTTTGAAGCCAGCATTAGCGGATAGAAACTACCTACATTTTTATGTAACTTGCGTCGTCACATAAGGCACTTGACTTAGACACAATCAGATTGTGTTTGATTTGGTCGATGGTAAAACTTGTCCGCCTTGCATCTACCAATTTTTTTCATAATAACTACAATATTAGTACTGAATCCTTGTGGTATTTTAGCTGGAAGAGAAAAACAGTCAGTTTTTCAAAGTTTACAATTCTAGTAAAGTGCGCTTCCAACTTCGACCTTCAAGCGAGATGTAGGCCAAGCATCTCAGTTGTAAAATGAAATTAATAAAAAATGTAGTTTAATTTAAAAACGTTTACACTTAACTTATCTAGGAAGTACAAAAACAATGATCAAACTAAGTTAAACCAACTTTTAAAGCTATAATCAAAACAAAAGGTCCTCCTTTACAGGTTACAAGGTTTTCCTTTACTTTACAGGTACAGCATGCCCTTACTAATATGAATTAAAAATACCCAAATAAAACGACTTCCCCCAAGTAACACACATAGGCTGAATACTAGATGAATAATGGATTATTGTGTACTTAGCGCTGAATAAAATTACTGAATAAAAGCAGAGTAGCATGCTATTCAGCCACTACACTGCTTAAATGGGCACAAATTATTCAGCTTTAGTTCGCAATTGCTGAATAATATCATTATAGTAACGTTATAATCGCAGTATAAGGTGTAACAGGTGGTAACAAGGCAAAATACTAGCAAATTAAGGAAACACTAGTTACCCTTTATTTAGACAATTGTCGTCTATGTACGCTTTTATATTTATAGTTATTAAGCTAAAGGTTCACGATTTGCTCTGTAAGAACGTCTATTAATACTTAGTGACAGATGATTCATATTTATGACAGTGAGAGAAGACAAGTTTTTAAAATGATTGTATGATATCGGTATATGTTCCTTTTGTTAATAACTTCATTATTTTACGTGAAAGCTAGTGGGAATTCAAAATTACTGTTAGGGTATACATATTTTTCTAAGAAAATTTTCAAGCGCCAGTGCATAAATAAGTTTTTACTACAAATGATACTAAAATAAACACATTTAATCAAAAACATTTCGGTTAAAAATTGATTGATTGTGTCATTATTCTAGTCTGTCACCAATAATCACATTAAAAATATTTATTTGTAATTCCTTACTTTACTAAGTTCGTGTTAAATAAATAAAATTACGTATACCAGTGTAGACATTAAAGGTTATACAGAATAAAAAATGGTGGTCAAATTAAAGAGCGATGTGAACCGTTATACTTCAACATTACTGCCGTAGCCCGCGTAATGGGGCACATATGTCTGCTTATTCAAACTTAGCCGTAATAAAGTCTTACATGTGAATCCATATACGGCAATACACTGATTACTGGCTGAATATTCGTTCGAACTAGCATCGATAAAATGTGTGATAAAATACACTTTTAAGGATCCGCATAATATAGACTGATCCATTTAAGGGACTTGTAACGTAAATGAATTGATCCGTGACAAGATTTACGGGGATATACTTATTCAGTCATCACCAGATTAAATCAACTGATGTGAACCTCTATTAAGCAATATACGTTATAAAATACTCGAAGTGCTCTTCAAGAGTAATAAGAACGTTTAGATGAACTTGTAAACAGCCACTATTCAGTCGTAAATAATAGCAGTATAGATACGGATAAACAGGGAAATTTTACACCATTTACTGAATAACATACGAAATGTACTCCTTTATATATCATATATCTGTGTAACAGTACACATGTACTCCCTTTAGAAGGCAGCGTTTATAGGTACACATTTACTCCATTATACAGCATATGACATATTTGCCACTACTTAATTGCCCTTATTCAGTAACTAGGCTTGAAAATTTGGGGTGCAAATTTGGAAACCTCCTCGTGGTGCACCCTGGGGTAAGGCCTCTCGGCCCACGTTCAGCGTGGGACAAGGGGCCTTATGCAAATCCCTGGCGTCCCTTCTGGGCGTCGAATAACGTAGGCGGTGCCCCTTCTGGGCACTGCAACCCCTTCAAAGCGCGTCCCTTCCGGACCGCACAGTGGGTCACTCGGACCTGCGGGGGGATCTCCACGTGCGGCCCACTCTGGGTCGCACGCTCGCCGCTCACTCTCGAGCGGCTTTGAGAGGAGCTTTGACGGCGCCCCTTCTGGGCGTCGCAACACGGGTGGGCAGGGGTAGGTGGCGCAACTCCTGGGTGCCCTTCGGACAAGGAAAGTCCTAAAAACCAGTCTATTACAGGACTTTAAACTGTTAAACCCCCCCCCCCTCTTTTCGTAATGTCAGGTACTAATGGAAAGAGTTTGTCATGTTCCGCGGCTGACGCCCGCCGCTTGGAGGTAACCGGGCCTCCAAGTGAGAAATTGATTACCGAAGACTGCCCTGAGGTACCCGACCAGGCTTCAGGTGTCAGTAATGTTACTGGGAGATCGTCATGTGATGCGGCTGACGCCCGCCGCCAACCAGTACCCAGGCTGGTTGGTGCTAAATCAGCTACTGAAGGCCCCTCTAGGGTAGGCGACCAGGCCCTAGAGACCGGCAATGTGTCTGGAAGGGGGAGGACGGCGAAGATGCCGCTCACGCGCATTTACGATGCCAGAAAACCGGAGAGATCCGCTAGCGAGGGCCGAAAGGACAAAAGGCGAACGAGGCTGATCGATACCGCATTGGAGGGGTCCGAAGGTGAAAACGACCAAAATGATCCAGAAATCCAAAAGATGTTGGTCGAACTTGTGGAAGACTCCAGGAAAAGATCCCTCGCTGATTCGAGGATCGATTCAAGCGATGGGCTGAAGGAGTCCATGCCCAAACTGGCAAAGGAAAAGACTGGAGGGAAGGCGAAGAAGGTCGCACTGGAGGAAAACGTGATTGCCCAGCGAAAGGAGAAGCTGGGCACCTCGGTAGGGCTTGCCGCGGCGATTAGGGCTGCGAGGAACCCCTCGACAGAAGAAGAGTGGGAGGAGGAAGAGATGGAGGAAACCCCCCCCCCCCCCCCCCCCGCCGCCCCGCAAAGAGGAACATCAACGCGAGGTACAGGGGGAAGGGCATCATGAAGAAGGTCGCCCTGGAGGGAAAAGCAACTGCCCAACGAAAGAAGAAGCTGGGCACATCGACTGGCCTGGCCAAGTGCAAAGAGGCGGCACAATACTCCGCAATGGGGGAGCCGGATGATGAGATGGAGAAGGAAGCCCCAGCTCCTTCGAACACCAGTAGGGAAGCAAGGAGGCCCTTCCTCAAAGATAAGGATTTGGAGAAAGCCCTGGATGTAACCACCAGTAAGCTCTCGAAGGCCAAAGACATGGCTAACATCAGGGCCGGCATAAGGGCGAAGTCGAAGCCGGAGATCCTGGAGAAGGCAATGGAGGGTCTGACGGCGATATCCTATTCTGCGGACGTCTCCAACAACCTCAAGGGGACTGTGAAGAGGGACATAAACCAAGGGGTTGGCACAGTCCTCGCATGCCTGGAGTCGCTCAGGGAGATGACCACGTCTGAGGAGGCTAGGAGACTCCAGAGCGAGAACGCGAGGCTCCGTCACGAGGTTGAGCTGCTGCGGGCCGAAGTCAAGGCCATAAGAGAACTGCAGCAGGAGCCCAGGCCGTCCCGACAGAAGGGCACGGATGTCCAGAGGGAGGTGGCTGTCTCCATGGAAGGCGCCATGGAGGCCCTTAAGAGGGAAATGCTCCAGACTATCGGGGGGATGATCAATTCCCGAATGGATGAAATAGAAAGGCGCCTCCCATGCGAGCCCCCCGTGAGGCCCCCATTGGCACATGATGTGCGCAGAGCGGAGACGAGCTACGCCAAGGCGGCCGCTGGGCCTCCCAAAGCCCGCCATGCCCCCCCTGTCGAAATATTTGAGGAGCACGTGGCCGTGTGGGAGATCCCGCCGCCGCCTCAGAGCGTCCCCGGCAGAGTTGCGCCGCAAGTGCGCTCGGCCTCCCCTGCCCTGGCAGCGGCCGCCAGTACTCGCGGTCCTCGGTTGTCACCATCACCTTGAAGCCTGAGGCCGCGGCGAAGGGCGCTACATACGCGTCAGTAATGGAGAAGGCGACGGGCGCGATAAATTTGAAGGACCTGGGTTTAGAGGCGGTACGAATGCGGAACACCGCGGCCGGGGGCCGCAAGCTTGAAATCCCGGGCGCGGCCAGTGGGCCCACGGCGGACGCGCTGGCGGCTAAGATCCGGGAGGTGATTGCGGAGGAGGCGGAGGTGGCCAGGCCCTATCGGAAGGCGGAGCTCCGACTGGTGGGCCTCAACGATGGGGTCAAACCCGAAGAAGTGAAGGCGGCCATCGCAACAAAGACCGGGTGCCCGCCAGAAATGATAATGTTGGGAGATATCCGAGCTGGGCCATGGGGGTCCAACTCCATGTTGGTTCGGCTCCCGGTTGCGCAGGCCAAAACCCTGGTGAACGCGGGCCGCATAGTTGTGGGTTGGGTGCAGGTCCGGGTGGTGGCCCTGGAGACACTACCGGTTCGCTGCTACAGGTGCTACGGCGCGGGTCACACCAAACACAATTGTGACTCCAAGGTAGACCGTAGCACCCTGTGCTACAAATGCAGCGCCCCAGGGCACCAGGCGGCAGACTGCGAGGCGGATAAGGCCTGCTGCGCCGTCTGCAAGGAGGCGGGGCTCCCACATGTGCACCGGCTTGGCGAAAGGACGTGCAGGCCCCCCATCACCAAGTCAAAGAGAGCCCCTTGGACAAGGGCCCCCCCCAGTGGTGAGGGAGCGCGTCGCGCCGATGGAAATGGAGGAAAGCTTAACGGGACCAAATGTCAGCACGCCCTAAAGTCTTCCTCCAAGCAAACCTTAATCACGCCGCCAACGCTCAGGATCTTATGGTCCACCAAATGGCGGCGTTAGGGGCTAATGTGGCCATTGCAGCGGAACCGTATTTCATCCCTGCGCGGCCGAATTGGATAGGATCAACAGATGAGAAGGTGGTGATCACAACTCCGGCCGTCTCTGCAAGGGGTTGTCCGCAGACTCGCGCCGCTCCAAATTATTATTTCCGGTGACATCAACGCCAAGTCCCGGTCCTGGGGCTGCCCTGCGACCACCAGCAGAGGTAAGGTGATGGAGGACTTTTTGGTCGAGGCCGGGCTCGTAATCCTCAACAGGGGGGCCGTGAGCACGTGCGTGAGATGGCAGGGGGAGTCCATAGTGGACATAACGTTCGCCACCCCCGCCATAGCCTCTCGCGTAACAAACTGGGAGGTACTGGACCAGGAGACCCTGAGTGATCACCTCTATGTGTCATTCAGGGTATCCGGCCCCCCAAACACCAGCCTCACTCCCCAGCAGGGCGTCCGCACGGCTCGCTTCAAGAGGTGGGCCCTCACAAAGCTGGACAGGGAAGCTGCGTCTGAGGCGGCACTGATAGAGGGCTGGCTGCCGCCTCACCCCGCTGATATGGACGTAGACCAGCGTGCCGTCGAATTCCGGGGGTCAATGACCCGGATATGTGACGCCGCCATGCCCCGGGCTGGGGATTGGCCGCGGCAACGCGCGGTCTACTGGTGGTCGGCGGAGATAGCTGGCCTCCGCACCGCCTGCGTCCTCGCGAGACGGCTCTATCAAAGATGCCGAAGGAGGAGGCATACCCCGGAGGAGGAGGCGGAGTTGTACGGCCGCCTCCAGGTGGCGCGATGGGACCTCAAGGTAGAGGTGATGAGGGCGAAGAAGACGGCGTGGGGGGAGTTCCTGGCCGACTTGGACAGAGACCCGTGGGGGCGCCCATACCGCGCAGTCCGAAACCGGATGCGGAATCCTGCGCCCCCTACCGAGTCGTTCCAGCCGGAGCTCCTGACCCGGGTGGTGGACGCCCTCTTCCCGGACCGGGTGTTCGAGGTGGCCCCCTTTGTCGCCCCGGAGCACGACGCTGAGGTCGACCCGCAGACGATCCCGCGGGTCACGGACGGGGAAATGGAGACGGCCGTGGACCGCGTCCGCCTTAAAAAGAAGGCCCCGGGCCCTGACGGGGTGCACGGGAGGGTGCTGGCGCTCGCCCTAGACCATCTCGGAGGCAAGTTCAGAGAATTGCTGGACACTTGCCTACAACAGGGCAGATTCCCCAAAATTTGGAAGATGGGGAAACTCTGCCTCCTCACAAAGGAGGGGCACCCGCCCGAATCGCCAGCGGCCTACCGCCCTATCGTTCTGCTCGACGAGGCGGGCAAATTTCTGGAGCGCATAATCGCAGGCCGCATCACGCAACACCTGGGATGCGAGGGCCCCGATCTGGAGGACACTCAGTATGGCTTTCGGCGTGGTAGGTCCACTGTAGACGCCATAATCTTCCTGAAAAGGGCAACGGAGGAGGCTATCGGGAGGGGGGAGAGGGTGTTGGCGATATCGCTCGACATTGCCAATGCGTTCAACACCCTCCCATTCAGCGCGATAACCGAGGCGCTAAGGTTCCACAGAGTCCCCTGGTACCTGAGGAGGATCATCGGGGACTACCTTGAAGACAGATCCGTCCTCTTTGTGGAACCGGGAGGTGCGCGGATTCGTGCGCACAACATGGTGTGTGGTGTGCCCCAAGGTTCTGTCCTGGGGCCACTACTTTGGAACATTGGGTACAACTGGGTCCTAAGGGGGGTTCTTCCCCCTTGGATGGATGTCATCTGCTATGCAGATGACACCCTAGTCACGGCAAGGGGCCGTGACTACCAGGAAGCCTCCCGGAGGGCGTCTGCAGGCGCCACACTAATGGTGAGGAGGATCAGGTTGCTGGGCCTGGAGGTGGCGTTGCCAAAAACGGAGGCCATCCTATTTCACGGCCGCCGGGGCCGGCCCCCCAGAGACGCCCACATACGTGTGGATGGTGTGCCCGTCAAAGTTGCGCCTCAGCTCAAATACCTGGGGCTTATACTCGACAGTCGTTGGAACTTCGGGGCGCACTTTGCCAGTCTTGCTCCGAGGGTGGTGGGTGCGGCGAGGGCACTGGCGAGGCTTTTGCCCAACGTGGGAGGCCCAGGGGACAACTGCCGCAAGCTCTTCGCCGGAGTTCTGAGGAGCATGGCCTTGTACGGTGCCCCGGTTTGGTCGGACGCCCTGTCTCGGAAGAACGTCGCCCTCCTGCGCAGACCGCAGAGGACAGCGGCTATCCGAACCATCCGGGGCTACAGAACCGTCTCGTTCACGGCCGCCACGGCCATAGGGGGTATGCTCCCCTGGGAGCTTGAGGCCAGGATACTCACGGAAGTATATGAGTTCCGTGCAGTGGCGAGGGCTCGGAAGAGAATCCCGCGCAAGCGGAGATTGAGGAGGCAAGGCGCGCAGCCCGTGATATGGCGGTGTGGCAATGGGAGGAGACACTAACAACCCCGGAAGCCGGAGCCCGCACCATTGAGGCGATCCGCCCAGTCCTACAAAAGTGGCTGGACAGACCACACGGAGCAGTGTCCTACCATCTGACACAGCTCCTGACAGGACATGGGTGCTTTGGTGTGTACCTGCACAGGATCGGGAGGGAAGAGACCCCGGTCTGCCACCATTGCGGAGAAGAAGAGGACACGGCTCAGCACACCCTTGAGCTGTGTAATGCCTTCGCGCCACAGAGGCGTACGTTGGAGTTGGCCCTAGGGGGGAGAGGCACTCTAACTCTGCCCGATGTGGTCGCCGCAAAGGTGGAGAGTGCGGAGAGTTGGGCAGCCGTTGCCGGATTTGCTGCGGAGTGCATGGGCCTCAAAGAGAAGGCCGAGCGCGAGCGGGAGGAATCCGCCAACGCTGCGCCAATGAGGAGGAGGAGGGCCGGGAGGCGGCGTAGGAGGTATGCCGACCTCCATCCACCTTGAGGTGATGCCGGGCGCCCGGCGGAAGACAGGTTCCGTCCTGTCCAGCCGGACGTCCGATGTTCTCTGTTTTGTGTTAGCGTAAGTTGTCGTTAGGTTTTAGTATGTGTGTGTGGGCACTGGCATGGATATGTCGCCATATCACCCCAAGTGCCCATAAAATTCGTTTTAAATGTTGGGTGCAATGGACAGCACTGCCTGTGCTGTCCAGCGTAGAGTGTTGTGTGTTGTTTCTGGTTCGTGTAGTTATTGTTTGTATTGTGGGTTGTCCTTTTACGGACCTGGTGCGTGGCCCCACGCGGACGTCATGATAAGCCACGGGGCGCTCTTCTGAGGGCGTCCCCTGGCTCGGAGCGGACACGGTGGGGGTCACGTACCAGTAAATGTGCGGGTCATTGTGGTGTCTTTTGGGGAGCTGGCACGGAGGCTTTATGCAGAAGCCATGATGAGCGACGAAGCGCCCCCCCTAAAGGGGAGCGGGTTGCTCGGAGCGGATGCGGGGAGCCCCGCGCCAGTTAATAGGGTCTAAGTCGTGGTGCGTTGTGTTTCTTGTCTTTGTGTTTTTTCGTTTGTGGTCGTTTATACTTATACGTTTTTGTAGGACTGGTGCGGGACCCCCTGGGAAGCGATGATGAGCAGCAGGACGACTGGATGACCAGACAGGTCGCTGTGTTGTCCTGCGGTCTTGGAGCAACCTACCAAATGGGGTGTCGCATCGGTGTTGGGTTTTTATGTGCGCATGCCAGCGAAATCGCGGGGCATGTTGTGTGTTGTGTCCGGCGAGTGGGTGGCCGTCGTGTCGGCATGAACGGGTAAAACCGTGAGTGCCGACACGATGACATCTGTGTTGTGTTGTGCTGTGTCCGCATGCCTGGGTAAAGCCGGGCATGTCAGTCATGTGTCGTTTTGTGTCTGCCCTCTAAATGGGCTGGGTCGTGTTGTGCCGTGTGCGCGTAGTCGCCGTGGGTTGGCGCGTAACGGCTGCTACGCAGTGGTTATAGGCCAACACACGGCGACGGGGTGGCACCGCGAGGTAATACCCCCGTGGTCAGGTCCCGTGGCCGCCACCTCAAGCCTTATGCTTTCGGAGTTTGGTCCCCCGGTGATTAGTGGGTAGGCCCCTCCCTCTCGCCCGACGATTACGTCGTGGAAAGGGGGACGGGAGAGTCCCACATATCCAGTCTCCCTTCAGGAGGCTGGAATCCATAAACAGGGATTACACCGGGAAAAAAAAAAAAAAAAAAAAGGCTTGAAAATTTAAAACGGCTGAATAAAAGCGTAGGTTATATACCAAATAAACGCATCTTGCTGTTTAAGGGTGAAGAATATCTACCATTATTAAGTTCTTATTCAGAATATAGCTCCTTGTGTACTAATATTCAGCTTAAGGATCACCAGTGAATTATAATAACGGTTTTAATACTCTGTAAGCAACATTTATGACCACAAGTGATTAAATATACAGCTTTCTGTGATACTTGGCCGTGGTCGAGTGGCAAGCACGCCGGTTTCTGTGTCGCGCCATCTCTTGAGGTCCTATTTTCTCTAAGGTCCTAATTTCTCTGAGGGTTTAATTCCCGACCGGGTCAATTTAGAAAAAAACTGTTTTTCTAACTGATTTCGGGTCTGCGTATTTTAACAAATTTCAAAATAAGCTAACTTGAGCTACTTGGAAACGTTTTGTATAAGTAAAAACTTCCTCTTTTTGTTTTATCAAAAATGTAGAGTATGGTTTTTCTTGACATACCTACCTACTTACTCATTTTCTTCAAAAATCACGGTATATTTGTTTTTTCTAAAATTCCATAAAGTTAATCGTTACCTCCTTCAGCCACCACCTCGTCCTTGTAGTTGTCGCGCAACGACCTGGCCAGTATGCTGTGGTAGAACAGGTTAGCAGTGGCTTTGATCTCCGGGGTCACCTCCATCTTGGACACCGCCTGGATTAGAGTGTTCAGCTTCTGGCGCGCAGTGGCAATCAGCTTGTCAACTGGCGAGCGGACATTTTAATTTTTTTACTAAACTACGATCGCTATAAGAATGCGGTGACGTCAACAGTCAACTGCAGTGTAAAAGTTTGTTTACCGTGGTGTTCATAATACAAATAAATAAAAAAAATTAAAGATTAATTTTAATGGATTTATAAAAATACACTTCAAAATAAAAATAAAGTCATTAATATATAATACATTTAAATACCTTTACAATATATATTTTTTTAATAATTATAAACTGTTCTCTCGGACACATCGCATACTGTTTTTTGTACTATAATGTCCAAACTCTATTTAAATCACACTGTGTTTAATACTTAAAAACTTTATAAATTACTTTTCGTTTTCCGCTACAAATTACCAAACCACTTTTTTACGAATAGGTGAGGTAAATGAATAAGTTGTGTAACGTTGCTTGACTTATTTTTTCAATTTAATTCAGTTACACATAAAGCACAGGACACAACCGTTGCGAAAGTATGCGTTCAGCTGGTCACTGTGAACTTGACTTTTAATGGTTAGGGAGCGTGGCTGTGGCTAGGCCGGCAGACAAGTATGACGTCACTGCATTCTTAACGCGAACTAGACCACAGAGTACTTTTTTGAACTAGACTTCTCGATGGAATGGTGTAGCGTCGTGTTTGCAGTTTTGTTTTATTTTCTACTAGGTTTTGCCAGCGGCTTCGCTCGCGTAGTTGCATATGTATATATGTAGATTTGTCAATAATTTTAAGGGAAAGTACAACATATTTGCAGACTTTGAGTATATATTACAGACAATATTTTTAAGTTACAAGCAAATAGGATGAAGCAATAAAAATTAAAAAATCCTAGGTATTAGTCCGCGTTATGTCATAATAAAAAATCCAAATACGTCAAGAGATTCTCAAATTCTGCGCTTAACATGGAACTGAATTTGATATAAATTTAGAAATATAACTAGCTGCCCGCCTGCGAATTCATCCGCATAAACACCCGGTATCGTGTCAAATTTAAAAAAAAAAAACTTACAGACAGACCTTGCCCTGACAATTACAATCACAACAAAAAAGAATTAACCTAGTCGGTGCAGCCGTTCTGAAGTGTTGAGCTTATAAAAATTCGTAGCAATTGATTTTTATTTATATAAAGAATCGTCAGCCCTTTTGATTTGAACAGAGCCACATTTTGGCAATTAATAACGTGATCTGTGGTCCACCGGTGTCGGATGATATTTGTAATGCATTCGAATGATTTATCGCATTGGCAAACTGACATCAATCAGCAAGCGGCATGATTGATCAATGGTGTGCTGTCTTGTCAATCACAACCGTCACTCGAACGGAATGATGAAAAGCATCAACGTTAGATAGAGTCAAGAGTTCACCTTTTACAGTCCATCCAACCACTTTTGCAGTTGAGGTATACTAAAAGTGTTGGGCTTTGTATAAAATAATAATAATTTTCCCACTGGTAATAAAGTGGAAAAGTCGAGATAAAAAGGAATTTTACCTTTCACAGTCCAGTCTCTGTCTATCGGTGTTGGACTTTTTGCCGATTTTCCCAATTTCTGAGAATCTTTTCCGAGAAAAGTCGGGATCACAAAATGATTAGGTACCTATACATAATATGATCACATAGGATGTTTGCAAAACCAAAAGTTTAACTTCTTCGTTGCCTTTATTCATTCAATATTAAAGCAAAATTAACAATCATCTTGTACAACGTGTTAATTAAATGGGTTAAAACGTCAGGACACCCTAACTTATTATAAAAAACATATATTTTTCGTGGATTAATTGCAAAATATTTGATTTTATGTTCTCTTTCATTTCTTGCAAATTAGAAATCTAAGCCTGCGAGTGCGAACAATGTTGCCACCGCGATTGCATTACAATTTGAGTGCAACGTTGCTAAGAAAACAACAGAGTAGGTAAATTAAATTTAAAAAGAGACGAAAAAGTTTTTTTCGTCTCTTCATAAATTTTATAAATGTGATTAATATTTTTTGTTAGCGAAATCGATTCAACTCTCGATTCTAAACATACCCACTCATTTTCGGTTTTGATCAATTTCATTTACACGTGTATAATCTTCATTAAAACCAGAACCTATACAACAAACTGCACAGTGTTACGCTCGGCCGTGGCAGTGTAAAATGCTGAGAGCACTAACTCGAACAGCACAGCTCCGGGCCGCATTGACAAATAAGTTCGATATGTCACGCAATTTGCAGACCGCCTCACATAAGAGCAGTTTCAGACCAGCGTTTCTTTCTAAGAAAAACCAAAACAAAAACAAAAGAAGAAACGCTCATTAGTGCTCATATTTTAGCTAAAGCTCGTTTTTGTTAGCGCCTGTAGCCGCTTACATGCGCGCTACACACGCACAACTCGTAGGTGCGTTGACGCGCTTATAAGCGCTGCCTGCATCCATGGGCGGTTTCAGACTAGCGTTTTCTTTCCGTGCTTATACGGTCTTTTTAGCATACTCGCTTGCACGCGCGCTACATTGAACGAAACGCGAGCGCACGCCTGCGTATAAACATAAAAATAGGATATAATGTTAAAACTATTTTAATGCAATGCAACGCGATAGTTTAAAGTCTTATAGGATATAATGTTCTCGCTCGCGCTTATACGAGCTTATATATACGTCAACGCTCGAAGAAAACAAAACCGCACCTGTACGCATCGTACAGACGCTTCCAAAAACGAGTTATTACGCACGTATAAACCGTTTGTCTGGAACCGCCCTGACATATCGGTTCGAACGAACACGCCGTAATAAGCGCGTGTACGCGCGTTGTTTCAAGAAGCACATATCGCGTGACACAAACGCTAGTCTGAAACCGCTTTTACAGTACTTACAGAATGTCGGAACAGAGTCCTGCGTCGCTGTGCGGCACCTGGGCGAATGGAGCGATACAAATGGCCACAATATGTCAGTAGACATCGCTAGACTTATACCTACTAATTAAATAATGTGTAGGCTGGATTGAACACCTTTAATTAGTTAACTCCTAGCGGCGAAACACGACACAACTGAACGGCTGTACCTATTTGGCTCATTTCTCGCCCCTTTTTCCTCAAAATTCTTACTCCTTCCTCAAAGTTCCTCCTACACTCTTTCCTCAAGGTTAAGCAACACATCTGCGACTCCTTCTAGTTTTGCGGGTGTCCATAGGCAGCGGCGATTACTTTCATAAAAAACCAACAACGCGCAGTTGATTCGGGAGTTTACACCAAAGGCAGCTTAGGGAAGCGTCTTAGAGAACAGTTTATAATATTCTGAGTGAACAAATGGAAACTAATACATTAAAATAACTAGTAAAAAGCCTGTCAATAATTGAAAATTCGATGGATTATAGTCTGACCGCTACCGCTGTACTGCGCCTTGGGTATGCGAGCGGCGAGGCGGGGGGGCGAAACAGTTGCTTGCTCCATTTTGTCATTCTGCCGCACAGTTCTGCCGTCATCGCTCACGGTGGCAACTAGTGTGTCAGACGCACATGAGATAAAATATCTAAAAATGGGTCGTGCCTCGAGATGATCAAGACTGTCATTTTTAAAGTGGCCGAATATTTTAAGAAAAGAAAAGCAAACAAAGAAAGTTTATATTATATATTTCCAAGAATTAAAGATTTATTTCCTTTATATTGGTTCTTTAATTTAACTTATCGAAAAAATCATACTGGACAAAAACGAATTGGATGTAATTATACTCGTAAATATAAAGCTTCAGTAAACTGTGCTTCGATATCGTAAGATCTGTCTGACACTATGAATCTCATGTGAGTTCATTCTCTTTACTTCCCACTCCCCCCACCACCCGCGCATACCTAAGGCGCGGTACAGCGGTTGCAGTCAGGCTATAGACAAAAATGCTGTAAGGAGAAAAGTACATTCAATATATTTAATTTGATTTTAGACAGCTAAAGTGTCTTTTTATAAGTCCAAATTTGTCATTTATTTTTTTTTATTTTTATTAACGAACACCACGGTGAATATACCTTTACCCTGCAGTTCACTGATAACGTCGCCGCATTCTTAACGCGAACGAACTATAGTGAAAAATAAACATTAGGCTCCAACACGTGGACAACTTACAGTCCGCTTCCACATCCGGCACCGGCTGGACCATCTCCTCCAAGGCGTACTGGATGGCTGGCGGCACGCTTGCGTAGGGCCGGGGCGCGTTCGCAGCACCTGCACCAAGAACACAATTTAACTCGGGTGTCGGACCCTTGGTAGGCTATGATCGCGCGTTATTACCACATTGTTTCGAATTTACAAGAAATGTAAGAAAACAAAAAAGCAAACGTCTTCTTTGACAATTAATTTGATTTTGTTTTAACAGATTTTCTTAATATTTATAAAAAATAAGTTAGAGTGTCTGTGCTGTGGTGATTGAGTTATTTATGAAACAAGTTGTTTAATAAAAAGCTAATAATAATTATGTTCAATTAATAGGTCGGGGCCAAGTAAGTTTCAGGTTTTTCGAAGCCTAGTCCCGATTGGTGATCACCGACCGCCATTTGACAAGCACGGTGATTACATACATACATACATACATACATGTTATACAACCTTAATTTTTCTTAATACAAAATCAATTAAAGGTGAATTCCACACATGAAACTGAACAACTTTCCCCAAGAAACCTATGTGGAGAAATGACAAAAAAAATCGATCTCCCATACTATTGTCGTCAGCTGATCAGACAGTTTTGTATGGGAGGTCGAAATTTTTTTTGTTAATTTTGCACATACGTTTCTTGAGGAAAGTCGTTAAGTTTCATGGGTGGAACTCACCCATAATTGTTTTTGTATTAAGAGGGATTACGCATTTCGGTTTCCCCATACAAACTTCCAAGTTGAAATTTTTAAAAACTATGTAGCCAATATTAATAAAACTTTGCAAAACACAGGGATCTAAATAGTTTGTTGAAAACATTTTAAAAAAACGTTTGTATAACTGAGTTATTGCGATTTTAATCGCAATAACTCAGTTAAATAAACGTTTTTTAAAAATGTTTTTAGCATACAAAGATTCAACAAAATGGGCTTAATGGTTTTTAAAAATTTCGACTTGGAAGTTTGTATGGGAAGCCGAAATGCGTAAACCCTCCTAAGAAAAATTAAGGTTGTATATACACTTCTGGACACATCTATTGGCCCGCCTTAGAGTTTAGGTTTCTATAGCCCCTACTTAAATATGATTGCTAGATTGAACAAAAACTATTGATGCAGTTTTAAACCTGATACATTTTACATTCTTTTTCGATCGTATTGTTTTAAATTTGAATTCAGAATACCACACGACATGGAGCTACGCCTAACAAGTCGGGTATGCGCCTTGATGAAAGCAGTTGATTTTTGAATAAAAACATGTTTTATCAAATAAAGGTTTAATTTAATAACGCGTGTTGCCTCCATGCGCATCTACGACAGCTCTCATACGATTAGGCATAGAGTTTATCAACCTCTCTATGAAATTTTGAGGGATCATCTCCCATTCCTCTTCTATGGCAGTTTTCAACTCCTGCATCGTCTGGGCAACTGGCTGACGAGCCCTAACACGTCTTTTAGCTCGTCCCACATATGCTCAATCGGGTTCATATCTGGGCTTCTGGCTGGCCAGTCCATAACTGTGATGTTCACATCCCGAAGATATTCCCCGACGATGCCGGCCGTATGGGATCTTGCATTATCATGCATAAATAGGAAATTTGGGCTCACATGGTCCACGTATGGCATCACGTGAGGTTCTAAGTACTCACGAATGTACCTTTCAGCATTTAATGTTGGCAGCTGTGGTCCCGTAAATAACCTCAAGTTGAGTTTTGCCGCTCACGGATATACTGCCCCAGACAGTCCATGAGCCACCGCCATAACCCAAGTAACACATAAGTAAGATAACAGTACACATTTAGAACTTTTAACAGTTCAAAGATGAATATAGTTTGTGTAAGAGCTTTGGGAATAGCCATATACTGAATAAGGCTAAGTACGGACCCTTAAAATACTTAACGCTTAGTAAAATCTGTATTTCTGTGCTTTCCTTCTTTACGCTTAATAACCAATCTCCGTAAGATTATTAGACAGACGTCATTAAGCATTACGCATTCCAGGTGGCTTAAATCTGAAAAACAGTGCTTTCGGCAGCATTTATCTGATTAACAATAATCTATACTGCTATTATTAAAGCAGTACTAAGCTTGTAGCGTTTGAAACAGCTAATTGCTGAATAATGTATCACCTTCTGAATAATATTGTTTACATAATTCTGGTATACAGCTTGATACTGAATAATTGTTTTTACTTTATCTTTAAACTGTATAATATTCTATGTTTTACTAATTATTCAGCTGCTGAATAAACAATATTATTTGTGTTTTTAATAAGCTTATTTCAGTATAATAAAGAGTTTTAATTAACTTATTCAAATTAAAGACCACATTTGTATTGATATAGCGCCCATAGCTTAATACCAGCAATTACAATATTATTGTACGTATTTATTTTATGCGTTGTTTGAATCATGGATCGAAAGTCGTGGCAAAAGCGTAAAGAACCGGTCATATCGAAAGAAAATTGTTAAAAGAATATTTAAATATCAGCAGTAGTAATTGTCCAAGTGTCATCAGAAGTAATGATCATGACAGGATTTGTGAAAATAGTTTAAACAAAACTGAACCCAGTCCCAATCAGCAAGCGTGTTTTCCCTTTAATGATGAGGGTTCCGTCCCCAAAAAAAATATAACAGATTTTGGGATTGGAAAACCGAAAGATCTAAAAATTTAAGTATACAGAAAATTTAATTTCTGAAATGGTTATTTTATTAGCAGAAGTTATCGCAATACAAGAAAATAAAATTAACGTTGCGATAAAATGTTTTATTTGCGTTGTTTGTTTGTTTCATCGTAAGCCAATCTACGCGAGGTTGGACACTGCTGTCTTTACTTAATTAATAAATCCGCATTATATCTTGGCCATCGAAGTTGTTTTTGTTCTCCCATTGGGTCGGCACAGTACACAAATCTGAATGACTGAAATTATTTTAAACTTTTATTTTCTGAAACGAAATATAAATTATAATTAATAATATAATAATAAGTCCGCCATTTGTACATCCTATTGTTGTGCAATAAAGATTAAATAAACTAGGGCCCAGTGCACACCACACACACGAACCTGCAATTTTTTTAAACATAATAGATACTATTAATATAATAGTCTTTTTCACGAAAAAAAAATAACAAAGTTGCTGTGATTTTAAATGTTAGTAGGTAATCAATTTAGTGAAAGCCTGATGGTAAAGTAACACATTATAAAAGGTTTTTGTTCGTTCGATTAGAGAACCCTAAAAATGTGAGTAACTAATATATAAATGTGGTCATCTATATAAATGTTATTCATAAGTAAGTGTAAAGAGACTACTCTTTTTCAAGTTATAGTTTAGTAACAAAACATGTGTGCACTTTTATTCAGCATTATAAATCAAAACATCGATCGCCATTGAAATCTTTGTAATTAATTCTTCAAGGAATTTACGAGATCACCAAAATGCTTATTAATCTTACAACTACAACATTTCCAACTCAAATCATGTTATTTTGTTGGATAAAATTGCTAGAATTAGATAATTCATCAGCACTTTTGTCAGACCTAGTATGTATGTATGAAAATACTATTTACAACTAATTATCTTGATTATTAGCGAGGCGCGTCATAAAAATGAAAAAAAAAACACGTACTATTCACGACAAAATTACTTGCGCACTAATAATTAACATGTAGCAGACCGCTAACTTGTAAATTAAAATTTACTTACCGAATAACTTAAAGTTCACGTCATGTCAAATAAAGGTATCGACATTAAATTATTGAACCCAATTTATTTCTTCTTTTCCCAATTTCTATGAATATTGCTTGCATAAATGTCAACAATAAATTAAATGCTTAATAAATTCTGAATACTCTAACCAATTCGACGTAGCTGAATAACTGAGTTGTAAAAGCTTTATAAAAGCAATGTGTGCAGTTATTCAAAAGTTATTAAGCTAATTAAAACATTATTAAGCTCCTACTCAATTGTTACTCAGATGTAATTCAGCGTTAAGCATTAATTAACAAGCTCTTAATCAATCTTTATTCAGCACGTCTGTGTTACTTGGGAAGCAACCCTCTCTTCAAAGCAGCATTGTGCAAAACGCTCTCCCTTACGTCAGTAGACTTTCTTCCTTTCATCATTGCCATGTAACGCAATTTTAGACTCATCAGAAAAGAGTACACGGCTCCAATGCTGCTGACTTTGATTATATAATGTCTAGATAGAGTCTCTACCGCGAGCCGGCGTCCAAAAAAATATCAGCCAACTGTTGGCCGCTAAGCTCAAACCTATCGCTCAGTGCCATTTGTGTCGCCGCAGAAGATGCACATCTTTTGCACGCCTTTTAATTTTACTAAAAATGACGGTTTGCGCTATAAAAATATGCAGAAATTATAAAGGTCGACATAAAACAATTAGAACAATCACCTACCATCGGTAAGTAAACATTGAATTGTCATAATGTAGTTTTATCGTTAATTTTGAGCGAAGCGTATTTTGCCGTAATTCGTAGCCCGCCATTTTTCTGTGTTGCCTGCCCTGGGGCACGCAAAATTCCCGAGTTAGTATTAAATTTGAATAAATATTTATTGAGTAGATGACATTTGAAATGTGCGTATGGCGTATACTGATAATGACTATAAAAGTATGAAATGGTCAACGCTATATAAATATAATAATGTATTTGCAGTCTTTAGTCCATTAGTCGCCTTTTACAACGCAGAAGAGAAGAGAGGGGTTGGTAGTATTATTTTGATGAGCGCATCGCCGCTCTATGCTGTTGGTTGTATGTGCAGTCTTTAGTCCGTTAGTCGCCTTTTACAACACCGAAAGGAAGAGAGGGATTGGTAGTATAATTTTGATGATCCCTTCGCCGCTCTATGCTGTTGAATGTACCTATGTGCAGTCTTTAGTCCGTTAGTCGCCTTTTACGACACCGAAGAGAAGAGAGGGGTTGGTAGTATTTTTTGATAGGCCCATCGCCGCTCTATGCTGTTGAATGTATGTGCAGTCTTTAGTCCGTTAGTCGCCTTTTACGACAGCGAAGTGAGGGGTTGGTAATATTATTTTGATGATCCCATCGCCGCTCTATGCTGTTGGTTGTATATGTAGAATTTAGTCCGATAGTCGCCTTTTACGACAGTGAAGGGAAGAGAGAGATTGGTAGTATTATTTTGATGAGCCCTTCGCCGCTCTATGTTGTTGAATGTACGTGCAGTTTTTAGTCCGTTAGTCGCCTTTTACAACACCGAAGAGAAGGGAGGGTTGGTAGTATTGTATCGATTAGCCCAACGCCGCTTTTTGCTTATGTTGTAGAATATATGTGCAGTCTTTAGTCCTTTAGTCGCCTTTTACGACACCGAAGAGAACAGGGGTTGGTAGTATTATTTTGATAAGCCCATCAGCGCTTTTTGCTTCTGGTTGTATGTGCAGTCTTTAGTCCGTTAGTCGCCTTTTACGACACCGAAGGGAAGAGAGGGATTGGTAGTATTATTTTGATGAGCCCGTCGCCGCTCTATGTTGTTGGTTCTATGTGTAGTGTTTATTCCGTTAGTCACCATTTACGACACCGAAGAGAAGAGAGGGGTTGGTAGTATTATTTTGATGAGCCCATCGCCGCTCTATGCTGTAGTATGTATGTGCAGTCTTTAGTCCGTTAGTCGCCTTATACGACACCAAAGAGAAGAGAGAGGTTGGTAGTATTATTTTGATAAGCCCATCGCCGCTCTTTGCTTTTGGTTGCAAGTGCAGTCTTTAGTCCGTTAGTCGCCTTTTACTACACCCAAGAGATAAGAGGGGTTGGTAATATGATTTTGATTAGCCCATCGCCGCTCTATGTTGTTGAATGTATAGGCAGTCTTTAGTCCGTTAGTCGCCTTATACGACACCAAAGAGAAGAGAGAGGTTGGTAGTATTATTTTGATAAGCCCATCGCCGCTCTTAGCCGTTGGTTGCAAGTGCAGTCTTTAGTCCGTTAGTCGCATTTTACTACACCGAAGAGAAGAGAGGGGTTGGTAGTATTATTTTGATGAGCCTATCGCCGCTCTATGCTGTAGGATGTATGTGCAGTCTTTAGTCCGTTAGTCGCCTTTTACTAAACCGAAGAGAAGAGAGGGGTTGGTACTATTATTTTGATGAGCCCATCGCCGCTCTATGCTGTAGGATGTATGTGCAGGCTTTAGTCCGTTAGTCGCCTTTTACGACACCCAAGGAAAGAGATGGGTTGTTAGTATTAGTTAAATTAAATTAGTTATTATAAAAGATGAAGGTGGGTTGATTTATGTCTCATCTAACGTCTACTCTGTTTGAAAACCACTGAAACAGTTATTCGTCAGTTTATTTAACAGGACTATGTAATGACAAGCACTAATTATATATTATAGTATCCACTGTGATGAAAAAATTTTTTGGAGATGTGAATCTTTCTCCAGTAGACACTGATCATATCTGCGGCATGCTTCACCAAGTTAATTTAATAAGATTGGTTGTAGAAAAGTACTTGCCAGTGAGGTATTATTATAAATTAAAATTGGACAATGTGAATAGCAACGCAAAATCTAAAAGAAAATTATTCAAAATCAAATACAGAGAGGGATGTCATTGATTTACGAATAAAAATAAATCAAAATGCATTGTCATTGTTTTTTTTTCATTGAATACACAGGTATTCACTGGATATCGAATAATCGAATGCATATTTACCTAAACTTAATTATTCGCTAACATATTATTTTCATTTAAAAAAAATTATTGGAAAATCGGGTAGGCTGATAATGTTGGTTCATCACGAGAAAGTACATTTCTTCTTATTCCGGAATTTTTATCCGCAAATACCTAGGTAAGTATGCATCCCGTTCCTTTCTTGCCACTGTAATACTGATACTTATACATTGCGATTTTTTGCAGCCATACAAACGCGCGTTTGACAGTCGTGCGACTGCATCGCGATTGTGTCGCTACTTTTATTAAGGCGGTACAAGGATTTGCGACTGTATCGATGCTGCACCGCGATTGTATCGATGCTAAATCGCGACTAAATCGCATTTGTAGCCCGTCTTTTCTCTTTTCTCCAATTTTTAATCTTTTCACGGTTCTACCAATTGAATTTGGCAACTTTCTGATTCAAACCAGCAAGGAAAGAGGTTGCGAGTTCGAATCATAAATTATAAATATAGCTATATAGTATAATATGTATTTGTATAGTTATATATATTTTGTGTATAATTTATGTATGTATATTTAGGCTAGTTAAGTTAAGTGTTTCTTTTTTTTTCCTTATTTAAATTGTTATTCTCTAAATTTTAATGTCACCGCCTACTGTTAGAGAATGCCTTATGGCATTAAGTCCGCCGTTTGCTATATTATTGCCAATAATTATAATTACAATAATTACTCTGTAAATTTAATTTTAAAATAATGTGATTTTAGTGTATATAATGATTTTACGTAGTGTGCATGAGCAATGTAACTGTAGCCAGTCTGTGCATATATATTTATGGGTATCAATCTAGCACAAAAATGTTTTAATTGATGTTCTAAATGCCTTTTCGATTGATGTCTGTTGTGATGCCTAAATAAATAAATAATAAAGTTTAAATAAATAAATAAATAAATAATTTATTTGCGAAATATCATGTACACAAGATTGAGATGTAAGACAAGGATTTAAGGTATCAACAATATTCTTCCTTATGTATGTACCCCCGCGCTAGGGCTGTATCCGCCTGTGTACGTAAATTGGAGGAAGAATATTTGTAAACAATTCGCCCTTAAAATAAGTTACCATATCATTTAAGAGATTTTTTTAGTAATAATAATATCGATTTTGAACATAATGGGATCACAAACCAAGAAATTTAAAACGGCTGTCACTTTTTCTAATTATATCTTCGGAATCGTGTTTAGAGACCTTTTAGATCCCCAGATATCGGTTTTTAACATGATCGGAGCATAAACACAGAAATTCAAAGTGGCAGCCACTTTTTTTTTATTCTATCTTCAGAATCGTGTTTAGAGACCTTTTAGACCCCCAAATATTGATTTGAACCTAATCGGAGCACAAACCAATAAATTCAAAGTGGCAGCCACTTTTTCCATTTCTATCTTCAGAATCGTGTTTAGAGACCTCTTAGGCTCCCAGATATCGATTTCGATCATAATCGGAGCATAAACACAGAAATTCAAAATGGCGGCCAATTTTTCCAATTCTGACTTCGGAATCATGTTTAGAGACCTGTTAGAAACCCAGATATCGATTTTGAACCTAATTGGAGCACAAACCAAGAAATTCAAAATGGCGGCCACTTTTTCCATTTCTATCTTCAGAATCGTGTTTAGAGACCTCTTAGGCTCCCAGATATCGATTTCGATCATAATCGGAGCATAAACAGAAATTCAAAATGGCGGCCAATTTTTCCAATTCTGACCTCGGAATCATGTTTAGAGACCTGTTAGACCCCCAGATATCGATTTTGAACCTAATTGGAGCACAAACCAAGAAATTCAAAATGGCGGCCACTTTTTCCAATTCTATCTTCAGAATCGTGTTTAGAGACCTTTTAGACCTCCCCGATATGTATTTTGAACCTAATCGACGTACAAACCAATAAATTCAAAATGGCAGCCACTTTTTTCAATTCTATCTTCAGAATCGTGTTTAGAGATCTTTTAGATCCCCAGATATCGATTTTGAACCTAATCGGAATACAAACCAATAATATTTTTTTTTTTTTTTTTTTTTTTTAAATGGGTTTGCGTTTGGCCTCAGTCTCGCCTGGTGGTAAGCGATGACGAGGCCGACGGTGGTACACGCTTACCCAGAAAATGCCTATTCACTCTGGCCTTGAAGATACTAAGGTTGTAAGTATCCGGAAACACAGACGCAGGGAGAGCGTTCCACTCCTTAGCGGTGCGTACTAGAAAAGATGCAGCAAACCGCTTCGTACGGATTGTTGGAAAGTCAACGACATGGGGGTGGAAGCCCTCCCGGCGTCTAGTGGTGCGGTGGTAGAAAGTAGAGGGTGGTATCAGGTTATGTAGTTCCTGCGCACACTCGCCAAAATACACCTTATAGAAGACCGATAGATAGGCGACTTTACGCCGATGCTCCAAACTCTGAAGTTTGGTTCCAACGAGCGCATCGTCGCCTATGAGTCTCCTAGCCCTTCGGTCCACTGAGTTCATTGCGTCCAACTGGTACTTGGCAGAGCCATCCCACAGGTGGCAGCAATACTCCATACACGACCGAACTTGTGCTTGATACAAGTGGAGCAGCTGTTCCGGTGTGAAGTATCGCCGAACCTTAAAGAGGATACCAAGTTTTTTGGCAGCAGTTTTTGCTTTCGACTCAATGGAGCTACCAAAGTTGAGGTTAGATGAGAGTTCCATACCTAGGAGCTCGAGATGGTCAGTTATCGGTATCGGTGCATTCAGAAAAGTAGGAGTAAGATTAAATGAACTCCGTTTGGCGGAGAACAGACAAGCCTGTGTTTTGTTGGCGTTGAACTCAACAAGGTTAGCTTCGCCCCAGTCGGACACTGCTTGTAATGTTGAATTCATTCGCTCAACCATGGCCTCTCTAAGTGACTCAGTCTCAGCGACACTGGCGCGGGCACTGGACATATATCGCTCTGTAACAGTGCTGTCGTCTGCGTATCCGAAGATACCTGGGCACAACAGATCATTAATGTGCAGCAGGAAAAGTGTCGCAGAGAGAACAGACCCCTGAGGTACTCCGGCATTTATAGCCAATAAGTCAGAGGAGCAGCCATCGATGACTACCCTTATTGACCGTTCGCTCAGGAAGTCGGATATCCAGGCACACAGTGCGGCGGGAATTCCGTATGTTGGAAGCTTGCTTTTAAGACTGTCGTGCCAAACCCTGTCAAATGCCTTCGAGATATCGAGAGAGACAGCGAGTGCTTCGCCGCATTTCTCGATGGCTTCGCCCCACAGGTGTGTGGCATACGCAAGAAGATCACCAGTTGATCGTTCACGGCGAAAACCGTATAGTCGATCACTGAGCAGACTGTTGTCCTCGAGGTACGCCAGGAGCTTGCTGTTTAATACACGTTCCATACTTTTGCAAAGTATGGAGGTGATTGCGATAGGTCTATAATTGGCAGGGTCGGCTCGACTACCTTTTTTGGGCACAGGTTGCACGTTGACAAGCTTCCAGGACTTAGGAACTTGTCCCGTTTTGAGAGAGAGGCGGTACAGGCGTGTCAGTACAGGAGACAACTCGGGCGCACAATTCCGCAAAACCACTGCAGGAATCCCATTGGGACCACTGGCTTTATTCACGTCAAGAGTCCGAAGCGTTTTCAGTACCTCTTTTTGGCGTATACGGATTTCTGACATTACAGAACCGCTTTGAGGTAGCACAGGTGGTGTCTTACTTCCAGAATCGAGACGCGAATGGCTTGCAAATAGAGAAGCAAATAGATTTGCTTTCTCTACCGCAGAGTGGGCCAGAGATCCGTCAGGCTTCACCAGTGGTGGCAGAGATGGGCGGCAAAAGTTCGATTCTACCGTTTTAGCCAAGGACCAGAAAGCCTTGCTACCCGATGGGTGAGAGGCGAGTTTGGCTCCAATACGGCTAACACGGTCGAACCGAGTCTTCCTGAGCACCTTTTTGAAGGACTTGGCAGCAGCGTTATAGGCTTTCTTCTTTGCGCTGACATCGGAGGTTTTACGTGCGCGAGCTTCAGCCCAGCTCTGGTACGCCGATTGTTTTACCGCCTCAGCAGTAGCGCAATCAGAGTTGAACCAGCGGGGAGCTCGGCTATCGAGGGATACGTCGGAAAATGGGATAAAGTACTCCATTGCCGTACATATCACCTCAGAGATAGCGTCAGCGCATTTCGATGAGTCGCCAGAAGAGAAGCAAGGTTGCTGCCAAGGATAAGAAGCAAAGAAATGTCGCATCTCATCCCAGTCTGCAGACTTGTATCGCCACATCCGCCTTGTGCCTCTAGGGCTGGGATCGGGTGGGGAGTAGTTGGACACAGACTTCACCAGACAATGGTCAGAACTGCCCAGAGGGGCAGTAACTGACACAGAGTAGCGGTCTGGATCTGTAGTCAGCAGAAGGTCCAGGCAATTAGGTGTGTGGCTAGAAACATCAGGTATGCGCGTGGCTTCCTTGATGAGTTGGGTGAGATTCAGCGACAGAGAAAACCTCAGCGCCTCTCTACCAGCATGGTCAGTGTCCTGGTATGGGAACAACCAGTCACGATGGTGGGCGTTAAAGTCCCCCAGAAACACTAACTGCGCAGATGGATACCGATGTTGGACTATATCAGCCGTAGCACCAAGGTACTCAAAGAGTTTGGTCGTCTCCTGGTCCCCGCTGTGCGATCGGTAGACACAGGAATAGAGAATTTTCTCAACGCCTGTGTCCACCAGTACCCACATGATAGAAAAACCAGGTTTTTCAAGGTTACGGAGACGCTGGCAACAGATGTCATCGCGAGCATACAGGCACACGCCAGAGCGTGGTTTAAAATTGTGCTCCAGGGTATACCCTGGGTAGTTCAAATACGCCGCGTCTGACGGACACCTGATTTGCGTCTCCGTGACAAAGAGCAGGTGAGGCTTATCAGTCTCAAGGTGGTGGTGGACTGCAACGAGATTAGAGTGCAAACCTCGAATGTTACAGAGGTGCACTTGGAGTGACAGGAAGTGCTTCCGCTGTTGAAACTTTTTCCTCATTTGTGTCTTTGCCATTGTGCTTGATTTGGAAAGAGTGAATAGGCGAGAGGAAGGCAGTTAGACATGGCGCGCACCGACAACCCAGCAACGTCAGCGATACCGCCGCACCAATTGAAGACTCATCTGGAGACCGCGGGGACGCCCGAACCCCCCCAGAATGGCCATCGGGTCCTGTCATCCGGTCGCCAACCGGCACGATGGAGCATTCTGGGATTTTTCGCGAGTTGGCGGGGCAGCCTTGGCATTGGCACCACCCAGGGGTCACGTGTATGGTCTCGAGGGTACAGCATACGGACGCAAGCAACTTCGACCCCCAAAAGACGACTACCAAATTCAAAATTACTGCCACTTTTTCCAATTATTATTCTTTATTCAGAATCGTGTTTAGAGACTTCTTAGGGTGGATTTCACCAAAGTAGTTTATGTCCTATTCTAAGAATAAATCCTTATTTACTCGCGTGTAAACGAACTTTACGTTTCACCAACGCTTAACCTAATTATAAAGTCACTACACTAGAATAAATTCTTAGACCGCCAATTTTGGCCGTGTTAGCCCCTATTCTTAGAATAATAATGTCACTAATGTCATTTAAAGCAGCCTTCAAATTAATATTGTAACATAAAAATGCCGCGTCGTTTGAGATTGTTGATTGACGAATCTGATAGCAGTGATGAAGATTATTTTAGGCCCACGCCTGAGATGGTTTAAGGAAAGAACAAATTACTTAGAAAATTACCAACAACAACATTTTTTTTGATGTCATCGTCAGAAACGTCACGTCAAACAAACAATGCTACGCCAGAAAATAAAAAAAGTGTAAAGCGCCTTTGCCTTTGCAACTATACTTTGGTGGTTAATACGCTCATTCGTTCGATCCGCTTACGTTCGTTCAATAGCACAGAGTAACTATGCGAGAGTAACTTATTCTTACATTAGCGTGGTGAAATGAAATACAAGTTATACGTGTGATAAATCTAGGTAGTAAATTTATACTCGGGTAGCTATTCTCGTGTAATTTTGATATTGGTGAAATCGGGTCTTAGACCCCCAGATATCGATTTCGATCATAATCGGAGCATAAACACAGATATTCAAAATGGCGGCCAGTTTTTTCAATTCTGACCTCGAAATCATATTTAGAGACTTTTAAGACCCCCAGATAATGGTTTTACACGCAATCGGAGCACAAACCAAGAAATTCAAAATGGCGGCAAAGAAAATAATCCCTAGTTCCCTACACTCTCATGCACTTACATACTCGTACACTCTACACTACACCAATCGTTTAATTTCCTCACACACAACATTTTATAATAATAAATACCTACCTACATGTGATTTCAAGGCTTCAAATAACTTACTAAACTTTATTAAACTAGCCTGCATTAGCTCGACCTGAAAAATACTCCCATTTCAAGGGGTATCTCTAAGAAACTGACATCCCCGTCTCACGCACACTACGATAGCAGCGCGTCTATTAGATAGAAACGGTACGCACGTCGCACACTAGCCTATAAAACCCGGCACGTTGACAATCGCGTAAATACCAATCGCGTAAATGCAGCGGAAGGCTCCATCTAGACATTATATAATCAAAGGCTGCTGAGTCCAATTTAAATGAGTGCGCGCGAAATGAAGACGCGCTGTTCGGTGGGCTCGCGTTAGTTTGGGGCCATTAGCTGGCTTGTGTGGTACCATATCGCGTTCTTTTAACCTTCTCCGAACAGTTCGAGCGCTGACAGATACTCTGTGGAAGTCGCGAAGTTGGTTTTGTATCTCAATGGAAGTAAGGTGACGATTTCTCAAGCTGGTCGTCACGATGAATCGATCCTGCCTTTCAGTTGTGACCCGAGATCGTGGCCTTCCTTGGCAACGAACAAAGCCGCCAGTCTCTAGGTACCTCCGATAAACATTTCGGACCGCAGATCGACTTAAATTAAGTTGAGCACTCACATTTCTTTGGCTGTGTCCGGCCTGGATAAGTGCCACAGCTTGGGCGGCGACTTCAGGCAAAGTATCCATAGATTATTGATAGAACCTCACCTTAATGTTAACAATATGTAATGTTTGTTGCAAAACCAAAGAGAAAAATCACACTTTCAAGAATTAAATCCAAGTAAACCAATAAAATCAAGTTTTCTTAGTATTCGATTGTTTGATATCAACGAACAGGCTCCAAATTGTCTTTTGTTTCTTTAAATTCTATGTTCGAATTTTAAAAAAAGACTATTGAATAAAATTATGAATGTGCCTGGTTTAAAACTGTATAAAAACTTTTTGCTCGACCTAATATAAATTTTTAGCTAGGACTAAACGAAACTGAAAATGCAAGGTGGGCCAATAGATAATATGTCCAGAAGTGTACATATAATCATGACTATTATCCCTGAAGAAGTCAGAGACTAGGCAATGAGGACCGCAAAAGCAGTCTTCTGCCATAGGTAGTCCACTTTTCACCAAATAGCGACTGGTGACAGTGGCTCAGCGTGACAGGTGGTGAGCCCATTGCCGGTCTAAGCTGTTGGGTGTATGATAATGTGCAGTCTTTAGTCCGTTAGTCGTCTTTTACGACACCCAAGGGAGGAGAGGGGGTGGTAGTATTCTTTTACCGCTACGCGACACGGACACGGGTCAATACCCATAAATTGTAGATATGACTCGATTTCAATGCAGTGGGACCGTAATAGTACATTATGATATTAGTGCGGTAAGTTGAAAATTACAGCAGAGGCGATATTGCTTGCCCGAGCCGTAGGCGAGGGCTACAAGAAAGCAGAGGCTGTAATTATCAAAGCGCACGTATGTCATACGACGTTTTATAACATATTTGCGAGGAAAACACATTTTCTGAAAATGACTGCGTGTTTTTGTTGTTTTTCTAGTGTATAATTTTTGGTAAGCCAACATATTTTTCTTTGGACTTAGATGGTAATAGGCTGTCAATAACATTTTGTGCTTCACTTATTATTTCCGGTGGTGTAGACTGAAGTTTAGTTCTTCATTACTTAAACTAAACATATTTATTTTTAAACTTTCAAAGTAATTATTGAACAAGAAGCCGCTGTTTGAATCGACAAAATATAGGTATGTGAAAGGTAGGAAGTCTTTCCATCAAACCCATTGGGTGTCGTAAATGGCGACTAACGGACTAAATACTGCACATACATCCTACAGCATAGAGCGGCGATGGGCTCATAAAAATAATACTACCAACCCCTTTCTTCCCTTGGGTGTTGTAAAAGGCGACTAACGGACTAAAGACTGCACATACATCCAGCAGCATAGAGCGGCGATGGGCTCATCAAAATAATACTACCAACCCCTCTCTTTCCTTCGGTGTCGTAAAAGGCGACTAACGGACTAAAGACTGCACATTCATTCAACAGCATAGAACGGCAATGGGCTCATCAAAATAATACTGCCAACCCCTTTCTTCCCTTCGGTGTCGTAAAAGGCGACTAACGGACTAAAGACTGCACATACATTCAACAGCATAGAACGGCGATGGGCTCATCAAAATAATACTACTAAACCCCTCCTTTCTCTTCGGTGTCGTAAAAGCGACTAACAGGCTAAAGGCTCACCATCTAAGCACGTGTGCAGACTGTGCAGTTGTTTCTTGCTGAAGCGTGGACTGTGTGGGCGTGGTCTGTGTTGTCCATAGATGCAAATTATTACTAATTTTACATTACCGTACTAGTGTGTTATTACTAATTTTACATTACCGCACTAGTGTGTAATAAGCTACATTACGATGCTGAAATCGGTGTAATAAGAGCCACTTTACGAGCAAATGTGTTATAATAGTACATTATGATATTAGTGCGGTAAGTTGAAAATTACAGCAGAGGCGATATTGCTTGCCCGAGCCGTAGGCGAGGGCTACAAGAAAGCAGAGGCTGTAATTATCAAAGCGCACGTATGTCATACGACGTTTTATAACATATTTGCGAGGAAAACACATTTTCTGAAAATGACTGCGTGTTTTTGTTGTTTTTCTAGTGTATAATTTTTGGTAAGCCAACATATTTTTCTTTGGACTTAGATGGTAATAGGCTGTCAATAACATTTTGTGCTTCACTTATTATTTCCGGTGGTGTAGACTGAAGTTTAGTTCTTCATTACTTAAACTAAACATATTTATTTTTAAACTTTCAAAGTAATTATTGAACAAGAAGCCGCTGTTTGAATCGACAAAATATAGGTATGTGAAAGGTAGGAAGTCTTTCCATCAAACCCATTGGGTGTCGTAAATGGCGACTAACGGACTAAATACTGCACATACATCCTACAGCATAGAGCGGCGATGGGCTCATAAAAATAATACTACCAACCCCTTTCTTCCCTTGGGTGTTGTAAAAGGCGACTAACGGACTAAAGACTGCACATACATCCAGCAGCATAGAGCGGCGATGGGCTCATCAAAATAATACTACCAACCCCTCTCTTTCCTTCGGTGTCGTAAAAGGCGACTAACGGACTAAAGACTGCACATTCATTCAACAGCATAGAACGGCAATGGGCTCATCAAAATAATACTGCCAACCCCTTTCTTCCCTTCGGTGTCGTAAAAGGCGACTAACGGACTAAAGACTGCACATACATTCAACAGCATAGAACGGCGATGGGCTCATCAAAATAATACTACTAAACCCCTCCTTTCTCTTCGGTGTCGTAAAAGCGACTAACAGGCTAAAGGCTCACCATCTAAGCACGTGTGCAGACTGTGCAGTTGTTTCTTGCTGAAGCGTGGACTGTGTGGGCGTGGTCTGTGTTGTCCATAGATGCAAATTATTACTAATTTTACATTACCGTACTAGTGTGTTATTACTAATTTTACATTACCGCACTAGTGTGTAATAAGCTACATTACGATGCTGAAATCGGTGTAATAAGAGCCACTTTACGAGCAAATGTGTTATAAAGTATATTAACATACAGTATATTTAATATAATTTACATATTTGTTTCTTTATTTAAAAGGTGTGAAGCTTCTTGCGCCCCTTCTTCTCTACAGCTAAAATACTAAATGGATCGGAGGTAAAACAATATTTTTTGGAAAGCTCATATTATTTTATCAATTAAACGAAAATGTTTGACTTAGTAAAAATAAAGATACCTATTTTTGCAAGATGGAACACAATTTAAAGGTATGCATAAAAATCGCTGTAGAAGTTAGTTATAAAATTAAAATAGCACACCTATTAACTGTCGAGTATCGGTGTGAATTTGCTGAGCAAAAATTAATCATCAACTGATTACCTTATAATAAACTGCCGACTTTGATTGATTGTATCGTTAATTATAACGCTGCCTTCCATTTACACCGAACCCAAGTATAGCTTTACTCGCGGTCTAATGAAAGATTTTATTGTACACTAAGATTTCTCTGATAATTAGTTTTAGTTTTAAATATTAGCCTCGTAATAATATTTTTAGAATTTACTTGTTTGTACAGTAGGAAGGTACTTCAAGATAAATAATGGGTCTCGGAAAACATCGAAATAAATTGTAAAAAAATAACAAAAACAATTTTAAAAAAGTAATTTATTTAAAAAACACTTCTAATTTCAACTTTATCGCAAATAATAAATATCAATGTCATTTCTAAGAAAAGCAAATTAGTTACAAACCGTGCAAGCGGCGCATGCAGCCATGCCCATTATTTACATTGAAGTACTGTGTTACGGACGGTTAGTGGCGTTTTTCCCCAGTTTCATTTTCAGCCGAAAATATTACAAATTTCAACTACTATGAATCAGTTTCACCCGAATATTTACGTGTGCCATTCTCATAGATCTGCAGTGGTACACTGACAATTTTAAGTCAGAACAAGACAGTGCAAACTTATTTTGGACGATAATCTAAATTAGCGTAGAATGCATATAAATAAAAAACTAAAGATTTCATTTTAATGGGTTAACAAAATTATTCATCATCATCGTTATCGGCCTATAGACTTCCCACTGCTGGGCACAGGCCTTCCCACATGGACAACGGCACATTGAGAGAATGGGCCATAACCTACCACGCGGGCCCAAGGGGGGTAGGGTGGGATTTTTAACGACTGTCTTAAGACAACAACCGCATGCACTAACGGCTTTACGCGCCTTTCGAATCATGGAGAAACTCAAGATGTTTTTTATTTGGTCACCATTCCAGTGACCCGGCGCCGTGGGAGTTGCTTATCTGACAAGATCGCAAACCGAACAGCCGCTGCACCATTAAGCTCCTCGCATGAACAAGTGTTTTTTTTTTATTTTACTTGATCTATAATGTTTGCTTGGCAAAAGTTTAATCCATTTCCTTCCAGTTCTGTATTTCCGAGAGACTTTCCCACTTTCCAGCTTAATAGTGATCTAGTAAAATTAAAAAATAATATGCAATTTAAAACAGCCACGGCGCGAGGCGGCGCGCGTAACCTTTACGAACCTACACTCGACAGCAGCTCGTTGATTTGCTGCAACGAAGTCTTCATTTCTATAATGAGTTTGCCCTTCTCGTCGAGCGACTTCATGAGGCTCCTCTCTTCGCGGTCCTCGGCCTCAATTTCAGCGCGAAGCTGCTTCTTATCTCTGACGTACCTACGGAAAACGAAAGTATGTACTCGGTATAAGTAATGTACTCGTTTCCTGCTAAGCAAGATGTTTACCGGGGCATAATGACAACTGCTTAGTCTATGTAAATTAATCATAATATGTAAACCTTTAAATTCGTCAGTTATGAAAAGTAGATCGTAGAAAGTTAGATCGGAAGATTTTATTGTCTACAATTTAGGAAACTATAGAATTCAAGTTTTCAATATTTATTGGTTTTCATTATACTTACACACGTACTTTTTTACGGCTTGAATGGGAACATTGTTTAATAACTAACCAGTGAACTTATTTAAATATTGTATGAAGATTGCAAAATATTTTCTCTGGCTTTGTCTCAACCACTTGAGATGTATACTAAAGATGAAATAAATATACTAAAGCGGTTTTAACATTCCAAAAGTAAATACCTACATTATTAATATTTGAATTACAATATGAATCTGAAACATTGCAAGCAAACTGAAACAAAGTTAGTTCGCTCTTGTATTTCCTAGTTTCAATATGCTAGGTAGACTTAGATTGCAAAACTTGCGAGTTATGAATACCAATCCCGGCGGGCTCACGACGCTGCACATTAATAGGCTATTAAACTGGTTGCTACGGCCATTTTAAGCTAATATTGTGGTGTTTATCACAATCCCAACAACAACTCGGTAGTCAAGTAATAGGCCTGATAAGTCCAGGGTTCAATAACCAAGTCGGGTAAAGTGGATTTCAGATTTTCGATACATAGCCCGGGTTTGTGATCACCAACCCGCATTCTCAACTACAACTCGGTAGTCAAGTATCTCAGCACTAGGCCTAATAACCAGAGGTCCAGGGTTCAATAACCAAGTCGGGCAAAAAGGGTTTCGGATTTTAACACGCTTTTATTAGGTCGACCTGTATGCAACAAACTATGTAATGGAATCTAAGTTAACTAATTTAACCATTTTCCAAGGGTCGTAGCGTAATGAAAATTGGCAGCTGTATGTAGTTCTGATGACAATGCAATAATATGGTACTGTCGAACTGATCTGATGATAGAGCCGGAAGATATGAACTAGAACTTCATGATGGAAAATCGTATCATAGCTGTTTTGGTTTTCTTAGAAAAGTCTTGTAATGAACTTTGAACACGATTAAGTTTCAAGGTGTGATGATGAAGCCGGGAGATAGACACTGGCATTTGCGAGCGAGGAGAGACGACATTCACCGACATTTTTAACGCCTCTTCTTTTATTTTTTGTTTTTACGGGCATTTATAAAAGCGTGTTTTTCTAGTGATTTTTAAACTATTAATTTTTCGATATATAGCCCGGGTTTGTGATCACCAACCCGCATTTAGAAAAGCGGTGATTAAGCCAATACCTTTATGTTGTAGCGAAAACTTGATTACAATGATGGAGGACTTTGCCCAGCAGTGGAACGTGCGTCGGTTATACTTACCTTTTTTGTACAAAATCATTGATAGTGCTTAGATATTTGGAAAGAGACAACGACTGTCTTTTTCAATTTGTCTTCTATAAACTGTTACTATCAAAGCAATTTGGAAATCAATTTGTAATTTTTGTTTGCAACAAAATTTATTAAATATTATTGACCCGACAGACGTTGTCCTGTCTTAATTATGAATATTGCAAAAAATATTAAAAAAAAAGAATTTATTTTAATTTTTTCTTTCATAAGAACCTTCTCCTGACAATAACAAACACAACAAAAAAAAATCAGCCAAATCGGTCAAGCCGTTTTCATGTTATGTCGTGACAACGGAAAACGGGTTTAATTTTTATATATATAGATAGATGAAGAACAACAATAAATTAATTATATAAGAATTTCTATATTTAACTATATTATCACAATCGCAATGTTCTAGAAGCACTCGAAAAAGTCGTCAAGAGTAACCTAATTTGATTTATAGACATTTTAGAAGGGTTTACAAATTTCGGTATCTCACACAAACATCTAAATATAAAACATTACAAACCAATAACCACATTAATGTTTTATATTTTAGCGTTTTATTAAAGCTTAAATATACTTAAGCAAAATTTTAAAGGAAGGTGCGTGGTTCGATTCTTGCCTGAGGTTGTCGTCTTTTTTTAGTGTTTAAAATTTTACTTAAATTTTTACAATAACCACATTTCAATAAAAACTTTGTTAACTAAATGAAAACACAGAGATGTAAATAGTCATCAGAAAACATTACAAAAAATCGTTTAGTTAGCTTCTGATGCGAATAATAACTTTTTTTTATATCGCATAAATTCAGTTGTATTTTTTATCTAACAACTAATTTTATTATTATTATATATTTTTTGTTAATTTTAAATAAAAAGCAATAATACAACCTTAAACATTGTAGAGATAAATTTAATTACCAGCATAATAAAATTAATGATTGAAGGAAGTAGCTAGTTTCATTTAGCCCGTAGCACGAATCGTAGCGGTGTTTAGTTACTCCACGCTACGACAAACTACGCTGTAGGCGAGCAAACTTATTGAACTCGTGGCGCTCGTAGCGGGCCTCGGTGCCCTAGGGACACAACTGGGGCACTTTTTATAACTTTTAAAGTATTTTTTTGTTAATATTAGGTAGCTAAGATAAATTTATGCTTAACTGTGTCGCGTAACGGTAAAAGAATACCACCACCCTCTCCCTTGGGTGCGGTAAAAGGCGACTAACGGACTAAAGACTGCACATACATCCAATAGCATAGAGCCGTGATAGGCTCACCACCTGTCACGCTAAGCACATGACAGTCGCTATTTGGTGAAAAGTGGACTATGATAGAGGACTGCTTTTGCTGTTCGCATTGCTTAGTCTCTGACTAACCCTTGGGGGATAATAATAATCGTGATTTTATATAGGTATTGAAATTTTGTTTATATTTGATCATTTTCATAATCGGCCATAAAAAAGTTGCTATCAGAAGCACCAAAAGTAGTTTTGTAACGAGAGGATGATGAAACGATGTTAAGTGACAAATGAAACGTAGATATAATTGAAATATTGTAAAGACTGAAATGCTTTTCCCCTGATTACGGCATTTGTGATACGGCTTTACTAAAAAACTTGCACGGATTGCTACTCAATAAAAAACGGAAGCCAGATGGAAAAGCAATGATAAATTTTCCACCTTAGGGGCCATCCATAAATCACGTGAGGCTCGAAAGGGGGGGAGGGAGTTCGGCAAAAATCATGAAAGGGGGATAGGGGAGTGTAGTGAGATATCACGTGTATTTATTTTTTCGTCAAACGCGGGATTTCTAAACCGAACGAAGACCTTTACTTGCCGGTGCCGTTAAGGGGATCCTGCACGAAATTGTGAAAATTTACGTATTTTAAAGTTATTTGTACTACGCGCTGAATCAGTTAAATACATTAAAAGAACTTACGTAAGTTAGCCTGATCATTGCACAAGGTCGTGGCCTTGTTGAAATTTGATACAAATTCTTTAAGCAATAACAAACAATACATAAATCTAATGACTCCTAAAAACATTTTATTTCGACAACTTTCTTAATTTTACGCATTAAAGAATAATTCCTACATGAAAATATTTGTATTGATATTTTGCAAGTCACCCCCATCTTAGAAAAGTAAATTTTATTTTTTAACACAAGCGCGTGATGGTTTGGACATGTTGCAGAATAAAAACATTGCTCTAATCAAATTACTAGGTCTGAAACTTCATAGCAAAATTGTTCTAATTTTAAATATCAATATGATTGATTTTGCTTTAAAGTTCATTAGGAGACTTATGTCAGTTATTGCGATCGCGCTGCACTCTCTTAAAAAAAACCAGCCTGCAACCTTTCTGTCTAGACATTTTTATCATGGTCCTTTATTTTATAGCATAAAATTAGATTAAAAACTTTAAGATTCTTTGTAGGTACTAAAAATACACGTGATTTTGGGTGGGGTGTTTTGCGTCAGTTTCCAAGCTAAATCGACAATGGATTTTAGCTATTTGGTTAGAAAAGAATGATTAATGAAAATTTTTTTTTTTTTTTGTAGCAGAAGGAGGCAAACCCGCATTTGATACGGAAAGAGGTGAGGTACTAATGTAGGATTTTTAAGGACGATTAAGGACGATATTCAGCAGATGCTGATCTATCTTTTTTTTTATAGCAGAAGGAGCCAAACGAGCAAGTGGGTCACCTGATGGAAAGTTATCACCGCCGCCCATAGACACCCGCAAAACCAGAGGAATCGCAGGCGCGTTGCCGGCCTTTAAGGAAGGAATAGGCTCGTTTCTTGAAGATCCCTACTTCGTAACGGTCCGAAAATACCGCCGCCAAGAGCTGGTTCCACAACACTGTAGTTCGAGGCAAGAAACTTCTTGAAAAAAGCGCAGTAGACTGCCATCGATGAAGGTGGTGTGGATGGAATGACAGTCGATTGCGTGTAGTACGGTGAAGGAAATCAGCGGCAGGGATCAAGCCGAACAATTCCACAGAACACTCCCCATGGTATATACGGTACAATATACAGAGAGACCCAACGTCTCTCCGAAGAGCTAGTGGATCGAGCCGTCCTGAAATAACCACGTCGTCGACAATTCGAGCAGCTCGGCGTTGAATGCGGTCAAATGGAAGGAGTTGGTATTGGGGTGCTCCAGCCCAGAGATGGAAGCAGTATTCCATATGCGGCCTGACCTGTGCTTTATACAGTTGTAAACGGTGGGCCGGCGAGAAATACTGACCCGCTCTGTTAAGCACACCCAGCTTTTTCAAAGCTAATTTAGCTTTACCTTCCAAACTACGACCACGAAACTGAACGTCACTCGAAATATCGACGCCAAGGATTCCAATAGTCGGATTGGTATCAAGGTTAGCTCCCTCAAAGTTCAGAGGCACGACGAAGGGATGTTTTTTCGCGGTAAATGCGCAAACTTGTGTTTTGGAGGGGTTTAAGCGGACGAGGTTATGTCGACCCCAATCCGAGACATGACTTAACATGTTCTCGGTGTCAGTCACAAATTTATTCCGGCTCTCGATGACGCTTTCCAGAGAAATATTAGCTCGCCCGGTGTAGAGCGTATCCCCAGTACTGTCGTCTGCATAGCAATGAATGCTGTTGTTATGCAGCATGTCATTGATATGCAGAAGAAACAAAGTAGGGGACAACACACACCCCTGCGGGACTCCAGCATTCACGGGCTTCATGTCGGAGCACGAACCGTCGACTGCGACTCTGATGCTACGCCCAGTAAGAAAGCTGGCAACCCATGAACACAATTTCTCAGGAAGCCCGTATGATGGAAGTTTAGAGAAAAGAGCCCTGTGCCAAACCCTGTCAAAAGCTTTCGCTACGTCCAAGCTAACTGCCAGTGCCTCCCCTTTACTCTCGACTGCCTCCGCCCATCGGTGAGTAAGGTACACTAAAAGATCACCAGCCGATCGACCGCGACGAAAACCATACTGGCGATCACTTAGTAGCTGGTTCTCTTCTAGGTACCTTAAGAGCTGGCGGTTTATAATGGACTCCATTACTTTGGAGAGTAAAGAGGTAATAGCTATTGGCCTGTAGTTAGACGGATCTGAGCGATCGCCTTTTTTTGGAATCGGTTGGACAAGGGCTGTCTTCCAAGAGCTCGGGACGACGCCAGTGGTGTAAGAGAGCTGGAAAAGGCGCGTTAGAACTGGTGCCAATTCAGGAGCACACGTCCGAAGCACAATGGGTGGAACTGCATCAGGCCCACTCGCCTTATGGATATCAAGGGAAAAAAGAGCCTTACGAACAGACCTTTGCAGGAACTGAACGTTTGGCATTGTACAAGCGCAATGCGGTATGGTTGGTGGAGAGTTTTCCCCATCGTCCAAGGTCGAGTTTGATGCGAAAAGAGAGCCCAAGAGATCGGCTTTCTCCTTTGCAGTATAGGCCAGGCAGTCATCGGTCTTGTGCAATGGTAGTAGGGACGGCTGACAAAAATTCCCTAAGATAGCTTTGGCGAGAGACCAGAACGCACGCGTCCCCGAAGGAAGACGCACTAGCCTCTCGCCAATTCTACCTATGAATGATGACTTCGCCTTGGCAATGTCCTTCTTAAAGGATCTGGCGGCAAAGTTATACTTCTTTCTGAGCGCACTGGTGTTTGGATCCTTTGATGACACCGCATTAGCCCAGGCTTGGTAATGCTGTCGCTTTTGGCGAAAAAATTAAACCTCTAAGTGGGTAAAAAAGGTGGGTAAGATTGTATGATCTATTTTTGCTTGACGTCAAATTTACTTAAATCTTCGTCTCGACATTCATTGACATAATTAATATTATCGCGGGTGAAACCGCAGGTTACAGCTAGTGTTGAATTAAAATAAGACTGCAATAAGCTCGCCCTAACCATCCATTACCTATCATTTCACTAACGATTGCAGGCTATTTATTATTTCACATATAATCGATACGTTCAGCGTCGTCGACGGCTCGTTGCCACCGCCATTCAATTGCACTCGTATCGAGTTAATTGTCAGTTTACGTAAAACAGTTGCCATAATAACGTCCATTGCGTTTGCATAATTAATAACCACTTTAACTATTTTTGCCTTCTAAAATATCATTCTACGTGAAATATCGATATCGATCAGGACGAATCCGTCGTAAAGAAATCGATAAAGTAATCAACAGATTAGGTACTTATGAAACTTAAAAATATTGAAAGTTGACTTATGGGAAAGTGAACGTTATAGGACATTTCCTATATCGTTCCTATATCGAATCATCCATTGATGGTGTAGAAAAGTGGACGTGATAGAAGTTATACCACTTGGAATAGTGGACGATTTCGTCCTGAACGGAATATACTAGACCTTTGTGGACCTTTGTGGCACCTTTGTGAGCGTTTCTGCTGATTTTTCTTAAAGTTGTGGCGCATGGTCTAAAAGGATATATGAATAGAAGTCACTTAATCAAAAAATGTCAGGTAACAAGGTACCTAAAAGTATCACATTGCCAAGATACTTTTAGACGATCACCATAATTATGAAAAAATTACAAACTTTTTAAAATTACTTGTTAGGTACTTACTAGTTATGAAAGAAAGAAAGAAAAAACATTTATTAAAAAACACACTCATACAGTTGTTCGTCTTTAAGCGTTAAAATGTATCAATTAAATACACAACCAATAACAAAGGGCAATCTCAACTTTTCTGTTAAGAAACGACACAAAAATTAAAAATATAAAATTGTGTCAGTATCACGGATGAGTTCGTAACAAAATGGTTAGGAGAGGTATTTCTGTCCTCGACCATAGTGGATAAACGTGTTGAAATCGCAAAAGGTGATATAGTTAGAAGAAGGAGCAGTCAAGTCAAGCCAAAATAAGATTGTGTTTTTAGACAAAAAAATGTGTGTCCTCACTTTTTTATAACACTTATATCTACAATGGAAACGAACAGAAGTTACATTTTAAGCTGGAAATACAACAGTGGAGTACATGTTCCAGAAAAATTTGTTACTTTTAAAATTTAAATTGTCTTTTAAATTGATGACTTAACATGCAGCGATTTGACAATTTATTGTTTGCAAACTTTAGGTATTTTTTCCTCTCTGTGCCATGATAACTTATATTTGAATAGAATTTAAATTTTCTTACATTAACAACTTTTACATTTACATTGACTTAGCATGCATCGACCTGGCAACTTACTGTTTGTAAGTTTTGGTGTTTTTTGTCTGCACCATATTCTTCTTCTTCTTTTAAAATCAGCGACAGTCAAATTTTTCCCGACCCACGATCAAATCCTCCATCGTGCATGAAGTTGAAGGGACAGGAGAACAGGTGTTGCATCGACTGAGGGGAGCCTCCACACTCGCATTCATTTGTGCCAACAAGAAACTCCCAGTTACTAAGATTTTGCTTACAGCAACCGACCTGGGCTCGCAGACGATTAAGAGTTTCAGATTGGCTAGTTCGACGCCAGTCGGCAAGACTTCTTGGAAAGGCAATAAGGCTTCTTCAGAAAAAGCCTCCTTCCAGAGCTTAAGCCTTGCCTTCGGTGGGTCCTCGCTACTTTCAAGCGCAGTCTCGCTATTTAAAAATCCCTTACGACTCTTACGGGGATCCTGCACGAAATTGTGATAATTTACGTTTTTTTAAATCACTTGTACTATGCGCTGAATTAGTTAAATACATTAAAAGAACTTATGTAAGTTAGCCTGTTCATTGCACAAGGTCATAGTCTTGTTGAAATTTGAAAGTAATTCTTTAAACAATAACAAACAATACATAAATGTCATGCCTCCTACAAATATATTTTTTGAAAACTTTCTTATTTTTACGCATGAAACAATAATTCTTACATAAAAATAATTGTATTGATATACCGAAGGTCGCCCCCGTCTTTAAAAAGAATTATATTTTAATTTTTAACACAAGCTCGTGATGGTTTTGCACATTTCGCGGAAGAAAAACATTGCTCCAATTAAATTACTAGTTCTGAAACTTCAAAGCAGAATTGTTCTAATTTTAAATATTATTATGATTGATTTTGCTTTGAGGTTCATTAAACGACTTAGGTCAGTTTTTGCGATCGCGCGGCAACCCCTTAAGCAAAAGTATGAGAATTAAGTGGATGCCTGGAGGCACGTTCTTGTTTGCTCTTTTCAACAGCACATGCCACTTCTCTGTGAACGTTGGGTGGGACTATCGCAGTAAGTGCAAGCAACCTTTCCCGTTCCATCATCGGACTACTAGACGGAGGGAAGGCTTTCATCCCTATGTTGTAGATATTCTACCCGATCGGACAAAGCGATTTGCTTCTAGTTTCCTTATTAGGACAGCTAGGATGTGGAATGACCTCCCTGCGTCTGTTTTCCCTGAAGGCTAAAACTTGGGTGTCTTTAAGGCCAGAATAAACAGGCATTTACCGACTGCGCGTGCTCTATCTTCGTCCTCATTATCACTTTCCATCAGGTGAAATCGCAACAAACGCGCAATCAGTCTCCAATTAAAAAAAAAAGTGAAGCGGCTTAGGTTTAAGGCAGCCTGTGATCGCCCGGTAGGTTTCATGGAGGGCAATTCTACCTCTTTGGCGTGCACGGGCCTCGCTCAAACATGGCAAGAAAACTCATGCCGAGAAACAGAGTGCCATGCCGGTCGTCCGCAGCACACGCGGGCTTGCGCCCCAGCTGCTTGTATCAAGCCGACGCAAAAGATTATTGCGGGAGCTCACTTTCTACTTGGCTTCGACCACAGTGACACAAGTGACATTCTGCACCATAAAAACTTTATATAATATATCTAAGACCTGTTCCTAATTTTTTATTAACGTAGGTAACGATGTACCATAGTGAAATAGGTGTTTTTTGTCGAAAAGTTAGTAAATATTTTTGTTAGATGTCGATCAAGCAATTGGTATTCGGCGTTGCGAACGCGACTCATCCTCAAAATCCGTGGGTGCGCCCGAAGAGGATTAGCTACAATGTAATTAAGAGCGGATATTGTTCCCAAGGCCTCAAGCGATGGGATACCATTCAACACCGTCCCCTTCTTCTCAGATTTTCTATATATTATTAAGCAACATATGAGTATCTTGTGGAAGGAATATTTTAATGAGAGATCAGAGAATAACGGAATTTGGTTGAAAACTATACAGCCTAACTTACCACGGCGCCTTTGGTTTGAAATTACAGATATGACTAGAAATTATACTGTTACAATGTTAAGACTTCGGTCCGGACACATTCCTCTTAATAGTTTTGGGTATCTTATGAATAAAGTTCCCTCCCTTTCCTCCCCACAATGCTCAGAATGTGGGAAAATTGAAGATGTAAGTCATATTATGATAGAATGTGTCCGAAACGATGCGTAAAGATCACAGTTCAGTACATCTACAAATATCAACTTGTTAGAAGTTGGAAAATGTATTAGCATCTTAGCTTTCTCCACATCTCCGGAAGCTAAGATGTTACATAAGAGGAAACACTACGAAGTAGCATGCAAAATTCTCATACAAAACATAGATCTAAATCAGAAAAACGACGTTTCGTAGTCCTCTGTTTCCTCCTTCAGAACAGAACCGATTTTTATTATTTTTTCAGCATCGGCTAAAGAAAGAGATTTTCTATCCGCCGTACTCAGAATAGAATAGAATAGTCGAATACAATAGAATAGGATAGAATATATGTTTATTTGCATTTGACTCAGAGACGTCAATTAAGTTTTAATGATAATTAAGTCTCTTCCTGTCACTTTCGTATGTATAGTGCTAATTATAGAAGGAAAGACATTTAATAGTCATTAAAACTTAATCGACGTCTCTGAGTACGGCAGTTAGTCTGTATGTTTGATTTTATTAAACCAGCTACTTATTGTTTCCTGAAGACGCGTCAAAACGGAGTGATTTCGCAAAATTTTGAAAGCTCTGGTTGTTAAATAAATGACATAATGCAAAAAATCTACATTAAAACTATGTCAACTTATAATTACATAATATTATGTGTAAAATGTCAAAACATGAAGAATGTATTACAATTAGATAAAAATAATTAAATACAAACAAAACTGAACAGAAAGTTACGACCTTAAAATTAAAAATACAGGTGTGGTTTTAAAGAGTTGCCATAAAACCACATCCTATATATTAGACCAATGTGATCAGCAAACAAATCCACATCATGGCGCCGAGCAAGCGTATCTCCCACGAGCCGTAGGGTGCGGTTGGTACGCCTGGGTCGCGTATCTCGTACGCGTCATAGGAGTGCACAGCAGGCGCGGGTAGTGATGTGCCGAGTCGGCTATTTTTGGTATTCGAATATTTTGGTATTCGTTAAAAAAACATTCGAATTAGAACTTGAGTCGGAAGACTTCGTCAAGTATTCGAATACTGGCACGAGTATTCGAATACTTCAGTGGACACGAGTACTTTTTGAATTGAACTTTGTAGTTTGCTTTTAACGACAAATCCTAATATTTCATTCATAAATCATGTATGAACGATAGGAAAGTATATGTAAGTAATAACAGATTATTGTATAATCGGTCATTTAATGATATAATCATCCTTTGGCAATTATAGCATATTAAAGCTAGCAACTAATAATTATTATTATCAATTGGAATTTTAAATTTCTTATTATGTATAGGTATCAAAGAAGTTCTATAGTTCTAGAAGCACGATTTACTCGCTTTGATAATCTCACTAAAGTTATTGAAACTATAAAAACTTTAAAATTAGGTATATGAAAATAATAGTGGACTAACTCATTCAAAAGACAAGTAGCCTGGAGGACCTTAGGATCATCAATAAATGTACCTACTCTTAAGAAATAAAACAGAACAATTATGTTCAAAACGTAAACATCTTTAATAAAATTCTTAATACTTAATCAACGTAAATGTAATGTACAATGGCGGACTCCGTCGCGTTACTAGTCTAAAGGTCAAAATCCCTTGCACACCGCGTCGTCTATTTGGTACGGGCACGTACCCGGGTGGGCGGTGCGCTTCATACGAAAATCGCTGCAAAGTGGTAAAACGACGGTGACCCCAACCGTACGGAGTGCTGATTTTGTTCCATTATTTACAAATAAAAATCTTTAAACTTAATAAAAAAAGGAACCACAATTACTACTTTGTTAAATTGGAGTGGACATTCAAAATTCGACTGTACGCTTGAAGGTTACTATGAAAGTACACGACTTAGGATTCGAATACCGTAGTACTCGAAACCTGTATTCGAGTATTGTGGATCCGAATACTGTATTTTATATACGTAGGTACTCGAGTACGTGAGTACCTGCTAGGTATTCGAGTCAGTACTCGAGTCAATCTGACTCAGCACATCTCCAGGCGCGGGCCTCATCCCGCTCCATGCGTTTCGAGCATTGAGGTACAATAAACTCGAGAAGACACCGCGAAGCAAGTTTGTGCGCAACTAAGGTGCAGCCGCAAGGTCCACAATCGCTTGAATCACGCGCAATCACTAAGGCGTTTGCAGCCCATGGGCTGCATCTTAGCTGCCTCGTCGGGCTATCGATTCTGTGGTGAATTATTAATAAATAATGCAGTAAAACCTGCATTACTCGTCTAAGTTTAAGCGTATCTAAACCCACCATGCTAGTCACATCACAAATAGGAATGGATATAGGTGTGGATAGTATCCGTACCGTGCCTGTTCATATAAGGCTAAGTAAGTACTACATCTAAATTCATCGACAAAAAAAATAATATGGACTTATAAAAAAGTGATTTTAAATTACAAAATAATTAATAAGTAAGTAATGATTTTTTCTCACCAAAACAATCTCAAACATACAAAACAAAGTAATTTATTAGTTAGCCAGTGTCTATAGCTACCGTTTGCCATTTTATTCATGTTTCTCCGACGTATGAAACCTTTGATATCACATAAAGTAAAAATGGTCATAAATTATAGGGGGAGGGGGTAAGACCCCCCATTTTATTTTTTTTGTCGATGAATTTAGATGTAGTACTTAGCCTTATCGGGTTAGAAGTACCACCCCTATCACATTGTATAGCCAACGTGCAAATTTGTGTTGTATCCTTTCAACTTTAAGCGTATACTTAACTTCGTAAGGATAACAGATTATAGCAGCGTATTCTAATTTACTGCGAATTTAGGCATTGTATAGCACTCTTGCAATTAAACTGGATGTTCGCTATACAAAGTCAAGCATTTTGATAGCTTTTTTACATACCGTTGTCATGTGGTTTTAGAAGTCTAATTTAGCGTCCAATGTAAACCTAAGTCACGAATTTATTTATCTTTCCAGTGGAGCGTCAAATAACTTTTACACTACCTACATTTAAAATGGAACGTTTCCGCGAGAATGTCATAATTATATGTATTAAGTAAAATGTAATAATTTGACATTTTGTATGGTTGAATGGAAGTCGATTGAGTCTACTCCATTCTGACACGCGTTAAAGTCATTTTGTACACTATTGTAATCTGATTCGCTACTAATACCTATAATGATAGTTTGAGGTCATCCGCAAATAAAAGACATGGGGATACGCTAATTCTTTCCGGAAGGCCTTTACAAAAATCAGGAAGATAACTTTCCCTACTACACTCACACCAGAACGCGTATAGTGGTCCTTTTAGGTAGATCTCACCACCCTAACAAATTGACACCGATTACGAAGGTAAGTAATTAGAGAAAAACTCAAGAAGTTTTGGTGCAAAACCTAATATAGCTAATTTCTGTAATAAAATATAATTGTCTACTAAATGTAGTATGTATATAGGTACTCGTATGTGTACCTAGGCATTAAGCGTAGAGTAAAACAAATAGTATTATAAAATTATTTTAACACTGTATGGGTGGCATACTCACTGCGTGATTATATTAAAGAATAAATAAAAATTGTTCCCGACTTGTATGAAAGTGTTTTTATGATAAAATACACAGCCTTTTCAAGCAGATTACAAGAAAAATAGATACAGGCCAGCTTCCATTATCTTTAACGTACCTACTTCAAGAAACAATTTGTTATTTTTTTATTTGTGACTAGCTTTCCGCCCATGGCTTCGTCCTCGTGGATATGTGTATTTCATTATCTCTGCTTTTCACTTTATAAACTACACTTGAGACATCACCATTATCTTCATTATCATAATCATGTGTTAAAATACCGCAGATGAGATAGAAAGGTGACATTACAAAGGTAGCGGGCCAAAATTGGAATCAGACAGCACAAGATAGAACGAAAATATAGCCTTTAATAAGCTCTAGGCCTCCAGCCTATTCATGATTACTTGACATCAAAAACTTAATGCTACTCAGCCAAAAGTGTAGAGGCCTCCTCATTTCCACTCCATCCTTTCCGGTCTTAGGTGTAGGTTTTCCATCAAGCCTTCAGGTGGCTAACGCTTCAGGTTGCAAAGACGTGCTGACCGTATTATCGGTAACGTTGACGTTACGACCAGTCTGGAGCCGTTACAGCTACGTAGGGACATTGCTTCCCTTAGTGCTTTCTACCGCCTTTACCACGGTGAATGCTCTGAGGAGCTCTTTGACCTCATCCCTCCCTCTCCTTTCCTTTCCAGATCGACGCGTGCAGGTCTTAGAAGCCACCCTCATACCGTGCTGACCACCATCAAGACACGTACCAAACAGTTTGAACAATCGTTCTTTTGCCGAACTGCCCGTATGTGGAATGCGCTTCCCGCACACGTGTTTCCTTCCTCTTTCTCTCCCGGGTTATTTAAGCGGGGCGTGAAAAAGCATTTATGCAGGCCGCCATAGTGAGAGCGTTCGGCATAGCGTGGTAGCGCTGTGATGAACGCTTTCACTTCTTGGGCTTCACTGGCTGCTTTTCATCAGGCAGAGTGAAGCCATTATGGCATGCCTCAATAAAAAAAAAGGTGCGTAATAATTTGCATGCCTATGCATTAAATGTGTCAAGTAATAAAATTGACTTTTTGTAACAATATAAATGTCAAGTAATAAAGAATTTGTCTTGGAAAATAAGCCATAACTTTCTTGTATAGTCCTATTATAAATTTTGTGGTGCAAATAACTTAAATCACAAAGAACTTTAAGTTATCAACAAATCGAACGGAATAGTCACCGCATTTTAATGCTGTAGGTTACAATATAAGCCATTATATATTCCCGATATTATGCATTCATCAGTCAATTTGACCAACTTCAATGTTCCGGCGTTCACTCCAGAGTTTTAAAATTCACTTTTGTATCGAAAGGTAAACTAGGTTGCGCCGTTAGTTAAAGAAATCGCGATAATATCGCATCTCGATATTCTTTTGAATCAAATACACTTGAATTAATTCAGTAGCTCATGTATAATGAAGGAAACATTTCAGAACAGAAATTCGAGTAATTGGACACGGCCACAATTTAAAAATAAAATATAATGGTTAAATGTATTTGTGCCTGTTGCCTGTACGTACAGGGTAATGTGGCGATCGGTACCAGCCTCAATGTTGGGCGAGAAACATGGAAACAAAACTGCCTCGCCAAAAACTTCAACTCAGTATATCCACTTATTATTTGGTTAATGATGGCGAGGGCGACAACAAAACAACATGTTGTTTCAATGTTTAATGTTAGTAGCATAGTCGTGTTTCGACAGATGTAGGAGCTGCGCAAACGTAAATACTCCTGCGTCTGACACGGGACACCGTCATACAAAGAAGCGGTTACGGTGTCGTCCAGTAGCGGTATAGAGTTATAATTCTCTCTGGTACAGATGTGATATTGCATCAACAAGAGAAAATTTTCACGGAAGATTAGTTTAAAAAACATGGACAATTGGAAATCAAAATTTGATGATAATTTGGAGTTTCTCCCGTGTTCTTTCAGCAACAACACGTGTTGTGAGACTCCATTTTAATTAATAAATCTACCGTACAATACTAAATGTACTTTAAAATATATAACACTTGAAATTGGCTTAATGCTAAACGCGAAGCCAATAATTAAGATATATTATTAATGATAATTTGACACAGATTAACGAAACGCTGAACACCGTAATTTAAGAGGTTCTGGTCCAACTGCGGGAAAATTTCTTAGAGCTAAAGAACGACATGACTCATGTCCAAAGAAAATACTGAATTTAAATCCTGTATTGCTAAAATTGAAAAGCAGCAAGTTGAGTTACAAAATCAAATTATAGATATCCAGCAATCATCACAATTTATGTCTGACATCCAAAATGAATACAAGAGGCAAATAGTTTAAATACTGAACTAAAGAATTTAGAAGCTAAAAATCTACAAATAAAAAACAAATGAATTCAAACGAACAGAGAGATAGGCTGCTTACCATAGAAGTGATGGAAGTACCGAAAATGAAAAATAAAGATTTTCCAGGCCTAATTCAAAAAAATTGCAATCGTATCTGACTTGATATAAAACCAAACGATATTCTACAAGTGAACAGCGTTTCACCCAAACTTTATGGCCCCGTTTCTCGAAAGGTACAATAATAATACAAGTAATTGTAATACAAGTGTGTTATCTATCATAGTAACACATTTGAAATACCGAACTTACAAGTGTAGCGTTTCACGAAAATAACACGTATGTAGAATAAAACCTCAATCAAATGATCAACCTCACAAGTAAATATTTACACGTATAAAACTAATTCTGTTTCTCAAAAAATTGTGTTGACCCTTGTAACAAGTGACTTTCGGAAATTATTCTAGCAGTGTCGGCAGACTCGTAATTTTTATGTATCGCTAATTATAAAATAATACTGAACGAAACTAACGGGTATTGACCCTTGATCTTTATACCCTGGTTTGCCATTTTCAGTCAGTTGCAACATTGCTCATCCTGAAATTGAATGAATTGTTTACACACTCGTGATGTTTTATGTTAAATACTGTTTAAGACTTTCAACGATTTCAATCATCAATGTAAAAAGTTATCGTCGTCAGTTTTTCAGAGGGATCGTCCAATTGATCTTGTTAAATGGGATATTGTTATAGTAATTTACAAGGCTTGTAATGTATTTTACAAGAACTTGTATTATTACTCTTGTAGAACATCAGAATCACAAGTTGGCGGCCATTTTAGTGCTTTCATAGTTGTCAAAAAGTGCTGTCTCTGAGAGACTATCTAAATTTTTTTTTAAATGAAACATTGAAGTATATTTATATTTTTCGTGGATTCGTTATAATAACTCATAATGTGCAAAGCCAGTGTTTGCAGAGCTATTCAAGATGTTGTATGCTGCTGTCCATGAATCCCAATGTCCCTTGTATGTCAAATGGCCAGAAAATGTAAAGACAGTGGTGGAACATTTTTATGCTGTAAGTAGAATACCGAAGGTGTGTGGTTGTATCGATCGAATACTTATCGATGTAGATGCACCAAATGAACATGAAGAGGTCTTTGCATGGCTGCATGTAGACCCGATTTAAAGTTTTATTATTCACATGCAAACTGGCCGGAAAGTACGGACGACGCTCGAGTCTTAAGAAACAGTACTTTATTCAGACTAATGTAAAGTGGATGACGGCCTCTTCAAAATATAGTCCTTAGTGATTCTGCTTATCTCGTTAAAAATTGGCTAATCCCACCGGTTATCTTAAATGCGAATGACGAAGCAAATGCTAGATTTTTAAGAGCACGCAAAAGTACGCGTAGACTAACTGAAAACGCCTTTGGCGTGATAAAGGAAAAATTGGTTTTACTACGCCATATCGAACGCCAATATATCGAATGCCAGTTGATCGGTGATAATTAACCGAAAACCCAATATATCGACATGCCATTTGATCGAAATTTCAATAAATCGATTTTCAATAGATCACTGTGACATTAAATCGAAATTTCAATAGATCGCAGTGTCATTAGATCAATAATTATTACAATAAATTAATGTGCAACATTTTTGTTCAAAGTACATTACTCTTTGGTTAAGTACCGTTTCACATGTCACGAATACACAAATAATACAAACTCTATCGTCATAGTTTGTATTACTTTGTGTTGTCTTTGGCATAAGTAATGCCAAATTGACATGACTGTCATTCATATACTAATTACAAAAAATGAATAATTATTACGTAGGTAAATAATTAAATAATTAAAATATTTAGTCTATTGGTGTGATGAAATGAGTGATTTACTATGGCGCAGATTGATGGTGGTAATAAATAATAAAAAAACAATAATAGTAATAACTAATTGCAATTCGATCTTAAAAAAACATCGATCTAATTAGCTTTTGATCTATTGGCCTAACGATCTATTGATCTATCGATTATTTGTAATTCGATCAAATGGCATGTCGATATATTGGGTTTTCGGTTAATTGTCACCGATCAACTGGCATTCGATATATTGACATTTGGTATGGCGTAGTAAGACCGGAAAAATTCCCTCGTCTGAACCATCTTCGAAATAGACCTTATAAAGCCTGTCAACTCTTTCAATGTTGTGTAGCTCTATGTAACTTTGTACGGGACCAAGACGAAAGTGACGAAGAAGTCGTTAATGTTATTAATAACGAAAATGATGAACCTGTCGAAGAACTAGGCCAAAGGGAACAAAATGTAATAATAAATGTAATTTTCTAAATTAAATTGAAGACAATGTATATGGTGTTAATAAAACTATACTTAAAAATAGGATTTTTTTGAGAATCTACCAAACTATCGAATGCGTTGTTGAAACCATCTCTCCCGTGAATGAAAGTAACCGAAGAGTAAGCAACCAAGAAATCAACCCGCCTGACTCAACCCTATTTGACTCTTTAAGTTCCGAAGAGGAGTCTGATTTGCTATCACAGTCTAATTTAATAATCATTAGGTAACCTATCAAAGGTTTCTAAAGCTCTGGTGTACTCCCTGCGAGCCGCCGTTACGATCTCATCGTCAGCCGTAACGTTCAGCCAGTTCCAGTATTCTTTGGTAAGCGCGTTCCAAAGAATCAAATTACGTATTAAGTGTCGTAATCCGTTTATTTAACTTATTTGCATGGTCTGGCCGATCAATTCAATCAATAAATCCGCGCTCTGCTACCAAAAAATGTATCCGATGTGTCGCGGAGTCCTAACAGTAATTCTAATTAATAGATATTAGTAATTAAGTGCAGTAAGTTTAACTTGGTAAATAAATAATATATTTAGAAAGACTTAGCCGTAGCAGGGTAAACAAACGGTAGGCAAAACAACAAGAATGAAGGTATCTAAAAAACAATATTTAAAATAACGTCAGAAAGTAAACGCTTAAAGAAAACTGCCAATGTCCTTGCTGGAAGCCATAAGGTTTAACACCTCCCCGCAACAAGGAAACCGTGTATACAATGTAAAATAAACTAACTAATTACATTATATACACCACTAATTAACACTTAACCTAGATAATTTGCCGTGCTAATTTAAAACGCAGTAAGGAAGGTTAGACAACTTTTGAGTATTTATTATTTATTTATTGTCAGCCTATTCTGTCCCACTGTAGGGCAAAGGCCGCGCCTCCTTCTTTCCACTTTTTTCTGTCCACCGCCACAGTGGTCCAATCTGGCTGATATGCTTCCAGCTCGTCACGCCATCTTCGCCTCGGTCTTCCGCGTCGCCTTCTAGCATTGGCAGGTACCCAAACGGTAGTGGCTATTTGGCCCAAAGTTCTTCTGGCATGCGGCAGACGTGCCCGGCCTAATTCCATTTGAGTTGGGCAGATTTTTGAGATACGTCTTGAATTTTGGTCCTTGAGCGCAGAATTGAGTTTCTTATACGGTCCGTCAGGCGTACACCCAATATACTGCGCTCCATTGCCCGCTGGCACACCTCGAGTCTATACCTCTGCTGAGCCGTCAAAGACCATGTTTGAGCACCGTAAGTCAAGATGGGGAGAATGCAGACGTCAATGAGTCTGCGCTTTAGGCACAGCGGAAAATTGCCTTTCATCTGATGTTTCATCGACCAATAGCTCCTCCAGGCATTTTCAAAGCGACGAGTAACCTCTTTATCTTAGCGCGTCTGAAAGGAGACTATTTGGCCGAGGTGCACATATTCATGGACATATTCGATTTCCACCCCATCAACGTATCGTTTGGTCTGTGTGATGTTGGTCATCAATTTGGTCTTCGACATATTTATCGCAAGTGCAAGCCCGGGGCTAGCCTGGTTCAGGTCGTCTATCATGCAGCCTAGTTCTGTGGCTGAGGAGGAGAACAGAACGATGTCAACAGCGAAGCGCAGATTTGTCAAGCGCCACTCGCCCAAGACAACTCCTTTTTCTGCCCAGCTTGGTGTCAACTTTTTGAACACTTCTTCTAGAGTAGCATTGAAAAGTTTTGGGGACAGCGGGTCTCCTTGCTTAACCCCTTTCTCAATGCGGAAGGAAGTGTCTGTGGATGATAATTTGATCGCGGCGGTGCTGTTCTTGTAGATTACGCGAAGGAGGCTTAGGTAGGTTGGTTGGATATTCTGGTTGGTGAGGGCGTCAAAAAGACAATCATGTGTAATGCTGTTAAAGGCATTCGAGTAGTCAACAAATGCTATATACCTATAAGGGAAGGTTAAATTCTGAATGTTTTTCAATTAGTTGGTTTAACGAGTGGAGATGGTCCGTAGTGGAGGCCGCGACGGAAGCCGGTTTGTTTGGGTGGCTGGTTGCAAGTCGAGCTCGCTGAAAATGTGAAATTCAATAATCTTGATACAACCTTATATTAACTACCGACCAATAAGTCTGATTTCCCATCTATAATATAGATCGGAAATACTACAGACTTATCGGTCAGTAGTTTTCGATTTCGGATTTTTCGCCTTTTTTATGCAAAAGTTTAATGTGTGAGTAGCAGAATTTTGGAGTAAAGATGCCGTACTTTAGCAATGAAATAAAATAATCCGTAATGTAGGACCGCAACACAGGTTCGCCGATTTTGAGGGCTTCGGTGGTGATACCATCTTCTCTAAGGCTTTTGCTATATTACATGCCGCATAGCGCGCGGTGAACCTCAAAGTCTGTTATTGGCACTGTGCTTTCGGAGCATGAATACGCAACGGAAGATTCTGACGTACCTGTGGCCGGGTTTGAATAAAGACTGCTATAGAAATCCGTGCAAATATCCTTTACTTTCGTTATTGATGACCTTCCCATCTCCATGCCTTTCTTAGCTGCTTTCAATTAAATATTTTTAACTAAGGCTGCTTTCACTAAATTGATATTAAAGTTCCTAATGTCGTATCGTATGTTGCATTTGACAGATTTATCAGTGGTTCTATATTCAGGTGCATTGAATTTAAGTCTTAATATTTTCTCAATTAGGTCCCTAATATATTTGGAAAGCTTTTGAGTTTCTTTTTGCTAGGCTTTATTTTGAAACTTGCTATCTTTATGGAATCTATATATTGGAATTGAATTGCGTTTCTAAGTCTTTTTGGTCTATTGTATCTAAGAGGCTAAAACTATTATGCAATTCCAAATTAAATAAAATTGATCCTTAGAAGCTATAAAAGATTTGTTGTGGCGTTGTATGCTATTTTTGATCATATGTAGCTTTTAACTTTCGAGTAAATGGCGGTAAAATATTTTTTTTATTTTTTAAATACGCATATATTTTAAAGTTTAAAAAAAATATTTTTCTGCTTGATATGCATAGTTTCATAAAAAATACCTGAAATATCACAAAAACTAACACAGAAATTTTAATAAAAAAAACATCGAGAGACTGCATGCGCATGGCTTTGCGAACTTTTAAGTTCCATTGCCTTGGAGCCTGCTTTAAACCATAAAGTGACTTTTGAAGTAGGCAGACTTTACGTTTGCCTTCGGGAGCGTATCCTTCGGGCTGCTCCATGTAGATTACTTCTTCCAAATCACCATTAAGGAAGACGGTTTCCACGTCAATGTGGTCAACTTTTAAGTTTAGCTCTACAGCTAGGGCTAATAAAAGCCGGATTGAAGAAAGTCTAGCGACTGGAGAGTAAGTCTCTCCGTAGTCCACTCCATGGACTTGGGTAAACCTCTTGGCGACAACTCGAGCTTTGTACTTTACGATTCTACCGTCTGTGTCCTTCTTGATTTGAAAACCCATTTGTTTTGATTATTTTCCTTTGTTCAGGTCTGTCCACTAATTTCCACGTTTCATTCTTCAGGTAGACAGTTATATTCTGTATCCATTGCCTGGATTTACTTATCTATATTAGAGACCGCCATGGCTTCTTTGTAGGTCTCGGGTTCGGACTTACAGAAAACCATGTAGAGAGAGGATCCGTCGTTCTCTGGGAAACGAATTGGAGGTCGTCGCTCTCTGGTCGGGTATTGCCTTTCACTCTCTGGCTCTGGACTTGATTCTGGAGGCTGTTCTAATTCGGCGTCAGTGAATACCTCGGGTTCTGGTTACAGTTGCACTAAAACAGGTAAGGTAGGAACGGCATCAGCAGAATCAGGTTCAGGTGGTTTAGGTGTGGATGGCGGTTTCGGTATTGGTGAAGGACTTAGATGAATGGGTGGCGAAGATGAAGATAAGGTAGACGGCTGGTGTACGTCAATGACGTAAGGCTGGGTGGACGTGTGTGAAGATTTTGAAGGGTCTTCGATGGTAGGTTGACTGGAGGTAATCGCGGCGGGGTCGTTTTTTAAGAAAACAACATCACGGGCAACAATAACTCGTCTCAGGTTGCGAGGGTTAATGAGGCGTTAGCCTTTGTGTTGCTCGGAGTAGCCGACGAAAATGCACGCTTCAGTTTTGGGGTCAAGCTTCTTGCGCTTCTCCTTAAAAATCAGTGCATGGGCATGGCCTCCAAAAATTCGAAGGTGTGACAGGTTTACCTTCGTGCCGGTCCAGATCTCCTCGGGGATTTTGTTCGTCAGAGCTGTAGTTGGGAAGTGATTTTTAATTATTTTTTTCGGCTGGCCTCAAAATAAATGTTTTAATTTTGAGGCCGGTCTGGTTTTCTACCAGTCGCTTGAATTCGACAAAGTTCAAAAAGACGTCACGTTTTGACTTTAATAAGTAGCCAAAAGTTTTACGGGAGAAGTTGTCTGTAAAAGGTAGTAAGTATAGAGCACCGCCAAATGATTGCGTACTCATTGGTCCGCAGAGATCAGTGTGTGCGAGCTCTAACTTACTGCTTGATTCCCTGTTGAGAGGGTGTATAAGGCCTCTTTGGTAATTTGCCCTGTATGCAGGGCACACAAGTATCGAAAGGGTTACACCTACTTGTCTATTTTTCAAAACATTGATGGCCTTGACATTGAGATATCCGAGACGTCGGTGCCATAGCAATGCTGTTGATAAACAACTATTTACCAAATTTGCTTGTTGCAAAGCGTCAAGCATAAAAAGATTTTTATAATTTACAACAGTTGCTAATATTTCGCCGGAAACCTTGCAGTTTTCCCTACGAAGTATTGCGGCACCACAGTGCTCGTGTTACCGCTACTTATAGGCAGAAGTACCTGATCCATGGCATGGGATCTGGTCACTGTTGGCAACGTATACTGGTTTGGCTGTGGTGGAGTTGAAGTCCTGCAAGGAGTTCCTGATGTTGCACGTGTGTGCAGTTGTTTCAAAATCCAAAAGCCAATCCTGTTGGAGTTGGGAACCTGAGGGATATGAATGAAAAGAAGATGAAAGTGTTAAATCTGTAATAAAGTTTGTTGTGGTTGTGGAAAGTGTTTTCTTATTTTTACGTTTCCTACAATTTGAAATTACATGGCCAAACTTCTTACAAAATCTACACTGTAATAATTTGGAGGTAGAGGTCGAAAGAGAAATGGTGGAGGGTTCTACTTGTGTGGACTTGTGGTCCTCGGTGAGGAGTCTCGTGGCTACTGAATCGGATGTTATCTTCGTCCCTGAGTGTTCCAATGCCATAATGAGGGGTTTGAAGTTGTCCGTCAGGCCCGCGAGCATGATTACACCGATGAATTCATCCTCGATTCCAGCTTCAATTTCAATCAATTTCTCCTGTGAATCCCTTATAGTATGTATGTAGGTCTCCATATCTCCATGGGTTGTCAACTTCATGTTGAACAATTGCATCAGTAGTGCCAGCTTTCTGTCTAAGCTTTTGTCGGCGTATTGCGCTGGCAGTTTATTACATGTGTCTTTTGCCGTCGTGGCAGAACTTCACTATGAAATAAATTCGTGGTCCTACTGACAGACACATCTTTGCTGTTGCCTGTTCATCGAGTTCTTGAAGTCACTTCTCTCCTTCTCGAATTCGTCTGGGTGCTCGACGCAGTTCCACAATCCGCAATCAATCGAGAACATTTTCATGCCGAATCGTGATGATGATCGTGAAATGATCGCCCGTCAAATTTGGGTATTGGTGGTGCACCGCTAGCGATGACTGGAAGTTGTGCTGCCTGTTCTGATGGCAGGCCTTCAGCTGGTGAGTCCACCATTTTTCGGGGGGTTTTGATGAGAACACTTCCGCGACTGCTAGGCTAGGCCTAGGCCCATAACCTGCAGTGAAACGCAAGTTTAACTTGGTACATAAATAATACATTTAGAAAGACTTAGCTGTAGCAGGGTTAACAAGCGGTAGGCAGAACAACAAGAGTGTCAGTATCTAAAAAACAATATTTAAAACAACGTCAGAAAGTAAACGCATATAGAAAACTGCCAGTGCCCTTGCTGAAAGCCATACAGTTTTACAATAAGGAGCTATGACGCTGTGATCTGAGCTGGACACGTGTACTGTAGCACTTCACAAAAGCCTTTGCTCTTCTGTCTTGCAGAGTTCGATTTTGATGTCCACCGATGTTGTAAGGATGAAATAATATACCTACTAAGAACTCCCGAATCCACCGAATAATCCGAATTAACACAATCCAAATAATATAATATACGTAAGCCGCGAGTCAACCGATTTGACAAGCAAGTGACGACTGTCAGCTGACAATCCTTGTCTATTTGAGCATCAAAAATGCGAGGCGAAAGGATTCAGCTCATACAGTAGAACGGAACAATGCATGTATGAATGTAATTAGTTGAAACAGCTCACTGCGCCGTGCGTTCTTGGCCGACGTTCTTGAGGGAGTCCAGCATCAGTAAGGCGTGCTTGCGGTCCTCGATGAGCGCGTCCCGCTTGGCGCTGTTCACGTTCAGCTGCAACAGCAGCCGCTCCGTCTGGTACGTCTGTTCTTTGAGCCTGCGGCAAAGCAATGTCTATTTTATTAATATTGTACATAGACTTAAGAAAAACAGGCAAATAGTTGTAGTATTGTAGTATGTCTCAAGTTAGTGTCAATCAAACGAGCGAGACTGAGCGATGAATTTCAACGCTACGCGAGAGGGTCAGCCGGGCGATTCTCTAAGCTAAAGCCTTGATAGCTGCGGCTGCCGCAGCGCTGAGAAATTACTCTGTCTCCTTCATATTCATAGAATTGGAAAGAGACAGCAGATTGCAGCCATGCGCGCAGCGTCTATGTGTCGCTTAGAGAATCGCATAGCAGCAAGCTCCGCGAAGTTCCACAACGACGACGGCGTACGACAAAATGACACTCAGTCACGGTGTTCGGTACATTGTACTCGTTCAATTTGCAAAATACGCGCGCGGTACGCGGGTAAAGTATATCTACGTAATAAGAAATCCTCATTTATTAATATCTATATCTATAACCGCTTCCTGCCGGTGGTGAAAACGGTTCAGAACCGGGAAAAGCCGCCAGGATAGTAAGTAAGTAAATAAGTAAAAACCTAATCGGTGGCAGAGATATCCAGTGATTCTGTGTTTGATTCTCAGGTGGGGAAAAGTGTGTTAAAGTCATTGAGATACAATAAACTAGAGAAGACACCGCGTAGCAAGTTTGTGCGCAACTATGGTGCAGCCGCAAGGTCCACAATCGCTTGAATCAAATCATCGAGGCGTCTGCAGCCCAAGTGCGGCCGGTAGGCCGCACTTAAACGGAACACAGCAGTAGTGAGCAGTGTCTTCTCTATACGTAGTATTAATAGCTCAATGGTTAAAGTCAACGTTGATGGATAACTTAATTTTAATGATGAAGGCAATCGCATTTTCTAAAAGTCCTGATGAAGTGCCCATAACTTATAGAGACCATTGTGACCTTATATGTAAGCTAAAGTAAGTAACACTATGAACAATTTCAAGAACTTTTAACAGTTTTTTTAAAAATCCAAAAACATTTGTGAAGCAAACGTTTTAATCGAATTCCGCCATCTACGCACGCTACAAAACCTTAATTGAGTAGAAAGTTTTGCAGTGATTTCGATTGTTTAAGTATTCAAAACAGTTTACATTTTACGATCTGGTAAGTAATCACTTCAGTTCAGTATCTGAAACGGCCAACGGAAAGTTTTTAATCAGTTTCCCTCCAGTTTTAGAGTCGGCGTATAGGTACGTCCACAGAAATAGATCTAAATAGAAGTGCATGTGTACGTACTTTGCGTGTCAAAATAGTGCCAAAAGAATGGTAAAATCCCATCATTCGACCGCGTTTCATTTAGCCGTTGTCAGCATCGGACGGGTTAATCGCTTATGACACATTTAGGTAGCCAAACGCACAATGACACATCGTGTCTACGCAAAATGACATACGCAAATTGACACATATTCTCATACGCCAAATGACACAAGAGAACGGCTATGTGAAATGACATACATAAAGTTCGTCCTTTTTACTCTCCGTTGATCGAAGTTTTTACTGATTTTAAATCACGAATTCGTATACCATTTTTGTTAAATTGTGCATAAAACCGAAAGGTTAAAAATAACGTTGGCATATGAAGAACGTGACATAATATGAGTACTTACACATTTACTCTTTAACCCTTTAACTGGTCCAGTATTAAATATTTTTTATTGGTTGCCAATCCTATTACAATTAAATAAGGTTCAAATTATGGTGCCATCTATATTGCCACTACCAGCCAAAGAGTCATCATTGCGAATGACATCGTAGGCGAAGCCGCTTGACGGGAAACTAGTGTTACCTATATACCTACTTAAATATATCTTGTGGCAATATGCGTGTAAGTCAATATGCGTGTAAGTCAATATGCGTGTACGACAATATACGTGTAAGTCAAAATGCGTGTAATTCAATATGCGTGTCAGTCAAAATACGTGTAAGTCAATAAGCTTGTACGAGATTAGTCATTCAAACTCAAACTCAATCTCAAAACTCAAAATATATTTATTCAATAAACTCAATTAGTAAGTACTTTGAATCGTCAAAATTTTTAACCTACCACCCATTCAGGAGGTTATTTTTTGCCAGGTCATAAAATACAAAATAATAATTTGAATGTAAAATATACGATACTATAAATTATTTATAGACAATTAGAAATAGCTTATGCAGTACTTGGAGCATTTCAGTTCAGAGCCAAGCTGTTTTGTCTTCTGTGTAATCTGATATTTTATAATAATCTTATGCGAGTAACCCAACCGAGATAATCAACAAGTTTCCTTTCTGTAAATAATTTTGTTATTAAATTGACACAGAAAAAAGTGACACACTTGGTTTTCATACAATGGAGCTAACAAGCAGCTTTAGATCTATTTCTGTGGGTACGTCCGAAGTATCGGCAACCGCAACAAACTTTTCCTAATCATGAAACTCGGACTTCAATTCGGTATAGACCAACGGATAAAATCTCGTACATTTTACCTTCGATCACATATAGAAACTAGATGCAGGATCATCGCTCTCAATAAGTATAGACCCTCAGAACAATAAGTAATTGTTCTGAGGGTAGACCCGACAGACGTTGTCCTGTCCAAATCACAACTGACAGGAAAAAGATCAATGTCACGAAAAAGAAGTTAGAAAACAGCAAAAGTTTTAAGAAATCAATTAATACCTATATTGCACGACATCTTTTTGTTTTAAGTTTTTTTTTTGAGAATTTTTATTATTTTTTCTCGCCGTTTAAATTTTCCCTGAACTTTCACAAATAATTTAAGTTCAAAATTAGCGAAATCGGTACAGTCATTCTCGAGTTTTAGCGACACAAACGAACAGCAATTCATTTATATATATATATATGCTTCGATGTGATCAAAGCATTCCATCCCAATTTGGCAGCAGAGCAGCGGGCATCAGAAGAATGTTTGCAGCGCAACGGCAGCACTACTGCTGCACGGCTCACTGCTGCAATTTGAAGGCGCCCTTAAGGTCTAAATAGTTCTGTTAGCCGCACATAGGCTCGATTAAGCTGTAAAGGTCAACAGCTTATTATATTAACTTAAAAAAAATTGTTCACCCATAGCACCTACCTCAACAGAATCTGTTCAAACGAAGACACCAGCGTTGATTTCTGGATACGTTTGCAGATGCCCATCACCTCCTCGAGTTCCCAATGCACAGAATGATGGCTTCCGGTGTCATCTTCTTCATACAAATCATCTAAGTTAGTTGCCTCCTGCGAACAAATAAGGCAAAATGAAATATTATGAATTTACTCGCGATTCAAATTCTGAATAAACACCAGGGATTTTTTTATTTATTAGCCACATATAACAGAGTTACAACAGAAAATACAAAAAAACAAACAAGGACACAGTGACATTGATATGCTGTAACTCCATGAGCATTAGCAGACAACACATGCAAAGCAAGCCACAACAATTAATTAAATTAAGACAATATTAACAAACAAACAAAATGAAAAAAAAAACAATAAAATAAACAATTAATTAAAAATCTCAATCTTATGAATAATGTTAATTAGAAAATGGATTTCAATAGCACATAATATAAAGAATAAAATATTAATAAAAGTAAAAAATTAAAATAAAAGAAAATCATACAAAATTAAATATAGGAAGACAAAATTTATAAAATTATGTAAAACGTAGTAAAAATTAATAATTATAAAATTTAAGTTAGTACCATTCAAACATAATCATTTAATAGTTAAATAAAAAATATACTTCCACTTAGCGAGCGATGAACTGTAGATGTCAGACATACAGATTAGCTGTCTCTGCAGTGCGTTAAATTCACGGCACATTCTAAAGATAGGGTTATGGAAGGAAACATTATTATTACAAAATGGAACTGAGAATGGAGAATCACGTTTCGAGGATTTGCTTTGAAGTTTGAAATTAATTTCCGATAAAAGAGTTGATGTAAACGAGCCACTTATAATCTTGTGCAGAAAGGTTAGGTCATACAGTTTGCGTCGGACTTCTAGGCATTTCACGTTGAAGTAACACAAGCGCTCCTCATACGTCGTCAGTTCTCTTTTGCGGCCAAATCTCAACGTCAAGATTTTGAGCAGGCGTCTTTGAGACGACTCGAGCATATTTACGTACGCATTGTATTGTAGAGACCAAACGACAGAAGCGTAATCCAGCTGGCTCAGGATCAGCGATTTAAAGAGAATAAGTAGGCTCCTCGGAGATTTGAACTCTCTGGATGCGCGACAAATAAAACCCGAGAGCTTATTACATTTTCTCGACAGTGCCTCGCAATGGTGATTAAAACCTAACTAAGTGTCAAAGATCACACCCAGGTCACGTAACACTGTTTTCCTTTTAAGCATTATACCACCAATAGAATAGTCAAAAACAATAAGGTTTCTGTAGCGAGTAAATGCTATAATAGAGCATTTTTCAATGCTGAGAGACATATCGTTGACCCTACACCAGCTCAAGATAACATCAATGTCCCTTTGCAAATTTAGTCTCTAACCGTATTTACCTGACAAAAAACTTTTAAGTCATCTGCGTATAATAAAGATAAGTTCTTTAGCTTAGGGATTAAGTCGTTTATATAAATGATAAACATTAAAGGCCCCAAATGCGACCCTTGCGGGATGCCAGACACTATAGAGACCGACTGAGAAAGATAACCCTTAAGAGCGACCAACTGGCTCCTGTTAGTGATGTAAGACATTAGCCAGCGCAAAAGACAGCCGTGGACACCAATAATCTCGAGTTTACAAAGCAAGATTCTAAGATTTACTCTGTCAAAGGCCTTTTGAAAGTCTGTATAGAGTCCAACTGACCGTGGGTATAGAAAGCCTTACAAATAAAGTTAGTATATTCTAACAAGTTGCTGACGGTAGATTTCCCACCAACAAAGCCGTGCTGTTCTTGGCAGAGATGTAGTATACAGTGGTAATAGGGTTGATTATACACCAAGGACTCGAATACTTTACCAAAACAAGACAATATGCGTAGTGGTCTGTATTTAGTACAATCGCTATAATCACCAGTCTTAAGTATGGGAAACGTGTGCCGTCTTCCAAGGACTAGGAAAAGTACCCGATTGTAAGGACTTATTAAATATAATATAAAGCGGCTCTGTTAGTGCTGTTGCACAGCTTTTAATGAAAGAAGGAGGAATTCCGTCTGGTCCCACTCCTTTGTTTGGGGCTAATGCTTTTTAAAGATATCGTCTTCAGACACGCCCACTGCGAATAGTTATGCGTTATTAATCCCTTAAGCAACGTGAAACCAGACACAATTTAAAACCTATTGTTTTGCGACCGCCGGCGGTCTAATGATCCTTGAGGGGTTAAAGCATTGCCGGTCCACCCTTGGAGGAGCACAACCACTGTTAGGCGTAAACGTTGAGGAGAAAAACTCTGAGATTAATTCAGCAGCGGCTTGACCGCCAGAGACAGTTCTATTAGCAAACCTAACGATGTCGGGGATAGAGGGGCGCGATCTTTTGTTTTTTTTATAAAAGAGAAAAACAGCTTTGTTGATTCCGCATAGAATAGGAATAGGCAGACTGTATTTACCTAAAATTCTTGACGGGACATAACATGGAGCTGTTAATACCAACAACTTAGATACAGGAATTTCGTACGTATTGGTATTTCCCAAAAACTCCGTTATTTCTTATTCTACTCAGTACCAATGGTTGGAAGTGTTTAAACATACATACCTACTTAAACATAGATATTTTTTTTAAATACTTGTTTTACTTTGGACAGGGAGACTGAAGTATATCATTTCAATTTATAGTGTTCGCCGTAATCTTTAGAAAACACAAGCTACAGCTAAGTATATGAACAAGTAGTCTCTGTTGAGTCATAACCATTCCCAAGTTATAAAGTTCAAAGCATAATGGCTACATGAACCCAACCCACTATTCCTTAGTAGCATAAATCATTATTACAATGAAACATCTTGCCTCTACCGACATCGAAATAGAAAATTGAATAAGGCTCTGCGCAAACGTAGATGCCGGCACCGGGACTATTGTGTCCCGGTGCCGGCATCATATTCTCTCAGTATACTCAATATTCAATACTTTATTGCATTTCATAATGTTTTGATAACAGAAGATAGGTTAAATAGTATCAATTATGGATTTTTCGTGCACAGCATAGCATAGTAGGAAAGAGACCTCTTTACATTATTTTTACAGACAGACAGACATTTAGCAATACTAACTATTAAGTTGTAATTAGGTTATTGATATTCAATTTTTTCAAATTATTTTAGTATTTATTTATTATAAATTATCATTTGTCATTTCTTTTATAGTAATAATAACAATCAATAATAATCAAAAACATTAATCATATAATATGAAAACGCGGTAACAGTGCGTTCAATTGCCGTTACCGGAAACACTGCAATTTCTTTTTTTATGATGGTGTCACGCGTCGGCAACAGGAAGTATCTACGTTCGCACAGAGCCGTTAGGCTCTCACTCACGTGTCTTACCATCGCTCATGATTTTTTTATTTAACCCCCATTGCGAAAGATGCTTGACATTTAAGACGGCAAACCAAACGCGTAACCCCTGGCCGCTACAATACTCAGAACGTTGTCAATAGGAAACCAACAGAACTCAAAAGTTTTAGAGTACAAAAGAAACGTTACCCCTATGCAACCTACGTTTAGTTGACCACTTTTTAATTGTTTGTGAGCTCAAAGTAAATCGCATTTCGCAGTCGCTCAACTGTTTGAGCAACAATGACGAAGTAACAATGAAACAACTTCGTTTTGAGAGGTTTCAAACTTTCAATTCATGTGAATTTCTTAACAGTTCTTTTGTTAAAATAAAATGTTTTTTAACTTCATAGTAACTTGGCAAACAAGGACCCTGCAAAGTGCACAACCAAAATTCGTTATTAAATAATTTTGGTTGTAAAATATTTCTTTACGCAATCCAACTGAAACATTTTAATGAACCTACATAATATAAAAGTTCATTAAAATATTTATAATTTAATATTATTAAAACGGGAACACTGTATGCGGTAATTCGTGACAAAGGATTGTGCAGATGTTTGACAAATTATGATTTAAATACAACGTAAACAGATACACGTAGATCCCTATAAAAGGTTTGATTTTTTTAAATCCCTTCTTAGTAACTTTAACTTTGAAATTCATATTATAACGATGTTACAGGTGTCTTTGTTAATACATTAGGTAGGCGTAATGGCGGGTCATAAACATATATACCCCAAGGATTCCCGTGGATAACCTATGACATACACAGGCGACCGCAGGACGAAGAAATAGTTCATCGTATCTGCGGGGCGACCGAGCACTTGCCTATACCTATACCTAGACATAGGGTTGGCATCAAAACACATTAAGTGATGAATGGACCTTGTGCGAATGGGGCAACTAAAGATATCTGATGCAGAGAAGATAATAAACGCTAACGACAAAATTAGAAGAGAAAGAAACTTAATGAGCCTTATTTATGAACACTTAGAGCATTATTTTATCGAATTCTTCTGATTTTTGCAGCCGAAAGAAGTTATCGCCATAAAATTAGGCACTCGGGCCCAGTGGTTTATAAAATACTTAGTCAGGGTGCATAATAGTTTATTTAAGCTTATTAAAAATGAGCCGTAACCTAACTCGTGTCCGCGATCAAGCATAAATATTAGACCTGAAAAGAATTGAATAATTCATAGACGGTAGCTGGTTGAATAATTTTTATATTTCTCTTCGAGAACTGAAAATTCAATATCTAGATTGAGGCATATTTTCGCATTTTACTTGTAATTTTAAATGTCCTCCGATAAAGACCAAATAGAGGGTCAAATAGGGTCAAGAAACCGGGGGTCGTAAATGAAAGTTTTTATCGTTATTTAAAAAAACACGGATTTATTTTCGTCGTAAGCTAATAATGGTAACTGCTAGATCAATGAGTAAAACTTTTACTGCAAGTCTATACCTTAATACTACGTTGATAGTTACACATTATAGTAGATACCTTTGCATACTGAGATGTTTTAGAATGTTTGTTTGGTCAATGCAAAAAGATAACTATAGTTTTTTCATTATTGCTTTTATTTATACTGATTTAACGAGTATTTAATCCAAATTTTACAATATACTATCTAGGCTTAAGCTTTGATTATAATTGTATAACTAAAATACATAACTATTGTTTTTTAGTAACTTTGACTCAGATAAACAGCTTTACTATGTATTCCGTCAAGAATTAACATTATTTTTCTGAAGTTACTAAAAACTTCTGAACTAATTTAGCTGCCGCGCGGCGCGCCCCTAAGGCCGCCCGCCCGCCGCCCGCCCGCCGCTACCGCCGCGCGACGGCACCTTGTTGGCTGAAAACTGACCTTTTAAAGACATTTTCATAATATAATGTTTTAAATTGTCATTTTTTGCCTGAATATGGTTTAGAATACCACATATGGGTTAATCCTGGGTGAAGCGTTCTTCGCGTCAGAGCCGTGGCATTTATTTTTTCTCGAGACTGGTAAAAAGAAAAATTACATGGCAAAAGAAAGTTTAAAAACAAGTCAGTCTATCAATAAAGCTCGGTAATTATACAGATACAGAAATAAATTGTCATAGATCAGATCCACGGCCGATAAAACAGATCCACGGATTTTACAGCCATGGATCTGAGGACAATTTAAAAATAAAGCTATTTATAGATAACTTTAAATAAAATCGTATTAATTTTGATTTTTAATACCTACTTAGGGATGAATGCAACCATGTGCTCGAGACAGTTAAGTGTAATTATTCTTAATTTAGTAGCAAAAAAGACACGAGCTTTACCAACCTACCGAACCAAAGTTTTAAAAATTTGAAAGAACTTAAAAATAAAGTATTTGCGCGAAAGCTAGCGCCACGTCCATCCTGACGAGGTGCTGCAGCACAACTGGCGATGGTTTGGACCAATCATCTTACTTACTTACCACGTATTCAATTAATTAGGAAATCATAATTTTGTCGCGCGATTCAACATTTGCCCACCGCGTTACATTTTATTGAAAGACTACAGACACAAGAGTTTTGATTATATTAAATCAATGAATACATGATTTGATAGAGGCATCCTTTTCGTATTCAACAAAGTATTAGTTAACGCAGTCTTATAAATGTTAAAAATATAATATACGTACAATAACAAACCGAGCGCCGCGCGTGTGACATGTAAAAAGCTTGTTATATCACTCCATTTTTCAGTTTCAAATGAATGTTTATGCAATTCATTCTGTAAAATATTGGTTTCAATTGATATAAACTTAAACTAACTAAACTTTCCTACATTCACACCAATTATCTAGCCCAAGAGAAGCTTCGTTATGAACTCGTTAAATGGTTATTAGACAACGGATAAACATACTTAAAATACTTAAATACATACTTATTATGCATATAAAACACCCAGATCCGAGACAATTTAGAAAAACAATTATTTCTAAATTGACCCGACCGGGGATCGAACCCGGGACCTCAGAGATGGCGACACCATGAAAACCAGTGTACAAACCACTCGACCAAGGAGGTCGTCAATATGCTTCAGTACTTAGAGATAGCATACGAACATTTACGATATTAGGTAGTAGGTAATACTAAAAATAAATTGTTCGAAAATCGAACTGGCCACCACGAGTAGAATATAAATAATAGAATATAATTAATAGAATATAATTAATGCTAGAATCCTTTTGTTTTGCTCGGGATGCAATGTGGCACCCGCTACTTTAAGATACTACTTTATCGCCTTAGTGCATAATCTACTATTATACTATAGATACGTATTTTTCCATACTTTATCTGTTAATTATCATTGTTTTCACGGTTAGAGCCCAATTTGGGTGGATTCGACCAAAATTCATGTTACACCAGAGTATCTCTATCTCTCTCTCTATCTCTACCAGAGTAAATTAATACCGCTTAAAATTCGTTTACATTTTTGCAAAGTAGGTAAACCAAACTTAAGTTTTACTATTCCGTGGTAATCAGAATACATTCGTTTTCTAAAAGACACACAAATATTTTTCTTATGGAAAATAATATGAAGTGACATTGTCAGTGATCTGTTTGTTAGTCTTGTGTGTCGATTCTCTAAAGTACGATCGTAAACTCGCCTCTCATTGTAATGTGAAATAATGGTGAATTATTAACCGTTAAGTGTTCATGAACATGCATGAGTGTTGGGAAATAAAACAAAACAGTGCAACATCGCTTTTCCAGTTATCTCAAGAAGTCTGAAACTCGATGGGTTTGAGGGAAATATCATTTACCATTAAACAATTATATTGTTATACACTCACTATCATTAACTTTAGGCAAAGAAAATATTTGCTATTATTTCTCTTACTTTACACTGGCTGCACTGCACTGTAGAATACTGCGTTTGGTTTTAGTTAGTATTCGTTGAAGAAAGTCTAACTGCAGTAAACGTAGCAAGTACTGCATTATCTTCTAGCACATGCTTATTGCTGCAGATTTTGTTAGCAAAAGCAACATTTTAGTGCAAGTACTGCGTTTCCCATTAAATAAAAAACATGTTTAAAAAAACACAAAAAAAATATATGTATAGGTACACGCCTCGAAATGACATTTTTGCAAAAAAGTGAAAAACCAAAAAATGACGATTACTGCAAGTGCAATTAGCAGGGCAGAAATGTTTATAAATATATCTCGTTTCATTTCTTTGAATAAGTAGTGTGTATTTACCATAAAGTTACTATACCTAGAAGGTATAGTAACTTTATGGTATTTACGCGGGGACATTATTTGATGTTGATTTTGTATGAGACCGTGCATGTATTGTTTATATGATCGAAGTTGCAGAGTAATTCTTGCAAAAGAGTCCATCACTGTTATTACTTTTCAGTTCAGGTAGACTTCTATTTTTCTTTCTGCACGCGATAATAGGAAGGATACATATTCATTAGACCTTCTCTGATAGCTGATTTTCGCCTGAGCTCCTTGAATATTATTTTTAATACAGCTAGGCCAGTCAATATTAGATTCAAGCCAACTGCCATAATCACGCTTGAATACTTCTATTTTCCGGTGAGCCAACTTCCATCGCTTTCGCTACTGTGATTGCAAATCTTCGACAAAATTCTCGTGAAGTCATTTTGTCTTCTTCACTTAAATTGCAACTCAACTGAGATATTACACTCTTAAATAAAACATTAGAGTTCTGTATATTTTATGAACTTTTAAAATAACGTATAAATCCAAATAAGTAACAATACTTTCCATGGTGAAATAGTTACGAACGTTTTACGATCAATGTGAAAACCAAACTTATTTATTATTCTGGATACACTTCTTTAAAAATACACGCTGACAAAGAAATAAAACAAAATAATGATCTACCCTTTACGTAATATCACTAAATATAGGTAATGATTTAGCTACCGTTATCTGAACTTTTTTTTTTTATTCTGCAACGGGTAAGCGCTTGGTCTTCATCTCATCTGATGGTAAGTGACGATAAGGTCGAAGGTGGAAGCGCGCTTCACCCGGAATCCTCAACCACTGAGGATCTTATCTCTAACTGTCGGAACACAACTATGCTATAAACATCGTTGTTATGGCGACAGACTTAGATAAGATGGTGGTAGCTAGCCAGGCGGACTTAACAGCCCTACCACCAACCAAACCGAGCACACAAAGATGTACCCCCCGCTCGGAATCGAACCCGGGACCTCTGGGTCTGAACCCGGTGGCTTAGCCACTAGACCACGGAGGCGGTTAAAACTTCTAATATTTTTTAAAACATAATTAATGTTGTAAACATATCTTTTGTCGAATGGATTTGTTTTGTAGCCAGAAACTAATTATATAATGCCCTATTGGTCAACTTCTTATCTTCGTATTTATTGATTAATTAATTTTGTGGCAATAAGTTTCTAATTCCTCGTATTTAATGAATATTTAATTTTGTGGTGATAAGTTTATAATTCCTATCTTTAATAATTACAATTTATGATTCATACAATTCTACCTTTCATTATACTTTTCTCCTGCCTCAACCAATTTTTATTTAATAATTTTATATGTATTTACGTTACGTTTTTGGTCGCTTGTTTTCAAACTATTGATCTGGGCATAGTTTAGGTATTCACATTATGTTAACTTTGACAAAGGTTCGAAATATACCACAACAATAAAAATTACAACGATTTGAAAAAACGCACCAGTGCCCGTATTAAGTAGTATGCAAAAACATCATAAATAAATCATAGAAAAATAGCCTACGAAGAAATAACGTGCAATGAGCTTGGGAAAAGTATTTTTAAATATTTATTTTTTAAATATTTACATTTTAACTTAAAATATGACATTAAAAAAATTTCTGTAACCCTTCAAAATACTTCACAATATTTTTTTAAACATTCATAAAAATGACCACGCGCTATTGTTTTTGTGATAATCAAAATACGCGCGAAACCCGCGGCGTGACGTCATCGGATTCTTCGTTTTATTAATATGTCCATATGAACCAGGGCCCTGATTCTGTATCGCAATCTATAGATTCCACATCTAAACCTTACCGCGCACAAACGTCAAACGCATACGTTTTTGGGAAGATATCGTGACTTTTTAAGGAATTAACGTGGTTTTGAAACAAGGAATCGTTACAGAATAAGGGCCCAGTGCAGTTGTGCCACAGATTACTTAATAATTAATTGTGCAAATAGTTAAGTAATGTAATCGGACGCCAGCCGGGTGCGGGCAGCGAGAGCGGCGCGGCGGCGGGGGCTATCGGATACGATCACGTCACGTCAGTCGAGTGCCAGCGAACTAAGCGAGGTAGGTAGTAGTGTTTTATGCAATTATGTAGGTACAATAACTTTGTAAATACTTTTCGTATCGAAGTGAAATAAAAACTATTGGTATAAGAATAACGACTTCTATAATGGTATAAAGTAAAAATGAACTTTTTTTTCATTTTTCCCAAGTCCATTGTGCGATAGTTAAATTAAAGCCGGTTTTGTGATCCACTCCACACAATTTTTAAAAATATTTATTTGAGCTTTTTGCACTATTACTCATAAAAATTTATACTTTTTACTATGTATTTGGACTACTATCGATTAGTATATCTACGTTTAGTATATTTACTAAACCACATACCTACAGGCAAATTGAATGACACTTAAAACATCATATGAAAATGTGTATAGTTCTCAGCCCTCAGTGAGGCGCGGCGAGACCACAAAATTTTTAACTTTGCCGCTATAGTCAGAAGATATCAGTATTATAGTGCAGAAAAATGAAATACTTGAAAAAGGCAATTGCAAATTATTTAATCGTGTAAATATTGTATTAGACATCTTAAATAAATACACAATGCAAAGTTTAACACATTTTAGCCATTTATGTAATTTGGCCTAATAAATATTACCTACTGAAAATACATCTGTGCGCTTTAAAAGTTTATTTTATTTTATTTTTATTTCGTGGAAAACAAACGGCTATTTTACATATACTATAGTGCAGTGTTTCTTAAAAACAAAAAGCCTTTTACAGTTTTCACAGGTGGAAGAAAATATTTCTATTACAATTACAATAAGTAGGTACTAATAAAGAGTGTGAAATCAAATCCCATATGAACAGCATTGTAACGTTACTTTACATAAATATATATCTAAAATGCCATGACAAACCATATTAACAATGAATTTATATTAAGAGAATAATACTTAAAAACCAATAAAGCCATATCAACCCCAAAAGATAAAGTATTATTGTAAGAAAAATTTTGCATTCATCATTGTCATAAAATAATTTTTACCCGCCGTAAATAGGACGCTGTCACGAGAATAGATATTATTAAAACTAGTAATTACACGATTGAAATAAGAATTTTGTCTTTAGTTAGTTGAACTATGGTCAGTATGGAACCTGAGATAGTTACGCCTTAAAATCGTACGAGATGGCACTTGTAATTTAACCTTAGACAGGAGATGACTACAGTCCGTTCTGCCGACTACCAAATTATGAAAAAACGTAAGATCAGCTACATCTCTCCGCATCATCAGCGGGAACAGATGGTGGCGTTTGCAGGTATCATCATAAGTGAGATTTTTGTTGCAGTAAATCTTGTACTTATAATTAATAAATCTCAGAAACTTTTTTTGGATTCTTTCGATCTTATCTACGTAAACATTATAATGCGGGTTCCACACTTGGCTTGCATACTCTAATTGGCTTCTCACTAAGGAGCAATATATAGTTTTAAGGATTTTACTGACTTGAAATCTTTAGTTGATCTGAGTACAAATCCAAGTGTTTTAGAAGCTTTAGATGTGATTAAGTCAATGTGTTTATCAAAGACGAGCTTTGAATCAAGAACCACACCAAGATCTTTCACGCAATCAACACGTTGCAATGATTGGTTATTAATAGTGTAGCCATTGTGTACCACGTTAGGGGATCTACTGAACGTGATACTGTTGCACTTTGATATGTTAAGTTCAAGTTTATTATTTACGCAATAGTGATTGAGCCTATCAAGATCCTGCTGGAATAGAAGACAGTCAATTGGTGTTGTAATTTTTTAGTAAATTTTCATGTCATCAGCAAACAACAAGAATTGTGAGTAAACAAAGCATTTTTCGATATCATTAATGAAAAGTACAAAAAGTAAGGGTCCGAGAATAGATCCCTGCGGGACGCCCGAAGGTTTGGTGGAAAAACGTGAGTGTGAAGAGAAACCATTGAGAACCATGGTTTGACATCGATCTGCCACGTACGAGCAAAACCATCGATAAAGATCGCCACGTATACCAGCTAATTGCAGTTTTTGGAGCAATATCACGTGATCTATGCGATCAAATGCTTTACTGTAATCAGTGTATACTGCGTCTAGTTGACCTCCATGCTGCATGCTATCAGTCACGTGATCAAGAAAAGTTAAAAGATTACTAGAATAGGAAACCATGTTGTTGAGGCAAAAATATGTGCTTAAGGGCTAAATAAATTTGGTTGTGAACCAGTTTCTCCAGCACTTTGGCAAGTACACAGAGTTTTGACATAGGCCTATAATTTTCAACTACTCGTTTTGATCCCTTTTTGTGGATAGGAGTAACGGTTGCAGTCTTCCAAATCTTTGGCACAGTCCCCTCTGTGATGGAGCGTTTAAATAAAAGGCAAACTGGAAGTGTCAAACTTAGAGCACACTTAGAGATCAGGCGTGAATGTAAATTGTCTGGTCCTGCGGATTTGTTACAATCCAGCGATTCCAGCATATTAAAAACTTGATCTTCGGATACTTCTATAGTATGGATGTCGGCAACAGAACTTTCACTACAATGGGCCATGGTGGATACAGCTATGGGGGTGTTATTACCCGAAGGCGCAGGTGCTAAAAAGGTGGAGTGAAAGGATTCGGCAAATGCGTTACAAATTTCGTCGCCCCTTGAAATGGTAGCATCATTGTGCGTCATAGTAGAAGGATAGCCATTATGTTTTCTATTAGCATGTGCGTAAGACCAGAAGGCTTTAGGGTTGTCGACTAAAGAATTTTCAATGTTCTTTATGTAAGCATTATAACATTTCTGCTCCACTTTCTTAGCTCGCTGGCGTAGAACACTGAAAGAGACACTATCAGCTTTGTTTCCATAAATTTTATGTTTTCTATGCAATTTATTTTTCTCTTTAAGTATTTTTAACAACGCACTTGAGTACCATACGGAATAGTCGCTCGAGCTAACATATTTATGAGAAACATGTGTATCTCTTAAACTACACAGTTTACTGTTGAAGAGTTCAACTGCATCATCCAGTGTCCCACGCAACAGAAGATCAGTCCAGTTCAGCTCATCAAGGTCACAACATAAACCGGAATAATTTCCTATCTTATAAAAGTATTTAAGGTGTTTTTTAGAACTAAGTGGCTTATTATAATCAGTAAAGTTAGTCTGACAAATAAGGGCTGGGTGGTAAGAGTCTTCTTCAACCAGAGGGTCAGTACAACGGCAAACTATCAAGTCGCCATTGGAAAACACCAAATCGAGCAAGCTGTTTAAATGGTTTTTGACATTATTGAATTGATTCAATTCGCAAAGATTCATAAAATCCTGAATCTCGTTATGATTAACGTTAGAACTACAGAATGATGGCACCAGAAAATTAGAGAAACCAGATGATGACCAAGATATATTGCTTAAATTAAAATCACCAGCGATAATAAATAAGTCTTGTGGCTGCTCAGTACAAACCGAAAATATTCCTTCAGCTAAGTTTGATAATTGTGAAGAAAAAGACAACCCTTTATTTTGTTGGCATAGATACGCACAGCAAATGTGCAACATTAAAGGTGCGGAGTTGTTGCTTTTGTTTTTATTATTTAATGTAATCGAAATCCATATATCTTCGGCTGAGGAATGCCACTCGGGCCGCTCGAGCGCAGTGAAGTCGCGGCGAATTGCGATAAGAACACCGCCGCCACGCATCTGCCCGACACCGCAATAGTGCCGATCACGACGCCATACCCCTATTCTTATCTATGGCCATACCGTGTACTTGTCACTAAATAATTCCTCATTAATAATTCCGTCGAGTAACCAAGTTTCAGTTATTAATTATCAACAGTTGCTAATTCTTACAGTTGTTAATTATTATCAGTTGTTACGTACTTACATACATTAACATTATTAATTACGGCGCGCCCGCGACCTCGTCCGCACACATGGGTGTTAGATTTTATTGGAAGACGGGGTACACCCCGAGACAATATTCCGAAAAAAATCTTTCATACTACCCTTGTCCTGACAATTACAAACACAACAAAAAAAGAATCTGCCAAATCAGTCGAGCTGTTCTGAAAAACATTCATGGCAATTTATTTTTATTAATATGGATTTTGGGGGTTAAGTTACTTGCGTCCGTAGGTTTACCCTTGAGACCCTACACGTGACCCCTGGGTGGTGCTAAATGAGTGACACCAACTAGAGCTACGCTGCATTGTAGCACGCATTGGGTCGGCTCGCCCGGCGTAATACCACCCCCTCACGAATTTTCGGCGTGAAACAATGGCACTCTGTGCTGTTGTGTTTCGTCCGGCGAGTGAGGGTTCTGGAGACCCCTCTCCTCTACCCCCTCACAATTGATATGGCAGCGAACTTTAATTAAGATTTACCCTAGGGGGGTACCGACACATACAGTGTCGGAGAATCCCCCCCTGAGCGTTCCACCACCTCGAGACGGCGAAACCGGCCTTGCCCTTCCTCACCGAGACGCAGATATGCCCCCCTCCTGACATCTCCTACTTGCGCTACCCGGGATACAACCTGAAACATGCATTTGTGCCACGAGCCGGTGTTTGTGCCTATGCAGGGAGGATATGTGCGTCCGTCGCCTTGGCAATCTTGAAAATAGGGACCTTTCCATCTTATGGCTACACGTCGACTGCGGACGTCATCCTCGCGTCTACGCGTGCCTGTATAGGTCCCACAGCGGTAACATCGGAACTGACCAACTTATTGAGACCGTCCAAGCGGCGACGGACTCCCTTCTCCAACGGATCCCCTCGGCCGAGATTGTGGTATTGGGAGACTTTAATGCCCACCACGTCGAATGGCTTGGTTCACGCACAACTGACCACGCGGGTAGAGCCGTTCATGACTTCGCTTTAGCCTACAGTCTGTCCCAATTGGTAACCGAGCCAACACGGGTTCCAGATGTGGAGGGTCATGCATGCACCTTCTTTATTGGACCTTCTGCTGACCTCGCACCCAGACGGCTATCAAGTTTCTGTTGATGCACCACTAGGCTCATCAGACCACTGTCTGATTCGCAGCACTGTGCCTCTCACAGAAACTTCAAAACCGCAACCAGCGGCTAGCCGTCGAGTCTGGCATTATAGGTCAGCGGACTGGGATGGGATGCGAAGTTTCTTTGCGTCCTACCCGTGGTGGCTAGTTTGCTTCTCGCTGGATGATCCTGATGTCGCCGCTGACTCTGTCGTTGATGTGATATTGCTGGGAATGGAACTTTTCATTTCAAACTCTGTGGATCCCATTTGCGACAAGTCGCAACCATGGTTTGGTCGTTGCTGCAAAATGGCGTCTCGCCAAAAGCGACGACAGTACCAAGCTTGGGCTAATGCGGTGTCATCAAAGGATTAAAACACCAGTGCGCTCAGAAAGAAGTACAACTTTGCCGCCAGATCCTTTAAGAAGGACATTGCCAAGGCGAAGTCATCATTTATAGGTAGAATCGGCGAGAGGCTAGTGCGTCTTCCTACGGGGATGCGTGCTTTCTGGTCTCTTGCCAAAGCTATCTTAGGGAATTTTTGTCAGCCGTCCCTTCCACCATTGCACAAGACCGATGACTGCCTGGCCTATACTGCAAAGGAGAAAGCCGATCTCTTGGGCTCTCTTTTCGCATCAAACTCGACCTTGGACGATGGAGAAAACTCTCCAACAACCATACCGCATTGCGCTTGTACAATGCCAAACGTTCAGTTCCTGCAAAGGTCAGTTCGTAAGGCTCTTTTTTCCCTTGATATCCATAAGGCGAGTGGGCCTGATGCAGTTCCACTCATTGTGCTTCGGACGTGTGCTCCTGAATTAGCACCAGTTCTAACGCGCCTTTTCCGGCTCTCTTACACTACTGGCGTCGTCCTGAGCTCTTGGAAGACAGCCCTTGTCCACCCGATTCCAAAAAAAGACGATCGCTCAGATCCGTCAAACTACAGGCCAATAGTTATAACCTCTTTACTTTCCAAAGTAATGGAGTCTATTACAAACCGCCAGCTCTTAAGGTACCTAGACGAGAACTAGCTACTAAGTGATCGCCAGTAGGTATGGTTTTCGTCGCGGTCGTTCGGCAGTTGATCTTTTAGTTTATCTTACTCACCGATGAGCGGAGGCAGTCGAGAGTAAAGGGGAGGCATTGGCAGTTAGCTTGGACGTAGCGAAAGCTTTTGACAGGGTATGGCACAGGGCTCTTCTCTCTAAACTTCCATCATACGGGCTTCCTGAGAAATTGTGTTCATGGATTGCCAGCTTTCTCACTGGGCGTAGCATCATAGTCGCAGTCGACGGTTCGTGCTCCGACATGAAGCCCGTGAATGCTCGAGTCCCGCAGGAGTGTGTGTTGTCCCCTACTCTATTTCTTCTGCATATCAATGGCATGCTGCATAACAACAGCATTCATTGCTATGCAGACGACAGTACTGGGGATACGCTCTACACCGGGCGAGCTAATATTTCTCTGGAAAGCGTCATCGAGAGCCGGAATAAATTTGTGACTGACACCGAGAACATGTTAAGTCATGTCTCGGATTGGGGTCGACATAACCTCGTCCGCTTAAACCCCTCCAAAACACAAGTTTGCGCATTTACCGCGAAAAAACATCCCTTCGTCGTGCCTCTGAACTTTGAGGGAGCTAACCTTGATACCAATCCGACTATTGGAATCCTTGGCGTCGATATTTCGAGTGACGTTCAGTTTCGTGGTCGTAGTTTGGAAGGTAAAGCTAAATTAGCTTTGAAAAAGCTGGGTGTGCTTAACAGAGCGGGTCAGTATTTCTCGCCGGCCCACCGTTTACAACTGTATAAAGCACAGGTCAGGCCGCATATGGAATACTGCTTCCATCTCTGGGCTGGAGCACCCCAATACCAACTCCTTCCATTTGACCGCATTCAACGCCGAGCTGCTCGAATTGTCGACGACGTGGTTATTTCAGGACGGCTCGATCCACTAGCTCTTCGGAGAGACGTTGGGTCTCTCTGTATATTGTACCGTATATACCATGGGGAGTGTTCTGTGGAATTGTTCGGCTTGATCCCTGCCGCTGATTTCCTTCACCGTACTACACGCAATCGACTGTCATTCCATCCACACCACCTTCATCGATGGCAGTCTACTGCGCTTTTTTCAAGAAGTTTCTTGCCTCGAACTACAGTGTTGTGGAACCAGCTCTTGGCGGCGGTATTTTCGGACCGTTACGAAGTAGGGATCTTCAAGAAACGAGCCTATTCCTTCCTTAAAGGCCGGCAACGCGCCTGCGATTCCTCTGGTTTTGCGGGTGTCTATGGGCGGCGGTGATAACTTTCCATCAGGTGACCCACTTGCTCGTTTGGCTCCTTCTGCTATAAAAAAAAAGATAGAATCGTCCTTAAAAATCCTACATTAGTACCTCACCTCTTTCCGTATCAAATGCGGGAACGAGTCCGTCAGGTAGGCCACCTCGCGGCGCACTAGCTTAAGCGTCCTCTCCCTCTCCTTCATATTGGCCTTGATCTCCTTCTCCAGCTTGTTGAACTCGAACTTCCTATCGTCCAGGTACTCCATGGCGAGCTGGCCCATCTCGGTGGCGCCCATCAGGCACTTGCCCTGAGCCCGGCAGTCCAGCTTCAGGGCTTCCAACACCACAGTAAAGTATGACGAGTCCTAGAAGAAGAGGAAGTCACCAACACTGTTAATCAGAAAGCATCACATCCCTACCATGCATTGTATGTTAAAACATATTACGCAAAACATACAATTCATAGTAGGGATGCCTGTAAACAGATCATTTTTATGATCAGTTTATTTAGTGTTGGGTACAGGTAGACAGCAGCTCATGTGGGAAATTGGGCCCTAAGAGATCAGGCTGACCCAATGAGGGTTGGTTGGTATTAACGACAACAACCGGGACGAGCGGCTTTATGTCCCTTCCAAAGCACGGAGGAGCTCAAGATGTTATTTTAATTTGGTCACCCAGCATTGCGAATATTGCATAGCTGGCAAGATCGCAAACAGAACAGCTCAGCCGCTGCGCCATCGAGCTTTAAATACACATGCATCTTTATCCAGACGTGTTCATAGACTTTGATGAATGATAGAGCGCACAATTTACTTTAAAAATACAGAACGGAGGAGCTTTTAGAAACATTTCTGGGAAAAGGGAATATTTTTAATACTAAATTTAAGCTGATCTACCTATAGCACTAGCCAGAATTGTTTTTACAATTTGAGAGTAAAAGTAGTTAAGTACCTAGTACCTACCTACTTACATAAGTTTTTTAAAGTTTAAAATGTTATTAATAATGTTGTGTATGTTTTTCTTATACTCGGCCGCAAAAGGCGTTGGCGTTAGCGAAGATAACATAAAGTAAAAAAAGAACAAAAAATAAAGTGTTAACTCTTTGAGTAAGCCCAGTATCATCATGTACATTACCTTGATGGTGAGTGCGCGGCGATTGTAGGCTCCCTCTGTATTATTCTAAGAACTATAGTAACTATACGGCGATGTATGATACTGTAACCCTCTTTATGATAAACCTAACCGTTTTGAAGATAAACAAAATTAATTTATTACCTTCTTTAGTATGTCCAGTATCTTCTTGTACATGACCTTGATGGCGAGCGCGGCGTTCTTCTTGATGTTGGCGCGCTGCACGTAGTTGGCCACCGCCTGCTCCTTCTTCTCGGCGGGCAGTTTGCCACTTACTTCGAAGAGTAGGCGGTCACGGAGCTCCGCCGACTCCAACTACAATCGCCGTGAAGGTGTATTCAAACTTTAATAATAAATACAATAAAGAGCTGTGCGGTGGCGGCTCATTTACTTCTTAACTGCGGCCGCCCACTGATCAATGCTCAACGAATAGAATTTTATATAGTGGCTAGAGGCGCCGAGTTCTTAGTGCTAAGAGGGTTTACGCATTTCGGTTTCCCATACAAACTTCCAAGTCTATATTTTTAAAACCATTATGCCAATTTTGATTAAACTTTGCATGCCTGAGTAAAACACAGAGATCTAAATAGTTTGTTGAAAACATTTTTAAAAAACGTTTATTTAGCTCAGTTATTGCGATTTAAAGTCCACTATAGAAAGTTTAAAATCGCAATAACTCACATAAATAAAAGTTTTTTTTTTAATGTTTTTAACATACTATTTAGATCCTTGTATTTTACTTTAGCATGCAAAGTTTCATTAAAATTAGTTTAGTGGTTTTTAAAAATGTCGACTTGAAAATTTGTATTGCAAACCGAAATGCGTAAACCCTCTTAACAGAAAACTACTAACCCATGTCTTCCCTTGGGTGTCGTAAAAGGCGATAATGATCTATAGAATGCACATTCATCCAACAGCATAGAGCGGCGATCTGCTCACCACTGTGTATATGTCCAGTTGTTATTTGTGTTAAACGTGAACTGTGCTAGTAGACAACTTTTGCGGTCTTCATTGCTTAGTCTCTGACCAACCCTTCGGGGATAATAGCATAGAATAACTAATAGTACTACCGTACAGAAGGTTCACTCTCTAACAACTTTCAAGCGAAATTGAAACTTATCGTATTCCGTTAAGCAAGGCTGACTCGATATCGATTTGACGCCATGATGTCACAGAGCGTAGGGTTTACGCGCGCGCGCAGGGGTTAGGGAGGAAACAGGATGGTCGCAGCCCAGCTGCTGTGATGTGACGCCAGCCTCGGTGGCGTGCCAAGGTGAGGTGTGAAGTGCCGTCAGAATTACATGCGCGCCCTACAATCGCGGTGTTTTTTCTCACCGATTTTGAAGATCTGAGCTGTTCCACCGATGGAATCAACCAGCGCCAGCGTACCGACTCACAGATATCTACGCCATTTTTTCCGTAATCCGAATGAATAAGTGACATGACACCGAATGTCAAATTTACCGACCCTTTTTTATGTAATTTTCTATCCTTTGCTGATGCAAATAGACCACACCCGTACTGCCATTGGTTCCAAACATTGTCTCTACCTAGACAAAGATGTGTGGTTCCTTTTGTATTCCGACATACCTACATGTTTATCATACTAAACGATTGAGCAGAAGTTTGAAAGTTTGTAACGTCGTCGTCAACCGAATCAGCGATTTCGTAATAGAAATTCGACAATTAGCAACCACGAGTCTTTGTGACCGACAAGAGGTTAAGGGAAGTAAAAGAAATCCTTGCGCAATGAAGATGTTTAAAGTGGAGCTTAAAACCTTTGTACCTATATGCCGTAGACGCCTAATTAAAAGGCTTATCAAAACTTTATTAATATTATTATTGTTATTGTCAGCCTATTATGTCCCTCTGCAGGGCAAAGGCCTCCCCTCCTTCTTTCCACTTTTTTCTGTCCACCGCCACAGTGGTCCAATCAAAACTTCATTAACTCATAATAATCTTTGATAGAAGAATATAAAACTACATAATTACTAAAGCTACCAAAGATGTCAAACAAAACTAGACTAGTTTAAAAACTAATTCTGAAATATTTTTTTTATATTTTTCAATTTCACAAAAGCTGTAAGTATTAAGATTATTCCCACTTTATTTCGGCTTATCGATAAAATCTAAGTAATCCGCCATTTCACGGATTTGAATCGCTTCCGCCAATAAATTTTATCGGGATTATTTGTAAATTCTGAAAGTACTCATTGTTAACGTAACTTCACTGTTTTGCTGTTGGCATTCCTGACTAAATAGTAACACATCTACTTCATTAACAGCTTTGTATTGAAGGTTATATATTAAGACATTACTTACTCGAAGACAGAAAACTTCGGCGGCTCCGCTTTCGAAAGTTAAATACACGAAGTTTAATACATATAACATACATACATTAATCACGACTATTATCCCCGAAGGGTTAGTCAGAGACTAGGCAATGAGGACATGAGGACAGCAAAAGCAGTCCTCTACCATAGTCTACTTGTCACCAAAATTAAATAGCGACTGCACATGTGCTCGCGTGACAGCCCATCGCCTCTCTATGCTGTTGGAAATATGTGCAGTCTTTAGACCGTTAGTCGCCTTTTACGACGTCCAAGGGAAGAGATGGGGTGGTAGCTTTCACCGCTACGCGACACGGTTAAATGGACAAAGTTTAATGGTAAATGATTACCCCCAACCCCGCGAGTTTTTTTAGTAAAGATGTGGGACTTTACTGAGATATCACACGGACTTTTTGAGAAAATTTGAAAAGTGTTTTACTAAGTCTTTAATACTTAGTGCCAATACTCATGCTCGTTCACGAATACTTAACGGTTTATAATCTATTTTACATTAACATTCAACAAAACACAAATTTTAGAAAATTAAACCAAACTGCAGACGTGACGCTTCACTTTCCCGCCAAGAAGTAAGTCCTATCGTTTTCTTTTTGTGTTACTAAAACCTCACACCATCAACATAGATTAAATGTGAGCCAGCTGAAGATTAGGAACTTTTTCCTTAAGATTTCGCGGCACTGGTCGGGCGGGCAGCCAATCCCTACGCCCCGACGGGCGCGCGGCTTCGACGCCGAGAAACACCCGGCAAATCATAAATAATAAAAGTCCGTAATTGAATCGGTAGCCCCCTTGCCGCTGAGATACGACCGCCATCCGGAGATATCTAAATTACATCATTGACGCTACACCAGTGTAATTTACTGCAGTTTTTTTTATTGAACCTATATGACATTCATGTAGATATCTGACCCAACAAACGTAGTCCTGTCCAAATTTTAAGGTCTTCTTTAAGTTTCTTTTATGTAATGTTTTAATTTATAGGCACAATAAGATTAGAAAGTGTACATATTTTGCATTATTACTTAGTTAGTCTGACACTTGGCTATAATTACTTTTTTTACAAAATAAAATATGTGATGTTGTTAACTTAGCCTCTCGACTGCGATAATCCTTAAATCGTATAAAACTAATTGAATTTCAATTGCGTCCGGTTTTACGGCAGCTAACAGGTTAAAAAAAGTCATAAGTTCATACAAAACGTCGGGTTTATGTTTTTCTTTCCGTAAGCAACTAATTAAGATTACTTATTACGAAAATTTTTACCGTGGTTAAAAACGAGCAACACTTCATTTATAATAGATTATTGTGTAGTCATAACATAATAGTTCAAACAGTTTGAAGCTTGTTGCCTTTGCAAAACTAATGTCCATTAATAAAACTGATCAGAAGAACGTGTGTGTGCAATGCACACAGTAAAAAGTAGGTCCATATAAAAAATTACCTACCAACCGAAACGAGGACGGACAAAATTAAAATAAAGAACATTCAAAAAGGTGTTGATTTTATGTTGATTTGTGTAACCAAAGGCTTAACAAAAACTAGAGTAAACATAAACAATGCCACTCACCTGAGTCAGGCGAAACTTTTCCATTTTCCTTTTCTTTGTGTATCTTATTCTATCCAACTGCTTGCGTTTGTTAAAATTTTCCTGATGTATGCTCTCAAGCACCCTCTGTAACAACAAGTAAAACATTGAATGACGTCGGAATGTCAAATTGGGATTGGCACCCCACGATGAAACTTTTATCTTACTATTATTATTCATCTTATTAATAATACCTAAGTATGCTGTAAGAAATATTTAAAATATAGATAAAAAATTAAAAAAGGCTTATTAACCTAGGTTGATATCGGTGGTTAGGGCTGCAGAGTAGAGAAGGGCCTGATTCTGGTTATGCCGGATAATGGGAAACGGGTACTCAGCATAATTTTTGCCGTATCTGCCGGGTAACCGGCAAAATTACTCGGCATTAAAATGCCTGCAAATAGGTCAAGTATTATAAAACCGCCGCGGCGGTCTTATGATACTTGACCAACCAACCAATTGTATCTGGTTTTACGATGCTCGAGGGGTTAAAATCCACCGCTCGGCAGGGCTAAGCGGTGCGGGGTGAGGCAGAGAGAGAAGGGATGGAAAAACTTGTGTTTTTTTTTACATCACAATCTGCCGAATTTGAAGTTTGATTTATTGATTCGCTTAATGAGAAATAAAGACTTGATCTAATACTCAAATTTGTTAAAATTATAAGTTGATTTAAGTACAAAGTTTAATAAACATTTTCCTATGAAAACAGTTGGTTTCTTTTTTTTATTAAGTACGTACCCGGCTTTACCCGTTATCCGGTATCCGGCCGGATCCTGAAAAAGTTCCGAAACCGCCGGGTACCGGATCCTAGCCGGGTACCCGGTGCATCTCTACTGCAGAGTGCGAAACCTCCCCAGCTAGCAAAATACCCTTAGAAACGAAAACGTTTAAGTGCTATGTCCTTAAATAAATTTTATATACGTTCTGATTAAGGCAGAGACTCTAATAATGGCTTATCATAAGTCTTTTTAAGCTATAAGAGCATATATACTTGTAAAAAATACTTTTAGAAGTATATACCTGTGTGGGTGAACCTTCTGTACGGTAGTAATATTAGTTATTCTGTGCTTGTACCAAGACGAAAAACGAAAAAATTTTAAAACACACAAATTTATGCTTATTAATTTTTGACGTTTTTTTATGCTTAAGTTTTATTAAAAAAAGATATTTGAAAGATTAAAAATGTCAACCTTATTGGTTAGATACTAATGTTTTCCAAAACTCATTTCAGCCGTTACTTATTTTACTTCAAAAACTCTCCAATTTCTATTACTTACCACAATATCAATACGATAATTGGAAATCATATTTAATTTTATTCCATTAAGTAATAACTTAAGTTAACAATTCATTATGATTTATCATTTTTCACCTTTCATCAAAAAAAACGATAAATTATCTACAAATTTTAGCCGTTTGTGTCGCTAGGGGAGAGACACTTGCCCGCTATTTTTTCTCGTACCAGGATACGTATGTTAACACAATTCTATGACCATGGCTTATATTTCGGTTCGACGCGATTCTGTTTCGGCGTGCAGTGGTACTGGGGGTAGCGATGCGCATTTGTCTGGCACAGACTATAATAGCTCATTAGATTAGTTGTTAAGTCTTAACTATAAGTTAGTTAACTGTTTTTTTATTATTATTAGTATTGACGTCAATAAGTGCCTGTAAAGGTTTACATTGAATAAATAATTTGACTTGACTTGACTTGATAAGAAAACGAGAAATGACATCAAAAAGAACAGTAGTGTTATAAACGCAATCTGTAAGCCTAATTCTTAATTAACACTTATACATACACTATGTAAGTCCACTCAATCTTAGAAGTGACTTATCTAAGTATTTTATTAGATATCGGCTGTTTTACTTATAACTTATTCTTACAGACGTATATAAGCAAACTTTATGTAACATTTATTAGGGCAATAGTATTATACACGCACTTTATAAGCCTTATTGCCATTGAATCTTTATTAACACTTATACGTGCACTTTGTAAGACCACCCGATCTTAGAAGTGACTTTACTAAGTGTTTTGTTAGATATCATTTGTTGCTTATAACTTATTCTTAAAGATGTATATAAGCTTACTTTATAAAACATTTGTAAGAACAGTAGTATTATACGCGCAGTTTATAAGTCTAATCACCCTTGATTCTTAATAAATTCTTATAAATGCATTTTGTAAGATCATTCGATCTTAGAAGTGACTATGTAAAAGATAGTAAAAAGTACTAGCACCTCAAATGCCTTAGAAGCTTAGATAAATTGCAATTAGAATTCTAATGCATTGCAAAAAACAAAAAAAGTGGTCGACTAGGAACTTCCCAGTTTGTCTTTTAGCCTACTTTTACTTTAATAAGGAACCCTAAAGTTAATGAGCAATGGCCGCGTGGATTAAAAATATGGTTGAATTTGGTTTTAGAAGTGCGATATAAACCTTATACAATGGTAATGCACTTATATTGGTTCTGTTACAGCCCTTATAAGGCATGATTGGTGGTAATGGCGACATTTCGGTATTTTTCTTTTGTAATATAATATTTTTTTTATTATTAAAGATACATTGTTGAATAGGCCGGTAAAAATAACGTGATTGTTATTTTAAAATACTAGATAAAATCGACTTCGCAATTAAATAACAATTAGTAATAGGTAAGAAACATGAAATTATACTTACACATTTTCTAAGAAAATGAATTAAACAGGACAATACCCTAACACTTTACGTTTTTAATACTCTTCTTATTATTCAAAAAAGTTTCACGAGCACTTGGCAACCCTTTCGGCGGACTGTGATTACACTCTTACTAAAAGCTCGCAAAGAGCACTACAAGTGATAAAACACTTAGCACAGCATTAGTAAGTACATTATAAGGGTTAATGCTCATAAAGAATGCCTTTATAAGTCATTTGTAAGTCTGTTTGGTATTATTAAAGCATCAACAAGAATTTTGTATGATTAGATTTACACTTCTCGAGACCATTTAAAGGTATATTTAAGTGTGAATAGACTTATTAAGTGCGCCCAAATCCACACTTATAGCAGTCTATCAGAGTTATATAAGACTGGTATAATTATACTCTTGGGAAAAAAAAAAACCTCTTGGGAGGAAATTACGTGCCGTGTCCAGGGACCGGATTACCGGTATTTTTCATATAACGTTACTAATATAACGTTAATGTAACGTTATACCCAAAATTTGTATTGTTATTAGTACCGTTAAAAATTAACGTTATTATAACGTAACCAATAGTTCTTTCTCTTTTCAATTTGCGATTGCTCGCGTTTACACACTCAATATTCGCAATTCTTTCATAGCGTACTTAACAGTGTAACGTACACATTGTGTTTTGGTTAAGTTTTTTAACTTAAAATGATGATAATTTTTTGCATGTCCCATACTGACTAGATGAAGTTTAGAACATTATTGTACATTTATTGTTAGCTCTATGCAGTCGCGAAGTATTTTACTTGATGCATATAATAATGAATTTTTAGAAATGGAGTGTAAATTATTGAAAATACAAGTACATTATTTTTAAAACTCATTTAATTACTCGTGTCGGATTTTGGTGCTGACATGGAATTCAATTCTGTAACCGCCTTTTTGCAAAGAAATTGTATAAAAACTACCAATGAATGTCACTTTTTACGGTTTAGTAAAACTAAATCAATTCCGGCAAACATATTTTACTTGGATTGGCAAGAATCATGTTTTGTCGGTTCAGGTTTCGTTGAGAGAGGTACAAAAAGTTGGCTTTGCTTTGTAACCGTTAAAATAAAAGTTATTCAAGGAATTGCTGTTAAGGCCTATTTTGAAAGGCAAGTTTGATTATACTACAATGCATACAAATACATTTAAAGCCATTGGGTTCGCACTTTACGAGATATTACAGCTTTTAGCGGCCGAAATGGAGGAGCGTTACTTCCACTTTGTTTGGTTACATATAGGATGGAACCTCTGGATGGAATAGAAGTTACAAAGTGGAAACATAAAGTCGAATTCACATGTTGTATTTTATTTTAAAAATAAATGTTTCGCAAACCAGGTACTGTAAATATAATAACAGTTGGTGTTGTAAAAGACAATTGTTTTAATTTCATGCATTTGGCTTTGCACACCTACTTTGTCTCGGTGATGTGTGTGGTGTCAGTGGGTATAAGTACTGATTTAGTTTCATTAATCATACTTACACTTTTAAGTGGCCTTACTTTACAATTTTACATTACTTTATTTTTAACCGACTTCAAAAAAGGAGGAGGTTCTCAATTCGGTTGTATGTTTTTTATGTCTGTTACCTTGGAACCAACTCAGTCATTTATACACCGATTTAGAAAATTCTTTTTTTATTTGAAAGAATATGCTTCCAGATTGGTTCCATTTTATCAAAATCCAGTTCTGGTGATGGAATCCTCAGAATTGAGGGAACTCCTCAAATATTGTTGGCATACCTATAGCGATTTTAATATTTTCAGCAATAAGTCAAGAATTTGCATTCAGAAAGTATCATTTGATGAAGTAGAACTAATGAAGAAGACCACAGAATGTCATTGGAGCTCCTCAATTATAAGTATTTCACGGGTGGCGATAAGATATCTCGATTAAGATAGTTAAGCGACTATGACGAATTAAAAGAAGGCAGGTACCGGAACTCAGTTCTGATTGTGAAATCCTATAGCGATTTAGGTATTTTCAGCCATAGGTCAAATGAGATCCACTCCGGCAATAAATCCTTCCTAACTAATATTGTAAATGCGAAAACGTGTTTGTTTGTTTGTCCGTCTCTCACTTGCGCATCGACCTGATTTTAGTGACATGGGCCACTTTTTATCACTCCTTCCGAAACATTTCTATTAGGATTTAAAAATACACTATTCACACTATTATTTCTGTCACTTCTTGTCTAAATTCTTCTTAACATCTTTATGCCGATGACTTACAAATTTAGTTTCAGGCCTCGGCCAAGAACCTCTCAGAAGCGATTGAGCAGATCAATGGTGACTTGGCTACGATCTACGACTGGAGCAAGTCAAAAACGTCCCTCTAGTTTGCCTAACGGTGAACCCAAGTAACTCGCAAGTCATCATCGTAGGAGGGTCTATACAATACAGCGTTCACGAGTAAATCCGGGTAACTTGCCGTCTGTTTTGGATGTTGATTTCCTACTTTGTGATAGCCGTTTCTCGTTTTCTTCGCTTGTCCGATTAGACGGCGCTGTCTCATACAAGTAGCGCGTTTTGTAGGTTTACCAATATTCGCTTTCGATAAATAGATTGGAACGATTCACTAAAAAGCGAGAAATAAACAAAAAATTTAACAAAAAAAAACCGACTCCAAAAAATTTAACTGAAATAAATGCACTAAAACGTAAAAAATAATTGCGTAGTTTAGTTTTTTCAATTTACTTGCAATATTAACCTTTATTTTATTCAATTTTATAATCTTAAAAAATATTTTTGAGTCGGTGCCAGCTTAATACGACAATGTAGCAATACCTAATAAAATCTATTTACCAATGAACACGACAACTGTTAAAGGCTAATTAAACATATTTACAAATAAAAACGACAATGGGGTTAAACGGCAGCAAGGTCGACCCAGACGGAGGTGGAGAGATGAGCTTGATGCTTACGCGAAGGATTGGCCAACACACGCAAAAGACCGCGAATACTGGAAGGGGGGGGGGGAGGAGGCCTTTGCCCAGCAATGGGACAATATGGGCTAATATAATAATAATATAGTATGTCTTTTAATGTTTATGATTACCTTGGCTGGCACCGACTCCAAAAATGGATGAATCAGCTGTTAACAATTTTATATTACTTTATTTTTAACAATTCAGCTGATTTAGAAATTTTCATCATAGTTTTTTAACAAAATATTAGCAAAATACCTATTTATGTGTTTGTTTATAGTTTTGTGTTTATTAGACACACATTTGAAACAATGGGCGATTTTCCGAGATCAAAAAAAAAGAAATTGGTTCGTAAATGACTTCATAGATGGCGCTTAGCATAGATTAGTATGGCGCTTAGTAAAAGGCGAGTCCATGAAGAACACGTGTATGGCTACGTAATATTTATTCCATTCCAAAATAGACATAGGTCCTGGAGATCTGAATAAAAATTTGTAAGTACTATTTTTTACTATTTTATTTTTGATATACAAGTAAAGGTGTAGAATTTATTACAGCCCTTAGGTAGGAACGGGTCGGCGTTCATAAAACGCCATCTATCGAGTATTTTTTAATTTATTTTTATTTTTTAATTTGGGCTGTCAGAAAATCGCCCGTTGTATTTGCAACATTCAATAAACACATATATCATATTGTGTTGAATTGAATTTTGAATGTTGTTACACGACACTTGTAACAAATGCTTCGAATAATTATTTGCATTGTGATTGTGACTTTATAAGTATTTCCATTTTGTAGCTTCATATTAAATTTTGTACCCTGTCCCATTTTTCAAATACCCTAAAACTAAAAATTTCCTAAAAATATTACTATGTTGTTTTAATTGTTTTATGCTAAGGCAAAAGTAGATGCTAAACATCTACTATATAATATTTATTTAGTTATATTGGACGTTCTGAGTACAATGACAAAGAAAATCAGTGTCCATTATGGACCACTAAGTGAAAAGTGGATCTTATTTCACCCATAAAATTATAACTATAGCTGTTAGCGCTTCTGTTTTTGTCTAGTTTATCAAGCAATGCGTAACTAATGTAATGCAGTAAAAATGCAAATCTCAACACTATAGTTTTCTTGTTAATTAGAAAACAGTATGGTTACAAAGTGGAAGTCAAAATAGTGTTGTACCAAATTTGAATCCGTTTTTCACACGTTTCTTATGTTTTTTCTAAGAAACTTTTATGTTCAATCGGTAGCTTAAAATTTATGGAATATTTTTACATCTAAATAACATAATTTTATAACATAAACTAAAATGACATCCACTTTGTAACCGGGACATCTTCGCGCGAAAACGCCCAACTACAGCTCATAACCAATACACAATTATGTAGGTAATAAATAGGTAGTTTAAGTAATGACAAAAGATTCGATAACAAGTACCTAGAAATGAAAATATTTACATTTAATGTTCTATTACTTAAAGAGCACTTTGAATTAAGTTTTTCTATATTAATTTTTGTACACCTTATTTTCTTTTTTACGTCCCATTATTGTACAATGCACAAGTAATAAATAATACGTTTAATAACTTAGAGCGCTAGAGTAATATCGCAACAAAATCAAAACAAACAAGTGTAGTCTGTCGGTCGGCACTCGGCGCTACACTGTTGCCAACTTGCCGCATGTAAGCGACTTGGCAACGTCGCGATAATAACGTTATTGGTAACGTTATAAATACCGGTAATTTGTAACAGAACAAAAACGGAACAGAATTTTTTGGTACATTACCGGTATAAAATAAATAACGGTATCCCTCCCTGGCCGTGTCAAAGAGCCCTTTTACCTTTTTTATTATTATTATTCCCTTTATTTAATTTAGACCTTAAATATTTTTTTTACAATATTTTATATAAAAAAACATATTTACAATATGAAATATTATAAAAAACTTAACCTACTATGCCACCGGCAGCGGGGATAGACCCAAACTACCGGTGGTTAGGGCTGCAGAGTGAGGTACCTTCCGACAATACGTGCCGTATCAAGGATTACCCACTGCCTTTACCTGACCCTTAACCCAACATTATCATTATTATTAATATCAGCCTATTGGCACAGTAGCACAACCATTGCAGGGCAAAGGCCTCCCTTCCTTACTTCCTTTTTTACTGTCTCCGCTACAGTGGGCCAATTTATCCAGAATAGGTAGGTACCATATTGTAGTCAAAATAAATTAATTGTAATCTACAGATGACGCTTCGGTGTCTGAGAGTAAAGCGCTTGGCTCAATGTCTGAGTTTGATTCCCAGTTAGGTTAACTCGCAAAATGTGTTTCCGAATTCTCGGCGCGTATAGTCCAGTGTCTAAGATACATACATAAGACATATAATCACGACTGTTATCCCCGAAGGGTTAGTCAGAGACTAGGCAATGAGGGCTGCAAACGCAGTCCTCTACCATACGATGGCTTAGAGCACACAATGTTCTAAACTACAAAAATTTGATTTTTCTGGAGAGCATTTTAAAATTTAAACATGAATAATACAATGTGTGTGATGTGATATGAAATTCAAATTACGTTTATTCATAAGACTTTTTCTTTGGTTCTACAAATAAGTAGATTTCTTAACTAAATTACCTACGTCAAATTGATCACAAAATCAGCTGAATTTCCAGCTAACCCCCCCATACTTAGTACATTTGAACCCTCAAATTTAGTAAATTGAATGCACGAATATACTAAGTGGGGCGGGGTCAATATTCTAGTAGATAAACAGGTACTTATCAAAATAAAAATATTAGAATATTAAATATATACATATAATCACGACTATTATCCCCGATGGGTTAGTCAGAGACTAGGCAATGAGGGCTGCAACGCAGTCCTCTACCATAGTCCATTTTTTACCAAATAGCGACTGCACATGTGCTCAGCGTGATAGGTGGTAAGCCCATCGCCGCTCTATGCTGCTGGATGTAAGTGCAGCCTTTTACGACTCTTATGAGAAGAGAGGGGGTAGGGTATCCTTTCACCGCTACGCGATACAATACCTACCCATCAAATAAAATGTTGACTTCATATCAATATGGAGACCTTTGTCTATCCAGCAGAATTGGTACAGCATAATAGGGTAACTCATGCGAGCTTGACCTTCGATCCGGCGAAATATAATTATCATAATAACAGCCAAAATTAATCTACCCAGCAATCTGATTTAAAAAAAATATCTTAAGTACCTACATAATTCACGAGCCATGAGTTCAAATTAAGGGGGGCCTGGAGACGCAATTTGCATCTGCATAAATTGCGTGCCTAACCTACTTCGCCGCAATTCGTTTAATAAGAATATCGCGCCGTTGAAATATACTCTCGGTCGGTTCGTCAGTTCCGCCGTGAGCGGTAGTAGATTCAGTAAAGAGGTTCATTAAATAGGAAGTGAAATTTGCGGTGTTCATTGCCTACTTTAAGACTAGCCCTATCGGGATAGATAATACATACATACATAAAATATAATCACGTCTATTATCCCTGAAGGGTTAGTCAAAGACTATAGGCAATAAGGACCGCAAAAGCAGTCCTCTGGCATAATAATAATAATAATAATAATAGAAAAAGCTAAGCTCTTGTCAACATGTCACGTCATTTTTTCTTTTATGTATTTTATTTTATTTTCTTACAAATCTTTTGACTAATTACTACAGTTTAACATTATATACACCAAGAAAACCTGCTGAAAGGAATTCAGCAACAATAAATACATAACAATAATTTTACAACGAACAAAACAATTATAATGAAGTTGGCCAATGACGTGCACTGTCAACGCAAAATTCCAACAATATACATGATCAATTAAAAGAAAATATGATATTAAGAAGAGCAAGACGAAGCGCACGCCCTCCACCATCGCCTGCTCCGCCGACCTCAAGCTCCTCGTCTGATGATTTCACCAGAGACGAGTCGAGCAGCGCGAGCAGGCGATCGCCGCCGTCCCCGCCGCCACAACGACCTGCGCGACGTGGACGACCACCGCTGCCGGCACGCTTGGGATCAGTGGGGCCATCTGCCCCGCGTACGACCCCCGCTACCGGTGGTGTAGTGCGCCGCATGCGATGGACTCAACAAATAAATGAGAACTGCATGCGCGCCTACTACAGGGCAACAGAGGGAGGAATTAACCTTACTGCGTATCGTGTTAGGATGCTGTCTTTGTTTCAGGCCCTTGAACCGACCATCGACGTGTCTGCCCAACGACTGTCGGATCAAGTGCGGGTGATCCAGCGTAACAACTTGCTGGATCAGTCAGCACTTGATCGGCTACGCCTGGAGTCACAACGTATTTGTGCGGCTTCTTCTTCGGTGCAGGATCGGCCTGCCCCACAATTACCGGCCGTGACGCCGGTTTTGGTGGCGCGAGTAGATCCGGTACCCGACGATGAAGATTTCATAAATACGAATGTAAGTACACAGGCGAATGAGCAAATGAGGAGCGCTTTAAACGATGCTATTCTACAGTATCGTGACACGCGTAACTCTAGGCCGCGTATACCTTGTTTGCCCACGAATAGACATAATTTGGCGTTAGAGTGCCTTGAACGATTTACTGGTTCCTTATCTTGGAACCAGTGAAAGTTTAATTGATACCCACTCGATCCTATATTGTGGGGCCATCACGGTATGTCGCGTTGCTCGTGTCAAATTCCAGGATTCTGACTGAGTACCGCGGCGAACCGGGACTGCCCCTGCTTGGCAATTGGGGATTGAGGGGCGTATTAATAAGTTCAGGACACTCATTGCAAAGCTAATTTGCTTCAGAAATGGCAATAATCGACCTCGCGTCATGCGATTCGTCACACAAGCCTTTGTCGGGACTGATGTTCGACCGGAAAACTATATGGCTTGTGTGACGGAACGTATTGACTTTCTGAAGCAAAAAGTCTATGCATGGGCAAACCGTATACGTCGCTACAGAGTGCGTGTGGACCGATACCAACAAAATCGCCTCTTTCAAAGTGACCAAAGAAAAGTATACAGACGGTGGGAAGGAGCTGATCAACGTGTGAGCGACGGGCAGCTACCGGATGTTGATGCCATGACTAATTTCTGGCGCAACATTTGGTCGGTGCCCGTCGAGCACACGGAAGGTGAATGGATGAGTGTTGTCAGTGAGGCGTGTGAACCTATCGAGACCATGCAGCCTATTATTATTAGTACAGCTGACGTAAGTTGTGCAATCCGTACGGCACAAAATTGGAAATGCCCAGGACCGGACGGATTGCACAACTTCTGGATCAAATGGTTTCGATGTTCACACGAGTTACTGGCAACGCAATTCCAAGAAGCCATAGAGCTCGGCTCACTCCCAAGTTTGTTGACTACTGGTGTCACTTTTCTGCTCCATAAATCGGGTAGTACCACGGAACCGAAAAATTATAGACCCATCACGTGCTTACCTACTTTATACAAGCTCCTTACATCCATTCTGAGAACAAAAATTAACTCGCACATTGTTGCAAACAATATTTTGGACGTGACTCAGAATGGATGTAGGGTTGGGTCCCGTGGTACTAAGGAGCTTCTCCTCATTGACATGACCATATGCCAGAAGGTTCGGCGTGGCAGAGGGACTCTCTCGACAGCCTGGATTGACTATAAGAAGGCCTATGATTCGGTGCCGCATACATGGTTGGTGAGGATTTTAGAGTTATATAAAATTGATATAACTTTAAAATCCTTTTTGATGTCATGTATGCGGCAGTGGACCACGGTCTTGCGTCAACCAGGATGTCGAGATAGTCTTTTTGCCATGCAGGATCTTATAAGGATAGAGCGTGGCATATTCCAGGGCGACAGTCTGAGTCCTTTATGGTTTTGCCTAGCTTTGAATTCTCTCAGTACTTTGTTGAGAAATTCAAGGTTAGGATGTCGACTGCGGAGAGGGGGTGAATTTATGTCGCATTTGTTGTACATGGATGACCTCAAGTTGTTCGCACCAAACCGCCAAGACTTGGTGAAACTGCTGAAAATTACTGAGACTTTCAGCAGTGCCATCAAGATGGAGTTTGGTGTGGATAAGTGTGCGGTTATGCATGTACAGCGTGGGAGAGTAGTAAATTCAACTAATTTACAACTCTCCGAAACGATAAACTTCAGATCTCTCTCTGAAGTTGAAACTTATAAATATCTTGGTATGTCACAGTCTTTGGGTGTTGGGGACAGGGACATAAAACAGTCATTACGGGAGCGATTCTTTTGCCGCCTGAGAAAAGTACTTAACAGTCTTTTATCGGGTGGCAATAAGTCGCGTGCTTTTAATGGCTGGGTTATGCCTCTGCTCACCTACTCCTTTGGCATACTAAGATGGACTCAGACCGAATTGGACGCCTTGGATAGAAGAGTCCGTCAAATGCTCACGACTTCCAGAATGCTACACCCGCGCTCATCTGTTATGAGGCTGTACATCCCGCGGAGATGTGGGGGTCGCGGCTTTTTAAATGCCAAGGACCTACATAACCGTGAGGTGTGCAGTCTCAGGGATTATTTCCTTAACAGTGAGTGTGGGATGCATTTGGATGTCGTGGCAGTTGATAGACACTTTACGCCGCTCTCCTTGGCAACAGAAAACTGGCGCAAACCAGTGGTGCTAAGCACTCTCGATCGCAAGGACATATGGAAGAGCAAGGTGCTACACGGGCGCTCCTATCGGACTCTAACTGGGCCTGATGTAGATTTGCTTGCCTCGGTGACCTGGCTACGTTTCGGTGACCTCTTTGGGGAAACCGAAGGTTTTGTCTGTGCCATTGAAGATGAAGTTATCAAGACGAATAACTACCGGAAATATATTATGAAGGACGGTACGGTCGACATCTGTCGGGCATGCCGCCGTCCTGGAGAATCACTCCGACATATTATTTCCGGTTGTTCTCATCTTGCTAACGGAGAGTATTTGCACAGACACAACCAAGTAGCCAGAATAATTCACCAGCAACTTGCTCTTCAATATGGCCTTGTTGAATCAGAGGTGCCGTACTATAAGTACGCACCTGCGCCAGTTCTCGAAAATGGTCATGCAACGCTTTACTGGGATCGCTCTATCATCACGGATAGGACTATTGTCGCCAATAAGCCTGGTATCGTGGTGATCGACCGATCTCAGCGCCAAGCAATATTAGTTGATATTACCATACCTCATGACGAGAAACTCGTGAAAGCCGAGAAGGACAAGCTCAGTAAGTACCTTGACTTGGCTCACGAGGTTGCCGCCATGTGGGATGTGGATTCAACTATTATTGTACCGATAGTCGTTTCGGCACACGGTCTTATAGCTAAGAGCCTCGATCAACATCTAGAGAGGCTCTCGCTAAAAGGTTGGGTCAAGGGTCAGATACAGAAGGCAGTACTCCTTGACACGGCACGTATTGTGAGGAGGTTCCTCACTCTGCAGCCCTAACCACCGATAGCTTGGGTCTATCCCCGCTGCCGGTGGCAACCTTGGTTAAGTTTTTTATAATATTTTATATTGTAAATATGTTTTTATATATAATATTGTAAAAAAATTTTCTTAAGATATATGTTAAATAAAGAGTATAATAATAATAATTGTTTATTTGCCATAAATAGGGTATAATACAGTTGGTCAAATAATACAATGTCGCATAAACCTACTTAGCCGTAAGCTACAGCATGCAAAATATTTAGGTACAGAAATACTTAATTTAACTAAATAGGGTCTATGCATCCACCACATCGCGTCTTTCTACTTATGTTTCAAAAATTCATCAACCGAGTAAAATGTATTTTCAAGCAACCATTGACGCAGGACACTTTTAAATTTTCTCAGCGGCAAACATTTTATGTTTTCTGGTATTTTATTGAAAATGGTAATACACATCGCAAAACAATTTTTGAGGAAGCGCTTTGTTTTAGGCACTGTGTCTAATACTAATCTGTTTGGATCTCTGTTACTCCTACATGTTAGGTCCTTAGACTTCGGAAACTTATCTAAACGCCACTTTGTACCAAATGGCGACTGCACATGTGCTTAGTGTGACAGGTGGTGAGCCCATCTCCGCTTAATGCTGTTGGATGTATGTGTAGTAAGTCCGTTAGTCGCCTTTTGCGACACCCAAGGGAAGATACGGGGTGGTACGCGACACAGCTCTTCGATTTCCCAACATCGGGTTATGTGTAATTTATTATGAAATGCGGACTTCGGAAATCCGTTTAGCACGGGTTGTTGTCGCATTGAGCCAGCGTAGTGGGGTAGGTATGTATGGCCCAAGCCTAATCTCTAACAGCCTTACAAATAAACGTGTTATAAATGTTACATCAAGAATAGAGGAAGTATAAGCTAAATGTCTACTAATAAATTCGGAATAACGTAGGATTAACGTATACTTAGTATACCTAACGTCTGTGTAAATTTTCATATTAGCGTTATACCTACCCTCACCCCCAAAGTTCAGAATAACCTAAATTTACCTGGCATATAGATTTGCTGTTTTATCCACACATTAGTGTTCGTACATTGAATAGTAGGTATATCACAATTATTTATCGAAGACTGAATTATGATTGCAATAAGTAAGCGAAATAGAGCGAGTTAATAATATAATTAAACACATAGACAGAGAGAGAAAAAAAATACATTTAAATTCGTATAAAATATCGGTTTTATAAAGATGGTGTCAGCAGTGTCGTGTAGCAGTGAAACAATACTACCAACCACTCTCTTCCCTTGGGTGTCGTAAAAGGCGACTAACGGACGAGAGACTACACATTCTTCCAACAGCATAGAGCGGCGATGGGCTCACTACCTGTCACGCTGAGCACATTGTGCAGTCGCTATTTGGTGAAAAGTGGACTTTGGTAGAGGACTGCTTTTGCTGTCCTCAATTCCTCACTGCCTTGTCTCTGACTAACCCTGCAGGGATAATAGTCGTGATTATATGTATGCTAATCATCAATGTTAACCCTGCAGATATTGACGGCAGTGAGGTATTGGGGTCGCAACCAAGTAAATATTTAACCTAAACATTACCTAGATATTTACTAATTTTGTAGGGACCTATCCCTGTTAAAGAATGATTTCTTATAAATAAATAATAATAATAAATTTCACACCAATTATTCAGGCCCAAACTAAGCATAACCTGAACTATGGTGACTGAATAACGGATAAACGCTCTGCTCACCTTGTGCTCACCACACAAACATTTGCCCCTACCGGGATTCGAACCCGGAACTGTGGGTTTCGCAATCAGGGTCGCTGACCACTCGACCACCCGGCCGTCTTATTATTATGAATTTGTACCTTTATGATTTAACCATAATATATCAATATATTAGCATTATCGCGAAGCTTTGTTCGCCGTAGGTCCAATACGCAGTTCGAACAAATTGTATTTCAACGCTCATTTTGTCCGACTCGTATATAGTCAAACACGCATTTCATCCAACATCTATTTGTCCAACACGTATTTAATCCAATATACATTTTGTCCAACAAGCATTTCTTCCAACAGGTTGTTCGTCTAAAAGGCATTTCGTCCAACGTGTAATACGTCAATACGTATTTGGTTAAACACGCATTTATTTATTTTTAGTAATAAATAAATGCAATGCTGGATGCAAGCAGCACAAGACTGGTCGTGGTGGAGATCCTTGGGAGAGGCCTTTGTAAAACAGTGGACGTCTTCTGGCTGATGATGATGATTAATAAATAAATTCGTTTGTTTTGTTATTATATTTTATTTGTCTTCGATGTTAAGGTCTATAATTCTTTGGCGGAAATGGTGTAGCAAAAACAATTTGCTTCCTGACGAATGGCTTTATTGATACTTGTTTCGCATGGCAAATAATTTGGTTTATAAGCATCGGACATTCCGCCCGCCAAAAACAATATTTTTGAAACTGCATTTAAAACAAATAATTGATTTTACTTATTAGTTTAGACTAAAACGCTAAAAAACCGCAGCAATAAACGGCATAAAAATCTCTTTTGTTGTGTGGCAGCCCCCCTTCAATATTTATTTTATTGTTTTTACAATTTTTTGTTATATCGGCGATAGAAATATGTACATCATCTAAAAATTTAGATTTTTTAGCTGTAGGTCCAAACTGTCTAGCTATCACGGTTCATGAGATCCAGCCTGGCGACAAACGGACAGGCAGACAGATGGACAGCGGAGTCTTAGTAATAATAGGCATAGAGAAATATATATATAGTAATAGGGTCTCGTTAAAAATTACAGCGGCTGGTTTAAAGCCTACTGCAGGATTAATTCATATTCATATTCATATTCATTTAATCACTTAAATTACCGAATTCGTTTCACGACTAAGCCCTCATTGACGAACTGCGTAATTACGATTCACGAAATGGACGAACTGCATAAAGACGAATCTCGAAATGGACGAACTGCGTAATGACGATTTACGAAATGGTCGAATCAAATTATTGACGAATTGAGTAGTAGGCGAACGGCAAAATGCGAAATGGACGAATTGCGTATTGGACCTACGGCTAACAAATCATCACGAACCCCTGGAGTGACAAAGTAACGGCAAAATAAATATAACCATAGACCAACTTAGTATTTTTTGTAAGAATGTCTATGAATCGCGACGTTGCCGCTTTGAGCTTATGACAGAACAGGAAATAATTATTCCGACTCTATTCCAAGTTTATTTGTAAGAAATTATAACCTTCTTATTCCCAATTTATACTTATCATAACATTTCTTAGAATAACTATAGAATAAACACATTTTAATTAGTTTTTATGTGTAAGACTGTAAATGTGTTGTTGACCTTGATCGCACTAGTCTAGTAATTTAGTCGAGTATTATGTACATTGCTTCTCTAGAAAGATTATTTTAAAATTCAGTTTAAATAAGCAAAGCAAAGAAAAGCAATTCCGTGTAAAGTGCGCTTCCATCTTCGGCTTTATCGTCACGTACCGTCAGGTGAGATGAAAGTCAGGCGCTTACCTGGGTAGGTACTGTAACTAGGGACAACACCGCGAACCTATTTTTTGCGCCCTGATTTGCGGCCGCAAATTTCACAATCGTTTGGATCGGCTCATTCGCAAAATGTCTATTTCGCAAAATGTCTGCCGTTCGTAAAACGTCTCTTTCTCATAATGTCTCCTGCCGTTCGTAAAACGTCTCTTTCTCATAATGTCTCTTTCGATATTAACATTTAGATTGTTGTATGGATCATTTTTAATTTTTCATTGCATTTTTTCTTCACAGTATATATATATTTTTGAGCATTACTATTGTATACCAACTTAGTCTAATAATTATAAAAAAAATGTCTTATCCGTATAACAATGTTGTGCATACCATTAAGTTAAATGCATATATGACACATTTTTTGTTAAAGTTTGTAATATTAATATAATTTGCTATTATGTATTTAGTTAGTAAGCCTTAATATATAAATTTAAAAAAAATTATGAGAAAGAGACGTTTTTTGCAAAAGTGACATTCTGCGAAAGAGACATTATGAGAAAGAGATGTTTTGCGAACAGTAGACATTTTGCGAAATAGACATTTTGCGAATGAGCCCTCACTCACATTCACAATCACTGAGGCGTTTGCAGCCGGGCCGCAACTCAGCGCGTAAAGCTTGTTTCGCAGTGTTGTCTCTAGTCACCCTAGTGTAGGTTTATCCGTTGTTGTATCAACAACTTCTATATTGCACTTTTCCATTTTCCCTGGTTCTTTCCTTGATCCGGCAATATTGTAGTGCAAACAACACAAGCCTTCTGGTGCTTCTGCTAAGGTTAGAAAGCAAAGCTTCGCAATCAAGTCAACTTTGTCGTAATATAGGTACCTACCCTTTTAGCCATTGTTATGGATAGCTGAGGTCCAGCGCAGATGAACCTTCATTTGTGAACTACAATAATATAAGTTACTACTGATTTGAAGATCAGCCGGCCTAGCATGCGCAACACGAGAACTCTTCTCGACCCGTTTTCTCGTGTTTTATTCATTTATCTCTATCATCCATCGACACTAAAGACACATGGATGCGCTTAGAACTCTACATAATATGTCAAAAATGGGCTTAATAGTACTTTTTGCAAAAAATGTAGTATTTTAAACTTAAAATGATTTGTCGTCTCTCGTCCGCGATATATCTCGTGTTTGCGCATGCAAGGCCTACTGGCGCGTTATACGCTGTGAGTTTAAATAAAAAGAGAATTCGGTTTCAAACCATGTTAAAACATTATCCACGAGTTTGTCAGGACTTGGATAGTCAGAATCCTAATAATATTATAAACGCGAAAGTTTGTATGTATGGATATTTGTTACTCTTTCACGTAAAAACTACTAAATGGATTTGGATGAAATTCGGCATACGGATAGTTTATAACCTGGAATAACACATAGGATACTTTATATCCCGATATTCCCACGGGAACGTATGGATGGATGTTTGTTACTCTTTCACGTAAAAACTACTGAATGGATTTGGATGAAATTCGGCATACAGATAGTTTATAACCTGGATTAACACATAGGATACTTTTTATCTCGAAATTCCTACGGGAATGGGAACCACGCGCAGAAACCGCGAGCGGTTGCTTGTGTTATTCATATAATTTACATACAAACATACATAGTACATACATATAATCATGACTATAATCCCCGGAGGGTTAGTCAAAGACTAGGCAATGAGGACAGCAAAAGCAGTCCTCTAGCATAAGTAGTCCACTTTTGAATAGCGGCTGCACATGTGCTCAGCGTGACAGGTAGTGAGCCCATCGCCACTTTATGCTGTTAAATGTATGTGCAGTCTTTAGTCAGTTAGTCCTTTTACGTCACCCAAGGGTAAAGGGGATTATCACCGTTACACGACACGATTGCTATTGATGACGATAGTGTATTTTTTATTATTTATTTTGTTCGTTACATAACCGTTTTGTAGCTTCTTTTTGTTAAAAAATAAATGTGCGAGTTTAACTTACAGGGCTTTTTTAAAAACTTTTCTTAAATATAAATCTTTTTGCAATCAGTGTTAAAAAATCATGATTTTTAAAAAAATACGATTTCTTTGATTTATTTTTAAAAAATCGTGTTTTTTTATTTTTATTGATTTTTTGATTTATTTTGATTTTTTGTGTCAAAACCATATACACCATTACTATAATGTACTGACAATTGAATATAGGCTGTATGACACGAACACTTTTGCTTGGTTTTGTCTCTGCTCTGTGCAAAAAAGAAAGAGATAATTATAGAGATGGAAAATAAAGATCAATAGAGAACCTTTTGGCCTCGTACAATCCAAAATCAAAATTAAACAAGCTTGGAATTGAAAAAGCAAGTAAACTGGTGTTTCTTTTCAAACTTTATAATAAGTAGATTAAGTACTTAAGTACCTATTTACGTTACAATAAGTAGAATTGTATTTACTAAATATTTTTAAATTTGATGATTATTTTAAATTAAGTACTTTAAAAACCAATTATTATTAGTATCTAACTTCGATCAACAAAGGTATCCAGTTTACAAGACTGATTTCTGATTTGAATACAAATTTCAAGTAGGTAAGTACCTATGGAAGTTTTTAAGATAAGACTGAATCATACATCAAATCAGTTGTATGATTCAGTATCTCATACTGAATGTTGCTATTTATTAAAGCTCATGATAAATGTTAATTATTAGAAAATAGCTACAGCTAAATAAAAACCTGAGAAAAATAAGATTTTTTTAGTTCCTAACACATACCTACTTACAAAATATTTTTTGAGACCATTGAGGTACAATAAACTAGAGAAGACCCCGCGAAGCAAGTTTGTGCGCAACTATTGTGCAGCCGCAAGGTCCACAATCGCTTGAATCACGCGCAATCGCACTGAGGCGTTTGCAGCCCAAGTGCGGCCGGAGTGGTGAGCGGTGTCTTCTCTATACGTAGTAATAATAGCTCAATGTTTGAGACTGCTAATTCTGTGTAAACCCTTTGACAGTATTTTATTGTTAGTACTAAGTATACTTACTTATTGTTATTTTCATTATAGATAAGTAATATAACATAATAAGTTGATTTAAATCAATGATTATTATTTAAAAATCACCTGATTTAAATCAGCCAACCCGGTTTGCAAAAAAAATAAACTTAAATAATATACAAAAACTTAATTTTAACTAACAGTATCGCTTCGCAATTCACAAATTGACTAAGTACCTATCATAAAATATAAAACGGAAGAAAGGTCGCTAGAAAATATCGCTTTTCCTGTTTTGATTTAAGCAAATTCAGAAAAGACGCGTCGTAATAAACCACCTTTTCCGACCGCGCTCGTAAGGCCTCCGGGTGAATGCCGCTGACAACATTGCCACACTCTAAACCCTTCAATCGCGAGAGAGATTTAAAGCCCTTTCTTTCCAACCTTCATCCAGCGGTTTTTGCAGTACGTAGATAACGCCAGAAATAAGTAACCTACCTATCTGTTGCTTTGAAATTAAATTATGTCAATTTTTTTTACTCAACTAATTATGTCAAACTGCGGCCCACCCGCGATTTCAGACGTCACGGTAGGGGGGTAGGGTCGCGGGTGGCGGGTAGACGCGGGATGTGAGCAGCTCGAATTCGGACGTGGGTGGTAGAGATCCTTGGGCCTCTCTTCCACCCTCTCTTTGTCCTCTTTGAACTCTTTGTCTAACACTGAACGTCTTTCGGATGATGATAATGATGACGATAGTATGTTTTACTCACATCGGCCTGGCTGTTCATGTAGGTGAGCTGCAGCCGCTTGTGCTCCTGGAAGGCGTTCCTGAGGAACTGCTTGTCGCCGTACACCGCCACGCCGAGCTCCTCGCGCTTGTTTGTGATCTCTTTGCGCAGGGTCCTGATGTCGCGGGAATACCGCTTCTTCTGCTTTGCCAGATCGCCCTCATGGATCTTTCGGTCGCGCTCTAAAAATAAAATATTTTCCGTTATTCATAAGTATTATAAGATTCACAAGAAGCTTAACTTGGGCTAGATAATATGGTTTGAGCGTAGAAAGAAAGTTATAAAGTTATCTTCGCGGTCGCGGGTAGCGCTGAATGCGAGCAACATAATAGTGGTGAAGATTCTTGGGGGTGGTCTTAGTCCAAGTCTTTCGGATGATGATGACGATAGTGTATCTTTTGCCGAGATCCTCGCGCTTGTTGGTGATCTCATTGCGCAAGGTCCTGATGTGGCGGGAATACCACTTCTTCTGCTTCTCCAGATCGCCCCTATGGATCTATCCGTCGCGCTCTAAAATATTTTAATTTGAATTTATCCTGATGTTTTGAACCCTTTGCAGGATCCGTGGTCACAGGGAAACTGAGGTGTTGGTCATCTCAAACTGTACTTTTGTTTTTGACAATTCTATTGTAGATAGGTATCTCTTAATTGGGTCAAAGTCTTTCACTACATGTAGATATATAATCAAAGGGTCAAAGTGTAGAATAGAATAGAAATAAATTTATTCAGCATCAAAAACACAACATAAAAATTACATATTATGTGGCACTGAAAAGAAATAGCTAGTCAGCATTGTACTTAGGTCATTTATTCACAGTTAACCATTCACTTGGTTGACTTTAATCGGTATAATGTCTGTGACTTTGCCTAAGGTTATCATGATCTTTATCTTTATTTATGTTTTAATTAATTGACATTTTCAACTTCTTACCTCTCTCTCTTTACCATGTCGGTCGTAAAGAACCTATGTTCTCTTTTTCAAGTGTGATATAAATTCAGACCAAGCAAATCCAATTTCATTATTGTTTACATCATGTCCAATACTTACTTGATCAAGATGTTTGTAACTTCATAAGCTGATATTTTCCTCAAATAGCTATTCTCAACATAATAGCTTGTATTAAAAAGAACTTACCATACAACTTTATAAGCCCTCTGTATTGGTTGATCTTGTCTTTTATCACCCAGTTTTCGTCTTGCATCCCATGGATGCGAACCTTGGCAGCCGACAACATGTTCACTTAACTGATATTCAGCAAAACACTAAACAATTATTATGACTTTTAATGTATATTTTGTAAATTCAAACAAATCAAAGATTAATGGAATTATTAAAATGATCTAGGCAAATAAATAAAAACATTTCAATGAAGCTCTTGATTTAACTTTTTTATTTACAGACATGGCATGTTAATGTCAGCCTTTTTTATTTCAAAAAGTTTTTATTAGGTCTTTTTCACATAATTAAACAATCCACACCATAAAGGCGCGAATACACATGCCTGTTAGCTGGCACACATTGCATATCAGCTGCTTGCACGTGCCGCCTACTCTGGCATGCCAGTTGCCGAGAAGTCGCCCGCCGCCGCAGAAATATATCAATAGTCGCCGCCGTTGGTTGGTGCACGTTCTTTTTTGTGGTTTTTTTTCAAGTTTTGTTTGCTTGCTTTTTTTATTCATTCGTAATATCACGTTGGGAAGATGAGAAGACCATACAATTCATTTATTTGTACATCCATACGAATGTCTCTGGAAGCCGAGTAGCTCACTTTATAAAAATAAAATGCACTTCGCTTGCATATTTCACTTCGAATGTTTTTAATAGCAAAAAGTGTGAGAACTGACGCTTACTGTCTCGTAAACTGGCTTGTGTATACGTCTTGCAAATACAGGCATGCAAGGACGTATCTTGCATGCAAGGACGTAACTTGCATGCAAGTTAACTTTCAAATGTATCCACAGTGTGCCAGTTACTTCCACATGCCGTTAACTAAGCATACAAGCTACTGGTATCTTTTACAGGCATGTGTAATAAGGAAGGTAAGGGTTGCATTGTTTTTTCTTCAACAACTTAATTATACCATTTATTGTAAAGCCGGGGTTACACATGCCCGTAGCTTGCACACTAGCATACCAGTTCCTTGCAAGTGCCAGCTACAGTCATGTGTATTCACTAACTGGCATGCCTGTAACTGGAAGCTAGCTAGTTGCGAGTAGCTAGCACAACCTTTGATTTTCTTGCATGCCCGTTGAGGGAGGGGACGCGGGGGGCTGCTAACCTGGCACGTGTGAACAGACGCGATAGCTACGGGTATGCCAGTAGCCGACTCATTGTGGCCGTAGGTGCACGTTTTTTGTTTTGATTTCGAAGGTCAAGTTTTTCTTTTGTTGGTTTTTGTATTCAACATGGCACGATGGGGAGATGAGAGAACTATACAGTTCATTCATTTGTACAGAGAATACGAATGTCTTTGGAAGCCGACTAGCTCGCTTTACAAAAACAAAATAGCACGTACCAATGCCTACAGCAAAATACAAGAAGAATTAAATCTGACTGAAAAAAAAATTAAAAATAAAATCAAAAGTCTGCGAAGTACCTATCATCAAGAGAGGAATAAAGTGGAAAATTCAAAACGATCCGGAGCTGGATCCAGTGACATTTACAAACCCAGTTTGATTTGGTTTAAGGAAATGGATTTTATAAATGAAAGTTTCGAATATAGAAACTCAATCCAAACAGCTATTGTAAGTACCTACTCTTTCTTTTTAACATGCTTTTATGCCACACCTGGCAATAAAGTGGCTTTTTCCTTTATGAAATAACCAAACGAACATCACCTTAACTGAAATCTATTCCAACAAACAAAAGCGTATCGACATTTTCGAACTTGTTTGCCGCAGTCTGCATCACACGTGCCGCGAACTAACGCCAGATACGAGTTTGTACTCCGCAGTGACGGTCGTTTTTGGAGGTTAAAACTATTTATATATTTAAATCAAATTAATGGTAAAAGGTGTAAATACAGTATCACAGTATATGTTTTACGATGTCTGCATCATCAATATAGAAAATAATTTTGAATTAGGATCTACAAATGGATAAAAATGATTGTACTTATTCTACTACTAGCAGAAATTTGGATAAAGAATACATTAATCTTGATGACAAATTGTTTTTTATTTCAAGTCTTACGCGTTTTATAGTTGGCTCAAGGATTTGTATAATATTTAGTAAATATTTTAAGATAAATAGCGAAATCATTGACGTTACCGTCGTATGTTACTAAAGTGTGTTGTTCTATGATAACTCAAAAAAATATGTTTTAGTATTGTTTTGATGATGTGATTAAGTTATTTAGAAAACTGCTAAATAACGTTTCATTTCGTCGTATCTATTTTTTACAATATTATTTTCGCATAAGTTGTTGTTCACCTAAAACTATCTTAAAATTACCAACCGCATGTGCAGATAGGATATTGTTCTACGTAAATTTTCTAAAAAAATACAGTCGTTTGTGATAAAGCTATTTTGTTCGTTGTACGATTTTTTATATGCGACTTTGTTCTAAACAAAAACACACCATTTAACGCTTTTTTAATTAAAATTATGTATTTTTGTAAGTGATATTATAGTGCTCAAGTAAGGCAATAAAATTTAGTAGCTACTTTTTTGTTTATTTGTTTTTCTAACAAAATATTCAAATCAACGTGACAGCAATACCAGCTCTCCGTTACCGTCAAAAGCCTAAAACATTATCATATAAATAGCAGATGTTTATCAGGACGTATATTTGGTAACTCCAATAATGATACCGAAGTATCAGAACATCAACATGAAGCTACTGAAAATAATTCTCATACCACATGTCAGCAAGTTGTTTCAACCTCTAACATGATTACAGTAGTATCAGAAGATCAGCACGAAATTATCGAAAATACCACTTATGCTACCTGTCAGCAAGTGGATACAGCACCTGTTCCGTTTTTACAACATCCGCATCCGAAATAAGTGCTTATTCCATTGAATGTAGAAGTAACTTCCAGTTTTAATAATCCCTGTTGCCACTTCTTCAACGTCACATATCACGTTAGCTACACCAGCACCATATCCATTAAATGTACACAGGAAATGTAATGATCACTTTTGTCCCGATCTAGTTCTTGGATAGATTCAGTTCAATCTGCTAATACTACTAATACACCGACTTTTACTCAAATACACATCGTTTTCTAGAGAAAGGACACACACAAAACTAGGGAGACAGTGTGCATGCCCTTATGCGCTCGTCTCACTGCAAAACCATTAACACTCCAGAGGAATGGCGTTTGCTTGTGTGATGGGCAAAACCGAAAAAAGAACCGTATTTAGTTAAAAATATGGAACAGTAAAACTTCTTTAACTTTAAGACCTATGTAAATGACAAATTTTGGAGCAAGAACTTGAGAAGAAAGAAAAATTTGAGAAAATAAAAAAATATTGTGGATTAAAATTAAAGAAGTTTTGATTGATAAATCTGTGCCAAATCATTATCATCATTACATATTACAAAGTAAAGTCGCCGTTTTCCTCTTTCTGTGGCATCGCACTATTCTCTTAAGGGCCGATTTTTCAATTGTCAGATAAAACTTATTTGTGTGTTAAAGTACACCATTATAAATACACCATACCACACCATCATAAGTACACCATCATAAAGTAACACCATTTTCAAATGTAATATAATGTCAAATCCTTTATTTCTTTGCAGGTTACATTTTAGGTTGGTCGCGTAATACTTTATCAGACGGATAAGTTTTATTCGAGGATGGAAAAATCAGCCCTAAACTACGCAATGGATTTTTATGCGGTTTTCACTAAAAGATAGAGCGTTAACTGAGGATGGTTTTTGTTTAAATTTTGAAGATATGTTTTTTTTAAATGGCTGAACTATGAGGTTCTAAGTTAGCGTTGGACGAAGGCGCGGGCAAGCCGCTAGCAAATTAGAAATCTTACGAATGCTTGGTTGTACGAAACTATACTAGAAACTCATCTGTAGTACCTGTCTTGGAGCGCGCTTATTCTTCACCACTTGAGTTGACAAAAGCAAAATATAATGATTTTGAGAACATGTGCGATACAGGTGTAATAGATGCAAGTAATGCAACTTTTTCAAATCTTTACCCTTCAAATCTAACAATTGATGACGACTTAAGTGATGAATATTTTTTTTTTGTAATAAGTGAGACGTAGGTATACTGATTAAATTTAATAAAACCGATCGACATATTTATGTTAAATAATACTAGTAGTGGAATACCTAAGACATAGTCAAAGTATTATATTGATTACTGAATATGTGATTAGTTACACTTTTAGCATTGATTTAAGTACATAAATAGAAAATAATTTTAAATCTGATAAAAACAAATATACCTTATCAAGATATTTATGTAGTTTGTTAGAGAGATTCATACGTTTTGTTAAAAAAAAATTAAGCGATTTTTAATGGGGATGTAGAACATTATTCATTTGGTTTACATATTCACCTAAGTAACTATGTTTATTTATTTATTTATTTAACTATAGAATTTTTCCTGAATGTTAGTTATGATAACTTGATAATTACTAGATTTATTATTTTTTAAATTGTTTAGCATCTTGTTGTTTTCCATTGTGTTTTTTAGTTTATACACTTTTTTAAATGCCTACTGGGTGCAAAAGATTTCTTTAGAAAAAACTAATAAACAAAATCAAAATATTTAGAGAAAATTACAACTTAAGACTTAATTCTAGAGCCAAATATCGACGTACACCGTTTCATGTACACATACGACATAGGAAAGTATGAAATATTTCATAAAACAAAGTCGAAGGTGTAGTTAAGTCTTAGTGCATTCCAAAAAACAAACACTGATTATTACATAAGAATCCATTTTAAATAAAACATAGCATTACAACTAAACATTAGCACACGCAGACAAGTAAACAAAATAAAAAATGACTTACTCAATAATTTTCTATAAATTTTCCTTTTCAAGTTACCTAACTGATTCGCGTCACTTAAATGCTTCGTATTGCAACTAGATAATTCTGAAGATGCGACTTTGTTCTTGGGACCCGTCGATATGTAAAAAAAGTTCACACAAAAGTTTTATTAAACAAAAGTACCTACTTATACAATTAAATTTACTTATTCATTTAAAATATTAATTAAACGGTCTTGCCAAGGCACTGCTTCTGTTGTAATGAAGAGATCTGCATATTAATTTCTAATAAGTATCGCTTCTCTAGATGATCAATTATTTCGTGTTTGTGGTAAATTCCGTAAACATGTTCGTAATTGATCACGCCAGGAGCCATTAATAATAGTACCTAGTTGAATATCTTCATAATCCACACACCTTTGTGTGATATAAGTATTAGTAGTTTTCCGCAACCAATTGTGCAAAGAACATGCCGCTAATACTATGACATCAACTTTTTCTGGTTTTAGACATATAAATGATTCAAAAATGCGGAATCTTGATACAAGGATACCGAACGCATTTTCGACTATTCGCCTAGCCCTCGACAAACGATAATTAAAAACTTTTTCTTTTCTGGTGGCTCTGGTAGGAAACGGTTTCATGAGATATTTTTTTAATGGAAAAGCTGCATCTCCAACTAACGGGTCTTCCAATAGGCATGTCCGAACTTTCACAGTTGGTAGCGGCCATCTTGTTGAAGCTACATCTGTCAAATTGGTTGTCATTTATTCATTCTGTTTTGCCAAATCATCATGGATAGCTATAGCATTCAACAACACGTGCAAATGATAAAATTGTTTCATCAAAATGAGTGTTTTGTTCGGGCAACGCACCGCGCGCTTCGCCCATTACGGTAACCATATTCGTCCTACCGAGAGGACTATTCCTCGTGTGGTGGATAAATTTGAGTCCACTGGTTTGGTAAATGATCGACCAACACCCGTACGTCAATGAAACGCAAGGTCTGCCGAAAACATCGCCGCTGTCCGTGAGAGTGTGCAGGAGAATCCGAGGCAGTCCGCGAAATCGACTGCCTCGGATTCTCGTTGCCCGAACGGAACACTCATTTTAATAAAACAATTTTATCATTTGCACGTGTTGTTGAATGCTATAGCTATCCATGATGATTTGGCAAAACAGAATGAATAAATGACAACCAATTTGAAAGATGTAGCTTCGACAAGATGGCCGCTACCAACTGTCAAAGTTCGGACATGCCTATTGGAAGACCCTATATAACAGAATGTTCAGGAATATCTAAAGAATTATTTTCTAGTGCTTGTTTCAAGCCTGATCTTTCAAACACTCCTCCATCTGAAGCTCTGCCGTTGCATCCTATATCAACGTAAGCAAAACAGTAGTCATCATCCACTAATGCTAGTAGTACTATGCTATTATTTCGTTTATAATTAAAAAAATTAGAACTATCTTCAGGAGCCATTATATTTATGTGTTTGCCATCGATAGCTCCAATACAGCCTGGAAAGTTACATTTGGTTCGAAAGCCATTTTCTATCTCCTTCCATTCCTGCCTCGTAGGAATCTGAAAACAAAATGTCTGTTAATACATATAAACATAAAAAACTAATACTATCTGCAACACATGATTTAAAAAAAATTTTTGCAGCTACAACAGTCCTCTCAATCGAGCACTGAAACAGAAACACCACCATCAGACTCTCAAAGGCAATCCGCCTCTCAAACATTCCAGCAATCCTCCTCTCAAACAGTCAACCCACCAAACAACGAAACATTGACTGTCGCAGTCGACCAATCACACTCATCCGCTGAAGCAAGCACTACAAACGAGCAAGCACCATCACCCGCTCTCCAGGACCAAAGATCCTCCTCTCGCGATGCAGCAGTCAACCGACCACATAAAACTAGTCAGACTAAGAGAAAACGTGTAGAGCAAAACAAAACCTTAACAACTGCACTTGAACGCCTGGAAAATATTGCTACTGCAATCAATAATCCTGGATCAAATGAAAAACAAAAGGATGAGTTTTATTATTTCGGACAAAGTGTTGCTGCTCAGTTAAGATCATTGCCAATAAATAACGCTCTGGATATGCAATCCAAAATTCAAGTTTTGCTAAGTACATAAAGGTCTCGATTGTCCACTTCATATTCTCAGCCATCCACTCCATATTCTAACACAACTATTTATTCTGAAGAAATAGCAGCATCTCCTGATGATCGATTCATACTCACAATACCCACACAGTCAAACACTAACACTACAACTTTTGGTCAAGAATCAGGACAGAATATTTTTTCTCAAGCTTGGAATAATGCCTAATGTCTATGCTGAAATAAATAAAAAACAGGAAAGATATTCACTATTGTTTTACTCACTTTAATAAAATCCTTTAGTGCAGTAGCTATTTCACTACAAACAACTGGAACGAACTTTGAAATCGTCGATCTTCCTACTCTGTACAATGCTTCTAGAGATACAAATGAATCACCTGTAGCTAAAAATCTTAGTGTTATTTCACATTTGGTTATTGCCGGGATGGCATTTCGCATGTGAGTATCATTCTTTGTTATTTTGTCCCCAATTCTTCCTAACAATTCATCAAATTTCTCTGGGAGCATTCTCAAATGGTTTCTGTAACCATGATGATCTTCTTGACGCATTTCTTTAAGCAGACAACTACTTGCTCCAAAATCTTCCCTTCTACTAATCCAATCTCTTACCCAAACCCGTCTTCGTTTTTTCTTTTTATCTCTCATTAATTTAGCTACACATTCAATTGCTAATAACAACACTATTTTGTTTAATTGACTTCGATTGTTATCCATGTGTTTAATATAGATAGGTCAATCAATGTCCCTGCGCTCTGCTAACCTCAAACTATGTGGTCCAGAGAGGTCATTGACCCACCTCCCTAAATATAGTTGCTCTGCTACCATAATTAACTACCTAACTAAACAAAGAAAAAACATTTTCTCTCTAAAAATAAAGAAATCTTAACATGACTTCTAACACATATTAACACTTATATAACACTTCTATTACATTAATTTTACTTATTCGAGATCAATCACCTTTGGTTTTATAGTTTAGACATATTTTTTAGAAAAAAATGTTTATTTTCATAAAGGACAAATTAATATTTGATGGTCGTTACATATACGTCTGAAACATTTGGAACAAGTTTTTCTTGTGCTGTGATCTCGTGTTCTGGTACAAAAGGAACAGCGTGCAAAGCCGCCTCGAATTGGTATATTTTCTTGTTGAGGAGGTTCTGGCAAGTTAGAGTTGTCCCAAAAGTCTTTAAGATTTAGACGTCCTGATCTATTGACAACTAAGACTAGAAGTAAACCAACAAAAGCTCTCATTTCAGTAAGATTTGTAGGCTTCGCATCACGTTCTCTTTGATATTTAGTCTTGATAACATCAATGTAAATGTTTGTATATTTTACCAACAATTCAAATATATCAGGGTCAAAAAATAACTCGAAACATTGCAGAGGTGTAGTAGCATTAGAAGCTGTACCTTTTGGTTCTGGTGGCCTTTGTATAACGTTATAAGAATATACCCTTGTCGCAGGAAAATGTCGTTTCCTCTACTCGGTTTCATTTCATGACTTATAAGTTGCTAAAACTGATAGTTGCATATTATCATCCAAATCACTACCTACTGTTGTCTTCCTCATTATCTTCTTGATCGGTATCAGTGTCGTGAGAAGACTATCATATTTACATCTTCTCTCGTATCTCAACACATTTTCCTCAACTCTGGAATCCATATTTGGCAATCTATAAACAAAGTATGACTGAATAGGAAGTTTTAAAATTACTTATGTAATACAGAATACAAAAATCATTAAATCAAAAAAAATAATTCGTCTTCGGTCCGCCAGTGATCGCGCGGGCTACATATGTAGCCCACCAACTTTAATTACCTACTGATTTATTGCACATCCGCAAGCTGTCAGCGCTCACACCACAATGAATGCATCGAGCAATAACCAATCGGAGCTTAGCTAGACACTCGAAGTCAAATCGCATGATTTCACGAAGTTATTGCTTGAGACAATACCCTGGGCTACATATGTAGCCCGCGCGTATACTGCAGTGTTAAACTGCTTTGAGAAAAGGATGGTACGGTCGTGCCGTCTTTTTGCTCGACTTGGCGGGGTACTTTAGTTAATGTCAGGATATCTTTATTATGGACAAGCGGCCGATCACGGTTTCACCCGTGTGGTTCCCGTTTCCGTGGGGAATATCAGGATAAAAAGTATCCTATGTATTAATCCAGGTTATAAACTATCTGTATGCCGAATTTCATCTAAATCCATTCAGTAGTTTTTACGTGAAAGAGTAACAAACATCTATCTATACGTTCCAGTAGGAATATCGGGATAAAAAGTACTCTATGTGTTAATCCAGGTTATAAACTATCTGTATGCCGAATTTCATCCAAATCCATTTAGTAGTTTTTACGTGAAAGAGTAACAAATATCCATCCATACTTAGAAACTTTCGCGTTTATATAATATTATATTAGTAGGATAATTATGGTACAGCTTGGTCCTACATATCGGTTATATTGATACCTTGCGGCTCAAAGGGCGTAACCACCATTTTGGCCTAAATAAGTTTTGAATGCCATCTTATTCAGTTTTTAAACTGTATATTTAAGTTCTTAAATTCTGAAAAAAATGATGAATACGACCCCAAATTTCAAGGCATGTAATGTATGACTATGACTTCTTCGAATTTTGGAAGTAAAAGCAATCATTATTAGGCATCATCAAAGTGTAGAACGTAAACGACACTCTTTTATAAAATTGTAGGGCGCTTAAGTGTATGACTAAAAGTCATTTATGAACAACTAACTAAAGTATATAGGTATGCCCTGAGGTTAAATAAACTTTGATCATTTTGTTTTCTGTTTAATTTGATTTTCTCTATACGTTCAACAACCGTAACTTTTCAACGAAAAATCCAGCGATTTGCACTTATCAAGTACAGTCGCGAGTGGGTAAGTATGATTGAATTTATGTCCAACTAGCAAAATAAAGTCCTATAGAAGTTGAGACAACGTTTTACATGTAACTCTGATCCGATAAGGTTACTCGCATAAGTGTTTTGAAATTTTATTTATAAACCGATTTGCCTTAATCCTTTCGGTTCACAAAATTTATGTTTCCTCGTGGTTTTTGTAAAATAAAACAAGTTAAGTTTAAATGATGTACCATTTAAACTTAACTTGAATATTATTAAAATATTATTAAAATTAATATTGAATCTAATATAGATTCAATATTAATTTTATTGAATCTATATTGTGCAGTTACTAAATTCAAGATGACGTCTAGATTTCTATGGGAATGCCACTTTATAGATATTGTATGTGATGATATTTAGTTTTTTACTGTAGCTCTCTAAGAATATCCGAAATTTAGTTAATTTACAATAAAAATTTATAGTTGTTTTATACGCGTATGGTCAGCCATTGCTGTACGAGTCATCAGTAGACTGTTATTTAATTGTAATTTAACTTTCACTCAAGTAGACGTTTTTAAAACGACTGCAAACGAGCGCCATTGCAGTTTGTTTTAGGGTTCCTTAAAACTAAAAGGAACCCTTATATAAACAAAATCGTAGGTGGTAGTAGTGTATTTTTCATTTCCTAATGTAATAAATAGGTGGGTATCGTTTTATTTTTCACAAAATATTTTTTTAAAACACGAACATCTTAGATGTAGAACACTTTCTCTTCTTCTGAAAGTTACACTTCGTTTATATCGTTTCTATAATTAATATCCATTTTTTGTCGTTTTTATTTAAACGTAATGAGATTCTCACAAAACCACAAAACGTCTAATTTTGTTTTATTAAAATCTTAATTGAACGTCTATAAAATATGTTGTTGAATAAAAGATATATAGCAGGTTCACAGAAACTGTATGTATTGTCAAAGTTTTTCTTTTGCGTTAACAAACTAATTGTTGAATAAAAGGTATATAATAGTTACACTAATAACTCTATGTCATACCTATTGAAGTTAACCATTTAATCCACTATATAATCGATAAATTAAGGTTTTTTATAAACGTTTTTAGACCAACAATGTATTTAGATGTTATAATAATGCCGCTATTTCGACGATATTGTCTATAGAAACCTTTTTATTTATTTTTTACGACGGAACAGTTCTTACGACTTAGACGTTTGTTAAATAAACGTTTTAGTTATGACCATTGTTTGCGCCAATGCAACGACCAATCGCCGCCGCCAAGCGCGCGCCGCATCGCCCACGCCGCGGCGCCACCAGTGTGTTACCGACCGTCAGAGCAAATCCACGCCGCGCATCCGAAACGCGCCTGTGAACTCAGCCCAAACGTCTTCGCCCTATGTGAAGTGTACAGTGACAGAGAGCTAGTGATATCAGCTCGCCCCTAACGCCTTCGACCAGTGAAACAAGTGAAGTGTGTGTGTGCGACCGCCCTCATCAGCGAACCCGCTCCAACGCCCGCGCCGCTAGCGCCATCCGCGACCACGTTCAGCTCGTGACCGTGCCTACACCACGGACCCCCGGTAAGCCCTTTTCCCGCCTTTATCCTTAACCTCGTCGTATGTTGCACGCGCTAAACGCGGCAACATTTATGGTCCTTCGAGCCGGATACCACATCCCAGTAATAGTCCACTAATTTAAAACCTACCCGCCACATTCAATTTTTTCGCCTCGACTCGTGCCACGCCTATACAACTACACATAATATAACACATATACACCTACATTCTCACAATAATAATAATAATAATAATAATAATAATTCTTTATTTCAGGCAACAAACAATGTACTAGATGGTAAAAATACAAAAAGGCCCAAATAATAAATACCTTACAGACTAACATATATATAATATAAAGTATAACTAAAACTACACTATTTCACACGTATTGACGGCGACGCGTGACGCTGCGCGGTGTCAGGTAGTCGGCCGCGGAATCGCCGAAACATGACGCCTTTCGGCCAATAGTCCTCTTTCATGAAGGTCGACAGATGGTCGGTCGGGACTCTCACCACAAAAGAGTTAAAGTTTACATTGTGGCGCGACTCCAACCGCTCGACCCTCAGACAGAACTTGGACTTCACTCGTACGTACTCTACGATCTCCTCTGCCTTCGTAGAGTAATGAAGACGGGACACGTACAGCAGCGTCGTCACCGTGGCTGGACGCAGCAGATGGTTTGGTCCCGTCGGTGCGGTGCCACACAGGTTGCGGCAGGCTGGCTTCTTTTTCTTTCTCTCAACCTTGATGAAGCCGTCCTCGTCGCAACGGTCTTGCCGTGGCCCTGTAGACTTAGCTACGAGGCCGGGATCACGGCGACTCTTCTCTTCCCCTTTAGTTGGTCGCCGCTTAGGTTGCGTAGCGGCGGCAGCAGCGTAGTCACATCGTGGGGTCGACGTGTTTGCTGACGTCTCTACCGGAGCGAAGGAGCGGGCGGCGGGGCGAGGAGAATCGCGCACTGTGACGGCGGCCGGTGACGCATCCATATGCGCCGACTCAAAACTGCCGATGGATGCATTCTGCGCCCCGCGGCGTGTATTTACATTAGAGGCCACGGGTGACCTACTTACCGAAGCAGCGCTTAATAATGCTACTTGGGCACGCAAATCACTCACGGTATTGTTTGAGGCCTCTAATTTGGTTTGCACCTCGGCCAGGCTCGCTTTCAGAAAGGTGATATCCTTCAGCAGCCTGGTGACATCGACGTGGTCGAACGTGACAGGGGGCAGCTTGTGAAGCTCCTTTGCCACGAATGAAGGCACGTCGTCCGGGTCGGTCTCCTTCAGCAGGGTGATTATGTCCTGGAGACTCTTCTGGGTTCCATCCCTCCGGCGAGATAGCATCTGTTCGGCCTTGCCAACTGTCTTGAAAAGCAGCGTCTTGCCACTGCAAATCTCGTCCTCCTTAAAGTTGGACTTGCAGATCTGCAAGATGCTGACCTCGTCCATCGTATCGATGGCGTTTTGTACAAACGCCAACAGCTCGTTGGCTATGAGTTGTTGAGAACCCATAGTGACGTGCAGCGGCTAGTGCCGCGCGATTCGCGAATTAAAAATTCTTACTGCACAATGGAGCGCGTCCGTTTCCGAGCGCGAGGCAGAGACCCACCGATAGCCCGCTGCATGCGTCCGCGCACGCGAGGCAGCAGTAATTAAAATTTAGCCTATTCAGTACACCACGGATGCACATTCCATCCGCTCATACAATTACAGTCCGCTATATGTAAGATAATTATTTCGCCCCATAAGATAGTAATCTTATTTTGTGCCATCATCACAATTGTGTTAGTATGGCGGGACAACGTGCACTTAATTTATTTTACTTTTATTTAACGTAATTATTCCTGCGCGTTGCTCATTGCAAAGAATTTATTGCTCGATTTTCTCAAAGCCCGTACACAGTAGTACACAAACACATGTAGTCAGCCCGCACCTATACTGTGCATGGCATCAGCTCACTTGCATCAGCGCCTTGGCGCCCCCACGCTTTTGCGCTCACGCGCCCCCTGCGCTTCTGCGCTTTTGCGCCCCCGCGCTTTTGCGCCCCCGCGCCCCCGCGCTCACGCCCCGCCCCCGCGCCCCTGCGCTCTGCGCCCCCGCGCCCCCTCGCTTCTGCGCCCCCGCGCCGCCTGCGCTTCTGCGCCCCCGCGCCCCCGCGCCCCACGCCTTTGCGCTCACGCGCCCCCTGCTCTTCTGCGCCCCCGCGCCCCCTGCGCTTCTGCGCCCCCGCGCCCCCACGCCTTTGCGCTCATGCGCCTCCCGCGCTCAGCGCCCCCGCGCCACCTGCGCTTTTGCGCCCCCGCGCCCCCCCGATATCGTTCACTATTGACAATGGTAGCCCGCCAAGTTGACTTATATCTAGAAAGCAGTCCACCAACTGAGACTGCTGGGAACATTGACCTAAAAGTATAGACAAGAACATTCATACAAACCATTTGTTCAAATTCTGGAATGAGAGACCTGAAGTTTGCTGCAGCGGCTGCAGCGCTTAAACATTTAAATGTCGTCTCATCAACAGACAGACAGACATCGCAGCGCCGCAGCGCCAGATCGGTCAAAGACAACGTAGTGTATAACAAGATGGCGTCCCAAATAGATTGTCAATAACAATAATTGAAAAAATTGTTTTTTTTATTCTTATAATACGATATAAATACATAATAATGACTTGAATAACAAATAATTTCATTAACTTCACAACTGAATTGTAGTAAACGTCTAGGTGTACACTTTGAAAAGAAATAAAGAATTATTTTCGCCGCTCCGCACGCGCGAATGTCAAAGCCACACTAAAGCAAGGTGCCGAGTCGACTCCGCAGATGAGAGGAGCATAGTGCGTGTTCAGAAGAGCCTATCTAGTGTAACGTATATATCGCTGGCTGGGAATCGAAGCAGGGAAATTAGTATCCGAGACCCGTGTTAAACACAGTCTTACTAAGGATCTTAGTTACTAACACAGACATTGTTAGTAACGAAATAATATAATTTATGTTGTATAATACTATAATTTATATTCAACAATAAGAAATTAAAATTTCAATATTCTTCATTAATCACGTAACATGTTTTCATGTCTATTCTCTGCTTGCAAATCCATGTCAGCGTCGGTCCGTTCCAAACCCAAAGCATTAAACCAACGTTCCAAAGCATCGATCGCTTCTTATGCATTATTATCCAGTGACCCGATTTCAGGTCTATGCTGACAGTGTCAGCAGCAGTTCGATGGTTTTACTTGCAAGCGTTCATGTTTGTATAACCTACATTTCGCAGACTTCCATTCATTATGCAAAAATATGCACAGCCTATTCTTAGACGTGTGAAGAGTCAAAGCTTACATTTTGCCTTTTTGCAAACGTTTTACATTTTTTATGCATTATTCATTATCTGCTACTTACTGCAAGGCTTAAAATTGTGGCTCGTAATATTTTATAAGCGAAAGTAAGTTTGTTTGTTGGTTTGTGTGTTACGCTTTCATGCTTAAACTAAATCGATTGCCGCAAGCAAACGCTACTAAACAATAATACGTCCAACTCACAGACGTGTCCAATGTCCAACTTGGTCATCGAACCAACTTCTCAAGTGAAAAAGAAATTATGGCGGCAACCTATTGTTTTCTTTCGGCGGCGAGCGGCGCACGGTGGATCGTGATTCATCTCTGTATAATAATGCTTTAGTTATTACTCAGAGAGGTTCATACTGTCCCGTATTACTTACATCCTCTTTGCTGTCCCACCGCGGCTTGACGTGAGGACCATACGTAACGGTTTTCTCATACTTTTTTTCTATAAAACAAGGGGAAACTCCGATGAGCATCTGCATCCGCATGTATTGTATTGTTCTGAATTCAATTCGATGGCGTGCTTTGTTTGTATCTCTAGTCTTTCTGAGAGAATGCTCTTAAACTAACCAGAGGTAACATAACAGCAAAATTGACTGCTCGATCGTAAACTCGCCTCTCACTTCGACCCTCACCTTCTAATCAAGAAGGACCTGTGTGACGTTAGAGTAGAATAGAATTTACTGAATGCGGATTTCATAACTCGCTGCAGGTTCAGGACCGAGTTTTGGATCGAGAATAAAATAGAATTAGAATTCGAGCCTTCACCGGCTGATTTAGCTTCTAGCGAGGCGAGGTAACACGTGCCAATGGCATATAGTCGCCTTTTCTGGGGATGCTCAATTCTGCTTCTATCCCACAATATCCGCCAATGCCAAAACCAAATAAAATTAAAAAAATACAATGGGAGCGGAACTGTTATGCTTTGCAGAGGCGCTATCTCCTTCGCGTAATAAAGAATTTAAAACTTTATAGCCCAGTTATTATTCAGACTCCTAACAGATTTTTGTAAACATCAACCCTGCAGTGCGAGCACGGGATCTTTTATCGACCGATAAAATGACATAAGAAGTCGACAAATTGACATCGGCCGCACATGAACTGTCAAATTTTATCGTCTATGTCACTTTATCGGTCGATAAAAGATCCGTGCTCAGGGGGCAGATGTAACTAATAAAAACAGTAGTTTCAGTAGTAAATATCCTTTTCACTCCTCTTGCTCAAAAAGAACGTCATTGTAGCGTTCTAGAGCGGGGCTAAAATAGCTTTTCTTGCCCTAGGGGATAAAGTAATTTTTTTTAATTTTAGTCTGTCACATGACAATGAGCCTACAAAAACGAAAAAGTATTTAGTCTTAGGTAGAATAATCATGAATAAAGACCCTACTTTTTACTGTTTACTTAAATCTACAAGTTTTTTGAGATAGTTATTATTAAAGTTTATGGTAAAATTAGTAATTATTTGAATCTATAGACAACACAGACCACGCCCACACAGTCCACGCTTCAGCAAGAAACAACTGCACAGTCTGCACATGTGCTTAGGTGGTGAGTCTTTAGTCCATTAGTCGCCTTTTACGACACCGAAGAGAAGAGAGTGGTTGATAGTATTATTTTTTGATGAGCCCATCGTCGCTCTATACTGTTGGATGTATGTGCAGTCTTTAGTCCGTTAGTCCCCTTTTACGACATCGAAGAAAAGTGAAGGTTTGGTAATATTATTTTGATGAGCCCATCGTTGCTCTATGCTGTTGGATGTATGTCCAGTCTTTAGTCTGTTAGTCCCCTTTTACGACACCTAAAAGAAAAGAGGGGTTGGTAGTATTATTTTGATGAGCCCATCGCCGCTATATGCTGTTGGATGTATGCGCAGTCTTTAGTCCGTTAGTCGCCTTTTACGACACAGAAGGGAAGAGAGGGGTTGGTAGTATTATTTTGATGAGCCCATCGCCGCTCTATGCTGTAGGATGTATGTGCAGTCTTTAGTCCGTTAGTCGCCTTTTAGAACACCCAAGGGAAGAAAGGGTTGGTAGTATTATTTTGATGAGCCCATCGCCGCTCTATGCTGTTTTATGTATGTGCAGTCTTTAGTCCATTAGTCGCGTTTTACGAGACCCAGGGGAAGGGAGGGGTTGATAGTATTATTTTGATTTTGATCGCCGCTCTATGCTGTTGGATGTATGTGCAGTCTTTAGTCCGTTAGTCGCCTTTTACGACATCCAAGGGAAGAAAGGGGTTGGTAGTATTATTTTAATGAGCCCATCGCCGCTCTACGCTGTTGGATGTATGCGCAGTCTTTAGTCCGTTAGTCGCCTTTTACGACACCGAAGGGAAGAGAGGGGTTGGTAGTATTATTTTTTGATGAGCCCATCATGGTAATGGGTCAATTTAGCCCCTTGTATCTACTATTTCACTCCTCTTGCTCAAAACGACCGTCATTGTAGCGTTCCAGAGCGAGGATAAAATAGCTTTTTCATCCCCCCATCTCGGAAAGAGTATTTTTACATCACCTACTCAGGCGGGCGCGCTAAACAGCCAGACTGCGATGCGACTGCAATCAATATTGATGATTACTGGCCTTGGCCTGAGCATGAGCTCGATATCTGAGTGCAAAAGCCGTTTTTACCCGCTAGAGGACAAAGTAAATTGAATTTATAACATCGTGTGCACTTAGTATGTGTATTCAAAACATCATTAAACCTATTTTCTTCTTCCTCCATGGTGCCGATTTATCATACGACCTTTTTAAATTGTTAAAAACTCAGACTCGGAACCTTTTTGGTGTACCTTCTTTTTTAATTTGGTTGGTAATTTCCTCGTTGAGGTGGGATGAAAAGTTACGTGTTGCACTCGAGTGCAAAGATTTTTCACCTCGTGCTCTTTTGATTCCCTCGGTAACGCTCAGGATTCTAATTTTTGAATCACTCGCTGCGCTCGTGATTCAATTTTAGAATCCTTCGCTTGCTCGGTCATCAAAATTGAGCACGCGGTTAAAAAGCAAGTTTGCACTCTTGTATAACAAATAACTACTTCACTCCTATTGCTCAAAAAGACCGTCATTGTTGCGTTAATTTTTGTCTGTCACATGACAATGAGCCTACAAAAACGAAAAAGTCTTTAGTCTTAAAACAACTGCACAGTCTGCGCATGTGCTTATGTGGTGAGCCTTTAGCCCGTTAGTCGCTTTTACGACACCCAAGGGAAGAGAGGGGTTGGTAGTATTATTTTGATAAGCACAACGCCGCTCTAAGCTCTTGGATGTATGTGCTTTCTTTAGTCCGTTAGTCGCTTTTTACGACACCGAAGAAAAGTGAGGGGTTGGAAGTATATTTTGATGAGCCCATCGCTGTTCAAAGCTGTTGGATGTATGTGTAGTCTTTAGTCCGTTAGTCGCCTTTTACGACACCAAAGTGAAGAGAGAGGTTGGTAGTATTATTTTGATGAGCCCATCGCCGCTATATGCTGTTGGATGTATGAGCAGTCTTTAGTCAGTTAGTCGCCTTTTACAACACCCAAGGGAAGAAAGGGGTTGGTAGTGAGCCCATCGCCGCTCTATGCTGATGGATTTATGTGCAGTATTTAATCCGTTAGTCGCCTTTTACGACACCCAAAAGAAGAAAGGGGTTAGTAGTATTATTTTGAAGAACCCATCGCCGCTTTATGCTGTTGGATATATGTGAAGTCTTTCTTTAGTCCGTTAGTCGCCTTTTACGACACCGAAGGGAAGAATGGGGTTGGTAGTATTATTTTGATCAACTCATCGCCGCTCTATGCTGTTCGATGTATGTGCAGTATTTAGTCCGTTAGTCGCCTTTTACGACACCTAAGGAAAGAAAGGGTTGGTAGTATTATTTTGATGAGCCCATCGCCGCTCTATGCAGTTGGATGTATGTGCAGTCTTTAGCCCGTTAGTCGCCTTTTACGACACCCAAGGGAAGAGATGGAAAGACTGCACATACTAACCAACAGCATAGAGCGGCGATGGGCTCATCAATATAATACTACCAACCCTTCTCTTCCCTTGGGTGTCGTAAAAGCAACTAACGGGTTAATTTTTAACAAAATAAACCAATTTATATTGTATTAGATTGTTTTATTTTTTCGCATTCGTAGTGAAAAGCAGAGTGTAAAACACGGCGCTAAAAACCCATTATAACTCGGTTTCTATGTAAAACTACCTCTTATATAATGGGTAATTTTAGCCCCCTGTATAACAATCTATATTTCATTCCTCATACACGGAAAGTAGGTCTGAAGTTGCCTGAGGAGCGGGTAGAAAGTATTACTTTTCCGCCCTAGGGAGAATCGTTTACTTATTGTTAAAATAATACTAACAACCCATCTCTTCTCTTGAGTGTCGTAAAAGGCAACTAACGAACTAAAGACTGCACATGCATTCAACAGCACAGAGCGGCGATGGGCTCATCAAAATAATACTACCAACCCCTTTCTTCCCTTGGGTGTCGTAGAAGGCGACTGACGGACTAAAGACCGTACATAAATCCAACAGCATAGAGCGACGATGGGCTCATCAAAATAATACTACCAACCTCTTTCTTCCCTTGGGTGTCGTAAAAGGCGACTAACGGACTAAATATTGCACGTACATCCAACAGCATAGAGCGGTGATGGGCTTATCAAAATAACTACCAACCTTTTTTTTCCTTGGGTGTCCTAAAAGGCGACTAACGGACTAAAGACTGCACATACATCCAACAGCATAATATAGTGGTGATGGGCTCATCAAAGTTATACTACCATTCCCTCTTTTCCCTTCGGTGTCGTAAAAGGCGACTAACGGACTAAAGACTGCACATGCATCCAACAGAATAGAGTGGCGATGGGCTTGTCAAAATAATACTACCAACCTCTCTCTTTCTTTCGGTGTTGTAAAAGGCGACTAACGGACTAAAGACTGCACATGCATTCAACAGAATAGAGTAGCGATGGGCTTATCAATATAATACTACAAACCAATATCTCCCTTGGGTGTCGTAAAAGGCGACTAACGGACTAAAGACATTCATGTTTTTTTCTTACTTTCCTTAGATTCGTAATGAAAAGCACAGTGTTTACCTCGGATAAAAGACTTATTTACTCCCTCGAACTATTGGCGCCCTCGCTACGCTGGCCGTCTCAGGAGTAAATAAGCTACTTTCACCCTTAGGGTAATAATGTACTATTGTCCCATTATTGCTGTCTCGGAATCCATCATTGAAATGAAGTCATCGCTTTAATTATAGGATAATAGAAAAAAAAATGTGAAAAAAGAAATAATAAAAAGAAATATTATAAATAATTCAAAGCGCAATCTAAAAAGAATATAATTATATACCAATTAAAAATTATGTACGAATAATATCTGGATCTCCGCCAACGGCACACAAGGCTCTATGTGTGCGATCACCGCAATGAGTGCCTTGTGGGCAATTAGAGCACGCGGGCCCAGCCTCGTAGATAGGAAACCCGTCGATGTTGCCAGCTGGTCCGTAATTGCAAATAGTAAATGCTATTATCTTGGGCTCCTTGCGTAACTTTTCCTTCTTAACGCCTTCCATGATACCTCTATGCAACGGCGACTCCTTGAATTGGCTAATAGTCGTCATAGCGAAGTCTTCGAATCGGGGAGTTGTCGCCAAAGTCATATACCTTGTACGCCTTAAAAGGTTTTCTTTGACGGTGGTCCTCGTTACATTCATTGCTGGGTCTTCGGTAGTTTGATTCTGATAGGTGGTACGTCGTTTTCGGTACACGATGCATGACCGTTTCTTGACAGTGCAAATAGCTTGGGAGCATCCAACTCTCCACGTAGACGCCCAAGCAGCAGCAGAATACCAGTGCGCATTACAGCCACCAGGGGCACTACAATTGCTAAGTCTGAAGGACCAGACATTCTCTGGTGGCATAACCCTCGAACCGGAGTACCACGCCCCGACGGCGTCAGCTAGCAACTGCGCTTCCGTGACCCTGGACACGACTGGCCGCACATCCATGTTTTGAAGCACATTAAATCTAATTGTATTTCTGCACTCGTCATGTCGCTTTTGACATTGCCTCGCCCACACTTCGGCCATCTTTTCTAACTCAAAATCCCAATACATTTTCCTCATATTGGTGGCGGGCGGTTGACCAGCTTCCAAACCCATCGCTATGTTGTCTCTGTGCCGATTGTGCAGTAGTAGTATTTGATATCTCATCCATGTCGTCATGCCAGACGCGTAAAGTCTGGGACTCTGCTTGTTTGCAGCTATACATAACGTATGCTGATTTTTTAGGGAACAGTCGGGATGTGTACAATAGGATTCATAATTCTCAGTTGTACTGTTGATATTACAGAAAGCATGTACAAATGTAAAAGCACTCAAGGTACTAAAAATTAAATAAATATCGCACGTCATGTCAAAATTTTCTATAAAAATACCTCAGAATATTAACTAAATACAGAAATTGACAGAACCACTAAATCACAGATGAATAAGCATATAAAATGTCACAGATGATGATGATGATGTCTACTTTTCAGCGATATTCGCATGCACAAAATTCTGACCGCTACTAAAGACTGCGATATACATTCTTAAGCATAGAGAGGCGATGAGATCACCTCCTGTCACGCTGAGCACCTGTATGGTTTGTCACAAGTCAGGCTCGTCCTAGTGTGGAAACCACCGCTAATTATTAAATTTTGGCATAATTGTAAGTGTATATAATTTTTTCTTGTAAACTTGTTTATTTCATGTTTGTCAAAATGAATGTTATATGTTTTTATGTTAATAAAGATATTATTATTATTCTCGTATTTATTTATTTTCTTAAGTCTAGGTTTTTTATAATATTCCATATAAAAATAATAAACAAATCTACTATAAAAAAATAAAACATTTAACATTATAAAAAACCTAAACCTAGGGTGCCGCCGGCAGCGGGGCAGGGCTCAAGCTAACGGTGGTTAGGGCTGCAGAGAGAGGAACCTCCTGACGATGCGTGCCGTGTCAAGAAGTACCGCCTTCTGTATCTGGCCCTTGATCCAGCCGTCTAGCGGGAGACTCTTGAGATGTTGGTCGAGACTCTTCGCTATTAGGCCGTTATTATTATTGTTATTATGTGCAGTCGCTATTTGGTGAAAAGTGGACTATAGCAGAGGGCTGATTTTGCTGTCCACATTGCTTGTCTCTGACTAACCCTTTGGGGATAATAGTCGTGATTATTTATGTATGTAAAAGTCGTCGGTCCAATAGTCAACTCGCCAAACTGCAAATTCTGCAGTTTTGACCTAACTATGCAGAAATATTCACGATTTTTATATTTATACTGTGGCAAAATATCATATCTGTATTGCCATTAACTTCGGAAATATTAACGATATGTTTTATGCCTAACTGCATTGCCTTGTAATTTCACTAAGGTCAACTTATCTTTATGCATATTAGTCTTTTCATCGTAGTAGAATTATTTTATTAACAATTTTGTTGCAATATTTCTTTCGCCTATGTGGTAGTTTTGATTGTTTACCGCGGTAAATAAAGTATGAAGAAGTTGAATAATCCCTGCAGTCAACTAGCTGAAGTGGTAGATTGGATAGTTTACCGTCGTGAGAAATAATTCAATAAATAATAATCACTTCGGTCAACTAGCCTAAGTGGCAGTATCGATAGCTTACCTTAGAAGACATTGTTTTCTTAGTATTACTTATTGCAGAAATCAACTAGCTTAAATGACAGTTTTCATAGTTTACCATGGCAGATTTAAACAGTTTAAGAATTTAAACAACATTTTAAGCTTAAGTGGTATTTATTTATTATAATTTTGTTGTTTATGTTGTATGATTATTTGGTAAATAATGAAAACAAAAAATACATACAAGTAATATTTTTAAATAATAATAAGCTATGTCACTTGGCAACACTGAGTGTATGTAATCTGTGGTCTTTTTAACTGTTATTAATGCTAATGGTGACAGTTTGTTCTCAGTCAGTCAGTAGTGGTTGAACTCTATAATGGTGCTCAGTGTTAAATCGTAACGACGAATGTTAAATTTCAAGCTACGTTTGATCAATGTTTAATTCAGTATGGATCGACAAAGAAGAGTTTGTCAATTATGGAAATGGTGTGCGAGAATTATTTAGTGTCAAATGATAAACATAAAGAAAATAAAACGGGTGAGTAAAATAAGAAAGCTTTATACTATATAACTAAATTAATTAAATTTAATAGGTAATGCATGTTGAATTAATTTATTAGTTTCGATAATGATAGTAGTTTGATTGTAAAAATTACTCGTATAACCTTAGTTGAGTTCTTTGAATAGTTGGTTAATTTAAATTAAATACTTAATTTTTATCCTTATAAAAATACAGTAGACAGCATATTCAGCTATATATTAATTTCTAGTCAAGTAACCTCTGTTTATACTTTTAAACGTCATAACAACGCGAGATGTTTAGCTTGACGTGATGTTGTCTGTACCTACTTTACCTTTGCCTGGATCTACTAGATTGCCTATCCTGTACAAAGCTTAGCTTTGCTTAGTTTAAATATGGTTTTAGTTATTACAGATAATGATGAAATAAAAAAGATGCCTACATCTCACTTTGAAACGGTTCCAGCTGGTAAGTAATCTCTTAAGTTGAACATGAAACAACTCTATGAAACTACGATACAGATTTTGAAAAAATAAATCACTGTTATAAAGTAATCTACTCCAAATTTGGACGATTTATTTGTAAATGCTAAAATGCTAATGTATTTAACTGCATAATTTCTTCACTATTTTATATTTTTTTGTAAATAAGTGTTAAGGGTTTATTTTATTTTTACGTCATGCTAGTATGGTTGGGTCGACAGCTTAGAATTCGCTTTATTTGTCTCTTGCCACATGCATTAACACTAGCCTATGTAGCCTATGACATAGCAATGTGGTTATGGGTTGTCGTCTTTTTGTTGTTTCTTATAATACATATTCAAGGCCACGGAATGAATTTGTGTCGAATCTCGCCCGAGGCCTGACTCTTATAAACTAGGAAACACTTGAAGGAACAAAGGGATCTTTACAGAAATACAGATGTGACTTTAAGCTTATTAAGATAATTATGCAGTTACGCACGGGGTCCTTAGGCCAGGAGAATGCTAGAATAAAGCTACGACTTATTCTCCTCTGACGCCTTTAATCTATTGATGATTCTGTTATGGACCCACATTTTAATAACGACCAAGAAGACTCGAGTGTTGACGCTTCATTTAGTGAAGATGGTTCCTACATTCCTCCAAGCACCAATTAATCTGTAAATAACGAACATGCAATAAATAAACAAAATAATATGAATACTATGCAATGGATATGTGCTGAACAAAACGTGGATGATTGATGCGAAGAGCAAGATAATGTTTCCGTTTCTTTGTTAAATTTGAAAGATGAACTAAATGATTCTAAAGATAATGATAGTAATATACCAAAAAAAGGAAAATGAGAGACCGTAAAAATTGGAAAGTTAATATTAACAAACAAAAAAGACTTAAAGGAGAAAAATATTAAACTAAAAAATGAAAAAAAAATGTAAGCTCGACCACTAAAAGAGACAAGATGTTCATCATCCTCTAAACATCGATGTATATTATTAGTTCCAAAAGAAGAAAGAATCAAAATTTACAGTGAATTTCGTAATTTAAATACCCTACAAGATCAAAGAACATTTGTCATAAACCACGTTATAAAGAATTTTTTATTTTTATTTTTTTTATTGTGGCACGCCATAATGGCTTCACTCTGCCTGATGAAAAGCAGCCAGTGAAGCCCAAGAAGTGAAAGCGTTCATCACAGCGCTACCACGCTATGCCGAACGCTCTCACTATGGCGGCCTGCATAAATGCTTTTTCACGCCCCGCTTAAATAACCCGGGAGAGATAGAGGAAGGAAACACGTGTGCGGGAAGCGCATTCCACATACGGGCAGTTCGGCAAAAGAACGATTGTCCAAACTTTTTGGTACGTGTCTTGATGGTCAGCACGGTATGAGGGTGGCTTCTAAGACCTGCACGCGTCGATCTGGAAAGGAAAGGAGAGGGAGGGATGAGGTCAAATAGCTCCTCAGAGCATTCACCGTGGTAAAGGCGGTAGAAAGCACTAAGGGATGCAATGTCCCTACGTAGCTGTAACGGCTCCAGACTGGTCGTAACGTCATCGTTACCGATAATACGGACAGCACGTCTTTACAACCTGTCAAGAGCTTCGAGCAAGTACTTGGCGGATCCGTCCCAAAGATGAGAGCAATACTCCACGCAGGAGCGCACCTGAGTCTTATACAAAAGACAACGTTGCTTCGGCGTGAAGAACCGCTTCACCTTGTTCAGGATTCCGAGTTTACGTGAGGCTGTGGTTATAATGCTCTCAATATAGCTCTTCGGGTTGAGGTCGCTGTGTATGTCCATACCTAAGAGACTGAGACCAGTCTGGATGGGTAATAGGTTGCTCTGGAAGGAGGGTTGTGGGAGAAATGCGAACTTTTTAGCAGTGACAGCGCAGACCTGTGTTTTTTGGCATTGAACTGGACCAGGTTATCAGAGCCCCATTTATAAATGCGGTCTAACTCCTCGTCCAGCTCAATGACAATCTTCGGTCTCGACTCCACTACATCGGCCTGCTTTGCCGCAGGGTGACCCAAATAACGCCGATGTACTGTACTGTCGTTTGCATAGCAATGAATGTTACCCAAGGATAACATATCATTGATATGCAGAAGGAACAGCGTGGGCGATATTATAGAACCCTGCGCCACTCCGGCGTTCACCTGCAGAAACTGTGAAGCACTGCTTTCGCAGAGTACGCGAATGCTGCGCTCATGCAGGAACCTGGCGACCCAATCGCATAGGCGAGGTGGCAAGCCGTATGACGAAAGCTTGGAGAGAAGCGAACGATGCCAAACTCGATCGAAAGCCTTGGAGATGTCCAGGCTAACAGCCAGTGCTTCTCCGTGCTTGTCCATTGCTTCACCCCACAGGTGTGCTATGAACGCCAGGAGATCACCCGTTGATCGTTTCGGTCTGAACCCGTATTGTCGATCATGAATCAGGGAGTGATCTTCTTGGTAGCGAATGAGTTGCCTGTTTATGATTCGCTCAAAAACCTTGCAAAGGACAGAGGTGACAGCAATAGGTCGATAGTTGGCTGGGTCAGACCTATCACAGAAATAGAAAAACAGAGCCACAACCCAAGGAAATTCACGTCGTTAATTCACCCTTGCATACTCATTAACAGTTTCGGGAGAACGTCGTGTTGTGTGTCGACAATTTTTCTTGGATACTCTAAATATCACAGAAAGATTTGTCAAGGGATCATTAAAAAAACTAAGCTCAGAGGGTACTCTGTTGAAAACAGAGGCAAAAAGGTTCTATAATGAAAAAACAAAATATTTTGCAATTAAAAATGATGTCTGATGGTTGTGGCGGACAACAAAAAAACTATGATTTTTGTTCTATGTGCCTTCTTACTTCGTACAACAACACCCAATTCTACAGGTGATTGACTATATTTTTTTAATCAGGACACATGCACATGGAATGTGACTCCATTCATTCTAAAATAGAAGCAAAAGCGAAGAATATTCCTGTTTATTCCCTAGATGGTTGGGCACAAATAATATGCTTAGCAAGAATAACCCTCGACCTTATAAAGTCACTCTTAAGCAGCACGATGAATTCTTGGATTTTGGATCACAAAATCAATTTCAACCCTACGTGGAAAATAAAACAAAAACTGCTCTCAATGATGCTGTTTGGGTACAGTACAGAAAAAGTGATCCCACAACAATCTTCATAAAAACAAGTTACGGCCAACAAGATTTTTATCCACTGAAACTCAGAAAAAGAAGAGGTAAAGCGTACACAATCAAAACTGCTTATTCACAAAGAATAAATATATCAGTAAAGAAGAAGCAAGATTTAATTATTTTTTGCAAAGATTTACAAATACCTAAAATTTATCATAACTTTTACGAAAATCTTCCTAGTTCCGAAGTGGTTAGATAAGCTTTTCCAGAGCCTGACTTTCAGTAGGACAGTCAATGAAAGTGGAAAACACATCCTCACTCACCTGTACACACAACACATACAAACTCCCCCATGCATCCTCGCACTTACCCGTGCACACCAATCTCTCTTTCTCTCAGACACACACACACACGCATACACACAATTTTAGTTAGATAGAATTAAGCAATTTTGAATAAGAATAAATTTTATTTTTACTTACCCGTATATTATGATATTAGAATTATTTTTATCTGATCCAGGCTTTCTGTCACTGGGTGTATGGCTGGAAAGATCGCTCACTCACTCACCCTCTCTCTATCTTGCTTTCTCTCAAACACACACATACACACACACACACACCTCCACCCATACACATACATACACACACACACACGGTTTTCATTATAGAATTAAGCAATTAAAATAAGATTAAAGTGATTTTTACTTACCCGTTGATGATGATTTTCAAATTCTTGTTACCTGATCAAGACTTCTATGATTGGGCTAGAAACTGGAAATGATGTAGGTATGTTGAAAACAGGCAAGCCATTTTTCTACTTAAAATAATTTGTAATATAGTCATAAAAATATAATTATGTTTCAGAGATGAGTATGTACCGACGTCAAGGACATTTTTTGTTAAAGGTTTTTTGGATATAAACACTTTATTTTTTTATTTCTTGTAATTTTTTTATTGTAACTTGGCTAGTTTATAGAGAATCACAAATAAATCATGCTAATTCCACCATAGTAAACTATCAAAACTACCACATAAGCTATTTAACCTAAATCTCTACAAAACATTAATCTAGATTGATGTCTGTGGTAAAATAGCCAAAGTGATGTATTTTCATAAATATCAATAATTTCATTACTTTAGTGGTATGCTCTTTTAGTCCTTAATCCTAGGCAGCTATACTAATTTACTTGAATTTTTAAATTAAACGCCTGATTTACAGTAACATTTTGAATACATTTTCGCGTCTCCTGAAAAGTTGTCAATTTGCAGATTGGCTAGTTTACCATTGGACCGACGAAGTGGTCAACCGGGAACTTCCTCGACTGTACGTGCCAAATCGGCCCGAGTTCCTATCGTGTCCGGTGTGAGGAAAAATCTGCTACAAGGCCTCAATGCCAAAAGCCTGTACGAGAAGACCCGTCCAAACTCTTCCTATTCCCACACCTACAACTCCCTAAGCCACTTGCACTGTGCAGCCTGCTACAGAGTGTATTTAAAACCCTTTTGGTTTTGGCTTGCTTTACTAGCCATTTGCTCCCATTTTCGGAACCAACAAGGTTCGCCGTTCACGGACACGTTATCATCATTCACATTCTCGCCCTCAGACGTAGTATGGATTTGATAGTTCTGGCTCACCCAAAACTGGCCTGATTCTGACCCTCGCTGGGCTAGTTGAAGTCTGACCAACAAAACGTGACTAGAAAGAATGGCGGCAAATTCAACAATTCTTGGGGTGTCGCAACACTTATTATACTCTGAAAAAACGACGTTGATACTTGTATTTTTTTTATTAAACTGTAGATCAACCAAACATATTTTGTAGTATCAATAAATAAGAATAAATTTTAAAAATAATTGAAGAAGCTTTTGTAAAAATGAAAATACCATAATTAATATTAACCGACTTACAAAGTAGAACAGAAGAATTTTCTTTGTTGGAAAATAGGTCTGTCATTGACGATATTGTTTCAAAATATTGCGTTTCACTAGATAAAACTTCCTTTTGTTCAAGTGATTTATATTCTTGACAATATTTTAGTTTTGGTTTTGTCTCACTAGTAGGGTTGTATGGTCGACAATGAACCACCTAAATTTTCGAGGACTGTAGATTTGGTTCTGTGGGTCAAAATTAAATGCTGTTTACGCAGAATTATACGTAATTTTACTGACTTTGATAAAGTCCTACATCATTTTTGTCTTAAAGCATTCTTCGTCATCAAATTTCCAAAACTTTTGCAACGTAGTATATTTTATCTTTTTTGGACTTAAAAAGAATTAACACAAAGTCACACGAGGACTACGTTTCAGAGGAAGAAAATCATCTTTCAAAACTGTTTCCTCTTTGTCAGAGTCTGTTCCAATCTCAAAAATATCGCCACTTCTCTCTCATTCTTTCTGATCTTAATGTGAAGACTCAGGTGAAGGTACGTTTCTTTTTTGCCGTTTATTTACTTTTTGCTTAAACAAGTCCTGTGTTACTTTTTTTAAAGCGTCAGCCTTTATGTTTTTCTTAGCCTTGCTGTTCTTCTTTACAGCCAGAGCATTATTCTCGGGCGTATCAGTGGCTATCATACTTTTGCCAGCTTTTCTTCTACCTTGCGTATTTTTTCGCGGTCCTGCTTTTAAAGTCGGTCAAAAGTCTTTTGGTGAAAAAAAAATTCCGGAACGAGGTGGAGAAGTGTACGATATTTTTTTAGAAGTAATAGGCTCAACAAAATTGCTTTTTTTTTAGGTCTAGAGCAGTAGGCTTATCTGGCATACTTTCTGTTGTTGGGTAAGGTGACACAATATTCTGAGTAAGCGCATGTAATAAGGCTTAGGCAAATTTTTCTCGGTTATAGAAGCGTTTTTAGACTTGGAATTATTTTTATGTCCGGTCGTTAAGGAAAGGGTTAGAGAAAAAGCATTTTCAAGGTGAGATTGTTCTTCAATGCCTTTCGAACAATCAGTCAGTACTTTCCTGTTTGCTGAAGCTATCGCTTCAAGGGTCAGAGAAACTAAGTTTCTTCGTACATTCGTTTTATTTACACTCTCAGAAGAAAGCAAAGAGGGCAAAGAAGATTGGCTTTCAAATAGGTTTTGTTCGACCTCGAGTACTTCTGAAGCATCAGAAAGGCTTGTCGCCTCATCGGATGGTCTTCTTTCATTAGTTACAGGTTCCGGCCGGTCTGTAACATTACTTGGCAAAAAGTCTATATTATCAAAAATATCACTGTTGAACGGAAAGATACCACACTTTCTGAATACATTGGTAATGTTTCTTGGTGTCATAGCCTTCAAGTATGCTGGGCCGACACATTCTGCCATATTTTAAATAGAAAAAGATCTCCCAGGATTGCGTAGCATCCATGAATTAACAGCAGCATTATAGATATATAGATAGATAGATAATACTTATATTGTAACATAATCACACAAACATGTACAATACATTCACAGAAAAAAGAAAAAAAGAAAAACAATGTTACAATTTGGCGGTCTTATCGCTTAAAGCCAGTAGTAAGTTATAGTAAGTTTTGAACGGTGCGTTGAGGCCAACATCAAGTGGCTGCAGTTTGCTAGTAGTATGCGGATGCAGTGTTAGTACTGTGACCCCTGACTCCTTGGCAATGTCCAGCGCAGCTATCGACAGATGACTTTCATCGTTGTCCATTATTAGTAATGATGGGTTGTCTTTCAAAGACGCGGTAAATTTCACAAAATGTTTTATCACTTCGACAAAAAAATCGCTGTACATCCAACCTGTCTTGGTCGCCAGACCTAGTGTTCCTGTAAGTGCGCCTCTAATCATAAGTGGTACAAATTTTTTTCGGGGGAAAACAATGACAGGTGGGAGCGCTTGTCCTGTTGCATTAACGATGCAACATGTAGTGACTAGAATCCCTCGCTCACCACTTGTAATTTTACATGCATTTTGGCCTTTTTGAGCTAACACTTTTCCAGGCCGCTGGACAGTAGTGATGAATGTTTCGTCCAAATTGTATATTCTAGTACCATCACCAAATTGCGGAAATCTTTGTGACACGTTTCGAAAATTGTCGAAAAATTTTTTAACATTTTGGCGATTAAAAGCTGTAGCTCGTACGATATTACTCATATAAGGATTGAAATTAATAGGGGCTTAATTAAAATCATCCATGTTTAAACTATTAAAATGTATTTCTTAAATTTTCACATTCACTCACAAACTTATAAAAACATATTAAATCCAGTTAACATAAAAACATTTTATAAAAGCCGTTACAACCAATGATATTATGTATAAACAATAATGTAACATCATTGGTTACAACCATTATATCTCAAAACATATTCCCGACTATCTATCTATCCTGTGTGAAAAACACGTTCACTTGTTTTATTCTAAAGTCAAGAGATTCAAAACATTACCTTTTTTTAAAACCCATAAATAGAACCAAAGACAACTTTCATTATAATTTAAACTATTTCATATTTCTACAACAATTAGGTACATGCTTCTGGCTTTTTGATGGACAAATCGGGGTGCCTTTTTTTGAAGCCACGCAACCAGTCTTTCCCAGCCATTCCGTTTTCCTTCCAACATGCAGGATACTCAAGATTATTCTTTTCTACCATTTGCAAGGCAAGTCTGCGGCACTCCTTTGGAGTTAAGCCATAAAAGGAGATCATTCGACATTTTGGGCCTTTTCTGAAAGTGCCGGCCAACATAAATAAAATAGTACGTTTTGTTCGAACTAGCCATTTGGAGTAATAGTTAATATGGCACAAAAGTTGAAGGATTGCTCCGATCCAAGTTATAAAAGTTCGATGATTCATCATTTTCATACATTTATTGATTTCTGAAAGTGCTGGGACTGGGAAACATAAAATAATGATAGATATTGCTAGAACTAAAGATCTGAAGCAATTGTCATTGCAACGTAAAAGCTGTGGCGTCATCATCTGTTCTGTTTATACAAAAAAATTAGGAATCAATAAATGTATGAAAATAATGAATCTTCGAACTTGTAGAACTTGGCTCGAAGCAATCCTACAACTTTTGTGCGATATTAACTATTTCTCCAAATGGCTAGTTCTAACAATACGTAGCAATTTTTTTTGCTGGCCGGCACTTTCAGAAATGCCCAAAAAATGATGTCCTTTGTTGGCACAATCGAGAATATACTCTTCCAGACTGGTTTCTTGAGCTTCCGTGAATATTTTATTTACACTGTAAGTTGGCTCCAATAAAGTAGAATCGTCTTTTAAATATTTTATGACGTATCTTCTTAATGTCAGATATGGTATTTTACCCTCTTTTGCTGCCTTTCACATAGGTACTCATTCCGCTAAGATGTTAATTAACAGCAGTCTTCATGTCTTCCGGCAAGTGAGCACCTGTTTTTCTCGCAGATCTATCTAATTTTGTTCGCCCCATCCTAAAATATTAAAAACATTGTATATATAGTCAGTAATTAAAGAAAGTATTCTATGAACCCGGGTGTACTCAATGAACCACTGATTCACTGTGTACCCTTCAAAGTGGTTCATTCTGTACCAACCCACACTTTCAAGCTTTGAGGTTAAGTAGCCACAAGACCAAACACGTGGTGTTTACTGTTCTTACCGCAATAAAAAGTACAAAACTGACTGATCTATCATATCTATTAACATTCCGCTACTATTTACACACATTTAATAAAACGAATTTCTACTCACATACTGTTTTTCCGTTTTTTGGGGAGAAAACACTAAAAATCAACGTGCGTGGGCGGGCGTATGCGTAGCTAGCTCGCTGCCGACCGGCTGGGGAGAGAAGGGCGCACCTAATAGAAGCTCGCCTGGCGTATGCGGCACGAAATGGCAACGTCTCATTTCATTCGCGTGGTTCATTGTGTACGCTTGGTTTACTGTCGACCACCCTACCCTACTTGAAGTTTCTGTAGGTACGATAAACAAAAATTGGTTGGAGAGTCAACGTAGGTTATTAATTTTTAATGAAAGGAAAAAGTAGGTATACAGAATAAACCTAGTATTGTTTACGATTGTATTAGTTTTTCAGAGTAAAATGTAAAATAATAGACGCGAACAATAAAAGAAGATAAGTTAAGTATCAAAATGATAAATTAAAATACACAAAACAAAACTTTTGAAAATAGACCGCGTCACGTTTCGTTGGTCAGACTCTAGTAAGTCGTTTCCAAACCTCAAAAAAAGAACCACCCCCCGATTTTAATCGCGCTGGGTTCCAGGGCGATATCTTTAACCGTTTCCGAGATACAATCTTTGAGCGTCAGCTCTCAGTTGATTTACTTATTCATCGTTAATGACTCCTCGGTCTTAATCACACCATTCCCGATGCACCTCATTATCTATAATGACGTTCCGATGTCACTGTGCTCTTGTCCAGTTGATTTACTAATAAACCACTGTTAATGACACCTTGGACTTAATCACCTTATTAGGTACCTATGCGATTGTATTTCATTGATTCTTCAGGAAAACGTTTGTTTTCATCTCACCTGATGTTAAGGGATGATAAGTTACACCAAAGTGGAGGCACACTTCAACTGGAATCCTCACTTCTAAGGCACTGGTGGTGAGAGACTTAGATAAAATGGGGGTAGCTAGCCAGACGGATTTTTCAAGCCCTACCACCAACCAAACCGAGTACAGACATGTACAACCCCTGCTGGAAATTGAACCCGGGGTCCTGAGTCTGAGACCGGGGTAGTCCTACCTAACCACTTAACCACAGAGGCGGTTAATGAGTTAATTGTAATCATGGCCATTCTGTATGCGTGAAATATTCGCTATAAGGACCATTTTCACGTAATATAATTTTGCTATTTTTTTTTATTCGGCAACGGGTAAGCGCTTGGCATTCATCTCACCTGCTGTTAGGTGACGATAAGGCCGAAGGTGGAAGCGCGCTTCACCCGGAATCCTCAACCACTGAGGAACTGGCTATCTTATCTCAAACTGTCGGAACACAATAATGCTATAAACATCGTTGTTATGGCGACAGACTTAGATAAGATGGTGGTAGCTAGCCAGGCGGACTTAACAGCCCTACCACCAACCAAACCGAGCACACAAAGATGTACGTCCCTCTGGGAATCGAACCCGGGACCTCTGGGTCTGATACCGGTGGCTTAGCCACTAGACCACAGAGGCGGTTAAATAAATACACACAAACATACTAACCTTCTGTTTTGAGTGTATCTTAATCACTTTGTTCATTAGAATTAGATAAATTATTTTTACTTGTATTAGAAACTAGTGTATCTGCTCGTTTAAAATAGCTATCGAACTTGTATAAATTAGTGATTGAGAAACACACATTGTTCATTAAAATTAGACTTGTTTCGAAAGTAACATTATCCTAAACTAAAGTTCCAATAATCATAACATTTACTATCTGGTCTTGTTAAACAACATCGAGTTAGGTATCATTAGTTGAATAAGTTCAAATAGTCATTACTTACTTATTATAATTTGTATAAAACGCACTGAGTTGTCTATTTTCGATACCCGTGGATAGGAAATTTATACAGATACAACTACTTTAAGTAGGATGTAAGTAAAACGTTTTTATTTTTTATTTTCTAAGGGAATGTTCTGATTTATTCTGAATTCTGACTAACGTATTATGTTGTGCATAAAACTGAAGTGATACCTAAGACAAAATTGTACTGGTTGTTACAGATTGCACGTCCTACCTACATTCAATGAAGACGATATGGTATTTCAAGAAAACACGTATAAACATTATTATTACCCACAGTCGGACGACGATGAACTTCCTTCGTTGCATAAGAAAGAATCAATCGACGAATTCTTTGAACCACCAAAGAAGAAGCCGATGACAATAAGATCTTCAACAGTTTGACGTTGTTCCTGGAGAGAATCGACATCGTACGTGTCAACCAACACCGACGAGATGGAGCAAGTGCAACACGCCTCATTAAGATTGAGGTTTATGATTTAAAGAAGATTGAAAACATTGATCAATCGGACCATTGGAAGCATGCAGATGTTCTTGTGAAATATTACACGAAGTCAACCAATGACACAAGATCATTTGCTTTTCATATAGATACCTATAAAAACCTTACATAGATTCAAAAATTTTATAATAATATATTTTAATATTAAAATACTTATCTAGCCTTACAGAAAGTACAACTTGCAACACAAGTAACTTTTGCTCTCAGCTCCTGGTCTATGATGTATGTAATTGAAACTTTACACTAGGTCGGCAATGTGTAAATGTACTTTTCTCAAACATGCATGGAAATATTGTCATTATTTTCGAAAAAAGAACACGAAGTATCGAATTTTCGGACAAAGAAAATCAAATCCATTGCAGGAGCGTTTTTTTTAATTTAGAACATTACAACGCTCCAGCAATGGTGTATGAAACGGCGTGCTGGGGTTATTAAATACTCTCATAGACATGCTCATTACTAGCACGAAAGCATTCCACTATTGAGTAATTGCTACTTAGTAGTATGTGTGTCAAAGCGTTGCTAGTAATTAGCATGCTTATTAGGTATACGCTTGTAATAAGCATGCTAATAAGCATACTTATTTAGTAGCATTTGATCTCTTTTAGCCTTAGAGCATTAAATGGTTTAATGCTATAAGCTTTTATCATTCTTGACATACCAAAGTAAAGAAAGTCTCTTTGCTTAGTACAAATTGCGTCCACGTGGCTGTATAGCCATAATTGCGTTTGCCTTACGGCACAGATGATAAATAGAAAATTGGTGGCAAAGCTGAAAATTCGTAATGATTTGTTATTAACATACTTAAATAAATATAAATTTAATAACTAAAGTGAGTTCCCACGGTTCAGAGAGTGAAATGGAGATTGATTGTACTCCATCAGATTTAAGATCAGAATCGAAATTGGCAATGGAAAACCTGCTTCCAGCGAAGTCAAAAGAAAAATTCATTAAAGTAAGTATATGAAAATTATATGATTTGGAAAAACGAGAAAAAAGTGAACATTTTCTCCGAAACAGTATTTTTGGCGTATTTTAATGAGATTGCTAAAACTAAAAAGCCATCTACAATAAGGGCAATATATTCCATGCTGAAATGTACAGTTCATTTTAAAAACGGCATTACCTAGAAAAATTATGAAAATTGAACTACTTTTCTTGAACGACAATTGATTGGATTCAAAAGCAAAAAATCGAAAATATTTACTGGCGAAAACATAAAGCAATTTTTAATTAAAGCCCCAAATGATATATCGATCACGGAAGTATTAATTAATGTAAGGGACAATTTCCCTAAAATGAGTTATATACACCGTTGGATTCGGAATTTTACGCGCCATTGAATGGTATACTTGAAATGTTCATATCGTGAAAATAAAACTAGTTTATGTCCCTTACATTACACATTTTAGGAGGTCATGCACTTGTACAAAATGTTATTTTAATTTTAAGGTAACTATGTCTCATAATACATTATATTATGCCTTTACCCCTAATCAAGTTTTCGTTTTCCTAAACCTTACTAAATAACACTTACCGTATGTTTTTACCGTGTATGAAATGAAATTAAAGATACTTTAAATGAGACTGATGAGGAATACTCTAGTAGGGAATAAGTTCCTCCACTTAATTAAATGTTTATGATATTCATTCTTATTATTAATCGCATCGCGACCTTTTTCAGATTTTTTTGGATTGTTGATAACGTTGTTATGTTGTTTATAATGTTTTGTTGGATTGTTGATAATGCAAATTGATGCAGTTAATAATCAGGTTATACTTAGTATTTTCGCTTTAGGCAGATTGTTCCTAAGTCATATTAAATTTAGGCGTTGAGTAAGCTCTAACCATCGTTAAATGCCTTGATATTTGACGTGACATTTAACAATCGTTCGTATTACCTACTTAAAATTTACTCTACGATTAAATTTTACCTGACTTTGGAACAATCGGCCTTTAATTAATATGGCTAAGTATAAATTAGTACCTAGTGTGAACGTTGTCATTATCTTTCTTAAGTTCTTTATACTATATTACTAAAAATTAAATTAAATTGATTTTATTAATTACTTATAATTAACCATAATTAACTACTAACCTAAAAAATCTATTGAACTTGAAATTTTGGAAAATACTTTCTTTAGATTATATTTTTTAATATTTAAATAAAAATTACAAGGATAGCAATATTTTTTATCTAAAGTAAATCAAGTTGACCAATTTGCTTTTGAAAGTTGAATTTTATTAAAGGATTTGGTTAAGATACAGCAATAACTAAACCAAAAAAGGTACCTTACTTCAAAATTCACTAATATTATTTTTGTTAATATGACTGTTACATTAATGCATAGTATTTTGTGTTAAATGCAATTAAGGTATAGAACGCATTTATATTTATTTTTAATGTAAGAGACATGCTATTTCGTAATCCATAAAGATACTCTTAGTTTTGCTTGCATAGCTTTTTAGAGCTCTCAAACCTAAGCAACTTTGCCATAGACCACAAGTAAGTAGAATAAAAAGTGAAAAAATACAAGCAATTATTATAAATAAAATTTGATTTTTGCTTCTCCTGAAAATTAGACCTTTGTCCCATACATTAATTCATATTTCCATAATCGATATATTTAGCGACAAAGGTAAATATAATTATTCATTATTTATTTGAGACACGGTTAAGTCAAAATGGCTGGATGGATTTGGATGAATTTTGATACACAGGATTTATGAGTCTTATTAAATATACTGTCCGTGGCTGTAGCTTGATATTTAGTTTGGTTTGTTACAGGTTACTATGATATTAGGCATTAACAGAACATTTCGGTGTATCGAACTCTATAACATTACCACAAAAGACATAGAATTTCTTGATGACAAAGCAATAATAACATTGCGCGACACTAAAACAAAGATTGACCGGATATTTGTAATCCGAGGAGAGTTCCTAACATATGTAAAAAAATTGGTTGCCTGTAAAGTCGGTATACGGGCGAAAGTTTTACGTGACAACGACTTTGAGTGGTAAAATAATTTTAATGTGAATATTCATTCGTATAGTAGGAAGAAGGATGAAATAATAGTAACAATTTAAAACATTTATTTAAACAAAGAATTATATTTAAAACATAGTTGAGTGGGAGAGAGACGCAAGGCATTCGGCGGGCCTCTCTCTCGTTCGGTGACTCATCGTAACGTTACCGAGCGTTACACTTTTTCATAAGTGACTCCCAGCCGCAACCTAATTTAAGACGTTGTCACGTCAAAAATATTATAGTCTTCGTCCAGCAAACACAACATCAGATAGGTTTTTCTTAACTTTTAGAAAGGGAAGTGCACGAATCAGAACATAGGAAGACACAAATTAGCTAAAATACCTAAAGAAATAGCATCATTATCTGTCATGATTATGATGTAAAAGCCATAACGTCAGTCTTGGAATAAATGAATATCTAGCAACTGCTTTTTCAATCCTCTTCACTGGCGACGATTAAATTAGAAATATATAAGTGCCTAAAGATTAATAAGTAGTGTGAAAATTATCGGATTTGAATATGATGTGAAATCGGGAAACTGGTCGGCGTATATTGAACGGCTTGGCAAATGTACTTTTTGGCTAACAAGATCGAAGACGGTATTAAGTTAGCGACGTTGATAACGGTCATTGGCGAAGAGGCGTACGAGTTGTTGTCAAACTTAGCCAGCCCAAAGACTCCGGCAGCCCTGGAATACCGGAAAGCGGTGGATTTGCTGAGGGCGCACTAGATACAAGGAGAATCCATTGCAAATATGTAGGGGATTTTAAAAAGCATGCTAAAGATTGCGAGTTTAAAGAAACGTTAGAGGAAAATCTTCGCGATCAATTCGTGTGCGGACTGATCAGCGAGATGATCAGATAGCATTTGTTTGCAGAGGAGAAATTATGTTACCAGCGGGCAATTGTGTTGGCCACGACACTCGAAGCAGCGGAGCGAGATGCGGGAGCTGTGAATGTGGTGTCTAACGAATTGTCGGGAACGATTCATAATTTATCTTTAAGTTGTTTGGCGTGTGGCAACTCGGGGCATCGACGGTCGGACTGTAGATACAGGAAGTTTGTATGCAGTCACTGTAAGGAAGAGGGGCATTTACGCAGAGTGTGTCCGAGCAAACAGACCCTACCATCAATCTGCCTTTCCATCGTCATACGAAAATTACCGGAGGCAGGTGGAAGTCGCTAACAGGCTGCGCAAGTAGGGCAACTCTACTTACTTTTTACGGTCGTGTCCGGCCAAATATTTACGTGTCCGGCCTGTCCGGCTTTTGTTAGGCTTTTTTGTCCCATCGTGATTTTAAGACAGCAGGCTTTCTAGAAGAGCGGAGGATTCGCGTCCCTTGTGAGGGTAGTTGATCCGCGTTCTACAAAGTCAATGCCGGAGAGCCGCAAGGTTCTGTGCTCTCACCTACTCTATTTCTTCTGCATATTAATGACATGTTGTCCTTGGGCAATATTCATTGTTATGCTGATGACAGTACGGTGCATGAGCGGTACTTGGGTGGGACATCTTGCGGCAAAGCAAGCCGATATCGTGGTGAAAAGGCAAGCACTGGTTGCCAAACTGAAACTGCTGTACAAAACTCAGGTGCGATCGAGTATGAAGCATTGTTCCCATCTCTGGGACGGCTCCGCTAAATACCTTCTCGATGCACTTGATAGACTGCAAAGGCAAGCGGTACGCATTATTGGAGATGCTGAGGTTACAGCCTCTCTTGAGGACCTCCAGCTGCGTAGAGTAATTGCTTCTCATAGCGTTCTAAAGTACTTTTTATTTAATTCCGCCCTCTCCTTTCCTCTCCCGGACTACACGTGCTGGTTTTAGGAACCACCATCATAATGTACAGACTATCAGTACTCGTACCAAAAAATTTGGCAAGTCGTTTCTCTGTAAGACCATTCGGATATTGTAATTCTTTGCCGGCGCTTGTGTTTTCCAGCACCAACAGTCCCGGGTCTTTTGAGCGGCGCATGAAACGGCATTTATGCAGGCCGTCATGAATGGGTGCGCTTGTTACCGTGCTTATTCCACGGTTGGGAGCGCTCCATTATTTTGGACTGTATCGGCTGCTTACCATCAGGCAGGATTCGGTCACTATGACGAGTCAATATAGAAAAAAAAGAAGCTATTGGCACATCAAAAGTGGACTTTGTTGATGCAAGAGGCACCAACATGCGACGTAGGTAAAGGAAGTAGTAGTCTTGTTTCAAATCATCTGATAATGAAGAATTTCATTCCGAATTGAACCAAATAGCAGGTTGATTTTTAATTTGAAGTAGGTACTTACTTATCGGTATTTTTTATTGTAAAACTGTTTTCCGGCTTGAAAAGCGTAAGTCCGGCTTTAAAATAGTGTCTTGGGCTTTCCACAAACCCTATGTCCGGCTTTTATGGCACAATGTCCGGCCTAATACAGCGCTGAGTCCGGCTTTTTTATTTAAGGACCTACCAACCTTATCGCGAGCCACCGTCACAAGCGGATGATGACGCAGGTGATAACGAACGGCTTAATAGTAATGACGACGAAGAGCCGATGTACCTGATGTCGTTGAGTGCCTATAAACCGGTGGGTATTACTTTACCTGTCCACAAATAGGTCATTAAATTTTGAAATAGATACTGGCTCAGCCCTGTCTTGTATAAGTAGTACTTGCTGCCAAAATATATTTTACAATTTATCACATAAGGCGTATAGTAAAAATATGTAAAATATTAGACTGGAAGTGCCAAAAAGTGGCTGAAGGCTACATTGAGGACTCAATTGAAAACAAAACTGATATAATAACAAAATAAATCAAAACTTCATATTGCACCTAATTTGGAAACAGAATCTCACCCGCTGGCCACTTCCTAACATCTAAGTCCACATGCAGCCATCCACCTCAAAACAGCATATATTCAGCCATCTACCACTACATCCAATGCCCACTTGCAAAACCTAATCAGAAGTTCAACAAACATACATCAATGCATCGGGGAAATCAATAACATTTTATTTTAGTAATTGCCCCAATATGACTAGTGTAACTTTTAATATAAATTAAATTAAATGTATAACATAAAATGTATGTTTTATTTCCCTGTATATTCTTTTGAGAAAAGCACTATATATGCCTCGGCGGAAATGGCAATTGCCTGTCTCGTATTAGTGAAGTCCTCGCCTATTGCTCGGCCTTCAAACTCATACTCGACCTGCAATTGCCTATTTCACGGCCTTTGCAGTACTATGAGATAAATTCAAATGTTACTCAAAAGTCTCAAAATATTGGTCCAGCTCCCGGCCTAGCATTTATGAAATTTTACGGCCTTGCCACGGGGCGCGAACTGGGGTTGGACCAGTTGGTACTGCAGTAAAGTATTAAAATAAACGTGTTTGCAAAGTAACCACAGTACCTGTCTACTAAACTTAGTCTAACTTTGGACCGCGTTTTGTGGTAAGGTCGACCGCAATCAGTAATCAATAAACTATTTACGAACTTAAAATCTATTTATGCGTGATCGCCACTGATCGCTGACAAATTGAGTACTTTTTATACGCAGTAGGTAGGTACCTTATATACCTAACTTACAACGATAACTGCATTGAATTTGTCTACTTCCCTCATCAAACTAGTTTTTTTTTAATGAAAATCAGCAAACGAGCTTGCGGGCTGCCTGATGGTGAGCGTTCACCGCCGGACATCAGCAACACCAGAGGTGTTGCTTTTGCGTAGCCGACCTGAGAAAAACCACTTTACACCCCTTTTGAAAGAGTCCATGTCGTAGTTTAATGAGAAAACCTCTGCCTCTGATGCCAGCTCATTCCACAGTTTAATAGTGCGTGGAATAAAGCACTTTTGGAAGCAAACCGTTCGAGAAAACAGTGGCTCCAGGAAATTTGCGTGTGCTTAGTTCCGATGGCGAGCGGTGCGATGGTAGAAGGAAGAAGTGGGCACCAAATTAAAGAGTTCCTCAGAGCATTCTCCATTTTACAGGCGGTAGAACACAAATTTTGACTAAATACATGTCTATAATCAGAGAACACACGCAATGAGCCGAAGTCACGTCGCAAGGCTAGGAGGGGTTCAAAATCAAAATCAAAAATCATTTATTCGCCTAAAACATGGTAATATAGCTGGTCATGATAATAGTATGTACATACATGTTTTACCAAAACTGGCATGCAATAGTAGATTGTTATACAAGGGGCTAAAATGACCCATTATATAAGCGAGGGAGTAAATAAAAACCGAGTTTTAATGGGCTTTTAGCGCCGAGTGTTACACTCTGCTTTTCACTACGAATGCGAGAAAATAAAACAATCCAATACAATATGAATTGGTTTATTTTATTAAAACTAACCTATTAGTTGCTTTAACGACACCCAAGGGAAGATAATGGTTGGTAGTATTATTTTGATGAGCCCATCGCCGCTCTATGCTGTTGGATAGTAGATATATGCAGTCTTTCCATCTGTTCCCTTGGGTGTCGTCAAAGGCGACTAACGGACTAAAGACTGCACATACATCCAACAGCAAAGAGCGGCGATGGGCTCATCAAATTAATATTACCAACCCTTCTCTTTTCTTCGATTTGGTAAAGGGGACTAACGGACTAAAGACTGCACATACATCCAACAGCATAGAGCGGCGATGGGCTCATCAAAATAATATTACCAACCCTTCACTTTTCTTCGATTTGGTAAAAGGGGACTAACGGACTAAAGACTGCACATACATCCAACAGCATAGAGCGGCGATGGGCTCATCAAAATAATACTACCAACACCTCTCTTCCCTTGGGTATCGTAAAAGCGACTAACGGGCTAAAGGCTCACCACCTAAGCACATGTGCAGACTGTGCAGTTTTTTCTTGCTAAAGCGTGGTCTGTGTTATCTCAAAAAAATTGTTGATATAAGTAAACAGTGATAAGCCGAGGCTTTATTCATGATTATTCTACATAAGACTAAATACTTTTTCGTTTTTGTAGGCTCATTGTCATGTGACAGACAAAAATTAAAAAAAAAAATACTTTTTCCCCTAGGGCGAGAAAAGCTATTTTAGCCCCGCTCTAGAACGCTACAATGACCAATGATATTATTATTATGTTATTATTGTAACATCATTGACAATGACGGTATTTTTGAGCAAGAGGAGTGAAAATATTAATTTAGTCTATAAGTATAAATATTAATTTAGTTTTAAATATTAATAATGATAATTACAAAATTATTTATTATATCATACCTACCTATATCAATTTCTAAAATATTATTTATTATGTCATAATTATTATCAAATTCTAAAACATTATTTATTAAAAAATTATACATTAAATTCTAACAAACAACTAAACAATAATGAAACAAAAATTACAATTGTCATATATTATTACTACAACCTACTATACTTTATTTATTAAACTTTATTAGATAATCGCACATTGTATCATTTAACTACCTACATATTTAAAAACTCTGAAACACTATAGAAACAGTGTTCAATTAATAATTTCTTTAACCTAGACTTAAATATGGGAATAGATAGTGATTGTCTAACATCATTTGGTAACTTATTATAGAGTTTGATTGACATTGCTAGACAGCTTTTATTGTATTTTATACATATTGTATACATGGTTCTAACCGGTCTGTGAGTTTGGGATCGTTGACCAGTCTAATAGCGCGTCGCTGCAATGATTCCATAGGGTCAAGCTGGCATTTAGGAGCTCCGGACCAAAGATAAGAACATTACTCCATGTGAGGTCTAACTTGGGCTTTGTACAACTGTAAAAGCTGGTTAGACGTGAAGTACTGTCTCGCTTTCCTAAGAACTCCTAATTTCTTGAATGCCATATTCGCTTTGTCCTCTAGACACCTGCGGAACTGTACATCACTTGATATGTCAACACCAAGGATCCCAATGCTGCTTGAGATGTTAAGTGGAGTGCTCTGGAACTGTAGTGCTATCGACAAACGGATCCTTTTTGGCGGTGAACACGCAAACCTGTGTCTTGGAGTGGTTGAACTGAACTAGGTTCGATTCAACCCATTTTGAGACCTGTTCCAAGGAGTTCTCAACTTTAGACACAAGTTTCAGCCGATTCTTCTGTGTAAAAGTCCGAGGTATAAAGTCTTCCGATGTACAGGGCGTCTCCCATACTGTCACCCGCATAGTAATGCATACTTTCAATGTTAGCCATATCATTGATATGCAGCAGAAACAGCGTGGGAGACAGAACCGAGCCCTGGGGAACGCCAGCATTTATGGGCATGACATCAGAGCAGCAACCGTCGACAGCGACCTTAATGCTACGCCTACAAAGAAAGCTAGCGACCCCTTTACATAGTCTCTCGGATATTCCGTATGCTGGTAACTTCGCGAGAAGCGTTCTGTGCTCTACCCTATCGAATGCCTTTGCAATGGCTAAGCTAACCGCTAGAGCTTTACCTCGACTCTTTATGGCCTCTTCCCAACGGTGTGTAAGATATACCAGGAGATCACCCGTTGATCGCCACTCGACTTTCGGATATCAAGGTCAGAGAGTTTACGTTTAATTGACTTTTGTGTAAAAACAATCTCTTACATAAAACTTTTTTGCCGCAGGATGTTTGGTGGCAAAGTTCCCTTGTAGTTAGTTAATCCAAAGTCGAGTTTGAGGCTAATAGCCTCCCCAAAAGGTCGGCTTTCTCTTTTGCACTATGGGCCAAATCAGTTTCAGATGTATCCAAAGTCGAGTTTGAGGCTAATAGCCTCCCCAAAAGGTCGGCTTTCTCTTTTGCACTATGGGCCAAATCAGTTTCAGATGTACGCAGTGGAGGGAGGCTGGACCGATAAAAGTTGTTTTCAGCAGCCTTGGCGAGTGACCAGAAGGCACGTGATCCGAAATGGATATTTCGTCAAACGATCACCAATTTTGTTGATGTGGTCAACCTTAGCCTTGGCGATTGCTCTTTTGTTGGATCTTGAGGCGGCATTGTACTTCCTCCTGAGCATTGTCAAGTTTGGGTCTTTTAGACGACCTCCTTGGTCGAGTGGTTTGTACACCGGTTTTCATGGTGTCGCCATCTCTGAGGTCCCGGGTTCGATCCCCGGTTGGGGCAATTTATAAATTATTGTTTTTCTAAATTGTTTCCGATCTGGGTGTTTTTTATGTATAATAAGTATGTATTTAAGTATGTTTATCCGTTGTCTAGTAACCGTTTAACGAGTTTCATAACGAAGCTTCTCTTGGGCTAGATAATTGGTGTGAGTGTAGGGAAGTTTATTTATTATTTATTTATTTACACTGCCTTGCCAGGTTATAGGCTTTGTAGGCCGTTTCTTTGAGGCATGCCCGGTCTTGTTAAACCAAGGCTGACTGTGACCTCCAAAGATACAACACAGACGAGGGAATGAATAACTCCATACATTGGTAGGATCACGTCTACAATACTGTCCGCACAGACGCCGATGGCGTCAGAAGAAAAACAAAGCCACAGCCAAGGGAAGGAAGAGTAGAACTCCCTTAACCGATCCCAGTCTGCTGACTTATAATGCCAGACTTTACGCTTCCCAACGGGACGAGATGCGTCGGGTCCAGCGATGGGAAGACCCTAAGGGGGCCCCAACCGATAACGTGTAGTTCGTACGATGTGACGTCAGTAAAAGATCTAACAAAGAAGGGTTATGGCCCTAAACATCTGGAATACGGGTGGGCTGTGTAACCAGTTGGAAGAGACCACTGGCCAAAGCAAAGTTATAGACAGTTCTCCCCGCACTGTAAGTTATCCTGGATCCCCAACCCAACCCATTCAGAATGGTGAGCATTGAAGTCGCCGAAGATTGTGACTTCTGCTGAGACGGAATAGACGGATGGACGCTCTCAAATAGGCGAGCCGACTCTAGTTCACTGCTGTGAGACCTATACAGACACGCGTAGATTCGAGATCTATCTCTATATTCCACACGCGTCCACAGAATCGATAGGTTCCGACATTCCAGGCTCCGTAGACGGTAGTAGCAAATATCCTCCCGGACATATTTACAGACTCCGGCTTTGCGAACAAACTTGTGTTCTAATATGTAGCCGAGGTAATGTAGGTAGTATGTGTCGTCGGGTGAAGATTCTGCGTCTCCGTGACAAAAAACCGGTCGGGTTGTGCCGTCTCAAGGTGGTAGTGGACGGCATCTAAGTTAATATGCAACCCCCTGACGTTACAGAAGTCCACTTGGATTGTGGAGTGATGTTGCGCTGGGTAAACGTTTTTCTTTTTTGTAGGAGCCATGTTGTTTTAAATTCTTTGAAGGTGAGGAGGAAAGGGCGTCGTCGTCTGATCGGTAGTAAAAAAGGCAGTAAATAGACAGAACTGGCATCCCCGGTAGTGTAAGTTGCTGACGCGGAGGACGGAAGGGCCCCCGGTCCCCCCCATGTACAGTCGCCGCGTCCACCCCGGTCTCCTCCTCCGGCACGTCGACTACACACAGGATTTTTTGCTGGTTGGTGGGACAGCTTCCCAGGCCGGAGATTACGTGATGCCCGGCTTCAGGTCTCCTACTCCACGTCAGCACATCACTCCCAAAGGAATCAGGTTTTTATATTATATTTATTATTATTATTATTGCCGTCTTATAGAGCTGGTTCAACCAGTCAATCCCTGTTTCGCAACGCCAAAGAGGGGAAGTGAAAGGAGGAGGACTGGCTCACCGGCACAACAACCGAAACACAGGATATACTGTTTCACAGTTGATTTTCAACCGGAGGGTGGTCGCTAGCTAGACGGGAATAAACCCTACAACCAAACAGTATCTAAGTGGAATTGCAGTTAGTTAAATCATTATCATATTATTATTAATTGTCTATTTAAACTACAAGTACGTACTTACCTACTTGTTTACTTACCTTACAGGATTCTTGGGAAGTCTGTGAAAGGTTAAATCTTTTTTCGTGCTAAGGTACTGTTATACATGCTACTAAATAAGTATGCTTATTAGCATGTTTATTACAAGCGTATACGTAATAAGCATGCTAATTACTAGCAACGCTTTGACACACTAGCAATTGCTCGATATGAGTATGTCTATGCAGAACAGTAAAGCTTTTGTTTCACCATCCTATGAACTTTCTACTTGCGAAAATAAAATAAACGTGAAACTAATGGGCAATTTTCTGACAGTAAAAATTAGTTCAAAAACACTGGATAGATGTCGTTTTATGAAAGCCGAGCCGTACCTACTTAAGGGCGTAATAAATTCTACACTTTTACTTGTCTACCAAAAAAATTAAAAATAGTAATTACCTATTTTAATTCAGGACATCCAGGACCTATTTCTATTTTGGAATAGAATAAATATTACGCAGCCATACACGTGCTCTTCATGAACTCACCTTTTACTAAGCGCCATACTAATCTATGCTAAGCGCCATCTATGAAGTCATTTACGAACCAATTTTTTTTTTTGATCTTGGAAAGTCGCCCATTGCCGCCTTGGTCGCGTCCTGGCTTAGAGCATTCAACCAACGTCCTGCGTACTGCGAACGGCGTGAAATGTCCACACGTGCGGAACGAGCGTGTAGGTGAACAAGTGGATCGAATTACGGAGTGACACCCCCCTGATAACAGTCGTGATTATAATATGTATGTATGTATGTTATTTTGAGCTCTTGCCCCTTCTATCACAGAATAATAGTGCTTGCTACGCTTCTATTACAATTTTCAAATCGCGCGGGTCTCCGCATGTCCTCGCTTGTCGGTGCTTCACGCCTGTTTTGGTGTGTGGTGGGAAAGGAAGGTGGTAGACCAGTTGCAAGGGGGGGGGGGGGGGGATTTGTGGGAGCATAAGCATTAAGATGTAACAGTAGAAGGACCTTTGACTTAATTCCGTCCAACCATACTAATCTATGGTCCAACCGTGATCCCTCTCAAAATAATAACTACATAATTACTTATTATTCTGTATGGACATTATTATTATTTTAACTGAGTTAGAGATCAGTTACTCCGTGATCATGGTGCATGCAACTGCTCCGAAATATCGGGGACCCAAAACCAACAAGGACATTATTATGTATTAAGTCCCTGTTATTCTAATCCCGTTTATACTTAGGGTTTTAACAGACAGAGAGCGGTCACGCGTTCAAGCGTTCCGCGTTCGCAGCGTTTGCCAGTTGCTTCAACGCTTGACCGCGTGAATGCTTGATCCGCTCTCTGTCTGATAGAACCCTTAGCTCTCTCTTTCTAGGAATAACTCTATGAGCAGACGTCACACAATGACATGTTTATTGTTTTGACTTTAGGATGGTTTTGTTGAGAACGAAATCAATATTTGTATTTGTTACTTCTCACAATAACATGTTTAATTGTTTTAAATAAAAGTTTATTAGTTACGTAACTAATCTCATTACAAAATAAATGTGGAAATACGGATTCAATCATAATTTGTTACTGTATTGCTGCTAAAATGACGTACAAAGTAGTGCAAATGTGCCTGCGGGGACTAGCGTTTGTGCTGATGGTGTTCAGTTTGCTTTTCAACACAGAATGTGAAACTTTGACATCTTTTGATAATTTCATATTGACCGGTATATATGGGGGGCACATTGTAGTCACCTTAGGCCTTCTTATTGAAGCAGGCCTTTGTTTAGACTCGAGCAAGTTTGTGGAGTCTCTTCTAATAGGCAACGCTATAATTTCTAGCACGCTCTGTTCCATTGTCGCGTTTTATCAGTTTTATGCGGAAACCAAATACAAGAACGAAGCAATGAATAAAGGATTAGTATCAGTTTTAGCCGCCTTTGTGTACGCTGCTGACATGGCTCTTATTTTTCGGTAGGTACCTATTAAATTCTGACGAAATCAAGTTTTTTTTTATTTCACCCCAACTTACAGGTTACAGGTTACAAGTTAAAGGTTACAACTTCTTCCTAACCTAACCTAACCAATAACGTGAGTGTATGGTGTGGCTCATCTTGGCTAGCCACCATCACCAACATCACCAACTCTGACTTTATATAAAGTATATTGATAGTATGTCGCAGTATGTCGCTAAATATCAGAGTTTGTCGGTCTACCGTTCAAAAGTTTTATGGAGTCATTGCTGGCCATGCCAGGATGAGGCTCATCCTGACATGGCCACCTTGCATCTCAAAAAATACAAGTCGTAGCGAAGATCTGATTACACCTGTAGCTACCTACACAGCTGCAAGACATAAATACGACGCGCGCTCCCGCGCTTCGATGTTACATGTGTCTCGTCCGATGGCCGCCGCGCAATAGCGAGCTTACTTTTTTTTTTTTGAGTGTGAGTGCTGTCGGTCGCAGATGACCTTTACAGCGTTACCGGGCTTGTTTGGGGGCGGCGAGAAACTTGAAGCGTTCCTCAAGCCGTGAGTGGTCGAAATTCCCCAGAGGGATTCCGGTGGGGGATGGCATCTCGCAAGCGAGTCTCCGATCCCCCCCCAGAGCCTCTGGGGGTTCGAACCGGTAGGGAGCGGCTAAACCCGAGGGCGCCTCTAGGAGGCACGGTACCTCGGCTCGGGTTTACCGTGTCGTGGGGGGTACGCGAGTAACAGGTACATTATTACGAATGTACCTGCCACCGGGCGGGTGTGAACCGGGTCTACGCACACTTATTCTACGAGTGCGGTGTCTTGGTCCTAAACTAGTGTGCAAGTTTAGTGTGGCTGGGTGTGTAGTGTCGGGCTTTGGCGCGTTTGCAATCGTTATTGCATCATCGGGGTCGTCTAAGACGTGTCGCGGAAACCGGCGGCGCGGTCCTCTCGGGGGGCGAAAGCTGCCAACATCGTAGTTGGCAGCTCCCGCCACCAGAGGATTCGGATGCGAAAGCGCTTTGTCGAAGTACGCCTGAGAGGCGTCCTTCATAAAGGAACGGACGGTCGGAAGATCGAGATCGCGATGTAAATCTACATTGCGTAGGTACCACGGGGCGGCCGTGGCGCCTCGCATGAAACGGTTTTGAACGGTCTGCAACCGGTGCAGTTGAGAGTTCGCGGCGTGAGCGAATACTACACTAGCATAAGTCATGACGGGACGAATGCAGGCTTTGTAAATTGTCGTCTTATTTCTAAGAGACATTTTACTCCGCCTGCCTACGAGATGGTAGAGCCTACCTAGAATGAACGCTGCCCTATTTCGGATAGCTTGGATGTGTGGCGCAAACGTCCATCGACTGTCGAAGATGACACCGAGATATTTGACCTGTGACTTCCACGGTATGACGCGGTCGAAGAGTCGGATAGGGGTCGGACGGAGGCCGGATGAGCCCCGATGAAAGTGGATCGCGGCACTTTTCTCGGGGTTCACCTCGATTCTCCAAAGTCGGAACCAATCGCCTAAGGTGGTCGCGGCGGATTGAAGTCTCTGAGAGAGTTTGGTCATATCTCTATCAGTGGTATATAGCGCGGTGTCATCAGCGAAGAGCGCCAACTCAACGCGAGGCGTCCTGGATATATCGTTAACGTAAAGCGAAAACAACAAAGGTGAAAGCACGGAGCCTTGCGGGACTCCGGCACGAATGGGTCGGGGGGAGGATCGCGTTCCCTCGACGCGAAAGCGAAAGGTGCGATCTGACAAGTAGTCTCGAATGATGTGAACGAGTCTGTCTGGCACGCCGAGTTTGTAAAGCTTATAAAGTAAGCCATTGTGCCAGACTTTGTCAAACGCCTTCGCAACGTCGAAGAAAAGGGCTCCCGTTCCCCGCGGCCGTAACGAGCCATTAAGGCCGCGTAATATGTGCTCCGTGAGGCGGTGCAACTGATGCGTACACGCGTGTTTGGGCCGGAAACCAAACTGAGCGAGCTTACAGAGCCGCCGCGAATATTTATATGCGGCGCGCATCGACAGCCACGCGACTGCCGCGAGCCGCTTCAGCCGCTGCGTCATGCCAAACGCAGCGCACCCTAGCGTTCATTTATGAACACTTAATAAACTGCTTTGTATATACGCCTCTAGTTGTAACATGTAAAAATTGTATATATTAGGCTAAGTTTTCCAATAAAGTCATTCCAATCTCAAGAATAGATGGTGTTATTACTCTGCAAACCCCCATCGGCTAAAGTGGTGACCCCGAACAAGAAGAACATTAAGAAGCAACCTACCTATAATCAAGATAGTCACTATGGCCGAATAATCCGAGGAATCAAGCAGCTCAAGCTCCAAACCAACTACGGAAGTCTCAAGCACCGCCTTATCTATGCGTGTACCACCATTCTGGCGTGACCGACCTAGACTATGGTTCATCACGTTCGAAGCCGCAACACACGATCTGAAGAAAGGCCAAACACAACTAGCCCAACTGGTGATAGCGCAGCTCGAGAAACAAGACATCGAGCAGATCAGCGACCTACTGTACAACCCGCCAGCTGAACAATACTACACTGCGCTTAAGTCAAGACTGCCGTTTATAAAGAGTCAGAAGGACGCCAGTTCCAAAAGTTGCTATCTGAAATGGAACTAGGAAAGCAACGACCATCTCAGCTCCTACGCCGCATGCGTGACCTTGCTCGTGACAAAGTCCCCGAGTCAACACTACGACTAATGTGGATGAACCACCTTCCCGCCCATGTGAGATCCGTACTCGTCGTGAGCGACACCATCAGCAAGACCGCCGCACTCGACGAACTAATTCTACTCGCCGACAAAATGATGGAGCAGACACAAGAAGTCAGCGTCGTGTCGTCATCGTCAGCAAACCACCAACAACCTTCACCGACACAACCGAAGTCTGAAACACAATACCTAATTGAAGAAATACGAAGATTGTCAATCGAAGTCGCATCGCTTCGCACCCGCCCGTCGCATTATCAAAACAACTACCTACGAAGCCGTTCGCCGTTCAATCGACAACAACGCACGCATCGCAACCGCTCTACAACACGTTCGCCGTCTCGCTCTCGCACTACGCAACGCACAGACCATATACCTTCACCTGATAACGATTATTGCTACTACCACCAACGTTTTGGAAGAAAAGCAAGAAGATGCCAATCGCCTCGCTCTTTCAACAAGTCGCAACAACAACCACAGCAACATAATAACGTCGACGAAGCCTCGTTAAACTATCAAAAACGTTAGACGAGGCGGGGTCAGACGTTCTAGGTAAATCTTTCTGTCTCTTCGTTACCGACAAGAAATCAAAACTGAAGTTTCTCATCGACACTGGAGCAAACGTAACAGTTATTCCAAGGAAGAAAGGGACAACAATGAAAGTTTTACCATTCAATCTGTATGCTGCAAACAACACCACGATAAATACCTACGGCGAATTATCACTCGAACTCAACCTCAACTTACGAAGACCGTACAAATGGAAGTTCATCATCGCCGACGTCAGCAAGCCTATCATTGGAGCCGATTTCTTATGTTACCACGATCTGCTGGTAGAAGTGAAGAACAGAAGACTAGTAGATAACGTCACTAAGTTATCAATCGTCGCTTACCATCCACAAAGCAACGGAATCGTCGAACGCTGGCACCGATCACTGAAAGCCGCGTTAATGTCTAGACTACACTGCAATTCTAAATGGATCGACGAAATACCTAGTGTTAATAGGACTCCGAGCAGCAATACGAACCGACACCAACACCAGCGCAGCGCAACTAACATATGGTCAAGCAATTCGTCTACCTGGTGATTTCATCACATCTTCATCACCATCACCTGCCGCTGTCAACCAAGAGTTTGTGCAGAAGCTTCACAAATTAATCACCGCGTGCACACCAACATACCTACAGCATAGCAACAAGCGTAGTATGTTCGTGCATAACGACCTATCAACGTGCGAATCTGTATTTCTACATATCGACGCAGTACGTAAACCACTGCAACCACCATACGAAGGCCCGTATCAAGTACTGAAACGAAGCACCCAGGAAGAATCGCCACCGTGTCGATAGACAGATTGAAGCCTGCCTACACTTTGAACACCGAAGAAACAACTACGCAGCCGGCGCCGTTACAAGACACACAAGCCGTCAGACCACGAGTAACATCTGATCCAGCAGCAGCAGTAGAACCAACGCTCAGAAGAACCCGTTCGGGCAGAAGTGTCAACACTCCCGTACGCTTCGGTTGAGGGGGAGTCCTGTAGCTACCTACACAGCTGCAAGACATAAATACGACGCGCGCTACCGCGCTTCGATGTTACATGTGTCTCGTCCGATGGCCGCCGCGCAATAGCGAGCTTACAAAGCCGCCGCGAATATTTATATGCGGCGCGCATCGACAGCCACGCGACTGCCGCGAGCCGCTTCAGCCGCTGCGTCATGCCAAACGCAGCGCACCCTAGCGTTCATTTATGAACACTTAATAAACTGCTTTGTATATACGCCTCTAGTTGTAACATGTTAAATTTGTATATATTAGGCTAAGTTTTCCAATAAATTCATTCCAATCTCAAGAATAGATGGTGTTATTACTGTGCAAACCCCCATCGGCTAAACACCAATAGTATGTCGAGAGTATGTCGAAGTATGTCGCCAAATATCAGAGTTAGTCGGTCAACCGTTCAAAAGTTATAAGGGGTTATTGGTGGCCATGCCAGGATGAGCGCTCATCCTGGCATGGCCACCTGTATCTCAAAAACTACTGGTCGTAGCGAAGATCTGATTTCACCAATACTATGTCGAGAGTATGTCGAAAAAACTCCAGTGTTAATCGGTGCTTCTATAAAGAGAAAAATCAATTTTTAATTTTTGCATAGTAGATGTACAATAGCGTGCATAAAGATTATTGAAAAAGTAAATGAATAATTTGAATCTGAAAGGTTCATTGATATAAAGAGTGCAACTTGATTAATTATGTTTATAGGTGGGTACTTAAATCGGATGCTTGGATATAGACAAAATAGGTAATTCAATATAAACCTTCACAGGTTTATATTGAATGAAATAAGTGCCTACTTATTGAGGTCGAAAACTAATAAAATAACAGTTAACTATAATTTAGTTAAATCTTAACAAAATAAATAGTCAAGTCTACGCATTTTGCTAATTTTATAAACTTTTAGCTATGTATTAAGAGGCGTTTAAAAGATTTGATTGAAGATAGTAATAGTGATGAGGAAGTAACACCTAGACGTCCAATAGTAGCAGTAACGGCAAATATTTGGCATTGAGCCAATTTGGTTTTTACAGTTACTGTGTTGGTTTGTTTATTTTCTATTAAGTACATTGAAGTGAAACTCCACAAGACTTAGCAACAGTTCTTTTTCAGCTGGCAGCCAATTAGGACTACGTTTACGTTTGTCCTCAATCACTTCATCACGAAACGAAAATACCACAAATAAACCCCCCCTCGACCCCGTTAGTAGTAATTGTATTGCAGTGTCGTTCGTTTATAGAGATGGGCGGTGGATAAATACTCGAATTGTATATACTGGGATACTTTTTTATCGGATATTTACTCAAAATAGCGGATAAATATATTTAGGCCTATTTCTACGATTTGCATCATGCAGTTTTGCAAAAACAGTGGCATATACGGGGGCGGGTCCAGTATGACATGAGCGGGGATTTCTATAGAAGCAAAAACGGAGCTGTTATTCGTACCTGGTTGTAGTCGGGGAGGGGCCTAACTGCGGAAAGATACATCAACGACATTCTGCTAGACCATGTGCTCTCGTACGCCGGGTTTATTGGCGAACATTTTCTGATAATGCACGATACGCCCGCTGCCACAGTGACTAGACAGTACCTGGAAAAAGTCGGAATTTCCACCTTAGACTGGCCAGCCCACAGTTCTGACTTGACCCGTGTGGGACGAGCTGAAAAAACGGGTACGAGGAAGATATCCAGCTCCAGCGACGATAGAAAATCTGAAAACTGCTTTGGACGAACAGGAGCAGGGAATTCCACAAGATTCCGTCTGAAAACTCATTCGGTCAATGATAAACCGTTTACAGGCAGTCTTTAGGGCCAGGGGGGTAACACCAAGTATTGAGGAGCGGATAAAATACACAGTATTCATTTAGACATCCACAACTTCAACCTTTTGCATCAACTCCCTATATTTAGATATGAAATTTTAATAATTTAAAATCTTTTTGATATAATTTGAAAGCTTAAAATTACCTTTCAAATGATATATCACAATCTATAATTCATTGCTTAAATGGTAAAAACCTGGGTTGGGTTTTAACCATTTTTCAATCAGTTAAATTCAACTTGCCGAATAATTTTGACCAAGTATTTTTGTTTATCGCTCATTTTATGGAATTAAAAAACTCAATTTCAGATATTTTGTTTATAATTTATTTATTTATTTATATATTTAATAACTAAGTACTTTTATTTTAATTAAAAAATGTACATGATTTGTAAAGAAAAGGGTTCATAAAATATTTAGCCTTCGTCTTGGATAAATACTCGAGTAAAAACGGATATTTATGAGTATTTATCCATTTTGAGTATTTATCCGGATAAAAACTCATCATACAAATTGCCCACCTACACAATGGCGATGGCCGGCAGTGGGCCAACATACGCCAATGTGTACTGGAAATTACACAATTTCCGATTCAACCTCAGAACAATAACTAAAGCATAGAAACCACGCTAAAATAGCAAGCAAAGACATATATTCATCCTTCTTCTTCTTACGAGTCATGCTAATGAGTTAGAAAGAGATGGAGAATTTTTGACTTGTCCTAATTTGTGTAGGTGGTCACTAGTTTATTCCACTCTAGGGACGTCATTTCTCGGCATTTTATATAGACAAAAAAAAACTAAATATTGAACATATAAAAAAATATGAAGGCGAAGGACAAGCACGCCGTCAATTTATTTCATTTTATTAATGTAGTACGTTTCCAAGGCAGGCGAAAAAGCCGACAATGACCGAAGTATTAAGTTAGCATCGAAAAGACAGAATTTGTATTGCTTTCCATGCACTATTGTCATTATAACTGTTTTAATGCAATGCAACGCGATAGTTTAAAGTCTTAACTATTGTCATTCTGAATATTTCGTTGCGTTTCACACGCACTACATTACTCACAAAATGCACTTCCACGAGAAAGCGATACATAATGACATAAGTGTATGGAGAGCGATACAAATCCTGTCTTCTCGACGCTAACATAATAATTCGGTCACTGTCGGTTTTTTCGCTTGCTTTGGAAACGTTATAAACTAAATCAGACAATTTTTTTAAAAACTACGTTATGACGCTCTGGAAAAACCCCTATAATATTTTATTGAATCGCTGTAGGTACAGCAGCGTCGGATCGACCTACCCAAATCTGTAAAAATATCCCATTCGATATTGAACTCTATGACTTCAATATTAGGTTGAGATTCGGTTGCAGGTATTTCACAGATTAGTATGTCGCAGAGTAGGTCGGGTAGGGCGATATGACGCTGCCTGTACAGTCAGCGTCACATCAATCTATCCTTATATATGTAAAATTCTCGCAACCAAATTTCATCCTAATGTCTATCACGTAGAGTTTAATATCAATTGGAATATTTTGATAAATTTGGGTAGGTCGATCAGTGGCCGTGTGTACACACACTACTTTACGTTCTAATGTTAGGCCAAAAAATTGTTAACGGTAAAAGTGGTCACTTTTGCCTTCAGCAAGTTTTGCGAGTTATTAACGAGAAGCAGTGTACAGTCAGTGTCATATCGGCTTACCCCTATCTGCCAAATTAACTAGATAGATATTGAACTTTATGCTTTGAAAGTTAATCTGAAAATTGATACGAGGAAAATATAAATATGAAGGATTTTAATAATCCTAAGGAAATAAAAAAGTTATAAATAAATATTTAAAACATTTTTATTAAATCACTGCCTCTTAATTAAGAAGGTTTTGGTTAAAAAGCTTCATAATTTGTCACGAGGCGCACATTCCTGTAGTTCCTGTTTGGTATTCGTATTGTCAAATATAACTTAGGTACGGCTTTTATCAATAGGATTCTGTGATTGTCATCGAAACTTTGTTCTAGAGAATGATTAACAAGATTGTTCAAAATGCTTGTTGGTACAAATGTGTCGCAGACATTGTTCATGATTGATTGATCGTAAAATGTTTGGAACATATATGACTGCGTTTATTCCATATTCAATTTAGTCTACTTACACGCCGACCGTAGCCATTCTTTATTTATATCATCATTTTTTGGAAACCTGTAACCAAAATGTAGAATTTTTAAAATTAGTGCTAATGCAGATAAATGGTAGTAGTAGTAGTAATCAAGAAGACCATTCAATTATGTATATTTTTAAATTATCAATAGGTAGGTACTTTTAAAGTTATAGATTATTAATATCATGTTAAAAGTAAAACAAGTTGTAAATGAGGCGGTTACCTACATACACTGATATATAAGGTTAAATTTTATCAACTGCAAATCTTTTAAGGATAAATTAAACAGCATAAATAAACTATTTTTATGAAAAAACCTTAAATTTTTATACGCTACTTTTCAAGGAAAACGCCAAAAGACATTTCGATTAAAAAGTAAAATAAAACACCCCTAACGTGCCCTTACGCACGGCACGAGCCGAAACAGAAGATGCCTACACCGCTTACACCTTACACGTGCCGTAGTTTCATTCAAAGGAGCCGACAGACACCGGCCGCAATGCCTACACCACCACCGCACCGCTTACTACGTGCGGAGCGAGCGAGAGCGAAAGCCATCCTCCCTTGCCCCCGCCCGCTACGCGCCCCGGCCGTGTCGCCCGCCCGCCAGCGCGTGCGCGTGGCGGGTGGGGCGATCGTCAGTTCGCCAAAAACATACCTATCGTACTAAGCTAATTGCAGTCGCAGGTCTATTCGCGAAAGTTTTTAAAATGCCGTACCGATATTCATCACAGGAGTACATGAATAGCTACCATGATGCAGGTGAAATTATGTTGCGGGCACAAGTACTGTACGGCGAGAGATACGGACGAATAATTATCATTCGCACCATACTTGGAGCCGTGCAGCGCTTCCGAGAGAGCGGCAGTTTCCAGCCACACCTCGACTCTGGGAGGCCACGATACCCAGTGCGTCTTGAGGAGCACGTGCTGGATTTCTTCCACCGGCACCCAGTGGCGAGCACCGAAGACGCTGCCCGTGTATTTGACGTAAGCCAGTAATACGTGTGGCGGCGTACTTCTGCGCAGCGAAGGTTACCATCCCTTCCACTTCACTTGAGTCCAGGAGTTGCTGCCAGAGGACTACGCGCCCAGGGTCGAGTTCTGCCGTTGGTTGCTGCGGAACCCTACCTACAACGTGCTGTGGACGGATGAGTGCACGTTTAAGCGCAAAGGACTCATTAATGTGCATTACTGGTGCAAGTACAATCCGCGAGTGTTTCTGCCCGACCACTTCCAACACAGTTTTAGTGTAAATGTGTGCAAGACAGTGTTTATGCGTGAACAAGGGCGATATGTCCAACATTTAATGTGATTAGGTTTAGTTAGGTAGGACTAAACTTGTAAATGTGTAAATTGGAACCTGTAATCAACAACTTGTAAATATGTAAATCTGTAAATATCAATGAATTTAGACTTAAACACGCCAAGTTAATGTAAACTTTACATAGCTACATTACTTATTTCAATCTTGGTAAAAACTAACGAATTGTATTAACTTGTCAGTCCAAAGCCTGAAAAATGTGATGGGATGTCAATTCGTTGTGAATAGTTAAAGCATTTAAATAAAAACAGACCAATTATCTTGAGTTTCATTTATTTACAATACCTAGGTACTCACATCTCATACTTACTATGTGCATTTCTACTGAAGCGAAGCCAAGCAGTAGGTACTTACCTTCCCTGTTTACGGTTATTTTTATTTCGCGCATTACTTTACATAGGCAGTCCGGAACCGTAGATTGTAAATTAATTTTAAGTTCTACACGGATTCGCTCCGATTTTTTGGAAATGTCCTCCGCTCGCTATTAAACTAATCGTGCTAGGTAGGTAATTTGTAATTGTGTAACTATAACTAAAAATGACGGCCGGGTGGTCGTGTGGGTCAGCGACCCTGACTGCGAAACCCACGATAATCCAGCTAGCAACACATGTGTGATGAGCACGAGCAATTTGTGACCAAGTTATGGATGTTTATTAGTATTTATGTATGTTTATCTGTTATCAGTCGCCATAGTACAGCCTACGCTCAGTTTAGGGCCGAATGAATGGTGTGAAAGTTGTATTTTTTTTTAAATAATTTCAAATACGCCAAATTAGCGCATAGGTGGATTTTGTTTTTCGCAGCGGAGTATTAACATGTGTTACGTGTGATAGTTTTGGGTAACGTTGCTTGTGGTGGAGTCTAACCCGATGTCACAGAATAATGTAGGTACCTACCTACAGCGCTTAGCGGTGCATTACTACTGCACTGCCGCGCCGCGGCCGCCACAGTTAAACTTATGATATGAATGAAATGAGGAAAGAATGCAGAAAGAGTGAAATGAGAGAGACGGGCGGTAAGAAGAAGCCATGTTTTAAAACTATTTATGAATGAAAATTAATGTCAGGGTGCTCTAAAAAATATTACAAATATTGTGTTAGGAAAAGTAAAAATAAAAACTAGCCTGAATTTTTTTTTTAAATGTTAGGGCCTTATTTCTCTGGTATAATTAGAAGTTTTGTCAAAACATTTGCAGTTGATAAAATTTAACCTTATATATACACTAGATTAGCAATTACCGCGCGAAAGCGTTGCCACCTCACTTAAGGCCACAGCCATATGCCTAGCTAATGTCAGTTCAGTCCTCACAGTCCTCAGTGTGACGCCGGCCAGGTTGAACCGGACGGAAAATGGGTAAATGCATAGTGAAAGAGTGCGATTAAAGGTCACAGAACCATCATAACTCAAGCGGAATTACTTTCCATACGTATGTACATTGTAAATGTATTGATATTGACGTAAAAACACACAAAAAAATAATTTAATAACAAATATTGTAATTTATGTTCAGTGTTGCCATTAAAAACCTCGTTTTGGTTTCCCACTTTAATGGGAGAAACAAATTAATCAATGGATGAAGTTACAACTTCATCCATTGATTAATTTGTCCGATTTTAAATAATAATATGTAATTATATTTTAAGTTTCGTTCAAAAGATTAATGCAATCTTATTAATTTGTAGTATATTCAATCAATTAATAATCTAATAATCATATTATATTTTATATTTTACATGATCAATTTTGCAAGGTGCCTAAAGATGCAAGACGCCTTGAAAAGAAATATTTAAAACAAGATTATAGCATGAAAACATACAAAAAAGAGACTAAACACAAAACTGATGCTTAATAGCGGAGTTTGATTACTGTTTGTTTAAATAAACTAGCAATAAGGCTAGTGATGGATTTACGCCCGGGCGTTTTGGGTGCATTGGATAAATGCCCGATAAATGTCTTTATATGCCGAATAAATGTCCATTCACTGGGCAAAAACTATAAGAGAATATTTATAATTTTTTTTCATTAAAATAGTGACATTTTATCATGCAGCATGAGTAAATACCTACATAAAATTAGATTATGACTATATTATTGACATATAAATTATTTAACTAATCAAAATGAAAAAAAATAATTATGTTTAGTAATTCAGAACACATTTAACTACTTCTTACTAGCGAAAACGATAGAATTTGGGGGGCAGGAGGATTATTTCATTACTTATTCTTACTTTTATGTATCTAGTAAGCAAGACATGTTATTTAAATAATACTAGCTGTTCCTCGCAACTTTATCTTCGTAAAGTAAATAATAAATAAATAAATATATTTCAACAATCACACCAATGAGCTAGCCCCAAAGTAAGCCGAAGCTTGTACTATGGCGGCTAGTTAACGGATATCCATACTTAAATACATTATAAACATCATATTAAAACTATGTCAACGGGATAAATCGCGACACACATTGCAAGCAAATGCCTACTTAGTACTGATTGACATTCGGCCGCAGCACCGCAAGCATTATGTAAGCAAACAAACAAACAAACAAATTATTCCTCTTCATAATAATAGTATTATTTAAATTCATGTATTTTATAAAACAATTGCTTTCAATAATATTCTATTTTTTTCTTATTTTGGGGTAAAATTCATATGGCAGGCAACACTGGCCCGCCAGCGCATGACTATGTATCTGCCTTTGTCTAATTTTAGTGACAGCATGGTTCTTGCGACTTGTGTAGATGAGGCAGTTATATGTTTACATTAAAATGTTTATTGGTTTCAAAGCTACGTCGTCGCTGTTAAATAGTGGTTACATTTTTTAGGACGCGCGGTAATGAGGTTTGCTCCTCTATTAGTTTATCTCAATGCCTACATATATCATAATTTAAAGATAGATGTGCGAACCACTTACACAAAATACTGATTTATCGATATAGAAATGCACGTCACTAGGCGAAAAAACATAACCTTCAACATTTGAACAAAATTTTATTGATAAATGCCTTATATCAGCACAGAACTGGACACGATGACTATTTATACAAAGAACTGGACACGATGACTATTTAGACAAAGAACTGGACACGATGACTATTTAGACAAACTATTAGTGTGTTTTAATAGATTCATGCCATTAATTATGTTTAGGTAAAACGAAAACATTCTGAGCTCACCGATAAAAGATTATTGTCTCTTGATTATTTTCTTTTCTTATTATAAGGGATTTACAGCCCTCAATCACACTAGATATTTTGTCACACGTAACGCATAAATATCACTAACAATGCTATGGCTAGTTTATAAGTTTCTTCGGAAGAATACCTTGCAAATAATTAAATTTATCGGAGAGGAGCTACAACTTAGCGTGAAAATAATTCGTCATTATAATGTAACCAAGTTAGGTTGCCACTTATTTACACAGCAACAAAAAGAAAATAACGACACATTTAATCTGATGGTGTTCTAAAGACATCCAATTACATCCGTTTGACATTTATCTTGTGACAACCTAGAAAAAATAGAAACGAATGTGGATTAGAGCTTCCATTCACTCTCGTTACAGAATTAAATGAAGTCATATGAGTAAGATAGCTGTTGTCTAGCTCGTCTTTTAGCGTGGTTTCTATGCTTTAATTATTGTTCTGAGGATTCAACGACCTATTTCAGCAAAAAATGTCAAAAAATGAAGGCATACTTGGTCGGGCAGTTTTTAAAACTAGTCCAAAGCTATGGAAAATCTTTTTTATTTTTTTTATTTAAGTTAAATATTCGATTCTGTTCTGATTAACCCTTAGAGCATTGGTTGAATGCTCTAAGGATTAACCCATTTTTTAATTCAGTATCAAAAATTTTGTATTGTTAAAGTTAGGAAGGAGATTTTTTTACTCATAAAAGTGCAATCAATAGGTATTGTATTAAAAAAAACATCTAAGAAAAGTCGACCCAAAAAAAAGATATAATTTTTTTAGAGCCATCTCGTCGTTGAATCATAAAATAATGAAAAAAACTATACCTAACTCGAAAACTACAAAAAATCGTAGAACATACATGGGGGGTTCAATAGATAGGTATGGTAGTTCCCTATAACTACACATCGGCTTGACACCTTACAAGAAACACTGTATACGTCTGTGTTCCTATGAGATCTCAATAAAGTCCCACAGCTTTATTGAGTCTCGAGGGGTTTGGGGAATATCATTTACCATTTTAAACGTTATTTAACACTCATTAACATTATACACAGATTACTCACACATTAAAGATAGAATTAATCTTGCTTGACAATGGCTATGTGCTGATCACACAAAGCCATTACATAAGAGGAAAAAAATCGTCAGCCGTCCGCCAGCTGCCGCACCGTCTCTCAGAACAATAACTGATTTAGTTATTGTTCTGAGCACCGTCTGTCGCTTTTTTCGAATATTAATGTGAAATAATAGTGGATTATTAACCGTTAAGTGTTTGTAAATGTGCATGAGTGTTGGCAAATTAAACAAAACAATGCAACATCACTTTACAAATTCTCTCAAGAAGTCCGCGTGAGACCTCAGTAAAGTCCCACATCTTTACTTAGGAGTCCTCAGTGAGGACTCAAGGGGTTTGGGAAACATCATTTATCATTCATCATCTTAATCACCACTCATTATCATCAAGGGAAAAAAAAGAAATAAAAAAACTAATGACTAGGCAGTATGGTCTCAGACCTTAGCCTGTTCCTTCACGGAACAAAAAAAAAGCACCGTCTGTCAACAAAACAAAACAGTGCAACATCACTTTTTAGATTCTATCAAGTAGTCCGCGTGAGACCTCAGTAAAGTCCCACATTTTTACTGAGGACTCAAGGGGTTTGGGGAACATCATATATCATTCATCATCTTAATCCCTTAGAGCATTCAACCAACAGGAGACGACACGCGCACTAATTTCTATGCAAAAAAGTCTGTCATTTCCTGCGGGGGGAAGGAAACACACATAGAAATTGTTAACACACTAATGCATTTTTAAATGACGTCGCTACGCACGCAAACGACAACATTGTTGAACACTAGCATAAAATAGACGCACACTATTATATATTTTTTTTTATATTTGTTCCATGAAGGAACAGGCTAAGGTCTGAGCCATACTGCCTAGTCATTAGTTTTTTATTTGTTTTTTCCATTGATGATAATGAGTGATGATTAAGATGAATGATAAATGATGTTCCCCAAACCCCTTGAGTCCTCAGTAAAGATGTGGAACTTTACTGAGGTCTCACGCGGACTACTTGAGAGAATTTGAAAAGTGATGTTGCACTGTTTTGTTTCATTTGCCAACACTCATGCACGTTCACAAACACTTAAGGCTAGGTGTTAGTGAAAAATTAAAATAATACGTTCTTAGAATTACTTTTTTAAGTAGTAAACAATAAAATTAAAATCTGCGAAAATTATGAAATATTGTTGAGGCTTTATTCTGTGAAATACACCCGATGGAAACACGATTTTATAAAGTTGGCTCGATAGAATAAATTCACAAAGTTACATATTTTTTTGTCATTTTATCTTCTTTTCCAGGTTTTATTCTTAAAATAAGTGATTTGATATTATGAGTCATTTACCAAAATGAAGCTCGTAAATAACTTGAGTTATTATAACCGATGGTGTTTTATTTATTACATCTATCAATTTTTTTAAATATGAAACGCGAATATTCGCGCCGCTTAGCTGTTATACCTGTCCCTTACCGTTGTACCGTCGAGAGAACGAGAGGGAAGCGCTCGAAATACCTCCCCTTAACGGTTAATAATCCACTATTATTTCACATTAATATTCGAAAAAACACAAATTTTAGAAAATAAAACAAAACTGCAGACATGACGCTTCACTTTCCCGCCAAGAAGTCGCACACTATTATATTCACACACAGATTACCTGTCCTTTTTTTTTTATATATTTGTTCCATGAAGGAACAGGCTAAGGTCTGAGCCATACTGCCTAGTCATTAGTTTTTTATTTGTTTTTTTCCCTTGATGATAATGAGTGGTGATTAAGATGAATGATAAATGATGTTCCCCAAACCCCTTGAGTTCTCAGTAAAGATGTGGGACTTTACTGAGGTCTCACGCGGACTACTTGAGAGAATTTGAAAAGTGATGTTGCACTGTTTTGTTTCATTTGCCAACACTCATGCACGTTCACAAACACTTAACGGTTAATAATCCACTATTATTTCACATTAATGTTCGAAAAAACACAAATTTTGGAAAATAAAACAAGACTGAAGACATGACGCTTCACTTTCCCGCCAAGAAGTCCTAGATTACCTGTCCGTGCACAAGTCTAACGTCATATTTATGTAAACGTCTATAGAGGTTGTCACTATCGATTAAATTTTTTCGATGTCGATTCAATTTAATTCAATTCAATTCAATGTCAAAATACAAAGATTTTTTTTTTAATTTAGGCTCCTGACTATTTTTAATTAACTGTACACACGGCGTCAGATCAACCTACCCTAAACTGTCAAATTTCTCCAGTGAATATTGTCCTCAAGAGGTTAAAATCAATCGATAAAGTTTAAAATTGATTGTAGAAATTTTACAGTTTTGGGTAGGTTGATCTGACGTCGTGTGTAACAAAGCGCGCGTGCTGCTGTACCTACTTATCACTTGAAATTTGATTTCCTGTAATTGTGACAATATTTAATTAGACACGTATTACCTACTTTAGTAGCTCTGTAATAGTAACCATTGGTTAAGATCACCAACGTGACATAGATGTCATGTTGGTAATCCGTAAATATAGGTAAATATCGCCCGCAGTGCCTATGGAAAAATAAGAAAGGTTCTTTGAAACCGAAACCTTATAATCGCCTTCCGAATACGTCTTCTCCGATGTTATATCAGGGGGGCGATCGCGCTGAACAATCTCAACCAAACTACAATTGAACCTCAGCCGTTATAGTGCTATCGTGTTTGACACACGCGATGGCGCTATACGAATTACGAAGTCGGCAGAACGACTGCGGTTCAGTTGTGGTTTGGTTGTGATTATTTAGCGCCCCCTGGCCTATACGGATGTGAGGCTTGGACTATAAAGGAAGATCTCAGGATCACAGACATATAGAAGCTTTTGAAATGTGGGCATACAGTCGCATGATGTCTATATCCTGGACTCAAAAAGTCACCAATGAGGAAGTTCTGCGACGGGTCGTGAGCGAAACGTGAGCTTTTGCAAATTATCTAGCAAAGAAAAGTTGCATAATATGGGCCATGTGCTTAGACACGATAGATACGAGATCTTGGAACTGATAATGATGGGAAAAGTTGCAGGAAAACGGATACCTGGTCGCAGAAGAAAGTAGTGGTTGCGAAACATTCGGGAGTGGACGGGAACAGCGAATGCCGCTAAATTCTTTTGCCTTGCCAAAAACAAGTCCAAATATGAAGAGCTGACTGCTCTTAGGATAGCCACCCTTTAGGGTGGCCTTATAACTAGTGAATTTTGTAGTACTAGTGAACAAACTTCTTCATAAAGAAGAAGAAATAAAAATAAATAAGTTACACAGTGCACATCAGTTTACAAGGAATTACGAATAGACATGGAGTGAGCATTTGCCACAGGTCTATAGGGGCCGTATGATTAGATAAGATAGACTCTTTGCTTTTCGTTATAGTTAAAATCGCAAGAGGATAGACTGATAGGTAGGTAGTTGTATTTTAAAAATGCTCCAATATTATTTTTAAAAAAATACTTGGCTACCTAACCTTACGACTCTTAAACAGGAGGAACTGAAACACTGAAAAACATGTTTTTTCATGGTTCTTAACGCCGATCAATTATTTTTATGTAGTTAGTGTAGGAAGGGTCCTCTAAGAAGAGGACTATGTAAACAACAATTTCAATAATCTTTATTTGTAATTGAAGTATTTCAAAGAAGTAATGTTTAGTACTTTATCATAATAAAAACTACACGATACACCATATAAAAATAGATTCACAATCCTACTAAATCGTTGCGGAATAGTGGCAGCTTTGGCATATAGGTACATTAATTGACTTAAGTATTTATGTTTTGGCAGAATTTTTGAAGAAGCTCTTCTTCATGTTGACATTTAGCTTACTAAACTAAATAAGAATCTAAACATCTCGCTAGATAACAAACTCTTTTTGTGCAGAAGTTTTGAGAGCCTTGATTGTGCATCTAGTTTTTCTAAGTGATCGAAGAATAAAAAGCTTAAATTCTGAAAACGGGAGTAGGCACGACATGCCTTTTCAATCTTGTTATTGGATTGCATAAGTTTAATAATGCTGTGAGCAAGTGTACTAGTGCGCTTAGGAGTCCACGAAACATGATTTCCACAAACTCGGATCCAAACATCTCGAATAATTACATCTTTTGGTTGGAAATCTGAAAAATTAATAACAAGAATAAACATTATGATGAAGTCGATATCGATATTTTGCACTGTCGTATCTCTAGAACTGTTTCAGTGTGCCAATGTAATGAAATAAAATTTTCCTAATTTCGGGATAAATGACAGGCTGTAAATATAATATTTTAATGAAGTAGACTGATCATAAACATACAGTTTATTAGTATTGATAATTTTTAAAACAATTTAGTTAAAAAAGACTGAAGAAAATGAAAATAAGTAACAATTAATAAATAGTTATCTATCATTCATTTAATTAGCATCCATAGTGAAAAATAGTATTAACAATAATGAATGGGACATAAAAGTAGTTTTTTAATGTTAGCACGTTTAACTTTAAAAGTTACGCAAAGTTGCAGATTGTCGTTCTAGTGGCAACACTTTTTGATTGACAATATTTTTCAGTTTATTGCAAATTTAGTGCATTTATTAATAGTATAAAGACAAAATAATACTTACAGATGAAAAGTAACGCTATCCTTTTGTACATTTGATGTATCTGTTCGCTTTTTGCACGAAAAGACGCATTATTTGCTCCCGTCGTGACGCGTCAACTGTGACATGCAAATGGTGCAGTGACACGCGAAAACTAGTTTTTTAGAACGGGTATGACCATTGGGCATACCCTCTTGGCAGAGGGGAACGTCTGCCAGTGGCGTCTCCTGTTGGTTGAATGCTCTAAGTCTTAATCCTTATGCTCTAAGTCTTAATCACAACTCATTATCATCAAGGGAAAAAAGAAATAAAAAAAACTAATGACTAGGCAGTATGGTCACAGACCTTAGCCTGTTCCTTCAAATTTAAAAAAAAAATGCATCGTCTGTCGCTCGCTGTCGCACTTCGTTTCGTTTCGCATGAAATTGAATGACAAAGATTGGCGATTGCATTGCTTGCTATTGTGATTTTTAAGCAAAGTAATTAACAGTGTTTAAACGTACAAAATAAGTTTTAGCAGCAAATAAAGTAAATCAACAGTGATTATCACCAATAACTAGTACATACACAATGAGCTTACATAAAGCAAGGTAAGTGTCCACTAACATTTAGTGTATAATTTATAAATCCATGTTATTGAAGATTTGCAATGAAGTAAATATTTGGGCGTTTTGCCAAATGTGTGCACCAGTGCCGCCAGTGTTATATTGTATAATAATTCCCTTTTATTGCTTTTGACAGTTTGTTAGTGTAGAGCAAACAATAACAGCAAGAATCTCATACTTGTTTGTTTTGGACAATAGTTAGATTGGGGGTGGTACCTTCCTACCTAACCTACTTCTTTGACTATTACGAGTGATTCTGCCGACCTATCACCAAAAGACTACTGCTATGCTATGGGAAATTTTGTTATCTTTTAGCTGTTGATCAGTTATGTTCTGTTGATCTCTTACTATAATTTTAATTTTTATATATTTATTACTTTCTGTTAAAACTATAGGAGTTTTAATAAAATAGCATTTTCTATCAGTATTTAAACAGAAATAGAACAAACTGGTACCCCAAAGTCTTTAAAAAAAATATTATACGGATTGATTTAAAATTGTCTTAATTTTGTTGTTAGGTTTACTTTAAACATAAGGTTCATTTTGTTTTCTCCTATCCTTATCCACGATTATCAACAGCCTTTACACACTGCTGGAGAGCTGAGCACTGACTGTAGGCCGCCTGTAGATATACAACAACACATAAGTTATTTCCCCTGATGGAAGCTATAAGAACGAGATAGATTACATTCATACCAATAAACCTAAATCCTTTGATGACTGTGGAGTATTAAATAACTTAAACTTCAACAGCAGCAATAGAATGGTCAGAACTAAATTAAATGTTGAATTAGCAAAAAGAAATAGACCCTTCAAAGCAAAACCCGGACCATTAACGTCCACAACACCAACTACAAAACAAGATAAAAACTGACAGATTTCATTGCCACGACAAAGTTTCTGAGTGCTCAACAAAAAATATACAGACTTCACTACATTTTAATTGGAAATACTAAAGTTGTATTATTTACAAATAAAATTAAACAAAAAGATGGAAAAACGTCAAGAGCAACGGAAAAACTTCTAGAAAAGAGAGCTTTATTAATAACCACCAAAAATAAAACAAAAGAGACAAGAACAGAAAAGTGCAATAAACTAAAGAAATAAAAACCAGTATGAGAAAAGATTGGTATAAACTAAGATTAGAAACCTTCAAGAAACACATAGCTAACACCGGAGGAGTAAAGAAGGCTCTAAAGCAGCTGACAGATATTATTATGAAGGAATGGATACCTAAACTCAAGAACAGAAAAGGGAAACAAAAGGCAAAAAGAAAAGATTTGATCTCCATAGCCATGACATTTTTCAGAGATCTATATAGAGGTCAAAACAACAGTGACAATGTTGACTTAACAGACTATAGTGATGTGCCGGTTAGTATGACTCGAGAAATTGAAAGAGCTATCGAGACCCAAAAGAGAGATAAAACCCCCGGTCTAGACAAAATAAGCAACGAAATTCTTTTAGCTGTGAAATCTTGGATTGTACCTATTCTCACTAATGTATTCAATGAAATCTTATATACTGAGATAATGCCTAAGCAATGGACTACTTCGACTATTAGCCTGATACACAAAAAAGGAGACAAAAATTACATAAATAATTACAGACTCTTCCGTTTAACATCCAACATCTACAAAGTCTTTGCAAAATGAATCCTTGGACGGATTACTAAAATCCTCGACGAGAACCAACCGAGAGAACAGGCTTGGATTAGAAGTGACTACTTGACTATCGACCATATATATGCTGTGAAACAAGTCTTTGAAAAATGCAAAGAATACAACATCCCTTTCTACTGTTGCTTTGTAGACTTGCAAAGCTTTCGACTCACTAATACATGTATGTATCTGGTTAGCACTGTAAAATCAGGGGTTAGTTCACAAATACGCAAGAATAATTTGAAACATCTACAGAACCAGCACGGCTAAAGTTAAATTAGAAAGAGAAAGAGAAGAATTTAAAATAGAAATAGGGGTAATTCCTCTCTCACCAAAATTGTTTTCAGCCGTTCTAGAAGAAATTTTTCAAAATCTTAAATGGAACAGCTATGGACTTACCATAAATGGAGAAAAACTCAATCACTTGAGATTTGCTGATGATTTAATAATATTGGCATCAACCAAAGAAGAAATTGAGCAAATGCTCAGCCAGCTAGAAGAAGAAAGTCATAGGGTGGGCCTGGCTATGAACTTTGATAAAACAAAAATTATGACAAATAGCATACAAAATCCAGTACAAATTAATAACCACAATATTGAATATGTTAATGAGTACACCTACCTAGGACAAATTATATCACCAAAAGACTTAATGTCAAAAGAACTAGAGGTAAGGACTGCAAATGCATGGAAAAGATACTGGTCGCTTAGAGAAATAATGAAGAACAAAGAGTTAAACATGTACTATAAAAGAAATCTCTATAATACATGTATTCTTCCTGTATTAACTTACGGCTGTTAGACATGGGCTCTAACTAAAGCGCAAGCTAAAAAGCTACAAGTATGTCAATCTGCCATGGAAAGAAGTATGCTTGGAAAGCGGAAACTAGATAAAGTTAAAAATATAACACTTAGAAAACGCACAAAAATAGAAGAGGTGAGCATAAAAATAAAGAAATTAAAGTGGAGATGGGCGGGTCACACTGTGGGAGGAAAAGATAAATGGAACAAAATCTTAATGAGCTGGTTCCCATTTTACAATAAGAGGAAGAGAGGGAGACCTTATAAGAGATGGGAGGATGAGTTGAAAGAGATGGCGGGATCAGAGTGGACAAGCATAGCGAAAGATAGGAAAGAATGGAGTAGGCTAGAGAAGGCCTTTGCCAAAAAAGGGCAAACAGATATTTATTACTGAATAAAAAAAAATGTACTATAAAACTTTTTCTGAATAAAGGCTGTATTATTATTATTATATATAAGTCGGTTCTGTCTAGGGCATCGAACTCGGGTTTACCCGACCTGAAAAACCCGGGTATTTCGGGTTTTCTAAAAAAACCCTGGTTTCGACTACATGTAAACCGGAAACCCGGGTTTTAAAAAGTGGATCAGGTTTTAATGCCCTAGTTCTGTCCTGTGGACACACTTGAGTAGGTATATGATAGATTAAACAAACAATATCGAACCAAAACTGAATTAACTACAAAATGTCGCGGTTATACTGTCAATTATCGCCTATATGTATAGACTTTACGGCTTTATGGAGCTTGATGGCGCAACGGCTAGCGCGTTCGGCTTGTGTTCTTGCTCGCTAAGCCACTTTCGCAATGGCGGGTCGTTGGATGGGTGGCCAAATTAAAAACATCTCGAGCTCCTCCGTGCTTCGGATGGCACGTTAAGCCGTTGGTCCCGATTGGTATTATATTGGTAAGATGACAGTCGTAAAAACCCACCAACCCGCATTGAGCCAGCGTGGTGGGTTATGGCCCAATATCCCCACATGCTATTGTCCACGTGGGAGGCCTGTGTCCAGCAGTGGGACGTTTATGGGCTGATGATGATGATAGACTTTATAGGTTACTCTGCTAATTTATCTGCTAATTATTTGTGTCTTTGGTTGAGTACAAAAATTAAATGTAAAGTATCAGTAGTTTAGTCTTAAGTAAATTTTAAACACTGAAAAAAACGACAACCTCACGCGGGAATCGAACCACGCACCTTCCGCATTCCGGGCGGCTGCCTTGGCTCGCACGCTCCACGTCGCGCGTCGTCGCTTAAATCGTAATCGTACTTAAATATATCAACCCTACGCTCCTGACGTCAAATCGACATCGAGGCAGTGTTGCTTAACGGAATATGAACACTTGGGTCACACGATAAGTTTCAATTTCGCATGAAAACCGAAAGAGAGAGTGAACCTTCTGTAAGATAGAACTATTAGTTATTCTGAGCTTATAGTCCAAATAAAACTCAACTTCTGCTCATGCCCTGCATTATTGGTAGGTTTTGATTTCTGCACCATCTTTCTTGTGGTAGACGCAAGCAAGTGGACTTGTCCTAGAGATCATCAGAAAGTATTGCGACTAGCCCCAACCAAATACAATCTGACCACACAATGCAAATTTATAATTATTTTGTGAAGCCATTGTGTGATTATTTATTATCATTACAGAATAAAAGCTTTTGAGGACATATTACATGAAGATGTGATTAACATTGAAGAACTACAGCGAATGGCATTCAATGGTAAGTTTTCTTCTTTTTTTTGTTCTGTGGCGTTTTCGCTAGATTCCGCCAATATCATGTATTATTAAGTTTGTACTGTAGAATGAATTAAAAATGGAGTCTAAACACATATTGTTGCGAAAAGAACTCGTGAGAAAGTCCAAATGGTAAGTCTTTTTTTTATAAAAGAAGGAGGCAAACGAGCAGGCGGGTCACCTGATGGAGAGTAATCGCCGCCGCCCATGGACACTCGCAAAAACCAGAGGAATCGCAGGCGCGTTGCCGTCCTTTAAGGAAGGAATAGGAATTGTGAGAGGGGAGTGGGGGATGGGCCTCCGGAACCCTCACTGGCCGGACGAAACACCAACAAGCATCAAGTGCCATTATTTTACGCCGGATATTCGTGAGAGGGTGGTATTACGCCGGGCGAGCCGGCCCAATGCGTGCTGCAACGCAGCGTGGCTCTACCACTCAATCAGTGTCACTCATTTAGCACCACCCAGGGGCACGTGTAGGGTCGCAAGGGTAAACCTACGGACGCGAGTAACTTTAACCCCCAAAAAGTCATTAAACTGTCAATACTTATTTAATAATGCCAGTTGTTATTACTCTGTATGTAACATCGGTGACCCAGTGGCAAAGCACTCGTACTTATATCTGAAGGTCCTAGGTTTAGTTTGTTAAACCAAGCACTGATATCCATCAATTGTACAAATAACTTGTTTGATGGAGGTCTTTGCCCGACATTAGGACAGTGTAGTCTGATAGATAAAACTTTGTAATAATTTTAGGTATACCTGATGAAAAAGGTCTTCGTTCAGTAGTGTGGAAAATATTATTACACTACATGCCCCACGAAAAAGATGCTCGAGGAGAGACTTTATTAAAAAAACGCCAACTTTATCATCAATTTATTGGTAAGTGCAAACACATCTGGCTAGAAAATTGTATGTTTAAATGAAAAAATGAAAATGAAATTAAAATTATTAATAATAATAATAATTTATTCTTATTAGATAAACATTATTAAAAGAAAGAATCTAATTAGAAAAAGGTCTAAGAAAAAGAAAGAAGTCTTTTTAAAATTCAAACTTTATTTCAGTGAAGTTTTTACTACTCGAATAGTTGTTCTGCCATGTGAATCTGCTTATAAAAATACATTTTAATTAAGCATTTTTTATTAATAATAATGCAATACATAACATTGTTAAATAACAAAGGACAACTCTTACAAATATGAAAATTAAATAAAATAAGTATGCAACACAACAAAATAAGATTCTTGATCTAAAAAGTATAATTTACTAGTGTTAACTCTTACAAATATGAAAATTAAATAAAATAAGTATGTAACACAACAAAATAAGATTCTTGATTTAAAAAGTATAATTTACTAGTGTTTTATTTACCTATTGCTTTGGTTGTAGATGAAATAATCGTAACACCAGGTGGAGAAGCGGACCATCCTTTGAACATAAGCCCTGATAGTTCTTGGAGCACATACTTCAAGGATAACGAAGTCCTGTTGCAAATAGACAAGGATGTCAGGAGACTGTGCCCGGAAATCTCCTTCTTTCAATCTGCAACTGAATTTCCTTGTAAAAAGGTGGGATATTATGTACATGTTAATTTATCCAGGAAATAAAATGTTACTGTATTTCTTAAAATACAGATCAATATGATCTCATGTTGACCTATTAAACACCTCAACCACCATACTTACGACCATTGTGTACTAAGAAGTGTATTACTTTGTCTGTTTGTGAACTAACTTGCTATTATATTAAGCAATAATGGGATTTGAACTATTATTGCTACATTATTATTATTATTGTTGCTAACTATTATTATTGTGTAAGAGAGTTTTAGAATTTTGTTTAATCCATTATTTATTAACATAAATTTTATTTGTGTAAGTAGATAAATTAAAATCGATTTTCATTAATGTCCGCGCATCACTTTACAACAGCCGATCCTATTTAGTTAATTCCTGTAGGTTTGTAATAATAAGGGTGGATTCGACCAAACTGGAATAAGGTCTTATACCTAGATTAAACGCCGAATTTGTATGGACTAATCTCGGAGTAAGTCCATTATTATTCCAGTTTGGTCGAATCCACCCTTATAAGGACAAAGTTTGTATAAAAAAAAGTTTTTGAATTTTTTTATGGGATACGGGGTGTTCACGCGGTCGAAGTCGCAAGCGGGCCGCTATTATACAAACATATACCATACCACACTATCATAAACATTTTCTTTAAAATCGAAGCCCTTCTTTCTCTATCTAAGGTACGTTCACGCTAGTAGCTACAGCTAGAAATAAATCTCTTATATGAAATCCATACAGTGATATGCGGTATCGTGTTTCTGATTCCTTATACATTAATATATTTCCAGATCGTCAACAGCAATGGTATGAAACGACTTCACAAGCGTGTTGAGCAATCTGTATTGAAATATGCAACTCTCGAGAGGAGGGGCTTGGGTGTTGCAAAGGTAAATTATACTTTATACCACTTAGTATTCAATTCTATAGTGTCAATGTAAATGTATAAACTATAATAGATTCTTGTTTACTACTTCAATGCTAATATACGATCGCATAAGTATGTAACGCAGGTAATTGATACGTGTTTGCTCGCCTGGTTGACTATAGCGTATTTATAGAGATTTCTTACCACAAACGGATCGTCTTCAGATTATGTCTAAATGTTCATCTTTTTGCAAACGATCTAAAGCGTCAAATATATATAGGCGGAGAAAATAATAAATATACATTGGAGATTGTACACGAGTTTCTAAAATGTCGGCACAGTTACATAGGCCATAGATGTACCGAAGTGCAGCGGATCATTATTTATAAGCAGACCAAACGATCTGCCATTTTACATTACCTTGTCGATTGTTTTTTGCCGACAGAACTATAGTTTTGCATACTTAACTTTTTCTTTATAGCGGGGGGCAACAGGAGGGCCAGCCCCTGATGCTTGCTGCATGATTGAAATTTTTTTACGCTTAAATAATGCGATCCTAAAATCCGCTGCAACTAAATAAGGCGTTCGCAAAATATATCTAACATGAAATATTGATTCGCTAAAAATGCGATACCGAAATCCGCTGCAACTAAATAAGGCGTTCGCAAAATATATCCATCTTGAAATATTGATTCGCTAAAAAATGCGATTCTAAAATTCGCTGCAACTGCGAATAATGCGTTCGCGAAATTCCTCTAACAAATCGAGCCAATCGCCTCTATGCAGTTGGGTGTATGTACAGTGTTTAGTCCGTTAGTCTCTTTTTACGACACCCAAAGGAAGAGATTGGTTAGTAGTATTCTTTTAAACTTTCAACTGCGGCCGCGCATAGATTATTGCTCAATTAATAGAATTTGTGTTGTGTCTAGTGGCGCCGCTGTCTAAGGGTCGGAACAGACATGCTACTTTTAGCAGCGGCGATCGGCGATTAAGACGCTTTTTAGAAGCTGAATGCAGCTGAATCACTAAAACGTGCGATTCCGACACGCAATCGTACGCAGAGAGTCGCCAAAACACGACGCTAGTCGCAAAATCGCCGATTGCCGATGCTAAAAGTATCATGTGTGCGGTTGCTCTAAGGCTCGTATTCTAAAATCAAATCCATGCTTGAATACTGTTAGAAAGGGATGGCGATATATGCGATGAATAGCACCATCCCTTTCTAACTGTACTCAAGCCGAGATTTGAGTATGAGTTTGGTTTTAGAATACGAGCCCTAGTGTTAATAATGAGCCGCTACCCCACAGCTTCATCGCACAAATTATTTAAAATTTAAAATGAAAGATGATAGCGTGGTTTGTTTAAAAACTTAGATACTACATACATAGATTCACGACTAGAGTCTGGCCAACGAAAGCTGAACCTCGTAGTTATTTGATTGGCAACCCTTTGTCTCTATGTGTGTCTATCGGAGGTGTCATGTCGTATGTCAAATTGAAATTTTTCTGAGTAAATTGCAGCTGTGTGAATGACCCTGTGTTACCCAGTCATGATTTTTTTGAATTTGCCGCGTTTTTCCTGGTTCAGCTTTCGTTAGCCAGACTCTATCCTCAAAAGGTTAGTCAGATAATAGGCAATGAGGACCGCAGAAGCAGTCCCCTGCGAACGTTTCACCAAACTTTTAAAAACGAGTAACAAAAAATTGCAGCTGAGTAGCGAAATCCGTCGTTCAGATAGCATGTCATGCGGGGACTACGCGCCGCTGAACGAGGGCTGCGAGGCTCACTGGGAGGTGGTGGAGCGGATGCTGTTCCTGTACGCGAAGCTGAACCCCGGCCAAGGATACGTGCAGGGCATGAACGAGATCATCGGCCCCATATACCACACGTTCGCTAATGACGCCGACAACAGCAATCGACGTGAGTACTGCTTTTATAGTTACATTTCATACATAAACATACATACATACATACAGGGTTAATTTTGGACACCCCCCCCCACCCTCCCTAAAAGTGGAAATGGGGTAAAAAAAGTAATAATAAAATTTTGACGTAAAAATAATGATTGTTTTCTTTTTTTTATTACAATTTTTTGCTTGCTTTTTTATATCCTATAGTTCTAGGTGCGTGCGCTCACCCACGCGGTCAAAGCGACTGACGACGGCGCGCTGTCATTGGTGCACGGGGTGAATAAATAATAGCGGTTACGCGCAAGCGCTTTGATAATCGTGATAGGCCGCGCGTTGGGTGACAATAATTTAAGGAAAAGTTAAGACAAAAATGTAAAAAATATTATGTTTTTATATTTCATTATTTAGTTGTACTGTTGCTATAGGATCACGTAAAAAATTTGGCGGGGGTCTAAAATTAACCCTGTATATTGACGACTATTATCCCTGAAGGGTTAGAGACCAAGCAACGAGGACCGCAAAAGCAGCCCACGCTTCACCAAACGATAACTGCACATGTGCTCAGCGTGACAGGTGGTGAGCCCATCGCCGCTCTATGCTGCTGCATGTATGTGCAGTCTTTGGTCGGTTAGTCGCCTCTTACGATACCCAAGGGAAGAGATGGGGCGGTAGTATTCTATTAACACGTTAAGCGCCAAGTGTATCATCTGGTGTACACCGCTGTGCTTCTGCCCAAGGGATGACACATTTGGCGCTTAACGTGTTAATGAGCCAGCGCAGCACCTACATTACCAGCAGTTACATTTCCATAACAGTAAAGCAAGATAATCATCATCATCATCATCTTCATCATCATCAGCAGCAGAGATACGTCTACTGTTAAACAAAGGCTTCCCCCAATAGTCGTAAGATCCGAGTATAGAACGACCTTCACCGGGCCGGTTAATGGATGAAAAGTATTTTATATCAAATTTAATAAATGTTAAAAAATATATCGCGAGAGGGTTGGCTGAGAAATTTCAGTCCAGTACCTATGATTAATTTAGTATAAAAAATATTTTTTTTACGTTGCACTGGTTTGGTGTGTGTGTTTGTAATGATATTATCTTTATAAAAACATAAATTTTATTTATTTAACCAGACGGTTGCAAATTACTAATATTGACTTACCTGTTAACTCCTGCCTACCCAATGTTATGACGGGAAAAAAATAGTCAACCTAACGTTTACATAATTCTATGGGCTTCATACTTTCGATTGGTACCTAATAGTCTAAGATCCGAGTATAGAACGACCTTCACCGAGCTGGTTAATGGATGAAAAGTATTTTTTATCAAATTTAAAATGTTAAAAAATATATATTGCGAGTGGGTTGGCTGAGAAAATAATTATTAATTTATTGTAAATAAAAAATATTTTTTTTACGTTGCACTGGTTTGGTGTGTGTGTGTTTGTAATGATATTATCTTTATAAAAACATACATTTTATTTATTTAACCAGACGGTTGCAAATTACTAATATTGACTTACCTGTTTACACTTGCCTACCCAATGTTATGACGGAAAAAAAATAGTCAACCTAACGTTTGCATATTCTATAGGCTTCTTACTTTCGATTGGTAAGTACCTATGTAATTTATATATTATCCAAACCAGTGCAATATTAAAAAAAATATATAATTATTTAGTTAATCATATACTTACTGGACTGAAATTTTTCAGCCAACCCACTCGCAATATATTTTTTTACATATTAAATTTTATATAAAATACTTTTCATCCATTAACCGACCCGGTGAATGTCGTTGTATGCTCGGATCCTCTACAAGCAAGATATTGTGTTACTCATTAATGTTTTACGGTACCGATAATATTTTAATGTGAGAAACTTTGATGTGGTATTGGAACCTTAAGGGGATCCTGCACAAAATTGTGAAAATTTACGTATTTTTAAGTCACTTGCACTATGCGCTGAAATAGTTAAATAGATTAAAAGAACATAAAGTAAGTTAGCCTGATCATTGCTCAAGGTCATGGCCTTGTTGAAATTTGAAACAAACTCTTTAAACAATTACAAACAATTCATAAATGTAATGACTCCTAAAAACATTTTTTTCGACATTTTTCTTAATTTTACGCATGAAACAATAATTCTTACATGAATATATTTGTATTGATATACCGCAGGTCGCCCGTCTTTAAAAAGTTAATTTTAATTTTTAACACACGCGCGTGTTGATTTGCACATTACGCGGAACAAAGACATTGCTCTAATAATTAAATTACTAGGTCTGAAATTTCAAAGCAAAATTGTTCTAATTTTAAATACCATTATGATTGATTTTGCTTTGAAGTTCATAAAACAAAAACCATCCTCAGTTATCGTTCTTTCAATTAGTGAAAACCGCATAAAAATCCATTGCGTGGTTCAGACAGAGGAAAACGGCGACTAATATGTAATGAGAGACTTATGTCAGTTTATGCGATCGCGCGGCACCGTCTTAATAATAACTGAATATTTTTTTTCAAAAGCCAGGGCTACATTATTATGTAAATTGGTGATTGTTGCAATTAACAATTTTTCATTTTCATAATGACAGTATGTTGTTGTGTACTTACAATGACTTCAGAGTCATAAATGTATACGCTTTTAAATATTCGCGGTCCTTTATAAACTAAAATTAACCTTTTGAGCGCCAAAGTCGTCTATAATTGACCAGCACTTGCGGGCCCTGTGCGCCAACGACATCTATAGTTGACAAAAAACCCGGCTTACAAAAATATTAAATAAATGTGTTGATAAACTATTACTGGTATTTTTTTTCTACATTCGGCAATAAAGAATATCCCTGTAACATATGAGTATAAAAACAAGTCTCTTATAGCCATAAGAACTGAGAAATATTGAACTATAAAACATGGATTTTTATCTAAGCAAACACTATTTCCAACACGCCAAAGTCGTCTACTCTTGACCGCTAGTGCTGTACTTCGGAAGGTAGTTTTATTGTAAATTACCTATTCAAAATTCAACTAAAACGTGTTATTTTATTATTATTGTCTTTTTAATAAAATTAAATGTAAGAAAAATAACACTACCATAGCCTACCGTAGCTCAGCTACATGAATAAAGAATCGTCAAATCAACTTCACCTAATAAATCCAATATGGCAACTCTGGCAACTGGCAAACGCTCGACCGGTGACAGCGTCAAAATCGCTCATCAAATTCGCTAGGCTACATCGATATCGATAAGCTAAGGGATATAGAACATACAGGCTTGTCTTAGTATTTTTTTGTTTGATGATAATCAAACGCTTAAACAAGATTAATAAATAGGTAGTAACCACACCGATCCTTTTGAGTTTTAGTGAATTGAATGTCACTTTACTAAGAAATTCGGGTAGACTCCTTGAGACAATTTAAAAAATGAATCAATCGCTTTATTCGCCGGAAGTTCGCCAGGCAAGCACGTTTGTAAATAAGTACTTATAATGATGACGAGTGACTTACCTACCATAATATGATATTGATATGAGACCAAACCCATTTTTCAGCTTATAATATAAATAAATTAAGACTGAAGACCACAAGCAAACGCTTGCTGCCAAGAATTTCTCAAATATTAACAACTTGACGTCCGTCTGTAATGAAATAAGTGATAACACTAAATGTTACAAACCGCGCGAACATTTAAACAGTTTGATCTTAGATGCGAGTACCCACTAGGTAGTGATTAAAACGTTTGCATCTTGTATGAGTACATCGCCTATAGTAACTCTATGGCGTAGCGGCTAAGGCTTTCGGGTTTAGTTGTCTAACTACAACACCTATCACATTACTTTTCTAATTGTATATTGTCCTAAATAAAATAAAATAAAAAACATTCCAAGTACATGGTTTTGCTAGTTAAATTAAAACTAATTTTAAAATATGCAAACTAGCGAAGCAATGTACTTACTGTTACTTGAAAGGTAATGCTAGAGGTTCAACTAATGCAAAAAGTCCCCGCCCGCGCCGCACCGGTTTGTGATCTTGCCAGTTAGTTACGCAACTTTCACATTACCGAGCTAAAGGATGGGTAACCAAATAAAAAGCATCTCGAGCTCCTCCGTGCTTCGGAAGGCACGTAAAGCACACTGCGGTTGTATTGGCTCAGGGCTTAAGCCTGTTATAGCCCAGTCTGCCATAGTGCTGTCGTTCATGTGGGAACGTTCAGGACGTTCATAGGATGACGATGAAGACAACATCGCCTTAATATAGGATTGTTTCATTGTTACTTATTTATAGCGGTAGGTACCGAAAATAATTGAAATTAAAAGTCAAATCATTTATTAAATATACGCCTTCACAGACACAATGACATGATCGTGGTCTCTACGCGACAAGTTAAAATATTTATTTATTTTACATTATTTATTTCACTGCCATTCATTATGAGTTGGTTGATAATGTTTCGAAATAAAACATAGGATTATTTATATGTTTACCAAAAATAATTTTAAAACAATTAATTTTATATAATTACCCTAGTATGTTGATAATGAATCAAGTACAACTTTAAGCCATGTTTAATGCAGTTTCATTGTTGGATACATGTTTTTTTTTTTTTTTTATATGAGAAGGAGGCAAACGAGCAGGCGGGTCACCTGATGGAAAGCAATCACCGCCGCCCATGGACACCCGCAAAACCAGAGGAGTCGCAGATGCGTTGCCGACCTTTAAGGAAGGAATAGGGTTAGGGGTGGTACACGTCCCTTCTTTATTGTGAGCCTGATGCAGCATTAAATATTGGTGTTATTATGATTAACCATGCTTTTTGAAGGTATCCAGAATCTCCTAAGAAATTGGAACAATATACTTACTTATAGAAAATTGTCATACATAAAAAGTTAGTAGGTAGTATATATTTACCAAAAATAATTTACAAACATTTAATTTTATTTATTTATTTTATATTCACAGGTGAATCGACAGTTCTATAAAAAGTATAACACTGAAAATGTGAAACAGCAAACCATTTACAGATTCACACAAATAAAAATGTGATAGTAACATTACAAACTCAAGCAACAATTACAATCGATTACTTCACAATCGCCAAATTGATAATAACTAAACTATTACAGAGTATGCTAGATATGGAACTTAATTTGTATTATATGTATAACAAGCCACCTTATGTTAAGCCACCTATTTAAAGAAAAAACAATATTATAACAAACACAATAGAACCCACCAGATTTAATAATCGGATAATAATAATGCAAGTTTATACATATAATTACCTTTGTATGTTGATAATGAATCAAGTACAACTTCAATAGCTTAATGTTATGACTAGTAGAAATTGATATAAGTAGGTACTTAAACATTTTCTATAGGTACCTACTGCAAGTAAAATTAAATATCAAGTAAAAAATAACATTAATGTTGTATTTCTTAATATATTCTTATTTCCTTACCTAACTCTCTCAAAGTCAAAGTTTATTAAATATGAGGCTTCACTTTCTCTTATTGACATTAAAACTATATGTGTATAAAAATAAATGCCAATTGTGTGTATAAGAAGGTACTGTTTTTTAGTATCTACCTAAGTAAATCTTTTTAATAAAGTACAATAAACTTAGAACTAAATTAACTTTATACTTATGTTGATAATGAATCAAGTACAACTTCAATAGCTTAATGTTATGACTAGTAGAAATTGATATAAGTAGGTACTTAAACATTTTCTATAGGTACCTACTGCAAGTAAAATTAAATATCAAGTAAAAAATAACATTAATGTTGTATTTCTTAATATATTCTTATTTCCTTACCTAACTCTCTCAAAGTCAAAGTTTATTAAATATGAGGCTTCACTTTCTCTTATTGACATTAAAACTATATGTGTATAAAAATAAATGCCAATTGTGTGTATAAGAAGGTACTGTTTTTTAGTATCTACCTAAGTAAATCTTTTTAATAAAGTACAATAAACTTAGAACTAAATTAACTTTATACTTAATTTTTCCCCATCATATAAACCAAATCACTATTTTATGGGATAAATATATTTATGGCACACTGTTCCTTTTCTTAAAATAAAAATGTTGTCAACGAAGGTACTGTTTTTTTGTACATAAGTAAATCTTTTTAAATAAAGCACAATAAACTTAGAACTAAATTAACTTTATACTTAATTTTTCCTCATCAAATAAACCAAATTACTATTTTATGGAAAAATATATTTATGGCACAGACTGCTTCTTTTTGTAGAATAAAAACGTTGTCAACATTAGAGCTCCACAAAAAAAATCATATAAATAACTAAATTCAACGATGCCAAAGCCATGTTCAATGCAGTTTCATTGTTGGATATGACATGTGGTACACACCCCTCCTTTCTTGTGAGTCTGATGCAGCATTAAATATTGTTGTTATTATCATTAACCATGCTTTTTGAAGGTATCCAGAATCTCCTAAGAAATTAGAACAATATACTTACTTATAGAAAATTGTCATAGATAAAAAGTTAGTAGGTAAGTACCTATGTATTATACAAAATTGCTTGATATTGTTTTTACCAAATAACAATGTTTGTTCACCATTCTGAGGAAGTCCATCCTCCAAATTATGAGGTAACATTTAAGATTTTTGAATCGTCGTCTCAAATCTGCAAAACCACAAAAAATAGTTTTATCTTTATGTCAATACTCTTTATTCTAGCAATTTTAACAAAACTGACATTTCCTGGTAAATCCCAATATAATAATAGGCATAATACTTACCTTTATTATGTAAGTAATAATTTATTTATTAAAACTTACCGTTTGAACGTAAGGACTGATATCTTTTCCTATTAAGAAAGATGCTTGTCTGTATAAGATTTATAGGGTATAGTCAATAGGTACACCTTACTACACTTAAGAGCCTTGGTTTAATACTCTAAGCTACCTGGCAAATTAAATCTTCATTGGAACCTGTAAAACAAATAGGCAATCTAAGTTATAAATTGATAAATGGACATTATGGATAGGTTACATTTAATATTTATACAAAAAGTCCCTTACTGTTGTCTTATTCTTGACCTTTCTTGTCATGATTAAAGGTACTAAGGTGGATTTATTTGGCCCAAATGTTTGTATGGTTTGAGAGCCCCTACAAATTGTTATGCAGCGACTTGCTCTTCGTTGCGGAAAATGTTGCATGACACACATTTATTTGGTCACTCACATCGCAACAACTATATCAGCACGCAATTCCCGGCAGACCTTAGTTAGATATTTGAAAGTTCGTAAACGAGAACTCCGAGAACTATTCACAAGTACAACAAACTCGATTTCGTTAATTTGCTCCAAGTAACGTAGGGAAACATTTCTTCCTTAGCGCCTGAGCACTTGATTATCGCAGTCCACAATAGCCCTAAAAAGAGCATTTTAAACAAAACTTTCAACACAACACAACTATTCCTTCATCAGCTGATCAAACAATCGCCATTTTGTGTGAATTTTTATCTTCAATGTTTGAGTGATCGCTAGATTAGCGATTCTTGGCTTGTCAAACTGTCAATTAGGTCTATTTTAGCGTAAATTTTACGTCGTAGGTAACTTTTGCTTATGTCAATCCCATACATTCGGTTTATCGTAGCGAAGATTTCGTAGCGTTTAATTTGTTTGCCAATTGACTAGGCCCTCAGTTCTCTGGGCGCCGTGGTCACGGATAGACGATAGCCTGATGACGTCATATGCGCATAGTGAGGAAAGTAGTGCAGTGCAACATGAGCGATTCAATTGAACTTCTTCGCATTTTGGAAGGCGTCGATGATGACGATGAATTTGCGGAATCTGATTCAATTATTGAAGAAGATTTAGAGGTAAGTAAGTGTATGCAAATTCTTAATAAATTAAACTTTATTTCTGTTATTATACTTATACTATACTAGACTTTAAATATATTATTATTTATGATAACAATTGTTTTATTACATTTTTTTAAATTGTATGTAATGTAAGTAATTATAATTAATATTCGAAACAAATTACCTCCTTGCAACTCTTGTAAGCCTAGGTTATTTCGTTAATTAGAGTGTAATACGTAATATCGACGCACGAAATCGCGACACAACATAGGATTTTTTTTTGTAATCGTTTAAAAAATGCGAATAAATGGAAGATACTTATACAATTTTTATCTATTTTTACACTATACATCACTCGTAGGTACATAGAAATCTTGAGTTTTCGATCGTGAAAGTTAAGTAAGGTTTGCTGAGGTCGCCAAGAGGATGGGTGACCGTAGGTTCATAAAATCACGAGGTTTTCGATCGCGAAAGTTAAGCAATGTTCGCCGAGGTCGTCAAGGGGATAGGTGACCGTAAGTTCATAAAATCTCGAGGTTTTCGATCGTTAAAGTTAAGCGATATTCGCCGAGGTCGCCAAAGGGATGGGTGACCGTAAGTTCATAAAATGTCGAGGTTTTCGATCGCGAAAGTTAAGCAATGTTCGCCGAGGGCGTCAAGGGGATGGGTGACCGTAAGTTCATAAAATCTCGAGGTTTTCGATCGCGAAAGTTAAGCAATGTTCGCCGAGGTCGCTTACTGGTCACCCATCAATTACCCGACCTGCGCAAATTTGCTTAACTTTTGTGACTGTAAACAGAACGTCATCCACTGCGTCATCCAGTCTCTTTATGGCATTAGCTATTTTGCGGCAACATAACTATTGCGGGTATTTTAATTTTTTTTTTACTTAGGGTAGCGGTAGGTACCGTCATCTACTATGGATCATATGCATACAACACGTGTGCACGGTGATATAATTTAATTGTAGTTTAATTACAAAGCTAAATAGAAAGTAGCTAATTTTCTAATTTAATAATAAATAAAAAATGAATCACAATAATATTATATTAATATATTATATTATATTATATTGTTTACTAAAATATGTTTGTTTTTATTTATAAAAATATTTTTGTACTGTTTTGCACCGGTTAAAATTGACACTTTCTATGTATGTTTTTTATATCCCATGGTTAATACCAAGTAGGTACCTTCTCAGTTTTGTTTATATAGATAGATATCATCATGTTTAGATAGATGGCATCGAGATTTGGTTTGTCGCGATTTCGTGCATCGAGATTTGGTTTGTCGCAATTTGTCGCGCTAATGTGCATCGAGATAGTGTGTTTCTAAATTACGTATTACACTCCGCTAATTTCCTACATTTTTAAAGTTTTTGTTTTCGAGTTTAAAATAACCAATATCAACTTAAAAATCATATCAATGGTTTTTCTAAGGCGAGCCGCAATTTTAGTTGGTGACGGTTGCGAAAAAAGGACGAAATCACTATAAATATGTTTAGGTATCATCTCGTGATCACGCGAGCGGATAATTCTCAATGTGTTTGGTATATTTTTATAATTCAACGATAGTTAAAGTACATATAGCTTATAATATAATAGCGTAATATTCTTTACAGAAATAAATCTCTAAAACCATAGTACAACATAATCAATCCTTCAAAAAAAATAGGTAAGTAACCGTGAGTAAGCATTAAGGTCTAAAATAGCGTATCAGCAAGCCCGTGTCACTACGTAATTCGGTCGATTTATATACCTACACGCTCGGTCCGCGCGCGGAGACAATTTAGTTGAGTGTCACGCACGCAGCACGCAGAAAGCGACCGACGCGGCAGTTTGTTTCACGTCGACTTTATTTTCGCAAGTGGATAGTTCACAGGATGGTGAAACAAAAGCGTTACTGTTCTGCATTCGGATGCACTAACACGAAATTTAAATATAAGGGTTTAACCTTTCACAAAATCTGTTGCCGTCTGCACTTACTTAATATAAGCAAAGCACATGGTAAGACATAGTAAGTTATGTAAATACAACAGAGTATTAATACGGATAGTTGGGCGGTGAAAAGGTGTATCGATGTCTTTCTAGGTATCGATTTCGAAATTGATACATTACGTGCTACTCGGGTACATCTCTATGGAAGAGGCATTATAGGATGGCCAGCTGCGCCGTTGTCGTCCAGTCGTGACAATGAAGACATCACTATAGATAATAGTGCTGTGATTTACAACCATTTTATTTTCAATGCTATGCTTTTATTTATGTACTAAGTAAGTACATATGAGGAGCGTCTGTTCAAAAGGAGATAATTCCACCTTAAAGGAATTTTCAGAAAACACCATAAACTGATATCATACTGAGTTTAACTCGTAGGTTTTTATTTTTAAAAGTGATAGGTAGGTATTACCACCATAGTTCAAAATAAGCCAAAAAATTATTTTTTTTTGATCACGGTATTTTTTAAAAATGTTGTAGTTTGCAAATATCGCCTTTTGATTAGAATTTTAGATTATAACTCTTTTTGTTCAGGACGCTTTGTAAATATCTCCTTCTGAACAAGATTAATCGATTTTCCTTCTTTTAAAATTGATATCTTTGACAGATTAAAGAAAAAAAGAAACAACGTTTCTATAAGGTTCTTTAAAAATAAGGGTTTTCAGTAGATTTTATATGATCCGGTAAATGATTAAATATATTTATCACCATAATCACAGTACTTTTGCTTTGCCATACATATTTACCATAATGTTGAATGATACAAACATCATAAGCATATTGGGAGCGTGTATTCTTTTTGGATTGATTTTTAGGACAAAAATGATTTCTATTTTCCCTTACAAATACACAAATTTATAGTGTATAAATACACATTAGTGTTAGATATTTAAAATCTTTAAAAATATTCCTTAATGATCATCAATTATTAATATTATTAATAGTATACATAGTTCTGAGGCATTTTTTTGTATTATAAAGGTGGATTGACTATTTACTGAGTTACCGCAGAATATTATGCCTTGTTTGACATCACAAATCGATTAAAAAGATAAAAATTGAAACAGAAATAAAATATCTCCTTTTGTACAGATCATTTTTGCACGGTGGTCATTTTGTATGAAATCAAAATCAATCAAATGAAAATCATTTATTTCAGTCTATCAAAGTAACTTATCTATACACAGTGATTGGAACCATCCTAGTAAACATTCGAAAATGCCTGTTTCAGGAGGCCCCGCTCCTCCAATATAACTCCATTTGTTCAAAACATTTTATTGTGTTATTTTTCTGTTAATATTCTTTGGAAATGTCTCTCTTTGATTGAAACTGTGAGTTTGAACGTCGTTTTTCTATTGGAAATAACGCCTTTTGAAGCCAATTTTAAGCACTAAGTGGTGTATTCGAACATAGAGCAATAATAAGAGCAATAATACCAAAAAAAAACAAAAACAATGGAAAGTGGATTTATCTCCTTTTGAACAGACGCTCCTCATATATACAAAGAGTGGAAGAATAAATTAAACATCCCAGATTATAAGTAGTCATTTATTGCATATAAAAACAACAAAAACAGGTCGCCGTGTGTTACCAATTTATCGACTCTTGGCAGCACTATATTTTTCGTAGGTATTTTTGTCTATTTTATGCTCTGGCGTGCAAGACACAGGAATGCGTTTATGGCGTGGCGCACAAAAGGTTAAAGCTGTTCACCTAGGGGGGTGCCGCGCGAACGCAAAATAAGACATGTCTTAATAATGACCTTCAAAGCAAAATCAATCATATTAATATTAATAATAAGATCAATTCTGCTTTGAAGTTTCAGACCTAGTTTAATTAAAGCAATGCTTTTATTCTGCGAAATGTGCAAAACCATCACGCGCTAGTGTTAAAAATTTAGAAGGGGTACCCTGCGGAAGATCAATACAAATATTTTCATGTAAGAATTATTGTTTCATGCGTAAAATTAAGAAAGTTTTCGAAAAAATATGTTTTTAGATATCAATAGATTTATGTATTGTTTGTTATTTTTATTTTCGCGTTTATAATATTAGTAGGATGTATGTCCCTAGACTGAAAGTTGTTTTCCGATCTGAAAAATAAAAATTAAAAGCGGTCTAACGTAACCATGGTAAATACGATGTTTAACGCACAGAGCACGCGGAGGCGGACTGCTTCTTCTGCTTCACGAACCTGATGGCGGAGATCAGGGATTTCTTCATCCGCACTCTGGACGAGACGGAGAGCGGCATCAACTACATGATGGGCAAGCTGGGCGACTGCCTGCGCCGCCACGACCTGGCCGTGTGGCAGCGGCTGGAAACGCAGGAGCTGAGGCCGCAGTATTACAGCTTCAGGTAACTGGTCCTATTTCATCTTAGTGGGGCCTACAGAGGTCTCCTCGCAGCAACACGTCGACCCATTGGGATCTTTTGTGCAAAAAGCTTCAGGTAACGAGTAGGGATGGGCCGGAATCCATCAAAGGACGCCTGAAGAGGCACTGTAGGCCAGCGGCGTGAGGGTGACTGATGCTAGGTCTAACGCTGCACCAGTGGTCCACGCGCCTGGACGCCACTTCCACTTAACATCAGGTGGAGTGGAGTAATTTGCAGGGCCTTATATTTAAAAACGAAGTTCAACACGCTCACAGACGCTGTCGACTCTGTAAATCCGTTCAGCTCAACGGCCGTTTTGACGGCTTTTAGGGTGGAACGGTTTTCGAGTGGCGATCGCGCACCGGAAGACGCAAGTGTGGGCAAGGCCTCCAACAAAGTGGTCCGACGATCTGGTGAAGGTCGTGTGTAGAGCCGCTGGATGCGAGCAGCACAAGACCGATCGCGGTGAAGATCCTTTGTCCAGCAGTGCACGTCTTTGGGCTGATGATGATGACTAGTGTATGTCATAAATAGACATAATAGTAGTGTTTGCTTGTCTGTGGTATTTTTGTCTACAGACCCTAGCGTGCAACATAATTTTATCTAGTTTTGACAACTGTAACCGAGATAGTTTGTCGTTCCCGCCATCGAAGGAAGAGAGAATATCGTCCGCGACACATCTCGTTCTGCGCATGCTAGGCCTACTGTAGAGAGAGAGCTTTTATGTTATTTTTATACTCAAAACGTGAATGTGCCTAATTTTTTGTTGTAGATGGTTAACGTTGCTGCTCTCGCAAGAGTTCTCGCTGCCTGATGTGGAAAGGATCTGGGATTCCCTGTTCGCCGACAGTGACAGATTCAGCTTTCTCATTTACATCTGCTGTGCCATGATTTTGTGAGTACTTTAAATTTCTTCTTTATTGAAGTCATAAGAAAACGCGAATATCCATTCCTGGCAATTGTTTTGGCAAATTTTACTATGTAATGACATGTCTGTAAATATAATTATGTATTATTTAGGTACAATTACATAAAATACGATTTGCCATGTTTTTATTATTCTATTATGTGAGCTCAGCATTCGTAATACCAGACACAATATACATGCAATTGTTAGCAATCTCTAGGAGTCTTTGTGAGAGACAAGGGGATATAGTTAATTATTCGAATCAAATTCAAAGTAGGCCGCGCGTATTTAATAATATTACTTTTTGGTGAACATGTTGCCTGCTGCTTATTGGATGATTTAAATGCACTTTTAAAAATAGGTTTATTTGAAGAAATAGTTTTAGACTTTAATGTTGATTTCAGGTTGGTAAGAGAGAATTTACTCAGCGGTGACTTCGCGTGCAACGTGAAGCTCTTACAGAATTTCCCACCTATGGACGTGTCTCTGATCCTCAATAAGGCTGTGGAGATTGCCAGCACCTAGCTCTCTTGATGCATCGACTTTTTGTACAAACTTTATACAAATATTTACCGTTTCTTACGTATATTTAATGTGTTTACAGGCGAGTTCAGTAACATTGTAAGAGCGAAAATCATTAGCTTTGCCTTGCTTTACTCTCTCAAAAACTCGAAAATGGCTGGACCTATTCGTGTAGTATTTTTCTTTGGTTTGTTTTCCTCAACAGCGGGGTTGTTTAGGAAAATTACGGAAACCCCAAAGGACCAACTAATCATACAAATAAATCGAAATTGAGAATTAATTTTGTATGGGAAGTACTTTTACCTACCTACTTCAGATTACTTAGCGATCGTGGCGGACCAATCATTTGACAGGACAAGTCCTATACTGCTGATAAATTATTGAACTCGACTGTACAAAGTTGTGGGCATTTAAAAATTAAGACTTGATCGTACACTGTAGTACAAAAAAATTATAGTTTGAATTTTTCTTTAATTAACATTCCAATTCATTAGTTAGGAGATGTGACAATCGGTGAATCATCTTTAGTAGTAAATAAATTAAATTAGGGACATTCAGCATCCAATTGACCCAAGCCACAAATCTAAGCTCTTAAAACATGACAAACAAAACAAACTACTTATGTGATTAGAGTATGTTTTTAATTACCCTGTCAAATCGTTTATTCAAGCAAACATCGATGATTGAAAGGCTAATAAATTGGTCTAAGCGAAATTTTTTGCGATATTAAGTTCAATACATATTCGTAATCACCAAATTTTTCTCCGTCGTTTGATTCGATGCTGTATCGCGTTTGCATCGATGCTGTATCGCGTTTGCATCGATGCTGTATTGCGTTTGAATCCATGCTGTAGCTAGTTTGCATCACGATTGTATAGCTACTAAATGACGCACATCATGTGTGTAAAGGTTGACAGTTAGCGAGTGACTCGCGTTTGCATCGCGACTGTATCACGTTTGCATCGCTGCTGAAAGTCGCAGTGTTTGAAGGGCCTAAAGGCTTCTTTGGCTTACTAATTAAGTGTTGATAAGTTTGCACGGGCTGGACAGAGCCACGGCAGCAAATTTGATGAGCGGCTGTTCCGCTTTGTCAGACGGTGCAGGTTTGTATCATACTCGTGGCTTTTTTTAACTCTCCGAATTACGCATATATATTATAATATACCCTTTTTTTATACCGACGTTTCGACTAAGAGACACGGGCTGACCGTGAGCACGATCGGTGCAACTCGGTCGAAACGTCGGGTATAAAAAGGTACGCGTATTATGCCTTGAATAAGTAGTTAGTGTAATCCCCGTCTAAATGATTGTTTTTAATGAAACGCGAAAGTTTAAAAGTGTATATCTGTCCGAATTAGTAGATTGTTCATGTTTTGTGAACCTACCGAGATTGTCATCCATTACCTTAAATATCTCATAAGATTGTTTCTTCTCTTGTATTTCTAGCGTCCGTCCCCAATGACAAAACTTTGTAACTAGATCTGAGAGACCCATTCGAATATTTTTTTTAGAAATAACTTTGATATTGTTTGTGTAGGTTATTTATTTATAGTCATTTTAATTTCATATTAATTTTCAGCCAAAATTAAATAATAAATCTATACAGGGTGTTTGGCAATTGGTATAAAACCCCGCAGCTGGGCCATCCTACTAAGTGCAAAAAAACAACTATTAGTATGAGAGAAACCTGAAAAAGCAAAAACAAAGTATTATAGCAGTTTTAATCACAGTTAGACCGCAGTCCGCACCTTTAGTTGATGATTGTGTGCTTATGGAAATATTAATTTTGATGCAGTATTCTTATTTTCACGGTCTATTGTGGATTTATATAGGACATCATTAAAGCAAGCGCGGATATGTTCAAGTCAGGTTAAAACGAATTATAAGTTATGTTCGGTTTTGTGATCTTGAATAAAATTATTCGAATAAAGGACCATGGGGAATTTGTTATGAACCCGTCCCCACGCTCAATAGTCATGGGATACGTTTGTTCATTGGGACCCAAAGAAGCCTAAAGTACCTGTGTTAGTTGCAAAAAGTATTGGGTTTATTTTTTAATAAAAAAAAATTATTGTTTTGTTGCTTTAGTTAGAGTTGCTCGAGTGTGTCATGCTCTCTTAAAGTGCCTTTGCGGTGGTGGCATGTGCATCGGGTCGTTACATTCCCTAAAACATGGTAGAGCGAAGCGATGGCTGATTCACATGTCATACTCGTGGACGGGTGTCGCCTGTGGAGGCTGGTCTGCTCTTGCAATCTTATTTTGGTGGAAAAAAAATATTCAATTCAATAAAAAAACAATATATTTTGTTTAACCTAAATCCCACGTATTTGAGGAATGTCGAAATATTTATAAAGTATTTTATTAGTTAACCAGTGTCATTAGTTTCATGTTTCTCCGACGTATGAAACCTTTGATATTGCATAAAGTAAAAATGGTCATAAATTATAGGGGGAGGGGGTAGGACCCCAATATTATTTTTTTTGTCGATGAATTTCGATGTAGTATTTAGCCTTAACGGGTTAGAAGTACCACCCCTATCATATTGTATATATTTTTTATAAAGAGGTTGCTATGAAACTTCACAACAACTACACAAAAAATCAAATCATTTATATAAATAGGCTACAAAATAGTGTTCAAAATTAACCATGATTATAATAATTACAAGAGTTTAAAATATTGTGTCTCTTTCTAGAATTAACTACATACAAACAGTAGTAGTGTAGTCGGCTGGTACAGTCGGCCTCAGGCCTCACACCAATTCGCTCGGAACGATCGTGCTCGTGCAACCATTATGTAAGTGTGCAGGATCAGGAGTTGGTATGACATAATGGTACAAAAAGTGTTAGCTACTTCTAAGGCCGTCTGTACATTACGTATGGTCTTTTATCTGTATTTTTTAAATAGCTTGTATGCGTTAATTTCCTACTCTAGCACATAAATCATACGTACTTCATTATTATGCGCTCATTTTTTAAATCTGGGTTGGTCTCAAAATATCTGCAGTAGATTATTGAATCTACTGCGGATATTTTGATACCACTTTTTATAAGATTATTATTATAAATGATTATCATATCTTAATATCGTTTGTACCGTAAAATAAGTACAAAAATTAAGATAGTTATTATAACATTTAAAACATATTTTTCTATAGAGATTGCTATAGAACTTGTTAAAATACAAATCATTTTTAAATAGGCTAAAAATAGTGTTCAAAGTTATAACCACGAGAGTTGGAAATATTGTTTCCCTTTCTAGAATTAAAGTAAATAAAAACACAAGCTTCTCTTCTAGACATTGTCTTGTTCTTAGGCAATGTGTTTCTAAACCAGCCAATCCAGGCATTCAAGAACTCTAAAACATATTATCACTTTATGAATATAAACATTTGTTTTTTCTTTATATTCTGAAATTTATCTCCTCCTGAACCGGGTCCGGGTCTACTAATTCAATAATTTATTTATTTATCTCAGTATTTTATTTTTGAAAAAAAGTTTTATTAGATTTCTGTATTGAATTGCAAAATTTTAAACTCTTATTAACAACGGCATTCAAAACTTAATCAGTTTTTATTCTAAATATAAACCATCATAATTTTAAAATTTAACTAAATATTTTATAAGAATTTACCTTTTGATTAAATTTTATTTTATTTGCCTAGCATAGTTTTTATTAATATTTTATAATTAACAAGGAAACTTGGTTTCATATCCTGCAGTTTGATTATAATGTAGTAATATAAAATCATTAAATAATTAACTTATTGCTACTGCCCATTCACGCTGTGGTGTGTTTAACAGTTTTTTACCTTTAACATTCAATATGATAGAAATTAAATATTAAAATTTACAACGTTGGGCTAAAACAACGTAAAGTTATTGACTGAATTTTTATAATAAATATGATATTTATTAAAATAGTTTACTAGTTAATAAGCGCTAAAGAACGAAATATAAAGAAACATTCGACAATAACGGAACATATTAGGTATTAATGAATATTAAAAAATACCTTTGTCAAAGAACGTTTTGGAATGCTTATTGTAACGTTTATAATATTTTCCTCTGCCACGTTATTGCTAATGGTTTCTTTCTGTCATATTTATTGCATTAAAAAATCACTATTTTACACTTTAGAAATATTTGTTAACGAAAATAGTAAGTAACTAGGTTTCATTATAACTAGATTAAAAAACAGATTTTATGTTTATTTATAGTTTTGTGTGACAAAATATTGTATTCTTAATAGTTACCTGGAATTTACTTTTGATTTTAAATAGTTTTACCATGTATTCCAGTATGTGAAAAGTAAAGAAAATACAAACATATAATTGTCTTTCATTAGCTAATCTTAAGGAATTATTTTCTTGGGCATAATATAACAAATATCACAAGAAAATTATATTGCCCTACTCTGAAACCTTAGGCACGCCGCTATGTACAGTGAAGAGCTCGTGGAGTTTACACCTTGGGACTTTGCACCGTTCTTATCCTAGTATATGTGTTCTGTGGTTCTTATTACTTACAATCGCCTCCTCCATTTATATCGGCTTGCCCCCTCCCCCCGAACCATCGGCTAGCGACGCTCTCACACCACATGCTTAATATACATAATATGACATTACATTCACTCACGACTATTATCCCCTTAGTGTTAGTCAGGGACTATTCAATGGGAACTATAAAATCAGTTTTCTGCCATAGTCCACCTTTCACCATATAGCAACTGCACGTGTGCTCAGCGTGACAGGTGGTTAGCGCATCGCCGCTGTTAGATGTACTTATGTGCAGTCTTCAGTCGGTTAGTCGATGTTGCAGTATCAGGTCAAGGTTACCATGTTCTTCCAAGATCATTTATCTGTGCTGTGCTTGTCACTACAACTGTATTTCGAGAATGGAACCACGTAGCAAAGGTCTAATGAATGAATTTAAGCATGTAAATATTTTTTACGCATTGTTGCTAACAAATTACAAATTGTAAAATGTTGAAAAAATCCACAAGCAGGATTCGAACCTGCACCCTCCATTGTGGAATTGTGGTGGCCCAGATGTCCTGACGCACTTGTGTACATAGGTCACACACTAAAGTCTGCGGGCACGAGATTAGCGACAGCCGAGCGACGGGCGACGCGACGCGACAGCGATGCGACGGCGATGCATCAACAATATGGACACCTATGGTCAGGGCGGTGAAACTTCCATACATTTAAGTAGCTACGAAAATTTGTATGGAAAGTGCTGCCATCTGTGTGGTTAGGAACATAAACTTCGACCATAGTTTTACACTGACGTCGATAGATAGAGCTAGGTTGATGGCAGTACATTACAAAATACAACATAGCAAATCTATTGTAGTTAAAAACTAAATTCGTAGGTACATACTTATTTATCAATGATTTTATAATAAAATCAAAATCTAGTTACAAAAAAATAAAACAATTTTTGGTTAAAATATTCTTTAAACGTAAAACGAAACGCAAATGACGCTGACAGAACGTGGGTACGTTACGTTAAAAATTTTAAACATTTCTGTTCTGTTCTGTCGTTGTTGGTTTCGTTTCGTTGTGTTTTGATTTGTGCTCCTCTACGACTTGGACTGTGCTTGTTTTCTTGATATCTGCTATAAACTCTTGACCGTGCTTTCCCTTGGACCCCGTGATAAGATACCTAAACGATTGACCCAACGCTGCGCTGTGTAAATTGGACTGGACTTTGCCTTTCGATTTGGAATTGACGAAGGTCGAATCTTTGAAAATGCCAAGAAAATCTGCCTTTAAGTGCTATTTTGGATGTACTCCAATTAAAGGTAACTACTGCTTTTAATTTTTATTAGTAAATACCTGATAGAATAAAAAATATGAGAAGGTACTTATCTTACCTACTTAAGTGATGAATTAATTAATACAAAACTCTTATGGCCGATTTACACATCCATAAGTAAGTAAGTAAGTAAGTAAGTAAGTTCAACTTACTACTTCCTTGCTTACTTAATCGGCAAGTAGACAGCAACGTCCAAACGGTGAATTTTGCTTACCGGTAAGTAAGTACAGAACCTTGCGACGATGGACGCGAGACACGTCCTGCCAACAATGGATTGCGATGAAGCCAGCACTTAAGGCTACGTGTTAGTGAAAAATCAAAATAACACGCTCTTAGAATTAATTTATGAAGTAGTAAACAATAAAATTAAAATCTGCGAAAATTATGAAATGTTGTTAAGGCTTTATTCTGTGGAATACACTCGATGGAAACACGATTTGATAAAGTAGGCTCGATAGAATAAATTCACAAAGTTACATATTTTTGTGTCATTTTATCTTCTTTTCTAGGTTTTATTCTTAAAATAAGTAATTTGATATTATGAGTCATTTACCAAAATGAAGTTCATAGATAACTTAAGGGCTTATAACCAATCGTTTTTTTTATTACATTACCAATTCTTCTAAATATAAAACGTGATTATTTGCGCCTCTTCGCTGAGAGCGAGAGAGAAGCGCTCAAAATACCTCCTCTTAAGTGATATATTGAAAGAATTATTAAATGTGGTTATAGAAGAAATCTAAAATCAAATAAATATTGAACACCAAAATCCTATACGGACTTGGGAACGAAAATGGATTAGCAGAAGGAATGTTCATGGTGCAAGCTATCAGCTGTTCAAAGAATTGTCGGTAGAAGATCCACGGGAACTGAAGGACTAGGTACCTACTCGCTTAGAATCAACCAAGGCGCCAGCCTTGGTCAGACAGCTATTTTAGAAGTTTGACAGAAATCTTATAGGTACGATAGCTTTCTGAGGTTTAAGCGAGCACTACAAATTGAAATGAAACACTTTTTTACGGATTAACCCGCGTTTAATTTAACCCTTTACAGGGTCCGTGGTTACCGGGAGACTGGTCTCCCTGTAATATATAATATAAAAAACTATGTAAATAGTAAATTAAACGCGAGTTAATCCGTGAAAAACTGTTTCATTTCAAGGTACGATAGTTGTAAATCCACGTGATTTTAATCGAGTAGTAGGTAAGTACCACAGAAATATAGTACTTAGGTACCAACCTTGTTTGCAAACAGGGTAGGTAATAGGTAATAGTAGGGGCTGCAGCCACTACTGTAGGTAGGTAGTCAATTTTTAAACCTTTTAGTAGTTTGCAATATTTGTATGTATGCTGTGTATTGTCCACGCATGGAAAAAACGCGTGAACAAACATACAATCATAATATAAATACATACCTACATATATACACATATACAACAACAAAATAGTAAATAAATAAAAAGCACTGCACGGGCGGCAGGCAGACAGAATGCGTTTCGTTGTGTGTCAACTTATGAACTTACTTACTTGTGCCGTCCACACGGCGGCAAGTTAAGTTGGCGGGGAGCGTGAGACGTAGCGGGAGGGATTACGCGCTACTGTCCTGTCCAAAAAATAGAACTGGTTCCTATCCTGCGCGAAGTCGCTACTTACTTACTTACTTACTTGCCGCCCGGCGTCCACACGTAGTTTTTGCTTACTTACTTACTTACTTACTTATGGATGTGTTTAGGGCCTATTGTCTAATTTTGAGCCTACTAATTGCGCTCCTGTAGGTACCTACTTTTGTCTATTTGTTTGGTTTTTAATTTTCAAAATGAGTTTCTCCCGTGTTCTTTTAGCAACAACACAATGTTGGGAGACTCCATTTTATTTCGATCTATCGTACGGTAGTAAATTATTTATGAGCGGGACGTGCACGGGGCCCGGATGGGCCACGGATCATGCACGGTGTAATATGAACTGTTTCAAACAAAATGTATGCAACGTCTCAAATCAGTGGCCCCGTGCACGGATCGCTCTAATACAAATCATCCCTTAACATATAAAATACTTGGAATTGGCTTAATGCTTAATGCAAAGCCATTAATTAAGTTATAATAATAATAATTTTCAAAATAGTTTTGCCTATAATGTTTATCTTGAAATAATTTAAAAAATATATTTCTTAGGGTAAGAAGAGTAAACTTTAAGATTTAATAAAAAAATGTGAACTAGTAACTTAGGTACCTACCAAGATGAGGAAACCAATGCCTCGGTAGCCTAGTACTAAACAACACAGGCCTTATGTAAAACTGTACATGGAAATAGTGTAAGTAACAAGATTATAATATTGTTTTTCAGGAAGAGTCCATCACTTTCCTCCACCAAAATACCCTTACTCGGAAAAGTTTGATCAGTGGAAAATGGTATTGAGTGAAATAGATAAAGAAAAGGGTGATCATTACATACACAACCATATTTATTTCTGTGATTACCATTTTGAAGACTTTTACCAAACAGCCAGCGGACGACTTACTAAAAACGCTGTTCCAACATTGAATATTCGTAAGTTGTTTCTTTATTGATTTTTTATTTGAATTTTTTTATTTTAAATAACACTCAAATTACATTTTATTGAAATTGAAAAATATCAATAGTAGTATAATTTACTACCTATAATATATATACTTTTTAATCTTAATGTCATGTCTCAGCTGACATGTAATTATTACCTATTTGTTATAATTTTGGTTTCAGCATCTTCATCAACTTGGCAACCTTCAAAAGTGGATAATAAAACATGTGATAATGAAGAAGCCTCTACTAGCCAAGGTAAAGATAAAAAGTTATATAAGTAGGTGTGTGTAGTGTTTATGTACAATGTGATTCTTAAAACTTGAAGCTGGGTCCACTGTCTGTATATTAATAGCTAGTGTGGAGATTGTGGAAGAAGTTACCAATTTGAATGGGGAAAACTAATATATGTAGTTAGTTTTTAGTTGTGATTATGAATCATGGTTGGATACAATGTGTTGTTTAAAATGTAAGATGCTAACTAATGTATACTATTTTCTTTTAAGGGTCAACATCAAAAGAAATTGATCCAATATGTGTGGATCCACCTATCACAATTCCTGTGAGACACGCTTTTGTCCAGAAAGGTTAATATTATTAAAGAAAAATTTGTAAATTTATAATACACAGGCACAAGCCTTCCCATATGGACAACATCACAGTCATGGGAATATAGTATACAATCTTCAATCATCTAAACACTAGATACACAATCCAATATAAAATATGTTCGAAAAAGTGGTTCCAACTATTCTTTAGAATTTTGTTTACGAATAATCACAACAAATTTTGTTACTTAGCCCTATCATCACTGCAATAAGTGTTAAAATTAGACGGCAATGTCAAATGACAACAGAGCAATCCAATGCTCACTCTTGGTTGGAGCATTAGTTCAAGGCGTCACTTTGAGAGTGCTAATGCTATGCGATTCTCTAAGCGACACATAGACGCTGCACTCATGGCTGTGATCATAGATGTTACAGCCGTCACATCGTTCGCTGCAGTCTCGGCGTTATACTTGGTATTCTGTAAGCTCTATTAGCTCGCCGACGATCTCTCGGCTGCGTAAACGCACGGCTGTTCGCTAAGCTGTGCTAGAGAGATGATATTATCCTGGTTGCATAATCCATAAATTCTCGACTAGTAGTTTGTAGCTGTTTCTTTGTAATAAAAATTATACAAGTAGTTAGTATAGTTTTTATTACAAAGAAACATGTTACCGTTCAATTTTAAAACATCATTCTGTCTATCAACTCCAAACAGAGGACATAAACTAAAAATGGATGTTTTAAACTTAACCTTTAATTTGATTTAAGAGTTTTGGCTTTAAATTATAATTTATCTTTAAAAATTTTTGTAAATTACTTACTTAGTTGCCCATTAATTTTTAAGTTTCAAGGTAAAATATATAATAAAATATGATTTCTCATTTAGGCTGTACGTCGATGCTGTGGTCAAAGTTGAGGCTGTTTCGCCTACAGAATACCGATTTCATACAAGAAATGTCAAAGAAGTGATTCCCTATCACGCCGCTTACAGCCGTGCGGAGCTAGCGTTAAAAATTATTAGAAGAATACCAATGGTACGCTCGCCGCTGTAGCAGCCGCTGCTACCAAGGCTTTAACGATGTTTGCGCTTAGAGAATCGCACTGATGCTGTATCTAGTGTTTAGATGATCTTAGTATACAATATGATTAAGTAAGTAATTATTTTTCTTATTTCAGACACTTATTTCATGAATGTTGGCAGAAATAATAATTTCAAACAACAAGCACAATTAAAGGTCAAACTTTTAAAATTAAGGAGTAGGTGTAAAACTCTAGGCCAAAAAGTGCGACAAGCTGCCAAGATATCCCAAAATAAGGCGTTTTTAAAAGCTGTTGAGAAACTGCCCGAACCTGCTGCCATTTTTACTGGAATGCAATTAAATAAGGCATTTATTAAACCAAGGGGAAGAAGATACACAAACCAAGAAAAAATTTTGTGCCTTACAATATACAAGCAAAGCCAAAAGTCTTATAAATTACTGCAAAGACTCTTCGCATTGCCTTCAAAAAGAACAATCCAAAAGGTGTTACAGAAGATTAAAATTAAGTCAGGTATCAATGATAATATTATACAACACCTGAAAAACGCAGTAAGGAAATTGCCTGAAGAAAAAAAAATATGCACTCTTATATTTGATGAAGTTGCATTAAGTCCTGGTTTATATTTTAATAGAAGCTGTGATGAAATAATTGGTTTCGAGGATTTTGGTGATAATAAAACTACTAAGATAGCTGACCATGCACTTGTTTTTATGGTCAAGGGCTTAAAAGGAAAGTACAAGCAGCCCATTTGTTTCACATTTTGCCAAAGTGTGACAAAGAGGACAGAATTAAAAAAACTAGTTCAAGAAGTACTGAAAGCTGTACAAAGCACTGGTTTAATAGTAATTGCCACTGTATGTGACCAGTCTTCTTGCAATGTTAGTGTCATAAATAGTTTAATAGATGACACAAAAAAAACATATTTTCGAGAAGGCAAGGAATACAAAAGTCTGTCATTTGAATTTAATGGAATGAAAATATTTCCAATATTCGATCCTCCGCACCTCCTTAAAGGATTAAGAAATAATCTCCTCACAAAGGACTTAAGATATATTCAAAATGGGGAAGTCAAATTTGCAAAATGGAACCATTTACAAATGCTTCTTGATGCTGATCCAGGGGACGATGATATTAGGTTAGTGAATAAATTGACTGAGAGTCATGTCTTATCAGAAAAAATACCTAAAATGAAGGTGAAGAACGCAGCCCAGGTATTCAGTCAGAGGGTGTCCGCAACAATGAGATATTTAGCGAGTAAGTATAATGTCGCTTTAGTTTTATGATACTAATAGACTACAAGTAAGGTTATCTGATTGTTAGTGTTCTTTTCAGGTCAATATACAATGACCAGTATATGTTATCATATCACAAAATGACTTTGTAAGAACACATGCACCTATTATGCAGTAAATTATCTATGTTTATATTTTGTTAAAGAAAAAGAATTCACTTTATTACTAAACTTCAAACCATTTTACAAAATAGGGAGAATAGACAATACGAACTCACCACACGAACTCAATGTAATCCACATTGGATAATGGTGATTGTACAATAATTAATAATTTTTTCCTTTTCTTGTTGCATCTTGTAAATAATAATAATTATCTTTTCAGATCACGATATTCTTCCTAAAGAGTGTCTGCACACTGCTGATCTATTACTTTTAGTTGATAAATTGTTTGACTCTTTTAATGGTCATAGCTATCAAAGCTCGGAAAAAATCTATAAGTGTGCACTAAAAATAAACTCGCCGCATTTTAAATTATGGAATGATACATTACCAATTTTAAGATCAATGAAATTCAAGGTGGAGAAAAAGTTAAGAGACGGGACCATTTCTACAAAATTTGAACAGGTACCATCACTTAAAAATTGGGTATCTAATATTAATGTCTATAAAGAAATGTTTAATTATTTACGCGAAACTCATAATATAAGTAGTCTATTGACAAGAAATATTAACCAGGATCCATTAGAAAATTTTTTCTGCAACATAAGGAGTAATGGTGTCAGAAACACGTCCCCATCTTGCTCGCAGTTTATTGGAGCATTTAAAACCTTACTAATAAACAATTTAACCTCGCCCCACTCAGTTGGGGCAAACTGCGAGCAAGATGACAATAAGGCATTAAAACCCCTCAAAAGCCTGTTAAATTTTCAGAACAAGGTATCAGGAGAACAACCCACAGACACTATTAATGTGGATTCTGTAATTCACTGCTTCACGCAAACAGAAATAGACTACTCAAATAACACTATTAGTAAAGAGGCGAAAAGATATGTAGCCGGATATGTAATAAAAAAAACAATACAAAAAATTTGTAAAAAATGCCATTGTTGCCGAATGCATTTAGTGAGCACAATGCCTCCGAATAATAAAGATTACATTTTAGAAAGAGATTACACTAGAAGATCACTTCATTATCCATCGGAGGCATTGTGCGAGTTTGTAGACGATGTTTGCATAATAATTCAAACACAGTTAAATGAGGAACCACATAAAATATGTTTAAAGGGTAAAATAAAAGAATTAATAAAAATATTTTGTAATCTATCACAGTTCTCCTGTCAGACTCATAAAAGTGATGTACAAAATTTCCTAATGGATACAATATCAAATATAGTCATAAATAGCTGGTGCACTAATGTCAATAGAATACTTAAAGGCAAAACAAATGTATGTAATAATAATATGACAAAAATACAAGCTCTAAACTATTATAATACACACAAAAAGCGAAAATAAAAATGTAAACCATATTATTGACTTTCATTTGTCATTTAAGTAAAATTTTAAACACTGAAAAAAGACGACAACCTCAGGTGGGAATCGAACCACGCACCTTCCGCATTCCGGGCGGCTGCCTTAACCACTTGGCTACCGAGGTTCTGGCTTTCAACCGTCGAAATTTGTCAGTGCTTGATGCTTATGTTTTTAGTCAACATTGCTTCATCAAATCTTAGAAGTTTTCTTTCACCTCTGAGATCCGAAAGAAATATTTTTACAAATATTTAAACATTCGGTTAAGATGAAGCTGCGTTTATAGAATAATATTTTGTATTTTAGCGTTTTATTAACGCTGAAATATACTTAAGTAAAATTTTAAACACTGCCCGCCTGAGGTTGTCGTCTTTTTTCAGTGTTAAAAATTTTACTTAAGTATATTTCAGCGTTAATAAAACGCTAAAATATAAAGTATTATTCATTTGTCATTTTAACGACTAACATCTCGTGACAAGACAAAAATCATTTATTGATTTCCATCTTGTCTACAGACAATGAGATACATCTCATTTTATTTTAATTTGCTGCTTATTTTATCTTGGATGCCTGTTTCTAATTTAAGTCAAGATTATGTTGGCATGAAGTTCGACTGAAACCTCTGAATGTAGAAATTCGTAATGATTTATATTTGTGTTATTTATTTTTTTCTTTGGAATAAACTACGAAAAATGTATTTATTCCAAACAAATAAATAAATAAAACAAATATAAATCATTACGAATAAAATAATTTAAATAAAACCAATACTAGCGCCATCTAGCGTGGCTAGGCGTAGGTATGCAGCGCCATCTCTGTGCTTAGGTACACACATTTTGCAAAAGGAAAACCTCAGTGGCCCATCTATCCCCGTCTATATAGTATTATCTATGCCTATGGTGACGCGTACGAAACGAGCGATGGCGAGGCGATGCGATCGAGCGATGCACGGGCGACACGGGAGCGACGGCGGCGGCGCGGAAGCGACGAGAACAAATGAACAAACTAGTTTGATTAGGTCGCTCGCGATTACAGTAGTGTTGTGTTGAAAAATATTAAAGAAACCTCCTACGTAATGGAAATTGAAATTGATATTGAAGAATTTAGGTATCTTGTGTATGTTGTCAAAACCTGCTCTTTGGACCAGTAAAAATGTTCACCAAAAAAAAAGAGGTTGTAAATATGTTATATTTTATTTAAAATGTAATCAAATGTGTGTAAACTCATTCTGGTATAGTTGTAAAATTTTGTTGGATCGCACCTTAGCTCGTAAAAAGGGTAGAAAATTCGCCCAAAGTACTTCTTCCTTCATTTATTGGATGAACACCATCTCTAGGTAATAATAACTCCGTTCTCATTAATAGACTTGGCTCCAATTTTTCTCTTTCACGTAAACTTGTGTTATGATGACGTGACATGTTGCTCACAACCTCAGAACAATAACTAAATTCTGAGCTCACAACACTACCTCTAGAGCGACATAGAGCGACAAGTTTCGTGCCCACGCAAGATGTCGCGCCTTGTCGCCCCGCTCCGCCGTCGCGTCGCCATCGCTCGGCCGTCGCCAATCTCGTGCCCGCAGACTAAAAGTTTCCGGAACTGGCCACTTACCTACCTAAACAATATTTAAAAAGTAATTACTTACAACATTTGAAAATGGAACTCTTTGGCTGTAGAATGCAGTTTGTTTCATCCAAAGACATTAAACTATTACTAATAGACAGGACATAGCGATCAAAACTTTAATCCACAACTTATTACCAATTGGTAACAAGTCGCTTAGTATGATGTTATGCGCCCTCTAGTGCAGTCGTGTTTGTGCGTGAACAAATTTCACGTAAACAATAGAAAATATACCAAATTTCGTATTGCGATATTGCAAATCTCGATATGGAAAAAAGGCTGAATGTGATTACAGTTTATTTTCGTAAAAAAATTGTATATTTACCCAATAATCAGACTATAATCATAATTTCTAATAAATTATTCTAGAACATTTACCGTTGCCCTATGCTGACCTCTAGTGGTGAAAAGCTAAACTATCTACTTTTAGGATGTCACCACACTTGTCGAAGCGGAAGTAGATGATTTAGTGGTGTTCAAGTGATGTCGTTTTACCTAACGAATAATGTTATAAGTAGATAATATTTTAATATCGTAAGTTTAAGTTTTATCTAAGTAGTAATATTCTGACTCAATGATCATTGCGTCCCTAGCGCAATGTTATGCAGTGTAACAGTATCGTGCGATGATCGTTTAATTAGAATATTACTAGGTACTTATTTTAAGCTCTTCGATTAACAATACCAACTAGATGTCAGGTCGGCGCGCGGCGCGGCTCGTTAAATAACAGCGCACTTAAAAAGTGAGCTCTTATTTTGTTTAGTTTGCTTGAAACACGGCCAATGTAAACACGTTCACAATGCCAGTTTTTAAAAGTTGCATAAATAATGCCCGAAAATGCAATTTAGCGGCCGGAGTGTCTTAGTTTCGGTAGGTACCTACATGTAGAATAAAATATGTTTTAAGCTTTAAACACGCCATTCAAAAGGGCAATGCTGCGAGCCATTTGGGAAACTTGCCGCGCGGCAGCGGTTCTGTTAGAGATATTTTTTATTTATAACATATTTATAGGTTTTTAGTTTTTTAGTTAATTTGTTTTAGTTTTTAGTTACTCATTAAGTAAGTACGTGATAAGTACCTACTTATGTAAATGTTAATAAAAAATATAAAAAATAGCTTTAAACTAACAAATAATATAAAATTTTAAACACAATTACCGATTTTAACCCACACGCTACAAATGGTTGGCCAACGTTAACCAATAGACGCGCCAACATTTGTGTAATGGATCAGTATATTATGATAATACTTAGAAGATTTGTGATTTTATTACTGGGTGCCATGGTTGTAATAAGGTCGAACTTAAAACTGTTTTATAACTTTTGTCTCAGTTCGTTAGTAGAGTAATGTAGCTGTATAAGTATTATTCAAGTGGACAGAATTGAGCTTTGATTTGGTACGTGACGCGTTATCTAGTTGGTATTGTTGATCGAAGGTTAAACTTAAAAAACATTGAATGGATACATAAGAAAATAGGATATCCAAATTAAACATTTACACGCATCCGTTATGACATTAGTGTTTAATGCTAATGTATCAAATAAATCTATGGAATGAAATATAACGTAACAGATTAAGATCGACAAAAATAATTTGATAGGTACAGTCACGAGCACCAATATGTTTACACTTTGACTCTTATTCCATTGTTTTAAGAGTTACAATTGTTTACACATTTTTGCTCGTGATTGTACTTCCGATTGCGAGTTGTCATTAACACGTAATGTGGTCTATAATATCTATGTATACTTTGGCATTTTAAAATGAATTACTATATGGATCAACTCGTGTTAATCTGTTAAAGTCAGCCATTTTACCTTATCATTCCTATGAATTGATTTGTTAATCCAATCACATAACCATGTTACATATGCTTTGAAGTAGACTTGATTTTGGTATACGGGAGTGTATAATAATCCTTATTTATGATGAGTGATCGCGGGGGTAGGTTTACTTCAAAAATGAGTGTTGTCAGTATGCTGTTCATAGGTACTAGCTAGGTGCTTATGTTATTTCATTCATTCATTCTTTGTTTATAATTAGATAAGTATGTTGAATTTTTAATAACTTTACACTTTATTACTTAGTAAATAATCATTTGAAACACCCGAATTTTCATTTCCTTCCCTAATTGTCACTTCCTTGTTTCTATGTTGTATATTATACCGATTATGGTTAATCTTTATCAAACTTATCGATAGGTACGTCGAATTTTTAACAGAACATCCCTACTGCAGGGCGACACCTACCGTGGGGTAGGTGAAACTTATTCTAATTGTTCTTAATATACTTCTTATTATTCTTGATATAAGGTTTAGCTTTTCAACGTTAGATGGCGTAACTTGAGCACCAGCTCAAAGTTTTTGTATGAAATAGTGTCCAATAGCCGCTCTATTACTATTTAAATCTCTTTGGTTTCATCTGACTGTTTTACACTGTGGCGCCATTTTAAAAATTGCGTGTCTACATTAACATGGATTTAACTCGGTAAAATTTTCGTAGTATAATTTTTACGATTTTAAATGTAATTTGGCAGCTCAACAGAGCATCGCTCAGCTTCAATTTGCTTTTGGCGATGAAGCACCATGCAAGACGACTATTTATAGCTGGTTTCCAGATTTCAAGCGCGGTCGTGTCAATCTCGCGATGGTCGCCCGTCCATCGCTGTGAACAACAAAAACATCGATGCTGTGCGCCGTAGGTATGATTGAAACAGACAGGCATGTGACCTACCATGAGATTCGCGCATCCTTAGACATAGGCATGAGTCAAATACAATCAATTCTTCACAAACATTTGGGTGTGAGAAAGCTGTGCTCGCGGTGGATCCCACACAATTTGACCGAGGCTCAAAAAACGGTCCGCGTCACTTTGTGCAGTGCCATGCTTAACAGATTCAAGGTGCGTCAAATTTGGTGTAGGACATAGTAACAGGTGACGAAACATGGATTTATTGCTACGATCCCAAAACAAAGCAACAATCCAGCGTATGGGTCTTTCAAGATGAGCCGAAACCAACTAAAGCGGCGCGAGTGAAAAGTGCATCTAAGCGGATGATTGCTTCTTTTTTTAATAAAACTGGACACGTGGCTACTGTTGCTATAAAGAATCGTCGTACAGTGACTGGTACACGACCATTTGTTTGCCGGAAAATATTGACGAACTCCGTAAAAATAACCGTAAACAGCGTGTCATCATGCACCACGACAATGCTGTTCCCACACGGCCAGACAGACAAACGAATTTTTGAAGGTGAAAAACGTAGAACTTATGAGCCATCCTGCATACAGTCCCGACCTGGCACCTTGTGACTTTTTTCTGATCCCAAAAATTAAGAACCAATTACGCGGTACGATTTTCATCACCAGAGGCTGTCGAAGAGTATGAAAAACACGTTTCTGTGGTCACCACGGAGAGTGGCACAAAAGTTTTCTAAATTGGTTTACTCGAATGAAAAAGTGCATTTACGCAAAGGGAGAATATTTTGAAAAACAACAAATTCATTTTTGACCTTAAATACTATTTTTTTCTTATTCATTCCGGAAACTTAGTGCGCCCCACGTATTATCAACTAAATCGGTGCGTAATTTGATCTGAAGGGTTATCACACTGGGGTCACGGACATTGGTTTTCGACCTTATCTCAATTGTATAAAGTTCAAAATATGGTGGTGGAATTTTGACGAAAAGTAGGTATTTGATTACTCGGTAACTACAGAAGGTAGAATCCTGGAATTTTCACTGATGGATTCGTAATTGAATCAACAAAATCTTAGCACAATAACTATATCAGTAGCGTGCCTCGTTCCTGCTCGTTCGCCACGCTCGTCAAATAACTTTGACGAGCGTGGCCCCAGCGGGATAGGTACCCTTTAACATGGGATATATCTCGATAACTAAGGTACTTGCACATACGAAGGCCCAGTCGCTACGAAGGCCCACTTTAAAAACGCGCAACGCCACTGCCTAAAACACTCGAAATTTCGCGCCCACATTCACATTGGCCCTTTATTCAATATCCAATAACTCCAAATTACTTCCGCGCCGCAATTTTGTTACAACTCGTTCATTTCTTGTGTTTGTGTTTAAAACCTCGATGTGATTGTTTTTGCCAATTTTTCCACAAATAGCGTCAGTTTTCGAGTGATTATATCATCATATTGTTAAATAATCATTAGAGAATAGAATACAATGGTAAGTTTACCGATTAAGTATTTAGTTATTTGGGATTTAGTTTATTTTTCCGCCACTATGAAAATGCCGTAGTATGGCCCCTACATAGTGGCCTATTGGCATTTAGTGGCTTTACTAAAACTATTGTAATGGCAAATGCTCTTGGATTGTAAATACTTAAGTACTTAAGTAAAATTAAAACGAAATTGGTTTGTTTAGGTTATTTGTTTTGCATGACAAACCAGTGAAGGTATTTTAAAATAGACAATATTGTGTAGGTGATTTGAACTCGCATTTCATTTTTGTATACATATTAATGAGAATTTTAGTATTAACTAATATTAGTTTTTCTTTTATTAGATCATGGATCCACATCCACAAACAAAGCAAAAAAGAGGCCATTGGACTGAAGGGGATTTTTTAATTGAAAAGTTGTTCCTAAAGCTAAAGAAAAAATAAATTAGTCTATAGCCCCAGTAAAGCCCACTTAAAATTTGAGTGACAAATTGGGACTCGATTTTGTCAACAGAAATAATTGTTTTTTTATTGATTTAGAGCAGAATTTTACTTTTACGACTATTTTTATTTTTCGTACATGGGTCAAGGCCCAGTGTGCAATTTTTTATTATATCTCTAAAAACATAGGTTGAATAACTTATATTTGAAACTGTTTAACGTGATTTGGGAATATTTATTTAGAAATTTTGTTCCTCAAAATCTACCTAATATTTCGGGCCTTAGTAAGGGACTGTGCCTTTAACCAGGCCCACTACAGTGTTTTTAAAAAACCTTATTTAATATAGTTTTTCGTAAGAAAATTGTAATTTTTTGAAGGATAATAAAACATTACGTACATCATTACAAATAGTTGTTTTTGTCAAACCTTCAAAGCATTTTTTTCATTGAGATTTGAAATAAGGTGGGCCTTCCTATGTGCCAGTACTTTATTGATCAACAAATTTTGGTATTTGCTAACAAAGGAGGACCGGCAATTTAGCTTATAAGACCAATAACATTAAGCGATATGTCGTTAGAAAGGTTTTTTTTTAATTCTAAAACTTGTACTGGCGGCAAGTCTCGAATCGCTTTGGGAGAAAAGCTATGACTAAATAAAACAGCGCGAGTTGAAACACAACGACCATACGGTTTTCGTGGTTATGCGACGGACTAAAGACTGCACTTACCTACTTCCAACAACACAGCGGCGATGGGCTCACCACCGGTCACGCTTCGCACATGTGCAGTCGCTATTTAGTGAAAAGTGGACTATGGTAGAGGACTGCTTTTGCTGTCCTCACTGCCTATATAGTCTCTGACTAACCCTTCGGTGACAGGTACTAGTCTTGATTATATGTACCTATGTTTATTTGTGGTCACGCAGCCTATAAACTTCTCATTCCTGGATACAGGCCTTACCACATGGAGAGAGTAGCTAGAGGCATATAAGAGACCCTACAAAAAAAGTGACATCGATACAAACAACAGAAGTGCCATCATTAATATTTCAGCCTTTCTCAACCCACTGCTGGGCTAACACAGGACCGAGGCAAATTGCATACTTAAGAGACCTGCTATTACATTTTGAAATTTTGAATGTGATTTTTGCTTAAAATGCCCATTTTCCCATTTTGTAGTAATTTTGCAGTTGTATTTATCGTTTTTATCGAAATAGGATAATAAATTTGTGCATAATATTACAAATCTCCATTTTGTGAGCATAAATTGAATTCGGACGGTCAGCGCATCGCATTTTGTAGTAATTTTGCAGTTGTATTTATCGTTTTTATCGAAATAGGATAATAAATTCATTATAAAATCTTTATTCCTCATGCAGTAACAATTACTCTGGTATAAATTTTGCTCAATAATATTATCGTAGATAGCAGATATTCACAGTTAACTTATAGCAATTTTCGAAGTTTTTCGGTTTAGAATAAGATTTTTTTTCTATAAAAAATTAATGAAATCGAAAATTTCCGAGGCCGCTACGCACTATTCGACCTATATAAGAGACAACATTATAATTATTTTATTTCACTTGTTCAGAACAGTAGTTCAATCGATGAGCTCAAAAAAGTGCCTTCGCGCACTTTATGAAAATCTTTCTCTGCAATTTTGGGTTTAATTAAAAAGTTAAGCAAAATTTACAAAAAGCGAGGCCGCTACGCACTATTCCAATAGCTATTCTACACTATTCAATAAGTCATAATTGTTAATGTATTTTTGTTTCTGAGATCCATAACGCCAAAATTGACCAATTTACGCAAAAATCACAGTCGAGATGTAATAGGCCTCTTAAACAGAGAGGTGTCTATCTCTCTGTTTAAGTCATTGACCTAGAAGTATAGACAAGAACGTTCATACAAACCATTTGTTCAAATTCTGGAATGAGAGACCTAAAGTTCGCTGCAGCCGCTACAGCGCTTAAACATTTAAATGCCGTCTAATCAACAGACAGACATCGCAGCGCCGAAGCGCCAGATCGGTCAAAGACAACGTAGTGTGTATCAAGATGGCGTCCCAAATAGATTGTTAATATCAATAATTGAAAAAATATCTTTTTTTTGTCTAATAATACGATATAACTACATAATAATGACTTGAATAACAATTAATTTCACTTACTTGACAACTGAATTGTAGTAAACGTCTAGGTGTACACTTTGAAAAGAAATAAATAATTATTTTCGCCGCTCCGCACGCGCGAATATCAAAGCCACACTAAAGCAAGGTGCCGAGTCGACTCCGCAGATGAGTGGAACATAGTGCGTGTTCGGAAGGGCCTATCTAGTGTAACGTATATATCGCTGGTTTAAGTATGCTATTCGCCGCGGTCCTGTGTTAGTCTTATTTTTTAACTGCTAGAAATGCTTTAGGTTGCATACTCGTGGGTCTGCGGCAACCAGCAGTTATGTGGGGCTCTCCAACTTACATCTCACACAACTCTTTATGAGTTCGACTGGATGCACGGGGGCATACCCAATAACTCAGTACAATCCCATTGCTTGCGGAGGTGACTCGGGCCCACGAATAGCAGGCACCGAGTACATACCAACACGCGGCGGTTCAAGTTTTAGCATTCCCCCTCGCATGTCACGGCTATTAGTTCAAGTTTTAGCATTCCCCCTCGCATGTCATGGCTATTAGTTCAAGTTTTAGCATTCCCCCTCGCATGTCACGGTTATTAGTATTCAAGCTTTAGTTTGGTAACTCGGTATAGCAAGTCACAAACCATTCAATTCTCCAGCCACAAACTTAATGGATATCATTACTGATGAAGAAGCTTGAAAAATAGATAATTTTCTAGATTTTTTATGTGTATGCGGTCTACTTATATTAATTATAATTAAGTCGCTTAAAGACCATTTTAATATCTGATAATAACCATTAAAAAGCAATAATACGTTAATATGAAGTTTAATTTCATTTAGCCATATCTTTTTTTCCCACAACGATTCGAGACTAGGTGCCGTAGTAAAAGTTGTAGAATATGAAAAACCTTTCGAAGGACATATCGCTCAACGTTATTGCTTGGGGTCCATACATTTTTGCCGGTCCTCCTTTAAACATATTATCAACTAAATCGGTGCGTAATTTGAAGCCGATCTGAAGGGGTTATCCCGTTGGGGTCACGGACATGTTATATATACCATTGTCCTAATATGGGTTAGTCTACATTTCAGTAAATCAAAACTTTGAGTTCGGTCTATATTTTACTAAGAATGCAACATGTCCATGGCCAGCATCACCAACTCTAGATAAATATGACTACATTTTAGTGAAAGCTCATTCTTCTCCACAGGAAAAAAAATATTCCAGCAAAAGTAGACTCAAACCTTACGAGCTAAGACTTATTTTACCAAGTCGTTTACATATTTCGGACAACCTTAATGTTTCTATAATATCAGGGGATCTCACACTAATATATTACTACATATCTTAATGGATGCCACAATCATACCTACTTATACGAGTGCACTTAATATGGTTTCATTAGACTCGCAGGTTTAGAGCTTAGGGGGCAATATAGAATAACATCTAAAACGCCTTTAAAGATTTAATATAAATAATTACAATGTAATTGATTTGTACATATTCATTGATTGACAATAATAATAGAAAGTAAATATTTTATACAAATATAATGTCATTTAAATTTTTATTACACATACATTGTAAAATATTGAAAATAAAAAGATAACTAATTCACATTTATGATGATTATTATGGGTACTGATTAAGTAAATTTCTCTATTTTTTTTAACACACGAAGCACATTTGTGCACCAAAATGTAACTTATATTTAAAATATCGTACCTTAATGTCAGTATTTTACTCGCAAATAAAAAACTTTATTAAGGAACATACTTTATGCTTCAGATTTTTATTTATAAAGTGTTTACAGTACATACTTTAACTTTAATTAACATATATATCATAATGTATATTTTACATAATTACATAGATACAATAGTATGATCATGAGAGCCATAACAATTTGTGAAATACACTTCTGGATGTAATGAAATTTAATAATATTTTTGTGATTTTTCTGAATTGTATTAATTAGTTAAGTATATTAATTATTATTGAATTATTCTTACAAAAAATATATTAAAGGCGAAACATTCTTGTGATAGCACCAGATATTAATATTTTTGATGACACTAAGTTTTACCATGCAATGGCCCTCATTATGGCAATGTTATGACCAAACAATTTTGTGCCTGAAATAAACGCACTCAAAATATCTTGGTGACATAAAATCATAATAAAAAATAACGATATAAATTACAAGCACTATAATAAGATCTAGAATATGTAAGAATGTAAAATGAGATTTTAATGTAAAGGCTTCTTACGAAAGCGCTGTTAAAGTTGACTGAATGAAAAATTGTGATAACTTTAACTAAGCCCGAATCCAGAAATTAACAATCAAAAACGTTAACAATTACATTTGGCAAAGTGTAATTCTGGATGGAATTACTTAACTTAAAGATAAAGTATTTCCACCAAATTTTTTGCAGCCCTTGATAAACCTCAATATTTTCAAAAAATTGCAGAATTAATAATTAATTTAAACACTACATTGAATGTCCTGAATTCAGAGTTGCTCCAAGTAAACTGTCATTTAAGCTTATTCTTAATTTTAGATTTTATAAAGAATATGGAACATACATTTGCCAACGTTTTTATTTTTTTGTGGATTCGAGTGTATTCTTATAGTAACACGGTGACCTACTAGCACAGTTACCAATCGGCGGCACACCGGTCTATCCTTCTGCGGGTAGTGCTTACACGATACATTAAACAAGGAACAATCACGGTATGGTCAGCAACCAAAGTAACAGCTGTTGTCAATCATGGTGAACTGTCAAGCCTACTATCCACAGTACTAACATTAATTGGTGTTGCAATGACGAAAAGCGATCGGCTACTTTAGTCACCGACTGTACAACTTCAAAAGCAACCAGCTGTAGACGGATTTTACACATCTAAATCAAGCTACCCTAGTTGGAACTACAACACTATTTCGTATAACATCCACGTCAATTTATCAGGCGTTAAATTCTACAATTATGTCAGCGAATTTGTTCTGGAACATCTTAATCCAGAAAGCAGTAAGACCCCATCTAGACGCGGGTTCACAGGTGCTTTGCACACCATCCTTCCTTAGCGCATTCTACATAATACAAAACCTAAGCAATAGAATAAAAAATAATTTATTTCTCAAACAATTTTATAAGTCAGATATATCCTAACTATGTCCTGCCTAATTTCCTATCTACCTTATCGGTGCGGAGCCTCGCGGAGCGCACTTCTTACCCCTAACAATCTTTACACGGGACATTCGGTCCGAGCGGTCTTTTTATACATAGAACCTGGTTACTCTTATTCAATTAATTCGCAATATAATAATATTTTCAATGGATCGCAAGGAAAATAGCCCATCAATATTTCAAAAATATTTTATTAACTATGTTTATAGTATTTAAATGTAGTCATGCACATAAAATTGGCTTGCCGTCACGAGGTCCACCGGCGAATACTACCACGCCGCCTGGTGGCTCATAACATTAGTCGTTGGAACATATCGCCACCGACCAGTTGCACAATAAATGTTTGCTTCGAGAGCAGCGCGTCGCATATTTTATATCCAAATGTAAAATACAGTCTCGTTATAATTTAGTATTGGTACCCCTACCACCGACTGCGTGTTTCGCTCTCGCCTCTGGTCAGCGGCGACACGGCCTTGACACGTCACGCATGCAAACGTTTGCGTGTGCACACAATTGGACGTAAGCGAGAAACCTGGAGTCACTATAGATAAACTAACAACAGTAGTAACAGTTTATATTATGTAATTATATATTTATTTTCTTTCTGTGGAACTACTGCTATAATAATAGACGGATGATGAGCAAACACAAACGTACGATCTAAGGTTAAGGTACACACATATATCAGCAGCTTCTAAAATTTAGCTGGTAAGTGAAATTCGCAGATTGCGACTGATTGGAGGTCGCCTCGCATTGCTAAGTGCTACAGATGAGGTGACGTTTTTCTGTGAACTTTAACATTGAAGTCAACAATTGGAGTAGGTCATTTTAATAAGTATTATTTAGTTATGTCTAATCGTACAATCTCCTTAAATGTCCCAACGACGCATCAAACTATTAAAATATTAGATTACTAAGTTTCGCTGCACACTGTGAACGGCGGTGGTCCGAATCGTGTCAGATAAGTCAGCGGGGAACTAACATTCGTAATCCAATTTTACATGATCAAGTGTAGTTCCACAGACATAAACATCTGATATTACCAATTTTTTCGATAACCATTCGGTATGTATTAATAATACTTTTTGTCATAAATAAGGATATAAAAATATACATTTAAATTATGTCAATAAACATTATTCAACACAGATTCAACTTCAAAGTAACATATATTAAACAAATAGATGCTCACGAGCAGAACTGGAGAAATATTTTAGTTACATTAAATGTTGATTTACGTTAATATTAAAAAGAGCATCCTCGTTTTCTCTCATATAATTGCACAAGCTCTGTAGTAGCAAACTGCCGAGATTCTCTTAGGTGAAAAAACAAGATGTTCCGTAATATAACATCGCGTGCACCTTAGCACTCATCGCTGTCACCCAAAATACTAGCGTCTGAAAATCTAATAACGTGTCGAAAAACAATATTACCCTCAGACTAGCTAAACAAAATAAATACTTTTAAGTTTGTACCCTAGAGTTCAATAAAACTTAGCATATAAAATTATCAAAAAACAATTATTATCATAATCAATAATACAATCATAATAATAATAATAACAAATGTCGAAACCTAAAAACATGTATTCATAATCATAAGCTTGTGAGAGAAGGGGGGTGGAACGAGAAACGCGAACGAGCTAAACTTGTGATAAGGAGGAACGATGAACACAGACATTTTGGAGTATAAGGATGACGGTTAGCGCTCGCTTACTGGATGACGCAGCATTTGCACTTGGGCTTCTTCTTGATGGTGACGTGTTCGGGCTGCTGCGGCTCCGGCGGCGGCGAGCGCTGTACGTCTATGGGCCCGGCGCGGTCGCGCGCCTCCACGCCCCCGTTCTTGGTGCCGTTCATTGCCTTCGGCGTGCTCTGCTGCACGGGGCTCACCACTTTGGTCAGTGGCGACGATGGAGCGTTGGCCTGCGATACAAATCGTCATCGTCATCAACCAAAAAAAAAGAGTTCCAGACGAATTGAGAACCTCTTCCTATTTTTGATGTCGGTTAAAAACTGCGCTGTTTTTTGTTTCTTAAATCATGCCTTGGTGTATTCAGCCAGCCAGTATCAAGTAAAAGATAATAGCAAATATTTTCTTGTAGATGATAGTGAGTGATAATATAAATGTTTAATGGTAAATGGTACTCCCACTGAACCCCCTAAGTTTCAGTTAAGATGTGGGACTTTACTAAAAGAATTTCAAAAATAATGTTGCACTATTTTACTTCATTTGAAAGAAAGAAGACTGACAATCAAACTGCTGCTCTAGGTGATGTAAGCCAGATGTATTGACCAGCCGGGTACCCACGTTGTCATCAAGCCTTCAGTACTCATCGCAAGTGGCTGCGCAGCGGACTTACTTACTAGGTGGGATAAGCCAGGTGCTGTGACCAGCAATCTACTCACGTTATCTTTATTCGTCTAGTAGGTACTAGTCCATTTCCTCCTTCTTGTCGCTAGCGGGCAGCACAGCGGCGGTGTGGGCACTCTGGACTTCTCCATACCCTGTATGACCTTTAGTACCCCATATGACCCCAGTACCCCATATGACCCTAGTACCCCGTATGACCTTCTTACCCAGTAGCACGCACATGTGGTGCACCTCCTGCGCCTCGGCGGTCTAAGGGCCCCACACACGATCAGTCCGTCGGCAGATATCGGCCTGTCAGTTAGTAGTTAGTACAACGCACGGGCGGCGGCGGCGGCGGGCGGGCTAGTACACGATCAGGGCCCCACACACGATCAGTTCGCTGGCAGGTATCAGCCTGTCAGTTAGTTAGTTAGCATTGTACTACGCTGCGGCGGGCGGCTAGTACTAACTGAGAGGCTGATACCTGCCGGCAAACTGAGCGTGTGTGGGGCCCTTTAATAATGCCCAGTACTCACAGCTGCTGCTGCTGACTAGGTTAAGTAAGCCAGGTGATGTGACTAGCTGGGTACTCACGTTGGTCATTATTCGTCTGGTACACTTCCTTTTATTTGTCGCAAGCTGGCAGCGGCACGGGTGAAATATGTTTACCACCGGCACTGCCGCTTGCTGAAGGAAGTCTCCAATAAGCCAGGTACTGCAACCAGCTGGGTACTTATGTTGACATTATTCGTCTGATCCATCACCTCCTTCCTGTCGCTAGCGTGCAGCGCAGCGGATAGCAACGTTAGGATTGCGCCTTTTAGAAATGTCCAATACAGAACACACACGTCACTGCTGCTTACTAGGTGTTGTAAGTCAGGTGTCGTGATTAGCTGGGTACTCACGTTCATCGACATTGTTCGTCTGATCCATCTACTACTCATTTTGTCGCAAACAGGCAACAGCACGGGCGAAATATGTTTGCCGCCGACAATTTGCTTACTAGGTGAGGTAAGTCAGGTGCTGTGATCAGCTGGGTACTCACGTTTTCATTGTTGGTATAGTCCACCTCCTCCTCCTTGTCTCGAACGGGCAGCGTAGCAGATAGCGACGCTTTTAGTTATGCCCAGTACAGTCGAGGAATAGGCGTAGGTATAGCGTGCGCGTAGATAGAGTGCAAGCGAATATCGCCGAAAAGTGGTGGACCGGGAACTATCTCAACTGTACATAATACACAGATCACTGCTGCTTACTAGGTGAGGTAAGCCAGTTGAGGTAAGCCAGGTGAGGTATAGGTAGTGCTAAACTTCTAGCTCGCTCTGAAGTTGCGACGCGCAAGTGTACAGTTAGCAACATTATAATTAGAGCGTTATAATTAATTATACAATGACATAATGTATGTACGTTTTATTCAAAAAAATTTAAGAAGCTGTGGAATCTGTGTTTTCTTATAAATATTTTTTCTAGCTTGCCGACGTAAAACGGTATTCCGTCTAGGCATTCTAACAGCCTTTCAAAAACTAAACTATAACCTTTAATAAATCGACAACTTAAAACAGTAACGTAACAACAAACAATAACAAAAACCTAATATCGCAACGCGACCAAATAAAACATACACGTGACTGTACTTTCCACTGCTAAACCAAAACAAAAGAATACACACGGCGAGCGCGGTACAGCGCAGGGATGAGCAGGGGTGTGCTCTGCCCTCCCTAACCGCTTACGTCCCGCAGATACCCATATTGTGCTATTACGACGCGAATCGCCTCATGTTCACAGCGAGCTAGAAGTTTGGCGCGGGTTATACTTACGTTGAAATTGTTGCTCGGGCGCGACGGGCTTGCCGCCTTTAGTAATGCCCAGAAAGGAGAGTCAGGTGCTGTTACCAGCTACGAGGGGCGTTCAAAATATTCTCGGTATTGATACGTTACAACCTCTTTTATATATATATTTGTTACTGGCCGCTAAGATTCATCCATTGACATTAAAAAAAAGTAAAATTGGAACCGAGATGTTCTTTTGTTTTTCTGCAATTGCCGAACAAACATGAACACCATGAGCGAATTAACAATTTTAACGAAATTAGAGCACCAATCCGTCATAAAATTCTTGACAAAACAGGGTAAAAATCAAAAAACCATAAAAGAGGAAATGGATTGTGTTTACCGTGAGTCTGCTCCTTCTTTATCTACTATTCAAAAATGGTCAAGCGAATTTAAGCGTGGAAGGGAGAGTATTGAAGATGACCCTAGACCTGGCCGGCCTGTAGTGGCTACCTCACAAGAAAATATTGATAAAGTGGAAAAACTTATATTGGAAGACGGCCGAGTGAAGGTAAAATCTATAGCTCAAGTAACCAATCTCTCTATTGGTACCGTACATGACATTATACATGACCATCTTAATATGTCAAAAGTAAGTGCAAGATGGGTTCCGCGAATGCTGACGCTTCTTCAAAAGGATATGCGTGTGGCTTGCTGTTCAGATTTTATCGACCTGTGTGGTGAAAATCCCGATGAGGTGCTGCAAAAAATAGTTACTGGAGATGAAACCTGGGTTCATCATTATGACCCAGAGAGCAAACAGGAGTCCATGCAGTGGCACATTAAGGGTTCAGCTCATCCCAAGAAGTTCAAGGTAATCCCGTCAGCTGGCAAGGTCATGGCCACAATATTTTGGGATTGTGAAGGAGTTTTGCTTATCGATTATAAAGAAAAAGGTGTAAATATCACAGGGCAGTACTACGCTAACGTTATACGTCAATTAAGAGATGCGATCAAAGAAAAGAGGCGAGGAAAGTTAACCAAAGGTGTTCTGCTTCTGCATGACAACGCCCCTGTCCATACTGCTCATATTGCCAAGGCAGCTATTGTTGAATGTGGGTTTGAAACTGTTACTCATCCACCCTATAGTCCGGACTTAGCCCCAAGCGACTTCTTTTTGTTCCCCAATCTTAAAAAGGATCTGCGTGGAAATAAATTTTCTGACGATGAAGCGTTGAAGACGGCCGTGGAGGAGCATTTTTACACCAAAGATAAAAAATATTTTTATGAGGGATTAAAAAAAATAATTGATCGATCTTATAAGTGTATGAACATAGGGGGGGAGTATATTGAAAAATAAAAATATCAAACTTTTCGTACTTGTTTGTTTTTATCCACATACCGAGAATATTTTGAACGCACCTCGTAGGTGCTTACGTTGACATTGTTCGCATGGTCGACCTCCTCCTTTTTGTCTCAAACGGGCACGATACACTTGTTGCTTTAGAACCTTATGCCTAGAGAGGTAAGTCAGGTGCTGTGACTAGCTGGGTACTCACGTTGACATTGTTCGCATGGTCCGCCTCGTCCTTCTCGTCGCAGGCGGGCAGCGGCGCGGCGGGCGGCGTGGGCGCGATCGGCTTGCCACACTTGATCAGGGAGACGATTTCGTCCGCCTCGCGGCTCAGGTCGCCGTCGGGCCGGAACGGGTTATCCCACCCCCTTTCCGTACTGGAACAGAAAGTCAATTTGTAAGTCATTGGTTTCAATAAGAAATAAGTACTGGGGAAATGTAAGAAATGTTATGTATTTATTTCCAGGTTGTCAACGTTTAAAAATGCATGAGATACCTACATGTAATATACACTTTGAAATTATCCGTATGTGTATACGGATAATCCGTATGCGTACATACATATGTAGTCGTATGTAAGACCGGACACGCGTTTGCTTTTTTTTAATAAAAAAGCGATAACAACAACAATTCATATCCAAATTGGCCTTCACGATTGTATTTTACTTTTAATCTTTCTCGCCTTTTCTATAATAGTTTCAATACACTTAAATGATACCATGCTGCGCAGTGCACGTATAGATCCTATGAAATTGAATGGCATCCATTATTGGAATTAATTGAAGCTTCCGATAGATACGCAATAGATAAATAATACGCCTCGATATTAGATAAACATTTCACTGACTGCTAAGCCCCGGCTTTTCTTTATGAACAGCACATGTGGAGATATAGGCTCTCACTCACCAATGCGGAAAGGTAGGTTTCTACGATTAAGGATATTTACTACCCTGCCATCTTACGACAACAAAACATGCCATTCGAAGCAATAAAAATATGTTACGTACATAAATAACTCTTACTTCGATAAAGTATAGTTTAACGAAGTAGGCTCTAAAATGACTGTACCAATCTAAGGCTCTTTTATAATTAGATAGTGCAGGTTTTTATTATTGTAATATTAATTTGGAAACCGTTTTGTACCTACTTAGTAACACGGCAAACGAGCAGACTGGTCACCTGATGAGAAATAATCACTGCCGCCCATGGACCCGCAAAACCAGAGAAGGCGCAGACGAACGGAAAGAGTAGGACCTTCGAGGAAGGAGTAGGAATTGTGAGAGATGGGCTGGGCCGGTATTTTAGCTTAGTCGATAAATGCCTAATTCTTAAAATGCCCAACTGCTTAAAAAAGTTCTGAAAATACCTATTTCTTAAAAAGACTAATTCTTTAAGACCAATTCTTTAAAAGACCAATACTTGAAAGGACCAATTCTTTAAAAGGTTAATTATTGGCGTGAAACAACAGCAACAGGTGCCATTGTTTCACGCCGATATTTCGTGAGAGGGAATTCCGCGTAGTAATTTACATTAGAAAGGTCAAAATTAAATTTGCATCACGATAGTACACTAGAGAATGCACGATCTCACCGTGTACCTACATCGCCTAGCCTAGATCTGTCAAGCAGATGCAATTTAAAAAATCCTATTACTCTTTTTTATGTAACTAAGCGCCGGCAAATAAGCATTCGGTCCGTCTCATCGAAGCGGCCACTGCAGCTGCAGCTAGGGTTGCCACCCGTACTCTAAAATAGAGTATTGTCCTCTTTTTCATGTAGGCGTACTTTATAATCTACGACACCAATAAAGTACGCTAAAATACTCTATTTATGTAAAAGACAAATATTTGTTAAATGTCGCAATGAGCAACAAAAAATACGTTTATAAAGACAAATAAATGAATACTCTTCTTTTATGCTTTGTACTTTATTTTTGTTCTAACAAAATAATAAAATACTTTATTCGTCCTAAAAAAGGTGGCCACCCTAGCTGCAGCCCTTGGACGCGCGACACCGAGAGCATCACGCGCGCACCTGTCTATCCTGAAGCTACAGTTCTTAGGCCTCTATACCATGTTAACTTCACTGAATCTAGTATCCTTCAAATCGGAATGCAGCAATGCGAAACAATAGTGCTTAAATTTAAAATTAAATTAAATAAATAGAAATTATTTATTTAGGTAATTTACACCCATACAACTTACAATAAAATATCACAAAATCAAAATAAAATAAAAATCAGAATAAAATAAAATCAAAATAAAAATTAACTCAAAATTTAAAATCAAAATAGAAATTACAAATCAATTAAAATCGGTCAATGTATAAAATTCAATAAAATAAATAACTCATAAAATGTCACGGTGATTAAAAATTAAAAAATGTATGTTTAAAATAATCAGTAAATTGATATTTAGGTACAATTTTAAAATAAATAACAAATCAAATAAAACAAAAATTAATAAAATTACAGAAAAATAAAAATAAAATATTGAGACAACACAACAGGTTTGAGCGGCTATCAATACCGTCTCTCCGGCACCGGGACGGCGACATGCCTATCGGAACAATGACGCATGAAAGGGCAGTCCAGCCTTCCCGCGATCATCTCCAGGACGGTGTTGGAGCTGGCCCGCACTCTGTGCACCATGGACGCAGCGCGCTTGCGCATAGTCGCGTGAAAGCAGTCCGTGTGCGCCTCCGCGAACATGCCCGAGGCACTGCAGTATCGGGGCAGCCCCAACACCGCCCTAAAGGCGTTATTGTACTGGACGCGGAGGGCATTGTAATTTCTCTGAGTGTAATCAGCCCACAAGCTGCACGAGTAGAGTGATGTACAGTACGCTCGAAAGAGCGTAATTTTTACCTCTTTTGAGCATCGCGCAAACCTGCGGGCTACCATATTAGCTCTTGCCGACAACGCCCTCCGCTCCCGTTCCATGTCTGCGTGGTCCTTGAGGTCGACAGTTAGAACATGCCCTAGGTATTTAAATTGTTCAACCCTTTCCAGAGGAACACCATTGAGTTTAACCGCAGGCATGCTCCCAAAGCATTTTGCGCCGGTAGTCTCAAAAACCATACATTGACTCTTTTTAACATTATACACTAAGCCGTGCGCACAAGCATATTCCTCGCATGTTCGTAACAGCTGTCTCAGGCCACAGATCGACGCGCTCATCAGCACCATGTCGTCCGCGTAACTTAAGTTATTGACACACATACCGTCAACGTGACATCCGACATGCTGACTGCTGAGCGCTACGATCAGTCCGTTTATGTACAGATTAAACAGGGTTGGAGAGGTTAATCCGCCCTGCCTGACACCGCACTCGAGCCGATACGAATCCGACATTGCGTCCGCCCACCTGACGCTGTTAGATTGGTGCGCATACCAATACTGAAACACGCTTATAAGTTCCCGTGGCATATGTATGCTTCTCAACTTGTCCCACAGCAGGTCATACACCACAAGGTCAAAAGATGGTATTTGATGGTATGCTTAAGACACAGTATAGCACTTTCGGTGGACAGATGAGGACGAAACCCGAACTGGTTATCGTGTAGTGTTACGTATCTATTTAACTGTGCGTTAAGAATACCATCAAACACTTTGGCAATAATAGTGGCAAGAGAAATAGGCCTGTAGTTACTCTTATCAGTAAGATCACCCTTCACTACAGGCACTACCACTGTTTTCATAAAATCGGCTGGCAAATAGGAATGGCTCACGCACAGCGAGTAGAACATAGCCAAAACCCTAGCGAGGTGGGGTCCAGCATGCTGAGGTGCTCGATGCTGAGTCCATCATGACCCGGGGACTTGCCTCTCGAGATAAGCCTTATAGCTTTAGTTACATCTCTTGTCCGGAAGGCAAATCCTACCATTTTACTGTTCATGTCAGCATCGAGCACCTCCGTCGTCTGACCCAACGGCGACCCAACAGAAAAATGGTTTTTAAAAATATTTGCTATCTCTTTCGGGTCGTTCAGACCATCGACGCTCACAGGAAAGCCAGGTCAAATTAACAACAAATTAGCAAAGTTTGCGACAATACTTGAATGCGCGACGATACCATAGAAATAAATGAATTTTGCAACAATCTCATCAAAGCGTAATAGAAATAAATGTTTAAATAAAACATCTAGTGAATTTTGAGGAAATTCTTTAGTGCTTAACGAAAACATAAAAATGAGATATTTGCAAACAATGGGTAAATACGAAACGCGACCCTAAAAAACTGAAGTTTGCAAACATGGGACAATTACGAAACAAAACTCAAAAACAGGGAAGTTAGCGACAGACTTAACAATGCGAATTCATGTATAAAATATAAAAACAATTTTAAGCCATTTATTATGATGTAAGTAAACATAGAAGTTATGTCGAAAGGGTATATTTTGACACTTTTTCCTAAGGATGTCCAGGAGCTTTCACATCCGCACAGAAGCCTTCTCAACACACTTCCGGAAAACAAAATGGCTTGTTTTGTTGAAACAAAAGAACACTGAAATAAAGTTTCCTTCCTCTTTAAATTGTTTCACAAATAGAAGAAAACCGACATTGTCCACACAGAACAATTTAAACCTCGTACATTTGTTACTAAGAATAAAAACATTCGACTAAAATTGTAAATTACACCAACTAAATCGTAAAAAGTTTAAGGCTCTAACTATTTAAACTCATTATCGTATTATCAAAATCAATCCGTGTCAGTCCACTGCTGAACTTAGTCTATTGTCAGACCCTATCATAGGTATCATCAACTATCCCTACAAAATATACGAAACTCCGTTGTTCCGATTCGACGTGAAAGAAGGACAAACAATCATTTTTTTCGCATTTATGACATTATAGTCAACATGTATTGTATATTGTGTGATAATTAGCATGTGCATAATACCGCACATATAAGTTGTACACACTTCAATGCACCGCCGTGTATCTGAGCGCAATCGCCAACACTAGACGGTATATCTAAATCACACACGTATATATAATCGTACCGTAAAATAGTACATAATCAACTTTGAGCACTCCCATGTTAACGTTCTGCTGAATACATTGAAATCACATTGTATCGCTAGTGCAATCTATGACCTAATCAAGGTCCGACATTGTATCAGTGGGTTCGGACTCGTTTTTATGGCGCAACACATAAAATGTCAATGAAAACGTCCGTCGATGTCGTCATTGCATTTAATACCTTTACTTGGAAATAGTCTACTTTCAGTGACATCATACAAGTCCGTTAATGCAAGCACATACGGTGGGTCTCATAAATTGTACGATGCTAGAGAATCTACATCTAGTCCAAGTTATTTTCATCTATGATATCACCGTATAATGCCATTTATATAATGTATTTACCTAGGTATACGGACGGATAGTCATGCGCCAAGCTATTAAGGATGAAATTGCAATCCCTTTATAACAACATAAAATAAACTTGCACTCGTAAAATTTCTCTACATACCTAGTAGGTACTCGTAATTTAACCCATGACGTAATGCTCAACTAATTACAAAAACGATCTGCGGTCAATTAATGCATGTTTTGAGTTCTTAATCAACTGCTGAGCACCTAAGTATTCTAAGTCAAACAAACCATTTGTCTATAGATGCTAGTATAAAAGCATCATTATTAATCAATACTGACGACAGTGACGCATCAAATCAACATACCTACATAATTAAGTAAGTACCTAAGCGTGCCGTGCTCTCTGTTAAGAAATTCTTTATAACATCTTGAAAGTTATGGAAGCACTATAATTTTTTAGTAGGTATAACTGGTTTAAAGGACTTGGATACTTTGAGGTCTTGGGTAATATAAACTGTGGTTCAGCGGCACGGCAGCTAGCACTTTCCGGTCCTGAATGATTGATGGTTGAACTAAACAATCATGTCAGCGTTGGAGGTGACTGAGAAACGCGTATAAAGCCTAACACGAGTTGGTACATCGTAACTGGCGTCAGCGTTCACCTCTTGTCTGCATTTAACTACGACTGGGAGTAGACATGAGCACTCAGCACTAGAGGAGGCGCGCACTCACCTGTTCTGTCTGTTGTACACGTTAGTCATGTCGGCGTTGACGGCGACAGAGTAGGGATGTACCTATACTGAGCAATAGAGGAGGCGGGCACTCACTAGTTCTGTCTGTTGTACACGTCAGTCACATCAGAGTTGGCGGCAACTAAGTGTAGAGATGCATACTCAGCACTAGAGAAGGCGCGCACTTACCTGTTCTGTCTGTTGTATACGTCAGTCATGTATGCATACTCAGCACTAGAGGAGGCGCGCACTTACCTGTTCTGTCTGTTGTATACGTCAGTCATGTCGGCGCTATCGGCGACTGAGAGTAGAGATGCATACTCAGCCCTAGAAGAGGTGCGCACTCTCCTGTTATGTCTGTTGTTCACGTCAGTCATTTCAGAGAGTTGGGGCGACTAAGTGCAAAGATGCATACTCAGCACTAGAGAAGGAGGCACGCGCTCACCTGTTCTGTCTGTTGTATACGTCAGTCATGTCGGCGTTGGCGGCGACTGAGAGTAGAGCTGCGTAGAGCACGTGCGAGTCCTGGGCAGGCGGAGGGGACACGCACTGCGGCCGCGCCCCTTGATAGAACGATACTCGGACTTTGGAGTGCTCCGAACTGGAAAGATACAAAATAACAATAATTCATATGCAATATCTTTAAGAAACATTGAATTGGGCGCAAGTACATTGATCAGATAGCTCAGCTAAACCACATTTCTAATAACACCTTAACATTTAAGTAAGTTCGCCTCTTGTCTCCTCCTTCTTGATTTTGAGCTTCAGCAGAGAAGAAGGCAAGACAACTAATACATTTATTAAGCATATTTACAACCGTCACAGGTAAACATTGTATATACTTCATTCGCACAAACAGACTCACTAAAGATGGGAAGTATGCGGTTAAGAAAGATTATTTAAATTTTGTGCAAACTATGCGTCTTTTGTGGCAAGCTAAGCAAATGTGTATATCAAAACATGTACATAAATATCTAGTAAGACTTTTATTAGCATACAGAAAGACCGCGCAATAATTTGGCTTTTGGCTGCTCAGCAGTAGCAATACACACATAACTTTCTGTTACCACACCGAAATAAAACATAGGAGCCTTCCAATCAAATCCCAAAAACAACTGGCGTTTCAGTAATGAACAAACTATCAGTTGTAACTGGTATCTAATGCCGACTAATAACATTAAAAGAGAAACAGTATGCCTGATGAATGTCATAATTTCGCTTTGCATATGTATAATGTGGCAGGCGGAGGCGCGGTTAGTAGCGCATGCATTAATTCTAAAGGTGATTCAATGCTAGCTAGCTCCTCTTTTATTAATGGATGACTATATTCGATGCCCACGCGTTGTTTAACTCCGATCTTAAATATCTTGTTAGCGTTTAGAATAGTTGATTTGGTTACGTAATATTACCAGATATTCCGACTTCGGATGCGTCGTACTGTCGCCGAATGTCGAACTAATATTTTCTTTAATTTCTACAAATATTTTAAATAATCGGCAGGCTAATAGGAGTAACGCGCCTATTGGAAATCTTTCACAATAACGTAATAAAATTATTGTTTCGTATTGTACATGCACGCTGCCTACTACAGTCGGGAGTAAATAGAGAGAGGAAGGGGGGAATATGGATAGGTCGATCCTGACACAATTCTCTAGGTTCACATTTAGCTTCAGGTACAGACATCGGCCGGTTCTACTGATGAGTACAGACCTTCCTCAAATAAATATTGCAAACAATATTATTTATCTTGCAGAGTAGAAACTAGAGCAAACCTACTCTCGCTCCTTCAATCATCAATAGTAATAAAACAGAAAACATGACGTAAACACCGCATGTGTTCCTTTAATGGCAGATGATTCAACAAGCAGGCAAAAATAGAGAAATATCATCGCGCAGCTTAATTGACACAGCGTCAAGGTCGAATACGTGGGATTCGCTTCACAACACTCGTACTGGGCAAATAAATAGAATACATCGTCATATACAGACTCATACAGTCAATAACAAATATCTTAAAAAGTACTTTCGAGTGCATTGGGTGGTACAGACGCCAGCACATCAACCTGCCACAAAATGTTAAAGGAGAACTGGCACTTTACATAGAAAAAATGCTTAACTTGTATACAATAGAATTTGGTCATAAAGTAAAGCTAATATTATTTGCTACCTAAAACAAGTTTTGTGTTATTTTTATCAAATCGCGGATAAGAGTTATTTAATTATTAATATTTTTTAATATGGAAACAACAGACATGTTACTTTAAAAATTTCTAACGTGGGTGTGGCTGCATATACCATAATTCTTTTGCTTTTAAAAAAAGGAAATATCAAGAATGCCATCACGTCATGTTTGATTTGACAGTAAGCGGCTGTACAACAGTCATTTGTTGACAGATATTGCCAGATAGTTAATGAATTACAGATTAAAAAATTAAAAAAGTATACAACTCAAGCATATAACGTCGGGTCTTCTTCCTTCGATACATTTTGAACTTTATCAATAGAGGATAAGGATCAACATCGATTGGTGAAATTTGACAGTTTTGGACAGGTGGATCTGCAGGCGTGTGTACCGTTTGGTAAAAAAATTGATTTAATCTAGTTTAAATAAACAATGTGCCAGCCATCGATGGACACAAGTAAATGCCGCATAGATATGTACAGAGTTACAGACGCCAGCAGATCTACCTATATACAAATTGAGAATTTTTCAATAAATTTTTAATTTCACATTTTGGGTACATAGGTATAAGAAGAATCAATATAAATTAGAGCACTTTGACCTACATACTTGGTACTTTTCCCAAGCTTAGGTAGGCACCTAATAGTTTCTAAGCATAATGAAACCTACAAATAATAGACAACAAAAAGGTACATGCATATAGGTATTTTAACTGCAAATAAAATTTCGCACAAAATTCTTTCAGCATTCAACACAAGCAAAGTCAGCTAACTTTTTATTACCAAACAATTCTATTAACCTGTCAGCTATTTCTATTAAGCTGCCATAACACCTAACACGATAGAAATTAGATTGTTAGTAACCAATTTTCGGTTTTCTCACAGATGAGATGCAAATTTTTTTTCTTTACCATTGAAACTAGAATAATACTATAGTAGTTAAACTTTGTAAGAATTGTTTATATTAATGTATTATCTGTTAGCGTACTAACACATAATATGCTTAAGTTTTATATTAAAATCATGAACTTAAACATTTTCCATACAAGTTTTTGCCCAAGACTTCACTTGCATTAATTTTTCGCAAGAGAAAGTTGCTTATAATTATATCCAGGGCCCCACCTATCTCTATACCAAAATTTATTAAAATCGGTTTAGTACTTAAAGCATGAAAGCATAACAAACAAACAAAGACACTTTCCCATTAAAATTTTATATTTACAATTTGAAATATGTATGAATTGTTTGTTGTGGAACTAAGGTATCTACATGTATGCCCAGCTTCCGCGATGCCAGCCACAGGAGATTGTGACAGAGAACGATAAACAAATTCAAATAAGTTGATGCCATTGACATTTCAGAAACTTAAGCGAGCACTACACATTGAAATGAAACACTTTTTTACGGATTAACTCGCGTTTAATTTACTATTTACATAGTTTTTATATTATCCTGACGTTTCGAACCCTTTACAGGGTCCGTGGTCACAGGGAGACCCTGTAAAGGGTGGCGTGGTCCCTGTGACTTCAGGGATTTCAGAAACTTTAAAAAAGTGTTAATTTTATCAACCTTAATACTCAAGATGGTACTAACTACAGTTTTCACATTTAGAACATTTTATTCTTTTCTAAGAGGGTTTACGCATTTCGGTTTTCCATACAAACTTCCAAGTCGAAATTTTTAAAAACCAAAGACAATTTTGATGAAACTTTGCATGCTGAAGTAAAATACATGGATATAAATAGTTTGTTGAAAACATTTTTAAAAACGTATTTCTAGCTGAGTTATTACGATTTAAAGTCCACTATAGAAAGTTAAAAATCGCAATAACTCAGTTAAATAAACATTTTTTTTAAATGTTTTTAACAAAAAATTTAGATACCTGTGTTTTACTTCAGCATGCAAAGTTCCATTAAAATTGGCTTATTGGTTTTTAAAAATTTCGACTTGGCAGTTTGTATGGGAAACCCAATGGCGTAAACCCTCTTAAGGCAAATCTTAGCAATAAAGGCATCTTTATCTTATTCTTTTCTTATTTCAAAGTTGATGTTTACTAAAAAGGACTATTTTAGAGAGACAACATTAGTCATGTGCTAATAATATATTCTAAGGTCAAACATTTGCATGTGGGTGGCAGTTAAAGTTCAAACAGTGTGTGTAATTATATCAATTGTACCAATAATTTCAATTCTCATTGATTGTCACCTAATTGACAGATCATTAAAGTTTTATGTGGTCACTTGGAATCTGGGTCACAGCGAATGCACTAACCCCATGCCGACATTATGTAATAATGGAAGGTAAGGTGCCGTGTGAAAGCCATAAATAAGAGGTTTTAATATAGTTTTTTTATTTTACTATCTATGTTGCTACATCTGCAGGTCTATCGGCTAAAAAATATAGATATGGACATGGGCTTCATTTGACATTTGAAGCCCATATTTTGCCCTTATATGGGCATATTATGGGCTCCAAATGTAAAGTGAAACCCATGTCCATATGCATATTTTTTAGCCGATACAGGGGCAGTTCTAGAGCCATAAAATTAGTTTAAAGACAAAGTCTAATAATGATGATGATGATTGAGTATTGAGTATTTGAAACAAAAGAAGAACATTCATGAGAAATAAAACTTTTTTAATGTATAGATCTATGTGCATTTATTTTAAATATTGTAGTAGAATGGCCCACTTGCGGGATTTTATTCACTCGTCTGTGGACGTAGATCAGTCACAACTTGCACAGTTGCAAGTTCCTAATCTAGGGAGAGCATTTTTTCTACCTTTCGTAAGTTCTTTGCACAAACATGGTCACGGGGAGACCAAGTTTGTATGTATGTGTAAAAACAGTAGGTGAGTATGAAGTATTTTATTTCTATGAGTAGTTCACTGAAACATTAGAAAATATTAAAATACTGTACACAAGTGAAAGTGCTGTACATTAAAAGATTACTTTCTGTACATACATAACAGAGGACATTCTTTAGAAATGACATGATCAATGATATTCTTCCTAATGTTATATCGTTGGACGTGATACTTAGATATACAAAATGACATGATATTGGTACTAAGTAAAGAAAATTAATCTCAGGAAGGTTAATTAGCATTGATACCTAGGTACCTTATGTTGAGCTCTGATTGTCTGTACAATAAACAAAATGTGTTCTCTTGTCATGATTATGGCAAAAAGCAAGTGGCGAAGTTGTAAGATGTAAGAATAAAGTCAATGAAAGGTTGATGAGTGCATGGTGGAAGGAATGCAATGCAAGCACATTGACAGCCGAACGAGGCAGGGCGGGTCCATGGTGTCCCCGCCGATCACTGATAGTGGCATTATAAATAGAGCTTTTAAACGTTTGCCAATTTATATTTACTACTAATATGCCGCGTAATGACCTTGTGCTCTCGACCGCTGCTGGATAGATCCGAAACTTTATGTTTGTATATCACCACTCGTGACGTCATGTTGACCGAATTCCTACATGAAAACCGCAATCGCAAAGGACATTCGTACGTTCAATTAGCTATTTCCTGACCGGATAAAACATAATCAGAGTAAACACGTGTCTGAAGCTCACATTTACACAAAATCTTATTAAAATCGGCAAGTGTACACCCAATTCGCAGCACAACAAGTATGACGTGATAACTGTAAATAACATACCTGTAAAGTTAATCACTGATTAGGTCCTGTTATCACTGCACACCACGTAATAATAATCGTTGTAAATTAGACACTAATGCACAGGATATAACAAAGTAAAAAACATAGACGCAATTCGCGTTGGGTTTGGTTCATTCGACGCTTCACAACAGTGTTTCCCTCTACAACATCGATCTCGGAAGTCGCGCGGCCCGTGGCGAATGGAGCGGAGCGGGAGCGACGAGCGAGGCACGCAACGCAACTCTGTTCGTTTCGTTCTCGTCTCGTCGTTCGCTCGCGTTCGCTCGCTTAGTGATGTAACAAAACGAGCGATGATGCTATTCGAAAATTAATGCTACTCGTACTCGCTAACGTTGAATTACGCGATGAACGGTTAATGTCAATGTCGTCTATGATGTATTTCTAATGATTGTTCCACTATTCCATTTTAAATGATGGGAGAAAATATAAACAACTTATTATTAAAAGATGTCGTCATACGCGAGAAGGTCGCAGATTAGTGTAAAAACATGACTTGTATTGTAGCTGACTGAATAAGTACTTTTTGTTAAATTTTAAGTTTCTGTTAAGGCTAGGTGTTAGTAAAAATTAAAATAACATGTTCTTAGAATTAATTTAGAAAGTAGAAAACAGAAAAATTAAAATCTGCGTAAACTATGCAATATTGTTGAGGCTTTATTCTGTGGAATACTCCCGATGGAAACACGATTTGACAAAGTTGGCTCGATGGAATAAATTCACAAAGTTACATATTTTTGTGTCATATTATCTTCTTTTCTAGGTTTTGTTCTTAAAATAGGTGATTTGATATTATGAGCTATTTACCAAAATGAAGTTCATAGATAACTTAAGGGATTATAACCGATCGTTTTTTTTATTACATCTATCAATTTTTTAAAATGTAAAACGCGATTGTTCGCGCCGCTTCGCAGTTATACCCGTCCCTTACCGTCGTACCGTCGAGAGAGCGAGAGAGAAGCGCTCGAAATACCTCCCCTTTAAATTATTAATCTAACACAGGGAGAGGCTTTATCGATACTATCTGGTAGTTAAGTACTTATAAGATTTATTAAAAATGTCTACCTAACTACTATTAATTGTATTTAGATTCTAGGCCGCTATAAAAGTTAAGACGAACCTATACTCGTGTCGCATAATAGAAAATTGATGCCGTGGGAATGTCTACTGATGGTGGATCACGCTTAGGGTTGCCACCACCAGCTGTTAGGTGGTTTCCACATAAACTACTTATATCATAAATAATCATAATATTAATGGCCTTTAGTATCCTAACAAATCCAAGCACTACCGTGAAGGTCTAATAATTGTTAAACGGCAAGTAGGTACCTACCTTAATATAATGAACAATATATACTTATTTCCTTGATTATAATTATAACTAAGTAAGTATAATCTAATTTTTAAACGAGAATTAAAATGAATACTGGTTTAATTTTAAACACGATGCCGCCTCATTTCGTATTAATCAAGTTTTAATCAACGCTTCTTACTAACAGGTATTAAGAATAAGCAAATAAGTAAGACTTTCTTTTCCTGGTTTTATTCAAAATAAACGAGTCGTAACTAGGGCATGCTCCCGGGAATTCCCGGTACCGATTTTTCCCGGTATTTCCCGGGAAATTGACTTTTTACGCAGTACCGGTACTGAGAATTCGTTTCCCGGGAAATTCGGTACTTTCGGTACTTTTATTAAAACTTTAAATTACGCCAATATTAGCCTAGCTTTACCTTCCAAATGACCTCGAAACTGAACATCACTCGAAATATCGACGCTAAGGATTTCAATAGTCGGATTAGTACCATAGAGAGATCTCTCAAAGTTCAGAGGTACGACGAAGGGATGTTTTTCCGCGGTAAATGCGCAAACTTGTGTTTTGGAGGGGTTAAAGTGGACTAGGTTGGGGCCGACATCCCAATTTGAGACACGACGTAACTTGTTTTCGGTGTCAGTCACAAGTTTATTCCGGCTCTCGATGACGCTTTCCAGAGAAATATTAGCTCGTCCGATGTAGAGCGTTACATTCGTACTGTCGTCCGCATAGCAATGAATGCTGTTGTTATGCAACATGTCATTGATATGCAGAAGATACAGAGTAGGGGATAACACACCCCTGCGGGACTCCAGCATTCACGGCTTTCATGTTAGAGCACGAACCGTCGACTACGACTCTGATGCTTATGCCCAGAAAGAAAGCTGGCAAGCCACGAACACAAAAAATAAATAAAAAATAAAAATATTTGCTAGTTTTCTTCTAGGTACCTTAAGAGCTGGCGGTTTGTAATGGACTCCATTACATTAGAGAGCAAAGAGGTGATGGCTATTGACCTGTAGTTGGACGGATCTAAGCGATCGCCTTTTTTGAGAATCGGGTAGACAAGGGCTGTCCTCCAAGAGCTTGGGACAACGTCAGTAGTGAGAGCCGGAAAAGGCGCGTTAGAACCGGAGGCAACTCAGGAGGACACGTCCGAAGCACATTGGGAGGAACTGCATCAGGCCCATTCGACTTATGGATATCAAGAAAAAAAGAGCCTTACAAACTGATCTTTGTAGGAACCGCACGTTTGGCATTGAACAAGCTCAACGCGGTATGGTTGGTGGAGAGTTTTCATCATCGTCCAAGGTCGAGTTTAACGCGAAAAGAGTGCCCAAGAGGTCGGCTTTCTCCTTTGTAGTATGGGCCAGGCAGTCATCGGTATTGTGCAATGGTGGTAGGAACGGCTGACGAAAATTCCCTAAGGTAGCTTTCGCGAGAGACCAGAACGCACGCGTACCCGAAGGAAGATGCACTAGCCTCTCGCCAATTCTACTTATGAATGATGACTTCGCTTTGGCAGTGTCATTAAAGGACATGGCGGCAAAGTTGTACCTCTTTCTGAGCGCACTGGTGTTTGGATCCTTTGATGACACCGCAGTAGCCCAGTCTTGGTAATGTTGTCGCTTTTGGCGAGACGCCATTTTGCAGCAACGTCCAAATCATGGTTGGGAGCTGCCGCCAATGGGAACCACAGAGTTTGGATTGAAAAGTTCCAATCCCTGCAGTATCACATCAACAGACAGAGTTGGCGGCGACATCAAGATCATCCAGCGAAAAACAAAATCGCCACCATGGGTAGGACACAAAGAAACTTCACATCCTATCCGAGTCCGCTGACCTATAATGCCAGACTCGACGTTTTTGAAGTTTCTGTGAGAAGCACAGTGCTACGAATCAGACAGTGGTATGATGAGGTGCATCAACAGAAACTTGATAGCCGTCTGGGTGCGGGGTCAGCAGAAGTTCCAATATGGAAGGTGCAAGGCTCCCCACCTTTGGAACTCGCGTAGGGTCGGTTACCAATTGGGACAGACTGTAGGCTAAAGCGAGGTCATGAACGGTTCTACCCGCGTGGCCAGTTGTGCGTGATCCAAGCTATTCGACGTGGTGGGCATTGAAGTCTCCCAATACCACAATCTCGGCCGAGGGGATCCGTTGGAGAAGTGAGTCTGTCGCCGTTTGAACGGTCTTGGTTTGGACGAATTTATATTATTTACTCACCTTAAAACACTCATGATAAAAATCCATTGCATATAGACTCTTTTAAATTTAAAACATTCAAATCGAATGACCTTTAACCAATTCCATTCGACAAAGTGATTCCACAGCTCTTACAACAATTGACAAAACAATTTTTGTATTACAAACTTTTTGTGTTATATTTTGTTTTGCTTAATGATCCATATATTGAACGTTAGTTACATATGGGATAAAAAAAATCTCAGTACCGAAAAGTACCGAAATTTCCCGGTTTTCCCGGTACCAGAGTTAGCGCAGTACCGGGTATCCCGTTTTCTCCACAGTACCGGGACTGCAACCCCTAGTCGTAACCCTACTCTGAACAGTAATTACGTTGCGGATCCATTTTATTGTCACCCAGCAACAACCATGGACTATAAATTTTATTGTAATAAAATTGTCCAAGGCAACAACCGATAGCAAATGGGTAGTGGGTAGTGGGCTGCGAATTTGACAACGCAGTTCGTTGATTTAGGGATGATTTATATTAGAGCGGGACGTGCACGGAGCGTGCTCCGTCCGGGCCGTTGGGGCCCGGACGGGACACGGATCATGCACGGTGTAATATGAACTGCTTCATACAAAATGTATGCAACGTCTCAAATCAGTGGCGCCGGCCGTCCGGGCCCCATGCGGGCCCGGACGGGGCACGCTCGTGCACGTCCCGCTCTAATATAAATCATCCCTTACCCGAAAAACTCTGAGCGGGACAATGAACGGGTAAAACTACTGAGCGGTTGGAAAATAATGTCGAAAGGGAATAATCAATCCATGATGAAAACTATACACCCTGACTGTATAGACATTGGAAATGTAGTTAAAACTATTAAACTTATGTGTCTACCTACTTACCTACCTACTGTTTTTACCGACTTTAAATAAGGAGGACTTTAATTCATATTGAACTCTGCCATTAAATTGAAATACCTATTTCATTGGCACGGATAAATTTTTACCTACTTTAAAAGTTTGCACATCATCTTATAGTGCCACTTAGCTTTTTCCGAAGTTCTACCACAGAATAACTAATAGTAGGTACTACCATAGAATACATAATAATACAATACAATACTACGTAGTTATAAGCTCTAAGGTAGTTATATAATCCTGGAACTTCTATGCCAAAGGTTATTTAGTGCAATAAAACGACACCTAGGTAGGTACCACTACCGCTACAAACTTAAACTTAAGTAAGGGGCGCTGTACACAGTCAACAGATGGCGCTACAGTTTCTAGAAATTGCTTATTGAGTATTTCTCAAAAAAAGTGTACATCTGTGGAAAAAAAAGTGTGCCTCGAAATAATATATATAAAATACATATGTTTTTATATGATCACACAAAAAATGTACCTATTTATATATATTTGAAAAGGAAATTTAATTATGAATAAATAGTAAAAACTTGTATACCTATCTAATTTTAATAAGCCATTTTTAAAACATCGTTTTTTGAGTTTCATACAAAAACCAAAGTGACACCCTCCTTCCCTCGTGTGTTTAAACTTCATAAAATACGTAAGGTCAGTTTAATATTGTTCATGTTTGTGTTTTTTGAGACCTTGATTAAATGTAGTTTCTGTATTAAAATGATTTCCTATGAGGTTTCATAATAAAAAAATAAGTTAAAAGCGAAAAACAAAATGAGTCGTAATGATTTACTATTTAGTTAGTACTCTTTAGTTACATTTTTTTTCAACTTCCACGTAATTTCTGAACGAATCCTTTAGTTTTTAACACCGGCAACATTAGCTTCTTTCTAATTGGTTGTTGGTCTGACGTATCCTTCTTAGGTTTAAAGAGAAAATCAGTAAAAGCGTGCTGTGTCAGTAGAGTTACTTTTTCGAGACAAGATTTTACGGTAAGTCTAAATTTATAAATCTTACTTTAACACGTGTAATACGAACATTCGATAAGCTTAATATCATTGCATTTTCATGTTATAACAAACCATTAACTTTTTAGAACCCTTTCTAGTTTAATTCATCTCACTATTTCGTAACGTTTTTTTATGAATTTCGTTGTGTTACGAAAAAGTACAATGTTAAGTTGAGTGTATACTGTTACTGTTAATAATTTATAAAGTACTAGTGGATAGTGATTAAATTAAAGTTTTATTTAAATATTGTCTAAAAAATTGAACTTTATGCTGTGTTCTTGTAAAATGCTTGTTATATATTGTGTTACTATAATTTGAAAAGTTTTTTTAAGACGATTTCAATAGTAAATGAATATTTTAATTTATTTTAAATCCTTTACAATATTTTTAACAAAATACAAATAGGTACTCATAACGATAAATAAATAATAGGGTATATACTTGAAAAAATAAAGTAATTAAATGCATTAATAAATATTTTTCCCAGTGTATAACAAGCCTAATGTTTACTACTTAGATGAATGATTGGCGTCGCTGCGCTCGTCCGCAGCGAGACCAATCATTATTCTATGGTTTACTATTTAGTCACATCTAGGACTATTTCGTAACAATATTTAGTAACAATCTTTTCGTTACGTACATTTATTTTGAGAAATACTCTAATACACTTACTAGGGACAAAATCGTTAGAGAATGTTTGTAAACAAATTAAAAAAATATTAAGGCGGGTCCCCTGCGACACTGTTTTGTGTTCTAACACCTAACATCAAACATCTAACAAATATGGGCGTGGCCTACGTACATATTTTGAAATATTTTGTTAGATGTTTGATGTTAGGTGTTAGAAAACACAAAACAGTGTCGCAGGAGACCCGCCTTTAGTGTAACTTGGAGTTTTACTGTTTTTTAAGAGAAATACATCATTATAATTAGTTGTTTTCTCGTGAATTCCGCTGAAGAAAAATTTTATTATGTATTCGAGCGACACTAACTGTTATCTACTAGACTTGTAAAATTTCGCACAAAGAATTTTGTCAATAAACATTATTTATCGAATTTGGCCCAAGTAAGGTAGGAATAGGAACCACAAGTTCACGATAAAATAAAGTTAAAAAGAAAATAGAAAACTGTGGAACGTGGGTAACTTTATCATATTAAATCTTTAGTAGGTATCATCGGTATCTATCACTAATTTATTTTATTTATAGTGGTACCTACATGTACGTACACCTTTATGTACCTATTTAACGAATGCAAAAAAGTTAGTGAATATAAAAAAAATGTCCCACTGCTGGGCACAGGCCTGCCTACATGGAACATGGAACAATGGAATAACACATGGGGAGATTGGGCCATAACAACCCAACACGCTGGCTCAATTTGCAGCCTAATCTACAAAACAAAATGGCGAGCTCGGATTGTCGCTTGACGTGTAAAGAAGATAAAGGGGAGAGTGCACAATGTTATTTAATGATTGCGGAAGAGGGTCTCTCCCATACAACGCTACGCTATTCCATGAAACAATTACATAAGTGGCCCCGCCTGTACGGGACAATGGACTTTATTCCTTGGCGTAGTTAGATTCAAAATGATTTCAATAGTCACTTACTTCGTTTAAGGAAAATAAAGTTAATAGCGCACAAATTAATCGCCTGTTCGATGTGCGTATCGATGTATCTTTATCTTACAATTTAGTTGTAAGACAATTCCCTTATTCCGATTAAAATTTGGTTCAACATGTAATATTATTCTGTGCTATTACTCTATTAATTATTATAAACAGTCATAAAAATATCTTTATTGTTGAAATTTTGCATTCACAATGCTATATAGATTAAGGATAAAATGTTTACTAGAAAAAAAAAATCAACCAGTCTCAGGAAGCTTGAGTGGGATTCGAACCCACGACCTTTGGATTGCCGGTCCACTGCTCTAACCGCTGTGCTACCGAGACCCCAGAAGACTCGTTGAATTTTTCCTTGTAGTTTGATTTAGGCTGCAAGCCAGCGGTATTACGTCACTGTGAAGTCTACCCTCACATTCGAAAGAAATACTATTGCAAGTATTTAATAATCGATAAAGACGTACTTAATTGCTTATAATTAACTTTATTGTTGAAATTTTGCATTCACAATGCTATATAGATTTAGGATAAAATGTTTACTAGAAAAAAAAATCAACCAGTCCCAGGAAGCTCGAGTGAGATTCGAACCCACGACCTTTGGATTGCCGGTCCACTGCTCTAACCGCTGAGCTACCGAGACCCCAGAAGACTCGTGGAATTTTTCCTAGTAGTTTGATTTACGCTGCAAGCCAAGCGGTATTACGTCACTGTGAAGTCTACCCTCACATTCGAAAGAAATACTATTGCAAGTATTTAAGAATCGATAAAGACGTAAGTAATTGCTTATAAATATCTTTATTGTTGAAATTTTGCATTCACAATGCTATATAGATTTTTTCTAGTAAACATTTTAACAGTCATGAAAGATACACTAAGACTTTTTTTAATGAAATTTCTATTAAATTGGTATCTTCCTTAGACTAGACACCCATACTATACTTACATGCAAATAAATAAATATGAAATAAGTACTAGCTACGTAAACCATGGGTAAAAAAGCTAGTAAGTAAGTGTGTGTCATCCCATCTACTACTTCAGCGGATATCTATTGGGCGGGTCCACGGAGAAAATTTATTTGCACCGTGGCGTGGGCGGCTCTTATGAAGAAACAATTAATTTCTTTAAAGATTAGGAAGTAGGTACCTACTTTAAAATATTCACACAATCAGTAACAAAAAGAACCCGTTCGTAGCTGTGAAAAGGACACTTAAAACCATTCAAAGATAGGAAACAGTTACCTAGTAAGTAAAGAACTATAGTTGTGCTTGTTTGTCACGTGGTCACGAAGACTTCTAGAGGTAGCTAACTATTGTATTTGTGTCTGCTATTATGACAGCTAAGCTCTTTAAGAGCGTATGTTAGGATTTAGTATTTAAATTAACGAGCTTCCGCCCCCGGCTGTGTTTTACCTAGTACCTAACTAGTTGTGCTTGTTTGTCACGTGGTTAAGAAGACTTCAAGAAGTTGCTAACAATTGGTGCTAGCAACTACTTAAAACACTGCCACGGCCAGCTGAACCGACGATAAGTAAGGTGACCTACCACAAAATGCCAAAATCTTCAACATATTTCAACTTTATCTTTAGGGGTATAAGGATCAATATTGATTGGAGAAATTTGACAGTGTTGGATAGGTTGATCTGCAGGCGTGAAGAAGAAGAAGAGCCGAAGTTACTCATGTGGCCGATGATCGGGCTCAGTGGCATATAGAAAGTGGAGGTAACCTATCATAAATTTGAAACTTTTCTGCACGAATTTAAATTGTTCGAAAATGGTATGACGAAGGTTTAAATACCAGATTGTTGCTTTTACATAATTTTTTTAATCCATAAATAAACTTATCATACATATGTTTCATTTTCCAGAAAAACTATTAGCCGATTATCAAAACTTCTTTTTTTTCTGAAGACGTTTTGCTTACAATAAATTTCATATCTAGACTAAAATTCGAAGTAACTTTTTCTCTAAAAGATCATACCCAGATTTTCATTGTTGTTGTTTTTAATATACATATTTATATTACCTATTAGGTATATAAACTAAATTCGGTAAGGTTGTGCTACAAAAGTCAGTGACAGAAACTAATCGCGGCAAAACCGACTCCACGTAGTCTAGAGTGTAATTTAGGCCCGCGTAGGCGCGGAGGGGCGAGGCGACGAGGCGAGGGCGAGAGTTTAAAGCTCGCCGCCGTAGCTGCGGTGGTGGGTGAGCGTAAGCCATATATCTGCGGCGATAAACTTGCCGCCGGAGCCGTGACTGAAACTATGCCTGCTGCATGCTTGGATAATGCTGCATGCTTGGATGATGCTGCATGCTTGGTTGCATGCTGCATGCTTGGATGATGCTGCATGCTTGGTTGCATGCTGCATGCTTGCTGCACGCTTGCTGTATGCTTGCTTGATAGCTGTATGGTTGGTTGCATGCTGCAGCTTGCTTGCATGCTCCATACTTGCTTGCTTATATTCTGCATGCTTGCATGCATGCTGCATGCTTGTTTGCATGCTGCATGCTTCGTAGCATGCTTAGACGTTACTAAGATTTCAAGTTGTTTGAATATGTTATGGATTTTAATTCTTTGAAATGTTGTATTTTGTAATATAATAAATTTTAATAGGCATTTCATAACTTTGTAAATTGTGTTTTCGGTAAAAAGAAAATTATGTAAAACAGAAAAATTACAAAACGTTTTCGGCCAGATAAAATTCGTACAGGCAAATTTAGAATCTAAGATAGGTAACCGAAAGTGGCACAATTATGGAATAAGCTATTTTCCGAAGTTCTACCTAATCCTGGAACTTCTATGCCAACCAAAGCATAGTTAGTGCCACAGAAATATATTTCTGTGTTTAGTGCATTTGATTAAATCAAAGGTTAGTGCATAAAGCGACACCTAGGTACCACTACCGACCGCTACAAACTTAAGTTTAACTAATGGAGCTATACACAGTCAACAGATGGCGCTACAGTTTCGAGAAATTGCTTAAATGGTGTAAAAATTAAAAACCTAAATGCGTTTTAAAGATTGCTAAGCTATTGCTAAACTCTAATTGACTTGAAAAATGTCCTATTGTACCTATCTGCTCTTTTATTTATCACCTCGCAAAGTTGACAATCACATGGACCGGACGTGGCGTTTGCAGCCCATGGACCGCAACACAATGCGCAAAAACTTGCTTCACTGTCTCTAGTTGTGATACTTGTGATACCTCAATGCCTATAGGTATGTAAAGGCGAGAATATAAAAAAAGTGAGTTCGCCATGTGCAAATAATCGCAACGCACCTCTATGGTAAATAAAAAACATACTTATAAAATGAATAGAACGTACTCGTCTTCGACGGGCGTGTAGGGGAATGCGGTCTCGTGTATCTTGGGCGGAGGGCTGCTCTCGGGCTCCTCCTGCAGCGGGCTCTCGTAGATCAGGGTCTCAACCATGGACCCCTTGGAACTGCCGAAGGACACCCTGCGATGGAAAACGTAATTTTTAAGTTAGCTTATACACAGTAGATTTAACGTTATCATTTAGTTAACGCCTACTTTTAAATATCGTGAGTATAACATTGTAAGTAATTAACATTATTTATATTACTTTTGTTGTATGATTTTTTTGTAAATTTTTCTGTTCTTATCTATTGTGTAGATACCTTGTATGCAAGAACACATTGTATGAAATAGGAAATAGGGTGGTGGATGCTCCAAAAGCCAGCACTTTAAGGGGGTGCCGCGCGATCGCAAAAACTGAATTAGGTCTCTTAGTGAACTTCAAAGCAAAATCAATATTGTTTATACACACATCAAAAGTGTCTAGGGATCAACATATATTTTTGCAATAACTTTTCTCCTGATTGATATTAATTAAAATTTTTTTTAAGGATTCATCAAATAAAGTGTTTTTGTTTGTCTACAGTAACGATAAACCAAGTCACCTTTGCATTAATAAAGAAATTTGCCATTTTCCAAATAAAGGGATTTTTGACATTTGAACCACTAACATTAAAGTTAGAAAAAGACTGAAATAACAGTTTTCTTTAAAATTTTATTGGGTAACTTAAACAATTAATAATCCGTGTTTCTATCGCGAACACTAACAACACAAGAACATCGGTTTGGCATACTCAAAATGAGTTCATCCAAATCACGCTGTGGAATGGCCGCCCATGTTCGTTGCAACAACAAAAAAAGGTCTTCTTGCGACTGGATACCCTCCATATTCGGCAGAGCTCTTCTCTGTAGCATATCCCATGCATGCTCAATCGGGTTCAAGTCTGGCGACTGAGCAGGCCAGGGCATGACATTGATGTTAGCTGCGGCGAGAGTCTGTCTTACAACTCTTGCGGTGTGCGGTCGTGCATTATTATGCATTAACTGAAATAAGGGACCGATTTGCACTTGTAGAGGAACGATGACGTCTGATACAATCGTCTCAGCATAAATTTGAGCGTTGAGGTTGCCTCTGATCCAAATCAACTCAGTTCTTCCGCCGATCCAAATACCCGCCCATACCATGATGGTTCCACCACTATAAGGATGGACTTCCTGGCAGGATTTTAATCGCTGTTGGCGTCCAGGGGTTCTCCAGTGTCGTATACGTCTTGTATCCGGTCTCATACCAAAACGAGACTCATCAGAAAAGCACACGAAACGCCATTGTTCTTCTGCCCAATTTCTGTGTTCAAGAGCCCATTGATTTCGAATCCTACGATTGTGCATTGCTATAGGTGGTACCCTTAGCGGTCTTCGGGAATGAAGGTTCACTTCATGCAAGCGGTTTCTGACTGTTTGGTCGCTAATTAAGTTCCCTGAAGAGTGATGAAGCCTCACGGCTAACATCATGGCGGTTATTGTTGAAGCTCTTCGAGTTGTGATTTGAATGTATCGGTCTTGTCTCCGTGTGGTGCAGCGATACCGTCCTCCATGGCGCTCAGCCACGGTACCAGTGCTTCGGTAACGTGTCCAAAGTCGACTGATAACACTCTGACTTGTATTCAGAGCTAAAGCCACAGTACGTTGCCGGGAACCAGCTTCTATCATTCCCACGGCTCTGAGCATTTCTTCCCTGCTTAAATGACGTCGCCGCTCCATAATAACGTTGGTTTTAATCAGTAGTAGGGAAACAGTAGCACTAATAATGTCTTCAATGCGTTGTATGTTTTTATAGGGAAAATATTGACAGCTGATTTTCATCTTTTACTAGAAATTGATTGAAAGTTCCTGTTTCAAATTATGAAATGCACCAAAAAGGATCCATATAAATTTATAAAATCATAAATTTATTACAAAGCCACATCTCAATCTCAAGAAATCCGCATAAAAATGCTTGATCCCTAGACACTTTTGATGTGTTTAAAATTAGAACAATTCTGCTTTGAAGTTTCAGACCTAGTAATTTTATTAGAGCAATGTTTTATTCTGCGAAATGTACAAAACCATCACGCGATTGTGTAAAATTAAAAATTTACTTTTTTAAGACAAAATTTAAAAAAAAAAAATACGTAAATTTTCACAATTTCGTGCAGGATCTCCTTAAAGGGTTAATTATGCCACGTTAGAAAATTTGTGGACGGGTAATACGAAGCAATTTGAGTGCGATTGTTTTTTTTCTAATACTTTTTACAATCAGGACTTTTTAAGTCCTATAAAAACCTGTTTCTTGCATTAAGAATTATTATTACATATATTTTTGTTAAATAATGTTCGGTTTTGCCTAACCTCATATGTCCCAATCTCCGGCATTTGTGTTCCCAAAGTCGGCCCCTCTTTTTTTATGGCGTCTGAAGGAAAACGTATTATGTATTGATTCATGACTTTGCCTGCAAAAACTAATTTAGCTGAAGTAAAACTTTGGTGGGCGTATTTTACCATATTTTATATTTCTTACATTATCTTCCGAATATCTAATGTCTGCCATAGCAAGTGCTATTTTGTTTCTGTCGTAATACCTAAGGCGACGGACGACTCGTCACTTTCAAGTAAGTATACTAACTTATTCTTTTCTTTTTTGATTTGTCCATCTCGACGGTTCTTTTTTTGTGACTGATAAACAAAAATAATGAGGTTTAATAATTATACATCCAGCTCATTTTATTACTTTTTATTTACCTACCTAGTTACTATATTTTTTAGTTAAGTAAGTAATTAGTTTTTTAATTAAAAATAATTTTAAAAAATAAAATTGAAACTAATTTATTGATATCGAAACAGTTTTAAGGGATCTTGTAGATCATCCGTGTGATTTTCAGTACAAGCAGTTTTTTCCGCCAAAAAATACTTAAGTAATATCTTCAAATTTTTATCAATTTTTTTTTTAATTTATTCCCAAAATATACATTAGCCAAAGATAGCTTAGTACTTGTGTACTGCGGTCGTTCTAAATTTAAAAAAGAAATTGAAAAACGTTTATTTTCATCAATCAAAAACAACTGGTAGCTTTTGTATGGATGAAAAAGTGAAAAAGGTAGGCAAATAAAATATAAAAATATTTTTTTTCGGCAAAAGTCAAGCACTTTTGTTTTTGGTTTTAAACATGTACTGTATCAAGCTATAATGTGATAACAACATACCTGGGCCCTTATTCTGTAACGATTCCTTGTTTAAAAACCACGTTAATTCCTTAAAAAGTTACGATATCTTCTCAAAAATGTATGCGTTTGACGTTTGTGCGCGGTAAGGTTTAGGTGTGGAATCTATAGATTGCGATACAGAATCAGGACCCTGCTTGACTTTTGCCGAAACAAAAGATTTTAATATTTTTGTTAAAAATCTGTCATGGTCCTTATATTTTTGAAACTATGATTATTTTAGAAAACTTTATAGTCCAATACAATATAAATATCTTCTACTTTAAAATCCATATCGAATATTATAACAAACTACTATAGATATCCACTAAATAATTAAATAACGCGCAACACCAATTAATTCACAGCGATTTGAATAAGCTTTGGCACGCGTTTATGTTATTATAGAGGATAAATAAAAAACCAATATACCTGTTATTTGAATGTTAAGACATTGCGGATTATGAATATACTAATAATTGTGTCAGTATCGCCATTCCGAAAAAATGACTTATTATCATCGTTTGTATGGAGCGTCCCCTATGTGCTACGTAGCCACATAAATACCGAATAGATAACATCTAAGAAAACAACTAAGTATTATCTCAAAGACTACCAATTACGTGATGAATTGGTTTGTTTGAAAAGAAAACACTAGCTAGGTAGTATGTTATTTCAATTCAAAAGTGGTTTGTTAGTGGTTTTTAGGGCTTAGGGTTGAATTCAAACTCAAACACAAATTTTTAACCTACCACCCACCCATTCAGGACGTCATTTTTTAAATGTGGAAAAGAACGGGCGCAAGAAACTACAGCGCACAGAAGCAACGACATTTACAAAAAAAAAGATAAGTATGTCGTTACCAGCCCCCTTACTCTTGAAACCGATCGCTATTGGATCGGATTGGTATTGTGAATTTTCGTACTCCTAAGTTACGACACCATAGCTAATATGGATTCATATTTCGTGGATATTGAGTGAAAAAAATACAAAACTCAATGCCATTTAGTTCACCAAATATGAATCCAAATTAGCGCTGGTGTCGTAACTTAAAAATACGAAAATTCACAATACCAATCCGATCCAATAGCCCTCGGTTTCAAGAGTAAGGGGGCTGGTCATAAAATACAAAATAATAATTTGTATGTAAAATATATACGGTACTATAAATTAATTATAGACAATTAAAAATAGCTTTTATAGTACTTGGAGCATTTCAGTTCAGAGCCAAGCTGTTTTGTCTTCTGTGTAATCTGACACTTTATAATAATTATCTTATAATTGTCTTATAATAAGCTTTTTTATAAAGCTTTCTTTGATATGGATTTTAAATTTATCAAGATCTAATTTTTGAATATCAATTGGTACTTTGTTGTAAAATCGTATACACAGACCCTTAAAAGAATTATTTATTTTATGAAGCCTAATTAATTTAAGTTACTGTTAATTTGTTCTTACTTCTAGTATTTAAATTGTGAATATCACTGATTTTTGAAAACATTTCAATATTTTCATGAACATACATCAGATTTTCATAACATTTATTGTGATGCAACCTGTCATTATACTTATATCCTTAAATCTTTCCCTGAGAGACTCACCAGCCTTTAGGTTATATATTGCTCGAATAGCCCTCTTCTGCATCACAAAGATAGTTAGTATGTCGGCAGCATTTCCCCACAGTAAAATGCCGTACGACATTACAATTCAAAACATTTTTTAATATAGTTTATTTACATTTGACTAAAGTATGTAGGTGCCATTTTGTTTGATAACTTTTTGCCATCTTGTAGGTAGGGACATGATCCCATGGCTATAGAAATTTTGGGGCTTCTGATCAAAATACCGTGACAAGTGGTTTTGGCAGTCCTCTCGTGATGTTAACCTGACACTGTCTAAAGAATTCTGAAGAGACCGAAACAGGTGAAAATCTGAAGGTGCAAGGTCAGGGCTATACGGCGAATGCATTAACACCTCGCAGCCAAACTCTCTTAATATTTGCTGAGTGGCTAAAGATGTGTGAGGTCTAGCGTTATCATGATGAAAAACCAGCACACCCCTTCTGTTGATTAATTCCGGCCGCTTTCTCTCAACTTCTTGCTTTAATCTCATCAGTTGTTCGCAGTAGAGTTCAGAATCAATGGTCCTGCCTGGTGGTATTAGCTTATAATGAATAATGAATAATCCCCACCACACACACAGCATCACCTTGTTGTGAGTTTACCCGGGTTTCGCCACAGTCTGTGAAGTCACTCATCTTGTCAGTAAAAAACAAATGAAAATCACACATTTTCCTAATTTGAATTTGGAATTATCTTCTTTAAAATTTAAACTTTTAATGATATCAAAACCAGCCAGGGCGCTTATTCTGTAACGATTCCTTGTTTCAAAACCACGTTGATTCCTTAAAAAATTACGATATCTTCCCAAAAACGTATGCGTTTGACGTTTGTGCGCGGTAAGGTTTAGGTGTGGAATCTATAGATTGCGATACAGAATCACGGCCCAGATTAGTATAGCCAAAGAGATTTTATTATAAGTTCATACATACATGCAAAACTTAGAGCATTCAAGTTGCTTGAATGCTCTAAGATGCGAAAAGACTTTTTCCCTAACCTAATACATATACCTACATAATATAATCACGATTATTATTCCCCAAGGTTTAGTCAGAGACTAGGCAATGAGGACAGCAAAAGCAGTCCTCTACCATAGTCCACTTTTCACCAAATAGCGACTGCACATGTGCTCAGCGTGACAGGTGGTGAGCCCATCGCCGCTCTATGCTATTGGAAGTATGTGCAGTCTTTAGTCTGTTAGTAGCCTTTTACGACATCCAAAGGAAGAGAGGGGCGGTAGTATTCTTTCACGGTTATTACTTATTTATTAACTATTAGGTATTAGACATCTCTTTGGTCATACTTCATCGAACGATTGACCTACTGTTTCCGATTAATGCTTCAGTTAATGCTCCTGGATGGCCCCCAAAAGCCTCCCAGTGACCCAAATAGCACCGCATGCAGCACGGGTCATGCAAGGTTGGTACACCAGTTTACGCGTACGCCCTAGTTTACAGTATTCTAGTTTGTTTCAAGCAATGTATCCGCAGTCTTTTATAATGTTCCAAAATCCACTGTTGGGCAAGGATCTGAATTTTGTTAAAGTACTTAAATACAATAAAATCAATTTTAATCGTATTTAATCGTACGTAATCCCAAGCATACATTATTCTATTCCTTCTATATTATGTAACTATGTCACTTGTCTTGGCCCTCTATATCAGGCACCTGCACCTGTAAGTACAGCCGCACGCTGTGTCATTAATTCGTTAGTTAGTTTTTTTAGTGATAAAGCACTGTGTTGTGACTCCAATTACACTACTTTGTTATTTCGGACCACCTGCACTTCAGGAAATACCAAAACTGACGAAGTCCAATCCATTTTCAACTTAAGCAGTTGGATGTTGAGTTCAAAATTAATTGCAGAATTTTAACATTTATAGGTGCCTACCTAGCCAGACGTGCTGTTGTCTGTACCTAGCTCGTATTACTGCAAAATATAGCGTTTAGCGTAGCGCTGCAAAATGTAATTAGGTACCTAACTACCTACATAGTAAAATACTTTTAATTATCTAAGTAATATACAGGATGGCCAAAAAGTTGATGTCCAAAAGAAAGAATTAGGTCCCTCGTGTCGGGAGTATCCGAATCACCCCCATGTATGTTCTGCGATTTTCCATAGTTTTCAAGTTATGATTTTTTCCTGAATTTGTGAGATATTTCGTCGAGAACGGATCGCGCAAAATTAATTTAGTTAACTTTAACTAAAAAAAAAACCTCCAAATGTTTGGATCTTAGCTTTCCTGCAGTTTTTTTTGGTTAGTTTACAAACTAATTTACGTTAGGAATGATAAAGTGGCCAAAACATTTTTTTTTATCAATAGGCTAATTTTAAGAATTTTCCACTTTGCCGTCTTTGAAGCCAAATTTTAGCCAAAGTAGCCCCCAATAAGTGCTACTTTTTTAAGTGTTTATGAAAGCCAAGAGTCTGGTGAGTTATTTATGTCTTCTTAGGAAACATAAAGCCACCTGTTCAGATTTTTAATTTAAAATTGAATATTTAAGTTATAACTCGCCAAACGTAAATTTTTCACTTAAGACCAACATTTTCATAACTTTTATCACAGTTACGAAGCTGATTATTTTATTCATTAAAGTACCACTCATGGAGATATAGTTGCAATAAAAAAGTCTGGACAGAGTCTTCTACTTTTTTTTAGATTTTGTTTTAAAGTTTGGCATATCTAAATATTTTAAAAATTAAAAAAAAATCATAACTCGAAAACTATGAAAAATCGCGGACATACATAATAATAGTAATAGTAATTCGGGTACCCCGCGACACGAGGGACCTGTTTTTTTCTTTTGCACGTCAACTTTTTGGCCATCCTGTATAAATAAACAATTTAATTGCCACGAATACGAGTATGTGCGCGCATCACTTGTGAATGGTTGCACTTACATATTTGGCAATATTTTTTGTGTTTGATAAAGTTATGAAAGTTTTTTTTATGGAAATCTTTCAGAACCTTTTTCTAATGTCACGGCGGCGGGGGACGAGGCCGACCGACGTCGCGGGAGGGCTGCTAGTTCGTATATAAGCAGAAGCACGCTGTTCTTTTCGGAATTTCGGAATTGTTCCTTTATCAGTAAGAGCCACCTCACACACGATACTTTTAGCATCGGCGATCGGCGATTTTGCGACTGGCAACGTGTTTTGGCGACTCTCTGCGTTCGATTGCAGTATCGGAATCGCGCATTTTAGGGATTTAGTCGCTGCATTCAGCTTCTAAAAAGCGTCTAAATCGCCGATCGCCGCCGCTGCTAAAAGTATAGTATGTCTGCTCTGGGCCTAATTCACATTTACATATATTATATCCTAATGAGGGTGAAGCAATACATTACTTTTACTATTATAACACACTTACTATATTTTTAGCAAATAAATATTTCATTTCAATTAATTTCATCTTTCATCAGAAATCCTTTATCTCCGCGATCAAAAATACCTCCTTGCCAATTCCATCTTTCCATCTAGTTTTGTTAAGTTGTTGTTGTTTAACAATTTTTTGTTTCGATACATTTTTTAAATTAATTGGCTCCATTTATTGTATTAAGTCGGAATTTTTTACCAACTCCGAAGGCAGTCCCAAGTGTATCGCTCATTAATTCATAGTACTAATCACGATGATAACTGAATAATACCACCTTAATCCAATAGAAACTTAATTTTAACAATGTGACAACTTCAAATTAACTGTGTGGTAGAAGCTCTAAAATCATCATCATCAACAGCGTATACCAGGGACTGAAAGCGGTTACGGTAAAAGGTTACGTTACCAGTATAAAATAAGTGTTCCTTAATAAAATAGAGGTAAGGCTCTAACCATTATTTAACCATAGGGGATGATTTATATCAGAGCGGGTCGTGCACGGGGCGTGTACATTTTGTATTTATGAAGCAGTTCATATTACACCGTGCATGATCCGTGTCCCGTCCGGGCCCGGACGGGACACGGCCTGCTCTAATACAGATACAAAATGTACGCAACGCCTCAAATCAGTGGTGCCGTCCGGGCCCGGACGGGGCACGGCACGCCCCGTGCACGGTCCGCTCTAATATACATATAAATCATCAGCGATATCGGTACCGAAAAACGTTGCATTGACAGTTGCGGGGCGCGGGGTGAGGGATTTTGATATCGAGAACCAAGCAAACTAATACTAATAACTAAAGTCGTTTATGCGTGAAATGGTTGTGAGCCGTCTCTGTCATACCGAAATATACCTTTATTATTTATAAACTCAAAATTACGGTAAGTACCGCAATAAAGGATATCGGAATATTCCGGTAACCGTTATTTTTCGGTATGACTATGACGTCATACCGAAATACATATAAAGATACCTACCACATTTTTTGGGTTATTCAGTCCCTGGCCTATACTGGTCCACTGGTGGACATATTATGTACCAAGGGCACGCTACTATCAGCGGCTACTCTCATCTATCTCTTGCCAGCCGCCTTGCGAAGATCGTCGCTCCACCTATACGGCCAAATTAATGTAATTTTTTTGTGCAAATGTCTAGTGTCACACGGATAACTATTTTTCTTTTTTTATAAGAGAAGAAGGCAAACGAGCATGCAGGTCACCTGATGGAGAATAGGTAATCAATCACCGCCGCCCATGGACACCCGCAAAACCAGAGGTATCGCAGCGCAGACGCGTTGATTATTGAGAGAGATTTTTCTTTCAAAAAACAATATTGGCACAAAGAAATGACATTCATTTGTTTACAAACATTCTTCACCGAATTTGGCCGTAATTTATAGTCTGAGGGCGTCCTACTTACGCTTGCCGTTACGCACAAAAAGTTTGCGATTGTAGCAGAACTAGATTTAGCACTTAAAGCGACATAAATTCCCCGTGACAGTTTGGTGCTTGCATGCATGCATACATTACCGAAGAATGCACGGAATTCACCGTTCGCTTAAATTGGTTGCGACTTCGAATGACGAAGCCTCGCCAGCGATGCAAAATTTGTTCGGAAGCAATTTTAGATGTTCCCGTCACGAACGAACCTATTGTCGATTGTTTCAGCTATATACCTACATAAGGTGTTCTTACTGTTGCATCGCAGTATATTTATAATTGTATAGTTTTTGTGCGTTGCAATATTAACACTTTTTCTAAACACAGTGATGTACACAATTTCAATACTAGAAATAAGTCAAAACTAGTAATGCCACTGTTTAGGTTACCAAAGGTTCTCGGCTCCTTCTTGGGGCAAGGTATACACTATTATAATAAAATACCATGTACTATACTAGATTTACCTTTAGATAAGTTTAAGAATCATGTAAAATCTTGTTTACTTAGGAAAGGTTATTCAAGAATATTTAGAAGACAAAAAAGCCTGGTTATAATAATATATTTACATTATTTTTTTCTTAATCCATTATCGTTATAACTGATTGTATAATTTGGTAACGACTTGTTGTTTTGTAAATGTTGTTAATTCGCGGCTCTTCGCTGTTATCGACGGTACGACGGTAAGGGACGGGCCCTTACCGTCGTACCGTCGAGAGAGCGAGAGAGAAACGCATTTCGGTTTTCCATACAAACTTCCAAGTCGAAATTTTTAAAAACCATTTGCCAATTTCAATGAATCTTTGCATGCTAAAGTAACATACAGAGATGTAAATAGTTTGTTGAAAACATTTTTAAAAAACGTCTTCTTAACTGAGTTAATGCCATATTAAACTTTCTAGTAGTCTTTCTAGTAGTAACCTGTTAGTCAGAGACTCGGCTGTGAGGACCGCAGAAGCAGCCCTCTGTCATAGTCCACTTTAATTTCACCAAATTACAACTGCACACGTAGGTACTCAGCGTGATAGTGCGGTGAGCCCATCGCCGCTCTATGCTGCAGTATTTAGTCCAGTAGTCGCCTTTTACGACATCCAAGGGAAGAGAGGGGTTGGTGTATTCTTTCAGTGAGCACCTTTTAAGCGGTTCAGCTAATGTATCTAGCTGCTGTAGAAGAGCTGTCTCTGGAATTATTCTAATTGAGAAACATTTTAAAAAGATTTTTTTTAAGGATGTACTTATCTAAGTAAGTACTTGCTTTTATAATTATTACACATTATTATACGCTCTCGTCACGCTTCGGTGGACTAGCGGTCAAGTGCTTGGCACGATATTCGGAGACCTTAGGTGCAATTCCCAGGTTATTATAATTATTATCCCATTATCCCGATCTCTATCTTTTACCAATCGAGTAGGTATCTTAATACTTAGTATGTTATTTCAAGTTAGGCGATGTTTTTAAGGTTGAGGTCTTTTGGTTTCGGGTACTTAGATCGTTCTCAGGAACTCTTTTCATGCCCTACACCAGCTGATTGTTGATAGTTGCATTTTCATAAAGCGTAATTGTAGTGCGGCGTGATAACAGTATCTAAATGGCATTTCCGCTCGTTCTCACCTATTATTTTATTAGTAATATGACCCCCATTCACCCTCCTACTGACACCGTAATGCGATCTTGAAATAGAATCCTCACTTTGAAATACATTTACTATTCCCATCATCGACTGAAGTTTAAGCTTATAGCTTTAGCTTACATTCTGTACTTACTGTGTACGTAAATAATACCCAATTGAGCTGTTTATAAAATATGTGTACAATTTCGAATTAACTATTGCTTTTAACAGTGACAGACGTTTTTCGTAATCCAATTTTCTTTAAGTGTTTGTGTCTTTCTAATTATTTTATTTATTAATGTTTGTTACTTTTGGGTTTTCATTACTACTAAGATTAATAATTATATAAATTATTATGTTCAAAATGATTTGGAAAGAATATAGTATTTTAATCACCATCCCGCATTGGGCCAGCGTGGTGGGTAATGTTCCAATCTCCAAATCTGAGGATGTCCATGTCTAGGCCAGCAGTAGGAATTTTATAAGCTGATGATAATAGTTTGAATACAGGTTACGCATACAGTACCTACAACTAGGTACAATTATAAAAATTAAACAATATTTATGTAAAATTTAATGAGAAAACTTTGTAGTTTTGTAAGCAATTCTACAGAACATTTTAATGTATACCTAGGTAGAGTTTTAAATTATATTCAACTTTAATTTAAATTTAGTAAAAAAAAAAAAGAAATATGTATATCGACTTCCGGAAATGTATTTTTTTGACCGTCACTGATACGAACGAGATGTTGCTGTATTGACGACTGTAAAGGTATTCGGTGCTACCCGGATTTTAGGACAGGGTTTGCAAGTGGCGCGTGCGGAGGTACGTTGGTAACATATATTCTTAAATTATTTATAACACATTTGCTCGTTAAGTGGCTCTTATTACACCGATTTCAGCATCGTAATGTAATAAGCTACGCACTAGTGCGGTAATGTAATTTAAAAATTAGTTCCTAATCGTTTGAATCTATGGACAACATAGGTGGGAGCCTTTAGTCCGTTAGTCGCCTTTTACGAAACCCAAGAAAAGAAAGGGGTTTGGTAGTATTATTTTGATGAGCCCATCGCCGCTCTATGCTGTAGAATGTATGTGCAGTCTTTAGTCCGTTAGTCGCCTTTTACGACACCGAAGAGAAGGGAGGGGTTGGTAGTATTATTTTGATGAGCCTATCGCCGTTCTATGCTGTTGAATGTATGTGCAGTCTTTAGTCCGTTAGTCGCCTTTTACGACACCGAAGGGAAGGGAGGGGTTGGTAGTATTATTTTGATGAGCCCGTCGCCGCTCTATGCTGTTGGAGGTATGTGCAGTCTTTAGTCTGTTAGTCGCCTTTTACCTTGAATGTTTAAAATAAATATGTCTAGTTTTAGTAATGAAGAACTAAATTTACAGTCTACACCACTGGAAATAATAAGGTAAGCACAAAATGTTATTGACAGCCTATTACCATCTAAGTCCAAAAAAAATCATGTTGGCTTACCAAAGATTTACGAGATACACTAGAAAAACAACAAAAACACGCAGTCATTTTCAGAAAATGTGTTTTCCTCGCAAATATGTTATAAAACGTCGTATGACATACCTACGTGCGCTTTGATAATTACAGCCTCTGCTTTCTTGTAGCCCTCGCCTACGGCTCGGGCCAGCAATATCGCCTCTGCTGTAATTTTCAACTTACCGCACTTATATCATAATGTACTATTATATCTATGCCTACTGAGGTCCTTTCATTTCTTGAAATATTTCAACTTACGATCAACATTTCAGACATGAATATTGTTTGTTGTGTCTTTCATCAAAGTTGTGAAGGAGTTGGAGATCGATTACAATCTTTGATTTCGAAGCGCCGACGACGGAACCAACGCGAACTCCATTTCATCGATTTATAGACCAACTCTACAAACTTAACAGAACTCGGGCAAACTTGCGCGAACACTGTGCTGATATGAGACACAACCTGACACAACACAAAAACTTGACGATTGTGTGAAGACAGCATTATATTTATTTTAATATCGACTATAGTTTCATTCTCTTAATCCATTCAAAGTAACCATAGAGGGATTTTTTAAGAAACAAACTATCATTTCGATTTCCGTCATTTTGTCAATTTTAATGTTCCGTTTACATTTCTGAGTGATTTTAAAGTTTATTTATCGAGCACAATATTAACATACAAATTGCGTCAATGTAAGTTATATCAGTACAATACATTCACCAATATGCCAGGTTCCCGAAGGGGTGGGCAGTAGGCAAACCCACAGCATTCCATTTCCTACTATCCTGATTTCTTTCGTGCTTCGGAAGACACGTTAAGCCGTTGGTCCCGGTTGTTGTCGTAAGATGGCAGTCGTTAAAACCCACCAACCCGCATTGGGCCAGCGTGGTGGGTTATGGCCCAATATCCCCACGTGCTACGTGAGAGGCCTGTGCCCAGCAGTGGGACGTTTATAGGCTGATGATGATGATGATTCCTGACACATCAGCAGTAATCAGCACCACACATCCTTTGCTTCATTTACCTATACTCTCATAATGTTCTTCATCATAGTTATCTGTTCTTCATACAATCACAAGCTCGTTAGTTTAGGGTATCTTTACCTTTGACCTGATTAATTTACTAAATAAACGAACATGTTACTTCGCGTCGGTAACCTATAAAAAGTCAGTTAATCTTTATAATTAATTAAGTATAACTGTATTGGTGCATGTGGGTACTAAACTAAAAAAAAAGCAGAGATTGTTCATTACCGGTTTCAAATCAATTAATTAAAATCAACTGTTATTAATTGACTATCATAATTATTATTGATAAGATAACTTTATTTCCTACCTCCAGGATACAACAAAAGATGATCTTTCTTAAAGTTTCTCCACATTTTGTTCAGCATTGTTTTACTTTCCTCTCACTGTCGCGTCGGTGACGACGATGAGGCCGTAGGTGGAAGACCCCTTCATCATCCTCAGCTACTGAGTTTAGTTCTTTTGGTTTGTTTTTCCACATTTTGTTCAGCTTATTGTAGATTTAAAGTAATATATGCTAAAATGTAATTAATACGAGTAAATAAGAAACAGTATATTGTTTCTGGTATCAAGTCCGAAGGATTTAGTGAGAGTATAATTCACTATTCGATCATTTTTAATTTGTCATTGAAGCAGCACTACATAATGTACCCCCAGGTGACAAACGACGCAATAAAAAAAATACAAAAAAAATACAAATTACATTCACCTTTGTCTGTCACGAATACTCTTAATAGAGGTTACTACCAATTGAATTTCTATTGTGTCTGTTTTTACCAGAGATGGAAATGATTGGTATTTAGAAGAAATCATAATCATATGATGATATATGATTTTTTTTATCACAGTGAAACCACCTGCTATTTTTCATTGAGAGTGATTTTCTTACTATTTATCATTGAAAATAATAAAATGAAATGACATGGTAATTGAATAATGATTATGATGATACAGGACACGTTTGGCGAGGACGACCGCCCCTGCACAGGAGAAATGTCACTTCGTTTCATTAGTTTCGATAAAAATCATATGAAAAGTGAAATAAAATGTATTTCATCTCATTCATACACGCACTAATGAAAAATCATAATCACTGTGATTGCAAATTAAAAGACATGTAGGGTAGGTACCTATTTTCTTAGTGACTTTTACTTAGTAACTTGAGTCTGTTGCCCGTAACACAGGCTGCTGGCACATGCAGGTTTCGTCACGGTGGTTCCCTTTGCCCACACCGGTCAAGTACCTCATATGTAGGTTGATTTTTATTCTACGCTTGCGGCTGCGACTTTGTCCACGTGGACCCCGTACCCCGTGACAAATTTTCAAAAAGTTTCTTTCATACAAACCTTGCTCTGACAATTACAAACGCAACAAAAAAAATATTATCCAAATAAGTGCAGCCATACTTATATGATGCGCGAACAAACATTCGAGGCAATTGATTTTGATTTATACATATAAGATAACAACGGGTAAGCGTTTTGCTTTCGTCTCACCTGTTGTGCCTGTTGGTGACGATAAGGCGGAAGCGCCCTTCATCAGGACTCCTCCACTACGGATTAAACTGGTTAGCTTATATCAAACTGTCAGAACATAACATTTACTAACAATAATATGGTGACAGACTTAGATAAGATCGTAGTACCTAGCTGTAGTCAGTGGACTTATAGAACAAACTAAGACGCTTGGGTATGACTAACTTTACTATTAATGTTTTATATTTTAGCGTTTTATTAACGTTTAAATATACCTAGGTAAAATTTTAAACACTGAAAAAAAGACGACAACCTCAGGCGGGAATCGAACCACGCACCTTCCGCATTCCGGGCGGCTGCCTTAACCACCCGGCCACCGAGGTCTGGCTTTCAACCGTCGAAATCCGTCAGTGCTTGTTGCTTATGTTTTTAGTATTGCTTCATCAAATCTTAGAAGTTTTCTTAACCGAATGTTCAAATATTTGTGTTTAAAATTTTAACTTTACTATTTTTTTTAACTATCAATGACCGAGTAAGCAATACCGAGATTCGTTAACGGGACGTAAGTCCATTACATTGCTAACCAAATTGCAAAGCTTAAATGGCGATGGGCAGGGCAGGACACGTGGCGAGACGCGGTGATGGATGATGGAGTAGAGCCCTGATGGAATGGCTGCCGAGGACACAAGCGAAGTGATCCATATGGTCGGTGGTCATTAAGGTCATTGAGACATGATCTGATCGCTGGAAAAACCTGGATGCGATCGGCTCAAAACAGATGGAAATGGCATAACATGGAAGATGCCTATACTCAGCAGATATGTGGATACATACAGGCTGAAAATTATGATAATGGAGATGAAGGTATAAATATGCGTACAGGTTTTTTTGAAATGCGGCCGCAGCGTGTAGCGTGGCTGAACGCGCACATAATGTAAAAAAATCATAATTTTATAACTGTGTAAGATCTGAACGCCTTTTATTTATATAAACCTTTTATAAGTCGCAGCGCAACATTAGTCACTACAATTGTAAACTATGGGGCATGAACTTCTATTTATGGGGCAAGACTATCGTCACTTACAATCAGCTGAGGTGAAGGCCAAGCGCTTCCCCGTACCTAGTGGATACAAAAACATAGCAACTAGGCTCTACCTACATTTAGATGAACAGTGACCGAACGACTCTAGTCTCTAGCTCATAATAAAAAATAAGTACAGCACGTAGTACTATTATCTAATCTGTGGTGTTGCCAACTTTAAAAATAAAAAATAAAGTATTTTAAGGTAAGATAAGAAAAATAAACAGTATTTTAGAAAAATGGACCGTATTTTATTTTTCAAAGATTAAGCATAGCAACGAGGCTCTACCTACATTTAGATGAACAGTGACCGAACGTCTCTATTCTCTAGCTCATAATAAAAATTAAGTACAGCACGTAGTACTATTATCTAATCTGTGGTGTTGCCAACTTTAAAAATAAAAAATAAAGTATTTTAAGGTAAGATAAGAAAAATAAACGGTATTTTAGAAAAATGGACCGTATTTTATTTTTCAAAGATTAAACATAGCAACGAGGCTCTACCTACATTTAGATGAACAGTGACCGAACGACTCTAGTCTCTAGCTCATAATAAAAATTAAGTACAGCACGTAGTACTATTATCTAATCTGTGGTACAGCCTATAAAGGGTTGCCAACTTTAAAAATAAAAAATAAAGTATTTTAAGGTAAGATAAGAAAAATAAACGGTATTTTAGAAAAATGGACCGTATTTTATTTTTCAAAGATTTATGTATGGCTGCGCTGCACCACGCGGACAACGTTTACAACTTTTTTACTTTATAAACATATGTGTAAAAGTATAAAGTAGCGAAAAACACTTTATAGGTACTGTTTTTAACAGTATAGTTGGCAACCCTACAATGCTAAGCATAGACCTCCATCATTGATATCAAGTCATCGCTACATTTCATGGTATCGTCTGCATATGAGAGTTTACGCATTTCGGTTTTCCATACGAACTTCCAAGTCGAAATTTTTAAAAACCAATAAGCCAATTGTGATGAAATTTTGCATGCTAAAGTAAAACAAAAAGATCTAAATACTTTGTTGTAAAATTTTTTAAAAAATCGTTTTTATAGCTGAGTTATTGCGATTTAAAAGTTCACCATAGAAAGTTAAAAATCGCAATAACTCGGTTAAATAATCATTTTATGTAAATGTTTTCAATAAACTATTTAGATCCCTGTGTTTTACTTTAGCATGCAAAGTTTCATCAAAATTGGCTCATTAGTTTTTAAAAATTTCGGCTTAGAAGTTTGTATGGGAAACCGAAATGCGTATACTCACCCCGCTTGCCAAATGCGGGTTGGTGGTCACAAACCCGGGCTGTGTATCTAGAAATATAAAACACCTTTTTGGCATTGGGAAAGAGGAGGCCATAAAGATAAAGATAAAGATAAATTTATTTGCAAATATGGGTACCTACATGATTGGTGGTACAAAAAAATTAAATTGATTCAGCCATATTTTACCACTAGGCATGCAAACATATGTTAATAGTACATTATGATCAGTGGTCGGAGTAGGTATATTGATTTTAGATACTTGCGTCATGATATCATAACATGGACATGCATTTCTTCCGGAATGTACCGGAGTTTCCAAAAATTTGGTAAATAGAGTAATAAAATAAAAAACCATATGTAAGCAAACAAAATTGTTTATTGTTAATACAAATAATCATTATTACAGTTTTATTAAAAATAATTATTTTTAATCCTCATCGGTTACAAGTTCTACATTTTGATTTTTTACTTAGGCCTTACACTTTTATTTAGGCCAAAGAGCCGGCTCAACATTAGCCAACAGGTCGAAACAATAAAGCTTTGGTCACCTATCCGTTGACCGGCCTGTGTGAGAGTGACTTAACCTCTACAATCAACGACCAAATGTGCGGCCAAGTGAGTCAATGAGTTCCAAAGGGGAAATAAGCCCAACAAATCTATAAACTACATTTCCTAAACTAGTTAATCGTTACTTACCCTAAATAATTATTAAAAAGCGACAATTATTAATAATTGTACCATCGTGATGGTTGGTTAGCGTTAGACGGGGGTTTTATAAAGGGGGGACAAAATTTCGTCCATTTTAGCGTAGGACGCACCGTTTCCAAGATATTTAAAGATTAACAAAAAAAATCACTAATAATAATTTAAGACGTGATTTCTTTTCTTTTGCGAGATTGAGACAATGGATACGGCCAACATTAGAGATGGAGACCAGCGCCACTAGCAGCATAGCGTTGAGAGTATTGATACATTTTTAACTAGTTTCATGTAATAATTTCGATGTTTCGGTATTTTTATCATAATAATCCGGAAACTCGGAGGAGTATCCATATTAACATATACGTTTGATGTCAGTGACCTCAATTCAATATACCTACTCCGACCACTGATTATGATATAAGTGCGGTAAGATGAAAATTACAGCCGAGGCGATATTGCTAGCCCGGTGAGCGTCAAGTTGGCAGGCACACCATGGAATTAGATGGTTTTGACTATGTTAAAAAATTGTGTATAAATAGTGATAAATAGTGACGTATAGCATATAAATAGTGATACTATGGTTCAAAAGACATTTGAGTATCTTGGTGTGCCTGCTAACTTGACGTCAAGATAGCAGGCACATTAAGAAATACAGTTCGTATCAATGTGATTTATATGTCAAAAAACTGTGCATAAATAGTGAATCGAATACGCAAAATTTCAACAATTGTACTTCAATACAAACCGAGATATTACGGTCTCTAAGTGGGCTGCCAACTTGACGATTATTGCGATGGCGATTCCAGAGAAACGGGTTGAAGTTTTAAACAAATAAATACATGAAAAAATTGTGTGTGAAATTGTGAATCTTTCAATATAAATGAAAAAAGAATTCTTCTTTGCTATTTACCAAAAATCTAATGTAAACTTCTACCATACATTCGATTTTAAGTACAATCGTGCACAATTTTATTTATTGACTTAAGATACTGACATAAAGTCTAATTATTTTTAATTCAAGTCTTAAAATTACACTTAAATCTATCGTTGTAATGTCAGTTTTACGTTATTTCTATGGAAACTTAAGTCAAGCAATTTGTAATTTTAGTGACTCGAATTAAAAGTCTCGGGATAGTGGTGGACGAGCGAGTTTCGCGAACGACCGAGAGATGGCGTGATTTTGTTTACGTCCGGTGAGCCGGTGATACGAGAATGGTGCGCGAAAAGTTTTATTTGTTTGTGTTGAAATTGATAAGCAGTGAGTACATTTGCATCAGAAGTGAAAGTGTTTAAATCGTTTAATAACAACCTACATTTTTATAGGTACGCAGCTTATTTTCTATTATGGTATTTACAAAAAAGATATACCTAGGTACGGTCGGGGTCGCCGTCGCTTTACCACTTTGCAGCGATTTTCGTGTGAAGCGTACCGACCGCCCGGGTACCTACGTGCCCGTACCAAATAGACGACGTGGTGTGCAAGGGATTTTGACTTTTAGACTGGTAAAGCGACGGAGTCCGCCATTGTACCTAATGTGAGGTAGATATTTTCTCAGTCATTCAAAACTTTTCATATTTACTACTCGACCAACATAATTAATCGCATTAAAGCTAGACGTTTATCATAATTGTTCAATGATTAACAATCTAAATATATTGCACTTCAATTAGTTTGCACATGCTGAGTGGTCAGATTTTAAAATGGAATATCGAAGTAGGTACTTACCAAGCTAATCTTTCGTAAAGTTAACTAGGGTCAAGTATATTCCTAGTGCATTAAATGTTAAAGTTACCTGCCTAGTCTTTTATGACTAATTAACAAAGAATAAGCTACGAATAGTTATTCCGTGTTTTGTTCCTGTCATTTAAACGTAATTTTTAATTAGAGTAAAAGAGACAAAACACGGAATAACTATTCGTAGCTCATTCTTTGTTTATTAGTCATAAAAGACTAGGCAGGTAACTAGTCGGTGGTCGAGTAGTAAATATGAAAAGTTTTGAATGACTGAGAAAATATCTATCTCACATTAGGTACAATGGCGGACTTCGTCGCTTTACCAGTCTAAAGGTCAAAATCCCTTGCACACCACGTCGTCTATTTGGTACGGGCACGTAGGTACCCGGGCGGTCGGTACGCTTCACACGAAAATCGCTGCAAAGTGGTAAAGCGACGGCGACCCCGACCGTACCTAGGTATATCTTTTTTGTAAATACCATAATAGAAAATAAGCTGCGTACCTATAAAAATGTAGGTTGTTATTAAACGATTTAAACACTTTCACTTCTGATGCAAATGTACTCACTGCTTATCAATTTCAACACAAACAAATAAAACTTTTCGCGCACCATTCTCGTATCACCGGCTCACCGGACGTAAACAAAATCACGCCATCTCTCGGCCGTTCGCGACACTCGCTCGTCCACCACTATCCCGAGACTTTTAATTCGAGTCACTAAAATTACAAATTGCTTGACATAAGTTTCCATAGAAATAACGAGAAACTGACATTACAACGATAGATTTAAGTGTAATTTTATGACTTGAATTAAAAATAATTAGACTTTATGTCAGTATCTTAAGTCAATAAATAAAATTGTGCACGATTGTACTTAAAATCGAATGTATGGTAGAAGTTTACATTAGATTTTTGGAAAATAGCAAAGAAGAATTCTTTTTTTATTGATATTGAAAGATTCACAATTTCACACACAATTTTTTCATGTATTTATTTGTTTAAAACTTCAACCCGTTTCTCTGGAATCCCCATCGCAAGAATCGTCAAGTTGGCAGCCCACTTAGAGACCGTAATATCTCGGTTTGTATTAAAGTACAATTGTTGAAATTTTGCGTATTCGATTCACTATTTATGCACAGTTTTTTGACATAAAAATCACATTGATACGAACTGTATTTCTTAATGTGCCTGCTATCTTGACGTCAAGTTAGCAGGCACACCAAGATACTCAAATATTTTTTGAACCATAGTATCACTATTTATATGCTATACGTCACTATTTATCACTATTTATACACAATTTTTTGACATAGTCAAAACCATCTAATTCCATGGTGTGCCTGCCAACTTGACGCTCACCTAGCCCTAGCCCGAGCCGTAGGCAAGGGCTACAAGAAAGCAGAGGCTGTAATTATCAAAGCGCACGTATGCCATACGACGTTTTATAACATATTTGTAAGGAAAAAAAAATTCCGAAAATGACTGTGTTTTTTTGTTGTTTTTCTAGTGCATGAATATTTGGTAAGCCAACATATATTTTTCTTTGTCCAACAGCATAGAGCGTAGATGGGCTCATAAAAATAATACCACCAACCCCTCTCTTCCCTTGGGTGTCGTAAAAGGCGACTAACGGACTAAAGACTGCACATACATCCAACAGCATAGAGCGGCGATGGGCTCATCAAAATAATACTACCAACCCCTGTCTTTCCTTGGGTGTCGTAAAAGGCGACTAACGGACTAAAGACTGCACATACATCCAACAGCATAGAGCGGCGATGGGCTCATCAAAATAATACTACCAACCCCTCTCTTCCCTTGGGTGTCGTAAAAGGCGACTAACGGACTAAATATTGCACATACATCCAACAGCATAGAGCGGCGATGGGCTCATCAAAATAATACTACCAACCCCTTTCTTCCCTTGGTTGTCGTAAAAGGCGACTAACGGACTAAAGACTGCATATACATCCAACAGCATAGAGCGGCGATGGGCTCATCAAAATAGTACTACACACCCTCTCTTCCCTTCGGTGTCGTAAAAGTCGACTAACGGACTAAAGACTGCGCATACATCCAACAGCATAGAGCGGCGATGGGCTCATCAAAATAATACTACCAACCCCTCTCTTCCCTTGGGTGTCGTAAAAGGAGACTAACGGACTAAAGACTGCACATACATCCAACAGCATCCCAAGTAGCATATCAAGCTGTATAAAAGCTGTATTTGAACTTATTTTTATTCTTACAGCTGCATATTGAGGCTGTAAATAGGCTGTATAAGCGATTATACAGACCTTATTAGCTCAAAAAGGGCCCATATTATAAATCTTTTCGCGTTAGTATAGCTGTATAGTAGCTGTAGAAGCAAAGCAGAAGCTGTTTAGTAGCTGTTTAAGAGATGTTAATCGGTGTAAGGAAAAGCAACTACACTCCAAATAATATTTTATAAAGATAAAAGTTTAAAATATGAGTTATAAGTGAATTAGAAAATTATGAAAATAAAAGACAAACATGTCGTACAAGAATAATATAATAATTATGACGCATGATGTTCATATTTCAAAGTGCAATCCCAAGTATTGATAAATCTTAGGAATCTGATGGTGTTAATTGGTAAAACAAAGTGCAAATCCAATTTTATTGTCAATGTGTGGTTGGTTATTGGCAATATTTTAACGCGCCAGTAAAACTATGAAAAAACATAAAGAAGATTATTAAACACGGGTAAGTAAGTGTTTGTTTTTAAGGTTATAATATAAATTATATTTAAAATAATAGATTGTAGGACACAGCGACAAAATTTTGTAGCTGATAATCATGAAACGGTTCAAACTATTAACAAACATTGGTTTAATTATATTTGAATATCTTTTTTCATACGTTCTAAAATGGCGACATTTTGTTATACAGCTTAGATAATATTAGGAGGGTACTAAAGTCTTACTAGCTGTACTACGGCGGATATGGATTGCATAATACATCTCTTAGTTTTTAACCAGCTTTATTAATGTTTTTTTTATTATTTAGGCTGTATATGAGATCTGGGTAGAGAAATTATAATTCTGTTTAGAGATCCGTGTAAGAATTGATTATCCCTGAGTTTTATTTTAAAAATTGAACAATGAAATGTAATTGAATTTAAAGTGGTAATTAAAAATTAAAATATAATATTTAATTTATTCTACGATTGTTTCCAGATTGTTAATGAACAAGAGAAATCATTAACTTCACCTACTGCAACAATATTCACACAGATACTTCCAGAAGTGACAACTGCTGAAAAATATGTTATTCAATATATAGACGAGTGCGAACTGGCAACAATTTCTGTCGACCCCCATCGTAATGAGTTTGAATCTCAAACCCCTTTTCAAACCCAGAAGATCACGAAGTAAATCAGATTGAAAATTATCTAAAATAAATTTTAGATAATCAAAATAATATATTAGACAAATAATAAATGTTCTTGCAGACAATCAAAATAACATTTAATCAAATAAAACAGGTTATTGCAACAGATACTTTCTTTTTCACATTTTCTATATATATCCCGTTTTTAATTAAGTGTTCCATTTCGTACACAAAATCATCTAAATATTGGTCAATTTGTTTGGTTTTCCAACACAAAAATAAATTCCAATTACAAACGGCTTAATATCTGGTCTTTCAAATATAGTGGACAAAATTGGCCAAAACTCTTTATTTGAGCTTCTAAATATTGGGAGACCATCAAAATTGAAAGTTAAAGTAATTTTAGTTGGAACATTGTTCAACCTTGTTCAATCGTTTTGATACGTATTTGTTTGATAGTACCTAAAATAGTTCTAGCGTCATGTGGCGCTAAATCGTTTAGAGCTATTTGAGGTTTTTTTTAATCCACAACGGGTTAGCGCTTGGCCTTTATCTTACCTGATAGTAAGTGACTATAAGGCCGAAGGTGAAAGCGCGCTTCACCCGGAATCTTCAACCACTGAGGAACTGGTTATCTTATCTCAAACTGTCGGAACACAACAATGCTATAAACATCGTTGTTATGGCGACAGACTTAGATAAGATGGTGGTAGCTAGCCAGGCGGACTTAACAGCCCTACCACCAACCAAACCGAGCACACAAAGATGTACACCCCGCTGGGAATCGAACCCGGGACCTCTTGGTCTAAAACCGGTGGCTTAGCCACTAGACCACAGAGGCGGTTAAATAAATATATTTTTTTTCTGTAGCCCATTCTTTTATTCACTGGCGAAACTACTTTTTTTTTGAAAATTCGTCGTCATCATTATTACGTTGTTAATCAGGTTCCAAAGTTTTAACTAAATTCAAACCTATTATTGTTTTTCCTACAGAACCTTCGTTGGACGTCGATGGAATTGGCGCTTAACTGTAGCTTGTCAAATTTAAAATATTTTAAATAATAACTGTCATTTGGTTTATTTATATTTCGTTATTAACCGACGTAGAAAAAGGAGGAGGTTCTCAAGTCGTCTGTCGTCCATCTTTTTCTTTTTTTCCACATTATAAATGCGAGCTTCAGCAAACACTATGATGCAATCGTGACGACTCTGTCAGTAAAGTGGGCTAAAGCTGTACTATTGATGTAGTTTATTTTTTTAGTTTTAAAGCACTCTTGTAGACAGTTGTTTTAAAACCACTGTATTTACAAGAGTGCCTAATTACGCTATAAGATTAAGTTTTATAGTGGAGGTTGCATACACCATTGTACAGAAACAAGTATCGAGTGATACCATAATAACGCTTAGTTCAGTAGTAAGTAAGTGATCACATACAAAAACCAGCCTCTATACAGCTTTAACGATAAAGCTAGCTTAAAGTGTCACAAAACTCTTAAAGTTCTATAGCAGAGTTTTAATAATCTGTTTTAAAACCTTAAGATTCCGCAGATCCCTTAAAACTAATTTTATACAGCTTGAGCTGTATAATAACTCAAATATCTCTCTCATAAATATAAAAGTATCTTTTGACACTCTTGTACGTCTTTTAAAGGACCTTAAGTTCTAAAGGAGCTGGTAAATTAATGTTGTAAACGCTTGTGTGCTGCTTGGGATAGAGCGGCGATGGGCTCATCAAAATAATACTACCAACCCCTCTCTTCCCTTGGGTGTCGTAAAAGCTACTAACGGGCTAAAGGCCTATGTTGTCCATAGATTCAAATGATTACTATTTTTTAAATTACATTACCGCACTAGTGCGAACTTACTACATTACGATACTGAAATCGGTGTAATAAGAGCTTCTTTACGAGCAAATGTGTTATAAACATAATTAAATTATCATAAATTCTAATTTATTATATTAATAAGATAACTAATCAATTATTAATTGTTTCTCATTCAGGAATTCACTTACACTATAATATGCTCTATCTGCTAATAAATTCGAAGTTTATGCTTAAATTTCAATAGAGGCAATTCCTTCCAGCACTTGGGTATTTTATTATAAATATCTGGAGCCGTGCAATAGACAGTTTTGCGCATAAGTGCTGTCTTAGCTAGCTAGAGGTCGACATAGTAGACTATTGTCGCGCCTATTCCGTGGGACTACGTCGGCTAGGCGTTCAAAACGACTTGGGTTAGACATTACAAAGACAGCTACTTCTAGTATGTATAGACTTGGCAACGTTAATATTTTATATTGTTTAAAGTATGGAACACAGCTATCAGTAGTTTTAAGTCTAAACATCGCTCTAATGCACCTTTTTTGTGCCTTGAATGCTGTTTCTTTTCCGGTCGAGTAACCCCAAAATATATCAGCGTATCGTAAGTGTGATTCCACTATGCCGTAGTAGGCAGTAAGAAGTGCATCCGTGTATATTATTGGTGATAATGTAAGCAGAGCGTATGCGGACTTACTAATTTTCTTGCATAAAGTATCGATTTGTGATTCCCAATTTAGCTTTTGATCTATTTCGAGTCCTAAAAATTTTGTATTTGCTACTTCTTCTATTCTATCATTAGCGTACTGAACTTTGAGGTCTGTGCTAGGAATCCTCTGTCTAAAATAGATAACTTTTGTTTTTTTTAAGTTAACTTTTAAATTGTTTTCATTTATCCAATTTTTATTTCATTTTTCCATAATGTGAAAACCGATTTTTATTTCCGTTTTCATGCGGCATTTTAGTAATTCTAAAAAAACTAATTAACATAAATTAGGAATGTATAACATTGTCATTGTCCACGAAGCCATAGCTCAGGTTACGTAGTTGCAGAAAGTTGCAGTAGTTGCAGTTGTAGTTTCAGCAAAGAATTTTTGTTTATTCTACAATCACAACTAAGTGTTGTTTACAATAAACCCTTGTTAACACTACAACCTAACAAATTAGTAACCTCAAAATTCAAATTGGGTAAAGAGGAGCACAATACGTTTGTAGTCTAATTATGGGACAGGAAAAAATAAACAGTCACGTGTTAGTTGGTACGTAAACACGCCATTTTTCGGCACGCATTATTGAAACGAGCCTACTTTACTAGTTATTTATGCTTCAATGCGATCACATAAGCTCACATGATGTTAACGCTATTTGATATGTAAGTACTGACAAATAAACCTGTCTTAATTACCTTAAACGAGAAGATTCAGTTGTAGTTAGTAATCTCAGGTAGATACATGATCAAATAGGCGTTACCTAACAAGTTTCAGTTTTGATATAATGGTTTTATACAGATACTAGCTTTTACATGCGGCTACGCTAACGTATTTGGCGGGATAAATAACCTGTAAGCCCATAACCATCTCCAGAGCTCAATAATACAATATTTGGTGAGTATATTGATTATTGATTGAATTTATCAAAATTAGTTTAACGGTTTAAGCGCGAAACCGTAACTAACAAACAAACAAATAAACAAACAAACAAACAAGCAAACTCACTTTGGCATTAATAATATTAATTAGGATTAGTATATGGTGACGGTAAACGAAGAATTCTGTCTTTATAAAAAATATGCATATTGTACAAGTAAACAAATTCAACAACAGAGAATATTACAAAAATAATGTGCGACACTTTTCTTGGATGATAGATAAGTACTTACCTACCTTGAAATGAAACATTGCCTACCTACCTACCTACCTAATTACCTTCAAATGAAAATGAAATGTGTAGTGCTCGCTTAAACCTCAGAAAACAAGTACTTACAAACTTACCTACACTCGTACGTCTTAGAAATTGAAAATGTTCATTGTCAAAACATAAATGTCATATAGCTAATATCATACGAAGTTTATATCCATATCATCCGTATTCCCAGTGTGAACCCGCCTTAAAAACAAAAGGAGAGGCCGAAAGTAGGTTAATTGGGCAGTACCTAGCGCCTAATAAGAGATACTCGGCGCCGCACTACAAAAAGGATAAAGGAATAATTTCGAAGCTAAAAGGAGGATACATCCTCGGCTATTCCAGGCAATAGTAGTTCAAAGGCGAAAAATAATAGGCTGGCGAGAAATTGCCGGAATAAAAAATTAAGGTTACGAGGCGAGGTAGTCGTAGCGTATCCATACCAAGTTCCCAGTAATTCCGAAATAGTTTGTGTAGAGATATTTTAACCTTATCGTAGCAATTTAAACTTACTCCTCCGTCCTGCAGCTTAAGGCGTGGTCCTAAATTTAAATTGCCTGGGTAATTGAATGTTTGATGAAACGTAATTTCTTCATATTTTTTTTAGTACCTACTGGAACTTGCTCTATTTATTAATATCTAGGTCGTTGGACACTCAGCGTTAGCACAGATTAAATAATAGTGCGATAGTAAAAAACGAGGCTCTAAATAGTAGCTGGTCTGTCGGTATTTTAAGGATACATTTTGTTTATAAAAGAACTCAAGATGTTGCAAAAATAGGTAAGTAGTTGAATTTTCTTTTTAAAAAAAAATATAGCCATGATGTGTAAACAAATAAATCCTAACCTTTAGTACTTAGGCTTAGTACATTTTTAATTGTTTCAAAAATGGGTTTGTTGGACCCCTCCCATACTTAATCCACTACAACTTATGTTGAAGTAGTTTATATAGTTCCGTATCGTATCCCTAACACCTGTTTAGCATGCGGGCAGTGGCTGGCCTACTTCCATCCTCACTTATATAACGTTCGCTTTGACCGTAACTGACGCTAGCCTCATCTAGTACACTATGCTCTATTTCTACGGACTTGCATAGTTAGATATCGATACTTTTATGCTTTCACATAAATCAGCAAAAATTGAAATTAGAAATATATGGATTACTTGTCATTTTACAGTCGTCTTTTTGCAAAAGTTTTTACTTCAATGTTTACTCGTTATGTTATTGTTTTCTTTAAATCAACTTTTAAGGAAATTTTTCGGATCGTTTTATATTAGTTCCTTCTTTTCTTTCTTAAAATAGAATTTGACACCTCGCTCGGCCCGATAACTGGTTTAGGGTTAATTTCCGGTCGGGCAAAATGTGTTTCGGATTTTTAGATACGTGTTTTTTTTTTGATTTCGCGGAAAGAGGGGAGGGAGGCCTTTGCCCAGTAGTGGGAAAATATAGGCTCATAATAATAATAATAATAAACTTAAGAATTATGTTAAATAAAGAGGATAATAATAATAAATAATAATAATAATAATAATAATAGCCCGGGTTTGTGATTGTGATCACTAATCCGCATTTGGAAAACGTGGTGATAAAGTTTCAAAGAGCGATGACTTGATTTCAACAATGGAGGCCTTTGCCTAGATTTAGGCTACCCTTACTTTAGAATAGAATAGAAATAAAAATCAGTATCAAAAGTCAACATAATAAAAATAAAAAGAAGACTTTACTAAATAGAATTTAAAGAGTTTCTGAGGTGGTTCCACTACCTTAGTCATAATTATATCTAACTTACAGATAAGTAAGTCTCAGTCGCTTGCTGTAATTTTTATTTGAAAAGGCACTGTTGATTTAGCGATAGGTTTGATGTTTGCTCGACGCATGTGAGGGCAGCGCCCCGAGTAAATGCAGGCACCTACATCATTGAATTCCTTGGCCATATAAAGACATAACAAAGATATCAAAGCATATACCTAACTATAGCGGCCCGCCCGCGGCTTGGAGTTGGACCGCGTGAGCAAACTCAATAATAAAAGAATTAGCCAAATACTTAGGTGCAGTCATTGTGAAGTGATGCACGAACATACATTTGTGGTAGTTGATTTGCATTTAAGCTGATATTTGATTTTTATTAAAGACTAGTGGCCGCTCGCGGTTTCACCCGCGTGGTTTCCGTTCCCGTGGGTATGTCGAGATAAAAGATATCCTATGTTTTTAGCCAGGTTATAAACTATATGTATGCCGAATTTCATCCAAATCCATTTAGTAGTTTTTACGTGAAAGAGTAACAAACATCCATCCATACTTACAAACTTTCGCGTTTATAATATTACTTATTAGGATTCATACCTGAAATCACACTAATATTATAAAGGCGAAAGTTTGTGAGTGTGTATGTTTGTTACTCTTTCACGTTAAAACTACAGAATGGATTTGGATGAAATTCGGCATACTGATAGTTTATAACCTGGATTAACACATAGCATACTTTTTATCCCGTTATTCCCATGGGAACGGGAACAACGCGGGTGAAACCGCGAGCGGCCGCTAGTAAGATTAATAAATAACAGCAATAGGGTTTCTTGTACATACCAGAAAGTGATTTGACACCCTAACTTATAGTCTTATCCCAAATATAGATTTTAGCCTTTTTTTAATTTATTCAACTTTTGACGTAAAACCACACAGCATTCTGCCCAACCCAGACACTGCTATACACGCTGGCTAAATATTATTCAGACAAGTTCCACTCACCGAAATGGCGCAGAATCATGTCGCCTTATATGCCACCAAACGTGACGTGTGAATGGGTGTGGATGTGTTGAGTAGTCATACCTACTCAATCAACAATAATTGGTTATGTAACTTTGGCAACGAGAACATTGCCGATCTAGGCTCACATTGAATGTTATCTTCAATTATTGTACAACTAGTAATTCGTTAGAGGGTAGAGCCATGTTAAAGAGATGATTACAAGACTTAGTTGTGTTACTGAAACAGACTTGGCCGGTCTGAAACCCTGGACCTCTGGTTACGTCCTGTCAGTGTGTCAGCGGCTAAGCATTTGGCCACTGAGACTATTTCCAACTAAGTGGAATAAAAAAGTGAAGCGAAGACAAGTTAGTTTAACAAGTTTAACTCTTCAATCTGCATGTTTGACTCGAGCACTAAATATCCCAGATTTTTTGATATTCATATTGCAAGTGGAGCTATTAAGTGGAAGGATATTCATTGGCCCTCATTGACCCTCATAAAATATAATCTACCAACAAGCAGCTTGATGGCTGCGAAACGATCTGAAGTAGTATGATTATGGGGATTGTTTATTTATTGTAATAAGACTACTTCTGACTTGACGTATGATTCGAAAAATAAAATTTATACATTTTGAAAAAAAAATAAGTACCTATTCATAATATGAACATAAACGTAATCAAACAATTTAATTGAATGGGAAATTGGATGTCAACAACAACAACAATTAATTATTCCGAAACATAGTACGAGTGCCAACACGTAAACAGTTCTATGACAAATTAATATGTTTTTGGTTTGACCTAAACACAACAGACTGTAACCTTAGAAGTGCATAAAAAAGCTGCATAAAAATTTTTTGAACATAATATTGACGTCACAGTTTGCTATTCCCATACAACTACCTTCTATGAAAGTTTATCATTTTAGCAGTTGCTAACTTGATCATAATTATCTAGTAGCTAAAAAGTTCCTCACGATTGTAAATCCAGTAAAATTTGACATGTGCATCCGAATAGATAATAATATGGACGAATAGACAGTGCCAGACACGATATTCGACCAAGACACTACTAAACTCGGTTAGTACAGGAATTGAGAATATTATTGTGCTACGCTCAAAACTACTGGCAATGGCAATACTCGGCTAGCTTTATTTACCGATACTGACAAATTGTTTACAGTTAATATTGAGAGTGAACGGTTTCTATTGATTGTATCGGGGTTTTTTGTATTACTCCACTCCGTATTTCGACGTAGAGCGGTGTTCGCCGATCCGTTCGTGTGGATTTTAGAATTTTTAAGGTGTAGTTTGGTTTATTTAGTATCGGCACAGAAAAAGGTGGCGAGATGATCTAGCTAGACGCACACGATACTGCGCCTAGGACAATAATTGTCCTATATGGAATTTGTACGGTGGTTTGGGGTAGCGGTATTTCATAGTCAAATCAGTCAGAAATGATGGAAACTATATCTCCCTAGAGGATATAGGTCGACATAACCTGTAACCCTGTATACATTAAAGATACACATACTAAAACACTAGCTACATAAACTTAATAAAAACAAAGTGTAAAAAATAATAAACATAATAATTGTACCCTTTTAAAAGAAAAACCCATAGATAAATAAAAATTGGCGAGACGGACTTCACGCTGAACGCAGCCAAACTGTCACCTGTCATATTTGACTTTGACCAAAGAAAGTACCAGTACAGTAGCTAGACGCACACGAGACTGACTAGCATGAAGTAGCTAAAGATAGATGGAAGGACTTGGGGGAGGCCTTAGCCCAGCAGTGGGACAGTAGGTAGGCTAGCAAAAAAAAGGGTATAGCTTAAATTGCGGGTCCCTGCTTTTATCACAAAATATTGGTAAAACCATAAAAGTAGGAATGAGCTTTACACACCGATTTCCTCATAATGACTCGAACGACAGAGAGGCTCGAGTAATTAAGTAGGAAGCTAAACGCCTGTTTTCACCTTTGACCTTTAAATGGTTTAGTACTAGTAAGTAGGTAGGTAGGTAGAACAGAGCCCTTCCGAGATGAACGGAGTATCTCCTACCTAGTGCGAGTGTTATTTAGCATTCGAGCACGTTTACGAAAACGTGAATTTGCATGGCAATTAAGCTGCGCCGCCCAGTGTCAACTGAGGTTAGTTATTTCTATTCAAATCAAAATCTCGTTGTAGTGGTCTGCTTATGACAGCTTTTCTAGAGCCTTATTTATAGGTACTCAAAATATTCAACCTACCCCTTGTCTGGCTCAAAGAGATTCTAGAGATTGGTAACAATTGTTTTTTTTTCATTACCCATAGACAATGGCGAAGGAGTTCAACCCAAAGTTCGACCCGAACACGGAGGCGTTTCAGATGCGGGCGCAGTGGAAGAAGGCGGACATCTGCCGGAAGCAGTGGTTCGACCGCTGGAGCTGGCTGCTCGAGGAGAGGAAGTAAGCCTCATCAAGCCGAATCGGCCTCATCAAACGTCCCACCTGGGCACAGGTATTCCCACATGGAGAACGGCACAGGGAGAATGGGCCATCACTGAATATTAAGTAGAGTTATTTTTTTAAATTAGTGTAGGTAGGAGCCGTGTCGCGTAGCGGCTATAGAATACTACCACCCCCTCTTCCCTTGGGTGTCGTAAAAGGCGAATAACGGACTAAAGACTGCACATACATGCAACCGCTTAAAGCGATGATGAACTCACCACCTGTCATGCTGAGCACATGTGCAGACGCTATTTGGTGAAAAGTGAACTATGGCAGATGACTGCTTTTGCGGTCCTCATTGCCTAGTCTCTGACTAACCCTTCGGGAATAATAGTCGTGATTATATGTAAGTACCAGTGGCTGCTCGCGGTTTCACCCGTGTGGTTCCCGTCCAGTGGGAATATCGGGATAAAAAGTATTCTATGTGTTAATTCAGGTTATAAACTATCTGTATGCCGAATTTCATCCAAATCCATTCAGTAGTTTTTACGTGAAAGAGTAACGAACATCCATCCATACTTACAAACTTTCGCGTTTATAATATTAGTAGGATGTATAATGTAGTGTAGGTAAATGACTTTGCTCCACGAAATGTGAAGGCAGCTGGTGGTTGGGGGCTTAACACTCGCGTCCGTAGTTTTACCCTTGAGTTTGTGACTCTACACGTTACTCCTGGACCCTTCCTCAAACATCCTATTTTTTCCTCAAGGTCGGCAATGTATCTGCAACTCCTCTGGTTTTTGGATGTCCATGGGCGGCGGTGATTACTTTCCATCAGGTGACCCGCCGCTGGCTCATTTGCCTACTTTTCACATTAAAAAAAAAAAGAAAGTGAAGCTGAATTGTGCGACACTAGCCGTCCTCATCATTCCGACTGGCAAGTTTCCTTTTCACACCTCGTTTGAAAAGTAAATTATCATAAATTGACTTATTTATAATGCCTAAGCTTCCGCGTAGTGGATGGACTTTTCCATAATCAGACAGGATAGTGATACCCTAATAGGTAGGTACTTAAATTGCTAATTACAATTGAGTATTATATTTATCTTCCTTACTATATTCCTGTAAAATTTTCACCTTGTAACCCCTTTTTCTCAAGGTGAAAATTTTACAGGAAATAGAAAAAACTGAATATTTTGAAAGCCTGAATATTTATCGTATATTGGCACCCCTGTCATTTAATGCATGCACAGACGAGTGCCCTATTAGTACAAATAGGTGTTGCCAAGCGATAGGGACGAAAAAGTATTTCGGGTAAAAATGTGACAAGTGCCCTTTTAGTATTTAGGCATTCACTTATTTATCAGTTATATCACACAAATCACATCTTTCTATTTGCTACGCTACGATCTTGAAACGCTTGCTTTTGCTTCATGTCCTCGCACTATATTTACCTGTAAGTGTTTTGTGAAAATGTATCACGTATCTACCTACAGACCTACACAATAGCTCAGTATAAATATAAGCTAATATTTATACTGTGACAATAGCATTGCGACACGATGACATTTCATGGGAAAACGCCTTGACGGGTACCTCTCACACTTTCCCCGCAGATACGTCCGTGAAGCTATAAATGGAGTAGGTGTTGTGTTACCCGTTCGTTTATATCCCCGCACCTACACATCGATAAAAAGCTAATAGTCTCTATTGATTAGCGAAGAAAGCGTAGCTGTATTGTAGGATCGACATTAATAGAGTAAGGTCGTCTGTAATATCGTCTGTAGGATGTGTAAACGTGTAGATGTTTACACATCCTTGGTAGATCCTCCATTGTAGGTATCAGGTAAAGGTACTGTTCCGAACCAAACTACTGTCCAATTACTGTCACCTGCAGCGGCTACATGCAGTCTCGGCACTTGCAGTTAAGGTGCAGTTGGAATAATTCCGAGAGAGGAGATTTCTGAGAAACTCATTTTTCTGGATGTAGTGCTGTGCTGGTAGCGGCTCATTATAGAATACTACCGCCCCATTTCTCCCCTTGGGTGTGGTAAAAGGCGACTAACGGACTAAACACTGCACATACCAACAATTCCAACAGCATAGAGCGGCGATGGCCACCTGTCATGCTGAGTATAATTTTGTTTAACGTGGGCTGTGGCAGTGGACTGCTTTTGCGGTCTCATTGCCTGGTCTCTGACTAACCCTTCGTGGATAATAGCACAGAATAACTAATAGTACCTACTTAATAGTCGGGAATATACATATACGCATGTAAGTATAATTTTTCTGGAAAGATTACGCCGGTCTGTATAATTTGGCTGTCGCTGCACTACTGATACGTTCTGCAAATGCAAGTGCTTTTTTTTTTGAGAGATTTTGCTTTTGATCGCAGATAACCTTTACAGCGTTACCGGGTTTTTTTAGAGGCGGCGTGAAACTTACAGATTCCTCAAGCCGTGAGACCGAAATTCCCCAGAGGGCATCTCGCAAGCGATGCAGTTACAGTTGGCAGTTTGGTTCTGAATAGTACCCTAAGTGAGAGAGAGAAAGAGATGTACCTACGTAACGTATAAACGATTTGATTGATTGCCTATTATTTAGTTTTATAAAAGGTACTATTACAGTGCTAAATGTGTTCAGGAGCACCAGCGCGTGCGCATCATGAAATAGCTAGGGTAACAATCTCGGTAATAATTATGGAAATTTGGAAACCTATGACAGTTTAGTACAGTAATTTTTATAGATATTATAGATTAGGCATAGATAGGTAATTAAATTTTTCGCATTTCGCAAGTTTACGTAGTGGTCTAAACATTCACTTACTCTCAAGCCCTTAAACGGATCGAATTAATAGCAGCTTTTAATAAATCTAAATGACATTCAACTTTGAGTAGGTACGGAGTAATATCATTAGACACAGTGCTTGCTAGTCGAGGTTGTCACGTTACACCTATTACCATTTTAGTTTGCAGATCTGTTAGGTTCAGATCTGTGGTTAGGTCTGTTATGTGAAGATTAGATCAATCGATTAACATCCTTAATGTTAACCGTACCGCATGAGTTGCCATAGTTTTGACAGTTGAGCTACCGCGCTTTTTTACTATTGAAAATGGTTATCAGGCGCAAATCGCCTGAGACGTATTTTTGGCCATAGATAGCTCCGAGGATTCTGAAAGTATCGAGATGGGAATAGTACCAAACTTAAGAAATTTATCAAGACACGTATGTGAGCATTTGAATTAGAAAAACCGCCTGGTAACTTTTTTTGAATTTTGAAAAAATCTGGTTAAGGGGGGGGGGGGGGGGGTTGTTTACTAAATTGTAAATATTTCGGAAAAAACAGACTTATGAAAAAATTTAATAATGTGTCCTAGGGTTTTAGTTTAGCTACAAATGGTGAAAAAAAATTGAAGACGTGTATGTAGGTGGTCTCTTTAGATTTGGAATTGTAGAAAAACGTAAGTATTTTCGTATAAAATAGTGATTTTCGTATGAAAAAGTGATGTAGCTTCCATGATTATTGCCCGATCGTCATGGTAATGATCATTACTAATGGTGTTAAACGATGCGGATGCAGGCGAAAAGTGCTTTCGATTTGGAATTTCGAAAATCTCTTCAATCAAAGAAAAGTTCATTCTTCGGGTGCCAACGCGCCCGATGAATTTCACTTAGATTGTAAAAGAAAATGTTATTCTCTGTGTTGTGCGTGTTTTTATGCATTCGTATGTTATAATTCGAATTGTAAGTAATATAGTTGTGTAATTTTAGAGAAGTAAGAAAAATTTCTTATCATTCAACTTGTAATGTTATTCAAAATAAAATATTTTTTTTATCGTAATTTTTGTATTAATTTTCTTTCAATGCTCCGATTCTTGCGGGGACTGCGAAATCTGTGAATTTTTGATAGTGGTTGTAAAATACTATAATTAAAATATGTGAAGAATTGAGTTTATTCCTCTTAGTACTCAGTTGTCCTAGTGACTAGTGCGCACTCACATTCGTTACGGATCGGCAACGAATATCAATTTACGAATTTCCCTTTGACCACGCTTTCGGAGCGCGTATCATCTTATCGGGCCAGACGTGTATACGGTTACCGGCGCACACACCGCGCCAACTGAAACGAATTCGCTTTTGAACAATTATTAGCCTCGCCCATAAACTAATGAAGCAATAAACTAATTTACTTGTGCGCCGTTAAGATTAAGCCTTTGGTGCGCTGCCCAAATGGAGCGCGGATCGGCCAACAAATTTGTTACACAGTTTATTTACATAGTCTTCTAAATACATAATGGTGTAGGTATTCTAAGTACATAAAGTAATTTAAAGGCGGCAATCAGTAGGTTCTTTTTGCCAAAAAAGTTAATTGAATAAAAAAAAATTACTTTGGTTATTTCCCAATGCCCAAGCGTTAGTAGATCTTATAAAACTACTAGCCTTTGCCACCGGCTCCGCCCACATAAATTTGCTGCGGCTCAAAGTATGCCATGTAAGTACCTATACCATAACCAAAACTAATTAGGAATGGATAGGATGTTAGTAGTTAAATAAAAAATATTGGTATGAGCTTAGAGCGGGCCGTGCACGGGGCGTGCCCCGTCCGGGGCTCGGACGGCGCCACTGATTTGAGACGTTGCATACATTTTGTATGAAGCAGTTTATATTACACCGTGCATGATCCGTGCGTGTCCCGTCCGGGCCCGGACGGCCCGGAACAGGACACGCCCCATGCAGGGCCCGCTCTAATATAAACCATCCCTAAAGATAACTTTAAGTAGTAGGTATGATAAAAACGTCTTCCATTGACTGTAGGATATCGAAACTGGCTAACTGCCAACAAAAGTACTTTTATCACAATCTAAGATAGGGATAAAATGTGGTACTCTGTCTCAATTCTAATGAAGGTAATATTTGAACAACCCGATCTTTTGACAAAAACACAACAAAATTACTCATCAACAACAATATTTAAGTACATGAGTTTAGGTGCATGTGAAATATTTATCTCAATCTGAAATACATTTAGGTACCTGATAAGATTTATCATAATTTAAAAGGCTTTAAAATGTCACATGCTATAAAAAGAGTTGGTGATCGTCCCTTCAATTCAACTACCGAAGCATAACCAAAGCAACCCGACCCGTGGTCAATGAGGTATTATGACTAGCGACGACACAGCGAAGCAAGTTTTTGCTGACTAAGTGGCAGCCACATACCACTTTCTGTGGTGGCAGCCCATGGACCTTTCAGCCCATTTCGAAACTTTGGGTCTTTCCTATAAAATACATTTACTTTTTGAATAAAAACAAAGAGTAAAAAAGTGTTTCATTTCAATGTGTAGTGCTCGCTTAAACCTCAGAAAACAATATAAAAACAAAGAGGTTTTGTCTGAAAAATACTACCGTACGCGTACATAATTGTGTGATTTTCATATTTAACAATAAATTGTAACATTGAAAGATTCATGTATTTTATTTACTTGTCATTTTAAACGCTACTGCAAACGCCTCGCTCCCTAGGACGCAGCCTCCTGACGCAGCTGTTACCTGCTGTCGTTAAACTGAGCACATTTTGGAATAGCTGATCTAGTAATAATACTTCAATGCCCGTGGTACCTATGAATACCGCTAGCTGCGGCATACCAGCTATGTTATACAGCTAAGGCTGCTTTTGTCTGTGGGATTATTTCTCTTGTAATGTCGATCCAAATGCTCAGAAAAAATATGCTTTTATACTCGGATGTATGCGTATTATATTTATAGAGCGCGCAGAAAGTGAATTAAAATGTATCATCAATATCATCATGCGTGTGGGAAAGTCAAAACAACAAGATATAGAGCACTTTGTTTTATAATTAAACTAGCGGCCGCTCGCGGTTTCACCCGCGTGGTTCCCGTTCCCGTAAGAATATCGGGATAAAAAGTATCCTTTGTGTTAATCTAGGTTATAAACTATCTGTTTGCGAAATTTCATCCAAATCCATTCAGTAGTTTTAACGTGAAAGAGTAACAAACATCCATCCATACTTACAAACTTGGAGGGCATTTTTCAATTCTGATTGATCTGTAAAAGAAAGGGAGAAAAGAAATGCCTGTGCTGAGTTTCTTGCCGGTTCTTCTTAGTACAAGGCTCCCGCCTCTTAAATAGACTTACGATCCGATGGCATGATGACATTCATAAATGCTATAACCTAAACATGGCCTAACCTGAATAAATGATATTGATTCTTGATTCTATACACTGCGTTTACCAAGACGTGGTTTCTAAGACACAGGGGCGCAGCTACCGCCGTATCAATAATACAGGCCCGGGTAGTACGGGGCTCGAACGTGTGTGACAAAATCTTAGCACCTCTATAGGACAGCTATCAGATTTGACATTGTCTACAGAGGCAGAAAATCTGCCTGTGGAATTGTTTAGCTAACTAGCTCCTAAGAGCAGCAGCAGCACCCCCCTCTTTCCTACAAATGATACAGCGCCCGTCTAAGGGTGGTTTCGACCAAACTGGAATACCTACTAAACGCCGAATTTGTAAAGACTAATCTCGGAGTAAGACTTATTCCAGTTTGGTCGAAACCACCCTAGTCAAGCTACGCCACTGGCTAAGTGGTATATCTGAAATTTTTATGTCCAACAATTTTCGTGCAGAATCGAACAAAATCGTTTCGATTAAAACTTTGTTTTTGGTTGAATATTAGACTATCCATCGATTACTAAAAATGACACTTTAGAGTGGGAGCTGTGTCGCAAATTAGTAAGAGTTGCTGTGTGATGGCGGCTAATTTTAAAAGAATATTGCCAACCCGCATCACTACTCTTCAGTGTCGCGTTGTAAAAGGCGACTAAAGGACGAAAGACACAGGCTTACCATCTATCACGCTGAGCACATGTGCAATTGTCATTTGGTAAATTGCCTATTCTCTGACTATCCCTTTGAGGATAATTATCGTGAATTAAGTCGTGAGCGCATTGGTATATAAAATAAAGGTGAACGTGACTATATTAGAGTCGAATAAATCTGAATTCTGTATCGGCACAGCAACCCTATATCCAGGGTAATATGAACATAGTTAAGCATGCAATGGTCGCATTCGTCGCGCAGATGAAACCCGTCATGCGCAGCCAATGTGTAACGCGACGCGATGGCTCTCGTTGGAGAGCGAACGCGCCGTGGACCGTTCTAATCGACAAAGGGAATTAATCCACTGTCCACCATAGGCTGAAAGCTTACGAACCAGCGGGCCTAGCAAGCGTAACATGAGATATATGTCGCGGACGATATTCTACCTTCCTTCGATAGCGGGAACGACAAACTATCTCGGTTACAATTGTCAAAACTCGATAAAATTATGCATGTTAAGGCCTCAGTACACATTGGTGTATGTTGGCCCACTGCCGGCCATGGCCGTTGTGTGTAGGCGGGCAATTTGTCGATCTACACAATGGCGATGGCCGGCAGTGGGCCAACATACGCCAATGTGTACTGGGGCCTTTAGGGATTGTAGACAAAAATACGACAGACAAGCAAAATCTACTATTATGTCTATTTGTGACATATCGTGTATAGACATAACACGAGAAAACGGGTCGAGAAAATTTTCTCGTGTTGCGCATGCTAGGCCCGCAGACTAGGAATGCCCAAATTAATAAGCAATGTGTCTGTTGTGTTTTACCTACCCAAGCAGCAAAATTCTCCTATAGTTGTTGACTTATAAGACTAAACATCTTATAGCACACTAATAGACGCTTTGGTTAAAATCACTGATCTTGTTAAAGCAGCTTAACGGACTATTTGCGCTACAAGCACTTTCGATCCTATTACGCAGTCTTATAGACGTTTACGAGAACATCTTATTAGACTATTTACGCTACAAGCACTTCCGATCCTACTACGTAGTCTTATAATCGTTTACAGGATTACATTATATGATGCTTATAAGAACTTAAGTCTTATAAGTGCATGTTATAAAAATAAATATTAAAGCTCCTATAAATGCATTTAACAAGACAATTTATTCTTGTTCACGTTTTGTTTTATGCTTCTATAAGAAAAGTTCTTCTTTAAACGTTTTAGGTATAGCTACTATAGGTCGAAGATATTATAAGATTGATTTGACTTTGTCGTGACTTCTAAAAAATTTCTAGCACCAAAGTTGCACGTCCTGCTACTATTATAGGTAAGATTCTACTTATATGTGACCTGCATTTGCTATTATTAGAGTAATCAGCTGTTGACATCAATTAAACAATATGGTGTCCAGGACTGTAATCCTATAATAACATTAACTTTGACTAAAATGCATTGTAAAGCTCCTGATAAATGCATTACAATATGGACCGCGATCCGATCTGATGACGGCTGTATTTACTAATAATTAATGAATTTACAAATAATAATTATGTTTACTTTTGAAGGCGCTTAAACATAGGTTTATTATCATCGAATACTTTATCAATACAATTTATTTCGCAAGGTATTTTTTTGTATATAACAGTGAAAGCACAAAAAGTTCTCAACCTTTATGATAATGAATAGTAATAAAGATTATCCTTTGCAATTCCAATATTATCATTTTTTCGTTTGCCTCCACCATTAAAAATTAATGAAAAATAAACGCTCTAGTTATGACATCACAATTACCACTGCTAGATAAATTACACCAGTAGCGGCATGCGCTAGATTGTTACAGGACTAATCACGCTGACTCAGTGCGTGTACCTGATCCTTATAGAACACAGTGATCTTGTAGAAGCACTCAATAAAATAGTAATAAAATAAATTTGCACTTTACCGGACTGTAACAAAATAACTATAGGTCGCAATAGTCCTGTAAAGTGCGCCCAAATGCGGTCCTGTAAACGTTTATAGGATTTCTATAGGACTACAAAAAATTTGGTCCTAAGTAATTTACACGTAATCACGACTATTGTCCCCGAAGTGTCAGCAAAGAGACTACGCAATGAGGACAGCAAAACAATACTCTAGCTACCATAGTCCACTTTTCAACAAATAGCGACTGCACATGTGCTCAGCGTGACAGGTGGTGAGCCCATCGCCGCTCTACGCTGTTGGATGTATGTGCAGTCTTTAGTCCGTTAGCCGCCTTTTACGACACTTAACCCTCTGTAGGGCAGTGTCAAATATATTGACACCATATTTTGAACTTTATACAATTGTGATAAGGTCGAAAACCAATGAAAAATGTCAACATGCTGTGCTCGTTAAAGGGTTAAGGGAAGAGAGGGTGTGGTAGTATTCTTTCACCGCTACGCGGCACGGTTACTATTATTATTCTGTGATTCTGGGTCGAAAACCGATGGTCGACTCACAACCAACATACCAAGGCGAAAAAGAGTTGGCAAACGGTAAGAGCGGTTAAAAAAAAGTCCTCGTCTATGGGTCCAATGAACCAATGGCCGCCTCACCGTTTTGTTTTAGCAGTTTCCTTTTTCACTGATATCTGGCGCAGTTGCTTAATGGATTAAACATGAACTAGATATGGTTTTTAACACCGTGGACGACAATCTGGAGGCCTAGACAAGTGGCATAGGTACTGATCTCAGAATAATAATTATTATTCTATGGTACTGATAAATAGGGAATAGATTATGAATGTATGACATTTGACGTAATATGTCAACTCGGCGTTTTTCAAATGCTAAAGTGGTACCTAAGTATTTTAAAACTTTTAATTTTAATGCTAATATATGGAACATTTCTTATTTATTCTTTATATTATAAAATAAATTATATTATGTGATAGCGATCGACTAGAGATAAAATTCGCCAATCTGTAAACTTGTCTACAAAATTACTATTGACAAACGCTAATGAATAGACAAGGAGCGTTTGCCACTTGTCTATTACGAAGAAGGCATGTCCGGTGAGAATACAAGTACGCAAAAAATTAATACCGCTGTATCACTGTTTGATTCAGATAAAAAACTTGTGTTTGTCGGTAGCACTAAGGCAACCAGCACCTCCGCTGTACCCAATGTAACTACTACAACAGGAGTGTACATGTACAAGGAGGGCAGAGTGCTTAACGCAAGTTTTATTCAACATAAATCCCGTTAACGAAAACATCAAAATGTAAGGAACAATTTTTGTAACTCACCTCGTTCGGGTCCAGAAGACGCTGCTTCAATAAGAGTTGTTGATTAAACTCTTATAAAGTAGTAGTAGAACTACTCCATTCTTACCGATTTACTAACACCCCTAGTATTTATAACGCTGCCTGTCCACAGAGATGTGCGAGTTAGCTTAGCGATGAGCGAAGGTCAAAGCTAAGCCAGGCTTAGATGTAGATAATTATCTATTTCCACCTAAGCCAAGCGTAGTAGCTGGTGTGCTGTTGCTGGTGGTGATGTGATGTGATAAGCCTTGTGCGAAATTTAGTCGAGCACAGTAAGGAATAAAACCTTGGGGTTGTCTGTGAAAGTGGATTCTTTAGGAGGTAAACGAGGAGGCGGGTTACCTACATAATGGAAGAAGTACCTGGAAGAAGTGATCGCCGCGGACACCCAGGGGTCACGTGTTAGGTCTCAAGGGTAAACCTACGGACGCGAGTGATTTTAACCTTTTCCACCAGAGCTAAAAATAAGCTAAGAATATAAAAATCTAACGATCTAATTGGTGCATCCCTCGCTACTCGCTTCGTAGCTTAACACATCTCTGGTGGAAAGGCAGCCTAAGACTGAGCTATTACTACTAGTACCATCATAGACATAAATATCATAGATTATTAGCTATTCACACTGTTAATAGTAGCGAAGATAATTATTGTCTGTATTGGAAATGAAAATTATATGCAGGTGGGCCGTCGAAACTAGTCGATACGGGGAAGTCTGAAATTTTTATGGGGAAATTATTTCAAAGAACACGTGTCGTCGATTTAAAATTAAAATGTTGTTTGCTCGCATTTATACACTCTTAAACTATACCTACACAACCGGAAATCGACATTCTTTTCAAATAATGGCAAGTTGTTTTAGAATTGACATCTTAGTGGGTTCGAAAGAAAATGTTTTGCTATGATGGAACCCCGTGTTTACAATTTAGAAAGCGAATTCTATACTGTGCTGAAATTATTAACAAAATATTGCGAGATTTTTTTTTTTTCTTGTAGGTGTAGGTACTTTGAGTTTTGTATTTATTTTTTAAATTCAGCTTTGTTTACTGTAAATAACAACTACAGGTGCACAGCCTATTTCTTATAGTTCCAGACTTTTCTAAAAAACCTACTGACTTTTAATCTTAAATATACCCGAATCAATCATATCATTCACCGAAGTATTCCTTTAAACGTTGTCATTGTTACATTGATAAAATAAGAGGAAAGATTATTTGCAAACATATATAAACGAGATTTAACTCAAAACTCCTTAGTAAAGGCAAGGTCGATATAAATATTTGTCTATGGTAAAGGCAACCTTTGATACCCGATGTTTCGACCGAGTTTTTTTTTTTTTTTTTCAAATAATTGGTTTAACTTTGAGTTTGATTTGTGTGTTTGTATCCTTTTTTGCGCTTTTTTATAGGGAGATTAGGTACTTCCCCCACTGAATGGGGGTTACTAGGGAAAAAGGGGAAATTGGGTCGAAAGTCAAAAATTTGGGAACAGTTGGATAGGGGATAATTTAGGATATTGGGTTGTTTTAGGGAAATTAGGGATGACGGTTAAAATGAAGCTACTATTATATATTTTTGCTTAGACTTAAGGTCTTTTTGCTTTGCCTATTCACAAAATAATTGCGGGTCGCTATTTGGGTGGGAAGAAAATAGAAAGAAATGAAGAGGAAGAGAAAGGGAGAAGGAAGGGAAAAATAATTCGGGACACTGGGTGAAGTTTTTTATAATAAAAACTACAGTGATTCACATCTATAAGGGTGTGATTTATGCTTATGTTCATTTATTTAATTATTTTCATTTCGATTTGCCATTAATTTGCTTTTTAGTTATTTAAGTTATCTTTACAAGATTTAGTTCAAATTTTAGTTTAGGAGTTATTTAGGTTTGAGTATTTATTTAGGTTTGAGTATTTATATTAAATTTACTTATTTTTGTAGTTTATTATTAGTTTAAAGATCTGTTTTAAAACATCAGTTATACTAGACATTATTTAAGTAATGGTTTAATTTTTTGTTAAGGTTTTAAAAGGAAAGGTTGTTTTTAAATTTGTTTTAAATAAATTAGGTATTGTGTGCTATGATTTAATGTTTAATTAAAATTTTATTTTAGTTAAGTTTTAATTTATAGGGTTTGTATATTTGGTTTTTATTATTAAATTTATTTTATTTATTTGTTTAAATTATTTAAGTTTTTAGATAAGTTTAGTTTTAATTTAGCTAAATAATGTTATTTTATTTATTTGTCTAAGTTATTTAAGTTTTTAGATAAGTTTAGTTTTAGTTTAGTTTAAGTTTAGGCTAAATAATATTAGTTTATTTATTTTATTTATTTGTTTAAGTTTTTTAGTTCTTAGGTAAGTTTAGTTAAAATTTAGGCTAAATTGTTTAGTTCCCGTAGTCAGTCTGGCTCTGCAGGCGCAGAACCATTGACTTAATACGGGGGCACTCGCGGGCATTGGTGGCGTTGTGGCCGGTGTCGATCTTTGTGCCCATGCGCTGATTTTGGGCCGAGCAATTGTAACACTTGGCCCCAGAGTTCTTATTGGGGCATTCTGGTAACTGGTGGCCCGGGCTGGCGCAATGGGCACAGGGTCTCTTTTCGGCTATGCATTTCGCCTTTGTATGGCCGTACTGCAGGCATTGGTGGCACTGCACGAATCGGGAGAAGTCCTCAACGTGGACCCTACTATGGTCCACGTTGAGTCTCCCGAGAGCGAGAATGGTACTTCGCATCTCGGGAGTGACCTCAATCACCGCATTGTACAGCGCCGGGTTTCTATTCGAGGTTAGGAAGCAAATACGAGTGACAGCCACGTCGTTCTGGGTCACAAGGACCTCCGCCAACTCCTCGCGGTCAATATCTTTAGATATGCCCTTTAGGATCATCAGCGGTGGTCGTTGCTTCGCCAGTTCTGCGGCGAAGTTAGGGCTCTTGTCATGACGAGCTATTGTCTCCTCGCATTGCTTCCTATCCTCGAACTCCACCCTCAATTTGCCGTTGGGTATTGGCAGCACTTTGACGGGAGCATATTTGTGCTTCCGGAAGCTAATCTCCTTCTTCCACCGAGAAATAACCTCCGGAGGCTTGAGCGTGCAGTCGTACGCCGAAACGAGGACTGCTGGGTAAGTTTTGGGCGTATTGGGTATGGGCCTGGCAGTGACGCTGGCATAGGAGGGAGCGTTCGGGAGCACGGCTTTTTGGACCGTGTGGACAGTGCGAGCGCCGGCCGGCGGACCCAGGACGGGGGGGTGCTCCTTCAGTGCGGCTGTCACCATGTTACCGGTCAACCGCACAAGGTCTTCGAGACGTGCCTGCTGCACCATCGTCTCGTCGACCTTTTGAGCAACCTCCCGCCGGATCTCCGCCGCTGCCTCGCTCTAAATAGCGACTACGGCGCTCACACTGTTGTCCAGCTTGTGGCCTAATTCCCGAAAGCTTTCCTCGCTATGATGGTCCTGGGTGGAGGAGAACTCCGGTTCTGGTTCGGGCCGCGTGTAAATTTCCTCTTCGATTACCCTCTCGAAGGTTTCGAGGTGGTGCTTGAGCCTGTCCGTGGTAAACAGAATAATCTGTTTATTGGCCTTTGTTACGGACTTTCCGTCCTGAACCGCCTTTTTTATGTCCTCAAGGCACCTCTCGATCGAATGCTTCAATGAATTCTTATGCGCCACGACGGATCTTTCAGGGGCGGTTGGTGTCTCCGGCTCACCCATCTCGCCCGATTGCGGGCTTGTAAATGCCTCCTTATGCGCCATTTTGAGTTAGGTTAGGTTAGGGTTAGGTTAGGTCAGAAAATTTTTAAAGTCGATTTTAAGAGAAAATTTATCTAAAAAATTTTTGAAAAAAGATTATTTTTGTGTGTTTTTAGGTCAAGGGTATATTAATTTTAAGTTTACCGAAATTTTAATTTTTGAAGTTTTAGCCGAAATTTTTGCTAAGTTTTTTGGTACTTTTTTGTTTTTGAGTGAATTTTGAAAATTTTTCCAGAAGTAATCTCTATAATTTTAAAAAAGCTTATATTGTGAGTTTGGTATATTTGGGGTATTTCCTTGAAGGAAATTTAAGAGTTCGTTTCGACCGAGTTGCACCGGCCGTGGTCACGGGCTGACTCTTTTCAATGTGGTACTCTACAAAAGTGTACTACAGAGGTACTCGATGGCGCAGCGGCTAGCGCGTTCGGCTTGAGATCTTGCCCGCTAATCAACTTTCGCTAGATGGGTGACCAACGAGCTCCTCCGTGCTTCGGAAGGCACGTTAAGCCGTTGTTCCCGGTTGTTGTCGTAAGATGACAGTCGTTAAAACCCACCGACCCGTATTGAGCCAGCGTGGTGGTGGGTTATGGCCCAAAATCCCCACGTGCTATTGTGGACGTGAGAGGCCTGTGCCCAGCAGTGGGACGTATAGGCTGATGATGATGATGATGATAAAAGTGTTTTTGCGTTCTAGACGGGCCTTAGACGAATCCGAAAAGATTCGTGAAGCGGTCGCCTCCGCCTTCCACCGCGAGGTCTCCAAGCCCGAGGTTGCCAAGTCCTTGAAGCCCGTGCCGGTCACTACAACAGGCTTCTACGGGTGGCTGGCGTCTAAGTATGTTGCTTTTTAATTAATAAAATGTCATAATTTATTTGGAGCTGTGTGTGTGGCGACTCCTTAAAAGAATATTACCCTTCTATTTCGTTGGGTGTCGTAGAAGGCGACCAACGGACTAAAGGCTGGACAGACGGCTCACGCAGTTAGCGGTCCTCATAGTCTCCGACTAATCCCTAAAAGATAATTTTCGTGAGTGTATGTATGTAATAATTTATTTCAATTATAATGAAGTCTTCTGTCTGTGAATATCCGGGCGTACATAATGTGCGAATAATTTGTGAGAGCTATGCAGTTCTGTCTGCACTTTGACGAGCTCTGTGGGGACTTATGTACCAGTTTACCCAGTTTTACACGTAAAGGTACTAACGCATTTATTTCGGTTACAATTATCAGTACCTACCCAACGCCGTATACCTACCTAAATATTTTAACTATTAATCATAAAAGTGAAGCAAAGGATGTGATGTAATCATCAAATGGCTGAGTATTTCAGGATATGGCCAATATTACGGTATGGCAACGACATCAGGATCGTAACAGATGGAAAGGTGGTATCTGCCTGGAAGCAGGCGTGATGATTCTGTGGTGATGTATGTATGTATGTATGTATTCATAAAACATCATAGTGTTTTGAAGAGGGCGTGGTAAGCCAAATCTAGAACTTAAATGAATAAATTGAATGAACCAGCAGATTTGAAAAATCGCATGTCCCAGTGAGAAAACAAACTGACGTTGATTTACAGTAAAAATTATATTTTTTCATAATTTTTACAATAAGAATACAATGTTATAACATTATAATTATAATTGAATTATAATGTTATAACATAGTATTCTTATTACTACTAACCATAAGCACACACATACATTATGGTCTTTATCAAAATCTGGAAAGTAATCTTAACACGTCCAAAATGTTATTTTTTATTCAGAATTTTCTCCAATCTTATAGTCATAAACAATCTAATAGAGCTGAAATAAGGTCTGGAAGAAGCCTCGTTTCCTTAATAAACACAAACTGGAGAAACGAGTACTGTGAAGGTGTATTTAGGTCATAGCGACACGTGTCCTCTCCCCCTCACGCCGTCCCTGGTTGTGTTTGAAATTAGTTCACAGACGTCTACCATCTTTGTTCATCGAACAAAACAAATTGTACAACGAAATCTTTTATTCCCTTTCAAACTTTTATCACGACGAAAATTATGTAGGAACTACTATGATATCTGTAAGTACTTTAAACTTTGCAATAGCTACCACAATCATCCACGTTTACGGGTAAATGAATGTGAGAGCTCTTACAACTCACATTTCGCTAACATTACTATTCTCTTGTTTGACATAACTAACTTTATTATTTTAGTGGCAAACAAACCTTTAACCGCAGCAACCATGTTTATCATTTCTATCAAATACAGTTTCGTAAAATATAAACACTTATAACAATTGCAATATCCATTCAACTCAATGATCAACATCAAATGTTTCGGTAACGATAACGAGACGGTACGTTTTGGTCCTTCGAGCCGGATATAATGTTTTTTTAATCATTAGTTGGTCATAGAGAATAAAGCATCAAACAAATCAATTAATAAATAACTATTACATAATCTCTTTCTTCTATATAGGTAATTGGACAATTGGCCGTCCAACAACCACGGCGCACGCGATCGTTTGCCACCTAAGTGCTGCACAAACAGATGGAATGTTAAATCCGATAAGTTAAAATAACGACCTAGGTAGCGATTGCTCTTTGATATTTGACGACGTGTTCAGAGAAATACAATAAACTGTTCATTTTCATTTGCCTAATAGGCGGGCGTGCATAAAGAAATATGTATGAGTGTACCTTTGAAAATAGCTGTAATGATAGGTTACAAAGGCCACTAAAAGACTTCGCAAATCATTGGAAATTGGAGAATACACACAAACATTGGTATAATAGATAGTGTAATAATCAACCTGTATCCAATAGGTAGAATTTTATACCTTAGTAACTAGAACTTGTAGTCGACACTTTCTTGGACGAGACGAAAAAATTTATGCAGACGTAAAAAAATATATTATTGTAAACTAGCGGCCCGCCCGCGACTTCGTCGTTCGTTCGGGGTGTGAACACCCCGTACCACGTGAGGATATCCAAAAATAATATTTCATATAAACCTTGTCCTGACAATTATATACTCTCCAATCGTACATACTTACCTTTTTTTTTTCAATTTTGAGTGGTAGAGCCACGCTGCGTTGCAGCACGCATTGGGCCGGCTCGCCCGGATAATAAGAGGGATATTCGTAAGAGGGTGGCTTACGAATATCCGGCGTGAAATAACGGCACTTGGTGTTGTTGTGTTTCGTTCGGCCAGTGAGGGTTCCGGAGGCCCATCCTCCCCCCCTCCGCCCTCCTCACAGTTCCTATTCCTTCCTAAAACCTATTCTTTCTTTAAAGGCCGGCAACGCGCCTGCGATTCCTCTGGTTTTGCGAGTGTCCATCACGGGCGGCGGTGATTACTCCATCAGGTGACCGGCCTGCTCGTTTTGTCTTCTTCTAATAAAAAAAAAACTACATACTGCTCACCCAACGGTAGGCAGAGACGATGGATCTCTACTTTGCACGGTCCTGCCACACCTCGCTTGCTTCTCACATCCATCAACATTTTCATACACGTCCTGTTATTATTTTTGCTGCGGACCCCAGCTTTTGAGGACATCATTAATTTGGTCCCTGAATGTCCTTCCACGCGCCCTTCGTATAAGTGCCCTTCTACATTCGAGCTGTAAATCTCTTTCGTCAATGACAATTACAAACACCACAAAAAATATTTAACCAAATCGGGGCAGCCGTTCTAAAGTAATGTAAACAAACATTTTGGGTACCTAATTGATTTTTATTAATATAGATGAATATAAAATACTTTCAACTGTTCAACTGAAGCCTTTAAAAAGTAAGCATAACAACTCAAAGATAGCTGTTTATTTGCGTGTCAAAATAAACAATAAAAAGTGTGATTGGATTGTGAGCTCGGACGTGCCTGAGCAGTCTTGGCACGTATCGTCCAGGTCTAGCCGTGTGTGCCTGGGCCGGACAGCGATGGCGCTTGTGACGGACAAGCATTGTGTTAGGACTTCTATTGGGACAGGAACACCTATTACACTTTCATTATTGTCTATAGAGACACAATTCTAGAAAATCTGTAGTGTACTGATTTGAATCCTATGAGCAGCACCCTCTACACCCTTGCTTGCAAGTGCTTTAACTACCTATCTGTGCTTTAAGTACCTAAAAATGAAAATGAAAAATGAAAATTACATAGAATACAAAATTTTCATAATAAATTATTTTGCAATTTAAATAACGACTCCTTGCAGGAAGAAGCCTTTGTAAAGTAAGGACACTGTTCACTTTATTATTAATTTATACAAGAATATTCCGAGAAGATGGAACGAAGTATGGCTTATGCGGAAAATTGCAGTCTATTTTAAACTCCAAAGGCATTCAACATTAGACCTTTTCTAATAATAACCTTGTTGATGTCAAAAGAAAAATATCAAAGGTTGAATGTGGGTTGAATCTGCAATCTACAACTATTATACTATTTCATTAAAGATCTTACGACCGACAGATAGGTCTTACGTATAATTAACTTTTTAAAAATCATTAAAATTGATTGTTTAGTTTGTCACTGCTATTACATTATATATATTAATTCCGTTATACAATAAAATATAAATTAAAATGAATTTTTAATTTAATTAATTCAGTTTTCGTATATTTTACTGACTGTGTTATCATTGTTAAATCAATCAAAATTTTAACTACTATACGAGTATAACTACTAAGGTATACTAACTAATATACCTTCAAACATTTTGAAGATTTAAAGTATAGGTACATTCAAAAATAAATATACAAAATACAATATAAAGTAGATAAAGTTTTAAAGCATTAACGTGTTCCTGGATTTAGAATACACTTTAAGCCAGCAATTCAAAAGATAAAAATGTCCTCAGACATTCTGTAGGACATGTAGGTATTTAAGCGGCTGGTAAACTCTTTAGACGCCACAAACAGGCCTTTCCGCTGAAAGAGCTTTCAGCTAAGCTGTACCATACTACTTCGCTTGTTTAGTCTGTGCCATCACTTATAAAATCGTGTAGAGAAAAAGTATGTCCTCTACTTATTTTTCTCACTTTAGTAACATTTATAGAAGACATGAGAGGAAAGATGATTGGCAGCTAGATAAGACACAACGAATTCGTAAAATAACATTGAAGGAAAGATAAAAGGAGAGATAGGAGGAGCTCGATGGCGCAGCGGCTAGCGCGTTCGGCTTGCGTACTTGCCCGTTAAGCAACTTTCGCAATGCCGGGTCGCCTGATGGGTGACCAATTACGAGTAAATACATCTCGAGCTCCTCCGTGCTTCGGAAGGCACGTTAAGCCGTTGGTCCCAGTTGTTGTCGTAAGATGGCAGTGGTTAAAACCCACCAACCCGCATTGGGCCAGCGTGGTGGGTTATGGCCCAACATCCCCACGTGCTATTGGCCACGTAGGAGGCCTGCGCCCAGCAGTGGGACGTTTATAGGCTGATGATAATGATGATAGGAAGATGAAGAACAAGAATAGCGGCTGACGAACTCTTCACTCCAATACATGCTTTTCCGACTTTTCATACATACATACATACATAAGCAGGACTATTATCCCCAAAGGGTTAGTCAGAGAAAAACCAGTCCTCAGTCCACTTTTCACCAAATAGTGACTGCACATGTGCTCAGCGTGACAGACAGTTGGTAAGCCTATCGGCGCTCTATACTGTTGTATGCTTAGAATAATAATAATAACGCATAGAAAGCGAGAACGCGCACGATAAATGAGGCCAGTAAAACCAAGCCATACTGGCTTGGTACCGAAACGGCCCGCGTCAGTACTAATAATCTAAACGTATCTTTCTATCAACAGGTCCAATTTCCTTACTTTAGGGGCAAATCTGATTCCTCTAGCAACATTACTTGTACACTTGTGTGCGTGTCGCCGAGATAGTACGCGTAACTTACTCCTACATCCATTTTTTTCTTGCCTCACACCATGTCAGTTTTCTAATACGAGACTATCGTTCTATGCGTTATTATTCTATGGTTGTATGTATTTACAGTCTTTAGTCCGTTAGTCGCCTTTTACGACACCCAAGGGAAGAGAGGGGTGGTAGTATTCTGTCACCGCTACGCGGCCCGGTTACAGTTGTACGACTTTTCAGGAATATTAATATTGCACATGTACTAATACTGTATAGTATTAGAAGGTCTTTATGTGATTATGGTAGATGAGACAATGTAATGTGAAAATATTCACTTGCTCGGTCAGGGAAAGTTGTGACAAAACTGTTGGTCTTTGAACAAAATTTCAAATACAAATACAAAATACAAAATGTTTATTGTGAGGGTACATTAAGCTTTAACTATTTTAACTAAGTACCTACTTAATAAATATTTTTATACTTTTAAGTTAGCCCTATTTCATTTTTGTAGGGCGCGTTACTGTATATTGAAAGCCACCATACTGTGTTATAATAAAACTTTTTCTCAGCAATTTTTGTAATTATTAAACCACAAAACCATTTACCCTACGATCGTCAAATATTCTTTCTATTGACTATTGTGTGTTTATTATTGTGTGTTTCTATATAAATAAAATCAATTCCCAAAATGTTTTATGCGCATCACTTCAGGGCCCATATTCTGTAACGATTCCTTGTTTCAAAACCACGTTAATTCCATAAAAAGTTACGATATCTTCCCAAAAACGTATGCGTTTGACGTTTGTGCGCGGTAAGGTTTAGGTGTGGAATCTATAGATTGCGATACAGAATCAGGGCCCAGAACGGCTTGACTGATTTGGCTGATTATTTTTTTTGTTGTGGTTGTAATTGTCAGGGCAAGGTTTGAATGAAAGATTTTTTTGGAAATTCGTCGGAGTACGGGTTGTACACACAGACGAAGTCGCGGGCGGGCCGCTAGTTTAGAATAATTGTATTGTCTATTCTTTCATGTTTTTTCAGGCCAGACTGTCAGCTGGAAATTTATACTTCGTGGCTGTCAAAAGTGCCCGTAAAACTACCCGACGCGTGGGACCACAGCGATTATATGGGCAAAACGAACGACTAACGTCGACTATTAAACAACATTCATAAGAATTATTTACTCTCATTGTTAAAAGTTACGTTTACGTCACTTAATTACGTACTTTGATTATTATATTTATTTTAAAAAATTACTTTGCTTCTATAATCTGTTAATTTCTAAAAAAAAACTATTAAAAACTTATTAAATGAAATTGATAATATAAGCAATATATTTTTTCATTGAGAATACTGCTACTATAAACTCGTGTAACATACATGTGAATTATGATAGAAATTTAAAAAATATGCGGTTCTTTATAACCGCGAATGTGTAATAGGTTTCGTGACTTATTTGGGAATGTATCAGCCATTTGTAAGCAACACCTAAGCACTGGTCATTACAGGCTTAATTAGCAGCACAATTAGTGCTTTATGTTGGTCCTTCGGGTAATGTTTTGCTTCATTTAGCACTGCGAGCGACACGGATAGCTCGCTTGCTTGGGTAAGTGCAGCTTAAAAAATTTAAATGACACTGTTGTTTTGACACGGGCTAAGTGAATATTATATCGTGTCCATTGTCATGAGCTGCAGTTACTTATAGCGTTGAAGTTAATTTATGTAAAATTATTCTTCAACTTTCAGACGTGACATGACACATATTTTTTGGGTAAGTAGATAAGTATAAAATTTTGGAATACTTTTATGAAAAAATTGTTGTATTTCAACAGTTTGTTTAAAACACTAGCAACAACATTGAAATGATGTAATCCTTTAATCAAACATACATAATAGTATCACTTATCGGCACCCGCACGATAATCAAGTACCGATTAGATACCAACGCAGGTGAATTTGTGATTTTATAAATTCGTAAATAAATACGCTCGAAGGAACAATCACCGAGCTGTTGCGTTGGCAAATGTCACGGTTATTAAAAAAAATATAGCACACATTGTTATTAGCGGTATGTACGTAGGTATTACAAAGGTAACATTATTTCGTATTATAAAATTCAAACTGCTTACGTGCGGGAAATTGGCGATAGAAAACAAAAGTCACGACCACCGGGGGCAATCACCGTGCTTCTTCGACGAAAGCGGTTGACCGAATCATGCGGAATTGTATAGACAACTTGGCGTAGTTCGCGATCCATTCACTTACCTTTTCAAAGAGGTGTGCTTCGTGCCGTTGCCGAGCAGCTTGTGCTTGGGCTTGTCCACCGCGCCCGTGGGCGTAGACGATGAAACTGTGAGGTCGCTGGCGAAGGAGCTGGTGGAGGAGTCCTTGGAGATGTTGGTGCGCGTGCGTCGGATGCCCGCCTCCGGGCTGCCCGGGCTGCCGGCCAGCTCTAGCGCCAGCCGCCCTTTGCCCGGTCCTGGCGGCGGCTTCTCCTCCACTGGCACCATGTACGACAGCATGCTTCAAATTGCCACCATCCAACGCTCAGAGCCCCCTACTGCCGCTCACCAGTATAATTTCCACTACTAATACGTCGTCCATTGTTTTTTAATCGATCCGTACCAATTTGTGTGGCCCAAACTTTCTTCACTTCTGTATCGTCCGGTGTGTCACAGAGACCTGAAAGATAATACAAATTGTATAGTTAGTTGGTATCTGTTGAGTATAAATGTGTACTGTGTCTGTGTCTGTGTATATAGATATCACAATATTGTGTTATACGTTACACAATATTTGTGACGCTTACGTCCCTATAGTGCAAGTCTGCATCAATGAATTTTAAATTGGGTAAGCAATTATAAAACAATAAGAGGAATGTGTACGAGGTATTGCATTTAGATCATCGCCGTCTGCGATGGACAATCAAGGGTATGTAGATTGGGTATGCACGCCATTCCGGCTAATAGGTCCATCGTGGGCTTAATTCCCACAGGGTCATTGCGTTTCTTCACATTAGAAGTAGGAGTAGGTAAGTATGTCAAAGAATCCATCTATTTCACTCCGGTATTTGCGACCATTATGCATAGCTATTAAAACAACAATAAAGTTGGGCCTTGTTTCGCGTTTGCGTACAACGTTAATAAATGTAGTTTTATGGCTTTACGACTGTTTTATAAATTTTTATTTCAATATTGTCGTTTGTGCAATTCGTGAGTGTTTCAGTTGCTATGATAATTATCAGCTGCCATTGTTTAACTAATTACTGTGAAGTATTCGATAAAATAAGCTAAACCAGCACTTTTACTCACAGCACGTGGACTATTCATTATAATTACTTATTATAAAACGTGGTTTACGAAAATTTCCGCAAAATTGGAAGTACTTAGGTACATAGTTTTAGTTATGTATAAAAAATGTTACCACAATGAATCTAAAAATGATTGATGATGCCGGTACAAAAAGGGTATTTGTAGATATGATATGTATGCCATGTTTTCGATATTAGATGAGCGCGTTACATGGCGGCGCGGCGGCGGCGGCGGCGGCGGCGTGGCCTTGACCAAATTATACTTTCACCTTATAATTATTTACGTATTTCCGAGAGACTGCGTGCGCTCCATTGATGTCTAGGTGCGTTGCGTTGTTAATAAAATAAAATGTATTTTTCGTAAGTATGTACCTACCTACATAAAGATTTATGTTTTGAAACTTGCACAACGAGCGCGTCTTGATATCGAAGGTCTACAATTCAATACCTACTTTAGGATATATAAATAGGTAATTATCTTGTTTAATCATCATTATTGATCCTCCGGCTGTTCATTGAATGCCGGCATTCAATTGAAACAACATAAACATAACAATGCTACTAACATTAATGTTAAGGCGACATATTTAGTTAGGAAAGTGGTAGCTTTGCCTGGCTGATTTAAAACAAGCTTTACCACCAACCAAACCGTGTTCAATCAAGCACACGTATCCCCCACTGGAATTCGAACCCTGGACGTCTTGGGGCCGGTGCTCTAAACCACTACACCGCAGAAGCGGTTAAAAAGCTTCCAACGCAATAATGACCTACCTACGTAGGACATACATAGTACATACCAGCGTTGCCAGATGTCCCGATCTTGGGGGGACATCGCGATGTCCCGCGCTTGTCAGTCCCGCCCGCTTTTCAGGGATAACTCGACCGTGCGTTCAGCGTGATATGATATGTTTTTTTATTTTTTTCATTCAGAAGACGAAGTAGAACTCAACTATCTAAAGATAAGGTAAACCTGATTTAAAATATCATATTTTTTATAAAATACATTTTCTATGGCTATTTTTGCTATCTGACTTTTGTCTTTAGTCACATAAACTTAATTCAAAACTCAAATAAATAGATAAAGATTTAACAACTTCTGATTATAAGTAAGTAGGTACCTATACGGTTTTTTTATTAAACCCGCTTTCGACGAAAGAATCCCGCTTTATTCACTCAAAAAGTTGCGAAATCCCGAATTGTCAAAAAAAAAATCTGGCTACGCTGATACATAGATACACTCACTATTACACGATAGTACTATTTATTAGTTATTCTTTGCTATTACCCTCCAAAGGGTTAGTCAGACAGAGACTAGGCAATGAGGACTTCAGAAGCAGTGCCCCGCCGCCGTCCACGTTTCGCCAAGTAACTACTGCACATTATTGTTATGCTTAGCGTAGTATGTGGTATATCACCGCTTTATGCTGTTGGGTGTATGAGCCGTCTTTAGTCCGTTAGTAGCCTTTTAGGACACCTAAGGGAAGAGATAGGTCGGTAGTATTCTTTGAATAATGAACCGCTACCACACAGCTCCTTATCATTATCATCATCATCGGCCTATAAACGTCCCACTGCTGGACACAGGCCTCCCACATGGACAATAGCACGTGGGGATATTGGGCCATAACCCACCACGCTTGCCCAATGCGGGTTGGTGGGTCTTAACGACTGCCATCTTACGACAACATCCGGGACATTCGGCTTAACGTGCCTTCCGAAGCACAGAGAGAGAGAGAGTTCGAGAGGTTTTAAATTTGGTCACCCATCCAGCGATCCGACATTGCGAAAGTTGCTTAGCGAGCAAGATTGCAAGCCGAACGCGCTAGCCGCTGCGCCATGGAGCTTCTTCATCATCATTGTCATCATTACATATTATAAAGAAAACTCGCCCTTTCCTGTGTCTGTGGCCCCGCTTTCTTCTTTTAAGACACTTCAGGGCCCCACAGACGATCAGGTCGCCGGCAGGTTACGGCTTGTCAGTTAGCAGTACAACGCACGGGCTGCGGCGGCGGCGGGACTGACAGGCGACTCACGACTGACTGACTGTTAGTACTAGACGCCCGCCGCCGCCGCCGCCCGTGCGTTGTACTACTAAGGGTGGATTCGACCAAAGTGGAATAAGACTTACGCCGAGATTAGTCCATACAAATTCGGTGTCTAATCTAGGTATAAGACCTTATTCCAGTTTGGTCGAATCCACCCTAACTGAGAGGACGATACCTGCCGGCGGCGACCTGATCGTCTGTGGGGCCCTTTAGTGGATTTTTACACGGTGTTTTTACTAATAGAAAGATTGCCACAGGAATCGTGCTGTACCAAGGAGTACGATTGTATTTTTGAACTCTGCCTGGTCGAGGGTAGGGTTTGTTTTAAGTTCACCTGACTTCCACCATATAAGTTTGTCGCCATAATTTATGTAAGTAGTATTGTTGTGTTCCGCGAAGTCCCGGGTTCGAATCTTAGCAGGGAGCACATATTTTGTACCTTTTCTGTTTGACTGGTAGGAGGAGGTGGTAAGGTTTAATTGAACTTACATCTAATTATTCAAGTCGGTATGTCGCCATCGGGTAAAAGAACCATGGGGTTTTTTTTAAAATATAATTTGTAGATATTTTGTGCTGAAGTATGACGGTGTATCTTAGTTAGCTTGGACGAAGGTGCGCCCGCACCTTCCTGAAAGGTCCGGGCGCACGGTCCTGAAAAAAAATTATAACACGCAAGTCTGGCAAGTAACTTTAAAAGTTAGCGCATTTAATAAGGATTCTAAAGTGGTATAACACTTATTACATTATTTCTTAGATCGGGTACAAACAATATATTTTCAAGGAAAGTCGGTTTTGAATAATTTCTTTGACTTTACTGAAAGTGATTCTAGTGAACTCAAAGCGTTTCTTAAGACCATTGCCTGGTTTGAATGAGACGGAATGAGATATTCCATATAGTGTGAGCGAGACAGGTAGTGACGCTATCGAAACAGAGACAGGGAATACCTAGTAGATTGTTATACAAGATTCTAAAATGACCCATTATAATATTATACGAGGTAGTTTTACTCCCGAGCTTTAGCGAGGGATTAAATAGAAACCGAATTTTAATGGGTTTTTTAGCGCCGTGTGTTACACTATGTTTTTCACTACGAATGTGAGAAAATAAAACAATCCAATACAATATGATTTGGTTTATTTTATTAAAAATTAACCCGTTAGTTGCTTTAACGACACCCACGGGAAAAGAAGGGTTGGTAGTATTATTTTAATGAGGCCATCGCCGCTCTTTGCTGTAGGATGTATGTGCAGTCTTTAGTCCATTAGTCGCCTCTTACGACACCCAAGGGAAGGGAAGGGTTGGCAATATTATTTTGATGAGCCCATCGCCGCTCTATGCTGTTGGATGTATATGCAGTCTTTAGTCCGTTAGTCGCCTTTTACGACACCCAAGAGAAGAAAGGGGTTGGTAGTATTATTTTGATGAGCCCATCGCCGCTCTATGCTGTAGGATGTATGTGCAGTCTTTAGTCCGTTAGTCGCCTTTAAGGACACCCAAGGGAAGAGATGGAAAGACTGCACATACCTACTATCCAACAGCATAGAGGGGCGATGGGCTCATCAAAATAATACTACCAACCCTTCTCTTCCCGTAGGTGTCGTTAAAGCAACTAACGGGTTAATTTTTAGTAAAATAAACCAAATCAAATTGTATTGGATTGTTTTATTTTCTCGCATTCGTAGTGAAAAACATAGTGTAACACACGGCGCTAAAAATCCATTAAAACTCGGTTTCTATTTAATCCCTCGCTAAAGCTCGGGAGTAAAACTACCTCGTATAATACTATTATAATGGGTCATTTTAGCCCCTTGTATAACAATCTACTATTCCATGTCTCTGTTTCGAAAGCGTCACTACCTGTCTCGCTCACACTTTATGGAATGTCTCATTCCGTCTCGTTTAAACCAGGCAATGGTCTTAAGAAACGCTTTGAGTTTACTAGAATCACTTTCAGTAAAGTCAAAGAAATTATTCAAAACCGACTTTCCTTGAAAAAATATTTTATGTACCCGATCTAAGAAATAATGTAATAAGTGTTATACCACTTTAGAATCCTTATTAAATGCGCTAACTTTTAAAGTTACTTGCCAGACTTGCGTGTTATAACTTTTTTTCAGGACCGTCAGTTAAAGTAGGGCGAAAAACTGATTTTCAAAACGTGGTTCTGCAAAACATGACATCTACTTTCAAGCTGGAGCAGTTAGCTCAGATTTTAAGGTTACAAATTACAGAAGCACTATTCAGGACGAAATAAGTAAAAAAAAAAATGGCAAAAAGTAAAGATTTGTAGCAACAGGAAAGTAAAAACTGTTACAGGGTGGTACATTTTCCCGAATAATTTTTTTTTTGCTATAATTTTAAAAATACAAGACATAATTTTTTTTAAATATTTTTCTGATTACTGTTATGACCTTACCTATCATGCGATTTTGGCTTGACGTCGACTTTTGGGACTCCCTGTATAGGTAAAGCGAAAAAAATATATATTGGATACCCGGTCACATAGACCAGTGCCCGGTCATCAACACCATTTATGATACCGAATTCAAAAGCGACCTATACAAATGTAATTCGAATGGTGACCAAACGGAGTGCACACTCAAATGTCATAGCACTCCTTCTAGGCTTTAGTTATTATTCTGAGGGGTTACCATTTACGAATTTGAAAAGTCCTGACAAAAAGCCTGACATTTCGATAACAGTCCGGAGCCGGACTTTTTAGTCACAAAATGGAAACATTATTAACTTTTTATATTTTGTTTTAAGAGGGTTTACGCATTTCGGTTTCCCATACAAACTCCAGTTTGTATGTTTGTTTGTGAGTCGAAATTTTTAAATACCACTAAGCCAATTTAATGAAACTTTGCATGCTAAAGTAAAATACAGGGATCAGGAAAGAACCGGACAAAATCCGGACTAGAGTCTAGAAGTCCGGACTAATACAGACGGACAGAATCCTACTTGCACACTATCTACGCGCACGCTACTGTACGTACACGCGGTCGGAATATCGCCGGAAGTGGTCGGCCGGGAACTTCCGCGACTGTACACACGGCGTCAAATTAACCTACCCTAAACTGTCAAATTTCTCCAATGAATATTGATCCTTAGAACCAAACAATATAAATCAAAATTGATCGTAGAAAGGAGAATGACCTTTTTACTATAGGAGCTAGGCTAGCTTTTTTAGCTAGCTAGCGTAACACAGCGCTTTAATGAAATAAATAGTAATCAATAGCAGCAATGCTCAGAATTAAGAAGAAAAAATTAAATTACAATATCATGCGGGAGTTTGAAGCTATCTTCATTTTTAGCTATAGACTTTTTAGGTATTTTGAGGTTATGGCAACTGTTATCGTATGACTACCAGTTCAGTTCAGCATTTATTAATCACTTGACTCTTAACGCGGCGTTCTTTAAAAAACCTTTTTTAACTGTAATCATTATAACTTAAGAGAACACTTTTGACATGTGAATGATTAAGACGCAATAGATATCGAATAGGCTGGTTTGGTCATTCTCCTTTGACAGTTTTGGGTAGGTTGATCTGACGCCGGTTGTACATATTTTCAACATGTAGATTTAACAAAGCAAACAAAGCCCAAGCTTGAAATTGCTGCTCGTACAATGTTGACAATGCTTACTGTAAGCCAGGGCTTTCCTAATAATTGATATTGGCAAACTCCGGCTAGACGATCTGTGCAGAGCAGGGGCGTAACTACCGCCGTATCAATGATATACAGGGCCCCCGGACTAGAGGGGCCCCCGAACATGTGATAAAAAATCATTAAGGACTTCTATGAGACGGGAGCAGTTATCAGACTTGTCATTATTGTGTACAGATGCAGAAAATGTAGAGAAAGATTACAAAGCGTTGAAAAAAATGTCTATCTCTCAGGTGAGAATCGAACCGTCGTCCTCCGCAATTCAGACGGCTTCGCTGACCACTCCGCCACCAAGGTATTGGTTTATTTGAGCGTTTTTACGCAAATAATCAAATATTACAAAATGTAAAGAAATTGAAATTAACTATACTTATATGGATCTACTGATATGAATTGTTTGGTTACTTAGCTCCTAGGTCCAGAACTTCAGCACCCCCTTCCAACAAATTTTGATACTGGGCCCGTCTAAGGTAAGCTACGTCACTGGTGCAGAGTCAACACTGCCCAGGCTATAAAGGAGTAAGCATACATCCTACTAATATTCTAAACGCGAAAGTTTGTAAGTATGGATGGATGTTTGTTACTCTTTCACGTAAAAACTACTAAATGGATTTGGATGAAATTCGGCATACAGATAGTTTAAACCTGGATTAACACATAGGATACTTTTTATCCCGATATTCCCACGAGAACGGGAACCACGCGGGTGAAACCGCGAGCGGCCGCTAGTAAATATATATATATTCGAGATAAGATATTATCCTTGATACATATAATCACGACTACCATCCTCGAAGGGTTATAGACTAGACAATGAGGACCGCAAAAACATTCCTCTGCCATAGTCCATTTTTCAACAAATAGCGACTGCACATTGTGATCAGCGTGACAGGTTTTGATCCCATCGCCGCTCTTAGCTGTTGGATGTATGTGCATTCGTTAGCCCAAGGGAAGAGATTGAGTGGTAGTATTCTTTCACCGCTATGCGACACTTTCCGTTTTTAAATTATACGTTCAATAACCGCCTGGGGTCTGGTGGTGTGGTGGTCTACATCAACGGTCTTAAGCTCGAATGTCCTGGGTTCGATTTATTGTAGTACAGGCAAATGACTGCTTCACCTGGTGTAGTACAGGCAAATGACTGCTTCACCTGGTGCTCAGACCTGGTATTACACTCGTATTTCCGGCCATTTTGACGGATTTGTATTTTTGGACACTGCCGTGTCGCGTAGCGGTGAAAGAATACTATCACCCTTCTACTATCCTCTTCCCTTGGGTGTAGGGTTACCATCCGTCCGGATTAGTCCGGACAAGTCTGGACTTTCAGACTCTTGTCCGGATTTTGTCCGGCTCTTTAATTTGTCCGGATTTTGGAATATGAGCAACAAAACTACATTTTAAGAAATATATATAAGTCTACTATTAAATATTTAAAATCTTTATTAACTTCTCATTTATCTAAAAGCTAAACATAAAAAGTGAGTTATATTTCCATTTTCCCGAAATGTCCGGCTTTTTGTCAGGACTTTTCAAATTCCTAAATGGTAACCCTACTTGGGTGTCGTAACAGGCGACTAACGAACTAAAACTGCAAACACATCCAACAACGCCGAGCGGCGATGGGCTCACCACCTGTCACGCTGAGCACATGTGCTGCCGCTATTTGGTGAAAAGTGGAATATGGCAGAGGACTTTTGCGGTCTCTATTGTCTGGTCTCTGACTAACCCTTTGGGGATAATAGTCGTGATTATATGTATGTATGAACTGTGCCCGAGGGGGGGGGGGGGGGGGGTAGGGCTTGTCTTAAGTTCGCCTGGCTTCCACAAGTTTGTCGCCATAATAATATAATAATGTAAGTAGTATTATTGTCTTTATTATTGAATTTTGGCATTCACAATGCTATATAGATAACGGATAAAATGTATACTTACTAGAAAAAAATCGAGCAGTGGACCGGCAATCCAAAGGTCGTTCGAATCTCCCTCGAGCTTCCTGAGACTGTTTGATTTTTTTCTAGTAAACATTTTATATAGTATTATTGTGTTAGAAGTCCCGGGGTTCGATTCTTTGCAGGGAGTACATATTCTGTACCTTCTCTGTTTGACTGGTAGGAGGTAAGGTTGAATAAACTTACCTCTCTATATTATTCAAGTAGGCATGTCGCCATAGTTAATAATGTATACCATTGTTATGTTCTTAAGTTAAGATATAATATAATTAGTTTTCAGTAGTTGAAGATTCCGGGTTAAGGCACGAATTATCGTCGTTTGTCATAAAGCGAGATAAATGCCAACGAAACAATTATAGTGCAGTTTGATTAGGGGTAAGCGGTAACAGAACTACAGACTTACCAAACCGCATTGGGCCAGCGTGGTGGGTTAACGCTAGGCGTGCCAACTTCAAAAAAGTCATTTCCGGGATTGCCCAGCTCGACTTCCGGGACTTGGGTATATTACGCGGGACACAATACACCACATTTAAAATGGTTAGTAAAAAAATAAATAGGTATAAATATTATAGTATAAATAATAAATAATAATATATATAAAATCAATACAAATGCTTAACCCGACGGTAGTTGGTACGAGATAAATACTTATATCATATTATCACTGATTTCCGGGACAAAAAGCGTCCCGCAAGAGGTCACGGCGGGACGGCCCAAAATTGACCTAGAAGCGGGATTGTCCCGGAAAATCCGGGACGGTTGGCAAGCCTAGTTATGGCCTAGTGTCCCCACGTAGGTACTGTTTTTAATGTGGCCGCCTGTGCCCAGCAGTGCGACCAATCAAGGCTGATGATGATGATGATGATGACGATAAGGTACGGATAACAGCACATCAGATTACCCCAAAACGTCAAACTCTGCAGTCGATTTTGAAATAAACACCAAACCGCTAAAGTTGAAAATCAATCAATTGGAGAACATTTACAGTTTTGTTTAGTCATGCGCGACGTGCTGTTGTGTGTACCCTGCCTATCAAGATTTTGGTTCCACACATTATTTATTTTGAGCATTAATCATGATGATACTCTTGTGCAATACGATAATTGATTAGATAGGTAGTAACATTTGTAGGAGCTTGTGTCCTTGAAAATTGTTTGCTTTAAACTGTTTACAGTAAGGCACTCGATAATAAATCATGACGTAATTATCGTGTATTTGATAGGCCACTTCAATTATAACCGCATGCGAATGCGGCGGACATGCACTGTTGGCATGTCGCGTCGGTGTGGTGCCACGACACGCACGGTCAATGTCAGGAAGGGTTCATCGGCGCAGATCGACCTTGCAACGATTGGCACTGCCTTAGTGGCACTTTATACATAATACATACATTACGCAATACATAAGTAATACCTACATACATACTCACGACTATAATCCCCTAAAGGTTAGATAGAGACTGGGCAATGAGGACTCCGGGTATTTATTGTCAGCATGTCCTATTGTCACGAGTGTCACGACGAGTGTCAAAATGTACAAATGATATTTGACAAAATATCCATTCGCCAGAATGTACTCATGACCAAATTAACGAATGTCATAATGACCAATCGCTAAAATTTCCATTTATCCGAATGTATTCATGACTAAATGGGCTAATTTTGGTTACATATCTATAAATAATTGTATTGTAGGTATTAAGATATTCTTGAGTACCTAATAAATAGATAGGTATGTCCAACCATTGATGATAGCAAAAACAATAGGTACTTAGATGCTAGTAAAGTAATTATAACTTTATACGTAAAAATTACCTTTAAACATATAATAAATACTTACCACTTTTTATTTTCATCGAAATCGATACCTAGTTGGAAAATTTTACTTTGTCTGCAGAGATTTTATGTCAATTATGCATTTTGTCAATCATGCAATATTACATTGGTGAATTCTCACATAACTACATTCTTTCATTTGTTCGTTCTAACACCTTGACGTTTTAAAATGATTTATCATTTGTACATTTTTGACACTCGTGCTACTACACTACTAATACATTATGACATGCTGACGATGCTGACAATAAGTACCCGGAGTCGCAATGAGGACTTTGCGGCTGCCGTAGTCCTAGTTTCACCATAAAACAAGTAGAATGGCGGACTCCGTCGCTTTACCGGTCTAAAGGTCAAAATCCCTTGCACACCGCGTCGTCTATTTGGTACGGGCACGGCACGTACGTACCCGGGCATTTTTTGTTTATGCCGGGCGGTGCGCTTCATACGAAGACGCTGCAAAGTGGTAAAGCGACCCACGGTGACTTCGACCGTACACCATACATGCTCAGCGTGACGGTGAGGCCATCGCCTTGGTCCGAAACGAAATTTCGGCCGATATTCGTTTGCTGTTTACAGCGGTTTCTTCCGAAATTTCGATCAGACAAAATAGGTTTGGCATTTAGATTAAGATAATTTTTCTCAAAATTGTTTGAAATTCAATAATAATGGAAAGTGCAATAAATATAGCAAATCGTTTCGGAGAAAGAGAGTAGGCCCTTAGTTGCGGATGTATGTGCAATTGTGCAGATCTTTAGTCCGTTAGTCGCCTTTTACGCCAGCCATGAGAAGAAATATGTTGGTAGTATTCTTTTAATATGCCGCTACCCCACACAGCTCTTTGTTTTAACTTGGAATAATGTGCCTCGTGTCTGCATCCTCCTCCGCCCTGGCAGAGGATTTTATCGATCTCTCACCTGATAAAACCCCCTATCTCCTAAATATATAAAAAAGAAAACTGACTTAAAGACTGACTGAATGACAATAAACGCACCGAAACGGCCTAAACTACTAGAATTAGAAACTTGATATTTTTCATCATGCTTCCTTTTATAGTGGGGGGTGAGCACTAAGAACGTCCTTTAAGGAGGTAGAAAAGGGGGAGGTAATAGTTTGTATTGTAATGAGTTTTTAATGGAACTACGTCAGTTTTTAAGCTATCGATAAAAATGGTATATATTTGGTTACATATTAAGAATGAGGGTATTCAGGATTTTTGAAAATTCAATCTTTATGAGGGTGAAAAAGGTTTATTAATATTTGGTCTTATAAACGTCTGTGGTGCAGCTAATAGTTTCAACATACACTACAATAAGTAAGAACGAAGTGGAACCACTCTAGAGCTCACACCACTTTGCCCCCACTATGACAGCACGCCAAGTCATGCCCCCTCAAGGGGGTGTGACAACTGCCGACTGCCGTCACTACCCTTCTGGAAATTGCACCCAGTCGTTCCTCCGCAGGAAGTGCCGTTACAAGACACTTACTCCACTATCCGGCCACTTGAAATCAGGAAAATAGAGCCCCCATCCACCTCTAACGCAATAAGAAGAGCAGGTTACCCTTCCGATTTGAAAAGCGAGCCGGGGGGCACTTAAACTTCCAGTCCACCTTAGCCCCGTAGGGCTTTGACCGCCTCAGACAGGCTCTTCAGCTTTAATATTAAAGGAGTAAAATAAGTAAAGTGTAGTCTATATACTGTCCCACCGCTTGGCAAAGGCCTCCATCATTAAAATGAAGTCATCACTACAATTTATAGGCATTGATAGGCTCATCAGGCACCAAAAAGAAGTGTCAGCTCGCACTAGTGAGTTTCAGTGGTTATATCCTCTTTGTTGAGTTTATCTTCCTAGAATACTCTAGTAGCTATTACCTAATTGTAGAAAATTGATTCAAATATAAATCGGGAATTGTACGAACAAGGAATTGGTACCAATGGGGAATTGTACCAACTAGGAACGAAGGATCTTATCTTAGGGGGGCCTGCAGAGATCTCCCGCTCGCAGTAGCACGTCGACCTATTGGAATATTTCGTGCAACCCCGTCCTATCGCTTTGCCTCCTCAGGGAAAATGAACAGGTATTGGCTTTATCATCATGCTTGATAAGTGAAAACAATATAGAAAAAACTGCGTTGTCAAAATCTCATCTTTACCCAGTTGCTAATTGTGGTTGCTGGGTGACTACAAATTGGATTGGCAACAAAGACATTTCATACATAGTTTAAATATGTCTTTGATAATTGTGTGCTCTGAGGTTGCGACCCCAGCTCTTGATACAAACATTGCCGTAACATGTACGTAAATGCATCAGTTTATTGATAAACGCACATCTAGGCGATTATTCGGTGCTGATTGTTAATTATCGCCTCACCTTTGGACCTCTCAGTGCAAGCTCGGGAACATCATACAAGCAGCAGCTTATTAGTAAGTCTCCATAACGGTTATTTTATTTATTTATTGGAGAGTCAACAAATATACTCAAAAATGATACAGTTCTAAGCCATAAAGTTACTAAACAGAAGGCTATTTATCAACCCACCTGAGATAAGTCATTTGATATTAATGTTTTTTAAAATATATTTTAGCGTTTTTATTAACGCTTAAATATACTTAAGTAAAATTTTAAACACTGAAAAAAGACGACAACCTCAGGCGGGAATCGAACCACGCACCTTCCGCATTCCGGGCGGCTGCCTTAACCACTTGGCTACTGAGGTCTGGTTTTCACCCATCGAAATTTGTCAGTGCTTGATGCTTATTTTTTATAGTCAACATTGCTTCATCAAATCTTAGAAGTTTTCACCTCTGAGATCCGAAAGAAATATTTTTACAAATATTTGTACATTCGGTTAAGATGAAGCTGCGTTATAAATTAATGTATTTTTTATATATTTTAGCACTTTTATTAACGTTTAAATATACTTAAGTAAAATTTTAAACACTGAAATAAGACGACAACCTCAGGCGGTAATCGAACATTCGGTATTCCGGGCGGCTGCCTTAACCACTTGGCTACCAAGGTCTGGTTTTCACCCGTTGAAATTTGTCAGTGCTTATGCTTATGTTTTTTATTCTTTAAAAATTTCACTTTATTTGGTATTTTTGATTTTAAGTTAGCTAAGTTCATAAAAACAATCAAAGATAATTAGGTAAGTATCCTCCATTTCAATGACCCACGTAGTAATGAACCTGATTGTAAATAGAAATACAAGTACACATTTAGTATTGATTGTAATTAATAAATAACTGTAGTCTGTATTCTTAGATGTAAAATAAATAAATAAATAAAAATAGCAAAATATAAACCTTGTTCTCTAGGATCTATTTGAGGCCACAGATAATGCTTTTTAAATTTAACTAACTAGATTTTAATACTAACTCTGGACTCACACGGTTTATAATTGCAGAATGGAGGCTCAGCTCAGGAACCACTTATCAAATCAACTGACAGATTCAATAATTGTACAACTTTCTGATAATAGCGACATATTGTGACGTTGCGCTCTACCAGTTGGAGAAAACGTCCTTGTCTTAAAAACGGTGGAACTGTACCTACTTGTCGTATAAGTAGCTGGTGGTTTTACTACTAATGATTGGTCTTTTATTGATTGCATTGCAGTTAAAATGTGGTCGAAATACCCATTCAGCTCGATATCAGCTTCCCGGTTTTAGACTTGCCCACAATTTTTGTTTGTTTATTGAATTAACTTTTTATCAATTTTTTTGGCATTTTCATAATTGTATCTATTGTATGTGCGTGTATGTGTGGAGTGTGTCAGTAAAAATATTTTGATAGGAATACGAACCAACAGTTTTGTCTCCACAAGGCGAGAATTCCCACAGCTCTTCCTCTTTATTATTTCGTCGAAACTATCTGGAAGAAAAAACACGACATGAGTGTACTTCTTGGAAACTATTAACAAAACGTTACGGTGCAACGAAATGCCTTTTTAGGAAAAAACGACAATTAACCTTAGCACCTCCTTAAAAAATATACTTTAATGTGGACATATCTTCAGAACGAACGTCGTCGTATTACACATAGTACCAATAAACAACTGACCTTCAAGATAGCATAAGTCGAGTAAGCTAATTATCCCGAGCGATCATTGTTATACCGACTTTACCAATTAAAAATGATATCTCAAAAGTTATCTAACGCTCTAATTGTCTAACCGAATGCTATATTAGTTAATTGTTTTTGTTTATGCAGGTAACCTGTTTTAGAGTGACGCCTAAAGCCAAACCTACATACAGGTCGCGTGAAGAATGTTTGTAAGCAAATTATTCACAATTCGTTGTGCAAATAATTATGTATGTTCAAGACGACAAAAGACAAAAGACCAAGGCAATGGTAATAACCAGAAAGCTTAAGTTCGACACACCTCGTCTGAAGATGGGAGGGACGGACATTGAGATTTTAGATAGAATTAAAATCTTAGGTGTGATTTTTGATAATAAGCTCCTTTTTAATAAACATATTCAGTATGTTTGTAAAAAGCTATAGGAATTTATAAAGAAGTATGCAAAGCGGCGATTGCTACCTGGGGACTGCATCCTGAAATCATCAGGACGATTTATAAAGCAATAATCGAACCTGTGATCTTGTACGCAGCAAGCGTCTGGTCCGCGGAAGCGAAAAGGCAGTCTCCCGGAAAGCTGTAGATTGTTGTATTGAGAGGATTCGCGCAGAAGATAACAAAGAGCAACAGGACAGTTTCCCTTTACGCTGCTTTAATACTGTCGGGGCTGTTTCCGCTGGATCTTCGGATATAAGCAGCATCCCGGCTTTTTGAGGCAAAGCGCTGGAAACCCCAGGCAGTATTAAGTGGCAGGAGGGTTGAGCAGCGCGTACCCATCACCGAGAACACCATCCCCAGTAGGATGCTAAATTCGAAACTTACCCTTTTGGAAAACGCGGAAGAGGATAGCGAGTTGGCAGAAGGCTTGGTTAAGAGCTACACGGATGGCAGCAAGCTGAAGGGGAAGGTCGGAGCCGCCCTGGCCTGTTGGGAGGGTACGGCTGAGACGTGTACCTGAAAATTCAGATTGGAGCCATTCTGTACGATCTTTTAAGCCGTGTTTAAGAGGCCTATTACATCTCGAATGTGATTTTTGCGTAAAATGCCCATTTTCACATTTTGTAGTAATTTTGCAGTTGTATTTATCGTTTCTATCGAAATAGGATAATAAATTTGTGCATAATATTACAAATCTCCATTCTGTGAGCATAAGTTGAATTCGGACGGCCGGCGCATCGTATTTTGTAGTAATTTGCAGTTGTATTTATCGTTTTTATCGAAATAGGATAATAAATTAATTATAAAATCTTTATTCCTCATGAAATAACAAATATCTCAAAAAAAGGTACTCAGGTATAAATTTTGCTCAATAACATTATCGTAGATAGGAGATATTCACAGTTAACTTATAACGATATTCGAAGTATTTTGGTTTAGAATAAGAATTTTTTCCTATGTAAAATCAATGATATCTAAAAATTCCGAGGCCCCTACGCACTATTCGACTATATAAGAAATAACATTATATTTTTTTTTATTTCACTTGTTTAGAACAGTAGTTCAATCGATGAGCTCAAAAAAGTGCCTTCGCGCTCTTTATGAAAATCTTTCTCTGCAATTTTGGGTTTAATTAAAAAGTTAAGCAAAATTTACGAAAAGCGAGGCCGCTACGCACTATTCCAATTGCTATTCTACACTATTCAATAAGTCATAATTGTTAATGTATTTTTGTTTCTGAGATCCATAACGCCAAAATTGGCCATTTACGCAAAAATTACAGTCGAGATGTAATAGGCCTCTTAATGCTATCCTCAAAGCTACTGATATTATTATTGGCAAAAATTAAAAGAAGCGGCTATCCTGAGCGACTCGAGGTCAGCTCTCCAGACGCTGGCAGATCCAGACTCCTCGCACCCGAACACGAAGACGATACAGGGTATTCTAGAATTCCTGAGAGACAACTACCAACTAGTCTCTCTTTTTTGGATGCGGGCCCACGTCGGAGTGAGAGGGAACGAGAGAATGGATGAGTTAGCAAAGGAAGGCGGCCTTAAACTGAAGACCAGAGCGGACTATGACTGCAGCCCCATCTCGTTCGTTAAACGTCATTTACGGGCGGAAACGACCGAGCAGTGGCACTGCAGGTATAGGACCGTAGCCACAGCCGCGACCACCAAGGTCTTTTTCCCTAATGAGGTGGACGCATATAACACTGTGAGAAATATGTCCATCGATCGGAGTGCGTCGCAAGTCCTAACAGGCCACGGGGGATTCTGTGCATACCTGCACAGGTTCAAGCGCAGGGACAGCCCCTCGTGTGCCTGCGACCCGACGATATAGGAGGACATCTTTCACATACTTCCTGAGAGCCCAATACATATACAAGATAGGTACACTTTGCAGCAAAAACTTGACACAACACTAAACATACCCATAAAGAGATTCTAAGTATAAAAAAGGAAAGAAAGCTTTTAATATAATTTTCCAAAAATGTCGTTACTATGGGAAATAAAAGAAATAAGGATATCTAGAATAAAGTAAGGATAATTAGAAATAAGAACTAAAGCAAGACCACATTGTGGCAGGAATGTAATCGGGAAAGAAAGAAAAATAAGCAATTTATTAAGTAATAAGCAAAATATGTAACACAGAAATAATAAATATATACGTATGTATTAACAGAAGGAAGGAAATAAATAAGTAAACTAATTAAAAATGTTACAATATAAATATAATTAAGAAATGTACACTCAATAAGAAACGTAATAATAAAGAGAAAAATGTATTAGTAAGTAAGAAATAAATGTATTAGAATGTAAGAAGAAATTGTAAAATATAAGAAAAGAAATGTAATAGAATTCAGAATTGTATGTTATATAAAAAGAAAACAGATAAAAAAAGAAAAAGTAGAAGAACAGAAAAGATATAAGAAAAGTATAGAAAGATAGAAATGTAAAGCTCTTATATCTCAAGATTGTATAATTTCATAGAAAAAAGAAATAAAAGTAGTAAATTTATTACATATTATTATAATATACACTAACCCTAATTTCTTAACATAAGTCTTTTGTATCTAGGCTAAGTTTTTATACAGCAATAAATTATCTTATCTTATCTTATCTTATCTTAAATAAAAAAGAAAAAGAAAAACCTGTCTAAAAGGGAGAGCAGCTAGCTAAAAAAATAGCCCACCTTGACAAAAGGCAAACGCTCACCCCCTGTCTATTCGTAATTCGTCGTACAATGCGCGCGCGCTGTTGTATTTTTCAGGAGGATTTGGCACAGTACAAAGCCATGTACACACGGCGTCAGATCAACCTACCCTAAACTGTCAAATTTCTACAATGAATATTGATCCTTATAACCAAACGTTAAAGTTCAAAATTGATTGTAGAAATTTGACAGTTTTGGGTAGGTTGATCTGACGCCGTGTGTACGACGAATTACGAATAGACAGGGGGTAAGCGTTTGCAACTTGTCTAGGACGGCAGAAGACTTACGGGCTTGGCTATGTCGGTTAGCTTTATACACCTGCAGATTTCAGTATTTTTTATCCGGTCCCGAAGTGACCCGTGACCCTTAGAATACGCGCGTGTCATTGCCATGGCTTTATATGTGTCACCTGCAGGCTGCAGGCGATTCATTAGGTATTTCTTTTGTAAGAGAAGTTTATCTGTCCGCTCGGTTGTTGTTCCGGACGATTTGCAATTATACAAAACCTACTGTGGCGCGCTAGATTTAGCTCGCGTATTCGGGTACCGCAAATCGCGATCGCCTCGTGTTTGGAGCAAAGTAAAAGTTTAGCGGGAGCATTACGGCACGTCCGTGACCATTGAGGTATTATAACTAGAGACAAGACCGAGTAGTAAGTGTTTGCGTACTGAGTTGTGGCCAACGACAAAGCCACGCCCCCGCCTCACGCGTTGCCCGCTATCATCTATCTGAGCACATTTATTTTTGTATGGAATCGCTGCTCTAGTTACAACACCTCAATGTCCGTGACCCCGCCGCCGGGGGCGTCGCTGAATTGGCGCGTCCAAAAATCCGTGCGCCTCCACGGCAGGCCATCACGAAATAAACTAAAAATAACCGCGGCTACATAAACAACGCTGATACCTAGCTATACTTATACCTAGTTAGATACGTGTACATTGCGTTCGCACACACCTAGTGTTACCATTTACGAATTTGAAAAGTCCTGACAAAAAGCCTGACATTTCGATAAAAGTCCGGACTTTTTAGTCACAATATGGAAACATTACACATTTTATTTTTGTTTTTAGTCAAAAGATAAGTTAATGAAAATTAAAGACTTATTTGATATTACTTACTTACTTAGTAAGTAGGTATGTAATTGTAAGTATATGAAAAAAATATGAGTAACAAACTCATATTCTAAATACCGGACAAATTAAAGAGCCGGTCAAAGTCCGGACTAGAGTTAAAAGTCCGGACATGTCCGGATTAATCCGGACGGATGGTATCCCTACACGCACCATACTTACAATAGGTAGGTAGGTACTGTCCACGACGTTGATACTTTTTATAGGTAAGTACGAATTTATGCTTATTATGAATATTGTTTATATACCGATATGATTTAAAACTCAATGATTTATTGAAACAATATAAAATAAATTATTTTACTATAAAACGATTTTTAAAAAAAGATAACATTTTATCATTTTCAATACTTATGTCATGTATTTTAAATAGGTAATCGAATAGGTATTACACATTGCCAAAGACAGCGAACAGGGGCGTTTTCTTTTTCGAAAAATCAATATAGTTACCTATTAAAGCCTAAGCTGTAATAGATACAAACATTGTCAACCTTTATTATAATATTATTATTATTCAATTAATGTCCTCGCGTTTACGAACCTTAATTTAATTTTTATAATTGAACCTTAATTTCAAATAAGTACCTAAGTAGTAGGTGTTTTAAATAGTAAGGACATAATTAAAAATGGAGCTTAGATCGAATTTAAAATGGAGCCTTTACAACACCTATTATTTCAAGAAGAGCTCGGGTGAATCTCCACTTTTGCCAATGAACTAGGTAAGTATTCGAATTAATAGAAGAACTGTCGCGGGCAACGAGTAATTTATTTTTGTTAATGCCGATGTAAAGTCGGCCACAAAAGTAGATCACATAAAACGATCGCGTTTACGCATTTCGGTTTCCCATACCAAACTCTAAGTTCAATTATGTATTTTGATAAGCATAGTTTAAGTGTGTAATTAGGTGTGTGATACAATGGGGCTGGCATATCCATGTGGACAAAATCCCTTATGAGGCCTATTACATCTCGACTGTGATTTTTGCGTAAATTGGTCAATTTTGGCGTTATGGATCTCAGAAACAAAAATACATTAACAATTATGACTTATTGAATAGTGTAGAATAGCTATTGGAATAGTGCGTAGCGGCCTCGCTTTTTGTAAATTTTTGCTTAACTTTTTAATTAAACCCAAAATTGCAGAGAAAGATTTTCATAAAGTGCGCGAAGGCACTTTTTTGAGCTCATCGATTGAACTACTGAACAAGTGAAATAAAATAATTATAATGTTGTCTCTTATATAGTCGAATAGTGCGTAGCGGCCTCGGAATTTTAAGATATCATTAATTTTATATAGAAAAACCATCTTATTCTAAACCAAAAAACTTCGAAAATTGCTATAAGTTAATTGTGAATTTCTCCTATCGACGATAATATTATTGAACAAAATTTATACCAGAGTAATTGTTACTTTATGAGAAATAAAGATTTTATAATTAATTTATTATCCTATTTCGATAAAAACGATAAATACAACTGCAAAATTACTACAAAATGCGATGCGCCGGCCGTCCGAATTCAACTTATGCTCACAGAATGGAGATTTGTAATATTATGCACAAATTTATTATCCTATTTCGATAAAAACGATAAATACAAATGCAAAATTACTACAAAATGCGAAAATGGGCATTTTACGCAAAAATCACATTCAAAATGTAATAGGCGCATTAAGCTAAATAAAAATAAAAATAAAACAAATAATGAGCCAATTTTTGTAAAACTTTGCATGCCTAAAGTAAAATACAGAGATCAAATAGTTTGTAGAAAACATTAAAAAAAAGTATTTAGCGGTGTTATTGCGATTTAAAAAAATGGAAAGTTTAAAAGCAATAAATCCGCTAAATAAACTTTCTTTTTAATGTTTTCTGTAAATTATTTCGATCTCTGCATTTTACTTTAGCATGCAAAGTTTCATTAAAATTGGATCATTATAGTTTATAATTTTTTTTAACGTAGAAGTTAGTATGGGAAACTGAAAATGAAATGGGTAAGTATAGTAGGTAGGTACGTAGTTGGTATTGGTAAGTAGTCATGGTACGGAAATGTATAGATATTTCTGGGGCCGACCGTACCTAAACCGCGGAGATAAGACTTTTTTTACGATCTGATAAAAGGCAACGGACTTTCCGCCAGTCATCGTCACCAATCATGTTACAAAATGAAGCACAGTAAACTTTTAACATCCGTGAACTGAATTTCGTGGGAAATGGCAGTCAAAAATGGCGCCACTACTTGCAGCTAAAGGAAAGGCATTTTATTGGGATTTAAAAAAAAAGGTTATCAACTAGGATTTGATTGTAATAGTTGGAGCTTGGAATAAGGAGCTCGATGGCGCAGCGGCTAGCGGTGTAGTAGCACTATCACCTCATGTGGCACTATTCCGAAATCGCACCATTCCGGAATCGCATTATTCCGAATTGCCAATTAGGTATTGTCGAACTCATAGATGAACAACAATCCTGTGCAATTCTGTATTTGATACAATTGTTGAAAAAAGAAGCAAGTGTAATTGATCGCAAAATAGATCAATCGGCACAATATCTACATATTTAAATTGCTAAAAGGAATAGAAGTACTTGGACAAGCAAACGTACAGAGCTGATTATAGAAGATTTTTTAAAAGAGAAAATAGATGTTATTTTTTTAATTTTTTTTAATGTGTCACGTCATAGTGACTACATCCTGGCTGATCGTAAGCAGCCGATGTAGTCCAAAATAATGAGAGCGCTCCCCATCGTGGAACAAGCACGGTAACAAGCACACACATTTATGACGGCTTGCATAAATGCCGTTTCACGCCCCGTTTAAAAGACCCGTTTTGGGGGTTAAAGTTGCTCGCGTCCGTAGGTTTACCCTTGAGACCCTACACGTGATCCCTGGGTGGTGCTAAATGAGTAACACTGACTGAGTGGTAGAGCCATGCTGCGTTGCAGCACGCATTGGGCCGGCTCGCCCGGCGTAATACCACCCTCTCACGAATATTCGGCGTGAAATAACGGCACTTGGTGCTGTTGTGTTTCGTCCGACCAGTGAGGGTTCCGGAGGCCCCTTCCCCCCCCCCCACCTCCAAATTCCTATTCCTTTCTTAAACCTATTCCTCCCATAAAGGCCGGCAACGCATCTGCGATTCCTCTGGTTTTGCGGGTGTCCATGGGCGGTGGTGATTATTTTCATCACGTGACCCGCCTGCTCGTTTGCCTCCCTCTTTTATAAAAAAAAAAAAAAACCCGGGATTATAGGAACTGGGAAACACATGCGCCGGCAGAGAATTCCAAAGCTGAATGGTCTTACAGAGGAACGACTTGCCAAATTTTTTGGTACGATACGTTACGTACGTTACGTACGTTAAGCAGTGCTTACATAGACTGCGACACATTATAGAATAAAAATGTTTATTTTTTAGTTGGAAAGTGTTTATTTTTATTTTGAAATGTGACTGTCATCAAGTGGAAATTTTTATGTGTAATTATGAACTGAATGCATTTATGTTATCAATCAAATGTTTTAGTTTTACTTACGCTGACTGTACAAGCATTTTATTTTAATCGGAATAAAGATACTAAAAGGTTATAATTGTTCATTCGGAATAATGCGATTTCGGAATAATGCTATCTCGGAATGGTGCGATTTCGGAATAGTGCTACTACACCCGGCTAGCGCGTTCGGCTTGCGATCTTGCCCGCTAAGCAACTTTCGCAATGCCGGGTCGCTGGATGGGTGACGAAATCAAAACATATAGAGCTCCTCCGTGCTTCGGAAGGCACGTAAAGCCGTTGGTCCCGCTTGTCGTCGAAAGATAGCAGTCGTTAAAACCCACCAACCCGCTTTGGGCCAGCGCGGTGGGTTATGGCCCAACCTCCCCATGTGATTGTCCATGGTGGAAAGCCTGTGTCCAGCAGTGGGACGTTTATAGGCTGGTGATGATGAAGTTGGAGATTGGCAATAATGGTCTTGGAGTTTAAAATCTACAATGAAGATGGTTAGAATCGTGAAGTTGTTATATTGTTTGATCATGAAACGTGTGGTATATGAATCTTTTGAATAGAGATATGTATATATGGAGTATATACAGGGTCTCCCAAGAAGTAATGTCAAGCGGAAACCCAGAGGCAGAGGTAGAGCAGCTTTAAGGGTACTCGAATCACCCCCATGTAGGTATGTTGCGCAATTTTCAATATTTTTCGAACCATAATATTTTGAAAAACTCTAGGTAGTTTGAATAATTTTTCAGTTAATTTGACTCGAAATAATGTGTAACATGCCTCATTTTATAGATCAATCTAAACTAATATTATAAAGAGGAAAGATTTGATTGTTTGTTTGTTTGTAATTAATAGGCTCCGAAACTAGTATACCGATTTAAAAAATTCTTTCACCGTTGGGAAGCTACACTTTATCCGAGTGAAATAGGCTGTATAACATTTTCAAAAATTCGTCACGGGGTACGGGGTCAACGGGGACGAAGTCGCGAGCGGTCTGCTAGTATGAAATAAACACCTTTCTCTTCTATTAGAGTCACAGCGAGAGCAAAGAAGTGTTGAAACTAGAGTTATTAAAAATTCCTAGTTCGAAAACTAGGTAGGTATACTAATAGTCTAAGATCCGAGTATAGAACGATCTTCACCGAGCCGGTTAATGAATGAAAAGTATTTTATATGAAATTTAATATGTTAAAAAATATATCGCGAGTGGGTTGGCTGAAAAGTTTCAGTCCAGTATATGATTAATGAAATATTTAAAAAATATTTTTTAAAAACATTGCACTGGTTTGATTAAAAGATAAATTACTTACCAATCGAAAGTATGAACCTACACTCAGAAAAAAAAGTTGTGAAATCAACAGGAAAAGGTTGTTAGCCAGGAGCCAACAGAGTAGGGTTGCTGGCGCAGCTACTCCAATTTTGCGAAAAAATATTGCGAATCAAACAAAGTGGAAAAACTAATTTTCACAATTTCACAATATCTAATTTCACAAAGGCATGTTTTCACAATTTTACTCTGTTGGCTCCTGGCTAACAAAGTTAAGCGTGTGAATATCGCAGTGTTACACTTGTGTTATCTAGCAATGTACGGTTTGCTGCAGTAGCAATCTTGCGGTTGTGATTCACACAATGTTAAACTTTGTGGTTCTAGCTATGTTAACTTTGCTTGATATTAACTGCTGCTTCGCAATCTGAACCTTGTGAAAATAACAGTTCTTAACTAAAGACTCACAGTTGTGATTCGAGCAATGTCGCCTTTCAACCTTGTGATTCTAGCTATGTGTACTTTGCGTTATTAGAGATTTTCAAGTTGTGATTCTAACAGAGGTGTGATATTAAAGTTGCGATTCACGCAAAGTTGCCTTTCAACCTTGTAATTCTAGCTATGTGTACTTTGCGTTATTAGAGACCTTCAAGTTGTGATTCTAACAGAGGTGTGATATTAAAGTTGCGATTCACGCAAAGTCGCCTTTCAACCTTGTGGTTCTAGCTATGTGTACTTTGCGGTATTAGAGACTTTCAAGTTGTGATTCTAACAGAGGTGTGATATTAAAGTTGCGATTCACGCAAAGTCGCCTTTCAACCTTGTGGTTCTAGCTATGTGTTCTTTGCGTTATTAGAGACCTTCAAGTTGTGATTCTAACAGAGGTGTGACATTAAAGTTGCGATTCACGCAAAGTCTCCTTACAACCTTGTGGAAGAACCACAACGTAAGGCGACTGCGTGAATCGCAACTTTAATATCACAACTCTGTCAGAACCGCAACTCGAAAGTATCTAATAAAGCAAAGTACATACCAAGAACCACAAGGTTGAAAGGCGATTTTGCATGAATCGCAACATTTATATCACATCCCTGTTGCTGCAGTGTCCTCTTCCTAAAAAATGATACAATAAAGTATTAAAAGTAATCAATGTTTATTTTTCAGGTCTTTTTTACATGTTAAGTATACACAATATTCTTATAATAGGAACACTATCTCGGGTAGATCTATGCCCAGCAGTGGGATTGGATAGATCTATTGGTACAAGGCTGCGTTTCCACCAGAGATTTGTAGCGAGGGATGTGTTCCAATAGAATCACAGCAGTTATTCAAATCAGGCAAATTAATGGCTGTCCCTGGCCGCCAAAGATAGGTAATAAAATATAGTCACTGCGTTCGTTCTGTCCGCAATATGCCACACAGCTGCCACAAAAAGGACAATAATGCAACTTAATATTGCGGCCGCGCGCGAACCGCGAATCACGATGCGATGCCGCCGAAGACGCTAGCAGCAATGGCAGCGGAAATTGCGGAAATGCGAATGACAAACAAGAATGACAATGTTGCCAAAAAATCGGGAAAATAACGTTGTAATATTCACAAGCTTAGAATGCGTTTTTATCTATGTTAGAGATCCCTCGCAATGTTAGAATATCGTTTTTAGCAATAATAGACATTGCTAATTTTTTACATTGCGACATTCTTTATTTTCGAAAATAAACGTTGTGGTTTTTACAAGAATAAATTTGCGAATGTTTAGCTTACCTTGTGAATCACACAAACTTGAAGTATGCGAATCCCGCAGAATACCGACTTTGTGGTATTGACAAAATTTAAAAGTTCTTAAAACTGCAACTTATTTAGGCTTACCTTGTGAATCACACAAACTCAAACTATGCGAAACTCGCAGATTACCACACTTGCGATTTTATCAAAGTCCTAAAAGTTGTTAAAACCACAACTTAGGCAGTCAATGTTTGGCTTACCTTGTGAATCACACAAACTTGAACTATGCGAATCCCACAAAATACCGACTTTGCGATATTGTCAAAGTTTTAAAAGTTGTTAAAACTGCAACTTATTCAGGCTTACCTTGTGAATCACACAAACTTGAACTATGCGGATCCCGCAGAATACCGACTTTGCGATATCGTCAAAGTTTTAAAAGTTGTTAAAACTGCAACTTATTCAGGCTTACCTTGTGAATCACACAAACTTAAACTATGCGAAACTCGCAGATTACCACACTTGCGATTTTATCAAAGTCCTAAAAGTTGTTAAAACCACAATTTATACAGTCAATGTTTAGCTTACCTTGTGAATCCCACAAACTTAAACTATGCGAAACTCGCAGATTACCACATTTGCGATTTTATCAAAATCCTAAAAGTTGTTAAAACCACTACTTATACAGTCAATGTTTGGCATACCTTGTGAATCACGCAAACTTGAACTATGCGAACCCCGCAGAATACTCCTTTGCGATTTTGTCAAAGTTTCAAAATTTGTTATAACTGCAACTTAGACAGTCAATGTTCGACTTACTTTGTTAATCACATAATCTTGAAGTATGCGAACCCCGCATATTACCACTTTTGCGATTTTATCAATGTCTTAAAAATTGTTAAAATCGCAACGTATACAGTCTATGTTCGGCTTACCTTGTGAATCACACAAATTTGAACTATGCGAACCCCGCAGATTACCACTTTTGCGATTTTATCAAAGTCTTAAAAGTTGTTAAAACCCCAACGTATACAGTCAATGTTTGGCTTACCTTGTGAATCACACAAACTTGAACTATGCGAATACCGCAGAATACCGACTTTGTGATATTATCACAGCCCGAAAAATTGCTAATGCCACAACATTAAAAACAATGTGCGGCTTACATTGTCAACGAGACAACTGCTAACAATGTGAACTTCGCAAAGTACTCCTTTGCGATTTTATCAAAGAAGCCTAAAAATTGTTAATGCCACAATAATTATATTGCTGCATTCACAATAATTGCGTTTCACAAAAAAAAAGTTGCTGGGGCAGCAAAGGGTATGTTGCTGCATTCACAAAAATCTTTTGATAATTTCGCAATAATCTGCTCGCAATGTAAAACTGCAGCCTTGTCTCAGGATTTTTTTCTGAGTGTATAGAATATGCAAACGTTAGGTTGACTATTTTTTTCCCCGTCAGAACTATTGGGTAGGCAGGTGTAACAGGTAAGTAAGTCAATATTAGTAATTTGCAACCATCTGGTTAATAAATAAAATTTATGTATAAATAAAGATAATCTCATTACAAACACGGTGATATAGGGTTGTCTACAAAAAATCTGTCTTGAGTTCCGGTTGTCGAGTTTTAAAAATTAAAATATTGCTACGTGTGAGTACTTGCAAAGGATAGGTTCTAGCGTAGGTACCATCCCGTGTAATAAAAACCGGCCAAGTGCGAGTCGGACTCGCCCATGAAGGGTTCCGTAGCAGCAAGAACATCATATAAAAGTTCTTGTAGTTCGTTGTAACTTTGATCGATGTTTTAATAATAGTGTATTTTTTAAATTAATTAATTTATTACGTATTACAAAAAACTACTAACTAGATCTCTTTCAATCAATTTTCGGTGGAAGTTTGCATGGTAATGTACATAACTTTTTTTTTTTGTTTTATCATTCTCTTATTTTAGAAGTTACAGGGGACACACATTTTACCACTTTGGAAGCGTCTCTCGCACAAACTATTCAGTTTAAAAAAAGGACATTAGAATTCATAATATCATTTTTGAAGACCTATCCATAGATTTCCCAAATGTATAGGTTTGATGAAAAAAAAATTTTAATGGAGCTAGTATTTCTGTTGTCTAATAAAAAAAATAACCTCAAATATGCTTTATAAAACTATGAGTATGCGTTTTAAAGTATGCTTATGGTTTTGATTAATTAATATGTCTTTCAACGATTCTGCGTAATTATGTTTACGCGTAATAAAAAATTTGCTACAAGCTATTAAGCTTTTTGAATTGTATGCCATAATATGATTTAAGTATGTTAATTAAAATTATGGCAATAAACATTCTGCGTTTCAATGTGTCACCGTACGGAACAACTCATTTTATTTTGGCAATTTCCGACTTGTCCCCAACCCCAATACTAATAATGTTGTTATTAAAATTTGCCAAGGATGGCCCAGTTTCGCGATTACAATACCTAATTACCTTTTACCAAACACCCAGGGTGCTATACAAATGCCACATTCAGTTACATTTTTATAAAAAAAATTGAAAAAAAAAAAATTACATAAAACCTTAGATTAAAACAATTTTTTTGTTTTAATCTAAGCATATAACCTGGAGGGTTAGTCAGAGACTAGGCAATGAGGAAAGCAAAAGCAGTCCTCTACCATAGTCCACTTTTAGCCAAATAGCGACTGCACATGTGCTCAGCGTGACAAAGGTGGTGAGCCCATGACTGCTCTATGCTGTTGGATGTATGTGCAGTCTTTAGTCCGTTAGTCGCCTTTTACGACGCAGAAGGGAAGAGAGGGGGTGGTAATATTCTTTCACCGCTACGTAACACGGTTTCAGTTACAAATTTTATATAAGTAACTGAATTTCTTTGATGACCAGCGTGGGTTTTTGACTTTGCGCACGGTAGCCCGTGTGTGCTTCAAAGGCGCTCTCGTCAAGCGCCGGGCAGGTTGTGTGGGAAACTGGGAATGACAATAGAATGGCATTCCGCACCGAGGGAAAGGTCAGTTGCCTGTGAAATAATACGCCGCGCCGCCCCGACTGATTGCAATCAGTTCTAATTAAAAACATGAGCTTCGCATTTCATTTACCTCAGCTTTAATAAGACACCGATGCGAATTAACTTCACTTTACGAGCGTAGTCAAGCTTCATAAAGGTGTTCATGTTTCATTTTCGTTAATTAAGTAATATGGGTGACCAACTAATGAAATTATTCATTTAGGCCTGCGCCCAGCAGTGGGACCTTTATAAGACTCGCAAGTCACAACTGCCGCCTTCACTTATACCATTAACATTTTGTTTTTAAGTCATATCCAAATAAAATTTAACATGTTTGCACAGTTTCTCTGCATTTATATCATCATCATCAGCCAGAGGACATCCACTGCTGGACAAAGGCCTCCCCCAAGGATCTCCACCACGACCGATCTTGTGCTGCTTGCATCCAGCGGCAATAACCCGCGCCCTCACCAGATTGTCTTGACTACCTTGTTGGAGGCCTGCCGACACTGCGTCTTCCGGTGCGCGGTCGCCACTCGAGAACCGTTTTGCCCCAACGGCCATCGGTTCTACGGGCGATGGGCCCCGCCCATTGCCACTAGAACTTGGCGACTCTTTGGGCTATGTCGCATGTCGGTTACTTTACTTCTTCTACGAATCTTCTCATTTCTGATTCGATCACGTATAGAGAAACCCAGAGCATAGCCCTCTTTATTCCTATTTGCGTGACTTTGAGCCTGCCTATTAGGCCCTTAGTGAGCGACCACGTTTCGGTACCTACCGTATGTCAGCCATCACTGGCAACGGCAACACACACTGGTCGAAGACTTTCGTCTTGAGACACTGCGGTATTTTGGACGAGAAGATATTTCATAGCTTACCGAACGCTGCTCAGACGAGTGCCTAGCATTTGAATAAATAACTGTTATTATAATTTTGTTGTGTTTAATAAAAACTGTAAAAACCGGACTTTTTTAAACATGACATTTGAACCTGGCAACATTAATAAACGTGTTTACATTTAGCCGTTCATGCATGTAGGTATCTATACGATGACTACCTACCTTTATTATAAAAGTTAGTAATTTTTTGTGAATCTTAGCTTTTATGTGCTGTTACTACAAGACTCAAAATGCAATGAAAGTAAAAGTCGTCACGAATCAAGGATAACGTGTAACATAAAAATTAAATGTCCGTATCACATTTGCTAACTTAGACGCCTGCAGGTCAACCTACCTCAAAATGTCAATGTTTTTAGGGTTCCGTAGCCAAATGGCAAAAAACGGAACCCTTATGGATTCGTCATGTCTGTCTGTCCATCTGTATGTCACAGCCACTTTTTTCCGTATGGATTCGTCATGTCTGTCTGTCCATCTGTATGTCACAGCCACTTTTTTCCGTAACTATATAAGAACTATACTGTTGAAATTTGGTAAGTAGATGTATTCTGTGAACCGCATTAAGATTTTCACACAAAATAAGAAAAAAAACCAATAAATTTTGGGGTCATAGTTCAGCCATTTAAGAAAATATATCTACAAAATATAAACAAAAACCATCCTCAGTTAACGGTCTATCTTTTAGTGAAATCCGCATAAAAATCCATTGCGTGGTTTAGAAGAATAGTGCGGTGCCACAGACACAAGAAAACGGCGACTTTATTATTATGTAATGACTAATTCAAACTTCGTTTAATTTGAGGCAAACTTGTCGCGAATGTTATACAACTTGTTTGTGTTTTGCCTCTTAAAGGCTGTTGAATTAATTAAGGCTTTGAAATCCGTGTGATTGTGGTTCTATCTAATGCCGGCACTTCACTTGGCGTATCGTGTTCGTGTGGCGATATCGTTGTGTTTGCCCAAATAATCTGGCACATCACTTGGCGTCAAACAAGCCATCCACACATGGCCTATACGGGCAAACAACGCAAATATTCACAATATTTGCTTGTTCACAAACAAATTGAATGCAACAGTGATGGACGTGTCAGTGGCAGCAGCTTATTATATTTATCTGAATGCGGCTTGCCAACACCTGCTTTTTTATTGTGCAGGGTTCTTCTAAGTTATTTTGAATATCGATCAATGCAACGTGTTCGGTTTTTGTTTTTATGAGAGGCATTTTTGGGGTCCCAAATACAAGGATGCATTTGGTATAATTCCAAAAATCGCAATACGGTTTCGTTTGTCCAATCCATTTTACTATGTTTACGTATAAAAAACTGAACACTGTTTGAGTCTGAACAGGACAGCCGCACGCGCGCTTCTGAACAGAACCAAGTGTGGACGGCCGACGCAAATATTTGCCGTATTTGATTCCTTTGATGTGTGATCAAAAACCGACAAGTGGACGGAAACGCATATTTGCTATTTGCGTTGTTTGCCATATTCGTGCAAATAAAGCAAATATATTCAAATAGGCCGTTTACACATTGCCGTGTTCGGACAAATAATGCAAATACGCGAACACGATACGCCATGTGAAGTGCCGGCATAACAGGTAAACAAGTGCGACATTTTTCGCCGTTCGATCTGATAAAGGTCTTTCCATAATGCCCGATTTACACGTATTAAGTAATTTAGTAGATAACTAAATTTTAACTTAATTTTAAGTGATTAATTGCATGTAAACACACAATTTAGTAGATAAGTTTAAGACTTACCTACTTAAAAACGAAACGATTTTATGAATGTTTAGAATGATAAAAAAGACCACACTCGCTATGGCAAAAAAAGTCATGAATTTCGGACTTCTGGAAAAAAATGCTGCTCTACATGCAATGGTACGATCTTGCGGAGCGGCGAGCGGATCGTCCGTACGTTGCGTACTTCCTATTACCGTTGGCAAAGACTGATGATTTAAAACGCGCAACGAACTAGAAATACGCTCTCGGCGTTGCAAGCAATAAGCCCGCGGTAGTGGTTTGGATAGGATAGCCCCTTTTCTGTATTCCGTGGATAGCCCCCTCATTTGGCAAGCGTGGTGATTAGTGAATAATCTCTATTTTTTCAAAGACATTATTTCAATAATGAAGGCCTATGCTAAGGAGTGTGATAGTCTAAAAAGGCTAAAGACCACTTGAAACTTCTTAGTTAGCACAGCCTGTACAATTAATACTCTACCATCGTGATTAAAGGTCCACTTTATTCCACATCACGACTGCCTCTTCACAATGGTTTTTAACACATTAGAAATAAGAAGTTGGCAGTGCGGCTCAGTCATTCACTTCTTGCGACTATGCACAAAAAAAACACAACAATAGGTGCACGACACGGGTGATTTTAATCTAATATGTGTGCGTGGACACGAAATGATTTCATTATTGACTCGGACATAATACTATAATTTATTACGATGAGATGTATTTTTTTTGCGCATACGAAGCACTAGCAGGGCTATAGTAATTTTAATAGGATTTATGAAAGTTGCAACACTACAATGCAACGTCGCGATTATTTAACAATGGCATCACAGAACTTTAGTCACTCATATTTAATTATTTGCAAATCACGTGGTAGGTATTTTAAAGGTGGTCTAAAAAAAACTTATCAATTTACTTAATTAAAAATCAATTGTCACAAATGTATGTTCGCACAGCACTGCAGAACGGCTGCACCTGCACCACGGGTTGCATCAATGGCTAATTATTTTTTTGTTGTGTTTGTAATTGTCAGGACAAGGTTTGTATAACAACCATCATCAATAAATCTGTCTTGACCTCAGATTTCTCGAATCAGTGGAAAATAGCATTGGTAAACCCTATTCCAAAAGTCTCCAATCTGACTAACATTAAAGAACTTAGATTAGACCTATTAGCATACTTCCCGTTCTTTCAAAAGTTATCGAAAAAGTCGTTTATAACCAGTTGAGAAGCTATGTGGAAAAAAATCTTTAGTTGGGTTTTAGAAAGAGAAGGGGTACTACGACAGCTTTGCTTGACGTTGTGGATAACGTGCTTTCTAGGCAGGACCAGGGTTTAGGATCGTGTTGGCCTTACTTGATTTTTCTCGTGCATTTGACTCGCTTAATATTTCACTATTGCTCTCTGATGTCCTACTATGGTTTAGATGTTCCCACGATCAGGTGGTTTAATAGCTATCTCAACAATCGCTTTCAATTTGTCTCAATCAATTGGGATGATGGTTCGAAGCTAGAATCATTTTTGAGAGTGGTAAATCGTGGCGTTCCGCAAGGCTCCATTTTGGGGTCGCTTCTTTTCTTAATATACAACGCTGATCTTTGCTGGGGCATTAAACACTGTTCGTATTACCTCTATGCCGATGACGTTCAGTTATATCTACCAATGAGCCCTCACAGTGTTACTTCTCATATCGCAAAATTAAACGAGAACTTAGGGCGTATAGCTTTGTGGTCACAGGAAAACGCTCTTGTTCTGAACCCGTCCAAGTCGAAGTTTATGATTCTGGGTTCAAGGCGTCAGATATAAGGCATAGAAGGGCATGCACTTGAGATAGAAATTATGGGTCAAAGCATTAAGCGGGTCAAAGAAACCAGAAATCTTGGATTGATGTTTGATGAGTAGCTGCGGTTTGAGAGTCATATTAGTGGCTTGGTAAAATCATGCTTCTACAGATCAAAACTACTTTACAAGATAAGAAAGAAGAAATACGCATTAGGGTCTGCGAATCTCCTGTCTTGTCGAAGCTGAATTATGGTGATCTGGTCTATGGCCCGCGTTTCAAAACTAGACGGTTCCAATTGCAAGTATAATTCAAGTTTACCCGTGCGGTGAAGGAGAAAGAATACCAATCGCCGCCCCTTTCCTCCGTCCGGTGGGTATCGACGTGGTAGAAGCGACTAATGGACTTTTTCGAGCGTTGACCTGCTCTACTGGTGGTAGGGCTTGACCCTTATGGTTGGTAACCACCGTACGCATGGTGCAAAACCCGTCAAGTGACTGCTTGTCGGTCGCGTTTCGGGATCAGCCAGCGTATAACCAGAGCTCGAGAGGATGATGCTGCGATGTATTTGGTCTGAGGAGGCTTCCGTCAAACCAGTGCCAGGAAGACTTCTTTAACCTGTCGACCAGGGGGCCCGTAGAAACGGTTGTCCCGCTGGCCGCCCGTGGCATAGTACAGGGGCCCAAGCGAGCCTTACCAGCTCGTGAGGCTGCCTCAGCATGCCACGCATAATCTCGGGGTGGTCCGTCGTGCTGGTTGGTGACCGGAAGGTGGGGTCCCGGCGGCCAATCCCGGGGGTGCTCGGGGGCCCTTCCGTTCGGTAGATTAATGAAACTCTTCTGTGGGCAGATTCTTGGGGAAACAGGCCATCACACTTTGACCATTCGCATCGCGGCATCATTTTCTCGATTCACGGCTCTCTCTTTCCACTCCTAAAATGAAAGCGCTCAACAACAAAACTGGTACTGCAGCGGTGCACAGCACACCCCCCAACCACAACCTTACCGTTTTAGGTGGAGTTCGCTAACATCCGCGTACTCCATGCAAACCTCAATGCCGTCCATCACCATCTTTAGACGGCACGGCCAGCAATGTTGTTCCTGACGGAGACGCAAATGATCCGCCCAGCTGATACCACCTACCCCAACTATCCCGGCTTTGTGCTTGAAGAATCCTTCAAAGCCAAAGCCGGAATTTGCTTATTCGTTCGGGCGAAGGTTTGCTGTCGCCGTCTGCGCTGTCTGGAGGACTCTTTCTTCTCTTTACTAGTGGTCACCTAGTGGTACACGTCGACTTAGGCTCTCATTGTCGTGTCTACGTCTGCGTCTACCGATCTCATAACGGCGACATGGAGACAACTCGACTAATTGAACATCTTAGTCTGGTAGCAGATGGTGCGCAGGAGCGGTTTCCATCGGCGGAATTGGTGTTTTGGGGGACTTCAACGCCCACCATGAGATGTGGTTAGGTTCCTCCAAAACTTACCATACTAGTAGAACTGCCCACGCATTCGCTCTCAAGCATGACCTGACTCAACTGGTGAACCAGCCCACCAGGATCCCAGACATAGTAGCAAATGTGTAACCGATCCCTAAAAAAGGAGATCAGTCAGATCCAAATAATTACCGCCCCATAGCCGTAACTTCAGTCTTGTGCAAGATTCTAGAACAAATATTGAACAGACAGCTTATTTGATACCTAGAAGATCACTCCCTAATTCACGATCGTCAATATGAGTTTCGGCCAAAACGGTCTACGGGTGATCTTCTAGCGTATGTCACACATCTATGGGGTGAGGCTATTGAAGTAAGTAACACAAGCGTGGCGAGTCACTGGCCGTTAGCCTTGACATAGCCAAGGCTTTTGATCGAGTCTGGCACAAAGCTCTTCTATCAAAGCTCCTGGCATACGGTTTGCCCGATCAGTTCTGTACCTCCAGGTAGCGATCCATCGCTCGCTTCCTGCATGAGCGTAGAATCCGTGTCCTTTCGGATGTATGCGCTTCGCGGTTCATGTCAGTGAACGTGTTCCTCAAGGCTCCATTCTATCCCCCAAGCTGTTCTTTCTATGCAGAAAATTGATATGCATCAATGGCATGCTTCCTCTTGGAGACATTCATTGCTATGCAGTAGCACACTATGTCTATAAAAGTTTTAGAAATTCGATCGTCACGGAGTGAGTACGGGGTGTTAATGTTAACGCAGACGAGGTCGCGGGCGGGCCGCTAGTTTTTAATTAGTTTATTTTAAAACAAAAACATTTTTAAACTTATTGTAGGTCTTTTTGATGATTTGTTTTCATAACGTGGGCGTTGAGAGTTTCCAAGAACCCATGATATTACGACGACCTCCTTGATCGAGTGGTTTGTACACCGGTTTTCATGGTGTCGCCATCTCTGAGGTCCCGGGTTCGATCCCCGGTCGGGTCAATTTAGAAACTATTGTTTTTCTAAATTGTCTCGGTGCTTTCTATGTATAATAAGTATGTATTAAGGTATTTTAAGTATGGTTTATCCGTTGTCTAGTAACCTATTAACGAGTTTCATAACGAAGCTTCCTTGGGCTAGATAATTGGTGCGAGTGTAGGAAAGTTTATTTATTTATTTGATTTATTGTTTGCAATCTTTATAATGAATCTAATATAAAATACATAAGAGATTATGTCTCAACGGGTATCGGCTATCGAACTCTCACGGCGTCACGACCTTTAGCAAGACGCGCTCGTCTGTTTATTATGCACAAGCACAACTGTTTTTATAATTTCGCTTCGGTAGGTACGGTCGGCCTCAAAAGTAGCTTAACAGAATCGTATCTTTTTTTTTTTCCATTTATTTCGATCAACAAACAGTTTCATAATAAGGTTTCTTAAAATAAAAGTAACAGCAAATAAAGTTTATTGTGAAACCAGAACGGTTGACCACAGATAGTAAAATTTTAAACTTATTATTTTATTGTTGAGAGTACTTATTAAAAATAATGTAAATAGGTACAAAGTTGATGTAGTAGATTGTACAGAAAGTGCAAGGGGTGTAAAGTAGTGTTGATTGCAATTAACATAGTATATTATTATATATAAGTAGTCATACATTCTTCTGCGTTTATGTATAAGTACGTAATGGTTACACGAGCGCGATCGTACCGAGCCATACAATACATAATAATACAAGACCGAGCTAGTTGACGTGTCACATGGTACTACAAACAGTGTCTTCTACTACATGGCACTTCTACTACTTCAGATGTCGACTGTACCTACCAATATTTACGCTTTGTTTGCCCAGCTGTTTGTGACTAAATAATATGTTGTCATTACTTGAAATGATCTCATTACTTGAGTATTTTTTAAATAAGTACTTATACGTAAGTACTTACTTATTTGAAAATACATACATCCATACTATAATCACGACTACTTATTATTCCCGAAGGGTAAGTCAGAGATTAGGCAATGACGTCAGCAAAAGCAGTCCCCTACCATAGTCTACTTTTCACCAAATAGCGATTGTACATGTGCTCAGCGTGACAGGTGGTGAGCCCATCGCCGCTCTATGCTGTTAGATATATGTGCAGTCTTTAGTCCGTTAGTCGCCTTTTACGACATCCAAGGGAAGAGAGGGGGTGGTAGTATTCCTTCACCGTTACGCGACACGGTTATTTGAAAATACATATACCTAAGTAATTTATAGGCATAACACGTAGGGGGTATTGGGCATGGGCGTTACCCACTCCGCTGGCCCAATGCGGGTTGGTGGGTTATGGCCCGATACTCCCACGTGCCGTTGTGCAAGTGAGGCCTGTGCCCAGCAGTGGGACGGTTATAGATGATGTAACCACGGCATACAAGTCGCTTCTAATGTCTGTAATATTTATTATGAACGTCAGGATTGAGGAGCCACCCCTAATTTTTAAAGGAAAATCATACCATCAATTAGTAGTATAAAAAATAATTTTGTAGGACAAATTCTGGAATTTGTAGTATAATACTTTCTAAGGTACATCAGTATAAAGGTGGCTCCTCAATCCATACAGCATGGATTGAGGAGCCACCCTAGAACTCGGAAAGTAATGAAGTAACATTTTTGAAAATTTTGTATGTTTTAGTAGGTATTTTGTAGGTTATCTACTAACAATTTTAGTGCAGTACTGCCGAAATTAAAGAAAATACAATAGTTTTGTTGTGGCTCCTCAGCCCGTATACAAAAGCGTGAATTCCTATGAAATTGATCCACATATATATTCGAACTAATGGACAATTAGTTGTATGTATGCTTGAATTTGTAGTATAGAAATAAAATAGTAAGATTAAGTAAATTAGCTAAAAAAATACATTTCAGCTGGCTCCTCAATCCAGACACTTACATTTAAATAATTGACTGTATCTACCTAACTATGGAAGATAATCAAAAGCTTTATATGCCAATATTTAGTAGAAATTTCTACTAAATATCTATGTACAAAATAACATTGTACAATTTGTTTGGAAGTTATGACGAATATTAGATATTCCATACAATTTACTATAAGGTGACCATGTTTTATGAATGAAAACCGGACAAATTGTTATTTACATTTAATTTTTAACAAAATATATTACCTATATTATTATGAACTTAACAATTATTATAATTATCATAAAGGTTCGAAACGTCAGGAAACTAAAAAACTATGTTATGTAGTAAAATTAAACGCGAGTTAATCCGTAAAAAGTGTTTTATTTCAATGTGTAGTGTTCGCTTAAACCTTAGAAAACAATAATTATTATAATGTTATAAATATTGTTTAAATAATTTTAAAGCAAATTTTGTTTTATACAGATTACAAATTAAATTCTTTTCGACACTTTTTCAATGCAACTTAATAATTGCTAATACTTATCGATGATATTGGATAAATACATAGCTTTGCATTTTTAAAAGCTACATTACACTGGACTGTTCTAATCACATCATGTTCCTTTGATTCAGTAATGTAATTTGTTAAGCGTTTAAAACGTTAAACTTTCATCAGATCCTATTTCTGATGACAGAGATATAAGATCTGAATCTGTGAAATAAAATACATAAGTACGTTTAAATAAAATTATAACCTAATTTATGTAAACAAATATATAAAATATACTTCGTACCTATAAAATTATGTTTAAATATTACGTACAAAAGGAATTAAAGTAAAACTTTTATAATGTCCTATCTACCAGATCTGCCATTTTGTAATACTTTACTGCACTGGTATTAAGAACTTTTTAGCCGAACTTCATAAATAAAAAAAATCTAATCTATACATTTTACTATTGATTCTTAAAAAAGTAATTAAATAAATTATAACTTACACTTGACACATTAGCAGTCTCTATTTGGTGAAAATTGGGCTATGGTAGAAGACTGCTTATGCTGTCCTCATTGTCTAGTCTCTGACTAACTCTTGGGGGATAATAGTCGTGATTATATGTATGTTTGTAAGTATGTTCCTTGGTTTTAACACTTTGCATCGCTCAATCACTTTTCTGATTTAAATGTTAAACGAGAACAACAATAACAGTATAATTGTCTAAACGTCATCCTGGCGTCATCTATTAGCTTTTTGAAGGACTAATATGAACAGTGAAACGCAATCTGTTTTGCTTTCGGTGTATTGTGAACCTTGTACAGTATACAATACAGTCGTTAAAATAATTAAGTACCTAGTAATAATACGTCAAAATATACCTTTCACTTCAACTCTGTTAACGACACCGACACCCATACCCTAAATCCTAAAGGTCTCGCTTAAATAAAACAAAATTAATTTCATACAAATACCTTTTATGTAGTTATTCGCTACTCGGTAAGGTGTCACAACATACACGTGTACATACATACACGAACACTTTTCGGCGATATTCGCTTGCGCTCCATTCCGACCACGTGTACGTACAATAGCGTGCGCGTAGATAGTGTGCAAGCGAACATCGCCGAAAAGTGGCCGACCGGGAACTTCCTCTACTGCACCTATAGTATTTGGAAAACTAAGCTACAAACTGAGGTAAGGTAAGTAATCTCATAATAACGTATTTATTACTAGCTATTTTAAATTATAAAAAATCGTATCAGTTATTAACAAAAAGAATGGGACGTCTATTATGCATCGTTTGAGAGAGAGAATGAGTGACAGCCACTTTTCAACCGCGCGGCTATGGTCAAACCCTTACAACTTTTTGAATATTGTTTCTACGAATTTGCGACTTTCATTGTTAGTGTTTTACAAATTCCTACGAACGAAACTGTGTTTTTTTTAATTTTTTTTTATAAAAGAAGGAGGCAAACGAGCAGGCGGGTCACCGGACAGGAGAGTAATCACCGCCGCCCATGGACACCTGCAAAACCAGAGGAATCGCAGGCGCGTTGCCGTCCTTTAAGGAAGGAATAGGGTTAAGGAAGGAATAGGAATTGTGTGAGGGGGGGGGGGATGGGCCTTTGGAACTCTCACTGGCCGGATGAAACACAATAGAACCAAGTGCCATTATTTCACGCCGGATATTCGTGAGAGGGTGGTATTACGCCGGGCGAGCCGGCCTAATGCGTGCTGCAACGCAACGTGGCTCTACCACTCAGTCAGTGTTACTCAAATACGTGATGGACAAATAGATGTTGGACGAAATGCGTGTTGGACTATATACGAGTCGGACGAAATGAGAGTTCAAATACAATTTGGAAGAACTGCGTAGGTATTGGCCCTATGGCTAACAAATCTTTTGAACTCAGTTGACAATACGTTTTATGACATTAGGGGGCCTTAGGCGGTGAAAACGGAAAAAGTTGCTGTTTCCTATTAGCTGTTATTCAAAATATATTAGTTATTTCGCTCTGAAATTTTTAATGTGTATTACAGAGCGTATGTGTGAGGAGATGAACGAAGCCAAAACACGATTGGAGACATTTGGCTTGATAGAAGAGCCCTGAAGTTACCTGTAAAATTTCATAAAAATGCTTATTACCACCGTGTTTTACAATAATAATTCCTATAAAATCATAAACACATAAGTAAGTATTTACCTTTTCGATTTCTTGACTGATTTGGATTTTCAAAAAATTAAACATTTTTATTAACTTTTTGATGAAAATGAAAATGGCGCTTACGAATTACCGCGCAACACCCGCGAGGCCACGCGCGCGCATCATCCAAATTTTCGCTGACCGCCTAACCCCCCGTAAGGATTTTTTTTTTGATTTGTTAAATATATTTATTATTTAGATATGTAATTTAAAATAAATTTCTTGCAATGTAGATGTTTAATGGATTTTAATTATTGAAAATATTAGAGTATTACTGAGAGGACATAATGTTCGCATGCTATTATAAAATGAGCTTGATACCTTTTCTAATTTTGTTACATAAGCCATGTCAAAGTGGAAATAAATAATTATATTATCGTATCTGATATTATCTCATTTTTTTTCTTTGTGGATCAATGTTGCTTGAAGAAATTTGACAGTTTTGGATAGGTTGATCTGCCAGCGTGTGTAGTGTGTACAGATTACTAATATAACAGAGCGTCAGACGTGACGACTCAATACCATTGTTATGACGGGGTCTGATATGTAGTTTCAAATGCCGTCGTCGCGACGCACGCTGTTGCGAAAAACATTTTAAGTGGTACGCCCTTGTGAAAAGCCGTTATATCGAAAATCGCTAAATCTAATGACGGACTCGCGAACACGCTGTCACGAAATCTCTTTTATATGTAGTACGCTAGGTCGATAATTATGCTATTGAAATTCATTGTTGCGATTAGAGTGCTTATTCAAATCAATGGCACCGGCGATGGAATAATTAAATGGAAAATCGGAAACTTGGTTTGTGCGCCTGTCTTCAAAAGCTAATTGATGAACAAAAACCACAATACACACAATTGAGAGAATTTTGTGTAATATTCCACAGATTTTGCCACCAAAGAAAATGAAAATGAAAATGAAAGAAAATTATAAAGAAGCTATTTTAAAAAAGAAAAATACAATGAGTACTTTGGACTTTATAAAAACTTTAGCTCTATATACCCACCTATACTGAGTTTATTTAATGTTTCAGACTTGTATTCATTTTTTCTCAGATATCATTGTTATTTCGGTTACTTAATGAGTAAGTATGTACCTAATACTCGTATCGTAGTACTGCTTTTGGGATTATTTTTTTATTTCTATAAAGAGAGTTGTGGCTAATTTATTTCATATTTAATTTTAATACCGGATATTTTTGTTACCTACAAATTTGATTTCTTTTCTATACCTATAGGTAGTACATAATTAAAAAGTTAATCAAAATAAATATTTTTCATTTCCCTTCCTTCTAAGTATTAATCGAGCCCATCGTAAGTTGCTGTGTCTCATCGAGGTCGTGAGTTCGATTCCCATATGATAGATTTCAATGGGCACTCTAATCACAACAATAAGTTTCGAAACCATAACTATCTATCTAGCGTACCAGACATAAAAGAGATTTCGTGACAGCGTGTTCGCGAGTCTGTCATTCGATTTAGCGATTTTCGATACAACGGCTTTTCGCAAGGGCGTATCACTTGAAATGTTTTTCGCTACAGCGTGCGTCGCAACGACGGTATTCGAAACTACATATCAGACCCGTTATGACGATGCGGTAAGGGTCATTTTGTATAGGTAGAAAGCTGTTAATCATAAGATCGTGCTCCGTGGTTAACTTCGGTGCACTATCGCCCCCGCAATCTTATCTCGCTGCAACCTCTGGTCGTGGATTAATTCTTGTTAACGCAGTTGAACAACATTGTTATTTTAAATGTTCTATGGAAAATCCCGGTCGGTGACACCTACTACTAATAGGAATAAACTCAATTCTTCACAAGAAACATTTATTTTAACTACAACCAAGTATTTCACCAAAATCATAATATTTATAATACAAAAAATAACGCTACGCATAAATACAAAAGTACCGACACTACAATGAAGAGGCTTTATCGACACGTATGTGACACAAAAACGGCTTCCCACTCATCATATTTGATTAAATCAAACATTAATTTATTAATTTCATGCACACTACATATTTGTTTGCAATGGCTGAGAACACAAAGGAAGCAAAAACAAAATTTAAAAAAATAACGCCATCGCTTAATATTTGAGCAAATATGAAAGGAAAAACTGGATTGAGTTTCTCCATTCAACAACATTTTTAATTATGAAACTCAATAGTATTGTCTATGGTATCGTACAATAAAGGAGAGGTAACTCGAAACGTTCAGCATTATCATACGCCAAGCACGTTTTGATGGTTCGCGTTGAAATGGGAATCAAATTGAAAGGGTTACGAATATGATTAAATATTACCAAGGGCGGGTGCGGGAATTCACTCTGCCTATGTTTTGTACTCTTTCTACTTCTATATTGTCTATTAAACATACTGTATGTATTCAACAGCGTACATGAAGCGGGCATTACCTGAATGCATGCTAGGTCTTTGATATGAAGTTTTGACGCAAGCCTTTTTTATATTATCGTACCTTTTTACCAAGTAAAATGCTATCTTACTCCGAGGCCAGAGGCGATCTCGGACCCCGGTTTATGTGGCTTTTACCTCCCCCTCCCCCGCCCAGTTACGAAAAGCTTGAAAGGGGGAAGGGATCTCGACCACCGGTCGCAGACCAAAAGGTCGTAAGTTTGATTCCCCGCGGGGGATAGGTACATGTTTGTACTCGGTTTGGTAAGTTGTTTTAAGCCCGCCTGGCTAGCTGCCACCATCTTATCTAAATATGTCGTATAACATCAATGTTACTACTTTATTGTGTTGCGACAGTTAGAGATAAGATATCCAGTTCCTAGTAGTTGTGGAATCCGGGTGAAGTGCGCTTCCACCATCGGTCTTTAACATCACTTAACATTAGGTGAGGACTTTATCTCTTGACGATCTTCATCTTCATCTTTAGCCTTCACCAAGTGCTTGCTTGCAGTGGATTAAAAAAGAGTAGCCGACCCTATGAAAACCTGGTACCATCTCAGTTCAGGAAGTCGGGATTACAAAAAGCAAGCAAGTACCGAGACAACTACAGTACCCATAATAATGTCGTGTGTTAGTAAACTCAGCCAAAGGACCAACAAAATGAAATACCGGAATCCGGAACACAATAACAATTCTACCAAGTAAGTAATGTAAAGAGAGCATAAGAAAGTTTTCTACAAAGTTTATTTTTAATGTTTACGGAAACATTACTAGGTTATCGGGAAGTCGGGCAGGCCAACAAAGTTTAAAATCATATTCTAAGGTAACCACCATTACGAAACACATCCAATAATCAATAACGTACATACATTTATTAATTATTAATAACGTTATTATTATGTTTGTGGGGCGATTCATCAGACCTGTCACGTCAATATGGGAAAGTTTCAAACTGGAGGAGAGTAATTTTGTTATAATATAAGTAATTGTGGATCAATAAATAAACATAGTCCTAGAAATATGCCTACATACTGGCTATGAGCGCTAAAGTTATGCAGATGCTGTTAAAAAATTGAATTATATTAGGTAATTTAAATTATGCCGATGAATCCGACGATAGATAACGACGAAACCGATAATTCGTATGTTACGAATTCTGAAATCTGAATTCCAATTCCTGAACACTAAATATTAATAAATGTTATGCAAAAAAAACTTTATGCTTTAACTGTTATTCAAATTGAAATTCATTTATTTAGAAAACATAGATCCGTATGGTATGCACTTAGTAATTTAGTTAGTATTTAAATTCAAAAATAAACTACAATAACAATAATTATGCCATTCGATGTAAGCGAGCGAAGGGGCACGAGACTTTTGCTGTTACCTATTATTTACAAACTGTGCGGTCTTGCACGTTTAATGACGATAATATGGTAATCCAATAGCTTTTAAATAGGACGGTCTCTATTGGTATAACTTTATCTAGACCGCATAAATAATATCGGCACACTGTCAGTGGCATTCGACATCACATAAGCCAAAGCTGAATTCCGCCAGACAGTGTACATTGGGTCCCGGCGGGCATCGATCTGGTATGTCTCCCGTTTCAACTGCAAACTGCAATACATTATCCCCTTGTCTGTCGCGAGGGCTCTAAAAGCTTGCTAACAATTCTATTGTGTTTGGTATTACATAAACACTATTTAGAACTTGTTTTGTCTCGTATAATTACGTTTGTGTGACGTAGACAAAACAACATTAACTAAATAAAGCATAAAAGTATTTTTGAGTATGGCACTTAATTATTATGAGGCCGTGTGGTGTCTGGCAGTAGTGGCAGAGTAGGATAGCACCAACCTTTCACACACAAAGATGTCATAAAAAAAGGCAACTAAGTAATCATATTATGTATGAAGTACCTAGTCAATATTACTCGTCAGTAGACCAGAAAATGGGCAGCAGAATTTTCCGTTATATTGGTCTATTTTCTGCGATCTACCAGCCTGCCGAGGCCGAGGGTGGAAATGATGGGAAAACCCTCCCACGAGAGAGGCCTAGGTATGTCCAGCAGTGGACGATTGTGGGCTGCGATGACGATAATGATTATTTACTCTGCTACACTGGCTGGTAACCGTACATTTAATATTACATTAGCCTGTTGTTAAAAAATTGTTGTTGTTTTGCAAATAGAGATCTTTATGTATGACCAAAAAAATGTTTGTGTAGCTTACACACAAAATATCTTTCAATAAAGGCAATCAAACGCAATGCCAAACTGAAAAATGGTAAAAAAAAGTTTTTACATTCATTGGCAAATGCAATTGGTTAGAACCACGTAGCGATATTTGCTCCGTGGTTAAAACATTTCATGAAAGCAGTTAATTGCTTTCAATTGTTTTCAATAGCTTTCAATAGCAGCTCTGAAAGCAAGTGGAGAACTGGAGACACCACATACGTAGTAGATATAAACTCGGCGCCTTGTTCAACAACAAATCATATTATGACGGTTAGCCTACACCAAAAAAAAAAGGTAAGTTAAGAGGTCTATTACATCTCGAATGTGATATTTGCGTAAAATGCCCATTTTCGCATTTTGTAGTAATTTTGCAGTTGTATTTATCGTTTTTATCGAAATAGGATAATTTTGTGCATAATATTACAAATCTCCATTCTGTGAGCATAAGTTGAATTTGGACGGCCGGCACATCGCATTTTGTAATAATTTTGCAGTTGTATTTCTTATCAATAACGCCAAAATTGGCCATTTTACGCAAAAATCACAGTCGAGATGTAATAGGCCTCTTAACCACCTCCGTAGGGTTTGGTAATTTGTCCATACATAAATATTCGAGACCATTTTCCCCAAAGGGTTAGTCAGAGACCAGACAATGAGGAGCGTAAAATTAGTTCATGTTTCACCAAATGACAACTGCACATGTGCTCAGAGTCAGCGTTACAGGTGGTGAGCCTATCGCCGCTCTAAGCTGTTGGATGTATTCAGTCTTTGGTGCGTTAATCGCCTTTTACGACACCTTAGAGACGAGATGGGTCGGTCGGTTCGACCAAGCTAGAGCAAATTTTATTTTTAGATTAAATCGCCAGTTATGCGAGAGTAATACGAAATTACGTTTTACCACGCTCTATTCTCAGAGAAGCTTGACAATTCGGGAATAGTCACTATACCACCGTGCAGCGGGGAATAAGAAACAAAATCCGAGTGTATTTTAATGGCGTCCACATGCCATATGTTTTCGGTGTTGTTTTCTATCTGACATCTGTATGAGTTAGTCCGTTAGTCGCCTTTTACGACACCCAACGGAAAAGAAGAATTGTTAGTATTATTTTGATGAGCCCATCGCCGCTGTATGCTGTGGGATGTATGTGCAGTCTTAAATCCGTTAGTCGCCTTTTACGACACCCAAGGAAAAAGAGGGGTTGGTAGTATTATTTTGATGAGCCCATCGCCGCTCTATGCTGTAGGATGTATGTACAGTCTTAAGTCCGTTAGTCGCCTTTTACGACACCCAAGGGAAGAGAGGGGTTAGTAGTATTATTTTGTTACGCCCATAGCCGCTCTCTGTTGTTGGATGTATGTGCAGTCTTGAGTCTGTTAGTCGCCTTTTACGACACCGAAGAGAAGAGAGGGGTTGGTATTATTATTTTCATGGGCTCATTCCATCACCGCTCTATGCTGTTGGATGTAAGAGTATTTAGTCTGTTAGTCGCTTTTTACGACACCCAAGGAAAAAGAGGAGTTGGTAGTATTATTTTGATGAGCCCATCGCCGCTCTATGCTGTTCAATATATGTGCAATATTTAGTCCGTTAGTCGCCTATTACGACACCCAAGGAAAAAGAGGGGGTGGTAGTATTTTTTTGATGAGCCATCGCCGCTCTATGTTGTTGTCTTTAGTCCGCTAGTCGCCTTTTACGACACCGAAGAAAAGAGAAAGGTTGGTAGTATTATTTTGATGAGGCCATTGCCGCCTTATGCTGTTGGTTGTATGTGCAGTCTTTAGTCGTGAGACGCCTTTAACGACACCGAAGGGAAGAGAGGGATTGGTAGTATTATTTTAATAATAAGTCACAACTACACATGACAGTACCTGTCAGAACAACGTTTCTCCCTAGGGCGGAAAAGTACTACTTTCCACCCGCTCCTCAGGCAACTTCAGACCTACTTTCCGAGTATGACGAATGAAAAAACATTGACATTCGACTTTGACAGCTACAGTTATTGCACTAGACGATAAAATAGAGTTCTCAGGACTTTTCGTTTGTAGAACAATGACCATTGGTCGGATAAAAGAGTAATTCACCATGCGCGCATGCCATTCACTCAATAATGAAGAATAACAATTCCAAGAGTAACTAATCTTCGGATTGCATGGAAAAATGAGATTTCTTTATTCGACAATAAAATCGTGGAATAGATATATTCTTGGTATAGTTATTCTCGTATAAATTCAAGTTTGGTCGAATCCACCCTAAAAGCGTTTTAACATTTTTCATACGTAAATCAAGAACTTGGGAGTTTTATATTAGATATGTTACAACCTATGGTTACAACGTTCCTAATGAGCCGTCACCGCACAGCACAGTGGTTTGGGATTGTACTGCGTTTATAGTGGGTATGACCCTAGGTCAAGTTAAATGGTTGGTTTGAGTTATTCGTCAAGTCGCACATTTTAAACTCGCACACATCTGCGAGATGGCACCATTTGATTTTACCTATTATTTGTGTCGTCAACTCGCACAACAGCTAAAATATGAGGTAGTCATGTACAGTCAATTACAAAAAGGTTTGGAAAAAGTTATAATCCTTAACCACCAGTACAGACAGACAGTTATGACTTACCAGACAGTTATGAGTTTCTTGTTTCCAATTTATTATTCGACTATACTCTGTACGCATGTGCGAGTTGACGACACAAATGATAGGTAAAATCATCAAACTCGCACACATGTGAGAGATGGCACCATTTGATTTTAGTTTGCTACTGAATAAAATTGCATTTTTCATAAGTAAATATTTTTTTACTACTACAACTAAGTATTACAATCCTAAAATACCGTAACCCCGGAGCTTGAAAAAGTAAGTACTTACATCGAAACCCATCTCCGGATATGAAAGGGTCCGATTCACCAACCCTGCGTCTAATGGGCAAGTTCAATAATAAGACTCCCTGATTTGTTTAATAGGAGACAGACACGCTTCACTTAGCGGACATCAACGACTACTGCCGGTGGGTGTGGAAATTGTGTTTTCCAATTAGATGACGCGATTGGAGGCAACGTCGGCAACGAAAGTCCCTGAACGTCATTTACCATCATCATACTTAGCGTATAAACGTCCCACTGCTGGGAACAAGTCTCCCCAGATAAACACACGAGGACTTTAACCGAACGCCTTAGCCACGGTAATGTGACCATTATTACCGTGCCTTAGCAGCTATCCTCATCGATCTCCTATTAAGTTACCAAAATTTACTAAATGTACTGTGTTTTTTTGCGAAAAATGGCCAATTTTGGCGTTCTTGATCTCAGAAACAAAAATACATTCACAATTTTGACTTATTGAATAGTGTAGAATAGCTATTGGAATAGTTTGTAACGGCCTCGCTTTTTGTAAATTATACTTAACTTTTTAATTAAACCTAAAAGAAAGAAAGATTTTTAGAAAATGCGTGGAGGCTGTTTTTGAGTTTCTAGATTAAACTACTCTACCAAACAAATGAAATAAAGAAATTACAATGTTATCTCTATATATAATAGTCGTAGTCGTCGTAGTTCGTAGCGGCCTCGGAATTTTTAGTTATCATTGAAAAAAATCTATTCTGAACCAAAAAACTTTGAAAATCGTTTTAAGTTAACTGTGAATTTCACCTATCTACGATAATATTATTCAGCAAAATTTATACCAGAATAGTTTTTACTTCATGAGGAATAAAGATTTTATAATAAATTTATTATTCTATTTCGATAAAAACGCTAACAACTGCAAAATTACTACAAAATGCAATGCGCCGGCCGTCCGAACTCAGCTTATTCTCGCAGAGTGGAGATTTGTAATATTCATAGGATGGCTCAGTTGCGGGAGTAAATACTTATACCAACCAACCTTTAACTTAATAAATGTAACTCATTTTGAATAGGTACCTTTTGTTAAATTTTAACAATATCCACTTGTTTTCTAAATACTTGGGGGTTCAGTCAGGACAACAGTGTGTGGAATGTCTAATCTAAAGAGTCTGGCCACCAGTCCACCGCGCGTAAATATTTATCCCAAATTTGGCTTGCGAGGTGTACTCGAGTGTGAGTATCAGCAACACAACCTAGTCGTGAACGTCAAAAATTTTGAACTCTATGTATGAGTTATAAGGATCAATATCGGCTGGAGAATACAGGTTGACTTTAGCAGTACAGGTGTGCACCGGCTGACGCGCCCAGGTGACGTGGCTGGCTATTGTGGGAAGCCCAGCCAGGGCCTGCCCACACTTAGCATTGTCCGGTTGCGCGACGGCACGGCTAAGGCCGAAACGCAGTCAACCGTGACAAATTGTGTACGGTCAACCAAAGTCGATGTCCACTGTGTAACATGACATTTTTCTTTTAAAGAAAATGTCCAAAGTTTGAGCGTTAATAACGGAAATATATTATTTTTAAATGCGAAAAGAAGGCAAACGAGCAGGCGGGTCACCTAGTCTTTTTCTGTTGTCCTATACCACAAGATGTCTGGAAGATATAGCTTTAAGCGATAAGACCGCCTTTGCCCACATTAGCTTTTTTAAAATGCTTACTCTTTGTGTATGTTTTCTTTATTTTTGTGTGTGCAATAAAGCGTTGTATCTATCTATCTATCTAGGGTTGCCAATATAAAGTTAAAAACAGTATTATACTGCTCTAACCGCTGAGCCACCGAGATCTCAGAAGACTCGTTGAATTTTTCCTAGTAGTTTGATTTACGCTGCAAGCCAGCGGTATTACGTCACTGTGAAGTCTACCCTCACATTCGAAAGAAATACTATTGCAAGTATTTAACAATCGATAAAGACGTAATTGCTTATAAATATCTTTATTGTTGAAATTTTGCATTCACAATGCTATATACATATAGGATAAAATGTTTACTAGAAAAAAATCAACCAAGTAGTAAACATTTTATCCTATATGTATTTTATCCTGTATAGCATTGTGAATGCAAAATTTCAACAATAAAGTATTATACTGTTTTTCACTACATTATACCTACTTTTTCCTGTTGAACAAAAATAAAGTATCCAAAATACTGTTTTAGTATCACTGTGCACTGGTAACCATAATATGTATACCTGTTTAAAAAGTAAAAAAGTTGCGACAGTTGTCCGCGCGGTGCAGCGCAGTCATATTTAAATATTTGAAAAAATAGTTTAAAAATTAGGTACGCCGCGCGAGCCGGCCCAATTCGTGCTGCAACGCAGCGTGGCTCTACCACTCAGAGTGTCACTCATTCAGCACCATCCAGGGGTCAAACCCACCAACCACCCATGGCCTGGCTCAACCATCTGGTTATGCAGGCCGAAGCGCGGGAGATACGCGCGGAATGGGCTCCACCGCGCGTACTTCTTCACTTCCTACAAGTTTGCATCTATGTCCTTGTCCCTATTGTCCCTCTCCCCTTTCTGGGGCGGACGATACACGAAACGCCTTCGGTGTCTTCCAGGTCGTCCCGTGCCCACCGTATGGTGGAACCGCAGGCTACTTTTTGTTTTGGTCGTATTTTCGGTACTCGGTTCTAATCTTCGCCTCTCTCTCTCTCAAGGGCACTCCGAATCCTGTGCCACGCGCGCGCGAAATCCCGTAGCCGCCTGAAGTTCGCCTCAGATTCCACGAGGTCGCAGTAGTACACCGGGCCCACCTCCAGCACCTTCACATTATCTAATAGAGTCCTACGCGCGTCCTCATACAACGTGCACTCCCATAAAGCGTGGTGTGCGTCCTCCACACTGCAGTCCCCGCAGTAGCAGGAACTGACGTCCGACAGCTTCATCCGATGAAGCCTGCCCCTAAAACACCCATGTCCCGATAGCAATTGCGAGATTTCGTAGTGCCGGGTCAGACCGGAATGATAAAGGGTACACGTACAGTACACGTACAAATCCTGTTGGTGCCATTTATTCCTTCGGGTCCACTTTGTTGAATTCTTGAAACTATAATTTATTCTTGACAACATACCTACTTACAAACTTTACGCCATTTTCCGGAGGGATAGGCACAGTGATATTCACACAGATCTCAACTTACCTAATTTGCGAAAAAATTATATAATGGTGGGTAGGTACCTATACTAATATTTATATATTCACTGTTTGATCAACGCTTGCTAGATCTATTGGTTGATTTGACGAAGGACGCAAGTGTTTAGCTTCTTTCGTTGCTGACTGTGCAAAGTATAATTGGGATGAGATGACAATGAAAACTTATGTCACCCGTAACCCGTTTTTTGCGCCATGTTAATTTTTGTAGTTCTCTTTAATTTTCTCTTTTACTTGAAACACAGACCACATTGGTCTGTGACTTTAAATGACTATTTCTGTACTTTCTGAAATAGCCATCTTGGCATATATATCGAGTAACCAGTACACTCTTACTCCTCGCCCCCTTACTCTCGAAACCGATCACTATTGGATCGAATTGGTATTGTGAATTTTTGTAATTTTAAGTTACGACACCAGCGCTAATTTGGATTCAAGTTGGGTGAACTAAATGGCATTGAGTTTTGTATTTTTTTCAATCAATATCCACGCAATATGAATCCATATTATTATTTATATCCGATCCCCGGTCGGGTCAATTTAGAAACTATTGTTTTTCTAAATTGTCTCGGGTCGGGGTGTTTTCCTTGTATAATAAATATGTAAGTATTTAAGTATATTAAGTATGTTTATCCGTTGTCTGTAACCATTTAACGAGTTTCATAACGAAGCTTCTCTTGGGCTAGATAATTGGTGTGAGTGTAGGAAAGTTTATTTATTTATATTAGCTCTGGTGTCGTAACTTAGGAGTACGAAAATTCACAATATAAATCCGATCCAATAGCGATCGGTTTCAAGAGTAAGGGGGGTCAACCTACCCAAAACTTTCAAATCTCTATAATTGATATTGATCCTTATTACGCAAATGCTTAAATTCAACATTTACTGAAGAAAGACATTTAGTCATGCACGACTAAATTGCTGGTCCCTTTAATAGGCTGCTTTTCCACTTTTTTGTTTATTAATATAATAAGCTCAAAGACAACATTACGTTAAAAATAAATTTTTTTAACGCTTTGTTTGTTTTCTTAGTTTATTTGAGGTTATTATTGCAAACAATAAAATATTACGAAATTCCCTTAACAACGTGCAAAAATATGCATTTAAATGAAATGTGTTGTCAGTCCTAGTTATATTTGGGACGGTCTTGAACGCTTAGGTCACCCGTAGTGTAATAATTGTAGGTCTATCGCGTCTTGCTGCTGTCTAATTGCGTTACAAGGGCATAAACAATGCCAGCTTATTACATCTAGGGATAGCGATGACCAATCATGCACGATAAATAAGATTTAGCGTTAATACGATTTAGAAGGTATTTAGAACCTTGTCTAATATAGACACCTAATGTGACTCTGTAAAAATGGAATTACTATTCCAGCTCATGAAAAAAATAGCATACAGTACCTAAAAACACGTGGTAACTACTAGGGCATGGATACCGGTATACCAAAATAGCGGTATACCGATATTTTTTCCGGTATTTTCATGCCGGTATTTGATATTAAAATACCAATATTTCGGTATTTCGAAAAAAGTTATCTATTTTTGCTAGGGTGTTTAAAGACAATACAGAACGCTTGATTTCTATGATTCATAGTGTTGTTCATAGTGCAGATGAGATTTCATATAAGTACCTCCCACCAGCATTAAATCAGAAAGGGCCTTTTCAGGTGCAAGTTACATTATGTAACAAAAAAAGATCATCGCTCAACGACGCAAGTTTGGACGCGTTGTGTTTTCTTCGTTCGATTTTTCAACAAATGCGATCTGCCTGATTGATAATTACTTTTTACGATACCTTCATTTTCAATTTGATTTTGTTTTAACAATACTCGTACGTTCGTATGGATACGAACGTATTGTTGTATAAGCTGTGACTAAGAGAGATATTCAAAATTTTTGTTACAATGTTTTCTTATCATTAGAGTGTAAGACTGATTTTAATACCTATTTGATTGTAACATCGTGCAAATGAAGCAATATTAATAATTATTAGATCAAATAACATATTTTCTTTAGTATTCTTAATTACCTATACTTTTGTGGTTTCTAGGGAGTTGATAAATAGTTTGAGTGTTTCTGCCATATAGCGTAGAAAACTGCTTTAATCACTCTCCGCAAACGAGACTTACTAATCGTTCATGGAATCATTTAAACAGTAACAAAAAATACCGAAATTTTGGTATACCGGTAAATGAAATTTCAATACCGGTATGAAAATCATCCCGGTATTCCAAGCCCTAGTGGTAACCTTTACAGATAGGCTAAGTTATCTTTTTTAAAATAGATAGATTGTTAGGTATTTAAATATACATTTTAGATACCATACCACAAAATATATTAGAACATTGGTTTAAGTAGCTGTAGCTCTAGATTTTCCGTAATAACAGGAAAAAATTCAAGTTGTTTTGCGTTAAATTATTCCAAGCAATCTTTATTAAAGATGGTATATATTGTGGCGATGACTTGGCTTCAATGATGGAAGTCTTTCGCCCAGCAGTGGGACGTAAGTACCTACCTTTGATTATATACATAATATAGTCAAAGGTACCTACCTACATAGAATATTTATTTTTTTCTTACTATTTTGTTTCATGTGTTTATTTATTTATTTTATTTTATTTATTATTTATTTGCGTATGAATGGGGTACATGGGGGAGATGTTGTTACAGTTGTTACATTTTTTTTCTAAGGGAGAAGTAACAGTAAGTTTAAAAGTAAGTTTTATTTTGGTTCTAAGGGAGAAGTAACAGGCTTTTCCTGAAATATTTTTCTTCATATCTTTATATTTGTTTATGAAGTCCAATTTCGTATTTAAAACAAATGAAACAATTCAGTTTTCACAAGAGAAGATACAATTTTCTCCTCAGAACAATAATGCTTTAGTTATTGTTCTGACATTTTCTCAAAAAATACAGAAAAGGAAATAAAAAGTCACTCTGAGAAACTACAGTTGTACATGATGAAATTCGAAATAGTTTTTAATGTTTAAAAATCTAAAATACTTATTAAAATAATACAAGCCTGAGCGCAAATAAAAATTACCTCATCCCAATCCGACTAGAAGTTGAATCAGAAGTAGAAGAAGCCGTAAAATCAGACACAATAGAAATTAAATTTTTAGTAACCTTTTTTGGTATACTCACAGAAGAGATGATATTATTTAGTGGCGCAGCACAGAACTGCTGTGCCCAGACCCGGATAGACTTTTATTTCTCATATTTTATATCGAAGGCCAAGTCTTACTTTGAGTCTCTGCGCCAACAATAGTTAGTATTTTTTTTATTCTTTAAAAAACTCTCTGTCTAAATATCCGATTTCCAAGGAAAATAAAGGAGGATCTAATTCCCAACTTAAAGTGCATGCTCTCCGCGCAATGCGAGACAGTCAAGTCTAGGGCTGTCAGGTGTCCGGCTTCTTATAGTCAGTCGTGTCCTTCAAAATATATAGAAGTCCGGCCTGTACGGCTTTTGTTCACCACGAGAAGCACCTGCCAAAAGATGCTGAACGAAAGCATACCAAAAGAGAAGCGTCTCAGATGATTAACAGTAAATACATTATTTTCTTTGAAAATCCAATGTCAGGCTTTCAGAGCTAAATGTCCGGCTAAATATGAAACAGTGTCCGGATTTTCTATTATTAGGCCTGGCAACCCTAGTCACGTCACGAGTCACGACTTTCCAACTGCAACCTCCAACGTTCGCCAAACTCTGCGCGAAACAATAGGAAATGTGCAGGTCAGGGGGCGAGAAAGAAGAGCATACATCTCTCTGCCAACATTAATACTACATTTAGAAACTGTTCCACTTCCTTTGGAGCTGCGACTGCGAGCTTCACTCTGACAAATTGCCACCAATGTTATAATACATAAGTATACATAAGTACATGCATTATACACAAAATATCCATAACTATACACATACATATTATACTTAATATATAATTATATTTTATATAAATACGAGTATATATATACAAACGACAAAAACATAGTGTAAATCAGCTTAAAACTATTGGACGGATTTCAGAAAGTACTTACGCGCTAAACTCTTGAAGGCAACCTTGTTGCAAGCATTTCTAACGTCAAAAGGCAGTGCATTCCAGAGTCGAATAGCAGTAAGAGTGAAAGATTTAGAAACGAAATTAGTGCTATGAGAAGGAGTTTGGAGTACCAGATTAGTCCTGGAGCGAAGATGGCGTTGGTGTGAAGCACCCAAGAACTGAAAGCGGGATTTAAGCTAAACCGGGACGCGTGGATCGAAAAGGATATTAAAAAGAAGGCAAACCAACCTTAGGTTTCTACGCTCACGAATAGGGAGCCACTTAAGTTGGTTTCGAAAGTCAGAGATGTGGTCGTATTTTCGTAGACCGAAGACAAAACGTATAGTACTGTTGAGAAGACGATCCAATTTGTTGAGAAAGATTTGATTAATATCGGACAAACAAACATCAGCATAATCAAAAAGCAGATGAACAAGAGCTCGTACGAGCACAACTCTAGTGCTGGGTGGTATAAAGTTTCTTAGTTTGTAAAGTGCGCCAAGAGTCCCATGTACATTACGACTAATATTTTGGATTTGACCCTCCCAACCCAAGCTGCAGTCAAGGACAAGCCCAAGGTTCCTCACGGAAGTAGCGTATGGGATTGCAATGCCATTAAATGTCAGAGCCAGAGTATTACTCAAATTGAGTTGTGAGAGCTGACGAGAACTGCCAATAATGATGGCCTGACACTTGTCTGGGTTAACAGAGATCCCAAAACTATCCGACCACGCACGTATCCTATTCAGGTTTTGGTTAAGGAGTGTTATAGCGTTGTCGAGGTTGCGCAGATCACTCTGTGCATATAACTGCAGATCGTCAGCGTACAGATGATAAGAAGAGGAAAGAATAGATGTAAGAGAATTAATAAACAAGGAGAAGAGAAGAGGTGAGAGCACGCCGCCCTGAGGTACACCAGCAGACAAGTCGGACCAGTTAGAGACCAACTGGTTGACTCGCACCGCTTGTTGGCGCCCCCGAAGATAAGAGGTGAACCACAGAAATGCAGAGGATGAGCAGCCGTATAGGGAGAGGAGAGAGAGGAGAATGTCATGGTCCACTGCGTTGAATGCGTTAGAGAAATCAATTAAGACTAATACAGTAAGACGTGAATTCTCCATCCCATCGCGTATATCTTCGACAACTTTGAGTAGAGCAGTAGTAGTACTGTGACCAGGCCGGAACCCAGATTGGTAGGAGGAGAGAATATCGTTACGAAAGACATAAGAGGAAAGCTGTTTTTGGACTTTTATGTTCTATACAAATATTACTCAGTCTTGTCTTCTCTGCTAACCTCTGTTTTCATGAAAAAGGCAGTTCAGATTCATATGCGGATCTAGAAAGAGCTCCTTCTAATTTATTGTTATCCTTCCGAAATATTGTTATTAAGGAATAGTGCATTATTATACGAGTATCTAGGCAGTTCCAGGCATACGTCCTGACAATAATAATTATAACCTAAACCTACACCTTGTCGCAAGCATAGTGCATTAACCTTTTATAACTATAGTAACTAACCATTTGTTTAAATATTATACTTTTGAACTCGTCGTGCATTTATTATTTTCTAACTCCTCATCATCGTGTCACTCCTCCGTTCCTCGCTTCGTGACAAGTGGAACCTTTATATGCTGATGATGATAATTTGCAGCCACAATCGTTTCAATCACTCTCAAATACTGAGGCGTTTGCAGCCCGTGCGCCGCAACTCCGCGCGCATATATTGCTTCGCGGCGTCGTCTCTAGTTGTAATAACTCAATGATTGCCACACTCGAAAGTGCTCAAAGTTTGACGTTGATCGGCGTTTACCTTTACTGGCCCGCGCCCCGACGGAACTGAAAGAGGATCGTGTCATTTCTAAATTTTAATCACGACCCGAGTGTTCGCCGATGCCGTGACGCCGATTAGGTCTGTCTCGCCGTTCGTTGTTCGTGGGCCATAGGACGTTCTAGATCAGCTAAGCGTTTTTTTGGACGGCGTTGTCGGGCGTTATCGCGCTTTTATTCACAAAGAAGATTCGAAGTGTGGCTCATTTAGCCGTGGCTTGGATATTGACATTCAAACATTTTTGGGGTTCAGTAGCCAAATGGCAAAAAACAGAACCCTTATGGATTCGTCATGTCTGTCAGTCTGTCTGTCCATCCGTATGTCATAGCCACTTTTTTGCCGAAACTATAAGAACTATACTGTTGAAACTTGGTTAGTAGATGTATTCTGTGGTCGCATTAATATTTTCACACAAAAATAGAAAAAAAAACAAATTAGAACTGAAACTCAATTTTTTTTCCATCAAACCCATACGTGTGGGGTATCTATGGATAGCTCTTCAAAAATGATATTGACAATTCTAATATAATTTTTTTCTAAACTGAATACTTAGTTTGCGCGAGAGACACTTCCAAAGTGGTAAAATGTGTGTCCCCCCACCCCTATAACTTCTAAAATAGGAGAATGATAAAACTAAAAAAAATTATGATGTACATTACTATGCAAACTTCCACCGAAAATTGGTTTAAACGAGATCTAGTAAGTAGTTTTTTTTAATACGTCATAAATTAATTAATTAAAAAAAAATACACTAAATTATTAAAACATTGATCAAAGTTACAACGAACTACAAGAACTTTTATATGATGTTACTTGCTGCCACGGAACCCTTCATGGGCGAGTCCGACTCGCACTTGGGCGGTTTTTTTATTTTTATATAAGGTGACTGCTAGAAACCGCAAGAAACTTCAAGGGCTAGGCAGGTCAAGTGTTTTAAACATGACAAAAATGACAAAAAAGGAATTCGTGTTTTTTCATTTTTAATGAAACAATTCATTTTGTGAATTTTAATTGGATAGTCTTTGAGTATCTAATTTATTTTAAAGCATACGGCCGTCTGTTGACCCGTCCGCGTCAGCTGGGCGATATGTACCTACAAAAAACACGGATTCCTTTTTTGTAATTTTTGTCATGTAGGTATAAAACGCTTGACCTGACCAGCCCTTGAAGTTTCTTGCGCCCGCCCGCGATTTCGTCCGCGTGGACCGCGTACCTCGTGATGACGAATTTCCATTAACTTTCATTCCACATAAACCTTGTCCTGGCAGTTACAAACACAACAAAAGAATTAACCAAATCGGTGCAGCCGTTCTGATGTGATGAGCGAACAAACATTCGTGGCCATTGCTTTTTATAAGTGATTTTTAACAATTACGACAACTTTAATACGTCCGTATAATTTTTTTGTTCTTTTTTTAGCAGCTTAATCAACATGAATGTTTGTGTAATAAATCAATATTGTCAGTGGCAAGCCAGCAGGATGGATGAGGTGGATCAGTTATTTCTTCTGGTAGTACAACAAACTTTATGGTAATCCACAACTTGCAGAAGCAAATGAAGTACACAAACACAACGAAGTTGTAAAGGTCACGACTTTCCATGAAAATAGTGTTTTGGAATGCAGGTACGCTAAAAGAGAGTTGTAGAGAATGGCATTTCATCCGATTACAAACAACAAGCGAAAAAAAGTCACGATTCTGACAAAAGTTGGAGAGGAAACGGGTGTGGTCTGATGTATATGTCGTAACCTATGTTGAACAACAACAAAATAAAATATTTTAGACCAGGGCATAAAGTTACTATACCTAGCGGAAGGTATAGTAAATTTATGGTCCAGGGCTATGAACAACTCTTAATTAACCAAAATCTCTATGGGCGAGCCCACGTGACCCGTATCTACTGATAAAATAATTTGATTTTTTCTTATTTCTTGTAGTACTAGTCAGTATTGGTATGAAAGACAGTAGGACGTTTTTACATAGTTTCACGATACTAAGATCGCACAAATTGTGCGATATTAACGCAAAAACGGGTAATTCCACTAAATTCCAAAAACTTTCCACATTAACTCCAAAACACTTTTTAGTGAATATTTTATTTAAGTATATAAATCATTTCACTTTGACTGCAAGATTTCAGTCAGCACGTGAATTCTCAGTATTCAGAGAACCCAACCAGTTCTAATAAATTATAACAATAAGTTTTGAATAGATTTGTTGACTCTACCAAAATTACTTTGAAGTCTAGTGGAATTGAAATACGTACATATTTCTACATGTAAATTAGGGGTCTGATACTCTAGTTCGAATGACGTTACCTCGATGTCTCTACCTCGACGGTACACTTCACCGATGGCTCGTCACCTCGTAAAAACATTTTGGAGTTGAAGTGGAAACAATATATGGACGGTGAAGTTTTGGGAACAAAGGCTTTGGAGTCAAGTAGAAATAACCCGCAAAAACATCAAAAAATTACGAAGGTGGACTATTATTTTTATTCCACGACGAGGAAACTCTCCAATTATCGCTTACCTTATGGTAAGCGACGAAAAGATAATATAAAGAAAGTCCTCTCAACAACTCAACAATGGCACTGACAATAAAAAATGGTTGGTAAAGCGACAGCCTTGTAGGTATTTAAAACAGTTCTACCGCCAACTAAACCGTATTCTAGATCCACCGCTGCGAAACGAAAACTCGACTTCTCAGTCTGAGAACAGTGAGATAGTATCTGTTACTCCACATAATCTAGCCAAACTTAAACTTCTTTTAAAACATGTTTAAATGGTTAACTGTGAACGGATTAACACACATTAACATACAATACACCCAGATCCGAAATCGATTATGAAAAACAGTTATTTGCTAAATTGACTCGACAGGGAATTGAACACGAATCCTCGGAGATGGCGCGACGCCAGAACCGTGCCAGGAGTGCTAACCACTCGACCACGGAGGACGTCAAAGAGTCGACAATTAGTCCTTAAGTAGGTATATAACCCACCAGGGCCCTGATTCTGTATCGCAATCTATAGATTCTACACCTAAACCTTATACCGCGCACAAACGTCAAACGCATACGTTTTTGGGAAGATATCGTAACTTTTTAAGGAATTAACGTGGTTTTGACACAAGGAATCGTTACAGAATAAGGGCCCTGATTGATATAACGGTTTCGCGTAGCGGTGAAAGAATACTACACCCACTGGAAGAGAGTAAACTCTCTTAATTCCCTTGGGTGTCGTAAAAGGCGACTAACGGACTAAATACTGCACATACATCCACACACCTGTCACGCTGAGTACGTGTGCAGTCGCTATTTAGTGAAAAGTGGACTATGGCAGAGGACGGCTTTTGCGGTCCTCATTGCCTGTCTCTGACTAACTGTTCGGGGATAGAGTCGTGGTTAACTGATTCTATGTATGGATGTATGATTCTATTTATGGATGTATGTAGATTGTTATAATACAATTGTTCTACTTTTACGAAAACATTTTGTCCTACTTGCACTACATTGTCTTCCTGCATGATTTGCAAGGAGTCAGTCAGGACGTCCACCATTTATCTGGCAGCCGTGCTAGCAAGAAACGCGAGCTTCCTGCCACCACGCAGGCCCCAGGCGTCTGGCACATGACCTCACCTAATGGCATTGCCCAAACTGGGTCGCAGTAAGTGCGCCTCCGTACCCGCATAGCATACTTAAACATAGGTATTGTTCTAGCCGATATGCGATTCTGCGCTAGAACTAGATAGCCATAAATAAACCTTAACCTTTCCGCTGCTCGCTCATGAAAGGAGTTTACCTACCCACGTTATTATTGACGCATGAGATGCGGTGAAACGGACCAAACGCAAACAATGGTAATAATAATAATTTTTGCTTTTTTTTCCTATACCTGCCCAACTTTCGTGAGACTCGTGACATTTTTCCGCTTCCAAATCGCTTGTTTCCGCTCGTGATTTGGTTTCCGTTTGGAAACCTTGAGTTCTTATTTCCTTGTTGTATTCCTAGGTACTTGTAAATTTTTGAAATTTCGCCTCGACTAGGCTTGGACTTTGAATGTTAGAAAACACGTTGCGAACTTTTTAGTACAGAACTAGCTTTTGCCCACTCGCATTAATTTTAAACCTTGAACCGTCTTCACGGCCGGGCCCCTTCTATCTCTACCAGAATTAATCAAAATCGGTTTAGCTGTAAAAGCATGAAAGCGTAATAAATAAACAAACAAACTCACTTAAGCATTCATATATTATATTATATTATATTAGTAAGCTTAAAGAATATTGGTTAGGATATAGAATTTAATGATCACATTTCTTCCAAAAAATCGAATTCTCTGATGGTTTTTTTTATGTCAGTCTTACGAGACAGAGAAAGTTTTGTTACAAGTAAGTATCTCTAAAGAAAGCAAAACGTGCGCAGGTATTTAATAAAATAAAATAATGAACTCTACAAACAAATTTGTTTGAACTTTGCTCTATGACCCACAACACAACACATTTTAGCTGTAATAGGCATGTAAGTATGTTGCCTCATTTTTAATGGCTTCAATTACCTTACACCCGCACATCTGAGAAAATAGTAACTAGGCTGTTAGGTATGCCGCTTCGAGCACCTAGTACCTAACAGGTTCGATTCCGTTGCGCAACACACGCATAGGCTTGCGGTGCAGCATCCGTGGTATAGGCAAAGCAGCCACTTATCTGACGTACCCATAGTGATAAAGCGGCAAATTAGACGCATGCTACGTTTTCAGTGCCAGATCTCGAATCGTAGAGAGACGCAAATCGCGGGCTGTCTATGTAGAGTCCAATGACAACACGCGAATGTTTACCAGCAAACATTCTAAAATTATCTTATTTATAGTTTGCCACGGCGTTGATATGTGTATGTACGTGATGCGGTAAGAAAAATGTTGCGTAGACGTAGAGGAAAATCGACGTAAACAAGTATACATACTAGGTCCGGTCGGTGCGGCGCCGGCGCGGGCGGTGCATTCAGGATCAGCCGTCCGGATCGTTCGCCGCCAGACGAACGTATCGAAAACAAGAGGGACCGAATAGATGCGGTCGACTGTTTATAAACATTAAACCGGTCGGACGGTATGGGATGCGATGCGATCGATAACGCGGCGAGCACTTGCAACGGCCGGGGCACCCCGGCCCCAACCAGGCTCACCTGCCGCGCGGGCCGGCGAGACGGCTACACGGGCGCGCGGGCGGCGGCGGCGAGCGGCGGAGCGGACCAACGGCGCGGACGTACTCAGCGAGCGGCAGGCGGCCACCGTGTGTGCGCCGCCCTAGCGCGGTTACGTCACAATCTTTTGACAGCTGGCGCACGAGGACGGAAGCGCGCCGCCGCCGCCGGCCGGCGACCGCGCCGCGGCGCCACCGACGCCCGCCGCGATGCCCGCGATCAATAAGCGCCAACGCGCCACCGCGAAACTCGACTCTAACCGCACGATTCTCTCCGTCGCAGCGGGCGTCCCCTGGCGGCATCGTGCTGCAACATAACCTCAAAAGCCGGCCTTTTTTTCATTTGTAAAACAAAAGAACCACTTATGTAAGGGAAAGTAAAGAAAACCAATCGTGCAGCTATAGCGCTCATCTGTAAATAACATGCAACTTTATTCTTCATGTAGAGACATAAAAGTGAATAAATACTTGTACCTAAGTGTAATTATATCTGATGATAATGTATCATTATTTGAATTAAATGATCACCAAGTTGTAGACATGATCATTATTTATTTTTTTAGAATGTAGAATGCATGCACATCAGAATAGAGGCGGACTTAATCACTAATATAGATATACATAGGTACCTAGCTGGAATTATTTTATAGTAGGTATCTACAAAAAACATCATAAATTCATAAATCATAATTTACTCTACATAAAAGTATCTGCTGAGATTCTGTTCATAAGCAGATTCAAGGCATCAGCACCCTACAATGACTCTACATTATTTGGCAATTTTGAGATTTTGGATTTTGGGCTCAGAACTGTCATTAGTTAATACTAATTACACATTTTTGGGATACAGCTATAATTAGCTGTAGCCAAAAATGTGTAGGCAGTAGAATTTAATTACGTTGGACAAATTCTAGATTTTTTTTTGGTGTTACTACCCTTCGATCATTTAGATAACTGAATATTTCTACCCTTTGAACCGGGAGAGCAATGCAAACTAATGCTGCTTAGTGTGCATCTGTTTTATTTTTTTACGAAATTTATTACAACATACTTTTTGCCACTGCTCCGTGCTATTAGTGAAAAATTTAAACTAATTTGCCAAATACTAAAAAGGTAACCCAAAAATTTAGTCTCCTCAATCTTGACGCACATCTTATTGTACGTTGTTAGTTTGATCAAAATTTTAAAAGGTACCTTGCGTACCTTTCGACAAATAACGACCAAGTCTTTTTTAGGGTTTTCGATTCGATGGTGGTCACGCCAGGATGAGCCACAAAAGTGAAAATGTTATAACGACGAATTTCCAAAAAAAAACTTTCATACAAACATTGTTCTGATAATTTTTTTTCAGACTATTTTGTCTCACTGCTGCGCAAAGGCCTCTCCCAAACCCTTCCACGCGTCTTATAATTAAAAAGACAAAAAAAAAATTGCCAAATAGATGCAGCCGTTCTCAAGTGATGCCCGAACACATATTTGTTGCAGTTGATTTTTATTTATTTATCTATTTGGGTTGGGGAAAAAGTCTTTTCACTTGAACTTGAAATAAAATCTCTTTGGCTATACTATTTATATCTGGCTGATTTTAGTATCATTAAAAGTTTAAATTTTAAAGAAGATAATTCCAAATTTAAATTAAGAAAATGTGTAGTTTTCATTTGTTTTTCTTACTGTCAAGATGAGCGAATCTAATGAAGAAATTTGACACATTTTAAAATGTTACTACAAAAAACTTCGATCAACATTGATCGAAGACAAAAAAAATAAAAATGCAACGCAAGCCGCTTGCAAGCCGCGAATAAAATTTGCGATGTTTATAGACCTAGTGCAGTGTCTGTGAGAGTAGCACAATTTTGGTTGAAGCGTTTTCAATCCGCAAATTTTTATGTCAAAGATGCACGTCCCTCTGGTCTCCCTATTACGGATAAAATGGATGTCATTTTTGAAAAAGTGGAGCAAGATCGGATCAGGAGTAACGACGTAGCTGAATAACTGGGAATTGACCACAAAACAGTTTTGGCGCATTTGTAAAAAACTGGGTACACAAAAAAGCTCGATATTTGGGTCCTCACGAGCTCACTGAAAGTAACCTAAAGAACCGTGTACTCATTTGTGTGATTCTTTATTATTATTCTTTATTACGACGTAATGAAACCGAACCATTTTTGAAGAAGCTGTTAACTGGTGATGACAAATGGATCACGTACGACAAGAACGTGCGAAAAAGGTCGTGATCAAAGGCCGGTCAGCCTTCACAGACTGTGGCGAAACCCGGGTTAACTCGCAACAAGGTGATGCTGTGTGTGTGGTGGGATTGGAAGGGCATTATTCATTATGAACTGTTACCACCAGGCACGACCAAAAATTCTGAACTCTACTGCGAACAACTGATGAGATTAAAGCAAGAAGTTGAGAGAAAGTGGCCGGAATTAATTAACAGAAGGGGTGAGGTTTTTTATCATGATAACGCTAGACCTCATACATCTTTAGATCTTATCCTTTGGCCCAAAATTTCAATAGCAATGGGATCATGTATGAAGATGTCTAAAAGTTATCGAACAAAATGTATATGAACTACATTAAATCATGTTTTGAATTTTCTTAAAAAATTCAAAGAAACTTTACTCCCTACCTAATAAATAAGGTGTCCCAAGATATATAGTCAAGCGGAAGACCGGAGGTAGAGCAGCTCTCGGGGCACTCAAATCACCCCTTATGTATGTTTCGCAATATTTAATAGTTTTCGAACCACGACATACATACATATAATCATAACTATTATCCCCGAAGGGTTACTCAGAGACTATAGGCAATGAGGATCGCAAAAGCAGTCCACTGACATAATCCACTTTTCACCAAATAGCGACTGCACATGTGCTTAGCGTGACACGTGGTGAGCCCATCGCCGCTCCATGCTGTTAGATGTGTGTGCAGTCTTTAGTCCGTTAGTCGCCTTTTATGACACCCAAGGGAAGAGAGGGGGGGGGGGATATTCAAACTTCAGTTTTTATTAAATGTATAGTTCGAAATGTATTGAAAATTGTGGAACATACATGGGGATGAATTGGATCCCCATAGGGCTGGCTCTACCTCTGGGAAGCTAATATATCTTAGGACACCCTGATATATACCAGTGACGAAGGTTCCATACAACTCGATTCCCACCGGCCTTCCCTTCAGAAGTTTAGAACATAACCACTCTCTACTTGAATTGAGAAATGGCACAATCAGTAATTATAAAAGTAAATATATAAAAGAAACATTACAAAACGCCTACACTATGGACATTAAATCAACAAAATTTGCTTTTCAACAACATATTGCTATAAAATAAGCCGCAGGTGCGATCGGCTTTTTGGCAGTTAAACTTCTGTACAAAATATACGTCATGACGTCACATAAAGGTCAATAAACCCACCCGCGTATTAGCAGCCGGTAAGCCGTCTTTATCCGAGTTACTTGATAGAGAAAGTAATACAATTTGCGTGCGCGTGAGCGGGATGGAGGAATATCGTTTTCGGTTTGTGTTCTGTTGACAGATAATTTGACGTAATTGCAATTCATGACTGTGTTTTATTAGTATTTGAATTTATTAGTTAGTTTCACCTATTAGAATGATTAGTATTGTAGTTGGACTTTGTTTATTTGTGTTGTGTGTAGTGATGAAAGTAGTTACGAAGACGTACGTTGTAATTAGGTATTTGCGGTAAGTAGATATTGTAATAAGTTGAAATTACGTATTTAGAGTAAGTAGATTTGCAAAGTAATCGGTAGAATTGTAAGATGTCGGCATTAATAGCTTTAGATTCTTCCCGGCTTTTATGATAATGTCTAAGCGCACTTTGTAAAAAAGAATAGTCGAATAGCTTTAGAGTATAAGTAGTATTATTAGTACTTAGTTGATTAAGTTTTGTTTAATTTACATCATATCATCATTTCACCACAAACGGCTTTTATTAAAGCCACTTCTATTATGCTTGCAAGACACTGTTTCAATATCTCAGTGCTTACACGTATAGTAAAAGTGGACTGAAGATACATCTGCCTATACAAGACTGAAGCCAGGATGCCAATCACAGATTTTCAGTAAGGTGAGGACTCAAGACTGCGTGCCCGCGCTCGGAGTAGGTAAACATTTTTTTTTTGCTCCGGTTTACCTCTCAATATTTCACGCTTCGCACTGATATATACAAAAATGAATTGCTGTTCGTTTGTCTCGCAAAACCTCGAGAATGACTGGACCCATTTGGCTAATTTTGATCTTAAAATACTTGTGGAAGTTGCGGGAAGATTTTAACGGTGAGAAAAATAGTAAAATTTTTATAAAAAATTTTAATTAGAAAAAAGACGCCGCGCAATATAGATATTCATTGGTTACTAAAATTTTTTTGCTGTTAGCTTACTTCATCTTCACCACATTTATCTTTTTCCTGTTAGTTGAGTTGTCGTTCTGAATTGTGATTTGGACATGACAACGTCTGTCGGGTCTACTCTACCTAAGTACTAGTCGTAGACAGAATCCTCAGTCTACGCTACTAGTAAATGTGGCTTATCTTGGCATGGCCACCATCAACAACTCTAAATCTGACTCTATAGAGATAGTACCTAAGTCAATAGTATGCGTGGACGTAACATAGTATGTCGAAGTATGTGGCAAAATATCAAAGTTTGTCGGTCTAACGTTCAAAAGTTATAAGGGGTCATAGGTGACCATGCCAGGATGAGAGCGCTCATCCTGACATGGCCACCTTTTATCTAAATAACTACAGGTCTTAGCAAAGATCTGATTACACCAATAATTTGTCGAGAGTGTGTCGAAGTATGTCGCAAAATATCAGAGTATGTCGGTCTACCGTCCAAAAGTTATAAGGGGTCATAGGTGGCCATGCCAGGATGAGCGCTTATCCTGCGCTTATCATTTCATTTTTTAACCATCAAATATTATAATTAAAAGCACATAGTTTACACTTCAGCCCAGAAATAGAGAAAACTTGAACTATCCATAATTTATTTTTTGTTTTTACGTGCATTTATAAAAGCGTGTTTTTCTAGTGTTTTTTAACTATTAATTTATTTTATACTTTTTGGTCTAACCTTGAAACCTGATCGTGTTCAAAGTCCATTACGTGGCCTTTCTCACAAGTGCAAACACGACTATGATACGATATTGCATCATGGAATGCCAGTGCCTATCTTCCGGCTTCATCATCAGACCTTGAAACCTAATCGTGGTCAAAGTTCATTACAAGACTTTTCTAAGAAATCCAAAACAGCTATGATACGATTTTCCATCATGAAGTTCCAGTTCATATTTTCCAGCTCCATCATCAGATCAGTTCGACAGTACCATATTATTGAATTGTCATCAGAACTACATACAGCTGCCAATTTTCATTACGCTACGACCCTTGGAAGATGGTTAAATTAGTTACCTTAGATTCCATTACATACTTTGTTACATACAGGACGACCTAATAAAAGCGTGTTAAAACAGTCACCACCTGACAGTCCGATGTAAAATCGATATTTCTAAAAATTATTTATTTTAATTTTTTGAGCTGCTTGTTACGATTTTTACTTAAAATCCAGGAATTTTTTTTGAAACATTAAATTTACAACTTCATCCCATAAACCAAACCAACATCAACGGTAACAATAGAAATAAATTAAAAGTAAAAACCTTTTTAAAAAACAAGCTTTCATTTAAATGCGCTAAAAAGAAAAAAATAAACTTTTACTTTAAAACTTTTACTATAAAATTATCACGTCATTACACAATTTATATGATATAAAAGGTTGTCGCGAGATTTTTACTTACTCGTATTTTTTTAGATTAAAATTTTTAATAGTTAAAATCAATCACATCAAGTTATTTAATTTACTTGTTTATTTACACATATAGTATATAGTAAATCTCGCGACAACCTTTTATATCATATAAATTGTGTAATGACGTTATAAGTTTAAAGTGAAAGTTTTAAAGTAAAACATTATTTTTTTATTTTTAGCGCATTTAAATAAAAGCTTGTTTTTTAAAAAGGTTTATACTTTTAATTTATTTTTTATTTTTTAGTTATCCCTGGACACGTTTTTCATCTGTTCATCTCACTACATATAAATATTTATTTATACAAAATTTATTCACGTCCACCAAACCACCATCACTCACCACCCTTCAAAAACAGTCAACCCATTAAGACGAATCAAACTCAAAGCGGCTGTTTAATTACTGAGTTCCTATGGTCACCTTCCAGCTCCATCATCAAACCCTGGTTACCATCTAGCACCAAATTACTCGTCAAGACGAATCAAATGAGCCGAGACTCGATGGGGTTGCTTCGTTTCTTTACTGAGTTTCTAGAACCACTTTCCAGCTCCATCAGCAGATCATACCTTAAGTAAAATTTTAAACACTGAAAAAAGAGACATATTATCATACCTTGGTAACCATCTGAAAACAAAGTGCTCCTCAAGACGAATGAAACGAGCCGAAACTCCATGGTGTTGCGTCGTTTCATTACAGAGTTCCTATGACCACCTTCTAGCTCCATCACCAGACCCTGGTTACCATTGAAAGACAAACTACTCATCAAGACGATTCAAACGAACCCAAACTCGATGAGGTGGTGTTGTTGCATTGCGACGTTCCTATGGCCACCTTCCAGCTCCATCATCAGATCAGCACCATATTATCTTAATATTGCATTGTTACGCGATTTACAAATGTAGGTATGCCAAATTTCAGCCCGATAGCTTCAATGGAAGTGGGTAAAATATTGATTACAAAATTCCATTACATAGGTACATGTGAAGTTAAATGAAAGCTTCTAAAAATTATTCACGTCCACCAAACCACACCACCCATCAAAAACGGTCCGGTCCACCTATTAAGACGAATCAAACTCGACGCGGTTATGTCGCTTAATTACCTACTGAGTTGCTATGGCCACCTTCCAGCTTCATCATCAGACCCTAATTACCATCTAGCACCAAAGTACTCGTCAAGACGAATCAAACAAGCCCATACTCGATTGGGTTATGTTGTTTAATTACTGAGTTCCTATGGCCATCTTCCAACTCCATCATCAGACCCTGGTTACCATCTAGCACCAAAGTACTCGTCAAGACGAATTAAACGAGCCGAGACTCGATCGAGTTGCGTCTTTTCTTTACTGAGTTTCTAGGACCACCCTTCAGCTCTATCATCAGATCAGACCCTGGTAACCATCAAAAAACAAAGTACTCGTCAAGACGAATGAAATGAACCGAACCTCGATGGGGTTGCGTCGTTTCATTACAGAGTTCCTATGACCACCTTCCAGCTCCATCATCAGACCATGGTTATCATTGAAAGATAAACTACTCGTTAAGACGATTCAAACGAGCCCAAACTCGATGAGGTTGTGTTGTTTCTTTGCGAAGTTCCTATGGCCACCTTCCAACTCCATCATCAGATCAGCACCATGTCATCATAATATTGCATTGTCACGCGATTTACACATGTATGCAAAATTTCAGCTCAATCGGTAAGCGGTAAGTGGGTCAAAATTGAGTTGCAAAATTCCACCCGAACAAGACATACATACATACATTGCAAGTTAAATAAAAGCTTGTGAAATAGCCGGTAACAATTTGTCAAACTCTCAGAATAATAACTAAAGAATATTATTCTATGGTCAAACTACACCCTAATGACACTACCCTACCATTTCGTTAAACAGGTTACCACGGAGGTTTAACTTTTACTCCGAGAGTAGAGTCGGTTTTAGTGTACTCATTCAATACTGTTTATTAATAGTGAAAGATCATTCAGGCTCCATACATTTTTGGGCCTTTTCTGAAAGTGCCGTCCAACAAAAAAAAAATAGTACGTATTGTTAGAACTAGCCATTTGGAGTAATAGTTAATATGGCACAAAAGTTGTAGGATTGCTCTGAGCCAAGTTATACAAGTTCGATTATTCATACATTTATTGATTTCTGAAAGTGCTGGAACTGGGAAACATAAAATAATTATAGATATTGCTAGAACTAATGATCTGAAGCAATTGTCATTGCAGCGCAAAAGCTGTGGGGTCATCATCTGTTCCGTTCTTACAAAAAAAAATTAGGAATCAATAAATGTATGAAAATGATGAATCTTCGAACTTGTATAACTTGGCTCGGATCAATCCTACAACTTTTGTGCCATATTAACTATTACTCCAAATGGCTAGTTCTAACAATACGTACTATTTTTTTCTGTTTGGCCGGCACTTTCAAAAAGGGTCCAAAAAAATGATGTCCTTTGCTAACACTGACTTAATACTTGGAGTAGTTACTTTTGCCTTTAGTCAATTATTAATGAGACGGCTAAGTCTAAACAGTGTATAACTTATTAGCTATTAAACAACTTTGTCATATTCTTATGAACTAAATATTCTTTATTATCCTTAATTATCTTAACATTAGGTGTACATTCTTCAATCACAAAATATGGTCCTTTATAAATTATATCTAACTTATTTTTTAATAAAAATCATGTCTCTTGGTTTATACAATACAGGATAGGATTTCTTATCATGACTTATTTTCCTAAAATTCTAACTTTCTAATAAGTTGCAGCGAGTATCACACTGAGCTCTTTGAAGCCTATATTTTAATTGCAATGGATAATTCTTCAACGGAGCCTTGTAAGTTAAAAGGTAAGTTACACAGTTTTCCAAAGACTAATCGAGAGGAGTATATTTGTGTTAAGAAAAACACCAATAGGGTAACCAACTACTCCAATCGGTCTTATTATTCACGCATTGAATTCTAAGATAGGCTCCTAGACTTTTATATGTATTTTCTAAATCACTGAGAGTTTCATGGTGATATGCAGTTTGAGTTAAGTTTAGTGATATTTAGAAGTTTGCATACTTCACTCATGACGAAAGACATAAATTCCGTTCCGCGATCAGTCAACATTTCTCTAGGAACTCCATAGCGTAAAATAATTTAAGCTTTCACTTTTAAACTCATTGTACTGTGTACAACATTTTAATTCAACACTGTCTTTTGGTCGTTTTAGAATCTCTTCAACTTTAGCTTGATCAGGCCTAAAATGAGCAGGTGTTCCAGACGTCAAGTCAGTGCAGGTGTCTTCATATTTATCGAATTTCTTACGAAGTTGGACTCTGGTCATGGCCGATACTAAATGTTCTCTCATTACTTTTAAATCTGAAGAAGACAACGGTAAACGACTTAATGCGTCAGCAGCTGCATTATGCCGTCCCGGGACGTACTCTATAACGAAATCATATTCTTCTAAATGAAGTCTGAATTTAGTTAATCGACTTAAAATATCAGTCATATCAAATAAATAAAAAAGCGGCTTAAAGTCTGTTTTAATTATAAATTTCCTTCCATATAAGTAAGTAAATAAAGTCTAAAATGTCTTATCGCCCATACTATTGCCACATGAGTAAAGAAACGGTACAGAGAAAAAGCTTCTAGGAGCATACGAAAATCCTTACCTAAAGTAGTAGGGTTGCCAAAGATAATAAAATATATTAAACAAACTTTTAAGAGTTTTTTTATTAGGTATGTAGACAAGATAAAATATTAAGTTAGTATAAGTATTTACAAATTGATACTCTAAATATAGCACGTGGGGATGTTGAGCCATAACCCACCACGCTGGCCCAATGCGGGTTGGTGAGTTTTAACGACTGTCATCTTACGACAACAACCGGGACCAACGGCTTAACGTGCCAACCGAAGCACGGAGGAGCTCGAGATGTTTTTAATTGGTCACCCATCCAGCGACCGGGCAATGCGAAAATTGCTTAGCGAGCAAGATCGCAAGCCGAACGAACCGAACAGTAAGGTAAATTATTTTATTACTGCATAAGAATTAGTATTACCAACCGGAACCATTGGCTTAAAGGTGATATTGTAACAAAGGAGGATGCAAATCCTGGTCCACCCCTTCAATAGCTATGTGTGTTACATATCTGGATAGGTATTTTTGACCTGAATAAAAGTTACTATGGCGCCAAGTTCCAAATGTTAGTCCGTTCAGAGTTATTTTTTGTTTATATATTTATTCTTTATAAACATTGTAGTTTTAGCAGGAGCCACGCAATTATATTTACGTGCATTTCTGTACTACATACACGTTCTGTAAATACTGACATGCAGTTATCAATGAATCACAATCCATTTTATCCGTCTCACTCGCACTCATTATGACAATGAAACTGGTTACTGGCACGGACAGGACGGGCGGCGTCGGCGGGGTAGCTCGCAAGCGCAGGTAGTCGTTCGTCTGTATTAAGAGTGTGACTACGTCTTGTCTCTTTGTTTACCTAGCGTTTCTACTGGACCCCGGCTATCTTTTCGACTTTTTCGGTACCTGTTTAATTAACATTCGGCGTTACATAAGGATTATTGAAGTGCTTTTCGATTGGACTATTGTTTATTACTATGGAAGTTTCACGGAACTGTGTCATGTGTCGTAGAGGATTCTATCGCGGAAGATACCAGCGACATCTTTTAAATGATGAACTTCCAAGAGTGCGACCACAGCTTGCAACATATATTCAAGAAAATGCATTGTTAGAGGTAAATACCTACTTTAAAGATATATTCCTTTATGATATACATTATCGAACTAGAACTAGGGGGTAACTTGATGTGTGGCCGTCTTTACCTACAAAAAGAAAAAATGTTTTCAAAAAATATTGTTTAACGAGATGTTTCATGCTTTATTTACAATGTTATTGAGTTCCGACTGTTTTTTTTTGTATTATTTTTCGGCTATTGTAAGCACCAAGATCACGAGTAAACTGGAGAAACTGTGAGGCTAGGCTAGACTAGGCTAGGTTAGGTTACAAGCAGACATATCGGTCTGCATTCGTTTGCTTGCTAAGCACTGGTACACTACTAATATTCGCACTCTCACCACAAACTTGATCGCGAGACACTACACTAACAGTACGTATCTACAGAATATAACAGTAGCTATAGAAAATATGTTTATTAAGTATACTTTCTTTTACAGGTTGTATTTGACAACACCCGGAGTGTGTGCCATCGGTGTTGGCAAAGGGTTGAAAGTGCGGTCACACCGCCTCCTCCACAAGAAGCAATCGTCGAGCCACAAGCACTCTGCAATTCACGTTCCCGAGTATTAACGAGCATCAAACACTGCCAGGCACTGTATTTTCCTTTACTGTCGCAATGTCACTCGTCATAGAATACCAGAAGTCATAAAAGTACACACTTTTTGTGAACACAAGCTGTACATTCCTGATAGTGCTAGAGTATGTCAAGAACACCTAGAGAGTAACACCTGGGACGAATTACCTCAACACTGCAATGTCACCCATGACTTCAATGCAGCACAATTCAGTGATATCAATGACATTATGAGAAAAGCTGTACAAAGAGGTTCTAGATTAGATTTTAACACAAGAGGTGCAATGACTAATGAAGAAATGCACTTTTGGACCGGCCGTAGTTTTGAGCAATTCAATGAGATATTGGAACAAACTCCATCATTGAGTCAGACATGTAAACATCCTAGAACCGCTTTAGGTATTTATCTAACAAAGCTGCGAACCGGTGACTCAAATGAGAGGCTTGCGACTTTATTCAATATGTCGAGACAAAACCTTGAACGATTGATGGCCATAGCTCGTGAGGGTCTCACAAATGAGTACGTTGGTCGTCACTTAGGACTTGACCATATAAATAAAGATGACATTTTACGTCGAAACCTGATGATACCAAAGGCTTTATTTGGAAACACTGAAAATACAAAAGCAATCATAATATGCGACGGGACTTATGTCTATATACATAAAAGTGCTAACTTCGTATTCCAACGACAGTCGTACAGCTTGCACAAGTTTCAAAATCTTTTAAAACCGTTTCTATTAGTCACAACAGATGGCTATATAATTGACGTGACAGGGCCTTATGCTGCTACAAAAACAGACGCTAACATAATGAGGGATATAATGAATAATGGTGAACACCCGATTCACTGTCTCCTTGAAACCAATGACGTGTTTATTTTGGATCGAGGATTTAGGGACAGCTTGGACGATGTAGAAGCCTGTGGTTACGAATACCATGTTCCGCCTTCAAAGAATAGACACGAATCCCAACTTACCACTGACCAAGCCAACGAATCTCGGTTGGTCACTATTTGCCGCTGGGTAGTGGAAGTGGTTAACGGCAGGTTTAAACGCGATTTTAAACTGTTTCGCCAAAGATATTTTAACAATGCGTTGGCGCATATGTATGCTGACTTTAGGATAGCTGCCGCAATCACAAACCACTTTCATATACCCATCGAAGATAGTCAATATGCTGAAGCTTTTGTCACCGAAATCAGACAGAGGCTACATACACCTAATATTTTATACGATTATGTAGAACGGAAACGTTTAAACAGCAGAAGAGCTGATTTTACAAGAGTAGAAGCAAGCGATATTGATTTTCCGAGATTCAGTGAAGAACAAATCATTTTATTAGCTTTGGGAACCTACCAAATGAAGTTAGCGAGATCTTACTGCAGCGAACATCTGCAAAATGGAATGTATACAATAGAAGTATACCGAGAAGCTGCACTAGATGATTTACCTGATTTTGGCATTGATGGTGATGCTTGGCTCTTACGTGGTCGTATACAGTCGCGACACGTGAGAGCTAGAATGTACTACTGCTATTTATTGGTTCACGATAATAATATTCTGCAAAGATATTGTACCTGCATGACGGGACGACGTACAGTAGGAACCTGTGCGCATATTGTTTCAATAGTTTGGTATCTAGGATACGCCAGACACGAGGCGTTTGTAGGCCCAGCCTTATTTTTAAATGACGTCATTGTAGATCATGATCATTAATAAATAAATGTTTATTATTAAAATATATTATCTTTTATTTATAAAAAGCATGTGTTAACGATAAGGTCTGTTTATTGTCATTTTTGAAAAATAAAACATTTAACATTGTTTTTGAATCTTGTAAAACCACTATGTTTAAAAAAAGAATAACTCTGAACGGACTAACATTTAAACTTGGCGCCATAGTAACTTTTATTCAGGTCAAAAATACCTATCCAGCTATGTAACACACATAGCTATTGAAGGGGTGGACCAAATTTCATAGAAACCCTGGCATCCTCCTTTGTAAAGGTTGTGTGCACTTGAGTCTACAAATATTTGACGACAAAGGCGACCCATATAAAAAAATAGTTACACTCTAAAATTAATTTAAGTTGACGCGAGCATTTTGAAATGTGATAATATCTTATTCTTATTATATCAGCCTTTGTAAGCAATCGAATATTTACCTACATTGAGGAACACTTGACATACCTACTTCATTATTTCGTTCGCATAATAATTTCAAGCTTGTAAATTGCAAACTATTTTAACGACAGTCGGTGATAGATAAGGTTAAGGTAATGACGATTCGGAAAGAAAACATCAAAATATTTCTAGATTCACCTAATTAGTTATATGTAATAAAAATAACAATTAAGTACTTAACTTAAGCAGTCTCCTGCGACACTGTTTTGTGATAACCTAACCTAACAACAAACCTCTAACAAATTAAACGACCATATTTTGTTAGATGTTAGGTGTTAGAAAACACAAAACAGTGTCGCAGGAGACCTGTGTGCTGCGTCAGTGTGACCCGGCTTAACATACATAGGTACATAAATAACATATAGGTTTGTGTTACTTACTTAAACATATCTAATTTTAAATAGGTATAATCTGGTTTGATTTCCTTACCTAGTAGACTCCTTGGGATAATTGAAATATGAAATATGTTTTTTTTTCTATTATTATTTATACAAATGGTACAGTAAACACAACCATTTTACAAGTCCAGAACTAATTATTTACACTTTCATAACTATTTACAGTTTATTCTACTTAAAACAATTTCGTAAAAAATATACAGAAGCACAAAACAAATAAGACGCGTGCTTGTGCAGGCCCTCCGTTTGTCCACTGGCCGAGCGAGCGAAAACCGGTTTTATCCAGTGGCGGCGCGTACGCGACGCAGCGGCTAGGGGACACGCACACATGCGCCGTATGCTTGTAGTAGTTGACTCGCGACGGCGCGGTTGTGTGTAGCTTTGACTCTGTACCGTTTCTTTACTTTGTGCTATTGCCAACAGCTCTAACTCGATAACAGGGTATCTTGTTTCGGTCGGCTTCAAGTTACGACTCGCATAAGCTACTACATTACCATTTATTACTATTAGACAAAACGGCGCCAAGCCCTATCTTTGAAGCGTCCGTACTAAGTATAAAAGTGTTGATATGGGAAAAGTCGGGATAATCTAAAACTGGCGGGTTTTTGAGATACCCAAGTAGCAAAATGCGGTCATGTAAGTATCCTAGGTCCAGATATTTTTAGTCCTATAGAAATCCTATTAACGTTTATAGGACCGCATTTGGGCGCACTTTACAGGACTATTGCGACCTATAGTTATTTTGTCACAGTCCGATAAAGTGCAAATTGATTTTATCACTGTTTTATTGTGTACTTCTACAAGATCACTTTGATCCTATTAAGATCAGGTACACGCGCTGAATCAGCGTGATTAGTCCTGTAATGATCTGGCGCATGCCGCTACTGGTGTAATTTATCCAACAGTGGTAATTGTGATGCCATAACTAGAGCATTTATTTTTCATTAATTTTTAATGATAGAGTCAAACGAAAAAAAATAATTTATATATAATATTGGAATTGCAAAGGGTAATCTTTATTACTATTCATTATCATAAAATAGGTTGATAACTTTTTGTGTTTTCACTGTTATACAGGATGGACAAAAAGTGGACGTCCAAAAAAAAAAATTAGGTCCCTCGTGGCGTGGGGTATCCGAATCACCCCTCATGTATGTTCTGCGATTTTTCATAGTTTTAAGGTTATGATTTTTTTCTAAAGTTTTGAGATATTTCGACATGTCCAACTTTAAAAAAATCTAATAAAAAGTAGATGACTTTGTCGAGACTTTTTTATTGCAACTATATCTTCATGAGTGGTACTTTAATGGATAAAATAGCTTCGTAACTGTAATGAATGTTAATAAAATGTTGGTCTAAAGTGAAAACTTTACATTTGGTGAATTATGACTTAAATATTCAACTTTTATTTAAAAATCTGAACAAGTGACTTTATGGTTCCTAAGTAGGCTTCAAAAATGCGCCAGAATCTCAACTTTCATAATCATTTAAAAAATAGAGTAGTTATTGGGGCTAGTTTGGCTTCAAAGACGGCAAAGTGGAAAATTCTTAAAATTAGCCAAGTGATTAAAAAAAGTTTTGGCCACTTTATCATTCCTAACGTTAATTAGTTTGTTAAGTTACCAAAACTGACTGCAGAAAAGCAAAGACCCAAACATTTAGAGATACTCAAAACGTTTACAGAAGAACTTTTCTTATAGAAGAATAAAACAAAACGTTAACAAGAATAAATATTCTTTTTAAATGCATTGATGGGAGCTTTGATATTGATTTTTATAACATGCACTTATAAGACCTAAGTTTTTATAAGAATCATAAAATGTAATCCTGTTAACATTTATAAGATTACGTAGTAGAGTCGGAAGTGCTTGTAGCGTAATAATAAGATGTTCTCGATGTCTATAAGACTGCGAAATAAGATCGAAAGTGCTTTGTTACGTTGTAAATTTAGGGCCCTGTCTGCCTTTACTAATCTACAGAAGGGGTTCGCAATGGTTGAATAGTACTTACCTGAAATCAATGTTTTTAAATGATCGGGTTTCCAAAAATAGTAATCCTTGAGGCTTGTTAGACTATAATCCATTTTTCTTCACATTTAAGACATGGAGCCTTGGCTGACACATTACAAGACACAATTTTCTTGCAATTCAATTAATACACCTTTCTAAATCAGTTTTAGCAAGATATAAACTTAAATCTAAGTAGATCTACGTAATTCCGTGTTTACGTTTTGTATTTGACATAACACCATAGACAAAATGACAGCCACCGTAGCGACGCCTAGCGGTAGCGGGGCGAAATGGCTGTCAGCTTTTAGTTTCACATAAAAAATTCAATTTTAAAAATAGCCGAAACAGTTCCGATAATAAATTACATAATAAATTAATATGTATAAAATTTACTTTAAGTAATTAAATTAAATTCAAGCACATCCGGAAATAGAACTATTTTTTCTATAAGGACTTTTATCTAGAACATTCGAATGGGAGAATTATTTTTTATATGGATATTGTCTCTGCCCGTAGGGGTTACCAGCTTAGAGCATTCAATGCTCTAAGGTTACCAGAGAGGAAATTAATACTCCCTAATATTTGGACAGGGTATTAACTCGAGTGGAATTGATTTCCAAATTTAAAAAAGGACGAAATTCAGATTGCTAAACGTTATCTTGTCTCTAGTTCATGTAGTTTTATTATTGACAAATTCTTTCAGTGTCAGAACGAGAGGTGAAAACGTCATATTTGACGTTTTGATAGTTTGAAGGAAAAGTTCTCATGGAGCAACCCTGTTAATAATTTCCAAGATTCCGGGTATATTTAATAAGCTGGCCTTCGATTTATAAGACTTCCGGCGAAAGGAAAGCTGCCGAGTTACGACGCCGAAATGATTTCATTCTCTGGCGTGACGTGGTGTGGTGCTATGTGTTGAGATCGATTCACTGAGGGATCCGTGCCCAAAACGAAGTTCCGGTCGCTGGCAGCCACGCGCAAAGATAAGATCTCCCAGCGCATGCTTCGAGAGGCCCGTCTCGCCGCCAGGATTTAGAGCTGGGCCCTAAAGCCTGGACGCGAGACCTGCTTCGTCGGGGTACCAGCGGCCACCTGCTGCCAGTCGAACTGTCACCGCCTAGCGGATGAGCAGGCGTTGACGGGTTTTTTTTTACCTCATACTCTGGGTTTAATTGTTCTTTATTCTGGAACATATTTTTACATTAAGGTTTCGAAACCTTAACCTAGTATTTTCTTTTTACATCCAACTACAACAAGCGTTGGTGAAGTTGCGTAACATTTGAGGATCTGCGAGTTCGACCTGTGTGAAGTTGAACAGTGACGTCGTCTGCAGGTTCGGGTCTACTTTTAGATCCTGGCGCCCTTTAATATTAATTTTATATCGGTGTAACCCCACGGTTCTCTAGTTTGTTGGCTTTAGACGTTTGATGGTTTTGAAACGGTTAAATTGATTAAACATTTAATTTAATATTTTTATAGACGGAGTAATTTAATTTTTAATTTCAACATCATACTCCGGACGGTACTGGCTTTATCCCAACCCCCCACGACCATAGCTCTTACCACTGAAATATTAGCTGGCTGGTTAGGTAGTAGTAGGAACCGTATTATAAAATTTATTTGAAATTAAAATTATCACCGACCCGCTTGGTCACTTTTGACTCTTAGGATTTTCTTGTGTTTTAGGGGGTGATATAGCTTTGTAATAAGGTTTAGATTAATTTAAACAGTAAATTATAGTTGGCAAAATTATTAGAAAGTTTATTGGACTTTCATTTGAGATTGACCCTAGGGTCAATTTCGACTGATAGTTTTTTTTTGGTTGTTTCGGCGTAGTAAATAAAAATGAGTAACGTAAATGATTAGTACCTAACATATTATAAGGAAAAATTGTGACTAACCCCCTCTTTTAAATAATAGTAGTGAAATAAAATACATAATTTTATTTTATTGTTGTTGAACAAAATTTTAGGGTGTGTGTTCTTTTACAATATACTGCCTAGCTGTAAAACATTTTATGGTTTTATTTTATAACAATCCACTGAAGCTTGCGTTTGGGATTTTCTTCCTTTTCCCCAAAAGGGACAAAATCTCAAATGTAACAGCTTGTAGCGTAAATAGTCCCATAAGCTGCTTTTACAAGTTCAGCGATTTTAATCAAAGCGTCTATTAGTGTGCTACAAGATGTTTAGTCTTATAAGTAAACAATAATATAGGAGCATTTGGCTTCTTGGGCGATTTTTAACAGTTTGAAACGATAATTCGCATTCTGATGTCCATACGAATGGAATATCTTTTTTTCCAAATGCCATTTAATTGATAGGCTATATCTGCAAATGTGAATATAAAACGCCTATAATAATTAGAAAATGCTACAAATCTCTTTACTTCGTCAGCGTTGGTTGGTCTTGGGAATAAATTGATTTTATTTATTTCTGATAGATCAGAATAAATACCATCGGAAGTATTTTATGGCCGCGACACATAATTTCTTTGCGTAAAAACTCACATTTTAAAGGATTTCATTTTTAAATTTACTTTTCGAAACTGTTCTAAGATGCTAATTAAGTTTTTATTATGGTTTTCCATAAAATTTCCGATTGCTATACAGTCATCTAAATAAATAAAACATTTTTATAGTTATGACCGGGAAAAAATCCTACCGATGCAAAATGCGTTCGAGGCACCCATCGACCAAATCGACCTGCCATAGCAATTGTCATTTACCTTGAAAATACACTAGGTGACGTCTTAAGTCCCATTGGACAACATTTTAATTGATACATTTGTCAACCGTAAACGCATTGTCCTTTCTCGATTTCTTATCTAATGCTAGAAGGTAATAACTTTGGGACAAATCTAACTAAGAAAAATAAATGTTACCAGCAAGTGATTCTAATATTTCCGAGCTATTTGGCAATGGAAACCTGTCGTCCTGAACCCTATTGCTTAATTGACGATAATCGATGATGAGTCTCCATTTTTTATAGCCTTTCATGTGTAATCTCTGCCTTCTTAGGGACGACGACTTCAATAATGTAATTTTCAAGCATTTCTTGGATTTGTTTATTTACCTCACTACGTAACGCTTGAGGCGTGCGATAAGGTTAGATATACACTGGGCTAGAGTCACTTTTTTAATTTAATTGAATGTTCCATCAAGTTTGTGGTTGAAAATTTATCTCCCGGTAGATGAAATACGTCAGCGTACTTTGCGCATCTAATTTCTATGCTGATCTGTTCCTCTTTATTTTGGTAGGATGTACGGTGGGAAATTAACAGAATTCAACATCGTAGGCGAAGCCGCTTGACGGGAAACTAGTGTTAAAAACTTAAATATATCTTGTGTGTCAATATGCGTGTAATTCAAAATGCGTGTACGTCAAAATGCGTGTAAGTCAAAATGCGTGTAAGTCAAAATGCGTGTAAGTCAAAATGCGTGTAAGTCAATATGCGTGTAAGTCAATATGCGTGTAAGTCAAAATGCGTGAAAGTCAATATGCGTGTAAGAAGTTAGTCATTATGAGAGTAACCCGTAAGATCTAGTAAATTAAATAAAGTTTTTACTCTATCAGTAGAAATATCACGTCTTTCAAAGGAATACAAGTCAAATTGATTTAAGTGATATATTTCTATATCGGATGAGTTAATGTCAACTGCCATATCACTAGTGTTCAATATTCAAATTTTAATTAATCCGTTTGTCGGTCTTGAAGCTACTCCAGCTAACAATACTCCTTGAGATATCTCACTAGCCAAAATGACACAGTATTCACAGAGCGTAGTGGGAATGTGTTTGATAACTTCGCACCGTGTGGTGGAATTGTAAAACAACATTTATTAACGATTTACCTTGGTATGGAGCGTCTTTATAGTTGACAAGTGTAAATATATTTTGTTTTGTTTTTCAATTGCTTAGAAAAACACGTAAGTCATGTCAGTTTGGATAATACAATAAGACAACACCACGTATGTCGAAAAATTTGGGATAATTACAAATATTTATTAAATCTATTGGTTCTATAGTTAATAGATCTGCTAAGAAATGTAAACAAATTATAAAATGGTAATGTAATGGAGTCTATGTAAAATTATGAAGTTTTTTTTACTGTCCTGAAAAGTTGCTATTTTTGACATACGTGGTGTTTGAACTTAAGCGACGCTTTGTCACCCGGAGATAGTGTAGCTTCCCAACGGTGAAAGTTTTTTCTACACCAGTAGTTAAAGTCCTTCTCATTTCATTCGCCGTATTAATTATCCTGTCTCTCAACTGGGTTGGGCTGGTACTGTACATGAGACTCTTCATGTGACGAAACTAAGTCTTTCCTACAAATTTTTGATAAAACCTAATATTGTTATACCTCGTTGGATAGCTGATGAAACGTAGATATTTTTAGGCACATCTGCCAAACAGGCGCCATAATATTTTTTTTACCTATCTTTTATAAAAAAATAAACTTTCTAAATTTTTATCATCTTTTTAAGTTTTAATCGTCTACATCGACTTATTTATTCATTTTACGTACAATATTGGTATTTTACATGTAAAAATCAAATAATAGTAATAATAAGACTTACATATTTCAAAACATCTAAGCTAATAGCCGAAAATCAGGATTATTTTATAAAAAACAATTAAATTCAAATATCTCGAAAACAGAGTTAGGATAGGGTGTTTCATAGTCAAATTAGTCAGAAACGATGTAAACTAAACGCCCATAACGGGAATAGGTCGACTTAACCTGTAACCCTGTATTTTTTTTTAATATATATTATTGCTATTTCAATTGTGTCGTTTTCTGTACACAGCTGTATTAACGGTTGGCGTATTTTAGGCTAATGTTCGAACGATGTGTTAATTTACTGATATTTTTGGATTGTATGAACTCTAACGTTGATTACTACGTTCGTTTATTGGTTACGTAAATCCAGTTAATAAACACTGGTAGAAAATTATGTAATAGTACTTATGTGATTCTAAGCTGCCACATAATGGGCAATTTTCTGACAGCCCAAATTAAAAAATTAAAATTAGTTCAAAAATACTCGATAGATGGCGTTTTATGAAACCCGACCCGTTCCTACTTAAGGGCTGTATTAAATTCTACACTTTTGCTTGTCTATCAAAAAAATAAAAAAATAGTACTTACAATTTTTTTATTCAGGATCTCCAGGACCTATTTCTATTTTGGAATGGAATAAATATTACATAGCCATACACGTGTTTTTCATGGACATGGACTCGCCTTTTACTAAGCGCCATACTAATCTATGCTAAGCGCCATCTATGAAGTCATTTACGAACCAATTTCTTTTTTTTTTGATCTCGGAAAATTGCCCATTATATAATGAGACTGAAATCTGTTTTAATATTATTTCTATGCCACTATTTTTAAAACTATATTTTAAAATCTTTTGTAAGGTATTAATTATTTTTTCTAAGACTTTTCCAATTTAGACATTAGAACATTACTGCCCAGGGTGACATGTGAGTGCCCGCGGTTAAAGACATTTAGTCGGTCAACTATACATCCTTAGGGATAAATTAATGAAGATATATTTGATTAATTGATGAATTGACTGGTATTTTTTCTGCTTAATCATATATGTTTAAAATCAAATTATGGCCGTACGGGTGGTACTTTGCCTATCCACATTGACGGATAATAAAAACAAAACTGTCAGTTGACATTGACATTCGTATGTCAGTTCAGTTCAATATCGGTTCGGTTTTCGGAATAACACGTAATGGCGGAGGTCTGTTAAGTTTCGGTGCTGATTTTTGATTTTCCCACGGTACGGGACAGCTCAGACCTCATTATATGGTGTAAAAACAACCGCGGGTTGTACGCGTTTATATTTCTGACGGCAGAATTCGCGTCGCGTTGTTGTGACTTCAGTTTCGGTGTGTCGGTACATGCCCACGTGCATTCGTTGTGAATCAACAGTTAATCAGATAATATCTCAATAATCTCCTTCTAAACAGCCATCGGAGGCTGCTGTGTGTGATTAATCGGACGAACAAACGCGACGGCAGCGCGTATATTGCGAACATTACCTCGCGTTAGCAGGCACGGTTAGCCTCGCGTGGTGAGCAGGTGGGAACCGGTTTCCGGCGATATCGTGGAGGAAGCGGCTGCTCGGCGAGTGGGACGGGGCCATCTGGACAGCCTCTAAAAGTCGGCCGGCGTGGCAACGTCGCCAGAGGCCAGGAGCCATCACAGCAGCTGATCTACAACCGTCCTATTTCCTTCCTTACCTCTGTCCTGTTCTCAGGTTGCAAGGCGGGTCAACCTTCATCATTCGGTGAGGGTAACCTATCATAAATTCGAAACTTTCCTGTATGAATTTCAATTGTTCGAAAACGGTATGACGAAGTTTTAAATACCAGATCGTTGCTTTTACATAATTTTGTTAATCCATAAACTTATCATACATACGTTTCATTTTCCAGAAAAACTATTAGCCGATTATCAAAACCACTTTTTTTCTTTTGGAAGATGTTTTGTTTACAATAAATTTAATATCTAGAAGTATTAAAATTCGAAGTAACTTTTTCTCTAAAATATCATACTCATACCCGTTATTTTTGTGTTCCATATGTTCATGTTATTAGGTGAATAAACTTAAATGTCTTAAAAAGTTAATACTTCATGTTTCTGTGTTTCAAAAGTCAGTGACAGAAACGCATCGCGGCAAAACCGACTCCACGTAGTCTTGTCTGCCCTACGCTAGAGTGTAATTCAAGCCCGCGTAGGCGCGGAGGGGCGAGGCGGCCCGCGAGCTGAGGAGCAGGTGGGTTTAACGCTCGCCGCCGTAGCTGAGGCTGGCCGGCGCCAGCAAGCCGAAGCTGTGGTGGTGAGCGAAACCTATCTGCGACGATAAGCTCGCGTGGGACCGCCGGAGCCTCGCAGCGCCGGAGCCGTGACAGAAACTATGCCTGCTGCATGCTTGGTTGCTTGCTGCTTGCTTGTTTGCATGCTGCATGCTTGCTTGCATGCTGCATGCTTGCTTGCATGCCGCAGCTTGCTTGCAAGCTCCAAGCTTGCTTGATTACATGCTGCATGCTTGTTTGCATGCTGCATGCTTGCTTGCGTGGTGCATGCTTGTTTCCATGCTTAAACGTTACTACGATTACAAGTTGTTTGATGATATTATGGATTTCAATTATTTGAAATGTTGTATTTTAATAATATTGGAAACGTGTTTCTGGAAATCAATCGTCTTGCATAAATAGCTTCGGCCAAACGTTGATTGGGATTTTAAAAGATAGATTTTGAAAAAAATTACAATCGATAATCGGCATTTCAAAACTTTGTAAATTGTGTTTTCGGTAAAAAGTAAATTATGGAAAACAAAAAATTACAAAACGTTTTCGGCTAAATAAAATTCGTACAGGCAAATTTCGAATTTATGATAGGTAATGTAACATTAGTTATACTTCGGGTCTCAACCGAAGACGATTACTTATTACATGCAGCAGTACATGAGATGGTGCTATCTTCTTCACACTTTTAGATATATCCTAAAAAGAAATATCTTATTTCCGTTCCCTGCACTGGCAACCCCGCGGCACGAGACGTCATTACTTGTATTTGTGTTATCGGGATCACACGTACTTTTCGTAACGAAATTAAATTTGTATTTAATATGCTGGGAAAATGTTAAAGTTCGAAGTTGAGAGACAGTGATCATTATGGTATTTTTCGTAAAGTAAGGAAATCATCTTTAATTTAAAAAACGTAGGCGTTTATCATCATCGGTGTCGGTGAATAGTGATAAATGTCGTATCAACGATATTACGACACGCAGGTATTAGAACATAACGCTTATTTACCAGGAAAATGAACTATTAAGGAATGTATCATAGCTGTAAGGAACTAAGATCATTTATCATTAAAATTATCTACCCTCATTTTTATTGGTTTTTCTTGGGTTCTATAATAATGATTGTAACAAAATTAAAAGCCATTTACAACAATAAATTCTTTAAATACCAAACTACTTACTTAGACACCATTGTAACAGTGTTTAACTTACTAAACGTATGATGTGTCGAGGATATATAACTGTTCAACAGTGTTGATGCTTTATTTTACTCAATGACATTGAATGTCATTGATTTTACTCCATACAAGCCGTTTCGAGGTTACTTACACCAATTAGACAGTGCTGAGGTTCTATTTTACTCCACGCAAGCCGTTGTCAAGGTAACTTACTCCACTTTAACAGAGTTGAGGCTCCACGCATGCCGTGTCGATGATACTTACTCCATTTTAAAAGTGTTGAGGCTCCACGCTAGCCGTGTTGAGGATACTTACTCCACCTTAACAGTGTTGAGGCAGCACGCAAGCCGTGTCGAGGATACTTATTTCACTTTAACAGTGTTGAGGCTCCACGCAAACCGTGTCGAGGATACTTACTCTACTTCAACAGTGTTGAGGCGCCATGCAAGCCGTATCAAGGATACTTACTCCACTTTAACAGTGTTGAGGCTCCACGCAAGCCGTTTCGAGGATACTTACACCACTTTAACAGTGTTGAGGCTATATTGATGTTGTCAATTGGTGGATACATCAAGAAAGAAAATTCCAAGGCGCCCCTCTGGATTTGAAGCAAAGGAGTCGCCACGCGGTTTGCAGGTCAGACCTCAGCATTTTATATACTTATTAATTGTATTAGAATAATAATTAAACTTACTTCGCGACAAAGCGGCTACACAAGCCGTGTCGAAGATACTCACTCCACTCTACCAGGATTGAGTGACGCTATATTTTATATCAAGCAAGCCGTTTCCGGAATATGTACTTAGTACATTTTAACAGTGTTGAGGCTTTATTTTACTCCACGCTAGCCGTTTCATGGTTTCTAACTCCACTTAAACTGTGTTGAGGATTTTCTACCCCACATTAACCGTGAGAGGCCATACCTATTTCACCCTAACAGTTTTCACGTTTCCACGTCCTCCGTGGAACAAAGCAGAGTCTCAACATTGTTGAGGACGTGGGTTCGATTTCCACCTGAGGTAGACATGTTTTCAACGTTTCGTTATCTTCGGGTTTACTTATCAATAATGATTTGGTGAAGACATTTTAAACTATGTCATTGATGTTTACAATGACTCAACCAGTAGCGGCAGAAACGAAGCTTGGCCATTCGCGCTACTTGCAGCGCTAGCGCCTGTGCCCGTGCCAGCTGCGCCACTGAGATCTTCGATTTGTCCCCGTATATGAACGGTCAGGCCGACGATAGCCTGCTTTCATTGGACACCTATACATTCTACAATTTCTCAGAGAAGAACCTCACAAAAAATAAAGGGTTACTCATAATAATAATTTACAAAAAAAAAAAAATATTAATACGTACTTACTTACCTACTTAAATAAATGGAATAAAAAAAATAAAAAAATGGTAATAATGTACATAAGCCTCGAAGCCCAAAACTAAATAAGGAAATTGAAATAATAATACTAAGCTCTGTTGGAAGTGAATATGAATAAAAGTTTTAAAACTTTACATTCTGAGCATAATAATATTAAGACCCCTAATGCTATAACCAAGTGTTACGGCGAAAGGCGTTCGCAGTAACAGCGGCGAAATAAGGGTTAGGCAGGAGGTATAAGGGAATAAATTACTTACAGGGATGATGAGTCACAGGAACCCGGGGGGCGAGCTGACCACGGGCGGCGAGGTAGGTTGGTTTCCTGGCGCACAGTCACTACACTACACAATAGGCATTTAGGCGGTCTCTTCACATTAGGTTCAGGAGTCACTATAAATAAGGGCAGATACCAGCGCGCGTATTTTGTGGGCGTCTCGCGGTAGTTCACAGACAGACTGGTCGGCGCGGTATATCTCACGAAGCCAGCGGCTGCGGGTCGCGCAGCGGTGGCGCCGCGGCAGATAGGCGGACGCGGTCGTCAACAACCGCCTTACCGATGGCGGTATAGTTTGAATGGCCGTCCCGGCTTTGGCGGGAACATTCTCCGGGGGCCAGGGTGGGCTCATCCAATGGGAGCCTGGCGATCCGGAATACAGGCCTCCGAAGATGTCCATTCGCGGTGTCCAGATCCACCACCCGCACGACGCCATCCTTCCCAGGCAGGGTGCGAGCAATGCGCCCCAGTCTCCATTGGAGGGCAGGCAGGTTGTCCTCCTTGATGAGGACGAGCTCGCCAACTCGGGGAGGGGAGGATGGGGACAACCATTTGGAGCGGGTTTGGAGGGTATGAAGGTAGAACTGGGTCCACAGCGTCCAGAAGCGCTGGGAAAGGGCCTGTACCATCTGGAATCGCCTACGTGTGGAGATCGGCCTATCTTCCACGGATAGTTCGGGAAGGGCCGTTAGTGAGCGGCCTATAAGGAAATGTCCGGCTGTAAGCGACTCAAAGTCTGAAGGATCAGACGAAAGTGGGCAGAGAGGTCTTGAGTTAAGGACCGCTTCAATTCGAGCTAAAAGTGTGGAGAATTCCTCGAATGTGAGGTGTTGTTCGCCAATAACGCGATATAAAAGTTGCTTTGTTGATTTTACGTTGATCTCATGTAACGCACCGAACCATGGTCCCTTAGGGACGTTCAACAACCAAGTAATGTGCTGACCAGCGAGCTTGTGCGCAATCGTGTCATTGTTTAAGGCAAGAAAGTTTTGTACTTCGATGAGCTGATTTTTAGCGCCTACATAATTTGTACCGCAGTCCGAGCGGATGAGAACCGGGGCACCGCGGCGTGCTATAAAACGCTGTAATGCCGCGAGGAACGCTTCCGTGCTGAGGTCCGAGACCGGTTCCAAATGAACCGCCTTTGTCGAGAGGCACACGAATATACAAAAGTACGCTTTTAAGAGTTTAACATTACGTAGGGTACTAGATTTAACGAGAAATGGTCCGGCAAAATCGGTCGTGACTTGACTAAATACTGGCTGAGGCGTAACTCTATCGGCTGGCAGGTCGGCCATGAAGGGCGCTTGCGGCTGGGCCCGGCATCGAAAGCATCTAATGCATTTAAAAACTCGGTGTCTAATGATGCGGCGCGCGGACAATATCCAAAATTGTTGGCGTAGGATAGCGTGTAAAGTGTCAGCGCCAGGATGGCAGTGTATTTTGTGGTAGTGGTCAATGATAAGGTCTACAAGTGGGCTAGAGCTGGGAAGTATGAGCGGGTGCTGCGCGTCATATCGGATAGACGCATAGGACAGTCGTCCACCAACTCTAAGGAGCTCATCTTTAATGAGAGGTGACAGCCGCTGGAGTCTGACGGAGCAGATTTTGCCAGTTTGAAGGCGGTGGATGTCCTCTGCAAACTCATTGTGCTGAACACTGCGCACCCAGTAAAGTAGGGCCTCTCTTCGTTCACTGACGTACAAGGGGCCTGAGCGTCGCGAATCTGGGTGGTGTCTGCAGTTGTGCAGAAAGCGTTTTAGAAAAGCTGTCACTCCGACGAGCTTGTCTAGTGAACTGAACCGAGTGAGCAGGTCAAAGTCAAGACCGGGCACTGTGACCAGTGACGGGACGTGTTTGGGCTTAAGGCCGGGCAGGGCGTGATGGCCCAGAGCTAAGGGCATCGCAGGCCAAGACTCAGAAGGCTGTCCAAGCCACGTGGGAGACCACCATAGGTCGTGGGCTGACAGGGATTGCGCAGACATCCCTCTGCTTGCGCAATCTGCCGGGTTGAGCTCGGAAGGTACGTGTCGCCAGGTACATTCTGGTGAGCCTGAGCTGATTTTGACTACCCTGTTGGCTTCAAAGGGTTGAAGACGGTGAGGCGGTGTATTGAGCCAGGCCAGGACTATCGTACTGTCTGACCAACATATGTGTTGTTGTATACTGATATGGGCCGATAACTGAACCGACACACGGATCATGAGCTGGGAGAGTAGAGTGGCGGCCGACAACTCTAACTTGGGGATTGTGAGGCGGTTCTTGATTGGTGCGACTCGCGACTTGGCGACAATCAAGTGTACCAAAGTATCTCCGGAGGCATCGAGCTCATGGAGGTAAACAACGGCGGCAAACCCGGCTTCAGAGGCATCTGCAAACCCGTGAAGCGAGTATGCAGCTGAGCCTTTGTTTGCACAAATGTGCCGAGGGAAGCGAATGCTAGACAACAGCGGCAGATCCTCTGAGATGTGGTGCCACTCCGTTTGTACTTCAGAGGGAGTGGGCTCATCCCATTCCAGCTTCAGTAGCCACAATTGCTGAAGCAGCAGCTTTGCACGGAAGATAACGGGCGAAACCCAGCCGTTTGGGTCATAAAGTGAGGCTACGGTGCTTAAAATAGACCGCTTTGTGACATGTGTGATGGGGGGCAGAGAGATGCGGTAGGTGAACTCGTCTGACTGAGGGCTCCACTGTATACCCAAGACCTTAATGGACGTGGACTCTGGGTTCATGTCGAAGTCCTTGGGCATGTCGCATTGGTTGTCGGGAAATCTCTCGAGCAGCTTAGGCGAGTTAGATGTCCACTTACTGAGCTGAAAGCCGCCTAGGTCTAGCAGACTTATCAACTCGTCCTGAAGTTCTTGGGCGGATTCAATCGTGTCATGACCACACAAGATGTCATCAACGAAGATAGACTTGCGAAGAACCTGAGCGGCTCCAGGGTAGCGATGGCCTTCATCATCAGCCAGCTGGAGCAGGGTGCGGATTGCATGATATGGGCTTGATCTTAAGCCGTACGTGACTGTATTGAGGGCGTAGGTGAGCAGAGGGTGATCTGGTGAGGACCGCCATAGTATCAGCTGATACCGTCTCTGGTCTGGGGCAACCAGCACATTTCTGAACATCCTCTGGATGTCAGTGCTGAAAACGACTGGATGCGTTCTGAAGGACATGATGATGTCCACAATGTCCTGTTGAAGGGCGGGGCCTGTGTGTAGGCATTCATTTATGCTGACACCATTGGAGCTTTTGCAGCTACCATCAAAAACAATGCGCAGCTTGTCCGACCCTGACTTAAATACGCCATGGTGAGGGATGTAGAAGTGAGGTTTATGGGCGAATGTATTTGGGTGACAGGGAGCCATGTGCCCTAAGTCGATGTATTCGGCCATAAAGTCGACGTATTTAGAACGCAGAGACGGGTTCGCCATTAGCTTCTTCTCAATATTGAGGAATCTGCGTAATGCGATAGGGTGAGTTTTACCTAGTTGAGGGGCGTCCTTTAGAAAGGGCAGAGCGAACGTATATCTGCCTGAGGGATCGCGTGTAGTGGTAGAGCGGAAGATTTCCTCGCATTGTTCCTCCAGGGGATCATTATGAGTGTGAGATTGAGGGAGGGGCTCCTCAGACTCCCAGAACCTTTCCAGACTCTGACGTATGTCCTGGGCTGATTCAGCTGAGTCTGGTTGTGAGCTGACGACGTGAGCTGAGTTAACCTGCTGCGCCGGCTGCGCATACAAGTCCTCAATGGGTCCTATCAACGCGAAGTCGAAAATCGTGCCGAAGGCTATGGGCTTGCCCGGGCCCAACGAGACCTTAGTCCCGTCCAACACTTGACCAAGAACGTCCGACCCCAATAAGAGGTCGATCGGGGCTGGTGTGTGGTAAAGCTGGTCAGCCAATGGCACGGGTGGCTGGCCTAGTACGTGGGAAATATTTGGTACCTTCTCTAAGGGAAGGTAGCCAGTGACGTTTTTTAAAATGTGAGCTGTGGCAGTAATTGTAGGAGTATCATTGTGAGTGGGTCGGCATACTATTGTTATTGCCGCCTTTGACTCATGTTTGTGCTGATTCCCAACTCCTGTAATTTTTAAAGAAGTGGGTTTTGATGGCAGGTTCAAAAGTCGTGCCATGCGTGACGTTATTAACGTCAGCATACTGCCACAGTCCAATAAAGCTCTGGCTGTGTGAAGATGGCCATGTACGTCCGCGACTCTTAGTGAGACGGTTGGCAACAAAATGGGTGTGCCAGTGGGCACAGAAGGTGAGTGAGCTGATTGAGTATCAGCTGAAATCGTATGAGCTGAGTATGTATCAGCTGTGTGGGCATGGGTTGACTGGGCATGGGCTAAATCTACCTCTTCGCTAGGGTGCTCCGTGATAGTAGGGAGTCATAATTGCTGGCGGCGTTCGCGGGGCCTACCTGGCGAACCGGACCTGGGCGGGCTGGCTCTGTGAGCAGAGCTGGGTTGCGCCTGTTTGGCATGTGCGGGTTCGTGCCGCCTGCTGTTTCTGGGACGCTCCCTCGAGTGCTCTGTCAGCTGTGGTGGGGGCACATGTACAGACGACGAATGAGCTGAGTGCGTTGGGCCGTCTGGTCGATGGAGGGACGTGTGGTGGTTCGTACTCCCACAGTTCTTGCATGCCCCCCTTGACCTGCACTCGCTCTCGTAGTGACGGCCGAGACAACGCTGGCAGCGCTCGCGTGCCTGTACAAAGTCCCAACGGCCCTGTGTTGGCTGGGCATTGTACCATCTGCACGTCATGAGCGTATGTCCCCTAGTGGCACAATAGGGACAGTAGGGCGTCGAGCGTGAGGAAGAGGACGATGACGATGATGAGGAGCAGCTTTGCTGGTAGGCCGAGTAGACGGGGAAGGGCTGACTGCGAGCCGGGGAGGTGGACGGGCGGTGACGCATTTGCTGCGCTGGGCGTGACGGTTGGTGAGTAGGCTGATCATAGGCGCGGTGAGGCGACGGAGCTGAGGAACGGCCACGGTAATGGTCGGGTTGTTGCTGAGCCATCTGAGCATAAGTGCGATGGGGCAACTGAGGAGGCGCGCGGCTACGAGAAGGGCCGGGCAGGGCGTGAATGGGCTGCGGCTGGGCTATGTTGGAGAACTCTGTCTCCACACAGCGCGCGTGCTCCTCGAAGTAGGAGATGAGGTCACTCAACGTTGGCAGGGAGCTGCTAGACCCGTGTCTACGTTCAAATAACGTGCGGAGCTCACCCTTAAGCTTTCGCACCACTATCGACACAAACACGTAGTCGTCTCCTATGGGCAGATCCAAATTACTAAGGGCACACTGGGCGGACACCAGCGGAGTGAGGAAAAGCGTGCGTATGTTTGAGCGCGTGTGGATGCTCGGCAGCCCCAGGATTATGTCGACGAAACTATCGATGAGAACCCGGCGGTTCTCGTACCGTTTGGTGAGGATGTCCATGGCCACGGCAAAATTTTCATTGGTGACCTTTAAGTGGGACACCATACTTAATGCCTCACCGCTGAGACTTGAGAACAGGTAGTGGAGCTTGACTGCGTCCGACAGGGTCGCCATGTCGTCAGTCAAACTCCTAAACAGCGCAATGAAGGAAGGCCAGTCCTCCACTTTTGAGCTGAACCTGGGCAGCGCTATCTTGGGGAGGACGGCTGTGGGCGTATTGACGCCGAAACTGGGCTGAGCACTATGGGTTGGGGACGACGTGGAAGAGGGTGAGATTTCCTCTCTCGCCACAAGTATCCCCAGGTATGCCCCGGAGGCTTTTGTGTGGTTCTCAGTGTATGTCCTCTCAACCCCCTCGTCTAAGTTCTCTTCGTCGAGAATGTTGTAGTACACTGAGTCCAGCTTCTCCTTTATGCCCTGTATCTGTGCGAAACGCACGTTAAATTCCGTTATGGAATGTTTGGTGTCGCCAGCAATGATCAGTGATCCCACCTCTAGGAGGTGGTGTAAAGCTTTGGCGGCCTCCCTAAATATCGCGGCTTGTGACTTGGTCGGCATCGCGATGAATAAAAGGAGACAAAAAGTAATAAAAAATAAAAAAAATTAAACAAATTTAAAGGCAGTAAAAAGAACAACACCCTGTATATATTCTATAGTTGGGCTGGACGTATTTGTTTACTAAGGTAAACGCAAATGGGCTAAAATTAACGCAACAATAAGGAAAGCAAAACTAAGTTGGGACGCCTTGTATATGGCCCACGGGTGGTGCAAACGCGTGTGTATGTGTATGTCTGTGTATGTGTATGTATGCTTATTGAACGCGCGTACGTATAACATTAGCCGACCGCAAAACAAAAAGCAAACAAAACAACAAAAACAAAAAAAAATCACGTTATCCGTAGCCCACTGTTAAGCAAGGCGCTCACAGTCGGGCAGACCTGTTGCCGACACTAGCGCGAAGAATGAGTCAGTCGCAAACAAAAAAAAAAAAAAAAACTAATAATAAAAACTTAATTAAAAAGATTGGGACACTCTGTCTGTGTCCCACAAGTGGGCAAACGTGTGAACGTGTGTAGAAGTACTATGCTCTTGTGGTGAGCACGCACAAGAATGAGCCGATTGGCCAAGGCAAAAATTAAAACCAAAAAAATACAAAATTAATACTAGCGAAAAATAAAGCACGCTACTTGACACGCGTGGTGAGCATGCACGAGATCTGAGCCGATTTAACACGACACGAACATAAAAATTTCATTACAAAATAAAACGGGAAAATAAATCTCTCGTCATAATACCACACGCAACGCAATAGTTTAACTACTAATTAAGTCACCGTTAGGAGTATGAACAACGTATCGTTAGGCAAAAATCGTTTGGGTACACACACAAGCCCGCTCAGATTACAACAACATTACAACATTGCATCACACTTTCAACGGATGCATACACAAAATCAACAATAAAAATAAAATAATATAAGTGTACGTTGGCCAGCTATACTAACACAAATGATTCATAACTACCTCACCAAATTTTTATTGGGACAGGGTAAAGTTATGTGAACAAATGAATTTAGAAATGATGGCACTAATTAGATATAAGATTTAGAAATAGAACAAGAATATGGGCGGAAATAATTATCTTTAGCGGACTGTATTAAAATTGATAATTAAAAGAAAGTTAGGTTCAGATTAGGGCTGAACCTTAGCGGTTATTCCGCGCTCGATTGGACCAAAATGTTACGGCGAAAGGCGTTCGCAGTAACAGCGGCGAAATAAGGGTTAGGCAGGAGGTATAAGGGAATAAAGTACTTACAGGGATGATGAGTCACAGGAACCCGGGGGGCGAGCTGACCACGGGCGGCGAGGTAGGTTGGTTTCCTGGCGCACAGTCACTACACGACACAATAGGCATTTAGGCGGTCTCTTCACATTAGGTTCAGGAGTCACTATAAATAAGGGCAGATACCAGCGCGCGTATTTTGTGGGCGTCTCGCGGTAGTTCACAGACAGACTGGTCGGCGCGGTATATCTCACGAAGCCAGCGGCTGCGGGTCGCGCAGCGGTGGCGCCGCGGCAGATAGGCGGACGCGGTCGTCAACAACCGCCTTACCGATGGCGGTATAGTTTGAATTGCCGGTCCCGGCTTTGGCGGGAACACCAAGTTTGATTCGGAAAGAAAACAAAAATCCAACGCTCTGTACAGGGTCCCGGGCTAATGCCCGGGCTGAAGTTGTGATCAACTTCGAGGTTCTTTAAACTCTAGGGGGGGGGGGGGGGGGCGCCACTGCGCGTAGTAGTATCATCAGCTATCGAGCCGCAAGCCCACCAGCACCATTTACACCGCCGAGGGACTGCCGAGGTTCCGCTGGATATCTGACAGGGAGCCGTTGGAATCAGAGCTCCTGCAGTCGCTTGACCTATTTTTATGACTGAATGACAGAAAGTGTGAGCTCACTAGGGATCGTAATGTTTTACATTGGATTCGTAAAAGTGTTATTCATTTTCCCGGCAAACCTATACAAAACAACTATACCCCAAAACAATGTCTGTTACTTACTATCTCAATCTATGTAGATTAAAATGAATCGCCAAATGTGTTGCTAAGCGCACGAAAACGGCTCGACTGATTTGTCTAATTCTCTTTTGTTGTGTTTATAAAACCAGGAAAAGTTTACAAAAAAAAAATGTAAAGGATCTCACAGATTCACTTAAAATTTAAAGCAGCTTCAAAATAATTATATTTAAAAGAATCGAACTGCCCTTAAATTATTAAATCACAACTACTATTGTCAACAATTGATATTCAAGTATCTACTGCAATTACAGCTGATCGGAAAAAGTTAAGGTTTAGTTTGAGGCCGCAGTTGAAATTAAAGTTCTTCTGTTCGGCCTATTTGTGTTTGCGAAATTACTGGAACCGGTTCTAGAACAATTGCGCATTATATTTAAATTTTCTACAATAATTGTTTAGTTTATGTATTGTACCTACGCACGAAAAATAAGCTCAAACTATGACGAGTATGTATTGAATAATAAAACTACGAGTACAAGCACCTTTTTGGAGACATAGGGTTTGTCACAAACACTTACAAAAGCATTACTAAAAAACAGAGCAACAGAACTTGTTTTTAAACATAAATGTACAATAAGGGATTTAGATGAATTCAGAAATATTGACTACGGCATGCACAGCGGCCGTTGCGGTTTGAATTACCTACCTACACCAAGTTGTTTGAACGAGAGAAGTTCTTAACATTAATTGATTCAGAAACTTTTTTGTATTCGCATCCTACATCCAGTCTTGTGAAAATATTATACGGATATACTTAGATACGGAGTAGGTAACTCACCATGCATTTTCACATATTATTAGTTTATTGGCAAAGCCATAATTTGACTGTATATACAAACCCTTACAAACGCAGAATGCATCACGAAATCCTGACCAAGCCATAACAAAAAAAAAACACTTACATTTAATATAAATTGGATAAAGCAGACTGTATTGTTGTGGTACAGATTAGAATTTACATCCATGGTATACAATGTAACCCAAACTAGTTGTCTAAGAAAAAAAAAACTGTTCTTCGGCCCTAAATAATATTTGTTATTCCTAATTTCCTTTCAAGGCGAGCCATCTACTTCTAGATAGCCTTATACAGGTGGCGCTAAATTATTAGTGAATCGTTGTCCAGACATGGTATACCACGAGCATCTTGAGATATATGTTTACATCTCTTGCAACAAAATCAGTAACATTAAATCAGTACTGTATTTGATAATATCTTGGTAGCTTTATTCAAAAAATAATAACTAGAATCTTTTCAAAGCTGATAGTTATAAAGTTATCATTTCTAACCAAAAAGTTTGAGGAAGGTTCTATGTTGTTTAAATACGCATAGGTCCACTTTACCTGCCATCTAAGGGAAGTAATTTACTTTACATGAATGACTGTGTTTAACACAGTTTTGTTAAGTGTACGCTAACTAAGTTTTATTGCTCCAAATCAAAAATACAATTTCTTTTATCGCGCTTTTATCAGAACGCGAAGATATACTGTCTTGGACCGAGTTACGAATTTTATTGGAACAACATTTTGGGGATCCGCGTAGCGAGCAATGCATTAGTTTAGAATTGGAATCTTTAAAAATTAAAAACGGTGAGACTTATTTAGATTTCTGTAACCGAATACAGAGTGTAAGATCGCTTTTAATATCAAAGGTGAATTTATCATCAGATGAAAATATGAAATCCGCGAAAATTACCATTTATAATGACATGTCTTCAAAAGTATTTTTATACAATCTACCTGAGGAAATGGTGCGTATAGTGCGACTACGGTCACCAGGAACCTTAGAAGATGCATTAAAAATAGTACTTGAAGAAGTAAATTTCCACGAACAGTACAAAATGCGAAATCGAATTTCTGGTAATACTCAAAAGCCATTAACAGCCGAAAATCAAGGATTTAAATTTAACAGTTTTCAACAGAACCGTAACTTAAATCCTGGATTCACACCAAAATTGAATTTCGGATTGTCACCGCAAAATAAAGGTCCACAATTTAGTCAGCCTAACATGGGTTTCCGCCCACAATTTAACAAGCCTAATTTTAACTACGCGAGTCCACAACAGTTTGGATATCGACCAAACGTAATGCAACAACAGTTTGGGTACCGACCAAACTTAGCACCACAACAATTTGGTTATAAGCCTATCTTTATTAGGACCCCACAACAATTCGGATATAGACCTCAAATACAGCCACCTCACCATCAGGCTACTGATGTGTCAATGAGGACAATTCCCATAGACCACAAGAGGGTTTTAAAATCAACGAGTTAGACATCAATAATGAAAATAATAACTTTGATTACGAACAGACATACGATGAGACCTACTGTGAAGATAACGTTGACTATGGCAGTTATCTCACCAATCAACACGAATATGAATTAGGGACGGAACAAGATAATTCTCAACCAACTAAAAATTTTTCTATAAAAGCCTCGAAGGAAGAAACGAAATCATAGAATTAAATTGTGATCCTAATTTAAAATTAGCGTATATATACTCGTACATTCCTGAAATCGACGCCAAAATGATGATCGATACAGGAAGCTCTAGATCATTTTTAAGCCCGCGAATAGCTTACCAAATTTTTTATAATTTTATCCAATATGAACCGTTTACCGTAATGAGCACGCATGCCTCTAGTAATCACACCGAAGTTATAAATATTCCACTTTTGCCCACATTTAAAAGCAGTGATTCTCATAAATTTTATTTATACAATGTTGACGCAAGATACGGTGGCCTTATTGGTAATGATCTTTTACAAAGTCTAGACGCAGTCATCGATTTAAAAAATCTCACGTTAAAAACTAAAACTACTAGTATACCTATAGTAAATAACTTAAATCACACAATTTATTTACCTTCTCGTTGCGAAAAGCGTGTTAAATTGCCAACAGATCAATATTCTGGCTATTTTAAAGCTATTTTAAATTTTATTCAATTTAATTCCGATGTTAGAATGCCAAGTGCATTAGTAAACTGTGAAAAAGGATACGCATGCACAGTTATCCAAAATACATCTGATAAAACCTTACAACTTACCGTAACACAACCTTTGACAGTTATAAAATATGAAAATACAAATTGCTATCTAAATTATACGGAAAATATTACAGAAATAGAGACTGACGCATTACTTGAAAATAATTTACAAAAGCTGCGACTCGATCATGTTAACGATGAAGAAAAAAATAAAATATACAATCTTTGTCGAGAATATAAAGATATTTTTCATTGCGATCAGTTACCATTATCTTTTACAAATCAGGTGAAACATAAAATCCGTACAAAAAACGAAGACCCGATATATGTTAAACCGTATAGACAATCACCCGCACAGACAGACGAAATTAACAATCAAGTAAAAAAATTATTATCAGATAACATTGTTAAAGAATCCCATTCCCCTTGGAATGCTCCTGTACATCTAGTCCCTAAAAAGATGGATGCTTCCGGAGAAATAAAATACCGCATGGTAATTGACTATCGACGGCTCAATGACATAACTATTGATGATAAATACCCTCTACCCAATATTAACGATTTATTGGACAAATTAGGTAAAAGCGTTTACTTTAGTACTATAGATTTAGCTAGTGGGTACCACCAAATCGAGGTAGAAGAGGACGACAGACAAAAAACCGCCTTTACTGCGAACGGCCATTTTGAATTTATCAGAATGCCGTTCGGACTAAAAACAGCGCCTGCGACGTTCCAACGCACAATGGACAATGTATTGAGGGGTCTTCAAGGATTACACTGTATGGTTTACCTTGATGACGTCATCGTATTCTCCACAAGCTTGGCAGAACACATTTACAAATTACGACTTATATTCGACAGACTAAGAACCACCAACCTTAAAATTCAGCTTGATAAAACAGAATTCTTGAGGAAAGAAGTACTTTACCTTGGACATGTTATAACGGAACATGGACTACGTCCTAACGACGATAAAATAGACTCAGTACTTAAATTCCCTTTATCTAAAAGCACTACTGAAATCAAAAGTTTTCTTGGTCTTGTAGGCTATTATAGACGATTTATTCCCGATTTTGCGAAAATCACAAAACCACTTACTTCATGTTTAAAGAAAAGAAACAAAATTATTATCAACCAGGAATATATCGATGCTTTTAATAAATGTAAAGAACTCTTGACACATGCTCCTCTACTACAGTACCCTGATTACGATAAGCCGTTCATACTCACTACTGACGCGTCCAATGTAGCTTTAGGTGCGGTATTGTCACAAGGGACAATAGGTAATGCCAAACCTGTTGCGTATGCTAGCCGTACCTTGAGCGACACCGAAACTCGTTATAGTACTATCGAACGCGAACTGCTCGCTATAATTTGGTCAATAAAGCATTTCCGTCCATATCTATATGGAAAAAAATTCCTTATTTATACAGATCACAGGCCACTAGCCCGGTTAAACTCTTTGAAAGATCCGAATAGCAAGCTGACGCGGTGGAGATTGCGTTTACAAGATTATAATTTCGAAATCATATATAAATCTGGTAAACAAAACACAAATGCCGATGCCTTATCCAGAATTAGAATAAATGCATTAGATTCAGATGATGAAGGACATTCCATGCAAGTGAATGTTGATGAAGAGGACGTAAACTTACAAGAACATATTGAAGATGTTATAAAGAATATAAAACAATTATCAAAAAAACAATAACGCCGTTCATCTTCAACAATGTCAATTTCAGAGATAAGTAAGACTACTTCAGCAAGTCCGATGACCATTTCAGACGATGTAGAACAATATCCTATTAGATCGCCGTCTGCAGAAAGTAATAAGTCACAAACTATACACTCTGCTATAGAGCTAGAATCAACAGGCATACCCATCTTACACGAGGCAATCGACACCAAACCCAATCAAATTTTAATATTTTCTTGGTTTAAAAACGAGTTTAATGTAAAAGATATTTCAAGAAAAAGACAAAAGATTTTAGAAGTTTTTATGCCTACAGATAAACCGGAGCTTATTAAGCAATTTTTAAAAGAGTATATTCGACCAAAAATTAAATATTTCATTTACTTCGAAGAGGAAAAACATCGTGCACAGTTTAGCAAATTAATAATAGAGTTATTCAAGAAAGAGATGGTACAGTTATATGAATGCACAGAACGAATAGTATACGTTGAAAATGAGGGTGAACAAAAGGCAATAGTATTAAAACATCACGAAGGCAAAACGTGCCATCGCGGAATTAGGGAAACATTAGTACGAATGCGTAGAAATTATTATTGGGAAAACATGTCAGAAACCGTTGCTGCTATTATTAACGCCTGTGAAGCCTGTCGTACAATGAAGTACGATAGGAAACCTATCAAACCTTTACTTCAGTTAACTCAAACTCAAAATGCTCCGTTTCAAGAACTGTTTATTGATACATATTCTATTGAAGGAAAATACTATCTGACGCTAATCGACGCATTTAGTAAATTAGGCCAAGCTATCGAAATTTCAAATAAAACTACACCGGAGATTGTAAGAGCTTTAATGAAATATTTCTCTTTTTACGGCATTCCCAAGAAAATAAGTTCAGACCCAGGTACCGAATTCAACAATGAACTTTTAAAAGAATTTTTAAGTTTACATAAAATCTCACTTCTCATTGGTACACCTAACAACCCTAATTCTATGGGTTTAATTGAAAGATTACATTCCACGATCATTGAAATTTATCGAATCGCCAAATACGAAAGGAAATGCACTGATGCCGCATCAGTCATGACATACACTATAATGGCTTACAATCACACAATACACTCTGTAACGGGGTTAACGCCGTTTGAAGTTGTCTTTGGACATACTGATACAGATAATCCATTTAACAATAATTTAGAAAGGCCTTATGTACAACAATTAGTTAAAGATCACTCCAAACGTACAAAATTCTTATATCAATATTTAACCGATAAAATAATAGGAAGTAAGGAAAAGATTAGAGACAAACAAGGTGGAGAAACGGGATTCGAGTTTCCCGAAGGACACCTAGTTTACGTAAAAGATATTAATAAGAGAAAAGGTAAAGACAAGGCAAGATATCGCAAGGCTAAGGTTACAGGGAAAACTTGTAAAAATGTAGTTCCACTTATAGTAGGTGATAGAGAGACAAAAGCACCAATTAAAAATATAAAACGCCCTCCAGAGGTGGTGTATTCTGACCGTAGCGATGCCGGTGCTGGCCCTTCGTCTGCAAAACCTTGAAGGAAATCCAGGGATCCTGCCTGTAAAGGAAGGTCAAGCTCATCTACAAATAGATAACTGGACAATTATAAAAAAACATAAATCTGGAAAACATTTATAACGATTTAACCTATACCATATCAAAATTTAACGAACTTAAAATTTTAGTTACATTAAATGAATCATTTCCTCATGATTTTATTAGTATCTTAAAACATGCTGAATATCTTCGCGATATAACAATAGATAAATATCACCAACTGATGCCACAACAACGATTTAGAAGAGGTCTTATAAATCCACTAGGCTCAATCATTAAGATTATCTCAGGAAATCTTGATCACGAAGATGCAGTTAGATACGAAAAACTAATCTCCGAATTAAATAATAACCAAGTTGTTGTTTCCAAAAAGGTTACTTTTATTTCATCCATGTTAAGTAGTATTGTAAATACAACTGAAATTATTAACAATAACACAATTAACTTAGACACACGTTTAAAACAAGTAGAAACTAGTTTAAATGAATTAATAAATAAGGAGAATGATTGGCTACTATCCTTATACCTAATGGGACTATATAATCTATTTGTTAGTAATTTCAGAACCATCTTTATTAGACTAAGTGAAATTGAAACTGCATTAGCATTAAGTAAAGGCTCTATATTACATCAGTCGATTATAAACTCAACAGAACTTTTGGCACATTTAAAGTTAATTTCAAATGTTGGAAACTTGGTGTATATCCCTAATGAAGATAACTTAGTTAAATTAGAAGAAACTTTTATTGTAAAATCATATTTAAAGAAAAACCAGATAACGTTCATAATGGAAATTCCCTTGATAGATAACATTACATATAATTATTTTAAATTGTATTCCTTACCTGTATTCCAAAAAAATGTTACCTTCACTATATTCCCTAAATACCCTTACCTATTGGCGAAAGGTGTAAAATACTTACCGATTATGAAAGCGTGCCGCAGTCTTGCTACAAGAGACCACTTTCTCTGTACGAATGATGACCGGGCGATGTACCAAGATGTCACCTGTATGGAGCAGTTAATGAAGTTTGAAAGCAATCTAAGTAGTTGTACTCAACATCAGATTCGCATCGAAGACGTAAAAATACAAAGAATCAAACCTGGAAATTGGATTTTATATACAAAATTGAAAGAAACATTAACACAAAAATGTAATGGTGAAATAAATAGATATCCAGTATTCGGGACTTATATACTTACCCTGGAAGATCCATGTGAACTAGAAATATCCGGTATTCAAATTCATCACCACCAAATTTATACAGAAAGGGACTATGTACCTGCAATTCCCGTTATCAATTTACCGCAGCTACGAGCAAAAACGACGCTATCCAGTACACGTGCACTTAATATGAAGGAGGTCAACTTAGATGAAATTAAATACATGTCGGAAGTGCTAAAACATAGTGAAGTGATCGACAGTGTTTCCAATAGTAAAATAGATTCTAATTTCAGTGTTGTTATTAATGTTATATTATGTCTTTTAACTCTAATTTTACTTACTATAATTCTGTATGTCTTTAGATTTAAAATTATGTCTTTTATGAAAAATTGTCGGAAAAATGTTAAAAATGATTCCGATAATTTTCCATCTGGGGATGGAGGAGTTATGGTACCCCCTCGCCCCTCTGTCTTAGATTAAGAGGGCTTACATAGTCATTTCTACTTTAGTTCTAAGAAATATAATTGTTTAGGCTAGCTCGACGGAGCCGCATCCTGCATGTCTTGTGACTCGAAGAGATTCATTATTAAATAGGCCTCCAAATCGGCAACACTCTCTAGTTTTATTTAATTATATTTTTTAAAAACTAATTTAGATTCTCCCAAAACTTGACTAGGTACAAATCAGAATGAATTTGTCAATGCAGTATTTACACAACAAAATAATAATACTTAATCAAATAAATAAATGAAATTGTTAAAGTCATTGCTTAGAAAACGACCAATGCATCTATAGCCATTAAATTCATCTTTTAAAGGTTAAAGGAGGCTTTTATGCACCTATAATAAACTACCTACATATTGTAAAGTTTAAATTGACATATTTTTTTATTTTTATTGTGTTAACATTACAATGCTCTGAACATCTGCATGTAATAAGTAATCGTCTTCGGTTGAGACCCGAAGTATAATTAAGAATCAAACGAACTTACCTTGTGAAGTTTGATTCCAATTATGCGAGGGTCTCAACCGAAGACGATTACGTCAACCCATCCCTCCCAACCCATTAAATAAATTAAAAAATTGTGGAGGATAACACAAAATTCTCTGAAATAATGACGTCTCGTGACGCGGGGTTGCCAGTGCAGGGAACGGAAATAAGATATCTCTTTTTAGGATATATCTAAAAGTATGAAGAAGATAGCACCATCTCATGTACTGCTGCATGTAATAAGTAATCGTCTTCGGTTGAGACCCTCGCATAATTGGAATCAAACTTCACAAGGTAAGTTCGTTTGATTCTTAATTATTCATCCTTGTATTCGGAATTAGGCTTATAGTAATATTGTTAACTAAAACGGTTAATCGTCGCACCGTTGCGCGGGTGATGAGGCGCGCGGAAGGGAAGCATCGGCGACCCCCACCAGCGAACGATCTGCGACCACATGAATAAATACGCTGCGACTGCGGGCCGAGCGAGCTCCTGCGTCAGGCACGACTCAACTTTGGTACGAGCACCCGTGTGTCACTCGACCCGAATTTCTTTGAGATACGTCTATCGCTAACGACGACGTGAACTAAACATTTGTGTACTAAGTATCTAAATCCTTGTTTGTGCATACGTTGAACCTGTTGCAAGTGCGTTATAGTTTAATCCCATACTGGGTAAGTTGTGCTAACGTTTTCTTACTTATTGTGTAGGCTATAGTTTGTGTTATGTAGCTGCTTATGTGATGTTTTGCCAATAAGACTAGTTAGGTAAGCAGATTGATGATCGATCAAGTATCATTGTCGTTGTGTTTTATGCTTGTAAGTAGTTTCGTGCGTTAGGTAGGCACTAGGCAGTAAATAAATGTACAATATGTATACTGTGAATTATATTAGGATTAATATTAGGACTTAGGAATAGGATTAATTTACCGTATTTATAATCGTGATCTATAATCACGATTTAATGTTATTTATATTACTAGTATTAATGTCATCAGTTACTGCTTACTTGTAACCGTTTCTGCATCTTCTATGTACTGCCACTTCATCCCAGTATACCTAATTTAAAATGCTAGCCTGGTTCTCTTTTCTTTTTTTCCTCGGCTTCGCCTGCGCTTTGTTAAAAACTATTTAGTCAGCTAGCGTTACTAGTGGCAGTACCAGAGCTTACCCATCCTGGGGTTAATCTGTAGTTTTGGCTTCTTTAGGAACTACGTTTGGGTTTGTTTTAACCCTCGAAGACTGCGTCTGGCGGCTGCCAAGCTGTCGCGTGCCGCGACTTGCGGCATCTTATCTGGACTACGGGAGGGGAGGACTGAGTCGCAGCGCAAGAAGAAGAAGGAGTTCCAGGGGATTGCCACTCCAGTGATCTTATCATTCACCATATCTCAAACCTACCCACGGCCTTGAATCTTAAAATTTTACTTACTACCTATTTATTATACTTGCTACCTTAATTGCTTATGTAGTATACCTAATAACTTAATTTTGCCGTTTTATTTATGACCCTTATTTAAATAAAACGTGACAGTAACCCTCGGTGAGTGTAGTATTTTTTTTTTATACTAAGCCCGGTAAATGACCCCACTCCACCTGATGTTAGGTGGAAATGAGGTCCAGGCGCGAGGACAACTGGTGCAGCGTAAGAGACGTAGCATCAGTCTTCCTCACTCTGCCGGGCCACAAAGTGCTTCTTCACGCCTCGTTTGAATGACCCTATGTCATAGGTAGGAGGGAATACGTGTGCTGGTAGACTATTCAATCTTTTGGAAGTGCGGCAAAGAAACGAGTCACCAAATTTCTTTGTGCGTGATGGAATGTTAGAGACTGTAAATTGGTGACTCCGGAGAGCAGCACGCGTACTCCTATGGAGGAAGGGAGAAGGAGGGATGAGGTCAAAGAGTTCTTCAGAGCACTCGCCATGGTATAAACGGTAAAAGACGCTGAGTGACGCAATATCTCTACGCAATTGCAAAGGCTCGAGAGTTTTAGTGACCTCCGCATTGCCGATAAGCGCACAGCGCGGCGCTGCAATGTGTCCAAGGCATCGACAAGGTACTTTGCGGAGCCGTCCCAAAGGTGAGAGCAATACTCCACGCAAGACCGCACCTGTGTCTTGTATAATAGACACAACTGATCAGGCGTGAAGAATCGCCGCACCTTGTTCAGGACACCGAGTTTACGTGAGGCATTTTTAATCACGGTTTCGATGTAGTCCTTTTGGTTCAGATCGCAGCGGATATACATACCGAGCATGTTAATACTGCTCTGCAGGCCTAGAGATGTACCCTGAAGAGAGGGAAGGGGAAGGAATGGCGACTTTTTCGCTGTGAACGCGCACACCTGTGTTTTCTTGGCATTGAACTCCACCAGATTATCGGAGCCCCATTTAGAAATGAGGTCTAACACCCGATCGAGCTCAATGACAAGATTTGCTCGCTTCATTTCGGTGTCTACCCGCCCAGCCGTTGGGTGCCCGTTATATCCCCCATGCACTGTGCTATCATCTGCATAGCAATAAATGTTTCCAAGAGGAAGCATGTCATTGATATGCAGAAGGAACAGCGTGGGGAAGAGAACGGAGCCTTGAGGAACACCAGCGTTCACTGACATGAACCGCGAATCCATCCGAAAGGACACGGATTCTACGCTCATGCAGGAAGCTAGCAATCCAGGTACAGAACTGAGCGGGCAAACCGTATGCCGGTAGCTTGGAGAGAAGAGAGCTTTGTGCCAGACCCGATCAAAAGCCTTGGCTATGTCAAGGCTAACTGCCAGTGACTCGCCACGCTTGTGGCGAGTCACTGGCACCAAAAGCCTCACCCCAGAGATGTGTGACGTACGCTAGAAGATCACCCGTTGACCGTTTTGGCCGAAACCCATATTGACGATCGTGAATTAGGGAGTGATCTTTTAGGTATCGAATAAGCTGTTTGTTCAATATTCGTTCTAGGATCTTACACAACACTGAAGTTACGGCTATAGGGCAGTAATTAGTCGGATCTGACCGATCTCCTTTTTTAGGGATCGGTTGCACATTAGCTTCTCTTCAAGATTCCGGCACACAACCCGAAGAGAGCGAGAGACGGTACAGACGCGTTAACACGGGGAACAACTCCGCTGCACACATTTTCAGAACTATTGCTGGGATGCCATCAGGACCGTTAGCTTTCCGGACATCGATTGACTGCAGTTCCGCACGGACATCACACTGCCTGATTTTAATATCAGACATTGTGTGGCCACAGTGAGGAATTGAGGGTGGCTGTGCATCACAGTCATCGATCCGGGAGTTAGCCGCAAAGAGCTTGGCCAGGAGATCAACCTTTTCCTGCGGCTTGTGAGCTAAAGTTCCGTCAAGACATCTCAGTGGTGGCAGCGAGGGTTGGCAGAAGTTGGATTGCACGGCTTTGGCCAGACGCCAGTAGCTACGGCTGCCCGTAGGATGCGTCAGGAGTTCTTGGCCTACTCGTGCAACGCGCTGCGCATCCGCTCTAATGTAGGCCCTCTTACACGACTTGGTGGCATTATTATAGGCTGCTTTTAGCGAGCGAGTTTCGGGATTCCCATGAGCTTTACCTCTGATCCAAGCGCGGTATGCCGTCTGTTTGGTCTCAACAGCGCTGGCACACTCGCGATTGAACCAGCGGTTGCGTCTGCCTTTGCTGATGACATAGGAGTGTGGAATATAGTATTTCATTCCTAATACTATCTCATCAGCAACGTCAGTGGCGCTAGCGGTCGGGTCCTTCCCACTAAAGCAGCGCTGCCTCCAAGGGACGGATGCAAAATACTCCCGCATACCGTCCCAGTCTGCCGACGCGTAGTGCCAAATCTGGCGTTTCGAAACCGCTGTTGGCGGGCGCGATGCCAAGGGCACTGTGCTGGATATCAAGCAGTGATCTGAGGAACCTAAAGGAGCTCGAATCTCCACCCGGTATCCAGCTGGGCGACTCGTCAGCAGAAGGTCGAGTAAGGAGGGTGCATGGCCAACTATGTCTGGGATCCTGGTGGGCTGGTTCACCAGTTGCGTCAGGTCATGCGTGAGAGCGAATGCGTGGGCAGTTCTACCAGCATTGTCTGTTTTGGAGGAACCTAACCACAACTCATGGTGGGCGTTGAAGTCCCCCAAAAACACCAGTTCCGCCGATGGAAACCGCTCCTGCGCATCATCTGCTACCCGACTAAGATGTTCAATTAGTCGAGTTGTCTCCATGTCGATGTATAGGATCGGTAGACGCAGACGTAGACACGGCAATGAGAGCCTAAGTCGACGTGTACCACTAGGAGGGAGAAGGAAGGGTCCTCCAGACAGCGCAGACGGCGACAGCAAACATCCGCCCGAACGAATAAGCAAATTCCGGCTTTGGCTTTGAAGGATTCTTCAAGCACAAAGCCGGGATAGTTCAGGTAGGTGGTGTCAGCTGGGCGGATTATTTGCGTCTCCGTCAGGAACAACATTGCTGGCTGTGCCGTCTCAAGATGGTGGTGGACGGCATTGAGGTTTGCATGGAGTCCGCGGATGTTAGCGAACTCCACCTCAAACGGTAAGGTTGTGGTGGGGGTGTGCACCGCTGTAGTACCAGTTTTGTTGTTAGGCGCTGTCATTTTAGGAGTGGAAAGAGAGAGGCGTGAATCGAGAAAATGATGCTGCGATGCGAATGGTCAAAGTGTGGTGGCCTGTTTCCCCAGGAATTTGCACGAGTATTATTAACCTGCCGAACGGAAGGGCCCCCGAACCCCCTCGGGAATGGCCGCTAGGACTCCACCTTCCGGTCACCAACCGGCACGACGGACCACTCCGAGATTATGCGTGGCATGGTGAGGCAGCCTCACGAGCTGGTTAGGCTCGCTTGGGCCCCTGTACTGTGCCACGGGCGGCCAGCGGGACAACCGTTTCTACGGGTCTCCCTGGTCCCTATCTACCGACCTCAATAGATCCCTATCTATTGAGGTCGGTAGTTCCTCGGAACTCGGACCCGTAGTTCCAGTTGCGATACCCTTATCGCAACTGGAACTACGGGTCCGGGTGTGTTTCAGAGGTACTACGGGGTTCCGGTTCAAGCCCCCCGCTGGTCGTGCCTTTAACTAGGCGCCTCCGGCGGGATCCGGACATGGGTTGGACTCGTAGTGGCGTGTGGTTAGCTGTAGAGCTTGGGAATGTTCGTTTATCCTGGTATTGTGTGCCAGGACTTCCAAACTCCTGCACAGCGAGCGGGGCCTAGTAGCGGTCTCTGAGGGGCCAGAAGCGAAAAGTCCTGCGGGGAACGTGAGTTTCCCTTATAGTTGGCAGCTTTGTCCGGTGGTTTTCATTGGAATGTCCAATGGTGTGGTGTTGATATCTCCGGTACTAGTCTGTATAACTAGTAGAGGCGGCCTCCTAGATACCGTAAGACTCCAGTCCAGCCAGCCGCGTAGGACGTGGGAACTGGCTAGGCGCCCGGATGGGTTCCGAGAAGTGAGTGTGCTTACTACTCCGCTACCAAGGTGGACACTTGGGAGTCGACTTTAGAGTCGACGACCCTAGCAGTGGCAACTGCGAGTTGTGCCCTTCGTGCAACGAGAAGTGAGCGAGCTTGACAGCTCCGGTTACCTATCTGGACAATAGGCAGTGAACTACACGTGTTCACGGGGATACTCTCCTGAGACACTAGTCTTATGAGTACCGAATGAAGAGCGCGCTGCGGCGGGCACTAATTTGGCGTCAAGACCTAACGTTGGTGGTCTCCTGCGCGAGTGTTCTACTGGCACAGGGACGTCTGGCACTTCTTGCATAACCTAACGGTTGGTCTCGAGGTGCCAGTACAAAATAAAACTTAGTGAAGTAAGGGGGGTCTTCCTGGTCGGCAGGTTAACGAAGTCCTCCTGGCACTGGTTTGACGGAAGCCTCCACAGACCAAATACATCGCAGCATCATCCTCTCGAGCTCTGGTTATACGCTGGCTGATCCCGAAACGCGACCGACAAGCAGTCACTTGACGGGTTTTACACCATGCGTACGGTGGTCACCAACCACACGGGTCAAGCCCTACCACCAGTGGAGCAGATCATCGCTCGAAAGAGTCCGTTAGTCGCTTCTTACGACACCCATAAAGCTCCAAAGATAGAGTTATTTTGCAAGGAAAAATTGTCGAAAAATAAAGTAATTACTTATAGGCCCTTAACTTGTAGTAGATCTGCAATATTTAAAGATAAAATTATTGAGAGACTCTCGTTATTTGATTGCAATGTTAATGAACCAAATAAATATTACAATAAATTATTTGGTGTGATTACTAAAGAATTTGACAAAATATATACAAAAAAAAAAGTTAATGTAAAGGAAAAGACAGTGTTTAGTGACTGGGCTACGAAGGAAATAAGAAAAAGTAGGGATTTTCTTTATGATCTGTATGACAAGAAATCTTTCAATTCTAATCCAGCTTTTCATGATTATGTTAGACGATATTCCAAAATATTTAAAATGTATGTTTTATTGCAAAGTCTAAATTTATTAGCAACAAAATTATAAAGTCTAAAGATAAAGTCAAGACTACTTGGAAAATTATTAATTCAGAGACTGGCAAAGTGAGTAAAAATGAGTCAGGCTTTCTGCTTAAGTTGAATGATGAGCTTATTAAAGATAATCTTAAAGTTGCTGACCTTTTTGATTTCTTTTTGCCAATATACCTATTGAAACAACTAGACATTTAGAATCGTCCTCTACTGTAGCACAAAGTTTATTAAAACTTAATTTTAATAAAAAAGTACCGATCTTTAATTTTAGAGATATAACATATTTAGACATAATAAAAACGTACAAAAGCTTGAATAAGAAAAGAACGGAAGATTTATGGGGTCTCTCTGTGACAGTTTTGGAGCCTATTATAGAAGTAATCCCACCGTTTTTAGCAGGAATATTTAATAAATGTATCGAAGTAGGTTCATTTCCAGATTTAATGAAAAATAGTAAAGTAACTCCCATTTATAAATCAGGTGATAAATTTAACACTGCTAACTATAGACCGGTTTCTGCACTTCCGGCACTTAGTAAAATTTTCGAATCTATAAATGAATGCACACTTTAGAATGAATAAAATTTTACACAGTGATCAGTTTGGTTTCACGAAAGGACCGTCAACTATAGATGCTGGAGCAAAACTGGTCAAAAACATACTTGACACTTGGGAATCTTCGCAGGATACAGTAGGTATTTTCTGCGACCTCTCTAAAGCCTTTGATTGTGTTGATCATTCTACTTTAGTTGGTAAATTATTTCAATATGGCGTTCGTGGTAATGCACTAAAATTAATAAAATCTTATCTGCACAATAGAAGTCAGAAAGTAGGTATAAATAATGTAGTATCAGGAGGTTCGATAGTCAAAATGGGGGTACCCCAGGGATCTATTCTCGGTCCCTTTCTGTTTCTTGTTTATCTTAATGACCTTCCATTCATGGTTAAGGAAATGTCGGAAATAGCGTTATTCGCTGACGACACTTCTTTAATATTTTCTTTAGATAGGAAAGACCCAAAGGTTGGAGAAGGAAAAATTAACGAAACACTTAACAGAGTATCACAATGGTTTTCTGGTAATAACTTAGCACTGAATGCTAATAAAACTAAATTTCTTAAATTTTCTCCACCTAATACACGGCTCAGTCATTTGAATATTGAATTAGATTCGGAAACGTTAGAAATTGTTAATGAAACGTCTTTTCTTGGTATTAGGATAGACTCTAAATTACAGTGGGGTTCTCATATCGAGGGTCTGGCAAAGAGGCTCAGTTCGGCTGCTTTTGCTGTTAGAAATATAAGAAAAATTACAAATCAGTCTACTGCTAGGCTGGTTTATTTTGCTTATTTCCATAGCGTTATGTCATATGGATTACTACTATGGGGAACGTCAGCAGACGTTAGTAGAATTTTCATTCTCCAGAAAAGAGCAGTTCGGTTTATATATCAGTTAAAAGCACGTGATTCGTTGAAGGAATTATTTAAAGATATAGATATCATTACTTTACCGTCCTTGTACATATTTGTAAATATTATGTACGCTCGTAAAAATCTACACCTTTATACCAGAAACAATGAGGTTCACGGATATAACACAAGGAACAGGAACAAACTGTGTGCTCCGAAGTTCAGACTTAGCAAAAGTAGTAAATCTTTTATATGCAACTCAATTCGTTTTTATAACAAAATACCTGACGACATCACTGCATTGACAGACAACAAATTCAAAACGCACATTAAACGTGTGTTAATTGCGAAAGCTTATTATAAGATACTATGTTGCAGACAAAAATGCATGGAAATAAGTCTACTCTGTACTAGTGTTTATTATTAGTATTTTTAGTCTATTATTAACTATTCTTTCATTCAATTATTATGAATTGTTGAAATTATTTAGTTTAGTTATTATTAATTTTATTGATGCGTACAAATTGTACTTAATTATGTTTAATAATTTGTACCTACTTAATTAGATCTATGACACTGTAAAGTAACATTGTTACTTAGAGGGAGAAAAAAGTAAGGCCTCCTGAGTTTCTTGCCAGCTCTTCTCGGTCGAAGGCTCTCCCAAAATCCGAACTGGTGGTAGATTGGTTAGGTAGGTAGATTAGGTAGGTAGAGTAGGTTATGGTCTGTGCCAGCTAGATGTGCATGAAGGGTCATTTACCCCATTTGTACCAGTGGGGTGCTGCAGTTTAGGTACGTTCGGCCGGCGTGCCTCCCAGGAAGGCCGCCTAGGCGTATGACAGTAAAGGTTGCCGCTCGGCTCTCACGCTCCACGTCGCGCGTCGTCGCTTAAGGCCAGGTATTTCTCTCTCGCGGCTTCTCTCTCGCTCTCGATGGTACGACGGTACGGGACGGGTATAACAGCGAAGCGGCGCGTTTTATAGGTTTTATTGCCTATATTTATAGACTTTATATACAGGATTCTCTGCTAATTTATCTGCGAATTATTTGTCTTTCGTTGAGTACAAAAATTAAATGTAAAGTATCAGTATCGTATTTATATATGTGTATAGTGTGTATGAATGTATTGTATGTGTGTATATATATGTATGCTAGTATATATATTATATTTTAAAATAATTTTATATCTTATTTGGTGGATTTGGATCAGTCGTATTCGGTTGCATTCGCATCACTGTCGATCGAGTTGGACTTGTGCCGATGCTGCGTCCCTAGCCTAGCTTCTGCTACCCTCGTCATTTTTTGTCCTCGGTCCTGTGGGGGTGGACCGGTGTCGCGTCGTGTCGCGTAGGCAGGCTGGATCGGAAGTGAATATGGCCGACGCGACGCGACGCGATGTTGGTTTGCCCCCGTAGGATCGGGGATGGGGAGTGGTGGGGGTGGTGGAGGTTGGGTTGGGGACGTGGCGTCGGTGCGGGTCTGGTTCGATTGATGGTGATGTGAATGTGGTTGAGTGTGATTGATCTAAATCTACCACTTATTTATTATTATTATTTTTTTTTTTTTTTATCGAGTGATGTTTATTGGATTTTGAATAGATTGGATCCTTAACTAATACATGGTTTTTATTTTTTTCCAAAATTTAAACCATTATTTTCTATGTCTCAAATGGTTTGAAAAAACTTAAAGCGCGATCTATCTAGCCTTGAGAGGAAACACTGCGTCGGCGTGGCGTTCGGGATTCACATGCGGGGCGCGGGGGAGCGGCGTTTCGTGGTCCCCTGTTTCCTCCTTCAGAGGTGGACCAATTTTTATTTAAGCGTCGGTTGGGGGAGGAGGTTTTCTGTGTCTGTGTGTTTGATTTTTTTTTTAAACGAGTTACTTAATGATTCTGAAAACGCCTTAAAACGAAGTGATTTCGCTTAATTTTGAAGGCTCCTGGTTATTAAATAAATGACTTAATGCAAAGGAATCAAGCATACGGACGTGAAGGGTCTCTTTCTTTAACCGTTGCTGAAGGGGTGGTGGGGGTTGGTCCGGTTTTGGAAGGGGGCTGCGGGGCGTCGTTTTTCTGTGTTTGGTGTGGGAGTTTTGGGTGCCGCGTCGGCGTGGTGTTTCCTCTTAACTCGTAATCCCTACGCGCGCGCGTAAACCCTGCGCTCCTGATGGACGTCAAATCGATATCGAGTCGGCTGTGCTTATCGGAATATGAACGCTCGGGTCACGAGATAGGTTTCAGTTTCGCGTGGAGGTCGTTGGAGGGTGAACCTTCTGTACGGTAGTAGTATTAGTTATTCTGTGCTTGTACCAAGACGAATAACGAAACAATTTTAAAACACACAAGTTTATGCTTATTAATTTTTGACGTTTTTTTATGCTTAAGTTTTTATAAAAAAAGATATTTGAATGATTAAAAATGTCAACCATATTGGTTAGGTACTAATGTTTTCCAAAACTCATTTCAGCCGCTACTTTATTTTACTTCAAAAACTCTCCAATTTATATTACTTACCACAGTATCAATACGATAATTGGAAATCATATTACACAATTCTATGACCACGGCTTATATTTCGGTTCGACGCGATTCTGTTTCGGCGTGCAGTGGTACTGGGGGTAGCAATGCGCATTTGTCTGGCACAGACTATAATAGCTCGTTAGATTAATTATTAAGTCTTAACTATAAGTTAGTTAACTGTTTTTTTATTATTATTAGTATTGACGTCAATAAATGCCTGTAAAGGTTTACATTGAATAAATAATTTGACTTTGACTTTGACCCACCGGACGGAAAGAGGGGCGGCGATTGGTATTCTTTCTCCGTCACCGCACGGATAGAATTTAAGGTTCGTTAAAACATTAACGCTGCGAAGCGCAGCTAATTCCAAGCAGGCCCTGATCGATGACCTGGTGGTCCAAGGTCTGGTTGAATCAATATAAAAACAATACTAATTTCGGGACTTTGAAAGTGTACATAAATACTTTCTTATTTTTTTTATACCTTGAATTATTTAATAAAATTAAAGTATTTCTATATAAGAAAGTTCTATATAAACTACTTCGGATCGGAAATACATTATTTTCTATCGAAATTAGCTATTTTTTAAAGATATCTTAATTTGGCTGGTAGTTAATTTATTGGGTTTCAGGTGGTTCATTTACTGAATATTTTCGTTAATTCACTGGTGGTTTTGGGTCATTTTGCATAAATTATCCAAAATCTCTAAAAATAAGATATTCATTCAAAAACAGAGAAATGATATTCTTCTTCAATAAATTCGGAATACCATACAATATTATTTTTATGGTATTCCGTTATATCTAAGGCTGAGATCTATAGAGCGTACTTATACTTTACTCAGACTTATCTAGCGAGCTAAGACTAAATTGGAATTTATAATTAATGCTTCGACGCTGTCTTAGCACAGGCTTAGCACGGGTTAAGTCACCGAAATCGGTGACTTACGAAGAACTCAGGATATTAACCGAAAGTGAATAATAGCACACTACCTCAACAGCTCTACAGCGTTGCCGTGCCTTTTTAAATTTTACGGGTTAACTTTCAAAACAAGATATCTTTATGTCAAAACAGTATCTCTTCAATTATTTGAATTTAATTTAAGGATAGTTATTGTATTTCATAGCAAATTGATTTAATTATACGAGACAATTGACTAAACATTCGTTATGGATCGTACGGATCGTAAAAAACAACGCCCGTATACGGAATATGAAAAACAGCTATACTGATGCAACTGCTTTTTTTAAGTCATTTTATTTTCTTTTAAGTATAAAGAACAATTAAGAAGGTTATGCTTGAAATGGAACACTAAGCTCAGCCTAGTCTCAACTTTTGTATGACTATCAATTCGAAATCAAAGCTTGTACGTTTAGGATGCACTGAGCCAAGTTCGCCTTAAGTAAAGTCAAAGTTACTCGTAAGCACGCTCTATAAATCAGACCCAGAAGTATGTTATTTATTTTTTAAAAGTTCATGTAAACTGTTTCAAATTGACAACTTCCCTAAATGTTAACTTACTCATATTGGCTACTTCCCTAAATGACCACCTCCCAAAATGTTAACTTTTTCAAACTGGCTACTTCCCAAAAGGACAGCTTTTCAGACAAGCCACTTCTTAAAATACAAAAGTTTTCATCTTTACCACATCCTGGAATTACTGCTTTTCAAAATGAGCTTCTCTAGCCTATGTTACTCGCGGTAATTTGACCATTCCAATGATACCCCATACCAAACCAAAATGATACCCCATAAAAAACCAAAACTAGGGTAGGTTTGGTTGAGGCATAAGGAAGTTATTGTGGAATAAAGAAACTCACAAATTCAGCGTGTCCAGAAAACGAAAGATAATCCTTTAGCTGCGGATGGGTCACTCATCATGTCCTACCGCATTCTGGAATTTTAGTTTAATGAAAGTCTCACGGTTTTCGAAATACCGTTTTCCTGTTCTTTTTTTTTAGAAAATCTTCCCTCGTTTACTTTATACTACTACAATAATTCTAAAAATGATAACTTTTTTAAGCCCCATTTTTTTATCAAATACATAAGGTTATTGTTTCATCTCTACCAATATTATTTTTCACTCCTCTTGCTAAAAAAAAATATAGACCTTCTTTGTAGAGTTATAAAGCGAGGAAAAAATAACTTTTCTTTTTTTTCTCTTAAATAATGGCTTCGTGCGTTCAGCACATTTAGCCAGTGTCAAGTTTTTAAAAGTAATTATTATTTTCTTTACATTATGTGGATGATAATGAGTGATAATGAACGTTTGATGGTAAATGATTTTCCCCCAAACCCCTCGAGACTCAATAAAACTGTGGGACTTTATTGAGGTCTCACACAGACTTCTTGAGAGAATTTGAAAAGTGATGTTGCACTGTTTTGTTTTATTTGCTAACACTCATGCACGTTCACGAACACTTAACAGTAAATAATCCACCATTATTTCACATTAATATACGACAAAACACAAATTATAGAAAATAAAACAAAACTGCAGACATGACGCTTCACTTTCCCGCCCAGCGGTGCGATTCTCTAAGCTAAAAGCCTTGATAGCTGCGGCTGCCGCAGCGCTGACAAGTGACTGTCTCTTTCATATTCATGGAATTGGAAAGAGACAGCAGATCACAGCCATGCGCGCAGCGTCTATATGTCGCTTAGAGAATCGCATAGAAGAACTCCCATAACTTTTCTTGCCCTATGGGATTTTTTTTTTAAACTTTATCTGTCAAATGACAATGAGCCTACAAAAACGAAAAAGTCTTTAGTCCTAAGTAGAATACTCATGAATAAAGACTCGACTTATTACTGTTTACTTAAATCTTAAATACCTGTTTTTTTATTGAATATTCTTTTGTACCAAGGTATTTGTTGTGTTGTCTTGTAATCGTACTTATTAAATGTTTTTTTTGTTGTGATGGAAAATGTCCTTCTATGATAGGGAGGGCATTTTCCAATTTGTATTTACGCTCACAATTTGTATATTTGTATTTCGTATGATTTCGTAACGACGACGTATTGTTTTGTAAATGTCGTTACTTCTATATTATTATAAATCTGTGGAATTTCTTGCGCCTGTTCTTCTCCACAGCTAAAAGACTTCCTGAATGGGTTTTGCCCATCCATCTAATAACTTTTGACGATTCAAAATGCTTATTTTAAGTTTACTGAATAAAAAAAATTTGATTTTGAATCAACAAATTTTTTGAGATAGTTATCATTTATGGTAAAATTTGTAATCATTTGAATCTATGGACAACACAGACCACGCTTCAGCAAGAAACAACTGCACAGTCTACACATGTGCGTAGGTTTTTTTTTTATATTACTCCCCCGATGTGGGACAAGTCGGAGACGTTCTCTACGTCACTTCCTATGCAGACAAAACTATCTAGGCCACGCTACTGTGGCTCTCCTACTCGATTCACTTCACGTGCTTGGTGCATACATTTTCATGGCATCTTGTGCCCTATCTACGTTCTATTCCTACTTCTAGTTTATATAATTATATCATTATTGCGAACTTTCCATTTTTCTTGCACGCTTGGTGCCCTCCTACTCATACTCTTAACATATTTATTTACTTATGCCTATTACATTTTTATTGCATATTTCATGCCCTACTCTTTTTTTTTTTTTTTTTTTTTTTTTGCAACGGGTAAGCGCTTGGCCTTCATCTCACCTGATGGTAAGTGACGATAAGGCCGAAGGTGGAAGCGCGCTTCACCCGGAATCCTCAACCACTGAGGAACTGGCTATCTTATCGCAAACTGCCGGAACACAACAATTCTATAAACATCGTTGTTATGGCGACAGACTTAGATAAGATGGTGGCAGCTAGCCAGGCGGACTTAACAGCCCTACCACCAACCAAACCGAGCACACAAAGATGTACTCCCCGCTGGGAATCGAACCCGGGGCCTCTGGGTCTGAAACAGGTAGCTTAGCCACTAGACCACAGAGGCGGTAAAACTCTATCTTAATGCCTATTCTTATTGACTTATATTTTCTTTTATTTCATTTTTATTGCATTATTATGCCCTATCTCTTTTTTTCTATTTTTATTTTCTAAATTACATACTACATTATACTATTACATTTTCCATCTCTTCACTTTCACAATTTTTCCTTATAATTACAACTACAATTACAGTCTGTTTTACTACACATTTTTCTTACTTATTATATATTGTTTCGCCTGTGGCTCTTACTTACTACTTATATTATGTTTTATTCTATATCTATTATGTATACCCTGGGTATATTCAATATACTGGTGGTCAATGATGTTACAATAATATAATATCATTGCTGGTGGTTACATATATCTTATTTACTCTTATTTCTTTTAATTACTTTCTTCGCAATGCCTTGACAAAATTTTATGAAAGGTGATCTTGTTTGTTTATTTATTATATTTTCGTAGATTGTGTTTTGTTCTAATTTTGTTTCTGTCATCCTTTCGTACCTCATTCTTTCGTATTCACTTAAAGGGCATTTCAGTAGAATGTGGGCTATCGTCTCTTCTTCATTTTGGTCGCATATGCACGATGGACTCTCCTTGCACTTGAATCGGTTCAAGTACGAGGAGAATCCACCGTGTCCCGTCATACCTGTGGGTTTCAATTCCCTAACGAGTTTATAGGCCGCGGTTGCACTCGGGGAAAACATCTTCGTGACGGAGGCCGTTGCACCCGACTCGTATCTCCGGGCCCATTCGCCAATCGTCTCATCGCGTATGAAACGCTTGGCGAATGAGACCGGACACCGGTCGTAATCCAACTTCCTCCGTGACGAAGATGCCGCCTCCTTCGCTATTTCGTCGGCGCGTTCGTTTCCGGGCAGACCCGCGTGGGCCCTCACCCAAAACAAACTTACCATTTTGTTTTGCCCGAAAGCCCCCCGCAAGTTCGCCCGTGATTCGAGCGCTAAGCGGTGAAGCGAGCTACGGGTTGTTACTGTTTCTAGAGCGGATCTAGAGTCGCTGTAAATACCGTAGCTCGCTTCACCCCTTTTGACGATTTCCGCGGTCGCCCTGAGTATTGCGAGTAGTTCGGTTTGATATACGGTACAATATCGTGCAAGGGTGATTTTGACAGACGCGATCTCAGCTCCCCCCCTCCAAACAGATAGGGAGGCTCCGACACCGCCGTCTATCTTACTCCCGTCTGTATAGATCTGAATGTCTTGTACTTGGAGTTGGGGTGTAATAAATAAGCTAAGGTTTGCTACCAAAGCTTGTCTGCAAAGGCCTGTACATGATGGCCTTTCCCGCTCAATTCCCACAGAAGTGGGTCCAGCAAAAGATTCCAAAGCATTGGACCTCCGATGGAGCCCTGCACACACCCTTTCTCCGTTCTCCTCTCCGCTTTTCTACCCCCATACCTCACTTGGACCTGCCTATCTGTCAAATAGCTATCTACTACTCTTCTGATGTTTACTGGACAGCCTACCTCAGCGAGTCTGGTTCTAATTTTCGGCCACCAGGCCGCATCAAAGGCTCCCTCTATGTCCAATGAGACTATAGTCACTATCTTTTTATTTTCTAGTTTCTGTCTCATGTAGTTCATTAAAACATAGAGGACGTCTTCAGTGCTCCGTTGGGGCACGAAACCATATTGATTTGGACTCAATTTAGGGACCAAGTACCACTTCACCCTTGCTATCACCATCTTCTCAAAGATCTTCCCCAATACCGCGAGGAGCCCAATGGGTCGGTACGCCTTCACATCCGTGTCAGTCTTCACATCAGTCGGTCTTGCCTGGTTTTCGCAATATCACCACCAACCACCAGCTCTAAACATTTGTTGGCTATTGACAGGTATATCAAGGGGTGGCGGCTTATCACCCTGTGACAAATATCCGATGAGAAGCCGTCCTCTCCCGGGGCCTTCTTGGGGTGGAAGCTCTTAATTGTGTCTAGCAATTCCTGCATTGTGAAGTGTGGGTCGTGAATTTCTCCCTCCGTCTGTTGGTTTACGGTTCTTGCTAGGTCCCTAATCTCCCGATGTTCTTGGCTCTCCCCTTCCTCATCCGCTGGGTAAAATCTCTCGGCGATATACTTGGCCGAGTCTTCCAGTCCCAAGATTTTTCCCTCCTTCTTCAGTGGCAGGTCATCTCGCCTCCTCTCCGTCTGTTTTATAACGCGGTACACTCCGTCCCATACCGTTTCCTTCTCCTGCTTCTGGCAAAACTCCTTCCAGCCTTTAGTTTGAGCATCTTTTGCAGCCTTTTCATAATCCTCTTTCTGTTTCAGGTACTCCTGCACCACCGTCGCTCTCCGGACCGGCGCTGCGCATCGGATTCTACGCTTCATAGTTTCTACTCTTCTCTTTATGCGGAACAAGTCGTCAGACCACCACGGGACGGTAAGTCGCTTAAGTATCCTCTTCGCTGGAATGTGTTGTGTGCATGTTTGTGTGATTATTTCAGTGTATCTGTGTAGTATGTTCTCTATTTGTGTAGTGTTTTCGATCTTGTCTATGTTTGGTGTGTTAATGTTGTCTGCATTTAGGAGTTGGGTGAGTTTGTCATCAAACTCTGCCCAACTTGCCTTCTGTGTGTTATATATGCGTGTGGTTCTGCTTAGTGTGATGCCTTTCCCTACCGTGAGATCCAGGTCGAAGAGGATTGTGTTGTGGTCCGATCCTGTTACCTCCCTCTCCACTCTCCAGTTGACGATCTTGTTCAGCATGTCTGTAGATGAAGCCGTGACGTCCACTACGCTGGTGCAGGTCTTCCCATTCCGCTCTATCTCAAATGTTGGAGTGCTGCCTACATTCAAAATCTAAAGCTTCCACTCGTGGAAGGCACCTGCCAGTTCCCGCCCTCTGACATCCGTCTTTGCGCTACCCCACCATACGCTTTTTGCATTTCCATCGCCCCCCATAACGAGTCCTGTCGTACCTATCTTTGCAAGGATCTTCGTTATGTGAGCGATGTAGGGCTCGATGGGGGCATTGGGTTCAAAGTAGAAGGAGACGACGTTGATGGCCCAAGCGCTGGTCCGGATCCTCACGACTACGATGTTATTCGTCGTGAGTTCTGGGTTTTGTTCGATGTCAAGGTCTGCATCGAAAACGATGATCGCTGCCTTGACAACACCCTCCTCCTGCCCATCGCATTGGTACACCCTCGCCGTCCCGTAACTCCTCGCTCTACCAGTACTGCCCACATACGGTTCCTGTACCATGGCGAAGGCCACCCCCCTTTTCGCGGTCTCTAGTACCAACTCTGTTGTGGCTAGGTTCTTCCGTTCGAGGTTGGCCTGCATCACGTTACGCTTTCGGCGTCTGTTGGGGTCGCTCTGCTGCTGGTTGTCCACTGGGTCGCCCTTAGCAGTAGGCCACCCTCGCTCTCGCTAAGGTGTCCCACCGCTTCCTGATTGGACACTCTACGTCGAAGGCGTTGTGTTGTACGCTGGTCTTCCCGGCCTCACAGCAGTTGTGGCATGACGGCGGCAGTCCTTTTTGTGCGTCTTCGCACTTAGCTCTCATATTCGGTCCTCCGCAGTGGCTGCACTTTTCTACCGTCTCCTAACAGTATTTTCTGCCGTGACCGTACCCTAGACCCACAGAGCATTGTATGAGTGGGGACTGATCCTCCACTCTTACTCTCTGGATGTCCGTTGCACGGTCCTCCTATCCACTGCTCTGCGCCAAATTTGAGGGGACACCATCAGCACTACATGCACAAGGTGCGGGTTGCGCGCTCTTCTTCTATACCGCACGACCATCCTGTCATCCTTCTCACCGAGGCCGCGGAAAAGGTCCCCGTTCTGGCTCCTCAGGGCGCTGACGATATCTTCGTCGCTGTTCGTCTGAAGGACGTCCTTCAAGACCAAGAGGGGGTCCCTGTTATGCACTTCCTCAACTTGGAGGCCCACCTCGTCCCCTTCCAGTCTCTCCTTCACTCCCCTTCGCGCCTCCTTCGTACCACAGCTTATCAGGACCTTCCTGTCATTCGTTTTCCTAATCCTGTCGATTTGTACCGTCCCCTCCTTTGCTTTAACTGCCCTCCGGACCCTCTCGATGATCTGGTCACCAGTCTGTTTCATTTCGCGCCGTCACTATGATCGAGTGCAGCGGCTCGCTAGTCGGAGCAGGCCTCTCGACCCTGCCAGCCGCTACACTCGCATAGATGGCACCTTTTAATTCGCTACTGTGATCCATCAGGGCTTTCTTCAATTCTTCCATTTTTTCGATGTGCTTCTTCTGCTTTTCTTCCATTTCTGTCCAATCCATCCATCCTCCTCAATCTATGGACAATACAGACCACGCCCACATAGTCCACGCTTCAGCAAGAAACAACTGCACAGTCTACACATGTGCGTAGGTTAGGTTAGGTTAGGTTACGACACCCAAGGGAAAAGAGGGGTTGGTAGTATTCTTTTGATGAGCCCATCCCGCTCTATGCTGTTGGATGTATGTGCAGTCTTTAGTCCGTTAGTCGCCTTTTACGACACCGAAGAAAAGTAAGGGGTTGGTAGTATTATTTTGATGAGCCCATCGCCGCTCTAAGCTGTTGAATGTATGTGCAGTCTTTAGTCCGTTAGTCGCCTTTTTCGACACCGAAGGGAAGAAAGAGGTTGGTAGTATTATTTTGATGAGCCCATTGTTACGTTGTAAATTCAGGGCCCTGTCTGCCTTTACTAATCTACAGAAGGGGTTCGCAATGGTTGAATAGTGCTTACCTGAAATCATTGTTTTTGAATGATCAGATGTCCAAAAAACATTAGTCCTTGTAGCTTGTTTGAATTAAATCCATTTTTCTTCACATTAAAGACATGGAGCCTTGGCTGACACATTACAAGACACACTTTTCTTTCATTTTCAATTAAAACATATTTCTAAATCAGTTTTAGCAAGACTTTGCGTTAGATTTGAAAAAAAATAAAGATTGTTTACGTTTTGTATTTGACATAACACCATAGACAAAATGACAGCCATTGTAGCGACGCCTAGCGGTAGCGGGGCGAAGTGGCTGTCAGCTTTTAAGTTTCACATAAAAGATGCAATTCTAAAAATAGCCGAAACAGTTCCAATAATAAATTACATAATAAATTAATATGTATAATAATTACTTTAAATAATTAAATTTAATTCAAGCAAATCCGGAAATAGAACTATTTTTTCTATAAGGACTTTTATCTAGAACATTCGAACGGGAGAAATATTTTTTATATGGATATTGTTTCTGCCCGTAGGGGTTACCAGAGAGGAAACTAATACTCCCTAATATTAAGACAGGGTAATCAGTGAGTTAAATATAACATTAAATTAATTTAAATTAAAGAAAAACGCATTTCACATTGCTAAACGTTAATTTTTTTTTCTAGGTCATGTTCTGTAATTGTTGACAGATTCTGTTAGCAGAGGGCGAGTTGTGACCGACGTCATATTTGACGTTTTGATAGTTTGAAGGAAGATTCTAAAATAACAAGTTATTATGGATTACCCGACTATGGGAGTAGAAATCAAAGGCTGGCCTTCGATTTATAAGACTTCCGGCGAATTGAAAGTGCCGGGTCTGATGGCGTCGAAACGATTTCAATCTGTGGCGTGACGTGGTGTGATGTGTTGAGATCAATTCACTAAGGTAGGCATGAGTCGTAGTCACCTTTTGTTTTAATCTGAGGTCGTAATAATGTAGTGGATTTGAGGCGTCATTAGCTTGAGAATATAGTCAACAAGTGTGTGGTTTATTTACAGGGATCCGTGCCCGAAACGAAGTTCCGGTCGCTGGCAGCCACGCGCACAGATAAAATCTCCCAGCGCGTAAGTATCCCAATATCATTGTTTAAGTATAATAAGCCGTCATCCTAGGAAAGCAAATCGATATTTCATGGTGTCTGAATCCTGCCTTGTCGCCAGGCGACGCAAGGCTCTTGGCCATGTGGCAGACGTGTCAAACCCCTTTATTAAGTGGATATTGCATCATCCAACAACAGTCTGGCATTGTTTAGTTATGTTTATTGGAATATCGTAGCCGTGTAGTGCCTTGGGTACTAGTTAAATGTGAAACAACACTAAAATTAAAACATGGTGTTAAATGTAAGTGTTGGAGTGTGAGTTTATAGTTGTGCAACAGCGTTGGGAAGCTTTTGATAACCCATGGCGCCGCGAGTCCCTGATTATGATAGGTTGCAGCCTCAGATACACAGATAGCAGACTGCGGGACCCTAATTTATGTAACAGTTCTGAACTAGGCGTGCAGTGTTATAAATAGGCCCCGTGTTGATAATTTCAGATGCTTCGAGAGGCCCGTCTCGCCGCCAGGATTTAGAGCTGGGCCCTAAAGCCTGGACGCGAGACCTGCCTCTTCGGGGCACCAGCGGCCACCTGCTGCCAGTCGAGCTGTCGCCGCCTAGCGGATGAGCAGGCGCTGACGGTTTTTGTACCCCCTACTCTGGGTTTAATTGTTCTTTATTCAGGAACATATTTTTACATTAGGGTTTCGAAACCTTAACCTAGTATTTTCTTTTACATCCAACGACCCCCAGCGTTGGGGAAGTTGTGAAACATTTGAGGATCTGCGAGTTCGACCTGTGTGAAGTTGTATGGTGACATCGTCTCCAGATTCGGGTCTACATCCAGACCCTGGCGCCCATTAATATTAATTTTATATCGGTGTAACCCCACGGTTCTCTAGTGTATCGGCTTTAAACGTGTGAGAGTTTTGATACGGTTAAACGGATTAGAACTTTTAATTTAATATTTTTATAGACGGAGTAATTTAATTTTAATTTCAACTTCATACTCCGAACGGTATTGGCTTTATCCCGACCCCCCCCCCCCCCCGCGACCATAGTAGCTCGTACGACTGAAATATTAGCTGGCTGGTTAGGCAGTAGTAGGAACAGTATTATAAAATTTATTTTAAATTAAAATAATCACCGACCCGCTTGGTCACTTTTGACTTTTAGGCATTTAGTGTGTTTTAGGGGGTGATATAGCTGGGTAATAAGGTTTAGAGTCCTTTAAACAGTAAATTATAGTTGGCAAAATTATTAGAAAGTTTGTTGGACTTTCATTTGATCTGATAGTGTTTTTTGTTATTTTCGGCCTAATCAATTAAAATGAGTAACGTAGATGATTACTACCTAACCTAATATAAGGAAAAATTGTGACTAACCCCCTCTTTTAAATAATAAGAGTTATAAATTTTATTTTATTGTTGTTGGACAAAATTTTAGTGTGTGTTCTTTTACAATATACTGCCTAGCTGTTGAACATTTTATGGTTTTATTTGATAACAACCCACTGAAGCTTGCATTTGGGATTTTCTTCCTTTTCCCCAAAAGGGACAAAACCTCAAATGTAACACCATCGCCGCTCTATGCTGTCGAATGTATGCGCAGTCTTTAGTCCGTTAGTCGCCTTTTACGACACCCAAGCTGCCCTGATAAGAAAGGCCGTTAAATGCAAAAATTCAATTTTCGTTTCCTTAAATATCCGAACTAAGCAAAAGACTCCGCATCTGTGCATCTTAGACTCATAATTTTATGTATCATAATTTCAAAGCTACCATAAGCATTTTAGCGGTTAAGTACCTACCGAATTTGTCGGTATGTCATAATCTTTAAAACAGTCACAAGCAATTATAAGCCTAAAGAACCGCAAAGTGATTTTAATGTTTTTTTTTTAATTATTAACTAACTTATGTTAATTTTTATCAAACTACTCAAAAAAGCCGCAACTGGTGTTTACTAATAAAAAACACTAGAAAACACGCTTTTATAAATGCACGTAAAAACAAAAAATAAATTATGGATCGTTCAAGTTGTCTCTATTTCTGGGCTGAAGTGTAAACTATGTGCTTTTAATTATAATATTTGATTGTAAAAGCGTGGGGCGCTGGAAAAGGAAAGTCTTTTTGTATAACTTGCTGAAAAATCAAGTTAAGCGATATTACGGGAAGCAGGTTACACAGATTGGCGCTCTAACTGGCTCTACAATAAAACACTCTGTTCAAAGTAAAATAAATAAGGCTCTTCACGCTGCAGCGAGAATGAGAGCGAAAGAAGTTCATTACAAATACGTGTGGATACGGAATGGCAGAGTGTACATGCGAAAAGACGATGATGGTGACTATAGTTTGGTAAAGAATACGGACATGTTGAAAAATATTGTGTGATCTGGTTTGTTTATTGTCTAATTTTTTTTTTGTGCTTTTATATTAGTTCTAAATAAATTAAAAGAGGGCCTCTTAAAAGTATATTATCAAAACACACGTGGCCTTAGAACAAAGACTCATAGTTATTACCGGCAAATTCTTTGTAATAATTATGATTTGGTAGGGAAGGTCAGCTCAGAGCGGCCACCTTAACTTTGACTTAAAAAAAATGGCACTAAAGAAACGATATATAAAAAAAATATTATATCAAATGAAAGGGAACTTAATAAGCTTTCATAATGTGGAGGCACATTTTGCAAAAACTTGAACAGTTTATTTTAATTTGTAAATTACGAAGACTAGTCAAAAAACCGCTTTGCCCCTGTTGGCGCCTAAAGCGGCGATGGGGGTAAGGGCAAAGTGGTCATGCCTAAATATTACATGAAATTCATTTTTAAAAAACAAAAACACCTATAATAAATAAAATAAAAAATATTTAAGATAAAATTAAATACCTAGTAACCAATAAAGTTTCAAATGGAACAATCATTTCAGTCTTAATGTTTTCTTACCTAAATCTATGTACCAAAAGTTCCCCCTGCCTAGTTTTTCTTTTGTAGTCAATAGTCAATAGTCAAAATATATTTATACAATAAACCCAACTAATAAGTACTTTAAAACGTCCAAATATTTTTTAACCTACCACCCATTCAGGACATCATTTTTAACTGTGGCAAAGAACGGGCGCAAGAAACCACAGCGCACAGAAGCAACGACATTTACAAAAAAATTATATATTATATGTCGTTACCAGGTCACAAAATACAAAATATGAATTTGAATGTAAATAGTTTAATTAAATATGGTGCTCTATATAAATTAATTATAGGCAATTAGAAATAGCTGTTGGAGTAGGTACTTGGAGCATTTCAGACCCAAGCTGTTTTGTCTTCTGTATAATCCGACACTTTATAATAAGCTTTTTTATAAAGCTTTTCTTTGATTTTGATTATAAATTTATCAAGATCTAATTTCTGAATATCATTTGGTACTTTGTTGTATAATCGTACACACAGACCCTTAAAAGAATTATTTATTTTATGGAGCCTTGTATAAGGCACTGCTAATTTGTTCTTACTTCTAGTATTTAATTTGTGAATATCACTGTTTTTTGAAAACATTTCAATATTTTTATGAACATACACAAGATTTTCATAAATATATTGTGATGCAACTGTCATTATACTTATATCCTTAAATCTCTCTCTGAGAGAGTCACCAGCCTGTAGGTTATATATTGCTCGAATAGCCCTCTTCTGCAGCACAAAGATAGTTTGAATGTCGGCAGCATTTACCCACAGTAAAATGGCGTACGACATTACACTATGAAAGTAACTGAAATAAACTAGTTGTTGTTGACCATCTAAAAAGTTGAATAAAACATCTAATCTTAATAATACAAAAACGTATATTTTTATAAGCGGCTAACTGCCCGCTTTGCCATAATCGCGGTTCACTTATTGAATACGGGCAAAGTGGTCACTTGACCACTTTGCCCGGACCGCTTTGCCTTTTTCCACAATTTTATTTTGAAAATAAACACAGCTCACATTATTTATCTCTTGTCGGAAGAAATGTTACACATTCAAAGCCAATTTGATATGTAACAAAAGACGTGTAATAAAAAGATTGAATTCTAAAGAGGTTTGATCAAAACAGGTTGAACTTACCCTGGATTTTTTTAATAAAATGCACAAATCCCTTGTACATGTCGCCGCGGCCACGCGTTTGCTCCGATCGCAACCAAACGACTGGCTGCGGTGTGGGGCGGGAAGTTAGCCATATGGCAGAAGGGCAACGTCGTGCTATCGTTTTTAGTTACCAAGAAATTGGGTGTGGCCGCTTTGCCTCCTATGGCCGCATTGAGCTGACTTCCCCTAATTCTCACTGAAACATGGCTCAATAGCTCAGTCTCAAGTAGTGAACTCTTTGACCAGCGCTATATAGTATATAGAAAAGATAGAAGTGAAGCAAAATACTGTTCAATGAAGAGAGATGGCGGTGGAGTCTTGATTGCGGTATCTAAAAAAATACAATCAAGGCGAATGTGTAACTGGGAGTCGGATCTGGAAGATCTTTGGGTTTCAATTGGTTTATCAGTATCAGATTCTAGCCTCCAAATTGCTTTTTGTGCAATTTATTTACCACCACCTGTAAACATCTCACTGATTGATCACTTTTTAGATAATTGTAATGCTACGGCACTCGAACAGTCTACTTCTTATTGTATTATGGGTGATTTTAATTTGAGTAGTATTGAGTGGAACTCGCTGGGTGTCGTCTCAAGCAATTGCACAGTCTCGAATCTGTGTAAGCGCTTAACTGATTTTATGCATTTGAATTCACTAAAACAGCACAATCTTGTTTTAAATGATTCTAACAGAATTCTTGACCTAGTTATTTCCAACTTACCAAGCTGTATTGTAGGTCTATCCCAAAATGCTTTGAGTGTTATTGACCGGCTGCACCCCCCTCTTGATGTCACTGTTTCTTATAAAAAAGAAGTAACCTTACCTTATAATAAAGAAAATATACAACTCAATTTTTATAAAGCTAATTTCAAAAATATTAATGTAGAATTGAAAGAGTGTGATTGGGATGAATTGTTTTTTGAGTGTGTTGATATGAATGATATGCTAAGTAGATTTTATAAAAAGATAAACGATATTATTAAAAATAATGTACCATTTAAGAAACCAAAAAAAATAATTATCCACCCTGGTTTGATCAAAATTTAATAAAAACACTTAAGGAAAAGTTTAAAGTTAGATGCCGATACAGAAAATATAAAAACCCTATGGATGAAGTAGAGTTGCGCTTATTAAATACACGAAGTACTCATTTAGCAACCAAATGTTACAAGAAATATATCAGTAATATAGAACAGCAAATTACTCAAAATCCCAAACTTTTCTGGTCTTTTGTTAAAACAAAGCGTGGTGGCACTAGCTCTTATCCTAATTCAATGACCAATGGGTCTGTAGTAACATCAGATGGTGACGACATTTGTGACCTTTTTTCATTGCACTTTTCGGAAATATACAATGAAGCGTCTTCAAGCAGCACAAATAGTTATGAACTTTCTTCTTTCTTAGACAATATTTATAATAACAGTCTACATCTCCCCTTACCATTGATAGATTATGATACGTTGTTAAACAAATTAAAACATTTAAATTGTAAAAAAGGAGCTGGCCCTGACGGCATTCCTCCGGTTTTTGTGGTGAATTGTGCTCAGTATTTGGTTATACCTCTTCTGACAATTTTCAATGCATCTCTGACCACGGGTCAGTTTCCTACAGAATGGAAAATAGCTAAAATCATTCCTGAGCATAAGTCAGATAGCAAGGATTTAATAAAAAATTATAGACCTATCTCAATACTATCCACTTTTGCTAAGATATTCGAGTCTCTGATCTGTCCGTTTATTCAAAATCACTTTAAACAATATTTATCTGTTAATCAGCACGGTTTTGTGAAAGCTAGATCCACAAACACTAACTTAATATACTTAACCGAAACATTAATTGAAGCACTAGATGCTTCAAAGCAAGTTGATGTCGTATATACCGACTTCAGCAAAGCATTCGACCGTGTTTCACATTATGTTCTATTGAAAAAACTAGCTATATATGGCATGTCAGGCACTTTATTGCATTGGATGGAATCATATTTGAGCGGACGTACTTTCTTTGTCGTCGTTAATGGATACCGGTCGAGATCGCGTACTATCACGTCAGGCGTACCTCAGGGTTCACATTTAGGTCCAATTCTATTTGGAATATTTGTCAATGACATACCCAGCAACATAAAATTCTCAGATGCTTACTTATATGCAGACGATTTGAAAATATGCAGGGTAATTGAGACAATGGAGGATGCACTTTTGTTGCAACACGATATTAATGGTATTGTCAAATGGTGCGCGCTCAACAATATGCGTCTTAATAATGATAAATGTTTTGTTTCCGGAGCATTCGACACTAATCTCAAAATACACCAATACTCAATACGACCCAATGTTTAAAAAAACTATTCTCATAACGAATGAAACCCGAATTAACTAAATACCAAAATGAACCGTTCTCGATTTCCATTTTTCTCAATATGAGCCAATTTCAAATAGATCGAAGCTCATAAAAACTGATACACAGAAAGCTCCATTCCCAAAATACCCTAAATTTTAAATTGCAGATCACCCGATTCCCGCAACGATTGATTCACAAAACGGCCTGTTCCCAAAATACACTAAATTCTCGATTGTCATACCAAAGCTTTTATAATAGAATAAAACCTCGCGTAAACAACTGCCACTACAAATGACATAAAACGAATCGATGTCATTATTTATTGTTTCTTGACCTTCGCAATGGCTAATAGCAGTTCTAGCAGTGAAATATTATAAAGAACCAGAAAGGACGCCCCGCTCTCATTTATGACGGGCACAGGTACAATTTTAGTCATGATAACAAAAATTCTAATAACTGGAAATGTGCGAATCGCACTACAGGTTGCTTTGCATCCGCGACCTTGAACAGGAATAAAGACACAGTCTGCAAGAGTTACTACAATGAGAACATACGCAATGTTGCCATAGATTCCTGTAAGAGAGAAATATGCAAGAAGATGAAACCGGTAAAAATTTTTTTTAAGGAAAGGTGACAGAGTTGCATGAAGCCGATCCCAGCTTCAGTATGTGCTTCTTTGATGAAGTAAGAAGTTCTTTGTACAGGGCCAAGAAGAAGTTTCTGGAGCAAAATATTACTGAGTTTACTCGGTTAGAAAATGTCAAAATACCTGATTTATTGGCACACGAATTTCTGGTACTGGAAGATGGAGACACGGAGAAAATTTTGATTTTTTCGACGAATATTTGCAACGAACATGTGAGAAAATCAGCGGAAAAACCAATGCAATACTTCGGTGATGGGACATTTAAAAGGGTGCCGAAACCCTTTTATCAATTGTATAGTGTACATGCTGACATAGCCGCTAGCAGCACTACAACCAATGTTGTACCTGTACTGTTCGCGTTGCTTCCGAATAAAAGAGAAACCACTTATTCTAGAGTATTCACGTTGCTGCGAGATAAAATGGGAGTAATTATGCATAAGTTTAAATGGGATTACGAACGAGCGCAAATCAATGCGTGTGAATCAGTGTACCCAAACTGTGAGTTGACAGGATGCTATTATCATTTTAATCGCGCAGTTTGGAAGAAAGCAGCATCAATGAAAATGGGTGATACCAGCGAGGGCCGTAAATTTACTGAAAGGTGTGCTGTTATACCGCTGTTGCCTAAGTCGGAGATATACGATTATTGGGTGACACTGCTTAGTGAGGTTTCAGTAACCAATGAATTCATTCTGTTCAAAAAGTGCATGGAAAAAACTTGGTTGACCTTAGGACCCAATAAATTGAGTTGCTCTCAAGAAAAACACCGCACCAATAATCCGGTCGAGGGCTGGCATCGACGGATTAATATTCATATGTCACATAAGCCAACCCTAATGCGTTTCCTGTATAAACTTAGGCGAGAGGCAAAGTTCCAAGACACACGCATAAAGAATCCATTGTTCAGTGGAGCGATTAGTCGACGATGCGACATGGTTTTTGATCGTAAGTATCAAGAGCAATTATCGGAGTTAAATCTGGGATTAACTTTTAAAAAAAATGTGATCGAACTCAGAAAACGCACGAAATAAATTATTAAGATTACAAAAAAGAAGAATGGTTTAAGTTTATGAAGAAATGTTTTTTATTTATTAGCCCATTAAATATTGTTTTAGCTGTTTTATTACTACTCTTGGTTATTTTAATGTCTACGCCCTTCGCTAGATGAAAGGTTTGATTAACAAGAAACTTTTACATCATATATCATATTTAATTACCTATGTAATATGTAATTACAGCTCAAACCCTTCCATATGACAAAATTTCGAGAATTTAGTGTATTTTGGGAACAGGCCGTTTTGTGAATCAATCGTTGCGGGAATCGGGTGATCTGCAATTTAAAATTTAGGGTATTTTGGGAATGGAGCTTTCTGTGTATCAGTTTTTATGAGCTTCGATCTATTTGAAATTGGCTCATATTGAGAAAAATGGAAATCGAGAACGGTTCATTTTGGTAGTAAGTTAATTCGGGTTTCATTCGTTATGAGAATAGTTTTTTTAAACGTTGGGTCGTATTGAGTATTGGTGTATTTTGAGATTAGTGTCGAATGCTTCGGAAAGAATGTTTTTATGTTCAGTACACAAGAAAGCAAAAGGTGATCTCGTATAATTATCACATTGGTCATAGTAGCATTAAGAGGTTAGATCAGATTAGAGATCTAGGGGTGATTTTCGATGAAAAATTGACGTTTGTTCCACATATTGAAAGCATTGTAAATCGAGCATCTCGAACGCTGGGATTTGTTCTTCGTAATGTAAAGGATCTGCGTAGCCATAAAACCAAAATACTTTTGTATAATAGCTTGGTACGAAGCATTTTGGAGTATTGTGTGGTCGTATGGAGACCACACTATGCTACCCATTCACTTAGACTAGAACGAATACAAAAAAGATTTATGAGGCACTTACTTTACAGTACTGGCATATCAAAAAATAGACGCATATCATATAAAAATAACTTACGTGAATTTTAAAATGATTTCCTTGGAAGATCGCAGATTACTTATGGACCTACTTTTTGCATCAAAATTGTTTAATAATAGGATAGACTGCCCCCCAATACTTAGTAAATTTAACTTCCGTATTCCAATAAGATATCCTCGCAATAAATTAACTCCTTTCATACGACCATTTCGTAAAACTGTTCTAGGCTCCAACTCCCCCATTTCTAGACTGAGTAGGGTGGTAAATGAATGCAGTAATGTTATTGACATTCACGCTGACTCGCCTAGCGGGTTCCGTTTCAAAATCATGAAACAACTCATGTAGAGTAACCAAAAACCTATTTTTATAAGTACTTACTTAAGTTAGTTTATGTAGTTTAATTAATATTGTTTTTATTAGTGCATGAGGTATTTACCTGTAAGTGTTTGTTACATTAAGCTATTTTTTTTTTGAACTGTTTGTTTGTAAAGAAACATAGTAAACAAATGTTGGTAAATCTAATAAAAAAAAAAAGTAACAGTTTGTCGAACTCAGACAAAACATGCGCCAGCAGCGAGGAGATACGGCATTCACCGACATTTTTAACGCCTCTTCTTTCAGGAAATTAAGTACATAAGGGTAATGCGTCAACAGTAGCAGATGTAGAGTTCTTGTTCGTGGACGAGATATCTTTGGTTCCCTTTGGTAACCCTTTGGCGGCATAAACGTTATGCTCTTGTGCGACCTCATGCAGGCCGAGGATTCGTGGAAGTTAGTATAACAAATACTAATACTAACTTCCGCCTGGAAGTTAGTATTAGTATTTGTTAATAAGAAAGTCTTTCCAGTTCCAGCGCCCCACGCTTTCACAATCAAATATTATAATTAAAAGCACATAGTTAACACTTCAGCCCAGAAATAGACACAACTTGAACGATCCATAATTTATTTTTTTGTTTTTACGTGCATTTCTAAAAGCATGTTTTTCTAGTGTTTTTTAAACTATTAATTTATTTTATACTTTTTGATTCTAACCTTGAAACCTGATCGTGTTCAAAGTCCATTACGTGGCCGTTCTCACAAGTCCAAACACGACTATGATACGATACTCTATCATGGAATGCCAGTGCCTATCTTTCAGCTTCATCATCAGACCTTAAAACCTAATCGTGGTCAAAGTCCATTACAAGACTTTTCTAAGAAATCCAAAACAGCTATGATACGATTTTCCATCATGAAGTTCCAGTTCATATCTTCCGGCTCCATCATCAGATCAGTTCGACAGTACCATATTATTGTATTGTCATCAGATCTACATACAGCTGCCAATTTTCATTACGCTACGACCCTTGGACGATGGTTAAATTAGTTAGGTAGGTACCTTAGATTCCATTACATAGTTTGTTACATACAGGTCGACTTAATAAAAGCGTATTAAAAAGCAGTTATACATACCTAACTGTTTTCATCAGTAGCTCGGAATTATTAAGAGATTTTTTGTTTATACTTACTTTAAACAGCGGGGTGTAGTTTTTATTGAAAAGAAAGAAAAAGCTACACGATTTTCAAGACTTCGTTGATGCAGTATCCTTAGCTTAGATTTAGCTTAGCTTAGATTTCTGGAAAAGTCATTGTCAAAGAGATGAAAATATTAGACTTTCTAAATGTTCACGACTATACTCGTACATCTCCAAGAAGACTCCAGACAACGAGTCTCCGTGCTTCTAAGAGAAACATTGTTCAAGTGATTTTCAAAAGAGGTTTAAACTTGTTTTACAAAACAGCTTTTGATGGTGAAATGTTTGAACTGTGTTTCTTAGAAGATAGTTAATTGAAGTCAAAGAATCCACTTTTTTTTGTAATGTTGTCTAGGGAAATCCCCAGAGGCATAAACAAGGAAGACTAATAGTTAAAGAAACTCGGCAAATGTATGCTGCCACATAAACAAACATTTTGAAAATCCTTGCTAACGAACAGTAGATTTTTTTTTTAACTAAGATGTTGAATAATGTTGATTAGAAAAAGTTTAGGAGTTTTGTTGTGCCGAAAAGTTCTATGCCACGGAATGCTTGTTTCGCATACAAATATCACGAAACATGCTTCCCGTGGCATAAAACAAACATTCAAAATCAATTTGTAATAATAACAAAAGCGCAAACATTCAACATCAATTTCAATTTTCAATTTCAAACTCATGTGCTGTAACTGTGCTTTCTACTATGAAAAAATGGAATTCATACTAACTATTACAAGAAAAATGAAGCATTCGCAATATTAAGACTTAGTATAATTAATAGTTTTCATAAAAAAGAATTCATCCCGATAATAATTTACAAAATTTCACATGTGGAAAGTTAAGAACTGGGAAGTAATCGCCGACTTCAAGGGAACGTCTGCCAGTGGCGTCTCCTGTTGGTTTAATTCTCCATGTTTGCTCCAGGTGAATTAAATCTACCGGGCCGGTCATTTCGGGAAGTAGCCATAGCCAGTTTGAAAAAGAAAACATTTTGGGAATTGGTGATATTAGCAACCAGACGTCGTGACAACCAGACGTCAAACCTTAAAAAGTCAGATTTAGTTAATGATGGTGGCGCTATGCCAAGATGAGTCACACGAAGAAAACACAAGTGAAGTATAAATTGCTTTATTATTTCATAACAAACTTATACTTGCACTTTTCACACAAAGAAACAAATCGGACAAGTCAAGTATACCAAAAATTATAAAGAATATTGGTTTTACAATACTGCCAAGCTATTAAAACACGACTAGGCGCCATACACAACTGAAGCAATACTTTCAAAATATGATAAAAATGATTGGAAGAGTATTGAAAATAATATGATGGATCTGATGGACACCCATAATTGATTCAATGCGCTGTTAGTGCGTTCTGTTCAACAATTCTTTCTCTTTTGGTTCACCAAACTCTTAGTAGCAGTGCATTATTTGAAATTGAATTATAAAATTAGTTGAGCAAACAGCACATCGAATAAAGTACACAAAAAATCGTCACAATGTAAAATAAACAATAAAAGCAGCCGATGACGAAACACTGCTCTCTACCAGACTGTTGCAAAGCCATGAAATCGTAAAAAAGTTACAAAATAAATACATCATCGTAGGGCGTCGGGCACAGAGCGGGTAGTTGATGATCTAAAACACTTAATCACGAAACTGTAATCTTAATTACTATGACTCAGTCGGCTAATCGTAGTTCACGGTACACAGAGAGGAGCTTGGCAGTCCAACAGGTATAAATATGGGACTAGAAATAAATAATCAAAAACTCTCTGGGAAGCTTTACACACTGCTATGATTATGTTAGGGTTGTGGGCACTGTGAAGTTGGAGAGAGACTTGTCCAGGATGTTTCGTAGTCTAAAACGAATAAAGAAATAGAAGAAAGCACGGCAGTGTCGGATGGAGCTAGAGTTCTGTACAACAGGGCGCCGGGCGGCGGCTCAGTACACCTTGAGCTGGTTCTTGTCGTCGAAGCCGGCCGAGTGGCCCGCGTTGCGTACTATGAACGAGTTGCCGTCGAAATGCATCCGCCGCTCGCCGCGTCTGCCAAACGCAAATCCACACATAAGCACACACACTAACAAAGAGTGTTTCCGTTTTCAACACACTATTTATTCAAAGAATATTTAAATTCCGCTTTTAACCCATAGCCAATTTCTATCAATAATTTGTTGACGACCGACAAAAAAGTTAGTTCACAGTTATTTTATTTTAAATAAACTACACAGAAACTATGTAAACTTTTTTTTACTAAAAATGATTGATTTTGATTTATTTGTTGAAAACGGAATTGATTTAGGCAATAATTATGTCACATTAATAAAGTTTCTAGTGTTAATGTTAGATCATGCATTAAAAGTTAAAAACCGTTTTTAACGCAAGTCATACAAATAGTAGTTTAGTGACAAATTTCACTCGGACGGACGGTGCCTTTCGATTCCCAAATATATAATAAACATAATCGAGGGTCGAGGTCAAGAATGCTGTCACAAAATGTCACTCAAGCAATCCCCCCGCCGCAGGATATACTTCATCGGATATATTTATCCATTTTATTATGTATACCTAGGGGCGTGAACGAGCCTTCCCTGCATGCTGTCATTTCTCGAAGCATTTTGCTCGCGTTATATCGTATTATAAGAATAGAAAAGATATTTTTTCAATTATTGTTATTGACAATCTATTTGGGACGCCATCTTGATACACACTACGTTGTCTTTGAGCGATCTGGTGCTGCGTCGCTGCGATGTCTGTTTGATGATTAGACGACATTTAAATGTTTAAGTGCTGCAGCGGCTGCAACGAATTTTAGGTCTATCATTCCAGAATTTGAACAAATGGTTTGTATGGACGTTCTTGTCTATACTTCTAGGTCAATGGCCGCTGCACACACGCCTACTTTATCTATTCAAACAAATCACGTGTTGAAGCCAACTCACCTGACAAACAGGTGCTGCGTCTGGCCGAGGCTGGCGGTGCAGTGCAGGAACGGGCTGGTGATGGAGGCGGACCCGTTACTGGGGCTCGTGCGCAGCTGGTACTTGTGGCTGCAGCGGTGGATCCTGCAAACCATACTCGTCACTCTAAGGCCCTGCTCCGGCCGTGTTTGTTTGGGGGACGATCACGCTAAATAATCCCAACCAAACTACAACTGAACCGCAGTCGTTAGACGTAACTTAATAGCGCTATCGCGTTTGACACGCGCGATAGCGCTATACGAAGTCCGCAGAACGGCTGCGGTTCAGTTGCGATTTGATTGAGATTATTAAATAACGCAGGACTGGGGGGGCACTCTAAATTTTAGTGTGCCCCAGTCCAGCCTGCGTTGCATTGCGCACGACGACGGAAAAACGCGTACCTAACGCGAGTTATAATACCCGCGCGGCCATAATATGGTCATAATCATTATTACCCTATAAACGTCTCACTACTATATAGGCTCACAAAGACAGCAGCATATATGTATTAAGGAGATTGGAACATACCTAACCCACCACGCTTGCCCAATGCATGTTGGTGGGGTTTAATGACTGCCATCTTACTACAGCAACCGGGACCAAGGGCTATGCGTCATTTCCGAAGCACGGAGGAAATAAAGTATTTTTTTTTTAAAGTTGTACCTTTAAAAGAAAAATACTTGTTTATTGGAATTTAATTACCCACTAAAAATGCAACTTTTACACGAAAAAGATTTATTTGTGTAAAATAATATAAGAGGAACCATCACAAGAATGGGTGTTCACGTGGACGAAGTCGCGAGCGGGCCGTTATTAAAAGATAATTAAAAATATTCTCATTTAAATCAACCAACTAGCAGGTCCAATCATTCCTAAAAGCTTTCTCTACCATGGAACCTTAGGATTTTGTACAGAATGTGAAGAGTCACTGTGATGTTGATTTTTTATGGCATCCGACTGCACACAGACATATTTCACATTGAGTAAAGTATCCATTGATTTTGATCAATCATATCATACTTAACAATCGTTGAAAAGAAAGTAGGTAGGTACCTACTTATTTCATTTATCATCGATGGATCTTAAAGTTTATATAGGTACTTAGTTAAGCTCTTAACTTATATGGATTCTACATTTGTTGGCTTTCAAAGTATAATCTTCTTAGCAAGCATTTAATGTTTCTGTAGAACATAAATATAAACCCAATAGCACCTTATTATTATTTGTTGGTAATAGAGGTAATCTGAACAAAACAAGCCTTCTAAAATGTTTAGAATGTTTGAATAAGTTAATTGTAAAGAAAATTATATTGTTTACATTACCTTATTGTAGTAGTTTGCCACAGGAGGAAAATTCTATTAGACATAAGCTTAACCTGACATTACATTTATTTTGCAAAAATGACATAATGCATTTAATTGACACTAACAATTATGTTAGTAATTTTTATTTGACAAGAGATAGTTATTATCTGCCAAATTATTTTAAGCGACAAATAGCTTTATCGCTATCCTATTGTATTCAAACGTCAGCCAAAAACTTGGCTAAACAAGTTGCTTCTATTGAGCAATGTATATTTGACATAGACGTCAGTAGTGTTTCTACTGACATTCCAATTAATTATTTAAATTAAATTATATGACAAAAGAGGAAAACTCTTGCGAAATGTTTGTTAATAAAATGAAATTAAATGAATGTAAAAATAGCTTTAGCAAAAGCCCATGTCAATCATTAAATTTAAAAAATGTACAATCTTTAAACATTGTCCACCAGAACATCCAAGGAATGATGGGCAAAGATTTGGAGATTGAATTGTTCGTGAACTGTAATAAAATTGATATTCTTTGCATAACAGAACACTGGCTTAAAGACCATCAGTTCATGTTCAATTTTAAGAATCATTTGGTAGGAAGTTCGTTCAGTCGAGGAAATGCAATACATGGTGGCTCCTTAATTATTGTTAGTAAAAAGTTTAAATTAAAGGAACGCAAAGACATAGTGAGCCTCTCGGTTGAGCGAACAATAGAAATAGCTTGTGTGGAGTTGGAGCAGTTTGTTGTATTAAGTGTGTACAGACCTCCTTCAGCATCATATGATTTTTTCGAAAAGCTATGGATGAGGCATTACATAAAGTCCGTAATGTAGGTAAAACAATAATTGTTTGCGGGGATTTTAATATTAATTTGTTAGAAAATTCCACGATGTCAACTAAAATTAAAAACCTATTTCTATCATACAACTTGAATCATTTATTTTTGGAGCCGACAAGAATAACTGCCACTTCGGCCACCTGTATTGATAACATATATACAAATGTAAAACCACTGGCTAAGCAAATTATTAATAACCTGGACTCTGATCATTGTGGCCAAATGGTCAGCTTTCCACACCAGCGTAAACAAGTGACGAAAAAGAATATCACTGTTGTACCAAAAACTGCAGGTCGGCTGGAACGCTTTAAAAGCAATCTAGATACAAAATTAAATTATTTAGAATACAATGACAACCCTAATGTCTTTTATAATAATTTTTTTAACATTTATTGTTCAGAATTTAATAAAACTTTTATTCCAAAAAAGATCTCAGTTAGTGGTACTGTAACTTTTAATGAATGGGCTACAATTGGTATTCACAGAAGTAGGAAACGCCTTTATGAACTTTATGGTGAACGCAACTATAACACCAGCGATGACTTCAAATTATATGTTAAAAGTTATTCAAAGTTATTCAAAAGAGTATGTCGATTAGCCAAGGCAAACTATCTGAGTTCTAAGATTAAGAATAGTAATGACAAAATAAAAATGACATGGAATATTATAAATAGTGAAACAGGAAAGGTCAAAAGTCGTAATAATGAGTACAATTTAAATTGTGATAATAAAACCTTGACTTCTGATGCTGATGTTGCTGCAGCATTTGAGAGGTTTTTTACTGACATTCCAGTTTCAACTACAAACGCCTTGATTTCCTCCCCCACTGTAGCTGAATCTGTTTTGAAGGAGAATGTTAAAGATTGTGAAAATAATTTCAGTTTTCAAAAAATTTGTGTTATAGATATAATAAAAACATTTAACACTCTCAATAAAAAGAAAACTGCTGATCTGTGGGGTAATTCCGTGGACGTCGCTAAATCTGTAATTATGACAATAGCTCCAGTTTTAGCTTGCATATTTAATGAATGCATTGACTGTGGTGTTTTTCCTGACCTCATGAAATATAGTAAAATAATTCCATTATTTAAATCGGGTAGCAATTCTGACCCCTCTAACTTTAGACCTATTTCTGTGCTACCCACATTTAGTAAAATTTTTGAAAAGTTAATACTAGATCAAATGCAAATTCATTTTTATAAAAATAAACTTTTACATTGTAAACAATATGGTTTTACTAGGGGTCGCTCTACAACTGACGCCGGTGTTGAGCTTTTAATCCAAATATTTGATACCTGGGAGGAATCACAGGATGCCCTAGGGGTATTTTGTGATTTATCCAAGGCTTTTGATTGTGTTTTACATGAAACTTTGGTCAGGAAGCTTAACCACTATGGAATTAGGGATGCTTCTTTGAGCCTTCTAATCTCATACTTGAGTAACAGGATTCAAAAGGTCGACATTAACGGTAAAAGATCTCCGGGATCAGTGGTTAAAATGGGAGTTCCGCAGGGTTCAATACTTGGTCCATTCTTGTTTTTGGTTTATATTAATGACTTACCTTATTTTGTAAAAGACAGTCATGAGATAGTATTGTTTGCTGATGATACTTCACTTTTATTCAAAGTGAAACGACGACACCCAAATTATGACGATGTGAATAATGCGGTCTCAAAGATTGTTCACTGGTTTAGTGTTAATAACTTGCTATTAAACGAGGGAAAAACCAAATGTGTAAGATTTGTATTGCCTAATGTTAAGCAGGTAATAACTAGTGTACAAATTAAAGATAAGAATGTGAATCCTGTGGACACCACTGTGTTTTTAGGCATCACGTTGGATGCCAAGCTTCAGTGGGGCCCACATATAGCTAAATTGTCGAATAGACTTAGCTCTGCGGCTTATGCAGTAATGAAGATCCGTCAGTTAACTGACGTTGATACAGCGAGATTAGTTTATTTCAGTTACTTTCATAGTGTAATGTCGTACGCCATTTTACTGTGGGGAAATGCTGCCGACATTCAAACTATCTTTGTGCTGCAGAAGAGGGCTATTCGAGCAATATATAACCTACAGGCTGGTGACTCTCTCAGAGAGAGATTTAAGGATATAAGTATAATGACAGTTGCATCACAATATATTTATGAAAATCTTGTGTATGTTCATAAAAATATTGAAATGTTTTCAAAAAACAGTGATATTCACAAATTAAATACTAGAAGTAAGAACAAATTAGCAGTGCCTTATACTAGGCTCCATAAAATAAATAATTCTTTTAAGGGTCTGTGTGTACGATTATACAACAAAGTACCAAATGATATTCAGAATTTAGATCTTGATAAATTTAAAATCAAAATCAAAGAAAAGCTTTATAAAAAAGCTTATTATAAAGTGTCGGATTATACAGAAGACAAAACAGCTTGGGTCTGACATGCTCCAAGTACCTACTCCAACAGCTATTTCTAATTGCCTATAATTAATTTATATAGAGCACCATATTTAATTAAACTATTTACATTCAAATTCATATTTTGTATTTTGTGATCTGGTAACGACATATAATATATATATATTTTGTAAATGTCGTTGCTTCTGTGCGCTGTGGTTTCTTGCGCCCGTTCTTTGCCACAGTTAAAAAATGATGTCCTGAATGGGTGGTAGGTTAAAAAATATTTGGACGTTTCAAAGTACTTATTAATTGAGTTTATTGAATAAATATATTTTGACTATTGACTATTGACTATTGAATGCTCACACTACAAACTTAATGGTGCTTTAAGCACAGTAGAGTATAGAGGCTATGGAACACCGTCGTTGTACTTCAGCCATTTTGTACATAATATCTACAAACTATATGTTAAAACCATATTACTTTATCGCAATGAATTTTTACGCGGCTTTCACTGACAGAAATCTTTCTAGCCGTTTACTAAAACTAAAACTGCTACTTTACTTTACATGTAATGACCATGATGATAATGATGAATTAATGGTTGATGAATCGTAACATGTCTCGATTGACATATAAGTAAATAAATAAATAATTATATTTAAAAATTAATTGCTGTTTGTTTGTCTCGCAAAAACTCAAGAATCACCGAACCGATTTGGCTTATTTTGCATTGACCTAGAAGATATACAAAAGAACGTTCATTCCAACCTATTGTTCGAATTCTGGAATGAGAGTCCCTAAAGTTCGCTGCAGCCGCTGCAGCGCTTAAACATTTATGTCGTCTAATCAACAGACTAATTTCACTTATTTTCGCCGCTCTGCACGTAAGACGTGTGAATGTCGAAGCCACGCTAAAGCAAGGTACCGAGTCGACTCCGCAGATGAATGGAACATAGTGTAGTATATATGTATATTCTCTGACATAGCGCGTGTTCGGAACGGCCTTTATGTGTATCGTATAATCGCTGTTATTTTGATCTTGAACTATTTGTGAAAGTTCAGGGAAGATTTAAAAAATGAGAAAAATAGACAAAAATCCTTAAAAATTGTAAACATAAATAGACGTCGTGAAATTACTAAATATTAATTGGTTGCTAAAAACTTTTTGCAGTTTTCTTATTGTTCTCGCGACATTTATCTTTTTCCTGTCAGTTGAGTTGTCATTGTGATTTGGGCAGGACAACGTCTGTCTGGTCACTCACTAGTAAATAAAATAAAAGTAAAAAAAGACATTACGCCTGAGATAGCTAAAGCCTTTAGCCTAAAGGTTTATTGTTGCGATGATACCACAAACGCGGCAGCAATGACTCTGGACAATACCTGACCAACCAGTCGGCAGTCTCTGTGGTAATGACGCAGGACAGTACCTGACCATACCCGTCGCAGTTTCTGCGGCTATGACGCGGGACAGTACCTGACCAATCCGTCGGCAGTCTGGCTGACGCGCACGTTGTTGATGATCCAGTTGTCAATGCCGTCGTCGGTCTGCCAATACTGCGCCGCTTGGAGCAGGGACAGAGCTTCGTTGACGAACGACGGCCCGTGGCGGGATTCACTGTCAAATTAATTTAGATTTTAACTAATTTAGATTTATACAAACCGTCCACTAGCTCCGTATCGTAAAAATACAACAAAACCCCTACGCAAAAAGGCTTAGCGCTCATACACACGGACTGGAGTTTGCCGACGACACGCGAGTAATTGCAGCCGCACCGTCATGACATGAGGCGTCAGTAGTCGACAAGCTGTTGCCATAGGCAATTTTCAGAAATAAAATAAAAGAAATTTGTTCCTAATGGTAATGACTTCATAGATGGCGCTTAGTAAAAGGCACTCGCCAAGCGCCATCAGAGCACGTGCCCCATCAGAGCACGTGTATGGCTGCGTAATGGTGTCAGAAATTATCAATATTGTGCAACTGTCAAACTGTGAAAGAAATTATATTAAGGAAAATAGAAATAGGCCCGTATTAAAATACGATTTTATTAAATTTTTTGGTTGACAAGCAAAAGTGCACAATTTATTACAGCCTTTGTGTACTTACGGCTCGGCTTTCATAAGATAAAACGCCATCTATCGAGTGTTTTTGAACTAATGTCTATTTTTTAATTTGGGCTGTCAGAAAACCGCCCATTACAGTAACCTTTACAGTCGTCAACGTGCCGCTTTTGTGTCAGAGCCCTTACCGCTCGGTTGCAACCTTACCGAAGTGAGCAAAGCGGCAAGCGATTCCTTTGTTCATTGATTCCTTTGTTAATTGCTTCCTTATGACCGTTGGCTTAGACTTTAATAGTACAACGGCAAGGTTAGCTGGGCGCTTACTTGTAGAAGACGTTGAGGGTGAAGTCCTGGCTCATATCGAGGAATGTGTCGGTGGTGGTCCGCGTGCCGGCCGCGTCCACGAGGTACACCAGCGCGCACTGCTCCGCGGTGAACGAGACACCCTTGTACCACATTTTGGCGTACCTGGAACGATTCGGACGTTTCACTATACATAGAATACATAATAGTACAAGGGGCCGTCCATTAATCACGTGAGTCTCGAAAGGGGGGGAGGCAAAAATCACGAAATATCACAAGGGGGGAAGGGGGGTGTAGTAAGATATCACGTGTATTTATTTTTTCGTCAAACGCGCGACGCGATTTCTAAACCGAAAGCGCCGCGTGTGGGTGTAGTGTGACATTGAATCGGTATTTGACGGATTATTCTGTGGTGTAATCAAAGAATAATAGCTATTATTCTGAGGGTGTAATGGTGATGGGAAATGTCACCATTACGGAGCCACAGATACGCTATTATGCCAGTATTGTCATAGGCAGACTTGAGCTTCTGGGGTTCAAAGGGGTTCAATAGGGGCTGGTCGATTGCAAATTCATTTCAGGTCGTATGCGTACATGGTCGATTGTAAATTCATTTCAGGTCGTATACGTACATGGTCGATTACAAATTCATTTCAGGTCGTATGCGTACATGATCAATTGCAAGTCCGGCAAGTTGCGAATTTGGAATATGGTCATAAGCGTGCACGGTAACTTGCGTTTCTGGTACTATGCAAAGAAAGGATCCTGAATAAGGTTCCATATCTTTTTGCCATTTTATCGGTGGCAGTGCTACTATTGTGATTCCGATAATAATTGGTGAGTTAATCGCGCTGGTGTTTGTAAGAGATTCTAATATAATAATCTATTGTAGTAGCCGTTAACCGTTTCGCGTAACGGTGACAAAATACTACCACTCCCCTCTCTTCCCTTGGGTGTCGTAAAAGGATGTCGTCCTACCTAGCAGGGGCCCCCGAGCTAGACTCCTAAAACTAATGGCATAATGCTTCAGTTGCTAAATGTACCTTTATAATTTATCAACAGGATTCGATGTACCTCAACCGTTTTGACAGAAATTACGTTAAAATGCCTGGTCTTCCCAGCTGGGCCCTTCGGGTGTATAACGTTTGAAATACATAAAAATATACTGATCTTATGTACCTCCAATGTACCTCCCGATTTATGTATTAAATTCAAGATATCCTTATTAGAACAGAAGAAATTCAGCTTGAAAGTTTTGTCTTCCTAGCAGGGCTTTCTGTAATCATAGTGACTACGAATAAAAAAAGTAAGTAGGTATATACCATTGTTTTTTCCAATGTAGTTCATCGCAATTTACCAAATTTAGATACAAAATTATGATATTGGTAAATAACAGCACACGCTTGGTAAGGTAAGGACTGAGGGTAGCTGTGATTGCTGTGAATAGTTATATTCCTACCAAAAAAGCAGTTTTCATTTAGTTAGCATACCTACTCATTTGTTTTGTTGACCGTACCTTACCAAGCGTGTACTGTTATTTACCAATATCATAATTTTGTTTCTAAATTTGGTAAATTGCGTAGCACTAAGAGGTACATTGGAAAAACATAAAAATGGTATACTTTTTTATTCGTATTCACTATGATTATAAAAGGCCCCGCTAGGAAGACAAAACTTTCAAGCTGAATTTCTTCTGTTCTAATATAAAGATTTCTCGAATTTAATACATAAATCGGGAGTTACATCAGATCAGTACATTTTTTTTGATTTCGAGCGTATACAGCAGAGGGCCCAGATGGGAAGATCAGGCATTTTATCGTAATTTCTGTCAAAACGGTTGAGGTGCATTGAATCCTGTTGATTAATTCAAAAGGTACATTGAGCAACTGAAGCGTTGCCATTAGTTTTATGAGTCTAGCTTGGGGGCCCCGCTAGGTAGGAAGACATCGTAAAAGGCGAAAGGCGACAACTGATCCAATAGCATAGCGCGGCGATGAGCTCACCACCTGTCACGCTGAGCACATGTGTAGTCGCTATTCGGTGAAAAGTGGACTATGGCAGAAGACTGCTTTTGCGATCCTCATTGCCTAGTCTCTGACTAACCCTTTGGGGATAGTCGAGACGTGATTATATGTATTCTGTAGTAGCCCATCTAATGTAGGCTGGCAGGGGCATACGATTTCTAATAGTTGTGCGTATGCCTAGACGTGTTAATACTATTGAGTTTAACATTGTTCCTGGATCTCGTCGCGCAACCCGTAGTGGTAGATCCTCACGTTGACGGCGCCAGAGCGAGACAGCGCGAGGATTATGTTGACCTGCATTATAACTAACACTTACTTATTGTTGCCCTGCTGGTGGCGCGCCTGGATCTCGACGCGCGAGCCATAGTGGTACACGCGCCCGTTGGGATGAATCAGCGCGGCAGCTGCGCCAGAGCGAGACAGCGCGAGAATTATGTTGTTCTTCGCGTTAGTCACGCGCACCGCGCCGTCGATGGTCATATCCACCCTGCGGCATCAACGAAGGGAGTCAATGGGCTGTAGAACTTCTCGGCGGCGGAACGGTTAAGAGGAAACACTACGTCGACGTGGCATGCAAAATTCTCATACAAAACACTGAAAAACGACGTTTCGTAGTCCCCTGTTTCCTCCTTCAGAACTGGACCACTTTTTATTACTTTTTTTTCAGCATCGGTTAAAGAAAGAGATTTTCTACGTCTGTATGTTTGATTTTTTTGCATTAAGTAATTTATTTAACAACCAGGAGCCTTCAAAATTTAGCGAAATCACTCCGTTTTAAGGCGTCTTCAGAAACATTAAGTGGCTGGTTTAAAAAAAAATCAAACATACAGACATAGAAAATCTCTTTCCTTAACGGATGCTAAAAAAGTAATAAAAATTAGTCTAGTTCTGAAGGAGGAAACAGGGGACTACGAAACGTCGTTTTTCTGTGTTTTGTATGAGAATTTTGCATGCCACTTCAACAAAGTGTTTCCTCTTATGAGGAGTTATCGTAAGGATTATAAATAGTCGGCAGCGCGTGAGTGGTAGGTACCTCAGGTGTTACAAACGTCAAAGCCTACGGTGACCGCTTACCACCAGGAGCCCAAGTCTGCTAATTTACAAATGGTATTCTCCCAAATGTGTCAAACAATTACAATGCGATCCAATTGCGATTCAATTATGCCATTCGTAAATTAGCAGACTTGGGCCCCAGTCTAAGCGGGGCTGATTGCCAACAGTACTACAAACTAGAGAAAGTTTTATTACGAGGTGAATGTTTTTTCTTCAAATACCTATATCAGTTCGCGTAAATAGCTTCTTCTTAAATTAAAATATTATTAGCAAGCAACTTCGTTCGCAAGGACTACGCTATTCCACATGGACATGTTACCTGTCCTGTAAGTAATGCGCTTACAAACGAACAGCTTTTCATTTCCATTTATTAGTAAAATAACAGCCGATAATAACAATTAGCATGAACAGACTACGGAACTCTTTACAATCAGTCTACGATTGTAATTATGTAGTAATGTATGTGTATGTTGACATAACATGAGGAAAGTACCAACTCACTTCACCCTATCCCGAAGTCTGAGGCAGACGGTGCCGTGCGGCGTCACGGAGGCGTTGTACCCGGCACCGCCGACCACGTCAGTCACCTAGACACAAATAAAAATGAACGTCAGGATTGAGGAGCCACCCCTAATTTTTAAATAAAAATCATACCATCAATTAGTAGTATAAAAAATAATTTTGTAGGACAAATTCTGGAATTTGTAGTATAATACTTTCTAAGGTACATCAATCTAAAGCTGGCTCCTCAATCCATACAGTATGGATTGAGGAGCCACCCTAGAACTCGGAAAGTAATGAAGTTACATTTTTGAAAATTTAGTATGTTTTAGTAGGTATTTTATAGGTTATCTACAAAAAATTTCAGTGCGGTACTGCCAAAATTAAATAAAATACAATTGTTTTGTTGTGGCTCCTCAGCCCGTATACAAAAGCGTAAATTCCTATGAAATGGATCCACATATTAATATATTCGAACTAATGGACAATTAGTAGTATGTATGCTTGAATTTGTAGTATAGAAATAAAATAGCAAGATTAAGTAAATTCGCTAAAAAAACACATTTCATCTGGCTCCTCAATCCAGACACTTGCATTTAAATAATTGACTGTATCTACCTAACTATAGAAGATAATCAAAAGCTTTATATGCCAATATTTAGTAGAAATTTCTACTAAATATCTATGTACAAAATAACATTGTACAATTTGGTCAAAGGAAGTTACAATGATTATTCGATATTCCATACAATTCACTATATAGGGTGACCATATCGATACTGGCAAAGAAAAAAAAAATATGGTTAAGTACCCGTATTAAGGCAGCATATTGTATGTTTTGCTTCTTATGTACAAAACGTTACGCGTACGTTTATTAATTAAATAATTAATTATTTATTTTCTTTATTTATTCAAATAATAAAATGTTATGCGTACGTTAACTTAAAGTAAATGAGACAGCGTGGGAAAGCCTGTTCCCAGCAGTGGGACGTGTAAGGTTGTTGATGATACTCATGGGGTATTTCCGACTGCTAATACAATTGATTATTAAAATGAATACCTACAACTCTTTATACTCTAGTTTTTGAACACGACCAGAAATGCAATTTATGACAATTGCGGTAATATAGCATTTGTTTAAGTTTATACAAAACATAAACAGAATATTATTGTACAAATTGTCATGAAACTAACTTAGTTCTGGTAAAGAATCATAGATGGCTCTTTTATTTATTTGTGGATTCCTAAATCACGCAAACAGGTTTACATTCCAAAAATTCTTAAGCAAAATGTAACACTTTATCTAGCTTTCGATCACTACTAATAAACCATACATGTTTTTGTGCTTTTGATTGAATTCTCAACCTCGACCTTTTGATTAATTATAGTAAGTATTTACCTATATTAAATACTGTTGTAGTTATATAAAACTAACTAATTAACAAACTAAATATAAAAATAAGAAAACCTGAACTATTAGCATCATAGGATGTAAACTAAAGATTGCGTGAAAAGAGTGCTATATCGTTGTTGTTGCTGAGCTGACGTAAATTGTGTCGCGTAGCGGTGATAGAATACTACCACCCTCTTGGGTGACGTAAAAAGGCAACTTTCGGACTAAAGACTGCACATACATACATCCAACAGCACAGAACGGCGATAGGCACATCACCTGTCATGCTGAGCAAATCAGCACTTGCTATTTATTGAAAAGTGGACTATGGTAAAGGACTGCCTTAATTTGCTGTCCTTATTGCCTAGTCTCTGTCTAACCTTTCGGGGATAACAGTCGTGATTATATGTTAGTATGTGTTTGTACCCACTAATTAAGTTTTCATGGAACATTATCAAAATGCCAAGACAAAATATAGAAATTTGGAGTCATTTTTAAAACTATAGAAAAACATTATCTTTTAAAGGAACTACCTACGACTAATTTAACATTTTTAAAATATTTTGAAGTACAACTTACGATTTTAATGAACCTTTAATAGAAAGGAGTGAAAATGTTGGTATAATATATAAAAGTCGAAATCACTTTCATGTTTAAATCTTCGAATTGGCAACATTACGCTAGAGCTGAGTAATAAGCGTGTATACCTACCAGACTGTTGAAAACCGATGTTATTGTCATCAGATCAGATCAGACCATTTATTTGCATAGAATAGGTTTACAAAGGTGTTACATAAGATCTTATTTGTAAATATAGTGCTCCATTCTGTCAATAATAATTAACATGCAAAACTTGAGTCCAAGAAATCCTTAATACTATAAAAACATCCATCTATCAACCATTTCCGCAATTGCCTAGTGATAAGGTTTAGAGGTCCGCCTTTAAATTGTTTCGGAATTTTATTTTATATTTTAATACACTTGCAATAACAGCTGTTTTCAACAGCGGTTTACAACAGTGTGGACAGTTGTTTTCAACGAAAGGAGACCCGGCGTTTTATGCTTAAGTTGTATACCTACTTTTTTAATTTTTAATCTGTAATTCATTATCATCTGGCAATATCTGTCAACAAATGAAAGTTGTACAGCCGCTAGCTGTAAAATCAAACATACTTGTGACGGAAAACATCAACGGCGGTTGTAAACTAAGTGGAAGCCTTGTTTTGAACAAGTGCGGACGGAACACAACGGCGGTTGTAAACCAGCCAAGGTGACCTGGTGGGGAGGTTTTTTTACAACAGTCTGGTACATGCTTTTTGTGCGTTACAAGCAAGCAGCGTTGCCATTTTTAGCAGGATCCTGCTTTTTTAGCATTTTTAAGAGTAAAATTTAGGCTACCTGCAGCAGGATGTTTAGCATTACCGTAAAATTTTTCATATTTGGACATATTTCTGTAAAACTGTTGTTATTATTTTAATTCTTTCTTCCAGAATCATAAATCCTACAAGATTCAAGATTCAAGATTCAATATCATTTATTCAGGTTAGGCCATGTTTAGGTTACAGCACTTATGAATGTCATTTATGCCATCGGTTCGTAAGTCTAACTATGGGGCCTTGTACTGAGAAGAACCGGCAAGAAACTCAGCAAGAGCATTTCTTTTCTCCCTTTCTTTTACAGCGTCAATTAGAATTGAAAAATGCCCTCCCTATCATAGAAGGGCACTTTCCATTACAATAATAAAAACAAAACAACTACAAGACATAAAAATAAAAAGTTCAGGTATTCATCAATATAAAATAATCAATGTTGTCAATGTCTTACAGTACAGAAAAATAAAAGTAAGACTACAACTACTAATATACTAATAATAAAAATAAGTTAGCAAGAGCAAACCAGCCTCCACAGGCGGCACCCGTTCACGAGTATGACATGTGAATCAGCCATCGCTTCGCTCAACCATGTTTTAGGGAACGTAACGACCCGACGCACATGCCACCACCGCAGAGACATTTAAGAGAGCATGACACACTCGAGCAACTCCAATGAAGCAAGCAAGAAAACATTTAGGCAACGTTTTACGCAACATAAGTTTTGAGTAGGTACAATAATTTCTACGTACATAAGCAACAAATCTACTTATTTAAATAGCCCTATTGGCATCCCTTCTTTGATAAACATACTTAAATAGTATAATTAAACAAAATTTGATTCACTTGATTAATAATAATTTTGTATCTTTATTGTACGTACATTAATATAAATGAACCTGGCTTTTTTCAGTAACCACGTTGTATGTAGGTTGAAGATAGCGGTGGTATTTGTAATTTGTTAGAGGCAGTGGCAATACTGCTTAAGTGGTTTACAACAACGTCCACACAGCGGACCGCCCGCCAGAGGGATCGCAGCAAGTTTTTAAAACACTCCCGCAAACCAAGGTCGTGGAAAGTTCAACTGAAATTTCGTTGCAAACATCTGTTGTAAACCGCTGTTGAAAACTTCGGTTTACAACAGTCTGGTACACGCTTTAAGGAAAGTTCATTGCGTTATTTTAACTTAACACTTCATGAGAATATTTTAAACGTACGTGTTTAAAACGACTACTTTAATATATTTTTAAATATAGGAAAAGCAAAGAGATTGATCTCATACAGTCTTAATATAACGTTATACGTAATTTGTGTTATGCATCATTAGCATTTTTTGTCAAATAAAAGCTGTAATATAAGTGGCAACTTATTTCTTTACTTTCGAACTTTAACTTTTTTCATTGATTTCAAAGAATAAAACGTGTAATTCATTAGATTAATTTATTTATTCATGAGGTTTGGCTCAATAATCTTTGATGCCAGTGCCGTAAAATATACAAATTATCAGATGTGGATAGTAAATGACTTAAACAAGTCTAACTTTGATTCCTTTTTAAACAATTTTGAACACAACAGTTATGTAATAAAGTAATTCAATTATTTTAACAGAACGTATACACTGATAATAAAGCGTGAGGCGCATACAGTAAGTTTATTTGTGTATTAATTATAGTTGTCTTACATAGAAGATCAGAAAAATGATTGAACGATGCAAAGTGTTAAAACCAAGGAACATAAATACAAACATACATATAATTACGACTATTATTCCCGAAGGGTTAGTCAGGGACTAGGCAATTAGGACCGCAAAAGCATTCCTCTACCATAGTCCATTTTTCACCAAAAAGCGACTGCTCATAAGTCAAGTGTAAGTTATATATATATTTAAAAAAAAATAATAATAATAGAAGGAGGCATACGAGCAGGCCTGATGGAGAGTAATCACCGCCGCCCATGGACACCCCGCAAAACCAGAGGAATCGCAGACGCGTTGCCGGCCTTTAAGGGAGAAATAGGTTTAAGGAAGGAATAGTAATTGCGAAGATGGGGGTGGGGGAGGGGCCTCCGGAACCCTCACTGGTCGGACGAAACACAACAGCACCAAGTGCCATTATTTCACGCCGAATATTCGTGAGAGGGTGGTATTACGTCGGGCGAGCCGGCCCAATGCGTGCTGCAACGCAGCGTGGCTCTATCACTCAGTCAGTGTCACTCATTTAGCACCACCCAGGGGTCACGTGTAGGGTCTCAGGGGTAAACCTAGGAACGCGAGTAACTTTAACCCCCAAAATTACTTTTATAAGAATCAATAGTAAAATGTATCGATTAGACTTTATTATTTATAAGGTTCGGCTCAAAAGTTCTTGATGCCAGTGCTGTAAAGTATTACAAAATGGCAGATGTGGTAGATAGGGCATGATGAAAGTTTTACTTTAATTCCTTTTATAATGTTTAAACATAATTTAATAGGTACGAAGTATCTTTTAGATATTTGTTTACATTAATTAGGCTGTAATTTTATTCAAACAATGTATTTTATTTCTCAGATTCAGATCTTATATATCTTTCATCAGAAATAGAATCTGATAAAAGTTTAACGTTTAACCCTTACCAAATTACATTACTGAATAAAAGGAACAAGATGTGATTACAACAGTCCAGTGTAATGTAGCTTTTAAAAATGCAAAGCTATGTATTTATCCAATATCACCGATAAGTATTAGCAATTGTTAAGTTACAAATTAAAAAAGTGTCGAAAAGAAAGAACAAAATTTGCGTTAAAATTATATAAATAATATTTATAACATTATAATTGTTAAGTTCATAATAATAAATAATTTGTTAAAATGAAATGTAAAGAACAATTTGTCCTGTTTTCATTCATATAACATGGTCACCCTTAGTGAATTGTATGGAATATCGAATAATCATTGTAACTTCCTTTGACCAAATTGTACAATGTTATTTTGTACATAGATATTTAGTAGAAATTTCTACTAAATATTGGCATATAAAGCTTTTGATTATCTTCTATAGTTAGGTAGATACAGTCAATTATTTAAATGCAAGTGTCTGGATTGAGGAGCCAGATGAAATGTGTTTTTTTAGCGAATTTACTTAATCTTGCTATTTTATTTCTATACTACAAATTCAAGCATACATACTACTAATTGTCCATTAGTTCAAATATATTAATATGTGGATCAATTTCATAGGAATTCACGCTTTTGTATACGGGCTGAGGAGCCACAACAAAACTATTGTATTTTATTTAATTTCGGCAGTACCGCACTGAAATTTTTTGTAGATAACCTACAAAATACCTACTAAAACATACTAAATTTTCAAAAATGTAACTTCATTACTTTCCAAATTCTATTGTGGCTCCTCAATCCATACTGTATGGATTGAGGAGCCAGCTTTATATTGATGTACCTTAGAAAGTATTATACTACAAATTCCAGAATTTGTCCTACAAAATTATTTTTTATACTACTAATTGATGGTATGATTTTCCTTAAAAAATTAGGGGTGGCTCCTCAGTCCTGACGTTCATAAATAAAAGGCACTCCGTTTTTAACCTGACTGACGTCTGAGCGTGACAGAAAATGTCTATGATTGCGGAACGCCTAAAATCACAAAATAACTAACGTTCATGAGAAACGTTGGTACAATTCCGTGCCTCCTGTGAAATGTGATAGATAAGACATCGCATTAACCAAAAAGACAACTTCTCAGTGTAGTGGAAAATCAGGAATGTGTTAAAAATATATAAAAAGAGGAAAATTATTATTTAGAGAACTTTCATGCAGAAAGAATAAGACAAGTGTACTTAGTAATATTTTAATTAATAAAAAAAATAGATTTTCCTCTTTTATATTTTTTAATACAATTTCCACTGGACTGAGAAGTGATGGCCCTTTTGAGATGTACCACTTTTCACGATTTGTTAGGAGAATTTCGCGAACGCATTTTTCAGTTGCAGCGAATTTTAGAATCGCATTTTTTAGCGAATATATCATGTTGGATATATTTTGCGAACGCCTTATTTAGTTGCAGTGGATTTCAGGATCGCATTATTTAAGGGGATCCTGCACAAAATTGTAAAAGTTTACGTATTTTTAAGTCACTTGTACTTGTAACTTATTCAGCGCTTAAGCGCTGAATAAGTTAAATATATATGTAAATTAACCTGATCATTGCACAAGGTCATGGAATTGTTGAAATTTAAAACAAGTTCTTTAAATATTCACAAACAATACATAAATGTAATGACTCAAAAAACATATTTTTTCGAAAACTTTCTTAATTTTACGCATGAAAGAATAATTCTTACATGAAAATTATTGTGGGCACCCCCTTCTTCATTAAAAAGTAAATTTTAATTTTTAACACAAGCGCGTGATGGTTTTGCACATTTTGCAGTATAAAACATTGAAATCCTTAAATTACTAGGTCTGAAACTTCAAAGCAGAATTGATCTTATTATTATTTATGCTACCTGCTCTGAAATTTACTGCAACTAAAAAAGGAGATCGCGAAATTCATCTATTAATAAATTATGGGAACATAAATAAAGCTTTCGCTAAAAAATGCTACTCTGAAATTTACTGCAACTAAAAAAGGAGATCGCAAAATTCATCTGATAATAAATAATAGGAACTTAAATAAAGCTTTCGCTAAAAAATGCGATTCTAAAATTCGCTGCATATGAAATAATGCGTTTGCGAAATTCTCCTAACAAACCCTTTTCACAGGAGGCACGTAAAGCTGTTAATCCCGGTGGTTTGTCGTAAGAGGGCAGATCCGCGTTGGGCAAGCGTGGTGGATTATGGGCCAATGTCACCATGTGCTATAATCCATGTGGGAAGGTTTGTGCCCAGCAGTGGGACGTAAATATGCTGATGATGATGATGATGATGATGGTGATAACAAAGTACCTCGAGCTCCCTCCAAGTGTCGGCGTGGTAGATGTCGTCGCCGGGGTAGAAGGGCGCCTTGCGCAGCAGCGGCGCGCGCCACGGCGGCTGCCACCCCGCCGCGCCCACCAGCTCCGCCTGCCCCAACCCACCCTCCAGAAACTTGCTGTAGTCTTGGAAAGCGGAAAGGTTCGACTCCTCCTGTGACAACACGAAATGAAATAATGAAATAAAATTTATATTGCTTAAAATATGGTAGGTACCTACATAAGGTTGTAAATTAGAAAAGTTTCACATATTTTACCAGAAACTGGCATGCAAAATTTAAACAAACTAAGAGTCTAAGTACTAAAAATCAAATTTAAAGGTACGAGACTATATTTATTTGAGTTACAATAACATTATTGCGCCATAAAATGTTCAAAGTATTCATCGATCTAGTAAAAACAATTTTCAACTAGCCAATACTTCAGTTTAATTTTGAAAATTCGTAAAGGTAACCATTTAATTTCTTCGATTAATTAATTCGTAATGCGATTTCGACGACTTCGATTACTTAATAATTAATTCGATTCGTTATAATAACGAACAGATAACGAACAGTTACTATAACGAATCGAATCACACCATTATTTTTCTGTTAGTAAAGGTTAAGATAGATAGCCTAAGTCCAAACCCCAATGCTTTGCAACGGCCTACATCATTGTAATCAAGTATGTGCTACAGTTGATGGGCCTTGGCTTGTTTTAGATGGCTCATCATTTTGCACAAATTTCGCTAACTCTGAAGTCATGAAAAAAACAGCTGTTCCCCTTACGTTTTGATCGAGTTACTTATTGTATAAAATATACCACAAAAAAATGGCACGTCCCTCCAAAATATTTTTTGAATGTGTCATTGTACAGCAAATCAAAGTAAACAGTAAAGTATAGTGCTAACAGTTGAAAATATTCAAAATGTACTAAAAAGACGGTTATTGTTATGGATAACGCATCTTATCACAGTAAGTACTTTCGCGAAGAAAATAAATACCTAAGTAAGTACTTCAAAGAGCAAATAAACCAGAAACGCAAAAATGGGCGAAAATAAAAACAAACCTTTTGACGAAAAAATGAAACACATAAATCTTTTCGATTACTTATCATTTTAGGGAACAAATAGGAGAAAAGGGCATTTGCTATTCATTCTATTGCAAAACAGTATGAGTGCTTAATTTCTCAAAACTAAAAAGTCCTCATTACAGCGCATGCAGTGTTTGCCTGTAACTGGTTGTGCATTTGTTGTAAGTTATAGTAAAATGTATACTCTTTTGTAAAAAAAAATTAACAATCGTTGGTAAATCAAATAAATAAAATAAAAAAATATTATTTTTACTAAAAAAAAAACCGCCAATTTATTTAATTTTATTAAAAATAACAGCAATACTACAGAGAGCAAATATAAAACAGTAACCATGCCGTAAGTGAATGTTATCCAAATCATTAAAATACACATACTCAGCTAACCAAAATCATTTCGAATTAATTTTGATTTGTGTGCTGACAGCTCGCTGGCTAACAGTACTTACCTAACAAAGGACATCATTTTTTTTGGGTATTTTCTGAAAGTGCCGGCCAACAAAAAAAAATGGTACGTATTGTTAGACCTAGCCATTTGGAGAAAAAGTTAATAAGGCACAAAAGTTGTAAGATTGCTCCGAGCCAAGTTATACAAGTTCGAAGATTCATCATATCCATACATTTTTTTTATTCCTAAATTTTTTTGTATAAACAGAATTGATGATAACCCCATCAAGTCTAAGATCCGAGTATAGAACGACCTTCACCGGAAAGGTTATTAAATTTAATATGTTACAAATATATCGCGAGTGGGTTAGCTGAAAAATTTCAGTCCAGTACCTTTTATGATTAATTTAATATTAAAAAAAATATTTTTTTACATTGCTCTGGTTTATTGTGTGTGTGTTTGCAATGAGATTATCTTTATATAAACATACATTTTATTTATTTAACCAGACGGTTGCAAATTACTAATATTGACTTACCTTTTTACACCTGCCTACCCAATGTTATGACAGGAAAAAAATAGTCAATCTAACGTTTGTATATTCTACAGGCTTCATGCTTTCGATTGGTACCTATGTAATTTATCTATTACTCAAACGCAAGTGCAATGTTTAAAAAAAATATTTTTAAATACTGGACTGAAATTTTTCAGGCAACCCACTCGCAATATATTTTTAACACATTAAAGATATAAAATACTTTTCATCCATTAACCGGCTCGGTGAAGGTCGTTGTATAGGGATCCTATACTAATAGCTTTTGCGCTGCATTGACAATTGCTTCAGATCAATAGTTCTAGCAATATATATCATTATTTTATGTTTCCCAGTCATAGCACTTTCAGAAATCAATAAATGTATGAAAATAATGAATCATCGAACTTGTATAACTTGGCTGAAGCAATCCTACTACTTTTGTGCCATATTAACTATTACTCCAAATAGCTAGTTCTAACAATACGTACAATTTTCTTTTGTTGGCCGGCACTTTCATAAAAGGCCCAAGAATGTATGGAGCCCGAATGATCTCCTTTCAAATTCTCGTCGATTAATTGCTCGACTCAATGCTCAACCAGTCGTAATTAAAGTGACCGCTCGATAAGGCGAACGTGTGTCAGTCATGCAAAAATGTCAAGAGGTCCCATACTGTCATGGACACTGTTTAATGAGTGACCTAAGTTGACTCAATCTATCGAGCGACAGATCCATAAATGTTTTTGTTTAGGTTTGGTCTACAGTTGCCATAGTTGTAAAATTCACACATCTGCACTCGAACACCGATGCATTGTAAATATTATTACGCACACACTTACACATGTGCCAAAATAACGTAGTTGATCTCTACCTACTGTGCGCTGGCAGAACAAAGGGCCTACTCTCTAATCATCTAATCGAATTCGAAACTTCGTTGGCCCGTACTTCGTCGTACGATGCACGCGCGCTGCTGTCTTTTTCACAAGCGCTTGGCGCAGTACCAACCAATGCACACACAGCCGTATGCGACGAATTATGGGCAGACGAAGTTTAGGATGCGGTTAGAGAGTAACGTCTTCCACTCTGATTGTATTTTAGAATCTATTTATTTATTCAGCCATAAAAAGCTATTGACATAACTCACGATGCCTGGCATATTATGGTACCCAAACACACAGCAAAAATTTAGGTCAGAGTGTCGCCGATAAATCAGGTCGTTAGGGTAGGTAATCTTTGGGTCCAATGACATACATAGGTAGTCAAGCAAGTAGATAATCTGAAAAGATGTGAAATATTACCTGATTGTAAGAATGTGCAGTATACACGCTTCTTGGGCGGACTGGCATAGTCACATCCTTTCGAAAATCTGCGCTAGCCATTTTAACACTTCTTCAACTTAAAACTGATAAGGTTAATTCACTATTTTAAAAATATATGAACAACAGTGACTACATAATATAAATCATACTTCACGGTCGGAAAGTAATGGAAAAGTCATTTGTCATTTATTTCATTCGAAGTTCAAAATTTTTATTCCTTCTCTGCGGCGACGACTTAGCAATTTATTTTAGTGATCGACCTCTTTTTGATATTGGTATTAAACTTGGCGAATATCCATCCAATCCGGATTTTGCAGCACATACTTTTATTAATAAACAATAACAATAAAGAGTTATAGGATTTATGTAATGAACACCAAAAAAAATGGTAAATGTTCACCCAAAAAAACTGCATATCAGCATTAAATGTCGATGGCGCGGTTTATGCGTGAAAGCGTAACAAAAAAACAAATTGAACATCCCAGATTATCCATTGATGGAAAATCTGGAATTGCTTGTCCCATAATATCCCGTTTAATGTCTTTGATTGGGATGCGAAAGCATTGAGTTAAATCAATGTGCGAAAGTGAGTTTGTATGTTACGCCTCAAACCGATTTTGAATTTTGCCGATGCAGTCCAAAACAAAGAGAGCGCTCCTCACCGTGGAACAACACGGTAACAAGCGCACCCATTCATGATGGACTGCTAATGGTAATAAACTTTGAACAATTATATCATAAAAGATTGAAGAGGGATATTTTTTATTTTTTACACATTTATAGTCAATGATATACTTAGGTCATTGTTTATAGTACAATCTTTCTTCTTACGTATAAAATTATTTATGTTGCCTAATGACTTCTACATTACTGTGGATATAACTTGTTTTCTTGTGGTAAATTTCTCGATTTTTTACTTTCTTTAACGTGATAAAAATGCAAGTTAATGAAATAAAAATAGAAATTTTTATACATTTTAAATTTAAGGATATGTTCCTTTTAATGTATATTTTGTACCTTCATAACTTAGATTAATGATTGGTCACGCTGCGCTCGACTAGATACCTCCGTCGTACTTGTCAAATGCGGCAACCAATACTACGCCGAAATCGGCGTACCCGAGCCAGTCACACTGACAGCTGTGGGTGACGTGTACGTCCCGAATGTTTTATTCAATTTGGGGCTTAATTCAAACTAAAATGCCAGTTTGCGTAGTAAAATTGTGTAAAAATAATACTTCTAAAAATATGAAGGACACTGGGATCACATAGAAAAGGAGGACCCAGTAACGTACCCTCAGTTATGCACTTAGATGACAATCACCATCAGTTAGCTTCAAATGGCCCAGATATTGTAAATCTGTTCGCCACCCATTTTTCAGCTATATTTAAAAATCCAAATTCACCCAGCGGCTCTTCATCTACTTACCATTCTCCGTCATTCACCGGCACTAATTTTGATCGTATTATAATTAATGAAAATACTGTGCTTAAAAATTTGAAACAACTTGATCCTCATAAAGCAGTTGGTCCGGATTCTATTCCACCTATTTTTCTAAAAAGATGCGCTAAATTTTTGGCTTTTCCTTTAAAGGAAATCTTCAACAAATCCTTAGCTTCTGGTGTATTTCCAGTGGTATGGAAGACAGCTCGTGTTACACCTGTTTTTAAGAGGGGTAATTTGGATGAAGTTCGAAATTACGGACCAATATCGCTTCATTCTTCGATGTCAAAGGTGTTTGAATCTATCATTTGTCCGCTTCTTATTAACCATACAAAAAACCAAGTAGCGATCGAACAGCACGGATTCCAACATAAAAAATCGGCAGTCACCAACTTGACTTCTTACTTAACTCCTATTATGGAGTCGGTTGATAGGGGTGATCAGGTGGATGCAATATATACCGATTTTGCTAGTGCTTTTGATATGGTCAACCACAGTATCCTGCTTGAGAAATTGTATTGCCAATATGAATTTGTGGGGCCCTGCTCAATTGGTTTCAGTCATATCTTAGTTATCGGAGGCAGACCGTGGTAGTCAAGGGATATGAATCAAAGAGTTACAATGGTTTATCTGGAGTACCGTAGGGTTCACACCTGGGACCAATACTTTTTGTGTTGTTCATAAATGACATAGTCTCCTGCGTTTCACACAGTCAATGCTCTTTGTTTGCTGATGACATGAAAGTTTTTCGGACAGTAAAAACGAAATTTGACGAAACCTTATTGCAGTCTGATTTAGTTCGCATTCAACAATGGTGTGCCGATAACAACATGTCCTTAAACGCCTCCAAATGTCAGCACATGCGCTTTACTAAGAAAAAAAATCCAATCACCACATCTTATAAGATAAACAATGCGGAAATTAAACTGGTGTCTCAGGTTCGTGACCTTGGCATAACTCTGGATTCTAAGCTGTCCTTCGTTCCCCATTACGACTCCATTGTATCAAAAGCTGCTAGAACGTTGGGCTTCTTAAAGCGTAACACTAGAGACTTTAAGCGGGCCGAAACCAAAATATTGTTGTTTAACGCCTTGGTCAGGAGTACTCTAGAGTATGGTAGCGTGATATGGAATCCTCTTTATACCAGTCACTCTGATCGCATAGAGTCACTTCAGCGCTCTTTTACAAGACATCTGGCTTATATAACACCTGGGTTTAACAATGGGAGTGCCTACGAGGATAGGCTCAGATATTTCAACTTAGTAACTTTATCGCAGCGCCGTCGTATGCTCGATCTAACATTTTTGCACAACATTCTACACGGTAAATCTATGTGTCAGGAAGTTCTTGAAAGATCATGTCTTAATGTACCTAAGTTGAACTCTCGTCGTCGCTTTCCAAAATCCTATTTTACGGTGACTTTAAGCAGAACCAATGTTGGTAAACATTCCCCAATATCTAGAATTCACGACACCATCAATACTTGGCACGTTTCTTATGACTTAGATGTTTTCTTGATGATGATGATGATAGCTTGCCAATATATAAAACCAAAATATTGCAGTCTATGCAGCACAGCTGAAGACTTTTGCTGTTTTCTTTATAATTACAAATTAAATAATATTCTGTCAATTTAAGTTATTCTATAATTGTAAGGCCATGTATACTAACAATGTTGTGTACGTCTGCAATAGACATAAGCATTAGTCATTTTTTAAAACTTACTTGATTATTATATTGTTATATTAGTCTAAGATCCGAGTATAGAACGACCTTCACCGGGAAGGTTAATGGATGAAAAGTATTTTATATCAAATTTAATATGTTAAATAATATATCGCGAGTGGGTTGGCTGAAAAATTTCAGTCCAGAACCAGTAATGAATAATTTGACATTAAATTTTTTTTATTTTACATTGCACTGGTTTGGTGTGTGTGTGTGTTTGTAATGAGCTTATCTTTATATAAACATAAATTTTATTTATTTAACCAGACGGTTGCAAATTACTAATATTGACTTGCCTGTTTACACCTGCCTACCCAATGTTATGACAGGAAAAAAATAGTCAACTTAACGTTTGCATATTCTGTAGGCTTCATACTTTCGATTGGTACCTATGTAATTTATGCTGTGGGATGTATGTGCAGTCTTTAGTCCGTTATTCGCCTTTTACGACACCCAAGGAAAGAGATGGAAAGAACATTCTTCCCTTAATCCTACTAACTACTCCTCCCCCCCCCCCTTCTCAACCCCCCTCCCCTCCCCACCCCCCAATTCAGGCGACTCGATTCAAAAGTTTTACCTTGATTCAGAACTCTACTGCGAACAACGTTGAGAGATTGCGGCCGGAATTAATCAACAGAAAGGGTTGTGGTTTTTCAACTGGCAGTTTTTCAACATGATAACGCTAGACCTCACACATCTTTAGCCACTCAGCAAAAATTAAGAGAGTTTGATAACATGATTATGACCATCCGTGGCAGTTCTCGTTACATAATATATAAGGTTTTTTTTGCGAAGTTTGGCAGAATTTTAATACGGAACTTTGTTCCGTAATCTGGAGGATATTTACCAACGTACAACAGATTATACTGGTAAGTAAGTAATAAAAGATGTTGAAAGTATAATTATCTAAAATATGCCTATGCGCAATCGGTTAAATTACGTGAAACAATCAGTATTTTTAAATATTTTTAAAAGTTTTGGGGTTATGATATTACAAACAAAAATGTTAGTTATTATAGTTCGACTCGAGAATCTTGAACTTTTGAATTTATTGGGACATTTTGTCCAGTGTTAAGGCTCATCCGTCGTAAAATACCGCGAAACTAAGTAACTTTGTAACCATTTTCTTCCTAAAATATGGTACTTTCGGAAACAAAAAAAAATACACAGTAATTACCAAGATATGATTAGTGATTTGGTTTTTCTCTTTTCAATTTTAACCAGAAAAAATAAATAAAAAAAATATCTAAAGTTACCCCTATTTTTCCAGTTGTAACCATTTTACTGCTTCAATTTCAATCACAAACGTATGAAAATTTATATTCTATTATATAAACCAACAAGAAATAACATGGTTTTCTTAATTTTTTAAAATCCAATAAATATTATGTTATTTCTCAAAAATTCCGACTAAGTTCCTACTGTCACCCCGCTCTCGTCCAAGCAGTCAGTGCGGGGCGAGACGTGTTGCTAGACGAACCTGTGCTGCGTTGCGTGTGAGAGCAGGCAAAATTTCTATTTCGAAATAGTATTTGATATTTAGTTTGGACAGTGATCGGACGGCGTGTTTCATGAGTAATACTAGAGTGGTCATATGACTGGAGAGCGTGTTTTAAAAATAATTTTTATAATAGGTAAGTAATTTTTTTTGCAAATAGTATTTTGTAAACTCGTAGGTACTTAGTTTTCCGTGACCAAAGTCATAGTTTGTGCAAGATGGGAAAAAAGCAGAGGCGACAAAAAAGGAATCTCAAGAAACATTACAAAAAAGGACATAATATCGATACTTGCTACTACTCTTTTAGTCTAGTTTGTTATTTTAGAAAATGGATGTGCCTTACATCTAAGAAAAGTCATTAAAATGTTCTCTATGACCATTTTAATATATGGTTGGGCTTTTACGAGTAAGTATAACGAAATAAGATTTTGACGTTTTTTACGTTAAGCATTAATTTATGAACATCACATGACATGCCACATAAAAATGTATAATTTGACATTGAAAACGTTCTTTAAGTCTCATTTTCAATGTGTCTAAAATAGTTAGGTAGGTATTATTGGCCGTATTGCTACATGGATTAGACAGAAAAAAAGAGAATAAAAAATAAAGTAAGACGGCATTCATAGCTCGTTTTGGCTAAAATGTGCTTTACGTCAATTTAAATTGCAGGTATCGACACAGAATAAATAATAGTACTACGTATCGATAATATTCATAGGTATGTTTTCAATCTAGGTACCTACCTAGGTATACATATTTATGCATATATTTGATCCAGTATTTTTCTTTGTTAAGAGTACCTATTGTTTTATTGACGAGAGTCTGTCTATAAAATGATTGTAAAACAGATGGGTTACGCTCTTAATTCATACCTACGAGTTCAATTCCCACAGAAATTCAGTTAATTGTTTAGCGTGATTATTAGTGTCGTATTCACTGTAAATCAAATTGAATCTTACAGCCTTATATGTAGTAACACATTACATTACGCAGCCCTTATTAGTACCTAATGTCTGATACAAAGTTTTTACAAAGGGCCGTTAAAAAAAGTTACTACCTACCTAATCTCATGCAGAAACATAAGCAAACCCAAAGGATGTTGGGCAAAATACTCCCCCAGATCCGAAAGCCACTGAATAATTGTGACTCAAAACACCAACCTAAAATGACCATTTTAAATTATGACGCCTTTACAAAATATCCCCGAGGTCATGAGCTAAAACTGTAAAAGCAAAAAAAAACATTTTACTCACCAGATAACGTGATATAATATTATTATGTAAAGCCTGACCAGAAAAATAAAAAACCTGGTCTAGGGGCGCCTCTAATCCTTTTTTTATTGCAACACTAAGTAAAGTCATACCCATGTGAATTGGCAAGCGTTAAAATTTTTTCATACTATTAGACATAGTACCTATCATTAATTTATTTATTATGGTGTCATTGGAAATCCAAAAAACAAAATTTCTGATTCTCGATTAATGTAATCTAACGTGCTCCTGTAGATATGCCTACATAACAAAGTCAAGGGTCAAAGAAATAAAATTATCAAAGCCAGATTTTTAATACCTATCATTAATCAAAATCAGTACCTATCTAAATAGGTATTCAACTATATCATACGACATTTCATGTTCATCATTATCAGATTGCACCAATGGTTGGATTAAAGATATATCAGACTCATTGTAGCTTCCATTGCATAATGAATCACTTTCACCGCCACCCACATAAATCACTCGGTACTTCTTTACGAACTGGATAAAATTCATAAACTTTATGAATAATTGCACACTTCAAAATCATCTAGTTTAATTTTCTTTTTTTGGTTTTGGTTTATTTTTCTTAGGTGTAGAAAATACAGCTGACGTATGTCCTTCTCTTATTAATTTCATTACAAAAGAACGAGACACACCTAAAAAACATAAATTACTTAAAACTTGAATAAAATAGGTAAAAATGTACAAACGCGTCTCCTAAATTGGGGATCGGGGGGTGTGTGGGAAGGGATGTTAACAATTTATTAAAATAAAAAACTTATTGCCTTTTTTGAACACAACTAACAAGTTCAATAAAAATCGAGGCCAATCATTCATCTAAGCCTTGAGCTTTCTCTCCAACAAATATTTATACATTGTAAACTACTTTTCTCTCACGACTATATAAATATTTTGTAGCATTATAACGCTTAAAAATAAAACTAATAACAACATATCAAATAATAACAAAATTAACGATAAATAGTCCGTGCTGACACTTTGACAGCAATGAACAGATGACAATAATGTCATGATAATGACGTTTTATAGTTACTGTTGCCAGTAAAGAAAATTAGTGTCATTAGTTTTCCGCATCATGACCTGGAGGTCTATCGGCAAAAAATATGAATATGGACATCATGGGCTTCATTTGACATTTGAAGCCCATATTTTGTCCTTATATGGGCATATTATGGGCTTCAAATGTCAAATGAAGTCCATGTCCATATTTATATTTTTTAGCCGATAGGGTAGCAGGTTTTCTATTTTTCTGGTCAGGCTATAATTTGTTGGCATAATTTGTTGTCAACGTGTTTCGTTGTCATTTAAACAAAAATTAAATATTAAGTTGTACGACGTAAATATTAAATATGTAAACAAAACCGTTCATAATTAACCGATCAAATTAAGTGCAATTCTGTGCAACGCATTTTGTCGCAGCCAGCCTTTGTCGTGTTTTGCTCATTATTGTTTTAACAACAATAATGTTTCATAAATAAAATCTCACATATTCATTGTATAGCCTGACCAGAAAAAGAGAAAACCTGCTACCCTATCGGCTAAAAAATATAAATATGGACATGGACTTCATTTGACATTTGAAGCCCATAATATGCCCATATAAGGACAAAATATGGGCTTCAAATGTCAAATGAAGCCCATGATGTCCATATTCATATTTTTTGCCGATAGACCTCCAGGTCATGATGCGGAAAACTAATGACACTAATTTTCTTTACTGGCAACAGTAACTATAAAACGTCATTATCATGACATTATTGTCATCTGTTCATTGCTGTCAAAGTGTCAGCACGGACTATTTATCGTTAATTTTGTTATTATTTGATATGTTGTTATTAGTTTTATTTTTAAGCGTTATAATGCTACAAAATATTTATATAGTCGTGAGAGAAAAGTAGTTTACAATGTATAAATATTTGTTGGAGAGAAAGCTCAAGGCTTAGATGAATGATTGGCCTCGATTTTTATTGAACTTGTTAGTTGTGTTCAAAAAAGGCAATAAGTTTTTTATTTTAATAAATTGTTAACATCCCTTCCCACACACCCCCCGATCCCCAATTTAGGAGACGCGTTTGTACATTTTTACCTATTTTATTCAAGTTTTAAGTAATTTATGTTTTTTAGGTGTGTCTCGTTCTTTTGTAATGAAATTAATAAGAGAAGGACATACGTCAGCTGTATTTTCTACACCTAAGAAAAATAAACCAAAACCAAAAAAAGAAAATTAAACTAGATGATTTTGAAGTGTGCAATTATTCATAAAGTTTATGAATTTTATCCAGTTCGTAAAGAAGTACCGAGTGATTTATGTGGGTGGCGGTGAAAGTGATTCATTATGCAATGGAAGCTACAATGAGTCTGATATATCTTTAATCCAACCATTGGTGCAATCTGATAATGATGAACATGAAATGTCGTATGATATAGTTGAATACCTATTTAGATAGGTACTGATTTTGATTAATTAGGTATTAAAAATCTGGCTTTGATAATTTTATTTCTTTGACCCTTGACTTTGTTATGTAGGCATATCTACAGGAGCACGTTAGATTACATTAATCCAGAATCAGAAATTTTGTTTTTTGGATTTCCAATGACACCATAATAAATAAATTAATGATAGGTACTATGTCTAATAGTATGAAAAAATTTTAACGCTTGCCAATTCACATGGGTATGACTTTACTTAGTGTTGCAATAAAAAAAGGATTAGAGGCGCCCCTAGACCAGGTTTTTTATTTTTCTGGTCAGGCTTTACATAATAATATTATATCACGTTATCTGGTGGAGTAAAATGTTTTTTTTGCTTTTACAGTTTTAGCTCATGACCTCGGGGATATTTTGTAAAGGCGTCATAATTTAAAATGGTCATTTTAGGTTGGTGTTTTGAGTCACAATTATTCAGTGGCTTTCGGATCTGGGGGAGTATTTTGCCCAACATCCTTTGGGTTTGCTTATGTTTCTGCATGAGATTAGGTAGGTAGTAACTTTTTTTAACGGCCCTTTGTAAAAACTTTGTATCAGACATTAGGTACTAATAAGGGCTGCGTAATGTAATGTGTTACTACATATAAGGCTGTAAGATTCAATTTGATTTACAGTGAATACGACACTAATAATCACGCTAAACAATTAACTGAATTTCTGTGGGAATTGAACTCGTAGGTATGAATTAAGAGCGTAACCCATCTGTTTTACAATCATTTTAAAGACAGACTCTCGTCAATAAAACAATAGGTACTCTTAACAAAGAAAAATACTGGTTCAAATATATGCATAAATATGTATACCTAGGTAGGTACCTAGATTGAAAACATACCTATGAATATTATCGATACGTAGTACTATTATTTATTCTGTGTCGATACCTGCAATTTAAATTGACGTAAAGTACATTTTAGCCAAAACGAACTATGAATGCCGTCTTACTTTATTTTTTATTCTCTTTTTTTCTGTCTAATCCATGTAGCAATACGGCCAATAATACCTACCTAACTATTATAGACACATTGAAAATGAGACTTAAAGAACGTTTTCAATGTCAAATTATACATTTTTAGGTGGCATGTCATGTGATGTTCATAAATTAATGCTTAACGTAAAAAACGTCAAAATCTTATTTCGTTATACTTACTCGTAAAAGCCCAACCATATATTAAAATGGTCATAGAGAACATTTTAATGACTTTTCTTAGATGTAAGGCACATCCATTTTCTAAAATAACAAACTAGACTAAAAGAGTAGTAGCAAGTATCGATATTATGTCCTTTTTTGTAATGTTTCTTGAGATTCCTTTTTTGTCGCCTCTGCTTTTTTCCCATCTTGCACAAACTATGACTTTGGTCACGGAAAACTAAGTACCTACGAGTTTGCAAAATACTATTTGCAAAAAAAATTACTTACCTATTATAAAAATTATTTTTAAAACACGCTCTCCAGTCATATGACCACTCTAGTATTACTCATGAAACACGCCGTCCGATCACTGTCCAAACTAAATATCAAATACTATTTCGAAATAGAAATTTTGCCTGCTCTCACACGCAACGCAGCACAGGTTCGTCTAGCAACACGTCTCGCCCCGCACTGACTGCTTGGACGAGAGCGGGGTGACAGTAGGAACTTAGTCGGAATTTTTGAGAAATAACATAATATTTATTGGATTTTAAAAAATTAAGAAAACCATGTTATTTCTTGTTGGTTTATATAATAGAATATAAATTTTCATACGTTTGTGATTGAAATTGAAGCAGTAAAATGGTTACAACTGGAAAAATAGGGGTAACTTTAGATATTCTTTTTATTTATTTTTTCTGGTTAAAATTGAAAAGAGAAAAACCAAATCACTAATCATATCTTGGTAATTACTGTGTATTTTTTTTTGTTTCCGAAAGTACCATATTTTAGGAAGAAAATGGTTACAAAGTTACTTAGTTTCGCGGTATTTTACGACGGATGAGCCTTAACACTGGATAAAATGTCCCAATAAATTCAAAAGTTCAAGATTCTCGAGTCGAACTATAATAACCAACATTTTTGTTTGTAATATCATAACCCCCAAACTTTTAAAAATATTTAAAAATACTGATTGTTTCACGTAATTTAACCGATTGCGCATAGGCATATTTTAGATAATTATACTTTCAACATCTTTTATTACTTACTTACCAGTATAATCTGTTGTACGTTGGTAAATATCCTCCAGATTACGGAACAAAGTTCCGTATTAAAATTCTGCCAAACTTCGCAAAAAAAACCTTATATATTATGTTACGAGAACTGCCACGGATGGTCATAATCATGTTATCAAACTCTCTTAATTTTTGCTGAGTGGCTAAAGATGTGTGAGGTCTAGCGTTATCATGTTGAAAAACTGCCAGTTGAAAAACCACAACCCTTTCTGTTGATTAATTCCGGCCGCAATCTCTCAACGTTGTTCGCAGTAGAGTTCTGAATCAAGGTAAAACTTTTGAATCGAGTCGCCTGAATTGGGGGTGGTTAGGGGAGGGGGGTTGAGAAGGGGGGGGAGGAGTAGTTAGTAGGATTAAGGGAAGAATGTTCTTTCCATCTCTTTCCTTGGGTGTCGTAAAAGGCGAATAACGGACTAAAGACTGCACATACATCCCACAGCATAGAGCGACGATGAGCTCATCAAAATAATAATACCAGCCCCTCTCTTCGCTTGGGTGTCGTAAAAGCAACTAACGGGTTAATTTTTATTTAAAAAAAACAATTCTTAATGTATTGGATTGTTTTATTTTCTCGCGTTCTTAGTGAAAAGCAAAGTGTAACGTAACACACGGCGGCGCACTCCTCTTGCTCAAAAAGACCATCATTGCAGCGTTCCAGAGCGAGGAAAAAATAGCTTTTCTTGCCTTATTTATTTATTTATTTGAAAAAGGTACATGATATAGTAGAGGATCCGAGTATACAACGACCTTCACCGAGCGGTTAATGGATGAAAAGTATTTTATATCAAATTTAATGTGTTAAAAAATATATTGCGAGTGGGTTGGCTGATAAATTTCAGTCCAGTATATGACTAATTAAATATTTAAAAATATATTGCACTTGTTTCTATAATAGATAAATTACATAGGTACCAATCGAAAGTATGAAGCCTACAGAATATGCAAACGTTAAGTTGACTATTTTTTTCCTGTCATAACATTGGGTAGGCAGGTGTAAACAGGCAAGTCAATATTAGTAATTTGCAACCGTCTGGTTAAATAAATAAAATTTATGTTTATATAAAGATAAGCTCATTTCAAACACACACACACACCAAACCAGTGCAATGTAAAATAAAAAAAATTTAATGTCAAATTATTCATTACTGGTTCTGGACTGAAATTTTTCAGCCAACCCACTCGCGATATATTATTTAACATATTAAATTTGATATAAAATACTTTTCATCCATTAACCTTCCCGGTGAAGGTCGTTCTATACTCGGATCTTAGACTAATATAACAATATAATAATCAAGTAAGTTTTAAAAAATGACTAATGCTTATGTCTATTTCAGACGTACACAACATTGTTAGTATACATGGCCTTACAATTATAGAATAACTTAAATTGACAGAATATTATTTAATTTGTAATTATAAAGAAAACAGCAAAAGTCTTCAGCTGTGCTGCATAGACTGCAATATTTTGGTTTTATATATTGGCAAGCTATCATCATCATCATCAAGAAAACATCTAAGTCATAAGAAACGTGCCAAGTATTGAAGGTGTCGTGAATTCTAGATATTGGGGAATGTTTACCAACATTGGTTCTGCTTAAAGTCACCGTAAAATAGGATTTTGGAAAGCGACGACGAGAGTTCAACTTAGGTACATTAAGACATGATTTTTCAAGAACTTCCTGACACATAGATTTACCGTGTAGAATGTTGTGCAAAAATGTTAGATCGAGCATACGACGGCGCTGCGATAAAGTTACTAAGTTGAAATATCTGAGCCTATCCTCGTAGGCACTCCCATTGTTAAACCCAGGTGTTATATAAGCCAGATGTCTTGTAAAAGAGCGCTGAAGTGACTCTATGCGATCAGAGTGACTGGTATAAAGAGGATTCCATATCACGCTACCATACTCCAGAATACTCCTGACCAAGGCGTTAAACAACAATATTTTGGTTTCGGCCCGCTTAAAGTCTCTAGTGTTACGCTTTAAGAAGCCCAACGTTCTAGCAGCTTTTGATACAATGGAGTCGTAATGGGGAACGAAGGACAGCTTAGAATCCAGAGTTATGCCAAGGTCACGAACCTGAGACACCAGTTTAATTTCCGCATTGTTTATCTTATAAGATGTGGTGATTGGATTTTTTTCTTAGTAAAGCGCATGTGCTGACATTTGGAGGCGTTTAAGGACATGTTGTTATCGGCACACCATTGTTGAATGCGAACTAAATCAGACTGCAATAAGGTTTCGTCAAATTTCGTTTTTACTGTCCGAAAAACTTTCATGTCATCAGCAAACAAAGAGCATTGACTGTGTGAAACGCAGGAGACTATGTCATTTATGAACAACACAAAAAGTATTGGTCCCAGGTGTGAACCCTGCGGTACTCCAGATAAACCATTGTAACTCTTTGATTCATATCCCTTGACTACCACGGTCTGCCTCCGATAACTAAGATATGACTGAAACCAATTGAGCAGGGCCCCACAAATTCATATTGGCAATACAATTTCTCAAGCAGGATACTGTGGTTGACCATATCGAAAGCACTAGCAAAATCGGTATATATTGCATCCACCTGATCACCCCTATCAACCGACTCCATAATAGGAGTTAAGTAAGAAGTCAAGTTGGTGACTGCCGATTTTTTATGTTGGAATCCGTGCTGTTCGATCGCTACTTGGTTTTTTGTATGGTTAATAAGAAGCGGACAAATGATAGATTCAAACACCTTTGACATCGAAGAATGAAGCGATATTGGTCCGTAATTTCGAACTTCATCCAAATTACCCCTCTTAAAAACAGGTGTAACACGAGCTGTCTTCCATACCACTGGAAATACACCAGAAGCTAAGGATTTGTTGAAGATTTCCTTTAAAGGAAAAGCCAAAAATTTAGCGCATCTTTTTAGAAAAATAGGTGGAATAGAATCCGGACCAACTGCTTTATGAGGATCAAGTTGTTTCAAATTTTTAAGCACAGTATTTTCATTAATTATAATACGATCAAAATTAGTGCCGGTGAATGACGGAGAATGGTAAGTAGATGAAGAGCCGCTGGGTGAATTTGGATTTTTAAATATAGCTGAAAAATGGGTGGCGAACAGATTTACAATATCTGGGCCATTTGAAGCTAACTGATGTGGATTGTCATCTTAGTGCATAACTGAGGGTACGTTACTGGGTCCTCCTTTTCTTTCCTTGAGATACGACCAAAAGGCCTTAGGGTTTATTTTAATATTACATTCAATGTTCTTAATATAGTTTTTGTAACATAAGTTAATATATTTATCACAACGCCTTCTAATCAGCTCAAACTCTAGTGTATCACGCGGATTGTTGAACTTACGAACTTTTCGTCGTAATTTATCTTTTTCTTTTAGTAGTTTTATTAAATCAGCAGTGAACCAAGGCGGGTATCTAGATTTACGACTTCCACGCTTAGGAATATTTTTATCTATAATTTGATTAATTTTCTCATAAAATATTGCAACCATGTCATCAACGTTTAAGCTTTGATCAAAAATATGAGACCAGTCCTAAAAATTTGAAGCTCCCGAAATGTTTGTATAATTTGCTTTATAAAAGTTATAACCCAAACGAGGGGTACTATCCAACTTTATATGCGGAAATTCAAACTTCATGGATTCTCAATTGGAGGATGTAGAGGATCAAGCTTACTTATTAAAGTCTTAGATCTATTTACACTACATCAAATATTGGTAAGCACTAAATCTAACATTTTGTTCTGACAATTTATAACAGAATTTATTTGAATAAGGCTAGACATAGAAATGAAATCTACTAATAAAAAACCCAACGTGTTATGAAAATTTTCAGCAGATAGTATACCACTGGAGTTAGTGTCTTTCCAAGCTATTTGGCTCAGGTTAAAGTCACCGATCACCATCACCTTTTCCAATTCATAAGCAACATCAATAGTGTTGTCCAGAAAGTGTTGAAGATTTGTTGGTTTCACTGGTGGTGGTAGATAAACCCCACAAATTCCAATTTTTTGTTGTATATTGTTATGACACACTTCAATCATCACCCACAAATCCTCGCAAATACTCTCCATGTTAGTCAGACGCAAGCTTTTTATCGTCTTCAGAACAGCGATTAAAACACCTCCGCCGTCCCTCTTTGAACAAAACTCAGAGATGCTTCTGTCACGACGATATATTGCGTCCATCAATTCGAAAATCAAAAAAAAAACAATATATCTTTATTCAGTAAGCTTAAATTAAGCATTTTGTATCGTCTATATTTATTTTTTATGGATGGATGGATAGGCATAGGAAATACATCCATTCAGGAAGTCTTTTAGCTGTGGAGAAGAACGGGCACAAGAAACTCCACAGCTTTAAAATAATATAGAAGTAACGACATTTACAAAACAACATGTCGTTACCAAATTATACAATAAGTTATGTAATGTCATAAAAGACAATGGATTAAGAAAAAAACAATGTAAATATATTATTATAACCAGGCTGTTTTGTCTTCTAAATATTCCTTGACTGTGTAATAACCTTTCCTAAGTAAACAAGATTTTACATGATTCCTAAACTTATCTAAAGGTAAATCTAGTATAGTACTTGGTATTTTATTATAATAGTGTATACCTTGCCCCAAGAAAGAGCCGAGAACCTTTTGTAACCTAAACAGTGGCATTAATTCGCTGCTAAAAACCCCATCGTTAAGCCAGGTTTCGGTGAAAACTAAGACATCATAATCGTTGCCTAGTATGTTTCTGTAGATTTCATTTGTTTTTGTGCGCATTCCTCTTATGGGAAAAAGTATTTTTTTTTGTCCGTCAGATGACAATGAGCCTACAAAACATTTATTATTTTTAATTTTAATTTTTTTTAATGTTTTTACTTCTTTTTTTTCTTATTTTGTTGGTTATTTGCTTACTTAGATGTTTCATATTAACTAAAAATATGAACTAGCCTCATCACTTAGACTCTGTATAGATTTAAACTATTAGGTGGGTCCATATTGGCTCACATAAAACTATTATTCCTATTTTTTGTTTTACTACCGATTTGTGTTCATAATAATCACTCTTCCTAAAATTTTTATCCTCATACATTTTTTGTTCATAAATTTTTATTACTACTATCGGAACTCATAACAGACAGTTATCATATATTTTTTATTAATACTGTCATTACTAAGAACAAGCTTAAACTCATAATTTTTTTTTTCATAATTGTTTCTTTCATAGCAGTCAATTATCATAATTTTCTTATTAATAATGTCATTACTAAGAAAATATTTAAACTCATAATATTGTTTTTAATACATACACTTTTGATTTAGAAATAGGGGGGGTCGGGGGGCCTGCATACTTAATTTTTTCTTTATAGCGGGGGCCTCAGGCCCCCCCCCCCCCCCGAGCAGGGGGGCCCCCTGCACCCCCCGGCATGCAAGCAAGCATGAAGTTTGCAGCATGCAAACAAACATGCAATCAAGCATGAAGCTTGCAGCATGCAAGCAAACATGCTGCATGCATGCAGGCATGCAGCATGCAAGCAAACATGCAGCATGTATGCAGGCATGCAGCTTGCAAGCAAGTATGCAGCGTGCAAACAAGCATGCAAGCAAGCAAACATGCAGCATGCAAGCAAACATGCAGCAAGCAAACAAGCATGCAGCATGCATCCAGGAATGCAGTATTCCAAAAAATATGCAACATGCATTCAACATGAATGCAAGCACACAGTATTTATTCAAATTACAAAGTTATTTGTCACAAGTCTAACATAACCTAACCAACGGAACTATAGTTTTGCATACTTAACTTTGTCTTTAAAGCGGTTGGCTCATAAAAACATTTATAATCAAGAAATATATGAAAACAAATATAAGTATGAAACCAATTTATGAATATTGGCGTTATGTATTAGAACGATTAGGAGTTTCGATCGTTAGTATAAAAAAATACATGAAAAAAAATATTAGTAAAAACAAGGTGTATGGTTAAAGATATTATGAATTCTGGTGATTATGGGTTTCGATCGTTAGTATTAAATATTTTTATGAAGAGTGATCATTATGATGTAAAATCAGTATGAGAAATATTTTCGGACTTCCGATAATAGGACTTAAAAAGTTATGTGAAAAAATGCGCACCCTAATTAGGTACTTTTAGGTCCCGTTAAAATAGTTTTAATGCAATGCAACGCGATATTTAAAGTCTGGCCTTACTGTGTCTGTATTTATTGTATCTATAGAATAACCATGATCAAGAGCTACTGTAAGGTCCTCGATGAAACAAATAAGATTAGTCGCAGTGGATTTATGCTCAACAAAACCATGTTGTTTTCTAGCAATAATATGTTTAAATAGAGATGCTAAAACAGGATAAACAAGCGACTCGAAAACCTTTGCAAATACAGGTAAGATAGAGATAGGCCTGTAACTTCCAACAGAACACCTGTCATCACTCTTGAACAGTGGCAAAATGAGCGATTCCTTCCAGGCGCAAGGAAAAACTCCATCTGTTAAAGACCTGTTAAAAATTAACGTATAGGGTAATGCCAAGCCTTTTGCGCAATTAGTGACAAAGAAAACCGGAATACCATCTCCTCCGGCGCTCTTAGTGGAGTCAAGTCTTTTTAAAGCCTAGTAAACTTCATCCGTAGTAAACAACAAAGAGCTAAGATAGTCACAACAACAAGCAACTGCTGGAGAATGAGGTGATGTTTCCGACTTATTGAAGACTGATGCGAAATAATCAGCGAAAAGATTGTAAATATCCGGTCTTTCGATGGAATCGATGTATTTTTACTCCTGCGCTTATTCTTAATAAAAGTCCACACTAGCTTCTGGTTTGACTTTAACGAATTCTCCATACGAGTCAAGTATAAATCATAGGAAGAAGGTAACAGTGAATCACACCTTTTTCTGAGGAGTTTGAACGTTAAAACATCACGGTGGTTATTTTTGTACTTCCGCATTCTAACACGATATTTATTTTTTTCTTTATGGGACCTTACTAAAAACGTCGTGAAACGTATTTCACGATCAAACTCCTTATCATGCCATAAAATACCTCTAGCATCTTATCAACATACCATCAACCACAAAGTAACTCCTTTCAATTATATTGATAGTGTGCAAATCTTTAATGACACTGGTATGACTATACCTTGCCGGCCTTGAAAACAAAATCTGGCGTCATTATTGGGTGATAAAGTGTCATTACATAAGTACGTAAGGGATAGAAAAGCTCATTGGAGTGTGCAGCCGGTCACGATAGACAAGGGTCAGGAATGCCTGCAATAGCGGCTGCTGCTATGTTGCACAAAATTAAACTCAAGATTTTCCATTGAGTTATGCCATTGTACTGTTTAAAATTATCAAGGGAAAGAAAATCTGTTAACATATTGTGTGTTCGCTGTTCGAGTAACCTGGTAAAATTACACGCTGGATTATTACACGCTCCCTCAATCCATGACATACTGCCTAAATTGACGTCACCCACTATAAGCGTATCGCCGACCAGTACATCTAAAACACGGTTACAATTGTCTATATAGTGTTTCTAAGTATGTTTTTGTATACAACAACCTCCTATGGGAGGTGGCAGGTATAGGTACACCGCAAATGTTCCACCTCGCGGAATCGGCCCTGTCCCAAGTAACACATAAGCAAGATAACAGTACACACTTAGAACTTTTAACAGTTCAAAGATGAATATGGTTTGTATAAGAGCTTTGGGAATAGCCATATACTGAATAAGGTTGAGTACGGACCCTTAAAATACTTAACGCTTAATAAATTCTGTATTTCTGTCCTTTCCTTCTTTACGCCTAATAACCAATCTCCGTAAGATTATTAGACAAACGTTATTAAGCATTACGCATTCCAGGTGGCTTAAATCTGAAAAACAGTACCTTCAGCAGCATTTATCTGATTAACAATAATCTATACTGCTATTATTAAAGCAGTACTAAGCTTGTAGCGTTTGAAACAGCTAATTGCTGAATAAAGTATCACCTTCTGAATAATATTGTTTACATAATTCTGGTATACAGCTTGATACTGAATAATTGTTTTTACTTTATCTTTAAACTGGATAAGATTCTATGTTGTACTAATTATTCAGCTACAGTACTAATTATACAGCTACAATATTATTTGTGTTTTTAATAAGCTTATTTCAGTATAATAAAGAGTTTCAACTAACTTATTCAAATTAAAGACCACATTTGTATTGATATAGCGCCTATAGCTTAATACCAGCAATTAGAATATTATTGTACATAAGTATTTATTTTATGCGTTGTTTGAATCATGGATCTAAAGTCGTGGCAAAAGCGTAAAGAACCGATCATATCGAAAGAAAATTGTTAAAAGAATATTTAAATATGAGCAGTAGTAATTGTCCAAGTGTCATCAGCAGTAATGATAATGACAGGATTTGTGAAAATAGTTTAAACAAAACTGAACCCGGTCCCAATCAGCAAGCGTGTTTTCCCTTTAATGATGAGGGTTCCGTCCCCAAAAAAATATATAACAGATTTTGGGATTGGAAAACCGAAAGATCTAAAAATCTAAGTAGGTATACTGAAAATTTCATTTCTGAAATGGTTATTTTATTAGCAGAAGGTATCGCAATACAAGAAAATAAAATTAACGTTGCGATAAAATGTTTTACTTGCGTTGTTTGTTTGTTTCATCGTAAGCCAATCTGCGCGAGGTTGGACACTGCTGTCTTTACTTAATTAATAAATCCGCATTATATCTTGGCCATCGAAGTTGTTCTTTGTTCTCCCATTGGGTCGGCACAGTACACAAATCTGAATGACCCTTACAACGTGTTGAAATTATTTTAAACGTCATTTTTCTGAAACGAAATATAAATTATAATTAATAATATTATAATAATAAGTCCGCCATTTGTACATCCTATTGTTGTGCAACAAAGATTAAATAAACTAAGGCCCAGTGCACACCACACACACGAAACCTGCAATTTTTTTTAAACATAATAGATACTATTAATATAATAGTCTGTTTCACGAAAAGAAAAATAACAAAGATGCTGTGATTTTAAATGTAAGTAATCAATTTAGTGAAAGCCTGATGGGAAAGTTACACATTATAAAAGGTTTTTGTTCGTTCGATTAGAGAACCCTAAAAATGTGAGTAACTAATATAGAAATGTGGTCAACTATATAAATGTTATTCATAAGTAAGTGTAAAGAGACTACTCTTTTTCAAGTTATAGTTTAGTAACACATGTGTGCACTTTTATTCAGCATTATAAAACAAAACATCGATCGCTATTGAAATCTTTGTAATTAATTCTTACAAGGAATTTACGAGATCACAAAAATGCATATTAATCTTACAACTACAACATTTCCAACTCAAGTCATGTTATTTTGTTGGATAAAATTGCTAGAATTAGATAATTCATCACAAGTACTTTTATCAGACCTAGTATGTATGTATGAAAATACTATTTACAACTAATTATCTTGATTATTAGCGAGGCGCGTTATAAAAATGAAAACAAAACACGTACTATTCACGACAAAATTACTGCGCACTAATAATTAACATGAAGCAGACAGCTAACTTGAAAATTAAAATTTAGGTACTTACCGAATAACTTAAAGTTCACGTCATGTCAAATAAAGGTATCGACATTAAATTATTGAACCCAATTTATTTCTTCTTTTCCCAATTTCTATGAATATTGCTTGCATAAATGTCAACAATAAATTAAATGCTTAATAAATTCTGAATACTCTAACCAATTCGACGTAGCTGAATAACTAAGTTGTAAAAGCTTTATAAAAGCAATGTGTGCAGTTATTCAAAAGTTATTAAGCTAATTGAAACATTATTAAGCTCCTACTCAATTGTTACTCAGATGTTATTCAGCGTTAAGCATTCAAAATTGGGGCCCTTTTTGCTTGAATAACAGCTGAATAGACGGTACTCAGGCGTTATTCAGCTTAGTATTCAGCTTATGCTTTTGATGAGTGCTCTTTAACAATCTTTATTCAGCACGTCTGTGTTACTTGGGGTCACTCCCGACACACACCCACAAGTCCTCACAGTCAGATTCGTATGAAAAAAGTCGTACTGAGTTAAGTCGTTTAGTGGCAGCATTTAACACCCCTCCACCATTCTTTAAAGGATGGAACCCACTGCTTTGGCGATCACGTTGTATCTATTATCAAGGATTTCAGAATCAGAAACGCCGTCATTCAACCACGTTTCAGTCAAGAATTACAAATTATATTATTAAAAATATCGACAGTCTTTGTTCGCAAACCTCTTACATTTTTGTAATAAACAATTATGTCATTAAACAAGCCTTTTAATGAAAAAAAAATATTCTAGCGCTCTTAGTGATAAAGTTTTGAAAGTCTCTATGCGTACATAATTGGATTCCTCGTTCTTCCGCACGAAATTTTTTCTGTCGCGTACGATAAATTTATACTTTAGCACCCTGGCAGTGCGACGAGTCGTCGCATGCAACAATTTAGTTTCCGGAGTCAGGTGCTCTGTTACATAGACTGGGGTCTTCAGATGACTGGTGTTAATTTTTTCGCTGGAATTGTTCAGAAACATTGAAAACTTGCCGCCGACTCCAGACGCTTTAACTCAGCGTCTATTGCGAGCTGTCTACTAAGGAGGGCATGTATGGGGTCAAATCTTACGACCCCCATCAAGACCTGACATGTCCTTCTAAGTGGGGATGGTACAAATAAGACCAAACTTGGAAGCGTGTTTGGTCCACATTATACCCCTCGCTGATAAAGCATGTCTGGAACTGATAAGATGCAAGTGCAAGGTGACCTGCGGAAATAACAGATGCAACTGTACCAAAAGACAATTAAATTAAATAAGATATTTCTTTCCATTAGAACCAGATATGGATTTGGTTTCTAAAGATGATATAGAAATTGTTCTTAAATTTTCTGACAAAAAATTAAAACAAAACGTCAGTCAGACATATATTTCTTCCATCAAAACATTTTAAAATGATTTAATTTCAGTTATTGTTTCTTTCACCTATTTGTTTTTATTATAAACTAGTTGACCCGACAGACGTTGTCCTGTTCCGTATTAAGAATATTAAAAAAAGTGTTTATTTTAATTTTTTCTTTTATAAGAACCTTCTCCTAACAATAACAAACACAACAAAAAAAGAATTAGTGAATTCAGTCCAGCTGTTCACGCGTGATGGCGTAACCAAGGGAAATAGGGATTCATTTTTATATAATAAGAAGATGTTGATTTTGTATGACATTTTATATTATGTTGCTCTGTGCCCCGAACTGTTTCATAGTACCCTTACACTAGTTTTATTGTACCCCAGACCTGGGGCACAGTACAACAACAAATTGATCTCGAAAAAGTGCCAATAATTTAAGATTACCTATGGAAGCGTTAAGTTTAAAATTGTTGATTATTAAAGGAATAACCAATGTTAGTATTCGTGAAAAGAGTTGATAAGATTTTTTTTTCTACGACCATAAAACACTTTTTTGTTTCATTGTGCCCCACCTTACCCTACGATTAATCGGTAAACTAAAACTCCTCTACCAGTCACCTAGCGATCATGGTAATGTCATCCATGTAAATCCATGTCAATGTAAATATTAAAAATGAAATCATAATGAAGAATCTTTATTGATTAAGTAGGTACCTACCTATTTTAACATTAAATCAAAATGCAAGTTATGAGGGAGATAATGATTCAGTAATTTAATAAACCATCATCTCTTTTTTGTCCCTTATAAATACTAGATAAACTACTAAAAAAAATTGAAAAGGTTACTTTTCCCACGAGAAGGTTACTTTTTTGTACATTTCTGGTAACTTTTGACAACACATCGCTGGCAACACTATCTCAGTGTCATTGTGCCGCCACCGGCAAATCACGGACGTACCCACGGAGCAAATGCTCCGTGGACGTACCTATTCTTTTTGACAAAATTCGTAGTCAATGAGCGAATGTATGAAAGAATATTTTTCATTGTGCCGGAACTGTGACTTCACTGATATGTGTGAATTGACCTTCACTATAGATCTCAATGACCTTCACTCTACTCTTTGGTTATCAGAAATAATTACAGTCCGAGATCTTAGATTAAAACAAATAAGTCCGAGATGCCTATCCTATCCCTACCTATCTACTAAAAAAATACGCTTATAGTGAAAATGTACCCATGAATAATTTTTGTTTGTTTGTTTGATGAACTAAAAATCTGCGCTCCACAAACAAGCTACCTGCATAAGTTGTCTCATGTCATGCCTGCAAGCAAGGCTGCAAGCGGCATAGCAATCGGCAACGCAGGCAACGCAGCATTTTATCAATCAATCCTCAATTTGGAGCGAATTGCCATACACAAAAATAGGATAGTAACTCAATGCTCCACGACGTTTCTACGTCACCTTCCTTTTCATTTTGTCGCGGTCCGAATCACAGTTTTATGCACAATAAATAATTGTTTAGAATTATGCATTATCTAGTTTTTTTAATTAGGATTTTTGTTTTCGTGGATTACATAGTAGATACAGACAGATTATTGTTTAATAAATGTATGATAGCATTTGAAAACAAGACTGTAGGCTTAATAAATTATATTAAGTATATTGAAAAAGGTTTTGATGTTATTTCGCCCATTATGAGACTTACATTGAAAAACAATATATTAACCAAGAGGTTTTATTTAAGGCTTTGAGTCATTTAAATATTTTTGTAGGAAAAACATTGTGTTTAAACTAGACATCAAAGGATTGCTACCTATATAAAGGAAGAAGAGGAAGCCCGCCTGTCGCAACCTGTGCGGTGTTACACCAACCGGACCGAACCTCCTGCTGCGTCCAGCTTACCGACGACGCTGCTGTACGTGTCCCGACTCCATTACTCTACGAAGGCAGAGGAGATCGTAGAGTATATACGAATCAAGACCAAATTCACTCTAAGGGTCGAACAGTTGGAGTCCCGCCACAACGTGAATTTTAATTCATTTGTGGTGAGAGTACCGACCGTCCATCTATCGGCCTTTATAAAAGGGGTTTTGGCCGAAGGGTGTCCTGTTCCGGCGGTTCCGTGGTCGGCTACTGGACACCGCGCTGCGTCACACGTCGCCGTGTTTACGTGTAAAATAGTGATAAGGTTTTATAAAACCTTATAGATAAATATAAGATTATTTATGGGCCTGCGTTGCCTAAATACAAATAAAAAAATAAATAAAAAATATATACCTACTATTATTTATTCTGTGCCTATATGGCCAGATACCGTATTTATAATTTGCCCCCCTAGACAAGTGGCTAACGCTCGCCCCCTGTCTATTCCTACTACGTCGTACAATGTGCGCGTGCTGCTGTATTTTTCACTAGCTATCGGCACAGTACAAAACAGTGTACGACGCCACATGTCAAGCTTAAAGCCGAACCTGTTTTACTATTATTTCTAGACTAGATAAATACTGCTATTATCGGAGGTCAAGACTCACCTAGGATCGTTGTGCAACAAATTAAACGAAAAAGTTATTATGAAACAGTATTAACATTAAATGAATATTATTGGACTTCGATTCTGTTATTTTAAAACATACAAAGCCGATTATCAGTGGGCCTAAGTCACAGACATATGTACTATTAGTTATTCTGTGCTATTACCACTGAGATTCGATTGTTTTTAAACGGCAGAATCGAATAGGATCGAAGCCATGACCTATTTTTTATTCAGGTCGCTGACGCTCGTTTGCGTAAATCGCGTTTCGGACAGCAACACTAGTATCACTAACTCTAAATATTCGTATATTTTATTGTAAATGATTCTAAAAGCGAATATGTATTTAATACTAAGGGTTCTAAGGCTATTACGTTATTTCTCTTAGGTTCGAAAAAGTAAAATATGTGGAGAAAGTAAATTATCTTTATCTGTGGGAGTGTAACTTTTAAAATGTGGAAACACTAGCGGCGCGCCACGTTTCGCCATCGCTAGGTCTTGTTAGTTAGTTGTACACTCGTCAGTAATTTTTAACTCCTTAACCATCTAACACGCTGTCAGAGTTGTTTAATTTTAAAAATGAGTGCTCCAGCACCCACCCCTGCGTACAAAATGGGAATAGTAAAGCAGGTAATACATCAATCCTTTGTTATTTTTCATTTCGTTTTTGCATCAGTTGCCATGCCTCGTGCTGGTTTCATATAATCTGCCTTGTTGGCAGCACACTGCAACGAATCGACCAAAATAATGCCCGCGTCGGTCCTTTAATAATTGAGTTTAATAACCTGTGTCGTTATTAGCAATCGGTGCGTGATAGAGTTCGATTTTTAAGCATTTGCTTGAAAGAATGTTGGCTTGTAAAAATGGGGTCGCTCAGCTCGAATGTCAAAGATATTGTTCGCCCACATACTTTCGAATGATTTTGTCTCGAGTTGGATCATCAACTATACCTGCGTGTTTACGTCTGTAGGTACTATCGGGGGACACTGTTGTGATCAGGCGACAGCCCCAAGGCGGCCCTCCACCGGAGAAAGTCATTGCACTTTCTGGCATCACCGCGCCTAAGCTTGCTCGTCAAAGAACAGCCAACAAGTAAGTGTGGCATCTGTTACCAATGTTTTCGCAAATATTTCAATTTCAGTAACTAGATTCGATATTTTGTGATATTTAATGATGTCTTTGATTAAATTGTATTGGAAAAGTGTTTGTATATACATGCAAATGCTACCTTTATTAGAAGAATAAAAAGGTTTTTGTTTCTAATCACCAAGAAACTGACATCAATCATCCAATATGTCCATGTGATGTTTAGTCTAATAAATGTGTTCTTACTCAAAAAGTGAAAGTGCTATGTGGCATTCATTCATTTACAATCAAATTAATAACTAGATCAACTATTGCCCCATGCGAATTGACATTATCTCACAAATTATCACTACCTATTGTATTTTTATAGTCTTAAGTTGTTTTAAGCTACCCATTTTTACTGATAAATGTGTATTTATAAAATAAGCATTGCTTTTTGCATAGTAACAATAAACTAATAAATAATCATTTCCATACAATAATAAAGTTCTGTTGCTCTATAATTATTATTATTAAGTGTAGGTAATCTTTCAGGCATTGACAGAAAAACAAACAAACAACTTGTAAATAATTATAAATTATAATATTTAGTAATTTTTTCTCTTCTTTTGAAATGGTAAGCAAAAACCAAAAGATAAATGGGTTACTGTTATAATAAAGAAACAAAAATATCAAAATTTTTACAAATAGGAAATACAATGAAAGGTATATTAAATTAAGTTGTATTAATTCTTGATACTTTTTATGGCAAATTCATTATTTTGATTTGAACCTAAAGTTTCAAAAAAGACAGCACTTGTATAGTTTCTTGCTTGTTTTACTAAAAGATCAATGGCATTGACCAATGACATAACAATGAAGTTTTAGGTGCCACATATTGTAGGCAAATTTTTATAAAATAAGTTTAATTTCATGCTAACTGACTGCCCTCATGTTTCCCTTGTGTGAACAAGTTTAACTTGTGCAAGTAAAGTAATAGATTAAAATGTTCTTTCTTGGACTGACAAATTATAGGCACTAAGTAAACATTAATCATTGAAATCTCTGAATGTAGCTGTTAGAATTTGACATGTTTATGATAATGATAGTTTTACAACCTTTTGTTGGAAATAAATAATAATACTCTTCATTTAGATTTGGTGTCTCTTTAGTTAACAGCTAGCAAATTTGAGCTTGTTTCTCCGCTATTAATGCTACTGTAGTTTTTCCTTTACAGTTTGATTAAGTAAGAAGCGTAAAGTGATGACATGTATGTATGTAACAATGTCATTAAACAGGCAAAATCATGGAAATCTTACAATGGAGTGATTAAAATCCATTGTCGTGTTGAGTACTGTCTACAATTTCAATGTGTAAGCATTTATAGGTGTTGTGTATAACAAAGTGAAGGCAGCTACACATATCATAGAAATCTTTTAGGTACATTGTACCTATTGAACTTTTGCAACCTAAATTGAAGCTTGGCGATATTGATGGTATCATATTGTTTTCTAAAATTTACTGGGACACCTCAAATTGATTTTAATAATTTTATTTTATCAACTTTAATACTTATTGTGATTGTGTTGTTCTATATTGGCTACTTGCGAATGTAATTTTAGAAGAATTTTGTAAATTACACTTATTGGGGTCATTACATCAATTAAATAATTATAAGTAAGTATCTTTAATTTCAAGTCCAGGTTATGTAATATAGAAATTACAAGTTAATGACTGGGAATCCAATTAACTTAATGTGCAACTTAGGCAATAATAAGTTGTTCTAAATACATATTTATTAATAATCATAACCTCAATGAAAAATGAACTACTACTACTACAATAGACTAAACTACTTACGTAATAGTGTAGTTTTGGATGGTCATTTTAAATTAAATGAGCAGTTTCAGAATTGCTATTTAAGGTTTTTGACGCTAGTTTTGTCTGGTTAGCTTGTAGTGCATTGTATTAATAAATATTTTAAAATTATTTCTTTACTCCAAAAGATAACTAAGTCACAATTGACTCTGGAAATCTATTTCATTAATGTGATAAATAATAATTAATAATATATAAAATTCTTTCATAATTTTAATGTAAAATCAAATAACTCAAAACATCAATTTAAATAGGGTAGACATAATGCTGTATTATCAATATTATTACATTAAAAGGAAGAAGATATGTTAATACGCGGCTTGAGTTGTAGACTCATTTTAGCCCAATTGGTGCCCATGTAGCCCATGACGCTGATAGTTCGCGTCAAACAAGCCACGCGAGCGAGTCGTCTGTGACAGACAGTTGAACAAAAATATATAAAATGCCATCGTGTGTGTTTCGAAAGTGTAGAAAATATAGTGCCAAAGTGGATAAAGCTCAAGGGATCACTTAACATGCGCGAGTATAAATGTTAATTGATTAAAGTGCGTTATTTATCAAATACAAATATCAGAATAATTATTCTGTATTGTGCAGTATTATTGTTGTGTGTCAAAAATATAGAGTGCGACAGCAAATTGACATTATATTCGCAACAACACACCGCAACATGTATGTCTTGTTTAAGCTCTTGCTAGTTGTCATGCTACTTTGCTCACACTTACAACACGGTCAAGTTAACTCAGCACATGCGGCTAATATGAAATCATCAACTAGAGGTGAAAAGTTACCTCGACCATATAACATCGCATTTTTAGTGTGCATAGTGAATGCTCGCCTTGGCCCATTATTTACATCACATTAGTACTGACATAACCTATCTATACTATGAAATATCATTGTGTATTATTAGTTTATTTAGTAATATTTAGTAACAAGCTGCATTTCAAGCAGGCAAACTTGCAGGCAGAAGCTAACAAAAACAATGATTTCTTCCTCCTGTCCATGGTACAAAATTATGAACTTATAGTTGACACTAATTAATGTCTTTTTCTTCCACTCTCCTCTATTTGCCGCCATGTGAACATTCCCTCCCTATTATCTTCCACAATCACATCATGTATCACAATCTTAGGGGTGGGTAGGGCCTCCCTTAAAGAAATATGGAGGATCTGAATCATTAAAAGTCACATTGTTATACATTTAAGGGTAAAAATTGGGAGGTGAGGGGAGGGTAAAGGGCTTAAATTTCTAACCTACCACGTGACCTACAGGAGTAGGGCAGTTAGTATTTCTGTTGTCTAATAAAAAAAAATAACCTCGAAATTCAAGACAATTGCTACGCTGCACTTCGCGATTGTCTTAAATTTCTAACCTATCACGTGACCTACAGGAGTAGAGTAGGGAAGCTAGTATTTCTGTTTAGTAAAAAAAAATAACCTCGAAATTCAAGACAATCGCTACGCTGCGCTTCGCGTTTGTTTTAAATTTCTAACCTATCACGTGATCTACAGGAAAATGGTGTCGTATTTGCGTTTCGTTACCGCAGTAAAACCGCCAAACACAATTTTATTATCACAAACTTTTTCAAATTTCGTTAATTTAATATGTACTTTAACATAAGTACGCATATTTTTTAAGTGTACATTTGAATTATTAGATATTGAATGTGAGTTATTATAATAAGTAATTTTATTAAGACGTAAAAATAAAAACGTAATTTTCGTGGCTCTATAAACTCACTACCTTTGCTTGAACACAGGTAACAAGTACAATAAAAACCAACCCTGTCAAAATGCAGTGCAAGTGCGAAAAAAATATCGATTTTCATAATTATTTTTTTTCAAAGAAACTACCAGTATTCTCGGTGTGAAACTTTGCACAAACTACTTCTTTAATGCAGATTTTTTCAATAAATAATTGCGAACATTCAACTCAGAAGAGAGAGGGAGAATGTATAAACGCAACATTTTAGCCTCATATTTACCCTTAATTGCCCATGTACAGGTCTGCGGAGTCTTATACTAGTTTTAGATCTAGATTATACCCTTGCATTATTTATAAAAAGTTCTCTCTCATATTTTAATTTGACCAATAATGAATACAAAGCTTTATCATCATATTTTGTGCAATAGGTTTAATGATTTTGCGCTGTATAATGAAGTGTGTTTTCAAATAATTGTAAACCTATATAAATTGTCAGTGTAAAGGTGTAAACACTTAAAGAAATAAATGAAATCTCACAATTAAACTTTTTCTCTTTGTTTGTAGTGACGGAGAGTCAAAAGATGAACCCTACGCGTGGGAGGCGCGAGAATTTCTCCGCAAGAAACTCGTCGGCAAAGAAGTTATCTTCACTGCTGAAAAACCACCCAATTCCACGACCAGGGAATATGGCTCTGTGTGGGCTGGCAAAGACCCCACTAAAGATGAGAATATCACTGAGAGCTTGCTTGCTGAAGGTCTAGTGAGGGTCAGAGAAGGAGGTAGGAATATCCCTCAGCTAAAGAAACTTGTGGAGATCGAAGATGTTGCCAAGTCACAAGGAAAGGGTATTTGGGGCGCAGACTTACAGGTATTTATTTACAGTTTTATATTATTTTATTTTATTTATTGTTTTATACAAGATACTGATCATCTCTATTCATAAATTCAGGATCATATTCGTGACATCAAATGGAGTGTTGAGAATCCGAAGCAGTTTATGAACAAGTTCAATGGTCAACCTGTAAAAGCTATCATCGAGTATGTACGAGATGGATCAACTGTCCGACTGTGTCTACTACCTGAATTCTGCCAAATCACATTAATGCTGTCAGGAATTAGGGTAAAAACTTTACATTTTATTCATACTTTTAAATCTACTTAGTTTAAAAATAGTAAATCTAAATGTTTTATTTGTCTTTAGTGTCATGCTGTAAAACAAGATGGTGAATCCGAGCCCTACGCTGAAGAGGCACGCTTCTTTCTTGAATCCAAGTTGCTGCAAAAGGATGTGGAGGTGATCCTTGAGTCAGTGAACAACAACAACAACTTTGTTGGAACCATCCTCCACCCACAGGGCAACATCGCCGAGGCACTCGTCAGGCAGGGCTTCGCCAGATGTGTCGACTGGTCCCTCGCTGTCATGAAATCAGGTCAGTCACTTTAACATGTTGAACAACAACAAATATTTTTTAAGTCATTACTTACATATAAATATTTTTTTATTTAAAGTGTTCTTAAGTTTTAAACTGTGTGTGACGTGTAACTATGTGTGAGACGAAGGTACTACCTTCGTCTCACACATAATACTAGTGGCATGTAAATAGCACCTATTTAGCAATATTACTCTAAATTGACAGACAAAATATATCAAACAAGAGGTTGTTTAGTATTAGGGCCCAATTTCATTAGGACACCATAGTGGCGCAAGCAGTCGCTCGCCAACAACAAAATGTATACAGCTGTATGGAGGGTATCTCACCCGGTATTCGTTGGTTGCGCTACCAGCTGTATACATTTCGTTGGTGACAGCGACCAGTAGCTGTCAACAACGAAATGTATACTGCGCTGGGGAAGGGAAAGGGCGGATAGCAGGACCGACAGGGGCGACATGCTCCCGGTTGGCAGGAGAGCGACCCAAAAAAATATAAAAATATACAAAAAGAAATATAAAAAAATAAAAAAACCAAAAAAAAACGCCCCTTCCAACCACCTTAAGTGATCAAGCTCACCAAACGAGCTTTAGAAGATGCCCGGGCATGAGGCTAAGCCTCGAGACCCAAACCAGCCCAATAGGGGCTGAAGATATCCACTGACTTCGACTGGTTGTGCCACCATGGTGTCCTAATGAAATAGGGCCCACAGAGCTAGCACAGAAAAAGGAGTAACACGGAGTTTCACACGAGTTTTTCAATCTACCGTACAGTCCTAGTTGTACACGCCTGCAGATCAGCCTATCTTAAATTGACAAATTTCTCCAATAGATATTATCCTTTAAGGATCTCCTTTTATAACAAAGTTCGAAATGTAATGAAGTAATTGATTTTAGGTGTCTGTATTATTAAAAATGTACTGTACTATTACTACCACTTGAAACTGACTTACTGAGTTACTTGCGTGTCACACCACCTGTGCCGGTTCCCTTTCTGCGCCGACCTAGAAACCACCGCCGACCAGCCAATTGTGTATCGGTACACTTAGCGCTGCGCAAACGTAGACACTTTCAGTCGCCGACCCGAGACATTGTAATACAAAAATAGTTATTTGTTATACAAGATTGCAAAGTTGCTTTTTAACCCGGGCATGAGGCTAAGCCTCGAGACCCAAACCAGCCCAATAGGGGCTGAAGATATCCACTGACTGCGACTGGTTGTGCCACCATGGTGTCCTAATGAAATAGGGCCCACAGAGCTAGCACAGAAAAAGGAGTAACACGGAGTTTCACACGAGTTTTTCAATCTACCGTACAGTCCTAGTTGTACACGCCTGCAGATCAGCCTATCTTAAATTGACAAATTTCTACAATAGATATTATCCTTTAAGGATCTCCTTTTATAACAAAGTTCGAAATGTAATGAAGTAATTGATTTTAGGTGTCTGTATTATTAAAAATGTACTGTACTATTACTACCACTTGAAACTGACTTACTGAGTTACTTGCGTGTCACACAACCTGTGCCGGTTCCCTTTCCGCGCCGACCTAGAAACCACCGCCGACCAGCCAATTGTGTACCGGTACACTTAGCGCCGACCCGAGACATTGTAATACAAAAATAGTTATTTGTTATACAAGATTGCAAAGTTGCTTTTTAACCGCGTGCTCAATTTTGATGACCGAGCAAGCGAAGGATTCTAAAATTGAATCACGAGTGCAGCGAGTGATTCAAACATTAGAATCCTGAGCGTTAGCGAGGGAATCAAAAGAGCACGAGGTGAAAAATCTTTGCAATCGAGTGCAACACGTAACTTTTCATCCCACCTCAGCGAGGAAATGACTAAATGCAAAAAAAAAACATTTAATTTAGGGTTTAACAATGACGTGAAAAAATGCCGCGTAGAGAACCGCGTACAAAGCCAATTGAAAAAAGAACACCAAGAAGGTTCCGAGTCTGAGTTTTTAACAAATTAAAAAAAAGTTGTATGATATATTCGGCACCATAGAGGTAGCAGTAAATAGGTTTAATGTTTTTTTTAATTCACAAACTTAGTGCACACGATGTTCTAAATTCAATTTACTTTATCCTCTAGAGAATAAAAACGGCTTTTCCATTCAGATATTGAAGATTAAAAATACTCTTTCCGAGATGGTGGGATGAAATAGTTATTTGTTATACAAGAGTGCAAACTTGCTTTTTAACCGCGTGCTCAATTTTGATGACCGAGCAAGCGAAGGATTCTAAAATTGAATCACGAGCGCAGCGAGTGATTCAAAAATTAGAATCCTGAGCGTTACCGAGGGAATCAAAAGAGCACGAGGTGAAAAATCTTTGCACTCGAGTGCAACAGGTAACTTTTCATCCCACCTCAACGAGGAAATTACCAACCAAATTAAAAAAGTAGGTACACCAAAAAGGTTCCGAGTCTGAGTTTTTAACAATTTAAAAAGGTCGTATGATAAATCGGCACCATGGAGGAAGAAGAAAATAGGTTTAATGATGTTTTGAATACACATACTAAGTGCACACGATGTTATAAATTCAATTTACTTTGTCCTCTAGCGGGTAAAAACGGCTTTTGCACTCAGATATCGAAGAGTAAAAATACTCTTTCCGAGATGGGGGGATGAAAAAGTTATTTTCATTCCGTACAGCTCTCCTAGCCAAGTGGCAAATGCTCACTGATTCTGTCCATTCGTCATTCGTCGAGCAATGCGCGCGCGGTGCTGTACGTTTCACTAGTAATTTACGCAGTACACAATGGGCGATTTTCTGATAGCGCAAATTTAAAAATAAAAATTTGTTCAAAAACACTCGATAGATGGCGTTTTATGAAAGCCGAGCCGTACACAAAGGCTGTGTACGGCTCAGCTACGGTGCTTTTCAACCGAAAAATATAAGAAAATAGTATTATCATTTCAGGACTTATTTCTATTTTCTATAATTTGTTCACAGTTTGAGTTACACAATATTGATATTTTCTGATACCATTACGCAGCCATACACGTGCTCTCCATGGACTCGCCTTTTACTAAGCGCCATCTTAAGTTAGGAACAAATTCCTTTTTTTTTAGATCTCGGAAAATCACCCATTACGAAAAGACAGGGGTCAGCGTTTATCACTTGTCTGGGGGGGGGGGGGGGCAGCTACCGCTACCAGGCACTGCATCCGCTTTTTTGTATGACGGTTATACCGTGTCGACAACAAAGTGTGTCTACGTTTGCGCAGCGTCTTAAATCTTTAATCGATCCAGGTGCATCCTCGCTGCGTTTGGCCGAGCGCGCAGCCAAGGACGCGCGCCTCCGCATCTGGGCCAACTACATCAACAACGCGCCCATCATCGCGCCCAAGGATAAGGAGTTCACCGCCACCGTTCTGGAGGTCGTCAACGGAGACGCCCTCGTCGTCAAGATGTCTAACAACACGCACAAGAAGATATTCCTGGCCAGCATTCGACCGCCGCGTGAAAAGTAGGACTTTTTTGAATAGAGAGCGAATAGAGAATAGCGGATAGTGAATGGAGGGAGAATAGAGAATAGAGTTTTTTTACTGCCCTAAAGATAAACCATGCTAACATGGCAAGCCCTACTAACATTTATTTTGTTTTCAACATGTGTGTGCATATACCAAGGAGTTGTGCAGTGCCAATAAAAGGCATGCAATGTTATCATGCTTGACCTTATACCACGAAACTGTCTAACATTAGACAATGTCAGATACAGTTATTTTTATTATTTCGCGTTTATCGTGTCTTATTAAAGTAAGCTTTCCTCTTCGAGTACCTAACAATATTAAATGTAAACTTAATGTGGTACAGTCCCATGTAACAACAAAAAAAAAAGAAGAATCTCCTTCATTCCCTCCTTCTATTTATTTCTTCCTTTCGTGCCCGTTATATTTGTTACTTTATAAATTGTGTAATCTGTTAGAAGTAATCCAACTTCATATTGATTGCATTGTCTTTTACAGGAACAGCCCCGACGATGAAGGCAAACAGTCGCCCAGGCCGAAAGGATTCAAACCCCTGTACGATATTCCGTGGATGTTCGAAGCCCGCGAGTCCCTCAGAAAGAAGCTGGTCGGCAAGAGGGTCAGCGTCACAGTGGACTACATACAGCCCGCCAAAGAGAACTTCCCCGAGAAGACTTGCTGCACGGTGACAGCTGGTGGAACGTAAGTATGGAACCAGCTTCAATTCTATTACCTGTATGACTTGTGGGGAGGAGCTCGCGGCGCAGCGACTAGTGCTTTTGCGATGCCATCTATCTTGCAAAACTTGTAGTTTAGCAACTTTCGTAATGTCGGATCGTCGGATGAGTGTGTGTCTCAAGCTTCTCCATGCTTCGGAATTAACGCCGTACTCTTGGTTGATTTCGAAGAGGAAGAGAAAGCAGTTGCGTAGTTAAAACCGACACACTCGCTTTGGACTAGTATGGTGGATTACAGATCGATCTCTATATGTGTCTATTGATTGATTGATTTTATATTTCCGATTATATTACGGTGATGTGTTAATTTTGATTTTCGGGAAAATAACGTGCCTTTGTTTACAGAAACGTCGCGGAATCGTTAGTCGCCAAGGGTTACGCTACTGTGGTAAGGTATAGAAACGACAACGACCAGCGAAGCTCACACTACGGCAAGCTGCTGGAGGCCGAGCTGAAGGCGCAGAAGGCCGGCATCGGCGTGCACGCCAAGAAGGACATCCCCGCGCACCGCATCCAGGACACCAGCGGCGACTCCGCCAAGGCGAAGAAGTTCTTCCCGTTCCTGAAGAGGGCGCAGAAGACGGACGCCACTGTGGAGTTCGTGGCGAGCGGGTCGCGCATGCGCCTGTACATCCCCAAGGAGTCTGTCATCGTGACGTTCCTGCTGGCCGGCGTGAGCTGCCCGCGGGGCGCGCGGCCGGCGGCGGGCGGCGGCGGCATGCAGGTAAAATTACGTCATTTTACCGAAAGTGCCGTTAAAATACGGCAAATTTACGGTAATTTATATAAATTACGGTAAATGTACCGGTAAAATATGAAGTTTTAAATTCTAATTTATTATTAATCCCGCGCACGTAAATATGAGAAACCATTATGCGACGTTGCCGATTAGTGCAATTGACCATATTGTGCTGTGTTGTGCGGCGATATGCGCTAAAAACATATTGAAGTGCTAAATAACTTGCATTTCTCTGCCTCTGCACAAAGACTATATTATACCCAGACCAGAGACAGAGCCCGGATTGTCGTGGTTTGACATGGGAAGTCGCGATGTCGAGTGAAACTTGGACGACGAATTTCTTCAAAATCTGCGGCCAAACGGTTTTTTGACAGTATTTGCCGTATTTGTGACGACAATTTCCGCTCGTTTTTTTTGAGACACTTATTTTGGCCACATGTTTTAGACAAATACGTGTTTGAAAGTTTTTTTACCGAAGAATATCAAATACGTAAAATTTTAATACCGTATTTTGCCGGAGTAATTTTACCGCTTTACACCCCTACATGCAGGACGCCGAGCCGTTCGGCGAGGACGCGCTGCACTTCACTAAAGAGAAGTGCCTGCAGCACGACGTCAACGTCACCATCGAGGAGATGGACAAGGCCGGCAACTTCATCGGCTGGCTGTGGATCGACAACGAAAACCTGTCCGTGGCTCTAGTAGAGCACGGGCTCGCCTCCATGCACCACACCGCCGAGACGTCCGAGTACGCGCGTGTCATCAAAACCGCAGAGGAGAACGCCATCAAGAAGCGGCTCGGCATCTGGCGCGACTACGTAGAAGTTGAGAAAGAGGCGGAGAAAGAGAAAAACGCACCCGTTCAGGACCGCGTTTTGAAGTACGAGAAAGTTGTCATTACTGAGATTACACCTGAGGGCAACTTCTATGCGCAGCAGGTCGACTTGGGCACGAAGCTCGAGAGCTTGATGGACAAAATCCACCAGGAGTTCAAGACGAACCCGCCGCTAATCGGCTCCTACATGCCGCGGCGGGGCAACATCTGCGCGGCCCGCTTCACGATCGACGACCAATGGTACAGGGCTAAGGTAGAGAAGGTCACTGAAGATAAGAAAGCTCATATCTTCTACATTGATTATGGAAATCGCGAGGTAAGAAACAATAGATTTCATTTAAAAATTATACATCTTGTTAATGTAATGTAAGTAATAAAGTTGTCTATCAAAGTTAGCTAGTTATTCTAAACTGAAGAAAGAAAATGGAAAACAGTTTGAATTAGGACTATTTATCTTGCTAACATTATCAAGTTTACCATTATGTTCTTATTTCTTGATAATACTTGATTTAGTTTCCGACCAGGTATTGCTGGTGGTTTCTTTTTACAGCCGACAAAAACATATCTGTCTGGCTGTTAACACCCGTATTCACAAACATGACTTGTCTAAGCAAAGTAGAAATGCTATGCGAAGTAAGACATTTCTCAGTGCGTTTCGTATGACAAGCCTGGCTACCTTAGCTAGGCGTTCATTTTAAGGGACGCATAGCGCCGGTGGCCACTCAGGTACCTACTGTTTATGAATATGTTTTTGAGACCCTGTGCGTCCGAGCGCACTGTGAGACCTCATAGTAATGTTTGTGAATATGGGTGTTAGTATGTAACTTTCTTGCTGATCGAATCTTTTTAATTACTTCCCGTTATAATACCTCAATGTGTGCAAAAGTTGAACACAGTATAAGCCAACGTGTGTTCCGCCAGGTGGTGAGCATCACCCGCCTAGCTCCTCTACCAGCGGGCAGCGAGTGCGAGCCGGGTTACGCGAGCGAGTTCGTGCTAGCTTGCGTCAAGTTCCCGTCCGACCCCGACGACCGCGCAGAGGCAGTGGCCGCTTTCTCAGCGGACACGCTCAATAAGAAGCTGTTGCTCAATGTGGAGACGCGCGCCGCGCCGCCGGCGGTCACCCTACTGGATCCGACCACCAACACCGACCTCGGGAAGGTATGTCGCGGTCTCTCTTGTACACACGGCGTCAGATCAACCTACCCTAAACTATCAAATTTCTCCAATGAATCTTGATCCTTAGAGTTCTATGAGACAGAGCGGTCACGCGGTCAAGTTAGAACGTTAGTTCGAAAACGCCGCTCTAGTCACGGACTCGCGGCGCGGCCGGCGGCGCGTAGCCGGCCGCTTTTGAGCCTGACACGGACTATGTGTAACACAACATGGCGTGCAACGTTTTCTGTACGTTTTAAGGTTGCTTCACACAGTCTGGCCAACGAAAGCTATCAGACAGAGCGGTCACGCGTTCAAGCGTTCCGCGTTCGCCAGTTGTTTAGGCCAGCCTCTTCAACGCTTGAGACGAGTTATGAAAGTGTCAACTTTGCAAAAGACACCAACTAAGAAAGAGACGATTTATGAAAGTGTCAACTTTGGAAAAGAGACCAACTAAGAAAGAGCTGAGTTAAAAATGAGACAAGTTAGGAAAGTGTCAAGTTTAAGAAAATGACATAGTCGTTCGGAGGGGCTTGAACGCGTGACCGCTCTCTATCTGATATAACCCTTAGAGCCAAACAATAAAGTTCAAATTAATTGTAGAAATTTGACAGTTTTGGGTAGGTTAGGGTGGGTAGGTACCATCGCGGATTCCGTCGCTTTACCAGCATAAAGGTTAAAATCCCTAGCACAACGCGTCGTCTATTTGGTACGGGCACTAACTCGGCCGGGCGGTGCGCTTCATACGAAAAGGAGAATGACCAAACCAGCCTATTCGATATCTATTGCGTCTTAATCATTCACATATCAAAAGTGTTCTCTTAAGTTATAATGATTACTGTTAAAAAAGGTTTTCTATAGAACGACGTGTTAAGTGTCAAGTGATAAATAAATGCTGAACTGAACTGATAGTCATACGATAACAGTTGTCATAACCTCAAAATACCTAAAAAGTCTTAAGCTAAAAATTAAGATAGCTTTAAACTCCCGCATGATATTTTAATGTAATTTTTTTCTTCATAATTCAGAACATTGCTGCTATTGATTACTATTTATATCATTAAGCGCTGTGTTACGCTAGCTAGCTAAAAAACTAGCCTAACTCCCATAGTAAAAAGGTCATTTTCCTTTCTGCAAACTGGTAAAGCGACGGTGACCTCGATAGTATATGTTTTATTTATTTAAACTTTATTGCCTACAGTACATCAAATGGCGGACTTAATGCCATAATTCATTCTCTACCAGTCAAGCAGTGAAGATGTACAGAAATCTTTATAAGCGATGACATCTAGACTACTTGATTAAATATAAAAAATACAATTTACGTTTTCTTTAGAAGGTTTTGGTGTGCGTTTTTGTTCTTTTCTTTTACGACTTTTTTCATATCTACACCTTTTTATTTTATTGTACACACGGCTGCACTTCAACTTATCTGATACCTTGAGCGTTCCGAAATTGGGATTTATATGAATACCCGTTATTACCAAAAACACGCAAACATACATCAGTCAGCCTAGTCTCTGGCTAACCTTCCGGGAATAATAGGCGTGATTATTCATACGTATGTATGTAAAACGTGACGTTGTCGCCAACAGAACTTGATCAAGGAAGGTCTGGTGCTGATGGAGTACCTGCGCGAGCACCGGCTGGCGGCGCTGGTGGGCGAGTACCGGCAGGCGCAGGAGCACGCCAAGAGCTCGCGGCTCAGCCTGTGGCGGCACGGCGACATCACCGAGGACGACGCCGCCGAGTTCGGGGCGCGTCGCTAGCGCGAGCTTCAGTGGTACGACGCCACCGCATTGCCATCGCATAAGCTCAATTGTGCCACTTGCTTCGAAGCCCATATAGAAACAATCATATACGCTATCATTTATGAATTTCTGTGAAGACAACAAAGACACTTATATTGAAAAAAAAATAAACCTATCTCCCTTGTCAGAAGTGAAATTAGATTTAATGTCGTCCTTTTGCAGGGCATTGCTGTATAATAATATACATTATTGTGTGTACAATTATAGACCTATGTTTAACAGTTCATATTGTATTTTCTTCTTGTGTAAAGTAATGTAACAGGGTTTAGGCATAAACCGTGCTGATGAGATGATGTTTCATTTCTGGAAAGAGATATGGTCCTAAATGTGACTGCCTTCCCATAAAGAAGATAATCATAATCTGTTACATAAAATTCTCAGTAAGTAATAATTATAATCTTACATTATTTGAAGAGTTTTAAATGTTGTGAGTGTTAATATTATGTGTCGATAATATATATGAAATGATAATCGATAACTTTCTTGTATATTGCGTGTGTAATATGCGGATCCTGGACCGCAGCGGGCGAGTCCGAATCATAAGATTCATAAGGATTAGTTCTGCGCACAAAAGTGAACAGAATATGATTTATAATAACGTAGACATATTAACAAACGCAAATATCTTATTAGCAATCATAAATATCATAATAAATTTAAATAGTTTAAATTATGGTGTAAATTATTTGATTATTCTATATACAGAATTAAATATAATATATGACTATATTTTATTTTTTACTATTATTGTATCAAATGAATGGGTAACATAATAATAATGAAATTATAATAATGTGAGTTGTTAATAGTAATATGATTTTTTTCTTATTACACTTTTAATCTTGTAGTTTTTTTATTTTGTTGTTATATTTCACTATTTATTTACAATGACACGATTATTAACAAGCATATATCATAAAATTGTGTTGATTATATAGCAATTGTCCATGTTAATTAGCTTGTCTTGTTGCTTGCTTCATAGATTGTATATTTTGTACCAATGCACTGATTACATTACTGATTTAGCGTAGCATTACGTTTAAGGCTAGCACGGACGTCTTTATTTGGAGTAACTCTTATATATTATGTACTACTTTAGTACCTATGTAGTTACACGACTGTTTTCTACCAATATTACATTTTCGTACTTACATTGTGTAAAAACCTACCTCTCTTCCCGAGACATTATATACTATTTTATTCAGACATTAAAATAAAAAAAATACCATACGGTGGATTGTTTAACAAACTTGGTATATTGAAATAAATATTTTAGGAAGTACATGAGTTTTTCTTTAGAAATAAGAAAGTAAGGAAGTGGCTCATCCTGGCGTGGGCACTATCACCAACTCCTAAAGAACAATTAATACCTAACTATTATTCTGAGACCAACTTGTCGATTCTCCGTTTTAAAGTTCACACTTTGAATAAGCGATCATGCTGATGTCCGTGACCCCAGCGGGATAACTCCTTCAGATCGGCTGCATATTACGCAGTGTCCATGTCTACAGCTTCCTCATTCAACATAGAGAAATTCTAAGCATGCCATATTTTTGTGCATATTATGTGCAATCAAATGTTTCAGTCCTAATTTTTGTGCCACCACAACTTTGTTACTATGAGTTGTTTTATGTGTGTAAGCTGGAGACACGTGTCACCAGCTCGCACACGCCCGTTAAGACAAACCAGTGAGGTTAGGGTTTTAGACTATAGCCAGAAATTTTGTGCATAATTTGTGCACTAGGAACAAAAAAAACTAACCATCACACTCAAATACTGTTGAAACTACGATCATAAAACTGTGTGCGAGCTGGAGACACGGGTCTCTGGCTCGCACAGCTGTATCTTCGTAATTATTTAAGCTACGGTTATGAATTATACCTCAAAATTTTGTGCCTAATTTGTGCATAAGGCACAAAAAATTTCAAAACTTTAACTCAAAAGGTTTTTGAGCTACGAACCGATACCTATGTGTAAGCTGGTGACACGTAACACGGGCTAACACATGGTGAATTACTGTAACTGTATAAGATAGCGTTCCGTTTTAAAGATCAACTAATACGTTATAATTTGTGCAAACACGAGGCAAAATTTCAAATCTCTAGGCCTCTTAGTTTAAAAACTATAAGCCAAAAACTGTTTTCCCGCCAAAAAATTCAAAATAATGTCTCGGAAGTGGTTAAGTGCGCCGTTGCCGTTCCGTGCGCTACACGATTGCAATCGAGTTTGAACTTAGAGCTAGCAATATTTAGAGTTAAAATGATTTGCGCTCTCGATTGTTATAATTTATGTACCGAGAATTTTAGACTAGGAGCCGTCTGATATAGGAAATTGGTTAATTTAAAATAAAACCAAAGTCTATATTATTTAGAAATGTTCATATAATATCGCTATGCTTAGTTTTAAGTATTTACAATAAACTCGTTAATATGTTAGTAAGTGATAAAATTGTCTGCCTATATGTTTTTTATTACCACGTTTTTATTAGGTAGATTTTCCGTTTATTTGTTTATTGGTTTATTTATTTGTCGACAAATGCAAACGATTTTATACAAGCTTCCCGATGAGCTAGAGACTTGAAACTTTGAACATAGGTCAGATCAGAACTGCAGGATCTCTGTAAGATGCAACCCCATTCGGGCTCATTTGATTAGTTTTGATGAGCACTCTGACGGGAGACGACTAGACGAGGTCCATGGTCTGATGATGAAACCTGAGAAAGGCCATACAGGAACTCAGTATTGAAACCATGCAACCCCATCGAGTTTGGGCTCGTTTGAATCGTCTTGACGAGTACTCTGTTGGGAAATAGTGTTCAGGGTCTGATGATGAAGCCGGAAAAACGCCACAAGAACTCCATAATAAAACCATGCTACGCCATCGAGTTTGGGGTCGTTTGAATCGTTTTGACAAGTACTTTATGGGGAAATAGTGTTCAGGGTCTGATGATGGAGCCAGAAAAAGGACACAGGAACTTTATAATGATACCACACAACCCCATCGAGTTTGGGCTCGTTTGATTCGTCTTGACAAGTACTACCATAGGTGATGAAGAATTTTTAGTTTTGGCACGTTGACTAAAAAACAGTTACTACGCCACGATAACTAAACCATCAACCATTCTGACAAGGGGTCGGTCAGTCATCAACACATAGAAGAATTGGTAACTTGCAAACTTTTTAACTTGTAGATAGAAAAAGTAAGTATTACTTACTACTGGTAAAATAAAAATGTTTTGTAATTTGAAAAAGCTTTATTAAAAATAAAAAAAGTATCTTTGTTTTCGTTATCTGTGGATTGTGTTTGAAATCCATATAAAATTTATAATCTACCTACTTAATAGTTTTTGAAAATAACTATACTTACTCATAAGATAACAAAGGTACGCCTACTATTGAATCTAGGTGATCTACTGCTGATGAACAACATCTACAAAAAGAAGCCATAACTGGAAGTTAGTATTTAAAAAAAAAAAGTAAGCAGCAGAACGGTTAGATAGAGCACGTACCTTCAATAGTGCGTCATAAATACCTTTGGGAAAAAAAAGCTACGGTTATGAATTATACCTCAAAATTTTGTGCATAAGGCACAAAAATTTTCAAAACTTTAACTCAAAAGGTTTTTAGGCTACGAACCGATAAGTATGTGTAAGCTGGTGACACGTAACACGGGCTAACACATGCTGAATTACTGTTACTGTATAAGATAGCGTTTCGTTTTAAAGATCAACTAATACGTTATAATTTGTGCAAACACGAGGCAAAATTTCAAATCTCTGGGCCTCTTAGTTTAAAAATTATAAGCCAATAACTGTTTTCCCGCCAAAAAATTCAAAATAATGGCTCGAAAGTGGCTAAGCGCGCCGTTGCCGTTCCGTGCGCTACAACGATTGCAATCGAGTTTGAACTTAAGAGCTAGCAATATTTAGAGTCATTTTAATTTGCACTCTCGATTGTTTTAAATTATGTACCGAGAATTTTAGACTAGGAGCCGTTTGTTAAAGCGATGCGCGACGCGACTAATTTAGTTTCACTATAGGTACCTAACTAACCTACCCTACTTTTTATTTTAAGGCCCCAGCACTAGTGTTGTTGCAATACTGATAATTTCACTATCGATAGTTGATCTTGAAAAATAGTCGATAGCGCGAATAGTCCTATCGAAAATATCGAAATGCTGCGATACTATCGATAGTATCGATGGTGAAAATTGGGTAATGCTATTGAACTTGGTCTATACTATCGATACTATCGACATACGATACTATCAATAGTATCGATACTATCTATAAACTATCGACACGTTTCGATAGTATCGATAGTTTTGCTTTAGTAACTATCGACGAATTTTTGATACTATCAAGTGAGTATTGTAAATCTAATGATATGATGTGATAGATGACCTATGTAGGACCTTTGATAGGACTATTGATAGTATGACTGATTTTCGAGGTCACGATAGTATCACGATACTATCGATTGACTATCGCTATCGCAACAACACTACCCAGTACACATTGGCGACTTGGCGTATGTTGGCCCATTGTCGGCAATCGCCATTGTGTAGAGGGGGTAAATTGCGCGCCAGTATCGATAAATTGCCCGCGACTGTACACCATTACCCCGTCTACACAATGGCTATGGCCGGCAGTGGGCCAACATACGCCAATGTGTACTGGGTAGTGTTGTTGCGTAGGATCGTGATACTATCGTGACTTCGAAAATCAGTCATACTATCGATAGTCCTCTCGAAACTATCGACCCTTGACAATACTATCGATAGTATCGATTGATAAAAATAAGATATACTATTGCTAAAGATCGATACTATCGAACCGCGTCGATAGTTTATAGATAGTATCGATACTATTGATAGTATCGTATGTCGATAGTATCGATCGTATAGACCAAGTTCAATAGCATTACCCAATTTTCACCATCGATAATATCGATAGTATCGCAGCATTTCGATATTTTCGATAGGACTATTCGCGCTATCGACTATTTTTCAAGATCAACTATCGATAGTAAAATTATCAGTATTTTAACAACACTAGTACTGGGGCCTTAAAATAAAAAGTAGGGTAGGTTAGTTAGGTACCTATAGTGAAACTAAATTAGTCGCGTCGCGCATAGCTTTAACAAACGGCCTTAGATTAAAACAAAAAGGGAAGATACGGCATGCTCCTACTTGTAGTCATTCAAAATATAGTCCTACTCAACTACTTAAGCAAACACTCACACACGCACACCTATAAAGTGTAAATCGAGCGAGGGAGACAAAGCGGTAAGTTTCAACGAGCGAGGGAGTCAGCGAGTAGCGCGTTGACGTCTCGGTCGCTTCGCAACAGACGTTCTCGACGTACGACCGATTCCGACGCCACTGCGGAGTATCGTCTTTCTCTTTTTCACACAGTAGAATATCCGCAATAGTGCGATGTAGCCTGTTCGCTCGGCAAATTGTGACTGAAGTGAAATTGTACCTTTAGGCCTAATTTTGGCGGCTCACTCACGAGACGCTAATGCCGTATCTTCCCTTTTTGTTTTAATCTGATCAAACGGCTCCTAGTCTAAAATTCTCGGTACATAAATTAAAACAAACGAGGGCGCAAATTAAAATGACTCTAAATATCGCTAGCTCTTAAGTTCAAACTCGATTGCAATCGTGTAGCGCACGGAACGGCAACGGCGCGCTTAGCCACTTCCGAGCCATTATTTTGAAATTTTTGGCGGGAAAACAGTTTTTGGCTTATAATTTTTAAAGTAAGAGGCCTAGAGATTTGAAATTTTGCCTCGTGTTTGCACAAATTATAACGTATTAGTTGATCTTTAAAACGGAACGCTATCTTATACAGTTACAGTAATTCACCATGTGTTAGCCCGTGTTACGTGTCACCAGCTTACACATAGGTATTGGTTCGTAGCTCAAAAACCTTTTGAGTTAAAGTTTTGAAATTTTTTGTGCCTTATGCCCAAATTAGGCACAAAATTTTGAGGTATAATTCATAACCGTAGCTTAAATAATTACGAAGATACAGCTGTGCGAGCCAGAGACCCGTGTCTCCAGCTCGCACACAGTTTTATGATCGTAGTTTCAACAGTATTTGAGTGTGATGGTTAGTTTTTTTTGTTCCTAGTGCACAAATTATGCACAAAATTTCTGGCTATAGTCTAAAACCCTAACCTCACTGGTTTGTCTTAACGGGCGTGTGCGAGCTGGTGACACGTGTCTCCAGCTTACACACATAAAACAACTCATAGTAACAAAGTTGTGGTGGCACAAAAATTAGGACTGAAACATTTGATTGCACATAATATGCACAAAAATATGGCATGCTTAGAATTTCTCTATGTTGAATGAGGAAGCTGTAGACATGGACACTATTACGCAGCGATTTAGTTGATAATATGTTTAAATTTGTTAGCAAATACCAAAATTTGTTGATCAATAGTTCTCAAGATATCCCATGTTAAAGGGTATCCCGCTGGAGTCACGCTCGTCGAAGTTATTTGACCTAAAACGAACAGGAACGAAACACGCTACTGATATAGTTATTGTGCTAAGTTTTTGTTGATTCAATTACGAATGAATCCATCAGTGAAAATTCCAGGATTCTATACCTTCTGTAGTTACCGAGTAATCAAATACCTACTTTTCGTCAAAAATTCCTCCGAAAAGTAAGTTCTAGTTGAGGTATAAGAAAAAAGGCTACAATCTTGAAATTTAGGGAAGATTTTGTTGACTCTGATAGAAAATTTGTTAAACAAAAACGAGAACTCTAGCTACAGTAGGTACATCCTGAGATATAACGCTAATTATGGTTATCCCGCTGGGGTCACGGTGTTGATACCTAAACATGGTTTTTCCACAGGAATGGAGCAAGTAACGAGTTAATGACTATAGCCAAGATTTTGTTGCAATAAACATCTAACCAGTTCCTTCTTTTCAGTTTCCTAGGTAAGCGGTATTTTAGGAGAAATTAAAGTTTATAACTTTTTCATACTAAAAGTAGGTACGCGTATAAGCTGACCAAATTAAGTTGATAGACCAAGATAGCGGCCATTTTTTTTTGGTAAGGGCCGATCCCGATAGGATTTTGTTGGACATTATATTCAAATATTGGTACACCATAATATCACCATATACCTAATGTAATGTATGGATAACTATTCATATCAATACCTATACTAATGTAGATAGATAGATTTACCTTTCTATGATTTACTATGTAAATGTAATCTAAGGCATGTTAAAATAAAACGATCAAAAGGACATAATTTTTTTACTATGGGGCTTGGTACTAAATTCCAAAGTCTTAACTTAACGCCAATGTATAAATACTCGAAGAATACATTATTATCAACATATTTATGACCGTATTAATAATTTAAAGACCTCCGTTTTTTATATAAATTAAAAACCAACATTGATTTCTACTCGAAAATGGCAACATTATAGTAGGATTGTGACACTATAGGTTAGTAAAAATGAAAAAGTCTTAGATTAGTTTTTCAGAGGAAAAAGCACATCTTTCTAAGCTCGGACCAAATATCACAATAGACAGAGTCTTTGGATTTTTAGCATGTACGTATTTTGTTAGTGTGCAGCTTTCTATCTGTACATGTGTGCGTGACTAAAGATGTGACTAGTATATCGATATAATCACTTTAATGTGGTGTGTACCTAGTTCGTTATTATAATTGGGGGTTAAAGTTACTCACGTCCGTAGGTTTACCGTTTAGACCCTACACGTGACCCTTGGGTGGTGCTAAATGAGTGACACTGACTTGAGTGGTAGAGCCACGCTGCGTTGCAGCACGCCGGGCACGCTGGGCCGGCTCGCCCGGCGTAAATACCAACCTCTCACTAAGGGTGTTACCCGACCAATCGATCGATCGTCGATCGACGGCATCGATCAACGTCGATCAAAGTTGATCGACTGGTCTGGTAGCTTTAATCAATCGACGGATACCGTTCGTCTAACCCATCGATCGACGGTCGGTCGACGTTGATCGATTAACCCTGGCTTAATTCCATCAGCGAAATGTATTCAGAAAAGGACTCCTTGTTCTTGGCCAGTACGATGTTGCTCGTACTATTATTACGGAGACGCAAACGCAGAAGAATCTGGATGCGGCCGTTTTTTAATGTATTTTATCCAAATGACATTTTAAGCAGCGGTTTTTGTTTTTGTTTTTTTTTTGCGTAGCGATTGTCATGAATTTCGAGGTTAGTAGTTTCGAGGGAGGTAGAGAGGAGGGGGATGGAGGGGGTACGGTAATGGTAACTTAGTAGAATATTTGTTTTTTTTTCCTAAAAATAACCTAAAATAACCTCAAAACGAAAAATATCTTGAAAACTATGCATTTTCGCACTTTGGCTCCCCCTCCCCCTCCCCTTTCCCCCTTTTTCGGTGTTGCTTAATCTAAAGTGCTTCCCAAGGTGTTTGGGGGAATATCATTTAGTATTTAAACGTTCATATTATCATCACTCATTATTATCAACATAAACATAATCTAATATTACGATTATTATCCATGGGCACGAAATAATTTTTTTTTTTATAAAAGAGGGAGGCAAACGAGCAGGCGGGTCACCTGATGGAGAGTAATCACCGCCGCCCATGGACACCCACCCGCAAAACCAGAGGAATCGCAGACGCGTTGCCGGCCTTTAGGGGAGGAATAGGTTTAAGGAAGGAATAGGAATTGGGAGGAGGGGGGGGGGGAGGGGCCTCCGGAACCCTCACTAGTCGGACGAAACACAACAGCACCAAGTGCCATTATTTCACGCCGAATATTAGAGAGGGTGGTATTACGCCGGGCGAGCCGGCCCAATGCGTGCTGCAACGCAGCGTGGCTCTACCACTCAGAAAAGTGAAGCGGCCGGTGCATCTAATCAAACAGCTCGATTTAACACCCAATCCATTTTACCGGTCGATTGTCGATCGACGTCGACTAATCCATTCTACCATCGATCGACGATCGATAGATTGGTCTGGTAACACCCTAATATCCGGCGTGAAATAATAGCCCTTGGTGCTGTTGTGTTTCGTTCGGGCAGTGAGGGTTCCGGAGGCCCCCCCCCCCGCTCACAATTCCTATTCCTTCCTTAAATGCCGGCAACGCATCTGCGATTCCTCTGGTGTTGCGGGTGTCTATGGGCGGCGGAGATTACTCTCCATCAGGTGACCCGCCTGCTCGTTTGCCTCCTTCTATTATAACAAACAAATTAAATAAAAAATTTGTGTAGTAAAGTGAAGAGCAATACTTTTTACTATTCATATTCCCGCCCATATTATTAAGATATCTTATTTCCGGACATTTTGGAAACCTAAAAAAAGAATATTAGTAATATCGATAAAGCTTCGATACACAAATACGTACATCACTAATCATTATGCCAAAAACAAAGCCTTTAAATTACATTTAATTAAAGTTTAAAACCTGATTCTTATGAATAGTGTACGATATAGTATGATTTAGAATTAGCAAAAATTAATGCTTTGCCGTTTTAATTATTAAAAAACTCATAGTAAAGCATACATATTATGAGAAATCACTAACGTATGAAATGATAATTCCTGGTCCCTCACACCTCCTTTTGTTGTTCTTGACGAACAATAAACAGCAGAACAAGACATTATGTCAATTGTATATTACACAAATAACACAAACACTAAGATTTCCTAATATTTCACTATTATTTCGCACAATCCAGCAATGTTTTGACCTAGTAGTCGGTCATGAAATGACACGTCTCACACCGACAGTGCGTCGTTGCCAAACGTACATTAACTATCTCTTTTACTCATATCACACTACAGTCATGCAGACAGAGATACAAATACTTTACTTTGATACACGTATGTAAAAGCGGCAACGTCGTAAGACTCTGTCCATGTAATATTTGGTCCGAGTTTCTAAAGTCTTTGGGAAAAAGTGACGCTTGTCTGACGTTTTATATGTCAATACGCATCGTAGACAGATGTCAGACTGTCAGCCGCCAGCCGATTCCCGGCCGCGCTTTCGTTGTGTTCTTTGTGTGTATCGTTGCTAAATAGTTTAAGTGCGTAAAAGATAACTGTGTTAGCGATATCGTTTCTACATTACCATAGGTCTCATAGACTTACCTAATTAATAACACTGCGTTCGTTAACATTAAAAAAACCGAAACTTTCGTTCAGAAAACTTATCAAAATACAGTATTCTTTATCGGAGGTAATTAAAAATCTAAAAAATATACAGATTGATAGCTTTTAGTTTCTTGGATACAGAAGTATATGAATTGTTGCAGTTAATTTTTATTTTATTTTAGTACCAAAAAAAATTATGTCCTTTAGCAAAGTATTTATATTATTGTAATTTTAGAAAAAAAAAACAGTTTGCAATCATAGGTAAGTACCTAGTACTTTTTTACATTGATCGGTTCACACCGTATTAACGTCACACGTGTACAAAATAAAAAAGTAGTCTCGTTCTGTCGAGTCTCTTAAAATAATATTAACTATAATCCAATGATATTATATGTGTAGATACGTTGCCTGCCCTCCGTAGTGACTAGAACAAATCCAGGTAATTGCCTGGACCTCATTTAGTCACACGTCAGTCATTGTCACGTCAATACGATCGTTACCGTTATAAGTTTTGTATTGTTATTTGGATAAAAGGCCTTCCTGTGTAGGTATACATAAATTGTAATAATTATACTGCAAATATGAAACAAGATTTTTTTTAATTTCACTCGTTATTATTGTAAAAATAAATTTAAAATAGAAATTTTCATTTAGTGAGGACATTTGCCCTGTTGCCAATTCGATATGCATGAGTGAGACGCGTGTACTATGTAAGAGAGAGACGTTTCTGTAAGAGTGAAAGAGAGAAAACAATGGCGACTGAGATGGCGCATAAATTCAATGAGCTCATTGGTCAACTCAACTACCTTAAAGAGTATACAAAAGTTAAAATATATGTTTATCTCTTTTTAACAATAGGCTAATGATATGATTGCATTTATTTTCTTTCCCTTTCGACGTGATTACGTCATAGAAACAATTTCGCCATTTTTAAATGCAATTTGTTCAGGTGTAACTAGTCTATTTATAAAAGGTCATTGCTATAATCACAGAAACAGTTCGTCACAGATTTGCATTATTAATGTAATAGACTAAAGCATTTACTCGAGCATTACGGTGTAATGTAACGTTCTTACGAATGGTACAATACTGGGGCCCAAGTCTGCTAATTTACGAATGGCATAATTGAATCGCAATTGGATCGCATTGTAATTGTTTGACACATTTGGTATTCTCTTACTCATATTAAGAAAACAAAATGTGTCAAACAATTACAATGCGATACAATTGCGATTCAATTATGCCATTCGTAAATTAGCAGACTTGGGCCCCAGGCAAATGCTCAGTTTCCAAGTAACATTTTCATGTAGTGTAACGTTCTTGCGAATGCTCGACGCTGTGTCCGACGTAAAGGCTCATGGCGAGTGAGCCTATCACACTTCTTTTTTACACTCTTGCTGATATGTCGAAAAAAAGAAAAATAGAAATAGAAGATGGTGGCAAATGAACATATACAAAGACAAACTCTTAGCGGTTTCCAATTAACTAACGTTGGATAATAAATAATTACCTTTTAACCGCCTCTGTGGTCTAGTGGCTAAGCTACCGGTTTCAGACCCAGAGGTCCCGGGTTCGATTCCCAGCGGGGGGTACATCTTTGTGTGCTCGGTTTGGTTGGTGGTAGGGCTGTTAAGTCCGCCTGGCTAGCTACCACCATCTTATCTAAGTCTGTCGCCATAACAACGATGTTTATAGCATTGTTGTGTTCCGGCAGTTTGAGATAAGATAGCCAGTTCCTCAGTGGTTGAGGATTCCGGGTGAAGCGCGTTTCCACCTTCGGCCTTATCGTCACTTACCATCAGGTGAGATGAAGGCCAAGCGCTTACCCGGTGCCGGTTATCGTCGGTACGTGTTTTGTCGGCGTCATTGATCGGCAATGTAAAAAAGTACTTTATGTACCTATGATGCAAACTATGTTTTTTAAATATAACTTCAATAAAAATAAATACTTTGCTAAATTTTGATCATTTTATTTTAACATGCCTTAGATTACATTTACATAGTAAATCATACCCTTTTATGATCTATCTATCTACATTAGTATAGGTATTGATGTGAATAAGTTATTCATTTATTACATTAGATATAATATGGTGATATTACGCGTATTACATTATGGTGTACCTACCAATATTTGAATATAATGTCCAACCAAATCTTTTCGGAATCGGACCTTAAACAAAAAAATTCGCCGCCATCATAAGGAATCAACTTAATTTGGTCGGCTTATACGCGTACTTTTAGTATGAAAAAGTTATAAACTTTAATTTCTCCTAAAATACTGTAGGACAGGAGCCCCGGTTTTGGCCACTTTAAGGAAATTTCTATGTTCAAAAATTTTCTACTAATACAAGAATGTGTAATGTGGCGGTTTGAAATAACCAAAATGAAGGGTATACATTTACCTTTTAAAGTTTCTATGCGATGTTTGATTCGAGACAATATATATTTTTTTATATGGTTTTAATTATAAAAGGTGTGATTTCACCATTTCTGGCCACTTTTCCCCCAGTTGTGGCCATACCATTGCACCAGTTGTGGCCATTAAATTAGTAGGGGATATTTCGGTTTTTTTAAAGAAAATAAAACAAATAAATCTATAGAAGTAAATATTTATTGTTAGGTAGGTAACAGTTAACAAATGACCAATATTTTGCCATTCCAGGCACATAGAAAACCTCGCTTTGAACGCGGGCACTTGGAATTGGAAGGTTTCGGCTAGCAGTAGCTACTTTTATACCACCTTGTATAGCTCTTATGAGGGTTTACGCATTTTAGATTCCCATACAAACTTCCAAGTCTAAATTTGTAAAATAAATACTTACAGGGATCTAAATAGTTTGCTGAAAACATTTTTTGAAAACGTTTATTTAACTGAGTTATTGCGATTTTAAACTTTTTGAAAATATTTTCAACTTACTATTCAGATCCCTGTATTTTACTCTAGCATGCAAAGTTTCATTAAAAATGGCTTAATGGTTTTAAAAAAGTAAAATTTTAAACACTGAAAAAAGACGACAACCTCAGGCGGGAATCGAACCACGCACCTTCCGCATTCCGGGCGGCTGCCTTAACCACTTGGTTACCGAGGATATAGAACCGAGTACAGCAGTGAACTTAAATAGAATACTATCATTTGAAGTAAATTACTTTGGTTTACTCTTAGTGTTCATTATACAGATCTTATAATGTATAAGTACATCTCAAGTTTATTGAAAGATGTTTAATTTATTCAATATCCTTGACTTTTAGGAAGTGAACTTAAATAGAATACTATCATTTGAAGTAAATTACTTTGGTTTACTCTTAGTGTTCATTATACAGATCTTATAAAGTATAAGTACATCTCAAGTTTATTGAAAGATGTTTAATTTATTCAATATCCTTGACTTTTAGGAAGTGAACTTAAGTTAATTATTTTTCCATTAACTTCTACCCCTGTCTCTCAGACTGAGTGGTTAATTTGATAGCCTACTAAATCATAGTTAGTATGTTTTTAGTAGGTAGTAAATCAGGTAATTATCCCTGTTAATAATTGAATCAATTACACTTAGGAGTTATCCTTCACTCACTTTAATAGGTATAAATTAGACTGTACTAGGTATTAGTCTGATTGATCTAGATTGTTCCCATCAAATATTTCTATGTTTCATATTATTAGAAGTAAGTACTTACATATCTTAAGAGGTCTATGACCATTAAGGTGAATTCAAATGGTATTAGTAGACCATTATCAGGCTAATTAGCAGGTTGTTATCAATCAATTATTTCTATGTTTCATATTATTAGAAGTAAGTACTTACATATCTTAAGAGGTCTTTGACCATTAAGGTGAATTCAAATGGTATTAGTAGACCATTATCAGGCTAATTAGCAGGTTGTTATCAATCAATTATTTCTATGTTTCAGATTATTAGAAGCTCATAGCTTGCAATGTCTTCCTTCAACGAATTATCCTAGTTTCTAAACTGGTTTTAGTTGTTCAGTTTGTATCAGCTTATATTTTACTAATAGGTATCGGATGTATACTTTTAATACTTTGAAGAGTGTAGCGATATAAGGCCGTATTGCACCCCAGGGAAAGCTAAAAATGCCTGTTTGGTCATTTCAGTATTAGAAATCAAACATCACAGTACAGCTATGCTTATTTGCTATAACTTTTAGTATTTTTCTTGTAATAGGAAACCAGTCTAGACTTTTTAGGTATTCCAAAGTAATGATGGTACAATATTATCATACTTCTGTTAATTAATTAAAATTAATAATTAATTGGTAACAACTTTAGGAAACAATTAGAATTTTATCGGCCTACGGTAACAGATTATATGCCTAGATAGGACCCACATCACTTCATCGTAAATTTTATTTAACACCGCAACTTAATTATCCCCACCTTATTAGTCCGTATTAATTTAGCCTGGGCCGCGGGCCCACATACCGAGTTTATGTACGCCCAACGTGCTCGCACCATACTGTACATAACAATTAACCTCATAACAATTATATAGAACCGCCTACCTATAGATTCCTACAACTTTCCTCACTTGAAATGCCTATTTTTTGTCGAACTAACAGTCCCTACTTGTGTACCTTGCAATCTAGGCCCAAGCCACATTTAACGTAATTTCGTGGTGAGTTGTGTAAGCCGAGTCGCCCCTGCAAGCAACTGACTTCTAAATGTACTATCAGTCGAGCCAGTATACTCAGTGTGTTATTCCTATCACTACACTGTGTGTACGGAGGTAGACTCGAAATTGGACTGGGTCATACGGGTCTACCTCCAGCTAAATGGTGTCTGACCTATCTTCAACTTTCACTAGGGAGACAACTGTCTCTCCCCCATTACTCCGTCGAAGATAGTGTATTGTTTAGCGTAATAATAGAAAACGCCGACCTTATTAAATACAGTCAAAGGTCATCCAGACCGAAGTCTGTTGAAAGCTATATTGGTTTCGTTGCCACCGTTATGCGTTTCCGCCAATATACCCCGAAATACATCATTTCGTTAACGGATTCAAGTTGCGATCGCAATAGTTTTACTTTATTAATCACTTTCAATTTCACAACCAATGTTAGTTAAAATCGCAACTCGAATATCACTTAGCGCGCTAATAATCGCTCGGACGCTCACTTTCCCGTATGAGTATTTACCGCACTCTTAAATTGGACCGCGCCTCCGACGTCTCAAAATTAAATGCCCGCTAATTTTCCTCTCTTTTCCCAAGCATCTTAACTTTCGCGCCACGCGCGCCTAACAGCCCTCTCTCAACTTTCCGCTTTTCCTCCCTTCAACCAATCGCTAGCTGTTTTTCGATGCGCCTCGCCTTCGCGTCGCTTATTATTTGTTATACGCGAACTTCGCGTTGCGCCACGTGGAGATAACATCCGACCTCTCTTTCTATCTTTTTCCCAACCTCTCGCTCGCTCATGGCCGCCGTCTGCCGCGCAATTCTAAAGCTTTTCCATAATCCAACCAAATCTCGTCAGATACCCAATATTACATGTTTGAATATCTAAATGTAGCCTTCTATTAACAATTCTCTCTCAATAATCATCCACTTAAGCCAATAATCCTGTATTAGGTGGCGCCCGCCCGTATGTCTACCGGCTTGCCAACCTACGCCTATGTCACAAGGCCATACAGAGCACTCCCCGCGAAATTCAAAATAAAGATAAAGCCCATTGCCAACCTAACACGAAGCTCAAGTAAATAACTCACGCTAGACGGCGCCTATGTCGCATGGGGCACACAGAGCAGTCCCCGCGAAATTCAAAATAATGATAATGCCGTAGTCCACTGACCATTATTCTGAATTAGTTTATTATTCCCTTTTCATGCTTATTATATTAATGGTGCTACGCATTAATATTTATTTTAGTGCTACTCAAATACATTCCTTACTAACGGACGGATACCATTCATTCTGTACCGTTACAAGCTAATCACACACTATACCTACGCAGATACGGTAAGATATCTGTATCTGAGCAGATATCTGTCAATAACGCTCTCTATTTATGAACCAACACACAGCGCAGATAATTTATATTTTATCGTACAGTATCTGTGAGCACCGACATATACCAACAGATGGTGAGATTATTATCTGCGTATACAAATATATCTGCAGATAACATCTGCCGTATCGGCATCAGTGTGAAGGATTCCGAGTGAATGTATTTGTAATATTTGGTCCGAGGAATGTATCGTCTCGTATATTATCGTATCTGTTTAGTGTGTGATGCTTTTAGATAAATAAGTTTTTATACGCAGATAAAATATTACCGTATCTGCGTAGTGTGATTCGCTTTACACTACATGGATGGAAATGTTACATGGAAACTGAGTAGGTACCTACCTATTTGTCTGTATTGTACCATCCGTAAGAACGTTACATTACACCGTATGCTCGAGCAAATGCTATCCTCTATATATCGTCTATACTCACCTTAATAATACATATCTATGACGAACTGTTTATATGATTATAGATAATATTAGGTATGTTAAGAGACTGTCGACAGAACGAGTCTATTTTTTAGGGTTCCGTAGCCAAATGGCAAAAAACGGAACTCTTATGGATTCGTCAATTGTCTGTCTGTCTGTCCGTCCGTCCGTATGTCACAGCCACTTTATCAGAAACTATAAGAACTATACTGTTGAAACTTAGTAAGTAGATGTATCCTGTGAACCGCATACACAAAAATAGAAAAAAACAATAAATTTTGGGGGTTCCCCATACTTAGAACTAAAACTCAAACATTTTTTTTCATCAAACATAATAATATACGTGTGGGGTATCTATGGATAGGTCTTCGAAAATGATATTGATGTTTCTAAATGATTTTTTTCCAAACTTGTGCACAGCGAGCGGGGCTTAGTAGCGGTCTCTGTGGGGCCAGCAGCGAAAAGTCCTGCGGGGAACGTGAGTTTACCTTTAAGTTGACAGCTTTGTCCGGCGGTTCTCATTGGACATTGGTGTGGACATCTCCGGTACTAGTTTGGAAAACTAGTAGAGGCGGCCCTCTAGATGCCGTAGCCTCCGGTCCATCCAGCCGCGTAGGACGTGGGAACTGGCTAGGCTCCCGGATGGGTTTAGAGAAGTGAGTGTGCTTACTACTTCGCGACCAAGGTGGACATTTGGTAGTCGACTTTAGAGTTGACGACCCAAGCAGAGGCAACTGCGAGTTGTGCCCTTCGTGCAACGAGAAGTGAGCGAGCTCGACAGCTCCGGTTATCTATCTGGAAAATAGGCAGTGAACTACACGTGTTCACGGGGAAACTCTCCCGAGACACTAGTCTTATGAGTACCGAATGAAGAGCGCGCTTCGGCGGGCACTTATTCGGCGTCAAGACCTAACGCAGATGGTCTCCTGCGCGAGTTGGTTTACTGGCGCAGGGACGTCTGGCACTTCTCTAGGACCTATTTTTAATTGTTTCTTAAGTCTGTTTTTACAATTTACTAAACAAACACCCCCCAAAAAACCCCTTATTTTTTACATTTATCAAAATCCCAAAAAAAGTTATTTGGCGATTTTCAAAATTCAAACGCTCACACGTGTCTCAATAAATTCTTCAAATTTTGGTACTACTCTCATATTGATTTTCCAAAAATCCTCGGAGTTATGGTCAAAAATACGTCTTAGGCGATTTGCATCTGATAACTGTGGCGGCCTGCGTCGCCACATAATTTATTATCATCACGTATTGGTTGAAGAGTCTGTAAGCACATTCCTAAACGCGTGCAGATCCGATAAAGATATGACACGGCATCATCCCTCCAACATCTACGTAGTTATTATTGTATAAATAGTCTTGTAAGGTTTAGATAATAAGTTAGTCACAATGTAGTCACTGTGAATATACAACATCACTTAAGGAGACGCAGTCGTTATTTACCATCGCCATGAATCCCCCCATACATCCACCGCGCATACTACGTTTGCCGGAACACTGGTGACCCCGACGTGATATCCCAAATACAACAACACATATAAAGAGACGCAGTCGTTATTTATTACCATCGCCATGGAATCCCATCCTCATCACAACCTCTCGCACTTCGCCCGACGGAACACTGGTGACCCCGCTCAAGCAACAAGCAACCTTCCAACGGAGTACCTACCCCGAAAAGAACACGTGAGTCATTTGGAATATTTACATCAACCATGGCAGCAACATTCTATTCAGCGACGAACACAACAAGATTTTCACTACACCGAGCCACACCAAGCTGCGACTGCGTCATTTAACATAATTCTTATGGCTCTCACAACTTCGGCTTCCTTTCCGTCACATCGTATCAAGAACGTTTCATCGACCAAGGCAAAGAAATAAGGTACCAAGAAAAACAATACGATATAGAATATAATAACGATTTCATAACTGTACACAGTACGTTATAAATAAATTGTGCGGTGCAGCGAACGCCCAAGAATTTCCAACGCAGCATTTTCGCCGTTTGCTTTACGCTTGCGCAAGGTCAAGTTTACTGCAGAAAGAACACAATATGTCACTTATTCATCACGATAATGAAAAATGAAACAAAGGAAAATAAGCATATTATATGTATACAACGAGTATTCACCCGTTTAACCGCCTCACTTTTACCGACTGACAAAGGGGTTTGAGGTATGTTATCTATACTTACGGGAATAGATATTTATAAACGCATTATTTTACCAGTCGATTGTTTTATGGAGATATTATTATATTTTATATGACAATTACGGATAAAGAGTAATTCACTTAAATGCTACTAGCTACCTCCAGTGCGAATTGATTTCTCCGGTTATCTGACAAAGAGCCAAGGAATACGCCAGTCCGAGGATAAATATGAAGCTTTTATGAAGTACATACTCAAAATGAAGATATTCGACAAGTTCAAAATATTTTGATTGTGCAATAAGATGTTACAGTAGAATAAATAAGCACAAAAATGAACCATGTTAGGGTAACTAATGTAACAATAAAATTAGTCAATTTAAATTTAATTTTTTTGAATAGGTACGTATTTCCTTATATTTAATGCAACATGTCTTATCTATAATAATAGTAATGTTTAATGTTAGTCAATTCTAATTTTTATGTTTTGTTATTATGTATTTTATTAAGTCTAATAGTTCAATGTATTATTAACATGTAATGCGTAATTTAAAGTTCATTGCAAGAATATGCATAATTTAAAGTTGTACTTGTTTATGCCACTTAATTTGTGTGTATAATATAGTCTTGGTATAACGTGATATAAAAATAATATTAGTAACAATATTATGATGTTGAGAGGAATTATAAAAAAATATTCGTGCACGTAAAGGTAAAACGACCGATCGTTTTTTAAAAGGTTCCGATATTTAAACAAAATACTTATTATAGGTATATAATAAGTATTTTGTTTAAATATCGGAAACAGCTTTCATTAGCAGCATTCAGCAAGCCAGCCTGCCTCAAGGTTCCATCGCAGCAACGTATCGCTTCCTGGATCCTCGGCATCACTCGACGGTCAAAAAAGTACCGTCGCACTCCACACGTCTCGACTCACAGCAGACATGGTAGCACACGCTCGTCTCGAGTCACTGTAGACTGGAGAACGCTCGTATTGTCAATGAAGACTTGAGCACGCTCATCACGACTTAACGTGGATTAGAACACCACTGGCATCTCCAAGCTGAAGACCTGATGGATTTTTTCCCTTTCTCTAGATAGGGAGTACTGTGGCGGCCTGCGTCGCCATATAATTTATTATCATCACGTATTGGTTAAAGAGTCTGTAAGCACATTCCTAAACGCGTGCAGATCCGATAAAGATATGACACGGCATCATCCCTCCAACATCTACGTAGTTATTATTGTATAAATAGTCTTGTAAGGTTTAGATAATAAGTTAGTCACAATGTAGTCACTGTGAATATACAACATCACTTAAGGAGACGCAGTCGTTATTTACCATCGCCATGAATCCCCCCATACATCCACCGCGCATACTACGTTTGCCGGAACAATAACCATTTTCAGTGGTAAAATTAAATGTTTAATAAAAACAGTTTTCTTTTATGTATCTAAAGATGTCCAGCACTTCATTAGCGTCCATTTTTGCCATTCTGTTATATATTTTAACAACTATGATAATTTGATTTGCTTCAAAGTATGTACTGTGATGGAATCTTCTCAGTACACAAAAATACCGTTTGGGGGGTGTTTGTTTAGTAAATTGTAAATATTTCGAACAAAACAGTCTTAAGAAACAATTAAAAATAGGTCCTAGGGTAATAGTTTAGCTACGAAATGGCGAAACAATTTTGAAAATCGGTTAATAATTGTGACTTGTGGGTGGTCCCTTTATATTTGGGATATCCCCTCTCCTTACATCACTAATTTTATTTGTACTGGCACCTCGAGACCAACCGTTAGGTTATGCAAGAAGTGCCAGACGTCCCTGCGCCAGTAAACCAACTCGCGCAGGAGACCATCTGCGTTAGGTCTTGACGCCGAATAAGTGCCCGCCGAAGCGCGCTCTTCATGCGGTACTCATAAGACTAGTGTCTCGGGAGAGTTTCCCCGTGAACACGTGTAGTTCACTGCCTATTTTCCAGATAGATAACCGGAGCTGTCGAGCTCGCTCACTTCTCGTTGCACGAAGGGAACAACTCGCAGTTGCCTCTGCTTGGGTCGTCAACTCTAAAGTCGACTACCAAATGTCCACCTTGGTCGCGGAGTAGTAAGCACACTCACTTCTCTGAACCCATCCGGGAGCCTAGCCAGTTCCCACGTCCTACGCGGCTGGATGGACCGGAGGCTACGGCATCTAGAGGGCCGCCTCTAGTTCTCCAAACTAGTACCGAAGATGTCCACACCAATGTCCAATGAGAACCGCCGGACAAAGCTGCCAACTTAAAGGGAAACTCACGTTCCCCGCAGGACTTTTCGCTGCTGGCCCCACAGAGACCGCTACTAAGCCCTGCTCGCTGTGCACGAGTTTGGAAGCCCTGGCACACAATACCAGGACAAACGAACATTCCCAAACTCTACAGCTAACCACAAGCCACTACGAGTCCAACCCACCTACTTCCGGAATCCCGCCGGAGGCGCCGGTTAAGGCACAACCAGCGGGGGGGCATGGAACCGGAACCCCTTAGTACCCATGAGCGTCATACAGCCGGACCCTTAGTTCCAGCTGCAAAACCCTATCTATAGGGGTGAGTAGATAGGAACTAGGTTATTTATTAGATTTGGGATAGTATAGAAAAACGGGTATTTCCGTATATAAAAGTGATGTAGGTTCTATGATTAGACCGATCGTCAAGGTAATGGTCTTAAAAGATGCGGATGCAGATGAAAAGTGCATTCTTGTTGGAATATCGAAAATCTTAGTGAAATTCACCGGGCGGGCGGGCGCCTTGGCGCCCGATGAATGTATTTCACTTAGGTTGTAGAAAAGAAAATGTTATTCTCTGTGTTGTGGAGTGCTTGTTTTTTTTATTCTGCAACGGGTAAGCGTTTGGCCTTCATCTTACTTAGTAAGTGACGATAAGGCCGAAGGTGGAAGCGCGCTTCACCTGGAATTTAATTTAATTTTTTGCACGGTACCTATAGACTAAAGATTGTCTTTTTAATGGAATGCCTTTTTTGGCATTAGCTTCAATATATGAAACTAAAAGTATTTTCTCTTTATTGGTTAAATATCTCTCACCACCCATTTTTCTTTACTCGTGCACCACACCTTTTAATTTATTACTGAGTGTGTTATGTGGCACTCCATAATATTGTCCTGCATCACTTAGCTTGAAACGACCTTTGCGACTGCTTTTACAGCCAATTTCATAGCCGACTCTAGGTAGCGCAGATTTCTAACATTTCCTTCTTCTTCTTGACTGTGTAAAACCAGCAATCATTGTTACAATAATCACCAAAGCTAAGTGGTCGAGCATTAGGTAAGCCAATTTTCTCTCAGTACTAAGAGATGACCACCCTGGTCGACTATTAGAAAACGACCAAATATAGAATTATGGATTCTTAATAATAATACCTACACAATAACTCATGCTGAAAATCAAAGATATTCAGCACTTAGGTATATTTTCCAAAAGTCGACCACTGTGGTTGGAGTTAGGGAAATGATTCAATATTCAGTTCCAAAGTGTCGACCAGCCTCTAAAAACCATACGACCATTGAAAATGCGAAAATAATGCTTTTAGTAGTTGATTAGTACATCCATAATACCGCTGTCATGTTTAAATAATAAATATATGCAACACTTTCATGATTCATAAAGATTACGCAAGATATCAATAATATATATTCTTAGTTAAATTGTTATGCACTTACCGGGAGCCATCTTGACGCCAAAAAAACGTCAAATATTACGACCAATAGGATGCAGCCGTTTAGGTCAGGTGATAGATATGATGTTGCCATATTAATTAACGTCAAAACTAGGTACTACTCGGTCTTGTCAGTTTTTCTTACTTTGGACCTTTTTATACATTTTGGTCGGCTGTTGGGACATGGTCGACGAGTAGAACAGTAACCCTAGACCCCCTACGATGATGACTTGCGAGTTACTAGGGTTCACCGTTAGGGAAACTAGAGGAACGTTTTTGACTTGCTCCAGACGTAGATCGTAGCCAAGTCAGCATTGATCTGCTCAATCGCTTCTCAGAGGTTCTCAGCCAAGGCCTGAGAGTAAATTTGTAAGTCATCGGCATAAAGATGTTAAAAAGAATTTAGACAAGAAGTGACAGAATAAATAGTGTGAATAGTGTATTTTTAAATCCTAATAGAAATGTTTCGGAAGGAGTGATAAAAAGTGGCCTATGTCACTATTGTTCTTCAGCTATCTATGTGCAAAATCAGGTCGATGCGCAAGTGAGAGACGGACATACAAACAAACACGCTTTCGCATTTACAATATTAGTCAGGAAGGATTTATTGCCGGAGTGGATCTCATTTAACCTATGGCTGAAAATACCAAAATCGCTATAGGTATGCCTACAATATTTGAGGAGTTCCCTCAATTCCTCAAAGGTTTCATCATCAGAACTGAGTTCCGGTACCTGCCTTCTTTTAATTCGTCATAGTCGCTTAACTATTTTAATTGAGATATCTTATCGCCACTCGTGAAATACTTATCATTGAGGAGTTCCAATGACATTCTGTGGTCTTCTTCATCAGTTCTACTTCATCAAATGATACTTTCTCAATGCAAATTTTTGACTTATTGCTGAAAATATCAAAATCGCTATAGGTATGCCTACAATATTTGAGGAGTTCCCTCAATTTCTGAGGATTCCATTATCAGAACTGGATTTTGATAAAAATGGGACCAATCTGGAAGTATATCCTTTCAAATAAAAAAAGAATTTTCCAAATCGGTGTATAAATGACTGAGTTCTGAGGTAACAAACATAAAAAACATACAGCCGAATTGAGAACCTCCTCCTTTTTTAAAGTCGGTTAAAAAGGGGACGATGCAGCTACACTGGTCAGAGTCGAGTCCTGCCAGACCTGCGACTGAGGGAAATTAGGCGACGGAACCTGCCCCCTTACTCTTGAAACCGATCGCTATTGGATCGGATTGGTATTTATGAATTTTCGAAATTTTCACTTACGACAATACTAATTTGGATTCATATTGGGTGAACTAAATAGCATTGAGTTTTGTGTTTTTGTCACTCAATATCCACGCAATATGAATCCATATTAGCTCTGGTATCGTAACTTAAGAGTACGAAAATTCACAATACCAATCCGATCCAATAGCGATCGGTTTCAAGAGTAAGGGGGCTGATTTAAGCGGTCCATGCGCTAGAGGCGAGCCGCCTATCTTCCGTTATTTTGATTTAATCTAGGTAAGAGAAAAATGGGTATTTCCGTATATGTAAGTATACTTAGAAGTGATTTAGCTTCTATGATTATTGACCGATCGTCAAGGTAATGGTGTTAAAAGATGCGGATGCAGGCAAGAAGTGCATTCGATTTGGAATTTCGAAAATCTAAGTGAAATTAATGAATGAATTTCACTTAAGTTGTAAAAGAAAAGAAAATGTTATTCATTGTGTTGTGCAGTGTTATACATTTGAATGTTATATTTCGACTTGTAAGTAATGTAGTTGTGTAATTTTACGGATTTTTTTCTTATCTCAATTAAAATTTCCTACTATTCAATTTTTGTTATATGGTTTTGACACCTTCATAAACTTTCCTACCTACTCGTATACTTAAACATACTTATTGAACTTGTAGAAATAAACTTGAAGTCTGATACTTCAAGTTTATTTCTAATTCAGTTTTTTTTACAGGAAACTGAAAAGTAGTAACTGGTTAGATTTTTACATCAACAAAATCTTGGCTATACTCATAAACTAGCTACTTGCTCCATTCCGGTGGAAAACCCGTGACTCCAGCGGGATAACCATAATTAGCGTTATATCTCAAGATGTACTGTAGCTAGAGTTCTCGTTTTTGTCTAAGTGCTCGGCCAGACTGCCCGCGCGGGCGAGGCGCGGCGTACTCTCGTTTGAGTGTCCATAGTGGGCACGCGGCGCGGGGCATACATTTGTACGCCGCGCCGCGCCCGCGCGTCCAGTCTGGCCGAGCACTAATAAATTTTCTCTCAGAGTCAACAAAATCTTCCTCAAATTTCATGAATGTAGCCTTTTTTCTTATACCTCAACTAGAACTTACTTTTCGGAGGAATTTCGACGAAAAGTTGGTATTTGATTACTCGGTAACTACAGAAGGTAGAATCCTAGAATTTTCACCGATGCATTTTTAAATGAATCATCAAAAACTAAGCACAACAACTTTGACAAGCGTGACTCCAGCGGGATACCCTTTAACATGGGATAACTCGATAACTATTGATCAACAAATTTTGGTATTTGCTAACAAATTTAAACATATTATTAACTAAATCGGTGCGTAATTTGAAGCCGATCTGAAGGGGTTATCCCGCTAGGGTCACGGACATTAAATACTGTGGTAAACCGGTTTTATCCAGTGGCGTGGCGGCGCATACGCGAAACGCGACGCAACGGCTAGTGGACACGCACACATGCGCCGTATGCTTGAAGTAGTTGACTCGCGACGGCGCTGTTGTATGAGCTTTGTCTCTGTTCCGTTTCTTTACTCATGTGCCCGAGGCACGCTCGGCCGAGGCAACGTGCGCCCGAGGCAGCCCGAGCCACGTCCACACCTGCCGGCTGAGGCAATAGCTCGCGAGGCTGCCTCGCAGGCCGTGCTCGGTCGGTGTGGACGCGGCTATTGAATCAACAAAATCTTAGCACAATAACTATATCAGTAGTCTCTCGTTCCTGCTCGTTTTAGGTTAAATAATTTTGACGAGCGTGACTCCAGCGGGATACCCTTTAACATGGGATATCTCGATAACTATTGATCATGAAATTTTGGTATTTACTAACTTTAAACATATTATCAACTAAATCATGGCGAAATTTTAAGCCGATCTACCGTGGCCTTACCCGTGGACCCGGTAATGGGTCAACCCACCGGGACCACGGGTAAAGACTGGATCTGAAGGGGTTATCCCGCTGGGGTCACGGACATCTGTTTTCTTAGTCTTCACCGCAGCTTCAATTTCTAGCTCACAGAAAAAATGGTACCATTTTCGTTAATCTTCATCAATCGTTTAGTTCTTAAAAAATAATTTTGTTTACGCTCACACCAATTCTAAAGACCAAGATGAGTATTCTTTTGAAACTTGCTAATATGGTAAGAAAACGGACAAATATACATAAACAGATAAAAAAAAACCCAGACCCGAAATCAAATTAGAAATACAGCTTTTCTCTAAACTAACCCGACCGGGAATTGAACCCGGGACCTCAGAGATGGCGCGACGTCAGACTTGGGTGGTAACCACTCGACCACGGAGATCGTCGTTGGTAAGATCGCTCGGAACAAATCACAAGTAGGTGATTCGGAATCACTGATTCCATACTTATGTTCGCAAGTGTATTTAAAAATCCTAAAGTGCTGCTCTATAAATTACGGACACAAATAAAAGTCGCAACCATGTTAAAATAACATTTATTTACAGTAGTAGCCTGTTAAAAGTTTGTAAGTAATCGAATTAAAAAATTTCAAACGTTCATATTATGTCCTTATTCTAAATAGAAGATACTTAATGGGTAAGATGTTACACGGTTAAGTCATTCACCATATCCGTCCTACTAAAATGATACACCATCGTTTCATTAGAAGGAAAAAGGCACGAGTGTGTATTATTGCTGAAAAGTTGTCTAGCCAGAACTTTTTGACACACTCGTTAGTTAATACTTATCAGTAAGAGAGAAACGGCCATAGTATCTTAACAGTGAGATAGTATTCTACGTAGTGTATCCTCAATAGGTAAGTAGTAGAAGGTTTAGGGAAAAGTTATTCACAAAACTATTATCGATCTATTAAAATTGTACATCTTTTTACACATTTTATAAGGCACGAGTGTGGATAATACCGAAATGTGGGTGGTTGGGATTAGAATATTATAAACCTCTTACGACGATTTATAATTCATAAATACTTAATTTAATGGACAGAACAGAATAAGCAAGAGTATTGATTTAAATATAAACACTAATATAAAATAATATTGTGTATTTACACATTATGGATCAGTGTAGTTCAATAAATAAAGTTACCCCTATACCAAATATACATGATGCTCCAATAAAACAATTTAAAATTATTTATAATCACTATCAAAATGCATTGAAAAGCAATGGAAAACATTATTCTTAATTCTTCAGGAAAATAAGTTGACAACTATTTATATATAACAATTTAAGAAGAAACTTTGAATTTGCTAACAGAAGTTAGAAACAGATTAGACAATATAGTTTCTATAAAAGTACCTGGACGGGTTAAGGAGGTAGCTGCTGTCTCACGAATCCGGCGTTGCCATTATTAAGTAGTTTCACCGATATAACAAATATCACCGGACACGAACGCTAAGCACTCTTTATTTAAGCACAAAATGACGAAAAAGTACAATAAATTCTCACTACAAAGCATTATTATCACGTTTAAAGGATAGTGATGGTCTGTTATATACTTAACATAATGTATTCTAGTAGTGTATTAACTTCTAATTATTGTAATTTAATTTGTCTCTGTGATTTATCTTAAGTATTAAACGTAACAAAGACTTATCAGCTATAATGGAGGTTATCCAATAAAGTACTGTACCGACACAAGAAGCACTTGCTGGATTTTACTATAACAGTATATTTTTTTATAATTTATTAAAGTTGATTTTGTAGTACCAAGTACGAGTATGATCATCACATAAGCGCACTAAGCAATAGTTATGAATTTAATAATTTTCTGTAATAAAAAATCCCATAATATGATTGATGTAAATGTTTAAAAATGATAAATGGTAAACAGTTAAAAAGTGATTGCTATACGAATACTTGTATAAAGAAAAGAATATTTTGTATAAAGACATCTATAAGAATACTTTGAGTCTTTGCTTAGCCTAACAACCAGTGTAAGAATAATTATACACTACATTAAACAACAACAATAATTAATAATATACTAAAACAACGGAAATCGCACAACTTACACTTAAATTATTATTTGCTATTTTTGACACTGTTTTTGAGTTTCTTATTTGCATTGAAGAGGTCCTGCACGTCTTTGAGCGACCGTTCTATTTCTGTCACGAAGTTAGAAGAGCTCTGCAAACAAATAACCGTACATACATAATAATATTTACTCGCGATGGAGGAGGACTGCAAAAGTATAGTCCACCGCCACAGACCACGTTCGCCAAATCATAACTGCACATGTGCTCAGCGTGACAGGTGGTGAGCCCATCGCCGCTCTATGCTGTCGGATGTATGAGCAGTGTTAGGTCCGTTAGTCGCCTTTTACGACATACAAGAGAAGTGATGTGGCGGTAGTATTTTATTTAAAGAACCGTTATATTTTATATTATTACTACGTGGCATTACTTATACTGGGTATAAAAAGACCCATAACTCTTAATAGGGCAGTGGGATATATATTACCACCATATTTTAAAGTTTATTCGATTAGATAAGGATGAAAACCAATGAAAAATTTCAACATGCTGTGCCCATTTAAAGGTGGGCATTCACGGTCGCGCCATCGCGTCAAATGGCGTGATATACATCCAAAGTTTGATCGTGAGTGTGAAACCCGTTTGGACTGATGTAAAACTGTGGATTTCCATTCGCGTCAAAATTCACCGCTCTGGGCCGTGGCGTCGCGCCGCGGTTGCTCGTGAATGCCCGAACCCACATCCATTTTGAACTCATTCTGCGTCGGGACGTCGTGCGCGGCGTGCATGCCAATAACGTAGTGGTTATATAGTCTTTGGTGCAACTTAGGAGCTGCGCCGTATTTATTCTCTGTGTGGATCAAGTGGCGTGCCGGCTTCAGATTGGAGCAAGCAACGAAACATGAAGTTCCTAATCTTGCTACCTAGGTACGATGTTTGTGTCCATTTGTGGCACTAGCCACATTTTTTACTCAAATCGTCATAGGCCGTGGCATTCCAAAGTTCTTGTCGTTTGTAGAGGTGGGCGTTAAAAGCAAAAGCACTTAAAAAAGTATACTTTTTGGCAAAAGTAATAAGCATGCTTTTAGGTTTACACTTATTATGCTTTTCACTTAAAAAAGTGTACATCCCGCCATCTATGAAGCAGTGGCGGTACCTTCATACAAGCCGAAAAGCCCGGCTTGCCCTAACAAAAACTCAATATCACTACTGGTAAAACGCAATTATTAAAATCACTTCATATTTTTTACCATTGTTAATTTTCTTTTATCAGCATTCAAATTATCAATTTTATAAGTTTCTCATATTAAGAATCACCAAACAAATCGCATAAAGCTGCTTATAAATCGTGCGACGCTTTACATCTCTCTCGCACAAGTTGGCTTGCAACCGGGCTTCGGATTTAAAGTATATCCGCTCTCTTCTAACTTTAACAAAATTGCTACTCTATAAACATAATACTGCGTAAGTATGTATAGATTCTATGAGAAATTCATACTCTTCGTCAAAGCCAGCTTGCGTTATGAAGTTCGCAAGTAAGGCCTTCTCCAAATCAGGCTTTATTTCTACCGAATCACGTGCAACTTAAACGCGGGCGAACCAATCAGAGGCGAGCGTTGTGCTGCAGCCACAGGCAGCAGCCAGCCATTTTTTATTCTTTGTTATTGTCACACTTCACTTTATTTGAGGGATTGTTTATAAGAAAGAAGTAACAAGTGTTTTCGTAATTTGTGTTAAAAAATGTGTTCCGAGTTCAGTTCGTCGCTTTATTGGTCTCTGTGACGAACTAAGATGTGTTAAGCATGTGATGTGTTGCAAACAAATGTGTACTTAAACGTGTTGATGATTGGCATACGAAAGGCAGAGGTAAATAAATTCTTTGAACATCACACATGATTTATGTATTTCGCAAACTATTAAAAGTCATCTAGGGCATTAATTATAATAGGTCTATGTAAAAAACTCTTTGGATTGTTGGTTGCTTCCATTCTATTAATTAAGTAATAATTAATAAATTAAGTGTAGAGGCCTACATATCGACTGTGATTCCCGCGCAAAATGCCCATTTTCGCATTTTGTAGTAATTTTCCAGTTGTATTTATCGTTTTTATCGAAATAGGATAATAAATGCATGCGTAATATTACGAATCTCCACTATGCGAGAATAAGCTGAGTTCGGACGGCCGTCGCATCGCATTTTGTTGTAATTTTGTACTTAGTTGTATTTATAGTTTTCATCGAAATAGGATAATAAATGCATTAGGTATAACATTTTTATTCCTCATGAAGTAACAATTATTCTGGTATAAATTTTACTCAATATTATTATCGTAGATAAGAGAAATTCACAGTTAACTTAACGCGATTTTCGAAGTTTTTTTGGTTTTGTTTCATTTTTTTATTTCATTTGTTTAGTTCAATCCAGGAGCTCAAAAAAGTGCCCTCGCGCAATTTATGAAAATCTTTCTCTGCAATTTTGAGTTTAAATAAAAGTTAAGCGAAATTTACAAAAAGCGAGGCCGCTACGTATTATGCCAATAGCTATTCTACACTATTCAATAAGTAAATACTGTTAATGTATTTTTGTTTCTGAGATAAAGAACGCCTAAATTGGCCTAAATAAAATTCTCAAAAATCACATTCAAGATGTAATAGAAGGTAAGCCTGTTTTTTTACCAACGACAAGAACGTTTGGAATGCCACGGCCTATGACGATTTGAGTAAAAAATGTGGCTAGTGTCACAAATGGGCACCAACATTGTACCTAGGTAGCAAGATTAGGAACTTCAGGTTTCGTGGCTTGCCCCAATCTGAAGCCCTAGGCACGCCACTGCTATGAAGTCTCTATAAAACTACTTCAATACTTCCTGTTTTTCAGTCTTTAGCCACAAGACAAGAGGCAGCACCGTGCATGCGTATTATTATGCGACAAAATGCATTGCATAAAATTACACTTAATTTGGTCGGTTAATGTTAACGATTTTGTCTTGCTTTTTTAAGTAAAAAGTAGTACGTTTTTCCGTGTGAAGCGGTAAGTGTAAGTAGCTAAGTAGGTAAGCTTTACGTTTTTCGTTTAAACACAACGTAGCCCGCTTTTTGTAAGTAAAAAGTAAAAAGCATTTTTATTTTTTCATTTATACCGCCAAATTGTGACTATGTATTTTACCTTTTTTCATGTTTTGTATGTATTTGTATATGTAAACTGTTGCAATAAAAGAGTTATCTATCTATCTATTTTTAAAAGCATGCTTTTTGAAAATCGTACAATGCTTAAACGTGAAAATAAAATAAGCACTTTTTTCCACCTCTAGTCGTTTGTAAAAAAAACATGATCGCGACTGTGATTTTTGAGTGAAATTTAAAAAAAAAACCGCGGCCAATTTTGGCGTTCTTGATCTCAGAAACAAAAATACATTAACAGTTTCTACTTATTGAATAGTGTAGAATAGCTATTGGCATAGTACGTAGCGGCCTCGCTTTTTGTAAATATTGCTCAACTTTCTAACTAAACCCAAAATTGCAGAGAAATATTTTCATAAATTGCGCGAGGGCACATTTTTGAGCTCCTAGATTAAAAAAACTGTTCTAGACAAATGAATTAAAAAAATTAGAATGTTATCTCTTATATAAGGTGACTGCTAGAAACCGCAAAAAACTTCTAGGGCTGGTCAGGTCAAGTGTTTTAAACATGACAAAAATGACAAAAAGAAATTCGTGTTTTTTTTTTATTTTTTATTAAATAATTCATTTTGTAAATTTTAATTAGAAGGTCTTTGAGTCTCTAATTAATTTTAACCCAATAGCATAAGAAAAATAAAATTAAAAACAATTAATAATAACGATTATTTACAACGCGCAGGCAATGAACGGCTGGCCGGCCGACTGTTGACCCGTGCGCGTTGTCAGCTGGGCGATAAGTACCTACGTTAGTATGCAATCTTTTGAAATGTGCGTAGGTATAAGGTGCAGTTAAGTCCAACGACTATCGATAGCATCAAGTTATGTTATGGCCACATTTTAACTGTAATTATGATAAGTGTTATGATGTATGAACGTAATTTCAATTCAATCCTAGTAAAAATCGATCACACCACACATTATGAGAAGTTACAATTATCTTTCCTTACAAATGAAAGATCAATGGGTAGTTTTCTAATGTCGCGTCCGTACGCTAAGCACTTGCCGCTAACTCCAAACCAAATGACCAGATGACCATTCATGTCCTCGACAACTAAACAGCCTAAAGCATTGTAATAATAAGTATCAGTCTTACCTATTTATTTACACTAAATTAAGTTAAACTAATGTCTCGCAATAAAGGCAACGTTAATACCTAAAAAGCTGCGTAATTAATAGGTGTCCGTAGGTACTTACATGGTGTTAAATAGCATTCCAGTATATTACATCAGCGAACAGGAAAGGTGATAAGCTTCCCATCACACATAGCAGGCTTTGGACTGTCAAACTAATGTAATAATAATTAAATAAAAGTGAAAACCTGTGCTAAAATTTCATAAATAAATTAAAATTTATTAAAGGACGAACTAAAATAACTTTTGTGATCGGCACATGATTATTAATACACTAATTCGGCGTGTTTAAAAGTTCATCACCTATGTATTTACAAGTCTTATTTACACCTTAAAACTATAAAACTCTCTCTTCGTTTAAGTTCTAGCACCACTTACTACCTCGTCACTCTCACGATAGCAAAGTAGCATCTCAAGATATTGCTGGTTCGTATACCTAGGCATTTTTACGCACACGCGACGCGACGCGAATGCACCAGAATAGTGATGTGCCGAGTACGGCTTGACTCGAGTCAGACTCGATTCCTGCTTTGGACTCGCCTACTCGAATAACAATTTATTTTGATTCGAGTACGCCGGACTCGATTCTGGTACTCGAGTCAGGAAGAATCGGTTTTGTACTGGCTGACTCGATTCTTTATGCGAGTTCAATTGACTCAAGTCTAGTATTCGAATTAGGTTGACTCGCTCGTACTTGATTACTGTTTACAGCAATGTGACGCCTAATAATACAAGTTAGAACCTGCAACTTTTTGTTTTAATGTATTTATTTGTTTTGTGTCAGTAACCTAACTATGAGTGAATTTAATTATTTAAATGAAGTGATTTTATTGTAATTAACTAGCTGTATTTATAGGTATTACAAAATGGTGCCGAAAAAAGTGAAATGAGAAGTTTGTAAAAATTTCATAGCACAAATCTGAAGTTCTTAAATAGCTTTTAAAAAGATCTTTTTTGTTATGTAATAAAACAAATAAAACTTGATCTCATTTGGGATTCATAGCTAGATAGTATAGTATGTTCTATGTTTTTTTTTGCAATGTTTAAAAAAAATCAATAAAAATTATTGATTTATTATCGTTGTGTCATTAATGTCATTATGCAACACCTATAACCTACATGCTATTTTAAGTTTTCTACTTTTCTAATTTTCCTTTTCATTCTAAAATGGGTAAAGTTCTGGACTCAAATTTATGGACTCAAGTTATGGACTTGAATTTCCAGACTCGAGTCCTGGACTCGAATCGCGGAATCGAGTCATGATTCGAATACCAAACATAGAAACTCGAGTACTGGGCTCGAAACGCGGAATCGAATGATGATTCTAATACCGTATAAACGGACTGAAGTCGACTCGATCCACCAAAATAGCGACTCGGCACATCACTACACCAGAATGCATAAGTTGACTGCCGAAAAAATCAAAGCAGCCGTGTGTAGGTCACGTGATTAGGGTTGGCACGCACAAGAAAATAAAACCATTACTTACTTAGATCCTAGAAATTACTGACATGTCAAAACTTTGGCCTTTTGTTGATAACAAACTCTTTCACATTTTTTTTACAAACATGAATAGACAAACTTAAATAATTGAAGCTATCGTCCAAACTTTCATATTAAGCGAATTTACAATTATAAAAGTTATTAGATTAGATCAATAATTTATCTGTTAATTTTTATTAGTTAATTTGGTAAACCAAAAAACTTATACTATCAAGTAAATGTTAATAAATCTGGATTGCAATTCAATAGAAAAAGAAAACAAAAACTTTAATTATCTATAACCACAACGCACCAGCAGGTTTACATTGTACACAAACTAACAGACTTGGAATATCAATTCTAAGATTAACATGTTACTGTATTGACTACAGTTTTATGGGATTTGTTGTGTTATTCATAAAAATATCCAAAAATGTTTGCTCGTAAAAGTTTAAAAGGATCATAACATAATGGTTAAACAAGCTACTGATGGTAATGATTGAGATTCAAACTGGTACGCATCGCATCACTACTAGTGCGACTAGCTGTTTTTGGTCTGCATCACGTGAATTCAGAATTAAGAAAAATAAATCAACAACAAAATTAGGTCTTTTTATGTGGATGCTACATAGGTACTTGAAATCAATTTATTAATTATTCGCGCCACCGTTTCTTTTTTCTAATAAACAACGTTTTTCTTTTATCACGAATTCTTATCTTATTAACATTGAGATATTAAAACGTCGAAAAAAGTTTACTACCTCAGATGGGAATCGAACCCACATCCTCCGCAATCCGGGAGGCGGGCGGCGTTAACCACTCCGCCATCTAGATATTTTTTGACATGTCAAAATTTTTCAACGCATTTGACTTGTGTTTTAAGCAACAGTGTCTCATCAAACCTCTTTCACTTTTGCGAAACGCATAAATCAGGTTTAGTAGGTGTGGTGAGGTTTGTGTGATGTTCAAAGAATTTATTTACCTTTCGTTTGCCGATCAACAACACGTTTGCACATTTGTTTGCAAGAGCGTTGTGTAACTCGCACTTTTTTATTGAGGATGAGTGAGGCCTCGTTTTACCTCGTGAGGTGCTCGCAAGGTACCCCTCATTTTAGGTGAGGTGAAGAGAAAGAAATAAACGCAATGAATGAGTGCGTAGCGAGGAGCGCGCATTCGCGCATCATTGTCGTTCCATTAATATTTTTCATTAAATTTCATTAATATCATTCATCTTACTTAGATAAAATTAAATAAGTAAGTACCTACTACTTGTGAGGTAACACTACCTAAACAAAATTGAGTCGTTCCATCAAGCATCAAACTCATAAAAACCGACCTGTCAAGCGCGCTCCCTCGATCGTAAATATTGAGTAGGTATCGACACAACCTTTCAATTCTAGGCAACTCACTCACTATTAATTCAACTCACTTGTTCTATTGCGTTTAAATGTAATCTCTCTGTACTCGCGTCGAAGCCTCAAAATAGTGAGAAGCTAAATGAAATACAAGTGGGTCCTTCATTTGGTCGCAACGAGTAACTCAAACGAGGTACCTCACGAGTGAGCTGATTACTGCGCAAGTTTGATTATTTAAAATTTAATTATATTATGCAAAGTTGAGAAGCAATGTACCAAAAAATAATTGCTTAGTGCAAACGAGGAACGAAGGCCTTGCGAACTTCATAACGCAAGCAGGCTCTGACGAAGAGTGTGAATTTCTCATAGAATCTATACATACTTACGCAGTATTATGTTTATAGAGTAGCAATTTCGTTAAAGTTAGAAGAGAGCGGATATACTTTAAATTCGAAGCCCGCTTGCAAGCCAACTTGTGCGAGAGAGATGTAAAGCATCACACGATTTATAAGCCGCTTTATGCGATTTGTTTGGTGATTCATAATATGAGAAACTTATAAAATTGAAAATTCGAATGCTGATGAAAGAAAATTAACAATGGTAAAAAATATTAAGTGATTTTAATAAGTAATTGCGTTTTTTACCAGAGTGATATTGAGTTTTTGTTAGGGCAAGCCGGGCTTTTCGGCTTGTATGAAGGTACCGCCACTGGTGTGGATGAATCTCAGAATAATAACTAAAGTATTATTCTATGATAATAACTAAAGCATAGGAGTCCAAATTCGTTGTTCTATTTTTTCAAATGGGCCATAAACATTGAAAGTAAAAAGACAAAATAAGTCGCTAAAAACGTCAAATGTAATGTAATGTAATGTCTCATTCCTAAAGCTAAGAAACAAAGAGTACATATACGCACATAGCCCTTCATGAGGACTTATCTCATATTGGTATCTTTTTTTGTTATAAGTGGAGTAACGTGTTTTGTAACTTGCAATATGTTGGCTCGTCCATTCTTAGGTAATTTCTCCAATCACTTGGCTCCAATGACAATTCATTTAAGAAATTGACATGTGTGAAAGTTTCCCTTTTTATCAGCCATTGTTTGCACGATTTCTTTTTCGGTTTTCTGGTGGTTATGTGCAGTACAGCGGCCGCACAAAGTAAAGGATCTTCTTCGGAATAGCTCATATCAAACGTATTTCGGCCCTGTCAAACACGTAAATTGAAAGAAAATTGGAGTGATCGTGAATGGGATATATTATATGTTTGGCGTCCATCCATTTGACTTAGTCGTTTGGAGTCACGCCAAATGGCGCTACCGTGAATGTCCACTTTAAGAGTGAAGCCGAGAGCCACGCATTTATTCATTCGTGTCTTTTACACGGGTTATAGTCTATGCCCGCTAATGCCCGCTACTACATACGAATTGTGGTGTGATAGCTAGTCTCAGTCAAGCGAGCGAGATAGAGCGATGAATTACAACGCTACGCGAGAGGGTCAGCAAGCTCCGCGCTTTTTTTTTTTTTTTTAAATATATAAATAAAAAAAAATAAAAACATTGTACAATTTGCAAAGAACGCGTACGGTATGCGGGTAACGTATCTTCCTCTTTTGCTTATATTTATGTTTTCCAGCAATTATTTACTGCTGAATATTACTTGTTTTGATGTACAGTCACAAGCACCAATATGTATACACTTTGACTCTTATTCCATTAGTTTAATAGTTACTATTGTTTACATATTTTTGCTCGTGACTGTACATTATGCATATGTTTCGGCTTCGTTAAGTGTATTTTACATCCTGTTAAGTATCTGGTGTGCTCTTGCTGAGATGATTTCATGTGTTTTTTTTATCTCATAATGTGTTGCAAAAGTCTTAAGGAACTTACTCTATCATCCATTGACAGCTAAACAAAAATAGTTTTCAGATCTCCTTAAAAGTACAGACTTGCTTGGTTGTAGTAGCACTTATAATAAAACATATAAAGCTTTGCGCATAATAGGCTAGTAGACTTTTGTCAATAACAATATTTTTTCGTTTTCGAAAACGGTTCTCTTTCATAGAAATAGTACAGACTTTTACCATAAAAATATGTCTATATAGGCTTAGTGGCTTAGATATAGTAAGTAGGGTATAATTGTTCAAATTTTAATTCAGATTTTGTATTTTAGGATGATTTGTATAATATTATGATTTGGTAACGACATAATATCTTTTTGTTTTTGTCAATGTCGTTACTTTTGTATAAAGCTGTGCAGTTTCTTGCGCCCATTCTTTTTCACGGGTAAAAATTACGTCAAAGAGGTTAAAAAATATGTTTTATACGATTCAAATTGCTTATTTGAAAAGGTTATTGAATCAAAAAAATTGACTTTAACTAAGAATCATCCCCTGAGTCGGTCCTGTCATTTATCCGCGTGGAGCCCGCGCAACGCCTTCATACGTACGCTCGCTTCACCGCACAATCTTCATAACGTCCTCTCATGGCAACAACTACTATGTAATCTAGAGTTCTAAAGAAGACGAATTGCACAAAAGATCCCAATAAGTCCACGTGCTGCTGCGAAAGGGGGACCTATGCAGGCCCCACTAAGATAAGATTATAAGATAAGAAAGAAGACAAAGAATTACCGTAATAGGGCAACTCTTCTTGCTCGAGACGTGGAAGAAAAGCGTGTCCTCGCCGACGATGACGTAGGAGACGCCGTAGCCATCGTCGGCCACGGGCCCGAAGCCGCCGCCGGCGCTGATGCACTTGGGGTACTTCTTCAGGTCGATCAGGCTCGTTTGACCTGGAACAATTGGATGTTTTATCACGAACGCATGGAGGTTCTCAACTTGTCTGTAGTTTTTTTTATATTACATACATACAATTACGACTATTATCCCTGAAGGGTTAGTCAGAGACTAGGCAATGAGGACAGCAAATGCAGTCCTCTACCATAGTCCACTTTTCACTAAATAGCGACTGCACATCTCAGCGTGGAGGTGGTGAGCACCTCACCGCTCCATGCAGTTGGTTGTATGTGCATTCTTAGTCCGTTAGTCCGTTAGTTGTATTCTTTCACCGCTACGGGACACGGTTATATCACAGACTATACAATTCGTACAGTCGACAACACGGGCACGGGCACACACGCGTCAGGAGTGGCGCATTGTATTAAAACGCGTGTAGTCAATTTTAATTTATAACATTAAAAATGGTTCATCATCATCTTCTCGCGTTAACAAAAATTTGAAATTATATCAGTTTCTGCACACTGAAGAAAGGTAAGTCTAATACATTAATTTATTGTTTCTAGAATGTGCTTGTGTTTCTGATGTTATACGCAAAATGGTGGACAATTATTGTGTTTGCAATGAGAATTGAAATTTTCATTATAATTCATTATAATATGCGTATTGCGTAATGTCTTTTTCAGTAAGATTTTTTTTATAGATAAACTCCATTTTTTAGAATTCTGTTATATTTTGGCAAGATTTAATTAGCTATTAAAATTGAGATCAAAAATGGTGGACGCAACTTTTTGATATAATGTCAGTATGGATATTATTTCATGGTTTTCGGGGGTGCCGGTTTCGCATAACATCTATTTCGAGATCCAAGATGGCGGACGTGACATTTTTATGTAAAGTCAATATGGGTATCATTTCCATGGTCTTCGGGGGTGCCAATTTCGAATACAACATCTATTCCGAGATCCAAGATGGCGGACGCGACTTTTTAATAAAAAAAAATTAATTTAATAGTAAATACCTATTAGCAGTATAATATCTCAGTTTTAACTGTAAAGAAAGCTACTGTATGTTATATTTTAATTTACCAATTTCAGATGCAAGGTTTAGATTGAGGCATGTGGGGGGCCTGATTTAATACGGTAACTTCCCATAGCCTTAAGAACGGTTACCTATTGAAACGCATAAAGTTATTCGCCACAAACTGACAATGCATCATGTTAATGGCCATAATCGTCACTTGCCATATGTCTTTATAGCATAACTTCATAACGCATAACATAAATGGCCAAAATTTAAAAGGCATAACCATAGAAAGGCATAATTTTGATAAGCATAAGTAGCAAAAGGCATATTTTTATTTGCCATAATGTTCAGCAGACATAATATTCAAAAAGCATACATGCAATAAGAATAACTTACAAAATTCCTAACTCTTACAGGATAACATTTATTTTATTTATCATAGTTTCAAAAAGCATATATTTAGTACATTTGATTTAATATACATTTGATAACTAAAATAATCGAAATATATAAAACTTATTGATATAATGATCAAACAAATGTGCAGCATGCAGGCAAACATGCAAGCAAACATGCAGCATGCAGGCAAGCATGCAGGCAATCATGCAGCATGAAGGCAAGCATGCAATATGCAGGAAGCATGCAGCAGGCATGTTTTCTGTCACGGCTCCGGCGCTGCGAGGCTTCTGCGGTCCCACGCGAGCATATCGTCGCAGATGGTTTTCGCTCACCAACGAGGCTTCGGCTTGCTTGCAGCCTCAGCCACGGCGAGCGTTAAACCCACCTGCTCCTCACCTCGCGGGCCGCCCCACACCTCCGCGCCTACGCGGGCTTGAATTACACTTTACCGTAGGGCAGACAAGGCTACGTGGTGGTGGTTTTGCCGCGATTCGTTTCTGTCACTGACTTATCAAGTATGCATCATAGTAATAATTGGAAATCAATTTATGGACATTTACAATTTATGCTTTATAAAACTATGACTTTTTTGAATTATGCTTTGTAAGAGTATGTCTAACAAAATTATGAATAATACAATTATGCGTTTTAAAGTATGCTTAATAAAAGTATGACAAACAATAATATAGATTTTAATGATTATGGTTTTTATTAATATGTCTTTCAACGATTCTGCGTTATTATGTGTATGCGTAATAAAAAAATTGATACAAGCTATTATGCTTTTTGAATTGTATGCCATATGATGTAAGTATGTCAATTAAAATTATGGCAATAAACTTTTTGCGTTTCAATGTGTCACCCTAAAGAACAACTATATTTGTAACCTACATTTTAAAGAAAATATGTATGGAAAGAGGAAATTGAAGAATTTGTGGTAAACCACTCAATAAGGAATATAAAAGATGACTGCTAGAAACCGCAAGAAACTTCAAGGGCTGGTCAGGTCAAGTATTTAAACATGACAAAGAGGAATTCGTGTTTTCTTTTTCAATATATCATATTCAATAGGCAATATCATAAGAAAATAAAATGAAAACAATTAAAAATACAACTGTACAACGCGCGGGCAACGGCCGGCCGGCCGTTGACCCGTCAACGTAGGTACTGAGGCTGACGCAAACGGGTCAACACACGGCCGACCATTGACCCGTCAACGTAGGTACTGACGCGGACGGGTCAACCCCTTGCCCGCGCGTTGTAAATAACCGTCATTTTTAATTTTTTTCATTTAATTTTTCTTATGATATTGCCTTTTGAATATAATATATTGAAAAAAAAAACACGAATTCCTTTTTGTCATGCTTAAATACTTGACCTGACCAGCCCTTGAAGTTTCTTGCGGTTTCTAGCAGTCACCTTATATTTTTGATGCCTATTCTTTCTTATTCTAACTAGTACTTATAGTATTGTATTTTTGTTAAAAATAAAACGTTTTGTTAACTAATATTTCTTTTACTTAAGGATCCTGATGATATACATAAACGTAACCTACCATTAAGTAAAATATGAAATAGACTAAAATATTAATGTGACAATCTTGCGACATAAACGAATGTCTAGTCTAGACGATGGCGGCACTTTGCGCAACTTCAAAGGCGTTTGACCACAGTAAGTTTTTAACACTGTGGTTATATTAAGTCCGAAAATGGTCCCACTCCACCTAATGTTAAGTGGAAGTGGAATCCAGACGCGAGAACAACTGGTGCAGTGTAAAAACGTAGCATCAGTCACCCTCACTCTGCTGGCCCACAAAGTGCTCTTCACGCCTTGTTTGAAGAACCCTATGTCAGAGGTAGGAAAGAATACGTGTACTGGTAGACTATTCCATCTTTCAGAGGTGCGTCAAAGAAACGAGTCACCAAATTTATTTGTAAACCACCACATTATTTGACTTGTTAGTAAACTGATTCATCAATTCTTATTCAAGATAATGCTATGCTACTTACAGCCAAACTTAAGAATTTAATTAAATAAAGGGCATAATAATAATACTAGGTGCACAATATGCTCACCATGCGGCGTCTGACTGGTGGACAGTCTCCATGGCTCGTTGAACACTTCCTGCAGGAAGGGCGAGTCCAGCTCAAGGTACTTGGAGACCACGTAGAGGCAGAACAGGTGGCGGTCGATGCCGCGGCCCGACATCGCGTCCTGGTAGCCCAGCTGGTGCCGTTGGCAAGCTCTCACGAACAGGCTCATGCGTTCTTCAACCTGGTCGAACGGAGCATGTTTAATACGGCTACCTCATCATCTGCCTGTAAACGTCTCACTTTCGTCACACATATGGACAACTGTATAGAGATTTGGGCCAACGTGGTGGATAATTCACCATCCAGTTGGTTGGTTAAGCGGCTATGTATGTGGTAGACAAAAAGTCGATTATCGCCTTGACCCACTCTGAGCTCTCGATGGTGCAGGAAGCCTCGTGAACGTGAGGCAGCAGCGGCTCGCGTCATGGGAGCGATGAACTTCAAAAATCAGACCACGCACTGTTCGTCGGGAAACGAAGCTTACCGAAGTCGGGAAGCGAAGGGGGGTTAGGCGGTCAGCGAAAATTTGGATGTTGCGTTGCGCGGTGCGGGGTCCGCGGTAATTCATAAGCGCCATTCACAGTTTTATTAAAAAGTTAATAAAATGTTTAGTTTTTTGGAAATCCAAATCAGTCAAGAAATCGAAAAGGTAACCTATGTGTTTATGATGTTATAGGAATTATTATTGTAAAACACGGTGGTAATGTACATTTATATGAAATTTAAGAGCTAACTTCAGGGATTTTTTCTATCGAGCAAAATGTTTCCAATCGTGTTTTGGCTTCGTCCATCCCCTCACACATAAGTTCTGTAATACACATTGAAAATTTCAGTGCGAAATATCTAAAATATTTTGAATGACAGCTAATAGAAAACAGCCATTTTTTTTCGTTTTCACCGCCTAAGCCCCCTTAACTACTAGTAGTATGGTGGCATAGCTACCGAAGCCGTGGGGTCGACCATCGCCTTGACCCATTCGGAGCTCTCGATGGTGCAGGGCCGCACGGTTTCGGTGCGCCCCTCGCGGAACATGCGCGTCATGGACGCCTCGTACGTGAGGCAGAAGCGGCCCGCGTCGCGGTAGTACGACAGCTGCAGGATCAGCTGGATGTACGCGTCGGGCGACACGCGGCAGCTCTTCATGAAACCTGGTGAACAAATTTTTATTTATTTATTTATAACAACAAAATTTAAATGCTGAACAAACGCGTGTCGCAATCGTTGGTAATGGAGAAATAGAAACCGTACTTTTCCGTATTTAGTGTATAGTACACAGCCGATCGTGTGTAGGGCAGAAAGCCCTTGCCCTAACCTCAGCCAACACGCCGCCAAGGCGTACTTATGTCCGCGATTCACGGAGTCTAGGATGGCACGATGGATATGCCTAGCCTAATCTTAAATCTAGAACTCACTGCAAGTGTCCCATCAGCAGCCTCAGGACAGCGGAGAAGGGAGGAGCTCCTCCTATATCGACCACGCCGCGCCACAACCACGAGCTGTTGCTCTTCACGTTTGGAAACACTTGCGCACGATACCACGACACATTAACTGACCAAGGTGCCCTACTTACACCACCAAAACCACCTGGATTACACCTTTAAAAAGACTATATATAAGAATATATATATCGAATGGGAGTGCGACCTTTTTGTGCACTATCATAAGACCGTTTTCCTTGAATGCACGCAACAAACTGGTGCGGGGCGCCAATGCGCGCCTTTGGTTTATAACGTTTAGTGTACATGAGTATTCGCAGGTCGACGTCGTTGAGCAGCTTTTGCGCGACGCCGTGCGAGACGCCCCAAATTTTTCAAAATGTCACAATGTCACAATGATGGGTGACCAATTATAAACATCTCGAGCTCCTCCGTGCTTCGGAAGGCACGTTAAGCCGTTGGTCCCGGTTGTTGTCGTAAGATGACAGTCGTTAAAACCTACCAACCCGCATTGGGCCAGCGTGGTGGGTTATGGCCCAATATCCCCCACGTGCTATTGTCCACGTGGGAGGCCAGTGCCCAGTAGTGGGACGTTTACAGGCTGATGATGATGATGATGAGTCACAAAATCATACAAAAACAAAACCATACCTTTTCCGTATTTAGTGTACATGAGTATTCGCAGGTCGACGTCGTTGAGCAGCTTCTGCGCGACGCCGTTGGACACGCCGATGGCCGCCTCGGCTTCTTCATTGTCCAGCTCCCACTGCAGCCGCGTCGGCGGCGGCGGCGGCGCCTCCACGGTGCCCTTCGTGTTGCCGTCCGCGTCGTATCTGTCATCACCAGCATACAGGATGTTAAAAGTCCGTTAATGATTCCAAAACATACAAACAATGTGCACACGCCACGCCTGCAGATCAACGATTTTAAACTCCGTGGGGTGGGGGGGGGGGACCTGGTGATTCGAAGAACAGGATAAACCCATTTTAGAGACCGACTCGCCTCACATAAAATATTTTTAATTTAGATTTTTTTATTAGTTGTACCAATTATTTTTATGTAATTTGTAAGGAGAAATAAACGTAATTTCATTTAATATTACTTACTGTCATGTTTCTCCAATCGATATTGATCTGTAAACCCCAGTGACAAAGTTCAAAATCTATTGATGAAATTTGACACTTTGAACAGAAATAATTGCTGGGAAATCCATTTTAATTTTAGTTATTATAAAAAAACTGTTTTGTGCAGCACAAGTCAAATACAGAAATATGTCAGAAACAAACAAAAACAAGAAAAAATAAAACCTATTCAGTCTATCAGCTGAATATATACGCTAAATTGAACATGCATAATTATTACAGTTGTATAAACTTTCATTTAAGAGCATTTAGCACTTAGTGTTCTGTATTTTCCAACAACATGCAAAGTTAGGCTTATTGCTTTTTTATTTGAAAAATTTTGAACTTCAGAGTTTGGAAGTATATCCTATACTTCCAAACCGAGATGTGTAAACTCTTTTAACTCGCAAGATCACAACCCATCGAGCTCCTCCTCAAATCATCTTTTTTTAAAAGAAAGCTGATTATTCTCCTCGTCGTCACCAAAGTCAGAGCATTATTTAAACTCGCCTTCTAACTAAAGACGGGTCACGTTAGTACGAAATCTTCTATGAACCAATAGATACAGCTATGATTGGTGACTGCGATAATGGCCGGGGTATTCGACTTTGGTCACGCCAGACTCCGCTAGTGAGATTAGAGTTCAAAGAGCGACATCATTATATTGACAATTATTTGAGAAAAAATTGTTATCGTTGTGATTACACAGTACGTACAATAATAGCCATAACTATCTCGTTATACAAGTTATAATTGCTTCATTTTTTAACATGCATAGATTCTCGACTGTTATTCCCGAAAGATTAGTCGGAGACTAGGCAATGAAGACCGCGGAAGCAGTCCACTGGCATAGTCCACGTTCAACCAAATTACAACTGGCTACTTGACAGTTTTCGGAAATGAAGGTATTACAAAAATTACAAACGCTTATTTTATACCCCGTACAATAACATTTTTTTTATTATTAAAATTTTGCATTCACAATGCTATATAGATATACGATACAATGTTTACTAGAAAAAAACCAACCAGTCTCAGGAAGCTCGAATGGGATTCGAATCCCATTCTAGTAAACATTTTATCCAATAACTTTTTTCTCGAAAACGCTTTATTTATTATAAAAAAAATACATTTTTCTTCATTCATTTCAAATTTCGTGCGAAAACGGTTGGTCACGTGACATTTAGCCCTGTGACGTCACACCACAATAAACAAACAAAATCTTGAAACCTGAGATAGTTTTTTGTTTATTTTGTGAAACGTTACGTCACACGAAGCTCAATTATGGCCGCCCGTGTTTCGGGTCTTGTAATCCACAGATAAAAATCGCAAATTAATTTTCTAACAATAAAATATTTAGAAATTATCTTAATAAAAAAACTATTGGATGATTATCGTTAAATTATAAACTACCATTTCCGACATATTTCATATTTTATTGTTACAACTGTTAAATGGCCAGCACATGTGCTCAGCGTGATAGGTGTTGAGCCCATCGCCGCACTATGCTGTTGGATGTATGTGCAGTTCGTTAGTCGCCTTTTAAGACACCTAAGGGAAGAGAGGGGTTGATAGTATTCTTTTAGCGAGCCGCTATACCACACTGCCTTATGCTTTATAATTGCTATAATTGCAGTGTAAACAATTAATTATGGTGATATGTGTCGGCCATAATATATAGTGCGAACAGTATGTAACATAGGATAATCATAATATTTTAAATAAATTTCTTGTAATGGCTTAGTCGATAAATGCCTAATTCTTAAAATGCCCAACAGCTTAAAAAAGGACTAATTCGCTAAATACCTAGTTCTGGAAATACCTATTTCTTAAAAAGACCAATTGTTTAATGGACCAATTCTTAAAAAGACCAATTCTTGAAAGGACCAATTCTTTAAAAGGCCAATTCTTAAAAAGACCAATCTAAAGAAACATGTATAATGTACCAACATGTTAGGTTATTCAAATAAATTATCTACTGCATCAATCAAAAAAACTACACATAATATAACAAAAATCCAGCAGAAACATACAAAACTTATTTACAAGGCTACAGAAACTTAATAGTAACTTTATCCCATATCCTAATGGTTCATTTATATCATGAAAAATAAGGAACTCTGCTATTGAAAAGATTAAAATCTCAAATAAAGACTGGATAGATCTGTTAGCAACAACTACAAACTAACTATCTGCAACTAAGTATTTAACATGTAAACTCCGTACACCTTAAACTATTTTATTACATACATTATTTAACAACGACATGATTACATGAGCTGTGTGCGTGGCGGATCATTAAAATAATACTATTACCAACCCATCACTTCCCTTGAGTGTCGTAAAAGGCGACTAGCGGACTAATCACTGCACATACATCCAACAACATAGAGCGGCGATGGGCTCACCACCTATAACACTGAGCACATGTGCAGTTTTGGTGAAACATTTACCTACCATACCTGACTAACCCTTAGGGGATATTAATCGTGAGTGTATTTTTGATTACATGCGATGCTGAAATACCTACCCGATTTCTAGTTCGGACCAGATGACATACTCCCAAAGATGACCCATTACAGGCGCGTCGGCCCTGAAAAAGAATATCAAATATAGTTATACGTATGTGTGTCATATAAACCTTGACAAAACGTAAACACAGTTATAATATCGCAGACTCCAGTCTCTAGTGGTTATTTATTCAAACTAATAGATACAGCAAAAATTTTGAATATGACTCTTATCAGTAGCAGACACTTCCTGATAAATCAATATGGTAATAAGCCGAATAATATTAATATAGTGGGCGCATAATTGAACACTCAAGCCATGATTGGGAAATAAGAGGATGTATATGAGGCAATAAATATCTATGACTATGAGTATTATACCAGTGATATACATAGTGTGTGCATAATTGAACGCTCTTGAGAAATAAGAGGATCTACTCTAGTGATATTATTTACTCAGACATAAATATAAATATGTTATTTTTACGTAGTGAATAGGTACTACAATAATGCACAGGGTAGAAACAAGAGTGTTCCGTAAAAAGAATCTGAATAGCATTCAACCAATTTTGAATCTACGTGTTAGTTTTTTCTTTAACGGCCATATTTTTGACGTTACTGCTTTAATTAATTTGGGGCTTAATGCTGAAACATCCAGACCGTCGTCGGTAACTTACCAAACTTAGTATCGATATAAAGATATCTATTCATCAATAAGACCGAGTACATCTTTTATGTTTTATAAATTAATTCATAACATTTAGCTGTAATCGACATGGAAAACCTTTCTGATGGCGATGCTCAAACTGGCGCACTGTTCCGATACGGAGCGTGTTTATAATAATATAACTGTTACCTTTGTAATCTACATAAATTGAATAACTATACATACTTGTGAAGTTAAGATAAAGGACAGCTATCACGCATGTTAATATAATTACATAGGTCCACTACGACAGCTGTTTCTTATCTTAACTTCACGAGTTTAATAAATATTGATAAAACAAAGCTAGTCAGAAAATTTTACATCGCTTGAATATGTATATACGCCATAAAATAATTAAAGCTAGTTGATATTATTACTTACCATGTATGTTCAGCATTGAAGCCAACCTAAAAGTAAAACCAAACCAAATTAGTTGCAGTTAAACACCATGGTCATAAATTTCATTGAATACATAATTCTGCTTATATAATATATTTATTTATGTATTATATAATTAGAAATAGCGCTATGTATAGAATTAAAGTTGCAATGCAAGCCGCTTTTATCATCTATTTATAATCATAAGCAAATGATAAAAACTGTGATTTAGGTACCTATTTTCGCAGATGTGCGCAAACCACAATGACGGATGAATAGTATAAGAGCGTAAGTATAAAAGGTACGATCTTCGAGGAATTTTCCGGGCGACCACTTTTGGGCGATTTCTGCTTGCACCGCAACCACAGATATAGATTAACATAGATAACGCAAGTATCACGGTTTGTATTGAAACCAAGCGTGCCGACTTTTTAAAACCTACAGTAACGTCACAGCCGACTTTACGTTGTTCCTGCCTTTGGGTGCTCGAAATTTTTGGGCTATTGCAGTTAATTATCACGCAACGAGGCATTTTTTTAGTTAAGTTTTATTTTATTTTAGTTTAACAGACGCGCGCGGACTGAAGTTAGCGCCCACCAACCCCGACGCTTGGTCGGAGTTTTCGGACACGCGAAGTACATGCATTTGCGTTATCTATGTAAATCTATATCTATAGTACGAACGCACGGTTGGAATGGAACGCAAGCGAATGTCGCCGAAAAGTAGTCGCCCGTGAGGTTCCTCTATTGTATATACGCCTGCAGATCGACCTATCCAAAACTGTCAAATTTATACTTATACCCCTAGTGATAAAGTTCAAAATGTATTGAAGAAATTTAACATTTTGTAGTAGGTTGAAGTGCTGGCGTGTGTACATTAAATACTCACAAAGCCATTGGTGCTGAAGCAGAGGTTGAATGATTTGTCGAACCAACGGTCGTAACCCTTCCCGTGCAATAGGATGCGTCCGTACTCGTCTAACTTGGGGAGGTTGGTCTCGTAGAAGCCGTACTCTTGGTCATCTGCAACAGGCACGAGAAACGTAAGACGGAATATAAGCTTTACGAATATGATACGTGTACTTCATACTAGAGGTTAATCGCTCGGTCTTCTGGGTTAATGCCTAGGCCGGGCAAACGTGGTGGCCAAGTCAATAACCATCCATTGAAGTTAATGTCAATGATAGAGATTTTTAGCCACCAGTAGACCATTATTATATTTTGTACAAAGGGCGAATAACTAATATCAACATTTGCGGATTCGTCCTTTCTAAGAATCAAGGACGATAATATGGTGTCCTTATATTAAATATTAGTTACTACATTTATTTAAATAAGAGTTAGTAAATTATGTTTAAATGTTATACTAAATGTTACAGTTTTGGCGCATAGTTCGCCGGGTTTTTTGTTCAGCTTTTTTTTCGCGTCCGTTTGCTTTACAAATTGTATAGAAGCTGCTGTGTATACAAGATCTTTAAATTCAGTTAAGGCGCCTATTGAGTATTGCAACAACACGCCTGATTTCAGTAGGCATGCGTACACTAAGCAATTTATAAACATAATTATAATCCAGATTATAAAAACTAGCAAATATATAGCAATATTAAGTAACACGCCCTGTATTTTCCAATCACGTATGGCAGAGCAACATTATCAGATGTGTCACATTAATATACGCGATTGTATACAAATCCGGGACACGATAAAAGTGTACCTACGTATGATAATCTCGCATAGTGTTATCGGCGAAGACCCGCGACCGCCCGAGAACGAGATAAGTGGAATGATTGTCTGTAATACGAGATGGGAGTTCACAGCGATGACGCGACCACGCCGATAATTACATACGCGAACTACGTGCGTGTGTGAACGGTAGTCCCAATTAATTAACTCGTCCCCTCTTCCCGATTCCAGGGCAACTGCACGCACACTGACACACCAGCCCAGACATACCACATATGTGCACTAACCTAGGTCTCGGTCTCTATTATTCTATTTGAAACTTCCCCTTCTGTCTATCCAGATTTGTTGGGATGATGTTCTGGTATCCGTGCGTGGATGTATTTACTACATAGGTACCTCACACACACATTATATAAACAAAGTTATGCAGCTAGAATCAATCGAGCGAGCGAGACAGAAAATATTTTAAGTTCCGCGTACAAACGAGTTGCTGTTTTATTGAAGACTGAAATGTAGCAGGTCCATTGGACTCAATTTTGTAGGATCGCGCGCGACATGCGGGTACCGTATCTTTTTCTATTTGTTTTAATCAAAAGTCGAGAAGATACAAGGGTATTCACGCGATAATAAGAATAGCCATACGTTAGATTCGGCTTGCTCGATGCAGTGCAACGACGTCCAGTTGTACCAACTAATGAAGGTCCCTCGCGTGGCCGATTTCTGGGTCGGGAAGATATGCCCCGTTGACGTGAATAGAGGTCCTGAAAGTCCTAAAACAGGACCTACCTAGGCACACGTTGAAGGCGGCCCGCTCGATGCAGTGCAACGACGTCCGATTGTGGCCTCGGTTGAACACGGTCTGTCGGATGTGCGCCCAATGCGACCGCTCGCCGGCGGTCAGCGCGCCGAGACACTCCTCACCCGGCAACGGCTCAGACTCGTCCGCGAGGATCTGTTGGATTTGTCTGTAACAGACAAATGACATTTTAAAAATATTTTAAAAGAAATTGATAAAGCAGTGGTGTTTCCTGCACCCATTCTTTTCCACGGGTAAAAAAAGACGTCCTGGTAGGTTAAAAAAACATATTTTGGACGATTCAAAGTGCTCACTAAATAAGTTTATTGAATAAATATATTTTTTCATTAATTAATAATAAATATATTAGATTAGACGTAAGTTCAACGCGTAGGTAGCATATCGGTCGGCCTAGGTACCGCTGGGAAGATCAGCCCCATTACTCTTGAAACCGATCGGTATTGGATCGGATTAGTTTTATGAAATTTTGTACTTTTAAGTTACGACACCAGCACTATTTTGGATTCATATTGGGTGAACTAAATGGCATTGAGTTTCGTATTTTTTCACTCAATATCCGCGCAGTATGAATTCATATTAGCTCTGGTGTCGTAACTTAGGAGTGCGAAACTTCACAATACCATTCTCGATCGATCGGGATCGGTTTAAAGAGTAAGGGGGCAGGTCATGCGGAATTTGCATGAGCCTCAAGTTCAATATTGGAAGGCGATAGCGCACGACAGACCGAAATGGCGACTCTTATTGTCGGAGGCCAAGACTCACTTCGGGTCGCTGCACCATCATAGTAAGTAGGTAGCCGAGTGGCAAGGCGCTTTCTCCGATATCCACAGCTACTGGGGAAAGTATGTTACGGATTTTTCGATGTATAGCCACAGAATAACTAATAGTACTACGTACAGAAGGTTCACTCTCTAACCACTTTCACGCAAAATTGAAACTTATCGTGTGACCCGAGCGTTCATATTCCGTTAAGCAACGCTGACTCGATATCGATTTGACGTCATGACGTCCCAGAGCGTAGGGTTTACGCGCGCGCTCGCAGGGATTACGAGTTAAGCGACTCGGCGCTCGGTGTTCGGTGCGTCGGCTCGCGGCAACCTTCACTGCCATACGCCTAGGCGGCCTGCCTGGGAGGCGCGCCGGCCGTGCGTACCTAAACTGCGGAGTGACACTCCCCTGGTATATCCCAGGGTTTGCTATCACCAACCTGCATTTGGCAAGCGTGATGATTATAAACCGATATCAATCAATTGTAACAATGACTTTATTTTTTTAATTAAATTGTCTCGCCAGGTGCAATTCTCTACAAGGCAAGGGAGAGGAGAGGTAAACCTTGGCATAATATATAAATAAGCTACTATAGCTACAAGGGCGGTCACAGAAGTATCCAAACTAATATTTCATATAAAGACAATGGTCTCTAATAATTCAGGTTAGGATAGCTTCATATTTTACTGTCGCCCATAAAGGTAGGTTGGCTGTATTTAGAATATCAATTACAGACTAGTAAAGTAAACATGATTCCCCTATACTACGTTCGCGTTAAGAATGCAGTGACGTCATCAGTGAACTGCAGAGTAAAGGTGTATCCACCGTGGTGTTCGTAATATATTTTTAAAGATTAATTTTAATGGATTTATAAAAATACACTTAATTGTCTAAAATCAAAATAAAGTCATTAATATATAATAAATTTAAATACCTATACAATATTCATATTTTTTTAAATATTATAAGCTGTTTTCTGGGACACACCGCATGCAGTTGCTGTTTTTTATACTATAATGTCCAGGGTATATTTAAATAACACTTTTTAAAGTACTTAAAAAGTTATAAATTACTTTTCTTTCTTCGCTATGAATTACCAAACTACTTTTATTTTGAATAGGTGAGATAAAAGAATAATTAGTGTAACGTTGCTTGACTTATTCATTATTAAATTTAATTCAGTTACACACAAAGCACAGGACAAACCGTTGCGTTCGAAAGAATGCGTTCAACCGGTCACTGTAAACTTGACTTTATAATCAGCAACGATTTGATTGGTAAGGGGGCGTGGCTAGGCAGGCGGACTAGTATGACGTCACTGCATTCTTAACGCGAACGAACTATAAGTGAAAACTTGTTATCACCTCGCAGTGACATCCTCTAGGAACACAATAGAAATCTTTAGCATCCAACGACTCAAGTCTTTTTATTATGTCTCTATCTACACAATAGAATTTTTGAAGTATATACAAAGGCATAGTCTGAACGAGTGCAAAGTTCATGGTCATATTAATATATTTTGTTTGCCATTTTTTGTATTATTGTAGGCCTTCGTACTCTTGAAGTGCGTACGCTATAGTGAAGTGCGTTATGCCAATAGGTTACAATACAAGATCGCGTGCCCACTTTTGTTTATAAACTGAACGCAACGAAATATTTGATTTTTCTATTCAGACAGACAATTATAAAAAAAAAAAAGAATTCGCCAAACAAGTGCAGCCATTCTGAAGTGATGCGCGAATATACATTCGATAATAGATTTTTATTTATACATACATAATATACGAGTATACATTTAGGCAGTTGTCCCACCGTCGACGATAAACGAGAAGCGAGTCGAGCTAGAATTAGAAACGAGTTGGCGAGCAGCGGAAAGAGAGTGTGATAGTGTTGTCGCTGGGCTATAAGCGCCGCTGCCGCTGGTTGGCATCTCGGCGTGAGTTCTGATCGCTGAGCAAGTATAAGTATCGCTAAGCGAGAATTATCTTTGATCGGTCTTGTCGCTCAGCGACGAACTAGTAGAGCGAGTCCTCGCCGGCAGTGTGAACAGTCAGCGATCAACTATTTATATATGCATTTCTTTTGTTTACACGGAATGTATGCCTATTGTATGTTAAGCGAAAAAATAGCCGATAGTCAGTCGTTTACTCGCCGTTGATGGGACAACTTCCTTAGTCACGAATATTATCCCCGAAGGGTTAGTGAGAGAGTAGGCAATGGGGACCGCAAAAGCAGTCCACTGCCAGAGCCCACGTTTCACCCAATAACCACTGCACATGTGCTCAGTGAGTCAGGTGGTGAGCATATCGCCACTCTACGCTGTTGGATGTATGTGCTGTCTTAGGTCCGTTAATCGCTTTTATACCCAAGGAAAAACATGAACTAATAGTATTCTTTTTAAAACGAGCAGTCACCACACAGCTTATTTATAAAAAAGAAAATAGATATTATTACGTGCAGTGTTATACTCCGACGCGGCTGTATGTTAATAGGGTTTCGCCACGCCCCGGTGAGCCCGGAATGAGGACATCCAGACTATTAAGGTCTCCTAAAGGACTTTGGCATTGAACTTGTTATTTTTAGAGCACCGCAGACACGGCAGCGATTGCCACCATAGTCATTATCTTATCACGTCCTGCCTTGAGACGAACCGTGGCTACTGCGCACTTTATGGCATAATTGCAATCAGTCAATAAGTGAAATACTTCAAATAACAAGTTAAATTAGATAATAGAATTAATGTGGCACCTTTTTATACTTAACAATATTTTTACAACACAAAATGTAAATAATGTAATGACAAGCTTAAACAGTACATTTTACGACTGCGTCGGTAAACGGGTTAAGATGATACTAGGTACAACGACTTAACAGTACATTGGATAATGATGAACAAGTGCGCTCTGCAATCAACAGACAGTTGATGTTAATTGCATAGTCGCATGGGCATAGTTTTAGTGCGGTGCGACTGGCTGCCCGCTTTGAGTGAAACCTCCAAGATCCTTTAACAAATAATGAGTAAATTAAAAAAATATACTCTATTTGATTAAACCTATTTGCTAATGCCTTTTTTGTCGCAGTATGTTTGCTTTTGTTTTGCAATTAAGGCCATTACTACATTCCGTCCGCGGTATCACAGCGATATGCAGCAAACGCTCGTCATACCAGATCCTGACATAGACAATAGGCACTCCTTTATTGCTAGATGCAACGCAGCTGCATTATGCGTAATTAAATAAAAAACTTGCGACTGCAACTCCTAGTTAGACTACGGAACTTTTAAAGTATAATTGTACTTGCAATTTATCTATATAAATAAAATCAGTTACCAAAATGCTTGTTCACGCATCACTTTAAAACGGCTAGACCGATTTGGCTGATTTTTTTTGTTGTGTTTGTATGACAAGGTTAGTATGAAAGATTTTATTTTGTAAATTCGTCACGGGTACTTTCGGGTTGTTCACGCGGAGGAAGTCGCGGCGGGCCGCTAGTAGCGAATATACAATGTAATAAATAAATAAGTGGAAGGTAAGGTATTACCACTGCACCACCTAACACCTGTAATTGTGGACGTACTTACACTTGAATCTCGCATGGCTTCAACAGACGGCCCCTGGAGTACACCATCACTTTGAAGTACCTCCCTTTATGGTACACGGTCACGTGGTTCGAATCTTGGTAGTGCACTATCTTATCGGTCTCCACTCCAGGCACGCGGACTGTGTTGAAAAGTCGCTCGTATTGCCATGAGCAGAGGGGCACCATACTTTGCAGCATTATCTGTTGAGCAAATAATGCGGTGTCATCGAAACAATCGAATCGCATATCGTATCGTGATTTGCTATTCCAAAATGTTTGTGCATAATACAAAAAGTTTCGAATTCGGTCCATCCAAAACGTGCCATTAAGATACCGTAGCGTAAATCCAAGCTTAATATTATTAATTAAAATATTAAATATAATAAAAATGTAAATTAAAATTCGAAAAACAAAATAAAGTTCTTACATTTTTTTGTGGATTTTAAAAACCTGGTTTGAAAATATATCTAAAATTTTAACAGCCAACACAGTTAGAGCACTCATAAAAAAAACAATTGATCCCTGACCTTAACTTTTCTGTACAAAACAATGTTATTGAACGATGTAACCTTATTGACATAGAGTTGAAATACAAACAGCAACATACAGGGTTAAAATTCTCACCGGTTCTAGCTCCTGTCGGTCGATGAGTCTGCGGAATCTCAGGCAGAGGTATATGAAGACAGCCGCACGAGCCGCCTGCTTGGTGGTAGGCCTCAGCAGGATGGCATCCGTGCCGTAGAAGTTGGAGTTGACCATGAGGGGCGAGCGCCCGCGTAGGTACACGTACTCCTCCCACCAATCCGACACGTAGTTGCTAGACCACCTATTGACGAAGATAACAGGGGGATTTTTTTTACATTAAACCCGGCAAATTACTCCACTCAACCTGATGTTAAGTGGAGTACAGGCGCGAGGACAACTAATGCAGCGTAAAAGACGTAGCATCAGTCACCCACACCCTGCCGGCCCACGAAGTGCCCCTTCACACTTCGTTTGATGGACCGTATGTCATACGACTAACATACGACGAACTAAGCACACACACCAAAGCCACGTCGGAAGCAACGCAGGACATGGCTCTCAAGGCAAGCCCAAGATACAAAGTCAGTCAGAGAGACGCCCTGCACCTGAGGCCCTACTCTCTAAGCGCATCCGAGACTTCGTTGGTCCGTAGTTTTTCGTACACTGCTGTGCGTATATATTCAATAAAGAGGCATATAAAATTCAAAATAACCAAAACTAGGACAAGAACTTTAATATAAGGTTGAAAACCAATGAAAATTTTCAACACACTGTGACCATTAAAGGGGTTACTCGCATAATGACTAATTACGTACACGCTTATTGACATACACGCATTTTGACTTACAAAATTCAATCGATCATATTATGTGTCGTCTAGTCTTAGAATAATAACGCTATAGAAACCAAGTTCGCGCGCCTATTTTGAAGCACATTAATTGGAGCCAGAAATGGCACCAAACGCCGGACCGCTCCGTAGTGTTCAATGTCACAGCGCGCCGAACGTGTCTCGCGAAAACAAAAAAAAAATGACGGTTTGTGCAGTTAAATTGTGTCACAACACATCTGAAAAACAAAAGAAGTGTAATAAGATCACTTTTCACAGGTAAGCTTTCAGGATTTCATAGTATCTTGTAGTTAATTAGGTCAAAATATAAACGTACTGCAGTGTGATTCTTTATGTTAAAGCCTCGGTAGCAGCGGCCTGCGCAGTGCTGTCTCTTTTATATTCATAGAATTGGAAAGAGACAGCAGATCACGGCCATGCGCGCACGTCACGTGTGTGTGAATCGGTTTAGTGCTTCATTTTTGACAGAGCGCTTGTATGAAGACCACGGAGCAAAAACAAAGAGGAGGTGTTGTAACAACTTTTTCATACACTCGGCGTCAAAAAAATCGCACCTCTTAGAAAATCACTTTCAAATGTCATTTACTCTTGATATGCACATGCAGTCGCATTAATTATGATTTTATTTACAAGGTTACTTAATTAACTTAATAAAAAACATTACTTTTCATTATCAAATAAAACCTAATGCAACAAATAAAGTGTCACAAAAATTCGATGCAAATTTTGCTACCCGTGAGAGTTGCTAGTTGCGCTTCCTTTGTGGGTATAAAACGGTCAACACGGGTTCAATGTGGGTCATTCGCTATTCAACCGTTGAAGAGGACACACGCACAGATTTTGATGGATACCACAGCTGATAAAGCCGCTCAAGTGGTTGCACTACTGCAATCAGGGGTGCGGCAGTGTGATGTCGCCCGGCAACTGAACCTGAGCCGTTATTCCGTTCGAAGAGTGTACCAGCGCTTCATAGAGACCGGCTACCTGCGTCTCCCGGACTGGAGGTGCTCGCGGACAAGGGTCGCTGACTGCTCGCCGCTATGTCACTGAGGTCCTGGAAGTGCATGTGGTCCCCTTTGCCGAATCTTTTGGCGAGGGGTTCACATTAATGCACGACAACGCTCGCGCTCACACTGCAGGCATCGTGAGCGACTTCTTGCAGAGGTCCCAAATCTCTGTGATGCAGTGGCCAGCGCGAAGTCCGGATCTGAATCCTATAGAGCACCTCTGGGACCATCTTAAACGTAAGGTTCGATCTCGGGATCCAGCTCCTTCGACTCTACAGGAGCTCCAAGACGCGGTGATTGAAGAATGGGGGCTTATCCCTCAAGAAGAGCTCCTGAAGTTGGTGAGGTCCATGAGGGACCGTATGGAAGCCGTGATCAGGGCAAGGGGGGGTAACACTAGATTTTAAGTTAATTTTAAGACACTTTTTGTACATTTTTCTTTGTAAATTATCTGTTGTTAATTAGGACTTAATTAAGGATTTTTATTATTTTATTAATTTTAATGTTGTTTGTATAATTATAATTAAACAGAAAGTTAAATTTAATTGTTTTTTGATACTCCTTTTTGTTACCTTTCTAATGATACCCAACACTATCCTCTACATAAGGTTTAAGAATTTTTAAAGATGATTTTTAAAAGGTGCGATTTTTTTGACGCCGAGTGTATAATAATAGTGTCTCAGCTGCGCGGGTTGCGGGGGGAGTCCAAATAGGAGAAAACCATCTAGTGGCCAGTAGCCAACGCAAGTACCAACCTAATTTACGAGATTAGCAGAGTTGTCATAAAAGTTCTGCTATATTTCACTAGATGTCGTGTATGTCTTAACTTTATTTGATGAAGTATAAATTTAATTTAAATATTACTTAAGAGTGGAAAGATATGTTTATTCCGTTTAATCTCGTTTTATCCGTGTAACTACTACACGATACAACACAGCACTTCATGCTAACAAAAAGTTCGGGTCGAGAATTTTTTATAATTCTTTAAAAGACTGAATAAGCCACGAACAACCTATTCGCCAGCCAACGAGAGTTGTACTGACGAAAGCGATACCTGGTCGTAAGTAGTTCAACTACGGTGTGACGTCAGGACTACATTGATAGTTGCTGGACTACATTGATTGCAACACCTCCTCTTTGTTTTTGCTCCGTGATGAAGACTATCTTTCTATAGCGTTATTATTCTAAGCGTCTAGTATCAAAAGCCGCCAGATCCACTCTTATTAAAAAAAAAGTTATAATGCTCTATGGGTTATTTTTCTTGAAATCTTTGCTTCCTATTAGTAAATTCGTATCAAACACCGCTAGATCGCTAGCAAATTAAGATCGAAATATGTATTTATTATCAAATCCCGCCAGATCCTTGACCACTGAGGTTCATTCCCCGCTAGATCCAAATAGACCAATCAAAACGCAGGATTTTGACAGGCATCTGTCATGGCGTCCTTGGCGTCAGTATGGCGGTCCATACATTGTTATATGGATTTCGTGCTGCATTATTATTGCATTTAATGGTAGATAATGGGTGATTAGTAAATAAAAATTGAAAAACTTCCGCCTAATTAGGCAAAGCGTATGAAGCGTAAACAAAGAAACTTGGAAAAGAGAAAGGAAAAGTCGAGAAATGCGTGTCACAATTTCATTGAAATTGGTATACAATGACACTGTCCGTTTTACACAAATAGTTTTATTTATAATTCCTCAAGGACTATTTCCTAACGACAATCGTTAGTTTTGTATTATTCGTTTTTATTTTAGTTTCAAGCCTCTGTTTATAACATCCTGTATATTAAGAAAGTGAATGTCAAAATCCGCTACATCCATTAAGCTTAGTAACAAAGTCCGCCAGATCCATAACTCAATATCAATATCCGCTACATCCATTTTTTTTATCTCTATTTAGTTGTATAATTCAAAATCCAAAAACAATTTATCTTGATAAGTCCTAGAATCATTTAAAGTAATTTTACTCTAAATTACTTAGAATGATATTGTATTTGTAACTGTAACAAAGAAAAAAGGCATTTATTGTAAAATTGACCTTTCTGGATCTGGCGGATATTGATACTAGACGACACATATAAACTATAGAATACACGATTGCTGGTTGAAAAACAGCACAACAAAAACAAGGCTTGAATCAGAAAGGTGTTTTTTTTTGCTCTCAGTTGGTAACTGACAGCGGAAGTCAACGATGCCGAGGTACTCCGTAAAAAATAGCAAAAACAACACGTTAAAAGTGAATAAGAAAGATGGTGTGTCGTATTTTCAGTAAGTATCGTTATGGATTTTATTTAGCTATATTGTTCAATAATTTAGCTATTTAATAACGTTAATGTTTTATATTTTAGCGTTTTATTAACGCTTAAATATACCTACTTAAGTAAAATTTTAAACACTGAAAAAAAAAAAAGACGACACTTCCCGCCTGAGGTCGTCTTTTTTCAGTTTAAAAAAAAACAAATTTTATTTAATAACGTATTTTGCTTAGATGTATGATTGGTCTCGCTGCGCCCGTCGCAGCGAGACCAATCATTTATCTAAGGTATTTTGATTGTTTTTAATCGCTTTCTATCGCTTGCTAATTTAAAACAGAGTCTGTAGGAAAATACATGGAGTCGCTATCGTTTTTTTTTGTTACTATGTAATTGAGGAATATCATCAATGTTTTTTCTTTATAAAAATATTAAAGTATTGGGTTATTTTAGTTTTATAAAAAATGAAATACAAAGGTAAGAATGGAGAGTCAGCACAGCGCGTGATAGAGAGGATGAATTTTATAAACCAAATGACTCAAGTGTGATTTTCAGACCATTTTTTGAACATGACATGTATTTAACGGAGAATGAATAAAGGAAGATAAAAAAGACAGCAAACCAAATATTTAGGTAAATTGTAACAAATATACACTTACAGACATGCGAAATAACATTTTAAATTTAAATATTTTTTTACATTTAGTGATAATTGGTTTGAGTGGTGGTTAAATGGTACCTATCCATGTCAAGCAAGCAATCAAACATATGGGAGATTCAGTAATAAACCAACAAACTTTCACATTTTATCAATTACAAGTAGTTATTTACTAGCAATCGCCTCTGTGGTCTAGTGGCGAGCTAAGCCACCGGTTTCAGACCCAGAGGTCTCGGGTTCGATTCCCAGCGGTGGGTCCAACTTTGTGTGCTCGGTTTGGTTGGTGGTAGGGCTGTTAAGTCTGCCTGGCCAGCTACCGCCATCTTATCTAAGTCTGTCGCCATAACAACGATGTTTATAGCATGGTTCTGTTCCGACAGTTTGAGATAAGATAGCCAGTTCCTCAGTGGTTCAGGATTTCGGGTGAAGCGCGCTTCCACTTATCGTCACTTCCCATGAAGTGAGATGAAGGCCAAGCGCTTACCGTTATGGAATAAAAAAGGAGTATTGGCTTTTTATTTTGTTATAGCAAAAGGATTTGTATAAACTCTATCTACACCTAAGCGTTTTATAAGTACGCTACAACAAAATATTTGTGAACACCCCGTATCCCGTGATAAATTTCCATAAAGTTAAAAAAGTTTTTGAATAAATCGAAATCTATTAATCATCGAAACTTATTAATCAAACTCAAACTCAAAAATCATGTATTATGATTGTGTAATGATATATCATAAATTCGTAATATATCGACCGATATTTGAACCCGAGACGCTCAAAATGATGTAAACGTACACAGTTAATTTTTTTATTGATATAAAATATATTATTACGCCGATGACCTTCAGATGTACATAACTTTTAAACCTAATGAGACTGCTTTTGCGGTGGAGAAGCTTAACGAAGACTTGAAACGGGTCGTGAATTAGTCACACAGAAATGGTCTCTTGTTAAATCCTAATAAGTCTAAGTGCTTAGTCTTGGGTTCTAAATCTCAAATAGAGCTTATAAACAGTCATTCTCCTAATGTGTTAATTGATGGGACTACCTTAGAGCAAGTGACCGAAGCCCAAAATTTAGGTATACTCATGGATGGTGGGGTGAAATTCGAGAAGCATGTGTCGGAGATCGTCCGCCAATGCTATTACAGGCTCAGAGTGCTGTATCAAATTCGCCAATACCTCAGTGTAGATGTCCGGATACGGCTTCGTGAATCTTTGATTTTGTCACAGCTCAATTATGCTGATATTGTTATTGGCGGATGTCTTCTATCTAGAACCAAGTGGCTACTACAGCGAGTTCAAAACTCTTGTATTCGCTTTTGTTTCCCAGTTCCCTACAGAGACCATATTTCTCCTTATATTAATAATAAGATTAATTCATATATTAATTAACTCTTACAGGGTCATGTTAAGGGACTATTTATGTTGTAAGATCTATGTACCATACCAACATGATGCAATAAATGTTTATGACTATGACTATAATAAATTATTGAATATGCAATCTAGACGTACCCTCCACTTTGCTTGTTTGCTATTCGGCATTGTCAAGTCACAAAGCCCATCATATCTTTACGTAAAGCTCCAATTTTCCCTCCGTCCATGTAGAGATGCCTCTCGTCTTGTTTGCTCAAGATATAGAACAGCAGCTTTCAGAGGTAGCTTCCGTTATTCATCCACAAAATATTGGAACAATATCCCTCCCCCTTTAAGAAATTATGTTACTGCTGTCTCATTTAAGCGCAATTATAGGAAATACTACATCTTCAATGTTCACTCTAAGTATAAGCTACTGGCTTGTAATTTTATGTTTTAGGCTTAATTGTATGATTTTTGTGGAAATATATAATTGTATTGTTTTATAGTAGGTAATGTTGGTCATTAATGAATTGTTAATTTCGTGATATTCGTAATAATATGTAGGTTGTCGGTTTTGTACTTTGTTTAGCTTGTAAGTATATGTTTAAGTATAAAGTTTTTTATTTGTAAGTCCAAACACTTTAAAAAAAAATAGTTTTTAAGTGGGTATCCACGTAAGATCAGCGTTATGGGTTTATCCCATGACATTTTGCTAAGTGGAGGCCCTTTGGTACCTTTATGTTTTATGTAAAGTTTTTAAGTTGTTAATTGTTCTGTTTTATTATGTTTCATTTTTGTGTTAAATTGAATATTCTTTTTTTTGTAAATTGTACCAATAATCATTTTTCCATTCTATTCTATTTATACTTAGCGGCGTTAGCGCCTTAAAACTTAAATGGTTTGTCTAGGCGTTGCACATTCATACGGAAAAAGCCACTAGGACATTTGATTCTATGGTCTTTATTTCAGGATCAAGTAATAGGTAGGTAGTAACTTTGTTTTGAAAATATATCTATCTACCTTTGAGGAGAATTTTTTGACTGTATTTCATCACAAATTGAACAATTGAACACTGACATATTTTAGCACTAATAATGATCTCACTCTGTAAGAAATATCTATGAATAAAAGCGACTCCATAATTTTCTGTCCATAGACTGATCGGTCAACGTCATACCGACTGACGCTGGACATCAAAATGAAATTCAAAAATAAAGAAGTGTTCGCGTATTTGCATTATTTGTCCGAACACGGCAATGTGTAGACGGTCTTTTTGAATATATTTGCTTTATTTGCACGAATATGGCAAACAACGCAAATAGCGAATATGCGTTTCCGTCCACTTGTCGGTTTATGATAACACATCAAAGGAATCAAATAGGCAAATATTTGCGTCGCGTCGACCGCCACACTTGGTTCTGTTCAGAATCGGGCGTGTGGCTGTCCTGTTCAGACGTGTTCAGTTTTTTATACGTAAACGTAGTAAAATGGATTGGACAAACGAAACCGTATAGCGATTTTTGGAATTAAGTATACCAAATGCATCCTTGTATTTGGGACCCCAAAAATGCCTCTCATAAAAAAACCGACTGAACGATGCATGGATCGATATTCAAAATAACTTAAGAGAACCATGCACAATAAAAACAGGTGTTGGTAAGCCGCATTCAGGTAAATGTAATAAGCTGCTGCCACGTCCATCACTGTTGCATTCAATTTGTTTGTGAACAAGCAAATATTTGAGATGTTTGCCCGTACAGTCCATGTGTGGACGGCTTGTTTGACGTCAAGCGAAGTGCCAGATTATTTGGACAAACTAAACGATATCGCCACACGAACACATTATGGCTGATTTACACGTATTAAGTAGTTTAGTAGTAAACTAAATTTTAACTAAATTTTAAGTGACTTAAATTTAAGTAAGTGTCCATACGTATTTAAGTTGTTAAGCTCTTTAGTTCACTCAAGATGGACGATCAACAACGTGATGAAGTCGTAAATTCTGTGCTTAAATAATGGCTTTGTATGGTCAGCACATTTAGGTAGTGTCAAGTAAGATATTAAAGTGAATATTTTTTTGCATAAAGTAGATGATAATGAAAATGAGTGATAAATGAACGTTTAATGGTAAATTAACCAAACCCAAAACCCTTCAGACTCAATAAAGCTGTGTGACTTTATTGAGATCTCACACGGACTTCTTGAGAGAATTTGAAAAGTGATGTTGCACAGTTTTGTTTTATTTGCCAACACTCATGCACATTCACGAACACATAACAGTTAATAATCCACCATTATTGCATATTAATATTCGACAAAACATAAATTAAAGAAAATAAAACAAAACTGCAGACATGACGCTTCACTTTCCCGCCAAGAAGTCCGAAATATAATGCATTTAACTAAATTGTGCCTGTCCAAACGTGTCAAGTGACAAGCCCCGCCCACCAACTTACCCGGAAAATAGACAGAATTCTAATTTAGCTCTTTAGTTGTTAACTAAATTTTAACTTGCAACTTGCTACTAAATTCTGTGTTTACATGCACTTAATCACTTAAAATTTAGTTAAAATTTAGTTAACTATTAAATTACTTAATACGTGTAAATCGGGCATTAAGCCAAGTGAAGTGCCGCCATCAAATGTTCAGCATTTGTTATCTGCGGATGTCGGTCTTCGTCATGTCCCCACAAAGAATCAGAAGGACGCAAATTGCGTCCTTCTGATTCTATTGCAATGTTTAAATAATATGTAGATTATACCTTGTCGCATATGTTAAGGGTTATATGAAATGCTCATTTTGTTAAATAAACCGTTTCAAAACCATGCTATTCGCCCAAAACACGTTCGTCAAATGTATATGTCACAAGTGCCACTATTCCGCTACGATTAGTATGGGATTGTTTCTATGATCGAAGGGTACGGGAAGGGCAATCCTCCTTTTCTTAAAGTTGAATAAAATAAAATAAATAGTTAATATTGCTTCAAACACTTACCACGATTTAAGAACAAGGTATCTCTGTAACTTGACTGCAATGGTCTCTTCAAACTCTTTTGCCAATTTTTCCACTCTTTTGTAATTGTCATCGTCCAACAGAGGTCGAACACTAACCAAGTACTAAAAAAATAGAAACAATATTAATTACAGCTGCAAAGAACGATTCAAAATGTACTTTAATACCTCTTTTTAATCAAACAATAAATAAAACCTAGTTTAGCTTACTTATCCACTGTGGTCAGACCACCACCGACCACCTGACCCATAGGTACAGGGTTCGAATTCCATTTACCAGTGTAACAGCATACAGTAGCTGGTATACTCTAGCATACGGTCCGATAAACATGATTTAAATGAACCGGAACATTTTTTTTTTCTATTTTATTATAATAGGTATGTTAAATTACCCGTTTCATGGTGTCCTTCACAGTCGGCAATGGCAGTCTGGGCAGTGATCCTTGGAAACTATACAGCTTCGGTTTGTTCCATCCTGAGAGTACTTTCACAATACTGACCCATAACTTTGTTTTCAATGATATCTCTGAGCCGGGAGCTCGGGACTCGTACATCCATCCCTGAATATGATAGCAAAATTAGCACCAAAATATCAAAATTTCAATAATAAAAAATTAACCTTTAACCACCTACATGCAGTCACGGTGACCGCTGACAGACGATGATCCTTGATTTGAATCTACATGTGTAAATAAATATAAAAGTTAATGAAATACCTTGTTTATACTCTAAATCTTTATTTTAGAATTTACAGAAATGCAAAACATGATTAAATCTTTTAAAAATATAAATCTTCAATTTGTAACATTTTTGGTAACAAAAATTACCATCTTAGGAAAATGAGATCTGTAGCATGAAAAACTGAAAATTATAACTTCTTTGTACTATTTCTTATAAATTAAGTAACTGTATTTTAAATTGAAACTATTTAACCTACAAAGAAATAATTTAAAATTACAAACACTCAAGATTCTAAGTTTTTCGCGGCTGTTTCAGCATATTTTAATTAAACATTTTACTGATGACAAACTTATGACGTAAGCCTTGTGCTGTTCTCTGCTGCCTAGATATTGCAAGAGGAATTTCATTATCTGAAGAACCTCTGTAAGGGGTGGATGTAAATGTAACTTGAGGTTCCACGTCACTAATATCCTCGCCCGGTATTCTTCTTCATCGGACATCTCTTGCCACAGCCAGATTTGAATATGTTCGTAGTTTAAATAAATTTTAGCACTAAAACAATAAAACAGAATTAACGCAAAAAATCACGCAACCACCTACGTGCGGTCACAGAGGCCGCTAAAAAAATATTTTTACTTACCCAAGTCGAACGCGCGCACGTACACACTTGCCAAGTGCAAGGGCGAGTGTTGAAGGTACAGAAAAGGTACATAACCGTACACTACCGTACGAAAGACACATTTCGTAAAATTTGACTACGAAAAATGGTCATGGTGACCGGTGGTAGGTGGTTAAGGGTTAAATAATTTGACTTGTAGATTGCATCTACTTAGAAATTAAATTCAATATTTAATATTCATTAATGTTTTTTTTTATATTTTAGCGTTTTATTAACGCTTAAATATACTTAAGTAAAATTTTAAACACCGAAAAAAGACGACAACCTCAGGCGGGAATCGAACCACGCACCTTTCGCATTCCGGGCGGCTGCCTTAACCACTTGGCTACCGAGGTCTGGCTTTCAACCGTCGAAATTTGTCAGTGCTTAATGCTTATGTTTTTAGTCAACATTGCTTCATCAAATCTTAGAAGTTTTCCGCCGCCCGGAATGCGGAAGGTGCGTGGTTCGATTCCCGCCTGAGGTTGTCGTCTTTTTTCAGTGTTTAAAAAAAAAATTATTTAATATTCAATTATGGTAGATTTTCAGCATCTATATTTATGTAGAACATCTTTACAAATTATAAATAAAAATCGTTTGTTATTAAAAGTGCAAACTCACCTTGTACATGAGCAGTAATTTGAGTGAGTACCTCATTAGGAAAATGACAGACAACCACATAGTCAAGGCTGCCATTAAGCAAGCTATCACTTGCCACATGGTTGAATTACTGAAAAAGATATAATATTATAAAAGTTATTACAGATCTAGTCAACCTGGGTAACATAACATAACTTTGTTATAACATTGTCCCATGCAAATCAAGAAGCGAGTACTCTAATATTTTGTTGTTTTGTTTTATTTATGTAATGTATCTGGACTTCTTAAGTAAAAGTAAAAAAAGTTACTAACAACAGTTTACGAATGAAATCTGTATTACTGTATTTTTATACAGTATAATATACTATCTTTCGCCCGCAGCTCCAATCGCCTTAGGTTTTTGCAGGAAAATGTAGCCTATAACTTTCTTCGGAGACCCATCTATCTCTCTACACCAAAATTCATGAAATTTGGCTTACCAGTATAAAGCATTACAAAAGCTTACTTTCGCAATTATAATATTAGGTGGGATTATTTGACTATAATGGGAATTTCCTAAGTAAAAATATTAGTTACCCAAGCTAACTAATTCTATTGAATGTTTGTTTTATTTATTAATGTATTTTTATAATGAACATATAAGTAGGAAATACATGTACCCAGGTAATATCACTAAGGATTTTGAAACAAGTCCAAAGGGTATGTTGAAGCCTCCAAAATGGGCAGCCACCAGGAGAGTCCACAGCACGTAAAGGGATTGCAGATGACCAGGATAAACGCCATTGTGGACACTGTTCTGTGGATGAGAACTTGCAGTTAACACATCACTCCTAGTGCACCACTTCATTATTAAATTAAACAGTTCTTTGGAACTTTTAGAATACAATAGTAATTGAGAGTTAAACATTATTTTATCACTTTTTAATAAAACTAGAGAATATAGTTATGAGCACTTAAAATGTAACCAAGAAGCTACACTTTAACATGTTAAGTCCTGTGTGTATGTAACGAAGCTGATGTTACTTTTCATTGTACTTATGGATTTATGTTAATTAAATTGGTGACTTTCAAATATTTTGTGGTTTGCGTCAAAGACAATACAAAACAAAGAGTTTACGTCACAGATAATTAAGTATAGTATTGTGTTAGCGTGTTTTACTCATTACAGATAATACGTCACTAAATAAATGAAGTACGACGCAGTGGCTGCGGTATGCGGAGTATGTGGGTTCGATTCCCACTTGAGATAGTCTTTTTCAACACTTATTATCTTAATATGGAGTAATGGGTTCAAGTCCTATTAATTTTACCTAGCTACTTATCTTAATGGCTTATATTTCAACAGTTACATCCAACTATAAATATACCTACAGGATTAATCTGTCTGTTTACAATAAATTGTTGTCTTAAAATAAATTTCACAACTAATATTAACTATATTTAATATCAAGACAGATCGTAAAAGATCAAAACTGCTAACCCTAAATCTTGCTAGACGCTTTTTCCAAGAACGGAGACCAGATTCCCAGACCAAATAAAGTACTTCTCGGTCGAAATTTACATCCCAACCATCGTGAGTAATAGCAAAAGAAAATGCAACAGCCGAATGCGCTTCAGCCATCTTGGTTTGCTACCTGAAACAAATAATATTCAATTAGCAAAGTTTCATACTCACTTTGTTTTTAAAAAAACTATATTAACTTATTCTGCCCCACTTATTTGTGCCTGCCTGTTCAGTATAGCAATATATAATGATGTAAGCATATTTTACTTCACACAATTGAGTAGAACAAACATTTTATCTAGGTACCATTGTTTCCAGCATTATAATTTTATTACACAGTCATGTTTGCCTCTATACTCATTTCTAAATAACAAAAGTACCTAAATATGACACTCGTCATATCAATAAGTTTCTTATGAGGGTTTACGCATTTTGGTTTCCCATACAAACTTCCAAGTTGACATTTTTAAGCCAATTTTAATAAAACTTTGCTTGCTAGAGTAAAATACAGGGATCTAAATAGTTTGTTGAAAACATTTATAAAAAAACGTTTATTTAACTAAGTTATTGCAATTTTAAACTTTCTAGAGTGGACTTTAAATCGCAATAACTCAGCTAAATAAACGTTTTTTAGAAATGTTTTCAACAAACTATGTATTTTAGCATGCAAAGTTTCATTAAAATTGGCTTATAGGTTTTTAAAAATTTCAACTTGGAAGTTTGTATGGGAAACCAAAATGCGTAAACCCCTAATGGTTTTGAAACTATTTATTGAATTAAAATTATAAAAAATAAAAAGATTTGAGTAATTATTGTATTTATTTATGCAACTAGGTTTTTATATTAATTCCTGAGTAAGGTAAGTAAAGAAGATATTGGTTATATTCTTTTCAATTTTCAAAAGCAAATTTGCTATTAACAAATCTGGTTACTTCCCACTCTTAGGGCTAGCTTTACTACTTTATGTGTCTTAGTGCATCAAAAATGTAGGTTGATAGAAGTACCGGTTCGACGGCCACTTCGCGCATTATTTTTAATAATAGCAGTATTATGGAACTTACTTTTTCAAATTGCGCGTCATTTGATAGGTCTGAACTTCGCCATTCATTCACTAGGAGAAATAACTCAGTTGCCATTCTAAAATTTGCTGTGCGGACAAGTGCATAATTTTACGAAAAAAATAGTGAGTGGACCGTTTTTTAAGGTAAGTTTTTCAAGTGTTACTGTCAATTAACTGGTGATTGGTTTGGTTTGTGCTTCAATAACATGTTAAATTTTAATATTCAAATGCTAAAATTTATCAAACTTTAATTATTTGAGATATTACTGGTGGCCGGTAAACACGTTAGCGATTTACTGAAAAATTCAGCTATCGGCCGGAGGGCCACAAACTAGTTTTTTGTGTGCCTTTTTTCTTTGCGTTTATTTTGATAAACTTAAACTTATCAACATAGAATTTATAGTATTTATCAAGAACTATCTTTTTATGAAACTGTTACTAGTGTCCGGCCACCAGTAAGTGATATACTTTTAAAGATATGACCTCCTGAAATACTAAATATTTGACGGCCGACAACTAGTCAGATTCAAACCGTTTTTCGGCCGTAGGTAATAAAACAGCCGATAACTAGTAAAACTAAAACCTGTTTACGGCCGTAGGAAATATAATATGGTCGATCACTAGCAGAAATTAAATTGGTTTCCGGCCGTCGAATATACACACGGCCGATAATTGGTAACATTAACCTGTTTTAACCGGGTTGGGCTTGGGATGACAGCAAATGATTTTTTTTATTCTATTTATTTTTGTTTTTTTGCGTGTGAAAACAATATAGCTGAAAGCTTATGTATTAGTAATACTAATAACTCAAATGCTAAATCACTAACGATTTTTAACTTGTCAATTGTGAAAAATATGGTTTGATGCTTGTGTGCTTGATTTTGGAATTGTACTTGTCTTTTTATAGATGGCTCTTGTCGCTAAAAAGAAAATAAACAAAGTTCCTTTCAGATGATTTGGTTATACTGTGGAAGCTTTAAGAAACGCAGTTTGGATGTACTGCGATGAAAACTGCAAAGGCAAAGAAAAGAAAAATACAGGAAAATCAATCACATATTAAATGTGGTTCCTGTAATCTAGACCTGATTAGTGATACTGAGGAAGAAGGGGAAAATAATATTAGCTGTGACCAATGCATTCTATGGTATCACCTCAAAATGCACAAAACTAAGAAGAGATGTATCTTACAATGAGGCAGCTTAAAATATGAATGTAAGTTATGTCAAATGGCCGAAAATGCTAGAGAAGAAGTTTTGAAGACTATAAGGCAGTATACTGCCTGATTTTAATACTTATATAATAATTGTTTTGTTTTTGTTACAAAACGTTCATATTTCATTTGATTTTTTATGTGATATTATTGTTATGAGCTTTTGGTTGATTCTGTTTTCAGAGGTAAAAGTATATCCTTTTAATTAACCCCTCGTCTGTGGCAAGGACTCCTAGAGCTCGATAACAATAGAAATTCTATTGTGTCTGGTATTTCAACAGGCGACCTATTAAGATTTAATTTTGTGTTTCCCTGTGTTTTTTTCATTTCAAGAATGTTTGTTGTATTTCAGAATGGAAATATTATAATCATAAATAATATTAATTAATATTCATGTCGATCATATAAATACTTACCTTAAACGGATTATAAAATAAATCAATATTCATAATTCTTTGTTTTATTTACATAATTGTATTAAATTTATTTTAGCTATTTTCAGACCTTACAGAAAAGAGATGTCTTTTTCAGCGTTGTATTTTCAGCGTTTAGTTTGGATATGCGTGTGGTAGAATAGACATAAGAATATCAACCCTTTGAGCTTATAACAAGATTCAATTTTGTCCTGTAAAAAATGTTGATGGTCGATAACTGATTAAAATGGCCGTTAACCGGTGTTTTTGGTACTTTTTTGTGAATGGATTATTTGTAAATTACCAGCCAAAGATACGTTTATAATTAATGGGTTTTATAAAACTAGACTATATTTGGATAATATAATGAATTATTGAATTTTTTTGGTGTATATCATCATATCAAAAATTAACACTAAAGTCAGCAAGTCGCTTATGTGGAAGAATACCGGTACTTCTACCCTACTTATGCACTAGCCGCTATGTAAGTTTAATTATATAATTTTTCATATGAATACTGTGTAAATATATCTATTGACTGCTGAGTTGAAACTGATTGATTGACTACTTGAGGCCTAAAAGAAAGTAGTAAAACTGGCCCACTACACTGCCACTTTTTGCAATAAGTAATACCATACAAGGAAACATCAAGGCCAATTCTTATATAAGAGCACAGCTGTGATTTAAATAAAAATATTTCTGAGAAAATAAGTAAGAAAATAAACAAAGAGTAAAATTATAAAAAATATTTTTCATCAAATTTAGTAGTTAAGTACTCCAATATCAATGTGAGACTGTTTTAATAACAAAACATAATTCACCAAAATTTAAATATTGTTTATTATATTTACACATTCGCACAATGTACAAATGAAATGCCTAGGTGTTATTGAACAGGATATAAATATACGCGTTCGCCACAGCACACGCACGCACACATACAAGCTTGGTGTCAAAGTCTAATATTCGGAAACGTAGCGCTCTAGACAAGAGTAAACAAAAAATAACAACATTATTTTCAATCCACGAAATATTTTTAGAAATCTACCAGTCGTGTTCCCTTTCTCAGAACCATAAAAAGTTAGTCATATGCTTCATTCGATACTTGTATGAAGATGATGGGAAGACGTCTGGTAAAATATTCATGAAACGCTGACGTAAACATAGGAAATGTTTGCCTTACCTTTCACAGGAGCTTTCCAGTGATTAATTTTAATAATATAATTTATTGTACGTTCCGCAGGTAGATAGAAGGTAGGTACTGTATTTCAGTACCTCGTTGGTCAATATTTACAAATCACCTTTCGCCATTAGGTCAAAATGTCCAAAAACTGAACACCCGAGTTAAAAATTCACAACAAATAGATAAAACCAAATAAATAGTAAAAATTTGTACACGAAAACCACAGTATTTACGAGAAAATGTAAACGAATGCGTGCGTGCATGCGTAGCGAGCATTCGTTCAGAAAGCACGGCACACGGTCACGGCACGGCAGGCTGCGCACGGCACGCACACGCACTAATGAGCACGGCACGACACGAACAAGAACACAGCAAGGAGGAGGCACACACACGGCATGCACGGCACTCTATGCATTCTCTATGGGCTGGGACAACTACTCCATGGACGTAATTTATAGAAACAGGACTGATCTTTCTCCAAAATTGTATTTACGAAAAACAACCGTAAAATTTCCACATATGGTTAATTTTTCATCGGCACTGACACTGACAGCAAGCTTAATTCAAGTTCGGCGAGACATTAGGAGGCCATTTGTCTCGTTCTTGTCAATAAGACAGTTAGAAAAAGGCTCAGATAAATTATCTGAGGAAAAATGACATCAATGCAAGTATACTTCTTCGTGACAATCATTAAAATTTTACTCAGTAATAAAAATAAGTTGACGGCTTTTTTTATTTAGATACGTAAATTACATTTTATAAAATATCGCAACCGCTGTACCGCGCCCAATATATAAGTTACTCTATGACCGCGCCTATGCGCGGGGAGTGGGGGAGTGGGAAGTAAAGAGCATAAACTCACATGAGATTCGTGGTGTCAGACAGATCTTACGATTTCGGAGCACAGTTTATTGAAGCTTTATATTTACGAGTATAATTACATCTGTAGCCGCACACTCACAATAACAAGCACAGAAGATGTAAAGCAAATCCATTCTACGACTGACCATCCTGAGTATAATTTCTCTCCAAGCTTCGCTTCAACCCCACTCGCTAAAGTGGTGACCCCAGTCAGAACACAGAAGACCCTACTCAGAACAATCCAGAAAGAAGAAAATGGCTAACGAAGAACCAGCAGCACCAACCTCTCCAGCACAACACCTGCAAGAAGTCTCCGGCATTGCACTCTCTATGCGTGTACCACCATTCTGGCGAGATCGTCCGCGTCTCTGGTTCATAAGTTTCGAAGCCGCAACTAGCGAACTAAAGAAAAGCGAAGCCCCAAAAGGCGCAGATGGTCATCGCACAACTCTAAAAAGAAGACATAGAGCAAATATGCGACCTACTCTACGAGCCGCCAGCCGAACGCTACTACTCAATCATCAAAGAGCGACTAATCTCTGTCTATGAAGAATCGGATGGAAAGCAACTACAAAAACTGTTGTCCGACATGGACCTAGGCCATCAGAAGCCGAGCCAGTTGTTACGGCGCATGCGAACCCTCGCACGCAACAAAGTTCCTGACAGTACACTCCGATTGATGTGGATGAACCTCCTGCCACCGCACGTGCACTCGGTGATCATCGTTAGCGATGCGATTAGCAACGACACAGCGCTGGACGAGCTAGCCAAGCTTGCTGACAAGATGCTGGAACAAAATCGTCAAGTCTCCACGATAGCTTCAGTTTCGTCATCAACCCGGCAAGGAAAACACGTCGACATACAGTTCCTGGCCGACGAGATAAGAAAACTCCATTTAGAAGTTGCAGAACTCCGAGCATTTAGAATCAACTACTCGTACCCTCGCCCACCACCACATGCACGCTATCACTACGCACAACACATCCACATCGAAATGCAAGAGAAAGAAATACCAGCCGTTCGCCGTCTCCGTCTCGCAACCGCGACGGACCATCCCGTTCTCGCTCTGCCACGCCATCACCGTTTTGCTACTATCATCGTTGCTTTGGGAAAAATGCAAAACGCTGCACAACACCATGTACTTTCAACAATGAAGAAACATCGGAAAACTAGCAAACACGTTGGCAGAGGCGGAACCCAACGTCGTCGGAACAAAGTCATACCGCCTATTCGTCACCGACAAAAGCTCCAGATTATCGTTTTTAATCGACACCGGCGCCAACATCTCCGTTCTGCCGAAGCGAAAAGGAACATCTGCGAAACCTCTTCCATTCACCCTGTACGCCGCCAATAGCACCATCATACCAACCTACGGTGAAAAAACAATGACATTGGACCTCAACCTACGAAGACCTTATAAATGGCGTTTCATCGTGGCCGACGTTACAAAACCGATAATCGGAGCAGACTTCCTTAAACATCACAACCTACTAGTTGATTTGAAGAACCGAAGACTTATAGACAACACAACGAAGCTCGGTACCGACACCAGTGGGCGTTACACCGACATACCTACAGTACGCAGCATCGACGTCCAACAATCGTACCACAACATACTATCAGAGTACCCCGGTATCGCCCGTCTCACTTCAATGAAACTCAACCCCAAACTCCGAGTAGAACATTTCATCGAAACAACTGGTCAACCTATTCACTGCCGCGCTCGACCTATTCCACCACATCGCTACGATCAAGTCAAAATCGAGTTCGAAAATATGATCAGTCAAGGGCTATGCAGACCAAGCAAAAGTCCTTGGGCAAGCCCACTCCATATCGTACCGAAGAAAAATGGTGACCTACGAGTCTGCGGAGATTACAGACGTCTTAATGCAGTCACGAAACCCGATCGCTACCCAATACCACGCATAAGGGATTTCACACATCAACTCACTGGGAAAACAATATTCAGTACAATTGACCTCAACCGGGCGTATCAACAATTAGCAGTACGTGACGAGGACATTGAGAAAACAGCAATCATCACCCCGATGGGACTGTTCGAATTTCCACGAATGTGCCCAGGTCTCAAGAACGCAGGTCAAACCTTCCAACGGTACATCCATGAAGTTCTAAGAGGGCTACACTTCGTGTTTCCTTTCATCGACGACCTACTCCTGGCATCAGAAACCCCAATTCAGCACGAAGAACACCTACGAATGGTTTTAAGCAGACTGGAAGACAATGGCATTACCATAAACCCGGTCAAATGCAACTTTGGCCAAACGCAAGTACAGTTTCTAGGATACACTGTATCACAAGAAGGCATAAAACCACCGCTGCACAAAGTCCAAGCCATCACGGAGTACCCGAAGCCAAAGAACATAGAAGAACTCAGGCGTTTTCTCGGAATGTTAAACTTTTACCGTGAACATATTCCGAACGCCGCAGCCATACAAGCACCATTAAACTCGTACCTACACAATACGAAAAAACGCGACAAGACCACCATCGAATGGAATACCGAAGCGGAGGAAGCATTTATAGACTGCAAAACAAGCATTATAAACGCTGCCTTACTCGCACACCCATCCCACGATGCGACACTCGCGTTATTTTGCGACGCTTCCGATAACGCAGCCGGTGCCGTGCTACAACAACATTACAACGACCAATGGCAACCATTAGGATACTTCTCAAAGAAATTTTCAACCGCGCAGAAGAAATACTCGACTTACGACAGAGAGCTACTAGCTATCTACATGGCAGTCAAGCATTTCAGAAAAACATTTGAAGGCCGCCACCTCATTATTTTCACCGACCACAAGCCGCTTACCTACGCTATGTCTAAAACGCAAACGGCAAACGAAACGCCGCGCCGGACTCGCCAATGTCTTTTCATAAGCGAATTCACCACAGACATACGACACATAAGTGGCAAAGAAAATGTAGTTGCCGACGCACTCAGCCGCATAGAAACAATATCGTGCCCGGAAACAATAACCTACGCAGATATAGCCAACGCGCAAGAGCGAGACAGCAACATATCGCAACTAGCATCTCAAAACTCAAGCAACATCTCAATCAAGAAAATAACTATCCCCGACACTGATCTCGACCTATATTGTGAAACGTCTACGCCCTACGTTCGCCCGTATATACCTACAGAACATAGATGGCAAGTTTTCAACATTATTCACAACGTGAGTCATCCCGGCACCCGTACTACACGCAAGCTCGTCGCAAAGAAGTACTTTTGGCCATCAATGAACGCAGACATCGGCAAATGGACAAAAGCGTGCATTCCATGTCAAAAGAGCAAGATACAACGTCATACAGTTTCACCTATTTCATCATTCCCGCCAGCTGACAGATTCCGAAATTTGCATGTCGATATCGTTGGCCCATTATCTACTGCAGAAAACGGCCAACGTTATGTAATCACGATGATAGACAGAGCGACCCGATGGCCCGAAGCAATACCTACGGACGACATTACAGCAGACACAGTAGCGAAAGTCGTCTACCAACACTGGATCACACGCTTCGGCTGCCCAGAAACCCTTACAAGTGACCAAGGTCGACAATTCGAGAGTCAGCTGTTCACCAACCTAATGAAAGAAATGGGAATAGCGAAAACACGTATCACCCACAGGCAAACGGAATAGTCGAACGTTGGCACCGCTCACTCAAGAACGCATTACGCGCAAGACTCGTCGCCGCTTCAACTAAGTGGACAGATGAACTACCTACAGTTCTATTAGGCTTACGAGCAGCCTTACGCACAGACACGGCAGTCAGCGCAGCCGAACTTACCTACGGTTACCATTTGCGATTGCCAGGCGAATTTTTTACCGCAAGTACTAACATACCTACTGCGATGGATTATACCTACGTCGAAAGATTGCGCGACACCATTCAAGCAAACAAGCCGATTGCAGATTTTTCACACCATAGCAACAATAAACATATGTTTGTGCATAAAGACCTAAGTACATGCACGCACGTGTTTATCAGAACAGATGCCGTGAAAAAGCCACTACAGCCACCATATGAAGGTCCCTACCAAGTCATGGATCGGAACAGCAAAGTTTTTACCATCAAGCTACCTCACCGTGAAGCAAACATATCCATAGACCGGTTGAAGCCCGCATACGTTTTACAAGAACAAGAACTCAACTTCGACGTACCCATACAGAAAACAGTTACCATTTTACCACCAACACCGTTACCAAGCCGCAGCAAGACGACACAACCGGCAGATAAGCGAACCACATCCGGCCGAGTCGTCAAGCCACCTGTACGCTTCGCTTGAGGGGGAGCACTGTAGCCGCACACTCACAATAACAAGCACAGAAGATGTAAAGCAAATCCATTCTACGACTGACCATCCTGAGTATAATTTCTCTCCAAGCTTCGCTTCAACCCCACTCGCTAAACATCCAATCCGTTTTTGCCAAATATGATTTTTAGATAAGTACAATTAAAGTACCAATATAAATGAAATAAATCATTAATTCTTAGAAATATATAATATAAACTTTCTTTGTTTGCTTTTCTTTTCTTAACATATTCGGCCACTTTGAAAATGACAGTCTTGATATCTCGAGATAATGCACGACACATTTTTAGATATTTTATCTCATGACTAGTTGCCGCCGTGAGCGAAGACGGCAGAATGACAGAATGGAGCAACTGTTTCGCCCCCCCCGCCTCGCCGCTGGCATACCCAATGCGCGGTACAGCGGTAGCGGTCAGACTATAGATACCCTTACCTATGTTTTGAGAAAAAATTATTTCGAAATTTCGTTTTCATATATTTACTTGACTGAAGATAAGAAGTCCGTTCGCAGTCTGCGTTCGAGTGCGGCAAACAAAAACGAGTACATTAACTAAAGGCTGTGGATAGAGTGCCACAAGCGGCATTCTAGTACGATCGGTTACGATGCCGTAATTACGGCATCCTAGTATAAAGTGTAGGCAGTGAATTGAATAGAGTGCCACAAGCGGAAACATATAACGGTCGGTTACGATTAGTGATGGGCAGTGGATAAATATCCAAAGAGTAAATACTCGGATATTTATCCAAAATGGATAAATACTCGTTTTTATCCATTTTTATCTGATATTTACTCAAAATCACGGATAAATATCTTTTATCCTTTTAACGCACAACTTTTGTTTTTCTTGGGGGCGATCGCGCCAAATATTCACAACCAGACCACATCTGAACCGCAGCCGTTCTGCTGACTTCGTATAGCGCCATCGCGTGTGTCAAACGCGATAGCACTATATAACGGCTAAGGTTCAGTTGTAGTTTGGTTGAGATTAATTAGTGCGATCGCCCTCCTTTGACGAATGGTTAGTACCTATTATGTGTCCTAATACTATGCTATTAAATTTTTTACTGTTGTTGTTGTTTTAGCACGGTTGCACTATACCTATCAAGTCATGGTAATAGCTGTAATAATAGTGTTTCTAGTGGAACTGCGTCGCGTCCTTGAAATAATTAGGCTTTCTTACTCTTGCACACGTTGCGCACAGATCCGCGAGAGTGAGAAAAGTATAGGTATTCGGTTTGGTTACAATGATTTGCCGGTTTCGCCGCGCAATTTAGAGCTCGGGTTCCCTCGTCCCGCGTCGTCGCTTCGCGTCGTGGTTCACTATAAAAAGTGAGCATCCCTGAAAATTGGTCATCAGTCCAATAATTCACGTAACTGGGAACACTGAACCTGAAAGAAAATGGAAACCACACCTGCAGAAGCCGCTCAAATCGTCACCTTAATCCGGCAAGGGTTGTCTTAGTGTAATATTGCTCGACAGCTTCATCTAAGCCAGTCTTGTGTCTCGAAGGTGTACAGAAGTTTCAGGCAGACTGGCTACTTTGTCCGGAGACCAGGATCTGGAAGACAGCGTTGTACTTTCGGTGAGAGATGACCGATTCATTGTCACCACTTCTCTCGGAAATTGACACCTAACCAGCGCGGCGTGGACGTCCAACGGCAGCTCAGAGAAGTTCGAGAGAGAGGGCTGTTAGCGAATGGACAGTAAGGCGAAGACTTAAAGAAGCGAATTTGACTCCAACAAGGCCAGCTACGGGGCCCAAATTGTCTCCAGCCTATCGAGAAGCCCGGTTCAGTTTGCTTGCGATCACTTAGATAGGGATTTGGGATGTAATATAGCAATGGAGTCGAGTCCTGTTCTCGGACGAAACATGGATGTGCCTGCATGGTAGCGACCGTTGACAGAGAGTCTATAGAAGACCGGGGGAGCGATTTGCACAATGCAGTTTGGCGGAAAAAGTGGCATACGGGGGCGGGTCCAGTATGATATGGTCGGGGATTTCTATAGAAGAAAAAACGGGGCTGGTATTCGTACCTGTTGGTGGTCGGGGAGGGGACCTAACTGCTGAAAGATACATCAACGACCTACTGCTAGACCATGTGCTCTCGTTTGCCGAGTTTATAGGTGAACATTTCCTGCTAATGCACGATAACGCTCGCTGCCACACCGCTGCAATGACTAGACTGTACCTGGAAGAAGTCGGTATTTCCACCTTAGACTGGCCAGCCTACAGTCCTGACTTGAATCCTATTGAACACGTGTGGGATGAGCTGAAAAGATGGGTACGAAGAATATATCCAGCTTCAGCGACGATAGAAAATCTGAAAACTGCTTTGATCGAAGAGTGCTACGGAATTCGATAAGATTCCGTAAGAAAACTCATTCGGTCAATGAGAAACCGTTTACAGGCAGTCATTAGGGCCAGGGGGGTAATACAAAGTGTTAAGGAGAGGATAAAATACACAGTATTCATTTAGACATCCACAACTTTAATGTTTTGCAACAATTCTCTATATTTAGGTAAGAAATTTAATTAATTTTTAAATCTTTTTGATATAATTTGAAAGCTTATTCAATTACCTTTCAAATGATATACCACAAACCCAACCAATTCAGTTGAATTTAAACTTGCCGAATAATTTTGACCAAGTATTTTTGTTTAACGCTCATTTTATGGAATTAAAAAACTCAATAGCAGTTATTATGTTTATATTAACAAACTACCTATATTTTAATTTCAAAATTTACATGATTTGTAAAGAAAAGGGTTCATAAAATATTTATTCGTCTTTTTGGATAAATACTCGAGTAAAAACGGATATTTATGAGTATTTATCCATTTTGAGTATTTTTCCGGATAAAAACCCATCACTAGTTACGATGCCGTAATTTGACGGCATCCTAGTACGAAGCGTATAGAGTGCCACAAGCGGCATTGTATCTCTAGAAGACAATCGCTACGCTGCGCTTCGCGATTGTCTTAAATTTCTAACCTATCACGTAACCTACAGGTGTAGGGCAGCTAGTCTATTTCTGTTATCTAACAGAAACTTTACGGCAGCTTAGGCGGCGTCACTATTATACCGCAAAACTTACGGTTCCCTAACCGATGGAGATACAGTGCCGCTTGTGGTACTCTATATACTTCCTTAACTAAAAGCAAAATAGCTAATAACATTTTAAACTTTCAAGGTCACTACAATAATTTTTACTATGTTTGAATTGTTGTTTTTGTATCCCCGATATTTTGGGGCAGTTGCATGTTACCAAAGAGATTTAATGTCTATGCATGTTACCATGATCATTGATCACGGAGTAACTGATATCGGGGACTCAAAAACAACAACTCAAACATGGTAAAAATAAAAGATGCTAATTAATATACACTCGGCGTCACAAAAATCGCACCTTTTAAAAATATTTTTAATAATTTCTAAAACCTTATTTAGAATCAACTAAGAGGTTAGCATTGGGTATCGTTAGAAAACTAAAGAAAAAGAGTATCCAAAAACAATTAAATTGAATTTCCTTATCTAAGAATTATACAGAAAAAAATTTCAAAATGCAATAAAAATCCTTAATTACGTCTTAATAGACACAGATAATTTTACAACAAAAATATACAAAAATTTGCTTAAAACTAAACTTAAAATCTTGTGTTTGCCCCCTTGCCCTGATGACGGCTTCCATACGGTCCCTCATCGACCTAACCAATTTCAGGACTACTTCTTGAGGGATATTGGTCCATTCTTCATTATCAGCCTCTTCGAGCTCCTGAAGAGACGTAGGAGCGGGATCCCTAGATCGGACCTTCCGTTTAAGATGGTCCCAAGGATGCTCTATCGGGTTTAGGTTCGGACTTCTCGCTGGCCACTGCATGTCAGAGATTTGGGATTTTTTAAGGAAGTCCCGTACAATTGCTGCAGTGTGAGCGCGAGCATTGTCATGCATTAAAGTGAACCCCTATTAAATCGGCATAAGGGACCACATGCACTTCCACAATCTCTGCCACATAGCGGCGAGCAGTCAGCGATCCTTACACTCGAGCACCTCCAGTCCGGGAAACGCAGACACGGTCGGTTTTGCTGTCAGAAGTGAACAGTCCTCCATTAGTCAAGAGTTCAATTGACGTGGTCACGAGCGAACTGCAAGCGGGCTCTACGATGCGCTGCAGTCAATTTTGGACCCGTAGCAGCTCTATGGGCTGCTATTTTCTTCTCCCTCAGTCTATGTCTAACCGTATTCCGAGACGCTCACGGTGGTTCTGCCAACTGCCTGGAGTTGCTGTTGCAACTCAACAGCATTGGAGAACCGATTTTTCAAAGAATTTGAGACGATGAACCGGTCGTCTCTCACCGAGGTGGAGCGACGTCTGCCGGATCCATGTTTCCGTATGTATCCACCGGTCTCTGTGAACCGCTGGTACACTCTTCAAACCGAAACACGGCTCAAATTCAGTCGCCGAGCGACATCACATTGCCGCATTCCTGATTGCAATAGTGCAACCACTTGAGCGGCTTCGTCAGCACTGGCATCCATTTCCCAGGTGCTTTATCTTTTGAAAAATCTTAACGTGTGTCCACTTCGACGGCTGGATAGCAAATGACCCACATTGATCATGTATGTCAAGAGTTAATAACGCTTGAAAGTTATTTTTGCAAAGGTGCGATTTTTTTGACGCCGAGTGTAATTTTCGAGTTTTGTTCTATCACGGAATTTAATCCAAAACTCGTCGGTTTTCTGTGAGCTCATTTCATGTAATGCTAAGCAATTTAATTACAACTGGTACCATTTTCCTTCATCCGTTTATTGCCGTATATCTTAATACGGTAATCAAATAGCTGCCGTATACCGTATTTTTGTTGCCTAAGATACCTGAATGCCGTATATTACGGCAATTGCCGTATCAAGAACAATGCTGGTGTTGTTCCTGACAAATTTAGGGTTGCCATATTCTAATTAAAAATTGCCGGATTTTTAGGAAAATCTTAAAAAAATGCCGTATTGCACAAATTATTAAGGTTAAAATAAAAAAAATACAAGTGTTTTATACGACTATGCGTGTACTATTTGTAAACTACTTATTTTATTCTTCACCTTATAGGTTTTGAATGGTTTCTAGTACATACTTCTGATTCTGTCGAATTTAGTTCGTAGGTACTGTTATTTATCTTTCATTTTACGAAATATGTCTTGTGGCACTTGAAGTTGTTTACAATTACCGTGATTACGGGTTGCTTGTCTGGCTAGAAAAGTACCATTAATTGGAGTTATTATTTTTATTGAAGTCTCATTTCAAATTAATTACTTCACATGGGCCGTTTACAAGTTTTAAGTTGTCAAGTAGGTAACAAAATTTTAAGTTAATTTTAACTTCATCATCATCATCAGCCTATAAACGTCCCACTGCTGGGCATAGGCCTCCCACGTGAACAATAACACGTGGGGATATTGGGCCATAACCCACCACGCTGGCCCAATGCGGGTTGGTGGGTTTTTACGATTGCCATCTTACGACAGCAACCGGGACCAACGGCTTAACGTGCCTTCCGAAACACGGACGAGCTTGAGATGTTTTAAATTTGGTCACCCATCCAGCGACCCGGCATTGCAAAAGTGGCTTAGCAAGCAAGTTCGCAAGCCGCACGCGCTAGCCGCTGCGCCATCGAGCTCCTCGTAATTTTAACTTAACTTTAAGTTATCGATCGTTTACACGTGTCTAACTTAAACACTCGTTAGTTCACTATATTGTTAAGCCGGGTCCGCTGCGCACGTTTTGAACAGAACATTGTTCGAAAACATAAATAAGTGGCCTAAATGTTTTGTCGAACAAAGTGTTTGCCGGAGTTTGTGGAAAACATCCCCCGCGTTCGTCTGCGGGGGGAGGGGATCTTTCATTTTATGTTTGATTTTGACGCAGGAAGACGTTTTCGCTCATGACATAATGGAGTGCATTGTCGAGTGGAATGCAGAGACAACACTAGAAATTCATAATTTTGATTCGTGAAAGACCCGTGATTTGGGAAGCGACATCGAATCTAAATAAAAATTAATCAAAAATAAACGAGTCTTTACCCGTGGTCCCGGTGGGTCGACCCATTACCGGGTCCACGGGTAACTTTAATTACCCGTGGTCCCATGGCACTACGGATTACATTTGAATGAATATTTCGACTGCGATTATATCGATATTAAATTAATTACAACCATGAAAAATATAAAAAATAAGTCATTAAGTATAATAAACAAATAATAGTAATAATATACTTACTAAGTAAGTAAGTGATGATATATGTGCAGTCTTTAGTCCGTTAGTCGCCTTTTACGACACCCAAGGGAAGAAAGGGGTTGGTAGATTTATTTTGATAAGCCCATCACCGCTCTATGCTGTTGGATGTATGTGCGTCTTTAGTCCGTTAGTCGCCTTTTACGACACCCAAGGGAAGGAAGGGGTTGGTAGTATTATTTTGATGAGCCCATCGCCGCTCTATGCTGTTGGATGTATGTGCATAATAATACATAGGTAATCATAAGTTGAAGTTCTTGGTTGTAATTTTTTTAATATCGATATAAGCGAAGTCGAAATATTCATCTAAATGCAATCCCTAGTGCCATGGGGCCACGGGTAAAGACTGAAATAAACAGATGCCTTCGCGGAAGTTGCAGAGATTATGGGTACTTCTGTGAACTCTGTGATCTCAGATCACAATCTATGACAAGATATCTATTTCTTTTACTTCTTCCGAGAACTAAATCCACTACAGCCAAAACAATGCTCACGTTTCCCTCGTCGCTGCTCATTTTTTTTAAAATGTGAAGTTTTGTTCAATAACTTTGTTAACTGAATATTGCTAAAGTCGCAGCGGACGGGAAATGTTTTGAACAAAAAATGTTCATGAACAATGTTCTGTTCAAAACATGGCGCAGCGGACGCGGCTTTAACCTTAAACTTATGTACTTCACTAAATTGTTGCGTTCACACGTCAAATAAATGACAATTTAGAAGAAAGCCATCAAAGCCACCCCTACCGGGGAATGCAAGCGGTGTGGGAGGGGCGGTTACTTACTTAAAAAAATTTATGTAAAAAAACCTTTCTAAAAACAAGCTTCTATAAAAATGCTCTAAAAAAACTTTTACTTTAAAACTTTTACTATCAAGTTTATTATACACAATATAGATGATATAAAAGGTTGTCGCGAGATTTAAGTAAGTAGGTACCTACTCGTATTTTCTTAGATTGAAAATTTTAATAGTTAAAATCAATCACATCAAGTTATTTAATTTACTTGTTTATTTACACATATAGTATATAGTAAATCTCGCGACAACCTTTTCAATCATATAAATTGTGTTTAATAAAGTTAAAAGTAAAAGTTTATTTTTTTCTTTTTAGCGCATATAAATAAAAGATTGTTTTTAAATTTATTTTTTACTTTTTAGTTAGGTATCCCTGGACACGTTTTTTATCTGTTCATTTCACTGAATACAAATATTTATGTATATAAAATTTATTTACGTCCACCAAACCACCACCACTCACCACCCTTCAAAAACAGTGCACCCATTAAAACGAATAAAACTCGACGCGGTTGTGTCGCTTAATTACTGAGTTCCTATGGCCACCTTCCAGCTCCATCATCAGACCCTGGTTAGCATCTAGCATTTAAGTACTCGTCAAGTTTATATAAAATTAAACTTCTACTTTATATAAAATGAAATTGGTTGTGTCCCGTCCCGGACTCGGTAAATACTAATGAAACATGGACACCTTGTTGAAAGAGACTAACTACTACTTTTTATGCCTCTCACTCGGCTCGCTGTTAAGTTCATAGTGCACAGTCCAGAATGTCCAGATAAAATACAGGTTCATCATGGTCAATAACATGGTCCATGGTAACTAATAAGTGCTCAGAACAATATTAGTTATTGTTCTGAGATTATGTGGCTCCCATAGAATAATAATGCTTTAGTTATTATTCTGAGGTGGCTCCACACTATGGTTATTTGTCTTAGAGCATTCAACCAACTTGAACGCTCCAAGCTATTTTTATTTGCGTATTGCTGTATTTGACAAGTAACTTCCATGTGTGGAGAGCTTAGAGCATTCAGTGGAGAGCTTCGATCAACAATACCAACCAAATAACGCGTCACATACAAAATCAAAGCTAAATTCTGTCCACGTGAATAAATACTTTTACAAAGCAATAAATTAGTCCTGCCACTTAAAAATGAAAAGACGTCAATAACATTTAGTGGTGAAATCAACCTTATCGGGGAAACAAATAAACTTTAAATAGATACATGTCTAGATAGAGCCTGGCCGTAAAAACACGTAGAAAAATTTATAGGCCAAAATTGGCCTATCGCGCAATCGTGGCGGTCAGTGTCATTGTGCCGTCAAGCAGTGTTTACCTCTCGCGTTTCGGTGAAATTGTTCGCAAAATGACCGTTTGCTCAGTGAAATTCTGTCGAAACTACAAAAGAAATTTTTTTTCGAAAAGGAATGTCACGTTTCATCCGTAAATATCGATAAATTATAATGAAAATTTAAAGTTTAACAATAATAACGGCCATGTATGCGTAGTGTTGCTGGTATCAAAATGTAGAATTCCCATTATTGGTGGCAGAATATAAAAGGAGGTTTAATATAATAAGTACGATAAAAATACTCAGTCTTGTAAGTTAGTATTTATACATGGTCTTGTTGTAAATAAAGTAAATACATTAAATATAATGGGCGATTTTCCGAGATCCAAAAAAAAAAGAAATTGGTTCGTAACTTCTATATTGACTTCGTAGATGGCGCTTAGCATAGATTAGTATGGCGCTTAGTAAAAGGCGAGTCAATGAAGAACATGTGTATGGCTACGTAATATTTATTCCATTCCAAAATAGAAATAGGTCCTGAGGGCCTAGTCAACTGGCAAACGCTGGACCGGTGACAGCGTCAAAATCGCTCATCAAATTCGCTAGGCTACATCGATATCGATGAGCTAAGGGATATAGAACATACAGGCTTGTCTTAGTATTTTTTTGTTTGATGATAATGTAACGCTTATGTAAGATTAATAAAAAGGTAGTAACCACACCGATCCTTTTGAGTTTTAGTGAATTGAATGTCACTTTACTAAGAAATTCGGGTAGACTCTTTGAGACAATTTGAAAAATGAATCAATCGCTTTTTTCGCCGGAAGTTCGCCAGGCAAGCACGTTTGTAAATAAGTACTTATAATGATGACGAGTGACTTACCTACCCTAATATGATATTGATATGAGACCAAACCCATTTTTCAGCTTATAATATAAATAAATTAAGACTGAAGACCACAAGCAAACGCTTGCTGCCAAGTATTTCTCAAATATTAACAACTTGACGTCCGTCTGTAATGAAATAAGTGATAACACTAAATGTTACAAACCGCGCGAACATTTAAACAGTTTGATCTTAGATGCGAGTACCCACTAGGTAGTGATTAAAACGTTTGCATCTTGTATAAGTACATCGCCTAAAGTAACTCTATGGCGTAGCGGCTAAGGCTTTCGGGTTTAGTTGTCTAACTACAACACCTATCACATTACTTTTCTAATTGATTATTGTCCTAAATAAAATAAAATAAAAAACATTCCAAGTACATGGTTTTGCTAGTTAAATTAAAACTAATTTTAAAATATGCAAACTAGCGAAGCAATGTACTTACTGTTACTTGAAAGGTAATGCTAGAGGTTCAACTAATGCAAAAAGTCCCCGCCCGCGCCGCACCGGTTTGTGATCTTGCCAGTTAGTTACGCAACTTTCACATTACCGAGCTAAAGGATGGGTAACCAAATAAAAAGCGTCTCGAGCTCCTCCGTGCTTCGGAAGGCACGTAAAGCACACTGCGGTTGTATTGGCTCAGGGCTTAAGCCTGTTATAGCCCAGTCTGCCTTAGTGCTGTCGTTCATCAGGGAACTTTCAGGACGTTCATAGGATGACGATGAAGACAATATCGCCTTAATATAGGATTGTTTCATTGTTACTTATTTATAGCGGTAGGTACCGAAAATAATTGAAATTAAAAGTCAAATCATTTAATAAATATACGCCTTCACAGACACAATGACATGATCGTGGTCTCTACGCGACAAGTTAAAATATTTATTTATTTTACATTATTTATTTCACTGCCATTCATTATGAGTTGGTTGATAATGTTTCGAAATAAAACATAGGATTATTTATATGTTTACCAAAAATAATTTTAAAACAATTAATTTTATATAATTACCCTAGTATGTTGATAATGAATCAAGTACAACTTTAAGCCATGTTTAATGCAGTTTCATTGTTGGATACGACATGTGGTACACATCCCTTCTTTATTGTGAGCCTGATGCAGCATTAAATATTGGTGTTATTATGATTAACCATGCTTTTTGAAGGTATCCAGAATCTCCTAAGAAATTGGAACAATATACTTACTTATAGAAAATTGTCATACATAAAAAGTTAGTAGGTAGTATATATTTACCAAAAATAATTTAAAAACAATTAATTTTATTTATTTATTTTATATTCACAGGTGAATCGACAGTTCTATAAAAAGTATAACACTGAAAATGTCAAACAGCAAACCATTTACAGATTCACACAAATAAAAATGTGATAGTAACATTACAAACTCAAGCAACAATTACAATCGATTACTTCACAATCGCCAAATTGATAATAACTAAACTATTACAGAGTATGCTAGATATGGAACTTAATTTGTATTATATGCATAACAAGCCACCTTATGTTAAGCCACCTATTTAAAGAAAAAACAATATTATAACAAACACAATAGAACCCACCAGATTTAATAATCGGATAATAATAATGCAAGTTTATACATATAATTACCTTTGTATGTTGATAATGAATCAAGTACAACTTCAATAGCTTAATGTTATGACTAGTAGAAATTGATATAAGTAGGTACTTAAACATTATCTATAGGTACCTACTGCAAGTAAAATTAAATATTGAGTAAAAAGTAACATTAATGTTGTATTTCTTAATATATTCTTATTTCCTTACCTAACTCTCTCAAAGTCAAAGTTTATTAAATATGAGGCTTCACTTTCTCTTATTGACATTAAAACTATATGTGTATAAAAATAAATGCCAATTGTGTGTATAAGAAGGTACTGTTTTTTAGTATCTACCTAAGTAAATCTTTTTAATAAAGTACAATAAACTTAGAACTAAATTAACTTTATACTTAATTTTTCCCCATCATATAAACCAAATTACTATTTTATGGGTTAAATATATTTATGGCACACTGTTCCTTTTTTCAACGAAGGTACTGTTTTATTGTACATAAGTAAATCTTTTTAAATAAAGCACAATAAACTTAGAACTAAATTAACTTTATACTTAATTTTTCCTCATCAAATAAACCAAATTACTATTTTAAGGATAAATATATTTATGGCACAGACTGCTCCTTTTTGTAGAATAAAAACGTTGTCAACATTAGAGCTCCACAAAAAAAAATCATATAAATAACTAAATTCAACGATGCCAAAGCCATGTTCAATGCAGTTTCATTGTTGGATATGACATGTGGTACACACCCCTCCTTTCTTGTGAGTCTGATGCAGCATTAAATATTGTTGTTATTATCATTAACCATGCTTTTTGAAGGTATCCAGAATCTCCTAAGAAATTAGAACAATATACTTACTTATAGAAAATTGTCATAGATAAAAAGTTAGTAGGTAAGTACCTATGTATTATACAAAATTGCTTGATATTGTTTTTTACCAAATAACCATGTTTGTTCACCATTCTGAGGAAGTCCATCCTCCAAATTATGAGGTAACATTTAAGATTTTTGAATCGTCGTCTCAAATCTGCAAAACCACATAAAATAGTTTTATCTTTATGTCAATACTCTTTATTCTAGCAATTTTAACAAAACTGACATTTCCTGGTAAATCCCAATATAATAATAGGCATAATACTTACCTTTATTATGTAAGTAATAATTTATTTATTAAAACTTACCGTTTGAACGTAAGGACTGATATCTTTTCCTATTAAGAAAGATGCTTGTCTGTATAAGATTTATAGGGTATAGTCAATAGGTACACCTTACTACACTTAAGAGCCTTGGTTTAATACTCTAAGCTACCTGGCAAATTAAATCTTCATTGGAACCTGTAAAACAAATAGGCAATCTAAGTTATAAATTGATAAATGGACATTATGGATAGGTTACATTTAATATTTATACAAAAAGTCCCTTACTGTTGTCTTCTTCTTGACCTTTCTTGTCATGATTAAAGGTACTTAGGTGGATTTATTTGGCCCAAATGTTTGTATGGTTTGAGAGCCCTTACAAATTGTTATGCAGCGACTTGCTCTTCGTTGCGGAAAATGTTGCATGACACACATTTATTTGGTCACTCACATCGCAACAACTATATCAGCACGCAATTCCCGGCAGACCTTAGTTAGATATTTGAAAGTTCGTAAACGAGAACTCCGAGAACTATTCACAAGTACAACAAACTCGATTTCGTTAATTTGCTCCAAGTAACGTAGGGAAACATTTCTTCCTTAGTGCCTGAGCACTTGATTATTGCAGTCCACAATAGCCCTAAAAAGAGCATTTTAAACAAAACTTTCAACACAACACAACTATTCCTTCATCAGCTGATCAAACAATCGCCATTTTGTGTGAATTTTTATCTTCAATGTTTGAGTAATCGCTAGATTAGCGATTCTTGGCTTGTCAAACTGTCAATTAGGTTTATTTTAGCGTAAATTTTACGTCGTAGGTAACTTTTGCTTATGTCAATCCCATACATTCGGTTTATCGTAGCGAAGATTTCGTAGCGTTTAATTTGTTTGCCAATTGACTAGGCCCTCTAGAGATCCTAAATAAAAATTTGTAAGTACTATTTTATTGTTTTTGATAGACAAGAAAAAGTGTAGAATTTATTACAGCCCTTAGGTAGGAATGGGTCGGCTTTCATAAAACGCCATCTATCGAGTATTTTTGAACTAATTTTAATTTTTTAATTTGGGCTGTCAGAAAATCGCCCATTATTATTGGAACGCTTTCAAAGTTTTTCTTTTTTTTAAACTGATGTCTGATTTATAAATGAGGGTGAATAAATGTCATGGTTCATATTCGATGCCGAATGTTTGTAAACATATTACTGTCATTTGGGCAAATGTCTAGTTTCACTAGGATTTTTACTGTTTTTTGAAAGAAAGACAAAATAGTTAACTGTGTTCTTGTGTATGTCTCTCAAGAAAAAGTAAAATCCTACTGCAACTAGGTATAACAGTAATCTATTTACAAACATTCGTCATCGAATTTGGCTGGATTATAGGTTCCGTTCTAAAACAAGAAACAATGTGGAAAAAATATAATACCTACTGTAATATTTTATAATACTATTATTATAAATTGTTATTGTGGTATGGTATCGTATCGATATTCGAAACGAATAAAAACATTATTATGTTTGAAATGGAATGTACGTAAGTATTTATGTAAGAAGTGTGTGTTTAAGTATATGAATGTAGGGGATGGTAGTATGTATGCTTCAGAGCTCGATAGCGCATCGGCTAGCACGTTCGGCTTGCGATCTTGCCCGCTAAGCAACTTTCGCAATGCCGGGTCACTGGATGGGTGACCAAATTTAAAACATCTCGAGCTCCTCCGTGCTTCGAAAAGCACGTTAAGCCGTTGGTCCCGTTTGTTGTTGTAAGATGACAGTTGTTAAAACCCACCAACACGCATTGAGCCAGCGTGGTGGGTTATGGCCCAATATTCCAACTTGCTATCTCCACGTGGGAAGCCTGCGCCCAGCAGTGGGACGTTTATAGGCTGATGATGATGATGACGATGTTTGAGAAAGTGCGGGTGCATGTTTGTGCCCCTAAAAGGTTCTCGTCTCATGTAGGTAAACTATTGGACACGGATATTGATGAGCAGTCATCACATTATGTAACCTTTACAACTGTTCGACCACATAGCAAACATTTTAATTTTCAGAATTCCAACTGATCCGGTAGAAAGAAGTCGTTGTCGAAATATTTAACTACAATTTTTCAACATAATAAGAAATTAGAGAACATGAAAAATGGTGTAACATCCAAACGAAAGTTATTTAGGAACAAATACAAAGAGAACGCCATTAATTGTTTTGATTTTAATTAAAAATATTTAAATTTCTAATTAAAAAATCAATTTTAATTAAGTATTAAATGTAAATCATCCTGCCTGTTGCTCCTATTTCGTCCCTATTACAAACATATCACACGCACGCAGGCTTCCATTAGCGCTTCGCGGGGCGTATCAGCACGGTACCGCGGCGCCGCGCCGCGCTAGGAAGGAAGGTGTCGGTTCTTTTACCAGGTCGGGCCCCTATGTCCTTACTCACCCGGGGCGGGTGGGGACATATGGGTTCCAGCCCTGGACAGTGCATGGGGTGTCTCACGTTCCTCTCGAGGCCTCATGCCAGTGCAGAGAAGCATTTTCTCCGACTAAAACAAAAAAAAAAGGCTTCCATTAGCGCATTATTTTATTGTACTCGCCCTCGCCTTCAATCATCCATTTTTTCTAAACACACCAGCTTCTTTTATGTATTATACCTACATATACGATAGACATACCTAATAATAAAAGTACCTAGTTTTTTTTTTTTTCTATCTGTACAAGACTTTTCTCTGAAAAAGGAACTTTTTGACAATAACTGTTTTTTTTTAAATTTATTTGTTCCGTGAAGAAACAGGCTAAGGTCTGAGACCATTCTGCCTAGTCATTAGTTTTTTTATTCCTTTTTTTTCCCTTGATGATAATGAGTGGTGATTAAGATGATAAATGATGTTCCCAAACCCCTTGAGTCCTCACTGAGGACTCCTCAGTAAAGATGTGGGACGTGGGACTTTACTGAGGTCTCACGCGGACTTCTTGAGAGAATTTGAAAAGTGATGTTGCACTGTTTTGTTTACCTACATATACGATAGACATACCTAATTTTAAAAGGTATGTTTTGAATCATTTTAAAATTATATTGTGCATAAATATTTTTTCCCAACTTTATCGGAAATTAGGCATTCGCTGGCAACCATTCGGGCTAGTGTCAGATACGCGGCTGTCACGCACACTTCAAATTCAATACAAAACCCGGGCGGATTTTGAGAAGCGTTTGTACCGCGATGCTCCGTCTAGACATGTATACAGGTGTCCATGTCTATGTTACAGCTTCCTCATTCGACATAGAGAAATTCCAAGCATGCCAGATTTTTGTGCATTTTATGTGCGTTTCAGTCCTAATTTTTGTGCCACTACAACTTTGTTACTATGAGTTGTTTTATGTGTGTAAGCTGGAGACACGTGTCACCAGCTCGCACACGCCCGTTAAGACAAACCAGTGATTATAGGGTTTTGACTATAGCCAGAAGTTTTGTGCATAATTTGTGCACTAGGAACCGTCTTCTGTTAAAGCGATGCCCGACGCGACTAATTTAGTTCCACTATAGGTACCTAACTAACGTACCCTACTTTTTATTATAAGGCTCCAGTACTAGTGTTGTTGCAATGCAATATTGATAGTTTCACTATCAAAGTCAAAGTCAAATTATTTATTCAATGTAAACCTTTACAGGCACTTATTAACGTGAATATTAAAAATAATATAAGTCCTCCTCTAAAACTCCTAGTCTAAAATTCTCGGTACATAAATAAAAACAATCGAGAGCGCAAATTAAAATGACTCTAAATATTGCTAGCTCCTAAGTTCAAACTCGATTGTAATCGTGTAGCGCACGGAACGGCAACGGCGCGCTTAGCCACTTCCGAGCCATTATTTTGAATTTTTTGGCGGGAAAACAGTTTTTGGCTTATAATTTTTAAACTAAGGGGGCCAGAGATTTGAAATTTTGCCTCGTGTTTGCTCAAATTATAACGTATTAGTTGATCTTTTAAACGAAACGCTATCTTATACAGTTACAGTAATTCACCATGTGTTAGCCCGTGTTACGTGTCAGCAGCTTACACATACTTATCGGTTCGTAGCTCAAGAATCTTTTGAGTTAAAGTTTTGAAAATTTTTGTGCCTTATGCACAAATTTAGCACAAAATTTTGAGGTATAATTCATAACCGTAGCTTAAACAATTACGATGATACAGCTGTGCAAGCCAGAGACCCGTGTCTCCAGCTCGCACACAGTTTTATGATCGTAGTTTCAACAGTATTTGAGTGTGATGGTTAGTTTTTTTTGTTCCTAGTGCACAAATTATGCACAAAATTTCTGGCTATAGTCTAAAACCCTATCCTCTACTGGTTTGTCTTAACGGGCGTGTGCGGGCTGGTGACACGTGTCTCCAGCTTACACACATAAAACAACTCATAGTAACAAAGTTGTAGTGGCACAAAAATTAGGACTGAAACGCACATAAAATGCACAAAAATCTGGCATGCTTGGAATTTCTCTATGTCGGATGAGGAAGCTGTAGACATGGACACCTGTGTACATGTCTAGACGGAGCATCGCGGTACAAACGCTTCTTAAAATCCGCCCGGGTTTTGTATTGAATTTGAAGTGTGCGTGACAGCCGCGTATCTGACACTAGCTCGAATGGTTGCCAGCGAATGCCTAATTTCCGATAAAGTTGGGAAAAAATATTTATGCACAATATAATTTTAAAATGATTCATAACATACCTTTTAAAATTAGGTATGTCTATCGTATATGTAGGTAAACAAAACAGTGCAACATCACTTTTCAAATTCTCTCAAGAAGTCCGCGTGAGACCTCAGTAAAGTCCCACGTCCCACATCTTTACTGAGGAGTCCTCAGTGAGGACTCAAGGGGTTTGGGAACATCATTTATCATCTTAATCACCACTTATTATTATCAAGGGAAAAAAAAAGGAATAAAAAAACTAATGACTAGGCAGAATGGTCTCAGACCTTAGCCTGTTTCTTCACGGAACAAATAAATTTAAAAAAAAAACAGTTATGTCAAAAAGTTCCTTTTTCAGAGAAAATTCTTGTACAGATAGAAAATAAAAAAAAAACCCTCCCTACTCTTCCCGTCATCCCGTGTGCTTGCTGACAGCTTCACTTCATCTAGTATTTATTTCCCGTTTTCTAAACCACTGGGACCGGTGTTTATTTGTTCGTAGCGTAGGATGTAGGCCGCATTAAAGAGTGTTTGTGAAATTTTTGTAATAATGTGATTTTGGCTTACAGTACTGTTGTTATCTGCTGTTTATTATCTAGTAATTGTTAGGTAAGAAAAGCAAGGGATAAACAAGTACTGTGGATTGTTTGGTTTGGTTAATTTTTAATAGGTAGTTAGTAGCCTACCTATCTAGAGCTCAGACTTCTTTCCAAGTCTCTAAGTGGTTGTTGTGTTATTGCTTATGTACCGTTACAAAGAGTAGTTTTAAACTTTAGTTCTTTGTAAAAAAAGATGGAATCTAAGTAATTGAATAGTTTGTGTTAAATGTGTTTAAAAGTGACAGCATAACTAACCTGAGTTTTACTTTATCTGTAATTATTTGCATTCTCTATAAAATAATTTGGACATACGTTAAGTCCTCCATGGGTCCTTCTAATAAAATTTATTTTTTATGTCACCTGTTGACTACTAGGCAATACTAGGGTTGCCAGGTAGCTTTAGTTGGACAATTTCAGCTTTTTACAGTCTTATCCTGCCAAACTTATACAAGTCCGGACAGTCTGGATTTTGCTATGCTTTTGGTCAACCCTGTCACATGACCACACTAGCGGGGTAAACAAATAAATCCAATATCTCATTCTTTTAGCGATAAATGTTTGGCTTTATATGAATTTTTGTACATCTTTTCTATTTTTGAATGTGGCAACTATAGGGTTGCTAGTGGTGTTCAAAAGGATAATATTATTATTACTATAGGCAGCCTGATGATGTAGTTGACTGGATGTGTTACTCAGATAATGCATTTATAAATATTTTTGATTTACAGGCACCAAAAAATGTGGATGAGCAGTAAAACCTTTAGTTAACTTTAAAATGTTTAAAATTGAATCCTATGTCACACCAATTTTACTGAGTTATGTGGATAAATATGTGCGGGACTTTAAACCAGCTGATGCTCAAGTAAGTACACAAATAAAGTAACATTTATAATTATCCTTTATTAAAATATTCAATTTTAATGGTTAGTATCTATCTTTATACATATAAAGTCAATTGCCACATGTATGGTAGAGAATCACTTGAGAATGGCTAAACCAATTTGGCTAAAATCGTTTTGGTTGTGTTCATATGAAGTTTTTCAATGGGGAAACCCATGTGAAATGTCTGAAATTTGATTTATTGTTAGATAGATATTATATGTAATGATACATCTTTCGTTTCGCTCTTTCGTGACGTATGTCTGAATAAATTAATTCACAATACCTATCCAAAGATACAAAAAGATTGCACTGACTTGTGATTGTATCACAACTATATTGATCCAGCCTACTGAGCAAAAAGCGTGTAGCGTAAGTCTTGATAAAAGTACATAACCTTGCTCTGTTACTGATATCTGAGGCTCATCTAATAGTAGAGGATCCGAGTATACACGACCTTTACCGGGCCGGTTAATGGATGAAAAGTATTTTATATCAAATTTAATATGTTAAAAAATATATTGCAAGTGGGTTGGCTGAAAAATTTCAGTCCATTATATGATTAATTAAAAATTTTAAAAATATTTTTTTTTAAACATTGCACTGGTTTGGATAATAGGTAACTTACATAGGTACCAATTGAAAGTATGAAGCTTATAGAATATGCAAACGTTAGGTTGACTATTTTTTTCCCGTCATAACATTGGGTGTAAACAGGTAAGTCAATATTAGTAATTTGCAACCATCTGGTTAAATAAATAAAATTTATGTTTATATAAAGATTATCTAATTACAAACACACACACATACACACACACCAAACCAGTGAAATGTAAAAAAAAATATTTTTAAATTAATCATTATAGGTACTGGCTCAAAATTTCTCAGCCAACCCACTTGCGATATATTTTTTAACATATTTAATTTGATATAAAATACTTTTCATCCGGCCCGGTGAAGGTCGTTCTATACTCGGATCTTAGACTATAACAGATAAATCAACATTCAATGTAGATGGTTACAACATTTATGCAACTTACTACCCAAGCGGTGCAGCACATACTGGAACAGCAATAATCATTAGACGGAGCATTAACCATCAAGTGTTGCCAGAATACCAGATCGCCAAAATCCAAGCCACTTCAATAATGATAGATAAGCATAAGCAAAGTTCGATTACACTATCATCTGTTTAATGCCCTTCAAAGCAAAAGAGAAATCCTGAAACAGTTGAAGAAGACTTCAATACCTATTAACAATCACTGGGCAACCGGTTTATAGCGGGTGGTGATTGGAGTTCCAAACACAATGTGGGCATCGCGTCTTATCACAACTAGAGTCCGAAACCTCCGCAAGAGCCTAGGAAAAATGCATCTTAATGTTCTTTCAACTGGACTTCTTTATCTACAAGGGTGTGCAGACAAACTTTTTGGGTATAGAAAGTTGCTTTGACTCATCATCGGACCACATTTCAGTAATAACAACTCTGAATTCCACTATAATGAAAAGAGCTGTGCCCCCATTATTGTAAAATAGACATAGAGATTGGAGAGCATTTCAACGGAATTCAAGTGAAAACTTAGAACTTAAAATCGGCCTTAAAACAGCGGAAGATAATGATAGCGCTGCTGAATATCTAACTAAGATGGTACAAATAGCTGCTTGGACCTGTACTCCGCTACTTCAGGAATCGTCAAATATAGCAAAAGACCAAAATGTGCCAAACATTGTTAAAGAAAAAGTCTTAGAGAAACGACATCATTAGCCACGTCCACACACCGACCGGCCACGGGTTGCGAGGCAGCCTCGCGAGCCAATGCACCAGCCGGTGTGGACGTGGCTCGGGCTGCCTCGGGCGCACGTTGCCTCGGCCGAGCGTGCCTCGGGGTCGAACCGTCGGCTGTCGGTAAACGGGACGCGCTTAAAGGTGCCTCAGGGTGCGCTGTGCGTTCGGTGTGGATACAGTATAAATATAGGCTAATGCAGTATGGAAACTAGGCCTTTTTGTTGTTTTATATACCTACGCGCCAATTGAGCGTTAGGGTTGTCCTCTTATTTTTGTAAAATTGAAAAAAAAATTTTTTAGTTAGCGCTGTATCTCAGCTAGTTAGCGTTTTTTTTTGAGATAACTAGCAAAGCATTAGGGTTGTCACCTTTAATTTTTATAAAATTAAAAGGTTTCTTTTTATTATTTTATCAAAACGTTTATTTGTGTTCTATAATGATCAAATAATCGAATGAATTGACTGGTTTACAAACAAAATTCTGTAATTTAAAAATTTTCAACATTTTAAGAATTCTTTATTCTTCGTTAATTATTATAAATTACTTACTGAAAAATACTTTCGCCTTTACGCTACGACACGTTCGAAAAGCTTTATTATTATATATACTAAGTGCCTTACAAATAAACAAAGAATAAGCTATTAATAGTTATTCCGTGTTTTGTTCCTGTCGTGTAAACGTAATTTCAAATAAGAGTAAAAGAGACAAAACAAAGAATGTTATGCACTTTTAGGGTGGATTCGACCAAACTGGAATAAGGTCTTAAACCTAGATTAAACGCCGAATTTGTATAGACTAATCTCGGAGTAAGCCTTATTCCAGTTTGATCGAATCTTCTAATGAATAGCTTTTTAAATAAATTATCGGAAAACATGGACACGACACTATAAAATTGTTTTTGTTGTAATAAAGAAGTATCTTTGTAAATTAATACAGCTACTTATTTAATTATTTATACAGCCAAGTTCAAGCAGCCGTAAACTACACAATACACTCGCGGCATTTTTAAAAATCGCGCGAACAGCGCACGCAATACAATAATACACAACCAGTGTTCACTCGTCTCGAGGCGGCACGCGCTACTGAGAGCACTGCGATGTCCGCTTAGGGGCCCTGTAAAGTCGTGCGTCTGTGGGCGTGCGTCGTTTCGAGCGGTTGTGCGTAGCTTCCTACAGTATAAATATAAGCTAAAGCAGTAGCTTTAGCTTATATTTATACTGTGGTGTGGACGGTGGTTCTCGGGGACTTCTGATGGCTCGGCCTGCCTCGCTAGGCTCGCCTCTGTGTTTCGGGGGTGCATCTCGAGTCTGCCTCGCAAGGCCATGCTTGCGAGCCACTACATCGAGGCTGCCGCGCGAGCCCATGCGCCAGGTGTGGACCCGACTTTAGAAGAGTGTGGCACAGCAGTCGTCGTCCAGCTGATAAAAGACACTTCAACCAAGCATCCGCTAGTCTTAAACCGTTTCTGGTTAATAAAGAAAACAAAACATTACAGCAACATCTGCAAAGTTTTAACCCTGTTTTTAGCTAAAAACGAATATTCACTATGGAAAACAGTAAAATCCTGCGAAAAGCCACAACTTGCCCGACATCCACTTAAAATGGAGAATGGAACGTGGGCAAAAACGGACAAAGAAAGAGCTGAAGTGTATGGGTTATTTTTGAGTAGCGTCTTCACGCCCAATACTGACATTGGCAATGAATGCATTGACTGTGAAGTAATGAAATTTCTTAAAAGCGACCTTTAGCTAAGTCCTCCCTTTCGGTGCTGTACGTCTGCAAAAGTTTGACGAATAATAATGGATCTGGAGCTTAAAAAGCTCCAGATCGGATCGGATTTGACCTAATCAAAGCAGAGGTATTGCGTAACCTGCCGCGAAGAGGAAAGTTTTTATTGCATCACTGTTCAATGCTGTATTACGAGTTGCTCACTCCAAGTATATGGAAGGTCTCCCAAATAACGATGATTCCAAAGCCAGGAAAGCCACCGTATTTAACATCCTCTTATAGACCGATAAGCCTCCTACCTGTATTATCAAAGGTACTTGAGAAAGTCATCCTGTCACGCCTCAATGAGACCTTGACTGATGAGTCCTAACTCCTATTATTCCCGATCATCAGTTTGGATTTTGGAGAAATCATTTAACCATCGAGCAAGTACACAGGATGTGTGAACTCATAAGAAGCACCCTTGAAAATAAGAAGTACTGCTCGGCAGTGTTCTTGGATGTGCAACAAGCTTTCGACAAAGTCTGGTATAATGGTTTACTTTATAAACTAAAAAAAATATTATTAAATAATCTATACCTTCTATTGAAGTCCTACTTTATGTTAAAATCAACAACTCTAACTCTGATTTTTACGACATAAAAGCAGGAGTACCTCAAGGATCTGTGCTGGGGCCCTCGCTGTATCTCATCTAAACAGCTGATGTATCAGAGGCAGAGAATGTTATTACGGCCACTTTTGCAGATGACACAGCCATACTGTCAAATGACCCAGATACTGTAATAGCATCAAGAAAACTGCAAGATCATTTGAATAATGTCCATTCCTGGATGCAGTCCTGGAGAGTAAAGCTAGTGGTACAAGTCAAATCACATCACATTTACCTTGAGAAAAGAAGAAGATTGCCCTCCTATTAAGCTGGGCCAAGAGGTCCTAACCACACCACACTAGTGTTAAATACCTTGGCTTTTACCTTGACAGAAGACAAACCTGGAAAACACATATTCAGAAAAAGCGTGATGAGCTAAATTGCAGATTAAGATCCCTGGAATGGCTTATAGGTAGAAACTTGTGACTTTCTGTGGAGAATAAGATATTGTTATATAAAGCCATACTAAAACCAATATGGTCTTGCGGTATACAGCTGTGGGGTTCTGCAAAAACATCCAATGTAGAAATACTGCAAAGATTTCAAAACAGTGTGCCAAAAACCGTAGTTAATGCACCATGGTTTACAAGAATGGAAAAAGTCCATGACTATTTAAACATCCCAATAGTTAAAAAGCAAATAGCTGATAGTATAAGTTTCCGTAAAGATCGCATCACTAATCATTAGAACAGACTAGCCCGGAGTCTTATTGAACCATTGCAATCTAGATGACTGAACAGAGTACGTTAGCAAAGAAATATAAAAAAAATATGTATTGATCCATACTAAGTATTGATGGCGAATGACAAAGCACTTTGCTCAATATCCGGCCACATGATGAGGTCTAAAACTAATAAATGGACAAAAGACATCACAGCTTGGTAGCCTTGTAAAAAAAAACTAGAAAGAGACCGAGAATGATAAAATGATTGAGAAAAGATGTGACATGAATTAGACAAAGAGGAGAGTAGTGGATTTGACCATAGTTTTTAAATACTACTCCAGAATGGTTTTCTTGCAAAACACTACACATTGTAATAAAACTTGAGCATCCCCTTCACATTCACATGGAAACGTCACGATATTTGTTTTCGCTCTTTGATATGCGATCCATCTCCAGGCCTTATTTAAAAAATGTCAGGATTTAAATATTCAAATAGTACTATTGCAGTGTTGAATTATAATTTAAGGAAAATTGGTCAGCGAATAAGGGCTTTATTTATTAACTGTGATTAGGTATCGCTATGGGGCGGAGGCGTGGTCTTACACAACCTGGTGCTCAAAGCCGACGTGCTGCAGCAGGAAGTGGCGCTGCCGTTCACGCTCGTCTCCGGCCGCATCCACGAGCTGCTCATCCAAGTACCCTGGACAAAGATCATGTCCGAACCAATAATCATCACAATAGATACTATAGGTGAGTGCGTTGCCGTAATGATTTTCGAACTAGAACACATCACATCATACTATTTAGAAAATAAACATCATTATTTTATATTAGTACAGTGACAAAATTCCTAAACTTTAGTTATGCATAGCCTTACAATAGTGCTTATTCAGAGTGCACGGGTGGGGACGGGCGCGGGCGCGCGGGTCTTTGCGTCTTTATGTTCACAGTGGCAGAGCGGCTGGAGACTGAATGCACGCGTGTGTATACGGTTCTCAAACTTCACGCTACCTACGTCAAGACATGGATGAAGATTTCATTTTATTAATGGGAAAATTCATTTTTAAAATGGGAAGTAAATTATGTGAAGTTTGCTATAAATGAAATGAACAAAGGACGAGAAGAATTGTGAGAATTTAAGGTGCTATACACCGATTTACGGAGTAACCCAAAAAAGTTTTTCGAATAATGTCAATAAATACATTATAGGTTTTTTATTTCATCACATAATTACATCTCTATTCAAGTGTTGTGGATGTTTGCTTTGCCAGATAGCAGTGCGACGTTGCACTGTGGATATTCTTCTGTATCGATTTCCATGTTGCCGCGGGTGAATCAAAAAGTTTTAGAATCAGACGCGTTAGCCACTGACAGACGCTAGAGCACTGTGAAAGACACAGGCGGACTGAGCCAATAGAATCATCCGCGCGATAGTCACGCCACCCGCGCCCGCACCCGCGCCTATGCAGACGCGCATACGCGCGATCACTGTGAAAGCGAGAGGCGTCTAGATACATTTGATCTACCCGTACCCGCACCCGCGCCCGCACTCGCCTTTACTCTGAATAAGAAGCATAAGAATAAGATGCACATAGACGTTACTTAAATTTTTAATAATGCTTATTGGTAATTTATGAAGTGTTTTGCATAGAAGTCAAAGCTTAAGTTCTAGTAAAGTTTATAAGTAAGGCATGTAACATTCTATACTATAGATTTACGTCACTAAAGTGTAATTTAATATTATGTAATTTTATTATAAAGTAGCCTTTATCAGAGTATTCAGGTTTCCATTCCTACAAAAAGTAACCTCAATACTCACTCTCCAAGTTTAAAAATGCTGTTTTAATATCTGCAGCTGTTTAAGCATTCCAGTATTCTCAGCTATCTGTATTTCCTTTGTGATAAACAGTTGATTTTATTTGATGTCAATATCCTCAAACTTTGTTTCAGAATGTGTTCTTAGCCTAAATCCGCCACCACAAGATGATAATGCACCTCCTGAGCCGCAAAGGTAAATTAACTTTTACTTTTATGCTTTTTTATAACAAGGAGGAAAACGAGCAGGCGGGTCACCTGATGGAGAGTAATCACCGCCGCCCATGGACACCCGCAAAACCAGAGGAATCGCAGGCGCTGTGCCGTCCTTTAAGGAAGGAATAGGAATTGTGAGAGGGGGGGGGGGGATGGGCCTCCGGAACCCTCACTGGCCGGACGAAACACAACAGCACCAAGTGCCATTATTTCACGACGGATATTCGTGAGAGTATTCGCGCTTGTAGTATTGATTACCTTTTTATACAGGAGGAATAGCATTCGCCATACCGCCACGCTCGGAGACACGCATAATATGCTTATGTGGGACTCTCCCAATCCAAATGATAACTCTAAAAGTCTTGTAGGTTGTTGTAGTTAGTTTCCCTTACATGCTGTCAGGGTAATTTTTGACCGTCGTCTGTTGTGAGCAATCACCTGATTACAGCCCAGCAGAACGTGCTTTACAAATTACTTCCGTGGTCGAGTGGTTAGCACGCCAGTTCTGGCGTCGCGCCATTTTTGAGGGTTCAATTTCCGGTCGGGCCAATTTAGAAAAAACGGTTTTTTATAAATTTATTTCGGGTCTACGTGTTTTCTATTTTAATTTTCGATCAACAATACCAACAAGATAACGCGTCACGTACAAAATCAAAGCTAATTTCTGTCCACGTGAATAAATACTTTTTCAAAGATATAAATTACTCCTGTCACTTAAAAAATTATTAATTAAAAAAAGACGTCAAGAACATTTTGTGGTGAAATCAACCTTAAAGGGCAACAAATAAAATACTTTTTCCTGTTATGCCTTGCGAAAAAATAAGAGCTCACTTCTCAAGTGCGTTCTTATTTACCGAGACATATTTTTAGCGCCGACCTGACATCTAGTTGTATAGTTGATCGAAGATTTTAATGTATGTTTATCCGTTATCTAATTAACCATTTAAAACAAGTTTAATAAAAAGAAGCTTAAAGGCACACGGCAGCTATAATGTATATTAATGTGCATTACATCTCGGGATATAACACGACAGCTATAATATACATTATAGCTGTCGTGTGTGTGGTCTCCTGACGATTTCTATGGAAAGATGTAGTGAGATGTATCGTGATTTAATATACATCTTTACATTATAGCTGCCGTGTGTGAAGGCCTTAACTTGGGCTGGATAATTAGTGTGAGAGTATAATATCTTTATTTATTATTTTTTTAATGTTAAAATAAATATTATGTATTAGTACTTTCGGGCGTTAATGTGTATGTGTGTAGGCGCAGTCAAGTGGTGGAAGCGCCGCCTGGCTACATGCAGGCGCTAGTCCGCCGTATCGTCAGCAACATCGCGCTGCGCGTGCACCATCTCATCGTGAAGTACGTGCAAGACGACATCGTGCTGTCCCTCAACGTGAAGCACTTGGCGGTCGACAGTGCGGGGCCCACCTGGGAACCGGCTTTCGCAGGTATTGAAATAATTTGATATACATTTAATTAAAATTCACGCCTCGGCCGAGTAGTGAAATGCTTGGCTCGATATTCGGAGGTCCCGGGTTCAATAACCAGGTGCACAGGGCAAAGTGTGTTTTTGGATTTTTCAATGCATGGTTCGGGTTTGAGATACCTACCCGCATATCGCAAGCGTGGTTGAGTACATTAAGCCAATACCTATAAATTGGCTATTTGACAGTTGTAACAATAAAATATGAAATATGTCGGATATGTTATATAGTTTATAATTTAACGATATTATAGAATAGTTTTTTTTTATTTAGATGATTTGTAAATATTTTTATTTTACAAAATAAATTTGCAATTTTTTATCTGTGGATTACAAGACCCGAAACACGGGCGGCCATGATTGAGCTTCACAAAATAAACAAACACTGTCTGCCAGGATTCAAGATAAATTTCTTTACTTATTGTGGTGTGACGTCACAGGGCTAAATGTCACGTAATCAACCGTTTTCGCACTAAATTTGAAATGAATGAAGAAAAATATGTTATTTTCTATTTAATAAAGCTTTTTCGACAAAAAAAAATATTGTACGGGGTATAAAATAAGCGTTTGTAATTTTTAAAATACTTTTTCGAAAACTGTCAAGTAGCCAACTGTAGCGATAATTTGATTTGTTGGAGGTCTTTGCCCTGCAGTGGGACAGCATACATGCCCTCAGGACGACTTCGTCATTTTCTTAAACTTGACACTTTCCTAACTTGTCTCATTTTTAACTTGGCTCTTTCTTAGTTGGTCTCATTTGCAAAGTTGACACTTTACCAACTCGTCTCCCCTCCGGACGACTTCGTCATTTTCTTAAACTTGACACTTTCCTAAGTGGTCTCATTTTTAACTAGGCTTTTTCTTAGTTGGTCTCTTTCTTAACTTGACACTTTCCTAAATCTTAATTTATTCATAAACTCTAAGAAAGTGGTTACGGGACACCTGTATTCATATTTTTTTCAAGATTAACTGGACTGGATGCGTACAGCTGAGTCATAAATATGTGTACACTTTAGTACCTTGTCACTTTAATTGCTTTGACAATTCATGTATGCAAGTTTAAACGAAACGTTAAATAGACAAGCCAAGGTACTAAAGTGTATACATATTTATCCATCATTTCCAACTCGACAGATTTTCAACTTGACGGATTTACAACTCTACGTACTGTTATGAACTCGACTGTACCTACAATAATAAATTAGCTTACATACATCTTAAAGCGTTCCGACGTAAGGGCCTGCAGCAAAAGTAGCATAACCTAAACCTACCTACCTACAGGTCAGCACGCTGTTAATACTGGCGTCCAGGTAGGTCAGATAGTTTTATGTCGACAATGAAAAATCCAATTAGGTCAGAGTTGACCTAAATGGAACAAATAATTTTAAAAAAGAGAGAGAGAGTTAATATTGAGACGAATTATGAAAGTGTCAACTTTGCAAAAGAGACCAACTAAGAAAGAGCCGAGTTAAAAATGAGACGAGTTATAAAAGTGTCATCTTTGCAAAAGAGACCAACTAAGAAAGAGCCGCGTTAAAAATGAGACGAGTTATGAAAGTGTCAACTTTGCAAAAGAGACCAACTAAGAAAGAGCCGAGTTAAAAATGAGACAAGTTAGGAAAGTATCAAGTTTAAGAAAATTACGAAGTCGTCCTGAGGGCATACATGCTGTACTTTACTTAATATAAATTAAACTGAACCAATCTTATCTTAATAATCTTCGATGACCTCCTTGGTCGAGTGGTTTGTGCACCGGTTTTCGTGGAGTCGCCATCTCTGAGGTCCCGGGTTCGTTCCCCGGTCGGGTCAATTTAGAAATTATTGTTTTTCTAAATTGTCTCGGGTCTGGGTGTTTTCATGTATAAAAAGTATGTATTTTAAGTATGTTTATCCGTTGTCTAGTAACCATTTAACGAGTTTCATAACGAAGCTTCTCTTGGGCTAGATAATTGGTGTGAGTGTAGGTAAATTTATTATTTATTTATTTATTAATCTGAGCCTGCTTCGGAAAGCACGTAAAGGCGTTGGTCCCGGTTGTGGTTGTAAGATGGCAGTCGTTAAGAACTACCAATCCGTATTGGGTAAGTGTGGTGGGGTATGGTCCAATCTCCCCTTGTGGAAACTCTTGCGCCAAGCAGAGACGTTTAAAGACTAATGATGATGTCTGAATTTACGGGTACGATTTTATACTATATTTTTATTATTGAAATTTTGCATTCACAATGCTATATAGATATAGGATAAAATGTTTACTAGAAAAAAATGTTTCTTGTAAACATTTTATCCGGGTTTATACTAATTCTAAAAAGATTTTAACTGCATAATAAATAATGTTATAAGGGTAAATTAAGTAAGAGAAGTGTGACAGAATCGTAGTAAATAGATAGCTGTGGTCAGGAAATGGGCGCGACGTATCTATGTATGTACCTATAAAATTGATACGTTTTTTTTTATTATTATTATTGGTTCACCAAACGGGACGATACACAAGTGCGATAGAAGAATATTTAGTAACAATGAGTGGGGATGTCTGATGATGATGTCCGATTTGTTTTGTATTTAATTGTAATATTTGGTTATTTGTATGGTTGTGCAGTTTTTGCTTTGTTAGTGTTAGTGTTAAGGAGGTTAAAACAATGCAACAGTGCAACGTACAGTCACGAGCAAAAATATGTAAACAATTGTAACTCTTAACACAATGGAATAAGAGTCAAAGTGTTTACATATTGGTGCTCGTGACTGTACATGGTCACAGGCAGAACAGAACACAACAGTGTCTCCTCGCGACTTACCCTGCACAGGGTCGAACCGCCTCATTATAAAATTAAGTACTTGTAATGCAAACGGGAGCAGATATAATGTGTTTAATTAACATAATTATTGTTATTGTTGCGATATTATCGTAGTTCAATCCATGAAGGCACCTAAAGCTGTGGGTTCCAGTTGTTAGTCGTAAGATGTCAGTAGTTAAAACTCACTAATCCGCATTGGGCCAGCGTAGTGGGCCTGTGCCTAGCTTTGGGACGTTTATACGCTAATGATGTACGTTCCTCAGACATAGAGCAAGCCGAGCCAATGCTACGCCGACTGGTGCGTTTGGATGATTTAACGCTATGTCTCGACCGGGCCGACGCCGACGGCAAGATCCGCTTCTACCAGGAGCCGCTGCTGTACCGCTGCCAGCTGGACCTCAGGTGACGTCACTATTAAGTCTTGCCATGATTGACTGGCTGTTTCTTTTATCTGACGCTGTCTCGACCGCGTTGACGTCAACGAAAAGATCCGCGTCTATCAGGAGCCGCTGCTATACCGCTATATATAACGCTGCTATTGGGCTTCAGGTGACGTTACTATTTGCTAAAAACTGTAAAGGCTAAAGTAATGTAAATTTTTTATATAGTTAACCGATGCATGTACTGTAGTAACAACAACAAAATAATCTTAGTTTTTTTTGTATTAGCCTCAATTCTTTAAGACTCTGTACCTATTCTTTAATTTATATAAGTTTTATTCCTTGTCGGATTATAGTAGATAATTTTTAATAATTGCAAGAATTTCTATGAAAAAATAACTGTGGCGCACAGATAACAGCATGACGAAGTTTTTTTAGAATACAAGTAACCTTTATAGTTAGTAGGACTCCCGATTTACATAGGAAATAGTTAATAACTTCACAGAAGAGCTACGCAATAACAATCAATTAGTAAGAATAATATCTTTGTAAAAATGTTTGATATTAAATTAACAATAATTATACACTGAAGTTTTTTTTTGTCAATTAAAATGAATGTACATGTTCTCCGCGTAGAGTCCTAACTCGCCTGGTGTCCGCAAGCACGAGACGAGCGAGTAGCCTGAGCGTACAACTCCGCTCGTCGAAGCTCGCGTGGGGCGTGACCAGCGACCAGCTAGTGCTGCTGCTGCGGCTGATGCGTGAGAGCCCTAAGGTGGAAGTGAAGACGCCGCCGCCGCCCAAGACGTCCATGTCGCAGCTGGCGCCGTTGCGTGAGTATTTGGAACTATAGCATAATAATAATTAGAATAAGACATGAGACCAGCTGGTGCTGCTGCGGCTGATGCGAGAGAGCCCTGAGGTGAAGTGAAGCCGCAGCCGCCGCACAAGACGTCCATGTCGCAGCTGGCGCCGTTGCGTGAGTACTCGGAATTATAGACCCGTGATAGGCCGCGTGGGTTTGGCTACAGACCAGCTGGTGCTGCGACGGATGCGCGAGAGCCCTAAGGTGGAAGTAAAGCTGCCACCGCTGCCCAAGATGTCAGAAAATCTATAAATATATTGGTTTTTCATTATTTACAATCAATTAATTTAGTAATTAGCTTGGGCGTGGTCATCGAAAGACATCTCCCACCGCAACCAGCGGTCGAATTACATTATTGTTACTGCATTAATGTTTTTTGTCCGACAACACGGTCAAACTGAGCCGTGCTCCTTTAGAGGCACTTTTGTGTTTTCTGCTCTTGTCAACGGATTCGAACCCTTCGGTGAATCTAGTAGAGGACAAGAATACGCTTGTGTGATGCTATCCCCGCTAAAAACATCCGAATAATGTTCAGTCACTACCTCAAGGTTCACGTTGCCATAGATTTCCCAACGCAACTAGACATAATAATAACGTTTCTTTTTGTTTTCGCGCTGCTGTTTGTCAAGATCTTTCTTCATGTATTCGATAACATAACTCACCATCCTGGAATGGGCCAGCGTGATGTTATATGGCCCAATCACCCTATGTGGGAAGGTCTGTGCCCTGAGCTAATGTGCTCGACAGACGCGATATGGTCTAATTCCGCGGAGCCGGCGCGCCAGGAGAGCTGGTCGGAGTGGATGTGGTCATGACTGGCTCGGCAACTCACCTCACTCTCACACTCACCAACCCGCATTGGGTTAAGGTCTCCCTATGTGCTATTGTCCATGTGGGAAGACCTTGCGGCCCTACTGTCACGTCTTAGAGCAGTATTACTTAAATCAAAATTCGTATGTGAATTTGCATAGTAAGATAAGTAACCCCTTGAGGAAAGTAAACCCAGACAATTAAAAATCAATTGTTTCGCGACCGCCGGCGGTTTTATGATCCTTGACCTATTAAAGTAATACTGCTCTAAGAAGTGACAGTAGCGTCTCTGTGCCCGGTAGTGGCACATTTACAATGAGATGACGATATGCTCAACAGACGCGACATCGTCCAACTCCGCGGAGCCGGCGCGCCAGGAGAGCTGGTCGGAGTGGGCGTGGTCGTGGCTGCCCGCGTGGGCGGACCGCGAGGGCGGCGCGGAGGAGGCGCCCGCGCCGCCCGCGCCCATACCGGTGCACCTCGTCGCGTACCTGGACGACGTGTCGCTCGTGTTCAAGGTACAGACAAATTTCTACAATACATTTTGAACTTTGACACTACGGTGGTTATTATAACGATGCCATATCGATTGCAGAAATTTGTTAGTTTTGGTTAGGTTGATCTGCAGACGTTTTGGTCTGAGCTGTCAATGGCAAGATAGATGCCATCATAATTTGAATTTTACTCAGTTGTGTAAGTAACTCAATGGACATTATGAACTTTGTAATATAGACATAACTTTCGAAAGAAATGCCACCTCAGGGGGTCACAGTTTTAAACTACGTACCCGTATCGTAAAAGAGTGGAATGAGCTCCCAGAGATGATGTTATCTATGCCTCCAACATCAACTAACTTAAAAATAGACTTGATAGATATTTTATTTAGCCTCTCCCCCTCGGACCTCGACTGCGAGCTGACGTGTCCTAACTGTTATTGCTTTATTTTTAACAACTCAAAATAAAAAAGTAAAATTTTAATTCACGACAAATAAATAGGAGTGCATAAACCGCGAGGAGACTACGCGAATCTACTGTTTCGGACCTCTGCTCGGCGGCTGTTTGTGTGAGTGAACATTCTTAATCCTTCACTGGCGCGCTGTTAACATAACGCAACCTACAGCCGAACGCGCACATTGATACGCTGCGAGCGCACTGCGCCTGAGTTGCTAACACCGCCTGATACTTTATGCCACCCTGGTACTACGGCCGAACGCACGCATTGTTTCGCCGCGGGCTACAAGCACCTACAAGCGCCTGAGTGCTAACACCGCCTGATACTTTATGCCACCCTGGTACTTCTCAGCGTTGGAGCGCTCTTGGCTACGAAACGAAACGAACTTCTCCGTACTTTATGCAAGCTTTGTACATATTAATATAATTTGAAGATATGAATGAACCATGAAACATTAAAATACTATATACACTTAATACTGCACCTCGTTACGTCAGGACTGCTGCATTAAACCTCCCTTGCTATTATACCGCCCTGGTACTTCTCTGCGTAGCAGTTTTTCTTTGCTACGGGTTTGAATGTATCCAACGAACACTTAAGACTGGTAAAGAGACCTCTCCGTTTTTTATGAATGCCTAGTACAAACTGTTGAAATTTGAAGATATAATTTGACTATAAACTAAATTATAGTTATAATTTATATGTTATGCTTAAGCTCCTGTGCAGTCATAACGTCCTAGTAACCTCCAGCAAGGGATCAAGTGCACTGACCATCCTGAACACAGCAACGCAGTGTAGAACTTCTTCCGTTATTATATGCTACCCTGGTGGACAAGTCAACTTATAGTGCACAAATAAATAAATATATAGATAAAATATAAGCATAATAAAACTATATTGATTAATATAATATGCCTTTAAAACGTACCCCGCCAAAAGCTACACCGACTCAAGAATTTCTTACTCCGATAAGCGTGCGAACTGCAAAGAATAGTGATCACCAAACCTCCGAATCCGAATCTGACCAAGGTCAATTAACTAAAAGCATACAGAACGTGACCAACCGAAATCATAAACGCAAAGCAGTCTGTTCTCCCCTTCAAGATCAAGACAAACCAAACCAGAACATGGATACGTTTATGTCTGAGATGCGTACTTTAATTAACAACCTTGCACTACAACAAGAAAAGAGCTTTGATGAAATAAAATTGACTATGGAGGAGCAGGCGTCGGATATAAGGGAAAGCATAAATTTCTTGTCAGCAAAATACGATACCATGAAGGCAGAGATATCAACTCTAAAAGAGGAAAGAAGGGAAGATAAAAAACATATTGAAGAGTTGGAGGGTAAAATTGAACAAATCGAAAAACGCGTGCGCTCCACTAGCCTGGAAATCAGAAATGTCCCCTTCTTGGAAGGAGAAACAAAAATAGACCTGGCAAACATTTTTGTAAATTTGAATCGGACAATGAATGTGCCCATCCAACTAACAGAAATAAAAGATATCTTTAGAATTAATACTAAAAAATCAGGTAGAATCATATTTGCGGAACTCACCACCGTTTTGTCAAAGGACAAAGTTATTGAGGGCTATAAAACCTACAACAAGGGCCAAAATAAGCTCAAAACAACAACTCTAAATATGAAAGGACCTGAAGTACCCATTTACTTAGCTGAAAGCCTGACGTCGTACTCTAATAAGCTGTTTTACCTTGCGAGAAAATTTAAAGCCGAATGCAACTATAAGTTCTGCTGGGCTTATCATGGACAAATATTTCTTCGAAAAGATGAGGGAATGCCGAGGATTCGCATTAATGATGAAAAAGACCTTATGTCCCTTGCCCGAGCAGAATGACTAGTTGTATTGCGCCGCGTTTACTACTCTAATGGTTTTTTGTTGTTTTGTTTTTTCATATATTGTTTTTTGGAATCTTATCTTAAATTTGTTATTAGCTATCTTTTACATATCATGTCTTTAATATCCCAGTATACTCTTATTATTATTTCTAGACCTAAGTTTAATACAAGTGTAAATTCAACCGTACACTTACAAACACATACACACTCACTCGCATACACAAACTCATTAACACACTCCCATTCACAAAACCTAACATACACTAACCAACTACTATTTACACTAAGCAACACTTCTCGTATAGCCAACGAAATTATGGTAATCTCCTTTAATTACCATTTATTCTGGATTATTACTATACCTAAAATCGAATATGGATAGTGTCGAGGATATCAATATCGAGCTTGACCGTATCTCGGTCTCAGAGGCTAGCAACTGTTTAATAGATGACTGTGTGGCATTGTCCAATACACATCGCCATGCTCTTTCCATCCTAAGCCAAAACACTAGAAGCATAAACCGCAATTTTCCTAACCTTCTCACCCTTTTACATCGTGCTAACATTACCTGGGATTTTATCGTTTTAACGGAGTGCTGGTTGTTAAACTCTCCTCCTATCCCACCACTTGATGGATACGGGTTCACCTCTACCACCCGGCACCTTACACAAAATGAAGGAGTAGTCATATATTACCGCGAAAACGATAAAATCACTGCTATCGAGCCCAGCCTAAGTGACGCAAACTGTCTTGTTATCATTTTAAAACCAGATACAGCCATCATTGCAATATACCGCTCTCCCGCAATCTACAATGTGACTAACTTCTTACACTCTCTATCTGAGCTTCTTCAAAATTACTCATCATTTAAAAATTTAATAGTTACAGGCGATATAAACATTGACATTAAAGACAATAACACAGATTCTCGTGCCTCAGAATATTTAACAATGGCCGCGTTTCATGGAATGCTCCCCGCACACACATTACCCACTCGAAAACGAAACTGCCTTGATCACGTTCTTTTAAGGACAAAAAATCCTGCTTATTGTTATGTTGCTAATGCGTCGGTTACGGACCATGACGCTGTAATACTTTTCCTGGGCTCAACATATAATCGGCATAAAATGAACTCGTATAAAACTAAAACACAATTGGATTATGTAAAACTTGAAAAAGATCTTAATAATCTTGATTTTAATACTATGTATAACCTAAAATGTGTAAACGAAGCTACAAATTACTTTATTGGCTCCCTCAACCGTTGTCTTGCCGCTAACTGCACACTTAAGCCGGTGTCAAATAGAAGACGACTAACAAAACCATGGATGACTGCAGGACTTCTAAAATGTATGAGAAATCGAGACCAACTGCATATCAAATATAAAAAGTCACCTGATAATGAAATAATAAAAACAACATATAAAAGATATAGAAATCACTGCACCGCGATACTCAGAAGGACTAAAAATAATTATGAAAAATCTTTAATAAAATCTGCACAAAAAGATACTAAAAAGCTATGGGATGCAGTGAAGAGCATAACTTATACACAAAAACAAAAAACATCAGCAACCGACTTGCTATCCCCTACTGACCCTCTATCATCAGTTAATGACGCAAACAAATTCTTTGTAAACGTTGGTAAAACACTAGCACAAGCAATAGACACCTGTAATAAAGACAGAGCACGAACCCCTATAAAACGCAACTCATCCATTATCAACACCTTTTTTCTTACCCCTACTGATGAAACGGAAACTGAACTAATAATAATGGGCCTGCGATCTGACTGTGCAGTGGGTTCCGACGGTATTTCTGGATCATTTCTAAAAAGATTTGTTAAAGTTTTGGTCTCCCCCATTGCATTCCTTTCCAACCTAGCCTTTGAAACGGGAGTATTCCCGGATGCGTATAAGGTGGCAGTTGTTCACCCTATCTACAAGGGTGGGGATAGAGACAGTGTGAATAACTATAGACCTATTTCTATTCTGCCAAATCTATCGAAAATTTTGGAGAAACTATTGAATAAAAGACTTGTTACCTTTCTAAATTCACAAAATATCTTATCATCAAATCAATACGGATTTCGATCAGGTTTTTCAACAAATTTTTTTGGACCTTGCTAAGGCGTTCGACACGGTCTCTGTCCCCATTCTTCTCACAAAGCTCGAAAATATGGGCATCAGGGGCACTCAGTTGGCCCTCTTCCAAAGCTATCTAACAGGACGGCGACAATGTGTTAAGATTGGTGATTGGGTCAGCGGTGAGCTTTCACTTACTTACGGAGTTCCTCAGGGCAGTGTCATCGGCCCTACTCTATTTCTGTCATATATAAATGACCTTTGTAAGTACGCCCTTCAAAATGGAGAAATTTTCACTTACGCCGATGACACTGCCCTCATTTTTCGCGGGAGGACATGGTCAGAAGCCTTCGGTCATGCGCAGACGGGCTTTGAACAGATCTCGAAATGGCTAGTTAAAAACTTACTAACATTAAATGTAAATAAAACAAAGTATATAACCTTTTCTCTTAATAGCTCTGGCCAACCACCGTCCGAATCTTTTACTATTAAGGCACACAGCTGCAAGTCTAGAGGGGACCCTTGCAGTTGTCCTAGTCTCACTAGCACGGACTCCATTAAGTATCTTGGCGTACAAATTGACTATAGACTAAAGTTCCACCATCATATTGACGCACTCTCATCCAGAATTCGTAAATTAGTTTTTATTTTTAAGAACTTGCGCCATATTGCGGACAAATCAGTGATAAAACTGGTGTACCAGGCTCTTTGTGAATCGATAACATCTTACTGCATCATCTCCTGGGGTGGTGCTGCTAAAACCTCACTTTTAAAATTAGAACGGGCGCAACGCGCAGTACTGAAAGTAGGTTGGGGTCTCCCCTTCCTATATCCGACTACTGACCTTTATTCTACTTGCAGAGTACTAACAGTCCGACAACAATTCATTTTAAATATAATAATGAAAACACATTCGCTCACCCCTTATGACCCACATAAATTGGCAGGCAAGCGACGAAAACACGCTGTCTGTCCCTCTGGTTCCCTTACTACTCGTCTCGCGCGCGGAAGTTTTTTGCATCTTGGTGGTTTCGTTTACAATAAACTAAATAAGATCCTTAATTTATACCCTAAATCCCGAAATGAATGTAAAACTATAGTTTCCAATTGGCTCCTTCAACAAGATTATAACACGGAAAGTGTAATAACCTTATAACACTCCGTCTTAATTGGGACACATACACCCACTCACACACACACATTCACACACACACACACACACCCACACACACACACACGCTTTCACACACACTCACATTTACACACACTCACACACACAACACACACACATATTTAGGGTAGTCTTCTCTACTATGTAGTTAGCACTTAATCATAAGATATACGAGTATGACTATAAGTATCGTACACTAGTCCACTCCGAGGTGGCAGAGAGCCTGGTGATCTGTAACACAGGTTTTGTAAGAAACCAGGTATAGACTCCAGCTCTCACAAAGGTTATGTGAACTATACTTGTAATTAGTAGTAAGTTTAATTGTAACTACCTTTGTGGAGAAAATAAACTTTTTATTATTTATTATTTATTATTTAAAAGTAGTCAGTCGTCTTTTACGTCACCCAAGAGAAGAGATGGGTTGTTAACTTGGTAGTATTTTTTTATTAATGAGCCGCCACCTTTTTTTTTTTCCAGAGGAATGCGTTACGCATACCCAGGGCCTTGAAGAGGCCCCGGGTTATGTGAGACTCGCCCGTCCGTCTTTCCGCCTCCCGCCGACTGCATGGGGACGACATTGTCCCCAGTCGGCTGCCAGGGAAACACCCCGGCTGGGAAGGGTGAGACGGAGGGGAATACTCACTAAACCTCTGGAGGACCAAGCTCCGAAAACAGGTGAAGGCCGCGGGGCCTATCCTGGGGGAATTGAACCGCGGGATTCACCCTGACGCCCGTGTGACCGCCCGCGCCGGCCCCCCCCCCCGCCCTGGTGCGATAGGGGCCGGCACGCGCGGCCACCCGGGCGGAACGCGTACGCGACGACTTTTGCCACACCGCTCCCCCGTAAGGGTGCGTTGTAGCTTAACCTCTAAGAGGTTCCTTCTGGGGATTACATGATCCGGGACCATGTAACCTTTACACACTGAAGCACACACACACTGAAGCCCGCCGTCGCTGCGGCAACCCACTCCTTCGAATGGGTTGCCGCAGCGACGGCAAGTATACGTCAACTTACACATCCACGATCGCACACACCCTCACTTACACCACACATTGGCAGGTTCGACCGGCGCCAGGGACAGAACCTGGCATCGGACACGCCGCGCTCCAAACTCCAACCTACGGTGGGTGGAGATCCGCGTCTCTCCGCCTCCTTCTGCGTCTCCGCCTCCTAGCAGGCGCAGCGTCAATCGCGGCCTCGCGCGCTCGCTCCGCCTCCTCCTTGATGCCCATGCATTCGGTGCTAAACTGAGCCACCGCGCTCCAGTTCCTCTCGCTCTCTACCATCGCCGCAACGACGTCAGGAAGCGAGGGGGCACCCCTGCCTCCGAGCTCCATCTCCATAGTGCGTCGCTGCGAGGCAAAGGCGCCACACACCTGGAGGGTGTGCTGCGCCGTATCCTCATCAGCTCCGCACTGGTGGCAGATGGTACTCTCCTCCCTACCAATTTGACACAGATACTTACCAAAGCAACCATGGCCGGTAAGCATCTGTGTCAAATGGTACGTCAAGGACCCGAAGGGCCTGTCGAGCCATCTCGTCAAGACTGGCCTAATGGCCTGGACAGTGTGGGCTCCAGCCCTCGGGGATTCCAGCTGGTCCTCCCAGCGCCACACTGCCATGTCGCGCGCGATGCGCCTGGCTCCCTGGACCTCCTCAGCGGAGGGACACTCGCCCCTGGCCCTTCCCTCCGAGCGGAACTCGAAGACTTCGGTGAGGACCTGTGCTTCGAGTTCCCACGGAATCATGCCCGCAAGGGCCGTCGCCACCTCGAACGACACGGTCCGGTACCCTCGTATGGCTCTCGTCGCCGCCACCCTCTGTGGCCTGCGTAGGAGAGCCACATTCTTGCGGGAGAGCGAGTCCGACCAGACTGGTGCGCCGTAGAGCGCCATGCTGCGCAGCACTCCAGCGTATAGTCGGCGGCAACTCTCTCCTGGGCCTCCGATATTGGGGAGAACGCGCATGAGCGCCATCGCCGTCTTCACCAGCCGAGGCGCCATCTCGGTAAAGTGCGGCTCGAATGTCCACCTGCTGTCGAGGGTAAGTCCCAGATATCTCATCTGGGACTTTATCTCGACCCGCACGCCGTCCACCGTGACGCTCCAGATGCCCGACGGTTTCCGTCGAGGGCCATGGAACACCACGGCTTCCGTCTTCGGGAGAGCCACCTCCATCCCCAACATGCGGATTCTCGATGTGGTCAAAGTGGCCATGGCCGACGCGAGATCAACCGTACTCCGGTAGTCACCGCCCCGTGCGGTGACTAGGGTGTCATCTGCATAGCAGATAACACCCGTCCTGGATAGAGTGTCCCCCCTCAGGACCCAGTTGTATCCGATGTTCCACAGGAGAGGTCCAAGGACCGACCCCTGTGGAACACCGCACACCATGCGGCGAGCACTAATGCGCTCCGCGCCCTTCTCCAGGAACAGAATTTTCCTGTCCTGGAGGTAATCCCTCAGGACCCTTCTAAGATACCAGGGCACCCTGTGATACAGGAGGGCCTGGTTAATGCAGCTGAAGGGAAGGGTGTTAAAAGCGTTCGCTATATCTAGCGAAACCGCTACCACCCTTTCCCCTCTGGCAACTGCCACTTCGGTAGTACGCTTTAAGGCAAGTATCCCATCCACCGTGGACAAGCCCCGACGGAACCCATACTGAGATGCCTCAATATTGGGTCCGCTACCTAACTTAACTATATAGCATTGTGAATGCAAAATTTAAATAATAAAGATATTTATAAGCAATTACGACTTTATCGATTGTTAAATACTTGCAATGGTATTTCTTTCGAATGTGATGGTAGACTTCACAGTGACGTAATACCGCTGGCTTGCAGCGTATCAACTACTAGAAAAAATTCAATGGGTCTTCTGGGGTATCGGTAGCTTAGCCGTTAGAGCAGTGGACCGGCAATCCAAAGGTCACGGGTTCGAATCCCGTTCGATGTTTCCTGAGACTAGTTTTTTTTTCTAGTATACATTATCTATTACTATATCCTATATCTATATATATAGATATAGCTAATTTTGCATTCACAATGCTATCATTGTGAATGTAAAATTTCAATAATAAAGATAACTTAACTTATCAATGATTGATAAGGAGGAGCTCGATGGCGCAACGGCTAGCACGTTCGGCTTGCGATCTTGCCCGCTAAGCAACTTTCGCAATGCCGGGCCGCCTGATGGGTGACCAATTAAAAACATCTCGAGCCTTCTCCTCCGTGCTTCGGAAGGCACGTTAAGCCGTTGGTCCCGGTTGTTGTCGTAATATGGCAGTCGTTAAAACCCACCAACCCGCATTGGGCCAACGTGGAGGGTTATGGCCCAATATCCCCAAGTGGGATTATCCACGTGGGAGGCCTGTGCCCAGCAGTGGCACGTTTATGGACTGATGATGATCAATGATTGAACATAGGTGATGGAGCTAGAGAGCGGCGTGCGCAAGCGCGCGCGCGGCGTGCTCGAGCTGAGCGCTGCGCACGCGGCGGTGACGAGCTCGCTGCGCGCGCCCGCCATGGCGCGCGTGTGCGTCGGCCTGCGCGCCGTCACGCTGTGCTCGCGCGGCAAGTGCGTGTGCGGACACCTCGGCGTGGACGCGGTGAGGCATACTTTATACTCCTTCTATTCTCTTAGGAGGGTTCACGCATTTTGGTTCCCCACACAACCTACCAAGTCGACGTTTTTAAAAATCAATAGGACAATTTTGATGGAACTTTGCAGGCTGAAATAAAACACAGGGATCTAAATAGTTTGTTGAAAACATTTTTGAAAAACGTTTCTTTAGCTGAGTTATTGCGATTAGTCCACCGTAGAAAGTTAAAAGCCACAATAACTCAGTTAAGTAAATAAATATTTTAAAAAAATATTTTCAACAAACTATTTAGATCTCTGTGTTTACTTCAGCAGCATGCAAAGTTTCATCAAAATTGGCTTATTGGTTTTTAAAAATTTCGACTTGGTAGTTTGTATGGGAAACAGAAATGCGCAAACCCTCTTAAGATGCGTACGGATAGCGCGTTCCTGTGTTACGCGTAGTCGGGATACGGTGCCCACGCGTACATTGGATACGCGTACACCTCCTGTACTGAACGCCGCGAACCTGAACGCGAGGTCAATCGATCCACAGCGCTAAGCGAGCCCCGCTAGTCAACATTTTCTTTATTGAAACTCGATGAACACACGTGTCTATCCAAATGGATATTTTTTTGTTGTTTTTATTTATTGCCGTCCAAATATAGCGTACCCGGGCGTGCGCGTACCCTTTGACGCGCGACCAAAAACGCGTACCAATGTACGCGCTATCTGCACGCAGCTTTAGAGTCTTCCGTTATCTGAACACTGGATACCCGCGTAAGTTAGTTGTAAGCGCTTTGAATCGTCCAAAACATGCATTAACCTATACCACCCATTCAGGACGTAATTTTTGAGTCATACTATATTTTTCTTCTTCTTCTCTTCGTGTACTCCCTTCTTGTTTCGTAATTCTCTTTGCTGACGGTCGTGACCTCCTTCACCATTTATGCGACACTACAATTAGATGTTAGAGCGCCATCTGGACTGGCTGTCGTTAACGTGCAAAGTATCGTGCACGAGTCGGCGACAGTAAAATTCTACTTGACCAGAAAGCTGCTACATCTTAGATATTATAGTAATTTTGATTTTGTATTATAATTCGCAGTCTAAAGACGAACCCACAATATACCTGAGCAAGGCAGAAGTAGCTGAAGAAGAGAAGGAGTGGACATGGCCCGATGAGAACCTGACCGACGTTAAAATTGAAGTGGCACGAGACGCGGACGAAGCTCTACGCGACTTGCGCTTTGACGCCGTGAGTTGCTTATGCCATAAAACTTTTTCTCTAGTCTGTCTGTTCCTACATACATATACTGACGACTTTTATCCCCGTAGTGAGTGAGTGAGTACATAGGGTAGTACATAACGCCGTCCATGGTCCAGCAATTAGTGATGCCAAATTTATCCCTAGCAGCCATAAAAACCTCCTGCCGAGACTTCGTCAGGAACTCGGAGAGGGTTACCTTGATCCCTTTAGCGCAACTTTATTTTTCCACAGACAGGTACAGATGGGTCGGTGAACTTGACAACGATAGGACGCGGCTTGCTGTTGCTCTGTTTGCCCACCCGATAACTTGCGGAGATGCTGCTTGCAGTTAAACTTTGGACCTTGCACTTTGCCGCCAAACCGGAGACCACCGTAGCGCAACGTGTCTTCGCCCTTTCGTTCCGGGCATGGCATATGCACTAACAGCATTTCCACCTGATCCATGCGGTTATGAAGGGCATCTACTTCAGCACGAAGCACAGCGAGACCATTGCAAACAAACAATTTGAAGTTAACAAATTCCTTGTTGAGTGTTGCAATAGAATTAGGGCCCTTACGTGATCCTGTAGCTTGGTTCAGCTCTGCCTGGAACTTTGCCATATTCTTTTCAAACATTTTCGCCTTTTTACTCATATTAGTTTCTAACTGTGAGTGGTTCATGGTGCAGAGATGGGACGAAGGAAAGTAAATACTGCAGGCGAGTAGTACTACTTATGCCTAGTATAGTAGCATATAGTTTTCATCTTAAGTATTTTTAAAACAAAAAATAAACAGAGTTATTAATATTTCCTATTGACTTGACAACTATTTATAAGTCTTTGGTCCGTTTTTCACCTTTTACGACACCCAAGGGAAGAGTAGTAAGAGTAGAATAGTAATGGATGGGATGAGTAGTATTCTATTAATGAGTTGCTACCGTGAGTGAGTGTATGTTTTTTTTCCATTAGCCGGAATTCCAGTCGATGACCGAGCAGCCGGAGGTCGAGAGCGCCGCCGCGGAGACGTCATCAAGCAGCGCGGCCGATATGGACCCCCTGTGGCAGCTGATGGAGCCGGCGCTCTTCCTGGAGTACTGCCACGAGCGGTCGCCGCCGCTGCCGTACACCAATCCGTACGACAACCCGCCCCTAGACTTCCAGTACAGGTAGGCGTATAGTTCAATTGGAAAGTAGAGAAAGTTGCTCTGGATGTGCTGTAATTTGCACGCTGATTCTGTTCTCATTTTTGTTATTTATAGATAGGGCCAATAACAGTTACGCTTATAAAGTGAGTACCTGTTATTGGCCCTAATCTTCTTACACTAAAAATTGTATCTAACTACAAATTGAAGGCTGTTGTTTTTTTTTTAATACTAAGCCCGGCAAATGACCCCACTCCACCTGATGTTAAGTGGAAATGAAGTCTACGCGCGAGGACAACTGGTGCAGCGTAAGAGACGTAGCATCAGTCACCCTCACTCTGCCGACCCACAAAGTGCTTCTTCACGCCTCGTTTGAAGGACCCTATGTCATAGGTAGGAGGGAATACGTGTGCTGCAGGTAGACTATTCCATCTTTTGGAAGGGCGGCAAAGAAACGAGTCACCAAATTTCTTTGTGCGTGATGGAATGTTAGAGACAGTAAATTGGTGACTCCGGAGAGCAGCACGCGTACTCCTATGGAGGAAGGGAGAAGGAGGGATGAGGTCAAAGAGTTCTTCAGATAACTCGCCATGGTATAAACGGTAAAAGACGCTGAGTGACGCAATATCTCTACGCAATTGCAAAGGCTCGAGAGTTTTAGTGACCTCTGCATTGTCGATAATGCACACAGCGCGGCGCTGCAATCTGTCCAAGGCATCGAGAAGATACATTGCGGAGCCGTCGTAGGTAAGAGCAATACTCCACGCAAGACCGCACCTGTGTCTTGTATAATAGACACAACTGATCAGGCGTGAAGAATCGCCGCACCTTGTTCAGGACACCGAGTTTACGTGAGGCATTTTTAATCACGGTTTCGATGTAGTCCTTTTGGTTCAGATCGCAGCGGATATCCATACCGAGCATGTTAATACTGCTCTGCAGGCCTAGAGATGTACCTTGAAGAGAGGGAAGGGGAAGGAATGGCGACTTTTTCGCTGTGAACGCGCATACCTGTGTTTTCTTGGCATTGAACTCCACCAGATTATCGGAGCCCCATTTAGAAATGAGGTCCAACACCCGATCGAGCTCAATGCTCAAACGGCTAGACTAGTTTATTTCAGCTACTTCCACAGCATCATGTCCTACGGCATTTTGTTGTGGGGGAATGCTGCAGATATTAACACTATTTTTGTGCTGCAGAGGAGGGCTGTTCGTGCAATTTATAATATGGGCCCCAGAGAATCGCTTCGAACCAGGTTTAAGCTCGTGAATGTTTTGACAGTTCCATGTCAATATATATATGAAAACCTAATGTATGTCCGAAAAAACATTAATTTATTTAAGAAAAATAGCGATAAACATAATGTTAACACTAGAAATAAAGACAAACTCACTGTTCCCATTGTAAGGCTCCATAAAGTTAGTCAATCTTTTAAAGGGCAATGTGTGCGCTTTTATAACAAAATCCCAAGTGACATGTTAAATCTATCTGTCAAAAAATTCAAAAATGTAGTTAAACGCAATCTCTGTAATAAAGCTTATTATAAAGTTTCTGATTATTTAAACGACAAAAAAGCTTGGGATGAAACTATCTCCAACTCCCACAAAAACAATGTAATAGTTAAGAATGATAATTGTAACAAAGACGTTCAAAAGAATATAAGCCAAGCAGAGTTTCTTGCCAATTCTTCTCTGTCTGGTCGCGTTACGAATTGGTGTAAATCAAAAAAATTGACGTGTCAAAGTGTTCCTTATGGTTCTTATTGAATAAATGACTTTTTATCTTATCTTATCTTAAAATGACAAGATTTGCTCGCATCATTTCGGTGTTCATTTCTAATTAAATAAAACAAAGTGATAATCGAAATGCGACCGAATTTATCGATTTAAATTGAGCCTAATGAAGTATTGTTCCTATCGAATGTGCCAATTCAATAACTTTTTAATTTTTTTTACATAAATATAATCGTCATTATCTCAAAAATAATAAGTAAAGACTAACAAATAAATTAATACAGCTAGAATTATAAATACAAAATTAAAGTCAATGATTGGTAATTGAATATCCATTGAACTTAAATTGATTTACTATCCCAACACAAGTATGTATTTTTTTGTATTGGAATGACCTTGTGAAGGGGTACGTTTTTTTATTGTAAATGTTTAAAAATTGTGATAATAGTGTGTTATGTGAGTCTATTGGGATAAAACCTCATCTACCGTATAATAAATAATCACAAAAGTAATTGTAGTATGTTTAGTGATGGATTATACAAAACAATATTATATAAATGTAGTCAAATATATTCATACGCTTTAACAAAGTCACGTCGTCGTTTTTGATGACATCTGTCACAGGTATCAAGCTATATTGAACAGACTATAGTTTATAATATTAATTGGGGTCACAAAACACTTTGTATTCCGCGGCACGAGTCAAAGTTCCTCTAACACCTCCACATAGCAGGGCACATGTATCTATAGTCCGCCCCAAATGAATTTTCCCTGGAGATAAAGAAACCGATGATCGCACAGAACCATCAATATTACAGAGCAATCTATCAAAACTAATTGATAGTTATTCATCCATACACTGCGGCACAAGTTTTGCTTCACTTTTGTAGGCATATTTACTACTTTTATTGTTATTAAATCACAATTATTCATTTATCAAGTCTTAATAAATTTTTGTTCCCATTTGCTATCAACATGAATTTATCTTCTTTTCTATGCAATTAGTGCGGGATCAAGTAGATTTAGAGTGATTATTTTAATTTTACAGCTCATTGATTCAATAAGTTAAATCCTATTGAATTTATTCATTTAATGATACGATTTTAAGTATCATAGTGCATTTCACAAAATACCAAATTAGTAAAATCGACTAATAATGCACAATTCGTAACGTTATATCGTTAAGGTGCTGATATACAGCAGTTGCATGTCGTTAGATAATGTTGCATATCAGCGTTATTTTACTATTGTATAATAATATGATGATAAAGAAGAATACTTTATTATTATTTCATTAATTTTGTGTTTGTTGTTATTTATTTTTTAGCAATTAAATTTTCTAGTGATCAGTTCGACTCAAAAGAGTCAGTTCAGAGCGAAATCAGTTAGTTACCTTTTTACATCACTAAAACTACATCACTACACAGGGTCTAACAAAATCAGTAAACGTTTAAAGGGCGGTATCTATACATCATTCTGAATACAATGACCAAAAAATGGGCTCCAGTTTTATAGTGATTTTTCAAAGTTATGTTTTCTAACAAACTAAATCAATTAAAATAATGCACATCATGGAACATGCTGTATCTTTACTAACACGCACACAAGCGTCAATAAAAAGATAGCTCAGTGTGCTCCGAGTTTAGTGTACATGTTCGGCTATCATTCTGTGCGTGTAGTACAGCTGTACGGGTTTGGAAAGGGTGTATTTTTTGGTGAATTATGATAATGTTTTGTTGATTATCTCGGTAACGAGCCTGTAGTTTGTAGACCAAATTTGGTGAGCATGCTCAGTGTGATGTATAGATGCTCCCCTTAAACGTTCGCTTATTGATATTGTTAGCCCTTATATAGTTTTTGATAAGCTGTCAAATGCCATGTTTGTTTTCATCCATTTCCTCGATTTGGACAGATTATAATAGTATTTTTTGGGAGTTTCTCCCGTGTTCTTTTACCAACAACCGTATTGTGATACTCCATTTTAATTCAATCTACCGTAAAATACTAAATGAAGTAACATATATAAGTACCACTTGAAATGCGTAACGTGAAGTCAATAAAAAGTTATAATAATAATAAAATAATAGTATTCTTTGTTTAGTTTAATGTTGTATGTTAATTCGTGTGATGCTATGACTGTAGTATCATTAAATCCCCAATATATCCTCCTACCTATGACCTAGGGTCTTTCAAACGAAACGTGAAGAGGTAATTTGTGGGTCGGCAGAGTGAGGGTGACTGTTGCTTTGTCTCTTACGCTGCACCAGTCGTCCTGGCGCCTGGCCTCCATTTCCACTTAAGAGGCCTATAACATCTCGAATGTGATTTTTGCGAAAAATGCCCATTTTCGCATTTTGTAGTAATTTTGTAGTTGTAATTCATCGTTTTTATCGAAATAGGACAATAAATTTGTGCATAATATTACAAATCTCCATTCTGTGAGCATAACTTGAATTCGGACGGCCGGCACATCGCATTTTGTAGTAATTTTGTAGTTGTATTTATCGTTGTTATTGAAATAGGATAATAAATTCATTATAAAATTTTTATTCCTCATGAAGTAACAATTACTCTGGTATAAATTTTGCTCAATAATATTATCGAAGATAGAAGATACTCAAAGTTAAATTATAGCAATTTTCGAAGTTTTTTGGTTTAGAAAAAGATTTTTTTTATATAAAATCAATGATATCTAAAAACTCCGAGGCCACTACGCACTATTCGACTATATAAGAGATAACATTATAATTTTTTTATTGCACTTGTTTAGAACAGTAGTTCAATCAATCAGCTCAAAAAAGTGCCTTCGCGCACTTTATGAAAATCTTTCTCTGCAATTTTGGGTTTAATTTAAAAGTTAAGCAAAATTTACAAAAAGCGAGGCCGCTACGCACTATTCCAATAGCTATTCTACACTATTCAAGAAGTCATAATTGTTTATGTATTTTTGTTTCTGAGATCCATAACGCCAAAATTGGCCATTTTACGCAAAAATCACAGTCGAAATGTAATAGGCCTCTTAACATCAGGTGGAGTGGGTTCATTTGCCAGGATATAAAAAAAATGTTTGTTTCTTTCTCTGTTCACCCCTTGTTTGTGTGCCGCAGTGATTGGGTGGAGGTATGCACGGTGCGCGCGCAGCTGCGGCCGACGGCGGTGCGCGTGTGCACCGGTTTGATGCACCGGCTGACGGCACTGCACTCCATACTTGTGGACCTGCCGCCGATGCCCGTCGCTGGTGAGTACTATTGCATAAGGATGGAACTCTCCCACCATCTTCCCATGGCCGATCAAGGAACTTCCCGGTCGAGGGAGAAAAATTCTGAGTTTCTTGCCAGCTTCTTCTCAGTCGAAGGCTCTTCCAAAATCCGAACTGGCGGTAGATTAGTTAAGTAGGTGGGTAGTTAAGTTAGTTGTTAAGATTTAACTACTGTTAGTTAACTTTTTATTATATACATATTTTTTGACGTCAATAAGCATTCGACTTTGACTATGACACGGCGATATTCGCTTGAACACGATCTACGCGCACACTACTGTACGTACGCGCGGTCAGAATGGAGCGGAAGCTGAAATTGGTCAACCGGGAAGTTCCTCTATTTTCAATAGCAACCTATAAAATAATAACTTTCCACTTTCACACCAATTATCTAGCCCAAGTTAAGCTGTTTTCAACAGGTTTTTACATACATACATAGATTCATGACTATTATCCCCAAAGGGTTAGTCAGAGACTAGGTATTCTAGGTAATGATGACCGCACAAGCAGTCCTCTGCCATAGTCCCACTGAAAAAAAAACTGACTTATACATAACCAAACTTTCGTGAACCTATAACACAAAAAAGTGACCACATAACTTTTTGCAATATGTAACCAAACCCAGTTGGCTTATTTTTCTGACAAACTATGTGTGTTGTGTATTGCAAAACAGTTTTTGCTACGTGTTATGAAAAAGCTTACGTTACTTATGGCCTAAAATTGGTTACAAATAAACAATTTGTTAGTTTTCCATTTGTAAAACACTTAGACTGGATGTAGCCAAAATAATTGTTACTTTTTGTGTTTATTTAAATTCAGCAAAACTTTTGTGTTGATACATTGTTTACGTATAGCAAATCTTGTGTTAATTATTTGTTTACCTATAGCAAAACATTTGTGTTAATATTTTGTTTACGTGTAGCAAAACTTGTGTGATAGTACTTGTTCACGAATAGCCAAACTTTGTGTTAATATTTTGTTTACGTATAGCAAAACTTTTGTGTTAATACTTTACTTAGGTATAGCAAAGCTTTTGTGTTAATACTATAGCAAATAAAAATTGTTATCCTTAATGCAGCTCACATACCTGCAAGTTCCACAGTGAAGCTTACAGGCACGTGAGCCACATTAAGAATATCAAATTTTATTTGCTAAATTCGCTAAAATCGCTATTTCTAAAAAAGATGTAGTTGATGGAATAAAACAAAACGATACATAGGTATATCAAATGGTTTATTAAATATTACAAAAACAGTTATGTATCAGCCTTTCTTTACTTAATTCTTCATTAATTAATTAACCTTAATTAACTAAAAAATAAGTGTTTATATATATTATACCTAATACCTATATAATTAAATTTTAAATATTAATAATAATGAATATTAAAAAAATAACTACATTAAGTATATAAAAATAAATACAAAATATTATTTATTGTTATTATCATTTATTTCTATTATTTATTATAGGTAATTGAATATTAAATATAAAACGATCTCGTAACGTAAATGGTTCAATATTATGTACCTTGAGGTTATCTCTTTCAGTGATGAACGCAAAGTCCATTTATTGAACTTTTGTTTGCGACTTTGTATGGTTTCTTCTATCTCCGCAGCGCTTTTTAAGTGGCAGATGAAGCTATCCAAGACTTCAAGATTTCTCCACTTTTTTTGTCTTGTTTGTTTTCAGCAAGGATGTTGTCATTAAAAAGGGCAGTACCATAAACGTAACAACATTCAAATCCTCTTCCGTGTCTGTAAGAGATAATTTAACATGTTAATGACTGCATTGTAATATTAAAATACTTAATAGTAGGTACTACGAAAATTCGAAGAAAATTATCTCTGGAACTAAGTTCTTTTACTGATAAAAAAAATCGATGACGCACCATGCTGGTTCATCATTAGCCTATTGCAGTCCACTGCAGGACGGAGGCCTTTCCCAGGGAGCGCCCCAAAGCCCGATCTCCCGCTTTCGCCATCCAGACAGTGCCAACTACCTTTTTTTAGGTTATTGGTCCATCTGGCTGGTGGACGTCTAACACTACGTTTGCCGAGCCGTGGCCTCCACTCAAAAACCCGTCTACTCCATTGGTCATCGGTTCTGCGACAGATGTGACCATGCTGGTTGAATTTGATATAAAGAATAACTTACCTTTGAAAGAAGCGATGTACGTTTCCAGACCCCATAGACGGAGATAATTATCTAAAGAGTCTGAACGTTCGTCATGCAGGCACTGGAGTCTCCATTGAGGTTCAAACCTTTTAATAATTCACGCACATTCACCACAAATATTACAATAACTATAATCTAGCAACATCGTGACTGTCTTTGCCGGCGCGTAAATAAAAATGAACGAACACGAGCTGTCAAGTTTAGCGCCGATTCGGTTACAAATGTAAACAAAATATTTTGTAAATACTAAACGAAAGTTGGGCTTGATATTACTAAAGTTCCTTTATTATTAAATAAACGTTAGGCAATATGTTCTAACCTGCAGTTTTGTCATGCACTACAAAATATATTATGCTATTTGTTACAAAATATTCATTTATGAATAAGCACATTATTGCTGAACTGCTTTTTGTTATGGCTTACAAAAACGTTGGCTGTACGCAAAATAAATACTTTTGTTGCATGTTATCAAAGATAATGCCTAAAATGGACAAAACGGTTTATTAGCCTGTAACCACTTGAGTTTGTCTAATTCAGTATGTTTAGAGCAAATCAAAGGTTTATTTACTAATAACCCAACTTGAAATAACATAAGCGGTTTTGTCTTATAAAGACAAATCACTTTTGTTAAATCAAGTTAACTTTATTAGAATATTGTCAAACTTTGGTTATTCCTGAAATAGCCAAAGTAGTTAGGTTAAATATTTTTTTCAGTGCACTTTTCACCAAATAACGACTGCACATGTGCTCAGCGTGACAGGTGGTGAGCCCATCGCCGCTCTATACTGTTGGTGTATGTGCAGTCTTAAATCCGTAAGTCGCGTTTTACGATTCCCAAGGGAAGAGAGGGGGTGGTAGTATTCTTATTAGTATTCGTCATAGATCCTTCTACAAAAACACCCTTCTTCAAAACTTTTCGCATTATTTCCTATGCAGAGCTCCCAACGCGTACTCTCACCGTGGAGGAGTGCGACGCTCTACTAGAAAACTTGCCGCAGCGTCGCATTACCATTGACGTGCAAGACCTGCGCGTACGCTTCGTGCCTTGGGACCACGTAGCGATGGAGCGGGCCAGCGAGCCGCCGCTCACGCTTGATTTGGAGGTGCCTAAGGCTCTGTTCGTTGTCACCGGGCCTCTGTACCCTCACAGGTGATGGAACTTTTTGTTTGAAGAATTTTTTGTGTAATCTTGTAAAAAGAGTTGTATATTCTTTGTTAGAGATATAGGGCGTCCTGCACGAAATTGTGAAAATTTACGTATTTTTAAGTCACTTGTACTATGCGCTGAATTAGTTAAATAACCTATGTAAGTAGCCTGATCATTGCACAAGGTCATGGCCTTGTTGAAATTTGAAACAAATACTTTAAACAAAAACAAACAATACTTAAATCTAATGAATCTTTTTCGACAACTTTCTTAATTTTACGCATGAAACAATAATTCTTACATGAAAATATTTGTACTGATATTCCGCATATTCTTTAAACAGTAAAATTTAATTTTAAACACAAGCGCGTGATGGTTTTGTACAATTCGTAGAATACAAACATTGCTCTAATTAAATTACTGTCTGAAACTTCAAAGCAGAATTGTTCTAATTATAAATATCATTATGATTGATTTTGCTTTGAAGTTCATTAAGAGACTTATGTCAGTTTTTGCGATCGAGCGGCACCCCCTTAAGGTTTACATAATATCGTAAACCACCCACCCGCAATGGACCGCCAGTATAATGAGTTATGGCCCAATCTCCCTATGTGCTGTTGTCCATCATTATCAGCCTTTATACGTCATAAAGGCTGATAATAATATAATTGCCATTCGACGTGGTGGTGATCCTTGGGGGAGGCTATTGTCCAGCAGTGGATATCTTTCGGCTGATGATGATGACGATGATCTATACTAATATACACTATCTCCAACTGACATAGGCTATAGATATTATATTTTCAATAAAATTAGGGATCCTTACTTAAACTCAAATAAATTCCTTAAATCGCTTGCGGTAAGAAAACTATTGTTGATAGAATAAAATAATGTACTATTGCTTTGCAGAACACACTGTTATCTACAAAAAGTGTCGCGATAGCATATGTGTAACTATTTTAGTTACGCCACAATAAGTGTTCATGGGAGGGGAGTCATTTTAAAAATTCGTCACGGGGTACGGGTCCATGCTAACGAAGTCGCCGGCGGTCTGCTAGTATATTATATACCATACAGAGAACCTTTTAAATCCAATATTAACACGTTGGCAGGGTGTGCTCGGCGGCGTGCCAGCTTCCATTAGAAACTGGTCCTCTATGGAAAGGGGCGCGTCTCCACGTGACAGGCACAGTGACGTCGGCGCAGGCGCAGCTCCGAGGCGACGGCCACCCGAAGGCGTGCGCGCGCGCGGACGTGCGCTTCGTCATGCACTCGTTGCTGTACCAGCATATGTTTAACAAGCCAGAGAGCGTCATGCACAGCTATTCGCTCAAGATACGTAAGTAACACACTTTCTATTTACAACTGTAGCATAATGCAAATCATAAACTGCATTGCCGCATTGCTGCAACTGCATACGAATTTTTACTTTTTCTTAAAAGAGATTTACGAGAACACAAATGAAAATTATGTTTTTCTTTCAAAAAACAGTAAAAAATCCGAGATTTGCACATAGAAATGACAAAAGTTTGTTTACAAACATTCTTCATCTAATTTGGCCATAGTATCAGCTGTGAAACTTTATCCCCTCAGTCTTGGAATTTAAATGTCAAAAATAATGACAGCAGAGGGCCTTCTCTCTTTCTCCGAATCGAAATTGCGGTCGATTTTCGTTTGCTATTTACTTATAGCGCTTTCTATAATTTTTGAAATTTCAAACAATTTTCTACAAATTAATAATCTAAATGCCAAATCTATTTTATATGAACGAAAGTTCGGAAATAATGAAAACCGCTTTAAATAGCAAACGAAAATTGGTCGAAATTTCGTTTCGGAGAAAGAGAGTAGGCCCCCAGGTGCGCCATATTTTTTTCTAAATTGCGGATGACGTCACAAATGCCGCCTTTTGCAAAAACAAATATTACTCTAAATTCAAACCATATTTTGTCGTTCTGTAAACAACAACATACTAACTTATATAATGTCCTATTCATCAGGTATCAAAATAAAGTGATAATTGCAACAGTTTATTTGTCTTATAGTATTTCTCTAAAAATCACTCGGAAATCGGAAACATGCTAACGGAATTTACACGCTTTATCTAGTAGTAATAACGATGTATTTCTTACAAATCATTATCTAAATACGATCATTATAGTCTTAATAATCATTTTCTAATAAGTAACAGTACTTACATTAGATAAATCCAATAAAACAGCACACAAAACACGTCGACTGATTTGGTTCTACAAAATATCAATACTTCAAAATCAAAATCAAATCGTCTAAACTTAAATTTACTTCTCTATATGAATGGATGGGCACCCACCCACCCATTCAGGACGTCTTTTAGCTGTGGAGAAGAACGGGCTCAAGAAACTCCACAGCTTTATAATAATATAGAAGTAACGACATTTACAAAACAATATGTCGTTACCAAATTATACAATCAGTTATAAAGATAATGGAATAAGAAAAAATAATGTGAATATATTATTATAACCAGGCTGTTTTGTCTTCTAAATATTCCTTGACTGTGTAATAACCCTTCTTAAGTAAACTAGACAAGTCGCAGAAAACTCCAAGAGCGTTCTGAGACTTCTCCCAGGCATCAAATATATGTTTTATTAGAGCAACACCTGCATCAGTAGTGGATCGACCCTTAGTAAAACCGAATTTCTTACTATGTAAAAGATTATTTCAATTTAAACTATTCCACCAACTGTTCAAGAATTATTTTTTTTATAAATCTTACTTGTGTTGTGCATAATACAATGTACTGAACATCAGTGTGTTCCGAACAGTTTTTTAGAATACTGTTATTGTTTTATCATTTCTAAGTTTTTATTTATATTGGTTTTACAATATACCTAGTAGGTTTTGCCTACTAGAGTTAGAAATTTGACTCATAATTTGTATGCAGCTTCAGAATTTCTAATTTTAGTTAGTAAGACGATACGTACAAGAAGGAGCGCTTACACGGGCAATTTTTGATCAATTATTGCTTGGCAACACGTATTGATCAATCTGCAGCAATTAGTGGAGCAATGTGGATCAACTTCAAAAAATTTCGGCAATTGTTTCGGCAATATAGCTGATAATTGCTCCATATATTCCAATTGCTGAATGTTGCCGACACGAATTGCCGAATTTACAATGAGTCTGGAAATTAAAAGCAATTTTGTTTCCTGTCTCGCTTGCACTTATTGGTTTTGTGGTTTGACTACGTCTCGCTTCGGCGGAGACAGCGAGCGCTTGGGCGAATTTTTTTTTCTCTTATATAATGCCTTCGTGCGGTCAGCACATTTAGCCAGTGTCAAGCAAAATACTAAAGTGAATATTTTCTTTGCATAAGGCAGTTGTCCCACTGCCGACTATTAACGAGAAGCGAGTCGAGCTAGAACTATAAACGAGTTGGCGAGCAGCGGAAAGCGAGCGTGTAGTTCCCATAGTTTTGTCGCTGGGCTATAAGCGAGTGTACGACGCCACTCGCTCGCTGCGGCCGAGCCGAGCGTACAGTCCTTTTGGCGGGAAGTGACCGCTGCCGCTGGTCTCTTGGCGTGAGTTTTGATCGCTGAGCGAGAATTATCTTTGATAGCTCTTGTCGCTCAGCGACGAACTAGTGTAGAGGGTCCTCGCCGGCAGTGTGAACAGTCAGCGATCAACTATTTATATGTGCATCTCTTTTGTTTACACGGAATGTATATCTGTTGTACGTTTCTCGACTGAGAAAATAGCTGATAGTTAGTCGTTTACTCGCCGTTGGTGGGATAACTGCCTAAAGTTGATGATAATGAGTGATAATGAAAGTTTAATGGTAAATGATATACCCCCAAACCCCTTGAGACTCAATAAAGCTGTGGGACTTTATTAAGATCTCACACGGACTTCTTGAGAGAATTTGAAAATGTGATGTTGCCAATTATTTTATTTGCACGTTCACGAACACTTAACAGTTCATAATCCACCATTATTTCACATTAAGTATAATAGAAGTGAATAGTGTGATACAACTATCAGAAATTCTGAACAGATACATTAAACTATTGTATGAATCCCCAGTAGCCAGAAATTGAAGGGTTTGGGCAAGTTTCGTTGATGCAGAAATTGGTTCTCTAATATTAGTCTTCTGTTTCTTAATTAATGGGCCAACTTTATTTTAAAAGAAATTTCGGAATGTTCAAGTAAAGTTTTTAAATCGCCCAGTATTGCTCATAAATTGATCAGTTTTCATTGCCTGTGTAATGGGGAGTGCTTTCACATTATAGCGTTAGCAGCGCGACTGTCGCACGGTCTAAACAAATGAAAGCCGCGCGGTATGGAACCTCGCAGCAGCCGCTGCGCCGCTAAGTCGCCTAACTCTTGAGCTCCGGCCGCCCGGCGCGGCCGCCCCCCGCGTTTACGAGTCAATGGTAGAACGTTTAAGGCTGACACACACCAAAAAGTGTCGCAGACGTGCTTCATTGCGACTGCGTGCGTCATGATTTGTGATATTAAAATTTGTACGCGTAGGTTCACACCGACAGTGTCGCAGATGCATTGCGTTGCGCTTGCGTGCGACAGTCGCACGGCAGTCCGTGAGATACAAACCGAAAACGGTCGCGGTGCGGTCGCGCACCAGCGGAACGGCAACGTCGCACACGCGCTCCGGCATGATGACGTTGTATTCCACAGGATTTCATAGTCGAGGACACACCGCTGTGACGTATACTTTTGCGTGCAGCTGCGACACTGGCTGCGGCACTTCAGTTGTAAATATTTAGAAATTTAACGGTGACTAGTGATTATGGATTTTGAAATTGTACGCGAAAAGTTAATCAATATGTACGCAGATACATATGTTTATATGATCCACATGTACAAAAATTATAACTTGTCTTTAAACGACTCAAGCTCTATGCACAGACGATGATATTCACCGAGTTCGTCTCTTTTTTTGTTATTGTGTATATTGATTGTGCACCCACAGTCTTTTTTTAGTTTCTGGTGGTTCTAACGCAGCCAAAAGTAACAGATCTTCATCGGATGAACTGTTATCTAACCATCCTTCACTTGAAATGCTCGATAAATCGTCCTCGACGTTCAACATCTTGAAAGAAAATATCAGCCGCGATCCGAAACGAACACACGGCACGGCGTCGCAGACGCACAGTGTCGCAGATGCAACGCGCTGCAATGCGTGTGCGACGCCGTGGTGCCGCCGGCCGGTGTGAATTACTTTATGTCGCAGCGTGCTGCAGATGAAACGCATCGTGCTGCAGACGCATCCGGTGTGTGGCAGCCTTAAGGGCTCATAATAGTGATGTTGATCCCATGTGAAAACCATCAGTCGACCACGGTTTACCCAGATAAACCGTGTCGCGTAGCGATGTAGGAATACTACCAGCTACTCTCTTCCCTTGGGTGTCGTAAAAGTCGACTAACGGACTAAAGACTGCACATACTTCCAACAGCATAGAGCGGCGATGGGCCACTACCTGTCACGCTAAGCACATGTGCAGTCGCTATTGGGTGAAAAGTGGACTATGGTAGAGGACTTCTTTTGCTGTCCTAATTACGTAGTCTCTGACTAACCCATCGGGGATAATAGTCTTAATTATATATATATATATATATATATATATGTGATCCCAGGTGAGGCTAGCGTGTGCGGGTCGTCGGCGCGCCTCCAAGCCGCGGCGCAGATCGCCAGCTCGTTGACCAACGAACGTGTGTCTGCGGCGCTGAAGCACACAACGCTGGCAAGGGACGCGCTCAACGACGAAGGTACGAACGAACAACACTACGCGAACTTATCTTATCTTAGTTGGGCCTGCAGAGGTCCTCCCACTCCCAGCAGCACGACGACCCATTGAGATCTTTTGTACGCGACTACAATATCTTGATCATGTGATCACTGTATTGACCGCTATAATGAGAACGCAATGATAAACATTCTATACAAACTTCCAAGTTCAAAATTTTACAACACAGTTACTTAATTTTAATGAAACTTGCATGTTAAAGGAAATTATAGAAATATTACTATAAAATATTGGTCATCCAATATTTGTTCAGCTGAAATTGTGCGATTTATTGAGCAAAGGAGTTTATTTTTGGCTTTTATGATGACATGCATTCAATATTTCTTTTAAAATGTATAACAATCAGTATTTTTTTCTTATTAAATGCCAGTTTGAACATCTAATATTAGTAATACTTTCAAGATCTTTTGTTTCTTTCTTTCAATTAAAAATATTGATTTAACAGAATCGGTGGCCATCGAATTGACTCTGGAAGAGTTATCTGTCAGAGGATACCTAACGAAGAACATCAACACCCATATACTATCAATGCAGTCTGCCCGCGCCACCGCCCACCATGCTCCTAGTAAGTTTATACGTTACTAGCGACTTCGTCCGCGTGAACACCCTGTATCCCGTGACAAAGAAGAATGGGCGTTTTTGTATGAAATCCGTCCCACCCCTTGTAAGTTCCCACTATGGTAAGTTTCGAAATAAATAGTGTATTTTGTTGTAAGGACAGCAAATATGAACGAGCGAATGCAAATATGAACGACTAACTTTTCGGGAATAATAGTCGTGAATATATGTATGTGTAAAATTTTTAAACACTGAAAAAAGACGACAACCTCTGGCGGGAATCAAACCACGCGAGGTTGTCGTCTTTTTTTAGTGTTTAGAAATTTTACTTTAGTATATTTAAACGATAATAAAACCCTAGAATATATGAAAAAAACATTAACATGTATGTGTGTTATAATTATTATATTTATAATCTTTATTTTTTTTCAAAGTTTCATTATTCTTTAATTAGACTTACTTACTTATTTTACTGTTGATGTGAAAATATTTTATTCTCTTTTGTAATTCATGAAATTATTTTAGAAGGCGGTGAAGCGAAGCAGGCTTGGTTATTCTCGGCACCTGATGAACCGACAACCACGTAATTATAAATCTTTTATATCTTGAGCACATTTCCATATCTAGAAATAGGTTCTAAGATAAACTAACATAATTGATTATAAGGCAAACAAAAGCAATAAAATTAAATGATACTGCAAATAATGATGCAACTTAATCTAACTTTCTCATTGGTCTAAAGTTACTTTATTGTTTGTATAAATACATATTGATAGTTTCTTACATACTCTAGATGTCAATTGGCACTTCGCCATCGATATAATATGAAAATACACTACTTTTAGTAAGCCAATACACATTGTTAGTTTTGTCTTTTTATTTTATTTTTATGCTAGAAATTCTTTCTATGTAACTGCATACTATGGTCTGAAGTAAAGGAATTTATTTGTTTTCCATGCAGTCCATACTTACGCGTCGCAGTGCAGTGGTGTAAAAATCCCGTAGCCAATTCGCTGGACTATGTGGGCATGTGGACGGAGCCTATATCCTTCTGCGTGGACCCCCTGTTCATAGCGTGGCTCGCGTACAGGCCCACTGTGAAACCCTATTACGGTAAGTTAATTAATTAATTAATTTTAATACCGGTCAATGCCTGAGCACTATAGATGGGCGGTGGGAAAAAACCCAACGGGAAAAAACCCGGTATTTTCCCAAAATGGGAAAAAACCCGGTATTTATCAGGGCAAAAACCTAAATGCTGGGTTTTCATGCAATTATCACGAATCATATTATTTCTTCGTTTAAATATGGACATCGGTAGTATATTATTCAATACAATATTTGTTGGTCTCTCTTGACCAACAAATCTTGTATTGAAAAATTAAATCCAATTCTCCTACCAAGTAAACTTGATTCAAAATGACACTTATCTGTTAGTGTGGATGACACTACATTATACGCCAATAGTTACTTACTGCGCTAGAAGTTAGAAAGTCGTTTAAGAGCGTTTACGTCCTTTTGCGCCGTTTTGCTCAAAAACTGTACTTTTTAAACTTCTTAATATCTGTTAATACTTACTTTACAAATATGTTAAATACTTATATCATTAGGCGATCTTGTAGTCGAAATAGTTTGCTGAAAACATTTTTAAATTTATGGATATTTTGGAATTTATAACACGATAACTGAACAGAGGTTTTCATAATTTGACTTTCCGCGTCAACTTCGAAGCTTAAAAATGTGTTTAAATTACTAACAAATCTAATAACAACATTTTTATTTCAATTTGAAAGATCCTCAGCAAAATAGTTTGTTGAAAACATTTTTTGATTTTGGTTAATAACAAAAACTTTAAAATTCCAAACAATGTGAATTTTTAAAGAAATTATAGGTGATAAAGTGATTGTTTTCTCTAATGTCCTAAATATATTTTAGAAGATAAAAGCTTTATACTATAGACAAAAGTGTTATTTAAAATTTTAACAAAATTGTTTTTACTAAATAAGCTCTATAATTTTTCTATGAATATTTTAAAAATGCTCTAAAACTACTACAAAACCCTGCGCTCCACTCGCTTCAAATCAATCCGCCGCGAGGCCTCTGAGAGAGTGGTCACGTCGCTCGACGCTCTGCCCGGCGCGGTTGTCGACCTTTCCGTAAGTTCGAAGATAGTGCAAATTTATAGCTTGATTTGCAAATCTTAGTACTTTGGTAAGTAAATTATTACAAGCTTTTATTTAACTTGCAATGTATGTATGTCTTGTTAGGGTGGAATTTTGCAACTCAATTTTAACCCACTTCCCGTTTACTGATTGAGCTGAAAATTTGCATACATGTGTAAATCACGTGACAATGCAATTTTATGATTGACATGGTGCTGATCTGATGATGGAGATGGAAGGTGGCCATTGAAACTTTGCAATAAAATAGCACAACCTAATCGAGTTTGGGCTCGTTTGAATCGTTTTGACGAGTAGTTTGTCTTTCAATGGTAACCAGGGTGTGATGATGGAGCTGGATGGTGGTCATAGGAACTCTGTAATAAAACGACGCAACCCCATCGAGTTTCGGCTTGTCTCATTCGTCTTGACGAGTACTTTGTTTTTAGATGCTTACCAGGGTCTGATCTGATGATGGAGCTGAAAGGTGGTCATAGGAACTCATTAAAGAAACAACGCAATCCCATCGAGTCTCGGCTCGTTTGATTCATCTTGACGAGTACTATGGTGCTAGATGGTAACCAGGGTCTGATGACGGAGCTGGAAGATAGCCATAGGAACTGAGTAATTAAACAACATAATAACCCCATCGAGTAAGGGCTCGTTTAATTCGTCTAGACAAGTACTTTGCTGCTAGATGGTAACCAGGGCCTGCTGATGGAGCTGGAAGGTGGCCATAGAAACTGAGTAATTAAAAAACATAATAACCCCATCGAGTAAGGGCTCGTTTAATTCGTCTAGACAAGTACTTTGCTGCTAGATGGTAACCAGGGCCTAATGATGGAGCTGGAAGGTGGCCATAGGAACTCCGTAATAAAATGACGCAACCCCATCGAGTTTCGGCTCGTCTCATTCGTCTTGACGAGTACTTTGGTTTTAGATGGTTACCAGGGTCTGATCTGATGATGGAGCTGAAAGGTGGTCATAGTAACTCAGTAAAGAAACGACGCAACCCCATCGAGTAAGGGCTCGTTTAAATCGTCTAGACGAGTACTTTGCTGTTAGATGGTAAACAGGGTCTGATGATGGAGCTGGAATGTGGCCATTGGAACTTCGCAATGAAATAACACAACCTAATCGAGTTTGGGCTCGTTTAAATCGTCTTGACGAGTAGTTTGTTTTTCAATAGTGACCAGGGTCTGATGATGGAGCTGGATGGTGGTCATAGGAACTCTGTAATAAAACGACGCAACCCCATCGAGTTTCGGCTCGTCTCATTCGTCTTGACGAGTACTTTGTTTTTAGATGGTTACCAGGGTCTGATCTGATGATGGAGCTGAAAGGTGGTCATAGGAACTCATTAAAGAAACGACGGAACCCCATCGAGTCTCGTCTGGTTTGATTCATCTTGACGAGTAGTATGGTGCTAGATGGTAAGCAGAGTCTGATGATGGAGCTGGAAGATAGCCATAGGAACTGAGTAATTAAACAACATAATAGCCCCATCGATTAAGGGCTCGTTTAATTCGTCTAGACGAGTACTTTGCCGCTAGATGGTAACCAGGGTCTGCTGATGGAGCTGGAAGGTGGCCATAGGAACTCTGTAATAAAACGACACAACCCCATCGAGTTTTGCCTCGTCTCATTTGTCTTGACGAGTACTTTGTTTTTAGATGGTTACCAGGGTCTGATCTGATGATGAAGCTGAAAGGTGGTCATAGGAACTCAGTAAAGAAACGACGCAACCCCATCGAGTCTCGGCTTGTTTGATTCGTCTTGACGAGTACTTTGGTGCTAGAAAGAAAGAAATTAAAATGTATTTTCATTTCAGGTTATCGAAGATGAGGTTCCACAAACAACAAATAAGGTTGAAGGTCGAAGACTAGTAGATTTTCAATACTTTTTGGACCACATTAAAATACTTAGTAACCACAATAGAGCTACAGGTTGTACAATTGATAATTTACAAGTGATAAAAGAGCATAAAGTAGGCTTTTTATCTACATTTTTAATGAAGTATAACATTTACCTTTAGATAAGTCTAAGAATCATGTAAAATCTTGTTTACATAAGAAAGGTCAAAGTGTATTTAGTTGACAATACAGCCTGGTCATAATTATATTTTCACATTATAGTTTCTTAGTCAATTATTATTATAACTAATTAATTTTACGCTGGTATGATAGCCTTTAACAGCAGTGTCTTACAGACAAAGGTACCTACTCAAAATTTATGTTGCGTTTAAAGTAATGTTCTCTTTATTTATTTATTTATTTATTTATTTTGGTTCTTATATTCTTACTCTTAAATTCGTTGGAGTTGCTCGAGTGTGTCATGCTCTCTCAAAGTGTCTCTGCGGTGGTGGCATGTGCGTCGGGTCGTTACGTTCCCTCAAACATGGTTTAACGAAGCGATTGCTGATTCACATGTCATACTCGTGAACGGGTGCCGCCTGTGGAGGCTGGTCTGCTCTTGCAATCTTATTTTTTACTGGTAGTATTGAATAGTCTTACTTTTTCTTGTTTCAGAGATACTGTAAGACGTTGTTTATTTTATTTTATATCGAGCAATAGTTACTTTAAACCCAACATAAATTTTGAGTAGGTATCTTTGTCTGTAAGACACTGCTGTTAAAGGCTATCATACCAGCGTAAAATTAATTAGTTATAAAAATAATTGACTAAGAAACTATAATGTGAAATTATAATTATGACCAGGCTGTATTGTCAACTAAAAACACTTTGACCTTTCTTATGTAAACAAGATTTTACATGATTCTTAAACTTATCTAAAGGTAAATGTTATACTTCATTAAAAATGTAGATAATAAGCCTACTTTATGCTCTTTTATCACTTGTAAATTATCAATTGTACATCCTGTGGCTCTATTGTTGTTACTAAGTATTTAAATTTGGTCCTTCCTTCACCTTCAACCTTATTTGCTGTTAGTGGAACCTCATCTGCGATAACCTGAAATGAAAATACATTTTAATTTCTTTCTTTCTAGCACCAAAGTACTCGTCAAGACGAATCAAATAAGCTGAGCTTCGATGGGGTTGCGTCGTTTCTTTACTGAGTTGCTATGACCACCTTTCAGCTCCATCATCAGATCAGACCCTGGTAACCATCTAAAAACAAAGTACTCGTCAAGACGAATGAGACGAGCCAAAACTCGATGGGGTTGCGTCGTTTTATTACAGAGTTCCTATGACCACCTTCCAGCTCCATCAGCAGACCCTGGTTACCATGTAGCAGCAAAGTACTCGTCTAGACGAATTAAACGAGCCCTTACTCGATGGGGTTATTATGTTGTTTAATTACTCAGTTCCTATGGCCATCTTCTAGCTCCATCATCAGACCCTGGTTACCATCTAGCACCATAATACTCGTCAAGATGAATCAAACGAGCCGAGACTCGATTGGGTTGCGTCGTTTCTTTAATGAGTTCCTATGACCACCTTTCAGCTCCATCATCAGATCAGGCCCTGGTAACCATCTAACAACAAAGCACTCGTCAAGACAAATGAGATGAGCCGAAACTCAATGGGGTTGCGTCGTTTTATTACAGAGTTCCTATGACCACCATCCAGCTCCATCATCAGACCCTGGTTACTATTGAAAGACAAACTACTCGTCAAGACGATTTAAACGAGCCCAAACTCGATTAGGTTGTGTTATTTCATTGCGAAGTTCCAATGGCCACATTCCAGCTCCATCATCAGACCCTGGTTACCATCTAACAGCAAAGTACTCGACTAGACGATTTAAATGAGCCCTTACTCGATGGGGTTATGTTGTTTAATTACTGAGTTCCTATGGCCATCTTCCAGCTCCATCATCAGATCAGACCCTGGTAACCATCTAAAACCAAAGTACTCGTCAAGACGAATGAGACGAGCCGAAACTCGATGGGGGTTGCGTCGTTTTATTACGGAGTTCCTATGGCCACCTGCCAGCTCCATCATCAGGCCCTGGTTACCATCTAGCCGCAAAGTACTTGTCTAGACGAATTAAACGAGCCATTACTCGATGGGGTTATTATGTTGTTTAATTACTCAGTTCCTATGGCCATCTTCCAGCTCCATCATCAGACTCTGGTTACCATCTAGCTCCAAAGTACTCGTCAAGATGAATCAAACGAGCCGCGACTCGATGGGGTTGCGTCGTTTCTTCAATGAGTTTCTATGACCACCTTACAGCTCCATCATCAGATCAGACCTTGGTAACCATTTAAAAACAAAGGACTCATCAAGACGAATGAGACAAACCGAAACTCGATGGGGTTGCGTCGTTTTATTACAGAGTTCCTATGACCACCATCCAGCTCCATCATCAGACCATGGTTACCATTGAAAGACAAACTATCGTCAAGACGATTCAAACGAGCCCAAACTCGATTAGGTTGTGCTATTTTATTGCAAAATTTCAATGGCCACCTTCCATCTCCATCATCAGATCAGCACCATGTCAATCATAAATTTGCATTGTCACGCGATTTACACATGTATGCAAATTTTCAGCTCAATCAGTAAACGGGAAGTGGGTCAAAATTGAGTTGTAAAATTCCACTCGTACAAGACACATACATTGCAAGTTTAATAAAAATATTTGCAATATAATTTTATACTTACATATTTCATGCATTACTTACGCCCATATTAAAATAAAATAATCGAAGTACCTATTACGAAAAAGCAAATTCGATCTAACGGATCAAAGTGAGTGAGTTTGACTACAGTGAGCAGAACTAGCCTATTCTACACACACAGTCGCGCGCGCTCACAGCTCGCTTCTGTGTGCGTGATATTTGGACATAAAAACCTAAACTTGAGTTCTCGCGCTCGGCGTAAACGCTCTTAATTCATCAATGTCGAAATAAAACTAAGCACGAAGTATCATAGCTATTTATTACGTATTAAAAAGTATAGTGCTAGAATATTTTTCTATTGCTAAATGTACAATTTTAATTACTATCGCTGCTGTCATTTTTATAACATTCTGCTGTTTTCATATCACAGAATTCGATTTCTTGTGTATTTGTGCGCGATGTAGAAGGTTGTTCGTCGTAAATTGGACTAATTCTTGCTTGCTCTCTGGAAAAGCTAAGGCAAGAATCCGACAACAGGCACTCTCTGTTCGAGCACCAACCGCCTGAAAGTCGCCTCAAAAGCCGTAGGAGCTTCCTGAAGTTTACAAAAGCTTTAACGGAACATCCTAGAGAGGCCCGCTGCAAACTATGGCAGGAAATATGTGCACCAACACCCTAGAGAGGCCCGCTACAAACTATGGCAGGAAATATGTGCACCTCCACCTAACTTTATTACACCTTCTGAAAACCTTCCCCCTGGCAAATACCTAGCGTGGCCCACATGGAAGTAGCTTAACCGACTCCGGACCCAAATGGGCCGCTGCAGATCGAAATATGGCCAGGTGGGGTGGGTTATAACCGCCTCTGTGGTCTAGTGGCTAAGCTACCGGTTTCAGACCCATAGGTCCCGGGTTCGATTCCCAGCGGGGGGTACATCTTTGTGTGCTCGGTTTGGTTGGTGGTAGTGCTGTTAAGTCCGCCTGGCTAGCTACCACCATCATATCTAAGTCTGTCACCATAACAACAATGTTTATAGCATTGTTGTGTTCTGGCAGTTTGAGATAAGATAGCCAGTTCCTAAGTGGTTGAGGATTCCGGGTGAAGCGCGCTTCCACCTTCGGCCTTATCGTCACTTACTGTCAGGTGAGATGAAGGCCTACCCTATGCAAATAAAAAAAAAATACTGTTCTGAACTCTGCCCAGTGCGAGTGTGGCGTTCCAGAACAAGACATGCGGCATCTGCTGTCATGCCCGCGTTGCCCTTACACCTGCACGTTGAAAGAAAGACCTGAATGAGGCTTCTCCTCCTGGGGTGGCAACAGCGGAATATTGGGCGGAAATTGTTTAACAGTGCGTATATATTGAACTATCGATACGACGAAGAAGAGGCAAGTGTGCTGAATGATCGTTCAGTGGCTGCCGAAGTGCAGGGAACAGTCAGAAGGCCTACAACAACTCTTATCAGCAATTTTTATTTACACAACCCTCTCCACCAAACGACTGGATCCATTTCTGTGCCATTCTTCCAAATAATTGATCTACCCCATAAACCTTGTTTAGCTCTGTAGTTGGCTTAATCGACAGAAATGTCAATATTAACAATTGGCCCACTTCATGAATAAATTCCTTGGCATTCACCTCGTGCTCTTCATCAAACTCAACACCTTGCGATCTTGGATATAACAAATATGCAGCGCAGTGGATTGGTTTAATGTAGTTATTTGTTAAAAAGCTTGTTTAAAAATCCGAACGAGGAAGGTTCATTATAAAATATAATGTAGGTAGATATTAAAACTATGTGTAAGGAAGCGATAGTGGGTAGATTGGAGATGGATGCAACTTTGAGGAAGGCAAAGGGAAGATCTTCCTCCGAGCTGGGTGGTATAGCTTGGGGACCGAGGTCCAACGGATGGTAGTTGAAGGTGCTATATATAGCGAAGGAGGTGGTGTAACTTCGCTACCGCGATGCAGGCTTCCCGTACTATTTTCTGTCGCGGTATGGAGATGTCGTTGAATTGGTTTTTGTGGCGCCATCTGTTGACACGGTTGGGAAGGTGTTTGCTTCGTGTCGAACTATGTGCAGCGTCATGCAGGTAGGTGGCGCCGCCATATCACTCCCCCCCCCCTGAGACCAGAGGTCGATGTCAGTGAGTGTGCTCAGCAGTCAGTGCGTCAGAGCTTGCAAGTGCCAGTAGAGAGTGCTGCTGCAGGATGCCCCAGTCTACGGTGAGTCGAGACGGGTGGGGTAAAGGCGCGTTGCCAGTAATGCAGTGTGCTGCTCCTGTCTGCGGTGAGTCGAGACAGGTGATGACGGTGGGTCCGAGCTCTGGTGTGCAGGGCTGCCACGCCGGAGTGATGCGGCCGACATTGATGCACCGGTCGTGGGCTGCGGAGACCAGATCGGGATGATGCCGTCGAGTGTGCCGGAGGTCCAGGAAGCGTCGTCCGAGATGCTGCGGTGGAACCTTGAGGCTTGAATGCTGGCTTGCTGTGTGACTGCTGGCGAAGGTAGACCTGATGATGGATGAGGAGTGATGGATGGGCGCTGCGATGATGTTGAAGGTGCTTCTGTGCTTCGTAGAGGTCACCACTGTAGGGAAGCCGATGGTGGGTAGATTGGATCACGACGGGGTAACCACTGTAGGGAAGCGATAATGGGTAGATTGGAGATGGATGCCACTTTGAGGAAGGCAAAGGTAAGATCTTCCTCCGAGCTGGGTGTTATAGCTCGGGGACCGAGGTCCAACGGATAGTAGTTGGAGGTACTATATATAGCGAAGGAGGTGGTGTAACTTCGCTACCGCGATGTAGGCTTCCCGTACTATTTTCTGTCGCGGAATGGAGATGTCGTTGAATTGGTTTTTGTGGCGCCATCTGTTGACACGGTTGGGAAGGTGTTTGCTTCGTGTCGAACTATGTGCGGCGTCATGCAGGTAGGAGGCGCCGCCACACTATGTATCTAATGGTGTTCAGTTACAAAAATATTTTAAGATATCAAAGAGAATGGGCAAAAATGTATGAAGTGTGGTCTAGGTCGCGGCTACTTCAGAGGCCGTTTTATTTTTTTTCTTCACCACTAATCAAATTATATTTATTATGAACACACGCCGCACCCACACTCCCCGCACCCTTGCGATGCTCTCGCGCACGCAGTCAGTTGACCGTCTTCAGTGCAACTAGGTACCCACTTCTCGTTTACTTGTACGTTCTCGCTGTTTGATTTATTAATTTGTAATCGTTTACGACTTGACTTGCTCACCGGATTTAGGAAAGTGTTTTGTGAATTGGACAGTAAATGTGTATTGGATCGACGACTAGATTCCACAATTATGTTACAATTAATGTCCAAGAGTCTGTTTCATTGGTTTTTTAAACATGAAGATGTTTTTACTTTAGACAGAGGGTTTTGAGACTATTCCAATTATAGAGAGTTGTGGGTATGAAGCTCTTTCTGGTCATTTTGTTGTTAACAACAAAACAACCATATGAAACACAGCTCTCAACTATCCAAGTAAATAAGTCGAGACTTTTATTGGCCGTCGAAGGAGCGGCAGCGATTGGTCGTTGCGTTGGCGCAAACATCTTCCCGGGCCCCAAGGGGGGGGGGGGGGGGGAAGGAACGGAAGTAACAGGAGCAGGAGCGCTGGGCAGGTACCAAATAGGCACAGAAAGGCGCAATGCGCGCTGTGGCGCAAAGCGCAAAGGCGTGCGCTGGGCAGGTACCATATAGGCACAGAAAGCGCAATGCGCGCTGTGGCGCAAAGCGCAAAGGCGTGCGCTGGGCAGGTACCATATAGGCACAGAAAGGCGCAATGCGCGCTTTGGCGCAAGGCGCAAAGGCGTGCGCTGGGCAGGTACCATATAGGCACAGAAAGGCGCAATGCGCGCTGTGGCGCAAAGCGCAAAGGCGTGCGCTGGGCAGGTACCATATAGGCACAGAAAGCGCAATGCGCGCTGTGGCGAAAAGCGCAAAGGCGTGCGCTGGGCAGGTACCATATAGGCACAGAAAGCGCAATGCGCGCTGTGGCGCAAAGCGCAAAGGCGCAATAAAAAGCGACCACAATAAAAGCAAATAAAAAGCAGACTGCATGTGTGTGTGTGTTGCAGGCTGATGTGTGGTGTACGTGTTTGTAAGGGCTTATTGTGTTGTGCAAAGGCGTGGGCTGATGTCATGCACCGTATAGGTGCGGGCTGACTACATGTGTTTGTGTACTACTGTGTACGGGCCTTGAGAAAATCAAGCAATAAATTCTTTGCAATGAGCAACGTGAAATAATTACGTTTAATTAAAGTAAAATAAATTAAGTGCACGTTGTCCCGCTATACTAACACAATTGTTTTTCGACTACCGACGAAATTTTTATTGGGCTTACTACAAATAAGATTACTTTAAAAAAGATTACTATCTTATGGGCCGAAATAATTATTAAAGTTAGTGGGCTGATTTTGATTTTACTGCTGCTGCGACCCATGCGGCTGTTTTGCGTGCGCAGGCGCATGCAGCGGGCTGTCGATGGGTCGCTGTCTCGGGGTGTCACGTAGGTGGGTCGGTAGCCACCGCTCCGCCGACTGTGGCTGGCTCTGCTGCGTCGTGTCGTCCGGTCGGTGAAGGGACGTGTGATGCTCGGTGCGCCCACACACCCTGCATCCCTTCACCGACTTGCACTCGTCCGGGTAATGTGGCCCGAGGCAGCGGGCGCAGCGCTCGCGCGTCACCACGAAATCCCACCGGCCCTGCGTCGGCTGGGCATTATAGCGGGCGCACGTGATGAGTTTGTACCCCCTAGCCCTGCAGTAGGGGCAGTAGGGTGTATTTGGGCTGGGCCCGGCTTGCGCGTGCATTGTGTGAATGTGTATATATATGTGTTATATGCGTGGCACGAGTCGAGGCGAAAAATGAAATGTGGCGGGTAGGGTGATAATAAGTGGACTGTTGCTGGGATGTATCCGGCTCGTAAAAGGATCATAAATGTTGATGCAAGAGGCACCAACATGCGACGTGTTAAGGAATAGGGTGGGAACGGGGCTTACCGGGGGTCCATGGTCCAGGCACGGTCACGAGCTGAACGTACCGCGGATGGCGGTGGCGGCGCTGGCGCTGTAGCGGTCTTCGTTGGTGAGGGTGGTCGCACACACACACGTATCACTAGGGCACTGGTGTACGTTAGGCGTTAGGGGGGAGCTGATAGTACTAGCTCTGTCACTGCACACATATGGTCACGTCGGGGGCTGAGTTCAAGGGTGCGTGACGCGTGGTTTCGCCTTGAGATCTCGAAGGGCACTGTTTTGGCGCGGGCGCCGTCAGGCGACGCGCCGCGCGTCTCCCGCTGCGGTCCGCTGGCCTTTTATTGGCCGTCGAAGGGGCGGCAGCGATTGGTCGTTGCGTTGGCGCAAACAGAAACACTTTAGAAAACAATACAAAAAGGTTTACAGCTTTGGCCCCATTCAAACATTTGATCGTTATGACCAAACCTAACAATTGACACCAATTTTGTAAGTAGTCGCTACCTAGACCATTTTGCCCCTTTTTCTTTGTGTTTCGTACCCGGTTTTGCTCAACTTGCAGCGAATGAATAGAATAATAAATAGGAAAGTCATGCAGTCACATCAAACTTAAGGCAACCTCGATATACACACGGTAGTAGATAATTTATTGAGATAGGTTTAATGACAATATACTCGTACATTATTAGATAAACGTGTTTGGATGTTTATATATTTGTATTAAATGAAAAAACCCGAATATTTTCCCGTTTGGGAATTTTTCCGGGTTTTTTCCCAAATTTGGGTTTTTTCCGTGTAAAATCCCATCCCTACTGAGCACTCTATTTGCGAATAGTTAGATTCATTGTTTTAAGAATATTCTGTGTTATTTACAGAATACCAATCGCAATTATCTAAAAGCGTATCATCAACGCAGTACTTCTTTAGAAGAAGGACGACTCCTCCGGTAAGCCCTTTCTTAATTTTTGTAACAAAATATGCAAATTGTATTTATGTGTAACCGTGTCGCGTAGCGGTGAAAGAATACTACCACCCCTGTTTTCCCTTGGGTGTTTTAAAATTTAACTAACGTACTAAAGACTGCACATACATTCAATAGCAAAGAGCGGCGTAATGGCCCACCACCTGTCACGCTGAGCACATATGCAGTCGCTATTTGGTGAAAAGTAGGCTATGGCAGAGGACTGCTTTTACGGTCTTCATTGCCTAGTCTCTGACTAATCCTTCGGGGATAATAGTCGTGATTATATATGTATATATTTATGTAGTGTGTACTCTTGTTGCATCCCTGATACCACAAAATACAAAAGGTTATGCCATTTCATAAAAAAAAGGTTTTATCTAATTGTAATAGGGCCACTTTCACATACAAATATTACTCAGATGAAACATTCAAAGCACTTTTAGACATATACGTCATCAACTACAAGCATACATACAACGTTAACAATTATTTTACCAAGACATTATTAAAATATTTGAACCTTAGATCAATGTTTACCATAATTAATAAACTTTTTTTAACGAACGGATTACACAATAATTTACTTACATGAGAACAACACAATTAACAAACAAAAAATACATATTTTACACATACGTACTTAGAACGGTAGTTTTTTTTCACAAAAAACCGTTTCTCAGGCATCGGGCGCGATGATAGCAAAAACATTAATGTATAAACAAACTGTAGATAATTTGCAAGCGAATATCGCCGAAAAGTGGTATACCGGGAACTTCCTCGACTGTACGTATCAACAAGTGGTATAACTATAATATGTAATGTGTGCGCGTCAGTCCAGCGGCAAGTTCGGAAGCCGCTCGGGCTCGGGCGCGGAGCTGGTGCACGTGCGGCCGCGCAGCGTCGGCTCCGGCAGCGAGCCGAGCGCGGACGCCGTCCCGCGGGAGGCGAAGCACGCCTCCACAGCGGTGAGTGACAAGCAGTTGCTCATTTATTTTATTTTTTTAATTTATTTAAATGGCCTACCAACAGTTTTTGTACAAATAGCTAAGCTAAATAGAATAAATGTCTTGAGTTTGAGTTAATACGTTCACTTGAATAAATTAAAAGTAATAAGTAACAGTTAAATACAAAAACTAATTAAAGGTAGAGGTTGACAGAGACACCACATGACAGATATAAACAATAATAATTTACCTACTAACTAAATATTTTATAAAGCTGTGGAGTATGGCTGCTCATTTAAAGACTACTAACAACGCCTCGCTGCCTTTGGGTGTCGTAAAACGCAATTAGCTGACTAAACAATGCACATGCATCCAACAGCATAGAGCGGCGATTAGCAGGTACATGTGTAGTTGTATTGTAATTTAGTGAAATTTGGACTAAGACAGTGTACTGCTTCTGCGGTCCTCATTGACCAGTCTCTGGCAAACCCTTTGTTGTTGATAGTTGTGAATCTGTGTATGTATGTATAATCGGGAGTGTTGTGTCGCACAGTCGCGGTCGCAGTGGTGGGGCGGCGAGCGCGCCACCGCCATCCACAACCGGCTGCGGCGCACTTTGGTCAGCGTGGAGTTGGGTCTGGTGTTAGTGTACCTGTGGAGCGGCAGCGCGTCCGCACTCGACTGCGCCACGGTGCGCGACGCTATGGAGCGCCATAAGGAGCCGGTGCTGCAGCTGAGGTTAGGCCTACGTGTTCATTTTAGCGCTCTTACACACGCGGCGCGGGGCGACGATGGCAGATGTGATTCGTCAAACACAGTATTAATGTAAAATAACGGTACAAACTATATTTACAATATATTTACACAAAAGGTCCCAATGGATCGATGTGCTAATGCGAGAGAGAGACCTCTGCAGACCCCACTAAGATAAGATCTACAATATATCAGCGCACGCTGGTGAGCGTGGAGCTGGACCTGGTACTCGTGTACCTGTGGAGCGGCAGCGCGTCCGCACTTGACTGCACCACGGTGCCCGACGCCATGGAGCGCCATAAGAAGCCGGTGCTGCAGCTGGGGTCAGGCCTCCGTGTTCATTTTAGCGCTCTTACACACAAATGGCAGTTTACTAGATACAACGTAAACGCTTCGTAAATGTCTGCACAAAACAGTGCTTAAATTTAGAGTAATCACTGATTTCATTGGTACCAATATAAAACAATTAATTTTAAGATGTATTCGTAGTAAAATAAAGTCAAATATTAATTAAAGCGTTGAGTGTCATCATCGAAACTTATTTGGTGTTTTTATATATTTATACTCAAAAGCCATAAAAAGTACTATTTTGGAAAATTTTATTAACGCTTCATTGTCTTAAATTTAGATTCAGAATTATGCGATATTAAATTAAGTTTTTTCCCACAGCTTAGGCCGAGTTTCAATGCTTTCGAACACTGCAAAAAAGCATCTTTGGCAAGAGATCAGACATGATGGTCCTACGTTTATTATCCCCTCTTCTGGAAAAAGTAAGTTTTATTATTTACTGTGTATAGTATGTTTATTTTCTTGTGTCTTTCGGCAAACTTCGTGTTTCGGCTGTCGTTGGATATCTATCAGTCCATACTCTAACTGCTAAAGAGTCAAATGTCTTTTAATTCATGCCTTGTCTCCATATGATTAAGCATGCCTGTTTTTATTTCTTGCCTGAACGCTTGGAAAGGACCAGACAGCAGTTTGCGATGCAACGCGTGATTTCTCTATTCCTTACGTTCTTTCTATTACCGTTGAATAAGACTGCCGTAGTTTATAACGCGCAATGAACTAGAAATCCGCTCGCCGCGTAGCAAGACGTTCGTGCTCATAGCCGATACCTTACAGCCTTAGTAGTAACTAGCTGCAGTGATCAACGGTTGTTGTATATTAAAACGCCCAATAATATGTTTTTTTTATTCTACTATGAGTTAGCACTTAGACTTCATCTCAGCTATAAGAGTGACAATAAGGCCGATGGTGGAAGCTCACTTTACCCGGATTTCTCAACTACTAAGGCATATTATCTCTAACTGTCGAAACAATAATTTTACTAACATTTTATGGTTCCTCTCTTCATGAGCTATAACTGCCGCGACGTTGTCGAGTCGAAGGAGGGTAGGGAGGCCTTTGCCCAGCAGTGGGAGCCAAGCTGAATAATAATAATAATGATGATGTTATCAAGGCAACGACTCGTTCCCATGGAAGCTGCGGCTCGCCGATGTCTCCTGCTACACGCTGCAGATTCGCGAGCGCTCGGACCGCTCGGGCCGCGAGCGCTCCGCCATCGGCCTCCGTTCGCAGCTCAAGTCTAGCGGGCAGGCCGTGCCCAAGACGGTGCTCGAAATGGTCACCACCACGGTCACGCTGTCTGTAGTCACCAAGTCGCTGCAGATCAAGACTGCCGCGCGGCCGGACCCTAAGACGTGGGCGCCGAGTACCGCTAGCGAAGATGTAAGTACTGTACAGTCGAGAAAATTCCCGATAGACCGCTTTTTAGCAATATTCGCTGGCGCAGTATCTACGCGCACGTTACTGTACGTACTCAGCCGATGTACCGTGCCTCTTAGAGGCGCCCTCGGGTTTCCCGCTCTCGAATCGTAGCCTCAGAGAATCTGTAGGGAAGGGGGGGGGGGGGGGTGTATTGGAGACTCCCTTGCGAGATGCCATCCCCCGCCTAACATCAACCTGTAAAGTTTCTCGCCGCCCCTAAACAAGCCTGGTTAAGCTGTAAGGCCGGTTACAGTGCTCGACCGACCGTCGGTCGTGTCATATGAATCGTGTGTCGTCGTGTCATATGGTGTCATATGTATGAAAATTCATACCGTACCACTGACCGTACGCACGCGTATTTGCTACGCATGGCGTACGAGGACCGTCGGTTGAGCGCGTGCGCATGCGTGCCGTCGGTCGACCGACGCGCTATGGAAACAAATGAACGCGTTCAGTGCAGCACCGATTGGTGGACCGACCTTACGGTTTTCTTACATGACAAACGCGACTGACGTACGCACCGACGGTCGGTCGAGCACTTTAACCGGCTTAACGGTTATTTGCGACCGACAGCAAGAATACTCTAAAAAAAATATATGTAGGTACTCGCGGTCGGAAAGGAGCGCAAGCTAATATCCTCGAAAGTGATCTACCAGGAACGTCCTCGACTGTAAAGTTTTGGGTGTATCATACATATCGTAGTATGGCTTGTAGTATTGTTGTAACGGTTAGTTATTGGGACTGTTTAGCATTCTTCTACCTGGAAAGGAATTAGCTAATTTGAGAATGCCAGAAAATTATCGTTATGAAGAGCCTTACTTTGTTTTGTTATAACTATAAGTAAAATAATCGGTAATTATAATTGTTTCACAGAAAACGAAATACTTCACTACCGGTTTAGACTTCAAGCCGTCCACTCTCAAGGAGTTTTTTCGTGGACCTTCTAAGTAAGAATGTAAAATGTTTGGTTGGTCAGTTTATTCAAAATAGATCGCATTTAATAATTGTGATTACTGTTTTTTTCAGACGGAAAAAGTCGACTGGCACTGTAAGTAATTTTTTGTATTATTGTTTAAACCCCATCATAAAACCAAACTTACTAACTACCCAGCAGTTTGTCCCCTTTAATTTACTCATGTCTACTTCGTGAAATTTCCAATTCGAATTACGACTAATTCATACAATGACCAATTCTGTGGCATGTTTGGATGCCGTGCCGTTTGCCGTACAATAAGCATTGCAATAAGCTAATCCATCAGCATAAAGCGGCGCTGATATTACGCTGAGCACATGTGCAGTTGCAATTTGGTGTGCCGTGGACTATGGCAGTGGACTGCTTCTGCGGTCCTCGTTGCCTAGTCCCTGACTAAATGTTGCTTCACACATATCAGTGAAGCCACAGTTTCGGCACAGTTTTTTTCACACATTCTCTATGAACGCATCCCCACTTATCAGTGATAATGCTCTCAGTGTCAGTGCCGCTACCGGCAAATCACAGACGTATTCGTTTTGACAAAATTCATAGAAAATGTATGAAAGAATATTTTTTACTGTGGCGGCGCTGTGTCGGAACTGTGACTTCACTGATATGTGTGAAGCAACCTTAACCCTTGGGGATAATAGTCGTGAAACTTGATTGAATTGAGTGGATCCAGGCGTCGGAGCAGCCGGCCGCGGAGCCGCCGCCGCCGCCGCCGCCCCAAGTGGTGGTGACCAGCGGGCCGGTGGTGTCGCTGGGCGTGCACCTTCACGCGGACACACCGCCCATCATAGTGCGGCTGGACCACGAACAGGTATTAAACCACTTATTTAATTTTGTTTTTATCGTAGTTTCATAAAACTGGTCGTTGCATGTACAAGTTAATAGAAAAAATATTATACAAACAAGCATGGCAATGCACGACCTTCTTGGAGTGAACACTGCATGCTCTTTAATAAATATCAAAATACTATACTTACTACCTACTTATTTAATACTAAGGTATTTACTTGATACTAATATGAAACACTACTTATTTAACACTAATAATTAAAATTACCAGCTGATGTTGTGTTGTAAAATACACTTGTTTATAGAATGAACGAATGCTATTTGTAGTGCGTTCTGTTGCCGCTACTGGACACTGCCACCGCCTTTTTGCATGACAGTGTCCCGTTTCGGCAACAGAAAGTGTCTTCTTTTGCAGTACCTTAAATACTAGACCATAGAGGCGATTAAAGTTGTGCGCATGAACTTTGAATATAACTGTAACTGGACTGTGCACTATGAACGTATGGCCCGGTTTCCATTAGGTCGGATCCGACTCTGATTCGATCGGACAGATGGAAATACTCGGCCCGGTTTCCATACAAATTATTAAACCACTAGAACTTCCGAATCTCGGTCAGATTTTATTTTATTTTATTTTATTTATTAGGGATAACAAACAGCTTACACAATCAAACTTAAGTACTAAAATATAAACTATTACATTTTGCTTATTGTAAAGCCCACACCGCTATCCACGAGTTAAAAAAGGTGCCACAAGACACATCTCTGTAAATATTTTTCTTATTTAGGTAGGTACTTAAGATTTATTGTTAATATTATTACCTAGTATGTGATTATATTTTAATGATGGTGTTACGGTTGTTGCGAACTTACAATGAATACTAAAAAATCAATTACATTTTTTTTAAATTTAGGAGAAGACAATGTAAATATATCAAAATCAGGAAACATTTTGTTAAATAGGTCGACAAGGCGGCGCAGAGGTGCCCGCTCACCGGCGTGCGTTCGGCACGTCGGAGTGTGAAATAGCCGACGCACACGCAATGCCCGTCGATGCACACTTGTCGGTACAATATAGCACAATTTGTTGCTTAACTCAGTACAATCAAACTTGTTGTTGCAAAAACCATGCAGAAACATGACACTAAGAAGTATACGCCTATGTTCCAAACTAAGTATGTTATGTGTATATGTATTTTTCCAGTAGTTGTGTGTATGTGTGACGTTTGCGACAATATTTAAAGTCGACGCTACGCAGAAATTTACGCTGTACTTTTGCTAGTTGGTCAGTGTATTTTTTAAATATAGGATTCCAGATGGGTACTGCGTACTCCATTTGGGATCGTATAATTGTCTTGTATAGAAGAAGAATTGTGGAGGAACGCTTAAACTCACGAGAAGATCTCATGACGAAGCCATACATCCTAAATACTCTATCTCTGATATGATTCATATGGTGATCAAAGTGCAGCTTTGAATCTAAATGTACACCAAGATCCTTCACCATCTCGACAGACTTCAGATTAGTGTGTATTAGGTTATACGCGTTTCTAATTACAAGTTTATTTTTGGTAAAAGTTATTTGTTGACACTTGGAAGTATTAAGGTGGAGTTTATTATTGAGGCAATATTTTGAGAATCTATTTAAGTCTTGTTGAAGGAGGTGCACGTCTGTAATATCTTTAATAGTTCTATAGATTTTTAAATCATCTGCGTACATGAGGAAGTGGGAGTTATAGAAACAACTTTTAATGTCATTAACAAATAAGTTGAATAATAATGGGCCAAGAATGGACCCCTAAGGGACCCCTGATGACACAGTAACCATAGAGGACTTAAAACCGTTTACCACAACCGTTTGTAGTCTACCTGTAATATAGGACATAAGCCATCTGAGCAAGTCACCACGAATGCCGTTGTATGAAATCTTTTGCATGAGCAATTCATGGTCTACTTTGTCAAAACACTTCTGAAAATCAGTGTAAACAGCGTCAGTTTGCAACCGTCGATCCATGTTTTCGAAAAGGAAATTGGTGTAAGCTACAAGATTTGTCGTAGTGGAACGGCGCCGAACAAAACCGTGCTGCTCAGGTATTATTATGTTGTGTAGACATGGGTAAATGGCTGAGTGTACCAAGCTTTCGAAGGGCTTTGACAATTCTGATAGTATGGAGATTGGGCGGTAATTTTCAATATTATGTTTATCTCCATCCTTGTGAACAGGAGTTATATTTGCTTGTTTCCATACCGAAGGAAATACACCTTCTTTGAGACATCTATTAAAAAGGATATGGAGAGGTTTAGATAATGCATCAGCTGTAGATTTTAAAAACATGACAGGTAAGCCATCAGGTCCTGGTCCCTTTGATGGGTCCAAACGTTTTAGAGCGTTAACTATAGCATCAATGGTAATGTGTATGCTAGCAATAATTTCACAGTTGTCTGCATATGTTAAATGCGGCAGCCATGTATCAGGTTTTAGGGTAGAAGGCTCAAATACTGAATACAATTCGACTGGGAGTCGGATCCGATCTAATGGAAACCGGGTCTAAAAACGAGCCAAGTGAGAGGCATAAAAAGTAGTATAGTAAGTCTCTTTCTGTAAGGTGTCCATGTTTCTTTAATATTTACCGGGATACAACAACAACAACTAACAAAGCTGTTATTTAATTTTATTTAGCGCTAATTTTTCCATCCTTAAGTAAAACTTATCCGTCTGAAAAAGTATGACGCGATCAATTTAAAATAAAAAAATGTCAATGAAAAAATGTCACTTGTAAAAAAAGAAAAGACGTGATTTGACAATACATTTCAAAATGGTTTTGTAATACTTTAACAAACTGTTGATGCAAGAGGCACCAACATGCGACGTAGTTAGGGAATAAGGCGGGAACGGGGCTTACCGGGGGTCCGCGCTGTAGGCTGATCACGAGCTGAAGGTGGGCAACGCGCCAGGGCGTGCGGGCATTGAGGCGGGCTTTCGTTGAGGGCGGCAACACACACACACTTCACTAGGGCACTGGTGTTCGTTAGGCGTTAGGGGCGAGCTGATAGCACTAGCTCTGTCACTGCACACATATGGTCACGTCGGGGGCTGAGTTCAAGGGCGCGTGACGCGTGGTTTCGCCTTGAGATCTCAAAGGGCACTGTTTTGGCGCGGACGCCGTCAGGCGACGCGCCGCGCGTCTCCCGCGGGGGTCCGCTGGCCTTTCATTGGCCGTCGAAGGGGCGGTAGCGATTGGTCGTTGCGGTTGCGGCACATACATCTTCCCGGGCCCCAGGGGCTACGAGGGGGGGGGGGGGGGGAAGGAACGGAAGTAACAGGAGACTACAGCCTCGATTCGTGCTGTGTTGAGTTAATGTCGAGTGGGTGTGTACATGATGAGCTGAGAGGAATGCACGTGTGTGATTGTATGAGCAAAATGGCCAACGCGCAAGAGCGTGCGCTGGGCATGTTACCATGCAGGCACTGAAAGCGTGCACTGCGCATAGTAACAAATAGGCACGAAAAGGGCGTACACTGGGCATGTTACCATGTAGGCACGGGATCGTGCACTGAGCATAGAAACAAATAGGCACGAAAAGGGCGTACACTGGGCATGTTACCATGTAGGCACGGGATCGTGCACTGAGCATAGTAACAAATAGGCACAAAAAGGGCGTACACTGGGCATGTTACCATGTAGGCACGGGATCGTGCACTGAGCATAGTAACAAATAGGCACAAAAAGGGCGTACACTGGGCATGTTACCATGTAGGCACGGGATCGTGCACTGAGCATAGTAACAAATAGGCACAAAAAGGGCGTGCGCGCTGTGGCGCAACGCGCAACGGCGCAATAACAGCGACCGCAATAAAAGCAAAAAAATAAAAAGCAGACTGCATGTGTGTGTGTGTATGTGTTGCAGGCTGATGTGTGGTGCACGTGTTTGTACGGGCTTATTGTGTTGTGCAAAGGCGTGGGCTGATGTCATGCACCGTATGGGTGCGGGCTGACTACATGTGTTGTTTGTGTACTACTAACAACTAATTAATTTTTATTAGGGCACGAGATATAACTAGTAAAGTTACTGGAACAAATGAATTTAGGAAATGATGGCACAAAAGGAAAATAAAAAGATGACCATCTTATGGGCTGAAATAGTTATTAAAGTTAGGGGACTGATTATGATTTTACTGCTGCGACCCATGCGGCTGTATTGCGTGCGCAGACGCATGCAGCGGGCTGTCGATCGGTCTCTGCCTCGGGGTGTCCCGTAGGTGGGGCGGTAGCCACCGCACCGCCGACTGTGGCTGGCTCTGCTGCGTCGTGTCGTCCGGTCGGTGAAGGGACGTGTGATGGTTGGAGCTCCCACAGTCCTTGCATGCCTTCACGGACTTGCATTCTTCCGGGTAATGTGGCCCGAGGCAACGGGGGCAGCGCTCGCGCGACAGCACAAAGTCCCACCGGCCCTGTGTCGGCTGGGCATTGAAGCGGGCGCATGTGATCAGTTTGTGCCCCCTTTCCCTGCAGTAGGGACAGTAGGCCCGGCTTGCGCGTGCAGTGTGTGAGCGTATGTGTTATTTGTATGTCTTTATGCTATATGCGTGGCACGAGTCGAGGCGAAAATATTATATGTGGCGAGTAGGGTGATAATAAGTAGACTGTTGCTGGGATGTATCCGGCTCGTAAGAGGATCATAAGTGTTGATGCAAGAGGCACCAACTTGCGACGTAGTTAGGGAATAAGGCGGGAACGGGGCTTACCGGGGGTCCGCGCTGTAGGCTGATCACGAGCTGAAGGTGGGCAACGCGCCAGGGCGTGCGGGCGTTGAGGCGGGCTTTCGTTGAGGGCGGCAACACACACACACTTCACTAGGGCACTGGTGTTCGTTAGGCGTTAGGGGCGAGCTGATAGCACTAGCTCTGTCACTGCACACATATGGTCACGTCGGGGGCTGAGTTCAAGGGCGCGTGACGCGTGGTATCTCCTTGAGATCTCAAAGGGCACTGTTTTGGCGCGGGCGCCGTCAGGCGACGCGCCGCGCGTCTCCCGCGGGGGTCCGCTGGCCTTTCATTGGCCGTCGAAGGGGCGGCAGCGATTGGTCGTTGCGGTTGTGGCGCAAACACAAACGAATAAGTTTTATCTGACAATTGAGAAATCGGCCCTTGGTGTATGTACCTAAGAGATATCTACAAAGCGACCAATTAGTTGTTTCGGCGGTAAAAGTCGAGCGCACGAAGCTACGCGATTGGTAAATCAGTAGACCTCTACCTCCCGCACCGCGTCTACGTCCCGCTGTCTCCCGGATACACTTGCGTGCATTTAAATAGTTATTTTTTTGTAGTTTTTTGTTTTTATTGATTTAATTATTTTTTTCACTATACAACGACAACATCACGTAGTTTTAAAAAGACAAGCCAGAAAATGGTGTTTTATGTAAGTGTAGTGCTTCTTAAGAGGCCTATTACATCTCGACTGTGATTTTTGCGTAAAATGGCCAATTTTTGCGTAATGGATCTCAGAAACAAAAATACATTAACAATTATAACTTATTGAATAGTGTAGAATAGCTATTGGAATAGTGCGTAGCGGCCTCGCTTTTTGTAAATTTTGCTTAACTTTTTAATTAAACCCAAAATTGCAGAGAAAGATTTTCATAAAGTGCGCGAAGGCACTTTTTTGAGCTCATCGATTGAACAAGTGTTCTAAACAAGTGAAATAAAAAAAATATAATATTATCTCTTATTTAGTCGAATAGTGCGTAGCGGCCTCGTAATTTTTAGATATTATTGATTTTATATAGGAAATAATTTAATTCTAAACCAAAAAACTTCGAAATTCGCTATAACTATACTGTGAATATCTCCTATCTACGATAATATTATTGAGCAGAGTAATTGTTACTTCATGAGGAATAAAGATTTTGTAATGAATTTATTAACGTATTTCGATAAAAACGATAAATACAACTGCAAAATTACTATAAAATGCGATGCGGTGGCCGTCCGTATTCAACTTATGCTCACAGAATGGAGATTTGTAATATTATGCACAAATTTATTATCCTATTTCGATAAAAACGATGAATACTACTGCAAAATTACTACAAAATGCAAAAATGGGCATTTTACGCAAAAATCATATTTGAGATGTTATAGGCCTCTTAAAGAGAGATGCAAAGTTAATTCAAGTCAATTTTACGATAACGAAGAACCAACTATACAACCAGCTCTGTTTCTACTAAACCAAAACCTAGCACAAGCTCTAATTTTGCTGGCTTCGAAATTATGGAAGGAATATCGGTTTTGCCTCAACACTAAATTATTATGATTGTTATTACTGAATATTTATTCTTATTTAAGTAGTCAAATCGCAGATTAAAACAAATATGAGAACATATTTAACAGGTACAAGTTAACCCTTTATTTGCACGTAAGTGTACATACGCAATCTTCAATCTTTTCCCCACTGCACCTATCAATACCTCACAAGTTGCCAGCTACTATACATTCGATTACAGCTGTAATGACTGACAGCGCTTTCGCTGCATGAACAAAATAATACTGATCGGTTTGCAAAGTCATGGAATAAGATCAGACAAGAAATTACATAATTTTATTTTTACTATTTAAAAATATTGGCCGAACAATGCGATCAAAATTATTCGTTTTTTTATTTTAAAATATAAATGACGTTGAAACTACAAGAACTGTTTAATTTAGTTATCTTTACTACTTTTGAGCTATCTCATCGGGGCCGTATAAATCTGTAATAGTAGTATTTTGAAGTGCACAGCCCAGTTACTAGTATAGGTTCATGGTTGTGCGTGACAGGTGCATCTGGTGGCGGCCGCCCTGCACGGCGTACAACACATACTGACGCTGCTGCAGCGGGCGCCCTCGTACTCTGCCAAGGGCTCATTCACTTCCACGGGTGGCCCACATCGCTCGCTCATAAGGTACAATACAAATACATATTGTTTATTTGTATGTAGATTAATCTGGTAACAACATAATATATTATTTGTAAATGGGCAGACGATGTGGCGAACATCGCGGGCAAGACCTGGATGAGATTGGCACGGGACCGTCAACAGTGGCACATACAAAGAGAGGCCTATACCCAGCAGTGGGTGAAGTCAGGCTGTGAATGATGATGATGATGAAATGTCGTTACTTCTATGTATCCTTTTCGGCCACAGACATGTTGTAGAGAACTAACAGTTGACTATTAGAAAAGAAAAGCATACAGCTTTATAATTATTCAACTCAAAACTGTCAGTTCTGATAAAAATTATTTTACGGTCCAACTTTCTCTCTTATAAATATATTTTTATGAGAGAGATGCTGTTGGCCTTCTTTGGACTTTACAGCCGGATTTTAGAAAAGGCGACACATTTAAAGGCTTCCCGAGTCGTTGTGACAGGATTCTGATTCCAAACGAGTGTTTCCATCACCTACATTCTCCGGGGGTTAGAGTCGATTGAAGAGAGAGGAAAGACTAATGATTCTTCAAAGGCAAAAATCTTGAGTCCGATTAACACTGCAAAGTCTGACGTGTCACTACACGTCCTACATAACTTACATAAACAATCATCATTATCATCGTCAGCCTCTTATCGTCCCACTGCTGGGCGCAGGCCTCCCACGTGGAGAATAGCACTTGTGGATATTGGGTACATAACCTACGACGCTGGCCCAATGCGGGGGGTCGGGCGCCGATTCCCTAAATCGCAATTCGTCTGATTATCTAAATTACCAGTTTCTCACTTCGTACACATCGCAAATAGTCTTAATCGCAAAATATCTAAATTTTAACGCATTCGCGCGCGAGCGATCGATACGTACAAAAAAAAGACTCTCTAGTGCCTATATCAATATATTTATATCACATAATTTTTTTTAGGTAATAACCTAATTACGTAATTCCTGTATGATTTAACCATAAGTGTTATGAATCAATGTAATCTGCATTAAATTTCCTATCGAAATATCATAAGCTTAGTAAAAAAAAAAACTTATATGAGGGTGTGAGGTGACGATTTTATTCTGATGAATGTTATTCATCGCAGCGTACCTACACTTTCTCACCTCAATACACATATTGCTCATACACTTTTACCCAAAACAACACTAACACCACAAATTACACTTATTTAAGTATTTACATTTCAAAGGACAATGGCAGGGTACTATGGAGATTTTGTACAGGCCTACAATTTTCATGTTTGGCAATGAGACTTACACATTTGGTAGATTATATTATTGAGAATTACTATATAAATTAACAGAATTTTTAAATGTTGGGGTTTAAAAGTTATACTTACTTGTATTTCGATAATTTTTTAAGGTTATGTTTTTTCCTGTATTTGATTGACATTGACAGTTGAGTGACAGGGAGGGACGGACAATGATTCTGACAGTAACAAATTAAATAATTATTCTGAAAAAATGTACGTTCGCGCCTTGATTGATTGATCTATAGATCAATCGTGAATCGAACTAAAGTAGGTAGGTAATTAAGTAGTGCATTTCAATATTAATTATGTAAGTACCTATGTATTGTTAAGCCCGAGTTATATATTCTAGAAGATAGATAGATAGATAAGGAATATAGGTTAAGTACCTATCAGGAACTGCTGCGACTGTGATTATTCAGATCTTTGTGCTTGATTATTTAAAACACAAAAAGACAACTACCCATCTGTGTTTTGATAAATAACAGCAAAATACTTAAAACATGATGAAAATCATAGATGTAAACTATAGAAGTAGGTATACACGTTCCCACTTTAGTAGTCGCAACTTTAGACTACCTACCTACCTATACCAACATTAAGTTGAAATCTTCTCCTACCCTACATATTTATTATTATAAATGCGAAAGTGACTTGTTTGTCCTTCCTTTACGCCCTAACTAAGCAACCCATTGACTTGATCTTTGACTTATAGATTTTGTAAGAACGAAAAGTAACATAGGCTACTTTTTATGCCGATATTTCTATAGGAACGCGAATCACACGGGTGAAACCGCGGGCGGAAGCTAGTGGTTAAAATAATTGTCTCTGAGATAGGAATGTTAGTCTACTAGGTACTGCTCAGAATGAATACTTACTTATATTTACAGTACAAATGAGGATCCTTCCAGTAGATACTACTAATAAATTACTTCATCAAAGGCAAACAATATAATATAATCCTAAAAAATATGAAAACATTTTAAATAAATCAGAAACTCGACTGGTCTTTCTACAGGGAAGTTTCACAATTCTACATACACACAGACGAGTAATGTTTTTCCATATTAGCATTTGCTCAGTGGAAATAAACAATAATTTAGTTTGGTCACAATATATTTAATATTAAATTATAAAGTAATTAAGGGCACTCTTAAAATAACATCATCGAAAAGTGGAGCAGGTCTAGTCATGCCTTCATGGCGAGCAAATCTGTGAGCAGCACCCAACAGTTCGAAGCCCCACAATGCAGTTAAAACTCTGGCTGTCCACTTCTACGAGAAGCTCTTTGAGCTCGGAGCCAGCAAGGAACACAAGCTTCATTTTCTGAAGAAAGCTGAAATAAACAATCACAATTAAATTACTTTGGGGCTAGGCCACTGGGCCTAGCCCCAAAGTAAGCACTGTAAGGCTTGTGATATGTTATACTAGGCCAATGGGCAAAAATGCAGTAGTAATAACAGTGGCGAGGGATGTGTTTGGGGAAATACGGCGCCTTCGCCGTTTAAGCCGGCCAAGAATTTACAAATCAGACAATAAAAAACATGGAATGTTTAACTCATTGGTGGCACTAATTACTGACATAATTATTAAGATCTGCATGGTGGATCCCTGGAGTGGGATTTCTTGTAGGGAAGCCGATGGGAATCGGAATGTATGGTATATATATGTATTTAGTAGAATTATTATTAGGTAAATAGTCATGACGTCAGGTATAAATGCTCGTATGCGTCATAGAAACATTTGCCTCTACTGGGATTCAAACCCAGGAACTCAGAGTAGGCATCACCACGAAAACTAGTGTACATATTACTCCACCACGGAGGTAGTCAATAAGTAAATATATGTAAGGTGTTACCTCTCGTGGTCTAATGCAATTCGAAATTATGTTAGTAATCCTTTATTCCTCTTCATTTGGCTCTTGAAAGACACTCTTCGTCTGCTCGTTCTTAAAATAGAACGTCCACATACAACACGTCATGGCGATGGCCAACATGCCTTGTAGTTTTACTTTCAGATGCAAAAGAATGTGTTGCTAATTCCCAGGAAGCATGACAAATATAATCAGAAGGTGTTGGCTAACACAATAATAGCATGGATGAAGTTTATTAATTGATCAACAAAATAGTAGAACATTAGTAGTAACAGATACAGAGGTGCATCGGTTTAGATGTCTAAAATGGTTGACGACATATTTCGTACTACGTACGACTTACCTCTCAGGGATATGACCAAAAACGAATAGTAAGCCTTGACTCTCGTTCGTCAGTAAATGCTGCCTGATGCGATCCAATCGAAATGCATTGCATACTCGACATTGTGATGGTAATGTATCACCTAATCAGACAGTAAAGCTATCACGAAAGTGCAGTTATAAGTACAGCGCAAGCACAACACAATATTGTTTGTGTTCATGTCATTATCACATTCACAAAACAAAGCGGCTTTTCGCAAAATAAGTAAGAATAGGAAGGAACTTTTAAAAACACACAATTTTTTATTACGTTGACCAAAAGCTCTATGATAAATGATTGACATTGACAGTGTTGCAAGTAGTTTCATTCGTCTTTTTACGAGAAACAAATCGATAAGAAAAATAATGTTATAAATATAAATTATAAATATCAAAAGTAAATAATCAACAATTTTAAGATAAAAAGTGTGTAATTGTATAGGTTTACTCTCGAAAATAGTTACAGAAATAAGTTTTTAATCGAAACTAGATTAACAAATAAGACCTAATTAGCTATTTGAGAATCGATTTCAAAACCGATAAATCGATATTTTTATGCCAGGCAACTCTGACAGCAGATTTTCGTTTTGCGTATAGTATCTGCTAGTTGAAATGCGTTTCGTTATTAGTTTTAGTATTATTATTTCGCTTTACGATTTTTCTTTTTCCCGGACTTCTAAAAATATAACATTTACTGGAAAATAATAAGAAAAAATTAAGGAACCAACTATGCAAAAATGGTACCAAAACATGAACATTGTGGGGTACAACCCCACAATGTTCATGTGTTCACGCCAGTACGCGTTCTCCTTTCAGGCTTTGAAGTCACATATTTATTAGTTATTCACAATAATATGCACCGCATAGGCAAATACCTAACGGCGGCCATCACCGAGCTGAGTCCGCGATATCTTGTTTTTTCGTTGTTTTCATTTATTATTAGTCACATTAGTTATTTGGTAATAAAATGTAATTTTATCAATAACTGTGTATGTTATCGACAAACCTAAACACTTTTATTTATATTTCTTATTGACGAAAAAACCTACTCATATACACGCTTACGAAAAAATCACACTTTAAAAGTTCATGACTTTTTTTTACAAAGTTAAACACTGATTCTACAATAACTATTATTTTAACACAATCTACACTCTTTTCCAAGTAATTAAATATATACTTTATATAAGATTACTCGCCGTTTTCGTCGAGAATTCATTTTGAACAATACACCTAAACCAACTACAAAATGAATGACGCAACAACTGACAAAAAAAACGTTCGACTTTTTTCTATAATTTTTCTGACTTCCGTTCCGAGTCGTTATCAAATGGTTCCTTAATAAAAGTTACTCCATACAAACCAAAGAATATTTTAAGCTAAACTGAAACACCGCTAGTGCCAATCGGACCGCTAAAATTTGAACGAGAGTGGCGCGTTGTGCTACGATCACATATGGTGTTACCAAAACGCGCGAGAGATCGAGTTTCGAGTCACACACCGTGTGACTAAATCGTTCGATGTTTTAAAATAAGTATGGGTTGGGTGTGGATTACCCAAAACCTAATTTTCTGAATTATATTTGATTCATATTTTGTCTTTTTCCAGTAAAATTATGAAACCTCTTTTAAAAATTAAAGTATTTATGGGTAGGAATAGAATTATGTATTGGTATGGGAATTATTATTATTTTTTGGGTAATCCACGCCCGACCCGACCCGATCCGATCCTTATTCTAAAATTGAGACATTTTGCGACTAAGACGATTTGCGATGTGTACGAAGTGAGAAACTGGTAAATCAGACGAATTGCGATTTAGGGAATCCGCACCCGACCGAATGCGGGTTGGTGGGTTTTAACGACTGTCATCTTAAGACAACACCCGGGACCAACGGCTTAACGTGCCTTCCGAAACACGGAAGGCACGTTACATAAACAATAAACCAAGTAAAAAACATAAGTTAGAATAGCCATAAACTATTTTTTTTTGGTTACGAGCGCAGATGTGTATCAGGGAAGACCACCAATATGTCACACGTGCAAATGTGTAAGATGATGAAGTTTTGGTCGGGTTAACGAAAGGATATTAATGTGGGCCTATTCCTAATGCACTTCATTGCTTTTCTTACTTGGCACTCAGAGCTTTTAATCGCACAGCACATTCCATAAATGTATGCATCATATCGTGAGCTAAAGATGTTAAAGTAATAAAAGTCTTTTGCCTTAGATCTGTCTCTGAAATCGAAGAAGTCAGGACCCCTTCAGAGGAGACACAAAGCGAGAATCGTTCGGAACTAATATCCATTTTTGAGTCCCGCTCAGTAGCTGAACGTAAGTAAATAAATTGAGAAGCATCTTTAAAAAAAAAGAAATTTTCTTCTGGTATAATTTTAAGCTTTACCGAAAAATAATGGCACTTGACACAATGATGATGTCTTTAATTTGGAGCATGAATATTGTTTTATTAAATTATATTCATTAATTTAAACTTTATTTAGATAGATACATGCGTCCTAGAACGTTCAGTTTTAAAATAGTCCCCGAGCTGGCTTCGAATACGTGAGAGAAAAGCACTCTAATTAATTGATATTATAGCGAACGAAAGAGCATTATTATCACAGTCGTGGGGCTTTACCATCAACTATTAGCGCAGTATTACTTTATATCTATGGAAATTTCCCGACGAACATGTATGAAGAACGTTATATGAGTAAGTGAAGCAAAGATTGTCGTAGTAGCAAATCGTAGCAAAGAGAAAGCTGTGGTCTCGGCCTATACCTACGGGAAGCGGGCGTGACATGTGTAAGTATATATGTATGCAAATTCCCATACGAATGTTGCATAATTAAAGTAATACTGCTGTAAGAGGTGACAGTAGGCCCCTAAGCGCTGAAGTCTTCGATCAATAATACCAACTCGATAACGCGTCATGTACAAAATCAAAGCTAAATTCTGTTCACGTGATTAAATACTTTTTCTTTGCTAACGAACTGAGACAAAAGTTATAAAACAGTTTTAAGTTCAACCTAATAACAACCATCGCACCCAGTTATAAAGTCACAAATCCTCTAAGTATTTTCATACTTACGATCATTCGTCACAAACAATGAGCAAAGCAATGATTATACTCCTGTCACTTAAAAATGAAAAGACGTCAATAATGTTTATTGGTGAAATCAACCTTAAGGGGCAACAAATAAAGTATTTTTTCCTGTTATTGGCGAGAAAATAAGAGCTCACTTCTCAAGTGGGCTGTTATTTACCGAGGCATATTTTTAGCGCCGACCTGATATCTAGTTGTATTGTTGATCGAAGGCTGAAGTCATAAAAATATATTCGTGTTCCAGAAATAGTGGAAGTGAAGACGTTCTTCTGGTTCCAATGGGTGGTGAGCCGCGCCACCGTGGTGGTGGCCACCGACAGCGTGAAGCTGGCCTTCGAAGTGGACGACATCATCTCCACCGTGGACCTGCAATCACACTACAACCAGGTCAAGGTCAAGATAGCCTCAGCCTCCGTGCGCCACTACGAACGGTCAGTCATATTTTATGAACTCAGCTGTCGTAAAACCAGACACTACAAAATTCAATTGTTAGTAACCTATAGGATGTCTTTGTGATCGACAAGGGGTTATAAAAGTTGTAATTTTACATTGTGTTACATAAAAATTTAAATTAGATTTCTGCAATCTACAAAAAATGATTGTCCGTTATTTGATCTGAGAATTGAAATATCGACTTTTACTTAATTAATAAACAAACTTCACATGAGTTGAATAAGTACGTCGCTGCATTTTTTTATTTGATTGTTCCTCTTGTAGTATTTTTCTTAAGACGTAATTTTACTGTGTAACTACATTTAAAGTACTTACACACTCAGCTTGAATTTTGTGTGACCCAGGATCGGCAGCAACGAGTGGGTGGCGGGCATACTGGGCGGGCGCGTGTTAGAAGCGCGCGAGAACGCGAACTCCATGGAGGAGAACCATTTCATGTCCATCACGGTCACGCAGGCGCAGTGAGTATCATACATACAAACATATAATCACGGCTATTATCCCCGAAGGGTTAGTCAGAGACTAAATGAGGACCGCAAAAGCAGTCCTCTGCTTTATTCCACTTTTCACTAAATAGCGACTGTACATGTGCTCAGCGTGACAGGTGGTGAGCACATCGCCGCTTTATGCTGTTGGATGTATGTGCAGTCTTTAGTCCGTTAGTCGCCTTTTACGACACCCAAGGAAAGAGAGGGGGTGGTAGTATTCTTTTACTGAGCCGCTACGCGACTCGGCTCGAACTGTCTCGGACGTTCATTTGCTGATGAGTATCATTATCATCAGCCTATAAACGTCCCAATTCTGGCACAGGCCTCTAACGTGGACAATAGCACGTGAGAATATTGGGCCATAACCCACCACGCTGGCCCAAAACGGGTTGGTGGGTTTTAACGACTGCTGTCTTACGATAACAACCGGGACCAACTGCTTAACGTGCCTTGCGAAGCAGTGAGTATATATTTTTTTAAATGCCGAACGCGCGGGCATGTTGTTACGATACAGTACGATTATTTGAATTTATGTTACCCTTTTCTAATGGTTTTTGTTTGCCCAAGGCTTAGTTTATTTATTTTTTGTTTTCTAGATCGATTTGTACCCTCTACACAATATATTACTGTTTATAGGGTTTCCAACTTACCGCCGAATTGGAAAGAAGAGTTGCACCCGAAACTACTCGAAGAAAAAGCGGTAAGTGATTAAGTTCTTTTTCTTTTAAATAATGGTTTCGTGCGATCAGCACATTTAACCAGTGTCAAGTTCTTATATCTTTATAATAGTAATTATTTTCTTTGCAATAAGTAGATGATAATGAGTGATAATAAACGTATAATGGTAAATGATATTCCCCCCAAACCCCTCGAGACTCAATAAAGCTGTGGGACTTTACTGAGATCACACGGACTTCTTTAGAAAATTTGAAAAGTAATGTTGCACTGTTTTGTTTTATTTGCCAACACTCGTGCATGAGTTCACGAACACTTAACAGTATATAGTCCACCATTATTTCACATTAATATTCGACAAAACACAAATTATTGAAAATAAAACAAAACTGCAGACAATATGACGCTTTACTTTCCCGCCAAGAAGTCAAAAAGTATTTAAGTTAGAAGTCATGCATGTACAACTGTACAGTCGTTGAAGTTCCTGTTCGACACCACTTTCGGCGATATTCGCTTGCACACGTCGCGAATGCTACTGTACGTACGCGCGGTCGGAATGGAGCACAAGCGAATGTCGCCGAATAGTGGTCGACCTCGAATTTCCTCGACTGTACACACGGCATCAGATCAACCTACCCTAAACTGTCAAATGTCTCCAATGAATATTCATCCTTAAAACCAAACAATAAAGTTCAAAATTTATTGTTAAAATTTAACAGTTTTGGTTGATCTGAGGCCGTGTGTACATACTTGTATAGTGTACTATCTATGTTTTTTTTTATTTTCCAGCTTTGTTTTACGACTATTCTAGTTTAATTTGTTTCACCCTAATGTGCCGTGCTATTGATTGCTTGACGCTCAATTGCTGACTAATTAACGTATTATAAATGTTAATGAAATAAATCACATTTCTTCCGTAGAAAGTGGATAGTATGTGGGAAATTTACGCCACACTAGCGCCTCTAGAAGCAGTGATCCAGCCTGCGGTGCTCGAGAACATATTGACGCTGGCGCACGAGTTTGCGCCGCGTTCTTTCTGCCCGCTGCAGGCGGAGGAAGAGGACAGGTACAATAATGTCGTACAATTACAATAGTACGACATGAAACGTGATTTAATTATTTATTTTATTATTTAATTAATTAACATAACACGGTTATATTACCAATTATATACAAAAGTGTAGAGTGATATATACAGTGATACATATGGTTGCATCCTGATGTCATCCGAATTAGTAGTGTTAAGTCGTACTTACTTAAAACGTAGAACTTAATAACTGTGGTGTTCTATGACTGTATAATTATGTTTACAGGAGTGACACGTGGCAATGGCCATTCTGTTACGTGAACGCGGGCGGGCTGCGGCTTCTCGTTACCAGCGAGGTTGAGTGCGAACACGGCGACGACACATTCATATTCCAAGTAAATTTTTAAAATCAAATAAAAATAAATTAAATTAAACATTCTTTACGGATTAACGCGAGTTTAATATCTACATTTTTCCAAACCTAAAAAGATAGTAAACAAAAATTAAAGAGTGCAGGTTTTATCCGCTCTTGCAAATCGGTGATTTGGAAGTCAATCAGAATTATTATTTTTTATTTATTATAGGCGAGTATTTGACCGCGATCTCACCTGATGGTAAGTGACGATGCGTCCTAGGATGTAGCATACCTGCCTAGATAATGCCGGTTCACCATTGCCTTGAAAATGTCCTGGTTGAAGTGCGTGTCAGGAAATAGATCTGCCGGAAGGTAATTGAACGATTTGTTAGCCGTAGGTCCAATACGCAATTCGTTCATTTCGCATTTTGCCGTTCGCCTACTGAACTCCTTAGCGGTCCGCATCAAAAATGATGACGCAAAGCGCTTTGTGCGTATAGGTGGTATGGTGACAGTGTAAGGGTGAGATCTAAGTCTGCGTCTTGTTCCCGAAGATAGAAAGGAGAAGGTGGAATCAGCTCGTGTGGTTCTAGCGCACACTCGCTGAAGTGTATCCGACAAAAAAATCTTGCGTCGATGTTCAAGACTCTGCAGTTTAGATTCGACGAGTTCAGAGTCGCTAATGACCTTCTTAGCGCGCTTCTCAGTAGAGTCTAAGGCAGCTAACTCCCAGAAGTATATTATAAAAAACATGAATAACAGCTGAATAGGAAACGCTCAGTTAATATATAATAATAAAAACTTGTAAAAATATATTTTTTTATTTTTCTAATATTTTTAATTCCAAATCATACACTTTTACAGATGGGAAAATTAACTGTTAGTCCGCATCCCGAGAATCCTATCTGCAGGTAAGTAGTTTTTGAATTGTTATATCAGTAAAAATTGCCATTAAAAGTAGTATTATGCTAAGTCACTGGGAGTGAAGTGAAACTATACCGCGTCTTTTCATAATTGGCGAACTACACAGCTAAAATAGCTTTAAGTATTTTATTTGTTGGTCGTGTATTTTTCAATGTTTCACTGTTTGCCTGGCCAATTAATGTTTTTCTTTCTTTCCTTTGACATGTAAAAGAAAAATTAGTGTAAAATTATTATTTAGCATGTAGCGTTCACCTCAAGAAGGTCGCACACTTAATGTGTGTACCTATTTTGTAAATTTTTGTTAAGGAAGCCTTGTGTGTTGTCCAGTTTAGTGAACCATTAAAATAAAAAAAATCAGTTCAACCTCAACAATTTTTTTGAGGGTAGTAATTGTTTCCAGACGGGCGGTGAACGCCGGCGCAGAGTCTAATTGGGTGGGGGGCGGGCTGCTGGAGGGGCGCCAGTACGAGGTGCTGGTGCAGAACTGCGCCGTGCGCTCGGCCCAGCTGCGCCAGATTGTGTTTCAAGAGGTACGTGGGGGACTTACAACGTGTAAGAGAATGATGTAGTCAAAATTCGTTAACTGGCAAGCTAGTAATGCAAACCGAACGCCTTAGCCGCTGCGCCTTTGAGCTCCTCGTTTCGTTAGCATCAATATTAGAGCGAGTATGAGCACGCAGAAGTGATAATAATTTGTACCAATATAAACTTTCATGACCAATTTATGTTCGTAATATTGTCTTTCATCTCTGCATCCAAAAATTCATAAAGTGTATCCAATCTACGAGTGATCGGGAGAGACCGCATACACTTTTGGTCTTTCCATTTTGCCTACACCTTTCCGTTTTACGTTACGTTGTACAGACGCCAGCAGGTCAACCAAAAATCAAAACAAAATCTAAATTTGATCAATAAATTTTCAACTTTATCGTTTAGGTATAAGGAACAAATTCAGTTATAAAAGTTTGTCAGTGTTGTGTTCATTGACCTGCGGTCGTGGGCGTGTATACAAACAACACCGCCGGGCACACACCAAGTTGTGTAACACGTGATTTTGATGGTAATGATGATGACGTTTCCCCGTAGGTCAGTGAGGAGCTGATAAAAGGCACGGGCGGCGAGAACCCCGCGCTCAAGTGGAGCCAGCCCGTCGTCGCGCCAGTCCTCACGCCGATGCTACACCCGTGAGTATCCCTAACGAGGTCATAGCTAGCGGTAAAAAGTATAGCCTACGGGCCTGTCCCATTGGTGGGTAAAAGCCGTCACAGTAACTTAAACTGTTTGATCCGCTGCCTTCAAACCGCCAATCAAAACCTTTTACGGTCATATCCAACCTCAAAACAAATAAATTTTTTTTGTTTTTTTTTTGTGAAAATATTCAATATTTTTTATGTGTTTTAATGCAAACTGCTTTATCCATAATCTACGCGGATAACAATAAAAACATCATTATTTTTCATACTGTCAAATAACATATTATCTAACTGCAACACCTATCGCAATACCTTTTAAGTACAAAATTTGTACAAACTTTGTTCGGGGGCTGCATTGTATTTAATACAATGCAGCCCCCGAAACACTTTGCCCGACCTAGACAAAAAGTCTCTCTTAATAAAAGGCCCGAGCGTTTAGCAGTTTAGCCACTACTATAACGGATAAATAAAATAAGTTATTAATGAAACAGAACCAGGCGGAGATGATAAACTTATGGGGGTTAAAGTTACTCGCATCCGTAGGTTTACCCTTGAGGTCCTACACGTGACCTCTGGGTGTTGCTAAAAGAGTGACACTGACTGAGTGGTAGAGCCACGCTGCGTTGCAGCACGCATTGAGCCGGCTCGCCCTGCGTAATACCACCCTCTCACTAATATCCGGCGTGAAATAATAGCACTTGGTGCCGTTGTGTTTCGTCCAGCCAGTGAGGTTTCCGGAGGCCCTTCCCCCCACCCCCCTCACAATTCCTATTCCTTCCTAAAACCTATTCCTTCCTTAAATACCGCCAACGCATCTGCGATTCCTTTGGTGTTGCGGGTGTCCATGGGCGGCGGAGATTACTCTCTATCCAGGTGACCCGCTTGCTCGTTTGCCTCCTATAAAAAAAAACTTGAAAACATCTTACCTGGGTGGTCTGAGGCGGTCCGGTATAGGGACGAATAGAAACTAGGGGAGGCCTTTACTGTGGGTCACAATGTAGACTAATATAAAAAAATTAACTCCTTAGCGTGGACATTGGGTGCGTGCTCGCGCCGGCGATGTACGCCAACGGTGTGCTGGTAAGCGGGCCCGCGGCGGAGCTCAACCTGGTGTCGGATTGCGCGCTGGAGATTAGCGTGCATCAGCTGGGGCTGCTAAGGGGCGTGCTGCAGGACGTGCTGCGGGATAGGTGAGTGCTGCACTAAGGGCACAAGTGGCAAACGCTCACCCCCTGTTTATTCGTAATTCGTCGTACACTGCTGTGTAATGTGTCAATTGCAAATGAAAAAATACAAAAGCGCGCGCGCATTGCACGATGAATTAGGAATAGACAAGGGTGAGAGTTTGCCACTTGTCTAGGAGGGCTGTCTAGTTTAGCTAGCCTTTAGTTTCATCATCAGCTTATAAAAATCCCGCTACCGTTTGAGCTCAACCTGGTGTCAGACCACGCGCTGGAGATCAGCGCCCACCAGCTGGGATTTCTGCGGGGCGTACTGCAGAATGTGCTGCGCGAAAAACGAGTGCTGCACTGTCTAGTTTTAGCTTTTCTTTAGTTTCATCATCAGCCTATTAAAGACTCACTGCTGGTTGAGCTCAACCTGATGTCAGGCTATGCGCTGGAGATCAGCACCCACTAGCTGGTCCTGTTGTGGGGCGTGCTGCAGGACGTGATACGCGAGAGGCGAGTGCTGCGTTATCAATCGATTTCCTATAGATTTGTTAGATAATTTTCACAAAAGCATATTTTTATAGAAGCATATCGATTTTTTTCATAATTGTTATTTTTTTTATTCGCGAATTTTAATGTAGCGATTTTTCATAAAGCAATATTTCATGGTCGCGTTTCTTTGAATCGCTTAAATTACCAGTAGCTTTTTTAATTATCTGCAAATATTTTCAGCAGCATTTTTTCCTCAATCTTGTTTTTTTACGTTGATTCTTGTATTAGAAAGTATAAAATCAAATTGTAATTAAAATTCAATGCAAGTTTAAATAATATTCCCCATTTTTTGATTGTAAGAAAGTTTTCTAATAAAAGAATCAACGTAAAAACAAGATTGAGAAAAAATACTGCTGAAAATATTTGCAGATAATAAAAAAGCTACTGGTAATTTAAGTGATTAAAATAAACGCGACCATGTAATATTGCTTTATAAAAAATCGCTACATTAAAATTCGCGAATAAAAAAAATACGATTATGAAAAAATGCGATATGAATAATTACTAAGTACATTAAAATTCGCGAATAAAAAAAATTACTATTATGAAAAAAATCGATATAAAAATTGGGTTCTATAAAAATATGCTTTTGTGAAAATGATCTAACAAATCGTTATATGATTAGCCTATAAAAGTCTCACTGCTGGTTGAGCGGCCCTGTTTCTCGAAAGGTACAAGTCTTATAATACAAGTGTGTTACCATAGTAACACTTGTAAAATACCAAACTTACAAGTGTAGCGTTTCACGAAACTGTACGTAGCATGTATGTAGAATAAAATCTCAATCAAATGATCAACCTCACAAGTAAATATTTACATGTGTAACACTAATACTGTTCCTCAAAAAATTGCGTGGACACTTGTAACTAGTGACTTTCAGTAATTATTCTAGCAGTGTCGGGAGAGTCCTAATTTTTATGTATCGTTTATTATAAATTAATACTGAAACGAAACTAACGGGTCATAATCTTTATACCTTCGTTTGTTAAACATTGTTCATCCTGAAATTGAATGATTGTCCATTATTAATTAAAATAAAAAAGAAAATAATAAAATGGTACCTGTATCACACTCGTGATATTTTAAGTTAAATTTTGTTTGACGCTTTCAAATCTATTTAAAGTAATAGTTAAAATGCCTTTGGAGACTTTCTACGATTTAAATTTCGATACCTTGACTCAAAACTGTAATGGAATCCGCATATATCGAATTTAGCCGGCAAACTCAGTTCAGCAGCTTACGCGATTAGAAAAATTCGACAATTAGTTATTTTCACAGTGTCATGTCGAATGGCGTCCTTTTGTGGGGAACAGCGGCTGATGTTAAATCTATATTTATTTTACAGAAACGAACAATAAGAATCATTTATAGACTGGGATCACGAACTTCTTTAAGAAATATTTTTAAGGAAGTTGGTGTTCTTGCTGTTGCGTCGCAATATATTTATAATTGTATAGTTTTTGTGCGTTGCAATATTAACTCTTCCGCTAAACACGGTGATGTACACAATTTCAATACTAGAAGTAAGTCTGAACTAAATGCCACTGGTTAGGTTACAAAAGGTTCTCGGCTCTTTCTTGGGGCAAGGTACTATTATAATAAAATACCAAGTACTGTACTAGATTTACCTTTAGATAAGTTTAAGAATCTTGTAAAATCTCGTTTACTTAAGAACCTCATTAGAAGCTTATAATATTGAGATAGGCATATCCGTTTCCCGTCGTATTTTCCTTCTCTTTCTTCCGGTATATCGCTGTCTCTCTCGCTCATCCCACTCAGTGGCGTCACCAGGTGGCGCGGTGGGGGAACCAGGAGATTTCACACCCGTGCCCATTTGTTCATCATTGCGTCGAAATATGCATTAAGCACCAGGCGGAAATAAAAACTAAGCTTCTAATGAGGTAAGTATTTAATATGCGTTTTATTTCAGGTAAAACGCGTCTATTAAACACTTGACCGTCATTAGAAGCTTATAATATTGAGACCTGTTTGTTATCGCCTGGTGAAAACGCCAATGTGAGAAATAAATTAAACAATAAGTGCGAGAGAGTTAATCATATGATTATGGTTTAAACAAAAAGTTATAATAAGAGATTTAATTAAGTACTCTTTATTTACAATTTAAGTCACGTAAGAAAATAATTGGCCAGTCATTGATGAACAATCAAATAATTTAGCTTGTAAACCATGCAAACGAACATTATTATTAGGAAATAAATACTGTTTACTATTTGATTTCAATCACTTTACAGGGTAAAAATAAAAAATGAAAAACTTCGTGACGCCTGAATCAATATTTCATGACAATAAACCTTGTGAAAAGTATTAGGTAACTAATCTTGAACTACCAATAGTTAGTATATCCTCAACGGGTAAATCATATCAATCTAGTTTGTAGATGCTACAGCGGAGCAAAACACAACCAGGTGTGGCTGTAATATCCATCTAGCTACCACAGTGCTTGAAACAGGTGACAGGTGAACCACTCGAAGTTTTAAATAAATTAGTTTAGCCATTTTGTACAATATTTATTGATCCTTTTAACCAGTAGCAATTTCTAGCTTGTTTGTCTGTAGTCCCTACAGTCAGTTTTTGACCCAAACTGTCGCCATAATATTACTGCATTGTCCTGAACAAAAAATGTTTGGTGTCCACAGCAAGGTAACAAAGGAGCAATGGGACAATAATATTGCAGTGTTACGAACTGTTTGAAATCTGGTTGATTCTAGGTTTGAAATACATTACAAAGGTCTACAGACTAATATTACTAAAACCTGAAAAAGGAGGTTTTGTTGTTTTTAAATGTTTAATTGAGATTGATTTTAAAACATGTTTAACTATTACCTCGTCACTAAGATTTCCATACAGTTGTGCGCTGCATAAAGTAGAAACGACAATTTATGGTAGTGTATAGTATTGTAAGAAAGATTTAAAATATTAAGTGTAAATCTGCCAAAAACTGGACTGACTGGACCCATTTGGTACGCGTTCCGCGAGTGGATGGCGCCGCTGCTGCTGCTAATGCCCTTCCTGTACTACTGGACTAAGCACAAGTGCTCATATGGTTTTATAATAACCGGACGCTTGAGTAGGGAAATTTGCTTGTGGTTCCATAACGATATATCATTTAAGCACACCAAATTTCAACGTCATGTCTTGAACCTTGGGGGTTGCCAGGCCTGTGGTTATGTCTACCAGGCGTCTACGTTTCGAATTCCATACTGTGAATGAGGCAGCAAGGGGTACCACAATCAGATAAATTCCTGTTGAGGTGTGCTAGCACCCGGGGGATGAGGGAAGGTGGTGCGAATGTCCAAGCCAGAGGGAAGCGTTCTACTTCAGGCTGAAAGCATTATGAAACATCGCTTCGTAATCATTGAGATAAATCTGCTTAGTTTACCCACTACTCAAGCGTTCTTGGATACAAACAGGTGAATTACTGGCCAGGCCCACTTCGCGAATATCGTTTGTGTAAATTTTGGCAGTAGATGCCACTCTAGAGCTTGGCTATGTCGAGACAGTTCATCTGCATGGCTGTTCAATTTCCCTGGAATGTAATGAATTTTGACCACAATTTGGTTGGTGGTCATTTGTTGGTTGGCAATATGGAGGATTAAAATAAAATTGTCGCAGGCTTCGTGTTCGATGCTTGTAATTCTAAGACTTAGAACAGCCCGCTTTTCTTTTTGATTGCAGTGCAGCTTTTGTTCGGATGTACTCCACCTTCCCGATAGGGCAGAATTGTTGAGTTGTGACCCCCTAATCCTGAAGCAACGGTTGTCAAAAAGAATGTTGGTGGAGGTATATGTATTGGTGTTTCTGATAATTTTTAGCTACCAATACATTTAACTACATCGTAAGGTAGAGTCTATTTTACCGCCTAATTTCTTCTCTTAGGTATCGTAAAAGGCGACTAACGGACCATAGATTGCACATACATCCAACAGTATAGAGCGGCGATAGGCTCATCACTTGTCACGTACATGTGCAGTTATCATTTGGTGAAACGTAGACTATGGCAGATGACTGCTTTTGCGGTCCTCATTGCCTGGTCTCTGACTAACCCTTCGGGGATAACAGTCGTGAGTATATGTAGGTATGTATGGACGCTTGTGATTCCTCCATGTATCCTAGTATGTCCTTGCGGAAGACATTGATTTTGGTAAGCGCCCTGCGAGGGCGGTCAAACAGACTTTTTGAAGTTTATGTGGGCACCAAAATAAGTAAGTGTTTCTATTACAATGTTGGCATGTCTGGACATAACCATCTGGTCTTTATGTCTATAAGATAATAGTCTAAGAAAACATTGCCGTGCTCATCTCAAATGGAAGGCATATAATTTTTAGTAGTTTGCCTTTGTAGAACAGACGAAGAAACCATTGTGGGATTTGGCTATAGTCAGACGGTAGTACCTAGTCTGAGAAAAGTAATTTGTACATCTCGTCTCTTGGCCGTACACAGTCCGGAATTCATATAATAATTTAACGACTTCAGGTTAAAAATTGGACGGAGTGACCTTTCTTGAGTGCTCTTTGGTACTAAGAACTGGGTTTAAACGAAGTTTTGAAAAAAAATAATTTACTGTTTCTAGAAAGCTGTTCCTTCATCTGTGTCAGCATTGCAGACATTTTGTCCGATACAAGCGTGTAACAACTGTCGATTGTAACGTTTGGAACCTTGAGCGATGGCTTCAGATAAAACGGTATTCGATACCTTTGTGTTATGAGAGAAAACTTGGAGCACCTATTTAGTCCCAACGGTGTCGATAAAGTGCAAATTGACCGGCTCGAAATTTGGGAGCGTCATTGTCTACGTCTTTTGTTACCTCTGTTAGCAGAGAAGATGGACGTTTTTGTCCTGATTGATAGAGCTGCCAAGCCTATGATCCTGGGGATCGAAAGTAAGAACAGCCTCCGTTGTTTATATTATAGCTACGATGTGGTTCGTGGCTGGCATAAGTATGTCCTTGCGGAGGACATTGTTTTTGTTAAGCGCCCTGCGAAGGCGGTCCATAGCCATGATGTGGTTCGTGGCTGGCATAAGCATGTCCTTACGGAGGACATTGATTTTGGTAAGCGCCCCGCGAGGGCGGTTCATAGCCACGATGTGGTTTGTGGCTGGCATAAGCATGTCCTTGCGGAATACATTGTTTTTGGTAAGCGCCCTGCGAGGGCGGTCCATAGCCACAATGTGGTTCGTGGCTGGCATAAGCATGTCCTTACGGAGGACATTGTTTTTGGTAAGCGCCCTGCGAGAGCGGTTCATAGCCACAATGTGGTTTGTGGCTGGCATAAGCCTGTCCTTGCGGAGGACATTTATTATTTAAGACCCTACACCTTTGAGACCCTACACGTGATCCCTGGGTGGTGCTAAATGAGTGACACCAACTGAGTGGTAGAGCCACGCTGCGTTGCAGCACACATTGGGCCGGCTCGCCCGGCGTAATACCACCCTCTCACTAATATTCGGCGTGAAATAATGGCACTTGGTGCTGTTGTGTTTCGTCCGACCAGTGAGGGTTCCGGAGGCCCCTTCCCCCCCCCCCTCCTCCTCCCAATTCCTATTCCTTCCTTAAACCTATTCCTCCCTTAAAGGCCGGCAACGCGTCTGCGATTCCTCTGGTTTTGCGGGTGTCCATGGGCGGCGGTGATTACTCTCCATCAGGTGACCCGCCTGCTCGTTTGCCTCCCTCTTATATATAAAAAAAAAAATAATAATAATTTAATTAAAAACGGTTACATAACCATTTACAACAATTAAACGTATTATTCAAATTCAAATAAAATAAGGGACATTTAGCATTACATTAACATACATGCATCTTCTCGCAAAAACCGCAAACACTCGAGTAATATTACCATTGATTTTGGTAAGCGCCCTGCGAGGGCGGTTTATAGCTACGATATGGTTCGTGCTGGCATAACCGCATAAACATGCCCTTGCGGAGGATATTTATTTATTAAATTTTATTAAAACGGTTAAATACCAATTACAATAATAAAACTTATTATTCAAAATAAAATAAAATTAAATAAGGTACATTTAGCATTATATTAACATATATGCATCTTCTCGCAAAACCGCGAACACTCATGTATAACCATTGACTTTGGTAAGCGCCCTGCGAGGGCGGGCAGATTATTGCCACGATATGGTTCGTGGCTGCCATAAGTATGTCCTTGCGGAGGACATTGATTTTGGTAAGCGCCCTGCGAGGGCGGGCAGATTATAGCCACGATATGGTTCGTGGCTGCCATAAGTATGTCCTTGCGGAGGACATTAATTTTGGTAAGCGCCCTGCGAGGGCGGTTCACAGCCTGCTGTGCGTGTGTCTGTCCCATGAACCAGAAGAACAACGCGATGGTACACTATAAGAAGTTTGCCCTTGCGAAAGGTAACCGTTTGTTGTTAGTACAGGTTTTGCTTGCGAGGCATTCCCAGTACCAGATTTAATAACTGGCCAAAAAGTTTTCTAACAGGACAATTTTTTCTAATGCAACTGTAATCTGTTCAGAATTAAACAAATGTGTGTTTGAAGGTAGAATCTTATTCAAAGTAGCAAGCATTAGAGGGTATTTTACATTTTTATGAGTACCTATCCTCTTTTCGTATATTTATAGTTTCAGTCTACAACCTAATCACCACTGAAAATAAGACCTTTAAGAGAGGCATCAGATGTTTGCGACCAACTAGTAAACTGCGCAGACAATTATTAAAAATATCTTTTTAGTTTTAAAATACCAAAAGTCATTGGTGCACAAGATTTATCAGAATATTGGTGCTTAAGTCTAGCTGGCTCTTTTAGTTTACTTTTAAAATGAAAAATCAAATCTAGATCACTACACGGAATATTTAAATTGTTAACTGTTTTAGTCAGTATTGGTAACACCTGCGAGGTGCAACAATCGTTGTAAGATTTCCTCTAACGTCCGAAAAAGCAGACACGTTGTCGTTATCGTCATGAAAGGCGGGTAGGTACGATGACCATGCTTCTTTGAACGATGACGACTAACTCGAACTCAACCTTCGCCGATGCGATCGGCATTGTTAGAATGATCAGCTATAGCCGCTTAGCTACAATTCATTTTTCTCATTATCTAATGTAAGCACTAATTATCGGTTTCTTATCTAAAATAAAAAGAAAAAGTGCCTGGAGGGTAGATACCACGTATTAAACACAAAAAACACTTTTAAAAATACTATCTTTACTCGAATGCTTTCTTATCTTAAAAGAAAAGGTGTATCTACATCTCTTGCGGGTAAAATAAAAAGTTTGATATACCAGATAAGTTTAAATTATAAATTCAGCGAACGGTAACACCGTTAAGTTAAGAAACTATTCTAAGTAGAGTTGGGCGTTAAAAGCAAAAGCACTTAAAAAAGTATACTTTTATACAAAAGTAATAAGTATGCTTTTAGGTTTACACGAATTATGCTTTTTACTTAAAAAAGTGCACGTCCCGCCGACTATGAGATATCTCTAAAACTACTTCAAATACTTTAATACTTCCAGTATTTCAGTCTTTTGCCACAAAGGGCAGCACCGTGTATGCGTATTATTATGCAATGAAACGCATTGCACAGAATTGTACTTATTTTGGTCGGTTTATTGTTAACGATTTTGTCTTGCTTTTGTAAGTCAAAAGTAGTACGTTTTTCAGTGTGAAGCGGTAAGTGCGTTTTCTTGTGTTGTGTCCGCCGTCCGGTGTGCTTGCTTATCTGCTTAAATACGAATACGTTACGTGCCTTGGAGATGTGTACATAACATAATAAAGTTTTAAAATTTTGTGTAAGTAGGTATTAGATACTGTTTTAGTGTAAATAGATAACTCATTCAGTGTAAATAAATTTTGTTTAAATAAATGTTGTAAAAAAAAATGTTTCGAAAACATGTTAATAAAAAAAATACAATAGTATAAAAAAAAAATTAAACAATTATGTATGTACAAATGGCAACAATAAAAAATGAAAAATTTTAAATCGTAAGAAAACCACTACCTGTATAGAATTAATGTAAAAAAATATAAAAAAAATAAAAAAATTGAAAAATAAAAAATATATTAATGATTTTTTAAGTACACCTGGATCACGACACGAGTGTTGTTTCCAGACAGTCCTAAGCCTGTATGTAATTAAAAGTACGAAGGAAAGTTCGTTGATTAAAAATAACATTAACTCTACATAATTGTAATATTTACGTGATTTACGTCGTACAACTTAATATTAAATTTTTGTTTCAATGACAACGAAATACAATTGTGTTAACAACGAAAAATGTAATAAAAAGCGTTTCAACACAACGTTTTGTAAGTAATAAACAAAAAAGCAAAAAAGTCAAAAAGCATTTTTAAAAGCATGCTTTTTGAAAATCGTACAACGAATAAACGTGAAAAAAAAATAAGCACTTTTTCCCATCTCTAATTCTAAGTACTCACGTGTATTGTAGAAACTCACGAGAACTGTGTTGCAGTTTAAATAAAAATAATTCTATTTCTTTGTCACTTGATCACTATGTAGTGCACAAGCTACGCCGACGGGAAATTTCACGCCAATGATGAACAAATGGGCACGGGTGTGAAATCTCCTGGTTCCCCCACCGCGCCACCTGGTGACGCCACTGAGTGGGATGAGCGAGAGAGACAGCGATATACCGGAAGAAAGAGAAGGAAAATACGACGGGAAACGGATATGCCTATCTCAATATTATGAGCTTCTAATGACGGTCAAGTGTTTAATATACTGTCAAAGAGTATTTAGAATACAATACAGCCTGGTTATAATAATTAATTTTACGCTGGTATGATAGTATTAAACAGCAGTGGTACACACAAAGGTACCTACTCAAAATTTATGTTGCGTTTAAAGTTGTCTTAGTGTTCTCTTGCTTTTGTTGGAGTTGCTCGAGTGTGTCATGCTCTCTCAAAGTGTCTCTGCGGTGGTGGCATGTCCGTCGGGTCGTTACGTTCCCTAAAACATGGTTGAGCGAAGCGATGGCTGGTTCACGTGTCATACTCGTGAACGGGTGCCGCCTGTGGAGGCTGGTCTGCTCTTGCAATCTTATTTTTTATTGGTAGTATCTAATAGTCTTTCTTTTTCTTGTTTCAAGGATACTGTGAGACGTTGTTTATTTTATTTTAAATCGAGCAATAGCTGTTATTTATTGGATATTTTTTGAATGTGTTGTGTTGTGATCGTATTAAATGTTTTTTTGTTGTAATGGAAAATATCCTTCTATGATAGGGAGGGCATTTTCCAATTTGTATTGACGTTGTTAAAGAAAGGGAGAAAAGAAATGCCCTTGCTGAGTTTCTTGCCGGCTCTTCTCAGTACAAAGCTCCCGCCCCATAGTAAGGACTTGCGAACCGATGGCGTAGCGACATTCATAAGTGCTCATTTATTGTAGCCTAAATTGAATAAATGAATTTGACTTTGACTTTAATCATCTCTGTGAAAAGTTATCGTCGTCAGTTTTTCAGAGAGATCGTCCAATCGAACTTGTAAAATGGCATATTATTATAGTTATTTACAAGGCTTGTAATATTCTTGTGAACCGTATTTTACAAGCACTGGTATTTTTACTCTTGTAGAACATCAGAATGACAAGTTGGCGGCCATTTTAGTGCTTTCATAGTTGTCAATTGCTGTCTCTGAGAGACCATCGGAAATTTAAAAAACATAAAACAACGAGTGTAATGTCAGTGACATTGTACATTTATATGTCATAAATACGATGATAATCTATTTTGTTGATGTAAAAGAAAACACTTGTTATTTACTTTGTGAAACAGAATTTACAAGTCCTTGTTATATATCGAAGCTTGTGTACTTGTGAAGTTATATACCTTTCGAGAAATAGGCCCCTGATATCAAACTGATTCTAAATTTAGATTTTTACAAACGTATATGTAAATTTTACTGAAGCTATAAGTACTAAAAAAAAGCAAATCAGTAAATAGTTAGGAAATATCATAATAAAAAAAAAACGTTTATACAGCTGAATTTATGACATTTATAGCGATTTTAAACTCTCAATAAAGGATTGAGTGTTTAAAATCGCATATACCTACTTATTTGATAAACCTTTTGTTTAAATCTGTTTACCACTTTTGTTGTTTAGAAGCGCTACTAGCCCGCTGCCGTTATTTCAATGGTGTCGCTGATGATAAATTAATACCCAACATCACATTTTTTTTTATAAAATCTATCAGTCTACAAAATGTCTGCAATAACATTTTTATATACTATGTTGATTGTTTTGATTGTTATATTATGTTGTTTGACGACCTCCGTGGTCGAGTGGTTAGCGCGCCGGGTCTGGCGTTGCGCTATCTCTGAGGTCCCGGGTTCAATTCCCGGTCGGGTCAATTTAGAGTAAGACTGTTTTTCTAAATAGTTGCAGGTCTGAGTGTTTTTTCTATGTTTATGTATATTTATTCGTTCTTATACCATATTAATGAGTTTCATAAGAATACTTATCTTGGGCTATGAGCGTAAACAAATTTCATTTTTATTAATTATTTCAATTGTTATCCTGCTCCCAGGCCTGATTTTTCGTTCGAGGAGCGATGCGACGTATGCCCTTACGCGTCGCTGCTGATGGACGCGGCCGACGACGTGCCGTCGCTCTACAACGAGTCGGTCATTACTGACGGTCAGTATGCAAATCTGAACTTACACGACATAGGCATAATATTGAAGTTGGCTTAAAATGTAACAAATGCCCTTGCCATGTTTTCTCTTTCCTCAAGTTTGAAAGTCTGTAGTAAATTAGGAAACCACTTACAATTTGATTAATTTTAACAGCGAGCGCTGTACAGGATGTCAAACGATACCATACCATAAAGAACGTGCCAAACTTAAGGAAAAGATAGACTAAGGGGTGACAAATTAGATAAAAAATGACCACAATGAAAGTACCACCATTTTCGAGTTATTTTTTTTAAAGGTTCGCAAAATCTATCATTTTTAGCTGTTTTTAGTTGCTGTGTGTACAAATAAGCAGGTACCTATTTTCTTATTCTTTTTATTAAATACTCTTGAAGAATCAATCTACTATATTAAAATATAATTTTGTTAGTTCAAGTTACAGAACCCATGCAATAATTTTTTTAAAAAGGCTCGAACATTTTGGTAATTTTTCTAAGGTATTTTTTAATGTTACTGGTCACCTCTTAGTATAGCTTCTTAAGTTTGGCACGTTCTTTAAGGGACTTCCATGTACAATATGTCACAGCAAATCGTCTTTATAATAAAATAGAAATGAACGCTATACGCTCATATAAATGCTGAGTTTGTTTAAAGATTAATTGTTTGTTTGTGTCTATAAACATCAGCTATTTTTGACGTCCTCACTGCTGGGGAGCAGGCCTTCCTAAGGCTAGGCGTATGCTGGGACACAGGCGACGCAGGTCCGCGCAGCGCATGGCAGAGCAGATTTTGTAATGCATGAAAGAAGCACTCTTTCGTGCGTACGCTGCGGCGCAGGCACGCGCGATGCAGACATGTGTCTGTCCTGCTTTGCGCCTTGTTGTAGTGCCGGCACAGATTTCTGCGCGACGCGTGCATGTCGACACGTACTTTAAACCATTTTATCATAATTTTGTTACAATGAAAGATCAATTGATAGAACTAGTTCATTGTGAACCATGTTTAAATGACACTAATCATCATGATTAGTCAAAAAAGGCTTTTAAAGAGTTGTTGTGGTTGAAAATTGTATCTGTGCTGTGTCACTTAGCTGCGTCGCAGCATGCGTTTGCGGCCTATTTCTGCGCCAACTGCCCTGTCCTGCAAAATCTGGACTGTGCTGTGCTGCGTCGCCTGCGTGTTAGCATACGCCTAGCCTTATGGGTGGATAAGGACGATGGGTCATAACCCACCACGCGGGCACAATGCGGATTGGTGGGTGTTAACGACTGCAAATGCACCCGGGACCAACGGCTTAACGTGCCTTCCAAAGCACGGAGGAATTCGAGATAATGAATGTTGTGGTCACCCATCCCATGACAGACCCTTGCGAAAGTTGCATAACCTCCGCAATCGCTTGCTCAATATCAATCTTCAATCAATCCTTCAAAAAAGACTTATGCCATATATACGGTCAGGGTCACCGTCGCTTTACCACTTTGCAGCGATTTTCGTATGAAGCGCACCGACCGCCCGGGTACGTGCCCGTACCAAATAGACGACGCGGTGTGCAAGGGATTTTGACCTTTAGACTGGTAAAGCGACGGAGTCCGCCATTGTACACGCACTGAAACTAGAAGCCTATTAGCAAGAAAAGAAAATTACGAGAGCGCCCTTCAAAGAGGGCTCTTTGAAAGAAAAATAAGGATATTATTTTTGATAGAAAATATAGGAGGGAAATGAAAAAACTAACGAAAAAAAATCACAGTACAAAATATATATATATATATATATATACTTATATAATACAATTTTTTCAAACACATCAGTCACATTAAGAGGCCTATTACATCTCGAATGTGATTATTTCGTAAAATGCCCATTTTTGCATTTTGCAGTAATTTTGCAGTTGTATTTATCGTTTTTATCGAAATAGGATAATAAATTCATTATAAAATCTTTATTCCTCATTTTGCTCAATAATATTATCGGAGATATTCACTGTTAACTTATAGCGATTTTCGAAGTTTTTTAGTTTAGAATAAGATTTCTTTCCTATATAAAATCAATGATATCTAAAAATTCCGAGGCCGCTACGCGCTATTCGACTATATAAGAGATAACATTATAATTTTTATATTTCACTTGTCTAGAACAGTTGTTCAATCGATGAGCTCAAAAAAGTGCCTTCGCGCACTTTATGAAAATCTTTCTCTGCAATTTTGGGTTTAATTAAAAAGTTAAGCAAAATTTACAAAAAGCGAGGCCGCTACGCACTATTCCAATAGCTATTCTACACTAATAATAATTGTTAATGTATTTTTGTTACTGAGATCCATAACGCCAAAATTGGCCATTTTACGCAAAAATCACAGTCGATATGTAATAGGCCTCTTAAGCATGTCATATTTGGGGACAATTTTTAAGGATTCAACGTAAGAGCGGCACCAAAAGTTGTTTTAGCTTTACAATTTATATCCGTTACAGACTCGTGGTCATACCAACATGTCACACCAGTGTGAAAATCAGGAATATTATCAATGGTTTCTTAAAAAATTACAAATGAATCTTGTTTATTGCCAAAATAAGTCATTTTTGTTTCTATAAGTAGTACTTTTGTTTGTAGGTAGTTTATAAAATAAAATGTTTTACAGAAAAATAAACGTTATCATCTTTTAATTCTGATAATTCGTCTACACTTGGATGACTATAAATAGTGGCAGTCAACCCATACCATGGTAAAGTTGCCAGAATTAATGGTACAGTGAGCGAAATTGTCTTTCGGCTTAAGTGCCTTGCTTTCATGTCAACCAGCGAAAAGGTCATTCTCATAGAGAGACGGTAGTTGACATACGATTTAGACAGTTCAGACTATTTTCTTTTCCAGACGTTTTCGCTACTATTCTGTACTACGCATTCTGTGTTTTTGTCATCCAACTAAGTTGACTTCCGGCTAATAAGGTATTCTAAACATACAGACTATTCGCAATTCCAGACGTTTTGCTACTAGCTCATTCTGCTTTTTTGTCGTCCAGCTGAGATGACTCTCTGCTGACTGGGTACTCTGCATTTATGTAATGTAGCTGAATTGTCTTTCGGCTATCTAGGTACCTTGCTTTCATGTCATCCAACGTGAATTGTCTTTCAGCGAAAAAGTTTTTCTGATAGAGGTGCGCTTAAGTATATATTTTAGTTTTAGAGGGTATATGTTTATGGTCAGATTGGTTAGATAGTAGCATTGGTTCTAAATCCACCGGGCTAGTTGCCACCATTTAATCCTCGTTATTGGTAGATTTCGGGTGAACTGTGATTCCGCCTTTCGCTGTAATGAATAGAATAGAACATTTTATTGCAAAACTGTTACATTGTATCTTATTACTAGGTGTAATTGTAATAGGTCGGTCCTAACAGTTACCCATGTCGGGAATTACAATAAGTTTATAATTATTAGATAACAATGCCATGTTCATTAATTACGTGGGTGGTCGGAAAAGTTTCCGACCTATAAATAATACAAGATTATTTTTTTAAATTTCATTTTATTTTTCTACATAGTCTCCTTGTAAATCTACACACTTCTCCCAGCGATGCTCCCATCTCTTTAACCCGTTCAAATAGTACTCGGCGTTCTTCTCTGCAAAATAATTGTTCACGAAGGTTATTGCCTCCTCATTTGATAAAAATCTCTGTCCTCCGAGCGCAGTTTTTAGATGAGGGAACAAAAAGAAGTCGCTTGGGGCTAGATCTAGTGAGTAAGGCGGATAGTATAGCAGTTCAAACCGTAATTCGTGGATTTTCGCCATGGCAACCGCTGAGGTGTGAGACGGCGCATTGTCTTGGTGAAACAGGATTTTCCTTTTCTGAAAATGCGGCCTTTTTCCATATTTCTGCCTTCAGTTTGTCAAGTAATGATGCGTAGTATGCTCCTGTAATGGTTTTTTCTTTTTGAAGAAAGTCGATTAAGATAACTGCATGAATATCCCAAAAAATAGTTGCCATTACTTTCCCAGCTGAAAAAACAGTGTTTCCTTTTTTTGGAGCCGGTTCCCTTTTGCAGTTCACTGCTTTGACTGTATTTTTGTTTCAGGCGTATAATTATGTATTCAAGTTTCATCTACAGTAATTAATCGGCGCCAAAACTCGGATTTATTGTGCCTAAATTGCGCCAACAAAGCGTTGGAAATGTTCATTCGAACACGTTTTTGGTCTAACGTGTGCAAACGGGGCACCCAACGCGCGGAAAGCTTTCTCATACCTAAATCTTGATTTATTATGTGACAAACACGTTCTTTGGACATTTCCATAACCTCTGCTATCTCTCTCATTTTAATTCAGCGGTTGTCTATCACCATTTTGTAAACTTTAGCAATGTTATCGTCAGTAGTTGCAGTTTTTGGACGTTCCGAACGTTCATCGTCTCCCAATCTCTTACAGCCACGTTTAAATTCAGCTGCCCAAAATTTCACTGTGGTAAATGATGGTGCTGAGTCCCCATACACAGAGTTAACTCATCTTTGATTAGCGTCGACGCATTGTCTTTCAAAAACAAAAATTTAATGACAGCTCGATACTCATTTTTTTCCATTTTCACAAAAACACTCACATAGACTCTGTCAAACGACTGTCAACTAAAAACTGCGCTTCCAAAATGGCTGAAACTTGTGTGAGTGACTGTCAAAAGATGCACAACTACGTTCACCAGCTTTTATTACCGAGTGGTGCCATCTTCACGTTGAGGTCGGAAACTTTTCAGACCACCTACGTATTGCATAATATAATCCAGGAGCATTGTATAATATAATAAATGTAAATTAGAATAAAAGTTTAATAACAATAGCCATGTCAAAATTACAATTATTTAAAAACAAAATGTTCGTGGAGGTCATAAAATACATTACAAAATAGCCATTCCTTTAACGTTTTTTTTAAATTTATTTTCTGGAACTTGTTAAATATGTATAGGTAATTTATTGTAAACACAGACAGCAGACACGTAGGCACTCTTTTCAAAAATAGCCGATCTAACTCGCGGTAAATAAAGGTCATCAAAAAAACTTTCTAGTAGTTTTTCTAACTTTCATTTCAGACTTCTTTGCAAATTTATGATTGTTACTTCGTACAAATTGGCAAATTTCTAAGATATATATGGCAGTTAAAGTTAATATCTTTTTCTCTTTAAAAATGGCACGCAAGGAGTCATCATATTTTATTCTAAATATTATTCTGAAGCACCTTTTTGCAACAGGAAGGTACTTTTTACATTGACTGAGTTACCCCAAAATATTATCCCGTAGCTTAGGACGGAATAAACGTTTCCGTAGTAGGCGTTGATCGCTACCTCTACAGATGATACGTCAGCCAACACCGATAAAGCGTAACACAAGCCATTGATTTTTTTATTAATTCTATCAATATGGAGTTTCCAGTTTAAATGACTATCTAAGACTAAGCCCAAAAACTCTTTATTTTCGACTTTATCTATTTTTGTGTTGTTTAGTTTAATATTTAGATTAAGTGGCCCTCTTTTGTAGATACACTTATGAGAATACACTTACCATCAAGTAAGATAAAAGCTAAGCGCTAGCCCGAAGTATATTAAAGAAGTACTACTTACTGTTCAATCGGGAACTTACGTGAAATTAGGTTGACGACAAAGCTTGGGTCTTATTAATTTACTATTCGAGTAGATTTGCCTGACGCATGGTTTTATGCCATCCAGACACTATGAGGTCCAGTCACGCGGAGATGGGCATGGGCCCAAGCGGCGCGACGGACTCGGGTGTGGACACGGTGACGTCACACTCCACTAAGACCTCGCGGCACGACGACATCGCCGCCAAGAAGTCTGTCTCCGTCGCCTTCGCCGATCACGTGTGAGTGCACCCTTCTTTCAATCCAGTAGACCTAGCATGCGCAACATGAGAAAATTTTCTCGACCCGTTTTCTCGTGTTATGTCTATACACGATATGTCAAAAATAGACATTATAGTAACTTTTGCTTGTCTGCTTTATTTTTGTCTACAAACCCTAACATGCAACATAATTTTATCGAGTTTTGACAACTGCAACCGAGATAGTTTGACGTTCTCGCCATCGAAGGAAGAGAGAATATCGTCCGCGACATATCTCGTGTTGTGCATGCTAGGCCTACTGAGAGCTGTTTTAGACTAGCTTAGTGTGTGTACGTAGTGTACGTAAATGCGCGCCTTTGACGCCGAGGCGCGAAAGACGCGGTTAATCTAAACCACCACCGGTTCGAACTAAGACGTTGGAATAAGTTTCGGATAAGCGTTCGGGTTTTTGAAGCGCAAATTGTGAGGCTAGTAAGCCAAAACGAACTTATACTTACACGCAAAAAAATGCTGGTATAAAACCGGCGCTCTAAGTGTACGCCCTGAGTGACGACGCATCGCGTACGCTGATGGCAGGACGTATGGATATGGATACGCAGTTGATTCTTTAGCGGAACGCCCGTTCGCATTTCGGACAAGCCTAAGCTTATTGAATGTATATTTCGTACGCCGCAGTCATGCTTGCGGTCTTGCTTGAAGTCATGTCAGCTTGCGTGATGCGCCGTGACTCAGGACTCACAGTAAGGAAGTTCAGTCGCCATCACAGAGCTAATTACATCAATCTGCGCAAGACTTCTTTAAAAATAACATGAAACAGGCTTTTACGCGTGAGAGATACCTTTTCATTCTGAAATTCTGACGTTCGGTGTGGCAAACGTCCAAAAAACTTAGTCAATCCTCGAAAATGACTATGTTTAATAATATATATATTTCTATATCTATGTTCCCTGAATCCCAATGCAGGGCGAAACCGTCCGATTACTTGGAGGTGTTCGTGACGATGGGCGTTATCGAGTTATCACTGTACGTGGCCGACAACGGCAGCCCCGAAGTGGTGGCGCTTCGTCCACTCGCTTTGGACGAGGAGACGCCCGCCTCCGCCGAAGCTTCGCCCAACGTGCAAGTCAACGTGAGTACCACTGACAACGCTAACAACCTTTAAATTCAATTTTGGATGTAATGTTATCGTCATCAGTTGGATTATATACTGTTAGACGAAGATTAGATCAATCGATTAGCACATCCCTAATGTCATCTTACCCCAGCACTAGTTGCCAAAGGAGGACAACCAAAATAGTACTGAGTTGTACATGGATAGATTTTTGATATTATATTACGTCTAAATTAAGGAATATTATACGCTAAAATTAGAGATGAGACTAGCAGGATAAGAAATATACATGCTGAAGAGAAATCTGATGTTTTAACTAAAGTGAAGAATGAATTAAATCTGGTTTGAAATTATATCAGGTTATATTTGAAGAGGCTACACCAAAGAGCAAAGCTGATAGAGAAGATGCCATTAGCTCTGCCGGCAGCGCCACGAAGAGTGTGACGGAGAACACCCGCACCGTCGACGTCGCCAGGTCAAGGATCTTCTTTACGGTTCGTATTTTTTTTTAAGTGTCAGTCAGAGACTAGGCAGTGAGGACCGCAAAAGCAGTGCATTGCCACAGTCTTCGTTTCACCAAATAAAGTGGACTTGCAGATTTGCGGGCCGATGTTTTTCCCTATAGCTTAAATATGGGATTATGTAAAATCTCTTTCAGGCTGTATGTTCTTCTCTGCGCTCTATGTTCTTCTAAGTGAGCATGCAACATCGTCGACGGCAGTGAGAGTAGTCAAACGTTACTCTAAAGAAGAGAACAAAAACCAATTCGGTTAAAATTTGCTAAATAGCAACGGCAGTTGTTTGGGACCTTTCTAGCATAATCTATAAATCGATATTAAAATTTTGAAAATCCTTAACGGGGTCCTGCATGAAATTGTGAAAATTTTCGTATTTTTAAGTCACCCTACTATGCGTTGAATTAGGTAAATACAATAAAAGAACTTATGTAAGTTAGCCTAATCATTGCACAAGGGCATGGCCTTGTTGAAATTTGAAACAAATTCTTTAAACAATAACAAACAATACATAAACCTAATGACTCCTAAAAACATATTTTCTCGACAACTTTCTTAATTTTTTGCATGAAACTATAATCCTTACATGAAAATATTTGTATTGATATTCCCCTTATTAAAAAAGTAAATTTTAATTTTTTACACAAGCGCGTGATGGTTGTACACATTTCGCAGAATAAAAACATTGCTCTAATTAAATTACTAGGTCTGAAACTTTAAAGCAGAATTGTTCTAATTATTTATATCAATATGATTGACTTTGCTTTGAAGAGACTTATGTCAGTTTTTGTGATCGCGCGGCACCATCTTTATGCCAGCCGCCATAATGTACACTATTCCTAAATCCACTTTAATTAATGTCGAAGGGAACTTAGTAAATCGTTTATATTCCACCAATAATATCTCAAGTGTTTCTTTTATATTGAAACATCAAATATTCCTCCTTCTCTGATGTTGTTCTTGTTGTACTGCTGTGGTGTTCATTCGTTATTTTAACTACCAGAACTTACCACGAGTCAGCATGTATGAGGGCAATGTGCCGCTACTACACGTCACTCTGCAGCAGCCTAACCTATACTACGTGAAACGGAGGGCACAGAAGAGCTTTCAGGTAAGTCAGTATTTCAGAAAAAAGTAAATTAAATATAACATTCATCATAATCAGCCCGTGTCAGTCCAACGCTAAAGATAATACCCTCCCAATGCTTGCCACTGCACCCGAGTTTACATTAGTCATTTAACACCATACACCCCTGTAAGAGGTAGACTTTTTGTGTTTTTTGCCGTTTGTTTTCGCGTTTTTGCCAAAATAATTTCATTTACATTGAACTTCGTCATCAGCCTATAAACGTCCCACTGTGCACAGGCACATGCGAAGAGTGGTCCATAAATTCATAACCCACCACGCTGGCCCAATGCGGGTTGGTCGGTTAACACCACTGTACAGTCAAGGAAGTTCCCGGTCGACCACTTTTCGGCGATGTTCGCTTGCTCACTATCTACGCGCACGCTACTGTACGTATATGCCGATTTTAGTAGGAGTAAATATCAATTCACACATATTAGTGAAGTCACTGTTCCGACATAGTTCCGGCACAGTACCGGCACAGTGCGAAATATTCTTTCATACATTCTCTATGAACGCATCTCTCACATGTCAGTGTCAGTAACGACACAGTGCTCTCAGTGTTGATGCTGCTCTTCTTCTTCCTCTAAAGCAATAGCTATCATTGCTAGCTCTGTAATATTTAACAGAGCCATAGCAACAATCGTGATACTTGACGACGGACATGTTTTCACTGAAGTCCCGTGAACTGTGTAATGACATGTGTGTGGATTGAATCACTTACGCAACACTGTAGCACTAATACTGAACTGAGCGAACACGTTGACGGAACTGTGACTTCACTGATATGTGTGAATCGCCCCTAATGGAGCGCAAGCGAATATCCAAAAAGTAGTCTACCGGGAACTTCCACGACTGTACTTAAAATAATATTAAAGTACAAATTAAATTATAGCGTGTATACTGTCCCTCTGCAGAGCTATTTTCTCCATCTTTTAAGTCAAGACATCGCTACAATGGATGGGTATTGGCTTCGATCAACAATACCAACTAGATAACGCGTCACGTACAAAATCAAAGCTAAATTCTGTCCACGTGAATAAATACTTTTTCAAAGCAATAAATTACTCCTGTCACTTAAAAAAAGAAAAGACGTCAATAACATTTAGTGGTGAAATCAACCTTAAGATTCAACAAAAAAAGTACTTTTTCCTGTTATGCCTTGCAAGAAAATAAGAGCTCACTTCTCAAGCGCGCTCTTATTTATCGAGAAACATTTTTAGCGCCGAGCTGACATCTAGTTGTATTGTTGATCGAAGGGTATTGGCTTAAAATAACAAACATTATTCCGCTCTAATTCCACGCACAGGTATCTCTGTTCAACGCGTGGGTAGGGCTCGGCTACGGCGAGGTCGAAGGCCGCTGGAACGAGCCCCTGCTTACTACCACCAAGGGTGTGCCAGATCCCGTCACCGATATACCACCAGCGCTCGCCACCATGAAGCTTACCAAACCCGCCGGAGGTTAGTCAGACCATCTTAGCACATCATCACCAGTCGAAGGACGTCTACTGTTAGACAAAGGCTTTCCACAAGGATCTTCACAATGACTGATCTTGTGCTGCTCACACCCAGAGGCTACTCGCAACCTTAGTAAGGGGGCTAATTGTCTAACTTCAACACCAAACGCAATACCTTTCAAAGGCTACTTCGCACCTGTGAGTAATTTAGTGCAGTAGAATAACATAGCTTTGCTAGTTTGCTTATGTGTTGAAGTTAGACAATTAGCCCACAGATCAACTTAACACAACAATTTTTAGAATTCGAATGTAGCTTTCAATTAAAATAAACGTGCAGAACGCTGTAACATTTGGCAGTACATAGTTTTAAGATTTAATCGTATTTTAGTACTGTACTTAATTTTTCATACTAACAGGTAACCCTCGTGGCACGATACGGCTCGATGTGGAGCGGCCAGTGCAGCTGGAAGTCTGCACAGACCGCCTGCGACGGCTCAAAGGGATAGCAGCGCTGGTAAATGTTTACAATAAAATTGTGAACCTTAAATGCTCTGTAGTAGATGTCAAATTCTTTCGTATTTACTGTTCTGCTTCTGTTTTCTTTTGTATTTTGTTTAGTACAGACTATTTGCCGTTGGAAATTGTGAAGTTGAGTCAGAAAGTCAGGATCTAGCGTTATTAGTTTTACGTTGTGGAATACCACCTGTTGTCAAAGGATGACTTGTTTCTTATAATACAGTGATTGTAATAGCAATTTTTTTCAGTCATTCTATGCTAAGTGTTATGTTTTTCAGCGATTGCATTTAAAAGTACCTAAAATTTACAGATTCAAAGCAATCTGCCGCCAAGCGAAGAGATTCGACCACCTGTGGAGGCGGCTGATCTGCCTTTCTTGTATAGATTACGGCAATTCTTAGGTAAGAAAACATTAGCGTTGCTCGCAAATTTTATCGATTTATATTGACGCGAGAGTAACATCAATCATATTAAATATAAAGAAATAAATTTTATTTCTTGTTTATTAATTTATTAAGAAATATTAAAACATAAAATATATATCATTTATAACTAGTGGCGTGACCACGACTTTCTCCATGTCGAATTTCCAAAAAGTCTGTTATACAAACCTTATCCTGACAATTACGAACACAGCAAAAAAATAATTAGCCAAAAAGGTGCAGCCATTTTCGAGTGATGCCCGAACAAACAATCGTGGCAATTGATTTTTATTTCTTATCTTATCTTATCTAGTGGGGTCTGCAGAGGTCTCCCTCTCGCAGTAGCACGTCGACCCATTGGGATCTTTTGTGCCACCCCGTCCTATCACTCTGCCTCCTCAGTAAAGATAATTGCCATAAGCTTGGCAATGTCCTTGAGGGCGAAGAGCCTAAAATCTTCTGGTTTGGGATAGGCCGATCCCAGAACAATCATTCTTTTCCTGGCAAAAGAGTTGCAGCCACACAGTAGGTGCTGCATAGACTCCGTTTCCCCTCCACATGCCCTGCACAGGTTGTCTGTTGCTAGTTGCATTTTGTGGAGCATTTGTTTAGTGGCATAGTGCCCAGTCAGGGCACCGGTGATTAATCGGGCCTGCCTCCTGATCATATGCGGAGGTACCGCATATGATCTTACTCCGTCCTAGGGCGCCTTCGCCTATAAAGGATTTTGAGTGTCTTATGCCGGGTAGCTCTTTCCATTTGGTTTTATGCCTGTTTTGGATATGGTCCTTGAAGGATTTGTTGATGGTACTCGATGCTAGTGCCACAAATGGCTCAGGGCCAATATATGGGGTCTCTGAGCCCTCCCTAGCAAGTGCATCGGCCATCTCGTTGCCATGGATTCCCATGTGGCCTAGTACCCAGATCAATCTCACCCTGTTGTGCCTACCTAGCTTGTTTAAGGCTTTCGTAGTTTCAAGCACAAGGCTGAAGTTGATTCGAGGCGTTATAAGTGACTTAAGCGCGGCTTGGCTGTCACTCAGGATGAATATGTTACGCTTCTTGGGAGCGATTTCTAAATTTTTTTAGCGCACAGGAGAATTGTGAAAGTTTCTGCCTGATAAACAGTAGCGAACCTTTCCATACTCTGACTGTGTTTAAAATCATTGCTAAAGATACCTGCTCCAGTGCCCGACTTCATTTTGGATCCGTCGGTGTACCGGATCAGGCTGTCTTTCTCTGGAGACGGTGGCTGTTTCCATTGGTCCCGAGTTGGGACATGTATACTGAATTTCTTTTCGAACATGTACTTTGGGGCAATCTTGTCGCACCTCATTTCCATGATCCTATCAAGGGTATCATTATGTTCCCATTTTGTGTGTCTGGTCAGAGGCAAAGATGCGTCCCACAGCCCGGCCACCTTGAGTCTGTGTAGCGCTTTCCTTGCCTCCGTCTCTATGACACTGTGCAGAGGTGGGAGGTCCGTGAGGACCTCCAGCGCTGCTGTCGGTGTGGTTCTAAATGCCCCGGTAATCGCCAGGTATACTGTTCTCTGTAGTTTGCTCAAAGCATTCTTACAGATCTTTAGCCTGGTCCTGGGCCACCAGACGGTGCTGCCGTATGTGAGAATCGGCCGCACCATCATCATATAGATCCTTCTTATGATTTTGGGGTTGAGTCCCCACATTTTGCCATAAGTGGACCGGCACATACCAAAGACCCTATAGGCCTTGACGACAGTCTTATCCATGTGCTGTTTCCAGGTGAGTTTCTTATCTAGTGTTAAGCCTAGATATTTCACTTTTCTGGACCAAGGAAGCTGGGTGCCGTAAAGCGTTAAGTTTCCCAGTTTCGTAAGGTTTTTCATTCTAGTAAAGGAGATGGCGGTCGTTTTTCCCGGGTTTACAGATAGATGATTGGTATTACACCAACCTTCCAGCAAACCCAGGGCACGTTGCATTAGCTCCGATACCGTGGAGGGAAACTTCCCACTGACCGTGATAACTAGATCATCAGCGTAACCAACCGTAAAGAATGGTCCATGGTTCAGCTTTGCTATGATTGAATCAACCACAAGGCTCCATAGCAAAGGAGAGAGAACCCCCCCTTGCGGGCACCCTCTAGTTGTCTGAGCAAGTAAGCTGTCCCCTAGTAGTTCCGAGTAGATGATTCTACCCTTTAGCATACATTCAATCCATTTGCAGATCGGTTGTGGCACGCCATGATCCCTGGCTGCAACATTAATGGAGTCAAAGGTTGTGCGATCGAATGCACCTTCAATATCTACGAATGTGCAGACGCAGATCTCTTTGTTCTCCACGGCGGATTCCGCTCTACTCACCACATGGTGAAGAGCAGTTTCTGTTGACTTCCCTGGCTGATACGCGCATTGAAGTCCATGAAGTGGGAATTTTTTCAATGGTCCCGCTCTGATAAATTTGTCTACCATTTTCTCCAAGGCCTTGAGGAGAAAAGATTGAAGACTTATTGGCCTAAAAGCTTTGGGTTCTTCGTAATCCGGTTTACCCGTTTTTGGTATATAAATTACTTTAACACGCCTCCATATTCGGGGTATATAGCCGAACGCAATGCAGGCTTTGTACAGTCTGCAGAGGTGGGGGCCTAGTATGGAGGCGCCCTGCTGTATTAGGATGGGGTAAATGTTATCAGGCCCTCGTGCTTTAAATGGTTGAAAGCTCAATCTCAGTGCCCATTTAACTTTAGATTCATCTACTACCTTTTTCGCTATTGTCCAATCATACTTGGAAGTTCTACTATGCTGCTCTTTCCAGCTGATTGGGTCATGTTCGTCCTGGATGATACTCGATCCAGGGAAGTGAGTATCAAACATAACCTTTAGTGTATCACCACCAGTTTCTGTACGAGTTCCATTTGCCCTCGTAACTGTGGACAATGGAATCGCCTTTGCTGTAGAAATTGCCTTGGTTAGTCTCATTGCTTCAGGAACAGATTGTATCTGTTTACAATGTTTTCTCCAAGCTGATCTCTTTGCTTTACGAACCGCACTGCTGTAGCGAGTTAAAGCTTTATTGTATTCACTAAAATCGTTCTTAGCCTTCGCTTCATTGAACGCCTGTCGTGTCGCTTTTCTAATTTGAGCAACCTCAGAAGTCCACCATGGGAGTTTCTTTGCCACTGATTTCATTTCTGGGCAGTTGTTTTGCCAGGCCGTCATCAGTGCTTCGGTAAGTCTGTCAGCTTCAAACTCTATATCCACAGCTGAGTTGAGTTTGTCGCTTTGACCATCTAGATCCCTCCTGAGAACCTTCCTGAAGCCCTCCCAGTTGGGGTTCCGAGGGTTCTTCCTTTGCACAGTTCCTATGATCTTACCTAGTCTGTACCTAAAGCATATGTAGTTGTGGTCGGAAAGTGATACTTCGTCTGACACATGCCAGCTTGTGATGTTACTTACCGCTCTGTTACTAGCAATGGTTATATCAATCACCTGAGCCCTCCGGGCATTGAAAAAGGTGGCCTTATTTCCTTTATTAAGAATTTGCATGAGTGAACTCACCAGATACTCCAGCAGTCTCTCCCCTCTCTCATTGGTGTCCGAACTGTCCCAGATCACATATGCGCGTTGGCGTCGCAACCGATGATGACATCTTGGTTTTCTCGGCCATTGCAGGTTACCAGTTCCCGCATCTCCTTTGATACTGGATCCGCCTTCTCGAAGGGAAGGTAAGCTGACGCTAAAATTACCGTCCGCCTATCACCCCCTTCCCACGAAAGGACCTTGACAGCCGTCAGATCCCTGCAACAGAACTTCATTAGAGGCATTGCGTGTAGGTCATTTCTGACATAGACGCAAGTCCTCATGTCATTAGTAGAACAGTTGTAGAATAATGTACCAGAAGTTCCACCTAAACCTTTAATCTGGCCCCTATAAAGATAAGGTTCCTGGATCAAGGCAATATCGAATTTATTCATTGCAAGCTCGCGTGCCAGAAGGGCAGTTGCGGCCTTGCAATGATGTAAATTGATTTGTACGCACCTTAACTCTATAAAGCAGCCTAGCGCCCGTCCTCTGAGCGGAGTTCGCCATCCGATGCCGTATGGACAGTCAACGGAGACGACCCTCCCAGAAGCAGCTCGTCCAAGGCGAGCTCCCCCAAATCATCCTCGGATCTAGGCGAGGAGATCCCCCCACACTCCATTGGTGTGATCTCCTCCCCAAGACCGTCGGCTGCCGCTACCAGTGCGCCAGTTCCCGGCTGCACCACCGCCTCTACAGCGTTTTGGGAGCACTCACCTCCAGTCACTCCCGCCACGCTCACAACCCCACTACTGCCTTGGGCATCGACAAGCTCGTCCGTAGGCCTCTCCTCTAGAAGTTTAAAACGCTCTTGTCGATGCCTGTATTAAGGCATTAATCAAGCCTTCCGCCTTGATAAATGATGCAGAGGCGCCATCCATCAACACGATCCTGCGGACTTTCAGACCCTCGACCTTAGTGTCGACGATCTTCCAGCCCGCAATCCGCAAGCCCGGATGGTACCTCTGCATCATCCTCAACACCCTACCAGCATCAAGGCTTCTGACGTTACGGGATTTCCAAGCCATTTTGACCGGCTTCGGAAGATCCTTCGCGTCAACCACCCTGAGCACGACACCCTCCACGGTAAGGCCGTCCTGTGCTCGGAGCCAGCTCGCCGAACTACTCCCCTCACAAGTGAAGAGAATAGCACCCGATGAGATGCCTCCGATATTGGCCACTGGCAGAGGGTCAGGCGCGGGACTTCCAGCAGGTCCCAAATGGTCCCTTGGATCGCCACATAGTGACCCTCCCCCAGCGTAGTCGCTGGGTAGTCATCAGCAATGATAGCCATCTTGTAGGCGCTCACTGCCCCCGCGTAAGACCCGTGAGTCTTAACGCGTTTGGCATCAAGCGCCTCCTGACTCTCCTTGCTGATTTCCCTCAGCCTTTTAGTTCGTTCCACCGCAGCCGCCGCCATCTCCTCCTGGGCCTGCTGCCTCTGCAGCTTGGCCAGACGCCTGCGGATGCCCGAACCTTGCCTCGGCTTCTTGCCCACGCTCCCCCCTGTATCAGACCTGGGGACGCCAGGTTGGTTCCTATGAGGACCCTGTTCCTGCGGCCGCGATGGTCCGGCGTTAGCGGCGGGACGGATCCCAGCAGGACCCAAATCCCGTAGCCCCACCATTCCACGGTCCTCTACATGAGGTTGCTGGGCAGGTGCTGACGCCCTCGCACTACCGAGCAACAGACCTCCGACCGCTTGGTCCCCTCGCGTGGTTCCCGGCGGGTTGGGCCCCCTAAGGTTCCCACTCCCACCAAGCCCCTGCATGGATCCCGACTGCAGCGGATGCCGTGCCGGTGCACCCGAAGCCGAACGTTTGCCCCCGCGGCGCCCACCACGTCCAGTTGATAGGGTTGGTCCCCGAAGGTATCCATCCCCACTATGTTTGCAGGATCCTTGCGGGACAGAAGGAACGCTGCCCAGGGAGGGGTTCTCCGGCCTTGCCGGTACCCTCCTGGGGTAAATTTGTTTTTAAATTTGCCATTTTCATGATGATGATAGTGACAATGTTGGGGTCGAGGTTGTCATCCCTCCTAGGATAGGATGGGAAAGGATTAGGAAATAAGGGAAGGAAAATGGTAAGGAGAGGAGTTGCTGTGGATGGGATCATGGGATTAAGGGTAAGGGAATGGCCCACCGTGCGGGATATCACTGGCGGGTTAGCCCCCCACACTCGGCTGCTGAACGTCGCAAGGTAAGTGGTAGGTGTGCGATGCTTGCTTAGTGACGACAGCATTATCCAGGACCGACGACTCTCTTTAGAGTGAGTCCGCCGCCTGTCTGTACAGGTGGTCGACAGGACAGGACGGCGACGTGGACGTGTGTGAATAGGACTTGACGGCAGACGCTGCTAGCTCAACATCGCACACTTGAGCATACATCCAACCGCCCTTCGGCCCCAATTTTTATTTAAAAACCTTTGTAGATATTTTGCACAAAATGCCTGAAGTATGGCGGTTTTTCTAAGTTATCGTGTTCGAAGGCGCAGACGGGCCGCTAGTTTAAATCTATATAAATAAAATTCAATGTATGTATTATAAACAATGGATTTTTATTAATAGAACAACACTTAGATAAGGATAGTCATTCTATCAATCAATCACATAAAGCCATAATATAAGTTTTTAGGTATAACCCCGTGGATGTTTTTTTAAATAATCGTTTTTTTATATCTTCTCATGTAAGGAAAGAAATAAAAGTATTCCCTTGCTTGGGCAGCATTTGGTTCAAAATGGTCAATCTTCTTTGTCACGGGATACAATACAGGCTGTTTACGCGGACGAAGTCGCGGGCGGGCCGCTAGTATAAAACAAACTACAATAAGTATTAATTTGGGCATACTATTGTTCCTTAGTGCTCCAATCGATGGAGAGCATGACGGTGCAGACCAGCCAGCTGAGCGTGTGCGGCGCCGAGGGCGTCATCGGCTGCGACTCGCTGAGTGCGCAGGTGGCGGCGGGCGGGCGGCCCGAGCGGCTGCAGGCGCGCGCGCTACTCACAGCGCTGTTAGTAGCAGCCGGGCCGCCGGGTGACCGCAGACATCTGCTGCTGCAGCCCACCACGCTGGGGTGAGTTCTTTTGTTTTGCTATAGGTAGCCCGGCAAATGACTCCACTCCACCTGATGTTAAGTGCAAGTGGAGTCCGAACGCGAGCGCACTGCTCACGGCGCTGCTTGTAACAGCCGGGCTGCCAGGTGACCGTCGGCATTTGATGCTACAGCCTACGACGCTGGGGTTAGTTGTTATCTTTTGTTTTCTGCAAGAAGCCTGGCAAATGACTAGGTACTTTACCCGATGTTAAGTGCAAGTGTGGAACTTAATTGCCATAAGGAACAAAGCACTCAATACGCACTTAAGCAAAAAAAAAATATGAATAGCCTTTTTAGTTTTATTAGAAAACATATCTCTTCTATTATTCTTCTATTATTTTAGAACATATATCTTCAGCTTTAATACTCGTACTTGAAAACTTTATCCACTTTTATGTAAGAATACTTCAAATTGTGACAGTGTTGTTAAGACAACGACCACCACGGTATATTATATTTAATTTTATGAACCTTATTGCTATTACACTCAGCTCAATGATTTTGATACTTTTCACATTACGTAAAAGTTTTTCATTACAACAGCACCGACCTGGAGGCAGTGTGGGAGGCGTGGCGACGCGCGGAGGGCGGGCAGGCGGTGTGCGAGCCCACGGTCCGCCTGTGCTTAGACCTGGACCGGTTGACGGTGGAGTTACGCCCGTCTGAGTTAGCCGCCCTTACCCGCCTGCAAGCCGCTGTGGCTGCCTCCTCAGCTGTAGTGGAACAAACCACCGTTGTGAGTGTTTCGAATCATTACTAACGCTTTACCATCTGCGGCGTGCGAGCCCACGGTGCGCCTGTGTCTAAACTGGACCGGTTAACGGTGGAGTTAAGCCCGTGTGAGCTGACTGCACTCACCCGCTTACAGGCCGCTGTCGCCGCCTACTCAGCTGTAGTGGAACAAACCACCTTTGTGAGTGTTACGAATTGTCTCTAATGTAAAGATTATAGTAAAGAAGAAGATAATAGTAAAGACTATCTGCGGCGTGCGAGAACAAGGTGCGCCTGTGGTTAGATCTGGACCGCGTGACGCTTTAATTTCCCACAGATTTAATTTATCGGTCAGTTTGTGTGGTACTTACAAAATATAGCTTCACGTTTTTGACATTGCCATTACTCTCTCTCTGACAACCCAGAATGTTCTCTATATTTTGCTTTGCAAGTCAAAACATATTCTGATTCATTATATAAATAAAGCCGGTTTTGCTAATTCTCATACTTTTGTTATACAGTCGTGGTCAACTAATTAGGGACATTCAAGATAGTGAAGAGCAATAACCGGTTATGTACATATAAATATAAAACCCTATTGATTTTTCAGCACCTATTATTTGCATAATTTGGTCCGATTACTATACTATAAATGGCTGTAAATAAGAGAATAATTAAATAGAAAAAAGTATTTAATATCAAAGGTTGAACATGTATTAAATTTTAAGGTATAATTATGTAGCTGGACATTTAATTAAGGACAGTAAAGTATAATGATGAATAGAGTTAAACAAAACGAATAATCTCCAGTATTATAATATTTTTAAAAGCTCCATTTTATTACGTGTAAAATCAGTACCCAGTAGCAAAACCTTTGTTAGTAATTACCGCTTGACACCGATGTGGCATAGACATTATCAGTTTCTGACATGTTTCGATAGGAATGTTTGCCCATGCCTCACAAAAAGCTTGATTAAGTTGATCTAAAGTTGTGGTACGATAAGTTGAAACTTTTTTCTTGATTTCGTGCCAAAGGTGCTCAATTGGGTTGAGGTCCGGGCTATTTGCTGGCCAATCTAGCACCGATACTGACTGACTGGTAAGAAACGACTTGACTGAACGGGCGGTATGTTTCGGGTCGTTATCATGCTGAAACGTCCATATAATAGGGAGATGCTCCTCAGCATAGGGAAGCATAGTTTCCTCCAATATTGTTTTGTATTGATGTTGGTCTAAGTTACCCTGAACTTTTCTCACAGGTCCCACTCCACGTCCAGAAAATGAACCCCAAATTTTAATGTTTCCACCGCCATGTTTCACCTGCTTTTTTGTGAATCTTGGATTCATTTCCGCTTTTACAGGACGCCGTACGTATTGCCTTCCATCTGAAGAAATTAAATTAATCTTGGTCTCGTCAGAGAATAATACATGTTGCCATTGGGCGTAGGTCCAATGTCCATATTTACGTGCAAACGCCAAACGAGCATTTCTATGTTCTTTCTTCAACAACGGTACTTTGCGAGCCACTCTTCCGAACAACCCTGCTTCTACCAGACGTCGTCGAACGGTCCTCGCTGATACACCGGCTCTTTCGTCTGCCCCAAACACTTCGTGTTTAATTAAAATAGAGCCTAGAAACGGATCTTTCTTAGCTAACCTGGTTATCATTCTATCTTCTTGCGGAGTTGTTTTTCTCGATCTTTTTGTCCTGGGCACATTTAAAGCTGTGTTATTGCGCCTGAAATGTTGCACTGCATTGCATACCATAGTTTTTGAACAATTTAAATGTTCTGCTATCCCTCGGTATGACCAACCACGCTCGACAAACTTCATGATAATTGTTCGTAGTGTTGGATCGCAACTTTTATTTTTGCCCATATTTCTTCAAAATAATACTCAAAACTTAAAATTAAAAATCTGGATTGCCGCCAAAACTACCACAAAACAATAAAAGAAGAAATAAAAAAGTATTGAGATTCAAATTTTGAAAATAGAACGCAATATCTCAGTGTCCCTAATTAAATGGCCAGCCAGCATTCTTTGAACAAATAGCACACTGATAATCTATCAGCTATACTGTAAAGAGGTTTAATGTTTAAGAAGTTGTTATTGTTTGTATAATCGGGCACATCAATGACTAATTATACTTACGTGTAAAAGATATGGAATATTGTTAAGACTCGTTGGAAAATAAAAAATAAATTCACAATTTGGCTTAACTAGAGATTGTCCCTAATTAGTTGACCACGACTGTATGTAGTATGTTTTATATAAATATACATTATGTTCTGACAGCCCGCGGCAGTACCCCCTGAGTACGGGAACATAACATCGAATGCGAAGCCGCTGGCGCCGGAGACGAAGCTCTCCAGCACCTCGTTTGAGACGGAGCTTGGCGACCATTACTACAAGGATGACTTGAGGTAAAAGAGACGCGTCGCGGTGGTGGATTTGTGGGTTTTCACTTTTTAAGCGATTTACCACAGTATAACGCGGGATGAACGAGAAATTCGCTTGGCGCGTCGCGTGGCAATACGTTTGGCTCGTGCTAAAATTATACAATTTTGCTTCCATATATAGGCCTTTTATTTTTTATGAAATGTCTGCGTTAGAAAGAATATCTTTTTAACACAGACATTTGGCTGCCATTTTATGGGCCGTGCATAGATTTTTCTATTTTTATTAAGTATTTATTTTGGCAACAAACAGTCATTTATACCAACAGATCTGAGCATAATGATGTCTTGCAAAAGTTTCATTTTTCCCATGTCTAAATCAGTATAAGTACGAGTCGCGCGCCGTACGTGGCATACATGAAATTGGCTTAATGCTAGTGTCACACATACTTTCACGACTATTATCCCCGAAGGGGAGTAGTCAGTGGTCGTCAGAGGACGGAAGTAGTCAGTGGACTACTATTGCAGTCCTCATTGCCTGTGCACTCACACTCAATGAGGACTGAAATAGTAGTCCACTGCCACAATCCACGCTCTATGCTGTTGGATGCATGTGCAGTCTTTGATCCGTTAGTCGCCTTTTACTACACCCAAGGAAAGAAATGGGGCGGTAGTATTTTATTAATGAGCCGCTACCTACTTGCACAGCTATAGTCGGTGCCAAATAAATGTGCATAAAAGTTCATTTACCCCACTTGTACCAAGAGATTTCAAAACATTATTAGGTTAGTTTATTATCACTTTATCACTATAATAGGTACTTATTTATTATGTACGTATTAAAAGACAAAAGGTACCTCTAAGCACTTATATAGATTAAAAAAAAATGTTTTGTGATAAGTATATGCCAAGTCTCCGGATCAAGGACGTCTCGTACCAAGATACGTTTGTTTACACAGAATTCTATCGCTACGGTCTATATTTCGGTCCGACGCCTTCCTGTTTTTTTATGCACGTTAATCTGGCACCGACTTTAGTTAAGTATCATAATTGAGAGATTAAGATATATTGTCGGTAAATGGCAGCAAAATGTGTGTGTTATAAAGATGTTCTACTAGTGTGATATGAGAGGTTAAGACTTACTGTCGGTAACAGGAGCGGCGCGTTCAAGATGGTGAGCGGCGGGCAGCTGCCGATGGCGTACCAGGTGACGGCGCACGGGCAGGCGGTGGCGTGGCGCTACCCGCACCCTCGCGCCATTACGCGGATCGTCGCCTTCCCGCTGCCCGATCAGGTCACTCTATTTTCTTTTTCACATACACATAGGGTAAACTACCCAATTATTGGCACTTTAGGCAATACCATACAAAAAACACCTCATTTTTTTTTGTATTAACGGTTCAGATTAAACAAATTAAAACACCAGAATTTTGAGTTGTAATAGGGCATTACATCATATTTTTTATTTATTGACATATATACCAATAAGTATTAAATTTTATATTGACATTCCGATTATTGCCATGGCAATAAGTTGATAAATAATAATTTAATATGCAAAGTTTTAACAGTTTTAACACACCAAAAAAACAGGTACTAATAACAATAAAATTATCATATAAACAATTAAAACCAAGTGCCAATAATTGGAGGGGTGTCAGGCAGCGTTAGGGCAAGGTCGACTACTTTGTGGCGAAATTCGCTTTCACATTATCTACGCGCACGCTACTGTACGCGCGGTCTCAATGGAGCGCAAACCCGAATAGTGATCGACCGGCAACTTCCTCGGCTGTACATACATAGAAATACATTATCGCCTAAGGTTTGGTCAGAAACTTGGCAATGAGGACCGCAAAAATCAGTCCTCTGCCATAGTCCACGTTTCACCAAATAACTGCGGTCGCCTAAAATTTTTAGTCTTAATTTCATATAAGACTACTACTGCAATACTGCAAAGACCTGGCCATTAAGAGCGGTAAGAGCCATTAATCGCGAAGATTGGGAAAAGGGAAGGGAGGCTTTTGCCCTGCAGTGGGGCGACCATGGCTGAAATAAATTAATAAATAAATAATAATTTCATATGGCCGAACTGTGTTCGCCCAAACTTTTAACGTACAATTATTGTCCAGCCTGACAGTTGTTAATGCACTATTATAGTTTTGCCTTAAAATTGAAAACACTAATTTTAGAATCCCTAACATTAAATACACCAAAATGTATTGGCATAACTTTCTTTCGGCATTACGTAGATTACGTTGTAAGCCCTAATTTGGGGATCTGCATGCTAGCTAGCATGCTGTATGTTTTTTTGTATGCTGCATGCCGGAGGGCTATAAAGAAAAGCTAACTATGCAAAACTACAGTTCTGTCAGTTGTGCGTTTTAACTTTGTGCGAATTACTATTTAGTAATTGTAAATAGTAGGGATTATGAATGGTTCCGCCTAATGTCGTATTAGGGAAGTTTAAATACTGCGATAGAGAGTTAGGCGAACTAAAAATAGGCTTAACACATTTAGGAAAAGTAAAATTGTGCGAAAATATGTTACACACAAGGGGAGAGGGGGGGGGGGGGTGAAATATTCTTTAAGTGCGCGACATGGCTCTTTTACTATATTTTATTTGACTTGTATATTATAATATATGCACCTATGTATGTAACAGTCGAGGAAGTTCCCGGTCGACCACTTTTGGACGATATTCGCTTGCGCTCCATTCCGACCGCGTGTACGTACAGTAGCGTGCGCGTCGATAATGTGCAAGCGAATATCGCCGGAAAGTGGTCGACCGGAAACTTCCTCGATCGTATTGTTTGTACGGGTCAAATCTAGCTAAAACAATTTGATAAAAAGGTAAAACAAAAATACTAAAAAATATTTTTGAAAAGAGGCTTATTTTTTTTCTTTTCTTTTCTTTTTTTTCTTAAGGTTTACACTTTTCGGTATTCTATATCTGTATTTTCCAACGCTTCACTTTCTTACCAAGATGTCCCACCAGGGCCCTGATTCAGTATGACAACATTACAATTCCTTGTTTCAAAACCACGTCAATTCCTTAAAATGTTACGATATATTCCAAATACGTATTCTCTAAGACAATTGAACGAAACCTTGCGGAATAAACGCGACGTTGGCGTGACTAGAACTGTCAAAAATTCCACGTTTGTTCACCGCGCGGAATCATTGTGACTAGGGTGTTTTATTGCAAAACTCTTAAAAAAAACTTCAAAAGGTAAACAGTTATTGATATTTCGTAACAATAAACACAACACAATACTTGGGCAAAGTGAGACAAATAACTATAATGATTGATTAATGTAAGTAAGTACCACAGACGTATAGTGGTAAGTACATATTTTGTGATCCAGTAGAGATAAAAATCTTTGCAACTAGTTTTCGCTTTTTCTTATTCCACATATTAGTTTTAAATTAATAATTCTTTTTATACCCAGGTACACGATATTTGATTGTAAAATTATTAATTGTAAAAGTTTTTCGAAACTTTCAATCATAACAAACAAACGTTCAAAAACCGTTTTACCTCTTAGTTTTGTGTAAGAGTATTTTAAAGACTTATTTTAAAAGCTATTTGTTTGACTATTTGTTATAAACCTTTAAACATGAAATAATACGTATATTTACAAACTTACAATATTTTCATCTAAAAACAACATGTTTATGCCAAGTACCAACATCATGGTCAGATGAACTCACAGACGTATAACGTCTGTGGATGAACTAGAGTTTGATTTCTGAACGCACGTGTGACATCGTAGTGTTCCATAGATAAAGTGTCTTGGATCATACAGAAATTTACAGAATAGAGTTATCTCGATTCCTTACCGTGGCAAGACGTAGGTAAGACACGAGAATGACGTGGTTTGTGCGCGGTAAGATTTAGGTGTGGAATCTAGATTGCGATACATAATCAGGGCCCAGATGGACTTGCTACAAGATTGCTACAAACTTTGCAATGCCGAACATTCTTTTTTTTTGACTAAAATGATCAGTCGTGTGATTCTTGACCCTAAAGTATTTTATATAATTTAATATGGACCACCAATAATACCAGTTAAATATTACAAAAAAGAAACAAACAAGTACGAGTACAATAATTCTAAATGCGTATTACATCAAGGTTGTCACGGCAAGATTATTAATTCATTTTCATAAATTATTTTACATTTTATCTTATAAGGACGAAGAGATAGAGTGCGTGCTGGAGTTCTACAGCCCAATGCTGGGCAGCTGGCACTCGTACGCGTACTTCAACGTGCCAGTGGGCGGGCCTATGGAAATGCAATTGTACATCACGCCTCCAGGTAACATTGATTTCTTAAAACAAAGATATTTTTTTGGCAATTATTTCACCTTTTGAAAAAGACATGAAAAGTCATTAATTATTATTGATATACGCACACATTAAAAATAAAATAATAATATGTAAAAAAAATGTAAGTTTTCGTTGTGTTGCTACGAACTAGGGCCACCTAGAGCTTCTGTAGTTAGTAGTAATTACAGATTATACACTGGTCATCACAAAAATCTATCCACCCTGTTTTTGCACTATTGCTCTTTATAATTTTAAAGATAAGCGTATAGAAAAGTACGTTTTGTTTATATCAGGGTCGGGTAAGATGTTTGACATTTCATTCCCATAAATCTTAACGCATATGAGGGTACTTAATAAACTTTTTTAAAGTAAACGCTGCTCTGCAGTATTCACTTTGGCCGTGTTTAATTGACAACCAGGTGTTTGCAACAGTGTAAATGTTATTGACGATTCTTACTTTATTGATTATCACTGTAATTCTTAATTAAATTAGCCTAGAATAATGGATACTACTAAAGCTGAATCGGCCCAAGTTGTGGCTTTGCTGCGAAGGAGTTTGAATCAACGTGTTGTCGCTCGAAGATTACATCTTAGTCGATCTGCGGTTCAGAGAGTATACCAGAGGTTTCGTACCGTAGAAGAACAGGATCTGGAAGAGAAAGAGTAACCACTCAAAGAGATGACCGCTTTATTGTGACATCGTCTTCAAGAAATCGGCATCTTTCTGGTGTATATCCCCAGCGACGGCTGCGTGAAGTGCGGGGTGTGGCTATAAGTGACAGTACGGTGAAAAGAAGACTTCGTGAACATAACTTAAGACCTCAAAAGCCAGCAACAGGACCACTGACCGTAGCTAATCGCAAGCCAGACTTCAATTCGCGAGGGAACATCTTGAATCGACTATAGACTAATGGGCTTCAGTTCTATTCTGTGATGAGAGTCGAATAACTTTTTACGGCTCTGATAGGCGCCGTAATGTCACACGAATATAATACAATTTGTTTCTTACAAAATATTAATCTATATTATAAAAAGAGTTTCGTGTAAATTGTAGGTGGGCCGATTTTTTTTGATGACCAGTGTAGTTATGTAACATCGTTTGTTGGGGAAAGTTCTGAACATCGATTTAGCTATTAAACAAATAAATCATATAGTATAATACGATATTATACTGTGCAGCGTTTTTAGTTAAGTTAAATTTAGTTAGTTAAGTACAATTAAAGTTGTATTATATTTACTAAGAAAGTTTTCAATATCAATCGATAAACTCAACAAGATCTAATGTTAGTTTAAACAATAGTTAAAAACCTTAACGTACAGTTGTGTCAAACCTAGGCACATATCCAATACTACATTAATGTGTGCAGACGCAGTATTCGCGCAGATGTGGCGGTTCCGGCCGTGCAGCGAAAGGGAGATCAAACAGTTGCCTTTCGAGTTTGATATCACTCGCTACATGCCGCGGACTGATCCGCTGGTGAGTTGTACTGTGTAGAATATTAACTTTACCATTTTAACATTCCACTAAATTTTTGCCTCTATCCACTCCAGAAGTCGTGTACTCCAATAGCTATCGGTTCTGCTACGATGATGTGTATCGTTGGCAAATTGGCTATTTGACAGTTGGAACAATAACTGAAATATGTCGGATATGGTAGTTTATAATTTAACGATAATTATCCAAGTTTTTTTTATTATATAATTTGTAAATATTTTATTTTTACTATATAAATTTGTGATTTTTATCTGTGGATTACAAGACCCAAACCACGGGCGGCCATGATTGAGCTTCGTGTGACGTCACATTTCACAAAACATACAAAAACTATTTGTCAGGTTTCTCCTCCTCTTAATTATGCAGAAGCCTCAGATGATATCATTTTTCTATAAAACACGCCGGAACTAGTATTTTTTTGGAAAATAAAAAATCATTTATAATGTGGTTTAAGAAATCGTAAACATGAAACGAAATGTCCAAATAAAGGGCGAAAATATGACAGTGACAACTGTCATACTGGTTTTTTGTGATGGTGACAGTTTGTGGGTGAACCAAAAATTTTTTGTTCTTTCATTCATTGTTTGAGATCTAAACTCACAATGTTGGAGTTTCTTCCTTGTTCTTTAAGCAACAACACGTGTTGTGAGACTGCATTTTATTTCAATCTACCGTACAAAAACTAAATGTACTTTAAAAATATATACCACATGAAATTGGCTTAAGGGGGGTTACGCATATCGGTTTCCCATACAAATTTCCATGTTGAAATTTGTAAAAACCAGTAAGCCAATTTTGATGATACTCAGCGTGCTGAAGTAAAATATAGAGTTCTAAATAGTTTGTTAAAAACATTTCTAAAAAACGTTTTTTTAACTGAGTTATGGCGATTTTGAACTTTCTATAGTGGACTTTAAATCGCAATAACTCAGCCAAATAAACCTTTTTTAAAAATGTTTTCAACAAACTATTTAGATCCCTGTATTTTACTTTAGCATGCAAAGTTTTAATAAAATTGGCTTATGGGTCTTTAAAAATTTGGAGTTGAAAAATAGTATGGGAAACCAAAATGCGTAAACCCTCTTAATGCTAAACGCGAAGCCATTAATTAAGTTATTTTATATATCTCACAATGGATAATAAATAGGTGCAAAACCTAGTTCAAATTATATGGTATATGGTGATATATATAAAATCAAGCGCACAAAATAAATCGAAACAGTTAAAAACACTTATTTTTGTTACTATTTATCATGTTTTTGCTAAAAACAGGTTATGTTTATGTAAAAATAGGTTACTATAAGGCTTTTATCTAATAATTAGTTGGCCCTTAGGTAAGCTAACGAAACGCACCCGACAGCGAGAGAGTTTTGCTTGCCAGTTAAATTAATCCAATGTTGCAAGCCGTCAAACCTTTCTAATGATATTTTTATGTGGTACAACTATAATAAAAAATATAATACATCTACGATTTTTTTCCTACATTTTGGTACCTTTGAATCTTAAGTATATGCGTGGCCGTAGTTGTATGGGAAGAGGAAAGGTCTCCTTTCTTTGTATAATGTGGTGTAACGTCACAGGGCTAAATGCAGGGACTGAATAACCCAAAAAATCTGGTACCTTAATATTGCGTATGATGTTATACCGAAAAATAACGGTTACATGAATATTCCGATATCCAAATTAATTTCGGTACCGTAATTTTGAGTATAGAAATAAAAAAGGTTTATTTCTTTATGAAAGAGACGGTCAACAACCATTTCAAACATAAACGACTAATATCATGGTTTTTCTCATCAATTTGCATTGTTTGCTTTGTTCTCGAGATCAAATCCCCTCACCCCGCGCCCCGCAACTATCAATGCAACGTTTTTCGGTACTGATATCGCATAAAGGTTAAATAACGGTATAGCCTTACCTCTATTTTATTAAGGTACACTTATTTTATACCGGTAACGTAACCTTATACCGTAACCGCTTTCAGTCCCTGGCTAAATATCACGCAACCAACCGTTTTCGCACGAAATTTGAAATGAATGAACAAAAATGCGTTTTTCTCAATTAAATAAAGCTTTTTCGAGAAAAATATTATTGTACGGGGTATAAAATAAGTGTTTGTAATTTTTAAAATAATTTCCCGAAAACTGTCAAGTAGCCAATTCATACGTGACAATATTTGGAGGAACTGCGCGTTGGACCTACGGCTAACAAATCGTCCCATGGTCGACGGACGAGGGACAAAGGGTTGTGGGGGCGGGAAAGAAGAGCGCAGGCGGCAGGGCCGCGTAGTAGGAACGTCAGTTGTGTGCAGATATCACCCCTCCCCCGTCGCCCGCAGACCACAGGACTGTCACGCAGAGATTTGCCAGCCTATTGCAGGACGAAGGCTTTCCTTCCCTCTTTTTACTGTCGCGGCATGGTGACCTTGACTCCTACTACCACGACTGAACATCGAGAAGCCTTAAAACTTTAGCCTACGGCTCGGCCACGATATTGCCGGTGTGAGCGAAGCGGTGAGTGGATTCTTTGTTCATTGCGTCCTTTCTATGACCAATGCTGAGACTTCCGTAGTATAACGCGCAATAGCTAAAGAGTCCGCTCGCCGCTTCGCTCACAGCGGCAAAGTCGTGGCCGGGACATTAGCCAGCCTATATGTTTCGTCATCATCTTCAGCCTATAAACGTCCCACTGCTCAGCACAGGCATCCCACGTAGACAATAGCACGTGGGGATATTATGCCAAAACCCACCACGCTGGCCCGATGCGGGTTGGTGGTTTTAACGACTGTCATCTTACGACAACAACCTTTTAGGGGGTTAAAGTTATTCGTGTCCGTAGGTTTACCCTTGAGACCCTACACGTGACCCCTGGGGCTGCGTTCCGTGGCTTCACTCGAGTGCACTCGAGCGCACTCCGGCGCGCGCTCTACCCGTTCCGTGGCTTGGTGAAATTTTACTCTGACGGCTGTCAGAGCGTAGTTTCATCCGTTCTGTGGCTCAGAGCGCAGCAACCAAACAACTATCAAATCGGATGGTTGTTTTTCACTCCGACAGCTATTTGACGTTTATATCATTGTTAAAGTGTCAAATTTTGCAATTTAAGTCAAAACGTCTTGAAAAATTCGGCCTGTTTGTTTCATATTGTTTTACTTTTTAATAATTAGGTTTAAATATTGTATAAAAGTGGAAAAAATGTAGACAAAAGAAGAGTTTTCTCTCGTTTTGGACAGGAATACTTCAGAAGGGGTTATAAAAACAACTCGATCGTTCCGTGGCTCAGTTGCAACTCAAACGAGTTAAACTTTAACCAAACAACTACACCCAGAACGACGGAACGCACTCTTGGTGGTGCTAAATGAGTAACACTGACTAAGTGGTAGAGCCACGCTGCGTTGCAGCACGCCTTGGGCCGGCTCGCCCGGGGTAATACCACCCTCTCACGAATATTTGGCGTGAAATAATGGCACTTGGTGTTGTTGTGTTTCGTCCAGCGAGTGAGAGTTCCGGATGCCCTCCCCCCTCCTCCCCTCACAATTCCTGTTCCTTCCTTAAACCTATTCCTTCCTTACAGGCCGGCAACGCGTCTGCGATTCCTCTGGTTTTGCGGGCGTCCATGGTGATTACTTTCCATGGTGACCCGCCTGCCCGTTTGCCTCCTTATTTTATAGAAAAACAACTGCAACGAACGGCATAACTTGCCTTCCGAAGCACGGAGGAGCTCGAGATGATTAAAAATTTGTTCACCCATCCAGCCCCCGGCATTGCGAAAGTTGCTTAGCGGGCAATATCACAAGCCGAACGCACTAGCCACTGCGCCATCGAGCTCCTCCTATTGTTTACCGAGCCTATGCCGCAGGCCACGCTGGCGTGACGAGTCTTGCGTGTGCGATGAGCGGGAAAAATAATAATACGAGACGAACGGGTGGCGCCATGTTGGTGCGACCGGCGGCGTGCGCGTCAGGCGACCGCGAGCAGCGGAGGGAGTAGTACGAGTACGCGCGTCCTACGTATTTATTAAATTTTGTTGAATATTCCGCGTTGCAAAACATAAATACGTAAGAGTATAATATCGAAATAATGTCTCGGCCAGCAATCTGGTGCAGTAAAGATGATCAAAATAAAAATAAATAAGTAGGTATGTAATAAAAAAAAATGGGATGAAACTGATGCCTGTTTTTGTTTAAATCATGAACCCCCATTTTTATTTGTAATATATCCTGTGCAAAAAAAATTACTTCCTTCCTTAGATTAAAACAAAAAGGGAAGATACGGCATTGGCGTCTCATGAGTGAGCCGCCATAATTAGTCCTAAAGGCACAATTTCACTTCAGTCACAATTTGCCGAGCGTACAGGCTACATCGCACTATTGCGGATATTCTACTGTGTGAAAAAGAGAAAGACGCTACTCCGCAGTGGCGTCGGAATCGGTCGTACGTACTCGTCTGTTGCGAAGCGACCGAGACGTCAACGCGCTACTCGCTGACTCCCTCGCGCTGACGTTGAAACTTACCGCTTTGTCTCGCTCGCTCGATTTACACTTTATAGGTGTGCGTGTGTGAGTGTTTGCTTAAGTAGTTGAGTAGGACTATATTTTGAATGTCTACAAGTAGGAGCATGCCGTATTTTCCCTTTTGTTTTAATCTAAGCTTCCTTCTAAACATAAAAGTTCCAATTTAGAAAAACTCATTTTAAAACCCGCGCAATAATAGCAGAAAGAAACCACGTGTCACGCGGCCGCTTAAACGTAGCATACTACAGCGGCAAGGCGCAGCGCAGCGTCTTTACCCCTCCCTCCCTCGCAGGTCGCCCCCGCTCACCGCAGTAGCTCTACCGTGGCCTGCGGCTATATGTTTACCGTTGGGCAGTTGTTCGAGGTGCAGCCGGAGATGGACAGCCCGCGCGCCGCGGCGCCGGTGACCGCGGCGCAGCTGTCCGGCGCGGTGCGCGTCGACTCGTACTTCGCGCCGCGCGCGCAGCCGCGCACCCGGCTCGCGGTGCGGCTGGCGGCGCTCGACCTGCATCTGCATAACGCGCTGCCTGCACTTTCCAGGTATACATTATTATTAACAGCCTTAGAGTATAAATAACTATGGTGCGCGAATATTTCTCTGAGCCTTATAGAGTTTTATAGATCAATGTCAGACAACTAGGAAGTTCAAACATGCGTTCAATACAATCAGCATTATAGTAGGTTGGAGGAAAAGTTTCTTCGCATTTTTTAAGAATATCGAAAATATTTGTTAATGTAGTTTATTTAGGTACATTTAACTAAAGTATGTACATTTTGTTCGATAACTTTTTGCCATCTTGTAGGTATGGAAATGATCCCATTGCTATAGATGGGGCTTCTGATCAAAATACCGCGACAAGTGGTTTTGGCAGTCCTCTCGTGATATTAACCTGACACTGCCTAAAGATTTCTAAAGAGATCGAAACATGTGGAAATCTGAAGGTGCAAGGTCAGGACTATACGGCGGATGCATTAACACCTCCCAGCCAAACTCTCTTAATTTTTGCTGAGTGGCTAAAGATGTGTGAGGTCTAGCGTTATCATGATGAAAAACCACACCCCTTTTGTTAATTAATTCCGGCTACTTTCACTCAACTTCTTGCTTTAATCTCATCAGTCGTACGCATTAGAGTTCAGAATCGATGGTCCTGCCTGGTGGGTACAGCTCATAATGAATAATGCCCTTCAAATCCCACCGCATACACAGCATCACCTTGTTGCGAGTTAACCCGGGTTTCGCCACAGTCTGTGAAGCCTGACCGGCCTTTGACCACGACCTTTTTCGCACGTTCTTGTCGTACGTGATCCACTTCTCATCACCGGTTATCAGCTTCTTCAAAAATGGTTCGGTTTTATTACGTCGTAATAAAGAATCACAAATGAGTTCACAGTTCATTAGGTTTCTTTCAGTGAGCTCGTGAGGTACCCAAACATCGAGCTTTTTTGTGTACCCAGTTTTTTTCAAATGCGCCAAAAGTGTTATGTGGTCAATTCCCAGTTCTTCAGCTACGTTGTAACTACTGATATGACGATCTTGCTCCACTTTTTTTAAAAATGGTATCCATTTTATCCGTAATAGGGCGACCAGGGCCCTTATTCTGTAACGATTCCTTGTTTCAAAACCACGTTAATTCCTTAAGAAGTTACGATATCTTCCCAAAAACGTATGCGTTTGACGTTGGTGCGCGGTAAGGTTTAGGTGTGGAATCTATAGATTGCGATACAGAATCAGGGCCCTGAGCGACGTGTATCTTTGACATCAAAATTTCCGGATTGAAAACGCTTTAACAAAATTTGTGCTACTCTCACAGACACTGAACTAGGTCCGCAAACAAAAACTAAACATCGCAAATTTTTTTCGCACATTTTTACCTTTTTTGTAGTAAAATTTAAAAATATATCGAATTTCTTCATTAGATTCACTCATCTTGACAGTAAGAAAAACAAATGAAAGTCACACGTTTTCCTAATTTGACTTTGGAATTAACTTCTTTAAAATTTTTACTTTTAATGATACTAAAACCTGCCAGATACAAATAGTATAGCCACATTGATTTTATCACAAGTTCATACATACTACGAGGGCTGCTATTTATATATCCGGAATAACAAAGTGAAACAAACATATAGCATTTATTATAGTTTTACTTTTCAAAATATTCGCCACGATGATCGATGCGCTTTTGCATAGTTGGAACCAATTTTCGTAGCACTTTTTCCATTCGAATTGAGGTATCTCCAAAACGTGCGTTTTAAACGCATCAACAGCCTCTTCACGGCTCGAAAAACGCTGACCACGTCATTTTTTCCTCACGGTTGGGAATGAATGGACATCCATTCATTCCCACGGTTGGGGGCCATGTCGGGGCTTTACGGCGGATGACCTGTTAATTCGATCTTTTGATCTTCCAAATACCGAGTTGCTTGGGCCGATGTGTGGCAGCTAGCATTGTCATTATGTAGAAGGATTCTGCGTTGTCGGTTGTTCTTTCTTATTTCTTCCAAGACTTGTGGCAAACAAATGGTCTTGTACAATTCAGAATTAATCGTTTTACGATTCTCTAGTGTGTAGCCACATGTCCATTTATACCAAAAAAACAAGCGACTATTTGCTTCAAAGTGCTTTTTGAACGAATGACTTTTATTGGGTTCGGCTCATCTTCGAACACCCAAACCGTTGATTGTTGTTTAGTTTCAGGATCATACGCATCAATTCAAGATTCATCACCTTTGTAGATATTATAGGCAGCTTTTGACGCACCCTGATTGTACGTTTGTAACGTTTTTTTACACCAATCGTCACGAGCCCGTTTTTGGTCAATTCTCAAGTTGTGCGGAATCCAACGTAAACAATTTTTTTTACAGCTAACTGTTCGTGTAGTATTTTAAATATACACGTCATACTAACGCCCAGAGTCTATCTCGCGATATGTAACATGACGATTTTGCATTATTAGTTCCCGCACAGAATCAATATTTTGAGGTTAGGGCGACCTTCTTTAAATTCGTCCGTGAGCACACGATTAAACTCACTAAACCAGTGATACACAGTAGTTTTCGATGGTGATTCGTCTCCAAAAGCCGAAGTGAGTTGATCGATGCACTGTTTTTGATTTAGCCCTCGCTGAAAATCGTAATAAATCATAGCACGAAAATTTTCACGAGTTAAATCCATGGAATAAAGACATGCAATGTTAAAAATTACGCCACAAAGGATAAACAAATGACAGCTACATAAACAAATTGTATTCTTCAGCCAAAGAGTTCTATTTTGAAATGTTTTAATAACTTTTTTTAATATTGTTCTGTAACTGGCCAGTTCCGGATACATAAATAGCAGCCCTTGTATATGCGAAAAGACTTTTTCCCAACCTTATATATTGACATTGAACAATGTAAATATTAGTATTTACTTGAAAATTTAATTTTAAAGCATTATCTTTATTTTTACTGTTTTGGGCATCATCTTATATGAACGGCGCCCAGCTTCTAGGCGGGTCAAAGCCCAAAAAAGTAACGGTTTATTCATAACACTCGTTGGTATAATCTCCGAAGCCAGGCGACGGCGCTGGAGGGCTACTACGTGTCGAAGCCGCTGATGCGCAGCCACCGCGTGCTCTCAATTAACGCGCGCGACGCGACCGTGCACGGACATTTAGGCGCGCCCGCCGGCTACAAGGCCATGCTGGCGGCGAGCGTGGCGTGAGTATTACTACACTACACTACACCTTATATGTACATCGAGGGGGTTGGGCGCATTATGCCCAATTCGCAAAATATCCAGTGCTGCCCTACTCCTGTAGGTAACGTGATAGGTTAGAAATTTAAGACAATCGCGAAGCTCAGCATAGCGATTATCTTGAATTTCGAGGTTATTTTTTTATTAGACAACAGAAATTGAGAATTGGACAGTTGGATATTTTGCTAATTGGACATAATGCGCGGAAGTTCCCGGTTGAAATCTATCTACGCGCACGCTGCTGTACGTACGCGCGGTCGGAATAGACCGCAAGTGAGTATCCCCGAATAGTGGTCGACCGGGAAGTTTCTCGATGGTACTTACATGCATACACACACGACTATTACCTCCAAAGGGTTAACCAAAGACTAGATACTGAGGATCGAAAAATCACTCCATGTTTCACCAAATAACAACTGCACATGTGCTCAGCGTGAAAGGTGATGAGCCAGACGTCGCTTAATGCTGTTGGACGTATGAGTAGTATTCAGTCTACTCGCCTTTACATAATCCAAGAGCAGAGATGAGTAGGTAGTATTATTTAAATAATGAGCCGCCACCACTCAGCTCCTTACACGCTATTATTAGTATTAGCTGGGGAAATAAGCGTCGATTTTGGGCCAAACCTTGCACTTTTGTCTCGGAAGACGCCACTTGGTACGATTGTTCTCTAGGTCATTCTGAGCTGATTTAGCCCGGTAGCCACGGAGTTACCCCCCTCCGGTGGGCACCAGGAGGGGGGGAATTATTCGTCTCCCGCGTTGCAGGCGGTGCATAGTTCCTCTCCACTTATAGCTACTAGGGCAAGTTTGGTATCGTTTTCGTATAATTTAAGGATGGAAAATCTATTTCTGGAACAAACTTTTTATACCATCATAGAAAAAAAAAACGAGAAATTAACAAAAATGTAAAAACGGAATAAATTTTTTTTTTGAATATGCTTTACTACACCAATACCACGTGGATTTTCGTTAAATAAAAAATATGATGTTATAGCCTATTTAATTCTAAACCTAAAGGCTATAACCCACCACGCTGGTCCAATGCGGGTTGGTGGGTTTTATCGACTGCCATCTTGCGACAACAAGCGGTACCAACGGCTTAAAGCACGGAGGAGCTCGAGATATTTTTAATTGGTCACCCATCAGGTGACCTCGGCATTGCGAAAGTTGCTTTGCGGGCAAGATCGCAAGCCGAACGCGCCAGCCGCTGAGCCATCGAGCTCCTCGGATAAATCTCACTATAAATCGTCAATATGAAATTATATTTGTAAACAGAAGTAACAGCCGTGTAAGGTATAGGTATACCTAGAAGAACCGGCAAGAACATGCTATAAGCTAAGGCTAGCTTTAGCTTCGACAAGGTAACTATTTGTACACAATTATTTTGTCAAAGATTATATCTAAGTCATACAGCTCTTTCAGACACAGGTAAATTAATATTTTATTTACAAAATTAAGATTGCTCCTCATGTATTGTACCCATACATAAACCGCCGGACCCGCACAAATCTGTACAATTTAATTGTCTTTTGTTACAGTTGCATCTGTTATTTCCGCAGGTCACCTTGGACTTGCATCTTAACAGTTCCAAACATGGTTTATGAGCGAGCGGTATGTGGTCCAAACAGACTTCCAAGTTTAGTCTTCTTTGTACCATCCTCACTTAGAAGGACATGGCAGGTCTTGACGAGGTTGTAAGATTAGACCCCACACATGCCCTCCTTGGTAGACAGCTCGCAATAGATGCTGAGATAAAGCGTCTCGATTGGGCTTGGAAGTTTTCAATATTCCTGTACCCTTTTGAAAAAGATGTTTGCGACAGCTGTTCACATAGGTGCAGGAGTCAGATCTCAAACAAAAAGATGTTGAGCACACGGACATATTGGGTGGGAATTTACATTCACACAACATTCACTTACAAATAATTTGTAAGTGAATGTTGTGTTTTACTTACTTGTAGTAGATAGCAATGACAAATTTTTCAAGAACTATGACAATGTCACCTTGAACGGCCAACCTGAAGCCTTCAGTAGCATTTGGATACACTTCCCAGGTTTCAAAAGCAGTTTTTTTTTACCTTTGCTGCAGAATAAAGAAGTGGTGTCACAGCCCTTTGCTGGCGTGAAACATTAGCAAAACATTTGTCGTATCTGGTCCTGAAACAAAAAAACACAAATTTCAAACGTAACGTGACTCAAATGCATGCATTAATGTAAAAGCTTTCTTACTATACTTAGAGACGCTGCAATCCCATGGCATGACACAAACTGATGATTTTTTCCTATTCCTATATGTACCCACAATTCTTCCAGTTCAGGCAAATTAGGAACGGCTTTCTGCAACAGCATCGGAAACGTGGACCATCATTCATCAACCTTAAGGGTATTTCAAGACTGTAATCAAGAAGAGGCAGACACGAGAATGGTGGTCCACATTTCCGATGCTTTTGTAGAAGGCCACACAAAAATTGTACTACGATCGGTGGACACAGATGTATTCGTTTTCGAACTGGAAGAATTGTGGGTACATATAGGAACAGGAAAAAAGCATCAGTTTGTGTCATGTCATGGGATTGCAGCCCAGCGTCTCTAGGTACAGTAAGAAATTTTTTTACAAATACATCAATTTGACTCAAGTCACGTATGAAATTTGTATTTTTTTGTGTAGGGACCAGATAAGACAAAGTTTTGCCAATGTTTCACGCTTTGCTGGATGTGATACCATATCTTTCTTCTGCGGTAAAGGTAAAAGAACTGCTTCTGAAACCTGGGAAGTGTATTCAGGTTGGCTGTTTAAGGTGACATTGACCAGGCGGTCCTAGTGCTTGAAAAAATTGTCATTTTTATGTAGGACAAGTAAGTAAAACAACATTCGCTTCAAAGTTAACTATTTGTCTGTTTTTTTTAAATTCTCTCCCAATATGTCCGACGTCCGTGTGCTCAACATCTTTTTGTTTAACATCTGACTCCTGCACCGATGTAAATAGCAGTCGCAAACATCTATTTACGAAAAGGGACAGGAGCATTGAAAACTTGCCGTCGACTCGAGACGCTTTAACTCAGCATCTATTGCGAGCTGTCTACCAAGAAGGGCATGTGTGGGGTCAAATCTTACAACCCCATCAAGACCTGCCATGTCCATCTGTGTGGGGATGGTACCAATGGTACAAAGAAGACCAAACTTGGAAGCCTGTTTGGACCACATTACCGCTTACTGATAAAGCATGTTTGGAACTGATGAGATGCAAGTGCAAGGTGACCTGCGGAAATAACAGATGCAACTGTACCAAAAGACAATTAAAGTGTGCGGGTGCGGCGGTTCATGTATGATTACAATACATGAGGATAGGTAAAATTGTGTACAGTTGTCATTATGCGTGTAACCCTTCCTAACACGGCGGTAGCTTCTGTTTACAAATATAATTTCATATTGACGATTTATAGTGCGAAAGTGTAATCATCCCATATCAAATCCCTTAACGAACAGGTGAAATCAAGGTTGCGTAAGTTACGAAAATATTTTTTTTGACGAACTTTTTATTTGGAAGCAATCATTTGAGTAATACTTTTTAGGTTCAGAATTAAATAGGCTATAACATCTTATTTTTTATTTAACAAAAATCTACGTGGTATCACCTGTAGTAGAGCAATTCAAAAATATTTTTTTGTGTCGTTTTTACATTTTTGTTAATTTTTCATTTTTTTTCTATGATGGTGTAAAAAGTTTGTTCCAGAAATGGATTCTCCATCCTTAAATTATACGAAAATGATACCAAACTTGCCCTAGTAGCTATAAGTGGAGAGCAACTATGCACCGACGGCAACGCGGGAGACGAATAATTCCCCCTCTCCTGGTGCCCACCAGAGGGGGGTAACTCCGTGGCTACCGGGCTAAATCAGCTCAGAATTACCTAGAGAACAATCGTGCCAAGTGGCGTCTTCCGAGACAAAAGTGCAAGGTTTAGTCGCTTATTTCCCCTACTATATGTAATGGTAGACAAATGCGCGCAAGCCGGACCTAGCTTTTAACAATTGATTAGTACCAAAGATTTGGTTAATAGTACAGTTGAGGGAGTTCCCGGTAGACCACATTTCGGTGATATTAGCTTGCGCTCCGTTCTGACTGCGCGTAGCGTGCAGTAGCGTGCGCATAGAGCGTGTGCAAGCGAACATCGCCGAGAAGTGGTCGACCGGGAAGTTCCTCGACTGTACATATATAGTATCAATTTAGAACGTTGTGATTAAAGCGATTTGTCTACTGAAGCAACCTCCTGCCCCCTTACTTTTGAAACCGATCCCGATCGATCGAGATTGGTATTGTGAAGTTTCGTGCTTTTGAGTTACGATACCAGCGCTAATTTGGATTAATATTGGGTGAACTAAATGGCTTTGACTTTTGTATTTTAGTTCACTCAATATCCGCGCAATATGAATTTAAATTAGCGCCGCTGTCGAACCTTAGGAGTACGAAACTTTACAATACCAATCTGGATCGATCGGGATCAAGAGTTAGGGGGCTGTTACCTCTTCTTTTTTCCATGATACTATCTTACTCTCTACTATTTTGCTATATTTAGGAGCGACATACTGGACTGCGCGACGGGCACTATGGAGCCCCTCTTGGAGGAGTTCCGCCTGCAGATGGCGGTGTCGGTGCCCGAGGGCGATGAGACTCGCGCGCGCGTGCGCGGCTGTGCCACGGCGGTGCGCGCGGCATTGCACGTGCCGCGGCTGCGGACGATACGTGCGCTCGCTGCCGATTGGGAGGCCGCCGCGCAACAGGTGAGAAAGCAGCTTTTTTTCAGAATAGAATATACTTAAGCCACATATTGGACCGCAGCAGCCATGTAGGAGTATCCCCCTTTTCGTATCCGCAGAAATTGTAGTAATCGGGCATACAGCCCGTCTGATGATAGCCTATCATCATAATCAGCCCGTGTTAGTCCACTGTGGGACATAGGTTTCAATGCATACCCCTGGCTCCTATCTTCGGCTCTTCTGATTCAACTGCTGCCTGTGTGCCTGTGCCGCGGCTGCGTACGATACGTGCGCTCGCCGCCGACTGGCAGGCCGCTGGGCAACAGGTGGGTACGCTACTATACATAAGTACCCACGTCTGTAGATCAACCTATCCAAAACTGTCCAATTTCTCCATTCGATATTGATTCTTATACTCAAGTAACAAAGTTCAATATGTATTAAAGAAATTTGACATTTTGTGGTAAGTTGAAGTGCTGGCGTCTGTATTTAAAAGGCTTGATAATAGGTGTTCACCGCCGAATGGGTGGTCGGTGGTACGCTATTATATCTAGGTACTTCACCTTTCTACTGCAGCCGCGCACTGATCAGTTCACAATTAGTATAATTTCTATTGTTTCTTGTGGCGCCGCTTTTTAAGTGTTAAGGCTTGATAATAGACGTTCGCCGCCGACTAACAGGCCGCCGCGCTACAGGTGGAAAAGCTGCTTGTTTCAGACTAAAATATACTAAAAGCGAAATAATGAACCGCGGCAACCATTTAAATCCTCCCTTTTTGTATCTGCGTAAATTGCAGTAATCAGGCATGCAGCCCGCCTCATGGTAGCCTATGTACATGTGTACCAGAGGTTTTACATGCTGTGCCAAAATATCCCTTTAAGTACCTTTCCAAAACGAGGGCGGTGGTGACTCGGAACCACGAACAGACGGGCAATAAGAACGATGGAGCCTGCCTGAAACCTGAAACCTTTGTGTTGTATTGAATGCATTTATGTTGCTTTTTTAGTTTCACTGGTTGTGTTTACAGGCCTAAGATATTTTTGCTAACAATTTTGTGTTCAGCCTCCCATTTAATATAAAATGTTATTGACCGTAGTGAGCATACACAATTATTTAGTTTAATATAAACCTTGTTACTACAATAAGTAATATCAACACATTATGTTTTGCTCACTTTGCATCCTCTAGTACATGATGTCGCCGGAGCAAGAAGACTCATCATCTGAAGACGTGCCGTCACAACACATTGCTACGGATCGCGAGTTGGCAGCCATGATGGCAACCGCGCTGGAAGGGCGCGTCTCCCTGTGGGTGCACAATAGCTGCGCGTGCGCACTACGCGTCGGCCAGGAAGGCAGCGACGAGTTGGTACCGTTGGGGCCGGGCGCTAGGGTTGCCTACAGGTACGCATATTCGACAGCCTATAAACGTCCCACTGCAGCAGTGCGATTCTCTAAGTTAAAGTCTTGGTAGCAGCGGCTGCCACAGCGCTGAGAATTGTCTCTGTCTCTTTCATATTCATAGAATTATAAAGAGACAGCAGTTCACAGCCATGCGCGCAGCGTCTATGTGTCGCTTAGAGAACCGAATAGCTGGGCACAGTCCTTGCTGCCGCTGCTTTTCACGGAACGACATAGCACCACGCCATCGGGATCTTTGAATAAATTGCCGTTTGTTCCGTTATTAATACGGAGAACGAATACTGGAAATTTGTGTGTTGAGTCAGTGCGTCTGCGGAGGAGTTTCGCCGCTGGGGCCGGGCGCTAGGGTCGCGTAGGTATACAACATCGTCAGCCTATAAACAGGTTTTGATAACAACAGCACATGACACATGTTCGTCTCCCTGTGGGTGCGTAACAGCTGCTCGTGCGCACTACGCGCCGGCAAGAGTGCAGCGATGAGCTGGTGCCGCTGGGGCCGAGTGCTAGGGTTGCATACAGGTACACACCATACATACGGTCGAGGAAGTTCCCGGTCGGCCACTTTTCAGCGATATTCGCTTGCACACTATCTACGCGCACGCTACGGTACGTACACGCGGTCGGAATGGAGCGCAAGCGAATATCGCCCAAAAGTGGTATACAGGGAACTTCCTCGACTGTACATAAACTTCGCCTGTTTCCTTTAAGGGCAGGCAGAGACTGGATCGCCATCATCGCTATGGGTACACATCATTATTAGCATTAACCATTTCTTTGTCACGAAAACTCCTAGAAGTAGCTGGTAGAGGTCTGGTTTAGCGGCAGCTGCTTTGACAACAACAGCACATGGGGAGATCGGGATAAACCACGCTAGCCCACAGCGCGTTGGAAAAAAGAACAAGGCGGCAACAAACTCTTTACTTCTCGTTTTTAAAATGTTTATTCGAACACTACACCGGTCATACTCTTTACCAAGCTCGGGTCCGATCGTGCATGGAGTACTGTTCTCATCTTTGGGATGGATCTGCAAAGCACTAGCTGGCTGCCCTGGATTCTATAGAGCGCCGAGCAAAGAGGCTGATTGGTGACGTTGAGCTGGTCGATAACAGACTTTTAAGTCTGGTACACTGTCGCAAAGTGGCTAGCTTATCAGTCTTCTACAGGTTATATTTTGGAGAGTGTGCTCAGGAGTTACATAACCTCAAACCTCCTTCCCCGTTCTATCATCGGATTACTAGACGGAGGGAGGGCTTTCATACCTATGTTGTCGATATTCCACCCGCCCGGACGAAGTGATTTGCTTCTAGTTCCTCATTAGTACAGCTAAGAAGTGGAATGACCTCCCTGCGTCTGTTTTTCCAGAACGCTACAACTTGGGCGTCTTTAAGGCTAGAGTAAACAGGCATTTACTGACTGCGCGTGCTACTGACTGCGCGTGCTCCATCTTTGTCCTCATTATCAGTTTCCAACAGGTGAAATCGAGGACAAACGCGCAATCAGTCTTCAATTAAAAAAAAATTATACTTACGTAGGTATGCCTAACTGTTATCATTTTAAATCTTTTGTACCTCCAGTTATAGAGTGTATAAGTTTTCTCCATCTGATTAGTTGTCTGGAAGAATTCGCTTAAGTTTGTAAAAATTTTTTACCTTACCGAAGTGTTAGCAGAAATAGTACAGTTTAGCAACTGAACAATCTCTTCTAATGAGATGTTACATTTAAGATTTTGTCCCTTTTGGGGAAAAGGAAGAAAATCCCAAACGCAAGCTTCAGTGGGTTGTTATAAAATAAAACCATAAAATGTTTAACAGCTAGGCAGTATATTGTAAAAGAACACACACCCTAAAATTTTGTTCAACAACAATAAAATAAAATAATAAATTTTATTTCACTACTATTATTTAAAAGAGGGGGTTAGTCACAATTTTCCTTTAATTTATTAAACCGAAAATAACAAAAAAAAACTATCAGTCGAAATTGACCCTAGGGTCAATGTCAAATGAAAGTCCAATAAACTTTCTAATAAATTTGCCAACTATAATTTACTGTTTAAATTAATCTAAACCTTATTACAAAGCTATATCACCCCCTAAAACACACGAAAATCCTAAGAGTCAAAAGTGACCAAGCGGGTCGGTGGTAATTTTAATTTCAAATAAATTTTATAATACTGTTCCTACTACTACCTAACCAGCCAGCTAATATTTCAGTGGTAAGAGCTATGGTCGTGGGGGGTTGGGATGAAGCCAGTACCGTCCGGAGTATGATGTTGAAATTAAAATTAAATTACACCGTCTAAAAAAATATTAAATTAAATGTTTGAATCAGTTTAACCGTATGAAAACTATCAAACGTTTAAAGCCAATACACTAGAGAACCGTGGGGTTACACCGATATAAAATTAATATTAAAGGGCGCCAGGGTCTAAAAGTAGACCCGAACCTGCAGACGACGTCCTTGTTCAACTTCACACAGGTCGAACTCGCAGATCCTCAAATGTTTCACAACTTCACCAACGCTTAGTGTAGTTGGATGTAAAAAGAAAATACAGGTTAAGGTTTCGAAACCTTAATGTAAATATATGTTCCAGAATAAAGAACACTTAACCCAGAGTATGGGGTAAAAAAAAACCGTCAACGCCTGCTCATCCGCTAGGCGGCGACAGCTCGTCTGGCAGCAGGTGGCCGCTGGTACCCCGAAGAAACAGGTTTCGCGTCCAGGGCTTAGGGCCCAGCTCTAAATCCTGGTGGCGAGACGGGCCTCTCGAAGCACGCGCTGGGAAATCTTTTCTTTGCGCGTGGCTGCCGGCGATAGGAACTTCGTTGGCACGGAATCCCTCAGTAAATCGATCTCAACACATAGCACCACACCACGTCACGCCAGAGAATCAATCATTTCGCCGTCGGGTCTTTGTAACTTACCATTCGCCGGAAGTGTCACAGATCGAAGGCCAGCTTATGCAATCTACTAATCTATCTTGGAAATAATGAACAGGGTTGCTCCTTGAGAATTTTTCCTTCAAACTATCAAAACGTCAAATATGACGTTTTCACCTCTCGTTCTGACACCGAAAGAATCTGTCAACAATAAAACTACATAAACTAGAGACGAGTTAACGTCTTGCAATCTTAATTTCGTCCTTTTTTTAATTTGGAAATCAATTCCACTCGAGTAAATACCCTGTCTAAATATTAGGGAGTATTAGTTTCCTCTCTGGTAACCCCTACGGGCAGAGACAATATCCATATAAAAAATAATTCTCCCGTTCGAATGTTCTAGATAAAAGTCCTTATAGAAAAAATAGTTCTATTTCCGGATTTGCTTGAATTTAATTTAATTACTTAAAGTAAATATAATACATATTAATTTATTATCGGAACTGCATCGGCTATTTTTTAAATTGAATTGATAGCTCCAAATCTTTTTTTTTCTATTGCAATATCTCCCCTTCCACTATGTGTCTATGGGCCGTCAGAAATTCTCTCCGACAAATGTCAAAATCAAAACGTAAACAAATTACGTAGATCTCTTTAGATTTAAGTTTACTAAAACTGATTTAGAAAGGTGTATTAATGGGAAATGCAAGAAAAGTGTGTCTTGTAATGTGTCAGCTAAGGCTCCTTGTCTTTAATGTGAAGAAAAAATGGATTATAGTCTAACAAGCCACAATGACTATACCAACAGTCTACAGGTAATTGTTGATTTTAACTACCGCGAATCTTTTTCTAAAGGTAGACAGGGACCTGGATTTACAACGTAACACTCATCTGGACTAAAAGTAGATAACATTACTAAAACCGAGAATTGCCAATATATCTAATGTTTCATGAACTGTAGGTCAGTATTTTTTGTGACTTTTATATGGTATTTCCGATATAATTCTCGCTGACAAGATAAATAAAATAAATAAATTTCACAACTGTTACACAGATACAGCCCTTAACCATGAAGAGTGGAAAGAGGGTACGGAGGCCTTTGCCCATCAGTGTTACAAATCGGGCTGAATAATAATAACAAGAATTTATATGGTCCTTCGCCCTGGACACTACATTACAATTTTTACTCTGCTATAAATCTATTTATTTGTTTAGATGGAGAAGTCCAACTGCCCAGAAGAAGCTGAGAATAGCACTCGCGGGACCATCTACCGACTGGCACTGGTCATCAAGTGAGTGTTCCAAACTAATTTATTCTAAATGTTTATAAAAATTTAATTTTGGAATGTGTGATAATATTCTGGATCCATGAAAAATAAGTTATGTGCTTGTAAATGTAACCTTATCGTCTTAGTTTACACAGCCTAAACGTAGTGGTAGGATTCCGCACAAAATCCACCCTTCATACCTATTTCTGCCACCATGCAGTATTGTTTTGCATGGCTGTTTTATTTTGAGCAAAATAAAAATTGAAATAAAGTGAGTCTGGGATAGACAATTGAGATAAAACAAAACAATGACTACTATCTGCTACATTAGGCAGACTGAAACCTCCGCCAGGTTGAGAACAGAGAATTGTAGTTATGACTTGATTTCAATGATGGAGGCCCTTTCCTAGCTGTGGGACAATATTTAGGCTATGTATGTCTCTAATTCGCCTACATCTACCCACTGCTGAGTATAAGCTTCCTCTTTTCCACGCCAATTTTGCTCTGTGCTGTGCACGTCTGATCCATTGCTTTTCGACTAGGCAATCAAATCAAATCATCAGCCTAAAAACATCCCGCTGCTGGGCACACGCCTTCCCACATGGACAACACCACATGGGGAGGTTAGGCCATAACCCATCACGCTTGACAAATTGGCTACTTGACAGTTTTCGGAAAAGTATTTTAAAAATTCTTATTCAAACTCTTATTTTATACCTCGTAGTCCCCGTACAATAATTTTTCTCGAAACCTTGTTTTAATAGAAAAAAACGTATTTTTCTTCATTTATTTCCAATTTCGTAGGAAAACGGTTGGTCACGTGATATTTAGCCCCGTGACGTCACACCTCAATAAACAAACAAATGTATCTGGAAACCTGACAGATAGTTTTTGTTTATTTTGTGAAATGTGACTTCACACGAAGCTCAGTCATGGCCGCCCGTGTATCGGGTCTTGTAATCCACAGATAAAAAAATCGTAAATTTATTTAGTAAAAATAAAATAAGTATTTACAAATTATCTTAATAAAAAAACCTATTGGATAATTGTCGTTAAATTATAAACAACCATATCCGCCATATTTCATATTTTATTGTTACAACTGTCAAATAGCCAATTCAGATTAGTGGGTTTTAGCGACTGCCGTCTTTTGGCGACAACCGTTACCAACGGCTATACGTGCCTTCCGAATACAAGGCTAAACTTTACTTTTACTTTATAAACGGCCAGGTGTCCCGTTCACCGTGGGCTCGTACCGCGTCCGCCTAGAAGATGCCGAAGCACTGGGCAGCAAGTCCAGCCCCGGCGGCGGCGTGTACGCGCACGTACGCGTCGAGGCGGAAGGCGCGCGGCGCACCATGCACGTAGCGGGCAGGCTCGCGTTGGCCAACATGCTGCGGTACAATTTGTTGTACAAGGTAACACATACGGTCGAGTAAGTTCCCGGTCGACCACTTTTCGGCGATATTCGCTTGCACCTCAGACCAACAAAAAAATAAAGATGAAGCATTACACGCAGTTTTAGTGAAGCCAATAATATCATGCTCATTTATGGAATTACGCGCTTTCACGCACACAGATGCAACACAACTATGCTCATTTTGTTTAGTACGAGCTCTCAGACCAACAAAAAAAGAAAATACTAAACTAAATGAGCATGGTTGTGTTGCATCTGTGTGCGTGAAAGCGCGTATTAACATGAATGAGCACGGTATTTTTGGCTTCACTAAAACTGCGTGTAATTCTCCGTCTTTTCTTTTTTTGTTTGTCTGAGGCTTGCACACTATCTACGCGCCCGCTACTTTACGTACGCGCGGTCGAAATGGAGCGCAAGCGTATGTCTCCGAAAAGTGGTCTACCGGGAACTTCCTTGGCTGTTGTACATACATTATACGTATTGTTATGAGCCTCGGAGGAAATAGGTTTTTAAAAGACGACAATATTAATTTTATGGGACAGTCTAGCTAGGATGATGGAATCAGACTGGTGAATGAATGCGTGGGCATACGAACACTTTACATTACGATAAGACGAGAGGCGAAACACGTTCCGGATATCAGTTAGTATGTTTGCTCGCTTTTAGCGCTTCTTTGTATGTACATATAATATTTGTATACAAATCGTAATAATTCAAATTACGTATACGTAATGTTAGGATATGCATAGGCTTACATTTTAATTTCATATAAATATGAAGATACGTCTTAACTAATATGACCCCAGCTGCCGTAAAACCAGACTAGAACTACTACAATAGAAATTCAATTCGTCTCCATCCCTAGGTTGCCTGGAAGACAGTGCGCTGTTAGTGATAAGGCCGCCCATTGTACGACTTCTTTTCAATTGTATTGTTTTATATTTTCTGTGTTTTTTTGTGTACAATAAAGAATATTCTATTCTATTCAATTGTTAGTTACCTCTGGGAGTCTTTGTGGCAGACAAGAGGTACCCTTGGAATTTATTGAAGCCATTTAATATTTTCTCTGTGATACCCTTCGATCAACAATACCAACTAGATAACGCGTCACGTACAAAATCAAAGCTAAATTTTGTCCACGTGAATAAATACTTTTTTAAAGCAATAAATTACTCCTGGCACTAATAAAAAAAAGACGTCAATAACATTTTGTGGGGAAATCAACGTTAAGGGGTAACAAATAAAGTACTTTTTCCTGTTATGCCTTGCGAGAAAATAAGAGCTTACTTCTCAAGTGCGCTCTTATTTACCGCAACACATTTTTAGCGCCGACCTGACATCTAGTTGTATTGTTGATCGAAGGTGATACCGATTACCGATGAGTACCGTAACGCTTGTACAGGTGCGCGCGCGCTGCCCGGAGTCGGTGCACTGGCGCACGGTGTGCTCGGGCGAGCTGGAGTCGGAGGGCGTGGGGCGCAGCGTCATGTGCGGCGCCGACTGCGAGATGGCGCTCAAGTAAATGCCCTCATTTTATAAAAAAAAAAGAATGATCTTTCTTCCTCTCTCCTACTAAGCTATGCTGTGCCCGACAAGGTCCATAATTGATCCCTTTGTAAAAACCTACCATCTTATTTATAAACATTATGGAATGCATTAAGAGGGTTTACGCATTTCGGTTTCCCATACGAATTTCCAAGTCGAAATTTTTAAAAACGACTAAAAAGACCACTATAGAAAGTTAAAAATCGCAATAACTCAGTTAAATAAACCTTTTTTTAAAATGTTTTCAACAAACTATTTAGATCCCTGTGTTTCACTTTAGCATGCAAAGTTTCATCAAAATTGGCTTATTGGTTTTTAAGAATTTCGACTTTGAAATTTGTATGGGAAACCGAAATGCGTAAACCCTCTTAAAGTATTGAGCATTGAGTATTATTTGCTGGATAGGCACTTTAGTAACTATTCTGCTGCGGTAGGATTCTGCCCGAAATTCGATATAATATAACCTACTTCAGCCGTCAAGCAGCCGAGTTTTGCATTGTCTGTCTGAAGGATATTAAAATCCAGTGGTTGCAAGGTACAAAAGAGCAGAAGCTTCAGAGTAGGGAAACGTGCGTTACATTTATTTGTTTGTTTTATTTATTAAAATTATCTTTTATCTATTTCAGAATAAAGTTTACAACACGTGACACTGGATGGTCCGGAGATATACCTCTGAAAGAATGTCCTAAGGAAAATGTTCCTTGGTTAGTTAAAGGTAAGAAAGGGTCAGGTGACAGAACATAAATCGTTGAGTCTAATTATAAAAAAAAAAAAAAATTCTAACTTATTCACGTCTTTGCTCTCAGAATCGATATTGGCTGAGTGGTTTAACATAAAAATTACCTAACATGGCCTATAAGTAACAAAAAAAAAATGTTTATTTTTTACGGTAAATTATCGTAACTGTACAATTTTGCATTGCTTTGCATTGCTTTTTTAGCATACTAAATTCAGTAAAATAACAGGGCATAGCGGCATAAAAACTGAAGCTTTAACGCTTAACGGTTGTCAGTCATCGTGACCGAGATGCTTTTTGTATTGCAAGCGGCCGCTTACCATCAGGCCGTATGTTCATATCATAAAAAACATGATAAATAGTCAATAGTCAATAGTCAAAATATATTTATTCAATAAACTCAATTAATAAGTACTTTGAAACGTCCAAATATTTTTTAACCTACCACCCATTCAGGACATCATTTTTTAACTGTGGCAAAGAACGGGCGCAAGAAACCACAGCGCACAGAAGCAACGACATTTACAAAATATATATATATTATATGTCGTTACCAGGTCACAAAATACAAAATATGAATTTGAATGTAAATAGTTTAATTAAATATGGTGCTCTATATAAATTAATTATAGGCAATTAGAAATAGCTGTTGGAGTAGGTACTTGGAGCATTTCAGACCCAAGCTGTTTTGTCTTCTGTATAATCCGACACTTTATAATAAGCTTTTTTATAAAGCTTTTCTTTGATTTTGATTTTAAATTTATCAAGATCTAATTTCTGAATATCATTTGGTACTTTGTTGTATAATCGTACACACAGACCCTTAAAAGAATTATTTATTTTATGGAGCCTAGTATAAGGCACTGCTAATTTGTTCTTACTTCTAGTATTTAATTTGTGAATATCACTGTTTTTTGAAAACATTTCAATATTTTTATGAACATACACAAGATTTTCATAAATATATTGTGATGCAACTGTCATTATACTTATATCCTTAAATCTCTCTCTGAGAGAGTCACCAGCCTGTAGGTTATATATTGCTCGAATAGCCCTCTTCTGCAGCACAAAGATAGTTTGAATGTCGGCAGCATTTCCCCACAGTAAAATGGCGTACGACATTACACTATGAAAGTAACTGAAATAAACTAATCTAGCTGTATCAACGTCAGTTAACTGACGGATCTTCATTACTGCATAAGCCGCAGAGCTAAGTCTATTCGACAATTTAGCTATATGTGGGCCCCACTGAAGCTTGGCATCCAACGTGATGCCTAGAAACACAGTGGTGTCCACAGGATTCACATTCTTATCTTTAATTTGTACACTAGTTATTACCTGCTTAACATTAGGCAATACAAATCTTACACATTTGGTTTTTCCCTCGTTTAATAGCAAGTTATTAACACTAAACCAGTGAACAAAATAAAATAAATGCTCTCACATATTGAAACGTTGAAAAAAATTACTACCTCAGCTAAGCAAATTTAAGCGTCATTAACGCAATAAACGACATACTAGCGGCCCGCCCGCGACTTCGTTCGCGTGAAACCTGTATCCCATGCCGAGTTTCCAAATATTTTCCTTCATACAAATCTTTTCCTGACAAAAACAATCAACAAAAAAATAATTACCCATATAGGTGCAGCTGTTCTTAAGTGATGGCCGAACAAATATTCCGGCAGTTGATTTCTATCAATATAGATGAACAAGCGTCCGGTTTCACCCGCGTGGTTCCCGTTCCCGTGGGAATATCGGGATAAAAAGTATCCTATGTGTTAATCCAGGTTATAAACTATCTGTATGCCGAATTTCATCCAAATCCATTCAGTAGTTTTTACGTGAAAGAGTAACAAATAACCATCCATACTTACAAACTTTCGCGTTTATAATATTAGTAGGATGCTACAGTTTGTTGGTAATTCCAGTGCCGAGCGGGGGCGAGGTGCCTTACATCTCTGTGTGGTGCCGGGTGGTGCGCGCGCGCAGCGACGGCCGCGTGCTCGCCACCGTGTGGCCGCTTTACGTGTTATACTCGCATTTGCCTTTGGATACGGACGTGAGTTAACCACTTGTGTACTACGTAGTTCCCACTTACACCTTGCTCGCAATAAACGAGTATGTAGTTCAGTCGTAATGAAAATGAAAAATGAAAAAGAAAATTAGTTTATTTAGCTACAACACACGAGACAGTTACAACAATCACAGTATAACAAAACATAGTTAAAAAAAGATTAATATAAGAACACTTATTATAAGTATAGCAATAACATATTATTGTCTCACGGCCGCAGCTAAAAAGGTAGCCAATTCAGCATTTTGTCAGGTCCAATGGAGCCTGACGCTGGTTTTTAATGGGCTCCTTCAATATTTTTTTTGACATATGGATGCCAATACTTTACAATAGGTAATGGTGTACGTAGCTACGCTAGTATCGCTCGCTCACTTAAATTCGTTTCAATCAACAAACTAGCGAAGCAATGTACAGACGCCAGCAGATCAACCTACTACAAAATGTTCTTTCTACTATAATTATTATTATGAACTTTATGGTATCGCTTGAAGGATCAATATCGATTAGAGAAATTCGACAGTTTTGGATAAGTTGATCTGCTGGCGTGTGTGCTTCTACGACGGCTAAGTTCCTCGCCTAGAGCTGGCTCAACCAATATCATCGATCTAACAGAATTAGTAAATAAAAAGTACCATGTGAACTTTTTTTTGGATCTCTGTGTTTTCCTTGATCTTTTTGATTATTAAGACCGCTCTATGCTGTTGTATGTATGTGCAGTCTTTAATCCGTTAGTCGCCTTTTACGGCACCCAAGGGAAGAGGAGGGAGTGGTGGTATTCTTTTACTGCTACGCCACATGGTGGTAGCAATTTTCTAAATAACCATCAGTTAAACCAAAGGGAGACCATGTTTATGTTTTGACCCAACTGATAAATATAGATCGGAATGGTTTTTGATAGAGGGATATAGGGAGGTGTTATAATTATGCTGCGTTTATTTTACCAGATTTCCAGAAAATAATAGCTAAGACAGTCTTTGCGATTTCATGCGATGCGATTATGCGATATATATGCTGATAGATTTCAACTACACCTAGTATAATGTAGTAGGTCTTGTGTTTCTTATTATTTTCTATTAAGCTTTTTCTTTTAAATTGTATAAGCATTGCGAAAGTTGTTTTATTTGAAAGTTCGCAACCAAAACGTTCTTGTCGCTGTGCCAGCTCCTCCTTGCTACAACGAGGTCAAAGCTAAGCTATGAAACTATGTCTACCTCCACCATAGCTACGTGGTACAACGGATAAGGTATGGTTGCATATATGAAGACGTTCGTGGTAGCTGTGCTATGAATATTTGAGACGCAAGCAATTAATGATTTAGTCAGCTCTGCTCTGTACTTTAGATAGCTACACAACGAGTATAAAAAAATAGGGTCGTCGAATCCTCCACCAGAGTTCAGCTAAGTTATGCAAATCAAACGGTTCTATTGGTGGATATTTATTTATTTAAATGTTACAGAGCAGAATACAATTCACAACCGCCCTGCCATCCCTACTCCCGTTGTCTGTGACGTTTGTGCCTGAGACAAGTAACTGTCAATACACTTCAGTAACAGTGTCGCGTAGCGGTGAAAGACTACTACCACCCCCTCTCTTCCTTTGGATGTCGTAAAAGGCGACTAACGGATTAAAGACTGCACATACATCCAACAGCATAGAGCGGCGATGGTCTCACCACCTGTCACGCTGAGCACATGTGCAGTCGCTATTTGGTGTGGACCGACCGTGGACTATTTCGGATGACTGTTTTTGCGGTCCTCATTGTCTGGTCTCTGACTAACCCTTTCGGGGTAATAGCAGGAGGGTGTCACTCTGCAGTTTAGGTACGTTCGTTTGGCGCGCCTCCCAGGCAGGCCGCCTAGGCGTATGGCAGTAAAGGTTGCCGCGAGCCGACGCACCGAACACCGAGCGCCGCGACGCCGAGTCTCTTAGCTCGTAATCCCTGCGCGCGCGCGTAAACCCTACGCTCTGTGACGTCACGACGTCAAATTGATATCGAGTCAGCGTTGCTTAACGGAATATGAACGCTCGAGTCACGCGATATGTTTCAATTTCGTGTGAAAGTCGTTAGAGAGTGAACCTTCTGTACGTAGTACTATTAGTTATTCTGTGGTTAATGTCGTGATAATGTGTATGTTTTTATGTAACCATTGTCTGTAGGTGCTGATCGTGACGGAGCCATCGGACGCGTTCGGCGAAAGCTCGTCAGCTGAGAAGCCGCCGCCGCTGGTGCAGGCGGCGGCGGGCCGCGGCACCACCACGCACCTGGTGGCGCCGGGCACCACGGCGGCCAGGCACAGCCTCTCATTCCAATACAAGTAATGCGACACACATATTACAACGTCAGTCGGAAAGGGGGTACTAAGCCGAAAGGAGGGTAAAGTATTCATGATAGTGAACAACTTTTGTCTAAGAACTTTTCCTTAAAAATGGATAATTTTAGATAAATAGCTTTTTTAAGATTTTCAAAAAAAATACGCTGTGGTAGCCCTGGCGTTCAGCTGCTTTGAGAGAGAGACAGATTTGAGTACATTGCGGGGGCTTCTTGCGTTAGCTAACATGCGTTAGCCCCGTTCCCTATTCAGGGTTGTACATTTTTTAAATTACGTAACCGTAACTTATTTTGTATGGAAGTAAATATGAACGTTTTTCGCAAAACTTATATTTGCAATATAACAGTAACTGTTGATAGTAGCACTTTCAGTTGTCCGTGGCTTAGTACCCCCTTTCCGACTGACGTTGTATAAAAACTTTAATTTTATTTTTATTTTTATTTTGTACTTATGAAGGTTTACAGCTTTTAATAATAGTAGTACAAGTAAGTAGCATCTAAAAGCTAATAACAAGCGATTATTATCGAGTTACCTTAAACGCGAGAGGCCAACGAGAGCGTTATTCCTAAACATTAGATTTGCCTAAAAAGCTGTTTACCCTAAACGAGAGATGCCAATAAAGCAGTATGCCTAAAATGTTAAATTGACTATGAAGCAAAGCCGAACAACATAAAACTCTTAAAACTTAACTTTAACTGCCGTACTCAGAGACGTCAATTAAATTTTAATAACAATTAAGTCTCTTGCTGACACTTTCTTATTTAAAGCGCTAAATAGAATAAAAATATATAATAGAAAAGACATTTAATTGTCAATCAAACTTAGATTACGTCTCCGCGTACGGCAGTTAGACTTGTTTGTGATGTGAAAAGGTGATGTTGCACTATTTAATCGTTCAATCTACCATTATTTCACATTTAAAATAATAGAAACGGTGTTATAGTTAAGACCCGCTATCAATATCTATCTCAAGAATCAAGATCATTTATTCAGGTTAGGCCATGTTTAGGTTACAGCACTTATGAATGTCATTATGCCATCTCGCTGAAAGGTAGGCTCGCGTGACACGGCACGTATTGTCAGGAGATTCCTCACTCTGCAGCCGTAACCACTGATAACGGTCTATCCCTGCTGTCGTACGTGGCAACTTAAGTTTTTTATAATATTGTAAATAAGTTTTTTTTATAAAGTATTATAATTAATATTATCTTAAGAATTTAATGTAGGTAATAAAGAAATTGAACAAAACATAACTACAGACATGACGCTTTACTTTCTCGCCGAACCATTCGATGACATAAAAACTAGATGCACAATCGACAGTCTCAAACGTCTGCACAAAAAGTGTACCTAGCGAAAGGTTTAGGCCATGGTCGTTTTCACCCGGCGGACGGGGCGGCTTGTCACCCGCGGCGTCTATATGCTCTGTAACCACTTAGCCGTTCAAGACCGTATATACAATATGGCTCCTACCGTCCAGTCATTCTGACAGCTGTCCGAAAGTTGGCCGACGCTGACCGAGACTACCCGAGCTGACAAAAAAGCTTAGAACTAACCCATTGCTAAAGCTATATCAAAACCTAAACTACGTACCAAATGCTTAGAAAACGCAGTATTTTAATATGTTAACAGTTAATTACGAAAAGCTATAAGAAAAATGACAAAAATGAAAATTCCAAGACAAAAAACAAAAATATTTTTTTTATATCGACATTTAGAAGTCGTTATTACTTGGAAGTATATTATTTTCGATAGCTAAAACCATAACGATTTTTTTGATGTGCACATTATTAGGAAGAACGATGATTACGAAGAGTAATTAACACATTATTAGCACAAAAAAATCCTATGCAAACTATGTCATAGTTTCAATTGCTCTTCCGATCAATTGATACCCATAGAGCCACCTCAAATTTTCTTGCGGAACTACGAACTAGGTGTAGTGAGCAACAACCTTAACAAAGAACGTTGCCGTGTTTATGGCGCTTGGTTAGAAAAAAAATTATATTGGAATGTCACTGTCTACAAATGTAAACAAACCATAATAATCCTTAACGATAATTAGTATGCGATTGTTTTGATGTGCACTTATTTAGGAAATACGGTGAGTAGAAGAGTATTTCGACATTTTTAAAAACGCTTACGTTGCAAAATTCCGTTTTGGCGAACTGTCAATTCTCGGCAATTTCATTATTTTTTTCTGTAAAATTATGTTTGCCATTAAATAGATTTCTTTTACTTTTATACTGAGTTAGTAACCACAGAATCATCTCAAATATTTTAATGGGCCTACGTAATACGTGTTTTGAGTAATTACACTCACCGTGGTCGTAATGCGAGTTTGCAAAATTGCAAAATTCTTGGTTACGCTAGTGCCCTTGGACGTAAGGGGTTATATGTCACTTTAACGTAACTATAGGTTACGCAAGTAATCATGGACGTTTGAGTGGGTAAGAGAATGTTCGGGAATGATCGTTCTTGTCCGCCGCGTCGCGGGCGGCGGGTGAACGTCGTTTATATAGACGCCGCAGGTGACGGGACGCCGTCCGCCGCGGGCGGCGGGTGAAAGCGACCATGGCCTCTTTTAAATTATTAGTGTGCGAGCTAAATGTCAACGTAATAAAGAGCTTTAAAATTGCAATTCTGCCCAAAAACAAGTACAAGTATAAATACAAGCAAGTATAATAAAGATAGTTAAAAGTACTTTTATAATTGAAAATTTTGCATTCACAATGCTATATAATGGGATAAAATGCTTACTAGAAAAAAAAACAACCAGTCTCACGAAAATTCGTATGGGAATCGAACCCATGACCTTTAGATTGCCGGTCCACTGCTCTAACCGTTAAGCTACCGAGACACCAGAAGACTCGTTGAAATTTTTCTAGTTGTTTGTGATACGCTGCAAGCCAGCGGTATTACGTCACTGTGCAGTCTGCCCTCACAGTCGAAAGAAATACTATTTCACAATCGATAAAGACGTAATTGCTTATAAATATAATTATTATGGAAATTTTTAGCCTAACCACGCTTTATATGTTCGAAGGCCGCCGTTGTTAAAGCGAGTGCTCCATTGCAGGAACATCGAGTGCCCGGTGACGCGCGAGGCGGTGCCGCTGCACTACGGCGTCACCGACACCTCTGTGTTTGACAAGCGAGCGCCCGTCACCAATTTGGAGGAGGTCGTCGACGAGATACTGGGCTGGTGAGTGATTATTATAAACATACAGTCGAGGATGTTCCCGGTCGACCACTTTTCGGCGATATTTGCTTGCATGGTGTGGATTCGCTCCCAACCGCGTACGTACTATCAACAAAACCAATGCAGTACCATTTAAAAAAAGTTTTGCTTGCACAAGATGACTATAGTAACTATGGTCATCTTGTGGTCTTTATGTTCCAAACTCTAAAAGCGCATAACAAAGAACTCAGACGAAAATGTGTCGTCTTGTACGAAATTGCGATTTTTAATTTTATATTTCCCAAAGAAATGTGTACCTTTTGTAATAATGGATTCTGACCTCAAGAATAGCCTTTTAACATGACTTTGACGATGGCATTCATAGTTTTCTTCCGGGGCTAGCTTAGTTCGTCCCGCCCTTTGTTTAACGTTGACCAATGACGACGAACCGTTTATTTAAAAGAAAGAACTTGTTGGCATGTGGTAGCCATACCCCGCCTTTTGTTTTCATTGATTAACGACAAACAAAACGTCCCTTGCGTGCGCGTAGATCGTGTGCAAGGGAATATCACCGAAAAGTGGTCGACCAGTAACTTTCTCGTCTGTACATAAATTCACGAATATTATCGGGTTAGTCAGGGACTAGGCAATGAGGATCGCAGACGCTGTCCACTGCCATTGTCCACGCCAAATTATAATTACACATGTGCTCAGCGTGAAGTGTGGCGATGACTTTCCGAAAAACGAATATTACTGCAAGCGATTTCTGCATTCGCATAATTTCCCATTTTTTTATTTTCTGAGCGCTGTTTCCCGGAGGTAAATTTCTGAATATTTTTAAAACTTAAAGTAATATAATATATCCATTCTCAAATATTCCTAGTCACGTATTTACACATTCGCTTACGTGATCACTAGGAAATATTACTATAAGCAATTTTTCTTATCTAATTTCTATGCTATTTAAAAGAATAGTACTTAGGTAACATAAAATATATCAGGAAACGCGATTCGATTGGGAAATTATACGGATGCAAAAATCGCTTGCAGTACAATTCGATTTTCGGAAAGTCATCGCCACACTCTCAGCGTGATAGATGGTAAGTCTATCGCCGCTCTATGCTGCTGGATGTATATGCAGTCTTTAGTCCGTTATTCACCTTTTACGACAACCAGAGAAGGGTTGGAACTATTCTATAAATTTGCCGCTACACACAGCTTATATAATAATAGGACTATTGTCGCTAATAAGCGTATCGTGGTGGCCGACCGATCTCAGCGCCGGACAATATTGGTTGATATTACCATACCTCATGATGAGAACCTCGTAAAAGCCGAGAAGGACATGCTCGTAAGTGGGTGCAACCGATATTGTACCGATAGTCGTTTCGGCAAATGGTCCTATAGCTAAGAGCCTCGATCAACATCTAGAGAGGCTCTCGCTAAAAGGTTGGGTCTGGGTCAGATATAGAAGGCAGTACTCCTTGACACGGCACGTATTGTCAGGAGGCTCCTCACTCTGCAGCCCTAACCACCGATAGCTTGGGTCTATCTCCGCTGCTGGTGGCAACCTAGGTTAAGTTTTTTTGTAATATTTTATATTGTAAATGTGTTTTTTTTTATGAGATACATAACTAATAGTATATATAACTAGTCTTTTCTATCGGGTAGCAATAAGACGCTTGCCTTTAATGACTGGGTTATGCTCCTTCTCACGTTGTCATACTCCTTTGGCGTACTAAGATGGACTCCGACCGAACTGGACGCCTTGGACAGAAGTATTCGACAAATGCTCACGACTTCCAAAATGCTACACCCGCTATGTTATGATACTGCGGAAATGTGGTGGTCGCGGCATTCTAAATGCCAAGGATCTATATAACCGTGAGGTATGCAGTCTCAGGGAATTTTCCTTAGCGGTGAATGCGAGATGCATTTAGATGTCGTTCTAGTCTAACGTTTGTGTGACGTAGACAAAACAATGTTTATCTAAATAAAGGTAGGTCGTGATATGTTAATTTGTAAAGATCGCGTAATTAGTTGTGTTATTCACATAGGTTGAAGCGTTCGGGCCGCAACGCCAAGAGTTCGTGGCCGTACTCGCTAGTGGCGGCGCACTGGCCCGGCGCCTGGCAGCCGGCGATGCTGCAGCCGCGCTGTGACGTCACTGTGAGTGCTTTGTTTATACCTTTCCTAAATGTTAAATATATGAGTGCCCGATTGTATGGTCCCAAAGATCTATAATTAACTTCGAGTTTAAGCAATGTAAAAACTTAAGGGCATAGAATTACCTGTGTACACGATAACAGCAGTACAAGCGAAATTGGAAGCCTTCGAGCAGTTACGCACTACGTGTAATCCGAATCCGATCCGTCCCGTGAAAATACAGTCCGGAGCTTTCGTAGAACTCGTAGAAGTATTTTAAATTGGTCTTTCAAACCGGAATTATCTATCGCTTTCTGAATCTACAGTCCACTAATGTAGCGTTCTAATATACTTATATTGAACTCGTTCCTTACACAGCGACTATGGATGGGATTTAGAACTGCTCCAACTGCCGCAGTCATCCAGTTTACATCTTAAAACAACTTCTGGTATTGTTAAGACACCAAAAATCACAACCTTGTTAACTGACACGTGCCTCTGCAATCTGCTTAGATGCGCTACCATGCGGTGCGCGCCGGCGGCGGCTGCTGCCTAGAACTTCAGCTGTGTCCAGTAGTGCTGTTGTGCAACGCGGCGCCCATAGCGCTGACGCTGCGCGCGCACGACGCCGCGCCGCTGTGCAAGCTGGAACCGGGCACTGTCATATCGCCGCCCTCCGCCGTGCTAGAGGTAACTGGTGCTTTTGCTGCTCGTTGCTAAGGCTAGCTGATGTCTGGAACTGCTGCTGTGCAAGCTCTCCGCTGTGCTAAGGCTGTGCTAAGGGTAACGGGCAATATAAGCGGGCAAATTCGTATGTGACAGTCCCGTAGTCTCCTAACGACGACGGGGAGGGGTGACATCTCGCTGACCGATGCACACGGCTGACGTTCCTACTACGTGGCCCCGCTGCTTGTGCACTTCTTTTCCGCCCCTGCAACCTTTCGCCCCTCCCCGTCTCGCAGACCATGGGACTGTCATGTATGAATTTACCAGCCTTTAGGGCTGTGGTCCTTTAGCTGCTAACCTCGTTGCTAAGGCTAGCTGCTGCCTGGAGCCGCTGCTGTGCAAGCTAGAGCCGGACACCGTCATACCCGCCTTGCGCCGTGCTCGAGGTAACTGGTGATCTTTTTGCTGATACCTCTTCGCTAAGGTTAGCCGTTGCTTGGAGCGGCTGCTATACACTCGGCGCCTATCGCGCTAACGTGGCGTGCTGTTCCAACGTATACAAGCTAGCTGCACGGTTAACGTGCATTCCTAATGCTTATGCGTCAAACAGTTGGTGGGTATTTTTTCTCAATTTCATTATCACGTTATAAACACAGATGTATTTTTTTAAAGGATTTTCCATCATTTTCACTTTTTTTATCAACTCTTGCCTCCTGCAGAAACCGTTCTTCATCTCCGTGGAGGTGGGCCGCGAGACGTTCGTAAGCGGGCAGCTGGTGGTGAGCAGCGCGGAGCCCGGCCGCTACGGCACCCCGCCCCCCGGACACCTCACGCTGGAGCACCCCTCGCCCTTCGCCATACATTGCAACCACAAGGTTACTGTTACAATTATTCATATTATACTAGCGGCCCGCCCGCGCCTTCGTCGCTAGATTAGAAACACCGTCATACTTTAGCCATTTTGTACAAAATATCTACCAATTATACAACCTTAATTTTTCTTTATGCAAAAACAATTAAGGGCGAGTTCCACCCATAAAACTGAACAGCTTTCCCCAAGAAACCTATGTGCAAAAATGACAAAAAAGTTTTGACCTCCCATACAAGCTGACGACAATTAGTATGGGAGATCGAAATGTTTTTGTCATTTTTGCACATAGGATTCTTGGGGATAGTTGTTCAGTTTCATGGGTGGAGTGGAACTCACCCTTTATTGTTTTTGTATTAAGAAAAATTTAGGTTGTATAAAAAAACAAATTTTTGTCGATCTTTCTAACAGTGAAGGCCGCGTTAAAATACATTGCGTGGCTTAGAAGGCAAAAGAGGAGAGACAACAACAGGAAAACGGCGACTTTACTTTATAACAATAATATGTAATGATACTAGTTACTAAGTTAGCGGGAAGCTGTTGGTGGGCAGCGCAGAGCCCGGTCGCTACGGCACTCCGCCCTCCGGACACCTCTCTTGCAACCACGAAGTTACTATAACATACATACATACACTTACGACAGCCGAACTCACGCACTTGGTGGCCAAGGAAAAGTAATTTACTAATGTAGAATAATAAAAAAGTATTGTGAAAAATCAAGCCAGCATTGGGCCAGCGTGGTGGAGTATGACCCAAAGTCCTCAGTCCGTGAAGAAGGCCTGTGCCCAGCTTGGGACAATTATAGGCTGATAGTGATGATGTGAGAAATAAATAATTTTTTAACTTCAATTCTAAAGGTGGCGCTGCTTACGATGTACTACGAGATAAAGCAAGAAATCAACGTACTCGGAGCGAGCACTACGTTCGAGTTGATCAACATGCTGGACACGGATGTGCTGGTATGGCGAATCTGTTAATTTTTCGACTGAAAGAAGCACAATGAAAAACACAATCAATTTAAAATCATTCACTTCTAATAAACTCGTAGTTAACAATAATTACAACATTTTTATATACATAGAATTAAATCTGCTACTATGTCTTGCTTGCCCTTAGGTAAAGCGAAAACTAAATTACGTATGTCGTAGTTGTTAGTGGAGTAAATTTTATTGTGTATTTAAAGGTATCTGCGATTGCTGTGCCAATTGAATCGCCAACGAACACACTACTGCGACCCAAGACGTTCAAAGTTGTGGAACCAAGTAAAGATTTGACGTAAGTTTATTATTATGTAAAGTAACCTCTGTATAGTCTGACCGCTACCGCTGTACCGCGCCTTGGGTATGCGAGCGGCGAGGCGGGGGGGCAAAACAGTTGCTCCATTTTGTCATTCTGCCGTCAGTGTCAGACGCACATGAGATAAAATATCTAAAAATGGGTCGTGAATTATCTCGAGATAATCAAGACTGTCATTTTTAAAGTGGCCGAATATTTTAAGAAAAGAAAAGCAAACAAAGAAAGTTTATATTATATATTTCCAAGAATTAAAGATTTATTTCATTTATATTGGTTCTTTAATTGTACTTATATAAAAATCATACTGGACAAAAACGGATTGGATGTAATTATACTCGTAAATATAAAGCTTCAATAAACTGTGCTTCGATATCGTAAGATCTGTCTGACACCACAAATCTCATGTGAGTTTATGCTCTTTACTTCCCACTCCCCCCACCACCCGCGCATACATAAGGCGCGGTACAGCGGTTGTGGTCAGGCTATAACATAATTATAGTCGTCAGCCGCCATTTAGCTTTTTTTTGTCATTTACGGCGCTCTCTAAATGGCGGCTTAGCGTCAAATGACCATGCCAGTTACCATAAAAAAACCCATTTTTTTTTACTTTCTGAGATTTGCCACAAGCTCGACTTAGAGCCGTGTGTGTAGCGACTCATTACAAGAATCACGAATATCCGGCGTGAAATAATGGCACCTCCCCCCCTCACAATTCCTATTCCTTCCTTAACCCCTATTCCTTCCTTAAAGGACGCAACGCGCCTGCGATTCCTCTGGTTTTGCGGGGGCGGCGGTGATTACTCTCCATCAGGTGGCCCGCCTGCTCGTTTGCCTCCTTCTTTTATATAAAAGAAGAATAATCCTTTGTTCCCTTGGCTGTCGTAAAAGGCGACTAGCGGACTAAAGACTGCACATATGTCAAACAGCATAGAGCGGCGATGGGCTCACCACCTATCACGATGAGCTCATGCGCAGTTGTAATTTGGTAAAACATGGACTATAGCAGTGGACTGCTTCTGCGGTCCTCATTGTCTAGACTCTGACTAACCCTTTGGGGATAATAGTCGTGAATTTATGTATGTATGGACTTTTATCTATATATATTAAAATAAATAGCCATGCGTTTGTCTCGCTAAAACTCGAGATGGCTGAACCGATTTAGCTAATTTCGATTTTGAAATATTTTTGGAAGCTCAGGGTAGTTGGAAACGGTGAGAAACATAAATAATAAGTAAGGGAAAATACTAAAAACGACAATTTAATTTTCCAATACAAAATGTTCCTAGCTGTAACACATTTGATGTCTTTGTCTTTTTAAAAATAAACAATTGACACTTGGTTGTCAAATATTTATAGGTGCGTTCAGAAATTTGTCTGTTTTATAGCTGTAGTATGAGGTATGATCTCTTTGATCTGTTTTGTTTTAATACAAAACAGTTCTGTTTTTAAGAAATTAAAAAAGTGTAAAAGGTAACTTCTTGGCGGGAAAGTGAAGCGTCATGTCTGCAGTTTGGTTTTATTTTCTTTAATTTGTGTTTCGTCGAATATTAATGTGTAATAATGGTGGCTTAATAACTGTTAAGTGTTCGTGAACGTGCATGAGTTTTGGCAAATAAAAGAAAACCGTGCAGCATCACTTTTCAGATTCTCTCAAGAAGTCCGTGTGAGATCTCAATTAAATCCCATAGCTTTATTGAGTCTCAAGGGGTTTGAGGGAATATCATTTACCATTAATCGTTATCTTAAATTATCACTCATTATCATCTACTTTAAGCAATTACTTATTAACTTGACACTGGCTAAATGTGCTGACCGCAAAATGTGGACATTAAGTTTTGACCATATTTTTTAGAAATATAATGTAGGTGATACGAAGTTCACCGGGTCATCTAGTATAATTATATAAATGTCCAACCGCCCGCAGCTTGCACGGCACGCCGCTGTGCCGATTCTGGCTGAGCAGCCGGTGGCGGGGCGGCGACCCATCCGAGTTGTCGACGTTCCTGTGCGTCGCTTTACCGTCGCCCGCTTACCCGGCCGCGCCTGTGCCCGTACGGTTGGGGTACCCGCCGTTCAGGCGATCCTTTGCACTCGCCGATAGTGAAAACAAATCGGTACGTCTATTGTATGTACGCACGCCAGCAAGTCAACTTTCCCAAAAATGTAAAGTCTTTAAGCCCTTGTCTGTCACGAATTATCCACTTTACGAAGTTTACACGCTTGCCGAGGATTGGCAAGCGTCCACAAGCTCCAAACTTATACAAACGCTTGCGTGTGTTATTTACACGCTTGCGAGTGCGTTAAGGTGTGTTTCAGACAGACAAGCATGGCAGACGCGGATGTAACAAAAAATGTTTTCTATGGTAAAAGACGTCGAAGTTGTTTCGGCGCTTGCATTTGGTTTGACATATTATTATTTTTATTTAAAATGGAGAAAGAGGGGAGGCCTTTGCCCTGCAGTGGGACAGAATGGGCTGACAATAATAATAACAATAATAAAATATTAACAAAAACAAAGGAAGCGTAAAGTTCGGCCGAAATTATGGTGAATGTTAATAATCCGTACAGCACGAGCTCGTGAGCGACACCAAACACGCGCCAACGTGTGAATGCGTCGCAAACGCTTGCCGCAAGCTTCCTTTGATCTGTTTTTAAAAACCGACACTGGTCCGGTACAGCGACAAGCTCTTGCAAGCCACGCCAAACACCCTGTTCACACGCTTGTGTTTGTGGACGCTTGCCAAGCCTCGGCAAGCGTGTAAATGTACCATTAGAGATTGCTAACAAATGAATTTCTGTATGTGAAATGTATTGTAATTATAGATATTTCATTAATTTGCATTAAGTTTGTATTTTTTTATATTAGTTTTTTTGGATATTTTTCGACGATGTTGGGTACGTTTGTTATTGGTTTCATGTATGTCTGATACTTATAATGCGTTAGGTACTTTCTCGTGAAAGGAGAATGGCCACGGCTTATACAAAAAAAACCTAGGCCCGGCGCAAAATAAAAATATCTTAGGTTTAAGATTAAAATAAATATAGTTATTTTCAGTAGTCATCATTGCCGAATTCAGTGGCTAATATATATTTTTTTGCCCTTTAAAGTTATGTAGGCGCTTAAGGCAAACATTTCTTTTTTCAAAAGCTTCCACTGTCTGATATTATTTCTTATTAGGTAATGAATAGAAGGACTGTAGAAAGTAACGAATACTGGCATTAGTACAAAACTAAATAAATAAAAAATGTAATGTAGTTCATTATATTTAATAACAATATAAAAACAAGAAAATTATTCAGTCAAGAGTTTTCTAAATCTAACAACACATAGTCCAACTCTTCGGCAGGGTGATCAATATGTCCTTCGTTGTTATGTCTTCTCAGGTAATAACACATGTAGCATAGGGGCGCTGCACGCCCGCCTGTGTAGTCGCGCGAGTGGAACCTTACTGCGTATTTTATTTTAGTATTTTATTTCATTGGGTCAACCCTAAGGTATTCTCACACCGCACCGGCTGACGTCATCGCCCGCTGTGCACTTGAAACGCTCCGTTGAGTCAAAGCATTTAAGCTCATATTTCCTCGCGTCGCTTGACAGCTAGTTTAGTTAAATAAGGGTAAACATGTTAGCCACTGAATTCGGCAATTATGACAACTGAAAATGACTATATTCATTTTAATCTAAAAACTGAGATTCATTTCTTTTGCGCCGGGCCTGGGTTTCTTTTGGCCATTCTCCTTTCGCACGTTAACTTGTTGGTGTGCCTTGAAATAATGACCGTCAACACCCGTGCGCAGATGCCGGTGGTGGTGACTCAAGTGAAACACGACGGGCGGTGGCTGGTGGCGGTGGCGCGCGACCCCTGCCCGCAGTACTTGGTGCACAACCGCACGGCGCTGCAGCTGGCGATAGCGCAGCCGCAAGGGGCCAGCAGCGAGCCCTCCACCTCACACACAGCGGTAACATGAGAAAGCCTATTCCGTTTTTTTTATAATCATTTTTTCTTATACTAGGTGCTATCTGGATTTTCAGTGAAACGGCATGATCCGATTAAAGATGATACATATAGGAAAGTATGTTATGTACCATTCGGCAATAGACGTTTCAGTTTTTATTTTATAATATATAGTATTCCACCTGACCCTAATTGAAATTGAGTCCACCTCAAATGGAGTCACCCGGTCCATAAAATGTAATGGTTGCTCATCTACACGCAGCGCGGCGACGGAAGCGCGAGTGCAGCGCTGCGAAATAGTAGTGGCGGATATGAATATAACAGCCCCTAGCAGTAGCTTCATGATTTAGCCGCGCTACAGCCGCTGTAATATGGAATATGTTTAAGAGCGTTTACGCCGAGCGCGAGACCTCAAGTTTTTAAGTCCAAATATCACGCACACAGATGCGAGCTGTGAGCGCGCGCGACTGTGTGTGTAGAAAAGGCTAGTTCTGCTCACTGTAGTCAAACTCACTCACTTTGATCCGTTAGATCGAATTTGCTTTTTCGTAATAAGTACTTCGATTATTTTTTTTAATATGGGCGTAAGTAATGCATGAAATATGTAAGTATAATATTATATTGCATGTATTTTTATTAAACTTGCAATGTATGTGTCTTGTTCGGGTGGAATTTTGCAACTCAATTTTGACCCACTTTCCGTTTACTAATTGAGCTGAAAATTTGCATACATGTGTAAATCGCGTGACAATGCAGATTTATGATTGACATGGTGCTGATCTGATGATGGAGATGGAAGGTGGCCATTGAAACTTTGCAATAAAATAGCACAACCTAATCGAGTTTGGGCTCGTTTAAATCGTCTTGACGAGTACTTTGGTTTTAGATGGTTACCAGGGTCTGATCTGATGATGGAGCTGAAAGGTGGTCATAGAAACTCAGTAAAGAAACGACGAATACAATACTTTGGTGCTAGATAGTAACCTGGGTCTGATGATGGAGCTGGAAGATGGCCATAGGAACTCAGTAATTAAACAACATAACCCCATCGAGTAAGGGCTCGTTTAAATCGTCTAGACGAGTACTTTGCTGTTAGATGGTAACCAGGGTCTGATGGTGGAGCTGGAATGTGGCCATTGGAACTTCGCAATGAAATAACACAACCTAATCGAGTTTGGGCTCGTTTAAATCGTCTTGACGAGTAGTTTGTGTTTCAAAAGTAACCAGGGTCTGATGATGGAGCTGGATGGTGGTCATAGGAACTCTGTAATAAAACGACGCAACCCCATCGAGTTTCGGCTCGTCTCATTTGTCTTGACGAGTACTTTGTTTTTAGATGGTTACCAGGGCCTGGTCTGATGATGCAGCTGAAAGGTGGTCATAGGAACTCATTAAAGAAACGACGTAACCCCATCGAGTCTCGGCTCGTTTGATTCATCTTGACGAGTATTATGGTGCTAGATGGTAACCAGGGTCTGATGATGGAGCTAGAAGATGGCCATAGGAACTGAGTAATTAAACAACATAATAACCCCATCGAGTAAGGGCTCGTTTAATTCGTCTAGACGAGTACTTTGCTGCTACATGGTAACCAGGGTCTACTGATGGAGCTGGAAGGTGGCCATAGGAACTCTGTAATAAAACGACGCAACCCTATCGAGTTTTGGCTCGTCTCATTCGTCTTGACAAGTACTTTGTTTTTAGATGGTTACCAGGGTCTGATCTGATGATGGAGCTGAAAGGTGGTCATAGGAACTCAGTAAAGAAACGACGAATACAATACTTTGGTGCTAGATAGTAACCTGGGTCTGATGATGGAGCTGGAAGATGGCCATAGGAACTCAGTAATTAAACAACATAACCCCATCGAGTAAGGGCTCGTTTAAATCGTCTAGACGAGTACTTTGCTGTTAGATGGTAACCAGGGTCTGATGGTGGAGCTGGAATGTGGCCATTGGAACTTCGCAATGAAATAACACAACCTAATCGAGTTTGGGCTCGTTTAAATCGTCTTGACGAGTAGTTTGTGTTTCAAAAGTAACCAGGGTCTGATGATGGAGCTGGATGGTGGTCATAGGAACTCTGTAATAAAACGACGCAACCCCATCGAGTTTCGGCTCGTCTCATTTGTCTTGACGAGTACTTTGTTTTTAGATGGTTACCAGGGCCTGGTCTGATGATGCAGCTGAAAGGTGGTCATAGGAACTCATTAAAGAAACGACGTAACCCCATCGAGTCTCGGCTCGTTTGATTCATCTTGACGAGTATTATGGTGCTAGATGGTAACCAGGGTCTGATGATGGAGCTAGAAGATGGCCATAGGAACTGAGTAATTAAACAACATAATAACCCCATCGAGTAAGGGCTCGTTTAATTCGTCTAGACGAGTACTTTGCTGCTACATGGTAACCAGGGTCTACTGATGGAGCTGGAAGGTGGCCATAGGAACTCTGTAATAAAACGACGCAACCCTATCGAGTTTTGGCTCGTCTCATTCGTCTTGACAAGTACTTTGTTTTTAGATGGTTACCAGGGTCTGATCTGATGATGGAGCTGAAAGGTGGTCATAGGAACTCAGTAAAGAAACGACGCAACCCCATCGAATCTCAGCTCTGTAAGACACTGCTGTTAAAGGCTATCATACCAGCGTAAAATTAATTAGTTTTAAAAATAATTGACTAAGAAACTAATGTGAAAATATAATTATGACTAGGCTGTATTGTCAACTAAATACACTTTGACCTTTCTTATGTTAACAAGATTTTACATGATTCTTAGACTTATCTAAAGGTAAATGTTATACTTCATTAAAAATGTAGATAATAAGCCTACTTTATGCTCTTTTATCACTTGTAAATTATCAATTGTACATCCTGTGGCTCTATTGTGGTTACTATTTTAATTTGGTCCAAAAAGTATTGAAAATCTACTAGTCTTCGACCTTCAACCTTATTTGTTGTTTGTGGAACCTCATCTTCGATAACCTGAAATGAAAATACATTTTAATTTCTTTCTTTCTAGCACCAAAGTACTCGTCAAGACGAATCAAACAAGCCGAGACTCGATGGGGTTGCGTCGTTTCTTTACTGAGTTCCTATGACCACCTTTCAGCTCCATCATCAGATCAGACTCTCCTAACCATCTAAAAACAAAGTACTCGTCAAGACGAATAGGACGAGCCAAAACTCGATGGGGTTGTGTCGTTTTATTACAGAGTTTCTATGGCTACCTTCCAGCTCCATCAGCAGACCCTGGTTACCATCTAGCAGCAAAGTACTTGTCTAGACGAATTAAACGAGCCCTTACTCGATGGGGTTATTATGTTGTTTAATTACTCCGTTCCTATGGCCATCTTCCAGCTCCATCATCAGACCCTGGTTACCATCTAGCACCATAGTACTCGTCAAGATGAATCAAACCAGCCGAGACTCGATGGGGTTCCCTCGTTTCTTTAATGAGTTCCTATGACCACCTTTCAACTCCATCATCAGATCAGACCTTGGTAACCATCTAAAAACAAAGTACTCGTCAAGACGAATGAGACGAGCCGAAACTCGATGGTGTTGCGTCGTTTTGTAGTAGTTTTAGAGCAGTTTTAAAAATATTTGTAAAAAAATTATAGAGCTTATTTAGTAAAAACAATTTTGTTAAAATTTTAAATAACACTTTTTTCTATAGTATAAAGCTTTTATCTTCTAAAATATATTTAGTACATTAGAGAAAACAATCACTTTATCACCTATAATTTCTTTAAAAATTCACAATGTTTGGAATTTTATAGTTTTTGTTAGTAACCAAAATCAAAAAATGTTTTCAACAAACTATTTTGCTAAGGATCTTTCAAATTGAAAAAAAAAATGTTGTTATTAGATTTGTTAGTAATTTAAACACATTTTTAAGCTTCGAAGTTGACGCGGAAAGTCAAATTATGCAAACCTCTGTTCAGTTATCGTGTTATAAATTCCAAAATATCCATAAATTTAAAAATGTTTTCAACAAACTATTTCGACTACAAGATCGCCTAGTGATATAAGTATTTAACATATTTGTAAAGTAAGTATTAACAGATATTAAGAGGTTTAAAAAGTACAGTTTATGAGCAAAACGGCGCAAAAGGACGTAAACGCTCTTAAGCGCTCTAGTATATTGAAAATATTGAGGTAGTTTACTCTACTATAATTACATTACAGCAACGGCCATACATACATAGCCTCTTAGGTTTATGAAGTTTGTGGCGGGCATTGTCCGGACGTATCACCGTCAAATTCCAATTGCATACATAAGGCACAATTTCAAAAGCTTTACTACGTAAACACGTGGTAATGGAAGTCAAAACCCAGGCAGTTGGTGCAAGGGTACAAAATGCGGTGTCAAATAGGGATGTGCTCTAACAGTAATAATGACTTAAATTATCCCATGTCAGGCGGAATACGTCTCGCCAGATGCCTCGGCGCCAGCTGGTGCTGCGCGGTGGAGGCCGGCACGGCGCCGCCACCCTCTACTCCAGCATTGCATCTAAGAACAAATCCCACTTTACAAATTATATTTGTACTGGCACCCGAGACCAACCGATAGGTTATGCAAGTAGTGCCAGACGTCCCGACGTCACTTACAAGCTCGCGTAGGAGACCATCTGCGTTATGTTTTGACGCCAAATTAGGACCTGCCGAAGCGCGTTCTTCATTCACTTATAATACTAGCTTCTCCGTGGCCCCGTGAACTACACGTGATCACGGGATCACGTGTAGTTTACTGCCTATTTTCCAGATACGTAACCGGAGCTGTCAAGCTCGTTCACTCGTCGTTGCACGAAGAGTACAACTCGCAATTACCACTGCTCGGGTCGTCAACTCTAAAGTCGACTTCCAAATGTCCTCTTTGGTAGCGGAATTGTTGAGCGGAGTAGCGGACCAGCGGGGGGACTGAGCCCGAACCCCGTAGTAACATTCAGCAACAAACAGCCCTGGCCCTTAGCACAAAATAACTGAGTACTACCGAACAGAAGGTTCACTCTCTAAACTCAAGTTTAGGTATAAAAAATTGCCTACTCTTACGACTTTCACGCGAAATTGAAACTTATCGTGTGACCCGAGTGTTCATATTCCGTTAAGCAACGCTGACTCGTTATCGATTTGACGTCAGTAGCACAGGGTTTCCACTCATGGATATAATATATAAGTATATATTATAATAAATTAGAGTCTTTTCTTTTATTTAGACACCCGTAAACACAAAAGTATCTTTTATACGGATTATAAGATCGTTTAGTAGTCATTGTTCGGTGCACAAAATTCACAGAAATGATCGTTCGTTTTACGCGCGACGTAGAGCCTGCGTCGCGAACGGTAACCTACTGCCATAAGCCTGCCCGGAAGGCGTGCCGGCCGAACGTACCTAAACTGCGGAGTGACACCCCCCTGCCCTTAAGCACCGATTAGACCATCCAATAAACAGGACACTAAGTCAGGAGACTAGTTAGGAAGGCAGTAAAAGCGTCCCGTTTACACTATCCTAAATCGGAAATCTAACTCAGTCGGATACGGAATGTTGAACATGACACACCCGCGCTAGCAAAATTTAAAAAAAAATTAGCATAGCGCTTGCTGTAACAGCGGGCGTAAATTTAAAAAAAACCGGACAAGTGCGAGTCTGACTCGCCCACCGAGGGTTCTGTACTTTGTAGGTGCATAATTTAAAAAAAAATTCATTATTCGTCAAACATGAAAACTATAGGTACCTACATTATAAAATTAAAAAAAATCTGTTTAAGCTTGTGCTAATGAAGCCTTTTCATACGATACCCCACATGACACGGTTAACTCAATTCAAAATTTGGACCGCCGTTCCTGGCTTAGATCCTGTGAAAATACCCTATGAATTTTGATTCCTTGAGTGTCGAAATATAGCTACGTTTTTTTGGCATAAAGACCCTGTTTTTTAATGATTTAATTACAAATATATAGTTTTCAGATTTTTTCCTATACCTACTTATTGTTTATCACGGTAATACTTGCCAAATGAAAGTACCCTATAAATTTTAATTCCCTTGAAAGTGTCCGAATAAACGTTTTTTGCGGCTTAAACGACCGTATCTTTTTAGGGTTTCGTACCTCAAAAAACGGAAAAAACGGAATCCGAATCACTTTGTTGTTTGTCTGTCTGTCAAGACCCTTTATCTCGGGGACGCGTGGAGGTATTGAGTTGAAATTAAAACGAAACTCAGGTCTACAGTATCTTGAAGCTGTAAAAAAATCAAACTCCTAAGTTAACGTAAAAAAAAGATACGGCAGCTTATCCCGCTAATAAACGTATATTTTGACACTCTCAAGGGAATCAAATATTATAGTTTATTTTCTTTCTTTTTATTGGAGGACATTTATCCAAAGTAGGTAGGGTACTCTGCGATAGACGACACGACACACCCTCTCGTATGCAATACCGCGCGGCGACTGAGCGTCCTTACTTCCTTACTGCGATTACACTATCCTAATTAGGACACTAGTTAGGAGATAGGACGGTCGGGCTCTCCCAATCGTCCTTACTCAGGACACTAACTGACTAACAGCGATTACACCATCCTAATTCAGGATCCTAAGTGAGTTAGTGTCCTGTTTATTGGATGGTCTAATCGATGCTTTAGTTCCAGCTGCGAAGCCATGGTGTGTAGATAGGGACTACCCCCCTGATTGTAACAGTAGCTAAAGCTCAACTTGTCCCGTATCAGGCGGAAAGCGAGTGCCTCGGCGCCAGCTGGTGGTGCGTGGCGGAGGCCGGCGCCGCCACCCACTACTCCAGCCCGCAGCACTGCGCGCGCTACCCGCCGCCCGCGCGCCCGCCCGACACTATACAGCTGCTCACCTTTGCACGCGCTAGCGGTGAGAACTGCCCTGCCTCTAGCTAAAGGCGGGTCTCCTGCGACACTGTTTTGTGTTTTCTAACACCTAACATCAAATATCTAACAAAAAATGTCAAAATATGTACGTAGGCCACGCCCATATTTGTTAGATGTTTGATGTTAGGTGTTAGAAAACACAAAACAGTGTCGCAGGAGACCCGCCTTAACAATGAGACCAATTTTTTAAATTATCTATTTTCTTAATTAGTTCTGCCAACATTGTTAAATTACAGCTTAAATCTAAAATGATAATGTGAATAATAATAGTTACAATGCCACAACAAAACACAACATGACAATAATGAAAGAAAATCAGAAACGATTCCGGGCAAATTTAGATCAACGATAGGTAATCTTACCAGTACCACAAATCATGAAAATGTAACAGCTGTTCCTTTTCACGCGACTTAGCCGCGCTACCGCCGCTGTAGTAAAAGTGATGCATGAAAATGAAAACGCCTATTATGTGAAAGCACTCTATTATCATGTCATGTATGTAATAATAAACCTATAGCGGAGGACGCAGAGCCGCAGTGGTGTCCGCCGGTGGCCGTCACCGACGGCAAGCAGCTGGTGCAGCTGTACGGCGGCACCACGCTCAAGCTGCGCGTGCGCACACACCCGCACTCCACGCTGCTCGAGCTGCAAGACGTGGCGCAGGCGAGTGGTTACCATTATCAGCATAATATGACGTTATCAGTTATGTACCTTACAGCATTAGCGCTTTCAAAGTGACGCTTCGAACTAATGCTCCAACCAAGAGCGATCATTGGATTGCTCTCAGTGGTCATTTGACATTGCCGTCCAAATATAATACCTATTGTGGTGATGATACGGCTGAGTATCAAAATTAGTTGTGATTATTCGAAAACAAAATGTGTGTAAAATAGTTGGAACGACGCTTTCAAACGTACTTTATATGGGATAATGCATCTAGTGTTTACATGATCGAAGATATATACACTACCGACATTCTTTCATCGCCATCATTAGCCATGAAACGTCTCACGGCTGGGCACAGACCGTGAAAGGACTGAAAAACTCACGACTATGATCCCGCAAGGGTTAGTCAGAAACTAGGCTAAATCAGTGCACTGCCATATTCCACAAAATATCAACTGCACACGTGCTCAGCGATGACGCTGTCAAGGCGGTGACCCATCGCCGTTTTATGCTGTTGGATGTAGGTATTTTAATTATGAGCCGTCCGTCACCCCATAATAAATAATTAATATTATTATTTTTTGCTGCAGACTGACATATCGGCGAGTGACATCAGGAAGCGTTTATTAGAACCTTACATTTTAAAAGAAAACATACGACTTAGCGTAAGTATTTTAGCAGATAATACATTAATTCCTTGTCTGGCGTACACAGATACAATATTTTAGTACTACTTACGTTATATTTTCTTTCAGAAAAGGACACAGTCCGAGAAATCTAGTGTCTATAATTTAGAACGGACAAAGGCGGATGATCACAGTGAGTTAACTTTTGTAGTAATATGATTTTAGAAATATTGTTTTTTCTTTAATAAACTAAACTACATTCCAACCACACCAACATCGACGACCTCCGAGGTTTAGTGGTTAGCACGCCGGTTCTGGCGTCGCGTCGCCATCTCTGAGGGTTAAATTCCCGGTCGAGTCAATTAATAATAACTGTATTTCTTATTTTTTAATAATTGATTAATTTATCAATAATTGATTTCGGGTCTGGGTGTTTTCTTTAATTTTAACCGTGTCGCGTAACGGTGAAAGAATACTACTCTTCCTTTGGGTTTTGTAAAAGACGACTAACGGACTAAAGACCGCACATACATTCAACAGCATAGAGCGGCGATGGGCTCACCACCTGTCACGCTTAGCACATGTGCAGTCGCTTTTTGGTGAAAAGTGGAGTATGGCAGAGGACTGCTTTTGCTGTCCTCATTGCCTAGTCTCTGACTAACCCTTGGGGGATAATAGTCGTCATTATATGTATCTATATATTGTATGTATTAGGTAACTTATAGATATTCAGTGTGAGAGTATGAAAATTACATTGTAATCTAAAAACAATTCATTTAGAGATCTACTCAAGCACTAATGTTTCTATTTCTTACAGTATTCCACAAGTCTATAGCCATAGACGATCCAGGCGAGGGGTCGCTTGACCTATACGAAGTGGACACTGAAGTTTTGCTACACAGGGGCCCCAGTAATCAAGCGTCGCTCATGAATGTAGCTGAAGACCAACGTTCCGTCTCAGAGGACCAACGCTCGATCACTTCGAAGTCGTCAAACCGCTCACGAGCGCGCTTGGATAAGCGGATAGCGAGAAAGTCTTACGTACCGGCCGCGGCGGACGCTGTCGATAGGCAACCGGACGTTGTTACAGCTGCCGATCAGGAATCCGAGCCGGCTAAAATTGCCGATCGGCAATCCGAGCCGGCTAAAGTTGCCGATCGGCAATCCGAGCCGGCTAAAGTTGCCGATCAGCTACCCCAGGCGGCTGTAGTTGCCGATAAGCAACCCGTCGTGTCATCTTCTAAAAAACACGCTGTGAAAGCCGAACTGGAAATAATCAAGGATTTGTCAGCGCCTCTTTTGCATGCTGATGGTGATGAGAACGACGACGGTAAGTAAAATACATTATAGTCAATAGTCAAAATATTTATTCAATAAACTCAACCAATAATAATGAATTAAAAAATTAAATCCATTTACTTATTTTATCCTTTCTGATATCACTGAAAGTGTAAAAGATACGCAGGCGTAGTCTACCCGCCGTCATTTTATTTGACGTTACAGCTCGCGTTTAGAGCAATTATAATTTACGTATGAACACACTTAACCTAGCAATGGGCCGGAAATTATGGCGGCGGAACACCACAAAGAGTCTGTCCCCTTTGTAGCTACTTATCTTTCACTGATAAAGGTTTCGTATGGTAATCAATTGCATTGAATGGTTTAATTGAGATATTATGCATCTAATATTATTTCTTTCCATGTTTTCAGATATTAGTCAATCGAAAGCGGCTCACGGTGACCCCAAGGACACTAGCTCCGACGCATCGTTCGTCTTTCAAGAAGTGGCACCTGGTAATAGATTATAATATTTATTATGTGCTAGCTGTAAATCCGCGGCGTTGATTTGACTACACTATCCCACAGAGTAAAAATCCCACAGGATAAAAGTCTATGTCCTGATCCGAGTCATGGTCAGTCTATGTGCAAAATTTATCCTATCACACTCAGCAGATGTGCAGTTTTTATTTGGTGAAACGTGGACTGTGACAGTGCACTGATTTTGTGGTACTTATTGCCTAGTTCTAAAGTGAGAAAGGAGCTCTTGGAAAGGCCTCTATGGCCAATAGTGGACGAGACTGATACTAATGATGATACGCCAAGTCTTCGACTAACCCTTTGGGGATAATAGTCGTGAGTTTATGTACAGACGCCAGCATTTCACTCTACCACTAAATGTCATATTTCTTCAATTCAGATCAGGAGCCTTACTCTTGAAACACAATTGCATTAGTTAATTTCCAATCACAAATCTAAAATGTCAAATGGTACTTTTGTAAGCGACAATAGTGCCAGATTGGAATTAAATTGCGTGAAAATTGATTGAACAAATTATTATCAAGATTGCGTTCCGGAATTATCTTTACTTATCCCAATATCAATACATATTAATCGCATTGGGATTGTATTGAGATTGAGTTTGCGTTCAAGAGTAAGCCTACAGATCTATCATCAATCGGATTCAAGATCAATATTGATTGGAGAAATTTGACAGTTTTAGATAAGTTAATCTGCAGGCGTGTACTACAACATGTATGTTAAAGACATTTATCCATTAAAAGTGTCACATTTCAGGCAATCTGCCATAGTCCACTTTTCACCAAATAGCGACTGCACATGTGCAGTGGCAGTTGGTGGTATGTGCAGTCTTTAGTCTGTTAGTCGCCTTTTTCAACACCCAAGGGAAGAAAGGGGTGGTAGTATTCTTTCACCGCTATGCGACACGGTGAGTTCTGATAGTTTTCGTAAATATGATAATTCGGTCGTTTTATCTCTCTCTTCCTGGCTTTTGGTCCCACGTATTAGTATGGTGTCGTTGTCTTCCGATACCTTAAGGGGGTGCCGCGCGATCGCAAAAACTGACTTAAGTCTCTTAGACTGGAATCGACCAAACTGGATTATGGTCTTATACCTAGATTAAACGCCGAATTTGTATAGACTAATCTCGGAGTAAGTCTTATTCCAGTTTGGTCGAATCTAGCCTTAGTGAACTTCAAAGCAAAATCAATCGTATTGATTGATATTCATTATTGGCTACTTGACAGTTTTCGAAAAAGTATTTGAAAAATTGACATAAGTCTCTTATGATGGATTCGACCAAACTGGAATAAGGTCTTATACCTAGATTAAACGCCGAATTTGTATAGACTGATCTCGGAGTAAGTCTTATTCCAGTTTGGTCGAATCTAGCCTTAGTGAACTTCAAAGCAAAATTAATCGTATTGATATTCATTATTGGCTACTTGACAGTTTTCGAAAAAGTATTTGAAAATTTGCAAATGCTTATTTTATACCCCGTACAATATTATCTTTCTTATTTAATTGAAAAAAACATATTTTTCTTTATTCATTTCAAATTTTGTGCGAAAACGGTTGTTCACGTGAATATTGCTCTGTGACGTCACATTTCAATAAATATAGAAATTTATCTTGAAACCTGACAGATAGATTTGATAATTTTGTGAAATGTGACGCCACATAAAGCTCAATCATGGCCGCCTGTGTTTCGGGTCTTGTAAATCCACAGAAAAAAATCAAAAATTTATATTGTAAAAATAAAATATTTACAAGTTATCTTAATAAAATTGGATAATTATCGTTAAATCAAAAACTACCATTTCCAACATATTTCATATTTTATTCTTACAACTGTCAAATAGCCAATTAGAACAATAATGATTCTACTTTGAAGTTTCAGACCTAGTAATTTAATTAGAGCAATGTTTTTATTCTGCAAAATGTGCCAAACCATCACGCGCTTGTGTTAAAAATTAAAATTTACTTTTTAAAGAAGCCCCCTTATTTGAAAAGAAAATTATAAATTTGCCCTGCGGAATATCAGTACAAATATTTTCATGTAAGAATTATGGTTTCATGCGTAAAATTAAGAAAATTGTCAAAGAAAATGTTTTTAGGAGTCATTAGATTTATCTATAACAAGCGGCCGCTCGCGGTTTCACCCGCGTGGTTCCCGTTCCCGTGGGAGTATCGGGATAAAAAGTATCTTATGTGTTAATCCAGGTTATAAACTATCTGTATGTCTAGTTTCATCCAAATCCATTCAGTAGTTTTTACGTGAAAGAGTAATAAATATCTATCCATACTTGCAAACTTTCGCGTTTATAATATTAGTAGGATATTTGTTATTGTTTAAAGAATTTGTTTCCAATTTCAACAAGGCTATGTTGCCTTGTGCAATGATCAGGCTAACTTACATAAGTTCTTTTAATGTATTTAACTTATTCAGCGCATAGTACCTACAGGTGACTTAAAAATACGTAAAATTGTACAATTTCGTGCAGGACCCAATAAAAAGAATAAAATAACTCTGTAATGTATCGCACCAACTTGCAGAGTGGCAGGCGTGCAGCGCGCCGTGGCCGGCGTCCGAGCGGATGCGCTTCGTCGCGGCGTCGGTGTCGCTGGAGCTAGCTGCTAGGGCGGAGGCGCCGCCGCTGCTCGCGCTACATCTGGACCGAGCTGCGCTGCTCGTGCGCACTGATGACAAGGTAGCAACACTGGCGAGGGGGTAGAGCGCTTTCACGTTATTGAGGGGTCTAGTTTCAAAACACGCTAAAACGAATATTGATCTAAATTTAAATATCACCAGAAATAGAAGATTGTTATACAAGGGGCTAAAATGACCCATTATATACGAGGTAGTTTTACTCCCGAGCTTTAGCGAGGGAGTAAATAGAAACCGAGTTTTAATGGGTTTTTAGCGCCGTGTGTTACACTCTGCTTTTCACTACGAATACGAGAAAATAAAACAATCCAATACAACATCAATTGGTTTATTTTATTAAAATTAACCCGTTAGTTGCTTTTACGACACCCAAGGGAAGAGAAGGGTTGGTAATATTATTTTGATGAGCCCATCGCCGCTCTATGCTTTGGATAGTAGGTATATGCAGTCTTTCCATCTCTTCCCTTGGGTTCGTAAAAGGCGACTAACGGACTAATGACTGCACATATATCCTACAGCATAGAGCGGCGATGGGCTCATCAAAATAATACTACCAACCCCTCTCTTCCCTTCGGTGTCATAAAAGGCGACTAACGGACTAAAGACTGCGCATACATCCAACAGCATAGAGCGGCGATGGGCTCATCAAAATATACTACCAACCCCTTTCTTCGCTTGGGTGTCGTAAAAGGCGACTAACGGACTAAAGGCTCACCACCTAAGCACATGTGCAGACTGTGCAGTTATGTCTTGCTGAAGCGTGGACTGTGTGGGCGTGGTCTGTGTTGTCCATAGATTCAAATTTACCATAAACTTTAATAATAACTATATCAAAAAAGTTGTTGATCTAAGTAAACTGTAATAAGTCGAGTCTTTATTCATGATTATTCTACTTAGGACTAAATACTTTTTCGTTTTTGTAGGCTCATTGTCATGTGACAGACAAAATTTAAAAAAAAATTACTTTTGCCCCTAGGGCTAAAAAAGCTATTTTAGCCCCGCTCTAGAACGCTACAATGACGGTCTTTTTGAGCAAGAGGAGTGAAAAAACTATTTTTTATCACTTTTTTCAACACGTCCGCAGGTTCTCGAAGAAGTGTAGGGCAAAATGCGCGTTTCATCCATCCTTTTTTGTAAAATTCAAAACGTGCTCCAAACGTCTGAATAATTTCGCTATTGACTTGTTATTAATGAATAACAAGTCAATAGACTTGCGTATTTAGGACTAACGACACGCCCGCGCCTTCGTCCACTCTAACTTATAAACATCGTTAAACTTTAGCTATTTTGTACAAAATATCTTCAAATTATTATAATAAAACCATTGTTCTTTATCGATATTTCTATTAGTGAAATCCATGTTAAAATCCATTGCGTGATGTAAAAGAAGAAATCGGAGCCACAGACAGGAAAACGGCCACTTTACTTTATAAAATGTAATAACGTCTCTTAACTTACTTACCTCTTGGTCTTAACGAGGAGCTCGGTGGCGCAGTGGCTAGCGCGTTCGACTTGCGATCTTGCCCGCCAAGCAACTTTCGCTATGCCGGGTTGCTGGATGGGTGACCAAATTAAAAACATCTTGAGCTGCTCCGTGCTTCTGAAGGCACGTTAAGCCGTTGGTCCCGTTTGTAGTCATAAGGTGACAGTTGTTAAAACCCACCAACTCGCATTGGGCCAGCGTAGTGGGTTATGGCCCAATATCCCCACGTACTATTGTCCACGTGGGAGGCTTGTGCCCAGCAGTGGGACGTTTATAGGCTGATGATGATGAACTTTACCTCTTACATTTACCAGGGCGTAAAAACGACGCTATCGATAGCGGGCGTCCAGATCGACAACCTGCAGTACGAGAGCGGCCAATACGACTTTGCGGTGGTGGCGTCGACGCCGGCGGCCGCGCGCGAGCCGGAGCGCTGGCCCTGCGTGTGGAGTATGCTGGTGGAGCGCGCCGCCTTTAGTACCAGGGCAGAGGATGCTAGAGTACTGCTGCACGTGCGCCGAGACTGGTGGACGCAACTCGATCAAACATTCAGCGGTGAGTGACCAAACACCTGTTATCCTACCTGAAGCTAGCAGAAGAACGCTTCGTCTTCAGCACACGTGTAGAACATTATAGATCGCTGCTGCACCCGCGCCGCGACCGCGAACGGTGCTAGTGTGTGCCGCGACTGGTGGACTCGTCCAAACCTTTAGCGGTGTGTCATCTAGAGCCGGAGCCCTAGCCCTGCGAGTGTAGCATGCTGGTGGAGCGCGCCGCCTTCAGCACATGGGCAGAGTACGCCAGGGTACTGCTGCACGTGCGCTGCGACTGGTGGACCGTGCTCAAACAAACCGTCAGCGGTAATCGACACCTGGTGTTCTACCTCTAGTTTAAATCCGACTGAATGGCGACCACCCTAAGGCTAGCAGAAGAACGCGTCGTCTTCAGAACACGTGTAGAATATTCTAGATCGCTGCTACACGTGCGCCGCGACTGGTGGACGCGGCTCGATGAAACATTCAGCGGTGAGTCATCTAGCGCTGCAGCGCTGGCCCTGCGTGTGGATCATGCTGGTGGAGCGCGCAGCCTTCAGCACACGGGCAGAGGATGCCAGGGTACTGCTGCACGTGCGCCGTGACTGGTGGACGCTGCTTGATGAAACCTTCAGCAGTGAGTCATCTAGCGCTGCAGCGCTGGCTCTGCGTGCGGAGTATGCTGGTGGAGCGAGCCGCCTTCAGCACACGGGCAGAGGATGCCAGGGTACTGATACCCGTGCGCCGCGACTGGTGGACGCTGCTCGATCAAACATTCAGCGGTGAGTGACCAAACACCTCGTTTTCTATCTCTAGTTGGTGACCACCCTGAAGCTAGCAAGATCACCAGCCTAGCGTTTTGGAGCGTGCTGGCAGAACGCGTCGTCTTCAGCACAGGTCGCTGCTGCACGTGCGCCGTGACTGGTGGACGCCGCTTGATCAAAGCTTCAGCGGTGAGTCATTTAGCGCTGCAGCGCTACCCTGCGTGTGGAGTATGCTGGTGGAGCGAGCCGCCTTCAGCACACGGGTAGAGGATGCCAGGGTACTGCTACACTTCGCCGCGACTGGTGGAACTCTTGTCCAGCGTGTGATATGATAGGTGGTCGCTGCTCGATTAAACACTTCTCCTATGTACTACTTCTGGTCACTTCTTTCTCCATGAAGAATGCAGGGGATAGGTTATAGAGTAAAATTATATTGCAAAAAAGTACTATTGTTGTTTTAACATACAGAACGTTAATAGCGTTATGTGACAAATTTCTTTCCCCCACAGAGATAACCGAGGTGGAACTGTCAGTGGGCCCCCTAGCGCTGTACGTGGAGGACGCGTACGTGAGCGCGCTGGTTGATTTAGCGCGGCTTGCACTGCCGGCGGCGCCGCTGGATGACGCGGCGCCCGTGCTGGCGGAGATGCGCACGCTGCAGCGGCCGCTGCGGCTGCAGGCGCTGCTCGTGCACCCGCTGCAGCTCACGCTCACGCTGCACACCGCCGTGAGTACTGAGGGTTATAGCGAGCTTTATTCAGATGCGCACGCTGCAGCGGCCATTGTCCTAGAAGAATAGAGAAGAACGTTCATATTAACCATTTATCAAATTCTGGAATGAGAGACCTAAAATTCGCTGCAGCCGCTGCAGCGCTGAAACATTTATGTCAACAGACAGACATCGCAGCGCCAGATCGCCGATCGGTTAAAGACAACGTAGTGTGTATCAATATGGCGTCTATGATTTTAGAAGCCGTGGCACAGAAGTGAAAGATATATTTTCTATTATATTATTACGATATAACTACCTAATAATAACTTGATAATAACTAATTTCACTTACTTGACCACCAACATTGTAGTAAACGTCTAGGTGTACACTTTGATAAGAAAAAAAAAATATTTTCGCCACTCCTGAATGTCGAAGCCACACTAACTAAAGCAAGGTGCCGAGTCGACTCCGCAGATGAGTCCAACATAGTGCGTGTTAGGAACGTCCTATCTAGTGTAACGTATACATCGCTGGCAGCGGCCACTGCGGCTGCAGGCGCTGCTTGTGCACCCGCTGCAGCTCATACTTCTTCGATCGTACATAGACACAGTTGCGATTGTTATCCTCAAAAAGTTATTAGAGAGTAGGCAATGAAGACTGCAAAAGCAGTCCACTGCCTCAATCAACATTTCACCAAATAACAACTGCACATGTGCTCACTGTGATAGATGGTGAGTCCTCACCAATTTATGCTTTTGTATGTGCAGACTTTAGTACGTTTTAGTCCGTTAGTAGTCTTTTACGACTTCCAAAAGAAGAGTAGGTTTGGTAAGTTATAGGTTGTCAAGATCGTGCTTACCGTGCCCACTGGGTACAGGGGTTGGCGGGGATGAAGTAGCACGCGTTTCGTGCGCACACCCGCGCGCACGGCTACACACGTAGTGATTTGCGGATGACATATCTTCAGATCAACACGAATAATGTTTAACTTATGTAGGTAGGTATTTGATGAGAATACATAAATAGTGATAATAATAGGTAAATTACAAATAATTTATTTAAAACTAGCTGACCCGGCGAACTTCTTACCGCCTTAGCGTAGCTTTGATGCACTACTTTATTTTGTATAGCTGACCCATATTATGTATGAGTACCTATTCAATTTGAACTGGAATCTATAATATCCTCCATATAAAAATGAATCCTTATTTCCGTGGTCTCGCCATACCTGAGGACTTTACTAATTTTTATGTTGGTAAGCATCAAGCACATGTCCTCAATTAAAATTAATGCTTCATTGTGAATTTCTTCGTTCATTTGCAAATCTGCATTCGATGTTCTAAGACGCATCTGATGCAATATATCTTCCGCCATATGATCTTTGTATTTATGCCATAAATCAGTCGGTGTTGATGGGAAGCATGTAGACAAAATTATAGAAAATAATTTTCTTATTTGTTTAGCATTTGACGAAATCACAGCATCTTCGAGAGTGTGGTCCCAATGAGTGTCATTCTCTAACAATCCCAAATGTTGACAGGCTTCTCTGTATGTGCCACACAATACACCATTAACAGTTCGCAGATGTTGGAATGATGTTAGACCACGAACATTGACTAACAGCAAACTCAAATAAAAACACTCGTCTTGACTGGGATGGACTGCATAAAGACGGCCTAGTGCATTGGTGGAAAATACTCGTGGGTAACCTGGAACTGGCTGTCCTCGTTTTCGTCGTTCAAATTTTTTTGATGATTGATTCCAGGTATAATAATATCTTGGCATTTCGGAGTAAAGTAACGTTCTGGCAAAATCATCATTCTGGCACATTTCAAAGAAGCTGGTTAATGTCGTCGATGGTGGCCTGTCACTCGTTGTAATACGTTTGCATCTGTAAAATACACCTTCTGACCATTTTCCAAATGTACGGCTAAGTGAACAACAGTAGGGTGTCGTTCATGTATAATAAACGAAAATATACGCCACATGCCTTCGTTACTACTAACATAGCGGCCCATTTGATATTGAGTGACTTCACCATTTGAATTTTCGGCAGCAACTCCGAAGACAGCCATATCACTACCTTTGTTCACATACTTGCAAATGTATTTAATCGATTTTACTGAATGGCAAAATTCGACGTTTATGTGTGCTTTATATGCCTTGCAGAGTAATGGCGAAAACGGAACAACCCAACGATTATCGACTTCAATGTCCTGTCGATTTACTTTGACTATTGTTGACTTTCCATTGTCATCAATGGATCGGCGGCGATAAAGTGGATATCCATCATTTCCAGTAATAGTTTCTGCTACTAATTGTTTTGGGTAGCGTTTTGAACATTTTCCTTCAACCATACACGGAGAATGGGATTTAATATTCCACATGGACCATGTATCATATTTTTTGTAATAACCTCATGTAACAGTGGGTCTTCATTATTATCGGGAATTTCTGCTGATATCACATTATCAATTTCATTTGGTCTTATCCTCTCAACCAACCAAATGAGGATATGTGCATGTGGCAATCCGCGTTTTTGCCACTCAACTGAGTACATCCAACAGCGCGTCTCGCCGAACACGCGATGCTTAACAATGAAATCCATGAGTGATTTTAATTTCATTTTGAACACCCTTGCAGTGATATCGTGGCGATCAATAGGTGATTGTCTAGTAAATAATTCTTGTTGAATTTCTGTCCACTTTGGATTGCATGTGAACGTGATAAACAAATCTGGTGTGCCATAATGTCGTACATGGGACATCGCATCTTGCGCATATTCATGCATATGTCGCGGACTTCCGACGTATGTTGCTGGGAGAATAGTTGTTCTGCCAACATTCTGTGCATTTCCATCAGCATTAATGGCATCCCGAAGATGAATGTATTCCTCGGAACGGAGTTTTGCCTGGTTCAACCTGATAAATGTCAATCGTTCAGTTTCAACTTTCACATACATATCCACAGCATATTGATGAAATAGACGCCGACACTTTAAGATGTGATTGTCCTCATTTTGCCGAACCATCAGTCTGTATGAATAATAATTCATTGAACTAACTTTTTTGTTCGTTTCAGCACCTGTAAACAATTTTTTGTGCAATAATATAAATTTTAAGTTAGTAAACATATATTTTAATGTAGTAAACACATATTGTTAATTTACCTGTAACTGGATTTATCATCTTAATTGAAAAATGATAGCCGTCTTCACCTTGCCAAAATAGGATAGGATATTGTAAGGCATCATATGATCGATGTGTTTCAGACACACGCTGAAGTTCATCGTTCCGCCGATGTAAAACAATGTCTCGGTTTTCTAAATTTTCTCCTACGACGACAATAGCCACTTCATCAATTGTTGGCGCATTAAAACGTCCAGCATGTTGTCCTGTAGGCGCCTTATCGGCTCTGATGACAATTTTATGATTATCTGATGGCATGCGGTCTAATGCAGTTGTGAATAATGCAACTAATTCATTGTGTTGATGGAAAAATGTTTGAAGTTGTTCCACAATGGATCTTTTCACTGAGTTGTTGTGTGCGCAACGCTGATCGACTTCTCTTGCTGAATTGCCCATAAAATATATTTGCAAAAATTTATAGTCTTCACCAGGCACTGGCAATAAGGAACCTGTTCTATGATATATTTGACCCTGAATCTGCAAGAATATAAATATGTATTTAGGTAATTGTATAGCAAATTGTTTGTACCACCATGTGGCTCGCAAAATACTGCCACAATACTTTACATCATTTCAAATTAAAACTACTTTAAACCTCGACATTGAACAGCAGCCTTCCATGGCAGCTATAGGCAGCTAAATAAAATTGTTTGCCATTATACTTACTTACCTTGAAAGTAGGCATAAAATTGTCTCGAATAACTTTTGTTGCGCCAAATGACGTCATCTGAAAGCAATTATTGTATTGCTGGATATGAGTCAAAAAATGATTAGAATCTGGCCCATTTCCGGAAACCAATGAATATAGCGGCTCTGGTGGTGGTACCAATGGCGTCAATTTGACTTGGCCGCTGGCGCAACACAATCCAGGGGCTTCATTTTTGAATTTCAATGCATTGCAATGTGGACACACAATATTCATTAGTCCAATAGCAACAATTTGCTCTGAACTGTAATCAATTGCCACATTATAACTGAATGCAGCTCTGTGGGGATTAAACACAACATTTCTATGTTGATTTCGATTCCGTTGAAGTTCATTTCGCGCTTCGCGTTGCTCATCAGTTTGATTTGCTCTTATATTTCTTTGACTTGCCGTATTTCGAGTTCTGCGGCCTAAGTTTGTACGTCTGGTTGGTGGCATTGTTAAAAACGAAAATCCAACTGAAAATAAAAAGATCTCATATATTTTCTGTATAACCATGTAAAATTGTAATATTATGTAGTCACCAAAAGTTACCAAAAATCGATATGAAGTGAAGCGAACTTACCGTGATTAACAAACACTTATTAGCAAACAAAAAACTTCTTAGTCTTTGAAACAAAACGAATTTTATCAAAAACTTAATAAAATTATTGTTAGCGCGGTGGATGTGTTGTCACAGATTACCACTGATTTTTTTGTTTTAAATTGAATGACGTTGACATTTGTTAGCGAATTTATCGATGTGGTGTCACAGATTACCACAAATTTTTTGTTTTAAATTGAATGACGTTGACATTCGTTACGCGCGTTTTTTAAAATATGCAAAATTAAATGTATATTTTTCAATCTTTCTGAGAGATTTTCTTAATATTTGTTTCCGTAAGAACCTTGTACAGAGTATTAGAAAACTACAAAAAAAAAACAGCCAAATCGGTCAAGCCGTTTTCATGTTATGTCGTGACAACGGAAAACGGGTTTCATTTTTATATATATAGACTAATATTAATTTGTTTAATTAACTACCGTAAAACATTACATAAATAGTTTTAAAATCAGGTTTATTAGATATAATACATTATAATATCAAAAATCAATTAAGCAAGTTAATTAATATAATGCAAGGAAGACATTTAATCAACGTAATCCATATCTATTTCTTCTTCGTCGTTTGTCATTCTGGTATTCCTGCGAAGAACGATCCTGTTTACGCTCTTTAAAGTATTTGTATACGTTATACACATTTCTTTTGCCTGTCTTCCAAACGGTTTGCTCATCTTCGGATCGTGATCTCGTGTGCGTCCAACAAAATTGCGCGCGCAAGTGGCCGTGGCAAACGACCTCCGACGACTGGCAGTCCTTGGCAGGCGGTGCGCTCGCTTTCCCTCCCGCTACACCGCCCACGCCCCCTCCGAGACCGTATTACCTCGTCCTCGCCAACCCCTGTACCCCGTGGGCGCGGTAAGCACGATCTTGACAACCTATAGTAGTATCTTTTAATAATAAGTTGCTTCCACACAGCTCCTGCGCTATATCAGCCTATAAACGTTCATCAACAACAACAGCACATGAGGAGATTGGGCACAGGTCTGGTAATTGGATATCGTGGATTATAGACCAGAGCCTTGAGGGAGAACTACTAGATTTTATGTAGTTCTTTATCTTTTGCGTTACGTGCAGGTCCGCATGTACATCGCCCTGGACCAGAGCCCGCTGCGGCTGGGCGCGTTCCAGCTGAATAACGTCATGACGTCGGTGGAGAGACTCACTCATGCGCTCACCGTGCATTACCTCTCTGCCGCCATACTGGGTGCAGGTCAGCATTACTATTACTTATTATAACTTGATATTTCATTAAAAAAATGTGATCAGCTTAATGACAGCGGGCAACGCTTGAGACGTAGGGGGCGGGGCTTTGTTGTCTGGCGGTTGCAGTCCAGTGTGCAAAAACTTGCTTTGCGGTGTCGTCTTTAGTTATAATACCTTAATGTATAACTAGCGACATGTCTCATGTGTGCGTTCTAGTAATGCTTTATTGTAATTTGAAATTTTACATTATTTGGATAACGGCTATGCATTGTCAATCCATAAAATAACTAAAAAAAAAACACAAAGACTCATTATCAGACGCTTGACCTTATTGTGAGTAGTCACCGGATTTCCCTGAATACTTGCAAGCAATGTCCTCAATGTCTCTTTTAATGGAATATTTTTAAAGAATTCGTGAATTTTTGCAAACAACATATTTATTATGTTATTGTTTATATAATTTTTAAGCAAATTTGGTTGCAAACAAATTACAAATTGAACTGACTACGTTGTTTGTTGACATTGAATTGGCCTTTGGCTTACAAAGTAAGAAATAGAGAGATGGTGTTGATTAATTTCGGCGGGCTGGATAAGTTCCACAGTAGCTCAACTGGAAAGAGCACCTGGCCAGAATTGTTAGAAGAATGCGGGTTCATATCCTGCCCGTGGGAAAAAAAATAGTTTTCTACGCTTTTTCAATTTGTAACATCTTTATTATTATTGTTTTGAGAAAACTCTATACCCTATACATCCCTTTACGACACAAAAGGTAAAAGTATTTAGACAGATTATTTGGTTGGTAGATATGGAGTCGAACCGTTTGTAAGTAGTAAAAAGTTAAATAAAACTCCAACATTGTTTGCATCTAGGTTGGGTGGTAGGTGGTCTGGAGCTACTCGGCGCGCCCGGGGCGTTAGCGGCTCGCGTAGGCGGCGCGGGGGGCGGGGTGCGGGGCGTGGCTGCCGCCGCCGCGGCCGCATTAGTCCGCTCTTTAGCCGCCTGTGCGGGCTCGTTGGCTCGCAACCTGGACTTACTGGCCGGAGACGAAGAGCATGCGCGGAGAGCCGCCGCCGCTCGGAGGAGGCACCCGCCAAGTTTAGCAGCTGGCTTGCTGGCAGGCATCACCAACTTCGCTATCAACATTTTAGGTAACTATCCATGTCTATAGCCTTAGACCGCTCTTTAGCCACCTACGCTGGGTCGACGTATTGCTACCTGAAACTGCTGACGGGAGATGAAAAGCATGCTAGAAGGGCTGCCGGAGCTCGGAGGAGGCACCCGCTTGGGGACTAAGCGGTAGCTACCTTACTGGCAGGCATCACCAACTTCGCTATCAACATTTTAGATAACTATCCCTATGACTGACACGTTTTATTATGTATTATTGGATTCCCAATACACCGTCACTACCTGACCGAACACTGGGTTCAGACCAAAAACCCTTACACTATTTAGATGTTGCGCTAATTTTACGGCCGCCAAGTAGTTTGCCACTGTATCCAAGTCTTGTCCACACTGATAGGGTGACAGGTACCGTGGGCGTGCTTGCGCATCACCTCTAGTGAACGTGGCGTTGTGCTCAGTTTTGCGATTTTGTGACCTAAGTCGCTCTCGCAATTAACTTCAAGGGAAGCAAAATTTGCCATTGTGTCTAAGAACATACAGAGTTGGTTTACGGAGCTTTATGTGACAATATATCTTCCTCTATCAGTAGGTCTATTAGCGGTGTATGTGAAGGATACGTACATATTGCTATGTATTTTGCGGACTGAAGAAATAAGAACCAGCGGGTGACAGTCAGAGATATGTGGTTTTGCAAACGATGACCGCAGCCTGAAAAGAACGAGTGGGGGTACGCAGGTCCTATAGGCACAAATGGTAGTTCAAATCCACAGATCGAGCGATATCTTTAGTGTATTATCTATAGCGCATTGCTGCAAGGAGTGTTACCTAAACTTATCACATAGTCACCATTATACTAGCTATGCTATAGCCAAATTTGATAAAGACTGTTTATAAACGTAACATGTATTATCTAATGGACTAGATTAACGAGAAAACCACTAACAATAGTGTTTTTTCTCTAAATATGGGCACAAATAAGGAAAACCGGCCAAGTGCGAGTCGGACTCGAGCACGAAGGGTTTCGTACCATTATCTATACAATTTTAATTAAGTAGGTAATAGGTTTTTATTTTTAAAGTGAGTATAAATCTAAACAGTCTGTAAATATTTCAAGTTTCTATCTGTTGTCGTTATTAAGATCTAGGAAAATACGGCAAAATAATCACGTTTATTGAATGGTAGCCCCTCTTAATTTATATAATTTTAATTTAATTATTTATTTATAAATTGAATACACAACTAAATACTCTGTGAATATTTCAAAAGTCTACCTGTTGCCCGGGAAAAAAAAATAAAAACGGGAAAAAATCACATTTGTTGCATGGGAGGCTTTTATTCTGTTTTTAGCACAGAAATAAATCTAGAGGCCGCATGTTAGCTCCATTGTATACGTAGCGTGTCACTTTTTTGTGTCAATTTTTATTTACAGAAAGGAAACTTGTTGATTATCTCGGTTAACCTTTCTTGTACAGTTTTTTACAATTCGATACGACGCAAGTAAATTTTTTTTAAAACTCCATTTATCTATTTATGTCCGGTGCTGACAACGGCTAAATGGACGATGGCAAAAAATGGGATTTTTCAATCCTTTTGGCATTATTTTGACACGCAAAGTACTTACACATGCGGCTTCTATTTAGATCTATTTCTGTGGTTTTTAGTATAGCAGCAACAGAAATACTTTATGTGTAAAAATTTCAACTGTCAAGCTATCACGGTTCATGAGATACAGCCTGGTGACAGACAGACGGACGGACGGACAGTGGAGTCTTAGTAATGGGGTCCCGTTTTTACCCTTTGGGTACTGAACCCTAAAAATTAATTAATAATTTATTTATAAACATTCTTCATCTAATTTGACTCTAGTATAGACGACACGCGATGATCATTATTTAGGCTGAGTCGTGAGTCACGGCGTATCGCGCAGGCGGAATCCGCCGCGCACGAAACGAACTCGACATGTAAGAACCTGTGCAAACTGCTAGCTTGCGCGCCTACATACTTTATTCCTACGCTCCGCAATCCACCTGCGCGATGCGCCGTGACTCAGGACCCAGCCTTAGGCAACAGACTGACCGGCTCTGTTTTCCAGGTGCAGTGGGCGGTTTAGCTCACCACCCGCTGGTGGGCGTAGCCGTGGGCGAGACGGAGAGCAGCGCGGCGGCGCTGCGGCGCGGGCTGCTCGGTGCGCTCACTAAGCCGCTCAGCGCTACTGCTGATCTCGTAGCGTTTGCGGGTCGCGGGCTGCTCACACAGGCGGGCTGGGATCCCGCGCCGCAGGTAACGTTATGTTCTCTGTGCTCTTGTATAGACAACTTCCCACATGGGCGAGGCTGAGAGCTTCGCGGCCGCTCGCACGCTCGCCAAGCCGCTCAGCGCCACCGCCGAGCTCGTGGCGTTTGGGGGTCGCGAGTTACTCACACATGCCGGGTGGGACCCCGCGCCGCAGGTAAGACTTTTATCTCTGATACAGTGTATTATTGGAATACAAGAATCCAAGTACGAACACTTTCACTTCCTGACTAAACAGTGGCTTCAGACCAGAAAAACACTTATTACTATTTAGATATCGTGCTAACTAGTTTGCCATTGTATTTAAGTCTTGCCTAGACTGACTGTGTGATAGGTGCAGTACGTTAGTCAGAAACTAAGCAAGGCAGTGAGGACCGCATAAGTCCCGGTTGTTGTTGTAAAATGACAGACGTTAAAGTTAAGTGACATTATATATTTTCACAAAAAATTGTCAATAATTTGTATACGTTCTTCATCGAATTTCGCCATAGTATAAGTTTTGCGATATATAAGTGTTTATTATCCAGCCGCGCGATTCCTGCTGGCTGGCGCGCGATCCCGCGTGCGCGGCGGGCTGGCGGCGCGACTGCGTGCGCTGGGCGTTCCGATTGGCCGAGCTCAGCGCACTCGCTGGCTTTGAAGTCCTACTCAACAACGCGCCGCTTAGTCTACTCCTCACGCACAAGGTACTTGAAGACGTCACTCTCTTAGAAACTTTCTTTTGCTGACACGTGAATCCCTCATACAAATACCGTGCGAGCCCTTATGCGCGGCGCGACTGCGTGCGCTGGGCGTTCCGATTGGCCGAGCTCAGCGCGCTCGCCGCCTTTGAGGTGCTGCTCAACAACGCGCCGCTCAGCCTGTATACCTCACTCTTTTAGATACTTTCTTTTGCTGACACTGTCATACAAATACCGTGCGAGCTCTTGTGCGCGCCGCGACTGCGTGCGCTGGGTGTTCTGATTGGTCGCCCGCCTTCGAAGTGCTGCTGAACAACGCGCCGCTACTTGTAGAGAGCACTCTCTAAAGCGCTGCGCATTGTAGAAACTTCTGTTGCAGACACCCGACACCGTCATAGAAATACCGCGCGTGCCCAATTCGTGAGTTTGTTTTGTTTTGTAAATTTCTTTATTTCATACACTGTATAAAATATAGACACTTTTACACAAATAAACATAAGGTAAAGAATACTTTATGTGGCTAGACTCACCTAGAAAAGCTTATAAAATATATTTGATTAACTTATTACAACATGACAATGTAACAATAAAACAGTCTGTATTATGATAACAATAATTGCCAGAATTAAAAATAATAACAGAATTAAAAATAACATGCGAAACATTTGTGACTGTTTCGCTCAATTCATCAAATTTGGGTTAATCTCAACTGTGATTCTTACAATTAATCATTAATTAATTTTCAAATGCTACTATCAAATTCCTATCGACAAATGAAAATTAATTAGGTGAATGATTTAACATAGCAATAAAGTACTCAATTACTTAGTATACAGGATTAATGTTGAACCCCCCGCCAAAAATACATATGGGGTAAAAAGCGTAATAATAAAATATAAATACAATTTTTTGCCTGCTTTGTATATATCCTATAGTTCTAGGTGCGTGCGCTCACCCTCGCAGTCAAAGCGACGGCGCGCTGTCATATTGGTGCACGGGGTGAATAATAGCTATTGTTATGATAACCGCGATAGGCCGCGTGCTAAGTGACAATAAAGGATATCATTTTTTTGGGCCTTTTCTGAAAGTGCCGGCCAACACAAAAAATAGTACGTATTGTTAGAAAAAGCCATTTAGAGTTAATATGGCACAAAAGTTGTAGGAATGCTCTGAGCCAAGTTATACAAGTTCTAGCAATATACGTACTATTTTTTTTTTGTTGGCCGGCACTTTCAGTAAAGGCCCAAAAATGTATGGATCCTGAATGATGTCCTTTAATTTTCCTACTATAGGGTCACGTAAAAAATTTGGAGGGGGTTCAAAATTAACCCTGTATAGCCGCTCGCCGCATAACACTGCAAATACTGATTGTATAGGTTAACAATGAAATTCACAGAACACCTGAGGTCTCAGACAAGTGGTAACCGCTCCATATCGATTCTGTAGTGCGAGCACGGATCTTGCCGATCGATAAATTTATCGGTCGACAAAACCGTTTATCTATCGAATTTTATCTACAACCGCTAGTACGGGACTCGGATCGGTATGGTTTATTGTGTTCTATTTTCTCGATATTTAAAAATGGCAACACGGCAATTTTATCGTCCCATTCGTTCATCATTCATTCGAATCTTATATTTTTAAATCTGTTATTGTTTATTTTGTTTTTTGTTTTGTTTCTTAGCGTATGGGTTTTTTTAAGAGAAGGTAGAAAGTTTAATATTATCCTTATTATTTAATTAATATTATTTTACTATGTCGGTAAAATAACTACCGATAACTACCGACCGAATAAAACTGCACAGCGGTGAGGACCTGCAAAAAGTAGGTAGATAGAGTCTAGCCAACGAAAGCTGAACCAGGAAAAACGCGGCAATTTCAAAAAAATCATGACAGGGTAACAGGGTTACTCACACAGCTGCAATTTTCTCAGAAAATTTAAATTTGACATACGACACTACACCTCAGATTGACACACATAGAGACAAAGTGTTGCCAATCAAATAACTACGAGGTTCAGCTTTCGTTGGCCAGACTCTAATACTTTTATTGTAACATAATAACACAAACATTTACAATGCATTTACATAAAAAAAAAGAAAAACAATGATAAGATTGAATCATGTAGATTGTTGAGATTAGAATAAAAATATGTAATAGGAAAAGAAATAACTAAATTCTTGCTAGTTCCAACAAACATAGACGGGCAATTCGTTATATCTAATCCGTCGGATATCGCCCCAAATGCTCTCGTTAACCACAAAGGCTATTTCTCGGGATACGCAAAACAACCTCATGAAATCAATCTTCTAAATCCATGGGGTGGTTTCTCTCCCTCAGATGGCGCCGGACAATTTTAGTTTTTTCGCAACGTCGTCGTTGCGTCTCTTCTGCATCCAGCAAAAGGTGCCCGAAATCCATTTTTTCACGACCGCCCAAGAAAAGTGTAATAATTACTAACTTTCCAATGGCGTCGAAAGCGTCGATAAGTTTATCTATCTAACTTTTAGAAGCTGATCAATGTATCTACATATCGATATAATTTATCTAAAAGAAATGTCATTTTTCAGTCCCATGCTCAGCTAGGCAAAATAAATAAAATTTACCGATTTTGCCAAGGGGCGATAAAGCAAGTCCCATGCTGCCGATGTCAATTTGTCGACTTGAACTGTCAAATTTTATCGTCAATGTCACTTTATCAGTCGATAAAAGATCTGTACTAGCAATGTTGTTGCGTTAAGCGCTAACGCCTTAACGTTATCGACAATAAATAGGTAGACAAGTGTACATATACTTGGAGAATTCCTTCTCACTCCATTCGATCGCCAGCAACTAATATATAATCGCTACGAAAGACATAACTCGGATGTTTATGAATTTTCTCTTTTGTGTTGTGTTTATTTTGCCATATAAAGTGTCGTTGACATATCCCATACTTTCATCATTCCTCCTATGGCCACAATATCTCCGCACCTGAAGGCCTACTCTCTTTCTCCGAAACAAAATTTCGGCCGAGTTTCGTTTGCTATTTACAGCAGTATCCATTCCTTCCGAAATTTCGTTAATACAAAATAGGTTTGGCATTTAGATTATTAATTCATAGAAAATTGTTTGAAATTTTAAAAGTAAGGAAAAGTGCTTTAAGTAGCAATCGAAAATCGGCCGAAATTTCGTTTCGGAAAAAGAGAGTAGGTCCTCTGACAGCGATCCGGTACGGTGAGAAAAACAAGAGGTAGATAGCAAAAAGACTTCAACGGAAATAATAGGTAAAGAACACGGGTGTGTAGTGTAATGTTTGATATAAATACTTATGGTCTATCGTTCATATAATATAATTTCATTTCATATAATTTCATTTGATATAACAACTAACTTAATATAATAAACATTTAATATAATTTTAGATTCTATAATTTCATTTGGTATAATGTGCTTTTGATATAATGTACATTTGACATAATAATCAAATAATATAAAACATTACTCATGTAATAAGCAAGCAGCATGCAAGCAAGCAAGCAGCATGCAAGCAAGCATGCAGCATGCAAGCAAGCATGCAGCATGCAAGCAACATGCAGGCAGGCATGCAGCATGCAGGCAGGCATGCAGCATGCAAACAGGCATGCAGCATGCAAACAGGCATGCAGCATGCAAACAGGCATGCAGCATGCAAACAGGCATGCAGCATGCAAGCAGGCATGTTTTCTGTCACGGCTTCGGCTCTGCGGGACTCCTGCGGTCCCACACGAGCTTATCGTCGCAGATGGCTTTCGCTCACCACCGCAGCTTCGGCTTGCTGGCCGGTTTCGCCGGCCAGCCTCAGCCGCGGCGGCGAGCGTTAAACCCACCTGCTCCTCAGCTCGTGAGCCGCCTCGCCCCTCCGCGCCTACGCGGGATTAAATTACACTCTAGCGTAGGGCAGACAAGTCCACGTGGAGTCGGTTTTGCCGCGATTCGTTTCTATCACTGACTCAACCATAACGAAAACACAACGTATTAACTTTTTAAGACAATATTTGAAATCAATTTAGGGTTAGAATGTTATTCTTATTTTTAAGCAAAAATTATATCAAATGAAGTTATAGAATATGATTTTTCTACCAATAAAGCTTTATAGAATAAGTCGTTAGAGAATATGAGTATTATATCAAATAAATAATATATTAATGTTGTTATAGAAAGTGTATTTAGAACAAGTAAAAATTATATCCAACGAACGTCATGTTCTTTGAAATTAGTTCATTTGTCATTATATAAAATGATACGCACCCAAAGGACACAAACTTACTTTTCCAACAGAGGAATTTAAATTTAAAAAAGGGAGATCAGAATCAGTTCTGTAAAGCTTGAAAGACAGCGCATTACTTTTTTTTCTTAGACTGAATATAATTTTAATTTTATGTTAATTGATAGATATGGATAGATACAGTAGATACTGTGTGTGCACAGAGAATTTAAGACTTACAAGTAACATCGTTTTAGCAATTAATGACTTTCTAGAGTGTGAACACTGACTTTTACAAAATATTTTTATTTATTGTTTTTAATTAGGGATACTTTTAGGTGCTTGTCAATTACCAGTAATGCTATTTATTGTAACATAGCGATTGTCGTTGCTGGCTATCTCGACAATTATAAAATAAGCGTATTTTTTTGCGTCTGTTTATTTACTTTACGGTGCGACATTTTGGTAATCAATTGTGTGTAGTACTGCTAGGATTTTGTAGTTAATCCCACTACAGAAATATTTATATATCAGATTGCATTAATTTGAAGTACCTACATTCACAATTAAACTAAAACAGCAATTAATTATTAATTTAACTTAAGAAGCTTTATTCTTTGTTTTTTGGTTTGTTTACTACGGGTAAGCGCTTGGCCGTCATCTTACTTGACGGTAAGTGACGATAAGGCCGAAGGTGGAAGCGCGCTTTACCCGGAATCCTCAACCACTGAGGAACTATCTTACATCTGGGTCTCAGACCGGTGGCTTAGCCACTAGACTACACTATCCAATATCGTTAAACGTAGCCTTTTTCCTACAGCTCCTTGTAGTGGCTGAACCGGAGTCAGAGCGAATAGTGGAGATGATCGACTTCAGATTCTGCACGCTCGCACCCTACCAAGGGCAAATTATAGAGGTGAGTCCCTTTCACTACCTTCTAAATTATACATACTTACATACATACAATATACAGATGATCACGCCCGAATCCCGGAGGGGTAGGCGAAGACCACAGCTTTTCATTTGTTACGACCCTGACACACATCCTTTGCTTCACTCACTCTCATTCTTCTCACTCACAACTCACTCTTCATCATTTTTACGTGCTCGTCGGTTTAGGGTACTCTTGACCAGATCGTTAACGAGAACTTCACCGATCGGATCTAAGTACGTTCGCCTAGTTATTCCCCTTCCTACTATCCCATTAATTCTCTAAATTATAAATAAATGAATAAAAATTCATAAAAGGAAGATGTCAAGATCGTATCAAGTGGAATGCTGTGGATTTTCCCTACCACTACGGAAAACGAGTGTGATCTATGTATGTATGAAAAAATTAAAATAATTTATTTAGAACACACAGGTACATAAACAAAAGTTGATAAAATTACTACTGACCTGACCATCTAGGTAATAATTTTTTTCAACGTTTCGTTATCTTCGAGTTTATAGTATTAGCAATCACGGTAACATGTTTTACCATTACATAACGAGCCTTGTACTATATACTTTTAAACTTTCGCGTTCCATTGTAAACACACATTTAGACGGGGATTAACGCTAACTACATATTATAGGCATCCTACGCATACCTTTTTATACCCGACGTTTCGACCGAGTTGCACCGGTCGTGGTCACGGGCGGACTGCTGTCGCGATGTGCTGCCTCCGTTTGCGCGGCTGAGTCTTCGTCCACCGTTACATTTTTTATCCAGCTACAGACACACACAACACTAACGGTGTCCCTATTACGTACACAGGCCTTATTCTGGTGGTTAGTCGATTGCGAAGTAAAACGAAGTTCGGTTTTTGTGAATACTGGATTTCACGCTGTAGATAGTTTGTGACCGTCTTCCCGATTGAAATTATTAGGATGCTTTTTGATTTCAATCGCTTCACGCACTACTCTGGAATAAAAGTGGCGATCTGTGGAGAGGACTTGTGTTTGATGAAATTCAATCCAGTGATTTGCGCCTCTTTCAAGTAGGTGTTCTGCAATCGCTGATTTATTAGACTGGCGGTTTTTGACAGCTGCGATATGTCCTTTGACCCTTTCATGAATTGTCCGCTTTGTCTGGCCTATGTAGGAACTACCACAACTGCAGTCTGATGTTGTTAACCTTTATGCCTGGAGTGTATATGGTCGGTATGGAGTACCCACGTAATATGTGGCCAATCTTGTCTGTGACTCCTTTGACATAAGGCATGTAGGCCGGTTGCCTGCTAACATTGGGATACTTGTTGCGTTTAATCGGTTTCTGTCGTCGATTCACTTGATATCCGTTTTTCTTAAATACCTCCTGAACATAATCTAACTCCCGCTCCACATGCTCAGGGTCACAGACCTCTGTCTGTCAAAAGCTCTGTTCTTGAGTGACGTCTCAACGGATTGCAAGTGTCGAGGGTGGTGATGTGAGGCAGCGTGTAGATATCTGTCCGTGTGCGTGGGTTTTCAGTACACACAGTGCGAGGTGCGATACGGACCCGTTGGATCTCACGGTCATCTTAACGTCTAGAAAAGGCAATGACCTGTCCGCCTCCATCTCGTATGTGAACCTCATATGCGGGTGAATGGAGTTGAGGTGTTTAATCTATTGATCTACTTCCTGCTTGCTACCTTTAACGACAGTAAAGATGTCATCTACATATCTTTTCCAAAGCCGTATGGTCTTAGGCCCGAGACTCAGTGCCTGCTCTTCAAAATGCTCCATCCAGATATTGGCAAGTACCGGGGCGACTGGGCTTCCCATAGACATAGACACCATCAATCTGTAGGTAATATTGACCTTGGAAAAGAAAGTAGTTGCCGTCCAAACAGTGCTCCAGTAGTTCAATGTAATTTCGCGGCATTTCATTGTCCCTCAGTTTCTCCCAGACTACGTCCAAACACTCCTTTATTGGAACATTGGTGAACAGTGGTTCCACATCAAAACTCACCATAATGTCTTCCGGTTCCAATATAATTGTTATCTGTGCGGTGACGTAGAAAGAATACTAATCGCCGCCCCTCTCCTCCGTCTGGTGGGTGTCGTAAGAAGCGACTAACGGACTCTTTGGAGCGTCTGTTCCACTGGTGGTAGGGCTTGACCCGTCTGGTTGGTGACCACCGTACGCATGGTGTAAAACCCGTCAAGTGACTGCTTGTCGGTCGCGTTTCGGGATCAGCCAACGTAACGTATAACCAGAGCTTGAGAGAATGATGCTGCGATGTACTTGGTCTGTAGAGGCTTCCGTCAAACCAGTGCCAGGAGGACTTCGTTAACCTGCCGACCAGGGAGACCCGTAGAACCCGTGGTATCCATGCCACGCATAATCTCGGGGTGTTTCGTCGTGCCGGTTGGTGACCGGAAGGTGGGGTCCCGGCGGTCATTCCTGGGGGGGTTCGGGGGCCCTTCCGTTCGGCAGGTTAATAATAGTCGTCTGTGGGCAGATTCCTGGGGAAACAGGCCACCACACTTTGATAATTCGCATCGCGGCATCATTTTCTCAATTCACGCCTCTCTCTTTCCACTCCTAAAATGACAGCGCCTAACAACAAAACTGGTACTACAGCGGTGCACATAACTTTACCGTTTGAGGTGGAGTTCACTAACATCCGCGGACTCCATGCAAACCTCAATGCCGTCCACCATCATCTTGAGACGGCACGGCCAGCAATGTTGTTCCTGACGGAGACGCAAATAATCCGTCCAGCTGACACCACCTACCTGAACTATCCCGGCTATGTGCTTGAAGAATCCTTCAAAGCCAAAGCCGGAGTTTGCTTATTCGTTCGGGGCGGATGTTTGCTGTCGCCGTCTGCGCTGTCTGGAGGACCCTTCCTTCTCCTTCCTAGTGGTATATGTCGACTTGGGCTCTCATTGCCGTGTCTACGTCTGCTCGGATCACTGCATGATATCCAGTACAGTGCTCTTGACATCGCGCCCACCAACAGCGGTTTCGAAACGCTGGATTTGGCACTACGCGTCGGCAGACTGCGACGGTATGCGGGAGTATTTTGCATCCATCCCTTAGAGGCAGCGCTGCTTAAGTGGGAAGGCCCCGACCGCTAGCGCCACTGCCGTTGCTGATGAGACGATTATGAGCACAGTGCCTAAAATGCAAGATGCCACTGCTGCTATAATACTCGCGTCCGTAGGTTTACCCTTGAGACCCCTGGGTGGTGCTAAATGAGTAACACCGCCTAAGTGGTAGAGCCACGCTGAGTTGCAGCACGCATTGGGTAATACCACCCTCTCACTAATATCCGGCGTGAAATAATGGCACCTGGATTGGTGCTGTTGTGTTTCGTCCGGCCAGTGAGAGTTCCGGAGGATTCACTTGCAATCCGTTGTGACGTCACTCAAGAACAGAGCTTTGGACCTCTATGACCCTGAGCATGTGGAGCGGGAGTTGGATTATGTTCAGGAGGTACTTAAGATAAACGGATATCAAGTGAATCGACGACGGAAACCGATTAAACGCTGTTAAGGAGGGGAGAGGAAATAATGTGGACTGTATTATTATGTGCAAAGTAAAGCGTGTATTGATAAAATATAATAAAAAACAGGAAATAATAACAAAATCAAACATACCAACCAAGACGTCAGCACCGAACAGAAATTGACAAACCTTATGTCCAACCGAAAAAGATAATAAAAAATACAAACTACTGAAAAGTATTTAGTCGGCAACATCTCTCCCTCTCTTTCAAAATGGAAAAATAAAATTCAAAGAAATAGAGGGAGATGTCCTTTATACGGGAAGTCGCACCAGCTTTTTACAGGGGCGGCGAAGGACTCCTCCTGCAGTGGCAACCTCGGCTACTCTCACTAGCCCATCTGCGCCGGGAAATACTCGGGTTATACGGCCACGTGGCCACGTTCCGCGAGGTAAGTTACCATCGACCACAAGCACGAGGTCACCTACAGCAAGAGCCAGTCCGTCGCCTGTCCTGTCACCTCGCCTAGGTGTCAGAGTTGAGAGGTATTCTCTAACCCATCGGTTCCAGAATAAATCTGTAAGCCTTAATGCCTTACGCCAGGAAGTCCGACCCCATAAATCCTGCGGCTCTGTCTTACCGTAATGGTTAGCCGTGGATGCTGTGCCGATGAGGAAGTGAAACGGCGTTAGTGCCTCTTCGTCACTTGAGTCAGCCGGAACGTAGGTTAAGGGCCTTGAGTTGACCACAGCTTCAGCTTCCAACAAAAGAGTCGTCAAAACGGGTTCCTTTGGGTATCGCTCTTGCAAGGTTACTTTTAAAGCAGACTTTACTGAACGCACGAGCCGCTCCCAAGCACCACCCATTGACGGTGCCGACGGTGGTATGAAGATCCACTCGATGTTTTGGTTAGTTGCAAACTCTTGAACTGCAGGGCCGTAGAGTTCTCGCATGAATTTGGCAGCACCGACGAACGCAGTCCCGTTGTCTGACCAGATCTGTTGAGGACTTCCACGACGGGCCGTAAATCGACGTAGGGCCATCAACGCTGCGTCCATTGAGAGGTCATGGACTACCTCTAAATGTATAGCCCGCATTGTGAGACAGGTGTACAAAGCTACCCACCGCTTTTCGTGTCTTCTGCCAACAGTTATCTGCACTGGACCGAAGTAGTCAAGGCCGACGAAAGTGAATGGTCGGCGATGATGGGCGAGTCGAACCGCGGGGAGGTTTCCAACAGGTGGGTTCAAAGGAATAGCTTTGCTTATCTTACAGTATTGGCAGGCATGTGCTGCTGCTCTGACTGCACTTCTCAGCTTTAAAATCCAGAACTGCTGCCGGAGTTCGTTGACAACAGTCTCGTTATTGCCATGAGCAAAGCGCCGGTGGTAATAGTGAATCAAAAGTTTAACTGCTGGGTGGCTTCCATCAAGAACAATAGGGAAATTGGTAGCCTCAGTAGCTTCTGCAACTGCTTCGATGCGACCCGATAACGTCATTAAACCATCGCTTCTGAGAATAACATGAAGCTTTTGTAACTTGCTGTGGCGTGGCAATGGCTCTCCTAGTTGAAGCGCAGCTAACTCATCAGGGAACGAATTATTTTGGCATTTGATCAAAATATGCAGCTGGGCTAGGCGTAAATCTTCCGCAGTAAGAGGCGTAAGCTGGGCGACAGAAGTTCTTAGCCTAGAGGCAGGCGTGTGCGATGTTGAGGCATTAGCACTCGCTCTACATCTCAAACGCCTGATGTACTGATGTGCACGCGCCGTCGACCGTAAGAAACGCAACCATTGGCTGAAGCGGGACGGATCCGCCGAAACGGGATGGACGGGAATGGTGCCTACTTGAATGAGATATAAATAATAAATAAATAATTTTAGCACTTGGTTTCAGCTCATCTTTGTTGAGGCTAGTGTTATGTGGCTCAACTGGCCATTCACATTGAGGTGATTTCAAAAACTCAGGTCCTTCAATCCACCGACTATTGTTAAGGTCAGCGTCTGACTTTTGCCTAGTGGCGTCATCTGCGACATTCAATGCTGTGGGCACCCACCTCCACATATCTACAGTTGAAAGCTCTAGGATGTCTGCTAACCTATGTGCAACGAAAGGCAAAAACGAACGCGCGTCGCTGCGAAGCCATCCTAGAACATTCTTAGAGTCTGTCCATAGAAATCGCCTAGAGGGTTTAAACTTATGAGCGTCGCAGATAGACGTCGCTAGACGAGCTGCTACCGTGGCTGCCTGCAATTCGAGGCGAGAAATGGTGACAGGAGTTAGAGGCGCTACTCGGGACTTGCTACATATAAACGAAAGCTGCATGGTTCCATCAGCAAGTACCAGACGCCAGTAAGCGACAGCGACATACGCGTGCTCACTTGCGTCACAGAATACGTGCAGCTCCCGCTCTATTAGATGAGCTTGGTTGAGAGCATGAGCCTCTCTCAGGTGCCAGCGTGGTACTCGAAGGTCAACCGATTCAGATATGTCCGCAAGCCAAGCTTTCCACTTGGTGCTTAGGTCCTGAGGAAGTTCCTGGTCCCAATCAATTCCTCTGCGCCAAACTACTTGGAAGATAATGCGTGCTTTTATGGTAATGGGAGCTAGTATACCTAGCGGGTCGAAAACCCGCATCAAACTAGAAAGCGCGTGACGTTTTGTGATTTTATGAGGCAAAGCTAGCGACGTTTTTAGGGCGGCCGCGGTAAAACCTAACTCATCAGTAGACGGATACCATATTAGACCCAACGTACGCACACTTTGCGGGAAATGACCAATATCTACGCCTATGCTACCAGAATCTAGTCTTAAATTTGTTGATATAAGAGTGAGTGCATCGGGTTCGTTAGAGACCCACCCGCGAACTTCAAAGTGCGCTCGCTCTTGCACCTCTACGATGTCTCTAGCTAATTTCGCAGCTTCATCTGGCCCTTCCAAACTGCCAATGAAATCATCCATATATGTATCTTGGATAATTGCATGGGCAGCCTCAGGATATAAATCTTTACACTCTTCGGCGTTTTTGTTTTTTAGATAGAGTGCTGTAAACGGGCTAGAAGCAGCACCAAATATCATTGATGACATTCTAAATGTCGAAAGAGGCAAGTCGGGAGAATCACGCCATAGAAACCGCTGCGCATCCCTGTCTTCGGGCCTGACCTTGACCTGTGGCAACATTTCTTTTATGTCAGCTATCATGCCGATCTTACCCTCTCGAAAACGAAAAATAATATTTAAAAGAGAAGGCAATAAGTCAGGGCCGGTCAACAAAAGGAAATTCAAGCTGACTCCCTGAGAGCGGGCTGCGGCGTCATGAACCACTCGCAGCTTACCTGGCTTGTTGGAGTTCACAACCCCAAAATGAGGTAGGTACCACACCCTTGGCGAATCAGAAGAGATGTAACATGGCTCGGCATAACCTTTGTCTATCATAGCGTGTATATTTTCGCGATACTGTTTGGCGTAAGCGGCGTCTTTACTAAAGCGCTTTTCCAGACCATTAAAACGCGAAAACGCTAGCTGGTAACTATCTGGAATGGCAGTGTCATCTGATTGCCATAATAAGCCGACCTCAAACTGTCCACCTGGTAACCGACGAGCAGTGTCTTCGAGAATTTTCGAGGCGCGCTCGTCTGCGGCAGAACGGACTCGTTGCTTGACAATACCAATCGACTCCAACTTAAAGTTGTCCTTAATAAGACCCTCAATCTCCGAAAAATCATCTGATATCACGCTATGATTGACAAAAATCACCGGTTTAGTCCTACTGAAAGTAAAGCCAAATACAGCCCAACCTAAAGGAGTTAAACAAGCAGCTGGTTGTCTTTTTGAACCTTGGCGCACCTCTCGTGGGGTCAGCAGATTCCAGTTATCGATTCCAATTATCAATTTTGGTTCAGCGTTTTCAAACGTGATATTAGTTAACGAAAGATGCCTAATATCGTCTGGACTGACTGACTGGCGTGCAATACCTAGCGCCGATACAGACCGTGCTCTATATATTTTATGTTGTTTGGATTCGTGCAATCCTTTAATACAAAAATCTACATACTCGACTTCGGTTAATTTAGATAGACCACCCATACACTCGACTCTAATTTGTGCCTTAGGGCCGACTAAGCCTATCTGAACTGATACCTCATCGTCAATAAAAGTGCTAGACGAGCCGTCGTCCAATAGAGCATAAGTATTTATAGAGCCCTTAGGTCCGCTTACAGTAACAGCGACGACTTTCAAAAAAACTTTGAGCGGCTCGTTTGAAATAGCGTGAGCTACAGTCTCGCTTTTATGCTCTACCGTCATAGTCGAACAACTAAGTTCAGGTTCGATTCTGTTCGAGAACGTTTCAGTAGTTGTATGGGAATGAACTGACTCAAAGTTATGCAACAATTTATGATGTTTGTATTTGCAGCCTTCCACATTACATAACGTCTTTGGATTACACGACCTATAGCGATGCGAACCTTTTTTTAAACATCTGTTACAAACTTTTTTGTCGCGGGCCCAATTCAATCTAGCCATAAAGTCAAGATGAATAAATGTATCGCAGTTGTCAATCATGTGACATTGTTGACAATATAAACAACAATTTGACTTATTTTGTTGTGATTGTGAATTAGAATGATTTTTATTTTCAGCCGACTTATTACCTGAATGAAAATTATTATGCTTTGAACTCACTACGTTAACCTGAAACATTTTTGAGCTATGTGGCTGACTTGACGAATTCGCTTCCGTAATAACGCCAAACTTGAATTCCGTAATGACTTCCTCAGCTAAAAAGTCAGCTAGCAACTCTAATTTCGTTCCTACAATCGGGTTGAAGCGGGACTTTGCGTAATCTTTCCAGCGTGCTCGCATTGCAGGAGTCAATTTCAGAAGCAACGAGTTATAAAGCTCCGGTGACTCTAAATAAGACTTATTATTAAGAAATTTCATAACTGAAATGCAACTGCGGACACGGCTGGCAAAGAAATGCAAGTCCTTCCCCTCAAAATTAACTTTAGGCAAAGCTCGCACAGCGGCGACCTCCTGGAGGACGATGAGCTCCGGTCTACCAAACTGAAGTTCGAGAACAGATATAATCTCGCCTGGGTTATGCGCTGTAGAAAGTAAGGCACCGACGGCCTCTCGTGCCGGGCCGTACAGCGCCGCATTCACCCGTGATAAGTTGTCCATTGGAGAATAAGACGCCATAGACGCGTCGTAGGCTCTTTTGAAAGCAAGCCAGTCTAGGGTTTTACCATCAAAAACAGGCAGGCGACTCTCCATTTTACCTCTAGATAAACTATGTATGGCTTGAGCCAAGCGATTAAAACCAGAACCATTCTGGTTGCTAGAAATATTAGTAGGTAGGGTACGTACGCACGTAGAGTCTTGAACGTCACCTGTAGGTCCGCAACAGGGCCTGGGCGGTGTCGGATCAAGCGCTAGGCGACTAGGCCCAGCAGTGGGATCGCATGTGACACCGCGGCTGGCGAACGCAGGAACTCGACAGTTAAACGCAGCGACCGGAAGAGTCGGGCTGCCGGGACGCACGATAACAGGGGCGTCCGCAGTGGTAGCGGCGACAGGCCGCACTTCTATGAGCGCCCTCGTAGGAACCGCAAGTATGGGGCTACCGGGACGCACGGTTTCCGGGGCGTCCACAGTGGTAGCACCACGGGTATCTACAAAAACGCATTCATTAGAAGGTGTCATAGTCTCCAACCACTCTACAACGTTACCTCTACTTAGGCGGCTACTGCCGCGATGGCTGTTGGCGCGACTGCTGCCGCAGTGACTACTGCCTTCAGCCACCATTTGAGCTATTTCTGCGCGCATTTCAATTTCTAACGCCCTACGCTCCGCCTCAACCACTTTAGCTGCTCGTTCGCGTTCCACCTCAGCAGCTTTGGCTTTCACTTCAGCAATTTTTCGAGCATATAAGGCCTCAATATTGAGCGAGCGTGCGCGAATAGTACTGGACGACTTGGATGTTCCTGAAATAGACTTGTCTTCCGCCGCATGGACGGACCTGACGGGGTCGAGTACGAGAGCGGGCGGCGGAGTCTCAATATCGTCGGGCATGACGGAGTCCGGCAGCGGAGCCTCGCCCGCACTCGACTCTAACGCTTTACTTTGCAATCTAGTTAGCACACTAGTTACTTTCAAACAAACAATAAAATATAGTTTTCGGAATAGAAAATAATTGAAAGAAAATTTATAGGGAAATTATTTTCAGAAAATGAAAATTTTGAAAGTAAAATTTACCGAGCGAAAAGGACCAATGTTAAGGAGGGGAGAGGAAATAATGTGGACTGTATTATTATGTGCAAAGTAAAGCGTGTATTGATAAAATATAATAAAAAACAGGAAATAATAACAAAATCAAACATACCAACCAAGACGTCAGCACCGAACAGAAATTGACAAACCTTATGTCCAACCGAAAAAGATAATAAAAAATACAAACTACTGAAAAGTATTTAGTCGGCAACAAACGCAACAAGCATCCCGAGGTTAGCAGACAACCGGCCTACATGCCTTATGTCAAAGGAGTCACAGACAAGATCGGCCACATATTACGTGGGTACTCCACACCGACCATATACACTCCAGGCATAAAGGTTAACAAACATCGTGGGCACTCCGAAGGATGTTTTGCCACTGCAAACACCAGGAATCGACAAAATAGACTGCAGTTGTAATAGTTCCCACATAGGCCAGACAAAGCGGACAATTCATAAAAAGGGTCAAAGAACATATCGCAGCTGTCAAAAACCGCCAGTCGAATAAATCAGCGATTGCAGAACACCTTAAAAGAGGCGCAAATCACTGGATTGAATTTCATCGAACTCAAGTTCTCTCCACAGATCGCCACTTTTATTCAAGAGTAGTGCGTGAAGCGATTGAAATCAAAAAGCATCCTAATAATTTTAATCGGGAAGACGGTCACAAACTATCTACAGCGTGGAATCCAGTATTTGCAAAAACGCAAGTTCGTTTTACTTCGCAATCGACTAACCACCAGAATAAGGCCTGTGTACGTAATAGAGGGACAATGTTAGTGTTGTGTGTGACGGTAGCTGGATAAAAAATGTGACGGTGGACGAAGACTCAGCCGCGCAAACGGAGGCAGCACATCGCGACAGCAGTCTGCCGGTGACCACGACCGGTGCAACTCGGTCGAAACGTTGGGTATAAAAAGGTATGCGTAGGATGCCTATAATATGTAGTTAGCGTTAATCCCCGTCAAAATATGAGCCTGGTACTGAAAATCAGCGATATGGTGATGTTGCCACTGCAACAAATACTGAGTCTCTTTTTTACAATTATATTTGTGTATGTACTTGTGTGTTCTAAATAAATTATTTGAGCGTTATTAACGCAATAAACCAAATATTACGAAAATACTATGAAAAATAAAAAGACTGCATTACCAGATAAAGACGCAGCCGTACACCCTTAATTCGATTATGTCCGACACCTCGGACAGCTATTTAAAAAAAATGTGGACCTTTATGAATTTATTTTTATAATATTTTTAGTGTACCAAGCTTATACAGTATATTTTACAAAAGAGTGGAAAAATAAAAAAAGTTTTTTGAAACACTACAAATGTCGGTTCTAAACAAAAATGGTGTCGACCCCGGTCTCGTCACTTTTACGCAAGATATTTTATTTGATATTATTTGTTATTTGCATATAAATGAATGTTTTCGTATGTGTTTTTAGTTTGTTAGAGGTTACTCCACTCAAAAACATATAACATGTGTCTTTCAAGTGTTATTTAATTTGCTAAACTGACTCTCGTTATAGTTGTCCGTCACCACGGACAACGCCAATCCCATAAAAATGTATGGTAAAATCTAGTTGTCCGTCATGTCGGACGTCGTCAATTGATCTGTCATATGTGTAAATCCGAACTTGTCCTTTCTGGCGGACACTGTCAAATAGGTACCTAAAATTTTAAAATGTTTGTGGTTTGAACATGACTTTAAATGGGTTAGGTATGGTCTTTTTTTTTTTGCTTTTTTTAAGTTTTTTTTTATTTTAATTGGTGTCACATCTGCATGAACACAGAAAGAGAATATTGGCGATTGTGCCTAAACAACGTGCTCCATCAGGAACATGCAAAAAATCTGATAGTGGATGTGGAGACGAGTTTTATGCACCAATTAATTCGAACGAATCTTCGCCTGCTCCTTCTATCGCCTCCTCTTTGGTACGTTTAATCGATTTAGATAGTCACGATGATGACGACCCGCCACTATGCAACGATACCAATGAAGAACTGGACCAGTATGATACGGCCTATATTATGCCTATATTACAATATATCCTACCAAATCCCTTAGAAGAACCAAACTTTTTAGATTTGCCATAAATATCATCTCTGCCATCTTTACCCATTCCTTCATTATCCACTCACAAAACACCTGTCACTAGAAAAAGTCGAAGCAGAGTCTCCACTGTTGCTGCAGTTGCTGTCATAAAAAAGCCTCGTAAATTAAAAAGACTATCACTCCCTTTCACTTGAAAGGAAGAAGGAGTGTAAATTTCTTCACAAAGCTGAAATTGATGATGCAATTGCAAACGAAGACGAGTTTTCAGAGAACCATACTCCCTTGGAATATTTTACATGTTTTTTTCGCCAAATATTATAGCAGATATTGTAACTGAAACGAATAAATATGCCACTGAACATACAGGTCGATCTCTGCAGATTACTGAAGATGAAATGCGTGACTTTCTAGCCATTTATATAATAATGTGTGTGGTTTCCATGCCTTCGTACTTAGATTACTGGTCAAATAGATACAGATATCCCAAAGATTCGTCGATTTATTTATTTCGCTGATAACAGCTTTGAAAATAGCGATAAGTACTAGAAAGTCAAGGCTCTAATAACCATAAACAGGTCTGCAAAACTCATGGGTGAAGAATTTTCTGTACGCAATGTCTGTAAGCCTCTAGGCTTACAGACATTTCAGGAGGTCTACCTCCTGATGACAGTCATTATGATAATGTCGGACATTTTCCGTCAACCAAAGAAGAAGGTCGTTGCATGTATTGTACAAAAATGACTTCAGTGTTTTGATTGAATTGTGATACCAGGCTTTGTTTCGTTACGGGAAAAAAAATCTCGTAACTGTTTTTTACATTTTCATGTAAAATAATATAATTTTATGAATAAATAAATACTTTTTTTACTTTATCTTGTTATTTTTTTATTACGAGATTTCTCCGATATGTATTCGGCAATTTCCGGTACAGCGGACAAGTCAGTCTACTATTACTCTTTTGTAAGTTTGGCAATGTCCGCTGTGGCGGACATGCTTTTTTTGAAAAACTACATATTTCAGATTATTCTTATTATTTTTTCTGAGGTTTTTAAGATACTGGTAATAAGATTATTCATCTAAAATTTTTAGATATTGGTACTAATATCTCTGTCGAATTAAGGGTTAAAAACCTAATTTAACTGACCTAGCCACTTCTTAGTGACAGCCAGAGCCGTGACACCGATACGTAAATGAGTCGTCAGCTTTAAACGCAAACCAAGTTCGTTACATTAAAATTTAGGCTGTGGATAGAGTGCCTCAAGCGGCATTCTAGTACGATCGGTTACGATGCCGTAATTACGGTATCCTTGTACAAAGTTTACGCAGTGTATAGAGCAACATAGTACGATCGATTACGATGCCGTAATTTTACGGCATCCTAGTACCCTTTGCACGACTTATGTCTAAAAATAAAAACGTCCATCGTTTCAAAATAGTCCAATCAGTTATTTAACCAGCCATAAAAATGTCCAACTCTAAAAACGACTGACCAGATACATGACCAGCTATAATAACGTCCAACCAAAAAAATGTCCAACTATAGAAACAACCGACCAGATACATGACCAGCTTTAATAACGTCCAGCCATAAAAATGTATAACTATAGACACAACCAACCTTATTCATGACTAACTATAATATCGTACAGCCATAAAAATGTCCAATTGTACTGTACTATTTCTATCACTGAATACCTGATAACTGTGATTTCTATAGACTCTAATCTACTTTCGTTAAATATCAAAACTCTTTGGAATGACACTGATAGTGATAGCTAGATACTGGTCACTAAAATCGGCTAAAGTCTGATAAAGCATTCGATCGGAAGTATGCGCTATTTTTTTAGTTAGGGCAACCTTGCCTTGTCATTGGACATTTTTATGATTGGTCAATTTTATCATTTTGACATGCGATTGTACATTTGTCTATTTGGACAATTTAATCATTCGACATTTCTATGGTAGGGCAATATTATTACTGGTCATTTTTAAGTTTGGACAATTTTATTATAGGACATTTTTATAGTTGGACAATATTAATTCTGGTAATTTTTATGTTTGGGCAATATTATTATTGGACATTTGTGTGGTTGGATAATTTTATCACATGGACATGCCTTTGGACATTCGTATTTTTGGACGTTTTTCTTATTAGACATAAGTCGCGCAAAGGCCTAGTACAATGTGTATAGAGTGCCACAAGCGGCATTGTATCGCAATCGGTTCGGGAATCGTAACATTTTTTTTATTTGCCCAAATGTTCGGAAGACAGGATATTCAAAAGATATTGTTGTATGGAGTTAGATTTCTGTTGTCTAATAAAAAACTTTACGGCAGATTAGGTGGCGTCACTATTATGCCGCAAAACTTACGGTTCCCGAACCGATTGAGATACAGTGCCGCTTGTGGCACTGTATACACTTCCTATAATTTATTACTCATGATTGATTTCAAAGTCATTGGTCAAATGCTCTCTGAGATTGTACTATGATCTCTAATTGCATACAATACACACAAGCTTATTACCTCCTTCACGTTTGCGGTGAAGTCACACGCTAGAAAGAGAGACAACCTAAACTGTTCGATGCTATTATCATTATGAATCGTTACGGCAATAGCGGCGATGGTCAAAAGTGCACGACTTTGACGCAGCGCGACTAAGTGCGAACTGAAGATAATACACGCATCGTCACGCGAAAACAAGTTCGTTGGGCCTATTTAAAGATCATAACAATCTGATCAACAATCACTGATCACTGATGAGTCTAAATACGTAGACACGCGATATTATGACGCCATACCGAATTGAAATATTTGTTCCATACTATTTATTCCGTCTCGACAGAAAACCCAAACTTCCAAACTATGGAAAGGAAAAACCAAGCTATAAATCATTTCACGCAATGACTTATCAGTATCAATATAAAAACTTAAAAATTTAACTTATAGGTATTTTACATAGCATCCCCTATTTCCTATTTTCCTGTAGATTTTCGAAAAACTTTCTTTCATCCAATTCTTGTCCTAACAAATTCAAGCGAACAACTAAGTCATAATCATAATGTTTCATGGTGGGTGTGTCTGTCAAATTACGGTAATAGCCTTATCAAAACGCGCCCTGTCTTTTGTCAGAAAATTTAATAGTTTGTAAATTCTTTACATAAAAATAATATTTAATTGTGAAACATATAAACAAGTATGCAAAACATTTTGCATACTTTTTAATATTGGGATTTATATTATATGTATTAGATATGGCTGCTTAGAATAATAACGCTATAGAAAGATAGTCTTCATACAAGCGCTCTGTCAAAAATGAAGCACTAAACCGATTCACACACGCGTGACGTGCGCGCATGGCCGTGATCTGCTGTCTCTTTCCAATTCTATGAATATGAAAGAGACAGCACTGCGGCAGCCGCTGCTACCGATGCTTTAACTTGGAGAATCACACTGCAGTACGTTTATATTTTGACCTAATTAACTACAAGATACTATGAAATACTGAAAGCTTACCTGTGAAAAGTGATGTTATTACACTTCTTTTGTTTTTCAGATGTGTTGTGACACAATTTAACTGCACAAACCGTCATTTTTTTTTTGTTTTCGCGAGTCACGTTCGGCGCGCTGTGACATTGAACACTACGGAGCGGTCCGGCGTTTGGTGCCATTTCTGGCTCCAATTAATGTGCTTCAAAATAGGCGCGCGAACTTGGTTTCTATAGCGTTATTATTCTAAGTATGGCTGATACTTATACCAAAGAGATTGGGTTGGAATACCGGACCTCTTAGAATACGGACGTCATGGCAACCCGGTCGTACGCTTGTTATTCAAGGTGTTTTCGGTCAAGTTTAATACGCTATATCGATATTAATGTTGTACGTATATTCTATTGCATGTGCAGCTTTGTGTGACCCAAAGGCGAATGTCGAGGTCCACGGACGCCCGCATTGACGAAGATGATGAGTACCAAGTAAGTAAAACGCTCCCACTTGACGTCAAGAACTACTTCTCGACTCCACTTTTAACGTACTTTTGGTCGATGACACGTTGTGTTTAGTTTTGTTGTTGGTGGTTAAAGTGTGTGTGTGTGTGTGTAAAGTGTGTTAAAGTGTCAAAAAGTTATTATTGGGCTCCACCGTACAATGAAGACCTAAAAATAATTTTAGCGTTGTTTTTGCATTTACATAGGTCACACTAAAAGTTTCCGAAACTGGCCACTTATTTAAACAATATTGAAAAAGTAATTACAACATTTGATAATGGAACTCTTTGGCTGTAGAATGCAGTTTGTTTCATCTGACTATCAATTGCTTTTACACTGTGGCGCCATTTTAAAAATTGCGTGTCTACATTAACATGGATTTAACTCGGGAAAATTTTCGTAGTATGATTTTCTACGATTTTAAGTGTAATTTGACAGCTCAACAGAGCATCGCTCTGCTTTAATCTGCTTTTGGCGATGAAGCACCATGCAAGACGACTATTTATAGCTGGTTTGCAGAATTCAAGCGCGGTCGTGTCAATCTCAGTGACGAATCTCGCGATGGTCGCCCGTCCACCGCTGTGAACAACAAAAACATCGATGCTGTGCGCCGTATGATTGAAACAGACAGGCATGTGACCTACCATGAGATTCGCGCATCCTTAGACATAGGCATGAGTCAAATACAATCAATCCTACACAAACATTTGGGTGTGAGAAAGCTGTGCTCGCGGTGGATTCCACACAATTTGACCAAGGCTCAAAAAACGGACTGCGTCACTTGGTGCAGTGCCATGCTTACCAGATTCAACGAAGGTGCGTCAAATTTGGTGTGGGACATAGTAACTGGTAACGAAACATGGAATTATTGCTACGATCCCAAAACAAAGCAGCAATCGAGCGTATGGGTCTTTCAAGATGAGCAGAAACCAACTAAAGAGGCGCGCGTGAAAAGTGTATCTAAGCGGATGATTGCTTCTTTTTTTAATAAAACTGGACACGTGGGTAGCCACGATTCTCTAAAGCAACAGTAGTGTTGCTTTAGAGAATCGTCGTACCGTGAATAGTGACTGGTACACGACCATTTGTTTGCCGGAAATTATTGACGAACTCCATAAAAATAACCGTAAACTCCGTGTCATCTTGCACCACGACAATGCTAGTTCCCACACGGCCAGACAAACAAACGAATTTTTGAAGGTGAAAAACGTAGAACTTATGAGTCATCCTGCATACAGTCCCGACCTGGCACCTTGTGACTTTTTTCTGCTCCCAAAAATTAAGAACCAATTACGCGGTCAACGATTTTCATCACCAGAAGAGGCTGTCGAAGAGTATGAAAAACATGTTTCTGAGATCACCACGGAGGAGTGGCACAAAAGTTTTCTAAATTGGTTTAATCGAATAAAAAGTGCATTTACGCAAAGGGAGAATATTTTGAGAAACAATAAATTCATTTTTGATCTTTAATAGTATTTTTCTGTTATTCATTCCGGAAACTTTTAGTGCGCCCCACGTACAATGCTACTGGTCTAAAATGGAATAACGCAAGCGATGGGTTATATTCGTTTCCGTCAGAATGGCGGGTGTGTGACTTCCAAATTGATCAAAAATAAACTATGTAAATGTACGGAAAATGTACGTTTTTGTACCGAAATAAGTATAAATGTACGTTTCTGTAAGCGTAGCAACAATCATTTTAAAGTGAGCCGCCATTATGATGTCAGGTTGGCGGATTTAATCTTTTACAAATAACTTATTTCAAATTTAACTTTAGGAAAAAAATGTACGTCAATTGTACTTAAAGGAACTTCCTAAACTTCCTAAATGTTATAAAAGCTCTGATATTGTAAAACGTGCGTGAGCCGCTATCCTGACGTCAGAATGGCGGGTTGTTTCTAAACCAATAAAACTATTTTGATCCACTAAATAACAAATAAATGTACTTATTATGTTCTTGATAGATTAAAAAACAAAATTGGATGGTAAATTCATAGCAAGATTTAATCAATTTTATAACATTTGATCATAGGTAAAGGGTTGAAAGATCGAATGCCACATGGATGGCTACTACCTTAAATATTGGAAATAGCACATTGTGTAAAGGAGACTCTCCTTTATTTATAAAACCAATAAATTCTGCATTTATGAATTTTTTAAAAATCGCTTGTCTTAGGCGGGACTCGAACTAGTCAAATGCGACAAAAATACATGCCGTATTTTATGATGCAGATAGAGAGGGTTACTGACAAGGCTCATTTTTCTCTAAATAACAAACACAATCAAATTAACGGAAGGTCATGAAAACTAACATTTACCTTTTAATTTTGGTTTCACCCGTCACGTGAAACGCACCGCAACTACTTTAAATAAAGGAAATAGCAAATTGTACGGAATGGAGACTTACTTTTATTTTAAAGAATAATAAATACTGTAAATGTGGATTTTTCAATTATATTGAAAAATTTGTTCATGTTTCATTTTTAAATTACTTACCTATGCAAGCAACTATGATGACTAGTTATAATGATAATAATTGATGCAATTTCTTATTTAAGACGTAGATTACTAAAGAAGTTGCATTAGTAATCGCAACTAAACCGATAGGTAAACATCAGTGTAGCTCATTTAAACATCTTGCATGCCAGAGATTAGAGTGTGTTATTTTTTCAGTAAGTATTCGTTAATTGATTAGGTAATGAAATGACAAACCACAATACAAGTAATTCTTAATTTTCAAGGTCTTCATTTATTCATGGTACATAAGTGTTAACAATCAATATGAAAGACTCTTTCGATCTGCATCATAAAATACGGCATGTTATTTTTATCACATTTGATCGGTTTGATTCTGGTTAAAACAGACAATTTTCAAAAATCCTTAATTGCAGTATTTATTATTCTCTAAAATAAATATAAGTCTCCATTGCGTACAATTTGCTGTTTCCAATAATTAAAGTAGTTGCGGTGCATTTCACGTGACGGGTGAAAACCAAATTAAAAGGTAATTGTTACTTTTCATGGCCTTCCGTTATTTAGATTGTGTTTGTTATTTAGAGAAAAATGAGCCTTACATTAAGCTTAAGCCTGTAAGGCAAATTTTTTTCTATTTTTCCCTTTCGACGTGCATCGTAAAATACGGCATGTTATTCTTGTCGCATTTGACTAGTTCGAGTCCCGCCTTAAAACAAGCAATTTTTCAAAAATCCATAAATGCAGATTTTTTTGTGTTTATATTAATGGGAAAGTCTCCATTGGACACAATGTGCTATTTCCCATATTTAAGGTAGTTGCCATCCATGTGGCATTCGATCTTTCCACCCTGTATGGTCAAATGTTATAATATTGATTAAATCATGCTATTAATTTACCTATCCAATTTTGTTTTCTAATCTGTCAAGAACATAATAAGTACATTTATTTGTTATTTAGTGGATCAAAATAGTTTTATTGGTTTAGAAACAACCCGCCATTCTGACGTCAGGATAGCGGCTCACGCACGTTTTACAATATCAGAGCTTTTATAACATTTAGGAAGTTTGTAAATAGTGTTCCTTTAAGTACAATTGACGTACATTTTTTTCCTAAAGTTAAATTTGAAAAAAGTTATTTGTAAAAGATTTCACCCGCCAACCTGACATCATAATGGCGGCTCACTTTAAAATTATTGTTGCTGCGCTTACAAGAAACGTACATTTATACTTATTTCAGTACAAAAACTTACATTTTCCGTACATTTACATAGTTTATTTTTGATCAATTTGGAAGTCACCCACCCGCCATTCTGACGGATACGTTATATTCGGACCCACATTGGTGTCCCGGTCGTAATATCAAAGTGTTATTCCATTTCATGATTTTCACAGTTCTGTAAACTTTGCAATGACTGAAAGACATAATTTTCCAAGTTTATTTTTTTATTATGTCGCCTTGCCAATTATGTGATTTCAATAATTTATTTATGTTAAAGATTATATTATTCTCATTAAGGGCTTAAAAAAGATTTACAAAGTCAAAACTTTATTTGCAAACTTAAGTGTTACATTATATTTCCTAAACAATAGCTATGGCGCCGCACCAACGTAGCTACTACACCTTTTGTTGCCGACTTGTGACACCATCATACAGAAAAGCGATTTGCAGTGCGTTTTTGGAGGATTACGTTAGCGCAGCGCCTAATATTATATACTTATATCGCCTGTGCAGATCAGTTCAGCGGCGATGGCTCGCGTGGCGCGCTACACGGGCGCGGAAAGCGCGGGCGGCGGCGCGGGCGGCGGCGCGGGCGGCGGCGCGGTGGGCGGCGCGGGCGGCGGCGAGTCGGCGCGCACGCTGTCGCTGCTGCCGGCGCCGGGCCGCGCGCTCGCGCTGCACGCCGCGCTCGCCGCCGCCGTGAGACACAACTGCGACGCGCACTTCCAACTGCTGTGATCGTTACCCACGAAGACGCATCTCCGTTAGAAGCAGCGCACCCCTGACCCGCTAGGCAAGTGGTGTACGCTCCCTGTCTATTCTTTAGGACAAATATACAGATACTTGGCAAACGCTGACGCTAGTCGAACGCTACCACAGAATATATGTCAAATTCCATATAGGTATTTATCATTTTATTCAGTGTGGTAATATAGCACTCGTCGCACGCACTTGAAGAGTAGGTAATGAAAGAGTAGCCCTCAACTCGAGTCACTGTTCTTAGTCAGTAGTCGGTATCTCCACTGCGCGCGCGGCTTACACTAAGCCATCTTTGAGCACGTGCGATAACCGTTATAGAATGGATCACCGCGCGGCTGCCCCACTTATCTCATGTCACGGCAAGCGTCAACCTGTTGCAACTGTGGCAATATATCCGCCCGATGACTGAGTCAGAGACCAGAGGCTGCCTCTAATGGAAATGCTGCTTAACGCCTCAGCCACAAGCACAGGAGTCGTACTATCTGTTACAAACCATATTTTGTTGTAGCAGAACAGTGTCTACGCAACATTCGATCGTTCTGCTGCTCTTCAAAGGAACATTTTTCATGTGCAATATCAAGATCCAATAACGAATAAAAGATATAAGAATATAATAATAACGATATAAGAATCCAAATAACAACTTGTTGTTCGTGCCGTTTTATTCGAACTTAAAACTTTGGTTTACTCAAATTTCAACCTAAAAGTGCAATGTTTACAACTTATTTAAAAAAAAAGTTTCGTCGGTATTTTAGAAAGAGTTCGTTATGTAAATCGGAAAGCCAGGGCTTTAGCTATCAACCGCCTGAGTAGTCTCGAGCTTAGACCTTCTGTCTCAGACTCAAGTATTGGGTTAGGTTCCAAGGAAGTTCCAAGGAAAGTACATTGTACTCTGTTTGATTTGTAGTAGGACTTGTTCTAATTAAACTTAGCTAGCTACCTTATTTAAGCCTTCCGCCATAACTATTTTGCTTAAATCATTGTTGCGTTCGTCAGTTAAAGGTAGCCAGTGCCTCAGTGACGGGTAAAGTTCGCTCTTAACTTTCGGCCTTATCATCACTTACCATGGGGTAAGATGAAGACCAAAAGTATTGTAAATAACGGGCGCTATCCTAGGACATATACATCTACATATTTGGACATAAAATAGATTTCAGCTCTCATCTGAATGTCCTTTTATCAGTCCTCGTTATCACTGTTATGATGACATTAAAAACATTTTAACAACTATGTCATCCAAATACAATTTTGTTACGGACTTTGTAATAGGGTGCGGATTAAATAATAGCTGTAATACTAAACTAGTTCCTAGCAATTTGAATAATGTTCAGAAATAGAGATGTATGACTTTATGATAATGATGAAATAATCGCGAGTAGTCATTCGTGCTGCCAAATATCCAAACGTCATTAGTGAGATTTGCAATAGTTATCTACTCCATCAAAATAGAACATTTTTGCACTCGTTTTAAATAAAATATGAACGTTCAAAGAGTGCAGAAATTGAATAAAACTGTATGGAGTTAGACAGGTAAATGTTATAAATAATAATAAATTTTTAATTGTATGTTAGTTTTATTTTATAGTCAACTCGCAACATTGAAACTGCACAATATAAAGTATAATGTATAAATAAAGTGTGTATAAATGTAAATGACCAAGGGGATAAATAGAAAAAATATATATTATAACCCTTTAGCTGGTAGTGGCAATATACATGCCACCATAATTTGAACCTTATTTAAATGTATTAGGATGGAAAACCAATAAAAAATATTGAATGCTGTACCAGTTCAAGGGTTAAAAGATATGATATGTATAACTTTTATTGAAATGTCGACTAATATATATATAGATAAACTTAATTTATTTGTTTAGGAATAGTAAAATGAAGGAATTGTATTATAAAGCAGTATTCCCCATTTTCTTAATAATTATTCTTAACCCTAAGACATTATTCTAATAAAATCAGATCTACTGTTATCTGTCGTTGGTAACAACATTTTGTACTAACTTATCGTACTTATTTCACGTTATTCCTTCCCATAATCTTCCCAATGTAACGCCTAAAACAAGCAATAAATTGGTACTAACAAACTAACAAAGCGGAATTGAAATCTGTAATAAATGATTATTGTTAGCATTAACATAATGTATGTGTATACAAAGGTTAATATTTACTTTGGAAAATGTGCTTTAAATAAGCTGCGTGTGCGTTCCAAGACGGGTATGGTACTGTAAATCTTATTTGAATAATTTTAAATTGACAAAATTCGTTGGAAATGGACAGCAATCTAAGTTAATGGGCATTGAAACGTCCACGGTCATTATTTAGGTAGGTACTCTTAAGGCCGATTACTCACGGCGATTTTTAGCAGTGATGATAACGCGCGACTGTTATGCCGTTATTGTAAAGGTTAGCGGCTATATAGCTCTATTGTATCGCGAATGAATCGCTGCAGACTCGCTAACAAATCGCAGTGTGTAACCGCTCTTAATGCCGTCTTTAAGAGATAGGAAGGAGCGAAAGACTTAATTAAAGTTTGTTTCTCTTGTTTAGCCATGACATCGTGTGTAGTAGTGTAGTCGCATTCGTTTACCTGCTGCAGTACAGCAGGTATTTAAGACTAAACATGGACTCGCGGCAGTGTGTGTCGATGATGGTGCAGCGGAACACAGGGGTGCGATTTTAAAACCTGTCACGATCATTCCCTCACTATGTTAACAAATTACACCTGGTGCCCTATTGTCACCGCTTACAGCAGTATTACTTTAATATTACTATGCAAATTCCCATACGCATTTTACATACTCGTAGTAAGATCAAAGTAATACTGATGACTCGCACACTTAACTCTTTAACAGTCAGTCAGTTGGAATTATTTTCCACGGTATCAATAGAGATATGGTTGACAACTGAAATATTCAAACATGTTAAGCCTGCCTTATTAAGGGTTAATGAAAGTCATCGCCTATTATGACATTCAGTCTTTTGAATTATATTGTATATAAGTAGGTACCTAATAGAAATTGCAAATAAGTAAAAAAAATTAAAAGTGAGATTCTAAAATTGCACCCCTGCAATTACCACCTATCTTTTACTAATATATCAATTTGTTATAGTACAAGATTAGATTTGGAATTTAAATATAGAAACCGGAATTCGAAATTTTTATGCGATCTATGTATAGATCATATAACATATGCATATACATGTTCACACATTCCAAAATATGTTTATTATTTTTAGTATTTACATCAAAAAACGTGATATTCTGTGTAAAATGTAAAGTCAATTCACCGCTGGTTTTCACTATGTTAAACTTGGAGGCCAAATTGTAAAATATGGGTAGTTGTTGTTAATATTACTTCGTTGTTAAAATAAGAGTCGCAAAAAGAGTATAATACATGTATTTTTTACCCTACTTTACTTACATTAATTAAATATACCATATAATCACGACTATTGTCTCCGAAGGGTTAGTCAGAGACTAGGCAATGAGGACCGCAAAAGCAGCCCTCTGCCATAGTGCACTTTTCACCAAATAGCAACTGCACATGTGCTCAGCGTGAAAGGTATGTGCAGTCTTTAGTCGCCTTTTACGACACCTAAGGGAAGAGGGGATGGTAGTATTCTTTCACTGCTACGAGATATGGTAATTTTTTTAAAGTTTTGTGTAAAAAAGTAAATAAATTTTAATTTCCAATTAGAAACGAGCTGTATGTAGCTCAAGCACAGAGCTTAACAAGCACCGCCCGACAGATTACATGGATTACTTTGAGAGACTGTATTTTATTGTAATTATTTTATTAGGTGAAATAAATAATTGTGATTTATTATTGTGTTTTTTTCCTATACCTACTATTCCTACTTGCAATTACCGCCCGTAGCTTTTGAACAAACTTTGAACTCAAAATAAAATTGTAGGGAGTAAAATAATTGTTACAGGATGTAAAGTCTCGTATTCTGTGACCCAGAGCATCTCTAAAAGTCCCAACCACAGTTGTTTTTCTGTGGTCGCAACCTATCTCACTTGCAGTGCAGCGTTACACAAGTTGTTAGTTTCCAAGCTTCTCAACCGACGAACAACGATCTGTATTTACAAAACAGTTATACGGCCCATACTGATGTACGGATGTGAGGCTTGGACATTGACGCTTAAAGAAGAACAAAAACTTCTGGTGACGGAAAGAAAAGTGCTGAGAAACATTCTTGGTGCAACGCGTACGGCACAGGGAATATAGCGCAGAAGAAAAAACGAGGAAGTCGAGCAACTGATGGTCGGACCCAACGTAATCGGCGAGATAGAAGCACACAAACTTCGCTGGCTCGGTCACCTGGAGAGAATGGGGAGTGATCGTGCCGTCAAGCGCGCGTACTTGGGACGACCGAACGGCCGGAGACCGGTCGGTCGGCCTAGGTACCGCTGGGAAGATCAGGTCATGCGGGATTTGCGCGAGCTCTAAGTTCAAGATTGGAGGGCGATTGCGCACGACGGACCGAAATGGCGGCTCTTATTGTCGGAGGCCAAGACCCACTGCTCGCTGGAACGCTGCGCCATCGTAGTAAGTAAGTAAGTAACCTATCTCACTTGCTTGCGTTATGTAAGGGAGCTGCCTGTAATATTTTAGTGTATAGACATAGACAAATTAGATAATCTATAGATTAGCGGTATAGTTAGTGATGGAAAGTCTCATGGGTTACTAAAATCAAAAAGCCTCTAAAAGATTCTTATAATTATTGAAATGCCGTTTACTTTACAGAAATTAATGTTGAGGTTTCCATTTCTCAACTCATATTGTTTCATCAACTTTCTTTAACTGAACTATATAATTAGATAGGTACCAACTTACCTGTACAGGCTGTAGGTCACAAAATACACAATAAGGTTAGGTACATTGACCTATATCAAGCACACAATGCAAGAAGGTCCACTCTCCTTCCCAGGACAATTATTTTATTGCCACCAAGGCGACGACAAAGGCGCAGCTGATTCGAGCCAAGGTGAGTCTGAATATGGGACACCAACAGGAAGGCAGAGATTGCCCTGCCGAAGGTTGGCACTTAGGAGATCGCCGCAGCGAAATGCGGCCTACGTTGTAATGGAGGATAAGGGTTACAGAGCGAAGAGAGCAACTTTTTAGGGTTCCGTACCCAAAGGGTAAAACGGGACCCTATTACTAAGACTGTCCGTCCGTCTGTCCGTCTATCACTAGGCTGTATCTCATGAACCGTGATAGATAGACAGTTGAAATTTTCACAGATGATTTATTTCTGTTGCCGCTAGAACAACAAAAACTAAAAACCAATAAAATAAATATTTAAGGGGGCTCTCAATACAACCAACGTGATTTTTTTTGCTCTTGTTTGCTCGATATTGATAACGGCAACAGGTAGACACTTCAATTAAGTATTCACAGACTGTTTAGTTATAATAAATTCACTTTAAAAATAAGTAAGTAATTAAATTAAAATAAAACAAATATTTAAGGGGGGCTCTCATACCACAAACGTAATTTTTATAGTTATTGGTACGGAAACCTTCGTGCGCGAGTCCGACTCGCTTTATCTCATGAACCCGTGGAGTTATCAAGTTGAAATTAAAACTATATACACTTCTGGACACATCTATTGCATCCATCTTGCATTTTCAGTTTCGTTTAGTCCTAGCTAAAAATGTATATTAGGTCGAGTAAAAAGTTTTTATACAGTTTTGAACCAGGCACATTCATAATTTTATTCAATAGTCTTTTTTTAAAATTCGAACACAGAATTTAAAGAAACAAAAGACAATTTGGAGCCTGTTCGTTGATAACCCCTTGTATCATACAATCGAATACTAAGAAAACTTGATATTATTGGTTTACTTGGATTTAATTCTTGAAAGTGTGATTTTTCTCTTTGGTTTTGCAACAAACATTATTCTTAACATTAAGGTGAGGTTCTATCAATAATCTATGGATACTTCTCCTGAAGTCGCCGCCCAAGCTGTGGCACTTTCCAGGCCGGACACAGCCAAAGAAATGTGAGTGCTCAACTTAATTTAAGTCGATCTGCGGTCCGAAATGTTTATCGGAGGTCCTAGAGACTGGCGGCTTTGTTCGTCGCCAAGGAAGGCCACGATCTCGGGTCACAACTGAAAGGCAGGATCGATTCATCGTGACGACCAGCTTGAGAAATCGTCACCTTACCTCCATTGAGATACAAAACCAACTTCGCGACTTCCACGGAGTATCTGTGAGCCGTGTACTCTTTTCTGATGAGTCTAAAATTGCGTTACATGGCAATGATGGAAGGAAGAAGGTCTACCGACGTAAGGGAGAGCGTTTTGCACAATGCTGCTTTGAAGAGAGGGTTGCTTATGGCGGTGGCTCATGGACTGTCTGGGGCGGTATATCCGCGAGCGGCAAAACTCAACTTGAGGTTGTTACGGGACCACGGCTGCCAACATTAAATGCTGAAAGGTACATTCGTGAGTGCTTAGAACCTCACGTGATGCCATACGTGGACCATGTGGGCCCAAATTTCCAAAGAGCCCATATCGTCGCCGTAGAGCGAAAAGTCACCAAGTCGCAGTTTGACCGAAATTGAGTTAGAAATGTCATCAACATCACCGATTTTTTCTGCAAATTTCAATCTTACTATCATGTCAATAGGTATCATAGTTTTTACTGTAGGAAGTGCGAAAAATCATTAACACTTACTTAAGACTACAACATTTTACTCGAAAATAAACTAACTTACTTAAACATTTTTTCTTTCTTGGAAATAGTTGCAAAGTTGTACCTAAGTCGGGTTAATTACTTTTCCTTTTTTTAGTAATGGATGGTAACTAGGACCCAACCTTTTCTAAAATTAATTTAAACCACTTGATTAGTTTAAGAATGACTGTTTCGAATTAGAACATGTATGCAAAAACTAACTAAGTCCATTTAGTAACTTTACAACCAAGAATTATGATAATTTGCACTATTATACGTAAGAGCGAGAAACCATTAAACTTGATTAATCAGTTCTATCCCAATGGTATAGCCACAAAGCTTTGTTTCGACCAGTCGCTAAAACGTTTTGGTGATAATTTTAAGCAACATCTCCCCAATGGTCTATTATACTCGGGCGATTTGGTTAGTTTTAAGTCTTTGATTTTGCCGCGTAGGTGGTTGGTGACTTTTATTCACCGTGCTGACATCGGCGAATGCGCATGCGCTTGATTTTTTTTGTGTCAACGTAATTTATACCCTATTTGATATTTGTTTCAAGCGTCTCAAATGATTTATGGAGCCAAAATCTTCAGTGCTATGGGCTTTGGTGAATACCGGAGTAGAGCTCAATCTTTACGCCTCCTGTGTACCGCTCGCACAGTGGGGACCGGAAGATAACCACATTGATAATTGACCAACTAAGTCAGTCGGCTGATCTAGCTCTGGCTCGTTATCCCTCGGCGCAGTTAGTCATTCTGAGGGAATTTAATGCCCACAACCAACAGTGGTTGTTCTCGTTACAGATGACCGACCATGCTGGGCGGGAGACGCGTAGACTTGCGTTATCGCAAGATCTCTCCCAGCTTGTAAACTGCGCTACGCGCGTGCCAGACATACACACTCACATACTGCCAACTGCCTGGACCTTCTGCTGACGACTGATCCAGACAAACATTCCATATCGGTATCAGCCCCTTTGGGATCATCCGATCACTATCTGGTGAAAGCTGTATCCTTTACTCCCCACCTGATCAAACCCCAGTTGTATGAGACGGGTGTGGCAATAAAATTTTACAGTCTGGTATGAGATGCGACATTTCTATGTACCTTTTCCTTGGCGGCAGTGCTGTTTCTTTCAGACTATCCGTCCAAATACTGAGGGGTATGAAATATTACATTCCATATTCCGATGTTCCATCGGGTAGCAAAGTTCACCCCTGGTTTAACGCTGACTGTCGCAGTGCTGAAGCACAGAAACAGTCAGCTTTCTTAGCCTGATGCTCGAGCGCGCAAATCGTCGGGCACATAGACCCTGAAGAAAGCCTATAACGAAGCCGCCAAGTCCAGTAAAAGAACATTACGTAGTATAGCAGTAGTAGTAGCATTATGGGGCCTATGCCCCATCGGTGATAAACTTGCTTCGCACCCATTTGGGAGTAGGGCTTTTTGGTCCCTTTGCAAAGCAGCCGAGGCGAATTTTAGTCGCCCTTTACTTCCACCGCTGAAAAAGCCTGACGGCTCACTTGCCCACACTGCAGCTGAGGAGGCAACTTGTTTGCCTCTCTTTTTGCAAAGAACTGACGTCTGTAAGTCGCCAGCAAAGTTCCACCAAAGTTACCTAAGCCGACCCCTCTATGTGAGAACTTCACATTCGCAGCAAAGAGGTACTCAAAACTGGAGAGCTTTGAGTACCTCTTTGCTATTTGAGTTAGGAAGGCTACGTGTAGAGTTCGGAGGTACTCTACACGTGAATAAGACTAGTGGTTCTGGTCTGATGGAATCCTGGCCATTGTCCCACGTAACTGTGCACCTGAGTTGTTTCCTGTTCTAACACGCCTGTATCGCCTCTCACTTGAGACTGGTCTAGTTCTTCAGCCATAGAAGCAGGCTAATCTACCAGATAGTGATACCATTCAGGTTATTTTAAGTGCACCTTTAAGTAGACTTAATGCACCCAGGCTAAGCAACCTACTTTAGTACACTGTGGTGGTTCGGGCTTTCTAGTGATCGTCTAGTATAATTTATAAGTGTACCAAGTATACTTTGCCAGATACAAAAATTCTATAATATAGGAGAGCTTGATTATCTTGATTCAATCAATTCCAGGAAAGGGCACAGAATAGGTAGCCGTGCCGATCTATCTAACTACAGACCGATTTCAGTCACGTCTAAACTCTGCAAGATCATGGAACGTGAACTGAACTCTCGACTGCTGACATACCTTGAGACCAATGATCTCCTTAGTGACCGCCAGTTCGAATTTCGCCACGGTCAGTCGAATGGAGAACTTTTTGTGTATGCCATCCATCTTTAGAATGAAGCGATCAAGAAACACGGCGAAGCTCTTGCCGTCTCGCTTAATATCTCCAAAGTCTTTAATAGGGTCTGGCAGTGCAGCCCAATTAGTAATCTCCCGCATATGCATTTTCTAAAAGCCTTTGCATCTGGATCACTAACTTACTCGGGAAACGCTCAATATGTGTGTGTATTTATTAATATAATTTTTATAAAAGTTCAACAACTGCATTAGATTACTCTCCTTTTTGATTTTGACTAGATATTAATTCTAATAAAATTAATAAATATAAAAAAGTAATTAAGAATAATCACTAAAACATTTTTTGAATTTCCTAAGTTTAGTCGTATTTTAACTAACTGGAGTTATTCTCTTTGAAAATAATACAAACACGGGCGAAAACTCACCAACTCCATTCTACAAATCAATAACTAAAAATGTTGGTACAAGATTTGAGGGCGAAAAGTAATTAAGTATGTTTTTTTCATTATCTCCGAAAATAAATGAAATACATTGAATGTAGTAATTTTACCTAATGCGCTAATTTATTTTCTAATTTATGAGACCATAAAATTAAAAAGATGTTATACCAAAACTAAGTTATATTTTTTTATGTTTAGTAAAACTTTAAACCTTCCTAACTCAAATATCAGTTTTACCTACTTAGTGACTTTTCGCTCTACGGCGACGATATATATCGTGTGGCCTTCTGAATTCAAATTTAAAACATTACGATCGAAAAAGATGGTAAAATGTATCAGGTTTAAAACTGCATCAATAGTTTTTGTTCAATCTAGCAATCATATTTAAGTAGGGGCCATAGAAACCACTCTAAGGTGGGCCAATAGATGTGTCCAGAAGTGTAGTTACTCCGGTCCACAGTCTCTTGAAGTTGTGAAAAAATCAAACTCCTAAGTTAACATAAAAAAAAGATACGGCCGTTTATGCCACAAAAAAACGTATCAAGGGAATTAAAATTTATAGGGTATTTTCCGTTGACCTAGAACTATAAGAGGAGATGGACAAAAAAAACCCAGAGTCGACAGAAAAGAAAAATATGTGCCGATAGATTAACTATAATAATAATTAATGGCTTACGTTACGGACGATGGGGGAATTGCGGACGCGGGGTAAATATACGGACTAACAAATATCTACTTAATACCTACCCTACGCGCCCGGCCGCTACGGTCACATGGTAGGGGACGATAGGGGAATTGCGGACGCTGAAGCAAAATAACTTACAAAACCCATATTATTAGAAATAATCAGTCTAACTTTATTAATTAGGAAACTTTAGTTATATACTTACACTTACAAAATCAACATTAATTATTAAACGAGATCAGTCGAAAAATATAAAATTTTAATCAAAAACGGTACCTTGTCTGTCCGTAATTACCCGTAGCCCTTGGGTAAATACGGACTGGTGTTGGGTTAAATACGGACAGCATGGGGTATTTACGGACGAGGTCCCAAATCATTTACAAAAGTCACAAGTAAAGCCTCTGGAAGATGTCCCAGCAGTGCAGTTCTCATGAGCCCAATTATTGCATTTTGAACACATAATCCAGTCTTCGTTGGGTGGATTACAATACTTTTCCTGGCAATAAATGCATAGATACTCATTATCTTCATTCTCAGTTTCAAATTTTTTTTAATTTCTCACACCTTTTGGTTTTTTTTCTTGAGTATTTTTTGGTTTCTTTTGTTTATTGTTTGTAGTTTTGGTCCCTTCTTGTTTCAGGTTTTTTCTTTTACTTTCTATTTTCTTTTGTTCTTTTTCTTCTATATTAACTTTTTCCGGTGTGCTGGTGAAAATAATAGAATGTTTTTTTTTTACGTAACTGTTTGTTATGTTTAAGTTGTAGAGTTGGTACCTTTACTATGTCAATAAGTGATACTGAGGAAGACTGGCTAGTTTGGCTTAAGTCAGCATCATTGATATCACTAACGCTTAATTCAGTCGAAGGTATTATTTGGTTTGAAGCATCATAGCTAGAACGTTAAGGACAGATTGTCTACCTTATGTCATCGTCGCATACTGGGCTATTTTGGCCATATCGCCAGACGTGGCGACAGTAGCTTAGAAAAGCTCATTGTGGTGGGAAACGTGGAAGGAAAACGTTCACGAGGCCGGTCCCCGACCAGATGGTTTGACCAACTGAAGGAAACACCAACGTCCCGCTTCTACGCCGCGGTGAGGATGGCCACAGACCGGACCCCATGGAGACAGTTCGTCCAATTCAAAGTGCTGCCGTGATGATCACGATCCTCAGTCATGAGGGAACGACCGAAGAGAGAGAGATCAAAGCTAGATAGTTGAAATGTTTCTTGAAATTCTCTTTGACCAGAAAAATTATCATTGGCAGCATCACAGATGAGTTGAGATTTATTTTGGGGCTCTCTTGGTCTTGAATTATCAAAATTGGTTTCTATCGGTTCAAGTGGAGTTTCTGATGTAATAATATCACCAAAACTTGCGAAAGTGCCTTTAAATTTATCTTGATCCACTGGATAAATTCCAGCACTCTTGAAGCCATTTATAGCTTTATCTATATTTGTTGATCGGTTAAAAGCTTTTATATAAAGATCTACAATATCATACGATGTAATTTTGGCTCCCGGATTGTTGACCATTAACGATTCACATTCTCTGTTGTATGCCGTTTTTAGTGGTCCATGGAAGGTTAGATCCAAAGGTTGCATTCTATGAGATGTATGAGGAGGCAATGTCAAAACATGGATAAAACTCTTGCGACAAAACTCATAGGCACTCAGACTTATATGGCTCTCGTGATTATCCAGTACTAGTAATACGGGGTTATCTGCTGATGGTTTTGCAAATCCTTTGAAATGATTAAGCCACTCTAAGAATATTGGTTCATTTATCCAACCAGAGTCAGAAACACAACCTACCATGTTGCTATTACTGTCTCTCCTAAGCAGTGCATTCATTCTCTTTCTTTTGAATATGAAAAATGGTGGAATGTAAGTGCCCCCAGCGTTAAAACAATTCACAACGGTAGTTAAGGAACCACGCTCTGCACTGGTACATTTACCAACTTGTTTTAACCCTTTTGGTGCAAGAATCTTGGAATTCCGTTGTACAGTACTGATCCCAGTTTCGTCTACATTATAGATTGAATCTGATTTGAATTAGTATTTTATCATGAGTGCTTTTAAATTTTCAAAAAAAAAATCTGGTTCTTCAGGGTTAAATGCTGTGATTCTATTTAATGAAGTAGCTTCTGGCCTTCGAAGTGATATATTAGGGTGTCTAGCCATAAAGTTATAATACCAATCCATACCTGCCATTTTAGTATCTTTATTAAAATTATGTTTTAAGTTATTAGCTGTGGCAAAATCAAAAGCAATTTTTCTTACGAGTTGGTATTGTTACCCCAAAGAAGGATTTACACGATTTTAAAACGAACTCAACTAGTTCGTTTTCTTGAGTTTTATTAAAAACTGACTTTTTACCTTTCTTTGGCATTGTAGTAACGTAGCCCTTTTTCACTTGATCAAAAAGTGTAGCCCTGGGAATTCCGTACTTCTCCGCCTGACGAAAAGTCATCTTTTTGTCCTTTATTTCTTGTACAGCTCTTTGTAAGGTTTCAATGGTGTAGGCTTGTTTATTTTTCCTAATATATTTTCGAGGCATCTGAAAGCGTGCAATAAAATAGTTTAGTATTTGACCAATAATCTAATCAGGGGTAATTGCGGACGTCCGTATTTACCCCATGAGCTTGTCCGCAATTAACCCAAACGAGTTTATTTAAATTCACAAAAAGACTTGTAGGTTATTCAAAATTTGTTAACAAAAGGTATTGTGTAATTTGCTATCCATTAACGAGGCAATCGATACAAAACTACCACGTTTTATTGTCACTTACTTTATAGACACAACACTCAAAACAGTAAACACAAAAATTTGATCAGAATTCACCAACATGTTTGATTTTATTCACCTTGGAAGTCGTGCGCAGCCGTCGGTCGTGAATGTTTGCTCGTCACTAAAGATGGCGGTGTGTAGGTACATCCGTAAAAAAATATCATAGCTGGAGACATAAATCTAGATATTACCAAAAAAAAACTCTTAAATATTTAGAAACCTTTAACAATCTTTCGGTCGCCGTTGCTTAGTAGATTTACCGACATGAGAAACGAACAATAGCTCAACCTGCATTGATCTATTGATAGCTAGCGAACATTGGGCGATTAAAGCTACAGTAAACAATTGCCAATTATCAGATCACAAATATTATTACAGGACCATGAAACTAAAAAAAATAAACTTATTATACAAACACTCGAATATTTAGCAAAAATAAAATGAAAGAATTTAGGCGCGCTATAAGTAAAATAGATTGGAAAAATGTGCTATCTTCGAAGACTAATACTTCGAAGATTAATAAATACTATAACAAATTTTCTTATAAAATTAAAACACTGTTAGACAAATGTATACTTACCGTCCAAGAAATTAAAATTAATAAATCGTAATAAAACAAAATGGATAAAACAATGTTTAAAAAAATGCTGTTATCATAAACGTATACTACGCTACCTTACAAACAACTACTTATACAAATGAAACATTAAAAGAATATGCTAAATTATATACCAAGATATTAAAGAAAATAATAGCTGCTGAAAAACAAAAATCTAATATAAAAAGACCACTAACCTCGTAATAAAAATAAAACTATGTGGAGTATAATTAAAGAAAAACAAATTCATTAAAAAGTATAAACATGAAAATATTACTTTGAATGTACATAATGACAACATTATATCCAAGGGGATTGTTGTTGTTAAATACTTCTGCTACTACTGAAGGCAGTTGTAGCAGAAGTATATAACAAGTATTTTATCAGTGTTAGCGCTCACTTTCCCTCCCAAATCACATGCAATCCTCCGAAGTTCTTGAGTAATTCTTTTTATTTGGGAAACGTTACGGAAGCAGACGTAAAAAAAGCAGTATTAAAAAAAACGCAATAACACTTGTGGACCTGACGAAATCCCAGGATCACTGATACTTTATTGCGTAGATGAACTAACGAAAGTGAATTTCCGGAGAGTTTAAAACTAGCTATTATAAAACTTATTTTCAAAAAGGGAGACAAATCACATGTTTCGAACTACTGCCCTATTGCACTCCTACCGGTCATATCAAATATTTTTGAAAGTATTATATATGTAATAAATTATACAGTTTTTAGAAAAATATGACGCCCTGAGCAATTCAGCATGGGTTTAGGAGGAATCGATCAACGACGTCAGCAGTGTTGGATTGCAATTTAGAAATTTTAAATTCACTCAATAATTGCTATATTCATGGATTTATCAAAAGCCTATGATAGAGTTTCGCATAGTATTTTAATTGAAAAGCTAGAACATCTAGGGTTACGCGGTCCAACAAAAAAATGGCCCGCTTCATATCTACAAAATAGAAAACAAATTGTCCAAATCACACATCTCGATGAAACCGGAGAATTTAAAAAATCGAGACCCTACCGGGTCCGTCCCACAAGGTAGTGTACTGTATGTACTGGGACCTTTTTGGGCTACATTAATGATCTCCCTGCGGTAGTTCCTCATAAACTTGTAATGTTTGCTGATGATGCAACCCTCATAATTCCCTGTGAATATGACGAAATGAGCTGAGCGGTATTAATAAGTCTATATCAGCATCTTTAACTAAAATCGTAAAGCAGCTTAAAAATATAAATCTCACATTGAACTACGAAAATTTCAGGCCGTGCCACAGAACCGGGATGAGTCTTAACGTAAGTCATGATGGGAATATTTTTTTTTTATAAAAGAAGGAGGCAAACGAGCAGGCTGGTCACCTGATGGAGAATAATCACCGCCGCCCATGGACACACGCAAAACCAAAGGAATCGCAGGCGCGTTGCCGTCCTTTAACCCATTAACGCCCAAAATGAAACTGCTCGTAAAAATTCTTTTTTCATGTTATTTATTGTATCACTACCGATTAAACAAAAGGTATCATAATCAAAATTTCAGGAAAAAAAATTAAAACATATGTTATAGGGGTGTACTCGGCCGGGTACAGTGGGCGGATTAAGTATGGAAACTACCAAAGCAAGGCCGCTCAACACATAATGTTCTCATGCAAAGTTCGCAACGCCAACGAACACGATTGTGACAAATAACACACCGCAACTGATTTTCTATACGTTCTGGGTTGTGACCGTTATTTTTTCGATCAAATCCTACTACTGACGATGACGAAAGTCGGATCTTTGTTTTTGTAGGTGTCAGGTAGGCTCTTGCTATGGTACGTCGAAATTATAACTGATCCATCCATTCAGCTACTTTATTCTTGCTTAGCAAAACAAGCAACCGCCGTGCATTAGAAATAGCAATATCTAGAAGGTAGGTAAGCATCACCCAGCACCATTTCTTTCCCTTCATGGCTCATACTCTATAAAGGCTGATCGACTGGTCCATTTGGTCAACACCTCCCATACCTTTGTTGTAATGTACAAATAATCTAGGAATATTGAAATAAACTTTCTGCTTAGCAATATGCACCATCTTTTTACTATTCCCATGGGCTCAATCTGATCAAAATTAGTTCCAATTCTAACTATGTTATTATCTTTCCACCGCACCATTGTAATTTCATTATTCGTATCGGTAATCGGTAGTCGTATTCTGCTGTTGGCCGTTTCTTCATATCCTGAACAGGAGTGACAGGACATTTTTTTGTCCTATTATCTCGAATTGTGCCCGTTGCTCAGTAGCCTAGACGCCATAGATCCCATAGTAACTGATAATTGGTGAACAAATTGTCAAAATAAACAATATGTTCACTGGGAACAATTTTTGAGTAGTACTATTACTGTGGCGACGCGGAGTCACCTCAATTGTCCCTGGCACATCTCTTGGCATAGTCGTATTTAGCGAGATCATCATCATTTCCTTCTTCTTCGTCACTTACTATGGCTAATACAGGTGGCAAGAAGAAGACATCATATTAAATATCATCACTTTCATCAGCCATATATGGCTGATGAAAGTGATGATATTTAATATGATGTCTTCTTAATTGATTCAATAGCTTCTTCCAGCCTTGAATACTCATTTCTACTTGTAAAAACGCGACGGTTGGCCATGGTGGATTATTCAAAAATACCTGCAAAATACCAGTAATTATAGTACATAAGTGCCCACTGTACCCGCCCAAGTACAGTGTGATAAAATATAGTCTAATACGTATTTATTGGAATGAAATGAAGCTAAAACAGTATTTTATGATTATGTGTATTCGAACAATAAGCACTAATACAAAACAAGTCCAAATAAATCATTAATAATATTTAAAACAAATTATCAAAACTTACCTTAGTACTTTGATCTGCAACTCGTATTTTACAACAGAAAACAATACATTAATTTTTAATCTGCTAGTGATGTCTAGTAATGAAATAAATGGTTTTTATAACAAAAACCATAGATAAATAGTATGAATTGTTACACTTTGTAGCTGTACTCGCACGAGTACAGAGAGCGAATAGGGTTGAGGAAGGAATAGGAATTGTGAGAGGGGGGGGAGTTATGGGACTCCGGAACCCTCACTGGCCGGACGAAACACAACAGCACCAAGTCATATTCTTTATTCTGTGACCAAGTGCCATTATTTCACGCCGGATATTTGTGAGAGGGTGGTATTACGCCGGGCGAGCCGGCCCAATGCGTGCCACAACGCAGCATGGCCTCTATACCACTCAGTCGATCGGTCAATTGAAGTAGTCGACTCATATTTACAGTTGGGGATCATTGTAGACTCAAACCTGTCATCTCAGAAATAATTTCTGTGCCTGTCATGGAAGCTACATGGTAGATTCGGTCGTAAATATAAACTAAGCCGATTTTCATATGCATTACGTGAGCTTAGAAAAAGTACAAATGAGGAGTGCGCGCTTGCAGCATACCATAGCTACGCCGCGTCTTGGATACGGTACGGCATCGTGCTCTGGGGGAGACGGATGCGCCGGCTGTGTCCATTTTACAGAAGCGTTGCTTAAGAATCATATCATTAGTGGGACGGAGGGACACTTGTAGAACTTTGTTCAAAAAATTCCGCGTCCTCACTGTAACTGGAGTATACATTTTCGAACAGCGTCGGTTAGTTATGAAATATTCCTACTATTTCCAGAAAATAGGAGACAAGCAAGGTCGATACGCGCCGTGAGCATGATTTAGTAGTGCCTGCAGTCAATCTTAGCCTGTTTAAAAATAACTCGTACTACATGGCCATTAAGGTGTACAACCACTTACATCAAAAACTTAAAGCACTCCAAGACAGTACATTTGAAAACGAGCTAAAGTAAATCCTTTAACAACATGAAATAATATTTTGAGGAAAAATTATAATGTGTTAAGTTTGTCGAATATTTTAATATTATGTTATTGTTCTTTCATATATTTTAAGCTTTACTGGAACAATTTATTAATTTAATAATTAAATTACCTAACCGTGTTTTCCCAATGCCTTGAAAAGGTAAATTTGTGACTAGCTTTTATTACCTTTCTAACACATAAATATTTCTGTATGTTATTGTACTTTTTGTTACAAATTTAAGTGGATTAAAGGAATATGAATATAGTTAGCTACAAAATCGTTTCAAATAATAAATTCAATATAGGTACTTACTTGAGGAGATGTACCAGAATAGCATTACTTAAGAGGAGGTACTAGGTAAGTACTTATGCCCCTACCTCACGGGCGGAACAATAAAATAAAAAGCCACTTGGGATATCATCACGAGTCACGACGGCCTATAAGACACTTTAGACGACAGGAGTTTAAAAATAAAAAAATACGTAGTTTTTGAGATATGTATCTATAAAATATATGAAAAAAAATAGCTGTTCGTTTGTCTGGCTAAAACTCGAGAATGGTTGAACCGATTTGGCTAATTTCGATTCTGAAATATTTGCGGAAGCTCAAGGAAGATATAAACGGTGAAAAACATAAATAATAAGTACTTAACGGAAAATACTAAAAACGACAAATTAATATATGAAAATGTAGCTGTTCGTTTGTCTGGCTAAAACTCGAGAATGGCTCAATCGATATGGCAAATTTCGATTCTGAAATATTTGTGAAAGCTCAAGGACGGTAAGAAACATAAATGATAAGTACATAACGGAAAATACTAAAAACGACAATTTAATTTTCTAATACCAATTTTTTTTTAATCGCTTAGTGCGGTTTGCACGTTTAGCCAATGTCAAACTTAGGGAAATATAGTAGATTAATAAGGATTCGGATTTTGTACGACTTTTAGGATGGAATAATGGTTACCTACCTATTGAAACGCATAAAGTTTTACGCCATAAACTGACAATGCATCATGTTAATGGACATAATCGTCACTTGCCATATTTCTTTATAGCATAACTTCATAACGCATAACATAAATGGCCAACATTTAAAAGGCGTTACTATTAAAAGGCATAATTTCGATAAGCATAAATAACAAAAGGCATATTTTTTATTTGTCATAATGTTCAGAAGACATAATATTCAAAAAGCATACATGCAATAAGATAAGAATAACTGACAATAACTCTAACTCTTACAGGATAACACTTTATAATTTATTTACCATCATTTAAAAAGCATACATTTGATACATTCGATTTACTTACCTAATATACATTTGATTATTATAATAATCTAAAGATATAAAACTTATTGACATACATAATGAGCAAACACGCGTGCATCATGCAGGCAAACATGCAGCATGCAGGCAAGCATGCAGCATCCAGGCAAGCATGCACCATGCAGCATGCAGGCAAGCATGCAGCAGGCATGTTTTCTGTCACGGCTCCGGCGCTGTGAGACTCCGGCGGCGGTCCCACGCGAGCTTGAATTACACTCTAGCGTAGGGCAGACAAGACTACGTGGAGTCGGTTTTGCCGCGATTCGTTTCTGTCACTGACTTTTTAAGCACAACCTAACTGCTTAACGTATGTAAGTATGCATCATAGTAATAATAGAAAATCAATTTATGGACATTTACAATCATGCTTTATAAAACTATGACTTTTTTTAATTATGCTTTGTAAGAGTAAGTATGTCTAACAAAATTATGAATAATACAATTATTATGCGTTTTAAAGTAGGTATGCTTAATAAAAGTATGACAAACAATGATATAAATTTTGATGATTATGGTTTTTAAAAAATATGTCTTTGGAAGATTCTGCGTTATTATGTTAGTGCGTAATAAAAAATTTGCTACAAACTATTATGCATTTTGAATTGTATGCCATATGATGTAAGTCAATTAAAATTATGGCAATAAACTTTCTGCGTTTAAATGTGTCACCTTGAATAGGATCAGGAGAGTATATTTAATATATTTAAATAGATTATAAAACAATTACTTACTTAGATATGGTAATAAATAAAGGGTCGGACAGGAATATTAAATCTTTATGTTATTAATGTTGATAAAAGATGCTATACATTTATAAATAGATAAATCATTGGTACATAATAAGGAAAGTATAGATAATGGGAACGGAACACCGAGGGAAAGGAGGTCATTGAAGAAAGAAGAGCGGTCATGAAGCTCACAAGAAAAGAATATGTGGTTAACATCACCTATGTCCATTCCACATTCGCATGTGGAGTTAGTTATTATTTTTAGCTTGGCAAGATGTGCTGGAGAACAAACATGCCCTAGTCTCATACGTATCAAGATACTTGCTACAGTCTTACCAAGTTCAGCTTTGCGAAACCATGGTTTAGCTAAGATATTTGGTTGAATGTGCGAGTAGCATTTTCCCTTTAAATGTCGACTGTTCGTCCAATGCCTCTGCCACTCATCCATCAAGAACACCGCAGGTAAGGAGAGCAAGTCATGGCTATAGGTGTTTTTAGGGTACATGTCCCCACAACACAATGCACCGCATCCTTGGCAAGCCGGTCAGATATCTCATTCCCTGTGATTCCACAATGACTCGGTATCCATGCAAACTCTACTGAGTATCCTAAAGCATCGCATTTAATCAGCTTATTTTTAATATCAAACAATATAGGGAAATAAGATTTCATACGAAATGGAAATTTACTCAATGCTTGGAGAGCACTCAAAGCATCACTAAATATAATGGTTTTTTTTTAGTTTCATAAGCAGAATATATTCAACAGCTTTTAACAGACCCATGCACTCCCCTGTAAAAACAGATGTTTCCGGAGGAAGTTTGACCTTTACAACTAGTAGTAAGATGACTACCTCTTGTTTAAACTGAGGTCTAAGACAAAAGCCAAGTCCACTTCCATTAATATTATACTTACATCAAAATATTCAGGGTTTGGCTGGCAAGGACTTAGAATTAGAATTAATTGCAAAAAGTCAGGCTATTCATATAATAATTTTGTGTAACTGAGCAGTGGCTAAAAAGACATGACACGTCTTTCCATGTAAATAATTTCCAACTAGCAAGCGCGTACGTATGAAGCAAAGCTATTCACGGCGGCGGTTCTTCAATACTAGTTAGTAATAATATTAAATACAAGGAACGCAACGACATTGTATGTCTTTCAAAGGAGCGTAACATTGAGCTATCATGTGTAGAATTCAATAGTTTTGTAATAGTATGTGTATACTGGCCCTCATCGGGTAATTTCGATTTATTTGAGTCCGTGATGGAAGATGTACTTAATAAAATAAAATTGAAAAATAAATTTGTTGTAGTATGCGGGGATTTTAATGTAAATATTTTAGAAAACACTTAAGGGAGTGTTCGTCTTCTCGCTTTATTTAAATGCTTTAATATAAGATATCTATTTCTTGAACCCACTAGAATAACTTCCCATTCGGCCACTTGTCTCGATAATATTTTTACAGACTATGACCCCGTCTGACCATTGCAGTTTGAAGGGTACCTATTATTTTGATGTTAAGGATGCGTCTAAAACTGTAACATGTAAACCAGTTACAAAAAAGCGAATGGAGTGTTTTAAAAACAATGTAGCTTATAAAATTGATACTTTGCCCTTTGTACAAAATGATCCTTTGGTTCCACAAGGGTCAATTCTAGGCCCTTTTTTATTTTTGATATATAAACTTCTGTGATATTGTATTGTTTGCAGATGATACTTTACTCATTTTTAATGTGACTAGATGTAAGAAAATAATAAACGCTAAAAAAACGAAATGTATTAAAGGAGACCTTTCCATTTCGGCTCAAAATGTACCGAGGTACACTTTACTTTAAAATATCCTATTAATTATGCAGAAGCCTCTGATGATATCATTTTTCTATAAAACACGCCGCACTTAGTATTTTTTTTTTAAATAAAAAAGTCACATAATATGGTTTAAGAAATCGTAAACATGAAACGAAACGTGCAACTAAAGGGCGAAAATATGACAGTGACAACTGTCAGTCATACTTACTGGTTTTTTGTGGTGGTGACAGTTTGTGGATGAACAAACAATATTTTTTGAGATCTAAACTCACAATGTTGGAGTTTCTTCCATGTCCTTTTAGCAACAACACGTGTTGTGAGACTCCATTTTATTTCAATCTACTGTACAAATCTAAATGTACATACTTTAAAAAGAAGTATATACTTACCACTTGAAATTGGCTTAATGCTAAACGCGAAGCCATTAATTAAGTAATTTTATATAATATCTTACATTGGATAATCAATAGGTGCAAAACCTAGTTTAAATTATGTGGTTTTCTATAAACTGACATAGTCGGTCTACTAATATTTGTCACTCTCAAAATAATCAAACGCACAAAATAAATCAAAACAGTTTAAAACAATGTTAAAAACACTTATTTTGTTACTATTTATCATGTTTTTGCTAAAACAGGTTATGTTTATGTAAAAAAAAGTTACTCTAAGGCTTTTATCTAATAATTAGTTGGCCCATAAGTAAGCTAACGAAACGCACCCGACAGCGAGAGAGTTTTGCTTGCCAGTTAAATTAATCCAATGTTAAGCCGTCAAACCTTTCTAATGATATTTTTAGGTGGTACAATTATAATAAAAAATATAATACATATATTTCTGGAATCTACGATTTTTTTCCTACATTTTGGTACCTTTGATTCTTAGGTACATGACTGGCCGTAGTTGTATGGGAAGAGGAAAGGTCTCCTTTATACTACCAAATGTCAAGACCGAACAAACCGATGTTAGAATGAATGGTGTTAAATTAGATTTGGTAGACTCGACAGTTTTCCTAGGGATAACCCTTGACTCAAAACTCCAACTGAATTCGCATATATCGAATTTGGACGGCAAACTCAGTTCAGCAGCATATGCGATTAGAAAAATTAGACAATTAACAGATGTTGAAACTGCTAGGACTGTTTACTTTAGTTATTTTCATAGTGTCATGTCGTATGGCGTCCTTATGTGGGGTACAGCAGCTGATGTGAAAACTATATTTATTTTACAGAAACGAGCAATAAGAACCTTTTATAGACTGGGATCGCGAACTTCTTTGAGAAATATTTTTAAGGAAGTTGTTGTTCTTACTGTTGCATAACAGTATATTTATAATTGTATAGTTTTAGTGCGTTGCAATATTAACACTTTTTCTAAACACGGTAATGTACACAATTTTAACTGTTTAGGTTACAAAAGGTTCTCGGCTATTTCTTGGGGCAAGGTATACACTATTATAATAAAATACCAAGTCATATACTAGATTTACCTTTAGATAAGTTTAAGAATCATGTAAAATCTTGTTTACTTACGAAAGGTTATTATTACACAGTCAAGGAATATTTTGAAGACAAAACAGCCTGGTTATAATAATATATTTACATTATTTTTTCTTAATCCATTATCTTTATAACTGATTGTATAATTTGGTAACGACATGTTGTTTTGTAAATCTCGTTACTTCTATATTATTTTAAAGCTGTGAAGTTTCTTGCGCCCGTTCTTCTCCACAGCTAAAAGACTTCCTGAATGGGTTGGGAGGGTGGGCGGGTGGGTGTCCATCCATTCAAATAAATTTAACGATTCAAAATGCTTATTTTAAGTATATTGAATAAAGAAATTTTGAGTTTTGAGTTTTGAGTTGTACGATTTTGAATTGGGAGTGGTAGACTCCGACACCTACTACGCACACATCAGGGGCGGATTTCGAAGCGTCACTAAGTATGTGGTTATAGTCATTGTATTTGGTGTCAATAATTATTTTAAAACTAACATTAAGATTGACATCATTTTTATTAACTAAATAATTGTAAGTAACGGATGGGCATAACTGAAGTGAGTCGTAAGCGATACTGAACAAAGGGAGACGATTAGCACGATGAAAGGAGAATGTATGTTAATACATGTATATTTCCTATAACTAATAGTTATACAAGGATGTGATTTATTTTGCCAATAATTTGTAGAGTTTTTTTCATTAGAAAGCGAATGTAGTAATTGAAATACTGCGTGATGATTAAATTGAAGTAAACGAAACAGAAATCTGTCCGAAAGGAACTGTCGCCTAAGTGTAAAGGAGGTTCGCATGACTCTATTTGTAAAGCGTTTAGTGGGCTTGACTTCATAGCACCTGTTATTATTTTCCGTTGACCTAGAATGGCAAGTATTACCCTTTTGTACTACAAGTACTTATAGGGAAAAATCTGAAAACTATACATTTGTAATTAAATCATTATTAAGCCAGGAACGGCCGGCCGGCGCCGGCGTTCCAAATTTTGAATTGAGTTAATCGTGTCATGTCGGGTATCGCATGAAAGTTCTTCATTGGCATATTATTTCCATGATGTAGGTACTAGTAGCTTGCGATATTATAGCGTTATGAATGTTGCAACACCAAAGTAAGCACTCACGCATTGCCGACCCAGTGAAACTGTCACGCCCTTTTTAGAGAGCTTTAGAGAATACCGTGCTACTGACATGTGCATCTTCACTTAGTTAAAGAAAATATACACTACCGTAAAGTGTCCTTTTTTCATCCCTCGCGGAACAAAGGGTGACTTAGGTATAGGGAATTTAGTAAAAAATAATTAAAACTTAATAAGCTAGGTAATTGCTACTGAGCATAAGTAGAAGACATTCCATGTGACGGGCAATGGAAGCGAGGCAGAGACGGACGACTTTACCTATTTATTAGTTGCCGGGGTGGTATAAGGTGGCCCGGGATGACGAAGCAATGGCAATGTACTTACAGCCAAGAGGCTAAATAAAAAAGGGCGAACTTTGACTTCGTCTGCGTGGATATCGAGTCTTCGCCGGGTTTTTCGCGATGGGCGACTGCAATCGAAACTTTGCTCGGTGCTGGTAGAACCACGACAACTTAGTTGTCAATTATTCTAGGACTCCGATAACTTATAAAGAAATTAATGTTTACACTATTTATAAATTTATTTTATTTAAAAAGATAAAGTAAGTATATTTTGTTGGACGCACGCGCACTATCTGTAGCTGGAGTGCGAGTTTTCAACATCGCCAAAGATCTTGATTGATATTAATTATCTAGTTACATAAAATAAGGACTTTTATTGTTAAATATTATTACTTTTGTAGCTATATTTTCTTTATTTGGTACTAGTTTAAGTACTACTAAACGATACTAGCTATATTGTTGGAATATAGTCACAATAGTAGTGTCACCACACTACTGTTTGGATTGCGGGTCTATCGGCTAAAAAATATGGATATGGACATGGGCTTCATTTGACATTTGAAGCCCATATTTTGTCCTTATATGGGCATATTATGGGCTTCAAATGTCAAATGAAGCCCATGTTCATAGGGTATCAGGTTTGGGTATCGTCCTTGCTACTGTTAATATTTGCAGTCAGTATGTTTAGCGAATGTTTGAAAAACAGATTTTGTACATACAATATGTACTTACGTAATGCTTTGGACATCCATGATATTTTCCCAGTGTGACCAATATTTCCAACCAATATTTTCCTGCTAGGTCAACTAACACAGGTAAGTACCTGGTGTAACGTGTTTAACATCGGCCGTGTACCTTGGCAAGGTGGATTTGAATAATGCAACGCCAAAATGTCCTGTTGCCCGCCTAGTTCTTGGTTCAACATTGATGTAGGTAGGTAAGTACTATTTATTATAATTGTAAGTTGTAAAGAACATTTGACCTTATTTTTAATATAATATTATCATTGAAATTAAAACCGAGTCGCGTAGCTATACTACCACCCCCTCTCTTCCCTTGGGTGTCGTAAAAAGAGGACTAACGGACTAAAGACTGCACATATATCCAACAGCATATAGCGGCGATGGGCTCACCACATGTCACGCTGAGCACATGTGCAGTACCTAGCTATTTGGCGAAAAGTGGACTATGGTAGAGGACTGCTTTTGCTGTCCTCATTCATTGCCTATATAGTCTCTAACTAACCCTTCGGGGATATTAGTCGTGTATGTATATTTGTATGTATGAAATCGAAGTCGAAGTCAGAAGTTTAATTGACACGCAGAACGCTCTCAGGGGGGCTATTACGCTAAATAATCTCAACCAAACCACAACTGAAACGCAGTCGTTAGACGTACTTTTATAGTGCTATCGCGTTTGACACACGCGATAGCGCTATACGAAGTCGGCTGAACGGTAAAGTTTTGGGTGGTTTTGGTAAATATCGTTGGTGCTTAGTGTGATTGAGGCCCGGGACCGGGACCGTAATAGTATATTATGATATGAGTGCCGTAAGTTGGAAATTATAGCCGAGGCGATATTGCTAGCCCGAGCCGTAGGCGAGGGCTACTAGAAAGCAGAGGCTGTAATTATCAAAGCGCACGTATGTCAATGTCATACGACGTTTTATAATATATTTGCGAGGAAAACACATTTTCTGAAAATGACTGTGTGTTTTTGTTGTTTTTCTAGTGTATAAATCTTTGGTAAGCCAACATGTATTTTTCTTTGGACTTAGATGGTAATACGCTGTCAATAGCATTTTGTGCTTCACTTATTTTTTCCGGTGCTGTAGACTGTAAATTTAGTTCTTCATTACTAAAACTAGGCATATTTATTTTTAAAATTTCAAAGTAATAAGTATTGAACAAGAAGCCGCTGTTTGAATCGACAAAATATAGAGGTATGTAAAAGGTAGGAAGTCTTTCCATCCAATCCCTTGGGTGTCGTAAATGGCGACTAACGGACTAAAGACTGCACATACATCCTACAGCATAGGGCGGCGATGGGCTCATCAAAATAATACTACCAACCCCTTTTTTCCTTGGGTGTCGTAAAAGGCGACTAACGGACTAAAGACTGCACATACATCCAACAGCATAGAACGGCGATGGGCTCTCAAAATAATACTACAAACCCCTTTCTCCCTTCGGTGTCGTAAAAGGCGACTAACGGACTAAAGACTGCACATTCATTCAACAGCATAGAACGGCGATGGGCTCATCTAAATAATACTACCAACCCCTTTCTTCCCTTCGGTGTCGTAAAAAGCGACTAACGGACTAAAGACTGCACATACATTCAACAGCTTAGAACGGCGATGAGCTCATCAAAATAATACTACCAACCTCTTTCTTCTCTTCGGTGTCGTAAAAGGCGACTAACGGACTAAAGACTGCACATACATCTAACAGCATAGAGCGGTGATGGGCTCTTCAAAATAATAATAGGTACCAACCGCTCTCTTCTCTTGGGTGTCGTAAAAGCGTCTAACGGGCTAAAGGCTCACCATCTAAGCACTTGTGCAGACTGTGCAGTTGTTTCTTGCTGAAGCGTGGACAGTGTAGGCATGGTCTGTGTTGTCCATAGATTCAAATTATTACTAATTTGTCATTACCGCACTAGTGTGTTATTACTAATTTTATATTACCGCACTAGTGTGTAATAAGCAACATTACGATGCTAAAATCGGTGTAATAAGAGCCACTTTACGAGCAAATGTGTTATAAATGTTATCAGTAAAAACTTTTTATGCGAGGATTTGTTCACGTTTTATCCGTACAAACAGTTAACGTTGCGTCTTTTTCTCTAAGCATTATTATTCCTCCAATAGGGATTCACGCTTATGTTGTTATTTATTGATGACATCGATGTGTTTGTTAATATACTAATTTTGCATTAACCTTATCCCACCGTTAATAATCTGACATACTCGTATGTTGCGCAATTTTGAAATAAACATAATAAAACGTGGTAATCATTTAGGAAGTTCATCCGAAGCAAAATAAGGATATTTCTTTGCTTAAACTTTTAAACGGCTATCATAGATCGTTACATTGTGTTACGAACGTGCGATGCAAAAATTAACGAACGCGGAACTCTATATAGCCGCGAATGTGTCCTCGACATTGTACCAAACAGGCTGAGAGTTTTCCTGCAGTGACACAGTGCGCGTACGGCGGATGCCTTGCTTGCTTCCGAAACTCCGATATGAGTTAAGTCAAGGCCCGCCGTGACACAGCAGAACAATAATGTAAAGTATTTCAACTTATTTTATTAAGATGCAAAATCATCTTGTATTGTGCTCTTGGAAGAATCAGTGTATGACCTTACTTTGAGATAAAGATCATATAGGTACTAAGGTCCATATAGTGAGTACCTAGTAGGTAACCATTGTTTGGTAACAACTATTACTTAATCTTGGTATCACCAGTAAGTAATAGTTACTGGACAAGTTTTAAATTGCACTTTAAATTATTATTTTTTACGGTTACTTACTTTCAATTAAAAAACGATTACAAAGTTAGCAGTCCTTAACATGCTTTACGATTAACTTTTAGCAAAAAGATAACCGCTTTCACATAAGTAATAATGCCACATAGTTAAAAAATAATGTGTAAAATTTGTTACATGCCAAAAAAAGGATTGCGTAGTATTGTTTCACCGCTCGCGACACGGTTACATGTAAGTAGGTACCTACTTTAAAATTTACTTACGTTTTTAATTTCATACCTAATTAAGTAAGTAAAGAAGTTCTGATGAGACAAGTCTTACTTATTGAAAAAATAAATACGATTAAATAAATTGTGTATTAAAAATGATAGTAAGTACCTACCTAGTTACTTAAATAAGTTATCCAGCAAAGTTGTGTAAACGTACTTTACATACTACTTACTTTACTTTTTTTTTGTTTGTACGTGCCTGGTTACCTGGTTAATGTTATTATCACTAAGACTTGTTATTGCTAGTCGTCGTCGTTCGATTGCGTACAGAATATAATCTTTTCTGCGGTAACCACAGAACAGAAAGACCTCTCTCTTCTGTTCTGTTATGGTAACTGTAAACATGCACAACATTCCATTTGGGAAGGCTTGTGCCCAACAGTGGGACGTTTATAGTCTACAGTGCGATTCTCTAAGTTAAAGCAGTTAAAGCCTTGGTAGCAGCGGCTGCCGCAGCGCTGAGAATTGACTCTGTCTCTTTCATATTCATAGAATTGGAAAGAGACAGCAGATCACAGTCATGCGCGCAGCGTCTATGTGTATAGCTGATGATGAATGATGAACAATAAACAGAAAAGTCAGATTGCGCTAGGAAGAGGGAAGATGGAGGTCATGAAAGTACCGGGAAAAATGTTAGTTATTCATCCAAATTTATATTATCGCCTTCAAAGTATGCTCCTTCAGACACGATACACTTACGCCAACGAATAATCCAATCATCAAAACATTTTTTAAACGCTTTTTCCGGAATTGAGTTCAGTTCTCGCCGCGAATTCTCCTTTATGTCTACCGAGTGGAAACGGGTGCCATGAAGTGGTAATTTGAGTTTAGGAAAAAAAAGTCGGCTGGAGCTATATCTGGTGAATAAGGTGGTTGCTCGATGGTATTTGTTGAGTTTTGGTCAAAAATTCGTTCACAATGATGGCCTTGTGCTGTAACCTCCCCCCCCTCTCTACTAATTGCTACGCCTAAATCTAAACCTAAATCTAATGCCTTTCACACCTATATGCCTAGCTAGCTTATAATACATACACACATCATCGCCGCTTTACCTTAACTTAACTTATTATCTAATTCTTAAAACTAATTAACCTAATTTATCTACAATCTAATGGTTGTGTCTGGAGTTTTTGTTTAGTGCGTATTGTTTGTATGATGATGAAACCTTAGCATAGCTTAATTCTATTTGCAGTGAATTTCAGTCAAGCAATGTAATATTATAATAACTACTATTTTGGCCAGATCGTCTAGTGAACCCTCCGTTGTTAACCGCATTTAAGTAACTCAAGTTCTTTCGTGAAAGTTTAGTAATTGGCTTATCCCTGTGTTAAATTATTTTCTCCTGACCTAATTACCTACCAGTCTATAAATCCTAACATAAATATGTGTAGCCTAGCAATGACTCCGTCTGAACTGTGACCTAAATCCTTCACTGCAGCTGCGGGGAAGATTTGTAACCACTCAAAGGTAATCAGATGATAGCTTAGCTTGTAGGTATTATTATTTATTATCAGTAGCATGATACATAAGAAGCCTGGTGCAATTTATGAGCCCCACCACCGCTCCATAGCGTACTGTACATCTCATGGTTTAATTACAGTTCCGACACATTGGCTTTAACTTTAATTATTAGCTTGTGCCTTTAATTCTTTAACTGAGAATTTACATCTCTCCTCAAATTTAATTTCATTTTACATTATGCACTATGTGTTAGCAATTTAAATTCTTATTATTCCACATAAATCAATAGAGTTTATCTCAAGGCTTGCTATCATCCAAATATCCTTTTCACATTAAGAACTTAATTATTCAATGCAATAACTTATATTCAGTTCCGTAAAGGGTGGATAATTTAATAAAACGCCAATTCAGGCGGTGGCTAAAGTAGAATGCTATTAATACAGGTAAAACTACTTTTATTTATTCTTAGTATTTATTATACAAGTCCTGTAAAGCTCCAATATAACTACATTGGATTGGCTGCATTGGCAGATTATCACATCTTAAGTTTATTAAAGGATGTTTAATTCATTCAATATCCTTGACTTTAGGAAGTGAACTGAAATAGAATACTATCATTTGAAGTAAATTACTTTGGATTACTCTTAGTGTTCATTATACAGATCTTATAAAGTATAAATACATCTCAAGTTTATTGAAAGATGCCTAATTTATTCAACATCCCTGACTTTTAGGGAGTGAATGTAGTTAATTATTTTCCCATTAACTTACACCCTCTGTCTCTCAGACTGAGTGGTTAATTTGATAGACTACTAAATCATAGTTAGTATACCTTTAGTAGGTAGTTAATTATCACTGTTAATCATTAAATAAATTACATTTAGAAGTTATCTTTTACTCACTTTAATAAGTATAAATTAGACTGTACTAGGTATTAGTCTGATTGATTAGATTGTTCCCATCAAATATTTCTATGTTTCATATTATTAGAAGTAAGTACTTACATATCTTAAGAGGTCTATTCAAATGGTATTAGTAGACCATTGTCAGGCTAATTAGCTGGTTGTTATCAATCCATTATTTCTATGTTTCAGATTATTAGAAGCTCATAGCTTGCAATGTCTTCTTTCAACGACTTATCCTAGGTTCTAAACTGGTTTTAGTTGTTCAGTTTGTATCAGCTTATTTTTGCTAAGGTATCGGATGTAAAATTTTCCATACTTTGAAGAGTATAGCCATGTGAGATCGTATTGCATCCCAGGGAAAGCTAACAAATGCCTGTTTGGTCATATCAGTGTTAGAAATCAAACATCACAGTACGACTAAGCTTATTTGCTATAACTTTTTAGTATTTTTCTTGTAATAGAAAACCAGTCTAGACTTTTAGGTACTCCAAAGTAATGATGGTACGATATTATCATACTTCTGTTAATTATTTAAAATGAATAATTAATTGGTAACAACTTTAGGAAAACAATTAGAATTTTACCGGCCTGCGGTAACAGATTACTTGCCTAGCTAGGACCCACATCACTTCATCATAATTTTATTTAGCGCCGTAACTTAATTATCCCTGCCTTATTAGTCTGAATTAATAACTAACCATATATATATATCCGCCTACCTATAGATTCCTACAACTTTCCTCACTTGAAAATGCCTATATTTTGTCGAACTAACAGTCCCTCTTGTGTACCTTGCAAACTAGGCCAAGCCTCATTTAATTTAAATTCGTGGTGTGTGGTGAGAGTCGCATTGCCCCTGAAAGCAACTAACTCCTAAATGTTCTATCAGTCGAGCCAGTATACTCAGTGTGTTATTTTCCTATCACTACACTGTATGTATGGAGATAGACTCGAGATTGGACTGGGTCATACGGGTCTACCTCCAGCTAAATGGTGTCTGACCTATCTTCAACTTTCACTAGGGAGACAACTGTCTCTCCCCCATTACTCCGTCGAAGATAGTGTATTGTTTAGCGTAATAGTGTAAAACGCCGATCTTATTAAATACAATCAAAGATCATCCAGACCGAAGTCTGTTGAAAGGTACATAGGGTTTTGTTGTCACCGTGACTCGTTTCCGCCGATGTACCCCAGAATACTTCATTCTGTTAACGGATTCGAGTTGCGATCGCAATAGTTTACTTTATTAATAACTTTCAATTTCACAAATCTTAATTAATATCGCAGCTCGAATATCACTTAGCGCACTATCAAGCTCGGACGCTATTTTTCCCGTATGAGTCGTACCGCACTCTTAAGTTGGACCGCTCCGTTGACGTCCCAAAACTGAATGTCCGCTAATTTTCCGCCTTTTTCCCAAGCATCTTAACTTTCGCGCCACGCGCGCCTAACATACGCCCGCGCGAGTCCACTTTTCTTCCCTTCCACCAATCGCTAGCCGTTTCCCCGATGCCCCCCGCCTTCGCGTCGCGCCACGTGGAGCTATCATCCGACCTCTCTTTCTGTCTTTTTCTCAACCTCTCGCTCGCTCATTGCCGCTTTCGCCGCGCAATTCTAAAATTTTTCCATAATCTAACCAAATCTCGTCAGATAGCCAATATTACATCTTTGAATATCTAAATGTAGCCTTCTATTAACAATTCCCTCTCAATAATCATCCACTTAAGCCAATAATCCTGTATTTTGTGAAATTATAAAAAGTTCCGTATTCCGACCATAGGTGGCGCCCGCCCGTATGTCTACCGGCTTGCCAACCTACGCCTATGTCACAAGGCCACACAGAGCAGTCCCCGCGAAATTCAAAATAAAGATAAAGCCCGTTGCCAACCTAACACGAAGCTCAAGTAAATAACTCACGCTAGACGGCGCCTATGTCGCAAGGAGCACACAGAGCAGTCCCCGCGAAATTCAAACTAAAGATAAAGCGCTAGACCACTGACCATTATTCTGAACTAGTTTATTATTCCCTTTTCATGCTTATTATTAATGGTGCTACGCATTAATATTTATTTTAGTGCTACTCCCATGCATTCCTTACTAACGGACGGATACCATTCATTCTGTACCGTTACAGCCGCCCCCGATAGAATTTAAGCAGATAAAGTACCACTCTTATCTGCGGCGAATTATATCTAAACCCTGTACTTAATTAAGTACAAAATAGCACCTCCTTCCTAGCCAACCTCATTGTCATCCTAGCCCTCAAAGATATTCCTACTATTTATAGTTCCTCCCCAAATCCCTAACGACTCCTTCCTCCATAAGCTTTCTTATTGCAAAATAGCCCACACCCCTCATTCTATTCAACTGACACAAAATCATAATCGCATACCCAGTTCTCGTGTTCGAAACGAAATCCCAGTAAACTTAGTCTCGGTAAATATTTCCCAATAACTTAGACATCTACCATTTCTTCAATCATACACAACCTCCGAATAATGATTTGCCTTTTGTTTACCATCATAACAACAAATCATAATATAATATAAATCAATATAACAGTCTCTTGCTCTGTCTACTAACGCCCCCTAGCGGAAACTCTTCAACTCTATGACGATTCCGACGTAAAGTTTATAACATCTTCCGAACCATTCAATTATTCTATTCTTTAAATTATTTTCCTAGAATAATTTCAAGTACATCTGTCATCATGGCCTTCTTTTAACTTACGTCTTTTCTTACAACTTGTTCCGCATCTAAATGTTGCAACCTAGGGATCGAACCTGGGATCTTTCGTGGGTGAAGCATCAACCACTTCGCCGTCATGGTCTTTTAGTTCCAACTAGGTTAATGAATAATAATTAATAATTTGAATTAAAACTTTCCTTCATACTTCAACGCTACCAATCTCATCTTAGCTTATATAATTTCCTAAGATAACGAAACGTCGGAACAATTGTCTACCTCAGGCAGGGATCGAACCCGCGTCCTCCACAATTCCTAATTAGCTACTTCTTTTAACGGAACCCTATTTTCCTCTCCGCGGATAAGAAATCTTAACCAAACCCCCATATCAACCAAAACCAGTAGGCATACCATCATCGCCCAAGAGTTATAACTTTATTTTAGATGAGATACATCTAATGTCTAATCCTACAAATAACCGAGATAGAATACTAGACTCGCTTTCGTCCGGTACGCAGTGACACCCACTCACCGAGCATACAAATAGAGGTCTTAACGCCTTACAATAAGGTTGTCGATCGTAAATATTTAGGAAAAACTCATTCACTCTAAGGGGGTACGCATCTCGAAACACGTCCTTGAGTTTTGAACTAGCTACCCCGTAGTTCAGATCTATTAGAAGTTTGTGTGCTATGTATATCCGTCTAACTGTCAATGTATGCGTCATCGATAAATACTTGTTAATACCCCGGTACGTGTTGGACATTGTATACTAATTGACAAGTACTGAGCTTATACGTATAAGCAAATACTTATGCCAAAACCTATCTAGTAACTATGTCTCATCCCTAGTTATTACTATGCACGAAAGACAACATTTAGTCTCATTTGCTAATATATAATACGTCAATATCCCCTTACTTTCCTATACCTTTGAAAAATATCATTTTCTTTTTAAATTAAACAGACCGGTAACTATCTTATCCGTCAAATCGGTAAATAATAAGTCATTAAAGGTGACACTTCGTCTTAGTATTCATGGTAATTAATATCGTAAGTTCCTTCTCGTATTTACTGAATTCCAAACTGCGTGATTCAATAGTGCTAGTTTATTTTTATTTTTTTATTAGATGATTTTAATTTTACACTCGCACAAGACACATTATTAAGATGGTAATCTCCCGAATGTTTGTAACTCTAATTGGTTACTCATTATGCATTCTACTTTACTTTTCAGCCTTCCGTCCAGATGGTAAAATTCCCCAGCAACACGAGATCCCCTGACCACGCCAAAATGAAATGCCATCAATGGCCTCTGTTTCTGCAGCCTAAGACATTATCTCTCTATAGGTTAGTCAAGTATAATTGTCCTGATTTAGACTTCACAAGACGCCCCCAAAGGAACCACCTTACAGCTGAATTTCCGCAACTTTAAGAAAGGCTAGTTTAGGAAATGAAGCTAAATGGAAACCACTTAATTTTATTGTGTGCTGAGTAATTCCCACTTCTACAGCACAGTTCCGAAACTTCGATTCAATTACTTCACCAGGTAAATCAAAATAAACCCTACACGCTTAACTAAGTTCTATTTGTGCCCAGTGCGACTAAAAATATTCGAACACCCTAAACAAGCTACTTTTACTAATTTAACAGTGCCAATTAAGAATGCTCCCTTGTGTCATCTATAATTTTATTGTGTGCATAGACGACCAAAGACCTCGCTTTCAGCATGCCTTCTTCGTTGGACCCGCTTAGTTAAATACTCTAATCAAAATTCTAAAGTTACAATTGAAAATGTCAAAAGTTCGAATATTATGCAATAGAGAATTTCTCTAACATAGTTACTCCATCTCTTCGCACTATTTAGTCAGGCATATTGCAATTCAAGTATTTATTTTAATTTATAATGACCTATCTTCTCCACCCCTGTTCACATACTTTAGCCATCCCTATCCACAGCTGCGGTGAAGATAATTAGTTAATGAACAAAACATCCTATAAACATTCTATGTTACTACCGCAATCACAAGAAATATTTACTAGAAGGATTATCTATCATACAGCTGACTATAACAAAATGAGTCCCCCTTATCTTTCTCCGTTCCTCTTCTAACGTAGAAGACAACAACAGACAATTAACAATTAATTACCTATAATTTAGAACAACCCTAGGTAAAACGCTACCACAAAACTAGTATAGAACAGAATAATACTAACCGAAGTAAACTTTTGTATTCACACTTGCAAATAAAAATATCTTTATCTTTCCGTGATGAATGATTTTGATAACACTATTTCATCAACTCAATGTCCCGGCCTACATATGTGAAAACTGTCAATTAATTAGTTTGTATAAAACAATCTAGATGCAACATGCAGTTCACATTAACTAACAATTTTAAGGTTGTGCCATAACTTCGACAATAACCTACCTTAGCACTAATTTTAATCATCTACAATTACTACTTATATTAGATGCCAATAATCTAGATTATTTAAGAGTTCTAGCAATTCATATTAATAAAAATCCAAACAAGATAATCCCTCTGTGACAGTCCGCGCTGACCTTCCCACAAGTCAAAACCGCGTTTCGTTCGTCCTATCATTTCTAAACCTGTAGACATTTACTTTGTACTAAACAAATTCTTGAGTTAATAATTATTTGCCAATTGTTAAGCAAACCTATTTAATTTCATAATAACAATTTTAATATAGCAGTATTAGAATATTATTATAAATCCCGAACATCTTTATTTATTATAATCAACATTACCGGTTAAAGTATTTGAATGGCCTAGTGCGAACTAGGTTTCAGGTCTCACCTCGGGAAAATAAATTTACTATTGACTTTAAAATCTACTACTTATAAATTTATTATTTTCTTCTGACATATAAAGATAGGCTATGACTCTAGGTCGGGTTTAGTAAACTTTGAACTATGGCTACCTCCACAATAATCTCGATTAAATATATATATCCGCAAAACGAATTATGTCTAATTCGGCCGATTTTATTAAATTTATATTATGCTACTAAACAGTACGTATCCTAAGAACGTCACACATCCGAAACCCATTTCAGTTCTAATGTCTTTACCCATCTAAATTAAAATTTGTACCTGTCGACGCGAGACAACATCTAAATAATTACTTTGGATGATTCGAATTGTGATAGTTAATTTTGTATTGTAATCTCGATAACGCAATATCAGGGATTTACTTATTAATAAAGTTTACACTAAGAAATTTATTCTCAGCTCGCAAATTCATCGCTTTATTTCCGGCTTGAATGTTTCTGCGGACTATGAGTTTAAATTTATCCTACAACTTAAAATTGTGGTATATAAAATCGATCACTGTTTTATAAGTAGCTTGCGTTAACTTTTAAAATAATAAAACGAGTTAACTATTGATTATGACGTGACATCCGCCCGCAACTCGCCTTTAAAATTGATGTGATAACATACGCTATTGTTATCCCTATAGCATAACAGTGCTATAACTCGTTAATTTTGCCGTTAAATCTCGACTTCAAGCCATCAACTATTTCTTTTTTCTACTATTATTTTTTTTCTTTCGATTTATATTCTTTCTTTACTATTATATTTTTCTTTCGACCCCTATTTTGCTCCCAAGCTCAATTAATATCCACCTTCCACAATTATCCATCATCCGTCAATCTTAGATATCTTCGAGAAGTAATTTTTTTTCTCTCTACTAATTTGCCTATCGTATTCCTACTAACATCTCTTTAGCATGCATAATTTCTATCGTTCCTTAAATATAATTAAATGCCGGCTCTAAGATAATTATAAATATAATATTTTAGTGTTGTGTGTGTATAGAATCAAACTTCGACTAGTCAATGATCCCTAGTAAGTCGGCAGGGTTGCCCTAGAAGAACCATCAACTAACCAAAGCTAGCGTCTGGGATACGCGTCAGAATATTCTCCTTCGGCACTACCCGATTAGTCAGTACCAGCCTCTTATACAAGTGCCTCTTTCGATTTACCCACAAGCAAAGCTGCTGGCTTATGTAGACGCGGTCAAGCATCCGATTCAATGTTTTTGTCTGTAAAATGGGTGATTATGTTTTGCTTTGTGTACTGTAATTGAGTATTGTAACAAGTACTGATTGGATGTGATTTATAAAATATATATAATATTTTGTCGTAGAATAAACTCACTACACCCTATCCTATGCTATACTACCACTAGTATACCTCCTACACTTTCTCACCCACAAGAGTATCTCCGCCCAAATATATTTATATAAAACCAATAATTAAATATAACCAAGTGCAGGTTCTAATGTACTTATAAATATAATAGATTAATGTCGTGTGTGTGTAGAATCAAACTTCGACTAGTCAATGATCCCTAGTAAGTCGGCAGGGTTGCCCTAGAAGAACCATCAACTAACCAAAGCTAGCGTCTGGGATACGCGTCAGAATATTCTCCTTCGGCACTACCCGATTAGTCAGTACCAGCCTCTTATACAAGTGCCTCTTTCGATTTACCCACAAGCAAAGCTGCTGGCTTATGTAGACGCGGTCAAGCATCCGATTCAATGTTTTTGTCTGTAAAATGGGTGATTATGTTTTGCTTTGTGTACTGTAATTGAGTATTGTAACAAGTACTGATTGGATGTGATTTATAAAATATATATAATATTTTGTAGTAGAATAAACTCACTACTCCCTATTCTGTGCTATGCTACCACTAGTATACTTCCTACACTTTCTCACACAACACTTAACTAGTAATATCATTTTTTTTTTTTTCAACATCTTAATCGTTCAACGGAGATAGACAATTGTGCAAGATACTCTTCTTAATAGGCTAATCCAACCCAGTGAATTTAATGATTTATCTATCTCTACCTATCCTAACTAATTAGTCATGTAGTAAGGTCTTTTCTTTTCACCGCTCTCCCGACTTAGATATTTCTAGGTAACTCACAACTGATAATATTAGTTAAGTAGGTATAGTAAGCTACGCCCAGCGAGCTTTACCTCTGCGTACATTAACCTCATCTTAAGCTAATAATAATCCTTTATAAACCTTCATAATTAACTATTTAACACGATTTCAACTATACGGTAAGAAGCGACGATTACCGGTAACGACTACTCACAACGCTGCAAGAGTATTTCAATTATACATATTATTATTAGACCGCACCCTTTTACCATCATCCAAAATAAAATCTTTTATTGGTAATCCAACGCCATCTAGCCTCGCTAATAGGTAACCTCCCCACAACAGAGTAGATATTAGATAGTTGTTTCCAGACGGTAACGACTTTTATCGCCTACTAGACGTATTTATCCGTTTATATTATGCATCCCAACCTACGTTGCTTTTAACCCAAAATTCCTACTAGCAATGAATAGTCATATGATTCTATCCCCTACATGACATCCCTGCTACTTGTTATTACTTATAATCGCGATTCCTCATCAACGCGTGTATTTTGAACCGTAATACTATTTTATGTTACTTTTCCTAGGATTTTAGCGAACTAACTAAATGAAGCGGCATTTTCCTTGTGCAGAGCAATTGTCCCCATCTACATGTCACATAATAATAATTCCACCACAATGTCATTGCATTCCAATCTACTACGTGATAAATATTAGGAAAATCTCTTTCAATGTAAAAATCGCAGGTATTAAAAATAACAGGTATGGAAAATAACAGGTGATTCCGCTTGCTATTACAAAATCACATGATTACGCGATAAGGAAGTTTCCTCTCCGATTGGTTTTATGACTTCATGTTTTATAATCATTCCTAATTCTAGATTGTTTATGGTGTCGCTAAATCATTGGTCTCTATGGTCCAACCATAGACAAATGATTTAATAGTCCCTGACTAGCCTAAAACTACTCTATGGATTTCAGACGTGAGACTCAAGTACATTATTATATTTTTTCTAACATAACCAACAAAATAAAATATAATACGTGGAATAGCACATCAACTAAAAACCGCAATCGCTCAACGATTATTAGTCAAAATATAATTATTATTAGTTTTATATTATGCTGTTAGCGTCATAACTTTATAATATTGTACAGCATATCGCCGTCCTATAATATAAATTGAATCCTGCAATAACTTAGTTGGTTAATTCTGTCCAATCTCGCCCCCTTGCCTTTCCATCCGACAGCAATAATAATTAAACCGCCCCCTATTCTACAAATCTTTCTAAATCAATAAACGTTGAACTATGGCACCCTATCGACTTTTTACGATCCTAAAAATAACTCAACACAAGGCTGTATGAACCAGTTGCCTATGCCTATATGAAATCTATCACCAGGAATAGAAACAAAACTGCAGTTACCATAGCTCCTAACGTCAACAACAAAAATTGGATACCTGGTTTCAGTATTCAAGGAAACAATTACTAAAGGTTTCAGTATTCACAGATAACTCAACAATTTTAAAATTTAATACTCCAGACCCCCGGATAATAACTATATCTATGTACTTCGTGCACTTATGATACTTTGGGAAAACAACAACGTCTAACAGCCGCACGGTACCTGATGCTGGCGAAATCCACCATTAAATAAAGAAGGAAAAGTTAATAACTGAAAGGTATTGTATTTCAAATAATACTCATTACATTATTGTTTTATAGTTTTATCTCCTTTGACCTTTAACCTAACCTGAGAATCTTTTTGTTACAGATTTCGTACAACAAAATTTAGCTCCAGCTCTCATTGCGACTGTCTACAATATTGGTCGAACCCGTAATACAAAGTGTATGAATCAACTTTAGAAGATAACAACGTTTATTGTGAAAAGTGTCAAATTATAATTCACCCACTATCAAGAGCCCGTAATACAAAGTGTATGAATCAACTTTAGTAGATAACAACGTTTATTGTGAAAAGTGTCAAATTATAATTCACCCATTATCAAGAGCCCGTAATACAAAGTGTATGAATCAACTTTAGAAGATAACAACGTTTATTGTGAAAAGTGTCAAATTATAATTCACCCACTATCAAGAGCCCGTAATACAAAGTGTATGAATCAACTTTAGAAGATAACAACGTTTATTGTGAAAAGTGTCAAATTATAATTCTTCAATATCTCTGAATTAATTAATCTTCATTGAATTATTCCCTATTAAGCCAATTCTAAACTCACGCATCGCAACACGACAACAATTTGTGGGAAAAATCCCACTTCTAAATTAAAGTATTACCGCTTGACTGAAATCCAATACAACTATATTAATGATAATTTATAACTTAACTTTCTGATCCTGGTCATGGCTTACCAAATTGTAACCTCCCCCCCCTCTCTACTAATTGCTACGCCTAAATCTAAACCTAAATCTAATGCCTTTCACACCTATATGCCTAGCTAGCTTATAATACATACACACATCATCGCCGCTTTACCTTAACTTAACTTATTATCTAATTCTTAAAACTAATTAACCTAATTTATCTACAATCTAATGGTTGTGTCTGGAGTTTTTGTTTAGTGCGTATTGTTTGTATGATGATGAAACCTTAGCATAGCTTAATTCTATTTGCAGTGAATTTCAGTCAAGCAATGTAATATTATAATAACTACTATTTTGGCCAGATCGTCTAGTGAACCCTCCGTTGTTAACCGCATTTAAGTAACTCAAGTTCTTTCGTGAAAGTTTAGTAATTGGCTTATCCCTGTGTTAAATTATTTTCTCCTGACCTAATTACCTACCAGTCTATAAATCCTAACATAAATATGTGTAGCCTAGCAATGACTCCGTCTGAACTGTGACCTAAATCCTTCACTGCAGCTGCGGGGAAGATTTGTAACCACTCAAAGGTAATCAGATGATAGCTTAGCTTGTAGGTATTATTATTTATTATCAGTAGCATGATACATAAGAAGCCTGGTGCAATTTATGAGCCCCACCACCGCTCCATAGCGTACTGTACATCTCATGGTTTAATTACAGTTCCGACACATTGGCTTTAACTTTAATTATTAGCTTGTGCCTTTAATTCTTTAACTGAGAATTTACATCTCTCCTCAAATTTAATTTCATTTTACATTATGCACTATGTGTTAGCAATTTAAATTCTTATTATTCCACATAAATCAATAGAGTTTATCTCAAGGCTTGCTATCATCCAAATATCCTTTTCACATTAAGAACTTAATTATTCAATGCAATAACTTATATTCAGTTCCGTAAAGGGTGGATAATTTAATAAAACGCCAATTCAGGCGGTGGCTAAAGTAGAATGCTATTAATACAGGTAAAACTACTTTTATTTATTCTTAGTATTTATTATACAAGTCCTGTAAAGCTCCAATATAACTACATTGGATTGGCTGCATTGGCAGATTATCACATCTTAAGTTTATTAAAGGATGTTTAATTCATTCAATATCCTTGACTTTAGGAAGTGAACTGAAATAGAATACTATCATTTGAAGTAAATTACTTTGGATTACTCTTAGTGTTCATTATACAGATCTTATAAAGTATAAATACATCTCAAGTTTATTGAAAGATGCCTAATTTATTCAACATCCCTGACTTTTAGGGAGTGAATGTAGTTAATTATTTTCCCATTAACTTACACCCTCTGTCTCTCAGACTGAGTGGTTAATTTGATAGACTACTAAATCATAGTTAGTATACCTTTAGTAGGTAGTTAATTATCACTGTTAATCATTAAATAAATTACATTTAGAAGTTATCTTTTACTCACTTTAATAAGTATAAATTAGACTGTACTAGGTATTAGTCTGATTGATTAGATTGTTCCCATCAAATATTTCTATGTTTCATATTATTAGAAGTAAGTACTTACATATCTTAAGAGGTCTATTCAAATGGTATTAGTAGACCATTGTCAGGCTAATTAGCTGGTTGTTATCAATCCATTATTTCTATGTTTCAGATTATTAGAAGCTCATAGCTTGCAATGTCTTCTTTCAACGACTTATCCTAGGTTCTAAACTGGTTTTAGTTGTTCAGTTTGTATCAGCTTATTTTTGCTAAGGTATCGGATGTAAAATTTTCCATACTTTGAAGAGTATAGCCATGTGAGATCGTATTGCATCCCAGGGAAAGCTAACAAATGCCTGTTTGGTCATATCAGTGTTAGAAATCAAACATCACAGTACGACTAAGCTTATTTGCTATAACTTTTTAGTATTTTTCTTGTAATAGAAAACCAGTCTAGACTTTTAGGTACTCCAAAGTAATGATGGTACGATATTATCATACTTCTGTTAATTATTTAAAATGAATAATTAATTGGTAACAACTTTAGGAAAACAATTAGAATTTTACCGGCCTGCGGTAACAGATTACTTGCCTAGCTAGGACCCACATCACTTCATCATAATTTTATTTAGCGCCGTAACTTAATTATCCCTGCCTTATTAGTCTGAATTAATAACTAACCATATATATATATCCGCCTACCTATAGATTCCTACAACTTTCCTCACTTGAAAATGCCTATATTTTGTCGAACTAACAGTCCCTCTTGTGTACCTTGCAAACTAGGCCAAGCCTCATTTAATTTAAATTCGTGGTGTGTGGTGAGAGTCGCATTGCCCCTGAAAGCAACTAACTCCTAAATGTTCTATCAGTCGAGCCAGTATACTCAGTGTGTTATTTTCCTATCACTACACTGTATGTATGGAGATAGACTCGAGATTGGACTGGGTCATACGGGTCTACCTCCAGCTAAATGGTGTCTGACCTATCTTCAACTTTCACTAGGGAGACAACTGTCTCTCCCCCATTACTCCGTCGAAGATAGTGTATTGTTTAGCGTAATAGTGTAAAACGCCGATCTTATTAAATACAATCAAAGATCATCCAGACCGAAGTCTGTTGAAAGGTACATAGGGTTTTGTTGTCACCGTGACTCGTTTCCGCCGATGTACCCCAGAATACTTCATTCTGTTAACGGATTCGAGTTGCGATCGCAATAGTTTACTTTATTAATAACTTTCAATTTCACAAATCTTAATTAATATCGCAGCTCGAATATCACTTAGCGCACTATCAAGCTCGGACGCTATTTTTCCCGTATGAGTCGTACCGCACTCTTAAGTTGGACCGCTCCGTTGACGTCCCAAAACTGAATGTCCGCTAATTTTCCGCCTTTTTCCCAAGCATCTTAACTTTCGCGCCACGCGCGCCTAACATACGCCCGCGCGAGTCCACTTTTCTTCCCTTCCACCAATCGCTAGCCGTTTCCCCGATGCCCCCCGCCTTCGCGTCGCGCCACGTGGAGCTATCATCCGACCTCTCTTTCTGTCTTTTTCTCAACCTCTCGCTCGCTCATTGCCGCTTTCGCCGCGCAATTCTAAAATTTTTCCATAATCTAACCAAATCTCGTCAGATAGCCAATATTACATCTTTGAATATCTAAATGTAGCCTTCTATTAACAATTCCCTCTCAATAATCATCCACTTAAGCCAATAATCCTGTATTTTGTGAAATTATAAAAAGTTCCGTATTCCGACCATAGGTGGCGCCCGCCCGTATGTCTACCGGCTTGCCAACCTACGCCTATGTCACAAGGCCACACAGAGCAGTCCCCGCGAAATTCAAAATAAAGATAAAGCCCGTTGCCAACCTAACACGAAGCTCAAGTAAATAACTCACGCTAGACGGCGCCTATGTCGCAAGGAGCACACAGAGCAGTCCCCGCGAAATTCAAACTAAAGATAAAGCGCTAGACCACTGACCATTATTCTGAACTAGTTTATTATTCCCTTTTCATGCTTATTATTAATGGTGCTACGCATTAATATTTATTTTAGTGCTACTCCCATGCATTCCTTACTAACGGACGGATACCATTCATTCTGTACCGTTACAGTGCGAAGGCGCATTATCGTGGTGCAAAATCCAAGAATTTTCATTCAACAAATTTGGCCTTTTTCGTCGAATTTGCTCTCTTTAACGCCGTAAAACGCTCAAATAATATTCTTTATTTACCGTTTGACCTTCCGGCAAGAATTCCGAATTCCGACAACACCGCGACAGTCAAAGAAAACAGTCAACATGACTTTGACTTTTGATCGACTTTGGCGTGGTTTTTTCGGTTTCGGTACAGTCGGAAGGCGCCACTCTGAAGCTTGTTGACTAGTTTGCATATCAAACTCGTAAACCCACGTCTCGTCACCAGTAACAATGTGTTGCATGAATGTTGGGTCGGAATTGACTCGTTCTAGCATGTCCTCAGCGACTTTTATGTGATTGAGTTTTTGGAGAAAATTCTGGTCTGTTGGGATTAGCCGAGCGGCAACATTCCATACCCAAGTGATGTTATTTAAAATGATACGGATCGACTTGTGAGACACAGAAAGTTCAGCGGCTATTTCTCTCAAACTTGAATGAGGATTTTCAGTCACCATTTCCTTCACTTTTGCGATGTTAACTTCAGTTGAAGACGTTGATGTCCTACCAGAGCGAAGCAAATCTTCCATTAAATCTCAACCGCTTTTGAACGCTTTGTACCACTCATAAGCACGTGTTTTTGATGAAGTCGATTCACTGTAAGCTTTCTGTGACATTTTCAGTGACTCCGAATACGAAATTCCATTGGCGACGCAAAATTTAAGACAAACTGTTTATGAAATTCGCAATACACACTAGTAAACTAACTAAAAACAGAACTGTATTTAATCTAAATAACAGATGCAACTCAAACTCCGCGCCATAATGGATAACAGTTGTGCCAATCTAACAACAACAAAAAAAAACAAAACATTTAATTTGGAATCTTAAACAAATTATCCGTTTCCGAAACTTTTTCGACAGAATGTACATACTCTACGCATCACATTTTGGAGATGTGTTTATAAGTACCTAGTCATAGGTACTACCTACATCTTTCTTACAGTGTGTGAGATTCTAAATTAGCCTTGAATTATTATAGTAATTGTTTTAATGATATTAGTCAAATTAGACTCAAAATCAATAATACTTGCTTACTGCAGGGCAAAGGCTCTTCCCTTTTTCCTCTCTTTGCGATCAAGAGCTCTTGATGTCCAGTCGTTGCAGTAGGAGCACATGAGTAACTACCCTATTTACTCATGTGGTAGGAGTCTAGTTCGTCCCGCCCGCAGGCGCCGCGCCTCTCCTGCCGCCCGCGCCGGGAGCCCTTTCGGTCAAAAGAGATTAATCTCTTTCGTCATAATGTAGTTTGGCATAACAGTTTTAGGTTAGCATAAAGTTTTTTCGCATAAAATTAGCAGTGTTATAAACCCTAATGGTTTCATGGGCATAATTTTAACTTGCTATAATTGTCTTTATCATAATTTTAATCAGCATAAATGTAAATAACATAATTGCTATTACTTACGTCTAAATTTATTTTGTCTTAAAATACGAAACGCATAATGGATGAAGCGCAGCGTAGCAATTGTCTTGAATTTCGAGGTTATTTTTTTATTAGACAACAGAAATACTAGCTGCCCTACTCTACCCTGTAGGTCACGTGATAGGTTGGAAATTTAAGACAATCGCGAAGCGCAGCGTAGCAGCGACTGTTTTTTCGACCGACAATTTCGAGGTTAATTTTTTTTATTAGACAACAGAAATGGTACTTACTATTTCTATTGCCTGATAAAAAAAACCTATTTCATAAATTCGAAACTTTCCTCTACGAATTACAATTGTTCGAAAACGGTATGACGAAGCTTTAAATACCAGATTGTTGCTTTTGCATAATTTTGTTAATCCATAAACTTATTATACATACATTTAATTTCCCAGAATAACTATTAGCCGATTAACAAACCTATTTTTTTTCTTTTGGAAGATGTTTTGTTTACAATAAATTTCTTACCTAGATGTATTAAACTTCAAAGTAACTTTTTCTTTAAAATAACATACCCAGATTTTCGATTTTTTTTGTTTTTCATACGTATTCATAATTATTATTATGTAAATAAAGTAAAATGTCTTAAAAACTTAATACTTTGTGTTTTCAGTAAGGTTGTGCTACAAAAGTTAGAGACAGAAATTAATCGCGGGAAAACCGACTCCCACGTAGTCTTGTCTGCCTGCCCTACGATAGTGTAATTTAAGCCCGCGTAGGCGCGGAGGGGCGAGGTGGCCCGCGAGCTGAGGAGCAGGTGGTGAGCGAAACCCATCTGCGACGATAAGCTCGCGTGGGACCGCCGGAGCCTCGCAGCGCTGGAACCGCGACAGAAACCATGACTGCTGCATGCTGCAAGCTTGGATGATGCTGCATGATTGGTTGCATGCTGCATGCTTGCTGCACTCTTGCTGCATGCTAGTTTGCATGCTGCAGCTTGCTTGCATGCTCCATGCATGATTGCTTACATGCTTCATGCTTGGTCGCATGCTGCATGCTTGCTTGCATGCTGCGTGCTTGCTTGCATGCTTAAACGTTATTAAATTACAAGTTGTTCGATGATGTTATGGATTTCAATTATTTAAAATGTTGTATTTATATAATATTGAAAACGTGTTTCTGGAAAAATAATCATCTAGCATTAATGGCTTCGGTCCGGCCAAACGTTGAGTGGGATTTCATAACATAATGATTTTGAATAAAATACAAACGATAATCAGCCTTTCAAAACTCTGTCAATTGTGTTTTAAGTAAAAAGAAAATAATGGAAAACAAAATTACAAAACGTTTTCGATTAAATAAAATTGGTACCTACAGGAAAATTTCGAATTTAAGATAGGTAACCCTAAATGTTAACATTATGGTATTCTTGTATGACTGCCAATAAATGTTATGATTAGTAATCGATAATGTAAAAACATTTATGCCTAAACATTTGATGCTGATATATATACGGTTATGATGACATTTCTACTGAAATAATAAAATCAGTAAAATACGAAATAGCAGCAGTCTTATGTTTTATTGTTAATATGTCGTTCAACTTAGGTGAATTTCCAGATGCATTAAAAATATCAGTCGTCAAGCCGATATTTAAAAAAGGTGACAAATCAAATCCCGGAAATTATAGACCGATATCATTAATACCTATCTTGTCAAAGATCTTTGAAAAGGCTTTGCATATTAGAATAACAAGATTCTTAAAAAAGTATCAAGTCATTATAAATGAACAAAACGGATTTCAAAAAAGAAAATCGACCACGATGGCCGCTTTTACCCTAGTCAATAGAATAACTGAATATATTGATTCATCTAGGCCTGTAACTGCAATTTTTTTCGACATGTTAAAAGCATTTGACTTTGTTTTGCATAAATTACTTTTACTTAAATGTGAGAAGTACGGCCTTAGATGCGTGGCAAACCAATGGCTTCAATCATATCTTTATCAGAGAAAACAATATGTTGTCATAACAAAATTGGATGAAAATGACACAGAAGTTAGTTACAAATCAGAAATGAAAATAAACGGTACAGGCGTTCCTCAGGGGAGTATTTTAGGGCCATTGCTTTTCCTTATATATATAAACGATTTGCCTAGTATTACAAAACATGAGTGTGTTCTTTTTGCAGACGACATCTCAGTTATTATTCCGTGTAAGGACATAAATGAATATAATACTGACATTAATAAGACTGTAGAGACAATAATACTTTGGCTAAGACGTAACAATTTAAAGATAAATATTGAAAAATCAAATTATATACAGTTTAGGAATAATCAGGGAAAGAAAACAGACATCCAAATTACTTATCAAAATAAGACGATTAAAGAAACTAGTGACACTAAATTTTTAGGTATAACTCTGGACGAACACTTGACGTGGTATGAAAATGTAGATAATTTATGTAACAAAATCTACCCATTTTCTTATGCTTTATGGAGATTGGCTAAAACTGCTGGAAATAGAGTGGCTCTTCAAGCATAATCATGGTTATTTAAGTTCAATCTTAAGATACGGTATTCTTTTGTGGGGAAATTCTTGCAAAATAAATAAAGTACTCATTGCACAAAAATCTTGTATCAGAGCCATATGTGACGCAGACAACATGGTGTCATGCAGACCATTATTTAAAAGCCTGAATCTACTAACTGTCCCTTGTTTAAACATTCTAGAAATATGTATTTTTGTTAAAAGTCATCCTGACGTATTCAAAAGAAATGACGAATTTATTAGAAAATTTCCTACAACGTATCCATCTAAACAGATTACCAAAGATGAGAACGGAAATCAGGTCAAGGAGTTGTTATCCTATGGCTATTAAAATATTTAATTGTATTCCTAACGACATTAAAGATCTGTCTCTCAGTCAATTTAAAACCAAATTAAAGTCATGGCTAGTGAAAAATTGTTTCTATAATCTTAATAAACTTTTTAATTTCAAATGTAAAATAATTTAAATATTTAATGTTTTGTAAAGTTGTATGAAATTAATTTATTATAATTATCAATTTAATATTATTACGAGTATGTTGGATTCTGACATGTAATGGTACCTAATTAGGTTGACATAGTAGGTATATCATTAAAATGTTCTGCTTTATGTTTTGAATGCCAGCTCCTGGTGAATGTGATGTGACATTCATAATTTAAGATCTTATATGTACCGCATTATTGCAAATAAAATATATTCTATTCTATATTCTATATGCGAAACGTAGAGAATGCCAAAAAACGTTATGCAGCCTTACAATATGCCTCTTTCATTTACGCAACCCCTGCCGCCTGCCGCGATTACGTCTCCTAGCATCGCGTGGCATCCACATGGAAAGAAAACCATGTGGTTTTCGCCCATCATAACTCGTCTGACATGCGACAGATTTGTCTTGTCCAGTTTCACTTATTTAAATCAATAATAATAAAGAAAATGTTTTCTTAATTTAATAAGGGTACTTACTTAAGTACTTTTTTCCTTGAGTTGCGATGTAAATTGTTCCCTTACGATTTTTAGAAATGTTGGACGTGATTACGTAAATAATGACGCACTTCGATTCGAGCGAACGACATTTAAATCGGCTCGATTGACAGATGCTGCGCGATCTATTGTTACGGTTATCGTCATGGAGGTCTACGAAATGTGTTTCTGAGATATTCGATCTGAATTATTATGAATATACTAGTAGTTATTTATTGTTCAGTAATTTATTTAGAACCACCCAATGGTTGACTGGTAGAGAATACCTCAGGCATTAAGTCCGCCATGTCATGTGATGTTGAAAAAGTTTGATCAAATAAATGAACAAAAATATATATTTTTTTGCTTTTATGATTATTTAATATTTAAGTTAGTCCTTCCTTACAGTTTTGCCTGGAAAACAGGAAAACCCTAGTTCTGGCACATCTACGTGTGTTTTGTCTCCATCATTATGTTTAGTGTTCTGCTAATAGGTAAATTGTAAAATAGGTTTTTGTAAACAAGATTTTATTTATTTATTGATTTGTGTCACTAGCGTAGGTAGCTAAGATGAGCAGCTAGGCAGATCCATGTCAGTCAGAATTAGTACTAAGCAGGTATCCTCATTAGATTTTATTAGTGTCTCTAGGAACTTGTATTTAGAATAATGACGTTTAGTAACCATAGTATTAATAATCACGTGTGTGTGAACAGGTGACTACAACAACTACGACCAATTGCAGTAAATACCTACATATTAATTTTCCACAATGACAACTTGTTCTACAAGTAAACGGGTACTTATTTTATAGCTAGACATTGATTCTAGAGATTTGATGGGTACAATTTGTACTACTCTTATATGTCTGTTATTCCATTACCAACAAAGTAGAATACCCAATCATCATCAGCATATTACTGTCATATCACATGACAACAGCACCATTATTGAGCTATTAGTAATAATAGCTCAATGCAGCACCATGATTGCACCAGACCCACCAACGGCTCCACGTGTCTTCCGAAGCACAGAGGAGCTCGATTTTAATTTGGTCACCCATCCTGTGACCACGCATTGCGGCATTTACAAACGATTTAGTTCTAATTATATACTAAAAATGAAAAAAAGATAAGTATCTAATTAATATCTCATCATCATCATCATCATCAGCCTATTAGCGTCCCACTACTGGGCACAGGCCTCCCACGTGGACAATAGCACACATGGGGATATTGGGCCATAACCCACCACGCTGGCCCAATGCGGGTTGGTGGGTTTTAACGACTGTCATCTTACGACAACAACCGGGACCAACGGCTTAACGTGCCTTCCGAAGCACGAAGGAGCTCGATATGTTTTTTTATTAATTTGGTCACCCATCCAGTGACCCGGCATTGAGAAAAAGGCTTAGCGAGCAAGATCGCAAGCCGAACGCGCTAGCCGCTGCGCCATCGAGCTCCTCAATTAATATCTATCTATACTCATTAGGCTCTGAAGTCAAACTTAGTAACACTTATTACTTAATCTTTAATGTAACTTAAGGCCTTATGTACCTGCATAATTTTAAACATTTGTCAATGTCTGAGCCTTGATAATGCCTTCAGGTTGAGCTTCTCATGTCGTCATTAAAACGACTAAATCTTTCAAAGACGAATTGTAAAATATTTACTAGCTGATGCTTAATTCGAAAAATCTTCATAATATTAGAAAACCCACCAACCAGCATTGGGCCATTGTGGTGAGATATGACCTAATCTCCCCATGTTCTGTTGTCCATGTGGGAAAGTCGAATCCCAGTAGTGGGACACATTCATGATAATGAAGAAGTTTATATATCGAAATGGTTAAAAGATTCGTAATTATGAAGATGGAATTTCCGTTGGCAAAGTGTTAAAAAATGAGGCCTACAATTATACTAATCGCTGCAAAGTCAGTCAGAACTGTTCTACTAGTTCATGGAAAAATTCAGTGTCACCGAAAAACCGTGCGTGACAGTGACAATTTTCACAAACGCCCAATTATGCCCAAATAAATTACCTACTTCTTGGTTTTCGTCTTCATTGTCAGCCGCTGAAATAAGTCTTAACCTTTCAAGAAGCAAGAGCGAACAATAAGGAGTCTCCTGGTTTTAAGGCTATTGAAGAGTTAACAGTTAATCAGCTGATGTTAGGAGTGTTAAGAAAATCTCAGTGGTTTCTGTACTCTATAACCGTTCCACAGTTGGGCGCGGGGGTGGTGGAGATGTGCTGCTGGTCATAAGAGCTAAGTAGCCAAACAATTCAAATCAGTAGGTTTTTATCACATCATCTGTAGCTGATTTCAGTTTTTCTAGATTTTCTGCCTCTATAGACAATAATGACAATCCTGTCCCATAGAAGTAATAAAGTACATTGTTAGTTGTTACTCTAGGGGTGAAAGTAGCTTATGTACTCCCGAGACATAAATAAGTAATAACGAGTAAATAAGTCTTTCAGCCGAGGTAAACACTGTGCTTTTCATTACGAATATAAGGAAAGAAAAACAAAAACATTAATATCTTTAGTCCGTTAGTCGCCTTTTACGACACCCAAGGGAAGTGAGGGGTTTGAAGTATTACTTTGGTGAGCCCATCACCGCTCTATGCAGTTGGATGTATGTGCAGTCTTTAGTTCGTCAGTCGCCTTTTACGACACCAAAGAGAAGAGAGAAGTTAGTAGTATTATTTTGATAAGCCAATCGCCGCTCTATGCTGTTGGATGTATGTGCAGTCTTTAGTCCGTTAGTCGCCTTTTACGACACCGAAGGGAAGATAGGGGTTGGTAGTATTATTTTAATGAGCCCATCGCCGCTATATTCTGTTGTATGTATGTGCAGTGCAGTCTTCAGTCAGTTAGTCTCCTTTTACGACACCAAAGGAAAGAAAAGGGTTGGTAGTATTATTTTGATGAGCCCATCGCCGCTCTATGCTGTTGGATGTATGTGCGGTCTTTAGTCCGTTGGTCGCCTTTTACGACATCGAAGGGAAGAGAGGGGTTGGTAGTATTATTTTAATGAGCCCATCGCCGCTATATTCTGTTGGATGTATGTGCAGTGCAGTCTTTAGTCCGTTAGTCGCCTTTTACGACACCAAAGGAAAAAAAAAGGTTGGTAGTATTATTTTGATGAGCCCATCGTCGCTCTATGCTGTTGGATGTATGTGCGGTCTTTAGTCCTTTAGTCGCCTTTTACGAGACCTTAGGGAAGAAAGGGGTTGGTAGTATTATTTTGATGAGCCCATCGCCGCTCTATGCTGTTGGATGCATGTATGTGCTGTCTTTAGTCCGTTAATCGCCTTTTACAACACCGAAGGGAAGAGAGGGGTTGGTAGTATTACTTTGATGAGCGCATCGCCGCTATATATGCTGTTGGAAGTCACAACTATCATAACAGTATCTGTCAGAAAAATAATTCTCCCTAGGGCGGAAAAGTACTACTTTTCACCTGCTCCTCAGGCAACTTCAGACCTACTTTCCGAGTATGAGGAATGAAAAGATATTGTTTATACACACTGTTTCGGGGGCCCTGTAACATTGATACAGCTAATACGGTTTTGGTCCCTGTTCTAGCCTAAGCTTGCTGGACCTATCCACTATGTTCGCGAACATCTTGAGCTCCGCGCTCCTGCAACCGCTCCCGTAGTGGATAGTTCGCGCTCCTGGGGCGTGCAAGTGCCGTCGGTCGGTGCGCGCTCTGCGCTCAGCGCTCGGTTGCAGGAGCGTGGAGCGCAAGATGTTTGCGAACATAGTGGATATACCCACCTTGATATTATGCATTCCAATCTTAGTGGTTTCGAACTAACTTTAAGAATACATTTTGGGGCAATTCTTTGAAAATGGGCATATTGCCTCATGTTAGGAGATTGCATAAAAGTTGTGACAAAACGCATTCTTTGAGTAAATTTTACATTGCTGCAAACATACCCTTACAGAAACTGTACAAGGGAATTAAGTAAGTGTTTTACTTTTTAACTGACAAGCGTTTAAAATTTTTTGTGAATGGTAGTGATATTTACAGTAAATGGCAATTAGATAATGGTGAAGGTAATGAGAAATGGTAATTATAAATCAAATAGCAAGAAGACAAAAGTCTAAACTGTTATTTCAAAATATAGCAAACCCATTTTTTTAACAAACTAAATGTACTTACTTATCAACAGTCGTAAAAAAATTAGAATTTTTATTTTATTTAAAAAGATTTTAAACCGAAATAACAAAATTACCAACTAAGACACGGTTTTGATAAACACATTTTTTTCTATATATTTTAATCAGCCTTAAACATAATTTCTTGTTTTTTAGGTATTAAACAAAGTAATAAAATTTTTAAAAACAAAATTCAATGAACTTCTTGGTAAGTAAGCAGTAAAATAGCTAAAAATATACACTTCAATATTAATCTAAAGATTTTGTTTTATACGAAAGGTTAATTCTGCAAAAAAAATCTTATCTATTATGAAATGAACAAAAATCAATATAAAAGAAACAAAAAACCAAAACGTCTTGGGTAGCAATTGGAAATAAGCATCCAACTCAAAACAAAAACTAATTAAAAATGGACTCACAGGATTAGATGAGACCTTGAGACAGACATAATTGAGACCTTTAAATAAAAAACTTACAAAAATATTGCAAAACTAGTTTTAATGATTATTATTGATAAAATGTTTATAATTTACTTGAAAATTCGTTTTTAAGTCAGAAAAATATCAAAATCATCATCAGAATCATTATTTTTGTAAACAGGAGGCTTTTTGCTATATTAATTCGAGAAGTCGAGGGAGTCTGCGGGTCCAAGTAATAAATTCTGATCATGTCAATTTAGTGCTGCTTTGATCGTAGCTTCAAATTAATACTAGTTGTCTTTAAGGTTAGTTTAGATTTCGATGATGGGACTCTCTAGTATCTCTTGTTTTGTTAGCATTGTAAAATTTCTGTCAAAAATACTTAATTATAGTGTAACAGTATTGTAGTTTAAAATTTTCGCGACTAAAACACATTGAAATAAAAAAATCATACGGATTTAAATCGCGAATTTTACTATCTGTGATTTCCGTAGGTATGTTTTTTTACGGAACTTTCCAGATAGCTTTCTAATTAGTATTTGTTTTCGATAGTGCACAGCACAAGAATCACAATTAAAAAAATATTAAAATTACCATTTCTAAAATTTACTCATTACCATATACTTTAGAGTAACGGAAAATACGGTAATTATGCAAAAGGTAATTAGGATTTTAAACATTTTGTTGATTAAACAGTTCTTTAAAAGAATTATAAAATTTTTACCTACTTTACCTAAAAATGGAAATTATAACAACTTAAATAAACGTATCAGTAAAAAAAAACAATCGTCTTTTTACCATAAAAACGGAAAATGGTGATTAGACGATATTTCGACAAAAGCACTACGACGACGAGAGATTTGAATATGGTGCTAAAAATTCCGGTCTTTGATAGATGTATTATACTCGGGCACCGAGCGCAGACAGGTGCAAACTTGTTTAGACAGTAAAGGGTACTAATTTTCTAATTTGAAGGTAGTAAATTAAGGCGAATATTTTTTAAACGGTAATTATAAAGTTATCCGAGGACATATTTTAAGAGCATTAATTCTTAATAATTTATGTTATTTATGTTAAACAACTTGTGTATAGGGCTAAGGAAACTATTCCTATCTAAGAATATTGAACTATTATTACATTCTTCAAAAGGGATTTAGCTATATTGAATAAAAACTCAAACATTCAACTGAAAATGTAAAATGGGACATGAATGGTAATTAGAATTTGGATGCTTGAAAACAATTTTCTCTAAATTCAATAAACAAATATAGTTTTTAATAGACTACTTTAGATCTGTAAAACTTATATTTATAAGGTAGTGTTATCAAAAGAAAAATATTTGCACTGTAGAAGATTCTTTATTATCCACCGCGTAATATAGAATTGCCCTTTGATTCAATTAGTACTTATAATATTTAGATTTTCGGCATTTCAACATTATGAATCCGAACACCCCATTTACCCCATCACCTTTTATAACTGCTAACTACGACTGATTAGCACTGTCAGTATTTCACAAATGGTCACGTTTTGTGGTGTCCCGAGTGAATAATGCGCAATGAACTCAGAAGCTAATGGTTTTTACACACGTCGCGCACACGTTACAGGTGACCACTAGGTTACCTATCGGAATGCACAAACGCGCGACCACGTCAAAGGGAAAATCATTGACCATTGTCGCTCTCAATAGTAATTGTTGGCCATCCGCGCGAAATATACTCATAAAATTTTTTGTAATGTGAAAAGAATTATTGTGTTAAACCAAGTTTATTGTATCATTGTGTGGGGTGTGAGTGTACCATTTTTGTACACCATTCGTATTCGATGACGTTAACGTTGTTATGGCTATTGTGTTTGCGTAGTAACTGTTAGAATAATATGATTTGTGGTGAAGTGACTTATCTTGAATCGTCTACTGTGACAAAGAAGCATCGCGTAAGCGTCTATCGCTTTTAAAAAGTGATTTTTGCACGTCAAGCAACTTTCCCAAAAGTGTTAGTCACCGGAAGGTTTTTTCATGTTTATTTTTATTAAGCCTTTACTTCAGAAAGTAGGTAGGTAGGTACATATTTATATTTCACATTTCTCGTTATTGTCTCTTTGGCAAAGGCCTATCCTCCAAACTTTTCCATTATTCCCTCTTCCTAGCCAGGTTATCCATGTTTTTCCTGACAACTTCACTAACTATGTCATTCTACCATCTTGTAAATGGTCTCCCTTTCATTCTCTTTCCTACTCTTGGGTACAGGTTCCTATTTTGCTCCTTTCTCATCTCCTCTTATCTCGTGGCCGGCTCATTTCTGTTTAAGGCTTCTTAGTTTTAACACCACATATTGGAAGGCTTAGGAAAGCTTACAATGTGCTTACAACCCTTTGGTCCCTGTTGTAAAATACCAGACGTTAAACCCTCACCTGCACTAGGACTGCGTTGTGGTCTTAGGTCTTTAAATAGGCTATTGTTTATGTAGGTAGGCCAGGGGCGTAGCCGTAGTAGCTGTAGGAGTTGTTACATACGACAGCTCATCAATGCCTAAATCCGAAGTCAATTGTAGTATATTGTTTGTATTAGACAAAACACTATTCATTGATGTTTAGTTTTATGAATTACGTCTTTTTCTCCTTTCAGTTTTTCCTGTTATTTTTGCATTCCGACAATAAACGTACGCTCATCCGCGTATGGAATCGTTATTGGCATTTAATCATAGAATAATTATGTTTCCTGTGACGCGGAGCGAACGCACGCACGCGTGCCGAAATCCGCATCACAGGAAAATAGGCTGCGTGCGAGCCTCTCCGCAGTTCCGCACCCGTGATAATGTCATCAATTTATATGCGATAATCTAAACCTCTGAAGCTGTTGTAACTGAAAGTAGATTTGCTAGACCGTTCTGGTATTTTTTTATTACAATAATATGTTTGTAATAAAATTTAAATTCGATTCTTAGGTAAATAAAATAGAAAAATTTCGAATACAAAATAATTAACCCTTAGGTAGTACCTGCCCGCGGTCACCGTGACTCCAGCGAGTTTTTGAATTTGAAATTTCCCGTTAACCGACATCGAGCGTTGGCTTGGCGTGCGTCGATGTACCTATAACCCGCGCCAAACTTCTAGCTCGCTGTGAACACGAGGCGATTCGCGTCGCAATAGCACAATATGGGTATCTGCAGGACGTAAGCGGTTAGGGAAGGCAGGGCACACCCCCGCCACAGAATAAATAATTGCCCCCGCTCACTCACCCCTGCGCTGTACCGCGCTCGCCTTGTGTATTCATTTGTTTTAGTTTAGCAGTGGAAATTACAGTCACGTGTATATTTTATTTGGTCGAGTCGCGATATTAGGTTTTTTTTAATTGTTTGTAAGTTTAGTGTCCGAATTCAGGATGAAATACCAATAAACTAGAAAAACACAAAACATTTCACCTATGCTTTATGTGCAAGAAACAATGATATATCACTGTTGGCAAGAAACCAATCTGCATAGAGTAAACCAAAAAAATGTGCCTTAATTGTTATAAAAAATTGTGAACTTTTGCCCCTTGCAATTTTTGAAAAAAATATGTTATTGTTGTTTTTTATAAGTTTATTTGAATGAAACATGTTTAGATTTTAAGAATAAAGTGCAGTTGCCGAAATTTTTAGTTCCTATTTGAATTGTTCTCATTATCTGTAGATGATAGTTTACATCGATTAAAATAATGTCTTCCTTTAAATTATTGTCATTTCAAAGAAGAAAATGATATGTTCTATTTTAATTTTAATAATATAATTTAATTCTTAAACACGCGTTTTATTTATTTATTGTTACTATATCAACCCGCATTATATATATAAAAATACATCGGTTTTTAGGTAGGTGTAACCGTGTGTGACCGTGACGGCGGGCAGGTAGTTATGTAGGTAATCAAATAAGATAGGTGGCAGGAAGTTAAGAGTTAATACTTACCAGTTTTTTCAATAAACTATTTAAGTATATGAACTCAAAACCATGGCTCTTTTTTAATTTGGTTATAGAACAACTGAATTTACATATTTTTTAAGAAGCTTTCCTTAGGCGACGATCTAACTAACTAATAAGTAGATAATGCAAAAATTACGCACTTTGTATTTTATGTGCACATCGATCGCGTTCACGAAAAGGGTAAACTCTTTCCATTACTAACTTTTGAGAGAACTTAACAAATGAAATAGGACATATTATATGCGTTTCCATTAATTAGGGGGAATTTGCTATACAATTAATTCACTGCCCAAGACTTTGCTAGCGTTCATTAGGAGAGACTTTCGTTCGGCAGTGGCAAGCTATAGGCTAAAGAAAAAAGCTCCTCAAAAGTGTTTCATTTCAACGTTTGTTCCATGATGCGTATGTTATTTAACCATACAATTAGATTTATAATCTTTAGAAACCGTTGCAGAAGGATTTTAAGTAATGACAATGAAAGCCACTTCAAAGTAACAATGACCTCATTATAAGCCTAATTATCATACCTACATTATTTAATTACAATCAACTTCAACTCGACAGCTGAAGTGGTTATTTATGTATGATAGATAAACATAAAAGCCTTATGATTATAAGTTTGTAAATTCTCACCAAAACATAGTTCTCGAGCATATTGTTCATAGGCATATTTATAATATACAATATCATCGTTTGCATATAAACGTCCCACGGCTGGGCACAGGGCCATGTGGAAAGCCAGAAAGGACAGACATAAGGAGATTGGGCGATGATCCATTACGCTGATCCAATGCTGGTTTATCATCATCAGCCTATACTCGACCACTGCTAGACATAGGCCTCTTTAAGAACACGCCACTGAGCACGATCCGCGGCTACTCTCATCCAGCTCTTGCCAGCCACCTTGCGAAGACCGTCGCTCCACCTTGTCTGAGAGCTTCCTACGCTACGCTTGCCGATGCGCGGTCTCCAGAACTCGTCTACCCCAACGGTCATCGGTTCTGCGACTGATATGTCTGGCCCACTGCCACTTCAGCTTGCTAATCCGGTAGGCTATGTCGATTACCTTGATTCTCTGCCGGATCACCTCGTTTCGAATCCGGTCCCTCGGAGAAACTTCGAGCATAGCCCTTTCCATAGCCCGCTGAGCGACTTTAAACTTGTGAACCAGCCCTACCGTCAGTGTCCACGTTTCGGCTCCGTATGTCTTGACGGGTAGGACGCACTGATTGAAGACTTTCGTCTTTTGACATTGCGGAATTGGCGACGTAAAGACTCGACGTAATTTCCCATACGCAGCCCAGCCCAGCTGTATCCTTCTGTTGGCCTTTTTCTCGAAGTTGTTCTACCCATCTGTAAAATTTGCCCAAGGTAGAAATATTCCATAAAATGCTGGTTGGTGGGTTTCAAGGCCATATTACGACAACCGGAAACAAAACGGTTTACTTTAGGAATCAGAGATTTTTAATTGAACACACATCCAGTGACCTGGCATTGCGAAAGTTGCTTAATTGACAAGATCCCGAACCGAATGCTTTAGCCGCTGCGCTGTCGATACAAATATAATACTTATTCATGCTTAAATAGCTATTTCGTTTGAATGAGATTCAATACTAATATGTATTTTATTCAATATACTTATTTGCATATAATGGAATATCCTTTATTATTCAAGGGTTACGATAATCACACTAATATTACCACACTAATATTATAAAGGCGAAAGTTTGTGAGTGTGTATGTTTGTTACTTCTTCAGGTAAAAACTACTAAATGGATTTGGATCAAATTCGGCATACAGATAGTTTATAACCTGGATTAACACATAAAATACTTTTTATCCAGATATTCCCACGGGAACAGGAACCACGCGGGTGAAACCGCGAGCGGCCGCTAGTACTTATATAATACGACTGCTAGAAACCGCAAGAAACTTCAGTTGCTGGTCAGGTCAAGTGTTTTAAAAATGACAAAAATGACAATAAAGAAATTTTCTCATTTTTGATTCAATAATTCATTTTGTGAATTAACATTAGATAGTATTTGAGTATCTTATTTATTGTGAAGCAATAATATATATAAAAAAATAAAGAACAATTAAAAATAACGATTATTACAACGCGCGTGCAACGGCTGCCCGGTCGTTGACCCGTCCGCGTCAGCCGGGCGATAAGTACCTACCTACGTTAGTCTGCAATGATACCCCATTAATTTACCTATAACGAAATGTGCGTATTTATCTTATGTTATTGCTTTAAAGTAAAATAGATACTCAAAGACTATCCAATTAAAATTCGCAAAATGAATTATTTAATTATACTTACTTAAATGAAAAAGGCACAATTTTTATTTGGTCATTTTTGTCATATTTAAAACACTTGACGTGACCAGTCCTTGAAGTTTCTTCCGTTTTCCAGCAATCGCCTTAAATAAGATTTATGCTACTTGAATAATATACTGCTTTATTATAGACATTATATTATAATGTCATTGTGTAATGTATTGTGCTTAATAAAAAGTGTATTTTTAAGTAAAAAAATTACTTAAGTAAATTATTTCTTGATGATTAAGTACCTAGGTACTGACTCGAATCCTATTTGCAGTGTCTTGAGGTGTTGTGATTATTTTTTAAAGCTAACTATTTGGATTTTTTATAACGTTAAGAATTTTATGACCGATCATTTTGATTATAATATTACGTCACCCCACGTGCATAAACCTTTCATCCGCGTTATAAAAAGTTGCGCAAAGTCCTGTATAGCCACTGTTAGTAAAACGTGTTTCTTTTCCTTTTGCTATTCATTCTCAGCCATAATCCATCATAAAGCCAATTATTACTATCCGACTTAAACGCCACTGTATTGTACCTAGTCGATAGACTTTTTATTACGGTTTTAGAAGCATAGGTCCCAGGTTCGATTTCCAGCGGTTGGTACGCTTTGTACGTAATAATGTTTGTTTATTTTATTTATTTATTTATAAAAACCAACAGCTTATTACAATGTATATTTATTCTGCTTACAATTATCCTGAGTAAAGCCAATTACAGGTTACTGCATTTACTAATATAAGTATATTAATATATTACCTTTAAGATTTGTGTATCGGAAATAAATTTTTTGCTCAAAGTTACAAGTCATTTATAATAACTTAAATTAAATCTAATAGAGGAATAATCTAATAAACTACTAGAGGTTGCTAACAATAAAATTGGCTGACAGTTTGCGAAAGAGTATTTAAAAAATTACAAACGCTTATTTTATACCCCGTACAATATTTACTTTCTCGAAAAAGCTTTATTTAACAGAAAAAACATATTTTTCTTTATTGATTCCAAATTTCGTGCGAAAACGGTTGGTCACGTGACATTTTGGTCTGTGACGTCACATTTCAATAAATATAGAAACTTATCTTGAAACCAGACAGTTTCTGTATATTTTGTGAAATGTGACGTCACATGAAGCTCAATCATGGCCGCCCGTGTTTCGGGTCTTGTAATCATCACAGATCAAAAATCGCAAATTTAGTTTGTAAAAATAAAATATTTACAAATTATCTTAATAAAAAAAAACTATTGGATAATTATCGTTAAATCATAACCTACCATTTCCGACATATTTAATATTTTATTGTTACAACTGTCAAATAGCCAATTGAATACTTATCTATTGTAATACCAGACGGTATTATGACTTTACGACAACTGGCGCATGTAGGTAAAAGTAAAAAAAATCTTAAGTATTTTATAATAAATTTGAGGATCGAGAACAAGCAGGTTATTTACCAAACACACTTAAAAACTGTCAATAGTACCTATTAACCAGTGACGTAGTAAAGTCATGGTATTACCATTTTTGGTCCGAGATTTGGACATTACCATACAGGCCTTGCCTTGCCAAGACAATAGTTACGTGATCGGCTTAGTACGTCATCATCGGATAAAAGTGCTTTGGATTATTCGATCACGTCTATGATCGAAGTTTGGATTCACTCTAAACACCACTGTAAACACGTGGTGGAGTTTACAATTTCATTTGATGTTGTTATTGTACTTAATTTAAAATAAAGTGATAAATGGATTTATAGATCATTCATTCTTTGCGAGAAGGAGTGATGAGGAGTTAGGTACAGTACAGTCGAGGCGAGGAAGTTCCTGGTCAAGCACTTTTCGGCGATATTCGCTTGCACACTATCTACGCGCACGCTACTGTACGTACATCATCACCAGCCTATTAACGTCCCACTACTGGGCACAGGCCTCCCACGTGGGCAATAGCACGTGGGGATATTGGGCCATAACCCACCACGCTGGCCCAATGCGGGTTGGTGGGTTTTGACGACTGTCATCTTTCGATAACAATCGGGACCAACGGCTTAACGTGCCTTCCGAAACACGGAGGAGGAGCTCGAGATGTTTTTTTAATTTGGTCACCCATCCAGCGACCCGGCATTGCGAAAGTGGCAAGATCGTAAGCCGAACGCGCTAGCCGCTGCGCCATCGAGCTCCTCACGTACGCGCGGTCGGGATGGAGCGCAACCGAATATCGCCGAAAAGTGGTCGACCGAGAACTTCGTCGACTGTACCAGACGCTAGCTGCCGGTAACCCTACCACAAAATGTCTTTTTTTTAAATAATAAAGTTTGACGCTAGCAAGTCAACTGACCATAAATTGGGTTACTCACATAACGACTACTTTCTTACACGCATATTGATTAACTTACACGCATTTTGACTTACACGCATATTGACTTACACGCATTTTGACTTACACGCATATATTAACTTACACGCATATTGACACACAAGATAATATTATGTAAGTATTTAGTTTCCCATCAAGCCGCTTCGCCTACTATGTTGATTTCTGTTGTCTTAACTTTATCGTTTACGTATAAGGATTAATACAGATAGAAATTTAACAGTTTTGAGTAGGTTAATTTTCTTGCGTGAGTACTTAAACTACGAGTACTTAAGTATAATGCAAACACATATAAAAAATTTTTTTTGTTTATTTCTTACACTGTGTTGGTTAGTAATGCTGTTAATGCCTTTCGATACATCATCATCATTATCAGCCTATAAACGTCCCTAAGCTGCGCACAGACCTCCCACGTGGACAAAAGTACTTACATGGGAAAATAGAACCATAACACACCAAACTGGCCCAATGAGCACTTGATATTTGCACAAAATAATAATCAGTAATTTGTTTACCTAATAACAATCTCATCGAATTCGGCCGTATAGTAGTTATGTGTCGGTTTATGATCAGTAGTCGGAGAGCCGCAACGCCCAAAACCATGTCCATCGACAGCCACGACAAGAGTGCCCGACTGAGAAGAAGTATGAGCTAAGGTGGCCTATCGCTAAAAGTGATCTCTTCCAGACAACCTTTGGTGTTTTGGTCAACCCAAGAAGAAGAAAAAGGAAGTGCGCGTGTTAGTACCTACGTATGTAAAACAAAATATTTTTTATTTATTTTCACGATGTTCATTTGGAATGTTGTACTTCTTATTGTCGTTTGAAATACTCTTTTACTCACAGATAATACAGGTTTGAGGCGCGGGAGTGTATGACCCTGCTTCAAGGCTCATAAGGAATGGCAGCGGGTAATACCGCACCAAAAACCCCGGGGAGACTATGGGTATTACCCAGTAAAGCTATGTTAAGAGCTCGCACGAACTTTGTCCAAACCTGTAAGGGTCCGTAAATGTATTTTCCCCTAGATAATAAATAGTGCAACAGTAATCCAAATCATCAACATAGTAACGTATGTGGGGATACAAAATTACACTTTAAGAAAGCGGTCTCTCTATATTATCTGTATTAGCATAATAACACTAATAATTAATCATTTATTTCATTCTTCACAATTAGGTAGACAAGGCTAAAGCAAGAAATAAAAAAATATAAGCTAATATTTTTGCATAAAATAAAATCACTTCATTTACCGTAAGCTGCATTATTTATGGTGCCTATGAGCTGTGTGGTGGCATGGCGGCTCATTATAAAAAGAATACAATCAATCCATCTCTTCCCGTGGGTGTTGTAAAAGGAGACTAAAGGAATAAAGACTGTACTCACATTCAACAGCATGATATAGTTTCAATGGGCTCACCACTTATGACGCTGAGCACATGTGCTTTGTTATTTGGTGAAAGTGGACTGTGTGGCAGTGGACTGCTTTTGCGGTCCTCATTGCCTAGCCTCTGACTAACCCTTTGGGGATAATAGTCCTGATTATGTACGAGTATACTACTATGTGTGCATACAATAAGGGAAGGCTTTATTTTTTTAAACTTTTATATTTGGTTAAATTGATTTCATTACCTTCTTAACAGTTTACTGAGTACGCAGTCGGCCTCAGAAGTAGTAATAATTTGATAAATAATGGCTTGTAACGAGTTGTTATGACATGGTAATTACTAATTACTAAATGCTATGGTGCGCAGAAAATCGAATGGTAACATGATGGGAAAGCCCGATGTCTATACTCTGTCACTCTTTTGAGGTGTGTTTTGGAAAATCCTCTGCTATGATAAAAATGTTAGCACGTTTGTTGTGTAATGCCGACATATAATATATTAGTAATCGTTGCAATCTATAGGAACTTCCTTGCTGTGGCCTTGCAAGGAAATGTTTAAACTGATATCTATGTAACACAGATTTTCTGCCTTTAGATTATATTAAATGGTCAGTTATAACAATAGGTATTCTTTTTTTTGGTAAATGAAAACTTTAAGTACTCACCAAACTCAAACTCAAAATATATTTATTCAATAAACTCAATTGATAAGTACTTTGAATCGTCCAAATTTTTAACCTACCACCCATTCAGGACGTCATTTTTTAACTGTTACAAAGAACGGGCGCAAGAAACCGCAGCGCACAGAAGCAACGACAAAAAAATATGTCTTTACCAGCTCATAAAATACAAAATAATAATTAAAATGTAAAATATACGGTACTATAAATTAATTATAGACAATTAGAAATAGCTTTTGGAGTACTTGGAGCATTTCAGTTCAAAGCCAAGCTGTTTTGTCTTCTGTGTAATCTGACACTTTATAATAAGCTTTTTTTTCTTTTTATTTTTATCAAGATCTAATTTCTGAATATCAATTGGTACTTTGTTGTAAAATCGTACACACAGACCCTTAAAAGAATTACTTATTTTATGAAGCCTAGTATAAGTTACTGCTAATTTGTTCTTACTTTTAGTATTTAAATTGTGAATATCACTGTTTTTTGAAAACATTTCAATATTTTTATGAACATACATAGATTTTTATCATCATTACATCTTTCTCTGAGAGAGTCACCAGCCTTTAGATTATATATTGTTCGAATAGCCCTCTTCTGCAGCACAAAGATAGTTTGAATGTCAGCAGCATTCCCCACAATAAAATGCCGTACGACATTACACTATGAAAGTAACTGAAATAAATTAACCTAGCTATACCAACGTCAGTTAATTGACGGATTTTCATTATTGCATAAACCGCAGAGCTGAGTCTATTCGACAATTTAGCTATATGTGGGCCCCACTGAAGCTTTTCATCCAACGTGATGCCTTGAAACAAAGTGGTGTCCACAGGATTCACATTTTTATCTTTAATTTGTACACTAGTTATTATTACCTGCTTAATATTCGGCAATACAAATCTTACACATTTGATTTTTTCCTCGTTTAATAGCAAGTTATTTACACTAAACCAGTGAACAATCTGTGAGACCGCATTAAACTCAACTCAAACTCAAAATTTCTTTATTCAATAAACTTAAAATAAGCATTTTGAATCGTCTAAATTTATTTGGATGAATGGGCATACCCATTTAGGAAGTCTTTTACCTGTGCAGAAGAACAAGCGCAGGAAACTGCACAGCTTTAAAATAATATAGATGTAACGACATTTACAAAACAACATGTCGTTACCAAATTATACAATCAGTTATAAAGATAATGAATTAAGAAAAAAATTGGTTGCCTGTAAAGTCGGTATACGGGCGAAAGTTTTACGTGACAACGACTTTGAGTGGTAAAATAATTTTAATGTGAATATTCATTCGTATAGTAGGAAGAAGGATGAAATAATATGGAAGGGACGCGTGCCTTTCACTTTTTATGTCTGTCTCTCTCGCTCTTAGGCGGGCTAACCATGCCCGAGTGGAAGGGACGCGTGCCTCTCACTCGCTCTCATTGTGAGCGCATAACGTGAGCGGAGCGTAACGCAGTTTCTTGAAGTGTCACCCGGCAAACCAATTTATAAGACGTTGTCACGTCAAAATAATATAAATATATTATTATAACCAGGCTGTTTGGTCTTCTAAATATTCCTTGACTGTGTAATAACCTTAGTAAATAAGATTTACATGATTCTAATCTTATCTAAAGGTAAATCTAGTACAGTACTTGGTATTTTATTATAATAGTGTATACCTTGCCCCAGGCGAGAACCTTTTGTAACCTAAACAGTGGCATACAGTTTTGCCTTACTTCTAGTATTGAAATTGTGTACATCACCGTGTTTAGAAAAAGTGTTAATATTGCAACGCACAAAAACTATACAATTAAGAATATACTGCGATGCAACAACTTTCTTAAAAATATTTCACAAAGAAGTTCGCGATCCCAGTCTATAAATGGTTCTTATTGCTCGTTTCTGTAAAATAAATATAGTTTTCACTCCTCTTGCTCAAAAAGACCGTCATTGTAGCGTTCTAGAGCGGGGCTAAAATAGCTTTTCTTGCCCTAGGGGAAAAAGTATTTTTTTTTAAAATTTTTGTCTGTCACATGACAATGAGCCTACAAAAACGAAAAAGTATTTAGTGTTATGTAGAATAATCATGAATAAAGACTCGACTTATTACTGTTTACTTAGATCAACATATTTTTTGAGATAATTATTATTAAATTTTATGGTAAAATCAGTAATCATTTGAATCTATGGACAACACAGACCACGCTTCAGCAAGAAAAAACTGCACAGTCTGCACATGTGCTTAGGTGGTGAGCCTTTAGCCCGTTAGTCGCTTTTACGACACCAAAGGAAAGAGAGGGGTTGGTAGTATTATTTTGATAAGCCCATCGCCGCTCTATGCTGTTGTATGTATGTGTAGTCTTTAGTCCATTAGTCGCCTTTTACGAGACCCAAGGGAAGGGAGGGGTTGGTAGCATTATTTAGATGAGCCCATCGCCGCTCTATGCTGTTGGATGTATGAGCAGTCTTTAGTCCATTAGTCGCCTTTTACGACACCGAAGAGAAGAGAGAGGTTGGTAGTATTATTTTGATGAGCCCATCGTCACTCTATGCTGTTGGATGTATGTGCAGTCTTTAGTCCGTTAGTCCCATTTTACGACATCGAAGAAAAGTGAAGGGTTGGTAATATTATTTTGATGAGCCCATCGCCGCTCTATGCTGTTGGATGTATGTGCAGTCTTTAGTCCGTTAGTCGCCTTTTACGACATCCAAGGGAAGAAAGGGGTTGTTAGTATTATTTTGATGAGCCCATCGCCGCTGTATGATGTAGGATGTATGTGCAGTCATTAGTCCGTTAGTCGCCTTTGACGACACCCAAGGGAAGAGATGGAAAGACTGCACATACCTACTATCCAACAGCATAGAACGGCGATGGGCTCATCAAAATAATACTATCTACCAACTATTCTCTTCCCTTGGGTGTCGTTAAAGCAACTAACGGGTTAATTTTTAATAAAATAAACCAATTTATATTATTATTGTATTGGATTGTTTTATTTTCTCGCATTCGTAGTGAAAATCAGAGTGTAACACACGGCGCTAAAAACCCATTAAAACTCGGTTTCTATATACTCCCTCGCTAAAGCTCGGGAGTAAAACTACCTCGTATATAATGGGTCATTTTAGCCCCTTGTATAACAATCTACTATTTAACATCAGCCGCTGTTCCCCACAAAAGGACGCCATACGACATGACACTATGAAAATAACTAAAGTAAACAGTCCTAGCAGTTTCAACATCTGTTAATTGTCAAATTTTTTTATGCTGCTGAATTGAGTTTGTCGGCCAAATTCGATATATTATTATGCGAATTCCATTAGAGTTTTGAGTCAAGGGTTATCCCTAGGAAAACTGTCGAGTCTACCAAATCTAAATTAACACCATTCATTCTAAAATCGATTTGTTCGGTCTTGACATTTGGTAAAATTCAATACATTTCGTTTTTTTAGCGTTTAGCTGTAAATTATTCGCACTAAACCTGAGTACCTCTGAGAGAGCATTGTTAACATCGTCATAATTATTCTTACATCTAGTCACATTAAAAATGAGTGAAGTATCATCAGCAAACAATACTATCTCTTGAGTCATGACCAAAAACAAGAATGGACCAAGTATTGAACCCTGCGGAACTCCCATTTTTACCATTGATCCCGGAAATCTTTTAATGTCGACCTTCTGAATCCTGTTACTTAAGTATGAGATTACCAATTTTACACTTCACTTCTCCTATAGGTTAATAAATAAGCAGTTATTTTTACTTACCTTTCAAACAGCTACGAACGCCTACATTTCGGGGTGCAAAGCTGACGGGGTATGCGGGGCTGCAGGCTGCGCGCGACGGGCGCCGAGCTGCGCGCTCGCTACTCTCATAAAACTGTGCGCGCGCGCAACGCGCTCATTCGATCCGCCGCGCGCACGCCGCGCACTACGCGTCTACGCCGTCTGTGAACCTCGGACTAATCACGACTTTATTTATTTCCTGTGTGGACTGTTTAAGTGCAAAATGCCGAAGAACATACTCGCAGAGATGGGCTCCCAGGTGGGGCTCACGCCCGCCAGACAAAACAAAAAGGTGAGTCCTTCAAAACTTTAACTCTGGCTACTGAACGGGTGCGGTGGAGGAAACCATAGTAGACCCATAGTAGGCTCGACGGGCATGCGCTCGCGCCGTTTCTCATGAAAAGTAAACAGAACTTTTCCGCAGTACGGAGAAACATGCACCGAAGTCGCAGGCGCTGGTATTTGGAGTTACTCTTCAAAATAAACTATGAGCCAAATGAATAGTCCGGTCTCACGGCCGGCCAAAAATAAACCCTACCCACACGTCATACACTAGTACAATGTCAATATCGCGTACCCTCCGATACTTGAAATTGGTGTTTAAAATATTCTCATTCTTGTCTATTATAAAAAAAGTGTATTTTGGCAAGCCGGGACTTTGGAAATATCTCAGGGCCAGGAACCACCATGGGCCGCGGCGGCGCCGCGCGCTCGGCCGCCTGCCAACAGTTTCTTATTTGCCTGTATATTTTTTCACGATGTTATTTAACACCAGAAAGCGCGTCTCACACGATTTTTACTCCGAGCCAGACATAGCTATTTCTCAACGTTTGGCAGGTGTCAATAAGATAATTTCTTGCACAATAACAAACACACTGTGATTATGAAAATAATAATAACGTAATAATAATAATAAACGTTTAATATTTGATCCCAAAGTAATATTAATATTAGTTTTTAAGTCATTAATGTGCTTATTGATTACAAATTACTTGATGTGGTTAGTTTAATGAAATGGGTCATTCATCGGGACGGAAATTACGTTAGTCAAAATTGTCATTTGACTCATTAGAATACGTCATTAAATATATAAACGTAAATTTCGTTTAATGACGTTATTTAGTTTTGTTGACTCATAAAATGAAAAAGGGATGAACATTGTTTACCTGAGTACAGGTAGGCATCATTATTATTATAAATGTCATCTACTACGGATGAAACATGAATTATAATTACAACCTAACAACATTGGTATGTAAGGTAGGTAATATAATATTTAATCGTTTATTGAGATTTATGAAAATGTGGTGTACTTATATGATTTTAGTACCCACGTAATTTTGAATCATGAGCAGCATAAGAGTGAAATTCTTAAACTTTTCCAATTATACCAGAAAAAAATAGGAGGTGCAAAACCGTCCATCCTAATGAATCTTGGTCAAGTGGCGAAGTTAGGTTTTGTTTGGCCTAAGCTACGATGTCTCAAATTTACGTAATTAATGAAAAACCCCAATATTTAATCATCACCATCATCATAGGCCTCTTAATATGATGAATATACTTACTTAAATTAAACATGAAACTGCAAAAACGTTTCAATTAAGCTCAGAGTACAAATTAGCATCAAATCGATCGGACATACTAAATTATCATAAACATTGTTATTTATAATATAAGGTTTTGCGAATTATAATTTTGCTTGATTAAAAATGTGTACAATTTAAGTTCTTAACATAATTTATCCACGTTCCAGTAAGTTTGTTTTTCTTAAAGGCAGAGCACACCCACGTTGGGTTTAAGTTACTATATACAGTTTTCTCAAAGCTGCACTAATTACTTTCAAAGAATCAGTGTTGGAATATTTGATGACACTGACATACCTACCGATGTACCGATACACACAAGCATGTTTGACATAACTGTCCGTGAGATTAATAACGACCTATGATTTGTGCCGATTTATGTATTTATGCGGCCTTAGCGCATTTAGTGCTCATGATTCAAAATTTCGTAAATTAGTGAGATGACATTAATCGTGTATTAGTAAGTCAGTTGCCAAAAAGCTTAGACGCAGATTCAGATAGAAAGAGAACTGCAGCAGAGGAGCGCCAAGTTCTTAAATCTCCATTTGTTGTTTACGCCTTTTTACGATTTATTAGAATTTTATATACTTTCGCAGTTTTTATACTAACAAAACATTTCATACATTTTGTAGCAAATTTTATAAAATTTTAAACGGCCCGTTTTTATTCGCATATTACAAACTTTCGCAAAATTTGCAACTTTCTTGTAACTATGACAAATGTCAATTTCTCAAAAACTCCGAGGTACCACATAGGTATATAAATTTTCTCCTTTTGTAAACCTAAAGTACAGCCAGACAATACCTGTAATAGCACCCAAAGATTGTCAATTTATTGCTTGTCTTTCAAAAAAATCAAGTAACTAATTACACGACGGTCAATAATTGTACATGATGTACCTAAATAATTATATTATTCTGAGTCCTTACTGAAGAATCACTTCAATTGTTGAGTGACAATGTGCTTAGTTTGATATCCGTGGGGCAAAATGTGTGCTCAGCATAATAGGTGGTGAGCCCATCGCCGCTTCATGATGTTGGATGTATGGGCAAGTCTTCAGTCGGTTAGTCGCCTTTTACGACACCCAAGAGAAGATTTTAATAATGAGCCTACGTCACACAACTCAGGATTAATTGCCTGTGCAAAGCATTGCCAAAGTGCCCATAATAAGTGGCTGCTATCATTGATGTGCCGACCGTGTCATGGCCGCCGGGCGCTCCTTGCAGCGCTTGACATAGTTTTTATTAATTTTTCTCTATCCTTAATAAATACATGTTGAGGCTGCCTCTTCAATTTCTACCGATGCATTGATTTGTATGTCTGTGCGGTATTGTATTTTTACCAACAAATGCCATCACTTTAACCCATCCAGTCGTTCTGGGAATCACAACAATGCTAGTAACATTGATGTTATGGCGACTTATTTAGATAAGATGGTTGTAGCTAGCCAGGCGGACTTAAAACAAACCTAGTACCTATAAACATGTACTCCTTGTGGGGAATTGAACGCGGGACCTCTTCTGAGACCGGGATAAAACCACACAGTAGAACACAGGTCTAAAAGTGTTTAGACATTTTGAAAATGGAAAAAATTACAGAAACGTGTCATCGAAATACGATTGTGGACTTTTAATAGTTATTTGTTATACAAGATTGCAAAGTTGCTTTTTAACCGCGTGCTCAATTTTGATGACCGAGCAAGCGAAGGATTCTAAAGTTGAATCACGAGTGCAGCGAGTGATTCACACATTAGAATCCTGAGCGTTAGCGAGGGAATCAAAAGAGAACGAGGTGAAAAATCTTTGCAATCGAGTGCAACACGTAACTTTTCATCCCACCTCAGCGAGGAAGGGATTGTTGAGGGAGAAAGCTCATTTGCGCATTATTAACAGTTTCAGTCAATTCTGTTGGCGTCAAGCAAACTTCCTCGTCGCTAGAATCACTCATTTTAGTTTTTTCACTTGTTTTCAAGTTTCTTGTTTTTAATATAAGGTTTAACAATGACGTGAAAAAATGCCGCGTAAAGAACCGCGTACAAAGCAAATTGAAAAAAGAACACCAAGAAGGTTCCGAGTCTGAGTTTTTAACAAATTAAAAGAAAGTTGTATGATATATTCGGCACCATAGAGGTAGCAGTAAATAGGTTTAATGTTTTTTTAATTCACAAACTTAGTGCACACGATGTTCTAAATTCAATTTACTTTATCCTCTAGAGAATAAAAACGGCTTTTCCATTCAGATATTGAAGATTAAAAATACTCTTTCCGAGATGGTGGGATGAAAAAAGGTTTTTATGATTCCCTGTCGATGTATGAACCTAAATTAGAAACAGAAGTCAAGGGATCAGACTTTTAAACCGATTACTTCCCTCCAACCGTATCCGAAGACATGAGTGACTATTTTAACATGGAAAATACCCGAACGGTCATTCATGAAAATGTAAACATTAAACAGATTGTAAAAATGCAGGCATGCAACCTACCTATAATTTTATGTTCAAAACTCATCGGTGAGATTCCATTTTAAAAAATACATTGATAATTAATCTAAGCTGGTACTGCTCCACAGCATCATGATCATGAGCAGTGACGCGCGCAATCAGTTATCGTTACTATTAGACATGTTCTCCAATGAGAGCTGAAACACTGAAGGCTGCTAATTGGTGGTAAAAGATTGCATCATACATGCGCTGGGCCGGCGAGGCGATAAGTGCCTGGCTCATATCTCGCCTGAGGCGCATTTTCGCTTGCAAGTAGGGTTGCCAGAAATCCGGACAGACCAGTGTAATTAACCGGACATCTAAGTAAATAAGCCGGACACTGTAGAAACAATATTATATTTGAAAGATGTCACCATTTACTACTACCTAAATCAATGTTGTGGCGTAAGATGACACTGATATTTAAGAATTGCAAACAAAATTTAATGTTACTTGCAAGTCGCAAGTGTCCCGCTACGAGATCGCCATCTGAGAACAATGACAAACATTAAAAGTTACCAAATTGCTTAAAAATAAATTTAATATTTTTAAATGAATTTATGCCCTTTAAAGTCCACAATAACCCACAAACCCGCATTGGGCCAGCGTGGTGGGTTATGTCTCAAATGTCTCATTTCCCCCCTCCCCCATGTGCTGTTGTCCATGTGGAAATTTCCAGCAGTGGGACGTTTATAGGCTGATGTTAAAAGTCCACTATAGAAAGTTAAATATCGCTTAATCTCAGCGTAATAAACGTTTTTCTTTAACGTTTTCTTATAACTAGGTATATTGATTTCAGAGTTTTATTTCCGCATATAAAGTTTCATGAAATAAGTAACTTTATGTTATACTAGCGGCCGCTCAGGGTTTCACCCGCGTGGTTCCCGTTCCCGTAGGAATATCGGGATAAAAAGTATTCTATGTGTTAATCCAGGTTATAAACTATCTGTATGCCAAATTTCATCCATCAATACTTACAAACTTTCGCGTTTATAATATTAGTAGGATTCTATGAGTATCATTATATTTAAAATGTTGTATTTTGTATGGGATAACGAAATGTGTAAACCCTATTTATTGTTAGTAGACTTTTAATAACAGTTTCGACTCGCAAGGTAAGAATCGTGTCGCATTAAATTTTATTTAGAATCAAAATATTTTTAAATACACTACAGTAGTAGGACTGAATAGTAAACAATAACAGTATTTATATCCAACCTCTCTCACCGACACATTTGCTGTGCTTATAATAGAATGAACAGAAGTATTACGACATATTCACTAAAGATACTCTCTTGTGTCAGTCTAATGAATTTGTATAACCGTGTTGTCTCGTGTGTGAAGAATACTGCCATCCCCTTTTCTTCCCTTGGGTGTCGTAAAAGGCGACTTAAGACTAAAAACTATAGAGCAGCGATGGGCTCACGCTCAGTCGCTATTTGGTGAGAAGTGGACTATGGTAGAGGACTGCTTTTGCTGCCCTCATAGCTAGGCTCTGACTAACCCCTCGGGGAAAATAGTAGTGATTATATGTATGTATGGTAAATGAATTTAGTACAGTAGATACTTATAGTAAAAGACGATGATCAAGCAGAAATACTTATATACTAATACTAATCAAACCAGTTTGAGCATGATTTATTGATTTTTTTACACGTAAAAATCCGACACAATTTCAAGATTCAATACGGGCGTTTCACTTTGCGATGACGACAAAATATTATAAAAAGTTATACGAGTAAATTAATATTTACTCGTATAACTTTTTGTAATATTTACTTAATTTCATAATTGAAAGAACGTGAATAATCGCTGCCATATTTCTTTTGATAACTTTTTCATCTGGTTTCGATCTTCGATTTTTGTTTTAATTCACCTTTTCCCCCTTTCGTTATAAAAGTAAAAGTTTTTTATGCTGGGAAATTAATTTTTTCAGCTGTAAGCTCTTGTAAGTTGGAAATTTCTATCGTTTGTCCTCTTATAATATATGGTAGTCGTTTATTATTTATCGAAGTCTCACCATGCTAATACAATGTCTAAATCTAAACTTCTCGAAACTGCTTGAAAGTCGATTCCCAAACCCAATACATCTGCTAACTACTGGACAGTTATTACTTTTACCCACATTATTTTAATAATTTATTATGTAAATTATATTTAATAAGAAATATAAAACAAACTTAAATCTAATGTCATCGACTTTTTCTGTTGTCTTTACTATTTATTATTCCACCTGAGCCCCGGCCTAGGAGCCTCGGCACGTGACGCCTTCGTACCAGCCTGGGGTTTGAGTAGGGCTTCCCCCAGCATTGTGAACAATTGTTAGCTGTTTGGATGGCAACGTAAAGCTGTTGATCCCGGTCACGTTAAACCCACTAACCCTCATTGGGCCATCGTGGTGTATATGGCCCAATATCCTCATGTGCTGTTGTCCGTGTGGGAAGGCCTGGGCCCAGCAGTGGGACGTTTATAGGTGGATGATGATGATGATGAACTGGATGCGGAGAGCAAAAGACAAGGCTTAATGGCGCGATTTACAAGAGTCCGGTGGACACAGAGTTCCCGTAAAACACTGCAGTAGCAAATGACTGATAGGCTGATAATTATCATTATGATAATGATTTACGTCACCTACGCGCTGCACTTCTCCAAGATCACCAGGTACTCATTTCTTCAGCCAAATGCGGCCGTTGCTGTCACTCCCGTATTGACCTTAGAAGCCCCTTACGAAAATGACAAACACACAATTGGACGCTGGTTGAATCATCATTATACAGATGTAAGACACCTATGATGATGATGATGATGAACATTAAAGTAATTAAAATAATGACAGAGTTTAGAACAAAAAATATGTATAAGTATTTAGTTTTAGTCGCGGCCGACAATACAACAGAACCGGTCAAGAGCGAAAGTTACCTAGCTAGCGCTAGTCGTAGTGTGCTAAACCCATTACATGATCTGCTGTACTGCAGACAGTTTTAGAAAGGTTTCAAAGGGCACGTGTTAATTAAACCATCAACATTAACCGCATAACCAATTTTGATAAAGACGATTAGCCTATAAGCTACTTTTTCTTGTGTAAAATTTACGAGAGCGAAGCCGAGAGCAAAAGCTATGTTGCTAACATACTTAGATAATTGTTCAACTGTTACCTAATCCATGTCTATTTTCAAGTTCTGTGACGTGATGATAGACATTGGAGACTTTTCCTTATTGTTATATGAAACCCTAAAAATATGTAAAACATTTATTTTGAAAATTGTTCGTTTCACCTATGCGAAAATGTGAAAGCATATATGTATGTGACGTTATATACTCTTGGATTCTATGCACGGTTCAACTATTTGCGTCTAATATACTTACTTATTTTTTATCTGCGAAAGTTATAATTGTAAAGGTTCCATTCAGTCATTCTTCCACGCGCAGTGATAGAAAGGAAAAGCTCGAATACCTACGCAGTACGCACATAAAATAATGTTGCAAACTGCAATACGTTCACACAACAACCATCAACGGGGTTTTCAGGTTCGCTTAAGTATGGCTGGTTTTATAATTGTAATTAGGTAGGTAATTACATATTTTATATTTTTGAAATCTAATGTTACTTAATCTTAGTGAATGTTACTTACTTGTCTGTCCTAGTGTAAAATTTAATGTCCTCGAAATGATTTCGTTATGAAATGTTTAAAAATTGCACTAAGTACCTATTTCTATCACTGATAAATGTCGTTCAGTATTAAAACAAAAAGTGGTTGATTTAATTAGGAAAACAATGTTTTTATTAAACATACGGCCCGCCTGTCTTTACTTTAACATTTTTGCAATGCTAAGGCGCTGCGCAATTTTTTACATTAAAGTACTTTTTTGGTTTTGTTTTTTTTTTAAATAAATACTTACGTAGTTTTTAAGTTTCATTGTTACCAACAAACATATTGGATTATGGTCTGAAATAAAAGTTTTTTTATTTTTAATTTTACTAAGTATATTTTTAATTTTACTAAGTATACATATTCCCATACGTATTTTTCTATAGTAAGATTAAAGTAATACTGCTCTAATACGGCCCTGTGGCCGCTACCGGAGCCGCAACCACCTTTTTGTCTGATGGTGTCCAGTGTCGGCCGGCATCAGATAGTGTCTACGTTTGTTCAGCGCCTGTATCTCTCACTCGTCGCTGGCCATGTAAAACCACTGATGTTATGATTAGTTACATTATACACCTGCGTCACTAGGAATGTAACAGCGAAAAAACATTATACGTTGCCTTATTGGATTATTGCGAAACTCGGCGCAGCATCAGAAGCCTCTGAAATTAGAGAAGTGATCAAGTGACGCATTAAGCAAGCCGGGTAGGTAGATTACGAACACACGCTGCCGATCGGGTGGCGACATCGCAAATTCGCAACTCTCTTGCAAACGTTTATAAACGTTACGTACAGACATGTACAATGTACATACATATATATCTTCACGCCCATATCCTGGAGGGGTAGGCTCATCAACCTTTAACTAATGACGACCTCCTTGGTCCTCCTCGAGTGGTTTGTACACCTGTTTTCATGGTGACGCCATCTCTGAGGTCCCCGGTCCGATCCCCGGTCGGGTCAATTTAGAAATTATTTATTTTCTTAATTGTCTCGGGTCTTTCTCTCGGGTGTTTTCTATGTATAAATAAGTATGTATTTGAGTATTTTAAGTATGTTTATCCGTTGTCTAGTAACCATTTAACGAGTTTCTTCGAAGCTTCTCTTGGGTTAGATAATTGGTGTGAGTGTAGGAAAGTTTTATTTTTTTAGTTTTTAAAAACGTCCCATCCACGTCCCACCGCTAGCCCAATGGGTTATGGATTCGAACGACTGTTATTTTTGTTTTTGACGTCAATTAAGTGCCTGTAAAGCAGTGGTTCCTAACCTTTTTAATCTTGGTATATACCCCTATGATATATTAGGGAAAGTAATTTTACCCCTCCGTAAAAAACCTTGCTGAAAATGATCTTTATATCCAAGAGTTGGACTGAAGCTTATCCATGTTCAGAAAAAAATACTCTAGTGAATCAATCTATAACTGCAGACAAATTCTAAACCACAAATGTTTCCTCCGCCTTATTACCCCACAAAATAACTACTTTACCCCCGCGGGGGTAATTACCCGGAGGTTAGGTTCGGAGCCTAGGCTGTAAAATTTTATCATCATTACATAATATAAAGTAAAGTCGCTGTTCCTCTGTCTGTGGCACCGCACTATTCTCCTAAACCACGGAATGGATTTTTATGCGGTTTTACTAAAAGATAGAGCGTTAACTGAGGATTGTTTTTGTTTATATTTTATTAGATATATTTTTTAAATGACTGAACTATGACGTTCTTTCTAAGTTAGCGTGGACGAAGGCGCGGGCGGGCCGCTAGTGTTGAATAAATGATTTTGATTGTGACTAAAACAAATCTAAATCGATTTTTAAATTAGTAATGAAACGATTACGATTTTGATTTATACGATAAATTCGACGATTATTGATATTTTACGATTAATCGTAATCGTCCATTCTATTGATTATTTAGCGATTACTTCTGACATTTAGTTTCCTCAAAAAAACTACACAATATTACTTTCTAAAACAGTTATGTATCCTTTAAAAAAAATATCTCGATCAAACCATCGTCTGTGGCGTCGTCGGAGAGGTGGATTAATTCAAACCGAAAAACGGAACATATTGATGCCCGAAAAGCTAGAAATGTTAATTTATTAACAAAAATTAAAAGTACAGAAGTACTTACCTACTTTAAATATAATTATTGATTTTTTATAAATTTTATTTGATTTTTCTTATGGCAAAAATCTTATGTTGATTTATCCATAATTTGTTTTATTTACTTTTTACTAAAAACAAATAATCGTAGTCGACTATTATTTGGTACAATAATCGTAATCGTGATTGTAATCGTTATGTGATAATCGTTAGTTAGTTTTTTTTTTCTTATTTATTGGCTTCGTGCGATCAGCACATTTAGCCAGTGTCAAGTTTTTAATAGTAATTATTATTTTCTTTACATTAAGGGGATGATAATGAGTGATAATGAACGTTTAATGGTAAGTAAATGATTTTCCCCCAAACGCCTTGAGTGAGTCTCAATATAGCTGTGGGACTTTATTGCGGTCTCACACGGACTTCTAGAAAGAATTTGAAAAGTGATGTTGCACTGTTTTGTTTTATTTGCTAACACTCATGCACGTTCACGACAAAACACAAGTTATAGAAAATAATACAAAAAGCAGACATGACGCTTCACTTTCCCGCCAAGAAGTCCGTTAGTTAGTTTAAATCATCTTTTTTTTTAATAACAATGTTGTATATTAAAACGAGGCAAACAGTATGACATTTACTGCACTCGTTTTTTCCATAAAGTTACTATACTTAGGTATAATAATAACTTTATGGTTTTTTCGTGAAAAATATTTCTAAGTCGTGTCTTCATCACTATCAGAATTCACACCACTTATTTTTTTGATATTATTTGGATACAATATACTTACAACTTGTACTGGATTTTTGTAGAATAGAGTATAAATACATAAATAAAAAATATAAAACAGGTAAATAAGCCCCGCAAAATCATCAGTGCGGGTACCAGGCCAATAAAACAAGGCCTGGTAAAGCACTCAACGTGAATAATTTAATTTGTATGCGAACTAGGTCAAACAAACACGGTACACTTTTTTATAGCCTATCACAATAAGTTAAGAAAGTAAAGATCAATATTTGATAAAATATTTAATATTTGATTGACTCTTTCATACGTCAAATATTACTTTTACGGGGTCCGCACCGACCGAATAAAATCGCACGACTTCAGCGCCCGCATTGGCAGAAAGAGACTCACTATTAAGGCTTTTATAACAAAGTTTAGCAGCTAACGTGTTAACTGGCAAGATCGCTAACGTGTTAACGCCTTAGCCTCTGTGCCATCGAACTCCTTGCTTATCAGCTTTCCTTTTGTTACGATCCTGACAAACTTCGGTTGCATCATTTTAACTCATAACATTCTTCATACATGCAAGTCGCGTATGCTTGTTCCTTCAAATCAAAGAAATCGTAATAGAAATTTCCTTATTCTTTGATGTCGACAACAGCAATGACATCACAAAACGTGCAGCTCTCTAAAACTAGTAACATAATTTTATTTTTTTGTTACATTGTTATAAGAATTTTATCAATTACGATTGCCAGTCCTATGTCCTATCGGAACCTAATGTTCTGTGTAAAATTATTCGATTTGACCTAAACACTTCGATCACATAGAAAAACCTTAGGTATACTTACGAGTTTCTGTAACCAAAAAGTACGTCTACAGAGTTATCTCTTTTTTTTCCTTTTTGTGGATTTTTGCGGTGTGCACATTTTGCAGCTGTGTTAAAAAATAAATAATAATTAAATTTAAGGAGATATTGTAAAATTATTTCCTTGTTTATTAGTAGTTCATTGAGTGATGATGATGATACAAAAGCTACTGAATGGTAAATGACACCCCAAGCCCCTTATTTATAAATTTAGTAGAGAAAGAGATTATTTTAAAACCTACAACCGAATTGAGAACCTCTTCCTTTTTTCAAGTCGGTTAAAAAGTGACTATGTACTGTTTTGTTTTATGTGCCACCACTTGTTTTACGTTCACGAGCCCCCTTCGTTATGAAAACATGACTCTTTACTTTTCTAAAGGTTTCTAGGTAGTACTACTTTATTAAAGTCGCGTGAAAGAAACTTTACGCTGTCATTTTACTAATAATAAAACGCAAAAATATTGAGATCTAGTGATATTAAGCGTGCGTTAAGTTTTACCATTGAAAATGGTTATGGCGCCGAGGATTTTGGGAGGATCGAGATGGGAATAACACCAAGAGTTGAGAAATTTATCGAGACACGTGTGAGCGTTTGAATTTTGAAAAAGGCTGGTAACATGTTTTGGAATTTTAAAAAATGTAAAAGAGCGGGGATTGGTTGTTAGGGCTAGTTTAGCTATTTAAAAAAAATTGTTGGTATATAATTGTAGGTGGTCCTTTTAGATTTGGAATGAATTTCACTTAGGTTGTAAAAGAAAAGAAAATATTATTCTCTGTGTTGTGTGGTTATAATTCAAATTGTAAGTAATGTAATTGTATAATTAATATAAGGAAGTATATCCCAATAAATTCCTTATTATTCAACTTGTAATGTGTTATTCAAAATAAAATATTTTTTTTCGTAAATTTTTGTAAGTATTAATTTTTAGTTCATGCGGGGACTGCGAAATCTGTAAATATTTTCATACAAACATACTCGTACCTACATGCAAATAATAAAAAGTTAATAATACAGCTTACTTACCCACATTATTTTAAGTTTCTAAGCCATACAGTTCCGAAATAAAACAACATGTTCAATGTAAACAAACTATTTGTTCTACAGCGAAAAAAGGTGTTATCGCAAATCACCCTAACTATAATATAAAAATTCCCAATGAAAATAAACTAAATAATAATAACTCAAAAATCTCAACAATTAGCGTTTTTCTTGTTCTTTTGTGCGTTTTTATTTTAGTCTTTATGTCACAGCAAAATAATATTATACAGTACTCACGTTTATGCATGAATAAATACTAGAAATAAGCTGGTGCGCCGCATATTTTGCGCACGCGCGCCTCAACAATTACAAAAGCATACCTTATGCAGTTTATTATTAAAATAACTATGGCAGCGCAGCGGCGCCGCCGGCGGCGGGGCGGCGCGGCGTCTAGGCGGCTGCCATATCATCACATTACTTAGTCGCGTTATTAGAAACTAATATGTATGCTAATTATGAAATTCATCGCAAATTGAGACCAAACAGTAAATAACAGACAACATTAATAAATTAAAAACTAAAACTAAATAATTTCAAAACTAAAAACCTAAAAATTCGATACTATTTAGATTCTTCAACGATCACCACACGCAACTCTGTATTGTATAGTAATTAAAATAAACTATTAGGTACCTAACAATTGTTTCTTGATGTATTTATTGTCCGTAGTAACCCCATATTTTCTACTCTATTTGATACTTTATTGAATGTGCAAAGCGAAAGTTGGCTTATGCGAATGTTGCAATGCGATTGTTAATCGGTAGATAAGACACTGGACAACCAATCAGTATATATTGACACCGATAAGGTATTCGTAAGATCATAGGCATAGGAGCACGTGGAATAGAGTAACTGGACCCCACGTTCATTCCACGTTGAGTGCATGTCCCTCAGAGGCAGGGTTAAGTAGGCTCCTCCCTCTACCCAGCTGACTTTGACCTTTTTTTTACTAGGTACAAATTCAATGCTTTACGCCTACACCGAGGTCTGGGGCAACCTTGCGTTATATAAGGTGCTATTAAATCAATGGCGTATATTTAAAATACAGGTAGTTTACGCCAAAATAAAAATATTTTCCACAATAAACAGTAGTATTTTGTCATTGGTTTTGATTTTAATTTTTTAAACAAAATTATTTATTATTTAATTGGCAAAAACTGCATCATACTATTAGATGTCTCGATGAAATCACTCACACATGCGATTGCATTGTGGAAGTCGTCGCAGTCGTAAGTGTGAGTGCAACGACTTCCACAATGCAGTCGCATGTGTGAGTAAAGGCATCTACAATAAATTTTTACTTAATTGGATGTAGGTAAGTACTTATGTAAGTAATTCAAAAATAAACAACGCAGACACCTGTTAAGAAGTGCTTACGTTATTACTTATTGCATACTACAACAAGTAGCCTCTGTGAACTCGGCCTAGCGGTATGGTCGTACGACCTTGATCTTGGAATTGCGCGCGTGCGCATGCGTGCCGGAAGAAGGCGCGAGCGCACACCGCACCGCGCGCCTAAAACTATTGAAGCAACTGCGCATCTAACCAAAACAGGCTGCCACGAAAATCGCTGAAAAAAATACATAATAAATACCTAATTTTTTTTTTGTTTTACTTCAGGAATCATAATAATTACACAATAGTAATGTTAGATTGATGATGATAATTGATAACTATAACTAACAAGATATTCATTCAATTAAAAACTACAATAATTAATAATATTTAATCAATAATGCCCTTCACTGTACCTACCTACTTAAAACTATTAATATTGTTGCGAAATGTAAAAAAAAACTAATGCAGTCTATGAAAACGTGACAAAGAATCTATACTCATGGACATAATACTACTGAAACAAACTACAAATCGTCGGTTTATTATCATTTAAGTAACAGATAAAAAACACAGAACCGCTTGAGGTACTTATTGATTTAACAATAAAACAATCTGACCGAGGCGCGAGGTGAACTACTGTTGACAAGCCATTGTCTTCACACGCGTAAGGATTACTTTGAATGTTCACTTCACTGACCAAGATAATAAAACTATTAAGATACAGTTGCCCGCCCGCGACTTCGACCGCGTGAACACGACGTATACCGTGACGAATTTCCAAAAAATAAAAAAAATGTAAGTAAACCATGTGCTGACCATTACAAATACAACAAAAAATAATCAGTTGAATCAGTCGAGTCGTTCTCGAGTTTTCTGCTTAGCAACACATTTGACGATTCAATAATGTTATAGATTTAAAACAATGAATCATATTTTAATTGCTGTAGCAAAAAAGATAAAAGGGCGAAATGGAACAGCAAAATATGAAAAAGAAAGTAATACTTACGTTAATGTAACTTTACAATAATTATAAAACGTAGCTACAGGACGGAGATTCAGAAATATACGAGTAGGTACATCGTTTTCTAAGATTTACATACGAGTATGATTATAAAAAAAACTATAAAACAAAAGAAGAGTAGCAACATATTAAAAAATATTAGCTAACAGTATTTGGGCTACTCTGTAATAGGGAAAGCGCAACAAATGATAAAAACAAATTATACATATTATCCTACATCACGTCATGCCCATTTTTTACTAGTGGGTTAGTCTGTTATAGAGAAAGCGCAACAAAAGGTGAAAAACAAAATTATACATTTATTATCCTGCGATTTTCTTTTTGTTTGGGGCACGGCGGTCCCTCATGAACACCACCTATCGGAGAAACTTCTGCAAGCGATTTTAGCTCTTAACGCGCCACATTCCTAATAAAATTAGACTTACAAATTGTAAACTGTGTCTGTTTACATTGAAACCAAAGATACTCAAAGCTAGTGCTACATCTGTTTATAACATCGTCCTACTGTCTCTAATAAGTTGAAACAGTTTGCTGAAACACTAAGAAATTTTATTAACATACGTAGATTAAAGTTAGCGTATCACTGGTCAGTTTCCTTACTTGTCAATTTCACGCACCAGTTAACTCATTAGACTGTTTCGCTAGTTTGAAAATTTTGCTAGTTAGGCATTTTTCTGATTCTTCAATTTACGTCAGTTTTGTAAAATTTCCATATTTACCTCCTGTCTGTCACGAAGACTCATAAAGGTTGCTAACCATTGAGGTACAATAAACTAGAGAAGACACCGCGAAGCAAGTTTGTGCGCACTAAGGTGCAGCCCATGGGCTGCAAACGCCTCATCAGTGTGTGCTCGTGATTCAAGCGATTGTGGACCTTGCGGTTGCACCTTAGTCACAGTATAAATACTGTGCCTTAGTTACGCACAAACTTGCTTCGCAGTGTCTTCTCTAGTTTGTTGTACCTCAATGTTGCTAACAATAGAATTTTTACTTTTAATTTTTTTATGGCGACAGCTAAGTTCTTAAGCGAGGTTATTAATAATAATCAGTGCTTTAGATTGGACGTTATAATTAGAGACGATATTACAATGAAAAATCACAGGTGTTATGGCATCGGTAACGTTAATTGACGTCTTTGAGTGCAGCAGTAAAATGTTACGAAACATTTGAAAAAATAAATTATGTTCCATTGCTGAGCAAAGGGATTCTTTGAAATTAAGTCTTCGTCACAATTGATGGTAATTGTCTTAATTACCACGCTTGCCAAATGTGGGTTGCATCGAAAATTCCAAACACTTCAACCAACCGGGGAACAGAACTCTGGACGGACCCCCAGTTATCGGGCCAAGCGCTCATCGATTCGGCCACCGAAGTGTAAATATAAAATCAATTATTTTCGATGCATGACTTTTTTTCTTAACTTTCATATTACTTATATTGTGATTACCTTAGTACTTAGTACATTTATAAAGAGTAGATGTTAATTTTATGCAAGTCACTCCCACATTTACTTCTTTTACAAGGTACACAAATAACGTAATAAATAAGTAATAGCAATATAAAGTATTAGTGCGATTAGCTACCGAAAATCTTAAGAATGTTGGCATTGACTAACTGACTACATTAAAAGAGTAACACATACATTATACTCCTTTGTACGGACTGGTTCGCTTCCCTGAGAATGCGAACAAAGCCTCCGCGTACAGCCTGCGCCGGCGCTGAAGGATAACCGCTACACTTCCGCTATTCGTATCACTCTCGATTAAATGTGCATTTAGTATTTTTACTCACATTTTTAAGTACTCGTTTGTATACAGTAAAGTGTATTTACAGTACTAGCAATGTTGAAAAATACATACGTGATAAATAGGTACTGTTCATAACTGCGAAAATGAGGTAGGTACGTTTAGTGTCAAGAAAGAAACTATAAACAACACATAATATAATAAGGACATGTCTTATTTTATCTATTTAATTATATTTTTTAATATAAATATTACCCACGGACCCGCAATGGGTTTTTTGTTGTTGTTCAAGGCCTTGTGCTCTTAGTGTGAGATCTATTTTATATAGAGACTGTTGAAGAAAATCTACAAGAGAGACTCGAACCTGCACTTTTTGGTAATCTAAGTCAAGTGGTTTACCTGGGTTTACCATTAGGCTATCATGGTCAGTTTTATCCGACTCGTGCACTGAACGTCCATACTATCCAATAAGTTTGCAAACATTACCTCTCGTCTGTGAAAAACCTAGGTACTAACAATTGAACTACTTTTGTATATGGTTTCACGGCATTTGACAGCTTAAGTGAGTCATGTTCAATGCCAACAAGTAAGTACGTCACTGACATCGGATCTTAGCACTTTTACGAATCTATCAAGGTTAAGTAATTGTTACAACAAAGCAAAACTTTCGCTATTTTATCAAACATCGTTAAAATAACATTTGTGTACTTAATACATACCGTAAAACCATCCAATTTGGCCACGTATGGATATTTTGCCCGCTGAACCAAAAATAAGCTCATCCGAAAATAAAAATCAAACTATTCTATTTCTATCGATTTCGTCTTTTGTAGTAGAAAGTAGATTATAACCATGGCACCATAGTGAATTGCTCTTGTCTCTGACTTCACTCAGTGTCTTGTCAGAAGTTGTCAGAGTGCAAGTATTTTTATGGCGGGCCAATTAAACGTTCAGGGTTTTGGAAATACTACTGCTCGATGCTGAATACAAAGGTGAGTTATTCTTGTAACAAGGTATAGAAAAGGGTTTTTAGAACATTTCTGTTATGCATTCTATTCGCAAAGTGCCTTAAATCAAGACTTATAGCTATGGGCAAATAAAACGAATAATTTGCGTCTTCCAGTTGTCAATTTGCCCGCTCTAAAAATTGATTAAGGGTTGTCAACTAGTCAACTATTGTATTTTTTTTTAAATTTTAGCAAGTATTTCTAATTTACTCCGCAAATAAGAACATTTCTTTATTTTGAAATAGTAACGTCACTCAAGAAGTATGTACTTACGGTACTTTATTTCGTTGTTTTTTTTTTGTCTTTTTTAAGGAAATACTTAAATATGTTTTGGCTTAATGGGTACGGGTATGGGTATCTATCCTATGCATATGGGTACTCATGTCAGTACTATTATTTAATCATTTGTTTTTAAGAATTAACCACATTTTAAAGTTTTAAACCTTGAATTCGGAAACGTAAATCGAGGAGAAGACTGGCACAATTGCTTGTGCTAAGTTTTTACCAGAAAAGGTAAAACTAACTACCTATCTAATAACTTACTTTAAAAGTTTTATCTTTATATTTTTGATAGCTGATTTTTTGGTTTTTTCATTGCTACAATCAAATTTATGCTACTAACTGTCAAACGCTACCACGTTTGATTTTCATATAAAAAATAAGCATAATTTCATCATATTGTTAAAAAAGTGCCATAATATTATTTATATTTGAGATTATATATTTTTATTTTATTAAAAACGTTTACTCACTTGAAATAAAAGATTTATTATTATAAAAATTATCTTTTGGTATCCATTACTTAACATCCAGCTTTTTGACAACCCTAACACATAAAAGTTGCTTGTATGAAAAAAACTGAATATAGGCGGATAAATTTGCCCACTTGAATAAATCTGTTGTGGTTGTGAATTAGCAATCGGCACCACGTTAGACCGGCAACTTTGCCGTTAAACATTTAGTGGTTCTTAGATAAGAACTATAGTTTAGCAAATAATGGGTGCGGGCAAACATGGACGAAAATGGAGGTAAGTTTGCCCGCCATCTAAATATTACAAAACTTTTCATTGTGTATAAATCTGCTTTAACATGGCAGAAATTCTAAACTAATATTGTGATGATGTTGATTAAGTACCAACCTACCTATAATGAAATTCTAAACCTAACCCGATTTCGACGAACTTTGATGTAGAGATAGTTGGAGCACTGGGGACGCTACTTTACTTGAAAGGGGAAATGGGGGGGGGGGGGGGGGATTTTATATAAAACAATTTAAACTTTGCATAATTATTGTGTATAACAAATAAAAAAGGTCTGCTCGTATATTTTATTCTAACTAACTAAACCTACTACTTACTTACTAATTACGTAAGTAGGTACTTACTAATTAACCTAAACTAGGGAGGCTGTATCGTGATCGGCTCTAATTGTTGATACAAACAGAATTGTTTTATAAAATCTACATGCGAGCGAGGCCGCGGGAAAGGGCTAAAATTTTATAAGTAAAACAGCTGTATTAAGTATATGTAACTTATCTACTCGTAGTATATAGGGGTTTCTTAACAATTTCACATTGAAATGCCAAAGATTGGTTTTTCATTTTCCAAATCCAGGATAATTACGATGTTATAAAAACCCAATAATCAATAATTGCAAACGCGACCATAAAATGGAATCCGGTTTAAATTATCCTGTTGATGCGCTCGCTTATTCATATCATAATAAATTGTAAGTATTCAATGAAAATCCTCAACGTCTGCTGATTGATTCACGCTCTTGAAGACGCGACGTTGTACAGTCGGCGTAAGATACTTATACCGAAAAACCGTGAAAAACATCTACATTATTTACGTTAATTATCGAAACTTTTACTTTAATACAATTAGAGTTTCCCGATTTATTTTAGTAAAAAATAAAATAAAATAATATGTTAAAAATATTATATTTAATTGTACCGATACTCGATGGTGCAACGGCAATGCGTTAAGTTTGCGATTACCGGTAAGGCAACTTTCGCAATGCAGGGCCACGGGATGGATGATCTAATTAAAAACATCTTGAGCTCCTCCGTGATTTGAAAGGGACGCAAAGCCGCTGGTCCCGGTTGTTGTTAGATAGGAGTCGTTAAAAGGTTAAAACCCGCATTGGGTCAGTAAGGTGGGTCCAATCTCCCCATGGTTGTACCTGTGGGAAGGCCTGTGCCCAGCAGTGGGACGTTGATAGGCTGATAATGATTCATGACTAGGCTGCGTTCCGTGGCTTCACTCGAGTGCACTCGAGCGCACTCCGGCACGCGTTCTAACCGTTCCGTGGCTTGGTGAAATTTTACTCTGAGGGCTGTCAGAGCGTAGTTTCATCCGTTCTGTGGCTCAGAGCGCAGCAACCAAACAACCATCATATCGGGTGGTTATTTTTCACTCTGACTGCTATTTGACATTAAACCATTGTTATAAAGTGTCAAAGTTTGCAATTTATGTCAAAACGTCTCGAAAAATTCCGCCTGTTGTTTCGTATAGTTTTACTTTTTAATAATTTTGTTAAATATGGTATAAAAGTGGAAAAAATGGAGACAGAAGAAGAATTTTCTCTCGTTTTGGACAGGAATACTTCAGAATAGGTTATAAAAACAACTCGATCGTTCCGTGGCTCGGTTGCAACTCAAACGAGTTAAACTTTAACCAAACAACTACACCCAAGACGACGGAACGCACTCCTAATGTTGGTGACTGTACTCCGCCTTATTATTACTAAAAATGGACACAATGAACACATCAACATAACATATCAAAGTTAGCTACCTGTCATGTTAGGTTTGTGGACACTTAGTGTAAAATCTGTTTACGCAATAAGTATATAAATAATACTAACTTATTCTAATTTATACGACATGCGAAAACAATTAGTTCGTTACGGTTTGCGGCTAAATTGCTCACATGCGTATTTGACTGTGGCGTAATTAGCAGTTAATTACTTAGCGTAGTATAAAACAACTTAAAGTATGTTCTACCATTGCACAAAAGATCCCGGGGGACCTCGGCAGGCCCCACTAAGATAAGATAAGATGATCTGTCTCGTATTTAATAGTTATTTGCTATGCAAGGCTGTAAAGTTGGTTTTTGGTGCGAGTACTTGTATTGAATCCTGAGCGTAGCGAGAGTTTCAAAGGAAAAAATGCAAAATAACTTTGCTGCCGAGTGAAACACACAATTTTTCAACTCACTACAGCGAGGAAAACGCTAGGTGCAAAAAAATAGCTTAGATAATAAGTAAGTGTTTATTCATTTTACAAATTAAAATTAAAATTAACTGCAATTGGTATTTTTTTTTTCATTCAGTCCAGTGCTTCCATCTGTGGCTGGCCAGTGCGATTATTCAAAGAAATGAGGTTGGCGCACTGGCATGAAATAAGTATTGAAGTGAAGCATTTTCAGTGGACTTGCGGTTTAAAAAAGTATGGAATAGAAAGGTCCGAATTTTAAAAACTCTTTCCACGCTAGCTGATAAAATACATTTTTGCACTCAGATTTCTAATGACAAACAGAATCTTTTCGAGGTTTTGAGGTGAAAATACTATTATAGGTATTCTTAAACGCAAAAGCGATTGCCCTTCATCTCATGAACTACACGTGTTCACGGGAAAACTCCCGAGACACTAGTCTTTACGCGGCTGTACAGAATGAAGAGCGCGCTTCGGCGGGTTCTGATTTGGCGTCAAGACCTAACGCAGTGATCTCCTGCGCGAGTTGGTTTACTGGCGCAGCGACGTCTGGCACTTCTTGTATAACCTGGTGCCAGTACAAATAAAATTAGTAATGAAAGGAGAGGATGCCCTTCATCTCACTCGATAGTTGCTGACGATGAGGCCGAAGCGGAACGGCTCTTCACCTAGAATCCTTAACTAACGAGGAGCTGGCTACCTTATCTTTAACTACCGGTACACAACAACGCGATTACACTAAACATTGTTATTGTAGCAGAAAGATACGTTGGTGGTTGATACTGTTGACTATAAATATAATATTTTATAAATATAAAAAGGACATAAAATAGCAATAAAGAATTACGACTTTTAAAACAAGCATATCCACTAATCAAACACACCGACCCGGAAGAAAAAGGAAGGGGGGGGGGCACCATTTTAAAAAAGTAAAGTTGGTTTGTTAAAAATTATTATTAATAATCAAAGGCCCCCTTCCCTCCTTCCCTACTAGCAGCGATCGCTTAGACCACTCCTTCTGGAAAAAGTCCAGCTCGTCCCGCCATCTCCTTCTGGGCCTAAGGAACTAAGGCCTAAGGAACCCACGTCCGTAGTTTTTGTTTTTTAATAAACTCATTACAATGTATAAAAAGAAAATAGTTTTAATGCGTCGATAACGTATCTTCCTACCAAATAAAACTACTTCACAGATTCTACTCGTAGTAATCTCTCTCATATTAAACGGTAAACAAACTATTTAGTACTTAATAAAAAGAATATATATTTTTCTTCTAGGGTCAGACTTGCAACAGTCGTTAACACTATACTTAGCACGACAAGGCCAAATTAATACAGCTATTACGGGCCGAGAGTTTCCTCCGCGGTACGGATTAGCTTGATCTAGAATCTAGATCAGTAGCATCTAATCTAGTTCTGACTAGCAATATATGTGCATGGATAGTCTAACAGCAACTCTGGATTAGACAATTTCTTAGTTTACTTACGCCGGCTTTTACCTATGACTCTTAATCAATATAGCATCGGACAAGTCGAAACATAGGTACCTACATAGATATATATAAAATCACGACTATTACCCCCATAGGGTTAGTCGGAGACTAGGTAATTTGGACCACAAAAGCAGTCCTCTATGCCATAGTACCTACTTTTCACCAAATAGCGACTGCACATGTGTTCAGCGTGACAGGTGGTGAGCCCAGCGCCGCTCTATGCTGTTGGATATATATGCAGTCTTTAGTCTGTTAGTCGCCTTTTACGACATCTAAGGGAAGAGAGGGGTTGGGAGTATTCTTTTACCGCTACGCGACCTACACCTGAATAAATTATTATCAATATTAGATGGTATCATCATCATCATTACATATTATAAAGTAAAGTCGCCATTTTCCTCTGTATGTGGCACCGCACTATTCTCCTAAACCACGCAATGGATTTTTATGCGGTTTTCACTAAACAATAGAGCGTTAACTAAGGATGGTGTTTGTTCATATTTTGTAGATATATTTTTTGAAATGGCTGAACTATGACGATCTTTCTAAGTTAGCGTGGACGAAGGCGCGGGCGGGCCGCTAGTTCTACATAAATAAAAATCAATTGGCAGATATATGGCTTATTATTTTTTGCTGTGTATGTAATTGACAGGTTTGTGAAATGAAATATTTATTTTGGACTTTCGTCACCGGATGATACTGGCTGTTCACGCGGACTAAGTAGCGAGCGGGCCGCTAGTATATTTTAAAAAGATTATTGTAATGTTCCTATTTGAACTTACATACATAGAACACGTTTCCGAAATGGGAAGGCAGGCAGCTTTCACACATTTCCTGTAAAGCTCAAACGTGTTAGGAATAGGTTCACGCCAATTCAAAACGAGCACCTCAATCCGTCCGGCCGGTAATTCGTAAGCGCCATTCACATTTTTATTGAAAAGTTAGTTAAAGTTTAGTTTTTTGGATATCAAAATCAGTCAAGAAATCGAAAAGGTTATTAACTACGTAAGTGTTTATGATTTCATTAGGAATTATTATTATAAAACACGGCCGTAATGTGCATTTAAATGAAATTTTAGAGGTAACTTTAGGATTTTTTCTATCGAGCAAAATGTTTCCAATCGTGTTTTGGAAACAGTCATCCCCTCACACATACGTTCTGTGATAATACATATTGAAAATTTCAGTGTGAAACATCTAAAATATTTTTTAATAACAGCTAATAGAAAACAGCAAATTTTTCTGTTTTCACCGCCTAACCCCCCTTAAAGGTGAGGTCAAGAGTACACTAAACCGACGAGCATGTATGAAGAACGTTATGAGGGTAAATGACGCAAAGGATGTGTCTCAGGATAGTTGCATTTGTAAAAACTGTGATCTCCCAACTAACAATATTTGGTCGTATAGTTTTCGGGACAACGTTGGACCGTTTTGGTTATATAGCTGTATTAATGTATATATATGGCGGGAAATAGGCGGAATTAATAAAACTTTTATTCGTATAGCGATCGTGTCAATGTCGTATTAGTGGCTACTAGGAAGGTAACAGTCATATTAATATCAGATATACGATTAATATTCGTGTAGCAGTCGTGAAAGTGATTAATATTATAACCAGATGGTTGGCCACGACAAGATTGTCGTGTAGTGATCCAATAGACGTCGTATAACTTAATAAACATTGGGAAGTAGTCATTAGCATAGCCTTTACCCTTGATTTTATGATTGATAATAAAGCGCAGTTCAGTGGGAGTGAGACAGCAAAAAACAAACGAAAAACAAAATAACTGTTTACAAATTTTCACCATCTTATGTCTGCCTTATTTATTACTAAATGTTATTGACTTTAATGTAGTCGGTGTTACTAGGTAACAATATCTACTTTTCTAAGGGAAATTAAATTTCTTGACGATTGTATGTACAATTTTTTACAAAATTTTAAAGCCCCCTTCGAATTATTGCAAAATAATATTAATTCATCCCATTTTATTTAAGATTTCTAGTATTTTTACAATTATACGACTTTAGGTGGTGATGATACCTATTATATGATATCTTATGACTGTAAGTCATATATTACGATATTAATTCTTTTGTCGTGATAAACATTTTATTGAAATCACAATATGGTGATAATTGCAGATGTTGTAAAATTCTCATTTTCATTACTGTTTTCATCATCATCGTCTAGGCTTTCAAACGAATGTTCATCATTTTCATCATCATTTTGCAAATCTGCGATGATTATTTGAGGATTACTTCTTGAACTTACTAAATTTTAAGAGAAAAAAAGACATGATAATTGGCAGGTGTCAGATATTATTATGATAAGCTACCTATTTAATATTGAGTTCATTTTGTATAATATGTATATATGCATCCTTTTTCACAAATACTATTTCTTACTACGGAACCATCTTTTGATTCTTTAATCTCTGCCTTGTCTAAAACTTTTGTTGAGTTCTAAGTAGATTTATCTTACTTTGCGCCTGAAATTACCGCTGGATTTAAATTTCTTCCACTGTTTTAAATCAACTCAATATTTCAACTTTTTTGATGATAAAAGCTGAGATTAACAGAAACCGAGAAATAAATCGAGCTATCATACAAAAAAGCTTGTATAGTCAAAGTCACGACAACGGAAAATATACAAGTTCAGTTCGTAAAAGAGTACCACGTGAAATCATTAAATAATCAAAATGTTTATATCAGTAACTTATATAAGCATTTTAAACCAATAAGTTATTTAAGACATAAATCTGAATATAGGGCTTTTAAACATTATATAAAAGTCGTGATGATTGTCATGTAGAAATCTTATTACTGACAAAATGCAGTGTTATTGTCGTCATTATAACCAGATTAAGATTGTCATATTAATTACTTTTATACTACATCAAGAAGGCGTAAACTGGTCGTAAACGAGACTAATAAACGAGTGAATGTATTTTAAAGGTCACAGCTACGATCTATATAAGATGGTCATATTATAATTTGGTTGTGTAAACGTTTACAGAACTAAATTAAATGACTAAAATATTATACGACTAATCGTTCGTATTATATATTGTAACACGATTAATGGGAATTTGAGTTACAACTATATGACCTCTATATGACCAAATGTTATTTAGGCTTCATATTATAGGACAACTTTGCTACTGGCTACCCCTCCGGGAAAAGTTCGTGATGTAAGTATGTACTATCGCGGACTCCGTCGCTTTACCAGTCTAAAGGTCAAAATCCCTTGCACACCGCGTCGTCTATTTGGTACGGGCACGCACCCGGGCGGGCTGCGCGCTTCATCCGAAAATTTCTGCAAAGTGGTAAAGCGACGGTGACCCCGACCGTGCGCCTATTTATGTCAGATGTATGCGACAAAGCACGAGTCGGGAGAAACTGCAAAACGCCTCCCCGCGCGAGTGAAAGTGTCCAAATGGATTCTCTCGCTTTTCTAACACTGAAGGTACTGTAAAATTATTGACAGTGTGATGGATAGTGATTATTTTCTTGTGTCTACTTAGCTGTATGTTAACATTTTGCATGTTCTGTCCTTTGACTATATAAGATGACTGCTAGAAAGCGCAAGAAACTTCAATGGCTGGTCAGGTCAAGTGTTTTAAACATGACAAAAATGACAAAAAAAAAATCGAAATTTTTCGTAGTTACTTATCGCCCAGCTGACGGGGGCAACGGCCGGCCGAACGGCTGTCTGTTGACCCGTCAACGTAGGTACTTATCGCCCAGCTGACGCGGACGGGTCAACAGACGGCCGTATGCTTTGAAATAAATTAGATACTCAAAGACTATCCCATTAAAATTCACAAAATGAATTATTTCATTAAAAATGAAAAAAACACGAATTCCTATTTTGTCATTTTTGACATGTTTAAAACACTTGACCTGACCAGCCATTGAAGTTTTTTGCAGTTTCTAGCAGTCACCTTATATACATGTCTAGACGGAGCATCGCGGCACAAACGCTTCTCAAAATCCGCCCGGTTTTTGTATTGAATTTGAAGTGTGCGTGACAGCCGCGTATCTGACACTAGCGCGAATGGTTGCCAGCGAATGCCTAATTTCCGATAAAGTAGGGAAAAAATCTTTTTGCACAATATAATTTTAAAATGATTCATAACATAACATAACTCTTTAAATTAGGTATGTCTATCGTATATGTAGGTATAACGCTTAAAAGAAGCTGGTGTCTTTAGAAAAATAGATGATTGAAGGCGAGGGCGCGTACAATAAAATAACGCGCTAATGGAAGCCTGCGTGCGTGTGATATGTTTGTAATAAGGACGAAATAGAAGCAACAGGCAGGATGATTTACATTTAATACTTACTTAAAATCAAAATTGATTTTTTAATTAGAAATTTAAATATTTTAAATTAAAATCAAAACAATTAATGGCGTTCTCTTTGTATTTGTTTCTTAAATAACTTTCGTTTGGATGTTATATCATTTTTCATGTTCTCTAATTTCTTATTATGTTGGAACCTTGTAGTTAAATATTTCGACAACGACTTCTTTCTACCGGATCAGTTGGAAATCTGAAAATTAAAATGTTGCTATGTTGTCCAACAGTTGTAAAGGTTACATAATGTGATGACAGCTCATCAATATCCGTGTCCAATAGTTTACATGAGACGAGAAATATTGACCTTTTAGGGGCACAAACATACACCCGCACTTTCTCAAACATCGTCATCATCATCATCAGCCTATGAACGTCCCACTGCTGGGCGCAGGCTACCCACGTGGAGATAGCACGTGGGGATATTGGGCCATAACCCACCACGCTGGCCCAATGCTTGTTGGTGGGTTTTAACAACTGTCATCTTACGACGACAACAAACGGGACCAACGGCTTAACGTGCCTTTCGAAGCACGGAGGAGCTCGAGATGTTTTAAATTTGGTCACCCATCCAGTGACCCGGCATTGCGAAAGTTGCTTAGCGGGCAAGATCGCAAGCCGAACGTGCTAGCCGATGCGCCATCGAGCTCTGAAGCATAAATACTACCATCCCCTACATACATATACTTTAAACACACACTTCTTACATAAATACTTACGTACATTCCATTTCAAACATAATAATTTTTTTATTTTATATTCGATACGATACCATACCACAATAACAATTTATAATAATAGTATTTTAAAATATTACAGTAGGTATTATATTTTTTCTTGTTTTAGAACGGAACCTATAATCCAGCCAAATTTGATGACGAATGTTTGTAAACAGATTACTGTTATAACTAGTTGCAGTAGGATTTTACTTTTTCTTGAGAGACTTTCACAAGAAAACAGTTAACTATTGTGTCTTTCTTTCAAAAAACAGTAAAAATTGTAGTGACTAGACATTTGCACAAATTACAGTAATATGTTTACAAACATTCGGCATCGAATAGAAACCGTGACATTTATTCACGCTCTTATAAATCAGACATCAGTTTAAAAAAAAACTTTGAAAGCGTTCCAATAATAATTCTATTTAGTGTATTCACTTAATTTACAACAAGACCATGTATAAATACTAACTTACAAGACTGAGTATTTTTTATCATACTTATTATATTTAAACCTCCTTTTATATTCTGCCACCAATAATGGGAATTCTACATTTTGATACCAGCAACACTACGCATACATGGCCGTTATTGTTATTAAACTTTAAATTTTCATTAAAATTTATCGATACCTACGTATGAAACGTGATTTTCCTTTTCAAAAAAAAAATTCTTTTGTTGTTTCGACAGAATTTCACTGAGCAAACGGTCATTTTGCGAACAATTTCACCAAAACGCGAGAGGTAAACACTGCTTGACGGCACAATGACACTGACCGCCAGGATTGCGCGATAGACCAATTTTGGCCTGAGAGAAAACGAAGAGAAGTGCCTAACTAGTACGATTATTCGCCATTCGATAAGTTTGGAAAACTTTCTTGCGAAAACGAGTTTTTTTGGCAAAAAGAAATATTATGTTTGTATACTTACAACTTAAAGTTTTTGTTAACGTGACCGAACGATGAATAAAAAACTCTTGCTCAGCACTCATAGTGCTTCAGGGTTGCCAACGTGCGGGTGATATATTTTATAAATAATTTGCAATGTCGCAAGCTGCCACGTGCTACTTTAAACCGCCACATAGAACGAGCTGTTGCCGGGGGCAGTAACAAAAAAGTACATTAACAAAACAGTAACTTTCTGCAAGAAGTTTTGTTTTCTTACAGGTGACATTTTAGGTAGATCACGTAATACTTTATCAGGCGGATAAGCTTTATACGCCCGCCGGTTGAAAAATCAACCCTAACGCCCGAAATTAAAATCATATCCATATATCGTTCAGCCTTCTAAATATTTTTTTTTACTTAACCTGTTCACTGTCTAGCAGACTACTTAAGGCACAAAACACTTGATTTATACATTGTGATATTTTAGGCTCTTATTCTAAAACCAAACTCACACTCAAACCTCTGCTTGAGTACAGTTAGAAGGGGATGGGGCTATTTATCGCATATATCGCCATCCCTTTCTAACTGTATTCAAGCATGGATTTGATTTTGAGTTTGGTTTTAGAATACGAGCCTTAGACAGTGAACCTGTTAGGCTCCATATAAATTATGTAAATATTCTCACTCTAGTATGAAAAAATTAATTTCCGGCGTGCGCGTGAGACGTGCACAAATATTTTTTTTGTGACGCAATACATTTTGAAACGGTGTTAATAATAATAAACCACATGCGCTGCGACTACAAAAATACTTTGCGGCTACAGCTTTCCTCAATTCGTTTGACGGTCTGTCAAAAGGCAAAGGCACAGCTTTACGATCATAAATTATTGTTGTCGCCTAGCTATAATAGGACAGTAGACAAGTGGCATCATCTTAGTTTGTAGTGTTGGCTGATGGGT